>CM050888.1:53505461-58305461 GCA_027725995.1 Rhynchospora tenuis
GTCAAAACTGTCTTCAAGTAACTTCTTCTCAATACATTTTTAATCTTATATAGTTATATTCAGTAAATATGTGAAGCTTTGTAATGATATCTAATTTTTTTGTTTTGAAGGTTGGTTGGCGATCGAAATTTAAATTGTAGAATAAAAAAACTACTAGTAAGACTGTAGAAAGGATCAATTCAATACAATTTTCTTTTCCTAATTGTCGGATATATAAAACTACTACTACTGCCCATCTAGGATCAAGAAGCTGTCTATTATACATGAAAAACAACGGGAAGTCTAGTACAATTTCTGTAGAAATTCACGCAAGCTAACTAAACCAATTAAAAGTTCAATCAATATGAATAATTTGAAGTTTTCAATGCGAACATTATCATGGTGGTCGAATTGTTGTGACACGTCATAATTTGTTCCAAGCTTTCATGTATTCTTTCATTTATCTATCCAATTCGAATTCTAAAGAAACCAAAAAGAACTCTAGATGGTCAATTTTTCTGGCTCATGGCATGGCAGACTGCCGTTTTGAAAATAGGCATTATATCCCAATATTGGATTCCACAGTAGAAGTATGGGTTCATTTCCTCACGTATTGACCACACCAACCCAAGTTCCTTCTAATCTATGATTCTATATAAACCCTCGTGAGCCTCACTAAATCCTCATCACACTGCAAACCACCATAACCCACATTTCAACACTATCTAGTAATCTCAACTAAGCTTTCTACCTAAAATTAAAGGCGACTATGAGTTCGAGCTGGACAACCGAGATTGAGGCAGTGGTAGCAGCCCCGCGCCTCTTCAAGGCGGCCATCCTTGACTGGCACAATATGGCTCCCAAGATTGCCTCTGACAAAATTGTTAGCGCTGCTCCAGTGGAGGGTGATGGCAATGTTGGCAGTATCAGGCAATTCAACTTTGCACCAGGTAAGAATCCACCTCAGTGGTAACTGTAATCAATCAATTTGAATCTTTATGTCAAATGTGTTCCATGGGTAAATGGAATTCAAAATAACAGACGACTATTATCTCAAATCAGTGAATATTAATTTGTGTAGCAGTATTAAGGAGCGAGCGCCATAAATTTAAAATAACTAACCAAGTATGCTCATCAACAATATTTTTCACTTTGTTTCTCTTTGTTTCCTTATTAATGGTAACAAGTAGAAGCAAGCAGTTCAATAATGTTGCCAAAAACTGGTGCAGGGCTTCCATTCAGCTTTGTAAAGGAGCGTCTAGACTTCCTGGATGTTGAGAAATGTGAGGCCAAGTCAACCCAGGTCGAGGGTGGAGGGCTTGGTGTGCATGTCGAGTCCGCTTCAACCCACATCAAAGTGGAGCCCAAGGACGGAACCAGTGTGGTCAAGGTGACTGGAACCTATAATCCTCTGCCGGGAGTTGATGTTGCAGCAGAAACTGAGAAGGCCAAGGCAGCTTTTAGTGGTGTTATTAAGGGTTGCGAGGCATACCTTGTTGCCAACCCTGATGCCTATAACTAAATTCTTTGGTGTGATTTTGTTTTACTTTGGTTTGGTTCCTCCTTAAAATAATAAGACCGAAGTGGCCACTGGATAATGGATTTTCTTTAGTCAAAGCAGGATCCGAAAAATGTGTGCTTGATAGAGTGGTTTGTGGGAGTCTATTTTTTTTTTTTTTTGGGCCTCGAATAAATAAGACCGAATTAGCTGATGGATTCTCTTTTAGATATCTATTGAATAATAGCATTCTGCAAGTGAATATTTGAGACAGAAAATGAATTCTAACAAGATCAATCAATCGGACGATGCTTAGGGTGGCAGAGATTTTATTTCACGAAACGAAATACTATTTAGTGCTGTTGCTCTGCAACATTATTTGGTATTTAACACTACAGAGCCTTTGGTGCATTGGGATTTGTGTAGATGAAATTGATTAGTCCTTTCAGCAAAATATTTTACACTTAAGAAATAGCTCAATTAACATTGAGAATCAATGTGTGTTATAATAATTGAAGACAATGCTTTTCGAACAAAAAAAAAATAAAGAAAAAAACTTGAGTTTTAAACCTAACTAAATAATTAATTATGTATAAAAAAATTAGAACACCGGATATAAAGTCCTAAAAAAAAGAGTTACAAACGTTTAAATGAAACTGGAATCATTGATCAGCTCTGCTCGGGGCTCAAATTGATGTCTGTCTGAGAGAACCCAACTGGCCAACATTGCTAGGCCATCTTTTCATTTTGAAGAAATTAGTTTTTAGATAATCTATTGGGCCGAAAGTAATTAGGCACATCTCTTCTATTAATGGCCCTATGCAAATTGCAAGGGGTCCTTCTCTCCCTTCTCTGTTCTTCTATTTTCTTATTTTTATTTTATTTTTACAGATAGAAATGGGGCCCACATTCTGGTGCTCTGTTTGAATTTCTCTAATGGATTAAGTGGTCCCGGAATCCAATTCAAATTGATGATTTAGACCGCATGGGACTGATAAATTTGAATTTACTCAGGTATATGTTCCTGATCTCAAAATTAACGGTCTCGATTTATCTGGAACCAGTGAAATTGTTTTCCTTTTTTATGTTATTTACTGTTAATAGAAAAGAAATTGTATTGAGAATTTGATATTCATGGTTAGAAATGATCGTTCATCAATCAAAGCAACGCATTTTTTTTCTCAGTATCAGTCATAATAATATTCAAATAATATTTATGCGTACTCAAAAAATGAGTAAATCTTATCTAAAGGTTGAGTTTTGAATTTTGACTTATTAAATTTTAACAAATAAAAAACATAATGAAGACACTTTTCGTAACACGGTTTAGTTCTGAATTTTGAATTTTAATCCCTCCACTTCTTGAATTTCCACCAATTTATTACTAATAAATTATTATTTGCAAAGAAAAAGCAAGATTCACAAGCATTATCGATGTATGCATCGGTACACAGTTACAAAATTGCATTTTTTTTAAAGGCACTATTATGGTGTTTTCAACGGATGATCCAATATGCTTAAGAAAGAAAAGCTTAAGTCTCCAATAGATTCAAATCATCAAAAGCAACCGATAATGGATGCCACTACATAAGAAAAGTCAAAATCTTCATTTTCCCACCAACGTGCATGCGATTTTTGAACTCTTCATTTGTACATGCTTACACGTTCAAATCCAATCTGCTACCAAATAGTAGTTATTTATTATTCTAGAAATATGCATATGTACACCAACCCACCAATCGGCGACTAGTTTCAAGGCTTACATTTCATATACTATGATTTACCCAAGCCATTGCGCATAGATTCACACTTACCCGCCATCAAACGTCCATGTGGACTCTTGAGAAACTGTAATACTCCCCTAACTCTTTTGAGTAATAAAATAATAATAATACAAGAAAGAAGTTTTCAATTCCATGTATTTGAATTCCATCAAATTCAATGTTAATTGGTAATACTAATGCTACTAGTTGTAAATAGTCAAAATGTGTTTCCTGTTCCATTCATAAATAAATGAAAATAAACAGCTAATTATAAGCTAAAAGCGTGTGTGCCCTATCACTGTCTTGACAAGGTTATGATTAAACAAGATAATGAAAGACTGAAAGGTTTGGTTTTCATTGATGGACCTGTTCTTAATAAAATCTTCAGATAAATTTGGAAGTGCACTTTTCAACGACCAGTAAAGAAAAGACCGTTTCTTCTTTATACATTTAAACTTGAATTGTTGCAAAAAGAGCTATTAACAATTAAAGTATGAATAATCAAATAGACACACCACGAGCACCTCAAAGAATTTTAAACCCAAACACGCCATCAAAGATTATTAGCACCGCCGACTACCAAACATTAATAGCGAAAGTTAATTGAATAATGAAATGAAATATGCTGCAAAGCTCAAATATCAGCTAAATATACATATACAGCATGAGGAGAGTTTTACATAACAAAAGCAAACTAAATATTAAATCACAAAGTATATGTGATCTAACTTACATTTAAAAAAAAAAATGAAAGAGGAGAGCATACCAGATACTCTGATCTCCTCTGACCAACCAAAAAAATTCTAATCCTAATCAATTTCCAATTTCTCATACAACAATCGACCCAAACAAAAATTTTGTGACCTTGTCCAACTTTCCGATTTCATCCGCACAGGTGACCTTGCCCCGACCATTAACCAATGAAAAAATGAAATAAACCATTTTCTTTTCTGTTTCTAATCAAAGTCATAGCCCGAAAATCATCACCAAAGATACAATAAATGCAACCAATACCTGACGAGCAAGGCCCGCAACATTCCTAAACCCAGCACTTTGTGGGAAAATAGTCGGAACGGAGCACTCGTCGCCATTAAAGTATACCTTACTTGGAAACCCGCCTCCCCCGATAACATTGAGCCCAGGTGTTGTCTTCTTGGTGAACGAGATCACAGTCTGCTGCTTGCCTGGCACCATTGGGTCTGCGCTAGTTGACCCATTACTCATTTTGACCAGATAATTCAGACCTTCCAACCCTTGCATGAAAATGGTATTATTTCCCACTGCAGTGCCATTAAACGAATACATCTTCTCATAACCGTCATAAGCATCATCCATTACAATTGCTGCAAACCAATTTGCAAAATCAACCTGGTCCCAATTAAAAAGTGTTATTCTGGCACTCCAACCCTTATTGTAATCTGTTGCAATGTGCCAATTTATGCTGACACCACAGTAATCAGCACATGGCATCGGGTTAGGCAAAGGCAAGTGTTTCAGTTCCGCCCAAGCTTTGATCTTGGCGGTACGGTTATCAAAGGGCACCAATAATGCTTCTGGAGGGAGGAGCATTGGAGGTGTGGTTGTGCTGCATGTGGATCCAGCTGTGTTTGCAGGACACCCGCATGCGCAGGTGCTACATGGTATTACTGAATCATTGTAGAAACCAGAGAAGGTGACACAGCATTTCGGTTTTGTGTCTTTGGAGACAGTGATGTTGCATGAAACTTTCCAAGTTGCGAAAGCTGAGGTGTTTGATTCAAGGCCTGATGGGTCTGGGAATTCAGTTGGAGCAACCCGTACAGGAGCACCGCAAGTATAATCTGGGTTAAGGGGTGATCCGCCGGCAATTTTAAAACTTGCGGGTGGGTATATAGTGGTGATATTCAAATCTGGCGTCATTTTGAACACTTGCATTTGAAATGCAGATTTTGTTTGGGTCGGATCCATGGCTTCAGGTAAGATTGTACCGTTGCGGCAACAGTGGTTGATCTTACCAAGTTCAGTATTATTGTAATGGGACAATGGTAAGTCAAGAATTACCGGGCTTCTCTCACAGTTCAAAACTTTGCTGAAATCCAGGCTCTGGTAGTAAGTGGCTTGCGGGCCATAAATGCACCCGGTAGCATCGACATCTATCGGGTACGCACCCTTCATGCTGTATATGAACTCGTTGCGTTTCCATGTCCAAGACAAGTGCCAATTGTCCAACCGACCAAGCCGGGCCTTGTTCTCAATGGTTACCAATGCAAGGTAGCTCGAAGGGTAAGCTTGAATCACATCATAGGATATAATCAAGTCGCCATGTGGCGGGTCCTTGTACTCCTTCCTCGGGTCGGTGATGTTGGTTATAACTGTGGTATTTCTGAACTTCGGGTCAGGCATACAGCAGGTAGTGACAGAGAATGACCAATTTCCCGGTTTGGGGAACGGCGGGCAAATATAGCTCGGATCAGCTAAGCCCAGCGATTCGGGTAACGGGTTCAATGTTTCCGGAGCCCCGAATAGGGTTCCAACAATATCAACAGTGCCTTGGATGAGATTGAAATCATTAGCTGTCGCAATTGGAGTCAGCAGATCCGTGCTCGGGTTGCCCGAGAAGGAAGTGGCATTAGCATCGAGGGTCGTATTGTACGGCAGATCCGCCCCGTTAGTGAGAATGGCCTTATCCAAGTTGACAATGATCTCCTTGTACTTGAACTTGATGAGAAGAGCCCAATTTTTGAGCGTGGTGGTGCCCGAGTTGAGAACTGTCCCGCGGGCTCGAAAGGCATAGGCCTGCTGTTTTGGGTCGGTGACGAATGGTCGGATCTTAGTGGCGCCGCCCCAGAGATCGTAGGTGAGCTGTACGCCGTTGCAACCCGGGTCGGGTGCGGGTGCGGGTGCCAAAGAGTTGTCTCCACCCGTTGGAGTAGTTTGGGAGAAAGTTGGGGTGGTGAGGAGCGCTAGTGTGGGTAAGAAAAGGAGGAGAAAGAACTTACTGGACGCCTCCATTGTTGGTCTCTGCTTCGATCGGTGTCTCTGTGATTGTTTGTTTGTTTGTTTCCTTGCTGAGCTGATTTAGTACTTGAGTAGAAATAAAAGGAAGGAAGGAAAAGAAAGCGCGTTTGAGAAAGAAAGAAGAGAGAAGGAAGAAGGGAGAAGGTGAGAGGACACAGCTGGGAAGGTTTGAAATGGGAAAGAAGTGAAAGAACCAAAGATCGGTGTTTTATTTTTTTATATTTTTTGGTTCTTTTAATTTGGGTTTTTGTTTTGTGTGGGAGGAGGGTTTTAAAACTATTTAATTTAAATTAAAGAGACAGAGAGAGAAAGGAAGGCCGGCTGGGACAGGAATGGAAATTGGAAAAGGAAGGTGATGGGGTCTGGATTGAGTGTGGCTTGTAAGATGTGCGCAATCTTCATCGTGTTTAAAACAGCTTCTTTTTAAAGTTTTTTCTCTCGGTATTGACTCGTTATACAAAAGTAAACAAGTTTTCGGGAAGGGAGGACCGGAACAGAGTCAGGGGTTTCTTATAATAACGTGTGAATTTTGCAAATATTCACTTGTGCGGGAAGTCCGCTTGTTGATTGCCTGATTGGGCCACTACTCGTTTATTAAAAGCGTGAGAAAAGATACTTCTGTAGAAAGTTGTAGAAATTCTGCGGCGTGGTAAGAAAGGTTGGAATTAAGGAGCTGGGTTAGGGATTGGGCGAAGAACTGGTCGAGATTTTGGACCGTTTCCCTCCGAAATGTGGTCCCCACTGGAGAGGGTAGATATTAGAAAGTGACCGTACGGATGCTAGATCCACTGTTGATTTTCCACGAGGAGATTTATTGGACGGTGGATTCCTTCTCATCTGCCGTATGTGTTTAAAGCTTTAAATTTCGCCTAGATCTTTTCGTGCAAAGAAAAATTGACCTAGAGCTATTCCTAGGATATGAGTAAAATAAAATTACCAGGTCTAATATGAATGTTCAAATTTAAAACTAAAAATCGCATAAAGCGAATATGCATACGAAGCAGTTAATTGCACATATTCGCTATTCAAAAAAATAATGTACTCGCTAGATAGCCTCTATCTAGTTTTTCTAAAAAAAAAAAAAAAATAATAATGTACATATTCGGTAAATATATGAAACGGATAATAGACGAATAATACTGACAGGGATACACGTATAACAAACATAAGCATTCAAGAACAGTAAAATAAAAATCTAAAATATTCAGATATATATTAGTTAATAAAGGGTATTTAAACAGAACTGAATATTAGAAGTGCGAATATTAATATAGTATATCCCTATAACCATGCAGTTTATAAGTTTGATGAATAAATACTTAATTCATTAATAATTGGGTGCCAGATTCATCATTCAACCTCGAAACAAAAGTTCTCTAGTCTCTACCATGAGGACGCAAGAGCAATGATGATCATGATTAACTTATCATGAAGAAAACTAATAAAATTATAAATACCTATATGTCGATTTGACTTGCAGTGTGGCAAAATCAACATTTGGCGACAATTCACTTTTTGTTATTGTACTCAATTTGGATAAATTTCTTAAAATATTATTAAATTACAATACATACAATTATGTTGGTCATTCAATTTATCATAACTCATAAATCAATCATGGTGTCCCAACCCCCCCCCCCCCCCCCCCCCCCCCGAAATAAACGTTATGAGCACCCTCTATATTTCTAATTTTAACATTAGCCGCTACAAAAAGTCTATCTCAAATATCCTCAACATACTTCTCCCTTTATTAAACCAGAATTAGGACTCCGTTTGGATGAGTTAGGAATAAGGAAGGAAAGAACAATTCTGGGCGGAAAAATGTTATTTCAGGAAGAGTGGGAAGAAGCAATTCCAGGAATAAGAAATGTTGTTTGGATGGTAAGTTGGGAATAAGGTTATTGGGAAGTGTGTTATTGGAATGAAAAGTAAAAAATGAGTGTTATTAGGAAGAGTGATATGTAGGGAGTAGGGATGAAAATAGACCGGATACGGATCGGATAGTGGTCAAATCATATCCGCATCCGCATTTTTTTTTGATACGAATACGGATACGGATACGGTTCGGATGTTAAACGAATTCGTAACAAACCAATAATAATAAAACTAATAATAATATCGATATGACATATCATCAAAAATACTACTTAATATGATAGATTAGTATTATTATTATTAACAATATTAATAGTCATGATTTATAATCTCTATTAGCTATATCATATAATATGTAATAATAATTGTTGGACTAAACAATTTAATCCGTTATTTGTCGATTTGCAAAACAACACCAAACCCGTTCTAACATCTCATTTTAGTGATTTATAGACATTTATTTGAAGAATTGCTCAAGGCATATTGTACACAAGTTGTGGAGCATCAAGAGATGTTTATAGGACAGTTAGAGTCATTAGTTTAAGGTTAATTTTGTTTTAAATTAATCTCAATCAATTTGCTGTTTAAAATGCTCAAAATACTGTCCTGCGTTACCTAACGCCAAGTAGCGTCACACAACGCAACTCGTTCAGTTTGAATTTCGTTTGAAAATTGCAAAATCTCTGACAAGCAGTGAAACAACATTGCATAACGCTGTATAGCGTCAGGCAACGCTGCATCAATGCATTCCCTTGTTAGAAAGTGTCATAAATTCATTTATTCTACTATTAGAACAATGAAATACACAATCGTGCAAAGGACCTAGTGCAAAACATCGAATCGGCACCAAAAACCAAGAGAGAAAAAGGGAGGATGTTATACCTCTCACAAATCGTTCTTGTGAGGTTGTCCAAGGCGTGGGAATCGATGGCGTGCACTCCGCGCCTTCTTCTCCTTCCTCTAATCCACCAAGAAGCTTCTCCACCTCTCAAAAGCTTGTGCTAGCAAGCTTTTAGAACAACCAAACCTTAATCTCAATTAACACCTTAATTATGTGGCTAATCCCAACACATGGGCCCTAACAAGCAAAGGATGAGAGCTCCTCTAATGGAGATTTCGAAAATCTCCAAAGGAGGAGGAAGGTGGCGGCTAGGGTAAGAGGGAAGAGAGGAGAGAGAAAGTTGGATGAGAGGCCACCCCTTGGGGTCTATTTATAGAGCTCTCATTCCTCTTCCAAACTTCAATCAAATTACAAGGGTGCCATTCACCCTAGCCGAAATCAATATGGGCTTTTAGCCCAATTCACCAAAGTGTGAATCCAACTCTCATTAGCTCATTAATCTATTAGCTAATGGGCCTTTTAATTGTTTGTTAATTGGGCTTAATTAGACTTAGCAAATTAAAGCCTATATATTTAATATAATTCTAACAATTATATTAAATGTAGTTGAGACTATTTAATTATCAAATTGATGATAATTAACAATAGGTTGGTTTATGCATTAATTTATTCTAACATGATCTTCTTGATATAATTAATTATAACGGTTCATAACAGTATATAATTAATTAATCAACCCATCATGTTTTGTATTCTCCAATACAAATAAATAATACACGTGTGGTTCAGGTTCTATTTGTGTGACCTTTTTGAGGATTTATGCTACGTTGGCCATGAAAATAAATCGTTATTTATTTCCATTAATCATAAGCGGTATCTAGCAACACGTTATGATTCCCAATTCGCATAAATAGTGTACAGCTACAATATCTCAATCCTGCATAAGAAATAAAAGTATTTCCTTGTTTGATTCTTATGTCACATGATATCCTTGTATAATCCAAGATAGGAATGTGTCACTCTTGCAGATTATACATTTCTTGATATAGAGATGATTGTACAAGTTGCTAGCAAACAATCCATCTCCATCAAGGGGCCCAAACAGATATCATCGCTCACTAGGTAAACTAATGAGGGACATACGATTTTCTTGATGAACAACTTTTCCCCGCACAATTCAAGAGAACATAAATAAAGTCCGTATAGCAGCCTTTATCAGGAATCAACGTTAGACGATATTTATAGAACCTATCCTCATGTGGAAAAGCTGAGCATCTCAAACTTAGAATCAACAACATATGAAATAAACAATGACACATAACACAATCCAAATGTTTATTTCATTGGGTCAAGTCCTGTACTATGTTCTACAACATATACATATGCAATTAAGTTGGTAACTCCTTACCTATGATTTGTAGAACTTAATCATCGCTTAACTTGCATACTAATCTTATTTGATAATTAATGCTCCTTGTTAATTATCAAGATTATGGACATCTTTAGATTTATTAATGTCATTTATGAACAAATGAATTATAGAGATCTACAATTCAGATCCTCAACCCGAATGATCTATCAATAAATAAATCAAGGAACAAATAATAAAATATCATCAATAACATAAACCAAAGAAGTAGCCATAATGATTGGCTTCTAGGACATAACTCCAACAATCTCCCACTTGGCCTAGAGTCAATCAACAATGACTTCTAGCAAGTGCATAGTACTCAATGTAATATCCAAAATATACATGTCTCATACTAAAGCCTCAAAGTAAAAGATACAACTCAAAGCCACTCAGGCATACGCCTAATCCCCATGGATGCAACATGCAACTCATGTGCGGCTCGAGACAAAGGCTTTGTCAGAGGATCCGCTGTGTTCGCGGCACCGTCCACCTTCTTGACCTTGATCCACCCGTCATTCACAAACTGACGGATAAGATGGAATCGTCGTAGAATGTGCTTGGTCTTTTGGTGAGACCTAGGCTCTTTGGACTGAGCTATGGCTCCCGTGTTGTCGCAGTAGAGATCCACTGGACTTGAGATGCTTGGAACCACCTCTAGCTCGGTCAAGAACTCCTTGATCCAAACGCCTTCTTTCGCTGCTTCACCAGCCGCTAAGTATTCCGCTTCGGTGACGGAATCGACCGTAGTTTCTTGCTTGGAACTTTTCCAACTTACGGCACCACCATTGAGCAGGAATACATAGCCGGACTGTGACTTAGCATCATCTCGATCGGTTTGGAAACTAGCATCGGTGTAACCACTTACAACGAGCTCTTGGTCTCCACCGTACACGAGGATGCTATCTTGTGTTCTCTTCAAATACTTGAGGATATTCTTGACTGCGGTCCAGTGTGGCATACCAGGGTTAGCTTGGTATCGACTAGTCACACTAATCGGATGTGCCACATCGGGACGAGTGCATAGCATGGCATACATGATTGATCCGACCACAGATGGATATTGAAACTTGTTCATGAATTTCCTATCTGCATCTTCCGTCGGACATTGAGTCTTGCTCAAGAATATGCCATGTGACATAGGCAAGTAACCCTTCTTGGAACTAGCCATTTTGTGTTTTTCCAACACCTTGCCAATATATGCATCTTGGCTCAAGCCTAACAACCTCCTAGATCTATCTCTATAGATTTTGATTCCTAGGATGTAGGCGGCTTCGCCCAAGTCTTTCATTGAGAACACTTTCTTCAATGAATCCTTGACATCATTCAATTCGGGAATATCATTCCCGATCAAGAGTATATCATCAACATATAGAACAAGAAATACGACCACGCTCCCACTAATCCTCTTGTAAACACAAGGTTCCTTTTCGCTTTGAATGAAGTTCAACTTCTTGACCTCTTCATCAAAGCGCTTGTTCCAACTCCTCGATGCTTGCTTCAATCCATAAATGGACCTTTGAAGCTTACATACCTTGTTAGCATTCTTAGGATCCACAAAACACTCGGGTTGTGTCATGTACACATCTTCTTCCAAATTTCCATTTAGGAAGGCGGTTTTGACATCCATTTGCCATATCTCATAGTCATAAAATGCGGCAATTGCTAACAATATCCGAATTGACTTGAACATGACGACGGGCGAGAAGGTTTCTTCATAGTCAATACCATGAATCTGCTTGTAACCTTTCGCAACAAGTCGTGCCTTGTAAATGGTCAAGTTGCCATCCATGTCGACCTTTCTTTTAAAGATCCACTTGTTCTCAACGGGTTTTACTCCGTTGGGAAGGTCAACCAAGGTCCAAACCTTGTTGTCATACATGGATTGCATTTCGGATTCCATGGCTTTGAGCCATTCCTTGGAGTCGGATTTCTTCATCATGTCATTAATGGTCAAAGGTTCGTCATTCGCAATGACGAGGACATCGTGCAAACCCAAGTACCTTTCGGGTGGACGACTTTCCCTTGTTGACCTTCGTAGAATGGGTGCTTGAGGTTCTTGAGGTTCTTGAACTTGTTCCACAACGGTTTGTGGAGTTGGTTCTTGATCCTCAAAACTTTGAGTTTCTTGAACGTAATCGACTCGCGATATGTTCGAGTCCTCATTTGAGGGAGCATTCTCTTGAACCTCTTCTACAACGGCTTGTGGAACGGGCTCGGCTACAACCTCATTTGGAACCTCATTGGGAATAACTACATTACCTACTTGAGGCATGTCTTGTGGTAGTTCATGAATTTCTTCAATAACTACATTACTCCCACTACTCCTTCTTGCAAGAAACTCCTTCTCCAAGAACACACCGGTACGAGCAACAACTATCTTGTTCTCGTTGCGGTTGTAGAAGTAGTATCCCTTCGTTTCCTTAGGGTATCCTACGAAATAACACTTGTCCGTTTTGGGTCCAAGTTTGTCGCTCATTAGTTTCTTTACATGAGCTTCACAACCCCAAATCTTGAGAAACGTCATACTTGGTTTCCGACCAAACCAAAGTTCATAGGGTGTTTTTTCAACGGACTTAGATGGAACACGGTTTAGTGTAAAAGCTGCGGTCTCTAATGCATAACCCCAAAACGATTTAGGCAAATCGGTTTGGCTCATCATCGATCGAACCATGTCTAGCAAAGTTCGATTCCTCCTTTCGGATGCACCATTCCATTGTGGTGTTCCCGGCGGAGTGAGTTGTGGAACTATTCCACACTCCTTTAGATAATCACCAAACTCATGACTCAAGTACTCTCCTCCACGATCGGAACGTAAAACTTTGATCTTTCGACCAAGTTGGTTTTCAACTTCATTCTTGAACTCTTTGAACTTGTCAAAGGATTCGGACTTGTGCCGCATCAAGTAGATATACCCGTATCTACTATGATCATCGGTGAAAGTGATGAAGTATGAGTAACCACCACGCGCACAAATGCTCATAGGTCCACATACATCGGTATGTACAAGGTCCAATAAGCCATTTGCCCTTGTCCCTTTATTAGGAAAAGGCGCTTTGGTCATCTTTCCCATCAAACAAGACTCGCATATGTCAATTGGCTCGAAAGCGAATTGATCCAAGAGACCAACGGTTTGTAATCTCTTGATGCGCTTCTCATTGATGTGACCTAAGCGGCAATGCCACATCAAAGTTGCATTCTCATGAGAAATTTTACGTTTCCTATTGTCATTCTCAACACTCAAAACAAGTTCATTACTATCAAGCATATAAAGACCATTCGATAAATGCGCAACACAATAACGAACTTCATCACGAAACAAAGTCAAACACTTGTTTTTTATTACAACATCAAAACCATCCAAGTCTAGACATGAGATAGAGATAATGTTTCGAGTGATACATGGAACTACATAAACATTCTTGAGTTCCAACATAAAACCAGAAGGCAAAGATAATTCCACGTTCCCAACGGCCATAGCGGAGATGCACGTGCCGTTACCGACGCAGAGTTGAACTTCGCCTTTCTCGAGCCGCCTCCTACTCTTTAGTGCCTGCACATTTCGACAAGTGAGCACATGAACCAGTATCAAATATCCAGTCATTGCTTGAGGTAGCGAGAAAGGTTTCAATGACAAATATACCTGAAGTAGAAGGACGGACGGTTCCAGCCTTCTTATCAGCAAGGTACTTGGGGCAGTTCCTCTTCCAATGGCCCTTGTCACTACAATAGTAGCACACGGTATCGGAAGTGGCCGGGTTTTTCTTCTTCCTTGAACCCACGGGAGCTCCCTTGGACGAGCCTTGGGGCGTCACCGGGCCTTTGCCTCTCTTGTTTCTTCGGGCTTTCTTCTTGATCTTCCTTCCCTTGTCATTCACTGCAAGAACATCCTTAGACCCTTTCTCTTTCTTGAGACTCTCCTCAGTTTCCATGAGCATGTTTTGGAGATCCTCCAAACTTTTCTCCATGCCATTCATGCGGTAGTTCACAATGAACCTCGAGTAACTTTGAGGAAGAGAATTGAGAATAAAGTCTTGGACAGCCTCCGGTGGGAAGGGCGTGTCAAGGCTTTCAAGCTGCCGAAACAACCCCGCCATCCTCATGACGTGTGGGCCAACTTCATGACCTTCCGCCAAACGAGTGTTGGCGACGGCCTTGATGAGTTTGCCCCTTTCGGTGCGAGCTTTGGTCTTAAATGTCCTTGAGAGACGAGAGATGATTTCAAACACTCCAAGACCACTATCAATGTACTCCTTTTGGAGCTCATTGTCCATGACTGCAACAATCAAGACCGACATCTCTATGTCGTCACCGTGATGCTTTTCATAGTTATCATGGTCCTCTTTAGGAGCCTTCTCTTCAGGAAGAGGAGGCAAGGGAGTGGTCAAGAGATACTCCTTCTTTTCAAACCTAAGGGCAAGCCTAAGGTTGCGGTGCCAATCCAAAAAATTGGCACCATTGAAGGCAAGCTTCTCTTTTTCAAGAAGAGAACGTAGCGTAAAAGACGGGGAAGACATCTACAACAATATCAAAATTTAAGGTCATTTAGTTTATGCTTTTTGTTTTAACTTCCATAAAATAAAACTTCCACTACATTAAATTAATGTCCCTAAACGTAATGGATTCCAAGATCCCCATTTTCGTCAAAATGGACCTGCTATGGCACGACATCCAAAATGACTAGACGAGGTAGGTTCTCTTAACCAATCATACAACTTTATGATTCTTGGTTCGCTACGCGAACTTCATCCCGATGTCCAAGAAAACTTGTTGGAATCATCGATAAGCAACTTCTCTCTATTTGCTCCTAACAAATCTTTGCATTTGTACCCCGACTATCAAGTTTGACAACCATGACGTCCGCTATGGCGGACCGCGCCATGATTGGCAATTGACGTGAGGGGGATAGAGAGAATGAGGATGATTTAACTTAATCATAATTGGGACAAAATAATTTATGTGACTCTTGTTTGGTGGTCGTGTAAGCATACACCCATACCTACCTATGACAATTCAAGGCATTCTCAAACAATCACATAATCATATGCATCTCAAACATTGCCGTGGGTTTGTATGGCTCCCGCTTGCATTAGTCTTCGTTGCATCTCCATGTAGCGAGACTAATCTAATCAAACCCTCCCACTAATTACTAAGATCCTATCTAATAATTAAGGGAAATAAATACATGTGATAAAATTTCTAAAATCCCGCCTAGGCCTTAGGGGCATGCAAGCCTCACAAGTTACATCAAAATTAACCAATTAATTATCAAGGCACCTTAGGCCACTTTACAAGCAATCACATGCATTCATAACATTTTACAACACACAAGGCATTGACATCTTGAGCCATATCAAACCCACATCCTCCTACAAAACAAAGTTAGCACATACACAATATACATGATTCACTTGTCCTTAATTAATTTCATTAATTAGAATCTTTGTGCATACTTGTTGCTCAAGTTTTTCGAATGCAAAGAAGGCTTAACCTTAACAACTAATTGTTTAAGCCCTTTTAAATTAAATCCAACCATCAAAACAGAAAGGAGGGTATTTAAGGAGTCTTCTAATTAACCTTTCAACACATTGATTAATTAGAAATTATTTTAACTAATTAAAATACGAAATTCGGGGCCCGAAAAAATTCAAAATAATTCGGTCTCCAAAAAATCCGAAATAAATCCAGAGAACTCTTTACAAAAATTGTGGTTACCTGTAAAAATCTCAAGGAGAGATAAATTACCATCAGGGAGAACCAAAAATTTTAACTAATTAAAATACGAAATTCGGGGCCCGAAAAAATTCAAAATAATTCGGTCTCCAAAAAATCCGAAATAAATCCAGAGAACTCTTTACAAAAATTGTGGTTACCTGTAAAAATCTCAAGGAGAGATAAATTACCATCAGGGAGAACCAAAAAAAACAAATCCTCAGATTGTGCGCGAAGCACCGTTAGAGAAAATTCTGTTATGGGTCTCAACATTTTGATCTGTATGATCATCCCCTTGATAATTTTCCAGCAAAAAATTTACATAGAAAAATACTACATACAATAGGCTATCATTCCATGAAAAGAAAATCCACAAGTTACATTCAAGATCAACGAGATAACAAGCATTTAAGCAAGGTATCCTGTTCTGGAACAGACCGTCGACCAAAAAGGTTTCACTCGGTTGAGGTATCAAATCTCAATGAAAATCTGTGAAATTAATTTTCACAGATTCCAGACTTAAAGGAGAACATTTCCATTTCAACACTTTTCCATAAAAGTTTCTCAATAAGTACAGTTTTTCAAAACAATCAGTTTGTTTGAAAAAACAGATCTGACAACTTCATCACTTTTCATCCTTGAACGCCCACATAAAATCCGAAATATGCAACAAAATTTACATATCCAGAAAGAGCATCAAGTTTAGATTAATCCTATCTAAAAGATACAGGTACTTTGTATACAAACTTATTTGTTACCAACCACAACAACAGAACTGTGCAGCAGAATAACAGATCTGCGCACCGTCACCGTTTAAATCACTAAAAATTCATTTTACATCGAATTTCAATGATTCCAGTGGGAGAACAACCACAACTCAAAGGACTGCTACAACCTCCAATAAGAAGGAAAAAATTTCAGAGAGCTTTACACCACGAAAAACAAGCAACAAGACAGAAAACAGCCTTTCCAGGGCCAGCAAGCATGCACATCACTAATTAACTTAATTAATTACGAATTTCTCACTTAATTAAGTGCCAAAACAGTAAGCACAACCTGGCTCTGATACCACTGTTAGAAAGTGTCATAAATTCATTTATTCTACTATTAGAACAATGAAATACACAATCGTGCAAAGGACCTAGTGCAAAACATCGAATCGGCACCAAAAACCAAGAAAGAAAAAGGGAGGATGTTATACCTCTCACAAATCGTTCTTGTGAGGTTGTCCAAGGCGTGGGAATCGATGGCGTGCACTCCGCGCCTTCTTCTCCTTCCTCTAATCCACCAAGAAGCTTCTTCACCTCTCAAAAGCTTGTGCTAGCAAGCTTTTAGAACAACCAAACCTTAATCTCAATTAACACCTTAATTATGTGGCTAATCCTAACACATGGGCCCTAACAAACAAAGGATGAGAGCTCCTCTAATGGAGATTTCGAAAATCTCCAAAGGAGGAGGAAGGTGGCGGCTAGGGTAAGAGGGAAGAGAGGAGAGAGAAAGTTGGATGAGAGGCCACCCCTTGGGGTCTATTTATAGAGCTCTCATTCCTCTTCCAAACTTCAATCAAATTACAAGGGTGCCATTCATCCTAGCCGAAATCAATATGGGCTTTTAGCCCAATTC
The DNA here is from genome assembly GCA_027725995.1 of Rhynchospora tenuis. Taxonomy (NCBI): domain Eukaryota; kingdom Viridiplantae; phylum Streptophyta; class Magnoliopsida; order Poales; family Cyperaceae; genus Rhynchospora; species Rhynchospora tenuis. The sequence continues at coordinate 53,523,158 of CM050888.1, forward strand.
ACCAAAGTGTGAATCCAACTCTCATTAGCTCATTAATCTATTAGCTAATGGGCCTTTTAATTGTTTGTTAATTGGGCTTAATTAGACTTAGCAAATTAAAGCATATATATTTAATATAATTCTAACAATTATATTAAATGTAGTTGAGACTATTTAATTATCAAATTGATGATAATTAACAATAGGTTGGTTTATGCATTAATTTATTCTAACATGATCTTCTTGATATAATTAATTATAACGGTTCATAACAGTATATAATTAATTAATCAACCCATCATGTTTTGTATTCTCCAATACAAATAAATAATACACGTGTGGTTCAGGTTCTATTTGTGTGACCTTTTTGAGGATTTATGCTATGTTGGCCATGAAAATAAATCGTTATTTATTTCCATTAATCATAAGCGGTATCTAGCAACACGTTATGATTCCCAATTCGCATAAATAGTGTACAGCTACAATATCTCAATCCTGCATAAGAAATAAAAGTATTTCCTTGTTTGATTCTTATGTCACATGATATCCTTGTATAATCCAAGATAGGAATGTGTCACTCTTGCAGATTATACATTTCTTGATATAGAGATGATTGTACAAGTTGCTAGCAAACAATCCATCTCCATCAAGGGGCCCAAACAGATATCATCGCTCACTAGGTAAACTAATGAGGGACATACGATTTTCTTGATGAACAACTTTTCCCCGCACAATTCAAGAGAACATAAATAAAGTCCGTATAGCAGCCTTTATCAGGAATCAACGTTAGACGATATTTATAGAACCTATCCTCATGTGGAAAAGCTGAGCATCTCAAACTTAGAATCAACAACATATGAAATAAACAATGACACATAACACAATCCAAATGTTTATTTCATTGGGTCAAGTCCTGTACTATGTTCTACAACATATACATATGCAATTAAGTTGGTAACTCCTTACCTATGATTTGTAGAACTTAATCATCGCTTAACTTGCATACTAATCTTATTTGATAATTAATGCTCCTTGTTAATTATCAAGATTATGGACATCTTTAGATTTATTAATGTCATTTATGAACAAATGAATTATAGAGATCTACAATTCAGATCCTCAACCCGAATGATCTATCAATAAATAAATCAAGGAACAAATGATAAAATATCATCAATAACATAAACCAAAGAAGTAGCCATAATGATTGGCTTCTAGGACATAACTCCAACATCCCTCTAGTCTAGCGTTAGGCAACGCTCCCTGACGTTGCACAACGGTCCAAAGACTAAATGTTGTATAACGTTTGTCTTCTGTTATACGACGTTTTAGCTCTGACTACCTGGTCGTTTTGGGGTGTTTCTGAGCTCAGATTTGTTTAACGTTACAGAATGTTGTATAACGTTTTTGGTTTTGAGTTGTTGCTTAACGCAAATCAAAAGTTATGCATCGTTTCTGCTCAGCGTTGTGTGATGGTGTCTGGCGTCGTGTAACGCCAGGCTTTGTTGGTCAAACCAGCCTTTCGTTTTTCAACTCAGTTTGACCAGCGTTGTGTAACTCTACCCAGCGTTGCAAAACGCTCTGACAATGACAGGTGTCAGAGAAACTAGCCGTTGGAATTTATAACGGTAACTTGGGCGTTGCACAACGCTGTCTGGCGTTAGGCAACGCCCTAGAAGAAATTAGTCTGTTTTGGAGCTGTTTGCGCCCTCTATTTATACCAGCCATTATTGAGCTGTTTCTCTCTGTTGAATACATTGCAAAAACACTTGTCTTTGAGCTCCAAACAGCTAGTTCACTCACTTGACTTGTTTGAGCATTATTTTAGCAAATTCCTTGAGATTAGTTAGCCTCAATCAAACTCCAAGTTCATTAGTGCAAGAATCTTTGAGTGTTTTGGTTGTGAGCATCATTCTCGAGTCGAAGGAAGCTTGTGTGTGCTTTCCATTGAGTTAGGCCGATCCACCTCGAGGTCTATTGTGACGAGGCGATTCGGTTCGAATTTGTAGACACGTTCATATTGGAATTGAACGGAGCGCACCCTTTGAGTGGTAGCGAAACTCCCGGAGACGTACGACTAAGGCTAGCACTTCCTAGCGGGTCGGAACTCCGTAATCAAGTTTGCGTGTCTCTTCTCTCTTGCTTATTTACTCTTATTACTTGCTTGTGTGATCCTTGAATTGTTATTTTAGTTAATTCCGCAACAATTGTTAAAACCGGCTTTTTGTGCTTACTTGTGCCTATTCACCCCCCTCTAGGCCGTACTTAGGGACGACAACAATTAAATAAATTTTTAAACAATATAAATACTAATATGTAGAATTTATAAACTGTCGGTTGTGATCCATTTGGAATTCTCAATGAAAATAAGAAGTAAGAAAAAGACGACAAAAAGAAATTAAAAAAAAAAACAAAAACAACATTCTTTTATTTCTTCCAACTAATCCTTTTATAAATATCATATAATCATGAAATATCGCATAATTACAATTTGATTATACATTTTCAATACCCAAAATTATGCTTCAAGTTGTACAGATTGACAGAGGATTAAGTAAATATATACATAAAACAACTTTATCGTCTCTTTGCCCAGTGGCATGAGGTGCCGCTTTGGAAGCTACACATCTTGAGTTCGAATCCCAGGAAAGTAATATTTTGTGCTATGGGGACAGTCTCCAGTCACAGAGCAAGAGTCTGAATCACATATTCGGATATCCGATTTGGTAAATATTTCGGATCCAGATTCGCATCCGTATCCGCACCAATATATGTTCCTAGATCCGCATCCGTATCCCTTTGAAAAGATCCGTATTCGCATCCGGATCCGAACGGATCCGGACATTAATATCCGAAATCGTTAATTTTCGCATTCGGATGCGGATCGGAGCGGATAATATCTGGTCCGTTTTCATCCCTAGTAGGAAGAGTGAGAAGAGTTATTATTTTAAGAATAAAAAATGTTGTTTGGATTAATTTTTTGTTAGGAAGAAGGATTTACGCCGAGAAGAAGTTATTTCACCCTTATGCCATCACATCCAAACGAAGCCTCGAAAAATTTTAGATAGCAATTTTGTGAAAAGTATTGTTTAAAACTAGTTTCTGTAGCTCATTACAGTTTTTTCATGCGTAATTATTATGTTGTAGAGAAATGTTGAAGCCATGAAAAAAGTTGTGACAATTTTCACTAACTAGAAAAAACGTACCCACATAATGTGCGGTAAATAAAAATTTAAAAATACCTTTATTTTAACAAAAAATTAACAATCAATATATATTAACATAAAATTTTATAAAAATATGTATTCTTATTCTCTTTTTAACAAATATATTTGCAAAATGCTAGTGTCCAATATATTAGACGGATGAATATCATCCAATACGATTGTTTTTCGCATTTCAAGTTTCAAACGACCGATCCAAATACATTTGCAAAATCAATGTTACTGGACAATCCATAATCTTTATATCATGAATTTTTTAAAATACCAAAAAAATAGTAAAAAAATGTAAATTTTGTTTCTTATAAGTTTTCAATATGGAGAACATATTGAACGGTCCGGATCGGTCGTTTGAAGTATGAAACGTGAGAACGATCGTATTGAACAAAACCATCCGTACAATATATTGGACACTAGCATTTCTCTTTTAAAATGGAAGAACAATTTATTCTAATCAATACTCTTTTTCATTATAGATGTAAAATCCAAATCAAAACTTACATCTACTGATTGACATCTAGTCACAGATCAAAGCAATCAACGATATAGAAGGTAAATACACGTTAGATCTAGAGGTGAAAGATTCTTAAATTTGTGCCTTTATAAATAGTGATGTAAAATGTATTGCATATTGGTATAATAGTATCATGAAAATGAATTCAATATCAATAAAACGATAGACTTGCAGTTTGAACTTAAATTTTTTATATAAAAAATTTATTTAACATAACTTCACCGTTTTATCATTTAGTTTGAACACTGGCCAAAGCAATAATACTGAATTTGTTATTATCCTTTTCAATCTATCACTAATTCGTCATTTTATTTTTGATAGTCTTATAGTATGTACGAGAACTTAATTTAAAGTCTACTTAATTGGGTGTTATAAGTGCAATCCCCTAATATGCAATCTCCTGTCATCCCAACTAAAAATGGAAGTGCAATCTCCTGTCCTCTCTCTTCACTAATTGATCTCTTATTATAACAATCTGATCCCTTATTATACAATCTGATCTCTTATTATAACAATCTGATCCCTTAATGTACAATATGATCTTTTATTATAACAATTTGATTCCTTAGTATACAATCTGATTTTTTATTATAACAATTCGATCCCTTAGTATACAATCTGATCTTTTATTATAACAATCTGATCCCTTATTGATCAATCTGATCTCTTATTATAACAATCTGATCCCTTAGTATACAATCTGATCTTTTATTATAACAATCTGATCCCTTAGTATACAATCTGATCTTTTATTATAACAATTTGATCCCTTAGTATACAATCTGATCTTTTATTATAACAATCTGATCCCTTATTATATAATTCGATATCTTATTATAACAATCTGATCCCTTAGTATACAATCTGATCTTTTATTATAACAATCTAATCCCTTATTATAACAATTTAATCACTTATTACACCTAATTAATCATTTATGCTTGTAAGTTGATCATTTATGCACATATAAAGATGATCCTTTGTTGCGACAAACTGATCATTTTCGCTTATTAGCTTATCACTTATTACAATGTCTATAGACCGGACGGAGGAAGAGAGATAGAAGGGAGGAAGACCGGAGGGAAGAAGGCGGAGGTCGGAGGAGACCAGAGGGAGGGCGAGAGGGAGGTCGGAGGGAGGAGATCGGAGGAAGGGTGGAAGGCGGAGGTCGGAGGGCGGGAGGGAGGTTAGAGGAGACCAGAGAAAGAGTGGAAGACGGAAGTTGGAGGAGATCGGAGGTCGGAGAGCGGGATGGAGGTCGGAGGAGACCGGTGGAAGGGTGGAAGGCGGAGGTCGGAAGAGACTGGAGGAGGGCGGGAGGGAGGTCGGAGGGAGGAAGATCGGAGGAGACCGGAGGAAGGGTGGAAGGCGGAGGTCGGAAGAGACCAAAGGAGAGCGGGAGGGAGGTTGGAGGGAGGAAGATCGAAAGTCGAAGGATGGAAGGTGGAGAATCGAAGGGAGAGAGAAACGAAAAAGATCTCTTCTTATTTTCTTAAGAGGTTACGAAAGGAGGAAGGGATGACAGAGGGATTACAAACAAGGGGATTCCCGTAATCAATTCCCCTACTTAATTAATAGTAAATATAAATAAAACTGTACACCCCTATTTAGCATAATTATTTACTTTAGTCAGAATGCCCCTCTCTAAATTATTGACAAAATAATGAAAATTCCTTTTTTTGTTGTTGTTGGGATAACGAGAATATAGAAAGGTAAAGATATTGACGTAAATAATAATGGAAAAGTGGAAAGTAGATGTGAGGTAACGGGTAGTGCTTTGGACAATATGATTTTTTCTTGGAGCAACATAATTTTTTTTTGAAATGATCAATTTATCCTTCTAAATTTAGTAACTTCGCTGGTATTTCCATGATTAATCCTCATCTCTCCTATCTCCCCTTTCCACTGAATTTTGAATTTATTTTTTTCCATATTTTCAGGTATATACATATGCAATTTATAAATTTTTTAGTGCACAAAGGACTTTGAATTTCGGTACTTTATCAAACTTTTCTTTATCTATATTGCTGATTGATTTTGATAACAAATTGTGTTTAATTTTTTTGGGAAAATTTTAGGGCTCTAGAGCAAGAAAAGGAAAATTGTGTAAAAAAATTATGCAAATAAATGCAGTGCATATTATCATTTGGTTTCTTCAAATATCATGACATAAGTCAAAAAAAAAAAATTCCGTGGGTGATCATTTAAATGTGATTTTCATTAAGTAGGTGATTTCTTTTGGTAGAAAAGCTAGAAGAGAAGTAAAACACAGTTAAGGAAATAAATCTTGATTGATGCTAAGAAAATAAATTAGGAAAATAATGCTAAGGACAATTTAGACATTTTGAAAAAAATTCTGTTGCTCCGAGAAAAAAATAGATTGCCCGAAGCACTTCCCGAGGGTAACCGTCACGCATTTAATGATTACATGGGTTGATACACGCGATGGCCACAAAAGACCAAAAAAATTAGTAGAACACGTATTTGAATTATTTGACATTTCGTATTTTATATCCGTTGGGAGTTGGGACGGTCAAATGACTTTGAACTCATCCATGATTTGAGCCGGGGCCAGCTATGAATTGTTTTAAACTTTTGGGTATGTTTGGATGTGCTCACGAACAGGCTGTTCGTGAACAGCCATAGTTCGCGTGAACCAAACAACTCACGAACTAGGCTGTTCGTGAACTTCTCCCCTTGTTCCTAATTCCCAGATTTTCACGAACTGATTTTGTTCGTGGGCCTGTTCGTGGGCCTCTCTGTTCGTCCCTTGTTCGTGAACCATCCAAACACACCCTTGAGAAGCTATTTTCTGGCATATTGAAGATAATGACGAGTAACGTTGAAAAATAATATTTGGTAATTATGACGAGTCATAAATTATTTGTCGAAAATTAATAATCTAGAATTGTCATTGTATTTTAGTCTAGGTATCAGTTTATAAGTTTTTTATATATTGAATATTAAATTATTGTATTTGGTTAGTTGAAAAATATATATTAGTCATGTGCAATTAAAAAATGATATAATTATATTATGTTTTTACGTAATTAAAAATTTTAAATTAAAGAAAGTATTTAATAGTTTTAATATTTATTCAAATATTTTTCTGTTTTCACAATATCAACTATTTTTGGTCATCTAAGAAATTTCTAATCATTCGCTTGTTAAATCGTCACAGTAAAAAAAAAAAAAAAAAAAAAAAAAAAAAAACTGTCAACAAATATTGCTGTTTGTTCTTTTCTTTTAAGTTAACATGAAATCTCCTATAAAACTCATCGTTTCTAATATCAGCAAAACTAATAAAATTTTACCCCAAAAAAATTGGATGAGAAAGTCTAACTAAATTTAAAACGCGTGCAATAAAACTCCATTATAATATCATTTACTGACAAACCTTTCAAAAATAATAATGGGTCCACTTGCTTCTCCTTATACCTATCAGTTTTCTGTTATGATAAGTTGATAACCTAGTTTCCATTCTTTTCTGATGCATCCTTTTCTATCTTGTTGCATTGATACAATTTAATTCGTGTCGTTCCATTACGAGTTAATATTTGATAGTTCAACGAGTGAACTTGTTGCGGATTTTCTTCTTTTTTTTTTCTAGTTTAGTTTATAAAAGTATATTATTTTTGTGTTTTGTTATCTTTGCCAAATTGAAATGGGACACATGTTCTCCCAATCTCCCATAATTAACGGCTTATGTTTGAAAGATAACTCCAAAGGTGTCTAAATCTATCTAATCGGGCCAATAATTTTGTTCAGCTGCCTTTTTTATTAAAAAAAAAAGAAAAATCTAACAACATCAATTTTAATGTTATCATTGACATTAAAGATAACATTAATACTACTTCGATTTCGTCTTAATATTGATAGCTTTTGGAACGGAACCCGTGTCTAATTTAATATGAGTAATATATCGAACTCAAATCTACTAATAGGTTGAATATTGATCAGGCTGTACCACCAAAATTGGTCAAAAATTATTTATAATAAAAAAATGTTTGGAGAAAGGCCATTATTATTAGTTTATTATCCTACAAACTTGATTTAGTTTAAGGCCATTAAACCACAATACATATATAGTTCAGTGGGATTTCATTTCGTCTCGTTAAAATTTTTTTGATCGCTGCTAAGTTTTCGAAAATTTTTTTTATCCAAATGAATAAATTTGATTTCATTTGATTGGAATTTCTATATTATTAGCTCTAACAAAATCCTTAGAAATACTTGAGAGTGTTGGCAGCTTCTGCCAAGAATTTGGAGGTAAAAAAAGAAAGTTCTGAACGAACTCATTTATGTTATATATACTTGCTTCGCAATCATCGTTGTGTTGTTTTTAATGTTATTTCTTGCTTCGGACCAATATCTTAGCCATCCTCTCTTATTATCGTCTGATCAAAATCATTACATATTTACATTGATTTCTTCGATTAACATTTCCAACGGTCAAGTAGACGATGTAAATATCTAATAGTTACTTAAAAAAAATCTAATAGTTGAATAATGTTATTTCAGTTTAATATTCGATTTTTAATATTGTAATTTAAAAACATAGTAAAGACTGAAAGACATAAAAGTGAAGCTATTTTAATCATTCTCAAAATTTGTTGACAATATCTAAGCTGCGTATTAGTTAAGTACGAGTTAATTTATCCTAATTAAGGTTTAGTGTTAATTAATTCATGGGAGTTGATTCAAGAAAAGAAGAAAGGAAAAACAATGATGCTGGTAACTTTATATTATTATTTTTTTCCGAATACTCAAGCATTGCCAAGATATTTCTAGTTTGGTCGATACTAGAAAAACGAAAATCTTGTTGCTTTCATAAATGTACTCTTTACTTGGCAGCGATAATACTATGGCATCACCTTAGTATGATCTACACAAGTTATTTGTGTTTTAGACATTCATTTTTAATAATTTGTTCATGACTGTAGTATGAAAGTAGTTTCGTAATAGAAATAAGTCAAGTGAAAGAAAAATAACATTAATATTGGTAAAATCAAAACTATATAATTTTTCAACTAAAAAAAATCTAAGTCCATCTTTTGTAAAACGAGCAACAATATTTAATTCTTTGCTTAAATTAAGAAACATGACAAAAAGATGATATTTGAGAAATTTTGGCTAAGATGACGGAGAAAACTGACTTCATATTACAATTCAAATTTGTTTAAGAAAAATGAATGAAACAAGTGCAAAGATTTACACGTAACTATGCTCTTTATCATCTCCATTCTTTTACAGGCCCAAATTTTAACTGGTTAAGACGAACACAGTTTTGTGAACAATTGCTCCAATAAAAAGACATACAATTGCATTAATGCCAGTCTACAACTCAAATAAAACCAAAACCATTAGGTAGCAAGTATAAAATTGCGTGACAAATGGCACTGAATAATCACTAATGAAATAAAAGTGCTCCATCTCTTATAACCATCCCACCACATGCTTCATTTTCAAGTTTCTTAAATGTCCCATCTATTGTTGTTAAGTGCTCCGTCTCTGATGTCATCAGTATCTCCACCTCGAAGTTTGTCAATGTATCATGGGTTCTTTATCATTGATAAATGATCATCTGTAATTACCCACGATCATAATATTAGACTATTATCTTTAAATTGACGTAGAAGTGAATAGCTTCAAAAAGATTAGAGAAACTGATATATTCATTTTCTCACTATCAATGTATCAAAATCTCATGCGAAGAAGTTATCAAATTTTGATCCAAAAAGTGCTGAACATGTAAAATGACAAAAGTGAGAAAGTCAAAAGAAAATGACAAAATTCATTATTATTTATCATTTAAAATTGCATTGGTCTTAACGCCATTCAACCACATAATATAATAATATTATATATTATTCACGAATTTCATTTCTTCAGTATGTTTGTTATGTCTAACCACCCATTCATTATTGACTCAATTTCGGAACCATTCATATGTTTATTTTACCGTTATTAAATAGTTAAGAACAAAATGCAATTTCTTCTAATCCCTTGAATAATCATTTCAAAAGCCTTCAAACTGCAATTTTTTTTTTTTTATATTAGGCCGTAGCCCTCACACACACCCGCACTCAACCAGTCTTAAGCTGGGATCAAACTCATGCCCTTCTATTGGAGAGGCACGTGCCACTACCAACTGTCCTAGACATCAATCACTTCAAACTCCAGTTGATGTTCTCTAATGATAGGTAGCGTATCGCTTCTCACTATCTCTCGGCCTCACTTCTTTAGCATTAATTCATTTGAAATGCCTTTTTGATTGATTCTCATTAGGCCGGGCATAACGACGAAATAAAACGTGATGCCGTTCCGTTTGAAATGTGACACAAAATTTTCCTACCGTTCAAAACCGAAATGGAAACGAAACAGATTATTATATCGTTTTACCGAAATGAAACACAAAAATAAGGAATCATAATGTAAAATGGAAAGTGGAACGAAAACGAAACTTGTAAAGTGTTTCGTTTACCGCAACGACATCGAAACAAAATAGAGATTTTGTTCCGTTACTGAAATGACATGGAAAATGAAACAGTTTGTTTCGTGTCCGTTTGGCACGTTTGGCAAGCCTATATCTCATGCATATTAAGAAACCGGCCCACTAAACCACCAAAGAAGTACCAACAAATTGTGCTTGATTTCTAAACACACGCATACAAAACATTCTTGCAGATGATGAAATTATAATCATACTTATTGCACATAATAATTATGGTATTTTTGAGGGCATCACAATACTAGTGAGCGTTGGCTCGTATAAACTTGGTTAATAACTGCTTGATTGAAATCATTGGACATATATAGTACAAGGAATAACAAATTATGTCGGCAAAGTATTCATACATTGCTCGTAAATTTGGTTGCAAAATGTATCTAAAAGACATAATCAAGTACTTTGAAATGTGACTTGCATATTACAATCTTCCTAATAAATGGGTAATGTAAGATGAAATGTTCCTTAATTGCTAGTTTACTCTCATTCTCAAGGTCTACATAACTATCAAGATTTGGGCCTTCTATCAGCCCGTTATTACCATTTCCATGGGTTACAATGAACCCTGGTCCTGAGTTCAACTTTAACCTATTTAAGACAAAGATTTACTCAGGTCAAGTCCAAACCACTAACGAATCTTTTTGTATCCACTACTATCAAAATCATCAAAAAATACTCCAAATTCAGGAACATTATCTACAGTGCTCTTTCAGATTTATCCAGACCGTTGATTTCAGCTGGTGATCCTGTCCGTTACATCAATACTCAATCTCGATCTGTCCGTCCACTTCGATCTGTCCGCAAAATTAAGCTCTCTTTTCATCAGGCGAGCCCCTATATCTCTCTCTCTCTCCCCTCTCCTATTTCTTCTTCGTAATGGTTTCTTCCTTCGCATCTTTTAGCACTTCTTTTTCGCTTTTTTTATCGAAGCCAAGAGGGGGAGAGATGGGGGTTATATGTAAAAAGAAGAGATCAATACTCTCCCTGCAAACCTCTCTTCCGTTAGACCAGAAGGACAAAGAATAAAAATAGAGAGAGGGATCGCAGTTAGATTCCTGGCCCTTTCTGTGACCTTTTTTTATAAAGCCATGACGATAGAGAGAAGAGATGCCAGTAGCGATTTGGGACTGGGACAACCTACATCCGCCTCTAGCGATCCTCTCCAGCGCCGGAGAAGATGACTCCGACGAGCTCTCGATCTCTGTTGAGACCAACATCAATGGATGGACGTTTGTAGATTCGCGACCTCCGCAACCAGGTTTTGGGAAGAGGATGTACTTCGAAGGGGATTGAAGGGAGAATAAGGCGAAGAAAGGGGTGAGGACAAGAGTCGATGCTGGAGTAGCTCACGTGCAGAGCACGTGGTGTCAGGTGGAAGATTGTGGCATGGTCCGCATGGTTATCGCGAGGTTCGTTCAGACAGCTCCACCTGTTCCCTCTTTCTCTTAGCTGGGTCTATGGCTTTTCTTCTTACTGACGTGCCATCGGCTGAGCAAGGAGGTGAAGATCTTCACTCTTTTTCTTCTTCTTTTATCAGTTTTAGGATAAATGGTATAGCTGTAAAAGCGTGTTGTATTGCAAAAGAGCACATTGTGCCTTCCAATTGTACAACTGTACCTGACATTGTGGTATTTAACTATGCACTGATATCCATCTGAAAGCTGTTCTGTTTGTTAAATTAATTTAAAAAAAAATGGCAATTCCATTGAAATTAATTAAGATCAATTGCAGTTTTAACACCATGAGTTCGAACTAACAAGAAGTCTGGTGAGCTTGGGGATTTGATATGCTCTCATTAGCACAAGATCAATTTTAAATTGTGTAGCGTTTTGACCCTGATCACGTACTATTTCTAGCAGGTGACAATTTTTTCTTCTGATGTGCTATTCATTGATTATTAGTAATACAGTTACCATAGTTGTTTGCATGCAGATCTTTATACAGGTTTGCGATTTTAAGAACAAATTTATATTGTGGCTTTTATTTTTCCTTTTTTTTAATGCTTCATGTCCCTAACGTTTCGATTTTTTGAGAATTTGTGGTCTCATGTGTTTGGGGCCTTCTTTATTCTTTATACAAATTCGCATTGGACAATAGAAGCCAATTGAAGGTCTCATTGTTTGTGTAAAATACTCAAATAAATTACAAAGTAATTTAGATTGTACATGGTAACCGTAGATGATTGGATTTGTTGACCATATCCTCATTTATGCATATACTCATGGACTCCCTGTGTATTTGTTTCTTTTTGCAATGTACATCCAATTTTCCTTAAATTATTGTAGTTGCTATAGATAACTTTTTGGATGGCTAAAATTTATGCGTAAGTTTTGATTCATGGACTCTTTCTGTAATTCTTTTTTCAGCTTCAAAACATTACAAAGTAGTCCCGGTCTTATTCACTTCCTCTCTTGCGTCAGTGTTCTTCAAGTTGTGTTCATTTGTGTTCAATGCTATCATATTGGTGGTTTACCTTTTCTTTAAATTTTCAATTTTTCAACTTTCTATTTCTAATTTATGCTAACACCATCGTCTTTATGGTTTGATTTGATCAGTTGTAAACAACGAGGTTGTTGAGTTTAAGTTAAGCTCTTTTGGTGCCAGTCAAATCGAGAGAGTACCGAAGGTTAATTGGCAAAAAGATTTAAGATCAATTGCTTCAATCTAAAATTATATAAATAATGTGTAGTTTTTCATAATAAGTTTATTTTGTGGCTGGTAAAAGACATCATATTAACCACTTATTATGCAATGGTTCAAAAAAGTGAAACTGGTACAGCGGCCTGGAGCATCATTGTCAGTGAGTGAAATGCTCAACTAAAAAAAATTTGCTTTAGATAAGGTTCTTTCTTTATACGTGTGATGTTTTCAGGCATTGTGAGTTCATGCAGTGCCATCAGGAGTTTCTTGCATTGCAAATTCATGTAAGGTTTAGAGATAGTATTTGATTTGGTTTTGGAATTGCCTCGGCATACATCAGTCACCTAACTAGTGCTTTGATTTTTCAAATAAATTTTACTTCAGACAATCCATTGTTACCATCTTTTACTATTTAATGTTCATCAAAAAGAAAAATATTTTACTATTTAATAATAGAAAAATGATTTTATCTATTATTTTTAGTTGCTAGGCGAGTGGAAGTGGACAAAGAGTAAATGGCGGCTTATCTATTATTTATGTAACTTTCGGTTCTCATTTTTTGATAAAAATTGATAGCAAAATATTGTGTTGCCTTTTTTACCAGTATTTTGTGTTATGCCAACGACATTCTTTCTGGGCAATGGTTTGGCTATAATTTACATGCAAACAGTGAGACATATATTGTATTTGTTGCATGAAGTACATTGATGTCTAATTAGAACAAAAAATAAATATGCAGTTTTGATGAATCTATGGTTCTGCAACAGAAGATATTGTGACAAAATCTTATTCTTTAATGACCACATTTTTTTATGCCAATTTTCATTTATGTTTCAAAAATTAAACAGTTGTGTCTATCCTTTGAATTCTGAATATTTGTTGTTGGTTCTAAATTATTTAGTATCTTGGTTGGAGAACCAATACAGTAAGTATCCAAATCCGGATAACCAGAGGAAAAAACAATTATATTGATGCTATTTCTTTTTATTTCGGAAGATAGAACATTTATTGAGCAAAGCATGAAACAATATTAATAAAACTCTCAAAGTAATAGACATTGGTCTATATAAGTTCCTCACCGCCTTCTCTTCGATTTCTTTGTCACATCAAGCATAAAAATAAAACTACATTTTTTTTCTGCCGAATTTCAATGATTAATAATTTTTTCATAAAAAAATAAAAAAATTAGAGAGCATCTCAAGTCCATTTATCGCGCGAAGCGCGAAAACAAAGCTAGTTGTTACCATTGGAAAGTAATTGTCGCACACGTCTCGATAGCCCGATTTGGATCTAACAATGTGAGTTTTTAAAAGGCTTAATTGATATTAGTGCAACAGATCAATTTTTTGCACTGATGCATTGAGCGGTTGAGCCTAGTCCGTAGCTTGAGGCTTTTGAGAGAGCTTAGCTTCTTCATACTTGCATTCGATCTGGTAGTGATCAGAACGTGTAATTTGTGAAATTAGTGAAGAAGGTGGGAAGTGTACCTGCATAGAGGGCCATATCATTGCCAATGATTTCATACTCCCTGCATTCTATAAAAAACAAAGATTTGCAAATTGCAAATGCAGGTTAAATGGGAAATAATTAATTGTATTGTTTTGGGGCCTTCCGTTCAGTCCATGTTTTAAGCCCGTCATGGAATAAATACCTAAGCTCTACCTTGACCCATTAGAAATACACCAAGTATTTGTTATGAAAAATTCAGTACAAGAAATGAACCATTAGCTGAAACTCGGTAGCTCTAACAACCCCACTTGTTTGCAAATGCTTTTGGTTTAAATCTTATAATCTATTTAATAGGTGGAAAAGTTTGGAAGCTCATTAACTGAACTACCTCTCTGTTTAGACAAATAAAAAAAAAAGAATAATAATTAACTTAGCTCTGTTCCTGATCTCCATGGACCATCCAGTAATTATTTTTTTAAACTTCTCTGCGGTAACTTGAAATTACCTAATTTTATTTTTTATTTTTTACGTTCTGGTTTGCTTCTCTTTTCATGGTATATATTGGCTTTAATTATCTCAAGCACAGAGTTGTAGTAATTAATAGGGTGCAAGTTGAGTCATGGAATGGAACTCTGATCTCGACCACCATTTGTGAAACACGTTTGAGTAGCGATTCAAAGGAGTTCGTGCGATTATTGAGAACATTAGGAAAAATGATTTGGTCCGGTCTACCTGAATACTGATCGCACGATGTCTATTTTCATTTTTTTTTTTATGACAATTTTGGATTACAGACTGACCCGTGACGATCATTGTTTTAAAAAAATAAAAAATAGATGACAATATTGAGTTGATAATTTATTAAAGCAAATAAAAAGTATAAAATACATACTTTTCTATATATTACATTATTTTAAGTAAGGCTAACAAAAAACTACACATGTAGATTAACAAAATAAAATAGTCATTAGAGTTCCGTCAATTTTGGTCTGGTTGATGACAACTTCAAATAATAATAAAATAAAATAGAAAAAAAGAAAATAATGATGTATTTTTTATACTTGAAATATGTTGTGTATCAAATGTGACATAATTTAGAAACAAAATTATCAATTTTTCGTACGTTATTGCGGAATATCAATAAGTTATCAAAAGTATGACATTTGATACACAACCTATTTAAATTATACAGAGAACATATCTATAATTTTGCTTTAAAATTTTAATATTTCTTTGATTGATTATCACCACTGTTAAATAATTTTGTTCAATATAACACATTCCTAATTTTTTTTTTGTGTGCTAAGGAAAATAACTCCCCAATAACCTGAAGTAATCTGGAAGTTAAGTGCATTCAAGATAACAGAGGAAGCACATTTAACAAAAGCAGAACAACTACTTACTAGTATTTAAAAGTCAAAATGCACCAATTATAGAAATGTAGTGAAACACATGTTATTGAAAAAAAAAAGGTAGGTGATTATTTCTCTTAATAACTAAAACAGTTGATAACTTTTTTTTTTTTTTTGGAAATTAATAGCCTGGAAAGAAGACACCAGCTAGATTTCCATCCACCAAAACTCCAAAAGCAAGAAAGCGCATGTGGTCAGAAGTCAGAAGTACCAAACAGTGCTCTTATCCTCTGCAACGCAACATTACTCTCTAGAACTTCAAATCCTTTGATGAAATATTTGCGCGAATCTTATAGTTTAATGGTTGTTAGATCCGTTTACCAACTTTTGTATAGAGGCAGAGGATCTCAATTTCTTAACTTTAGCTTAAATTTCATTTTCTTCTAATGACATAAGAACCAATTAGCTTTCAGTACCTGACAATTAAATTTATGCATCCTGTGCATCACCATAAATGAAGGAAAGCTTCCCACAACCACATGACAAAAACAAAAAGTGTACCAATCAAGTTGGGTTTGGCAGTAATGATTTAGATAATATGCAACATGAATTCGGAGTGTTCGTTTTAAATTGATTATTGACTGGCATTAAATTCGTCCAAACTTTCTAAAAATTAGCTTTAGATACGTGCTTCACGCGTGAAGCATTGTTCTTGTAGTTAAACAGTAATTGTTGGATCATTTAAAGTTGGGGGTAGCGTATCAATGGTAATTGTTTTAAGATCAACATACAATTATAATAAGTGGTAGAATTATAATTGTAGTTATTTGAATAAATGTCAAATTATCTTACAATTGATCTCTTGTTATAATTAATTGAATATTTTGGTATGTATGTCATTTTTCCTATATTTGTCATTTATGTCATTACTATTATTTTGGCGTTTATTTGTTTTTAGGTGATCTTAATTATTTCTGACATTTTTAGTATATGGAAAGTGAAGGACTGTCTTAAGGCTATGATGTAATCATTAAATTTTTTTTTATAAAAAAAATGTTAGAATTATGAGAACGAAACAAACTGCGTGCATCTAGACAAAACAAATTGCCTTAAAATTTTTAAGTTTTAAGAATTTGATCAACTCTTAATTTTTTCAACTGCCAATATAAAATATTTATACCCAATTGAAGTAATAAATATCCTCAAATAATTTCTAAAGTACCACATATTTAATATTTCACAAAATTATATGGTTAGATCGAAAAAGTTGTGTGGCATGATTAGATTTGTTATAATTTTGGAAGAATTTATATAATATTTCATACAGAAATAAAATTGTAATCTACTTTGCAGAAATAAAAACATAATGATATTATGAAATTATAGATATTCAATTTTATGAGATTCAGAAAATTATTGCAAATATTTTACAAGTCTATAATGATCAAAATTTTATATCATTAAATTCTTCATATATCTTTGAGTATGCACATAAATTGTTATAGCCAAATGATTTTTTCAAGTATTCAAAATAATTTTAAAACAAAACTCTCATGTAAATTAAAATTTATGAGATTTAGAAAATTATTTAAAACATTTTATAAGTCTATAATTAAAAAAAATTATATCACTAAATCATACAAATTTTTATGAACATGCACATAATTTTTCATAGCAAAATGAATTTTTTAAAAGCATATTAACAATTTAAAAAAAACTATATTTATCTGAAGTTTAGAATGGAGGGTCCATTAATATGGAAAATGGAGAAGTTTGCACCTGGAGTGGTGATGTGAGCTTTGAGCACTTAATCAAGTATTAAATCAACTCCAAATTTTATAAAACTTATAGAAAAACGCATCGCGCGTAAAATTGAATAAAATCAATGGTTTGGATTCAACAATTGAATTTAAAATTTTTAAATATTAAAAAAAACAAAAGGACTGCTCGACAGTCATTTTTTTTTACTGTCGAGGATCCGTGCGCAACCATACTTTGTAATTGATGTAACAAAAGAAATTTTTTAAAAATATATAGATAATCTATGCAAATTTCAATTCCAGCTCTTCTGAGAGTCGTAGAATCTCAGGTGTGAAATTTTTTGGGTAAAGTACGAAGTGCTTTATATCATTCAAATAATATGTCAATAACAAATGCAGCGTGAGCTCTTTTACTTTTTATTTTATTTTATTTTATTTTTTATTTATTTTGCTAGTGATATTACATGAATGTAGTGAGGACATTAAAATAGTTGGAAGAAATTTCCGAAATCATTATTTCTATGAGATCCTTTTGCTGCAAATACGAATTGTATTGCAAGGAATAAATAGGTGAAAATCATTTGTTCAATTTACCATTTTATGTAGGAACATATCTACAAATAATTTAAGAAGAAACATCTTCATACTTCAGATAGTGGTCATAAGAATTAATTGACAAAGTTGCCACCGCCCAAAAAAAAAAAAAATGATGTCATGCTGACATCACCCCGTTACCGTAGAAAATACTCCCAAACAGTGGCGGAGTTAAATGTAAGAAATGGGGGTCAAATGTCCCCCATTGATTTATGTAAATACCACTATACATACAAATATATACTCACAAATATGAATGTTTATTACAAGTTTTTAATATTTGAACCCCATGTATATTCAATGAAAATTCCACTAGTGAACCCCATATGTGATTTGGCCAATTTATTCTTGTTGAAAAAAAAAATTAAATAGCAAATATATATTCAACTGTCACAAATATTGATTGTCTTCTTGAGCTTTTCACATCGATAATTTGTGAGTTTTCGCATTTAGTAATAATTAACACCAATGCATATTGATGAATGATTTCTATTTTATATTTCATAAAAATAATCTTAATTATTTTTTGAGATATTTGTACTTATTACTTATTGAATCTTAGATGTATATTACTAAATTGAACTTAAATTAAATATGTAAGTTGTTGTCTGTTATGTTATCTTCATAACAAGAAAACCTTTAATACGTAGATTTTTTTATTTAAATGTGCTAAAAGGCAAGGTACATTCAATTACCGTAATTGCTTTTTATCAATAAATTTAGCATTTTAATTTTTCATCAGGTTTCATTTAAATAAAAATTAACATTAATAGTATTGTTATTCAAAATAAACTAATATTTCTACCAAAATTAGTTTTAAACAATTAAACTTTTATGAACTCTATAAAATAAATTATATATATATTTTCATTAGATCATCAATGAAAAAACTTTAAAACAATAGAGACTACATTAAGGGCAAATTATAGAATAGATCGTGCGGTCGGTAAATGGATAATTATTTGATGCTTTTATTGTATAGAATATCATTGACCTCAAGGAATTTTCTAAAACTCTCATCTTACATTAATTTAAAGAAATAGACTTTAAAGAATTCAAATAGAAGACAAAAATTGATTAGAACTTATATTTAATAAAATAGTCTTAGATTTTAATTCATAATATTTTTTCATAGTAATTAATTAGAAATTTTTAACCTTTTTTAATTACGAATCTATAATAGTTAACAAAATATATTTATATTAAAAATATATATTATTTAATTTTTTTAAATATTTATATTATAAATTT
This sequence comes from Rhynchospora tenuis, assembly GCA_027725995.1. Lineage (NCBI taxonomy): Eukaryota > Viridiplantae > Streptophyta > Magnoliopsida > Poales > Cyperaceae > Rhynchospora > Rhynchospora tenuis. The sequence continues at coordinate 53,542,426 of CM050888.1, forward strand.
TTTTGAATTCTATTATGAAAATTTCTAGCTCCGCAACTGCTCCCAAATTGAATTGTTTATAGATATGCCGTGTTTTAGGCATGAGAGCCATCGAGCCAATCATGATTGAACTTGAAATGGACAGTTTAGATGTATGCTTGACCGCTAGTGTCGTCGAATGAAATCTGTACAGATAGTAAAAATAAGGGGATTTTGAAAGAGGAGCATTACTTGCGCCAGCAAAAGTATATTTTATTATCTTGGAGTGACATACTGACATTTAATTCCTTCATAAATACATTGATTAATCTATCATCCCAACCCTGAGAAATATTTAATTAAGTCAAAATTTTCTTCTGTTCTTAACTTATCAGACTTTAATAAGTGTAAAAGCACTCTGACTTCAAATATTGACCACAGAACAAACAGACAAGTAAACTCAATTGTCACTTTCAAGCTCCTGATATTGCAAAAATTAATACCATAAAATAAACCATCGGATGATTTTTTTTGAAGAAAGCAAGGGGTCAAGCCCCAAAACTTTTATAAAACCATCGGATGATGAATCACGAAATCGTTAATAGATTGATAAGGTCATATATTAAACCTTTTTTTCTCCTTATATGTCCCAATTGCAGTCACGAGAAAGTTCTTATAGATTGGGACATTTTATAATATTTTGAGATCTGTATAACTTGGTTTTTAAAGTAATTTTCTTAGTACGAAAGACGTACGTATGGATACAACCAGTTAATCGACTTTGACCGGAGATCAAAAACGAGGAAAAATTTCTTTAGATTGTAACTTCTCATATATAACATATTGAAAACTATGTTTAGTTTAGTTAATTTGCTAAGCAATAATTTTTGTTTAAAAGTCGTAGTTATGAAACAGATTATATGTATCATATATATTATTATTTTTAAAAGAAAAAACTTGATAGTGTCGGTGAAAGATTTTATATGTATCATATAGGAAAGAAGATGTTGGCACTTTTGGTGACATAATGATATCTTTAATCAATTATTCGTACTTTTAGATGACATAAGGATTATTTTCTTCAGTACTATATATATTGGGATATTGTTAAATTTATTATCAGATACAGTATTTGAAAGGCATGCACGGGCAGCTGGTGTGTTCACGGTGTCGGTGAATTCAGAATTTTCGTCATATTTAAATTTATTTAAGGTAATTTGCTTGAATTTATGAGGCATCTCTCTTCCATATGTAGTCAACTTGAAGCATTTATTTACTGGTTCAATGAAAGGGCCGTTGGCCTACTTAGACCAGTTCTACACGTGTTTCATTTTAAATTGGACCTATAAAAGCTTTTTCTCTTTAAGCCCGCTGACAGAAACATTAAAGATTTCCATCTGACAAGTCAGTACCAATTAGAAGCTTTTTTTTTTTTTCATTTTTGTAATATTACTAGTACTTTTAACTAAGAGGTATGATTGCATATTTTTTCGATGCAATAAAAGAAGTCGCAGCAAAAGTTATACTTTTCTTCGAAATTTCTGAAAAAAAATTATGGTTTTGATACGATTTTCATAGTATCGCACATCGTTGCTTACGGGCTTTTTGTCAAAAAAAAAAAAAGAAAAAAAAAGAAAAGAAAGAAGAAAGTATCGCACATCATTCAAACAACGATGATTTTTTAACCCATGGTTCCTTCAAATAAAAATCACAAATGCAGATGATGTGAAATTTAATGGGACTTAAGGTAACCGCTGCACAGTTCCTTTAAGTTTCAAATTTTCTGTGGCGAAAATGCCTCGGTTTTTTTCAACTAATAAAACAAAACTCTACAGTCATACCTTTTATTGAAAAATAGAAATCTATGTCATCAAGTTAAAGAAAAAAATAAGACATGCAACAGCTAAAAGTTCGTTACCGTCCGTCAAAAATTTAAAAATTATACCTTTTTAGAATATCTTTCTCACTGACTCCAAATTACTTAACATGAATTTGATTTTTATCTTTTTTTTTTTTTTCGATTTCAATCCTAGAACATATATATGAAATCTCGAAATGCCATGCCATATGTTTAAATAATATCCAAAATGTCTAAACAGAACATCATTTTCTCTTCTTTTTATTTTTTTTCAGCTTAAAACTTGTACGGAAATTCTGAAGTGTCCAAGCGAAAGATTCAAAGCAAAAATAGCATTTCTTCCCAAAAAGGTTTCTTCAGTGCAATAAGAGCTGAAAAATATACTACAATTTAATAACAGACCAAAGTCATATAAAATAGATAGACAGGAAAACATAAGTTTCTAGGTTTTTTAACAGCTCATATCATCGAATATTACAACATTTGATTAACTATATAATTATAACATTTAATCATATGAAGAAATTACTTTAGCTTTTAACTAATCAACTTTTATCGATTTATGAACAATACTTCATTAATGGCTGCAATGAATTAATATAGTGTGTCATATTCTAACAAATTTCTTTGCATCTTTCGACGTTGTAATATATGTGATGGTTTATATCTCAATTTTAAAATTCAACCGTCTTCGGCTTATAATTCTTAGGTAAAGCCTGTAAATAGTCACAGTTCATATGATTTGACTTTATATGCATCAAGGATTATAAAATTACAAAATGAGAGATTGTTTAATAAACAGAAAAATACCGAATTTGTCATTTTTCGAGGTGATAATAAATATCATACAGATAAAATATATATTATATTAACAAAAAAATGTATTTGACAACCATTCAAAGGCTATTCAAATTAAAGTAGGAAACATGAACCCAAAATAACCTATACACTATACAGTTATCAAATATTTTAGAATCTTTTACTAAGATATCTCCAAAATACTAAACATTACTTATTTTGTTTGTTTTCTTTTTTCATTTTTCTTTTGATCTGTTTCTCTTGTAAGTTTCAGAAAATAATTCTCAAATTTCCAAACATGATTTTTTTCCCCTAAAATGCTAAGTGTCGGAGACTTGACTCCTAATTATATTAAAAAAAAAAAAAGTGTCTGTAGTGTGTCCTTGGTGATTTTCAAGAATAAAAACCTCTTCGCCAATCGCCACAAACTTTTTTGGACGAAATTTAACTTAACAACCAAAGTCAAACTATATCATTCAACTTTTATTTATTTGTGTGTGAGAGAGAGGGGGCAAAAGAATGAAATGAAGATACGAATGAAAAGAAATAAATAAAATTAGTGATCATTCAAGTTTTTTTTTTTTTTTATTTGTACATACATTGTTATGGAATCGTAATTGCAAATATAGATGACCATTTCATCAGATTCATATAATTTATATATCAATAATACATCAAATATATATTATTTTAATTTTTTTTTGATAAACAACAACATTAAGTACCATATATGTATTTTTCAATAATAAATAAATAAATAATAATATGTATGTATCATATCATGAAGTATGTAATATGCCGTATATGACATCAAGTTTATTTTATAATTGATCAAAATATTATCGAAATTAAAACAATAAAATTGTACATATCTTCTCTATAGTTTAGATAAACTAGATAAGTTGCATACAAATTTAATGTAATTTGAAAATTAATTAGTTTATCCATTGGACGATCTGAAATGCATAGTACTGTTTCTTTTTTGCTTTTTATTTTTTCCATTTCACTTCTTGTAAAACTTAATATTTAATGAATGATTTGGAGGAGTGGCAATCCTCAAAGCCAAAATAAATAAAAAAATACGATATCAATATCGTCTAATTTACTATAGATTGTGTTTACGATGTCAACCATATCATGTCAAATTAATATAAAAACATACCGTCGAAACTCAATAGTCGAAACAGTCGCGTTAAGACGATGTCCATGAAACTTAAAAGAAAAAAATATAAAAAAAAGGAAAGAAGAATTCTTAGCATGGGACCCCACCAGATTCTTCGGATGCGTTATCTAACAGCTCGAACTTTCCACAAAAGATATGCTTTGAACCTTGAAAAGGAATAGGAATATCCCAAGAGAGGCACGTGGCATACATAGTCCCGGAGCGGCGAATTACAGCACAATTCTCGTCTCTTTCTTGTGTGCCAGAACAAAAGACACAACAAGATGTTAGTCAGAAATTGGGAGTCCTAGGGCTGTCAAACGTGATGAAAAATTACGAAAATGCCCTCTACTGTTATCGTGCCATTTAAAAAACGGCATAATTTTTTATGTCACAAATCATTAATTCCACTTAGATTAAACGAAACGGCATAACAGTAAGTGGCGTACCGTTGACAGCCCAATTGAGGCTGCTTCTCTTCAAAGTTCAAACAAAAAATAATAAAAATAAAAAAAACCAGAGTTTGCTTGCATTAATCAAATATATATATAAACATGAATATTTAGCTTAACATATGTTACAAGTTACTTGAAAATGGAATCTTTTAAGACAAAAAGTCAAAAAGTTGATTATAAAAATATAATGTGATTGTAACAGAAATACTATCAGGAAAAAGTAAAACAGAGAATCCGGTTCCCAGATATACTGATTGAAACGGAAACAGAAATATGGTTTCCACATATACATGTTTGATTTATATTTTCTCTAGAATACTACATTCAAATCCATCTTTGTATTTTTAGAAAAAAAATAGTAAATAAAAGAATGAAAGGAAAAAGCTTCTTTGTCTAACTTATAGCAGCGTAATTGCTCTGTCTAAAAAAATTTCTTTTCTAGCAACAAGAAGATATTGCAAGGCTAGCTAATATAGAAAAGAAACAAAAAAATAATAATCAAGGAATGGGTTAAACTTAATTGCAAAGGCTACGTCAAGTGCCTCTTTCATGGCATGTAGTTGTATCTATTTTATGTTATTATTATTATTTTTTTTGAAAGCATGTTATGTTTCTATTCACATAACTCACATGTTGTTATTTCAATAGAAAAAAGGAAAAACATAATATAATTTGATGCTGGCTGGGAATTTCATATTTAGTTCATTTACATCCCTTAATTCACGAAGGGATGGCAAAAACAATCAGGGTACTAGTTACAAAGTGCTTTTGAGATGTTAATAAATCGAGTCTCACTCAGGCAGTATAAAATTAATATCCATTCATGCACCTGACTAGCTAGCAAGCTTCTAAGTCCAAATTCATGCATTGCTAAATGCCAAACCACAAGCTTATCGATCCTAATTCTTAAAACTGTTAAAACATTCTAAATTTGGTAACTAAACTTTCTTGGGTCCTCTATACAAAAACGACAAACCGAATGAAAGCAACTAATTCTCTCGTCAATGCCATAAACTCAAAATCAATTCTCTGATTGGAGCATTTTTGAACTCATTATAATAGAGATTCGAAGTCACAAATACAAACAGAACTGTCTACAACCAGGTCCATTACCATGTATACGTACCTTTCAAGTAGTTGAACACACTAACACGGCGATTTTTGCTATCACACTTTATCAATCCAAAATAATCCGAACTTTATAATTCTGCATTGCATTTTTTTTATTTTCCTTTTGACCTTCCTTTATTCTATTTTAGACAAAAAGCAACCAAGCAAATCTGATCTCTTTCTTAATAACTGCAGTTTTCTGGCTGTTTTCATGAAAAATACTCCCTAGAACAAGTTGCTAATAACCCAAAATTCTCAGATTATTTTGTTATTTAAATGCTGGTGGCACTACAGCTGCATCGCTTTCTCAATCACTCAACGTAATTGGCCAAAACAAGTATCTATCTGTCTCTCCCCTTAGAGGATCATGTTCCTCGTATATAAATTTACTTGTAATATATAATTTTTAAAATGTTTCACTTCTATCAGCGAATTAATTTTGAAATTTTTCCTAAGTTAACAGTATAGATGACCCTGCAACATGATCTAACCACTTTTCACAAATCTGAACTTGTAAGATCACGATGCATCCCAATGACTTGCATTATCAGATTATCTGCATATAAATAGGATAAAAAAAGCTTAGAGGGAAAATGACTGCAGCATCTATCTGTTGCTGTTCACGTTTTAAACAAACTAACAAAGCATATGCTCTTGCTTAATAATTATGGCTTCTGAGCTACATATCTATCTATTTGTTATGGTACTTTATTTTCTTTTACTGTGCATGACAGGGGAAAAAAAAGTAATATCATTATAAGATCTGTTTCTGTGCTTAGTTTTACATGAGCTGCTGCGTGACCAATTTACTTGGCCAATCACACATAGCTTTCATTCCTTGCAGTTGCGCGCTAACGGTCATGAGATGGACATCTATCTCCATCAAAAGGAACATATTGTTTAAGGTAATTAAAACAAGAATTTCTATGTCTCTAGAAAGGTTGTATTCCCGCACGTGCGCCGTTATTTTATGACAGAAATTAACAATTATTTAATAATAATATTCTTATTCTCCTATTTTATTTTGAATTCTCAAAGTTTTTACTAGGTAGTTGTTAATGATCGATCTGAATCATTCATTTCAGATACTGAGCTGCACTAAACCAATAGATGTCGAGGAAACAAACTCAGATTAAACAAATGTTGTTACCATTTAGAACCTCAATAAGGTGATACATTTTCCAGTGCCTAGTTATAAGCTACATTATCTGGCATTGCCTTATCAAGTGTAGACAAAGAACCTAATCTTCTTTTTTAGATTCCAGTTACTGTGTTTTTTCATGTTTAATTTCTCAACCAGCTCTCTTATTGGTGAAATGGCAGTGGTGCTAACATGGAGACAGTAGGACAGATACCGGTCTCTTCCCATCCCTAAAGTAACTTTCGCCTTGATTACAAAGATGTCTCTGTCTCTGGTCTCCATCTCGGTAAAGATGACATACATTCCACGGAAACCTGTCATATTCATGTAAAAATTTAACTTTGTTTTAGTAATTGATTTTGTTTTCCTTGTTTTTATATTTGTTACGGCCATATCATTTTGTTAATCTTTTTTTACATTAATTATCCATTAATATATAATATTCTAGTGCAAGTATATGCCCTGATTATTCATGTCAAACAATAGATCGAAGATATGCGCCCCAATTTATAGATGGTGTGTGAGTTACATCAAAATTGGTAGCGTTTCATGTTTTTTTTTTAAAAAAAAAATAACAAAAAGATAGTTAAGAGAATGTGCAAAAGAATGTTTTGAGCTGTAACAGAAAATTATCATCCCAAAGGGATCGACGCAACTCGTTCATCTAATTAGACTGCATGACACAGAACTTTATCCCTGCATGGCTGATATACGCCAAAATTTGCCTCGGCTAATATATTTTTATTACCTTTTTATATTATTTAATCCCAAGTAATTTATTGCAACACCCCTCTAAAGATATACCAGAATTCATACATTTGAATATGGGCACAAACATGCAAACGATACGGTTAAATTCACATTGTACATAGTCGATAATTATTCATGTCTTGGACTGAGCTGATCTGGTCAGAACCTCCTAGCAAGGTTAATTAGCAACTATGGTTAAACTCCTCAGAAATAATTTGAAATTCCAAGCCCACTTTGAACCGTTAAATTCAAACCATACAAAACATTTTACTAAAAAAAGAGATGGCAGAAGTAATTTAACAAACAGCTACCAGTAATGCCATATATAGTTGAACTGTTTACTCTGAGCTGATGAGTCCACTTGCATTTGGGACCATCCAATGACTAGCATAGCACGTATGTAGGATAAGCCTAATTAAGAAGAGCAAACAACTCTCTGATTCTGTTAGTTAAGTGTGCCGCTTGGCCTATCTCTTGTTGGTATATGATGATAAAATAGCAATGTTGGAAGTTTTCGTTATAACCGCCAAAGGCACAGGATAGGCGCTAATGGTAGAAATTGGAATCACATTATACTCTTGACAGAAATTTATTTTGATTAATTGTTCTTTTACTTGTTTTCTTTTTTTGTTATACTATGAAAAGTTCTGTTAAGTTTTACTTTGATATGCATGCAATTATGTATAGAAAACTTTTGCATTTGAATTTGGTAAACGGTGCTTTTGCCCACACTGTATGTGCTAATTAATTAACATATGCACAAGTGCCCACACTGTAAGAGAGAATATCCAAATTAACGACGTCTATATGCAAGGGAGAATATCCCAGAGAAATGGCTAGATGGAGATCTAACTAGAACTAATGATCTGTACAAGTGTTGATTAGTTAGGTGACGGTTCAAGAAGTGAACTTGGATTACTACTCTTGAGTTCTCAGGTTGATAAGCTCATGTAGGGGCCCCCTTAAAACAACCTATATTGGACGGAGGAATAGTGCTAACAAATGGTACTGTTGTGTACTCACCAACTCATACTTATCCAGTGAAAAATTATATGTACAACGACAAACTGTTTGTTGTTTTCCATCTCTCATACTACAAAAAATTTCTTTTGATGTATATATCATGTTTTCTGAGATTATCTCTTGATCATTTGTTTGAAGGTATCAGGAATAGCAGGTTGGAAGCATGGGATTTGGTATTATTGGTCCACAGAAGGAACCCATTACAAAGCAACCTAAACTAAAGCGATTCCCTAACCACCGCCTCCACTATTTATCATATTATGCTTGTGAACCATGATAATAGTACTACTAATCCTTTTTCACTTCAGCACTCCATTTGGAATATATTGGTAGCCTCCAGTACATCATATTCAGTACCAGTTGCTGGTATTAGCAAACCTTGTTCTGATAGTTCAAAGTTTCAAATTATGCCAAACTTTATAGTTGATCAGATAATCTTATTTGAGGATTTAATTTAAGTGAGGTAATGTATTAAATTTGAGTTGTATATCAACGCACATCCATCAGTCAGTATCAGGCTGGTACCCAGATGCAGATGGTTCTGTGTGTGCATATACATTTGATTTTCAGAAGAGCTGGCATGACAACAACTCCCATGTTTGAGACAAAATGGAGGGGACTAGGACATGATTACAAGTGATCCACCCCTTAAAAAAGTTTAAAATAGAACCAGAAAGGTAGGAGGTTACAATCAGCGAAAAAATTGAATATCTCAAAAGGTATCAAATCAGTTTGGGGTTTGAATTCAGAAATAGACACCTGTGGAGTACCAATAAGCCACTCTTTCTTTCCTTTTCACCATAAACATGGCATCATCCCTACAAATTGAGTCATGCCTTAAGGAAAATTCTAGAAAAGTCCCCTCAAATCTTGACAATTATTTTGCCTGAATTGAAAAATGAAAAGCGACCTCACAGGATGACAAAGACCACATAATAAGAGATGCAAGAGAAACAATATCTCTTTATGCTAAACAACATGATATGATAGAATAAACAAAAAGAAAAGGGAAGTAATGGAATAAAAGAGTAGTAGACGACTCAAAATGGTGGGGCACCAAAAAGAAGTCTAATTTTATTTCAAAAACAGGGAAAATAAAAGGGGAAAAAGGAAGAGAATAGCCTAAAAGAGACAATTTTGGGCGGTAGCTCACAAGCTCTTTGTTGCTGCCACCTAAGCCACGCTTTTAAATACGCTTCCTACAGAATCTATATCTACTTCAAAATCATGCATGCGAATTTCATGTTACAACTCAAATTTTGAAAGCCACATTGACCCGCCACACAAATACTGATTCAAAATTACTGTATCTAACACTTCCTATTACAACTCATGCGTCTGAACTATTTTGTTCTTTTTTCCTTCTTTGAGATGATGCCTTCGAACTCTTTCCAGAGCATACCACATACCAGAATGAGGTGTATTCAAGCCCTATCTTGAAATTAATATACACCTTTCATGGTAATTAATGCGAATTGAACAGTCAACTATGCATGCATTAATGTACAACATGCTAGTTACTCATTGGTAGTGTTAACATCTAGCAATTTTGGTCTCAATATGCCATTTGGATTCTTCTTTTTGGGGGTTTTTACTTTTTATCAAGGCATCATTCTTCATCCTTGTAGTGTACATCAAGGAAACATAATAGGATTCATGGTACTTTATGACTAGACAAGAATTCTGATATGATAAAACTGAACATGAAAATGAAAAATAAATATAGTAGAAGAAGACAAAAGCATTGATAAAAAGAGATTGAATTAGATTGGCAATAAATAACAAGTCAGATAAAATCTAACAAACACTATAATCAATTTCACCTTTTTTTTTCTTTTTTTTTATTTTCTCTTTATTTATATTCTAGAGGCCAAAACAATTTATAGCACCATTACATACATCTCGCCCGTAATAAGATGAAAAGAACACTAATTAACACAAATTAACACCGTCTGCTAATAGAGGGAGAAGGACAGAAGGAGATTAATGAAAAATCTCAAAATTTAAAAGAAAAAAAAAAAAGAATATCATGAATAGACTGGGATGAACAGGTACCAGATAAAAGAACAAAAATTCCAAAAAATTTAAAAAATTTTTCAGTTCATCCATTTACCGGGGCCGTAGAGCGGGGCCATATAGGTCATACGGGGCCCAGAGTGCGTCTAACGGGCACGGCCGACCTGAGCTAAGCCGTACCCATGGCTTCCCACTCCCACTCCAATGCAACAGACTAACAGGTCCAGGGTGCAAGTCCCGGCAACTCCCCTTTACACTGTCCCCCCCCAATCCATGCTGGTTCCATCTGTGCTCAATCGGTGCCACACGGCCCGCAAACACCAACAGAAATGGAGGCAATGAACCCAACTCATAAATCCGATCAGACCCGCCACCGTTCTTCTGCACCTCCATCCAATACTCAATCCGTCTTGTGAAGGCACCACGCCGCCACCGATTCAGATCCATCACCATCACACCTGTATTGAAATAACAAGGATTCCGACCAGCAAAGGTACCGGATAGCCTTCGGTCTGACCAAAACCGCTCTGTAAAATACTTGGTAAAATTTGCGTGGCAGTATTCAGGGGCTCCAACAGTGCGGCCTCGAAGATCGTACTGCCATAATTTGGCCACATCATCGATTACCACCAGGTCAGAGTCGAGGTATATGACCCGACCCACACACGGCTCCAGCAGATCAGCCAGGTAATTCCGTGCGTAATTCAATGGCTGCTCAAGTGCTTGTCTTACGGAAGTGGAGATCAAACCGCGAACTCGGTTGGGGTCAAAGAAGTAAACCTTGAACCGGAGCTGCGGGAAGACTGACCGAACCAGGGACTCCAGACCCGTATCCGATACCAAGAAATGGAAGAACACATTCTCAGGGCACGAAGAATGCTGAATGATAGAATGGACGGCCGCGATGGAACCACGCAAGTACTCTTCATCCAAAGTGATTGCTATGTGAACCAGAGAGGGGTCGCAAACTGTACTATTACCGGGGCTGCTATTCGGCTCCGATCGAGCTACACAATCTCCTGCATTGCGAAAGAAGGGGGCACGGCGAAAGGCAAACTGCCGGGCACGGGGGTCGGGAACAGCGATCTGGGCAGGAAACCGAAGGTAGCCATCAAAATGGGAAGATCTGATGGCTTCAGCAGGAGGAAAAGACTGGAGAGAAGGGGAGAGAACCACGGTTAGTAGCGCCGCGGTGATTAAACTGGAGAGGCGCATCAACCACAGCATCGCTTCTTTAGCTGAGACCACGCCGTGGTTGCGCCGTCTCCGCCTCCGTCTGATCTTGAAGTTTACCAGATCGGAGAGTTGGGATATTACAATGCAGGCCCTGGGGTCCGCCAGATTCGAAATCTAATCGGGAGGAAACGAAATGGGCCTAGAACTAGAAGCCTCTTCAATTCCAAATTCCAATTTCAATTTCTCAAGGAGAAAGAGAATCGCGTGGGGAAGGAGGAAGCCAGAGGAGAGGAGTAGACAGGAAGGGAGAGGGAGGAATAATAACAACAATTGCAATAACCCTTTAATGCTTCAGCGTGGACCGAGCGTAGACCGTGCTCTCTCTGCTCCATCATTCTTCACCACTGCTCCCCCATAGCCGAGCTTCTTCTTCTCTCAAGCTGTATTTCTATGTATTTTCTTCTTGCTTTCTTTTTTTCTTTATCCTTTTTTTTTTGGTTGTTTTTTTTTTCCCTCGTCTAAATTTCTCTCTCCTCTCTTTTGGGCTTTTGGCTTTGATGGGAGAAGCGGCAGCAGCAGAAGCGGTTGCCACGGAGCTTATTACACTCGCTAATTCTTGGCTTATGTTATAACTTATAAATAATAATAATAACTCACTCTCCTAATTCTTTCATTCAATTAATTGCTTCTTTGATGGATGATTGATTTTGATTCCCATTACATTTTGCTAATAATTTCGGTCGAATATATATATATCGTATATATGTTACATTAGTTATCATCAAGAGTTAAGTGCATGTTAGTGTTAGGTGCGGGTAGTTTATTCCGAGTCAACGGTCGCCTGTGCAACTCTCTATTGTTTGTTCGTGTAGCAAGTTTTTGTAAGATGATAATATAACTTGTTACACGGAGAAAACAGGAGATTAGGTGTAGGGAGTTGGAGCTGTTATGGGGAAGGGAAATTGAATGGTGGAACGCTCGCTCCGTGGGTCCAGCTGGGATGGGAAGAGAGAGGGAGAATCTGGAGCGTCCGATTTTGGGGCTTGACAGCTCAGAACGTGCATCCCTCGTCTCGGATTTGTTAATTTTTGATGCTTTGGTCTTTTCTTACTTTATGCGCAATTTGGATGAATCAAGCTTGCAGCTGGATTAAATCCTTGTAAATAAAACGTTTTTAATTAAAGTGATTCATTCATTAATTATATCGAGCGTCGGTGCGTCGTTGCATGCAATGAAATTATAAAAATTGTTTGAAATAATTTTAAAGTAAGAGTAATTTAATTCTTACAATATAATTTGTCTTACCTGCATGACAACTTTTACTTTTGTTGTTCTCATCATGAGCACTACAATATTATCCGCATGCCAAGTTTGAATTGTTCGTAGTTTTTACAAACGCATCCATAGTTTTTACTTTTTACAATATAATATGGTTGTCACATTTAAGTAGAAATGAGAGTAATGTAGGTTTTACACTATTTCTCTAAAGATCAACAAAAGTGCCTACAAACATAAATATTTTTTTCCTTACCAAAAAAGAGATGAGATAACATATTATTTGGCTCCTAGTTTAAGGAAATTAATTAATTACCATAAGGCACTTGATATAGTATATACACACAAATTAATTGGAGCAAGATCCCATGCTGTTATGAAAAGTGCAAGCTAAGTTATTGCTCAATATGAGCAAACGGAAATCATTGATGCAAGCAATATGTGTCTGGATATCTGATTATTAGCATGTGTAAAATAGTAGTTGCACATGCAAACAAGCTCTGAAAACTATGACAAGAATTTAGTATTGCCTCAAATGAGTGGCCATACCATGAACTCAACAAATATTCTAATAATGTCTGGTTTGACCGCCAAAAAGAGATATGTCATGAATGAATTAATGGCCTGAATAAATTATTTTTGAAACGGCTCAATTTCTGACAGCAGATATGTGCATGCCATTTCGTCTATTTGCGGTTACTAAAATACACAAGTTTGTTTTTGCTTTATTAAAATAAATGATAGAAACTGTTTTCCTAATGCATCAGTTATGGGAAACAGTGAGCATTGTCTAAGAGTAAAGAAAAATGAAACGTTACAATATTCAGTTTTTGCACTAATTAAATACACGGTAGTTCAACTATAGCTTATATAAAATTACAATCTTGCGAAGAGAAATTAATGACGTTGGACGTTGGTATTCTAGATGGGTAGTTCCAGACCAGAGTTCCAGCCTCCAGAGCAGTCCATGTATTAAATATTTAAATCCAGTTCTTTTATATATAGTTTTTCGAGTAAAGCCCATTAGATTAGAGTCCAAATGAAGAGCAGCACATGCTTTGGGAAGTATATATTTAGCCCAAAAAGATTAAGGACCGTATCTATCATATAGTCCAAAGCAGCAAAATCATATATAATATGGAATAGTTTTTTGGTTAATATATGAGACATAGTTATTTGAGCCTGTAAGGGGAGCAGAACACTTGGGCCAAAATCTGCCTTTGAGGCCTATTTGTTTCAAAATAAGAAGTTAATTGAATTTTGAAAGTTGAAACTACCAAAATATGGGCCACCACCTTGAAGGTCTTTTGTATTTGTATATACTAATTTTCCTTTCTGGAAGTAAGCTAAGCAACCATAAAAGTGTTAAAATACAACTTAATTCTTTGTCTAATTAATACATAAAAAAGTGGTTCTATATTATTGAGAGAAAATGATAAAGATCATAGTCACATTTGCATGAGTCAAGTCTGTTGGAGTGTTGGGTATTCAAGTTGTTAACCTATATTTCTTACTAGACATGGCAGCAGCTGCATGGGATGGAAGGCATGACACATTGACGACAGCACCAGGGGTTATGGTGGGGAGCAGCAGATGATTGAAGTTTATCGGATGCAGGTGTTATTTAACCATTTTCCTTGAAAAAAAAAAGTAACAATTGACATTTGATCCACTCATGCAAAACTGATGTGCTTTTATATGGAATGCTGAAGTAGGCTCATCAATCTATTCCAACAACCAAAAACGTGACTAATGGATTAATTTATTAAATTATTAAATTATTAAATAAAGAGAAAGGTTTTCTTTTCTCGTCAGAAGCTTTCTCCCTAAAACTCACCAACCAACTAATTTACTATTTGACATTTTTTTATTTCAAATTATTCTTCATTTGCTATTTTAGGTGGTTTTCGCATGTAAAATATATATTTATATAGCGTTTAAATACTTGTACCTTGATCCGGCTTCCATTGGTTGTTCGATTACGTTCCTGTGGCTTTGAATTGTAAATTTTGAACTTAAAAAAACTAACTGTGCTTTTTTATATGTTTAAAAGAAGGTAACTGGACATTTTCTATGGAATGTATCTTCTGTTTGATTTTATTATTTTTCTGGATTGAGGTCAATACAAGGTTTATTCGACATGGGGTATGAACTTAAATTGTAGTTAGTAAATTGGTGCGTTCTGATGTGTATCATTTGAGAAGCTATTTCCCCCCTTCTATTCCGACTATTCTTGATTTAATATCCACGGATTTTCACATTGAAAACACAAAAAGTTACCAATATGCAGTGCTTAAATAAATGTATTGCAAAAACAGCAAATGATGTAAACCAAACATTCATGCAATTTTATTAAAATAAAAAAATAATATCTATTAGCATCCAAAGAGAAGTATAAAAATAAATTTATAGTAACATACAATCATTTATGAGCACTTTGGTTATTTCATTTCAAAAGTAAAATGTATTACGGAAATAAATGTTTTTAACGTTAATTGTATCAAATTAAAAACTTGAAATTTAATGTTCAAATTAAAATTTGAAAATTAATGCTCAAGTTGAACATTCCGCGAGTTATTGTAATAAAACATTATACTTTGGGACATACATACAAGCATTGAATCCAACTAATACCAGATTACCATCCTAGATTGCTTTATCCCAAATTAACTCATTAAGCCACATATCTTTCTAACATCCATAAAATGTGTAGAAGTAACGCCATAATCATAATTTATAGAACGATATGACTAAAACATTTTTTGTTAAAAAATAATCATAATTTAAAGTAATCATTTTGTAAAATGTAAAGTAAACTAGCCTGGTGAAGACGAGAAGTTTGTGGGCAGTGGAAATGATACAATACTATAATAACTAGAACTTTACAATTGACACGGATCATCTCAACATTTCCATTTTGATTAGTAAACGTGTAAATAAAAAACGAGCCCAATTAAACTAATCACGTGCAGTGCACGCCAGCAGCCATCCCTCCACTTTGTAGACTTGAAATCAATCCCATTTTCGTAATTTTATCGAACTACAGTGCCAATCCCGTCCAGCCTCCCAAAAATATCTAGCTTCGGCCCAAGCTCTGGAACCTTCACCGCTTTAACAACGCCTTCCACTTGCTTATATTTCCCATCTTAGATATTTTTGACTAACTTATATATATAACCACAAACTAATTATTATACACAATGCTAACTCACCATTAAATTTCCTCTCCTCTAGACCTCTCTTCTCTCCGGTCGATCGCTCCGTTCGTTGATGTTGTAGCCCCCGATCCGACGGCGATGGATTCAGGCGGCGCAGGATCCAACGGCTCCTGCTACTACTCCCTTCTTGGTCTCCGCAAGAACGCCTCTTCCTCCGATATACGCACTGCGTACCGGAAACTCGCACTGGTATGGTACCTCTCCTATCCTTCCTCTTTTCGTGTAAATTCGCGTTTTTTCTTTGATCCTTTTTCGAAATTTGCTGACCTGGCAATCGTTATCGGGTTTAATTTGAGGTAGAAATGGCACCCGGATCGGTGGGCGAAGGATCCGTCGGCAGCTGGGGAGGCGAAGAAGCGGTTCCAACGGATCCAAGAGGCATACTCCGGTAAGATGCTTAGCGGGTTATCGGGTTTGTTGGTTCGTTCGTTTTCGTGCTGTGGATTGTTGTCTACTTGTCTTGGACGAATATGTCGGTTCTAATTAACGGATCGGGTTTGTCATTGTGGATGCAGTTCTTTCGGATAAAGGTAAGCGGGCGATGTACGATGCGGGGCTGTTCGACCCGTTAGACGGCGACGACCAGGTCAATCTCTAACCACTCCTTTCCACAGTAGATATTTTTTATCTTATTGTTATTTATTTTACTGACAATGGGGACCACGCTTGGGGTTCTAGACTGGTTCTAGGGATTGACGGCTGTTGTTTTGTATCTTTTATTATTTTGACGGCCAGGATTTCTCCGATTTTATGCAAGAGATGCTTGTCATGATGGACAATGTCAAGAACGAGGTAGGTGCTTCTTGTCCCTGACCACATATCTTACCAGATATTTTTCCCCATGTATCAATGGACGGCCCAGATTTGTTGGCTTTTCAAACTTTCTAAAAGTAGTTTACGAAGCATTGCATTGAATAATACCGTACTTGTTTAAAATCTCAACTAAATAACATGCACCATGAGAACTCAATTAAGTAATCCAGGATTCAAAATGTGGTCCTGAACCAGTTATTATAGTTTTTTATTCATAGAAGGTTGCAGATGTTGTGAATCCAAAAATATTGGCTAACAGTCTAAACAATTGATTTTTGCAAAATTTGTAATTTGAAAGTCTGAACCCATAAAATAGTTTGTTAAAATGGTCCAAAGCTTCAGGTCTGAAACCTTTGACCTGTTAATTTTGAAATTTAGTTGTATATAGGTAGTAAAGTTCCTACAAAAGAATTAGTTAATTTTTTTTTAAATAGATAGTTTTTATAATGATGGTATTATTTATTTATTATCTTTTAGAAACCGGATACGCTAGAGGACCTGCAGAAGATGCTAGAGGAAATTGTGAGCGGTTGTGATAGCAGTAGCAACTCGTGTCGTGCGCCGTCGGATGGAGGCAAGAGGACACGTGTCAATTCTTACGCTAACGTGCGTCGATGATTTGCCTTAGTTACCTTTCTTTTGACTGAATTGTTGCGACTGTGGTTGGATATAATTTGTCAAACATGTTGATTGATAAACATTGGGAATTGGAAAGGAAGATAAAATAAAAAAGAATCTGTCAATTTTAATCGGACCTTGTATGTGTGATTGAACTCTCTTTCGAACCGTTTGATTTGTAGTTTAAAGGCTGGTCTTCTAATTGGGAACTTGCTTTTCTTTTAATTTTAAGGGCAAATTTATCCAATGCTTTTGCACTTATTGTTTGGTTTTCATAGCAAATATTATATTTGAGAATAAAAATCAAATCATGGTTGCGTTAGTACTCAAATGGTCCTTTTACTTTTGACCATTGATTATGTGAAAGTTTAATAATTTATAAACCAACATATGAAACTTGGAAGGAAACATATATTTCAAAATTGTGCTATGGTAGCAGGATAGTGCGTTCTTCATTTTGCCAAGTACCATTTTTTTTAACAATTTTTTTTCCGAATGTGCTAAGTCCTTGCAAAATTGTGTTATGTTTCGCTGTCTCATTTGTTTCGTTTGCAAAATGGGAAAAGATACCATAGATGATAAGGACCAAGTTATCACTCTGCATCTAATATTCTAATGATTGGTCTTCCTTGTAAATTTTAACAAATCAAATATAAAAGCATTCCCCATTAAAATAATGATTCTGAAAAGATGCAAGAAGATGAGGACGCCTATATCCCCCATTGGCGAGAAGATTCCTGTAATAAATTATTTAGTTATCCAGACTATCACTATTCACTAGGGATGTGTTTGGTTGGTCATAGAATAAGGAATATGGATAGGTCTCTATTCCTAATTCTAATTCCTCCATTTTCTTGGAATTAGAATTTGGGCCGGAATAGGCCTGTATTCCTTATGCTACATATATTTGGATCACCTAAGAATAGGCTAATTCTAGAATAAGCCTTATTCCGATTGAATTGGCTTGATTTTTTTTTTTTTCTTTTTTTTATATGGCCTTTCATAGTTTCAGCGCAGCATATGCTTCAGTAGTTTCTTTTTAATTTAGAAACTTGGATGGTTTATAAATACACTAGCAAAAATACCCTCAATATGCGGGCAACTAGAAAAATAAAATTTTGATATTATTTTTGTTTCATATTTTACATGTTAGACAATAAAGATACGGTAAAATCAATAATCTAGTATTTTTTTTAAATAAATATCTAATTTGGTAGTAACTTAATTTTTTCTATAAAAAGTCTGACCTTAATCTAGACCACTGATCAATTCAAATTACACAAATCAATGGTCCATAATTGATATAAGAATTGTTTAATACCTTTTTATATGACATATTTATTCATTTTATATGAATTGTTTACACCCTTCGTATGCGTGTATTTATAAGTAGTAGAGATTATTCATTGTGATGATAGTGGAAGTAACACAAAGAGTCATCTTCTTCTCTTTCGGCTGCCATGTTTTCTCCAATTTAGGCCAAGCCCAAAAGCACCTCTTGCATCAAAATAAAAGCTCACATGTTGAGTATGATTGTCCATCAATTGATTGATTGAATTAGTCGAAGAAGATAAACTTTGATTGGGCATCATCTCGATTAAATTACTAGCATAATTCATCAAGATTTTGATTAATCTTTGAGGATCTTTTAGTGTTGCAAGGAGGAGAAAAAAAAAAAAGAAAAAGAATCCACTGCCTCCATTGTTATAGGAAAAAAGTCTTTTTGTTACGATACAAGAAAAGCTATGATTTCTATCCATCTCTATATGTGTTGCATGAAATAACTTTACTCTACTAGATCCTTAATTAAGTACGATGTGGAATGCATTGGAAATTGATTTGAATTGCTCAATTGCCTTAATCTTAGTTACTTCAGTATGATTATAAAATATATTTATTAATATGCTAATCAATATTTTTTTTCTATTTGAGACTAAAAGTAAAGTTCAGAGGGTCAGCAATTGTACTTTCTATTATATTTGGTATCAAAATTAAGGAGTAAGTTTATTGTGCATCATGATGCTTTTTTATTAGTATTGTTACAAAGTGTGAATCTACATATTAAAATCTTGTATCAAACAAAAAATTTCATTTTTTGAAGGTTTTTTTCGTTTTTCTTAAAATATGCTATTTTTGGAATAATTTTGGTAAAATTTGTTTCGAAGAATTTCAAAAAAATAGTAAACAAAATTTTTTTTTTTAAAAACAATTGATTTACTATAAGATTTCAATATGTAGATTGGATTAGTTAAATAAAATTTACAATTTGCAAAAATACTGACAAAAAAACATTATGATGCGTAAAAGGTCTTATGCATCATGATGCATAATAAACTATCTCCAAAATTAATATGCCTTTCTAGGCACTTCACCGAGTAGAATTTTTGTGCAATACTTAACAGATAGGGATGAATGCATTGGCATACGGTGTATATGTGCAAAATTACAAATATAAAAATAATAATTGATAATTGACCACATTCTTAAAAATAAATAATTGTAAGACATCTTTTTCTATTTCAAAGACTCATCACAATTTTTGTTACAAATTTATGTTAAATCCCCTCTTTTGAAAAGATATCTGTTTTCTTTCAGTTAACTTAAGAAAATTTAATAGAATGAAAAACTGAAATCACATTATGATTATATAAAAACCATGAAGTGACAAAAAGAATGGTTTTGTCTTAACCAAAAATTTATTTAATGCACCCGCAAGGAAACCATCAGATATATTTGATTGATTATATATAGTGAGGGGCAGATTTAAATACAAAGTATGGAGTGGAATGCCTCATATATAATATTTTAATATTTATTATTATGGGAATGTAGCTTTTTTTTGTGTAAGAAATCTCACATTTCATCCCATAAAAATACAAATATAATTTTTGTTTTCAATCCACAGTTAAGAAATTCATATTCTTTTATAGGAAAGTTCTGTTATTATGAATTTAATTATTACAAAGTTCGTTTACTTCAGTTAACCCATTGAAAAGTTTTCTGTTCGCTAATGATAGCACTATTTGGAAAAGAAATCTGGTGTCGCGCGACACCGGGTGTAGCGCATTCACGGGCCGTCCGATCTGAATCGGATGGATGATGGGAGCTCTGTGCATGTAATCAGATTGATAGATAGACCCGCAAAAAATAAACCATCTAGGTCAAATCGGACGACTCGTGGGTGCGCTACATCCAGTGTCGCAGGACACCGGATAGGAATTCCACTATTTGTTTTGCATCAGGGAGATCTAGTTTGCGCGACAGCAACTTTGGTCCCTCCGGTGAATGGTATATGTTTGCTCGTACCAAGTTGGACAACAGTTGGAGGAGGCCTAGAATTGTCTTCTTTACTCTTTTGAGGTCCATCCCAATTGTCCCCAAAAAGGTCTTTTGGAGCATGTACCTCTCAATATGAAAACTAAATGTAAATATTTATGTGGTATGTTTAATATCAATTAAAAAATTAAATAAAATTTCTAATTATGTCAGCAAACTTCTTCAGCAATATAGATTGGTACACGCGCATGTACACATGTGCTAGTTACTACTATTATTATTGTTATGATTATGATTGCTCAAGTTGCTTACATATAAAAGAGATCAAGTTCTTACAATTAGTTACAGAATGCATATACTCATATATATATATATAGACAAAAATAAAAATAAATAATTCTTAGATACATGAAGAATTTTTTTAATTTTCAAATAGTAGAGTTATGCATCACTCCATTAACTGTCATCAAGGAATTGCTACTTCGTAATGTTACTGATCCTTTAAGAAAATGATATAATAAGATATATTTAGATTTAAGGGAGTTAGATTTAATAGATATTATTTGATTTCAAATATTTTATGTATCTATTTATTTCTATTAGCTGGCTAAGATTAAGAATTGACATGTTGACATATCTTAAAAAGTTATATATATTATGAGCCCAGGATTGTATTAGAAAAAAAACAAAAATTAATAAAAAAGTCTTACTTTTATTATTTTTTAGAATTTTTTTACTATATATTATGATATTTTGGCTTAAAATACTCCAATTGTAGTATTTTTTGAATATATCATAATATATAGTAAAAAAATTCAAAAAAAAAAATAAAATTTGGTATCCAAGGGTTTTTCAATATGGAGAATAACTCGAACGGTTCGGATTAACCGTTTGAATTTTGGATCTCGAAAAACGACTCATGTTTACGGAGAGATCCGTACACATTAGTGTTCTATATCCATTCTATATGTGTGTGTGTGTGTGTGTATAGAGAGAGAAATACAATGATGCATCGCGATGTATTGAGGCTTTTGTACATCACGACCATATTTGTCGTAGTTTTACAAATTGACAAATCTAATTAAGCAAATCCAATCTATATATTGAAATCTCATAATAAACCAAATTTTATTATTTTTGGAATTTTTTTACTAGTTTTTTCGAATTTTCTAAATTTTGGAATTTTCTTATTATTAGTTGGTATCAAAAAGAAAAGTTGTAGAAAATTCGAAAAAAATAGTAAAAAAATTTCAAAAATTATAAAATTTGGTTTGTTATGAAATTTCAATATGTATATTGGATTGGTTTAATTAGATTTGTCAATTTGTAAAACAATTGGTGGATAATTATCGTGATGTACAAAAGCCTGAATACATCACGATGCATCATAGCATACCCCTCTCTCTCTCTCTCTATATATATATATATATATATATATACATATATATATATATATATACATATATATATAGTGAATGGATAAAATACACTCATGTGCACGGATTGTCCCCATACACATGAGTCGTTTTTCAAGATCCAAAAATCAAACGGTCAATCCAAACCGTTCTAGTTATTCTCCATATTGAAAAACCCTTGGAGACGAAATTTTACATTTTTTGAATTTATTTATTATATATTATGATATTTTCAAATTGGAGGGCTTGAAATACTCCAATTGTAGTGTTTTTTTGAAAATATCATAATATATCGTAAAAAAATTAGAAAAAATGTAAAATTTGGTCTTCAAGGGTTTTCAATATGGAGAACAACTTGAACGGTTCGGATTGACCGTTTGAATTTTGGATCTCGAAAAACGACTCATGTGTACGGAGACGATCCGTACACGTTAGTGTTCTATAACCATTCTCTCTCTCTCTCTCTATATATATATATTCGTCGTATTTTGAAGTTTCTATCACATTCCATAAACATGCTTCAACAATTCATGTTTGAGAACAGATGGGGACGTTTATGGAGTAATCCAAAACATTGCTCCTAAAAAGTTTTAGTTTTTTCTTGAAATTTTAGGATGCATGAATGGAAACTAGCTTTTGATACACGCTTCGCGCGTGAGGCATTGTTATCACTTCCTGTCATTAAGCAATGCAATACTCAAGCCAGTCAAGAGTGCAGCTAAGATAGCAACCGGCTTCCTCAGAAACCCCATACCTGTATTAAATCTTTAGTGATTAGAATCAATCCTAAGACAACTGTTTTTTAATCAAATAAGAACCAGTTCCAGATAAGTTATAAAAATACAAAATTATGAATTAATAAAAATCACATCAGTTCTGGTACTGGCATGATCTCAATGTTAGAAAGTGTTTAATCTCAATTTTAAAGCTACCATTTAGCATTAAACTAACATCAAACACCATAGATCTAGGCTTAAAGCCAATCGCACACATTTCATGAGAAATAGGTAGGAGTTTTATACCTCTCTTTGTGTAGTAACAAAGATGCTCGATTCCTTTCACTTGGAGTCGATGGGGTGCGCGCTCCACCACCTCCACCACCAACGGTTGCCTCTAGCCCACCAAGGATCCAACCACAAGCTCCTAGAGAATGCTAGTTCTCTTGAGCTTCTAGCTAATCAAATCACCTTGCTTCTTCTGCCTTTAACTAATTTATGGAGAGGAAGAGAGGTGGAATGCTCAACACATGAGCTAGAAGGGAGAAAGGACCCCTTAGGGTGGCGGCTAGGATGGAGGAAGAGAGAGAAAGGGAGACGGCTAGGGTTTTCCCAAGAGTAGACCCCTTTATATAGCCAACAACTCTCATCCTTCTTTCCAACTATTTACAAGTTTGCCACTAGGGCTCCTAGCTGAAATTAAAGGGACTTTATTGGGCTATTTCAAATGTACAATGGCCCAATAAACTATCCCTTTAATTGTCTTTTCATTCTTCTTTAAATCGGGCCTTTAATTAACCAATTAAGTAGAAGTCCAATTAGCTCAAACTAATTAAAGTAAGTTGAACATAATTAATTATTAACTCATTAATAATTAATTTAGGATTAGCAAATGCATTAAATTATTTCCATATGATCCTTTTGACTTAATTAATTATAACAGTTCATAACGGTATATAATTAATTAATCAACTTATCATATTTCACAATACTAACTGTTGCGAATAAACAATTAATGCACAGTGTGGTTAGAGTCCTATTTGTGCGACCTTATTTGAGGATTTATGCTATGTTGGCCATGAAAATAAATCGTTATTTATTTCCAGTAATCATAAGCGGTATCTAGCAACACATTATGATTCCCAATTCGCATAAATAATGTACCGTTACAATATCTTTATCCTGCATAAGAAATATAAGTATTTCCTTGTCTGATTCTTATGTCACATGATATCCTTGTATAATCCAAGATAGGAATGTGTCATTCTTGCAGATTATACATTTCTTGATCTAGAGTTGATTGTACAAGTTGGCCAAACAATCCAAACTCCATCAAGGGGCCCAAACAGATATCATCACTCACTAAGTATATTAATGAGGGACATACGGTTTTCTTGATGAACAACTTTTCCTCGCACAATTCAAGAGAACATAAATAAAGTCCTTATAGCAGCCTTTATCAGGAATCAACATTAGACGATATTTATTGAACCTATCCTCATGTGGAAAAGGTGAACATCTCAAACATAGAATCAAACTCATATGAAATAAACAATGACACATAACACAATCCATATGTTTATTTCATTGGGTCAAGTCCTGTACTATGTTCCAATAACATACACATATGCAATTAAGTTGGTAACTCCTTACCTATGATTTGTAGAACTTAATCATCACTTAACTTGCATACTAATCTTTTATGATAATTAATGTTCCTTATTAATTATCAAGATTATGGACAATTTAGATTTATTATTGTCATTCTAATGAATGATCCACAGAGATCTACAATTCAGATCATCAACCTGAATGATATGTCCATAATAAACTCTAGGAACAAATGATTAAATATCATCATTAACATAAACTAAGAAAATAAGTCATTTAAATATTGACTTCTAGGACATAACTCCAACAATCAAATGGTACAGTGTTATCCTTAGTTTTTTTTTCCTGGCTTAGTACCTTTATTAGTGATTACACAATGCTAATGATAATAAAGATGTTTTTCTTAAATATCACCAAAAAGGTACAAACATAGGCCTAGATGATTGCACCAACATCCAAATTTACTGGTAATTGGTAATGTCTCCTACCTGTATATTTAGCTTAAACTTTCAAGGATAGTGATTACTAAATAAGATTTAATTGAAAGAACCTTATCAACTTTTGCCTTTGAATTTTCCACTGCTCCAACACAAGCTTAGATTCTTCATTCCTTTCAATAGCCTATTTAATATATCTCAAATTTGTAATAATTTAATATAAAAAAAGAAACATACTGTAAATAGTTCTTATTATTAGCAAGTAAAATAGTCAATAACCAGTTGAATTCGAGTACGCTTTCTAAAAATTTCATCTTCATATATAGCAACTATTTGTATAAAGTGCTCCACCCGATCCAATAAAACCTGAACACATGAACACACCACTTATTCAACACTAAATCCTAAATCACACAAGAAATATCAAATTCAAATCGATGTGAACATATTGGTAATCACAGACAGGAATTCCACAAACATGAAGATAAAAAAATAATATTATTAAATTTAACACCAACTCAATTACATAAAACTCTAAAAAATATAATAGTAGACTGGTGTCTTTGCTGTTTGAGAACTTCCAGACCAGTAGACTACATCTGTTCTTGAAACACTAAAGATCAATAAAATATTACCTCGCCAGAATCAGTAAGGTAGCCACCCATATTACTGAAATCCTTTCTGTACACAGACATTAGTAAAGTAATCGCACCCTGGAAATTTTAGCACATCCAACATAAAAGATAATATGATTAGATGCAATTTTCAGAAAGTCACTTCAAAATTTGGACAACTACACATGCAAAATATTCACATATACATATGACCTCATGAATGAGAAATGCGTTGTGTGCCTCTATAGAATATTGGAAAAATTCTGCACAGCCCTCTAAAACATAAAGAATTACCAATGCAGCTCTCTTTTCTGTATATCTAATCTAATTTAGCAATTGCTCAGGCTAGACCTTCTCTACTGTGTAATACAAAGATGCAAGGAAGAAAGAGTCCTCTGGTTACTACCAGTACAATGATAATTTAGTGTTTTAAATGGGGCCTTGAGAAGAATTAAAAGATTCAGAGTCCTAGGCTATAAGCAACATAAGAACTACAGAACTAAACAATACGACTCCAATAGGTGATGACATGCCAGTTGCTGTAAAATGAATATAATAGTGATCGGTCTTGAGAAGAATTAAAAGATTGTACTTTGCTTTATTGCATACTTGCATTTTGTGCTTGAACTTAAACAGTACTTGTGCACATTAAATAATTAAGAATTCTGCGAATGAAATAGGAAGAAAATATATAAAACCAGGCAATACTAAGGTTCAGGTGCAATAAACACAACTTAAACTACACAAGCAGCACAGGGAGAAGTCCATTCTGACAAAATATACAAATCATTTTAGAGAAATGCTACTTAAACCCAATGATTGATTACTAACTCAGGGATACAAAAAAACCTAAAAACCAAACTGTTGGCATGTTAGCAATAGATTAGCACAAAATCATGACATATTTAGGATATTCAGATTATTAAACAGAAAGCTTAGCAATCTCCTCAAGAACATACTTTGATTCAGTTGCTGGGTCCACCTGTGCCTGGCTTCTTACAGTGATCCTTTGCCTCTTTTCTCCCATGTATTCATTCTGGGTAACACTAACCCGAAACAAATGTGGCACCCACATCGCCTCTTTCAGTTTCATCTGGTATTGATCATCTCCCTCCTAGCATTGTCAGAAAAAATTTAATGAGATGCATGCATTTTCTTATTTAATGTTACAAATTCCAAGAAAAAAAAAACTTGAATTCTCAAATTTACAGGGAGAAAGACAAATTAAGTATACATTAAAATTCAAGTGGATTATTAATTCATGGTCTAAGGATAAGAATTCTGGTTTACAAGTGGCTGTCTCTATATAAATGTGGATTATTATTAAAAAAATACAGACAAGGGTACCTTATTTTTAATCCTTTCACTCATCATTTTAATTAGATCATTGATTCATGGTCTACAGGATAAAAATTCCGGTTTACAAGTAGTCAGGCTCAATTTAAAGGTTGATTATTTTTACAAAATGATACAGCGAAGGATACCTCATTTTTTATCCTTTCAAGCTCATCAGCACTGCACCCAATAATTTTCTCAGCTTGTTCATTGAAAACTGAAAGCCATGCCTCACCAGTAGGATCTGACACCTTCAGAATCATTATGTACCTACAAAATTACAGTATAGCAATTTTTAAGTACCAAACAAATTTTTTTATTTTTGTAATACCAAGCTTTGATAAGTCATCTGAAATTTGAAAGACTAATATTATTTAACTTATCAAATTTGGAAACTACACATTACTCCTATTTGGTGAACTTTGCTTTTAGTTTCATGATGACCTTTAGGGACTCTAAAATTTGAGAAACTGCACTCAAATAAAGGCATATGTTTGTGTTCCAAAAATGCAAATCGCTTATAGCTCAATTTTTGTTAACTTCAACTGAACAAATTAAAAGAGTTGACCCTCAAATTTTAAAAAAGAAATTTTCATTAGCACATTATGCTATTACTTTACGGTTTTATGTGCACTTTAAACTCAGACACTGAAGTGAACTCATTCTTCAGACATACAACTGAAAAATATTCACATCATATCATGAGTACTTTAAGATAATTGGCTTTGATACTCAATATGTTACCTGAGAGAGCATTGGTCATCACTCTTCCCACAAGCCTCACACCAATAACCAGACTCAGAAGCTTAAGAAACCTTTTTGTTGCATGTTTTGCATGCCCTATACCACATGGTCTGGTCACCCTTGATCAAGCTTATGTATGCATTGATGCTAAAAAATTCCGGTTGCAACAAAATAACATATAGTGATTGAAGCAGTATTTCAAAACAAAGATAAGGCTAAAATTATAAGGTAAAACTGTTCGCCACCTCACAAAAGCACTATATGAATCAAATCAGGACATATAGGGACTAAAGAATAAAATTTCGTTTATTCACTGCCATGCTTTCCCAATTCACAAGCTAAATTCTAAGCAGTATCAGTCTGAGAAAGAAGTTCACACACTTGTAGAAGACATTAGTTACAAAGAAAAACATTTTACTTTCTTGCTGAGATGTCTTAGACGCTTGACAGGTATACCCAGATTAAAAAATGAATACCTTATCATGGCCCAAAGAAGGATCACTTGTGATATGAGAAAGGAATGCTCTATCATAATACATGGACCTTGCACCATTCTTTGTATTAGGAGACACCATATCTGACCCAATAATGCCATAGATGCTCATTTTCCCTCTGAATCATACCTAGGATCACAAAATAAAATGCAATAGATGTTTATAAAATAAAAAAAGAATAGATCGAAGTCAAATACAATAAGAAATAAATCTTCAAATAAGAATGTTACCAGGTTCTGAGTTTATGGACCTCAGGTAAGTCTGGATTTATTTGAACTACACTCTTGCTAACAGTTGACACAGAAACACCTACAGAAAGATAACCAATATTTATATTTGTACGATATTCATCTTTTTGTAAAAGCTAGACCTGTAACTTTTTTTAAAATTGAAATCTGGAGAAAGAGCTTTCACAACTTACCTTAAAATTCACCAACTTTGAGGGACTTAATAGCAACTACAGGTGAAATATCAACTATATCTAACAATTCTTGCCCAATGTTAGTTGCAAGATCATTCCATAGAGAGTACATTTCTCTTATATCTCCTCAGAAATATGTTGATCCTTTGATTCAATTTTTATAAAAGGGAAATTGTGCTGAGAGATAAATGGATTCCACATCGATTGATCTTAGATAGAGCTAATTCTTTCAAATACAAAATCCTTTACAAAATTCATTTCTTCTTGTGCTCCAATTAAAATTGAGAAATCGACGGTTTTCACGTGGCTTTGTTTCTAGCAATGGGTGTTTCTAGCATTACTCGGACCACATTGCCAGCACCATACAGGAATAAATATAGCAATACTCATTCAACAACTATCCAATGCCAATTCCATATAACACAAATTCAGACTGCTCAGTTGGAACATGATAATTAAACCTATAAATGCAGCTCAAACCATAAATCCTATTAAGATCTGATCAGATGACCAGTTCGTTTGACTACTGACATACAAGTACCATCTTTACTGTTGCATATTTGCATTTTCAGTTTAACTCATTCTCTATATTACCATCCCAATTAGCTGTAAGTAACCTTTCTCCAGCAAAGATAAAAACCATACGATTTCAACTCCATCATAAAACAATGTTGCTTATTTTCGCATAAAATCCTTTTAAACTTATTATCAGCAAGTGCCCCATACATTGCGCTACAGATAAAAATCCAAAAACTGATTTCTCTCAAAGGAAAAAAAATCTAATATCAACAATTGAAGAGCGATTAATGAACTAAAAGGGTAAGAACTTATATGTGCTTCGAACATTGAAATCCTCGAAGATTAGAACCGACCAGATCGCAACCTATCCTTATCCTTTGACCATTTGTTGAACATGAGAAGCACGAAAAATGCAGTATTTCTCATACCCATTTTTTCTGATAAACAAGAAGATGTTTGAGACAGACTTGAGCGAGAAGAGGCTCATTGTTAGGGATGGTGGGAATGGAGGGGCGCTAAGGCGGCAGAAGAATAGGAGAGCTGAAGAGAGCTAGGAAGAGCGGAGGGGACTGGGCATGAGCGGAGGCGGAGACGGTCCCTCTCTCAAACATCCTAGATCAATCCGTCTCAGTCGTCCTAGGTCTTTTTTTTTTCTGTTCGTTTTGTTGAGGAAAGAAGAGAGGCATAGATAACGAAGTATCTGCGCGGAGAGATCGAAGAAGACTGATGCGGGGATAGCGAAGTATAGCGGTGACGTTTTGATGACGTCAATCAGAGTTATGGTAGAATATACTCTTCAAATTGGAGTATTGTTTGATTGATGGAACTTCAATTGGGTTGGTGTTTTGTTCTGTCCCACTAAAGGTCTAAATTAATCGGCGCTTATTGTCGCCTTCATGGAAAATGATGTTTCGATTTCCCTTTTTGCACCTTGGTTCACGTCATATTTCCTGCTTTTGGGCCAGTTGAATTGCTTGGTCGTCAAAAAAAGGTTTTGCTAGTTGCGAGAAAATGGAAGGGTATCTTAGATCATGCCCTAGTTGCTTGTTGAATTGCTCTTCTATAGCGGTAAAGTTGTAGATATTTATTTTTGTTTTTAAATGGTATATCTTTAAGAGAAGGTATATAACGTAATCATGAGTAGTTTTTTTTTTTTTTTTTTTTTGATAAATCGTAATCATGAGTATAGTGTTAAGATTTTAGATCCTTCTTCTTTTTGTTTTTAAATGACATCTCTTTGAGAAAGGTTTAACCTTAACAAGAAAAATCATGTGTGTTCTTGTAGAACCTTGTAGACTATGGTATTATTTGGATGAATTAGAAATAAGGAAGGAAGAATTATTCCGGGCGAAAAATTAGAAAAAGTTTTATTTCGGGAAGAGTGAGAAAAGTGTTTTTTCGGGAAGAAGAAATGTTGTTTGGATGATGAGTTAGGAATAAGGAATGAAAGAATTGAATTAAAGTTAGGAAGAAGTTATTCTGAAAAAAAAAAAAAAAACTATTTCAGGAAGAAGGAATATTGTTTGGATGAATTTTTATTCCGAGAAGAAGCTATTCCGGAAATTGAGCTTATTCTCACCCCATCCCAACACCCCTATATCTTGTATAATAATTTGTACATCTGTATTCTGTAAAGATAAGATATGAAGATGACGGTCAATGGAGGAGATAAGGGTAGTCAATATTTCTGTTAATATATCTAAGATTTAATATTTAAAGTAGAGATTCCCAAGTGTTAGTGCGTCAATTGACCCTATATCTTTGATTCTAGGGTGTAGGCGTGTAGCTCAGCCACTAAGATTAACATTTTTGACATTACATGAGCAACTATATTCTTTCTTTTACTCATCTGTAATTATATTTTTGCGCCACAAATTAATATTATTTTGGTCGAAAGAATCGTAATAACTTTTTTAGTAGATTGTTGAATACCTGGATCTTCTGGGTCATGTTACTAATTTACACACACCATAACATTTAACATTGAGTTGTACACAAAACAGGCTTATAAGCTCATAAGTAGTTTTAGCCCAGTTCATTTTAGGACCACTTAAACTTGTTCAGCATGTTTCTATTCACAAATTTCGAACTCCAACCTAATCAATACAAGGCTAATGAACTACCCTGCAACAGATAATATTATACATGAAAACAACGTGCTCCCAAAATTTAGTCAATTTTCAATCCTTCCCCATCACCAAATTATACGTTGTCGTTCAACAAGAACAGTAATTCAAAGGAGTTTGTATAATTATATTGCAAGATTTTCATAATCGAGTTTCCAAATCCGCATGCATATTGAATGAAATAATGGGCCTTACATTTGGAGTAAGTTAACATTGCAAAAAAAAAAAAAAACTTAAGAATATTAAGGCGAAGAAAAAGGAAATGAAGGAATTGAAATATTTTTCTAGCTAGAGAAAATTGTTTGGAGGTACTGAAGAAATGATACAACAGAGCTCATACCATCCGCTAGCTCTTTATAAAATAAAAAAAAAAATGACATTCATGATCACATGAAAAAAGATGTTTCCACATTATGATCTCATCAAAACAAGCAACCCAATAGGAGTTGATCCCGTCCAACTCCCGAAACCCACTTACCCACGAGCTCATTTGTGGATCCTGCTGGTCTCGTTTTGAGGAAGCAATCCCGGAATGTATGTCACTCCGGTCTTGGGAATCCATTGGCTGCCCTGGATGAATTTTTCGACGGTGAACTCTTGTGCATCAGCATAGGTGATTTTCTTAACACCCTTCCATGTGGCACGCTTGCTCGTGTCTGATCCAGGCCCGCGGTTTTCTAGCTCCGCATAGAAGCAGGTGTTGATTCCGAAATCACCGTTCCATGGAAGCCACCCCACTGGGTTGATGAGGTCGTCGATCTGAGACTGGATGTAGAAGGTTCGGGAGTATTCCCTCCATGGTCGGCCAAGGTAGGTCTGGATCTTGTTTTGCACTGGCTTGAGTGCTGCGTCAGCTGACACAGTACAGTTGTGGATTACAATGCCACCTGCTGAGCGTGGCTCACCACGGCCTTGTGCGGTCACAATGTTCTGCTGGTTGTCCATTGGCTTGCGCACAAGAAGGAGGCAGTTCTGGAAGATAACCTATACTTACAAACCGATGGTAATTAGCAGTTGGTCTAGGAATTAATAGATCGACCAATGAGACAGAAAAATATAAAATGACACACACAAGAGCATGAATACAGTATAACAGACATACAAGTATGTATAGTGCTATTGTGTCATTAACCAGAATATGGAGATTTTGTACCGACCTGTGCATTACCAAAGATGAAGTCGATGGTGCCAGAGATGGTACATTCACGGTAAAACTGACGGTTGGCGTGAGTGTAAAGGGTGTCTTGGTAACCGTTTAATTGGCAATTGTAGAAAACTGAGAAATCAGATTGGACACGGAGGGCCACAGCCTGGTGGTTCTGTGCACCAGCAGTGTTTTCAATAGCGAGATCACGAGCAAAGAACCCATTACCAATTGCCTCTGTTATAATTGTAAATAAATATGTTGGAATTAATCTGCTGCAATTATCATAAGTTTATCTGGCATGAAAAGTCTTCATAATAATAATGCAAAAGATTGCAAAATATATTCATAACTATGCAAAAGATTACAAAAGTTCATTGTATCACTGTTTATTTTTTTCTCCTTTTAACTCTTAAAAGAAGAACCAAAATACACGTGCGAGCATGCACTCAGACACATGAACACAGGTAAATGCGTGTGATTAAATGTGCACGCATATGAATTGTTTAGCTTACCGAAGGTGGCTGTGTCCTTGGTTGTGAGCTTCATCATGAAGTTCTTGTTGCCGGAGATCACAGTCTTGGTGGGCCCATCACCGTACATGACGACATTGGTTGTTGACCTGTTAACGCTGATGTACTCCTTGTAAATGCCCTCCTTGATGTAGATGACAAAGTTCTCTGCACTCCTTTGGGGCACCACGTTAAGAGCCTCCTTAATTGTCTTGAAGTCGCCGGAGCCATCCTTAGCCACAGTCAAATTTGGCTTGAGCTTTGCAGGAGCAGTAGTGAGCAGACTACGCTTGTTTTCGGGCACCCAGCTGGGGATTTCGCCAGAGCTGGTCTCCGTTTCTCCTTCCTCGAGCAGGCGCCTCTTGTTGTTGTTGAGGAATGACAGGTCGAGGTTTGCCATTTGCTTGGAGAACTCATCAACCAATGCGAGGATGTTGGTTGTGAGTTCTTTGGTGCTTTTAAGTGATTCTTGCATCTTCTGGGAGGCATCGCCTGTGGTGTTATCGAATCCTTCTAAGCAGGTGTCCTGATATGAATTATATAATTAGGGATCCTCTTATGTTAAACATGATGTTATCACTTATAAGTTATAACTTATCAGAAAGTGTTGAGCATCTGTTTTGTCTCTCTATAAATATAACTTTACATACTTGGTAAGTTAAGGCAGCAGAGAGCCAGGTCTTGAGGTCCTTGGTGGCCTCCTTGAAGTTGGTCATCTCAAACCCACCGAGCTTCTCGAAGGAAGTCTTTATATCTTCAATTGCATATTGCAACATCTCCTTGCAATTTTCCAAGGCGCCAGATGTGCGCGGGTCATTAGCCAGGCTGGTCAGGGTGGCCGACTTGTTCAATGCTATGGCAATGCGTTCGGATGTGACATTGAATATGGCCTGGGCCAACTCAGTTGGGCTCGATACATTGACTGCTGCTTGTTGAAGGGCACTCTCGCATGTCTTTTGATAGTCGGTTGGCTGGCAGAAATCCTTGATGGCCTTGACAGATGTCGAAAGCTGGCCTGAATCAGAGCTGCTGGAGCTCTTCTTGCCATTCTGTGTTGAGATAACGGCAACCGCGGCAACGACTGCCACCAGGACGATCACAGAGCCTCCGATAATGACACCCTTTTTATTACCCATATTGCTTTTTTTTTAAAAAACTGTTAGGCCGTAGGTTAGAAAACATATATTGGAGATGACTTTTAATTAGGTTTATATAAGGTTCAGGAAAGAGGGAATTACAGCATGTCCGTTGGAGAAGCACAGCGAAAGGCAAGGGAAAGCCGCAAGAAAATTAGAAAAGTTTGGCTTATTTCAACAAGATCGTTATATTTACTAATTATGGCAAAATGAAAGCCGTTGTAAATTATTGATCATGCTGGATTTCCCTCATAACTGCACAAGCATCAATACATACTACTCAAAAGAGTCAAAACGGATGCGAGACATGAGTTGGAGCTTCTGTCAAAAATAATCACACAGACACAATCACTCCATGAAGCTCCCTTCCCTCCCAATTTTATTGATACCGATAAAAAAAAAATGTTATAGAGTTTTACCAATTTGCTTTTCTTTTCATGCGCACTTATACAGCTTTTTTCATTTCCTTTTCTATTACAATAATTGATACATCTAGGTGAGTCAATCACACCTAAATAATTCTAAATATGCTCAAGGCAATCTTCAGTTGAGGCAACAGTGAGTAGGCCTCCTTAGTGAGAAACGATATATAACATTATCCAAATAAACCTTTCCTAAGTTGCTCTTCTTCCTTTAATTCAAAGATCTCACAAAATAATTACGTGGCATAGTGCCTACTTTGACAGCTTCTGCTCCTGCCGAAGCACGAGATCCAATTATGAGTACCTTCATATATGCAATTATAATAATTAATAATTAAAAAATTGCAGGTCAACAATGTCCTCTTTTTTAATTTTTTAGGACTCTCACTTCATAGTGCGAATGATACATTTATATTTGAAAAGTTTTAGATTGAATTTGTGTGCAACTGTGCATATATATATAGTTATCATATTGCTTGCTTAAGTTTAATAGCATATATATATATATATAAAGTTATGCGCGCACTTGCCAAATGTAATAAATTATGGTATAATCAATAGCAAATTACTAGACATGCGTTTGTGATTTTGTTAATTTTTACACACAAACAAATAACAAATTTAATTAGATTTCGGCGGCAGTTTGGTACAATAATAGGTTCTTCGAAATAGGTTGCTTTCTCACATGAATTTTTAATTAATGAAAAGTTTCAATTTTTTTTATTGAGGATCCAATAATAAATCCCTGATGCAGCTATCTTGCAGCTTATTATTCAAGAGTACTTCTAATCCATAATATCCATTTATGTAGATAGTCGTCACTAGTACTACATCGAAAATTAATTAAGTAGACAGGATTGGTTGATTTCACTTAGGATAAAAAAAAAAAAAAATCTGACGACACTGACATTGGCATTGTAGAAAGCGAGGGCTTAATATTCCAAAACAAAATCCACTGCTGTAATAGTCGGCCTTTAATTAATTGACAAAATTTTATAATTCTTTTCTAACTAATTTAAAAATTTAGTAACATTGGTAATGCACCAAAACTTCTAGGGCTTTTGTATGGGGGAAAACAATTTGTTATTTCATATGTATGCAAAGTTGACCAGTTTAAAGTTAAAGTACCAACCTGATTAGTTAATTTTTTTCTCGAACTTTTGCATTGGGCTTATTGGGCTAAGTTTAGTTTTTCTAATTTCCATTTTCTGTTTTCTTATTGGGCTTATTGAGGATCATCTATAATTGGCAAGATACACCAGCGTATATCTTATGATTGGCACATATCAGCAGCATATCAGAATGACATATTCAGAAGATCCATTTTTCCTTTATGTTACATGCAATATTTGTTTTACTTTATTCTATTTACCTTCCTTGTTTGTAATATTTGTAGTTTATATAGTTCTGTAAATGTAACGATTGTAATGTGTGATGTGAATACAAAAATTTTCCATCCCAAACCTTTATACTAGGCAGCTACTGGTTTGAACCAGCTTTGGCACAACTTTTGCGGTTTAAATCTGTTATTGTTATAGTCATGTATAATTGTTTATTTCATAAATTTTTTCGCTTAGGCACACGCAAGAACCCCTCCCCCCCCCCCCCCCCCCCCCCCCCCCCCCCCCACCCCCCCCCCCCAAAAAAAAAAAAAAAAAAAGAGGAAAAATAATACTAACTCGATTACCTGATAGAATTATATTGAGGACATCATAGTTCATTTCTTCAAGTTAACTAGTTGAAGTTAAAATAAAATGTGCCTCGTATATATAATTTGAAAAGAAAAAGCGGAAAAACACGAAACTGCACTCATTCGTACATTATAAGCTAGCAAACACCACAAGACTTACTGAGCAGAAGATATAATTTTACAAAGCCTAGGACGATTTTGTCCCAGACCAATATTAGCAACTCTCTATAATTTGTAAAGAGGATATCAAGATGTGCGTAAGTATGTAGTTCAGAGCGAACAAACAGACAGATTCTAGGTAGAAAATTTTCTGCATAAGAGAGAATACTTATTTCTGGTACATATATATAAGTCAATTTAAGAATTACAAAGATAAATAATTATGTTATCTTATTCTCTCTGTCTTTCTTTTTCTACAATTCCATCTCCAAAATATCAGAAATTATCACTAAATATTAAATCTAAAGTGAGAATTATATGTTTGCAATTAATCCAATGATGCTTTAGAGGTTGGTGAGATGCAATGGAAGTTTTGATTGTTCATTTTAATGATGAATAGGATTGGTTGGTGTGGTTCAGCCTGCCAATTTTGACCACTACAAGTTTGTCATCATCTAATGTTTCGATTATTTGCTCTTAACCTGTCAAATAATGCCTTTTTTCTTTTAATTAAAGGTTTATAAAAACCTTTTCTATTTTTCTCTTTAATTAGCTTATTGTGGGGCCATATATACATATGCTAGACTGTATCCTTTCCAATCAGTTTTGTGTCTAGAATCTTACAAACGATAATATCTCGGTCATAGACGCAGACCAATAAAAGTTTTTGTAAATTGTCACATTGTTGTATTGCTTATATTTTGGTGAAAATATACAAATTAAATAATGCTTAAATTCTCCTGCAATTTTAGAATTCTTCATGCAGCTATATTGATTTGATTCGGTTAACGTAGGGATTGTCGCAAGAGATCATTAATCGCAGTTAACCATTTTCATACAATCTAGTATTCCAGTCACATCCTTTTCACTATCAAACTCTATCCAGTTCTATTTCATATCTTTCCTCTCAGGCAACACTTGCAATTAATAATTTGAATTATTAAGAGATGAATTACCCTCTGATAGTGACTTGGTAATACTCTTTATATACCAGTAGGGCATGTTGAAACGGTTTGTGTAGGAATAGTGGAGATGTTGTAGTTCCAATTGTGGACTGCAGCAATCAACCGCGGGCCGCGGCATGTGGTCGCGGACCGCGACCTTCCAGCGATTTGACATCTGGTCATTCACATCTTTTGGGGAAGGGTACATTCTCTCTTATAAATATATGGTTTCTGGACATTTCTATTGTGGGGGAAAACACAGAAAGACTAAGAGAGACAAATAAGAGAGACTCCACATGTTTTGTATTTGTTTCTTAAGTGCAAAACACCATTAGAGAGATGATTCTTCTCTTCGCACTAGATTCATGCTTCTGGTGTAGAGAAGAGAGTCGAGTCTGGCATTTAGACTGTGAATAGTGCGGGATTGTAATCAATCCCCACTGGCGATAGTTGAAGACGGGGCTGTGGCGTAGCGAGACCACGTGGCGAAGTCTTGGTGCGAAGGAAACCCGAATAAAGAGGAGATTCTGACACGCTTCCGCATTCGGTATAAGTTACCGATTTTCTTACATTGGTATCGGAGCCCTATTCCTCTTTTTCGGTTTTAATACACCATTAAAGCCTTATGGTCGATATCTGGTTGTTTGTTTGTGTTTGTGTGCTCTAATTTTGATCGGAGGGTTTCATGCATACATTTCAACCCCATTTAGGCCCCAATTCCAATCGAAAAGTTGTGTTTTTAGTTTGTTTTATGCTCTTTTTATGTTAGAATAGAGGTACTGCTATTGTCCTCGTCATTTTGCAGGTTTTTGGAAGATTTGGCGCTAATTTGAACTTGAAGACGAAGAAAACTGCTGCTGCCAGGTTTCAGGCGGACCCGTCAGGATTCAGACGGACCCGACAGAAACGAGTCAGAACTAAAGATGAAGAAAAATGCCTCTGCCAGGTTTCTGATGGACCCGTCAGGATTTGGACGGACCCGCCAGAAACGGTCCAGCAAGCAGAAATGGAAGCCAGATTCTTGTCCGGGAAGTCAGGCCAGCTTTGGAAACTGCCTGGCTGGCGCCCAGCACACGCCCCAGGATTGATTGAGCGCCCAGGAGGCTATAAAGACGAGTTTAGAGAGAGAAAAAAAATATCTCTCAATTTTTATTCTCTCCCGACGAAACTTGGAGAAGGGGCACAGCAGCAGCAACCGCCGCATTCTGACGGGTCCGACCGAATCCTGTCGGATCTGCCCGGACACCAGCTGAGACCAGAAATGAGAGGTTTTGTTGTATTCTTTCTCTAATTTGTTTGCTGATGTATTGATACAATGAATTCTTTCGTTTTTTGTCAGTTTAGTTCATTAGGGTTAATTTTAGGGATTGAATACTTGGTGGCTATGTGATGTTTATTTTAGTTGATGTTTTGTTTGATTTGATTTATCTTGCTTGTTTAAAGGTTCATTTTGTCAAATAGAATATTTAACTAAGTAAATTGATCGGACGTCGTTTTCATGTCTATTTCGGTTGATGTTTTGTTTAATTCGATTTGTCTTGCTTGTTTAAAGGTTTATCTTGTTAAACGGAATATTTAACGAAGTAATATGATCAGACGTCGTTTTCAATCGGACCCGACTGAAAACAGCCAGGTACAGAGACCGAAGGATTGACCCTGATTCCTAAACTTGTTTGTACCTCGACTCTTTTCCATCGAATCAAATAAATTAGGATTAGATAAAACCCTAGAAAAGGAATAGTTCCGTCCCTGTGGATTCGACCCTTAAGCTATCACTGCAAACGATTTACATCGGTGATACTGAGGACTTGTTTTGACTTGGTTCCCAAGACCGATCAAATTTCGTGATTCTTTGATATGAAAGTTGTTAAAACTCGAATTAGTGCAGTCCAGATTTTGAAAACTGATAAAG
Source organism: Rhynchospora tenuis (assembly GCA_027725995.1). Lineage (NCBI taxonomy): Eukaryota > Viridiplantae > Streptophyta > Magnoliopsida > Poales > Cyperaceae > Rhynchospora > Rhynchospora tenuis. The sequence goes on from CM050888.1 coordinate 53,581,424, forward strand.
TCTGATTATCGAGGGTATAACTTAAGATCTGTAACGTTGATTCGAGTGAGGTTTGTTCCATTGGAAAGTGCTTCGAGTCTACTTTCCGGAATGTCCAAGAACTCGAAAATCGGATCAATATACAGAAAGTTATTGCCATTTTACCGAAATGGTGCTAATCAGATTTCTGGACGAGATGCATGTCGCGACCCTTGGCAGTTGGCCGCGATCCGCGACATGTTGATATGACCCAAAACTTGTTTGTTGCGACCAGTGAAAGGTTGTTGCGACCCGTGGAAGGTTGCTGCGAACCGCGACAAGGTCATATGTAACTCCAGAGTGTTGGTTATGATCTAAGACATCTTGAACTCAAGTTTTCACGAGAATTGAGACATAAATAAACAGTTCTTGTAGGATTGATACAAGTAAGCCCTAATTGACCATTAGTTTTGATTTAGAGATGTTTGCCTCTAAATTTCGTCGTATGACAAGCTATCAGATATCAGCACAGAGACCTGCGAAAATAGATTGTGACATGTGGTGAAACGAAACTCACGACAACAATCCCATATCCAAGATGACAGGAACTTTAGCAGACAAACAGTTCAAACCCGTATGATTAGTTGGTTCATTAAACTATATGGAATGATAGCAAAATTCATGTAATGGATTAACTAATTATAAGAAATTCTACTATGCCTAAGAGTTCATGATAAATCAATTAAAATCATTCCGAAAGTGGACTCATGTAAATTTCGACACACAAGCAGAAGCCGTTACCGAAAACCAATGAGGGTAACCCCATACTAGACAGTCAAATGGACACGCTTACTCTGATCGGGCTCATTATCAAATTAATTTGGCATCAAAACTAAGACCATGCCGATTATTTTAATTTGGCCCGTACCAACCAATTGAACTTGGCCTATACAAATTGAGTTCACCTCTGTCCATACCAATTAATACCAATTAATCAAATTCGGCCCATTCCAACTTATCAAAAATTGGCCCATTCAGATCCGTTTAAACCCATACACCATGTCGGAAACAGACGCATCAACGCGAGTCCAACAGTGTCCAGCTAACTCGATCGAGTCTGGCTTGAGCTGGACACGTGTCAACTCTCGATTGTCCAGTAGCCGTGGGTCCCCCGTTACCGTTAACAGCAAACAGAAAAGGAAAATCAAAACAAAAAGGGCTCACCAAAAAAGGAAGCTCCGCTGTCTCGACGAAGGAGAACGCCTTGCCGACAACTCCGACCGTCTCGTCCCCGGCTAACTTCACCGCCGGATAGACGATGACTCTTTGAATACAGAGACACTAGATTCGATGGGCAAAGAGACCTGGAGACCATCAATTCGAAAATGAAATGGTGCGACAGTAAAGAATACAAATGCGAAATTAGTCGAAGTTAATAGGAAATTAAGACAAAGAGGTACCTTAGAAGTCTTCTTAGGGCCTCAGACAGGAGTAAACTGAGTCACCAGCCATTAATTTGCGCTGGGAATAAGAAACAACACAATCGTATTAGTCGAAGTGCTGTTATTTTGAAGTTTTGAATTGTTTTAGTCAAGGTAGTATGTAATGGCCTCCAGCTTTATATCAATAAGATTCTTTCTTAGATACTATTAATTTGTTTTAAAGCTCTTATTTGTTGCATTTCTTCCTGAGTAAACTTTATAAAACATAGTAATACACATCCTTTTTTTTGACATATCTGATTCTCAAAACTTAGGTTAACACTGAGGGGTTGTGTGACAGACAATCCATGTCCTTCAGTATTGGCTTTGGCTGAGGGAAGAAGTTATGCCCAGTAAAAGCATAGTAGTATTTAATCTGTGTTTAAGTCACTACTCTTTCTTTTCTTTATCTGGTTCATACAGTACAATCCTTTGCATCTGCTGTTTTGATGTGTTTGATTCTTAGAGTTGGTGCTAATATTGATGGGTTGTGTGACAGACAATCCATGCCCATCAATATAGGCCCTGACTTAAAAAAATATATGTGTTCTTGGTACATAAGGTTTGTGGTTAGGCATCAGTCTCTTTATTTGATAAGTTTGTTCATTCTTTGAAAGTTTTCATTGATACTGGTGGATTGTGTGAAAGACAATCCATGTCCACCAGTGAAAGTGAGGCTAAGAAGAATAAACAAATGAAAAATATGCATATTAAACAAGTTATACCATGCTTCTCTGTGTTTCATTCTAAAATATATAAATAAGATGGAACCTCATTTTATTTTCCTGATGATGATGACACTGGTGGATTGTGTGATAGACAATCCATGTCCACTAGTGTCAAAATCAATTCTAAAAAATGATAACAGCATGTATATTTATGTGTAATAAAGTTATATTTCAAAAAAAAGGGGGGAGAGAGCTTATCTGATCCTAATTATATCTACAACCAAATTTCCTTTTAAGTGTTTACTTGGCTAATCGTCGATTAAAAGTGTTTAATTTGGTAAAAAAAAAAAATCCAGAAAAAGCTTTGGTTCATGCTTGATAATAGTCATATGTAATTATAACGGATTTACTGGCTTAACATTAGTCTCTCTCTGTGCATGACCTAGTCTATCTAAAAAAATACATGTATTATCTTTGATAAAATATAGAGTGACATTAACTAGTAGTAGATGTTTCCAGGCCTATAATAAGGTCCATAGTGCAGTATTTTCATATATATACATGGTAACATTATGCTAACTACTGTGGGCTGTTGAGTCCATTTATTTTTCTTTTTCCTTCTTGAGACATACTTGTTTTCCATTTTCTTTTGTACTTCGAATTCTCCATTGACAAACATACTATATAGAATAGCCTACAATAACTTATGGAATGCATCATGATAAATACCAACACCCATTTAGGACGTATCTGATTACCTAAAAGAAAGAGGGGAGAATATGACATCCATATCTCTTCCGACATATATACCTAAAAACATACATAAGTAAGAACACTAGCTGAATGAAATAATTGTTTACCAAGGGAATGATAAGGTTACAACACCTCTGGACATATGCATATACGTAAAATAGCAAAATGAGGTAAAACACTGGACCAAAGTGAACAAAAAAGGGGGGTGTTACATCTAAGCATGCAAATGATAATCTATGGGAAAATCGGGTAATTATAAAGCAGCATTAGCAAAAAAAAAAATTTTTAAAAAAAAGAGAGGGGTATAATCTTTGGTATAAAGGAGGAAATAATCAAAGTGAAAGGGGATGAATTTATATCTACCTCGGAGAGTGTTTGAAGCTTTTGAGATAGAAAACTTCATCCTGGGAGAGGCGTCGTACTTAGTCTCTCCTCATCAACCATCCTTCAAATGGAAACCAATGCCCAATTGCTCTGATTTTCCTATCAATTGCACACGAGAGTCAGATTAATTCATACTTTGGTAAGCAATAAGAGGTGAAATTGAAATCATCAATGGAGGGAGGAAGGTGAAACGATCGCATAAAGCCTTCATACGACAGTCATGGTGCAGCGAATTCGTCGGAATGAGGAGATGAGGCCAGGGCGGGTTGACCCTTTCCACCATGGTTTCCCTCCTTCCTCTCGCGAACTCGGTCAAACAGAAGAAGCCCCCTTTGACTCGCACGTATCTTGGCGTACTCGAAAGGGGCGAGGATGCTGATTACAACGGCTTTGGTGAAAACATCGAGTGGACGCGGAGTATGGTGGACCAAAAGCCATTCAACTTGATCCGAACCCGTTCGGTGCATGAATATGCATATGAACCAAGCTACTCAGCCTAATTCTCTTCCGACAGCTCCCTTTGATTTTCTGTGGCACCCTCGGTGAAATGAGTCTTTTCGACCACAAAACACCAAACACCAAACCCAGCAACCAATGAGAATCTTTTTCAAAATGCTGAAACTTCGAAAATACACCAAAAATAGTTAGAAAGTCCAGAAAATTCCTATGAAATACTAAAATGATCAGAAAATTATGAGGAACATTTTCATATAATAATTCAAGTATAAATTCTCAACTAAGAAAGAAATAAAAATTAAAATCATGAAAAACGATTAATATTAAATAATGCAGAAATACCCAAAGTTGGACCATACCAAAAATTCAATAAAAGTGCAAGGGTATAAACCCCTTTGACAGCAGGTACCTTAAGACAACAAATACTTTGACAACAGGTATCCCAAGACAATAAATATATTTGGACAGCAGGTACAATTAGGCGGCAACAGCCGTCAAGGACCAAAATTATGGAAATATAAAGGCTCAGGAAATTAAAAAAAGGGGAAAAAGAAAAAGGTAACAAACAAAACACATCCATGGCAAATGGATTATGATTCAAAGCTCAAAACCAAACTCCGAAACCAAACCCAGGAAATCTGAATTCGGGCCCGAAATACAAGATCTAGACTCAAGCCCAAATCCAGAAGACAAATCCCTAACTCAGATCAAACTCAAATCCAAATCCAAAAAGGTCCAAATCAAATCAAAATCTAGAAAAAAAAATTCAAGCGCAAAAATAAATCCAAACTTAGAAAATCCAAACTCAAACTAAATCCAAATCCAGAAAATTCCAAACTTAAATCTAAGCTCAAATTAAATCCAAATCTAGAAAGTCCAATCCCAAACCCAGAAAGTTTAAACCCAAATTAAATCCAAATCCTAAGCCCAAGTTAAAACTGCAATCCAGGAGATCCAAACTCAGACTCAAATCCAGACCCAGAAAATTCGAAGCTTAAATCCAGAAAGTCCAAATTCAAATTCAAAAAAAATGAAATGACACAAGTACAGAAACAACATAAAATTTCAGAACCATATCAAAATTTCTAAAACCCAGGGACTAAACTTTAAACACGTCTGAAAATCAGAATTCTATATGATGAAATTCTAGAACATAAGAAAATAAAAGTTTAAAACGTCCAAAATGACCAGAATTGTAAAACACACCTTAATACCAGAGTTTAAAATGTTTCATAACCAAACTCTTACACGTCACGAGGCCAGAAATTCGATATGTCAATAGTTGACCAAAATCGACGCACGTTCAAAGACCGAAACCTCTACATGCTTAAATGCCTGAGCATCCAGAAACGTCTGATAACCTTGATTTTAACACGTCAACAAACAGACCAAAGTTTTAAATATGTTGATACGTTGGGGCTACAAAGAAATTATAAGTTCTAATGTGTCTGAATACCAAAGCTTTATACGTCTATGTCTGTTCTTCCTGAGCCCGCAATGTGTTTAGTTCAAGGAGAGTAAAGTAAAAAAATGGCTAAATGACTAATTGTCGTCCAGCATCAAAATCCTAAGAATATTAGGAACTCTAAATTTCAGTAAAAATATTGTTGTCCTTTTTGTATCGGTCTTGCATCACGTCACCATCTTGCATGCATCTTGCATTTCATAGAATCACCTCCTTTGCTTTAATGTTAAAGTGTCTTTTGTGAAAATAATGCAAAGCTGTCTGTTATGCCTAACCCATTGACTATCCCGATCTAGAGGTGCTCTTGACTTGGTTCAGCGGTAATTAACAGTAGGGGCTTGCGCCAGTGGAAAAAAAGGACCTGCAGTAAACAATCAAACTCTTGAAAGGTTCGAAACCACGTCGGTACCCCCATTTCGTTCAGGTGGGTGCCGATGTCTGAGTTTCGAAGCGATCAAGGGGTATCTCGTCCGCAATATCTTTTTTCCCCGCGAAAGCATCCGGTCATTTCCCCTTTCCGAGGATCAGGGTCCAAAAAGGTGCGAGACAAGAGAGTTCTTATACTTTGTTTTGTGACTATTTGCAACATAGAACCCTAGAGACTATCATGATTAGTTCGGGTTGTGATTTCTCTTCATCGGTTGAATGAGAAAGTTGCAAACACCATATGCCTAGACGGTATTTGGTAGAGATATTTACTGATATTGTGTCATTGATTCTGAGGTTTGTAAAATTGCCAGAATCAAATTGCCAACATAATAGACTATTTGCGACTTGTAACAATTGGTTGCAAACTGCAATAGTTTTATTTGGAAAACAGAGTTTGGGTTCTCTGTACTTACGGATTGCAGTAGTGGGCAGCGGACCGTAGAGACGTGTTGCGGACCGCAGAATGGACTTGCGGACTACAACATGACACATATACATGCAGTAAAGTCATAATTAAAGATAGAATTTGACCAGAACTTGTAACTCCTGAATGTCAACACAACCAATGGTTAAAAGGTTATCTTAGTGATAATCTTCGGTTGTTTGGTAATTGGTTTACCAAATTGTGAATATGATAACACATGTGGTGTTGTCGTCGATTTGATGGTGCAAGTAGGTACTGTTTTGCCAATTACATGTGAATGCATATGTTGGGTGAATTTGGATTGGTAGACTAGTTTGTTTCATCCATATTTTGGATATTTTGCATCAATTAAATTGATTGAAATCAATATTTCTTTGTTTGCAAGCGATGTTTGTTGCCCTAGGCTCTTTCTCACTTGCTGCAAAGATAGTATTGATTTCAGATTAATTCTAGATTGGATGGCAAAATCAGTGGTAGTGCCAACTCATACTGTGCGTGTCTCTATTATTGATTAGATTTGGCTTGATTGAGAAGTTCATTGCCGATCTCTATTGAAATAGAATTGATGGATATGTGTAATGTGTGAAATTACAATATCTCAATATCTTATAAAGGATTAGGATGTACTTGTAACCGTTATAATTCAGATTTAGAATCCTTGGTATATAAATGACGTGCTTAGAAAAGAAATATTATACTATTAGCATTGTGTTGTTGAATAGTATGAGTTAGATTATTCTTGTTATAATTTGAGTGTGATATCACTAATACCACGTGGATATATCTCAAAATTCAGTGAAACTGATTGACAATAAACTTATGCAAACTCAATCGATTTTATGGGTTCGAGAAGCACCGTAGGGTGGCATCTTACAACCATGTCAAAATGATTTTGAGTTGCATGAAAATGTCATGTATGAATTAATAAGCAATAAGTGAATATTTTTCTCACTTTCTGTGTTGAGAAAGAGTGAAATTCACTATTATAGAATTGTTCGTTCTTAGACGAACATTGCTTATTAGGTTGGAATTCATGATAAATGTCAAGTATTAGTATATATTGAAGAGATTATAGTGTTGACTCAAATGTATAAAAGATGTCTGATTCTAAGCATATTGAAAGTACTAGAAATCTGATTTTGCAAATGAGTGTATGTGTTCTTAGTTGTGGTTAAGAAACATCATATTTGCTTAAGAAATCAGATTATATCTATGATCATTGTCAATTTCATTAGAAGCAAATTATCTTGATGGAGGATTTAAAGTGAAAGTGCAGTTCTAGGGACTGACATGTACTTGTGTTTAAATTAACTTAAGAATTGTTTGGAATTGTTCTTGTGTTTGACATGTACTTATCTGAGCATTGAGGAACGAGAGGGGAATGAAGTAGTATTCCTCAACCTCATAGGACATATGACACAAATAAGAATCGGCTCAACAAGCTAGAGAAGTAACTCAAACTTATTGCTGCAATGCAAAATGAGATAAGTAAATGAAGAAATAGTGAGATATGAATTTTTAAAATTGTTTTATGGCAAGGGCATTAATCAGTGTGGTTCTTGGTTGAATGCTACGCAAAGTGATCAATTAAAGTATAAGACTCGATTGTGGTAGGCTATACAAGTATAAAGGGAGTCATGTAAGTTAGTCTTATTCTAGCAATTTTGATCAGTATAGATTAGAACTATATTTTATGGAGTATTAACAGATTTTAGACAAAATGGTATTGAATCTTCTACCTAGTTTATGGTGGAATTATAGTAAAGTATGCAGTGGATGCGGACTTAACCGATTCAATAGTCTAAAATTAAATCATGTCAATTGAGTTTGGAGATTCTTTTGAACATGAATGTTATACTGTCCAAGAATATGTTGCTAATTACATGGTGCATCATTAGCTAGAAAGAATAAGTCTAAGCGACTCTTGTCTAAATGTTGTTGATTAAGCCTTAATATGTTCTTGTGTCATACTTGAGAGATTATTCCAGCATGTTTCTTGTTGTTACACAAGAGACTAGAATATTCTATATGATATTTGGTTGTATGGTACGCAAGCCAAAATGACACGAGTTAGAAGAACATAAATATGAGTCTTGATACAAGTTATAAATCCATAAAACCTGTCACATGAAATAGGTTGCAAAAAGTCTGTCGCGGACCGCGGGAAGTATCTCCGGATGGCAGCAGCATATGTTTGCATAAAGACTTCCGTGGACCGCGGATGGTTCCCGCGGACCGCAAGAAAGTCTATTGCAGATTGCAACATGGGTATTTTAGGGACCAAAGTGAGTTGGTTACAGGACTACAACTAGGTGTTTGCAGATCACAATAGTACTCTGTGACAGATGAAAGCCAATTCTATAGTTATTTGAGAAAAGTCCGAGAGACTTGAGATATCTTAATTGTACAACATGCTATGTTATCAAAAGCAATATACTTGTGTTTGGTTTACCTATTGATAGGAAACTTTGATAAATTCAAGTTTACATTTGAGATGTAGATTGCTTGATAACATTATTTCTTGACGTGACAAGAAATATTAATTTTACTCACTTGTATTGGAGTTGGAGTAAATGAGTTGTCATTCTCATTTTGGATATGAGGATATAGCATCTTAGTTGTACTAGCTTACTCATGTGAGTAGAGCGTGTAACATGATCGGATATCATGGATAGAGGGAGTTTGGTTGAGTATAATCCTATATACAATTGGAGATTGTTATGACCTAGAGGGAGTCGATAACAACTCATTGTAATTGTATGGCTTTTGTAGTATACTATAGATTATGAGAAGAACCAAACATATTCAGATATGAAATTAGAGACATGAATTTGTGATAGCACAGTTAGAGTTGATCGTGGATCAAGTACATGCCTAGTGTGTATAGGTTGTGACTGTACTTGAGAGTGATACTCTTTGGTAAATTTGAACATAAAATATAGATATAGTAAAATTCTATTTTACTGTTGTTCGAATTGAGGATGATACTTATGGTAGCATGTCAATAGGCTGAGATTGGCTCTCTCACACGAGCAATCGTCTCTGACGTCTGGGACGGGCAGAGATAAGACTTATCAAGCTAGTTATGCTTAGTTTGGGACTAAGATGCCATTTGGGGCAATTAGAGCTTGATGTCGCCTTAGTCAGGGACTAGGATGAGATCACAATGTGGTGGTCGACATGAATTATTTCCCCATAGTTCATGTAGCTTATTATTAGCCGAGGTGAGTGGCCTTGCAAGACACTCCGGAAGTGTAGTTGCGGAGGCACTCAGGGTTAGTTGCAATGGGTGAGATCTAGACCATAGATGCATGGTTTGTGACTAGACCTAGACTCGTACAGTGTTTTTAAATCGTTTGACATGCGTCTGCTATTGGCAGAATAACACTGTAGCATGCGTTTCATACTGCATGTGCTTAGCGACACGTGGGAAATGAGTTAAGTGACCTAGATGGTCATCCCTGCCTTCTCATTGTGTGAGACCCACAACTACGTACCCTTATCACTCTTGACTATGTCATGAGAGAGAGAGCTGATGTATGCTATTTCCTTATGTTACCAATGACGATGAACTATACCGTCTGTCGGGACATTTGTCAGAAAGCTGTTAGTTTCTGATCGAGTGACATGAGTGCAAAAGGAAGGTAATTGTGATTACATCATTTGACTTACTTGTGATTCACCGCGCGGTCAATCATGTCATTTGGGATATTGATTGGGAATACATGTGAGTAATGCGGATTAAGCACTGTCCAAGAGGGAGTGCGAAGTGCTTAATCGAGTGTATATCCAATTGACCTAGGGTATGAGATACTGCTATAATTAACAAGTTTGTTAAATGTCCTAGATAACTTTAATCGGCTTCCTCTAGGATACAGGTTTGCAGGTACCGCTAGTCGCACGGTTTATTTGCCAGTATGAAGACTTGACTATGTAAGAGATACATCTCCGAGAGGGAGATTGTAGGAATAGTGAAAATGTTGTAGGTCCAATTGTGGACTGCAGCAATCAACCGCGGGCCGCGGCATGTGGTCGCGGACCGCGACCTTCCAGCGATTTGACATCTGGTCATCCGCATCTTTTGGGGAAGGGTGCATTCTCTCTTATAAATATATGGTTTCTGGTCATTTCTATTGTGGGGAAAAACACAGAAAGACTAAGAGAGACAAATAAGAGAGACTCCACATATTTTGTATTTGTTTCTCAAGTGCAAAACACCATTAGAGAGAGGATTCTTCTCTTCGCACTAGATTCATGCATCTGGTGTAGAGAAGAGAGTCGAGTCTGGCATTTAGACTGTGAATAGTGCGGGATTGTAATCAATCCCCACTGGCGATAGTTGAAGACGGGGCTGTGGCGTAGCGAGACCACGTGGCGAAGTCTTGGTGCGAAGGAAACCCGAATAAAGAGGAGATTCTGACACGCTTCCGCATTCGGTATAAGTTACCAATTTTCTTACAGTTTGTCATGGATTGATTTAGTAGTAAAATTCAAAATAATTAATCAACGTAACTAGTTATATTATTTTTCATAAAATTTTTTGTTAATTTATCCATTGTTATCGCTTGTCGAAAGTTATAATTGATAGAAAGCCTTAGTTTAAACAGTGAATAGGTGTGATTGTCCAGAAATAATGAGAAACAGGAGATTTATGAACAGATAATTAGAAGGAAACAATAACTCGTCAAAAGAGTGCATTAATTTCAGACGTAGTTCATCAAATCTCCATTTTATTCTCAATCAAAAATTGTACATAACAGCACACAGACGTAGCTTGACACATACTATTGCAAAAGATAGAACGAACACTCAGCAAACAAAGCCAGCGCACTTCACTTCTATTCTCAAAACACCAATATCACTCTTCATTCTCACAATTCGATTTATAAATTGGATGATGCAAGAGTAAATTAATTAGTTGTAGGCATCAGGGTTGGCAAGAAGATAACCCTCGGCAGTCTTGATGATTCCGATAATTGATCCCTTGACCCTCTCTGCCTCCTCCTCAGTGTTGGCTCCAGGCAATGGCTTGTAGGTACCGACAACCTTAACCACACAGCCGCCATCCTTGGGCACAAATATGGTGTGGGAGGAAGCCGATTCGACATGGGTCCCGATCCCACCACCCTCGATCAGGGAACTCTTGACCTCGAACTTCTCAATATCAATGAAGTCAAGGCGTTCCTTTACATGGCTGTAGGGCATCCCTGTAGTTTTGTGCCAGTTGTTAATTATTTGCTGTTGAATGTTTTAAAGATGGATAAAATGACAAAATTTGATCAACTTTGTGTTATTGAAACAGAGAGAATAATGTCAAATTTGAGAACGTATTAAACTGAATTTTATGAAAATATTTCAATACCTGACAAGTCACAACAAGAAGTCTTAAAACATTAATTTGCCGAAAAATGGCTTAGCCACTGATTAACTATTAGTCTATTAACATAATAGATACAGAAGAAAAAGATTTTTGAATATACCTGGTGCAAAGTTGAATTGCCTGACACTACCAGCACTTCCGTCGCCTTCTATTGCAGCGGCACTGACAATTTTGTCGGATGCGAGTTTGGGAGCCAGGTTGTGCCAGTCCATCATGGCTGCCTTGAAGAGGCGTGGGGCAGGGACTGCCGACTCAATCTCGCATGACCAGCTGGAACTCATGGTTACTAATGAAATGAGAGGAAGTGAGGTTACTTGCAACTCTTGATGCAGTTAAGATGCTGTGGGATGAAGGTCTAGTGAGAGTGAGGAGTTATATAGATGACTAGCAAAGTGGGTTGGTGTGGTTTTGCCTATCTATTCTGACCGTATCAATTGATCTTCTTTTCTAGTAATATATATATATTATTTTCTTATAAGTTGTCGATGTAAATTCCCCAATTTTCAAAGAATTAGTTGGTGTGTCATGTTCTATCTTATGACTATCAGTACTTGCGAAGTAAATTACTTGTGAAAATTACCAAATTTATAGAAAATCTAGTTGGGATTTGTGATGTGAAACAAGATGAGCTAATTAATTCGCAATTTTAGAGATGAATCTGCGAGTTCAATTTTTCTCAAAAAAAAAAAAAAAGATTCTGCATTGAGTGATAATCACTAATGAAATTTGCTATTTTGGCGATTACCAAACAATAAATAAAACCACTAATAAAGGATACTAAAGTACTACGTGCTAGCTTTCTTTGCTTTTTTTTTTTCGTATTCCTTTTTCATTTTTCTGACATGTAAATTCTGGTCTGTCAATCATCTCTCAAAAAACGTTCAGTGCTACTGGACCGTTAAATTACGTTCTATTACTTTACTAGGCACTGTTAGTATTTGTTTATGTAAAAAAAAAAAAATGCTTAGTACAGTTTCTGCGAAGTGTAAATGGATATTCGCATTGGGAAGGAATTTAAACCATCAGTAGCAGTCCTTCCATCAATAAATGGACTCTTTTTTGATAAAGGTCATTATCAAACAGTAAACGTAGCAGGTAAGCGCTTATTTTACTTCGTGGGATTTTCAAACTTAGTAGAATAAAGTCTCTAACATTACCACTTTACCAGCCTTGTGTTAGAGGGGAAAAAAACAAGACAATAACAGCAGGCATTTTTTTTTGCCAAAATTAATGACATACCGGCATACCCCTCTAATCTTCTCTAAATGTATATTTACCCTTCTAATCTTTATTTTGTATATTTACCCTTATAATCATGTCTTTTATCCAATTTTATCATTTTTATTAAATTTAACAACTTTTTTATTTAACAAAATCGTTTTCTAAAATTAATGACTAGAATGCCCTCCTCTTTGTTTCCTATGTGACTGTTCATATTCCCTTCTAAACAAAACTCCACCAGCTATAAAATAGGAATTAAAACACATATGTGCAGATAGCAATTATTTTCTTAAAATCTGGTAAGCAATCAATTTTTGCAGATTATTGGAAATATTTAAAAGCTACCATCATTTTCTTTTTATTTCACTTTGTTAGATATATCGGTTGATGATAAGACACAAATTGAGCCATCCAAGCTAAGCACAAATGGAGAACAAGAAGTGTAAAGAAGATGGTTTTAGTTTTTTTTTTTTTTTTTTTTTTTTTTTTTTTTTTTTTGAAAAATCAAAGCCCAGTAAGGGTTATTTATTCATTATAACAAAAAAACTAGTGTGATTACATCAATAGAGCCAGTGGATCAAACCTCTCATGAAGCAAAATGAACCAAAAAAATTGGGTAGAAAAAAAAAAAATAGCCCAACTAGGCCGACGAGACAAAATCAAACAGGAAAAAAAATCTAAAGTGTAACAAAAAAAAAAGACACCAGCGCAATTACATCCCCTCTCTCTCTCTGTAGACCTTAATTACCGACGCTTGAAATCAGACCCAATACTAACAATTCTCAACTTAGTTTTGTTTAGGCGGGAATACGGAGAGCCACATCAAAGAGGAGGACATTTTGGTCATTAATTTTTTTAAATAAAAAAAATAATGAAATTAAATTAAAAGGATAAATTTGGATAAAAGATATGATTACAAGGTTAAATATACAAAATCGAAGATTAGAAGGGTAAATATACAATTAGAGAATATTTGAGGGGTATGTCAATAATTTTGCCCTTTTTTTTTTTTCTACAAGAGCAGATTTTTTTATTAATTATTATGAATATAAACTTGGTAATGTGTAATATATTTTTTTATTCTTTAATGGGAGAAACCTTTCTTTACTCGCATATGAATTTATTCAATATGCTAAAAGAAGTCACTGCAAATTTTTACTCGCAAATCCCTGAAACAATTTAGTTGATTTGACTCGGTCAATGATAATTATCACAAAAGATAATTGCGGTTACCATTTTCCACAGTCCGGTCACATCCTTATTCCTTAAATATCACTGCCAAAATACTCTATCCATTTCTATTTGGGTAGGCTACGGTATTTCACTTTTTTTTTGTCAGACAATATTTATCAATGTGCATATATTCTTTTTGTTATGAGATAAACTACCTTCTGGTCAGTGATTTTTGCCTAGTTTTATCATAGGCATTTTGAAACGGTTCAGCATAGATATCTTTAATATAATTTTTTTCAAACTAATCAATCTACTTAATTTGTTATATTATCATATATAGAAACTTTGTTAATTAGTTAATTATTATCACTTGTCAAAAGCATATCATTAATAAAAAAAATCATGCTTTAAATGACTTAAGGTGTCATTGCCGAGAAATGAGGAATTCAGGGAGATGTATGAACAGATAATTGGAAGAAAACAATTTCTAACTTTTTTCAAATTATATATGTGATGGAGATGCATGAGATGCCCAGCTTCCTCCCCAAAAAAAAAAGGAAAGAAGAAAGATTGCATTTCACAAGTAGTTCATCAAGTCTCCATTGCATTTTATTATCACTCAAAAATTGTACGCAACATCACACGCGGCATGACACACATGCTAATTCAAAAGAATACTCTCAAAAAATAAAGCCAGCGCCACAGCACACTTTTATTCTCCGGCACAAATTTCACTCTTCATCCTCACAATTCAAGTCCTCAAGTGAATGATGCAAGAGTATACATTAGTTGTAGGCATCAGGGTTGGCAAGAAGATAAGCCTCAGCAGTCTTGATGATTCCGACAATTGATCCCTTGACCCTCTCTGCCTCCTCCTCAGTGTTGGCTCCAGGCAATGGCTTGTAGGTACCGACTACCTTCACCACACAGCCTCCATCCTTGGGCACAAATATGGTGTGGGAGGAAGCCGACTCGACGTGGGTACCGATCCCACCACCCTCGATCAGGGAGCTGTTGACCTCGAACTTCTCAATATCAATGAAGTCAAGGCGCTCCTTTACATGGGTGAAGGGCATCCCTGTAAAAGTTTATCAAAGGAAAGATTTTGTGTTAGTTGTTATTTATTTGTTGTTTAATTTTTTTTTTTTAAAGATGGATAAAATGACAAACTTTTATCAACTTTTTGTTATTGAGACAGAGTGCGTAATGTCAAATTTGAGAACGTATAAAACTGAATTTTATGCAAATATTTGAATACCTTAGAGAATAAGTCTTAAGAACATTAATTTTCTGAAAGATGGTTTAGCAACTGATTACCTATTACCACATAATAGATACAGAAGAAAAAGATTTTTGAATATACCTGGTGCAAAGTTGAATTGCCTGACGCTACCGGCACTGCCGTCGCCTTCTATTGCGGCGGCACTGACAATTTTGTCGGATGCGAGCTTGGGAGCCAGGTTGTGCCAGTCCATCATGGCCGCCTTAAAGAGGCGTGGTGCTGGGACTGCTGACTCAATCTCGCATGACCAGCTGGAACTCATGGTTGCTTATTAATTGAGAGGAAGTGAGGATACTTACAAGTTGCAACTCTTGATGCAGTTTAAGATAGTTGCTGTGGGATGAAGGTTCAGTGAGAGTGAGGAGTTAAATAGAGGACTAGCAAGGTGGGTTGGTGTGGTTTCGCCTATCTATTCTGACCGTATTCAATTTGATCGCCTTTTCTAATAATATATAAATTAAAAGATATATACTCTTTTCTTTAATGATGCCATGTTGTAAACTCCCTCAAAATTTTTTTAAGAATTGATTGGTGTGTCATATTCTTTCGTATTATTATCAGTACTTCCGAAGAAACGTAATCTTGCTAATCACTACAGAGCACCTTTCTCTGTTTTTCTTTTTTTTTATTATTTTTAATATCTGGTAAGGAAAATAGAGTTAAAGTACTTGTTGCTAGCTTTCAACTTGAAAGGTATGAATGCAGTTCTGTCAATCCACATGTTACTAGATTTCTTGTCATTTTTTTTTTTTTTTTGGTATTTGTTATGTCAAAAAATTGTATAGTAATATTTTTGCCAACTGTAAATGGATATTCGCAATGGGAAGGAATTTCAACCATCAGTACCAGTCCTTCCATCAATAAATGGACTCTTCTTTAATAAAGGTCATTACCAAACAGTAAAATAGCAGGTAAGCGCTTATTGTACTCTATAATGGGATTTTAGAACCATAGGAATAGTCTCTAACATTACCAACCTTTCGATAGAAGGAAATAAAACAAGAAATTAAACAATATATTTTTCCCAATTGCATGATATTTTTTCATTAATTAGGAGCATAAACTTGATAATGTGTAATCTAGATTTTTATTCTTTTTTAGAGGAAGATATTCTCTCAAAAAGTTGACCGCGAGAAAACATTTTTACTGCAAATGAATTTATTAAGGATAATTAAAGAAGTCACACAACTTGTTATCGCAAATCCCTGAAACAATCAGGTTGATTTGACTCGGTCAATTGGAATTATCACAAGAGATAATTGCGGTTACCATTTTCCACAGTCCGGTCATATCCTTATCCATATCAAACTCTATCCATTTCTAATTCAATTTTTGCTTGTCAGACAACATTAGTCGATAATTTATTTTATTATGAAATAAACTATCCTCTGGGTAGTGATATAAGCCCTGTTTTTCCATAAGGCATTTTGAAACGGTTCAGCATGGATATAGTCATATAGACTATAGTAAATACAAAATTTTCAAACAAATTAATCTACTTAATCTGTCATATTATCATACAAACTTTGTTAATCGTTTTATTATTATCACTCGTCAAAAGTATATCATTATCATTAATGAATAAAATATCCTAATCACATGAGTTAGGTGTTCACGAGAATATGATGAAAACGGGGAGATTTATGCACAGATAATTAGAAGGCAACAATGCCAAAGTGTTTTCAATTGCTTATATATGTGATGGAGATATAGATATAGGAGAAACCCAGCTTCCTCCCAAAAAAAGGGGAAGAACTATTGTATTTCAGAAGTAGTTCATCAAATCTCCGTTACACTTTATTTTCACTCTCAAATTGTAGACGACAGCACATACGCGCAGCATCACACACATTCTAATTAAAAAAAAAAAAAAAAAACACTCAAAAAACAAAGCCCCACTGCATACTTTTATTCTCCAACACAACTTTCACTCTTCATTCTCACAATTCCAAGTCTTTAACTGAATGATGCAAGAGTACAAATTAGTTGTAGGCATCAGGGTTGGCAAGAAGATAAGCCTCAGCAGTCTTGATGATTCCGACTATTGATCCCTTGACCCTCTCTGCCTCCTCCTCAGTGTTGGCACCAGGCAATGGCTTGTAGGTACCAACCACCTTGACCACACAGCCGCCATCCTTGGGCACAAATATCGTGTGGGAGCAAGCCGACTCGACATGGGTACCGATCCCACCACCCTCAATCAGGGAGCTCTTGACCTCAAACTTCTCAATATCAATGAAGTCAAGGCGTTCCTTTACATGGCTGAAGGGCATCCCTGTAATTTTGTGCCAGTTGTTAATTATTAGCTGTTGAATATTTTAAAGATGGATAAAATGACATAATTTGATCAACTTTGTGTTATTGAAACAGAGTGCATAATGTCAAATTTGAGAACGTATAAAACTGAATTTTATGCAAATATTTCAGTATCTTACAACAAGAAGTCTTAAAACATTAATTTGCTAAAAAATGGCTTAGCCACTGATTAACTATTACTACATAATAGATACAGAAGAAAAATATTTTTGAATATACCTGGTGCAAAGTTGAATTGCCTGACACTGCCAGCACTTCCGTCGCCTTCTACTGCGGCGGCGCTGACAATTTTATCGGATGCGAGCTTGGGAGCCAGGTTGTGCCAGTCCATCATGGCCACCTTGAAGAGTCGTGGGGCTGGAACTGCCGACTCAATCTCGCATGACCAGCTGGAACTCATGGTTGCTTATGAATTGAGAGGAATTGAGGATACTTGCAAGTTGCAACTCTTGATGCAATTTAAGATAGTTGCTGTGGGATGAAGGTTCAGTGAGACTGTAAGAGTGAGTTAAATAGAGGACTAGCAAGGTGGGGTTGCTGAGGCTTCGCCTATCTATTATGACCGAATTCAATTGATCTCCTTTTCTAATAATATATAAATATATGTTTATATTATTTTCTTTAAGGATGGTCATGATGTAAATTCTCCCGATAATTTCTAAGAATTAGTTGGTGTGTCATCTTCTATCTTATAACTAACGGTATTTCTGAAGAAAATTACACTCTCAAATTACCTAATTTATAAAAATCTAGTTGGGATATGTGATGTGAAATAATTTATTCTTGAGATTAACTAAATAAATTGTAATTGTGTATACGAAGCTGTGAGCTCAATATTCCTCAATAATAATAAAAAAAAGATTCTCCCTAAGGTGATACTCGCTAATGAAATTCGCAAGTTTGACTATTGCCAAGCACTAAAAAAAAAAAAAAAAAGAAAGATCACAAGTAGAGCACTTCTCTACTTTTTTTTTTTTTTCCCCTTGTTATTTTCAGGTGAGGAAATAAAGCTACAGTACTAGTTGTTAGCTAAATCGTTATGAAAATGCCTGTTTTACCCCAAACATGTAAATACTGGTCCGTCAATATTCCTCTCTGATATTTTACTAAACTACGCTCTATTTATTTTACTGGAATTCTATGTTTATGTCAATAATTACAAAGTACTATATTACGGTCAAGTGTAAACGGATATTCGCATTGGAAAGGAATTTCAACCTTTCAGTCCCCTCCTTCCATTACTACATCAACTCTGGTTTGACAAAGGTCATTATCAAACATATATAAGAAGTAGCAGATAAGAGCTTTTTGTACTTGGTGGGATTGTTTTTTAAAAAAAAGTAGAATAAAGTTTCTAACATTATCAGCCTTGCGTCGGAGAAAACAATTAAACAACAGTAGACAATTTTTTTCCACCTCCCAAAAACATGGTTTTTCTATTAACTAGCAAAAGATAACCTCAATATACGGACAAATAAAAAAAATAAAATTTTGATATTATTTTTGTTTCATATAAAACTTTACATGTTAGACAATAAAGATACGGTAAAATCAATAATTTAGTCTTTCCTTTTAAATAAATAGCTAATTTGGTAGTAACTTAATTTTTTCTATAAAAAGTCTGACCTTAATCTAGACCACTGATCAAATCAAATTACACAAATCAATGGTTCATAATTGATATAAGAATTGTTTAACACCCTTTTATATGACATGTTTACTCCTTTTATATGAATTGTTTATACCCTTTGTATGCGTGCATTTATAAGTAGTAGAGATAGAGATAGAGATTATGAACATAAACTTGGGTAATGTGTAATTTGTTGTTTGTTTAGTCTTTTTTAAAAAGGTATTCTTCCGAAGTTGACCAATCGAGAAAACGTTCTATACAACCAATACTTAATACCATAAAACTGCTATATTTTGACAGGAAAGCGTCAAATCGCTTGATGATGTTTAGACAATTTATTTTTTGAAAAAAAATTATCTAGATTGAACAATCTATCTTTATATTAAGTTTATTACTTAACATGTACAATTCTATATAAAATAAAAATATTGTCAATTGTTTTGTTTCTTTATTTGCCCATACATTGGGATGTCTTTTGGAGTTAAATATAACAAGTAATAATAACTTTAAGTATTTTGAATATAATAATTAAAACTCCAGGGTAAGCAAGCGTCGGTGATTTTAAAATATTTGTTCGAATTTTTATTAGAGATTTGGTATGGATTAAGATAAGATGTGCATCGTTGACCATGGATTGAGGCTTGAGCCGACCGTCTTCAACGGACCACTTACCAAATCCCCTTTTAACCCTTTTATATATGGCTATCGAAAATATAGGTAGTCCTTGAGAGTTTATAAATTGTTTATATATCCTTATTATTTATTTATAAAAGCATCAATTTAACGATATAAATATTTAGTTTACGTTTACTTGACTCTTCGTTTTAAATAGAAATAAAAGAAATAATTGTCCTAAAAATGAAGTTAATTGTCCTGGAAAAAAAATTAATTTTCATGGAAAAAATGTTAATTATCATAGAAAAAAATTTAATTGTCCTGCAAAAAATATTGATTGTCATGTGAAAAATATTAATTGTCTTAGAAAAAATGTAGTTGTTCTTTCAAAAATTTTAATTATGCTGAAAAAAATATTAATTGTTCTGAAAAAAATA
Organism: Rhynchospora tenuis; assembly: GCA_027725995.1. Lineage (NCBI taxonomy): Eukaryota > Viridiplantae > Streptophyta > Magnoliopsida > Poales > Cyperaceae > Rhynchospora > Rhynchospora tenuis. Next base: position 53,601,496 of record CM050888.1, read on the forward strand.
TTAATTGTCACGGAAAATAAAGAGTAGGCACCGGATGTTGAGGGATGGGGGTTGGGGGTGGGGGAGGCAAGTGTAGATGCGAGGGAAGGAGTGGGTTAGAACTTGGTTGGAGGTAGGGTGAGTAACCATTGCCCATTGGATAGGCGTTGGATGGGAGGGGATGGATGAAAAATGTGATGACGGGATGATGAGAGACATGTGATGGTCGTAAGTAATTTTGATATCAAATCTATGCTGGAAATAAAACCTTCAATTTAACTAAATAATAAGAATTGATAATTGACAGCTATAAATTAGAAAAGATTCGCATTTAGTTTGAATAATAAAAAAAATTAATATAATAAATTGAAATTTTTAAATAACAATCTCATGATAACAAACATACACACTATATATGCGATTAAAATGAATTTCATCAAAGAGGGAAAAAAATAAAGGTATGAATTCAAAATGCACAAATAAAATTTTGACAATTTCAATAATTTGTCTATCATATTTATTTATTTAGAAACACCACCAATATTAGTAATGAATGCGATACGTATTGAGTCGATATATATTTTATCTTTTTGTTACACTGCCAATACGCTCTGAAGAGCCGCCATTAGAGAAGGGTTGGTGCCAATGGTTTGTTCTACCGGGGAAAAACAGAGAAAAAAAGAAAACACAAAAATGAAAGGGGTTGGTGAAGGGATCAAGGATGAGTTGGCGTTTTGAAGTTTGAATGCACATCATTATTTTATTTTTTAATGTAAGGAAGAGGGAACAAGATATTCAAATAAGAGCAAGGTTCTAGTGCCACAAGTTTTTGGTGTCACAAATGCCACAATATTTCTTTTTTATTGATATTTTAAAATTTTAAAATATAACTTTCGAATCCAAACCTTGATCTTATTCAATTTTACGAGAGATGCATTGCTATGTAATTTTTATAAATTTTGGAGTTTAGTTGATATTTGATCAAGAGGCCAAAAAATGAACGTATTAAATTTAATCTGTTATAATTAACAACATTCGTTCATTTTTTGGCCTCTTGATCGAATATCAAATAAACTCTAAAATTTATAAAAATTACATAGAAATGCATCGCTCGTAAAATTGAATAAAATCAACGGTTTGGATTCGAAAGTTATATTTTAAAATTTTAAAATATTAATGAAAAAAAGAAGTTGTGACATTTGTGGCACCAAAAACTTGTGGCACTAGAACCTTGCTCTTCAAATAAGTACCTCACTTTCGGGCATGCGCTATAATGTAAAGGCCTTTCATCACGTTTAATTTAGAATTAACTAATTAACCGTCTGCATTCGACTGTGGTTAACGTTGGAGATTGCTATGTTCAATGGGCGGAATATTGCCTCCTATATTTTGCTCCATTGGCCACTCTCAAATTTTTCTGAAAAGATTATTTTGCTTTATTGGAAATACTTATTCTGTTCATGGACATTGTAATTAATACATACTAGACATTAACAGTCACAGCTTCGCTGCACTATGTTTTATTTAGATTGAGAATAATTAAAATTATTTGAAAAATTGTTCAATCTATTTGATAGCATCTAATTTCTTAAGAAATGTAATTTAACACAATTAAAAAATACAAAATTGCGAAAGAACATTACAAATTTTTATAATTTATTGGAAAAAATGTGCATAAATAAATATATATAAAATCTGGATCCCTTTTATTATTACAAAATTTTCTGAAGTAGTGCATTTTCTTTTTCTGAAGATTCATTTCTTTTGAACTGTAAGGAAACAAATAATATAAATTAGTATCACTATTTAAATATGAGAAATACTAGTGTCTAATATATTGGACATATGGGTCTGTCCAATAGGATCATTTTTACATTTTTAAATTTCAAACAATCAATCCGAACCATTCAATATATTCTTCATATTGAAAACTTATAAGAAACTAATTTTTACATTTTTTAAATTTTTTACTTATTTTTTAGTATTTTAGAAAATTCATGATATAAAAGTTCTGGACAGTGCAATAACAATGATTTTCTAAAATACCAAATAAATAGTAAAAAAAAAATTTTAAAATGTAAAAATTGGTTTCTTATAAGTTTTCAATATGAAGAACAAATTGAATGGTTCGGATTGGTCGTTTAAAATTAAAAAAAAATGTGAAAATGATCGTATTGGACGGATGGGCGGACTCGATCTATATTGAACTCTAGCATTTCTCTTTAAATATTGTCATCATTTGGTCACTTATCCAGACCAAATTAGTATCATTTGGTCACATAAATTGCGTTCAAGATAAATTGTAATTTCTCCCAAAAAATAATAGACAAAGGAATCAAAAGAGGCAAAAAAAAAATAATAAATTGCATTAATTAAAGATGGTCGGAATTACAAATTACATGTCTGGCTCGTTGCCATCTATTCAGAAAAAAAAAAGTAATGTTGAGCATGATCCAAAAATATGGATGAGAAATTATATAGAACAAATATTACATACCATTACCACTCTAATTAGGCACGCCATTTAGGGAGGCTAAACGGCTAAACGTTCATGTTAAAATAGCCGGAAAAACAAAAAGATTCATTCAACCTCACCTAGATCTCCTCTCTGCTGTCATTGGGTTCAATTGATTAGTTGGAGAATAGAGAATGGCACTGGAATTTGCCATTAAAAAGAGATAAACATACAATTATTGTTCAGCTCAGCAACCAAATCAGAACATATATTAATAGGCGTTGGGTTGACCAACTATTCATACACTGTTGATGCACAGTAATTGAATCTGGACCGTCTATTTCAGTTCGTTAAATCCTGTCCGTCTGATTTAATCTCTTTCTGCCGTTGGATGAGTATTTGTTTCTCTCTCTTTCAATCTCTCTGCTTCTTTCTCACAGATGTCTTGGACGGACTGGGTAAAGGGGTTCACCCACGCGGTTCCTGTACACGGACAAAGAGGTGCTCTTCGAAACATATAGTAGGCGTTGGGTTGACCAACTCTCCTCTCTCTCTACGATGCATTCAACTGACTGGATAAAAGGGAGGACCTTTCTGGGTCACGTACGGAGATACATCCGCTAGGTGTTCTTCGTGGACTTGGCGTTGTGCATCTACTTGTCTTGGTTGATCTTCACCGCTCTTTGGTTCACAGCACCTCTACCCAACGACGACTCCTCTTGCTCTCTCACAGACTACTATCGACAGACCGGACAGAGAGAGCTGCTATTTCTCTCTCTTTCTTTCTTATTCGCACAGCAGTATCCGCAGAGATCTTTTGGGTGTTCTCTGTCTCTCTCTCGGGTTCAACACAAGAGTACCTAGGCGACAGAAAATGGTTCCTTCGTTGTTCTTCGCCGCTGGATTTTGCTCGCTAGGGTTTTCTCGCTCCCCCATCAACCTTCATATTCTTGCTTCTCAAGGTTACCAGCACCTTTCTTCATTTCCTGGCTTCCTTGCCACATATTTTGTCGAACTAGCTTCGTGGATTTAGGAACTGAGCAAGGTTAGTAGGATTTTGGTCTTAGCTTCGTGGATTCAGGAACTGAGCAAGACTACCGCTTGATCTCTTTCCTTTTACATATTGCACGAATTTGAGAATCTTTGAGGGTCTTTTAGTTCAGTGCTTTTTAAGCGTATGTCATGCTGTCTCTTTGTTGTGTTTGTTACTTTTAATCACTGGTTAGATTTTAACTAGAATTTTATTTTTCAGATCAGTACTTTTGAGCACTAATTACATGTCGCACTGGACACAGATAAGTGCTTATAACTGCCCTTCTTGATTTTTACTTTCCTAGCTGTTTTTCTTCTTCTCCAGTTCTAATGTTGTTGTGTTTATTCTCTTTCTCAGTTGCAGGATTTTTCTGTTTATATTGAGCTCTTCCCGGTCATTATTCATCGGTGCTGGTGAGCCTTGGTGTTGTTCTGTTGGTTTTTATTCATGTCGGTTTTGGCCTCAAGTTTCTTCAGCAAAGATTGCAGAGAATAACTATAAAGGTTGCTAAAGGAAAAAGGAAAAGCAACTTTCAGGTATTTAGGGAATTTATGTTTTTAACTTTCCATCAAATTGAATTGATCAGCCAGGTCAGGTTAGTTTTTGCTCATTTTAATTTACTTTGTTTGAAAAAAACTCTCTGTGAATACAATTGAGGTTTGGTTTGGTTTTTTGTTGTACTCATGGAATGATTAGTTGGGGGAATTTGAAGGTTTCAATGCATATAAAGCCTACAAAAATGAACTTCTAATTTATTAGTTGAATATTTTTAGTTAATCCTTCTCAAAATAGAAAATTGATGGCTATGTTTAGACTAAGCAGATTATTATTAATGTAGCTCACTGATGTCTTGATTCATCTGAAAAGTGTAACCTACAAGATTTGTGGTATAAAATTTTGAAGATCATGTAAAGAATCAGGTTCTATGGTTGGTAAAAATTGAAAACTACCTATTGTTTGCAAAACAGTAACTTACAAAGTTTCATACTTGGTTCAAGTTTTTGACTAATTTATCATTTTTTTCATTCCTATTTGCAGCTCTACTGGTATAAGTTTTCATTCCTTCTTGGGCATTGATGTTCTGAACAACAGGTTAGTTGTTTCAAATTTCAACTATAGAACAAATGAGCATGTAATCTTCAATGCGCATTAACAAATGAATGTTTTATTTCATTGGTGCCAGTGAATACTGCATCATTTCAGAAAAGTAAAAAAATGTAAGCCAAGCTTATTCGCAGTCTCTTTTGCATGGCGTTCTTCAAGGGTTCTCCAATTGCGGTCAATACTCAGTGCCATTATATAGGAATTTTACCTTTCTTTCGATTTTCATGAGGATTATGCTATCGGATATAGTTAGATGGATAATATATGCATAATCTTTGAAATTAGTCTTTTATGTGAAAATTTCAATTTTGCTTTAGCTTTTCGTTTGTGATTTATATTGACATTGTCTTTTTTTTTTTAGGATTGCAATTGATGCATGATTTGATAAGCTGCGAACTAGGGGTTGTTCATGAGCAGTAGATGAATAATTTTGTTTGTTATCAATTCGTTGAATAGTGAGGCTTCTAAATGGAACAATGAAAAGATGCAAAAAAAAAAAGAAAGGGATGCAGTCACATTTGTCGTTGACTTCAATAGCTCAAAGAAAGCTCAGCAAATGGCTTCCAGATGTTACAGTTCTTGAACAATTACATTTCAGCATTGCATACTGCTTGGCAATATAATTGAGGGGCAAAATAGGAATCTTTTAAAATTTTTCCATTGCAAGTAAACAGTATCAAGGCCCATGGTTTCTATACCAGCAAATGATATTTATGTTAGTAACATGATTGAATTTCAGAATGTTTACTTTTAAAATTGATTTTGTAACTTCTTTTTTATGTAATTGCATATGTTTGATAAGAGCAATGGTAGCACCTATAAAAGATGGACTGCAAAGTTCAGCTTCATGATATTGCATATGCTGCTCTCAATCTAGGTATTGTCATCTCATGTTTTCATATCCATGGTCGATTTTCTTCTCTTTTAATATTTCATTTATAAAATCATTATATAATTATTATGTTTCATAAACTCATTTCATCCTATTCCTTTTCTGAAAATTGCCAAGGGCCACAAAATGCAAGAATAAAACTCTATTTGCTTGAGATTTGACCTTGATCATCTTCTGTCCTTTTAAGTTTTAGAATGCCATTAAAAACATTACTAGACATGGTTGGAATATGCAACCCAGCTGCTGCTAAGGTAAGCTCAATACTCAAGGCACATATTAAAAAAAAAAAATTCTTTTGACTTCTCCACATTTTGCATCTGTTAATGATTTTGTTTGTGCAGTCGATAGCAAAAAATCATACCAACAATTTCTGATAAATATATCTTTTCTTTTGAAATGAACTTTCAGGTTGTTTGCATATCCATCCTTGGTGGTTTACTGATCTCAAATGATTAAGCAATGACACCAAAAAGAGAGGAATTCTTGGATCTTCATTCGATAACTTTTTCTGGTATTTGAAATAATTAGACTTTTTCTTCCTAATCTGGTAATTGAACAATAGTTTGAGCTTTTTAGAAATCAATTGACAAGGTTCTGAATTTACTCTGCGCATGCTTATTTTAAAAAATCAATAGATAATTGGCAAAAATCATAATGGAATTGGAATCGGCAAGGCCATTCAATGCATACATTTTTTTTTTCTCTTTTTTTACTAGATTTATATGTCTAAAGTAGACAGTTTTCTATTCAAGTGTGATTGCCAGAGTTTCGAACTTTTTCAGTGTCACACCCCGAACCAAGCCGTAATTCGGGATGAACAGCCCCGCCACGTGTACACACTCTACTGTGCACACGTAAGGCTATAAAACAGTGTTACAGAAATAAAAGTCACAATAAAATATCACATAGAATAATGGTTGTTTGTTCATACAACAAAAGGACTGGTAAAATAATACATAACAAAAATATCCAGTCAAGTACAAACCAAACAACTAAATAAGAAAACTACTCCAGCCCGGCTTGGTCTTCCACGAAGTCCTCCTCTGCTACTCCTGCCAAACCTGAACCTGCTCCACAAGCAATTATGTGGGCTGAGTACATGAATACTCAGTGCGGTAAAAAGGTAGCCAGCAAGATTCTAGTTAAACTAAAGTCAGATCTAAACCATACTTAAGTTAAATACTTTTAAATCCTACTTAATGCATGTCTAGGTGATCTTATCACTACATGATGCTTTTTCTACTTTAAATGATATGCCCCAAAGAAAAATGTAAGATATCTGGATTTCTGGTAAAAGAATAATATAATACGAGACATAGATAATCTATTTAATACGAGAGAGTCAAACACCCGCACTCAGTAGTCAATCATAAGCATAATAATTCCAAAGTCAGATCTCACAATTCCCAATATGACATGGACCTTGCCTAGACTTCCAGAGCTCCGTAAGCTGGCTCGAAGAGTCCCGAAGACTGGCTCCAAAATCCCACACCCCCGTCGAGGAGTGGGTCAGAATACGCGGTACCGGTAACTGAACGTGCGGAGATCGAGAGGTAAGTCTAATCATGGCAACCAAACCCGTAGTCCAATCGAATCAAACGAGAATACATAAACAACATCCTAACAGAAAGAATAACTACCAAGTGACCGCAGTACCGCCTAACAGTCGGTCTGCTGAGTGATCAATCAGAACGCGTCGCTCGTGGTCGCTATCATAAGAAGACCACCGGCATTTAGCTTGGGTGCAATCTTCCGATAATGGAAACCCCGATCAAAACGCTCTTATGACACTCGGTCTCACTATCTTGTACCATACCAGATGCAAGTGTTGAATTAGGGTCCTTTTTAGTTGATTAATCATTTTAATATTCATGTCCTATAAATGCAGAACTAATCTGTTGATTAATGCTCTTGACTGTTTACTTAGTGTTAATGACATGCTATGCTTTCTGATTAATTAAAGATCTAATCCTTAATCTAAAGTTTAAAGAGAATCTAAAGGCATCCACACCTGGAAAGTAGAGTGTAGAGCTGGCTACTCTGCAGGAGGGTCGGTGAAGTCCTGCTCTGCTACACCTCCCTCGAACTCTGGATGATAGTCCTCAGCTACACCCGAGTAGTCCTGCTGGTCACCTGACCAAAGACCAAAGTCTAACTTAGAAAAACGAACACTAGGCAAAAACACTCAAACTAACGATCTCTAAAACTATCCCTCAAAAAGCAACAGGTTCTGGTTACTAGGGTAAGGTACCAGACTTGACTCTTTAATTAATTTGAAAAGGGGACTCAGTATTAAAATATATTACTTTAATTAAAGAAGTACTTTTAAATAAAATTTCGGCAGAGTTTCCTCTTAAAACAGGTTGGAAGAAAGACGTTAAGACGAGTTCCTACAGTCCAATCTACGCGTTAAGTCGTGATAAAGGTTTAATTAGAAACTCCGAAAAGTCAAACAAAAACAGTTTAGTAAATTATAATAGTGTTTTGCTCAAGTATGAAAATAATTAATTAAAACTTCACAAAAAGATAAATATCGTTTAAATCCGAAATACGAGAATCAACAAATAGAACTTAGTTTGAATAAATCTGTTTTGGGATCATACGTGTCCGAAATAGTCATAGTATCTGATAGAGAAAATAAAATAGCGGACAATCTAATCATCTCCCAATTTAAGGCGCCAATCTATTTGGGTCTAATACCAGTTTCTCGGTCCACTTAGCTAGATAAAATCGGGACGAGGGTCAAGTTCTAGTTTTATTGATTTGGGTCCAAGTATCAAATTCTTATCTTAAAGCCCACAATTAATTAATCAAATTTCGGACCTGGCCCAGTCCAGAAAAGTAAGTCCAACAGAAACAAGCGGCCAGAACAGAGAGGGAACACGCAAGGCCCAGCCCAACAAGCAAAGCCCTCACAGGAACGGAAAAAGGGACAGAGCCCATAAGACAAGAAAAGGGCCCCACCCGTCAGATAACGGATCCGGGTCCAGAGACAAATGGGTTTCGGGGATCAATTCCGAAACCCGACAGATAAATACAACCCGATCCACTAACTTAGGACATTTTTCGAAAAGGACCTTGAATCAAAAATAATTGCACAACTTTTACACTAAGGTCCTTGATAACAGAAAAATTCACAGAAAAGTCCTATCATAGTTCAAAACCTCTTACGAAACAGTCCCTGGCAGCAAAATATTTCACAAAAAGGCCCCTAGACAGATCAGAAGGTGTACCAGACTGGTACAAGGCCTGAACCAGCCATGTACCGAAACCAGAGACATCAAGCAACACAGCACAAGCATACGGATAGGCCTCACAACCAAAGTATAAGGTTAAACAACCAACTCAGAAGCTAAACACACACAAAAACCACAGACCTAAATTGAAAACAGACCAAACAAGCATATACACAAGTAACCAGCATCAAACAGCAACCCAAAACCATTCCCACAGTTCAGTTCAAGTCAATCAGCGAGTACAAACAACATAACAGATCAGACAGACAATTTCACAGTTCAATTCGAGCCAGCAGCACACAGAACAGACAAGCAATCACAGCAACAGGTCAAGCTAGCTTAGGTGCATCTTCAAATTGAGGCACCAACAACAACAGATCAAAATCAAGCATTTCAAAACCTCAATCGATGCACAGAAACAAGTCACAGAAAAGAAATTAGGGTTTCGGATTCAATACCAACAGAGAAGGGAAGCAAGGAGCAAAAGAAGCAAAGCAAGCAAAGCCAGCCACACCACCACGCCACCAGTGTCAGCACCACCACCTCGCCGTCGCTATCTCCTCCTCCGGCTACAGTCTCCGCCTCTCTTTCTCTCTTTCTTTTGCCTTTCTCTTTTTCTGTTCTTATCTGGGGGGTCTCGTGGGTCAGAGCAGAGAGAGAGAGGAGAGGGATGACTTATAGAGGGAGTGGAGGTGGAGTGGGGCAGCTGACAGGTGGGGCAGGTGTGCACGAGGGGTAACAGTGGTCGTCGCGAGAGTCGCGACTCTCTGCCAGAGGCGAGAGATAGTCAACAAGAGAGAGTGGGGGCTGTCAATCGGGTGGGACGGGTAGGTGGCGAGGAGTCGCGTAAGTCGCGATTCTCTCTGCCACGAGAGAGAGTGAGAGGAGAATCCGAGGGAGAAAGAGAAAAAGGGGAACGGGTGGAACGGTGACCCATTCGGGGAAAAGTGAGGGAGAGAGAGAGATAAGGAGACAGAGAGAGAGAGTAATGGAGAGGATCGGACGGCTCAAATAATTCGAACGAATTAAATCTCGATCAAACGGTCCAGATCAAATAAATTCTTAGAAATTTGTTTAGACAACAGAAAAACTAGAATTTCGACTCAAATTCAACTCGACAAAATTATCAGAATGGACGAGAATAAAGTTGTATCGGACTTTAAACAAAAATTCGCGTTTAAATTGAGAGATGTTGTCCTTTGAAATAATAAATAAATAAAATACACTAATTAAAATATAAATTTTGGTTTAACTAATTTAATAACAAATTAAAAAGGTTTGGGTTTTTACAGCCTACCCCCCTTAAAAGACGTTTCGTCCTCGAAACGAAAAGTAAAAAGAAAGAAAAAGAAAACAAACCTGAAGAAGCAAACAACTCAGGAAACTGCTCAAGCATTTCACTCTCGAGCTCCCAAGTCGCCTCGCGAGGAGTGTGGTGCTCCCACTGAACCAGAACATGTCGGATAGTGCGTCGACGAAGTCTGGTCTCCTTCGCGTCCAGTATCCTCAGCGGTTTCTCCTTGTACGTCAAGTCCTTTTCCACAAACAAGGGCTCGACATCCAAGATGTGAGAATCACTTGGAACATACCGCCGAAGCTGAGAAACATGGAAAACATTGTGCACGCCCGCCAAGGAAGAAGGTAAGATGAGTCGGTAAGCAACCGATCCAACTCTCTCTTTGATCTCAAAAGGTCCAATGTAACGGGGTGCCAACTTTCCCTTTACGCCAAAACGAGTAACTCCTTTTCTGGGTGAAACCCGAAGTAGAGCCTTATCACCAACTGCAAAGGTCAAGTCTCGTCTCTTGGGGTCGGCGTATTTCTTCTGTCTGTCTTGAGCAGCTTTCAACCGCTCATGCACTATCTTCATTAACTCCACACTCTCCTCAATCATCTGTGGCCCGGTAGGTCGGTAAGTACCTGTAGGTCCCCAACAAACCGGAGTCCTGCACCGCTGACCATAAAGCGCCTCAAAAGGTGCCATACCAATACTAGAGTGAAAACTGTTATTGTATGCGAACTCGGCAAGATGCAAGTGATCTGACCAATCGCCGCCCATAGTAAGCGCACAAGAACGCAACATATCCTCTAGTGTCTGAATGGTACGCTCTGACTGTCCATCTGTCTGAGGGTGATGAGCAGTACTGAAGGTCACAGTTGTTCCCAGAGCATTCTGAAACTGCTTCCAGAAATGAGAAGTGAAGCGAGGGTCACGGTCTGATATGATCTCAACTGGTGATCCGTGCAACCTGTGCAGATTCTGCATATACAAATATGCCATCTGTTCTCCTGTGAGACCGTATCTGAAAGGTATGAAGTGAGCTACCTTTGTAAGGGTATCAACAATGACCCAAATTGCATTCTTCTTTGACTTAGTCCTTGGCAAACCAGTCACAAAGTCCATGGTAATCCGGTCAAACTTCTTTTCGGCTATCTGAAGCGGATGAAGTAGACCTGGAGGTCGTTTTCGGTCTGCCTTGACCTTCTGACACACAAGGCACTTAGCTACAAAACGCGCAACCTCACGGCGCATATTTCTCCACCAAAAGTAGCCTTTTAGGTCCCTGTACATCTTTGTTTCGCCGGGATGAATTGTATACCCCGACTCATGTGCCTCTGACAAGATCTTATTCTTGATCTCTTGGTCGTTCGGGACACAAATCCGATTCCGGAATCTCAGAACTCCATCTTCCTCAACATGGAAAGGAGTCTCTTGACCTGATTTCACCAGTTCACGCGTCTTCTCAAGACGTGCATCTTCTTTCTGAGCTTCCTTGATCTCATCAATCAGAGTAGGCTTCACCACCAAACTCGAGATCAAACCTGCATCCGACACTTGGTTAGTTTCCTCATGTGGTGCAACCCACAACTCCAAGCGTCTCATATCCTCCAGTAGATCATGCTGCTGTGTAACCAACATAGCTAAATTCCCGTGGTTCTTTCGGCTCAAAGCATCGGCCACCACGTTCGACTTTCCTGGATGATACACAATATCCAAGTCATAATCTTTCATCAATTCCAACCACCTGCGCTGTCTCAAATTCAGCTCTTTCTGGGTGAACACATATTTCAGGCTTTGGTGGTCAGTGAAGATCTGACATTTTTCTCCATAGAGGTAATGGCGCCATATTTTCAGAGCAAAGATCACGGCTGCCAACTCTAGGTCATGAGTGGGATAATTCTTCTCATGTGGTCTCAACTGTCGAGATGCGTATGCAATGACATGACCATCCTGCATCAATACACATCCCAGCCCAAAACGGGAAGCATCGGTGTTGACCACAAATCCGGCTCCAGCCACTGGCATGGTTAAAACAGGCGCTGTCACAAGCCGCTGTTTGAGTTCTTCAAAACTCTTCTGTCTTGCTGGAGTCCACTCAAATTTTTCTCCCTTGTGCAACAGTTGGGTCATAGGGAGAGCAATCCGGGAAAAGCCTTCAACAAACCTTCGATAGTAACCTGCTAATCCCAGAAAACTGCGAACCTCAGTCACTGTTGTGGGTGGCTTCCATTCAGTAATTGCAACAACTTTCTGTGGATCCACTGCTAAGCCATCCTTAGAGATAATGTGACCAAGGAACGAGATCTGCTGCAGCCAAAACTCACATTTGGAAAACTTGGCATAAAGTTGATGCTCACGAAGCCGCTGTAGAGCCAACCTCAGATGATGTTCATGTTCCTCTGCATTCTTCGAATAAACCAGAATATCATCTATGAACACCACAATGAAAGTATCCAAGTAGTCTGCAAACACACGATTCATCAAATTCATGAAGTATGCCGGGGCATTTGTCAGTCCAAACGACATGACCAAATACTCATAGTGCCCGTAGCGGGTGCGAAAGGCCGTCTTTGGAATATCACTCGGCCTAATCCGCAACTGATGGTACCTTGATCTGAGATCAATCTTTGAGTATACCTGAGAACCCTGAAGCTGATCAAACAGATCATCGATCCTGGGTAAAGGGTATCTGTTGGGTACAGTGACCTTGTTTAGTTCCCTGTAATCAATGCAAAGACGGAGAGTTCCATCCTTCTTACGCACAAAAAGTACAGGGGCTCCCCACGGAGAAGTACTCGGTCTGATGAATCCTTTTTCTAGAAGCTCTTCCAACTGTATCTTAAGCTCCCTGAGTTCTGCTGGGGCCATTCGATACGGAGCCTTTGCCAACGGTGTCGTCCCTGGCTGTAACTCGATACAAAACTCTACCTCACGATCCGGAGGTAGTCCTGGTAAGTCCTCGGGGAACACATCAGAAAACTCCCGGACAACGGGTATAGTCTCAAGGGATGTATCCTTGGAGTCGGTTGACACCACAGAAGCCAAAAACACTTCACATCCGGATGACATCAGGTGCTTCATCTGCAATGCTGAGATCATGGGGATTCTGGTTCCTGGTTTACGGCCTTTGAACACAAATGGTACGGTTCCTTCTTTTCCAAACCGGATACTGTGGTTCTTGCAATCAATCACCGCATGATGGGTAGTAAGCCAATCAAGGCCAAGTAAGACATCAAAGTCTCTCATATCAAGCACTACCAGATCAGCGGATAGGTTTCGGCCGGCTATCTGCACCTTAACACTCTTACAAAACTGATCGACTAAAACGGTCTTGCCAAGCGGGGTTTGCACTGACATAACTCTATCTCTCGGTTCGGTTTCCCACCCATTAAGGTTCACAAAAGTCTGAGATACAAAAGAGTGACTAGCCCCAGTGTCGATCAAAGAGTAAGCAAAACAATCGGAGATGGAAACCATACCTGCGATAAGCTCATCCTCATAGAACTCGTCCTCCTGTGGTATAGCATCAGTCTCAGGAAGATCATCTCCAATGGTCGCATGGACTCGAGCGGTATCACGCCCAAATTGGCCATTGTTTCCGGCACCACGGCCACTATTGCCAAAACGGCCACCCTGCTGAAAGCCTCCCCGGCCACCGCCACGGGGTGCAAGGGGACTACCACGGCCGCGTCCAGCGTCTGTCTGCCCACGACCAACTCCAAAAGTCGGCCTAAAACTCTGTCCACCGCCGCCAGAACTAGAGCCACCAGCTGCCTGAGTCACATTTCTGGGGCACTGTGCCTTCCAATGGTCTGGAGACTGGCATATGAGGCACTTCCCACCATGGCGAGCACATGGACTAGGGTAAGACCTGTTGCACTTCCTGCAAAAGTAACGGTTAGGATTGTGACCCTGTTGTCTGTCCTGGGGCACTACCTGGCCACGGTTCTGAGGAACGGGCTTTCGGGCCACACCACCGTCTGTCCTCTGTCTGTCATATCTAGACCTGACTCGTGACATTAATTTCCTCTCCTGGAACTCGGCACGGTCCATCAGGAACTCGATGGAGGTCTCAGTGTAAGTGTCCATCAGGCTGCCCAAAGCCGGGTCCAGTCCCTCAATAAATCTGTCACGCTTGGCCTCAAGATCGGCCACAAGATCGGGAGCATAACGGGACAAGCGAATGAAGGTCTCACCATACTGGCGCGCTGTCATGTCTCCCTGTGTCAGAGTCTCAAACTGGCGCCTCAGCTCTGCCTTCTGCGCCCTTCCTAGAAATCGAGCACGGAACGCATTGGTGAACCAATCCCATGGAATGATCTGGCCATCACCCTGGTATTGCGGCTCCTGAGAAGTCCACCAGTGCTGTGCCTCCTTGTCAAACAAAGTGGCTGCTATCTCCGTCCAATGCTCAGGTGGGGTACGAGCAAGGCGGAAAGTCTTTCTCACAGAAATTAGCCACTCCTCTGCGGCCTCAAATCCACCACTACCGTCAAATCTCTGAGTAGGATGACGGAGAAACTCATGGTATGCAGTGGTGAATGGGTCTTGTGCCGGTTGTGCCCTGGGGGTTCCTTGTCCGGCATGCTGTGCCACATTTGCCCAAAACTGCTGAGCAAGAATGACGGGGTCCAGTCCAGGTACAAGGTTCGCTGGAGGGACGGAAGCTTCTGGTTGAGGCTGAGGTTGTCTTTCCTGTCTGGCTGTGCGAGTCCTTCCGCGACCACGGCCACGACCACCTCTTGGATTAGCCAAATCCATTGCAATCTTTCAAAACACAAAAGACTGCAAGTTAGAATCAGCCTGTAAGAAAACAACTCAAAGAAGTTTTAAGTTCTAAGGTCAGGTTATCTAAGTGCAACACTTAGGTCCTATTAGCTGGAGTTCTTGTGATTTTAAACCTTTGCTCTGATACCACCGAAGGATGTCACACCCCGAACCAAGCCGTAATTCGGGATGAACAGCCCCGCCACGTGTACACACTCTACTGTGCACACGTAAGGCTATAAAACAGTGTTACAGAAATAAAAGTCACAATAAAATATCACATAGAATAATGGTTGTTTGTTCATACAACAAAAGGACTGGTAAAATAATACATAACAAAAATATCCAGTCAAGTACAAACCAAACAACTAAATAAGAAAACTACTCCAGCCCGGCTTGGTCTTCCACGAAGTCCTCCTCTGCTACTCCTGCCAAACCTGAACCTGCTCCACAAGCAATTATGTGGGCTGAGTACATGAATACTCAGTGCGGTAAAAAGGTAGCCAGCAAGATTCTAGTTAAACTAAAGTCAGATCTAAACCATACTTAAGTTAAATACTTTTAAATCCTACTTAATGCATGTCTAGGTGATCTTATCACTACATGATGCTTTTTCTACTTTAAATGATATGCCCCAAAGAAAAATGTAAGATATCTGGATTTCTGGTAAAAGAATAATATAATACGAGACATAGATAATCTATTTAATACGAGAGAGTCAAACACCCGCACTCAGTAGTCAATCATAAGCATAATAATTCCAAAGTCAGATCTCACAATTCCCAATATGACATGGACCTTGCCTAGACTTCCAGAGCTCCGTAAGCTGGCTCGAAGAGTCCCGAAGACTGGCTCCAAAATCCCACACCCCCGTCGAGGAGTGGGTCAGAATACGCGGTACCGGTAACTGAACGTGCGGAGATCGAGAGGTAAGTCTAATCATGGCAACCAAACCCGTAGTCCAATCGAATCAAACGAGAATACATAAACAACATCCTAACAGAAAGAATAACTACCAAGTGACCGCAGTACCGCCTAACAGTCGGTCTGCTGAGTGATCAATCAGAACGCGTCGCTCGTGGTCGCTATCATAAGAAGACCACCGGCATTTAGCTTGGGTGCAATCTTCCGATAATGGAAACCCCGATCAAAACGCTCTTATGACACTCGGTCTCACTATCTTGTACCATACCAGATGCAAGTGTTGAATTAGGGTCCTTTTTAGTTGATTAATCATTTTAATATTCATGTCCTATAAATGCAGAACTAATCTGTTGATTAATGCTCTTGACTGTTTACTTAGTGTTAATGACATGCTATGCTTTCTGATTAATTAAAGATCTAATCCTTAATCTAAAGTTTAAAGAGAATCTAAAGGCATCCACACCTGGAAAGTAGAGTGTAGAGCTGGCTACTCTGCAGGAGGGTCGGTGAAGTCCTGCTCTGCTACACCTCCCTCGAACTCTGGATGATAGTCCTCAGCTACACCCGAGTAGTCCTGCTGGTCACCTGACCAAAGACCAAAGTCTAACTTAGAAAAACGAACACTAGGCAAAAACACTCAAACTAACGATCTCTAAAACTATCCCTCAAAAAGCAACAGGTTCTGGTTACTAGGGTAAGGTACCAGACTTGACTCTTTAATTAATTTGAAAAGGGGACTCAGTATTAAAATATATTACTTTAATTAAAGAAGTACTTTTAAATAAAATTTCGGCAGAGTTTCCTCTTAAAACAGGTTGGAAGAAAGACGTTAAGACGAGTTCCTACAGTCCAATCTACGCGTTAAGTCGTGATAAAGGTTTAATTAGAAACTCCGAAAAGTCAAACAAAAACAGTTTAGTAAATTATAATAGTGTTTTGCTCAAGTATGAAAATAATTAATTAAAACTTCACAAAAAGATAAATATCGTTTAAATCCGAAATACGAGAATCAACAAATAGAACTTAGTTTGAATAAATCTGTTTTGGGATCATACGTGTCCGAAATAGTCATAGTATCTGATAGAGAAAATAAAATAGCGGACAATCTAATCATCTCCCAATTTAAGGCGCCAATCTATTTGGGTCTAATACCAGTTTCTCGGTCCACTTAGCTAGATAAAATCGGGACGAGGGTCAAGTTCTAGTTTTATTGATTTGGGTCCAAGTATCAAATTCTTATCTTAAAGCCCACAATTAATTAATCAAATTTCGGACCTGGCCCAGTCCAGAAAAGTAAGTCCAACAGAAACAAGCGGCCAGAACAGAGAGGGAACACGCAAGGCCCAGCCCAACAAGCAAAGCCCTCACAGGAACGGAAAAAGGGACAGAGCCCATAAGACAAGAAAAGGGCCCCACCCGTCAGATAACGGATCCGGGTCCAGAGACAAATGGGTTTCGGGGATCAATTCCGAAACCCGACAGATAAATACAACCCGATCCACTAACTTAGGACATTTTTCGAAAAGGACCTTGAATCAAAAATAATTGCACAACTTTTACACTAAGGTCCTTGATAACAGAAAAATTCACAGAAAAGTCCTATCATAGTTCAAAACCTCTTACGAAACAGTCCCTGGCAGCAAAATATTTCACAAAAAGGCCCCTAGACAGATCAGAAGGTGTACCAGACTGGTACAAGGCCTGAACCAGCCATGTACCGAAACCAGAGACATCAAGCAACACAGCACAAGCATACGGATAGGCCTCACAACCAAAGTATAAGGTTAAACAACCAACTCAGAAGCTAAACACACACAAAAACCACAGACCTAAATTGAAAACAGACCAAACAAGCATATACACAAGTAACCAGCATCAAACAGCAACCCAAAACCATTCCCACAGTTCAGTTCAAGTCAATCAGCGAGTACAAACAACATAACAGATCAGACAGACAATTTCACAGTTCAATTCGAGCCAGCAGCACACAGAACAGACAAGCAATCACAGCAACAGGTCAAGCTAGCTTAGGTGCATCTTCAAATTGAGGCACCAACAACAACAGATCAAAATCAAGCATTTCAAAACCTCAATCGATGCACAGAAACAAGTCACAGAAAAGAAATTAGGGTTTCGGATTCAATACCAACAGAGAAGGGAAGCAAGGAGCAAAAGAAGCAAAGCAAGCAAAGCCAGCCACACCACCACGCCACCAGTGTCAGCACCACCACCTCGCCGTCGCTATCTCCTCCTCCGGCTACAGTCTCCGCCTCTCTTTCTCTCTTTCTTTTGCCTTTCTCTTTTTCTGTTCTTATCTGGGGGGTCTCGTGGGTCAGAGCAGAGAGAGAGAGGAGAGGGATGACTTATAGAGGGAGTGGAGGTGGAGTGGGGCAGCTGACAGGTGGGGCAGGTGTGCACGAGGGGTAACAGTGGTCGTCGCGAGAGTCGCGACTCTCTGCCAGAGGCGAGAGATAGTCAACAAGAGAGAGTGGGGGCTGTCAATCGGGTGGGACGGGTAGGTGGCGAGGAGTCGCGTAAGTCGCGATTCTCTCTGCCACGAGAGAGAGTGAGAGGAGAATCCGAGGGAGAAAGAGAAAAAGGGGAACGGGTGGAACGGTGACCCATTCGGGGAAAAGTGAGGGAGAGAGAGAGATAAGGAGACAGAGAGAGAGAGTAATGGAGAGGATCGGACGGCTCAAATAATTCGAACGAATTAAATCTCGATCAAACGGTCCAGATCAAATAAATTCTTAGAAATTTGTTTAGACAACAGAAAAACTAGAATTTCGACTCAAATTCAACTCGACAAAATTATCAGAATGGACGAGAATAAAGTTGTATCGGACTTTAAACAAAAATTCGCGTTTAAATTGAGAGATGTTGTCCTTTGAAATAATAAATAAATAAAATACACTAATTAAAATATAAATTTTGGTTTAACTAATTTAATAACAAATTAAAAAGGTTTGGGTTTTTACATTCAGAGCCTGTTAATGAAAAGTCCATTTATATATATATATTTTTCATTTTTCTTTTTATGCGTTTTTGTCCTTCTGTGGCTCTAGATACTAAATCCATCCGAACATTTACCATATATATGCTATTATCCTTCAATTAAATTCCATGTTTTTCTAGATTTCAATTGTCTTTATTTTGGTAAGTGTGAAAAAGGCATCTACCATACATGACGTATATTTATCTGAACGTCTATATATCTTCCATCTTTTTATCTTTTCAGGTTAGAATTCTCAAAAAGAATTCCTAAGCCATGGAAATATGTGCTATTTTGCTTTTGTTTTTATTATAGGAACTATTGCAAAGGTTAATGAAGGCATAACATAACTATAGCAATTATAATAGCATTGTAATATTAGTAAGTTTTTTATTATCTAAAATTCACAATGTGAAGTTCTTATATATTATACAAAAATAATATTTTATTGATCTATTAACAACCGATAAATATATATATGGAAAATGCATAAAAACATTTACAATACATATATATAATCAACAATGTTTAATACAGTAACGGATTTAGACAGAATTAACACGGATTATGATAAATTTCCCCAACTATTTGTACTAAATGCATAAAAACATTTACAATACATATATATATATGGAAAGCACATCGGACATATATGGTCTATGCGTTTAAATTAAACATCTATATTTTTATCTTCTCATCTATTAAGCTTACAATTCAAAAAAAAAAAAAATTCCAAACCTATTTTGCAGCATCCTATTTTATTTATTTATTTTACCAAAAATAATCCAACAAGTAAATCAAATATTATATCTAATTATAATTGCATCATCAATAGTTCTTTTAACCCAATATTATTATTTTATAATGATTATATATTGTCGTAAATATTTTGCACAATCAAATAGTTGATAAAAAAAATATAAATCGCGCAACGCGCGAAAAACCACTAGTTGTTCTTGATTTAGCGGATAGGAAAGTCACTGGACCAATACGGCTTCACATGGTCAGCCAATTCAGAACCTGCAAACATTATCCCTTTACACTGTCTTTTTTTTTTTAGATAACTTGACAGTGGCTGTCAAGGAATATCCCTTTACACTGTCATGCTAACCGGTTTTATACCAGCTGAGCCTCATAATTGTTCTTCCTTGTTCAATACTGGCTGAGCTTGGCAGTTAGATACGAACCAAATATCTAGTCTAATACTGGCTGAGCTTGGCAAATTGACATCCCTTAACACGTTCTTTGCATGGAAAAACCAATTAGACTGTGCGATTCCAACCACTCTATCCTCTCTCCCAAGCCTCCAGGCCATTTTTCTCACACAACCAACTTACTGGATATGTGCCGGCAGTTCTGTTTCTCTTAAAAAAATATCACCAAGTTGTTGCTTCTCCCTGTTTCGGACTCAGGCTCCAACATTGATAACGCCAATTTAATAAAACCACACAAACTCTCCAATAAAATAAAAAAAATTCACTACAAATAAGGAAATAAAAATCAACCGAATCTCAGTAATCGATACATTGTGAAAAATTTGATAAATATAAAATACAAGAAAATATAATTAGTTTGCTTTATAGCCAAAAATAGATAAAAATACTATAATTTTCGGTACTAAAAAATATCAAGATATATAAGTTCTCTCTTTATTTATTTTTTAAAACAAAACAATTCAAACTATGAATTTCTTGGCCAACTCAGCTCCACGACCTCTTTCTGAAGAGGAATTTCAGGTTTTGTTTTTGTTACCCTAATTTTGTTTTTTGTTTTTTTTATTTGTTGTGTGTATAACATACTAATCTTACTTTCCTACTAAGTGTGATATTGAATGGGTTGATGATGAAGATCTTTCTTCTATACACCAGTGGCAGTACTGGCAAGCCAAAGGTCCTTTTCTTTTTTTGTTAATTTATGCTTTCATTCAAGTATATCCCATCTGTTGTATCTTATGTAACTGAAATTGGCAAGCAGGGTGTGTTACACACAACTGTGGATTTATGATTTACACTGCCATTACATTCAAGTAGGCCATCTGACATATACTGGTAAAAATAAGATCTGCTTCATTCATATATAATACTTCTGTCTACCTTTTCCACCTCACCAGTAATGTAAATTCATATGTTTAAATAATAGGTGCACTGCTGATTGTGGCTGGATCACGGGGCACAAGTTCTGTCATTTTATAGATTTTGCTATAAATTTTCACTCTTTCATGTTGGTTTATCCAAAAATTGAAATTTTGACCTTGTCTTTTTCATGAAGGAATGGCTAGGCTTATGAGTACAGATCAATTGTATGATGGCTCAATTTAGGTGAATTGGGTCTCTTCAATAGTTCAATTACTCTTGAATATGATACATATCTTCTTAGTTATATGCACATTGAATGCTAAAGGTTTGGAACTTTCTTATGATTGGTATCAACAGATCATAAAAATGATAATTATTTCATTCAATTTCAAAGCTCACGACGAATAAAAAAAAAGCAAGCAAAGTCAAAATTCTTAAATTTTTGTGCATACAAAAAACCCGAATCCACTAAAATATAAATATTGCAGCATGAACCTTTTCATTAAATAAATATTTCATTGTGTTTAACCCGGCCCCTGCAGCTTTTCTTACTTAACAATTAGGTCCCTGAAAACCATACCAGTGCCACAAAACCAGTAGCAACAACTGGTACAATTATGTCCCACTCCCAGAGTCATATGTGATATATTGATGTATGAATGTGATACTTAAGGCAGTCAGTGGTGATATCAATGTCTATTACCAGATAATGTGAAATGTGTAACCAAGTTCATGTACTATATGTTCACATGTATAGATACAGTAAAGTTTAATGTCAACAACCATGTCATTTGTACTAACAAATATTCTCTTTTGTACTAAAGAATTAGCATGAAACAGTGATGAAATATTCTCTTTTGCAAATTGATGTCACATTTATATATATGGTATTTGGCCGGACTTAGCCCCAAAATCAGAACCTAAATTCTTGAAATTGTGTGTTTTTAGTCATTATTTGTAGGATTTGGTACTGCTTTTGGTTTTTCTTTGAATTTCAGGAATTTGGAGCAAAACCAACGAAAATCGACATGTTTCGGGCGCCACAGATGGATTTGTGCAACCTACAATAGATCCTGTGCGGAATGGACTCGTGCCAGATGACTCATGCCTGGCTCGGGTCGATTGTGCGGCCTACAACCTCTCCATTGTGCCCTTGACACCTCCAGTGCGGTTTACAACATGATTGTGCGGCCTACAACTCCTCTGGCATGCACTGGACATCTCCTGTGCGGCGTACTACTCTCATTGTGCGTGATACACTTGGGCCGGATGACTCATTCTCGGCCCAGAACTCTGCTGTGCACCAAATTGGACCCTCCTGTAGCCCGCACAGCTCATATTGTACCCCGCACAACTCACCAAACCCTACCTAACTCCCTATATAAAGTGCCTCCCGTGCCCTAATTCGGGAGATCTCCTTCCTTTGGCCTCCTGACGGCGCCTCCACCTTCCACAACTCAGATCCAACACTTTTTCCCGATCGTGCTCCGCACAGCCACCTGTGTAGGCCGCACAGGACCTCCCTGTAGGCCGCACAACACCTCGTCCCGCCTTGGAGACCACCATCTCGCCTCTCTCTCGCTTGGTTCTTGTCCAGATTTACTCCATTTCGACTTGTAGAAGATAGAAAGAGCTTGACCAGGGATTTTTCCTTCTCTTTCTTCTCACTTTAGTCTTTATGGAGATTGTATCCCTTTATTTTGCTATTTGTGTTTGTTTTTGTACTATGTTAGGATAGTTTACTTGTGTTCTAGGGCTAGGTTAATGCTAAGGTTAAGTTTGATGTGTTGATTGGATGTTTTAGTTTATATTGTGTATTACTTGTTTGATTATTGATGGTTTATGCTTGTTTGTGCTTATTTGATTGTTTGAACCTCCTATTAGGTGATTGCGCACACTTAATTTAGGCCAAGGATGTAAAACAATTGACTTGGGTTGAACAAGTGACTTAAGGTAAGATATAAGCCGAAAGGTAGTCCAATTGGTACCCGAAAGGAGAACGTTTCTGGTGTAGCGAAAGTTAAGTAGATACCTTTAGAAAATCAATCAAGTGGACTTAGATTAGTTAAGCCAACAAGCGAAAGTTGAGGGTTAACTGGACTAATAGGGATATAGACTAGGTTCCGGTCCCGATACCATGACCAACATGCGATGGCTGAGGTCTAGGGAGTCCAAGTCCGGCTAGATCTGTCTCACACAAGTTAGAAACTAAAATATCAAGTCACCGCATCATTAACCGAGGGCCTGTGCGGCCTACAATTGTGTCTGTGCAGCCTACAGTGTGCCTGTGCGGGCTACAATTATACCAGCCACAGCACTAGTCCGTGTTTGGCACGAAAGTGACCCGCACCGACAGCCCGAGGTCTAACCTGAGTAAAACCGAATCCCTAGGAATCCTTTTTATAAGAGTTTTCAACCATTTTAAGCCCAAAATTGTTACCTTTAAGTTTTTACTACTTGTTTAGTTTATCTTTAGTTCATTTCAATTGCTTGTCTTGTATTGTTTGAAAACCCGACTCAACTTGCTAGATTTAAACTTTGTGAAAGTGTAAGACCAGTACTTATTTCACCGTCCTTGTGGTTCGACCCCTAACCATTGTCCAACGAATTACCGTACGCTTGCGGTGTTTATTGGGTTACATTAGGGTATTATTAGCTACACATCACAAATAAACTGGAGAAGGTTACAGCTCAACCTTTCTTTTGCATTCTTTTTATTCAAAATTAGAACCATGTTCTGCTTATAAATTTTGTTTGTACCTTCAATCACGATTAAAGGATGAATGGAACAATCAAAAGAAATTCATCCAAAAAGATAAAAAGAACGAAACATTATTTTCATATTGCGATTGATTATTTATTATATTGATATCAGTCTCTTTCATTGTGGCTATGTCATTTTTAAAATAAAATTGAAACATTATTTTCGTTGTTTTCTTCAAGATGAAGTGCTTTCACATAATTTAGCATAATTACAGCGAAAATATATTGTCAGGGAGTAACAACAACGATCCAAACTGTTTAATAATGAAAACAAACAATTTAGAGAGAAAGAAAGACTAACCACACAGAAATTGAGGTCTCTTCGATCAAAAGAGGGATCTCCACTGGAAGGCACAGAGGATGACGCATGGGACGAAGCATCGCTGGGGTCAGACTTCGCCGCCGACGGAGGATCTGGCGAGCGCCAAAGCAACGGAGAGGGATGAGTTGCAGGGGTGAGTTGACTGAGGAGCCAGAGAGAGAAGCGCGCGAAAAGGAGGATGGGGGTGCGCGAGATCGACGGAGGAGGCAGAGATAGAGAGAGAGGAATTTAATTAGATGGAGATGAGGTATGGATCGCTGACAGAGAGGAGTTTTTTTTAGGTAGAAGATGAGTTTAACTAGCAGGGATCGCTGATAGAAAAGAAAAAGCACGGTCGAATTTTACGGAAATTAATCGAACGACTCAGATTTTCTCATATTCCCGCAATTATTGCGGCACGGAATTTAATTATACTTTAGATATGCTGTGTAATTTTTTTAGACATTCTAGATAGAGGCTAGCTAATATATGCTGTATCATGCCTAAATAAACATGTCAGCTAAATTGTCACAATTAATACTTAGAGTAGGGACAATTTTTTAGCTCGGTCCCTCATTATCTTGTGTTATGTTTTGATTAACTAGCTTCAATTGGTCGTGCTATAACCCTTTATTTGACACATTTAGGAAAAAATGTAATTGGATCTTCTCAGTTATTGTAAATAAAAATTTTATACAAATGTTAGCACGATTTGATTTGTCAAATAACTCCTCTTAACTCATTTGAGACTATAAATCTTACAGAATACTTCACTTGATTAAGCACATAGTAACTATTTGAAAATAATTGCTTTATATGCATTATATTCATTTTTCATATTAACACAATCATTTATGAGAAATGATAACTTCCATTTGAAATTTTGTCATTGCTTGAACAAAGTAAACTAATAAAATAGACAATATAGATGATCAAAGTGAACACATACAGATAAATAGGTTTTATCATCCCTTGTTCATATATTTTTTATATGGATATTCAACTTTTTTTTTATTGAACTTATCTATTTGTATGTGTTCACTTTGATCATTTATATATCCACCTTGTCTATTTTATGTGTTTATTTTGTTTAAACGATGGCAAGCCATGGCAAAATTGCAGATTACATAGTCAATTTCTATTATTTATTATCACTCACTAGGATTGGATCTTAGAAACTAGAAGAGGCCCAGTCCTGATGTGTTCGGCAATATAGATTCTAAATATTTATATAATTAACAGATAATAACTTTACTGTATCTGATCCTTGAAAACTCTCTAGATTATTTTTTGTCACACCCCGTAACCAACTACGGAGTGCTACGGCCCAGCCGCGAATACGTGCTTACCTTCACGCACCCGCAAGGCTTAACTTAACAAAACACTTTACAACAAAAGCATGAAGTATCACAAATCCAGATGTAAACAAAGCTTAACAGAAATACTAAAACAATTTTTCATTAAATTAAACGAGGTAAGTTTTAGGAGTTAGACTTGTACACGTAGCCTTGACTAGCTATACAACAACAAAAGTACAAGTTAACTATACAAAAAGGACATCTAGATATCCCACACTTTATGCTTGGTCAAGGTGTAGGCTTACTCTGCAAAATGCTCCCCGCTCGATCTACAACCTGGAACCCACAAAAGCGGAAGAATGAGATAATTATAAATAATCATCTCAGTGCGGGATTTAGTTCCAGCCACACAAACCCGGAGGTACATGTTTAGGAACTAATCACCGGCCAAGACGGAAAATAATACAACATATATAATCCAATATACAATCCAAGTAATGCACATCTCATTACACAACATGAATGCAAGTTAAGAGTCGAGTTCTCAAATCCACTATTCAAGTTCCAAAGCAACAACGAATACTCGACTCGTGCATTTGGCCAACTATCTAATGCAAGTCTGGTTAACAGATCAAGTCAAATAAGAGTTCCTCGAACTCATAATCAGATCGAGAGTATCATGGTTGTTTTGAGAGTTATTCCGTTACTCACAAACGATGGTATACGTGACCGGTGGGTTTTTCGGAACCCATTAACCAATCCCGAAGGATATATTGAGTTTAGATTTACTTGGATCTCACAATCCAAGGGTACGCAACCTATTGGGTTTTTCGGAACCCACAAACCAATCCCGAAGGATATATTGAGTTTTATTTTACTTGGAATCTCACAATCCAAGGGGTACAGCTCAACCACTCTCTAATTCAGTTTCAGATTCCACAACAAGATAATCAAAGTGCCGTCACAACGGTTTTTCATTCAGAGTAATCATTCACAAGATGGTAACCATTCATCATGCATAATAGTAATATCATAATTATAACCATGTGATAAATACAAACATGTATGCATCGGATTAAGCAATTCAAATATGTAATGCATGCAATTAAATTCCTAACTCAGATATACATCAAGATTTGTGTGCATCCGCACCTGAACAAAAGCAGACACAAGCAGGAAATCAAGCAAGCAATCCTAGTTATCACCACGTGTATCGGTCTCCCCGAGTCCCGACACGTCTCCGTCCAAATCTACACAAAAACATTTATTCTAAGCAAAGAACGCTAAAACAAGTAAAACAAGCAAGAACAACTAAATACAGACTCCAAACAACTCTTTAAAAAGGTCGGAAATGCACAGAGTGCAACAAGAGCTTCAAAACAAACTAAGTTCTGATGAAACGTTATACAACGTCATCTAGCGTTACACGACGCAACAGACAAGTCAGAAGCGTTATGCAACGCGTCAGAGCGTTACACAACGTTTGAAGGAACTTCTGACATTCAGAACACTGTCAGATAATGTTACACAACGCAAGGTAGCGTTATGCAACGCTACAGACCAAACGTTATAAAAATCTGAACAAACGTTACACGCCGTGTCCCCAAAACTCATTGAAATTTCCAGTGCTCTAGCGTCACACAACGGAAGGCAAACGTTGTACGACGTTACAACTTTGGTCTGATGTACAACGCTACTGAAATGTTGTACAACGCACTTCAACAGTGCACAACACGAAAGCTCAATAAACCTTGCCAGAGCGTTGTGCAACGTTACAGAGCGATACACAACGCTTTGGCCAAGCGTTACACAACGGAAAGGAACGTTGTCTAACGTTTGAGCAACAATTTCAGAGAAAAGCAGTCAGGGAAAATGACTTGTAACGTTGTGTAACGTTACATAGCGTTACACAACGCTTACACCAGAATAATCAGCAGAAAACTCAGAAAACGATGGAATCGGTTTCGACAACTCAAAACACTTGTAATTCTGACTTTCTAAGACTCAAACTAAGTCACAACAACTGGTTTCCAAGCTATAAATTCAGAATGTAGTTTAGGACAACTCATTTTCCCAAAGGAAACCGAAATTCGAAGGAAATCAAGTCCATTTTCGAAATAAGCTTGTAATCTACCAAACTCAAACCAAAAACTTAGTTTCTAACTCACATAAGCTCCAAAAATCTCAGAAATTCATTTAAAAACGAAATGCCACAAGTTTCAACGAAAACTCACCCAAGGATGGCTCAAATTCGGAAGTAAGTGGGTTGTTCTAGCTCTCCTCGGTCTCCTTTCTTCAAAACTGAATTTTTCCGAATTTATAGGATTTTTCTAGGCTTATTTGAGTGATTCTTGTGTGCTTGAGTGAAAGAAGGAAGAGAGAAGAATGGGGTTCGGTAGGAAAACGTGGGAGAGAAGAGAGGAGGGAAAAGATGGCTGTGGGGTGGGTGAAAAGGTGGTGGAAAGTTGCAAAACAGCCCCTAGACTTTGTCAAAATTGGAAATACCAATAAATTTCAGATTTTGAGCCTCCAAAAACTCTAGAATTCACACAACGGTTCAAAATATCATTTACCAAAATATTTAGTACATAATTATAGTATTCAAACTATTTTCAAATACTAATAGAAAGCATATAATTTAAACACGCAAACTCTGATCAGAAATTCGAAAAATTCGAAACAACAGAAAATCGACACGCTAGACTTAAAAACTCTACATAACTCAAAACTGGGTATTACATTTTTACAAAATGGGCAAATTATAAGAAATTTTAGTAATGCGTGGTGCATCCTTTCAAAAAATACCATCACGCTCTGTGACAGTCATTCTTCAAGTTATTCTGGGAAAAAAATATTAGGACAATCTACAAAGGAATAGAAATAGTTAGATCGCCAATCTGAAGTAGAAATTAAGTTTATCCTTATAATAGCATGATCAGTTGCAAATTGAGTTTAATGTAGGGATTCCAAAAAGACTATCGGTAATCAAGTCCAACATGGCATTAATACTTCTCACAAATCTATCTGGTGAATTGTTTTAACAATAATGATAAATAGTACCGGTCTAATTGCATGTTGTTTTAACGAAAGAATAATGCTAATACCTGAAAGATCTTGGATTAAATTCAGCAGCCACAATAGTGACGAGGTATGAGTGTGCTTTCTCATTATGGAAATTCAGCAGGCACAATAATACTGGTAATATTGTCAGAGCTCACCAAACTTCATATGTAATTTCTAGTTAGTCATTGTACTTTTAAATTACCTATTTTTAATCACTGGATGACTGGAAAGGTGATAAAAATAACGTTTAATAAAGTAGAAAATTTTCGAAATTTAATAACTAGAACTAAATTTACATTAGTCAAAATGGAAAATATTTGGTCATTAAAATTAAAACTTAGTAACTGTGGGGGTGAGGTGACGCGATGGGAATAGTGCAATTTGATTTTTTTGCCCATGAATTAATTCCAGCCGTCCGATCATCTATCCAACGGTTGTCTGCAATGTTTTGAAATAAAAAATCATTTTCTGTGACATCAGCTTGTGTTTGTGTGGGCAGTGGAATAAAATAATCTTTCGTTTGGCGTTGCTAGAATGCTAGTAGACGACCAGTGTGCCTCACGTTCAGAGAATAAAAAAACCATTTGGATCAGCCTGAACTCGGTGCATTTTCTCCTTCCTCATGTGATTCCATCCGAAACCAGTTCTGAATTTGACCTCTTCGCTCTTCCTCTCCACTGCACCGATTGTCGATTGAAATCCCATTTGTCGAGAGAGTTCTGTTGGTAGTGGCAGTAGGTAGAAGAAGGTTGTGCCAGGTCCGCCCCCACGTCGGTCCTGCCCCCGACCCCACCTCCGTTGCCCTCCGCCAAACCTGCCACATCTTCTCCCGACCTTCTACGTGTCTTTCTTCGCCCAGTCTTCCCCACGGCATGCTCTGGTACTCGTCTTCCCTCCTCGATCTCTGTTCGATCCCAATACAGCCTCCTCCTCCACCCAACTCCTCCTTTGGACGCTCTTTGGAGGATTTGGAAGAACATAAATGAGCGTATATTTGAAGACAATTTACTAAACCTATACATTACTATACGAAGAATCATGGAGGACTCATTACATTGGAAAGCCTGCTACTCAAGCCCAGTGTCTGATTGGATGGATAGAAAGGTTAGGATGGATACGTCAGGGGCGGAGGGAATAGGGTGGCGGGGCTGGGCAATGTCCCCCCCGTCATTTGAAAATTTTGTGATTTATTAATTGTAATGTTAGTCTAATTTCATGATATAGATGTGGCAGCCCCCCCAGTCATTTAAACGGGCCTGAAAGTATAAAAGCCCAAGTCTTTAATTAAGTTGTAAAAGCCCAATTGCATTTCAATTCTCGTCTGTCCTCTCCGAGTGTTTTATGGTATAATTTGTATTTTGTATTCCATTGTCTAACAGTCTAAGTGACTATGATATCCATAGACCATAGCACATTAAATTTTACTATCGACGCGAAAGTGCGAAACAATTTCCCTCCTCCCCAGACCCCTGGAAACAGAAAACCTAAATTTCATTCACCGGTTCACCGGCGCACCGCAGCAGCCGACGGCCGATCGACGGGCGACGGGCGACGGCTCACGGCTGGCCCAGTCCGGCACTCCGCCCTCCACCTCCAAAAGTCCAAATTCTCTTCGCGTTGCACGGAGCATCTCTGATCTCTCCTAGCCCGCTCAGTGCCTCAGTCCGTCAGTCACTGAACAATTAGCTTAGATTGTAATGGTAAGTTTACTTTATTAAATTCTCTGTTCATTTCGCTCATTGATTACTTGCTTGCTAAATGTAAAATGCTAATTTTCTATTAAGCACTTAGCCACTTACCAGGTCCAGGTTACTGTTACTTAGATTAGAATGCAGTATGCAAATTTCTAAATTATTTAGCTATCAAATATCATTGAGCAACTGCAATTCCATTAGATGATTGATGAAACAATGATTGCCCAATTAGGTACTGCAAGTCTACAACAGTGAACAGTCAAGTCTTTTTATTTTTTACTTGAGATTTATAACCATTGAGAATTTGAGATTAAATTCTGCTTTTTGAGTAAAGAAACAAATAATAAATATCGATGGAAATTATTAGTTCCTTACTGCCCTATTAGCCTGTGGCCTGGACGCCTGAGAGTGGGAGAATTATACAAAATATTGTTTAGAATATTTTTATACTGCTTGATGTCCTAATACAACTATTGTGTAGCATTTGGAACTTTTTTGTTTATTGCAAAATATGTAAACACTTACACTTTAATTGTAAGTTCAAGTTTTAGTGTAAAACTATTATAAATATTGAATTTTGATATGATATCATGACTTTTTTTTTTACAAACTATAGGTTGTAAATTGCAATTATGAAGAGAAAAACGATTGATAGTTTTTTCAAGAAAACCGAAAGAGGTTTAAGCTCTCAAGAACCATTACAAGAGCAAGATTCTCTGATGCTAAATGAAGTACCTACACAAGAGCGAGCACAACGACCGAGAATTGGATCTGTTGCATATGAGAGGGATCCGGGCAAGCGCATTCAAATTGATGGATATCCTCTTAATCAAAGAGACGAAGTTCGGAGATTTTACATAAGTGAGGGACCATTTCAACCTTTTATGGATAATTATCCATATGGTGAAGGTGGAAATCAACATCGACGCTTTCAATATAAATGGTTCAAAATTTTTCCTTGGTTAGAATTTTCTCCTACCACAGGGCATGCCTATTGCTTCCCTTGTTTTCTTTTTTCAACAAAACCGCATGGGAAATGTGGTTCAGACACATTCACAGTAAAGGGTTTTCAAAATTGGAAGAAGGTTAATGATGGAAAAAATTGTGCTTTTCTAACACACATGGGCCAGACAATAAACTCAGCTCATAATTTTGCTATTAGTTGTGTTGCTGATCTCAGTAATAAATCGGGTCATATTGAGAATGTGATAGTGAAGAGAAATGAGAAAGCAGTGGTAGATGCTAGATTGCGGCCGAAGACATCAATTGATGCTATTAGATGGTTGACATTCCAAGCATGTTCATTGAGAGGCCATGATGAATCTCCAGAATCTATAAACCAAGGAAATTTTCTTGAGATGATTAAGATTTTGGGGTGTTACAGTAAAGAAGTGAAAGAAGTGTTAGAGAATGCTCCAGGGAATGCAAAGTACACATCACCACCGGTTCAGAAGGAAATTCTAAACACCTTTGCTCGAAAAGTACAGAAAACAATTAGAGAAGAGATTGGAAATAGCAAGTTTTGCATACTTGTTGATGAGTCTCGGGATTCATCAAAAAAGGAGCAAATGGCAATAGTTGTTCGATTTGTTGATAAGGAAGGATTTATAAGGGAGCGTTTTCTTGACATTGTTCATGTAAAAGATACTGCTGCCTTAACACTCAAGAACTCAATTTGTTGTGTCTTATCAGATAACAATTTGAGTTTGCAAGATGTTAGAGGTCAGGGATATGACGGGGCAAGTAACATGCGTGGCGAGTGGAATGGGTTGAAAGCTCTTATACTCAAGGAGTGTCCTTACGCATACTACGTGCATTGCATGGCGCATCAACTACAATTAGCTCTTATTGCGGCATCGAGAGAGGTACAGTACTATTACAAAATGCAATCTCTTAAGTCTTAACATAATTTAAAATTTTTGGACTAATTTCATTTAGGATTCATAAACTGATAAATCTTAATAGTTGGCTCTTTTCTTTTCCAATAGGTTTTTGAAGTTCATCAGTTCTTACAAGATGCAATTTTCTCTATAAATGTTGTAAGTGTGTCTGCTAAGCGAAACGATGAGCTAATAGATGAGCAAGCTGCGGATATTGCACGTCAAGTTGACTTGGGAGAACTTGAGAGTGGAAGAGGATTAAATCAGATCGGCACATTGCAAAGACCTACGGACACTAGGTGGAGCTCTCACTACAAATCCATTTGTAGCTTAGCAAGGATGTTTGGTGCTACTCTTTCTGTTTTGAGACGTTTAGCAATTGATCGCTCGCTCTCAGTTTATGCTCGAGGAGATGCTAAAGGTTCCCTTAACAAGCTCATGTCATATAATTTTATTTTTGTTCTACATTTAATGAAAGAAATTATGGCGATTACTGATACATTGTGTCAGGCATTACAAAAGGAGTCTTTGGATATTCTAAATGCCCTGGATCTTATTTCAAGCACAAAAGAGTTAATTCAGAAATTGCGAGATAATGGGTGGGAGCCTCTTTTGCAGAAGGTTAATTCATTTTGTCAAAAGTATGAAGTTGAGCTTCCTGATATGAATGGTATGTATGTCGACTTGAGTAAATCTCGGAAGAGACATGATAATACCACAGTAGAACACCATTACAGATTTGATATATTTACAGTGGCAATAGATCAACAACTACAAGAACTGAATTCTAGATTCAGTGAGCAATCAATGGAGCTCCTAACCCTTGCTGCTGGCTTAGATCCCAGAAACAGCAAGTCATTTGACATTGGAGAGATATGCTTATTGGTGGAGAGATTCTATCCTGCTGATTTTTCTAATCAAGACAGAGATCAATTGGAATGTCAGTTGTCACATTATGCAATTGATGTATGCAATCATCCAGATCTACAGATTTCATCGTGCCTTGCTGATTTGACTCGTCGGTTGGTTCAAACCGGCAAATTCACTATCTATCCAATGGTTGACAGATTGTTACGATTAATTATGACACTTCCTGTCTCAACTGCAACTACTGAACGTGCTTTTTCAGCAATGAAGTTGATTAAGACCGATCTTCGAAACAGAATGGGAGATGGCTACTTTCGAGATTACATGATTGTCTATATTGAAAAGGAAATTGCTAAGAAATTTACTTCAGATGAGATTATAGATTTGTATGATTTGTTGGGTAGTCGTAGGGCTAAATTAAAGCTAACAGGGAAGTAGCTTTTAATTTTTATGGGTAGGGTGATAGAAATGTGATGTAACTTTTGAGTGTCAGTGGACTATGCTTATGACAATGGAAACATGATGTACATTTTGGTTGATCTATATGATAGAAATCTGATGTACTTTTTTGTTGAACTAATGCTTATAAGTTATAACATGATCTTATTAGTAAGTTTATTTATTAGTAGCAAGTTATTATTTAATTAACTGACCATATGATGTTTTATTAAGGAATTGCCAATTTCTGATCAAGGAAGGCATGCATTGAATAATCTATTCACGTTTGTATTTTTATACTTCATAAGATTTTTACTATTGCATTAAAGTTGTTTTTATTGTAGGTAAGCACTGGTGTATGGGTACCTAATTAGGTATGTATGTTGTACCGGTTTATGTGAGGGACTTCTCTTAAGGAATAAGGACGCACTATAAAAAAAAATTTATGCCCCCCCAATCCTGAGATCCTGGCTCCGCCCCTGGGATACGTTGCTATCTTGATAAGTTGGCTTGGTGTAAATTTGTATTTTCCTTTTGATTTATTATGCGTCCTTTAACTTTTAAATTTAATGAAAATTTGTAGGTGTGACCTACCCTTTAAAAAAAAGAACATATGAACTTCTTATATTCTTGTCAGTTTACTATTTGTTACTACCTAGTCTGGTAACAAGTTTAATGCAAGTAAAGTAACAACAAGATCTCAAAAACAAGTGTAAATCTCTTTATTCATGATTCATGGTGGCTTTACATCAATCTCTAAAGCTTAATAAATGATAAACCCTCGAGAGAATGACCTAAGAGCGGACCCCCGTTTTCTCCCAAAGAGGCCTATTTATACTAGTCTAGAGGAACCTTCTAGTGACGTCAGCCCTGTCAGAGGCCGTTATGCTTGTCTGCTGAGCTGTCCCTCCTGTCTGTACGATCGTAACCGCTGTCTCCCCTCGAGGATCCCTCCTGGCTGGCTGGGGCGGGATGAAATGACCACGCTACCCCTCTTTTTCCCCTTATCCAAGCCACTAGAATCGGGTTGACACACTGGGTCTCCGTTCTAGGCCTTTTGGGCCTTGTCATGCCTCCCCGCCTATTGGGCTTACTGGGCAGGTTGGTATTAAGCCCAATGGGGGAGTAATTTGGGGCCCTATCACCTGCCCTCAAGCTTTTAGCGAGCGGAGCGAGATGAAAGATTTAGTGTAGTTAAGATTTGGGCCTACTATGATGGTAATTTGGGGCCCTATCACCTGCCCCCAAGCTTTTAGAGAGCGGAGCGAGATGAAAGCTTTTAATAGAGTCGGGGTTGTATATAGGAAGATTAAAAGGCCGACGTAACTTCGTAGGCGGTTCGAAATTACCAATGTCGTCTCTTCGGGAATCGAGTCAGCGACTTGACTTCTCCTGAACAGGTGTCTTCACAGTGGATGGCACGTGGACAACGTTTTGTGGGTCTTGGGACCAAGCGATGCCTTCAAAGAGACGTCTGGTCAAGTCTTTTTGGCGAGAAAACGAACCGACGCTCTGTAAATCTTCTCATGATTGCGTTGCCTCGAGTTTTCCCCCCTCTTTTCATATATACTCTTCAGCCGCCGTTCTTCAGTCACTTTCTTGCTCTCAAGGTTGTGTTCTGCTTTCTCTTCCCACAAATAGATCATTCCCCCTCTCTTCTCTTGCAAGCTTTTGGCGTTCGTTGTTCCTTCTCTAGAAAGCTACTCTATCTGCTGGTGAGTGCTTCTCCCTTGCTTTGCTCTTTTCCATTTCTCCCTTTATCTTTCTTCACTTCGTTCTGATTTCTCTTTCATGGGTGAAACCTCTGTAGCCATGGCGTCTTCATCTGCTCCTCCTCATGACGGGGACCGTGAGACTCCTCAAAGTCCCCTCCGACTGACCACTGGGCCTTCGGCGATCGGGGATTCTGTTGAACCACCTGTTGGCTTCACTGCACCTGGAGCATCCATCCCGCCGGTGGTTCCGCCCCATGGCACTGAGCCACCTTCCAAGGCGGAGTCAAGCATGAATTCGTAAGGTTGTGGCCAGTAAGAATAAAGCAAAGGAAAAGCCGGCGGAGCCAGCTAAGAGACCGGCTAAGGAGAAAACTCCCCCCTTGCAAAAGGTCAGAGAAGTTCGCAGTAGAGGTTAGGGGGAGGGTTGCGCTATGAGCGACTTCCGCGAGAAAATGATCTCACCTCCTGGCACCAAATTTGTTGCCTCAAAGAAGGAAGACAATTCCACTGCGACCGAACGAGGGGTATGCCTGTTTGGTCGAACAGTGCGCTGCGGCTTACTCACTCCGTTCAGCGACTTCCAGGTGTCTTTTCTTAAATTTGCCAGGATTCCGCCGGGTCAGCTTCATCCATGCGCCTGGTGTTGTATAAACACTTTTGACCTCCTTATGCGCCCAGATCAGTTGAAGTCGCTGGGCCTTCCAAATCGCCCCGCTAGTTTGGAGCTGTTGGGTCATTACTTTGACTTTTTTGGAACCCAGGATTATTGTAATCTAAGGATGAGGACGCCCAACATCTTCCACCGTCCCGGGAAGATTTCAGATTGGCAGAGACAATTTGTATTTGCCTCCAAGGAGTTGTGTAGTCAGCTCGACATTCCTCTGGAATGGAATGAAGATCTCGCTGGGAAGTGGGCACAACTCCAGCTTCCTCGTCCTAGCGATCAGGCTGACAAGGACTTTGTGGACACGTTGGACGCCAAGTTGATTGCTGAAGGGTCCATAACCATAGCCTTTAACGGGCGATCGCTGGAGCCTTATCCTCTGATGTTTCGAAAAGTTGAAGAAGAAGGTGACAATCTCGAGGAGGCTGGCTCTTCCCGCCGTAAGCGGAAGAGATTACCAACCCCCAAAAATAAAGCCGCTGCAGGTGAGATTCCTCCAGAACTTCTTAAGTCAGGCCCTTATGTCCCCGGCATGGGAAAACCCTCTATTTCAGAAATAATCAATGCACTCTCTCACTCTGGATTATTTTTAGGTGAAGATAGTGATGGATCCAGTTCGGACTCCGACGAGCCCACTTTCACCTCTGGACGAAAGGCTCAGGTTGTATCTCGCAAGCGAGCCCGCTCTCCTGAGTCAGAAGGTGATTATGCGGACTTTGAGCATGACCCTGGTCTGGATGGTGCGCGGGATCGGCATCGTTTGGCGAAAAAAGCTAAAGAGGTGGATAAGCAGACCCCCACTGATCAAGTGCCACCTGGCGATTGTCCTCCTCTGCCTCGCCCTCATTCAGCTCGCATAGGGTCGTCTCTTGCCTTCTCTCCACTGGGAGCAACCGCCTCTAATGATTGGCGGACTGCCCATATGTCCGAAGTGAGAGGGCAAAAAGACACCTTTGTGGCATACGTGCCAGGCTACGACGCGGTTATGGCGGGGTCAGATGATCGCCTCGACCATCAACGATACTCTGCGGGAATAGGTAAGATTTCAATCCCGCGGGCCGTTAAGGACGAGTGCGCTGGGATGGATGTCGAGAGTGGTCTCGCTCTTGTATGTGAGCATGCTCAGCGCATTGGCAACTTGGCCTCTTTTACCTTGGCTCAATATCTTGAGCTTCGTCATAGGGCCGATCAGGCGACCATGGCGGCCGCTGCTCACAATACCCACTTGCGTGAACAACTTGAGAAAGAGAAAGGTTCCATGCTTGCAGTGGAGAATGTTCCTAGTCGAGCAGTTCCAGTCAAATCTTGACCCCGACCGTCTCCCTACACCGGCTCGGGAGAGCTTCGAAAAATTTACTGAAGTGGTGGCCACGCTTACCTCTCGCTACGAAAAGGCTAACGAAGAGGCACTTAAGGCCAAAGGCGATGTGATGATTCAGGTGAGCGCGTCCCAGGCTGTCACACCCCGAACCGAATCACCATTCGGGAAGGACAACCCCGCCACGTGTATATACTCTGCTATATACACGTAAGGCTATATATGGTACAATAAGCAATCACACAAATCACAAGATAATGCCACAAAATTATTTATTGTAACACTCTCAGTACATAAGAAAGGTCAGTTATTACACAACAAGATGTTCTAGCCTTATTAAACAAAAGGGGTACATAACATAATATAAAAACTAGTAGTTTGTGGCATCACCGTCTTCAGTTGGGTCACCTAAAGGATATTCCTCACCGTCCGTCAGACCTGTACCTGGAATCCACAATTTAATTTTGTGGAGTGAGTACATGAATACTCAGTGTGGTAATAAAGTAAGCTATTTTGGGATTAAGCTATTCAAAAGATTAGAACTTGAGTCCATAAATTCATGTCAATCCTGTCTGGACGATTTTTATTTCAGTCTTATTATTTAAAAGAAATTTGAGTATGATTCAGTGTGTTTGCTTGAGGAATAACATATAATATAATACGAGAGTTTCCACCTTACATAACTCCAACCCTGCGAGACACGGCCATGCACCAAACCACCTTTACATGTCTCAATCCTTACTTAGACCTGGGGAAATAATCCCGCACCAGGTTTATCTTAATATATTGTGTTTCCTGACAATACCTGTGTGCTTATTCGATCCTACCCATCGAGTGTATACCTAGTGTATAGACACCCGACCCTAGTTGCTTTGCAACCGCTCCTGCCCTCCACCGTGCACGAAGTGGGGGCTAGTATACACCAGTACTGGGTTACTACCTCGGAGTTCCGCGGGGTAGTCCGCTTCTACACACCCTAAAGGTCATAGCCAGTCCAAAGAAAAGGAATATATATATACATATCAAATGACCGCTAAACCGTCTAATAGCCGGTTAGCAGAGTAGGTCAGTATGCGTTGCCCGTGATCGCTATCATAAGGAGACCACCGGCATTAAGCTTGGGTGCAATCTCCCGATAATGGAAACCCCGGGTAAAACAACTTAGCTACTCGGTCTCATTCTGTTTCACGTTTATTATTTCCTCCTTAATTATTCACTTTTATAATTCACAATTAAATTTACTAGTTCCTATCAAAAGAATAACAAAATCTCAAAAGGCATCCACACCTGAAATTGATGAGGTTTAAGAGAAGCTAGTCTTGAAAAAGCTTCGTCTGCTATTTGGTCGCCGGAACAGTCGTTCTTTACTGGTCTCGTTAAATCCGACTGATTACCTGGCTTAACTAATCCCGTCAAATACTAGTTTTAACTAAATCTAAGTTAACCCTCATTTAGTTTTGATTTTGGCTTATCTAAAAGTTAGACCAGACT
Source organism: Rhynchospora tenuis (assembly GCA_027725995.1). Classification (NCBI taxonomy): domain Eukaryota; kingdom Viridiplantae; phylum Streptophyta; class Magnoliopsida; order Poales; family Cyperaceae; genus Rhynchospora; species Rhynchospora tenuis. Next base: position 53,639,727 of record CM050888.1, read on the forward strand.
TATGACTTAGTTAAATATGATTTTACTTATTATATTTATATTTAACATTAAACTTCCTAATAATATTTTATAAAGATTATACTTTTAAATTTGTTATATAGCAAACGGCTTACTAGTTGTACTACATAGTTTTTATTATAAAATTATAAGTTTCAAAAACCATATTATAAACTTATAAAAAATTGAAAGATTTAGATATTAACTAAACTTTAAAATATTTGCAAACTTATTAACTCATCCCTTTATCTACTTGGCCAATATAATCCTATACGTTACTAAACATTTAATATAATCAATTGCCTATTATAACTTGGCCATATCAAACATTTAATAAAAGTTGGGCCTGATGTTACTTACGGGTCTGACTAAGAGTTGAAAAGAAATCTTTCTAATATATCTAAAGTACATGAACTACTACTGGACATACATATTAATAAATTTATGAAATATTTACCTAACTGTACCATCTTTTCTTACTAACAAACAACCCAAGTACTGATCTCAAATATCACCAAGGTCATACCCACGGCCCACGGGTTAGAGAAAAGGAATAGATAATTAATTGAAGGAGATACCTCAAACAGCAACTAACAAGTTCAAAGCCACCAAGCTCCTTAATTAATCACCCCGATATATTTGTAATTGACAAAGAAAAAGAGAGTATGGTTGGGTTTGATGCGTTCCCAGGAAAAGGATGAGAACATGTGCGTATATACAAAGGGATTCTTAGAGGATAAGTATATTATTTTTTTATATATACATGGTGGCCAATAGGAAAAAAGGAAAGGTTATGGGATAAGATCATAATAAATGCTGTTTTGTTAGCTGTACACGTAGAAGTCAGACGTGGCACAAAATCAATAAAGAAAGAATACATGTTGCGTTTATATTCCTAATGGATATGAAGTAAAGGATTAACGGTCTAGATCGATTTGAATTTAAATACTTTGATCCAACGATCCCAATCATTCGAAAATCAAGGTTCAAATTTATATTTTAGGAAATTAATTATTTAAACAATGACAAACCAAGATTTATTGTAGCTATTATTTTGCCTAGTCAATTAATAACATTAATTAGGTACGGATTTAATTGTATAATTTGCTAAAGAAAATTATTTTATCAAAATAAGAATACACATAGAAATTGTTTAAAATGATGAGCTTAGTTGAAATTATCCTTAGAAAAAAAAATTTTGATCTTATTAAAATATTACAATACTACAAAGTACCAAAAATTACAGGTATCACACAGGCCTTCCAGCGGTATTATGTCAATACCCGTGACAGAATAGTCCTGCTGGAGGATGAGGTTGATAAGAGCAGAAAGGCTCTTGAAACTACTAGGGCGGAGCTTCTCTCAGCTAAAATCGCTTACGAGAGGGTGCGGGATGATATGGGCGGAGTGTCTATGGAAAAGTCTAAGTTGCAGGCTCAGGTAGACGAGCTAAATCTTCAGGTGGAGGGTCTGTCGGCTAAAGTGGCCAAGCAGGTCGATCAGCTGACAAAGTTGAAGGAAGACTTGGCTGCCCAGGCAAACCAGACAGAAGCCGTGCGGAGGGATCGAGATGAATGCTACTCCGCCATCGAGGCCGAGAAGCGCAAGGTGTCTGAGCTTGAGACGGAGTTAGCCAAGGAGAAAGGGAAAAATTCCCAGCTCATGCAACAAGTGAATACCCTCCTGGAAAATTCTCCTGTTCTGGAAGAACCTCGCCCTGTCTCCTCTTCTGAAATCTCTCAGATCAGCAGCAAGGCCGTTGCAGACTTCTTGGAGTCGGATGCTTGTATCCCAGCGCTTGCATATCGCTTAGCTCGTCGACTCCGCTCTACTCTGAAACAGCAGGCTGACTTCCTGAGACAGTTCTATCCTTTCACACTGGCCAACGTCGGATTGGATGGCAAGACGCTCAAAGAGCTGAAGATTAAGAATTGGGGCGACTTCCGCTGGGACCCCTATACTGAGACTTTATATGATCCATCGGGCAATGTCTTCAATGAGTTGCCAGTCCTCTTCAAGAAGCGTACCCAGCCTGAATTTATCTATCCGCCGGACCAGTGGCCTGAAGGAATGGAGAAGCCTGAAATAGCGGAAGAAGAAGAAGAAGAATAGTTCTTGCCGAGTGGAATTTTATCTTTTTATTTTGTCTTGAACAAGTACTTGATCTGGTTGTAATTTATCAGTTATGTTGACAGTGCTTGTGCTAAACTACTTTTCGTTTCTATTTAATCTGCTTGCTTGAATGACTTGGTTTTTTGATTGCTAAGTCATTACTATTCAATTTGCTTGCTTAGTCTTTATATTGTCGAGTTTATTCACCATATGAGTGGTTTTGGTCAAGCGACGCTTGGCCACTTTGTCATTGCCTTGAACACATTATATTACTTGCAACCTATTACAGGCGAGGTGTAGTTTGCTAATCGAGTTCGCCTGACTCACATAGCGTTTTAAATTCTTTTAAAAGTTTGCAGTAATACCTTTTACCAAGTATTGTTTGCTATCGCTCTTATTTAAGCATTACTTGAATGTATGCCTGTTAGAAGCTTGTTGTAGATATTTGTGCTAACTAAGTTTTGTCATAGCTGGTCGTGCTTGAACATCGCTCAAACTCGCTTTAAGTCAAGCGGTCTGACCATTTCGCTAAAGTTTTGAACTCGCTTCTTGTGATAAATGCAAGTGTATTAAGAGAACGAGTTTAAGTTTCATTATGAAATATTGCTTTCTGAAACAGAAATAATCAATAAACAAACTTTATTCATTGATATTTTTTCTTGTACATTGAATCTTCAAATACTGACTTTGATTGAAGTCATAGGTGCTGAAAAGCAGCCTGGAAACACTATTCCCTTACATTTTTTTTTAACAAAAAATAGACTAAAGGTACTACATTTCACATAGCGATTATTGAGGTCGAAGTTGAGCCATCGATCCTCAGAAGAGGTGAAGTGATCGAGGTGGAGTGATCTTGAAGTCGTCCTGTTGTTGGGGTCGGCTGATCTTGAAGCCGCCATGTTTCTATACCGGTGACTGAAAACAGCCACCGTTTGTCAGAGACATACCCAGATTATGCTGGCGAGATCACCTTGGTGGGGACCTCGGAGCAAGTCGACCTTGAAGTCGTCCTGACATTGAATGACTTCTCTGGGGTGGGAGCTGCTAAGATTCCTCATAAAAGGATTTGACATCGGCAACTCCCGTCTCTGTCCCGTCCCGCCAAGTCATGTTTATTTGCTCGAACTATACACCTTCCTGGCGAGGCGGATATGGGTTTTGAATGATCTTGGCGCTTGATAGAAGAACTTCCTGCTGAGCACTACGACTACCCGGTGTTTTTTATCCCGCTCCCTATGTCACCAATTTCCTCTATTGCCTCAGCAACATTGGAAGACGAGCCGAGCCGGATTGTGTAGTCGTGGTGCCAACTGTTATGCACCGAATCATTCGGGGGTAACAATCGTCGAGGTTAGCTGATTTCTGGATCTCAGCTAATCTATGAGATTATTTCCCCCCTCAATCAGCTAGCCTACGAGATTATCTTGGTCTTGCTTCTCTTCTTCCTTTCTTTTTTCTCTTCTTTTTTCTCATCATTTCCTTTTTTCTCTTTCTGCCTTGAAACTTTTCAGGTGTTTCTTATATTCTGAGAGGATGGGAAAGTATTTTGAAGGGATGCACTTCTGGCGTGGGGTTGAGGGGGTATTTATAAGTGTGGAGAGTTACCAAATTTCGGCGTTCATTTAATTTTGGCATTTATGCCAAATCCCTTCGTACTCTGAACATCCGGATTTCCCGGGATTCATATTGGAAAATCCCCTGTCAATAAAGAGCATTTATTTTTCGTGCTGCATACGATTTCTGGTTGTCAGAGGTTTTGCAGTCTTTTGACTGGTTTGGAGAAGGCTTGGTCCTTTTGTCATTATTCAGTTTGTCGTGTAGGCGCCAGTTTTGAGAAGCATTTAAAGTCATAACTGTCGTTTGATGATCTCGCCACTGCTCCGTTTTATGACAGGCCGAGTTTTCTAATGGTCAGCGGGTTCGCTTGGCACTGCTTGAGCCATATGATCCCGCTTGACTGGCTAGGATGCCTATGACCTTGTTCTGGTGCAGAGACATCGTTTGAAGAGCGGGATTAGGGACGATATTTTCCTTACTATGATGCGCGGGTTCGATTGCGACCGTACGGCTTATGAACCTTTTCACATCATGCATTAAATGCCTTTGAAAAGGTGTCTTGAGCGTGTCAGTCGCCGTTTCGTGTTGCTAATGTTACCTCGATCAGGTTATGGATTGGAAGGAGCTTATCCCGCTATCCTGGATCATCGTGGGGATTTAAGCTCTGGAAAACATGGGGAGTCCGCTATGTCTGTTTGAAGTTGAGTATGCGGCCCTTGATGTCACGTAGTTAACTACACCAAACATTTGTCAGGGACAACATGACATATTTGCCAGATCTTTTGCCACTAACTTAACTGGGCAGTTCCGCCAACCTATCTGCTTATGGAGGGCGAGTTTGGTGATGTCAACGAGGAGCTTTTGACTTGTCTGTGGCAGGACTGCTCTTCTTTGAGGAAATTAGATCTTTCTGTTAATTAATTAATTATTCAGCTATTCTACGAGATTACCCGTTATTTTAATAATGCGCATAGTAGGTGACATAGTGTGTTTGTAATGATAATTTTTTCTTCTTTCTTTGTCTCATTTTGTGGTAGGCGTTCGATTAACTCAAAGTGATCTGTTATTTATATCTTCAGACTTCAAACTTGACGTTACTCATACACAAATTGTGTAAAATCATGCAGTTTAGGTAGATGTCATGCCTTTCTTGTAGGATGTCACGCACACGTCTCCTTGCCTCGTCATTTGTTTGCTCTATTTTTTGTTGTTTTTTATCTCATCATCATTATTATCATCACACATTTTTTTTTTTTGGCAAAGTAGAAGTGGGGACTTATTTGAGGTGAACTCGAGTAACAACGGGTGTTAATGCTCATAGAAGGTAGATCCGACTGTCCCTTAAGATTGGTGCTGGGACTAATGAATCCGACCATTCCCTTGGTGCAGGTACTAGGATTTATGGATCGTGGGTCCGACGATTCCCTTGGTATAGGTACTGATACTGAGTCCGACCATTCCCTTGGTGTAGGTACTAGGATTTATGGATCATAAATTCGATGATTCTCTTGGTATAGGTACTGATACTGAGTCCGACCATTCCCTTGGTGTAGGAACTAGGGTTTATGGATCATAAATTCGATGATTCCCTTAGTATAGGTATTGATACTGAGTCCGACCATTCCCTTGGTGTAGGTACTAGGATTTATGGATCATAAATTCGATGATTCCCTTGGTATAGGTACTGATACTGACTCCGACCATTCCTTTGGTGTAGGTACTAGGATTTATGGATCATAAATTCAATGATTCCCTTAGTATAGGTACTGATACTGAGTCCGACCATTCCCTTGGTGTAGGTACTAGGATTTATGGATCATAAATTCTCATGCACTTGGATCGTTCCCTTTAATAGGTACTGAATCGGCTGCCTAGGTCTGTTCCCTTACGTAAAAGTACTAAGATTTAGTGAAGTTAGACCTTCCCTTATAATAAGGTACTAAACTTCATAGAGAGTGCGTTAGCTCGTTCACGCTTATCACATAGGTATCGTAGAACAAGTTACCTAGACAACAAGCATCATTACTAAGAATGTTCTTACAGAAAACAGGCCATCGAGCTCATGACCCTTGATTGCCAACAAGTTTGCAACTTTAATTGAAAGTAAAAATAGTGCTGAAAAGGAAGATACAACGGTATATACAATGATCCAGCTCCACTGGAAACCTCATGGGTAGAATTTGCGCAGGTCTGATGCATTCCATGAGTTCGCTAGTGTCTTGCCCTGTGCGTCCTTGAGATGAAATGCTCTCTCTCCGGCTGACTTCACAATCTCAAAAGGACCATCCCAGGCGGGATCTAACTTGCTGATGTGTTTTTCTGCTGCTGCTGCTCTCCTCAACACCCAATCCCCAGGCTGATAATGCCTTGGAGCTACCTTCTTATCAAAGACTTTCCTCATTTTTCTCTGGTACTCCGCTTGCCGCGCTGAAGCTTCTTCCCTGAGCTCATGAATCATCTCGATTTCCTCAATCCTTCGCTCCGCATTACGCTGGGTAGAATAGTTGATGGTGCGGAGCGTTGGATGAACAATCTCCATAGGGATGACTGCTTCAATTCCATAAACCAAAGCATAGGGTGACCTTTCTGTGGCCGACCGCGGGGTGGTGTTATAGGCCCATACCACCTCGCTGAGATATTCCGGCCAAGTGTTCTCTGTCCCTTCAATCTTCTTCTTTAGCCCCTCCAGGATGGTTCTGTTTGAGACCTCCGCCAGCCCATTGGACTGAGGATGGTAGACGGATGCAAAGTTTATCTCGATGCCCAATCCGCGACAATAGTTCTTGAAAGGTGCCCCGGTGAACTGTCGGCCATTATCAGTAATGATAATGTGCGGGATCCCATACCTGTACATTATGTGGTGTTCCAGAAAATCTGCGATCTTTTGAGAGGTGATCAGCGACAGTGCTTTAACCTCGATCCACTTGGTGAAATATTCCACGGCAACCACAATGAACTTGAGGTTTCCTTTTGCCTGTGGAAAGAGTCCAAGTATATCCATTCCCCAAATGTCAAAAGGCCATGGGTTTGTGATCGGCTTCAATTTATTGGGAGCTTATGATCGATGCGCGCGTGGAACTGGCATTGGACATACCTCCTCACTAGGTCCTCCGCATCCTTTCTCAAAGTGGGCCAGTAGTAACCCTGGCGCATGATCCTTTTTCCCAAAGTGCGAGGTCCTTGGTGGCTCCCACAGATGCCCTGATGAGTTTCATTGAGGAGTTCAGCGGCTTTGGCTTTTCCTACACAGGTCAGCCAAGGGTGATGATACCCCTTCTTGCACAGCTCGTCTTCTATTATAGTGAATTCCAGAGACCACCTCTTGATCTTTCTTGCTAGATTCTTGTCCTGTGGCAGGATTCCCTCAGCCAGGTACAACCATATTGGAGAATACCATTCCTCCTCATGATGTAGCTGGAAGACGGTCGGCTCTAGAAGCTCTATGCTGGGCGAGGGAATTTCCAAGACTGTTATGGGGCGCTCTTTATCCAATCCGCTCTTGGCCAATTTAGACAGAGCGTCGGCGATCTCATTCTGCCCCCTGGGAACATGCTTAATGAGGACGCTGTCAAAACCGCCCATGAGCTGCTTTACCTTTTTCAAGTACTTGATCAATGTCTCATCCTGAGTCTTATATTCCTTGAGTATCTGATTCACCACCAACTGGGAGTCGGAGCGGATCCTAATGCTTTTGGCTCCTGTGGCTGTGACCAATTATAACCCGGCAATGAAGGCCTCATATTCGGCTACATTGTGAGACGGATTGAAGTTCACTTGAAGAGCATATTTGAACCTGTCTCCTTGTGGGCTGATTATCTCAACTCCCAGACCTGTACCCTTGCCAGATGAGGCTCCATCAACATACACTTCCCAAACCGCTTCTACAGGAGTAAAACTTCCACTAGTCCCCTGGACTATGAAATCTGCTAGGGCTTGACTTTTATAGGCTGTTCTAGAGAGATAGGTGATGTCAAATTCTGACAACTCGATTGCCCACTTCAGTAGCCTTCCAGCGACATTGAATTGCCCCAGTGCCTTGCGGAGAGGCATATTAGTCACCACGCGGATCGAATGGGCTTGAAAATAAGGTCGTAGCTTTCGGGCTGCTGTCACAATTGCAAATGCACTCTTCTCTATCATTGGATATCTTGTCTCCGCGTCCCTCAATATCCTGGATATGAAGTATACAGGCTTCTGCACACCCTCTTCTTCTCTCACCAGAGCCGCGCTGATGGCATCATCATTAGTTGAAATGTATAGATAAAGAGGCTCGCCCTTTACAGGCTAACTGATTATGGGCGAAGTGGAGAGGTATTCCTTGATTTTCTCAAAAGCTTCCTGGCACTCTGGCCCCCATACAAATTCCTGAGTCTTTTTCTTAATGACATCAAAGAAAGGCTTGCACAGCATAGCGGATTGTGAGATAAACCTGCTAAGTGCGGCTATTCTTCCAGTAAGTCCTTGCACCTCCTTAATCGATTTGGGCGATTTGAGGTTCACTACGGCTTGACACTTGTCGGGATGGGCTTCAATGCCACGCTCAGAGATAATAAATCCCAAGAACTTTCCGCTGGAGAGGCAAAAAAAACTCTTTTTGGGATTGAGTCGCATCCCGACTTGCCTCATCTTGGTAAAGACCCTTTCCAAATGGGTAACGTGATCTGAGCCAGTACAACTCTTGACTACCATATCATCTATATACGCCTCCATTATCTCTCCCAACTTTTCCTTTAAAACTTTAGAAACCATCTTTTGATATTCTGCACCGGCATTCTTCAGACCGAAGGGCATGACTTTGTAATAATATAACCCCTCCTCAGTGACAAAGGAGGTCTTTTCTTCATCAGCCGGGCTCATTCTTATCTGATTGTACCCTGAATAGGCATCCATGAAACTGAGATATTTGAACCCGGCGGTGGAATCAATCATGGCGTCGATGCTAGGCAATGGGAATGGAGTCTTTGGGCAAGCCTTGTTCAAGTCAGTGTAGTCTATACACATTCTCCACTGTCCATTGGATTTCGTCACCAGGACTGGGTTGGCCAGCCATTGTGGGTATTTGACTTCCCTTATGGCGCCTATCTTCAGCAGCTTCTATACTTCAGCCTTAATAGCCTTCCTCTTTTCCCAACTCTGCTTTCTTTTCTTCTGAGCAACTGGCTTCATTCCCTGTTTGGTGGTGAGCTCGGCTATCTCCTTATCAATACCTGGCATGATCTCGCCCTCACAAGCGAAGATGTCGCGATTGCGAAGGAGGCACGCCTTTACCAAGTCTCGATCTTCCTTAGGCAACACAGTGCCAATTTTGGTGATCCTCCCATCTCCCAGGTCGACTTCCTCTGTATCTTCCATTGGTCCGCCTGTCGGGCGGGCTGGATTGTGAAGCAGAATGTCTTCAGCTTGATCATAAGACTTGGACTGCTCCCCGACATGCTTAATCTGGGCTACTTGCTTTGGGATTGATGCTTGATAACATACTGCTCACCCCGCAATGTTCCGACTCCATTTCTGGTAGGAAATTTGACTTTGAGGTGAGGTGTAGAAGCTATAGCCCCAATGTCATTCAGAGCCTTCCTGCCTAAGATGATATTATGGGGGGATGGAGTTGACCACTATGAAGCTGACTCGAGACACCACATCTCTTGGTGATTCCCCGAAAGTAACTGGCAAGTCTATGATCCCTATGGGCATGAGCTGATCACCCGTGAATAGGGATGAAAACGGATCGGATATTATCCGCGGATATCCGCATCCGAATTCGACAAATGGCGGATTCAGATGTCAATATCCGGATCCGAACGGATACGGATGCGGATACAGATGTTTTAAACGGATGCAGATGCGGATATGGGAACAGATATGGATGCGGATACGGATACGAATACGGATAATTATCCGGATCCGGATAATTTTAAAAAACGGATATCCGAATTTGACTAGTTCAGGTCTAAATCCGCAATATCTATTCAGATTTAATAATGCTAAAATTATATCCAAAGCAAGGAATTGAACCCAAGACTTGTTGGATACAAGCCTAACGCCTCAACCACCCAACCAATACACCTTTTGTGTACAACAACTTTAATGTCTATATATATATTTAAAGCTTCTATATTAACTTGATAATGTACAAATTCCGCTTACGTCTATGGATTTTAAGATGTCTAACTCGAATATTTTAGTAAGAATCAAATTTATAATTATTTATGAATTTAGTAATTACGGTTAAACTAAATTCATATAAACTGAACTAAGAAAAATATATATTTGATTTATTGAATTCAATATATATATCGAGAATCCAACCAAGAATGTTAATAATAATTTAATTTATACATATTATATATAATATTTTGATAAAATTTTGGATTTAATTGGTTGAATGAATAAATTTAGAGTACTTCTTACCTAATTATTGTATAATTTATATTGTCTAAATATAATTTATCGCATGACATGAAAATTTTCTTATGCTTCAGCTACTCTCATATAAGACAAACTTTTATATGCACTATGAAATTTACAAAAAGTTCTACAGAAATGAATAAAAAAAGAATTGATTGCTGTATGATCCGTATCCGACAAAATATATTCGTATTCGACTCCGTATCCGATAATATCCGAACCGTATTCGTATCCGCTTAATATCCGAACCATATCCGTATCCGAACGCATCCGTATTCGAATCCGTATCCGAAAAAAAATATGGATGCGGATATGGGAAGACCATCATCCGCTCCGTATCCGATCCGTTTTCATCCCTACCCATGAAGCCAGTGAGTGGCGTTGCCATGGGTTTGAGAGGTTGATCATGCAAATACAGCTTCTTCAATGTTTCATAATAGATGACGTCAGCGGAGCTGCCTGTGTCGATGAGAATTCTACCAACCCGGGTGCCATTGATACGCAGCATCAAGACGATAGCGTCGTCATGCGGTAAATGGACTCCTTCATAGTCCTCAGGTCCAAAGGTAATTTGCATGTTGGCCACAGAATTGCTTTTCCTAATCTGGAAAACTTCCCTCCTAGATGGGTTGTTGAGATTTCTGAGGCAAGCATATCTTTTTCTGGTCTTCTCAGAGTCTTCCCCTGCAGCAGGTCCACCTGCTATATATAAAATGGGGGTGGGAGAGGCTCTGGGCTTATCTTGATCAGCGTTTGGTGGGGTTTTTGGTCGTGGTCGATCTGCTTGCCTGTCCTGGTTCCGCGGCCGTCGTCCAGTATTGTTTCCCTGGCGGCCACCTCTATTTCCTCTTCCTCCATTGTTCCACTGTGGAGCCTCTAGATACCTCTCGAGTACTCTAGTATTTCTGATCATCCTCTCAATTTTATCCTTCAGCTTGATGCATTCAGAGGTGGCAGGGCCATACCCATTGTGATATCTGCAATATTTGTTCCTATCACCCCGATTTGTCTCTTCTCTAGAAACGGGCTCTGGCTGCTTGAACTCTGGATCAGCTTGGGCGACCTGCAAGAGTGTGTCGGCAGAAATCGAAAAGACATGATAATTGGTATACTCTTGCCTATAATCTTCCCCTTAGTAGGAAACCGAGGTTGTGCCACTAAACCTTTATACTTTCGGAATGGGCGATTTCGACCGTATGGTCGGGGAGGGGTATCCCGGCGGATTGGTGGGGGAGAGCTCCGGCTCTTTTGAGGAGAGGCAGGTCGAGGGTTGCGTCGGGGCTGATCAGGACTTTTGCGGGTCGCTCCTCGACCGGCAGGTTTTCCCACAACTGCTGCGTCCTCTTCTGCCTGTAAGGTTTTCTCCGCTGCAGCTCTAAATTCTGCAAACGTTTTGAAATCTTCCTCGACAGCTCTCCAGCGCAATGCTCCCCCTTGTCTCAGACCTTGCCTTATCGCTGCCAAGATGATTCCGTCATTGTAATCAGTGGTTTAAATGGCCTCTTCAGCGAATCGATTGAGAAATTTTCTTGTTGATTCCCGCTCACCCTGTTTGAGCCTCATCAAGTCTATGGAGTTTTTGGAAGGCGCTTGGATACTTGGAAACCTCTGCAAGAATTGATCCTACAGGTCAGCAAAGTCCCTGACAGAGTTAAGTGGCAATTCTGAGAACCACTTCTGCCGCTGCCTCCAGGCATGTGGGGAAGACTCGACACCATACGCTCTTGTCCAGGGTAGAGAGAGAGATCCTGGCTTTGAAACTGGAGAGGAATTCCTTCGGACACTGTAGAGTCTTGGTGGAGAATTTGTTAGGAAATGCTCATATTTTAATTTTAGATTAATTACAACTAATTAATCACCATTAACAACAAGCAAATCAATAGATCTAGTGCTAAAGCAATCACACATCCAATCAAGAGAGAAGGTAGGAGAAATTGTACCTCTCATGAAATCGCATTCATGAGGCTCGAATCCATGGCATGGGAATCGATGGGGTGCACTCCGCGCCTTCTTCTCCTTCCTCTAATCCACCAAGAAGCTTCACCACCTCTCAAGAGCTTGTGCTAGCAAGCTTTTAGAGCAACCAACACTTAATCACAATTAACACCTTAATTATGTGGCTAATCCCAACACATGGGCCCTAACAAACAAAGGATGAGAGCTCCTCTAATGGAGATTTCAAAAATCTCCAAAGGAGGAGATAGGTGGCGGCTAGGAGAAGAGGGAAGAGAGGAGAGAGAAAGTTGGATGAGAGGCCACCCCTTGGGGTCTATTTATAGAGCTCTCATTCCTCTTCCAAACTTCAAACAAATTACAAGCATGCCACCATACCCTAGGCGCCACCTATATGGGCTTTTAGCCCAATTTACCAAATGGCAAATTCATCTCTCATTAGCTCATTAATTCTATTAACTAATGGGCCTTTTAATTATTTGTTAATTGGGCTTAATTAGACTTAGCTATTTTAAGCCTATATATTCAATATAATTCTAACAATTATATTAAATGTAGTTGAGACTATTAATTATCAAATTGATGATAATTAACAATAGGTTGGTTTATGCATTAATTTATTCTAACATGATCTCCTTGATATAATTAATTATAACGGTTCATAACGGTATATAATTAATTAATCAACCCATCATGTTTTGTATTCTCCAATACAAATAAATAATACACGTGTGGTTCAGGTTCTATTTGTGCGACCCTTTGAGGATTTATACTATGTTGGCCATGGAATTAAATCGCTTATTTAATTCCAATAATCATAAGCGGTATCTAGCAACACGTTATGATTTCCAATTCGTATAAATAGTGTACCGTTATAATATCTCAATCCTGCATAAGAAATAAAAGTATTTCTTTGTCTGATTCTTATGTCACATGATATCCTTGTATAATCCAAGATAGGAATGTGTCATTCTTGCAGATTATACATTTCTTGATCTAGAGTTGATTGTACAAGTTGGCCAAACAATCCAAACTCCATCAAGGGGCCCAAACAGATATCATCACTCATTAAGTATATTAATGAGGGACATACGGTTTTCTTGATGAACAACTTTTCCCCGCACAATTCAAGAGAACATAAATAAAGTCCTTATAGCAGCCTTTATCAGGAATCAACGTTAGACGATATTTATTGAACCTATCCTCATGTGGAAAAGGTGAACATCTCAAACTTAGAATCAAACTGATATGAAATAAACAATGACACATAACACAATCCATATGTTTATTTCATTGGGTCAAGTCCTGTACTATGTTCCAATAACATACACATATGCAATTAAGTTGGTAACTCCTTACCTATGATTTGTAGAACTTAATCATCACTTAACTTACATACTAATCTTTTATGATAATTAATGTTCCTTGTTAATTATCAAGATTATGGACGATTTAGATTTATTATTGTCATTCTAATGAATGATCCACAGAGATCTACAATTCAGATCCTCAACCTGAATGATCTGTCAATAATAAACTCTAGGAACAAATGATCAAATATCATCATTAACATAAACTAAGAAAATAAGTCATTAAATATTGACTTCTAGGACATAACTCCAGCAATCTCCCACTTGGCCTAGAATCAATCAATAGTGACTTCTAGCCAGTGAAGAACTTAGAACAATGTCATATATCTATATATATACATGTCTCGAATCTCAAAAGATGTAATACACTTAAAGCAAGTTACTCATACGTCCATCACGCATGGATGCACAATTGCATCTCGTATACCGCTTAAGGTAGAGGTTAAGTTAGAGTGTTCGCTGTGTCCGCGAACCTATCCAATTTTATTTGACCCTATATACATATATACTCCTATATATGTGTTCTTGATCATCATCATGTGAGATCAAGTGACATCGTCATAGATCTCAGTTGGATCACCAATTTAATATTGGGTTCTTCAAGTTTAAGCTATGGTTCGAGATGCTTAGAACTATATTAGCTTGACTGAGAACTTCATGATCCATACTACATTCTTTCATTGCTTCACAAGTTGCTATATATTTTTGTTTTGGTGACGGAAACGGTTGTAATATCCCATTTAGAACACCTTCTAAATTTACAACACCACATTAAACAAAATATGTAGCTCAATTGCATTTATATCAATCTTTCGAAAACTAGCATCAATATAACAATTTATATGAGATTTCTTTCATCTTGTCAGATGAAAAACATATCACCCTTTCTCATAAGATACTCGAGGATATTCTTGATTATTGTCCAAATGTATTTTTCTTTGTATCCAGTTGACAACTGCTTGTCATACTCCTTGGGTACAATACATAGGGGCATGTGCATAAGTATGGCGTACGTAATGAAACTCATGACAGAAGGATGCTCGAATTGTATCGTGCACTCTTCTCGAATTGAGTTGCAATACACCGAGTAGAACTCAAATGTATGCCATACAACATGGTTAGACATCCTTTCTAGGAGTCTATCTTTTCGTGTAACTATAACACCTTGTCATTATATGCACATTTTGCTCAAACCTGACATCCATCATAATCTATCTCCATAGATTTTGTTTCCTTGGATTTAGGTGACTTACCCAAGTTCTCAATTGAGAAAATATTCTCCAATGAGATCTTGACAATATTCCTTTCTTTAATTTTATTCCCAATTAATGTCTTGTATCTTGTACAATACATGTAACATAATAATGCTCCCACTGAATATCTTGTCTATACAAGATACTTTTGACGAAGTTCAACTCCTTGACTTACTTGTCAAAATGTTTATTCCAATTTCCACAATACTTGCTTCAATCCATTAATGGATCATTGAAGCATATATATGTTTTCAACAATACAACAAATCCTTGGTTTGTGTCAAATACACAACAACTTCCTTCATTCAATCGAAGAAGGCGGTTTTGATGTATTTTTCATATATCTATATATACGAAATATAATTATTGTTAGAATGATCTTTATTGATTTATACACAGCTACAAGCGAGAAGCCGTGCTTTGTACATGGTCAACTGGTTATTGACTTACACATAGCATCAATCATGAAATTGTGCTTTGTACATAGTCGACTTGCTATCCATATCTATCTTTCCTTTTAAAGATCTAAATGTTCTAGATGGATCGCTTCTTCTTGAACATCAATCAAGGTCTATACCTTGTTGTTATATATATGGATTGCACTTAAAGATCATACAAATTCAAACCATACTTGTGGAATCGGGTCTTTCCATCGCTTCTGTATTTATCAACGGATCCTCATATGTCAAGTACGAGGATGTTGTGAAGCCTATGTACCTTTCAGTTTAGGCAATTCATTCTCGTTGATCTTTGTAGGATTGG
Organism: Rhynchospora tenuis; assembly: GCA_027725995.1. Lineage (NCBI taxonomy): Eukaryota > Viridiplantae > Streptophyta > Magnoliopsida > Poales > Cyperaceae > Rhynchospora > Rhynchospora tenuis. The sequence goes on from CM050888.1 coordinate 53,655,136, forward strand.
TGCTTGAGGTCAGTAAACTACTTCTACAACATCTTGTAGAGTAAGTTCTTGATCCTAATATATTGCATGAGTTTCTCGAACATCATCCATTCGTGAGATGTTTGAGCACTCTTTAGAAGTGAGCGTGTTTATAAACTTCTTCCTTTCACAACTTCTTGTGAATAAAGTTCCGCTCAACTCCCACTAAGCACCATGTATGGAGTGACAAGTTTCCTATAAATGTACTTCTTATAGTGACGCATAAACTCCTTTAATGCTCATTTTACTCCCACTACTTCTTCTTGAGAATATCATTCTTCAAGATTGCGTTATGATGAGCAACAACTACTTTGTTTTTATCATGTTCGTTGAAGTAGTACCTTTCGGTTAGTTCAAGATATCCTACATCATGTTAAGCGTCTTATTTGGGTCCAAGCTTATCAATCAATCGAACTTTGAAATAAGCTTCTCAATACCAAATCTTGAGAAACAATATACCTAGAGATCGAATCTCATAAGATATCTTTCTCAATAGACTTCGATGGAATTTTTATTCAGTGTAAACAATATTGTCCTCAAACACAAATCCCTTACATGAGTCGAACAAGTCAATTTGATTTATTACCGATCGAACTATATCAAACTATGTTCGATACCTTCATCCTTGGAAACATTCTTCAATGTTCCTCATGAAGCGAGTAGTGAAACGTTTTTCATACTCTTTAGGCAATATATCAAACTATATGACTTAACCATTTACCATGATCCTTCTTAAGACTTTTGCTATTATTGAATGGTTTTTCAACTTTACTCTTGAAATTCTTTTGACCTTGTCAAAAGATTCATACTTATACCATATCAAATAGATACGTTAATATCTACAATGATCGTTGGTCAAGTGGTAAAGTATCAACAACCTTCAATTGCACAAGTGCTTTTGATCTATATACATCAATATGTATTAGTTTCTAATCAAGTTACTTGTCCTTTAAACCTTCGTAGGTCAAAGGCGCTTTTGTCATTTAACAAACACGATTCGCATGAATTTCAATTGATTTGCAATCAAATTGATTTACGAGCTCCACATTACGTAGACTCTCATAATGCGATTCTTGTTTATATTCGACTAAGCGACTATTTTACATAAAAGTCAAATACTTTATGTGAAGTCTTACATATTTGTCATTCGAAATTTGTTTATCTATTTCAAGCAAATTCAATCAAGACGCGTGAAATCTTATACACAAATTCATAACAATAAGAGAACGACATTTCTCTATTACAAAACATGATCATCCATCATCAAATATGAAATGGAGATAAGGTTTTATGAGATGTTTGGAATAAGGTATATAACCTCAAATTCCTAAACAAACTCTTTATTTAATAAAGATAACTCTACGTATTCAATGGTAGCGGCTTAAACGTATAAGCCATTTCCAAAACAGAGTTTACTTTACTTATCTCGAACTTTCTCTTATTCATCATTGTCTACATATTTCGTTAAATGCGAGCACATGAACTAGCACCTAATTACTAGTGTGAATTAGAGATAGTGAGATAATTTGAACGACAAATATCTCAAGGTTTAGAACATCATGGTATTTCGGACAACCTTTCAAATGCCTCCCATAAATGGCAAATGAAACATCTCATGTGACACACGGTCACTAGTGAGGATCTCAAAGTTTCAACTCATATCTTGGTAAAGTATTCCTTTAATACTTAACCAATTACTTTTAGCACTAACAAGTGTGCGAACAATATATCCTTTATCCATAGAAAGAGATTGTATGACAATATCAACAATCCTTGATATTGGAGATCTTAATATCTCTAGTTGTCAATTAGCTACTCAAACCTTTCGGTTCACAAGCTAATGAAATATTTATCTTCTTATAAGAAGAGTCTCTTGGTTAACTCACATTCCATTACTCGATCATTAATGATTGAGTCTATCTTTTACTTTCTCTAAGACCGTCTTCTTGAGTAAGTGGATGAGAGTATAGAAGTCTTAGCATAGTCCTTATGAATTCTCCAATTCAAAGGTCCAGAATTTCTAAAAGGATATGAGCATTCGCTTTATTGAATAATTTTCGTCAAAACTAATCAATCATTGCGAAGCTATGTTCGGGAAGTTGAGGAACGTTTTTGGGATTAAACTTGCTCAAGTTTCTCATTTCCAAGAACATATCTTAGAAATCGGTATTTCTTCTCCAAGTAAATACTTTAGAAACGAGCTTGTCGTTTTCCAAAGATTTATCGCAACGAAATTAACATATTTAACATCTATAACAATTTCAATTTAAGGTCATTTAGTTTATGCAATGTTTTGTTTACGGAATGATAAACAAAACTCCCACTACATTTAATTAATGTCCCTAAATGTAATGGATTCCAAGATCCTCATTTTCGTTGAAATAGGGGCCAGCGTCGGCATGACACCTAAAACAACTAGATAAGGTAGGTTCTCCAACCAATCATATCTTGTCCATATGATTCTTGGTTTGTGAGATATCATAAGTATATCTACAAACTTCGCCCCGATGTCCAAGAAAACTTGTTGGGTCCATCGATAAGCAACCTCTCTCTATTTGCTCCTAACAAATCTTTTCATTTGTACCCCGACTATCAAGGTTGACAACCATGACGTCCGCTATGGCGGACCGCGCCATGATTGGCTATTGACGTGAAGGGGATAGAGAGAAGGAAGGCGGTCGACTTAATCAATTTAGTTTGGGACAAAATAAGTGACTCTTGTTTGGTGGTCGTGTAAGCATACACCCATACCTACCTATGACAATTCAAGGCATTCACAAACAATCACATAACATAAACATCTCAAGCATTGTCGTGGGTTTGTATGGCTCCCGCTTGCATTAATCTTCGTCGCATCTCCATGTAACGAGACTAATCTAATCAAGCCCTCCCACTAATTACTAAGATCCTATCTAATAATTAAGGGAAATAAATACATGTGATAAAATCCTAAAACCCTCCTAGGCCTTAGGGGCATGCAAGCCTCACAAGTTACATCAAGAATTAATCAATTATTAATTATCAAGACACCTTAGGCCACATTACAAGCAATCACATGCATTCACAACATTTTACAACACACAAGGCATTGACATCTTGAGCCATATCAAACCCACATCCTCCTACAAAACAAAGTTAGCACATATACAATATACATGATTCACTTGCTCTTAATTAATTTCATTAATTAGAATCTTTGTGCATACTTGTTGCTCAAGTTTTTCGAATGCAAAGAAGGCTTAACCTTAACAACTAATTGTTTAAGCCCTTTTAAATTAAATCCAACTATCAAAACAGAAAGGAGGGTATCTAAGGAGTCTTCTAATTAACCTTTCATCAAATTGATTAATTAGAAACTATTTTAACTAATTAAAATACGAAATTCGGGACCCGAAAAAATTCAAAATAATTCGGTCTCCAAAAAATCTGAAATAAATCCAGAAAACTCCTTACAAAGATTGTGATTACCTGTAAAAATCTCAAGAAGAGATCAATTACCATCAGGGAGAACCAAAAAAGACAAATCTTCAGATTGTGCGCGAAGCACCGTTAGAGAAAATTCTGTTATGGGTCTCAACCTTTTGATCTGTATGATCATCCCCTTGATATTTTTCCAGCAAACAATTTAGATAGAAAAATACTACATACAATAAGCTATCATTCCATGAAAAGAAAATCCACAAGTTATATTCAAGATCAACGAGATAACAAGCATTTAAGCAAGGTATCCTGTTCTGGAACAGACCGTCGACCAAAAAGGTTTCACTCGGTTGAGGTATCAAATCTCAATGAAAATCTATGAAATTAATTTTCACAGATTTCAGACTTAAAGGAGAACATTTCCATTTCAACACTTTTCCATAAAAGTTTCTCAATAAGTACAGTTTTTCAAAACAATCAGTTTGTTTGAAAAAACAGATCTGACAACTTCATCACTTTTCATCCTTGAACGCCCACATAAAATCCGAAATATGCAACAAAATTTACACATTCAGAAAGAGCATCAAGTTTAGATCAATCCTATCTAAAAGTTACAGGTACTTTGTATACAAACTTATTTGTTACCAACCACAACAACAGAACTGTGCAGCAGAATAACAGATCTGCGCACCGTTACCGTTTAAATCACTAAAAATTCATTTTACATCGAATTTCAATGATTCCAGTGGGAAAACAACCACAACTCAAAGGGCTACAACCTCCAATAAGAAGGAAAAAATTTCAGAGAGCTTTACACCACGAAAAACAAGCAACAAGACAGAAAACAGCCTTTCCAGGGCCAGCAAGCATGCACATCACTAATTAACTTAATTAATTACGAATTCTCACTTAATTAAGTGTGAAAAACCTTAAGCACGACCATAGCTCTGATACCACTGTTAGGAAATGCTCATATTTTAATTTTAGATTAATTACAACTAATTAATCACCATTAACAACAAGCAAATCAATAGATCTAGTGCTAAAGCAATCACACATCCAATCAAGAGAGAAGGTAGGAGAAATTGTACCTCTCATGAAATCGCATTCATGAGGCTCGAATCCATGGCATGGGAATCGATGGGGTGCACTCCGCGCCTTCTTCTCCTTCCTCTAATCCACCAAGAAGCTTCACCACCTCTCAAGAGCTTGTGCTAGCAAGCTTTTAGAGCAACCAACACTTAATCACAATTAACACCTTAATTATGTGGCTAATCCCAACACATGGGCCCTAACAAACAAAGGATGAGAGCTCCTCTAATGGAGATTTCAAAAATCTCCAAAGGAGGAGATAGGTGGCGGCTAGGAGAAAAGGGAAGAGAGGAGAGAGAAAGTTGGATGAGAGGCCACCCCTTGGGGTCTATTTATAGAGCTCTCATTCCTCTTCCAAACTTCAAACAAATTACAAGCATGCCACCATGCCCTAGGCGCCACCTATATGGGCTTTTAGCCCAATTTACCAAATGGCAAATTCATCTCTCATTAGCTCATTAATTCTATTAACTAATGGGCCTTTTAATTATTTGTTAATTGGGCTTAATTAGACTTAGCTATTTTAAGCCTATATATTCAATATAATTCTAACAATTATATTAAATGTAGTTGAGACTATTAATTATCAAATTGATGATAATTAACAATAGGTTGGTTTATGCATTAATTTATTCTAACATGATCTCCTTGATATAATTAATTATAACGGTTCATAACGGTATATAATTAATTAATCAACCCATCATGTTTCGTATTCTCCAATACAAATAAATAATACACGTGTGGTTCAGGTTCTATTTGTGCGACCCTTTGAGGATTTATACTATGTTGGCCATGGAATTAAATCGCTTATTTAATTCCAATAATCATAAGCGGTATCTAGCAACACGTTATGATTTCCAATTCGTATAAATAGTGTACCGTTATAATATCTCAATCCTGCATAAGAAATAAAAGTATTTCTTTGTCTGATTCTTATGTCACATGATATCCTTGTATAATCCAAGATAGGAATGTGTCATTCTTGCAGATTATACATTTCTTGATCTAGAGTTGATTGTACAAGTTGGCCAAACAATCCAAACTCCATCAAGGGGCCCAAACAGATATCATCACTCATTAAGTATATTAATGAGGGACATACGGTTTTCTTGATGAACAACTTTTCCCCGCACAATTCAAGAGAACATAAATAAAGTCCTTATAGCAGCCTTTATCAGGAATCAACGTTAGACGATATTTATTGAACCTATCCTCATGTGGAAAAGGTGAACATCTCAAACTTAGAATCAAACTGATATGAAATAAACAATGACACATAACACAATCCATATGTTTATTTCATTGGGTCAAGTCCTGTACTATGTTCCAATAACATACACATATGCAATTAAGTTGGTAACTCCTTACCTATGATTTGTAGAACTTAATCATCACTTAACTTACATACTAATCTTTTATGATAATTAATGTTTCTTGTTAATTATCAAGATTATGGACGATTTAGATTTATTATTGTCATTCTAATGAATGATCCACAGAGATCTACAATTCAGATCCTCAACCTGAATGATCTGTCAATAATAAACTCTAGGAACAAATGATCAAATATCATAATTAACATAAACTAAGAAAATAAGTCATTAAATATTGACTTCTAGGACATAACTCCAACAAATTTGGGGAGGTTACTAAAACTATTGACATTGACGGGGTTGTGGTAGAAATGATTTGGGAAGACCCCTCTTGCTGGGGAATGTTGCCTACGCCGCCCTGGGCCTAGGGTGTCCTCACGGCGCCTCCTCTGCGAGGAATGGGTGATGCTTCCTGTACTGTGGTGGCTGGGTGAGTGAGTTGGGTCTAGAGTTCGGTGGAGGGGGGCTCTGGATGGGACCCCGCCACCACCATACGGTGGGAAATACTCTTGATACGGGGCTGCTCGACCACGCTGGTCGGGGTGGAGTGAAGGGGTGCCTTGGTAATGTTCTCCCCTAATTCCTCCCATGTTTCCCTCGTAGGGGGGTGCTCGTAGTCCCGACATGGAAGGGGCCACGTGGACTTCTTGCATTGGTCCCCGCTCACCAGGCTGCTGAGCGACGTGAGTCAGCATCGGGGTGGGGTTAGCTCCCAGCATAGGGGAGGATAGAGACAAGAACTGCCCCCATGACTGTAGCATGTATTGGTCCCAAATCTGCCTAAATGGGTCAGCCGGAACGGATTGGGTGGGCCAAACCGGAGGGATTCCTGGTCCGCTCGGATGAAGTAGCATGGTGGAGCCTGGTTGGTTCAACCCCGACTGAATGTGGGAGTGAGATGGGCAGACAGGGAGTTGTTGGGTTCCTGCTGGAACGAAACCGCTGGGGGCGATCGAGCTGGTCGCATTCACTCCCGACGGTCCCGCGGTTTGAGAGGTATAGACTGGCCAGGGGTATCCAGGAGGAGCGGACTGAGTTCCCCCCTGGGTCGTCGGAGTGACCGGTGTGTTTTGGACCGCTTGGGCGGTCTCTTGAGCCGCAACCCCCACTAAGAGCTCTGGCGGCATCCTAAGGGGGGTGCGCTCACCCTGCGCAGAGGTTTGCGCTTGATTACTAGATGAGTCTCTTGTCATGAGGAAATCGAAAGACAATCTCCTAGGTTCTAAACTCTTCCCCCGATCTAGCATCAGCTATAACTCTTGCTGAAGGTATTGCCCCACGTGGTTGTTACTACCTAGTCTGGTAACAAATTTAATGCAAGTAAAGTAACAACAAGATCTCAAAAACAAGTGTAAATCTCTTTATTCATGATTCATGGTGGCTTTACATCAATCTCTAAAGCTTAATAAATGATAAACCCTCGAGAGAATGACCTAAGAGCCGACCCCCGTTTTCTCCCAAAGAGGCCTATTTATACTAGTCTAGAGGAACCTTCTAGTGACGTCAGCCCTGTCAGAGGCCGGTATGCTTGTCTGCTGAGCTGTCCCTCCTGTCTGTACGATCGTAACCGCTGTCTCCCCTCGAGGATCCCTCCTGGCTGGCTGGGGCGGGATGAAATGACCACGCTACTCTCTTTTTCCCCTTATCCAAGCCATTAGAATCGGGTTGACACACTGGGTCTCCGTTCTAGGCCTTTTGGGCCTTGTCATGCCTCCCCGTCTATTAGGCTTACGGGGCAGGTTGGTATTAAGCCCAATGGGGGAGTAATTTGGGGGCCAATCACTATTCAATGTGTCATTTCAGTTGGAGAAACGGATGGACAGATTATGTCTGGATTAAACAATGGATTCAGTTGAGGTAGTGACACATCAAAGGCTAAACGGTGCATCGACACTTTTGAATAGGCTGAGAGAGGTCAATTTCACCTTCAAAATTGAGTTGCTTTATTTCTCTGTACTCTTCTGCATTTCTATTTTAGCCTCTTGTATTTGCAACAACGGGTCTTCTTTCCTTCAATTATAAGGTGCTGACTCCTCAATTTTGCTTAGCAGCAGTTGGTGAGGTAATGTCTGACGATGCACACTCAACCATGCTCATCTATGATTCGTCTACTGGTATGTATCAATTAATATTACATTTAAATGTTTTAACATATTTTGATGCTTAGAATATGTAGAATTTGGCAAAATGTTGCAATTTTCATTGTATAAGTTTATCAATTAAATATCAGGTGTCATTCATTCAATGGATAATCGCATCATTGCAGTGTGAATGCTCATGTGACGGAAGGTGAGGATTAGCAAAAGAATCATAGCCAGATGTACTAAATGATTTTTCCCTTTCTTATTATTATTGGTTGTTGCATATCCTTACTTCCTTGCTTGATTATTATTAGTAATTTTTTAGAACTTTTCAAGCAATGAGAAAATACTTTAGGGGAGACACCAAGGGAAGAGAGTTGTGATACAACTGACAGGTCATGCTGGCCGAACCCAAAAATGCCATCAACTGCATGATCTGCTTGTCTTAGTCAGGTCTCCGGCATGAGTGTTCTTACATCTGTGTTTGACAAGGTAATGATAAAAGCATTAGCTATCCAGTGAATAACAATAAGCTATCCAGCTTTGAACTATTTAATAATTTATGCTTTATCAGAATTTAACTTCTATCTACTTTGTTTGTATTCAGGAAGGGAATTTTGGGGAGGATTGTAGCAGTGTTCATCGCTATGACAGGGGGCTGACTGAGCTACAATCAGTGGATTGTAGCAGTGTTCATCGGTAGAACTATATCCCTCTGGGTTCCTAAAGAGATGGAACCAGGATATTCCTCAATATTAATGTGTTTTATTTACATGATGATTAATTGATAAGTTAAATTTCATCCTTTGTGCAATACATGCAGTGGATTCTGTTATCGGGTCATATGTTCACTCTCTTTTAAATATGAAATTGATTTTGTCCTCTCTTTATTTGATCTATAACTCCACAGCTAAACATGAGGATCTTTGTTACTGGTAGAAATGGATTCATTGGATCCAATCTGGTAGACAAGCTAATGGCAAATAAAAAGAAATGAGGTAATCTATTTCAAAAATAGTTTTTCTTTTATTCTACTGAGTAAAATATCGTTCTTTGCATAAAAAATAAAATTTATATCAGTCATAAAATAGTTTAAAAAAACATATATTATAAGCATGCACTGGATTTTATGTTGGGTTTCTTTCTACGATAGGAGTTTATAGTTGGTTAAACTTGGTTATGCATTGTTAGCTCGCATGAAAATATTCTAATAATCTGTTTTTTCAAAAGGCTTTGTAAGTTCAAATTAATCCCTAAATTTTTCTTGCTATTTAGAATTGATTGATAGAAGCCTCTCTTTGCTCAAGTACATCTTATCCCCAAATCTCTCCTTCATAATGGTATGGCTGATCGGCTGATTGCATTAATTTAACTGTAGGGACTAATTTTATTCTCTTTAAAGTGGTAGAGAATGCAGGATATAATGGTGGTGAGTTGAGATTAATGCCATGATTCTGTTTTATCAGTCCATTTTCTTTACTGCCCTTTTTTTTGAAGCAAAAATTGACCCTTTTACACACACTTCCTAGATGTTCTAAATTATGTTCTATTCCATGCAGTCATGAGATTGTTGTGCCAGCCTGTTCTATCTTCTTCACCTAAATTAATTGTACTTATTGTTTATTGGAAACTCTATATCAGTCCTTGATTAAAACTTCTTATTTTTCCATTTTATAAGTTGTGTAAATGAGTACTGGTAATACAAAGTAGAGATACTAGCTTGTAGTATGTAAGAAAAATGTTTATTGATTATTCTTGTAATCAGATTTTGAATAGAAGGAACCAATGCTCTTAAATAGATAATTCTCTATCTACGATGCTGAGTAACGCTTCAATGCACATAAGTTTTATACTAGAAGCTCTAGCAACAGTGTATTAGCTGGAGTTAGCTGGTTCCAATTCAAAAAAAAAAAAAAAAGAAAAAAAAAGAAAGAAACAAACAAACAGTTTATTAGCTGGAGTTATATGGCAAAACCACTGATAAGAGAAACAAGAATGTTAGTAGAGAACTATATAGGATATAATAAAATATAACATGCGGAGCCGTGACGGTAAGCCACCTAGTATTATATATTTAGTAGAATATAAATTCTAAACCGACTTTGTACTGATGTTTTTTCAGGTACTGATGATTCAACAAAGTCGGAAGATGACCCGTGGATTGCTACTTTCAATAATATTCAGAAGCTTACCAACTGGAGATCAACCACTTCGTGCTCCAATAGCGACACCCAACTCGACGAACAGCGACCTGATGCAGTATGATAAGATGGAGAGAGCTGTAAGAACATCTGTTGTGGTTAGACTGCTAGTCCATTCCCTTCTTGCTGGAGCTCTTTGTCCCTCAAAAAATATTCATATCAACCCCACAAACACTGAGACAGTGGCCTGCCAACCATGTGGGTGGTATCTGATTTGCTAAACACATTAAAGACGGGCTGAACAACTGCTAACCGAGAGGTGCCCGTTGACCATGATGGTACTGCATGGTGGCGTGTGAATGTGGAGGGGTTGATGTTTCTTCTGAGAATTATGCGTGCTTTTGGGGTGAAGGGGGTGATGACAGAACCGAACTGAAAGAGAGAAGATGAAAGAAGTGATAATAGTAGGAAAGAGAAAAGGGGAGTTGGTTCGAACTTCGAAGCCGGAACTGGTTGGAGGTGGAGGCATTAAGAGGCTACCGTGTGGTAGGAAGTCCCAGTGTCGGATTTAAGGATTGGTACCTGTGGAAACTAATAGTAACATTTCCGTGATTGGTTAATTGTTATTATCAAATAATGACCGTCAGTAAAAGGTCTAAGGGGGAGGTAAATTGCATAGTAATAAATTTGTGTGTTAAGTTTGTATTAGTCAGAAGCTGATGTTAGTCATGTCAGTCTGATTGTGATGGTTATTGTTATCAGAAGATGTTGTTTGTTATTTCAATCTGATTGTGTTGGTGCAATGCAAAATGTAGCTGTTTGGGTTTGTTGATTGTGTTAGATTTTGTCAGAAGAAGTTTGTAATGCCTTAGCTATAGGTATATTGCTTGCTCCTATCCCATAATTTAGAAGGTATCACTGGCAGGCTTATCAAGGCCTGACTATCCTCGAAACATTACCAGGAAATGTCAACAACTAGTTTTTCGGCCTGTTTCTCAGCCATCATAACACAAAGGTAACAGACGCATTCAATGTTTGAATTAAGATATTATTACTAAAGAAAGTTTGGACGTTTAGTCCAGGAGGTTTCAATCTATGGTGTTGTGCACCTCTCATTAAAAGGATTCCTGCAGCTTCTTATACTTTCAGTTTTACAACGATACGTTCACGATGCTACATACCACTATACCAGTACAAAGAAGGGCATATTCTTACCAGTAAATGCATAGGCATGATCGGCATCTCATGGCAGCATGTTGACTAATTTATTTTGAAGTAAATAGAAAAGAAGTCTTTAATTTTAAGTCATATCAGTTGTTAACAAAAAAATATGAATACTAACTAGCTTACCTAATTAATCCTTTTGACAAAAAAAAAAAAAGAAAAATTGAAGAAAGAGACATTTGTAGCGGCAACACCGCGACGGCAGAGCCATCTAGTTTTAACTCATGCAAGTATGCAACGATTATCTCGGGTCCTTTGAACAAGCTTAATCGACGACTTCGAGGCCTAAAATATGAAGCGAAGAGAGAAAGAATATTGGGTCACAAAATCAAGAGAGACTGAACTTCATAACCCAGCCCAAACCCAGCCCAAAATATAGTCTATTTCCAACTTCGGGTCATATTTAACCCGCTCACAGGCTCACAGCCTCCGCTGGGTTCGAATCTCGCTGGGGCGAGATGAAAATTGCGTGCGTGCGTGGGGGTTGAGTGCCTACGGGCTGAGATAAAAAAAAAAAACCCGGCTCACAGCAATTAAATGCTCTTTAGGAGACGAGAGTTTACTTTGCGCGCTAGTGAATTTTTAATTGCTTGATCGCGCTTACAAATAATTATAATAATAATAATACATTTGGATTTTAGATAATTGACGAGTTGAATGCATACTTTAAATTATTGAATGTTTAATTCCTTACAGAATGAATGGATTCAAAACTATGTAATTGATGGACTATGAATGGAGTATTTATTCAACACTATATCCTTAGTTCTTCCATTTAGCGGGCGGTCCGATTCTAGAGGCTCTGATGGGTCAAATTCAACGGTAAATAAATCGATTAAGAGCATTTATATTGGGTAAATGAATGATAAAAAACGGAAAGGAAAATAGATGCATTAATGGAAGAAGATTGTAATTTTTATTTTTAATAAAACGCCCTTAGGCGCAATGAAGATTTTATAAATGGAGAAGTAGCAGAAAACTGCATATATATCACTGTGACAGGACAAGTAGACGAAATTAAATGAAAAATTTGTGTTTTCCAATCATATATTTAACAATTACTACTTATGGATAATAGTAAATTACTTGAAAGGTAGTGTTTCCACCATTCCTTTGTCAACGTAAGGCATCGCCAATTTATGACAATGCATTTCTTACTGTTTTGGAAAGGGACATGCAAAATTCCAAACTGCAGATGTTGTGTTCAATTATGGAAAAAATATGTACAATTAACTTTAACTGATGGTAATTTCACTGGCTTTATTGAAGTAACAAGAAACTTTTCCAGCCATGGTCGGAAATTTATGGTACGTAACCTGATTGGACACAGAAACATCTGGAGCTACTCACGTCAGCTAACGATAATTTTGCTTCAAAATATCAGCTTTCAAGTTAAAATATCTTTGCACTGACAAATTACTGGTCTGATTTCAGTATTCTATTAGAGTATAAACAATAATCATTATTGACAGTGATAATCAATTGCAATAATATTTCAGATATGAAATTAGATTCCATTTGCTATTGCATGCTCTTCTAGTAATTAATAATATTGGACTGATCGATAAAAAACACTGACCATCGATCTGTACATACATATGGAGGCCAAACTATAAAATATTTTAGAAAGATTGCTATAAACTTATACTTAAATCTTTGCACGCTGATACATTAATGATAAACCAAATTATTCTCACTAATACAACAAGAATTTATAAATACACCCTTAATTGTTCAAAACACAAAAACAAGTTGGCCAAATGACGAAAGCAGCTTCATCCACAACATGAAAGCTTTTATTTTCTCAACACAACAAAACCATACTTGTAACATTAGTTATAGGCATCAGGGTTGGCGAGGAGAAATGCCTCACAGCCCTTCATGACACCAAAAAATGCACCTTTAATCAATTTCTCATGTTCTGCACTGTTAGCTCCAGGTACAGGTGTGAATGTCAAAACCATCCTTGCCAAGCTTCCTGTACCACTTGGCTCAATCTTGATGTGGTATGTGGCAGAATCGAAAAAGACACCGAGCCCACCGCCTGCAACCACAGATGACTTGATCTCGCAGTTCTTGACATCCTCGAATTCCAGACGTCTCTGTTCGAAGCTAAAAGGCATGGCTGTAGACATTATTATAATTTAAACAAATTTGAACGTGTTAGCCAAGAATTTGGAAAATCCATTTGAATATATGCAATCGAGGGAAGTAGAATAGAAGCTGAAATGAAGGAACTACCTTGCTGCATTTTAAAATATATATATTTTGGATTATCATTTTGTATTATAGAGTAAACCTTTCTTCTACAACACTAAATTATTGAACTCTTTTTATTAGAAATGAAACCCATTTCATCATTGAACTCTTGTTTCAAATATTAAGCCTACATGCCCTGTTTTTAGATCCTGACGGTTCTCTAACTAATGTTGTTTATTTATTTATTTTTTCTGAAGGTCAGGTGGCGAGCGCCACGCCCACAATTCCAATTAAATAAGAAAATTTAGTACAAGAATGGTCTCTAACTAATGTTAGAGTTAGACCAAGTATATATTTATATGAAGTTTACCAGGGCCAAAGTTGAGTTGCCTGACACTGCCGATCCCACCGTCACCCTCTACTGTCTTGGCACTGACAACCTTGTCAGCTGCGATCTTAGGGGCGAGATTGTGCCAGTCAATGATGGCTGCCTTAAAAAGGCGAGGGGCCGGAATGACTGTGGTAATCTCACTGACCATGGTGGAACTCATGTTTGCTTCAGAATTGATAGCAACCGAGTGAGGTTTGATTACTTACTATTTAGAACTTGTGAGGACTGAGGATGATGTGCAAGTTTGGGATGGGTTGCAGTGAGACTAGTGTTGTGTACGAAGCCAAAGAAATGGGCTTGGCCCATTTTGGCCCAGTACGGAGAAGTGAAGAAAAGGGGGCAGCGATGGTCTCTCCCTGTATCGCGAATTCATCTCCAGGAAATTGAAGCTCTCTGTCTCCCTGCTGTGAGCTATCTAGGGTTTATATTTCTCTTTGTAACTCTTGTTAATTCCACCTCAAAAGAGAGAGAGAGTGTGAGTGAGAGTAAGAGAAAGGTTGATAGCTTGATTGATCTCCATGTACTTGTAAGAAACTCTTGACTTAGTGGATTTGCACCGATCGCTCCCGTGGTTTTTCCCTTTCGGGTTTTCCACGTAAAATCTTGTGTCTCTCTTTATTTTCTTGTGATATTGCTTGATTGTGCTGTGGCTTGTTGATTCTCAAGTGTTAGCTTCATTCTTGCTGGTACCGCACTAGGTGTATGTTTATGTAAATGAACATGTATGCTTTGTGTGATCAAGGTGTATGTTTATGTTCATAACCTGTCAACCGAAATTACCCTCCTTGTCTTCTTTGATTTGGCTTCCGCTGCCGGTACCACCATACGGGGTCTTGTCCAACAACTGGTATCAGAGCGTGTTGGCTCGTTGGTGTTGAGAATAGGAGTTTGAGGCTTAGTTCGGTTTAGACCTAAGTGCTTGTGTATTTTCGGTGGTTTGCACGTGTGGTAATAGAATGGAGAAAGCTATGGAATTTGAGAAGTTGAATGATAGCAATTGGGCAATTTGGAAAATGTTAATGCAAGATTACTTGGTGGTTAGAGATTTGGATTTACCATTGATGGGACCGAGTGCACAACCTATCCATATGGAGGATCATGAATGGGAGTTGCTAGATCGGAAGTGTTTGGCGGCTATAAGGCCGTGTATTTCACCATCTATCTTGTTTGATGTCTATCAATGTAAGACCGCTCATGAGCTTTGGACCACATTGGAGCGATCATATGAGCAACCTTCGGGTGTAAACAAGATGCATGCTATGAAGCGGTTATTTCTCTTGAAAATGAAGGATGGCATATCAATGAGAACGCATGTAAGTGAATTCAACTCAATTGCGGCTCAATTGAAGTCCTTGAAGGTAAACCTTGATGAAGAGGTTTTGTGCTTGCTACTTTTGAGCTCTTTACCTACAAGTTGGGATACTCTTGTGACTACCGTTGCTAACACAATGGGCAATCAATTCAAATTGAGTGATGTTGTTGCTTCATTGATGAATGAGGAAACTAGGAAGGCTACTACCCAATTGGAAACCGGGCCTAGTGAGGCATTGACGGTTGATAGGGGACGGCCGGTGACTAGGAGCAATTTCTCGGGTAGAAAGGGTGAATCTCAAGGCAAGAGAAGATCGAAGTCTAAAGGCCGGAAACTTTCTTGTTGGCATTGCAAGAATGAGGGTCATATGAAAAGAGATTGTCCTCTCTTGAAAGGCAAGCAAAAAGGGAAGAAACAAGATGGTGAAGCAAGTATAGTTTCCGATGAGATTGGAGATGCGGTGACTTTAAGTGTGACAAGTTCCGAGAAAGAGAACATGGATGTTTGGGTATTGGATTCGGGTGCATCATTCCACATATGCTCGGATCGTTCTTATTTTGTCAACTACAAGGATGTAGATGGTGGGAATGTCTATCTTGGTGATAGTCGGCCATGCAAGATTCTTGGAGTTGGTGATGTTGAGCTTGAGCAAGCTAATGGAAGGCGATGTAGATTGAGTAATGTGAGGTATGTCCCGAAGATAACCAAGAATCTTATCTCGGTGGGTCAACTTGATGATGGCGGATTTGCTATATCTTTTGGTGAGGGATCATGGAAAGTATCAAAGGGTTGCATGATATTAATGAAAGGACACAAAGATGGGAGTTTGTACACTCTTCATGGAGCGCCTCGAAAGGGTGTTGCGGCCATGGCAAGTGAGCATGGAGATATGCACATGTGGCACAACCGACTTGGTCATCTAAGTGAAAGAGGTATGAAAGTGTTACAAGGTGAAAATTTTATTCCTTCTTTTGATTGTTCATCTCTTGAATTTTGTGTTCATTGTGTAATGGGAAAGCAAAAGAGAGTGAACTTTAAGAGGAATGAGTCCCATAGAAAGGTGAAACCATTGGAATTGGTTTATTCCGATGTGTGTGGTCCATTTAATGTCAAATCCCTTGGTGGTGCTTCATATTTTGTTACTTTCTTAGATGATTTTTCTAGGAAGTGTTGGATTTATCCCTTATCCTCAAAAGATCAAGTTCTTGAAACCTTTAAGAACTTTAAATCTCGTGTTGAAAAAGAGAGTGAAAAATCCATTAAGTGTTTACAAACCGATAATGGTGGTGAATTTTGCTCTAATGATTTTGATAATTTTTGTGCGAGACATGGCATTCGGAGAGTGAAGACGGTTCCATACACTCCACAAGAAAATGGGGTCATTGAGAGGATGAACCGGACCATTGTGGAGATGATTAGAAGTATGTTGTCTCACTCGGGTCTTCCAAAATCATTTTGGGCCGAAGCGGCTAACACGGCGGTTTACCTTATAAACCGATCACCTAGTGTGGCATTGGATGGTGGCATACCGGAAGTCGTATGGAGTGGCAAGAAGATCTCTTATGACCATTTACGAATTTTTGGATGCGAGGCTTATGTGAAAATTCCAAATGTGAAAAGGAATAAGCTTGATGTCAAGTCACGGAGGTGTGCATTTGTTGGCTATGGCGGTGATGATTTGGGCTATAGGGTTTGGGATCCTATTGAGAAGAAGACAATTAGAAGCCGAGATGTCATATTCCGCGAAAATGTGATGTTCATGGAAAATCATGAGAAAGAGCAAGATGATGAAAGACATGTGGAGAAGCATGTTGATGCTAGTATTGCACCTAGAATGCTAGCGGATCCTCAATCAAGTGGTCATGATCAAGAGGATGAGAGTGATGCGGTGGAAGAGCATGATGTTCAAGGCATCATTGAAGAAGAGCACACTAATACCCCAATACAAGAGTTGCGGAGGTCAACTCGGATTTCTAGAGCTACACAAAGGTATTCACCTTCCCTATTTTATGCTTTGTTCACGGATGCGGGTGAACCCGAGTCATTTCAAGAAGCTATGAATTGCTTGGAGAAAGCCAAGTGGCTTGGAGCAATGGAAGATGAAATGAACTCGTTGCATGTGAATGAGACTTGGGAGTTGGTTGAGCTTCCAAAAGGAAAGAAAGCATTGAAAAATAGGTGGGTATTTGTGTTGAAGAATGAGGCCGATGGTTCTAAACGGCATAAGGCTAGGCTAGTAGTCAAGGGCTATGGACAAAAACATGGTGTTGACTTTAATGAGATATTCTCTCCCGTTGTGAAGCATAGTTCAATAAGGATTGTTTTGTCATTGGTGGCAAATTTAGACTTGGAGCTTGTGCAACTTGATATTAAGACGGCTTTCTTGCATGGTGACTTAGATGAGGAAATCTATATGTCACAACCAGAGGGTTTTGTTGATCAATCAAACCCTAATCTTGTGTGTAGATTGAAGAAGGGGTTGTATGGTTTGAAACAAGCCTCTCGGCAATGGTACAAGAAGTTTGATACTTTTATGCAAGAAGAAGGTTTTAAAAGAAGTGGCTATGATCATTGTGTCTACATGAAAAGAAAGGTGAATGGTTCTTTTACCTTGTTGTTACTTTATGTGGATGATATGTTGATTGCAAGTAATGATCATGATGAGATTAAGTCTCTTAAGCTTGATATGTCTAAGAGGTTTGCAACCAAGGATCTTGGCGAAGCAAAGAAAATTTTGGGCATGCGGATTCATAGGGATCGGGGGAGAGGCAAGCTTTGGTTAAGTCAAATGGAATATGTTGATAAAGTCCTTGAGAGGTTTGACATGGTGAATTGCAAACCGGTGACTACACCTTTGGCCGGTCATTTTAAGTTGTCTAAAGAGAATTCTCCAAAGAATGATGAAGAGAGATTGAAGATGGAAAAGATTCCATACTTGTCGGCCGTTGGTAGCTTGATGTATGCTATGGTGTGCACACGGCCGGACATTGCACATGCAGTGGGAGTTGTCTCTCGGTTTATGTCTAACCCGGGATGGGAGCATTGGCAAGCGGTGAAGTGGATACTTCGGTACTTGAAAGGCACTCGTGGCTTGCAATTATGCTTTGGTGGAGAAAATTCTAAATTGACAATTGAAGGGTATGTTGATACCGATCACGCGGGTTGTAGTGAGACTAGAAAGTCCACGACGGGCTATGTGTTTACTATCGGTGGTGGAGCCGTTAGTTGGATGTCTCGACTACAAGACATTGTTGCTTTGTCTTCCACGGAATCGGAGTATGTTGCATTGACCGAGGCGGTGAAAGAAATGCTTTGGTTGAAAAGGTTGCTTGCACAACTTGGGTTGAAGCAAAAGGAGTATGTGGTGCATTGTGATAATCAAGGTGCCATACATCTTTCAAAGAATGCGGCATATCACTCAAGAACTAAGCACATTGATGTGCGATACCACTTCATTCGTGATATTCTAGACCATGGGCAACTAGTCGTGAGAAAGGTTCACACGAAAGAGAATGTTGCTGACATGTTCACGAAGGTGGTGCCTCCTGACAAGGTAATATTCTGTAGGGGGCGATCTGGGTTGGTTGAATAACTCGGATGTGTTTGGAGCGAGGTGCAGGATGTATGCTTGTATAATCAAGGGTGTATGCTTATGTGACCAGAGGCGTATGTGTATGCTTTGTGTGATCAAAGTGTATGTTTGTGAGATCAAATGTGTATGCTTCTGTGATCCAGTGGGAGCTTTGTCTTCGAGTGGGAGGTTGTTGTGTACGAAGCCAAAGAAATGGGCTTGGCCCATTTTGGCCCAGTACGGAGAAGTGAAGAAAAGGGGGCAGCGATGGTCTCTCCCTGTATCGCGAATTCATCTCCAGGAAATTGAAGCTCTCTGTCTCCCTGCTGTGAGCTATCTAGGGTTTATATTTCTCTTTGTAACTCTTGTTAATTCCACCTCAAAAGAGAGAGAGAGTGTGAGTGAGAGTAAGAGAAAGGTTGATAGCTTGATTGATCTCCATGTACTTGTAAGAAACTCTTGACTTAGTGGATTTGCACCAATCGCTCCCGTGGTTTTTCCCTTTCGGGTTTTCCACGTAAAATCTTGTGTCTCTCTTTATTTTCTTGTGATATTGCTTGATTGTGCTGTGGCTTGTTGATTCTCAAGTGTTAGCTTCATTCTTGCTGGTACCGCACTAGGTGTATGTTTATGTAAATGAACATGTATGCTTTGTGTGATCAAGGTGTATGTTTATGTTCATAACCTGTCAACCGAAATTATCCTCCTTGTCTTCTTTCATTTGGCTTCCGCTGCCGGTACCACCATACGGGGTCTTGTCCAACAACTAGAGGGGCTTTTATATAGAGATTACTAGAAAGGAAGTAGGTATAGCCGAGTCACAAAGTATTGCTTATTTTCTATATATGAACTCTCCGTCTCTTAAAATTTTACGATCGACTTACTTTCTATCACAAATGTTTCTCCATTATTTGAAACATGAACTAATTAACATGTGGTGGAGAAATTAGAATCAAAATACGACTTTGACCTCCTATCCCGGTCAATCCCCATCCGTATAGTTCTCAAAGGACACAAAAGGAAAAGAAAATGACTACCAATAATGAGACGTCAAAAAACAATGAAAATATCTTTTTAATTCTCCAATAAAGAGCAAGTAAATCCGCTTAGTCATTTCGTCATTCTTCTAAAGAAAAGTGAAAGAGAAATAAAATATAATATACTAGTAATATATACTTCTAAACATAATATGTACAAATGATTTCTTAGATGAAAAAAAATAATTCTCCGATGACAACTAGTAATTAAAAAAATTATTCTTTGAAAAAAGTTAAAATTGTTTTTTTAATAATATTTTAATAAGAAGAATAAATTGAACAATTTGGATTAGTCTTTTGGAACTCGGATTTTTAGAACAAGTCTGAAATAAAAAAAAAAAGGACCGGTTAGTTTGCAGAGTACCGTATCCTATCAGTGAAATAATTTTACAAATATATTATTACTAATAAAAAAATTATTTGTTGTCTCGTTTTTAAAATATTCTATAATTTCGTCCTTACAAAATTGTGTAACTTCACAATATTTTCTGGCTCCATCGTTGATTGAAAACAAGGAGGTCAGTCAAATTTAATTTGTGCGCAGCCATGTTTGATTAAATATTGTTTACTTCATTTGGAGAACTATGAATGTAATATATATTTTGTTGGATAGCTATGAATTGAATATATTTTTTTAAGTAAACATCAGTGGGCTCATAAAAATCCTCCTATTAATACTAGGCATTATATTTTTAAAAATCTTTCCCTCCATTAATCTGTTGTTACTTCTTATTAAAAATTAAAATAACCAACTTATCTTACTATCTCCCTTTAATATGGAGGTCTCTCATTTATTCTTCAACGCTTCCAGAAAAGAAGCAAGACGTTAATAACTACTTCTCAAATATAAGAAGCCAGTTGTTATAAATCAAACTTATCAGAAATATATCTCATCCATT
This sequence comes from Rhynchospora tenuis, assembly GCA_027725995.1. Taxonomy (NCBI): domain Eukaryota; kingdom Viridiplantae; phylum Streptophyta; class Magnoliopsida; order Poales; family Cyperaceae; genus Rhynchospora; species Rhynchospora tenuis. The sequence goes on from CM050888.1 coordinate 53,675,897, forward strand.
ATTTGTTGCTGGTCGTAACGATACGGGTGCAGGCCACAAAAGATCGTCGTGGGTGACAACCTAAACAAAATTTGCCTAGTTGACTTGACAACTTAGCATCGATTCAAATTTGACGTCTATTTCTCTAGTGTAGTGCGACAGTGTTATTTTAAGATGTTCATTCAAACTTGACGCCTATTTCTTTAGTGAAGTGTCACAATATTATTTTAAAAATGTTCCTTTAAATTTGCGCTTATTTCTCTAGGAGAAATTAAAATTTCCAATGCCACATAAGTATACAGTATCAGAAAATTTTATTTTAAAATTTCAAATTAAAGTGCATTACTGGCCCTGGATTAATAAAGATACATTTTCATAAAAGTTAAATGAAAATTTTTAGTTCATTTTAATCTAGATCAAGATGTCATTAAATTAACGAAATTTCACTACTATTTTTAATATGTTCATCTTTTTATCTCATGTTCCACGGTCAAATAAATTTTTAATTTTTTTAAAAATGCATCTCTTATGAAATTAAACAAGATCAACGATCAAATTCTGAAAATTAAGCTTAATTTTATGATAAAAAACATAAATTAAGATCATAATATATTTTGTGGCATTAAAAAATTATGGTATGTGACACATATAACTAGATTGTCTAAGAGTGTGCGAGACAATTATAACTTAATTAAGTGTAGATCACATTTTATCTTGTCATTTAAAAGAAAATTATGTGCGTGCGCGCGCATATATATATATATATATATATATATAGACACACACACAGAGAATAGATGTAGAACACTAATGTGTACAGATCGTCCCCGTACACATGAGTCGTTTTTCGAGATCCAAAATTCAAACGGTCAATCCGAACCGTTCAAGTTGTTCTCCATATTGAAAAACCCTTGGAGACCAAATTTTACATTTTTTTCGAATTTTTTTATTATATATTATGATGTTTTCAAAAAACACTACAACTGGAGTATTTCAGGCCCTCCAATTTGAAAATATTATAATATATAATAAAAAAAATTATAAAAATGTAAAATTTGGTCTCCAAGAGTTTTTCAATATGGAGAATAACTTGAACGGTTCGGATTGACCGTTTGAATTTTGAATCTTGAAAAAAAACTCATGTGTACGGAGACGATCCGTACACATGAGTGTATTTTATCCATTCAATATATATATATATATATATATATATATATATATATATATATATATATATAACATATGGTACATACTAATGTACCGAAGCTTCGATGCATACAGATCAGAACTCTTCGATCTGCTTCAAAATGACCGATCCAAACCGTCTAATATGATATCCCTATTGAAATCTCCTTGCAGACTAAATTTTATATTTTTTTTGAAATTTTTAAGTATTTTTTTCGGATTTTTAAAAACTGCTATTTTTTAATGGTTTAGAAAAAAGTGAGATTAGTGATTTTCAAAAATTCCAAAAAATGGTAAAAAAATTCAAAAAAATATAAAATTTTGTCAGCAAGGATAGTATAATAGCGAAATCATATTAGACGGTTTGAATCGATCATTTTGAAGCAGATAAAAAAATTTGAATTAGTATGCACGTACATTAGTATGCACCATATGTTTTTTTTTCTCTCTCTCTATATATATAGTGCATGTGCATTAAATTTAATTCTTGGACAGTAAATAACATGAAATTGTTTCTTGTAAGGAATCTCTATTAGTGATACGACAAATAAATGTCGTAACTAATAAGACATTCGGGAGCAAGATATAAAAAAATTGTGAAAGAGATCAAGCTAGAACTCTTACTACTGAATCATTAGGCCCGGCATGTTTCTTTTAATTTTTAAAAAAAAAAGTTAGATGGCAAAGAGCTGGTTCTTTCTTCCAAAAAAAAAGAAAAATTTGTGAAAGAGAACTTAGTTTCAAACAACATATCTATTGTAGTACAAATTCATATTTCTTACTTCAGCAGCAAAAAAAAAAAATCAAGAATTTCTTAATAAATATTTTCGAAAGACAGCGGTAACACTTGATCTTTGCACTCTGATACATTAATTATAGCCAAATTATTGTTACTAATACAACAAGAATTTATAGATACAACCTTAATTGTTCAAAACACAAAATCAAGATGGCCAAACAATGAAAGCAGCTTCCACCACAGAATGGAAGCTTTTATTCTCTTCTTAACACAACAAAATCAAACATATAACATTTAGTTATAGGCATCGGGGTTGGCTAGGAGAAATGCCTCGCAGCCTTTCATGACACCAAAAAATGCACCTTTAATCAACTTCTCATGCTCTGCACTGTTAGCTCCAGGTACAGGTGTGAATGTCAAAACCATCCTTGCCAAGCTTCCTGTATCACTTGGCTCAATCTTGATGTGGTATGTGGCAGAATTGAAAAAGACGCCGAGCCCACCGCCTGCAACCACGGATGATTTGATCTCGCAATTCTCGACATCCTCAAATTCTAGACGTCTCTGTTCGAAGCTAAAAGGCATGGCTGCAGACATTATTATAATTTAAACAAATTTGAAGATGTTAGCAAATAAAGAGTGTGGAAAATCCATTGATTAAATGCAATCAAGGAATGTAGAAAACCCATTTCATTTTTGAATTTTCTTTTAACTTTTAATGATACCTTTCTTGGTTGCAAATATTAGGACTTAATGCCCTGTTTTTACATCCAGTCATCCTGACAGTCCCTAATTAGACTTATACAAAGTATAAATTTATATGAAGTTTACCAGGGCCAAAGTTGAGTTGCCTGACACTGCCGATCCCACCGTCACCTTCTACCGTCTGGGCACTGACAACCTTGTCAGCTGCGATCTTAGGAGCTAGGTTGTGCCAGTCAATGATGGCTGCCTTAAAAAGGCGAGAGGCCGGAATGACAGTGGTAATCTCACTAATCATGGTGGAACTCATGTTTGCTTCAAATTAAGTTGATAGCAACCGAGCGGGGTTTGATTACTATTTCGAACTTGTGAGGATGATGTGCAAGTTTGGGATGGAGTTGCAGTGAGACTAGAGGGGCGTTTATATGGAGATCACTAGGAAAGAAGTAGGTATAGCCGAGTCACAAAAGTATTGTTATTTTCTGTAAGAACTTTCAATCTATTCCAATTTGACGATCGACTTACTTTCTGTAACAAATATTTCTCCACTATTGGAAACTATGAACTAATTGACATGTGGTGTAGAAATTAGAACAAAATACAACTTTGGCTTCCAATCCTGGTCAATCCCCATCCTTATAGTTCCCAAATCTCAAGGGACGCAAAAGGAAAAGAAAAGGACTACCAATAATGACACGTCAAAAAACAATGAAAATATCTTTTTAATTATCCAATAAAGAGAATGTGACATCCGCTTAGTCATTTCATCATTTTTCTAAAGAAAAGTGAAAGAGAAATAAAACATAATACTAGAATATATATGGCCCTGATCAGAATTTTTTTTTTTAACGTAGGATTTCAATTCATTTCATTTCATTGGAAAATTCTTGATTACAATGAGCGGATTTGGTGTCATTTGGTTGGAATTCCTATGTAATGAGGTCTAATGAAATTCTATAAAATCTTATGAATTCAATTCAAATAAAATGAAATTCCGAGTAAAAATCATTGTGATCAGGGCCTATATATATATCTAAATGATTTCTTAATTGAAAAAAATGCTCTGATGGAGCCAACTAGTAATTAAAAAAATATTATTCTTTGAAAAAAAAAGTTAATTTTTTTCCAATAATATTTTAATAAGAAGAATAAATTGAACAATTTGTATCAGTCCTTTGAAACTCGGATTTTAAGAACAAGTCTAAAATAATAAAGGACGGGTTAGTTTGCAGAGTACCGTATCCTATCTGTGAAATAATTTTACAGATATATTATCACTAATAAAAAAAATTAAATTGTCGTCTCATTTTTAAAATATTTTGTAATTTCATCCTTACAAAATTGTGTAATTTCAAAACACTTTCTGGCTCCATCGTTAATTGAAAACCAGGAGTTGAGTCAAATTTAATTTGTGCGCAGCCATGTTTGATTAAATATTATGTACTTTATTTGGAGAACTATGAATAAAATATATTTTTGTTGGATAACTATGAATTGATTTTTTTTATTTTTTTTTTGAGTAAACATCGGTGGGCTCAGAAAATCTTCCTATTAATACTAGGCATTATATTTTTAATGACCTTTCCCTCCAATAATCTGTTTTAACTTCTTATGAAAAATTAAAATAACCAACTTATCTTACTATCTTCCTCTAAATCTCTTTTTTCAAAAAAAAAAAAAAAAAGGATGTCTCTCATTTATTTCTTCAACGCTTCGAGAAAAGAAGCCAAGCTGTTAAGAATAGCTTCTCAAATAAGAAGCCAGTCGTTATAAATCAAAGTTGTTGGACTGGCGAAAGGCGTTTAAAAAGGAGACAAAGTATTGACTGTTGTAAAAATCAATGTTAGGCGTGTATTTTGACGTTTCTAAAATTTGTAGAGTCGCTTCTTTATAATCAAATTCAGAGCGAAACTGGCCAGTATGGAATCAAACTTATCAGAAATATATCTCATCCATTATTTGTTGCTGGTCGTAACGATACGGGTGCAGGCCACAAAAGATCGTCGTGGGTGACAACTTAAACAAAATTTGTCTAGTTGACAACTTAAACAAAATTTGTCTAGTTGACAACTTAGCATCGATTCAAATTTGACGTCTATTTCTCTAGTGTAGTGTCACAATGTTATTTTAAGATGTTCATTCAAACTTGACGCCTATTGTAAAACCCGAAAATTTTAATTATAAGTTAAGTTAACAAATAAAGTTGATTGACGAAAAACTAAATTCTAATCGATATTCCCATTTTTAAGCTAGAAATGACTAAATTTTGAAATCGGATACGGTAATTAATTTCGGCCATCTGAAAAATTTTCAAGAAAATTATTTGCTTAACTAATTACTTTATGCCATGATAATTTCAAATATCTATTTTATAAAATTTTCTTAGATTGAAATTGTGTCAAAATCCTAATTTTACTGCTTGAACAATTGATTTTCCTAAATTCCTTTGATCTGAACCGTTTGATCGAGTTATAAATCCGTGATTTATCTCAGCCGTCCGATCTCTCTCCGTTTCTCTCTTTATTTCTCTCTCTCTTCTTTTTTTCCGCCGAAGCTGAGTCTTCGTTGACCTGTCCCCTTTTCGCACGATTTCCCCTCTCTCTCTCCTCTGGCAGAGGAATCGCGACTATCACGACCTCGCCACCTACTCGACCCACTCCCTCTGACTTCCGTCGCACTCGCGACCCCACTGTCCCCTTTTCCCCTCACCTCCACTTCGTGCTTAACCTACTCTCTGCCACCTCAGCAGCGCGTCCCCCCATCCTCTCCATATATTGAGCCTATTTAAGTCACCCCTCTCTTCTCTCTATTCAGACCCATCACAAATCCGATAAGAACAGACAATAGAGAAAGGAAAAGAGTGAGAGAGAGGTGGAGACTGTATAGCCGGAGGTGGAGAAGGTGGTGGTGGCGCTGACTAAGGCGAGGTGGTGTGCGGGTGCTGGCTGAGCTCGTTTCCTTCCCTTCCCTTCTTTTTCTCTTCTCATCTCGGTTTGGTACCTTCTTTCTCTCTTTCTTTTGTTCTGAGTTGTGCTTGATTGAGGCTTGTAGATTCTTGAAATTGATCTGTGATTGTTTGATGTCTCAAATTGAAAATGTGTATTATGTTGTTTATGTGCTTGTTATCTGATCTGTTCTCTTGACTTCCCCAAAATTGAAGTGTGTGCTTGTTGTTGACTTAGTTTAATCTGTTGAGAATGCTTGTGTAGGTTAGTACTTGATCTGTTAGGTGTTTTATGTCTCAAATTGAACAGCTAATAGGTTAGTTGTGCTGGTTATTAGTTCGTGTGAGCTTGTTTAGCATTTAGGTTCAATTTGTGCTTGCAATTGGTTCAATTAGGTTAATTCAAGTCTCTAATTAGGCAATCTGGTGCCTCTGTGTGCTTGTCTCTGATCTGTTAAGTGTTAGATGCCTCAAAGTTGAACTTTTGCATGTTGTTGTTGGCTTATGTCTCTGTTAGGTTAGTTTAGTATCAATTATTGACTTTCTATGTTGATTCATGGTGTTGTGCATTAGTTAGACATTAAGTGTGTTGATTTAAGCTGGTTTCATGTGTGGTGAGGCTTTTTTGAGGCTTGTGATGTGTTGTTATGGCCTCTGGTACACGGTACAGGGCTGGTTCAGGCTCTGTACCAGTCTGATACGAGTTTAAATCTGTCCAAGGACCTTTTTGTAAAGTTTTCTGAGTTTTTAGGGCTGTTTTGTAGTTAAAACTTGTAGTAGGGGCTTCTGTGCAAATGTTTTTGAACTATACTAGGACTTCTTTGTAATAAATTCTGTTATTAAGGACTGTTAGGTAATTTTTAGGTAAATAAATTAGATTCAGGGTCTTCTGTGTAAATTTCCTATGTGTGGTGGATCAGATCTGTGTGCTGTCGGGTTCGGACTTGAGACCCTGAACCCGTTTCTCCTGTACCCGTGCCCATTTCTTTGTGGGTTCCCTTTTCTGTTTGGGTTTCGAACCCATTAACCCGTGGGCTCCTTTTTCTTTTATGTTGCATCCTTGAGTCTTGGGCCTTGTTATTTATTTGTGCGTGGCCCATTCCTTTTATTTGTTGGCTGAGATTTTGAAACCGAAATATTAAATTGGATTTTGGAAAATAAAACTAGAACTTTAAGGTATTTGATGTATGATTGTGTTGGCATGAAATAAATAGTTGGGATTTGGAAATAAAAGCTTTTGGCCGAGAAATTAAACGAGACGGATTCGAAAATAAAGTTGTTGGCTTTTAAAATGGGAAATGATTAGATTGTCCGTAAAATAATTTTCAAAACAGATACTATGATAATCGGACACAGTATGATCCCAAAACCATTTCAAACAAACTAAGTTTTCTTCGTTAATTTTTTGAAACAAAGTTATCCTATTTTAGTTAAATTATCAAAAGCATTTCATACTTGAGCAAAACACTATTTAATTATTAACTAAACTATTCAAATGATTTCCTAAACCAAACTAAATATGACACGTCTCCAAACGTCGTAGTTGGACTTACAGGGACCGTCAAAAACGTCTAGCTACACTTTGATTTTATAAATAGAACTTAGCAAAATATTTCTAAAAGTAACAACTTAACTTTTCTTCACAACTGGTTTCAAACGAAACTCCGTCAAATTATTTTTAGAAACTAATTAAGTATAATAATATATTTTAATACCGAGTCCCTTTCAAATTAAATTAGGAGTTAAGTCTGGTAAAAGATCACTTAGTCAGAACTTGAAACCAATTTGAGGGATAATGAGTTTAATTGTTAGATTAGCTTTTAACGATAACTTCGTTCACCAGGTGACCAGACTGACTACCAGGGAGACGATTACTACCCGAGTTCGAGGGTGGTGACGCTGGGCATGACTCCATCGACCCTCCGGCAGAGTAGTCGCTTCTAGGCCCTACTTTTTCAGGTGTGGATGCCTTAGATTTTGTTTATTCTTTAGTCTAGGATTAGATCAATATTTAATTGTGGGCATATCATTAACATTAAGTAAACAATTAAGCGCATGTCATTAATTAAAGAGTAGTTTCGCATATAGAGGAAATGCATTCATATTAATAAATTGATTAATAAACTTACAAGTGCCCTTAATCAACACTTGCATCTGGTATGGATCAGGATAGTGAGACCGAGTGAGATAAGAGCGTTTTGCCTAGGGTTTCCATTATCGGGAGATTGCACCCAAGCTAAATGCCGGTGGTCTCCTTATGAAGGCGATCGTGGGCAACGCATTTTCGATGATCACTCAGCAGACCGACCGTCAGGCGGTACTGCGGTCACTTGATGGTTATTTGTGTTGCATTATAGTATTATACTCCCTGTTGGACTTGACTTGGACCATGAGTATGTGCCACGTTTATCAGACTTCCTCTCGTCTCTCCACGTATTCAGTTTACCGGTACCGCGTACTACTGCTCACTCCCTTTGGCCCGGGTTTGAGATTGGAGCTTCCTATAGGGTCCAGACGAGCAGCTTCGGGCAACCAGGTTGATCTGTAGGCACGGTTCCTGTCATATTGGGAGTTGTGAGCTTATTCTGGATTTTATGTGACTTATGATTGAACCATTGAGTGAGGGTGCTTGATTCTCGTATCACTTTATATATTCCTCGTATATTATTATATTATGTTAAATCCACTACATATCCAGATACTTTTCTGATTTCTTGGCATGACATCGCATTTAGCATAGTTCTTTATCATGTACATGCACACACACATGTAGAAATTGCAAGTTAGGATTTAAATGTGTTTAAGTATGGTTTAGTTCTAGTTAGAGTTAACCAGGACCGTAGGCTAACTCTATCACCACACTGAGTAATAATGTACTCATCCCACAATACTTTGATTTGTGGAGACAGGTTCAGGTTTGGCTGACATAGCGAAGGAAGATTTAGTAGAAGACCAAGCCGAGCTGGAGTAGTCATCTTATTATTAATTATTAGGATTTTGTTTTGACTTTGGCTGGAAATTTTGATGTGTAAAAAGTTACCGGCCCTTTTTGATGTATGAACAAACTAATCCTTTATTATGTGATATTATTTTGTGATATTATATCTGTAACACTGTTTTAAAGCCTTACGTATGCACGGTGAGAGTGTGTACACGTGGCGGGACTGTCCATTCCGAATTATGGCTTGGTTCGGGATGTGACACCTATTTCTTTACAGGTGTTTGGTTTTGGGGAAAGAGAAGGAAAAATACGGAAGGAAAGGAAAATACCAATTTCATCTTGTTTGGATAGCGATACATACGATGGAAAAAAATTAACCGACGGAAAAAAATTTCCTTCGCGATTTTTCCTTTCTATACTAAAATCTTCCCCTCCGATTCGGGGTGTAACAGACGGAAGGAAAATCGGAGAGAATCGAAGCTTGTCTTCTTGGACGATGATGCCCTCGCGAATTCCTCTTTTCGGCGCGCGATTTCTGCCCAAAAATTTCTTTGCGCCTTTCTCAACAAACCAATGTTGACGCAATTCCTCTCCATGCCAGGAATTTCATCAAGGGTTTATGGGTTTGCTCTTATCTTCATCTAGGGTTCGCAATTCCTCTCTTTTTCCCAATTTTAACTTGTAATTTTTGCATAGAGTAATACATGGAGTAAGATTTTGGCCTCGATTTTGACTTTTATTTTGGCCTCTCTCTTTCAACTCCTCTTCTCTCAGTATTTGATTCTTACTGTTCGTTAGACTTACATGATTGTTTGTCAGTATTTGATTCTTAGTTGCACAGAAGATTTCTTAAATTACTTTGATTTCGTTACTCAAATTATTTCTTAAATTCTTACTTTGGTACCATCGCTACTGCACCCGTGGACCCACTTATCTACATAAATTGGCATATCAGATTTTATGCTTTCAAGCGTTGACACAAATACAAATTATAGATGCCTTTGGTCACAGTATGAAGCCCCTCAAATTTCATTTGGATGTTGACGTTTTCACAGGCTGAAAATATTTTGATATAACAAAGGGAGGAGCAGGGTTTTGGTCTCAAGTCTATAAGTATATAGTTCTGTTTAACCATCATTGATCAATCTAAGACCAATATCATTCTGGTTTCGGTATAGATATGGTAGGATTAGTGAATTAGTTAACTAATCAGTTATCAAATGACAAAAACTAGAGAGGAGACAACAAACATATAATTCGGTACAGATCTGGTTCATAACTAGATTTCTCAGTTGCACATTTTCTGTTTGTCAGTATTTTTACCTTTGTAATCTTTGATTTCTTTTCTAATTAACCTTTAAATTCTAATAGGTACGACAGTACAAAGAGGAGAAGTTGGAGCATCTTTGTTAAAAGTTTCAGTTATGAACAATTAGGTATGTGTTTCACATGTGATTGTTAAGATCTCATAATTTGCTAAAATTAAAACTTATTGTCTGGTACCTTTATCCATGACAATTATGTTTGCTTAGAGTATTGAAATTTCTGAACCTTTTCTAATGTTTCTACATATTACAATATGTTCCAAAATCATATAAAAGAATAACCGGTACAAGCATGTGTAGTTAGAGACATAATTTGTTGTACTTTTTTTAATAACGTATTTGTGGACACTAATTATCTGTTTGTATACTATTTGTCAGGAAGTAAAGATAATGTCTAAAGAACAAGAAATGGGAGGTGCTTCAAGTTTATTTTCCTTACTCAATTAGTTTTTACTATTTTTAATAAGCTACATTATAATTTGTAATAAGATAAAGTTTGAGGGCTTGTTTGAAAATTTTTGTTTGATTAGTCTTTGCCTGTCATAAGTTGTTTTTTATGATAGAAATAAAAGATCAATAGTTCATATATTAATGTTGTCGTGAGGATTGCTATTGATTCTCTTGGAATCATGCATATAGGTGTCGTTTGGATGGATTAGGAATATGGTAGGAATAGCATAAATTTAGAGAAAAATACTATTCACAGAAATTGTGGGAAGAGACTATTCTGAGAATAGGAAATGTTGTTTGGATGGTGAGTTTAGGAATAGCGTTGGGAAGAGTGTTATTGAGATGAAAAGTAGTGAGAAAAGTGTTATTGGGAAGAATGTTATTGAAAATTGTGTTAGGAATGGAATTGTCTATTCCAAAAATATTTCGATAAAAAATTTATGAATGAAATTGCCTATTCCGGGAATAGACCTATTCCCGGCCACCCCAAACGACACCATATACTATTATCAGGAGTCAAATTATATGTTGTGATTGGCGATAGGTACCGTTTGGTACATTATAGTTGATGTACCAAACGTGCCCACGGGCTTCAATGGCCGAAAAAAAAAACATCTGTTTTTTGGATGATGAAATAAGATTTTCGAATTGGATTAGCTACTAAAGGAGCGTAAGGTTATATTAGTCATTTTTTATTAATTAGCAATATTTTACCTCGTTTTAAATTGATCATCCAAACAAGAGAAAAGATGAGAAGGAAAATTATTTATCTTTCCTTCTATTAATAATCCAAACAAACCAATGGAAATATTTTTTCATTCCATCAAATTCCATCCCCTTCCCTTTTATATATTTCCTTCCTTTCCGTCGCTTTCCCCAAAACCAAACAGACTGTTAGTGAAGTGTCACAATATTATTTTAAAAATGTTCCTTTAAATTTGCGCTTATTTTCTCTAGGAGAAATCAAAATTTCCAATGCCACATAAGTATACAGTATCACAAAATTTTATTTTAAAATTTCAAATTAAAATGCTGTGCTGATCCTAGATCAGTAAAGATGCATTTTCATAAAAGTTAAATCACATTTTTGAGTTCATTTTAATCTAGATCAAGAGGTCATTAAATTAACGAAATTGACTTCTAATTTTAATATATTCATCGTTTTATCTCCAGATCCATGGCCAAATTTTTTCTTAAAAATGTATCTCTTATGAAATTAAACAAGATTAACGATCGAATTCTGACTATTAAGCTTCATTTTTTTATTAAAAACAAAAATTAAGATCATAATATATTTTGTGGGACTTAAAAAATTATGGTATGTGACCTCTTCTTCTTCTTCTTTTTTTTTCTTTTTTTTTTTTGATATAAGGCCATTTATTTATAGAAGTATAATTAAGCCATTATGTGAAATAAAGTTTATCCCTCTTCCACGTCTAGCGGGAATTGATCCCGTTACCTCTAGAATAGCGGTCGAGCCATACTGAACATTTGTGACCTCTTATCTATTAATATGAATCTGTATTTATACTTCCTAGGTGGCTAGGTGTCTAGCTAGATTGTAGATCACATTAAGAAAAATGGGTTATTAATATCTGTCATTTTAAAAAAAAATTATGCGTATGTAGTGCATCAAATTTAATTCTTGGACTGTAAATAACATGATATTGTTTCTTGTAAGCGATCTCTATTAGTGATACGAGTCTACGACAAATAAATGTCGTAATTAACAAGACATGTATTCCAGACTATGTTCGAGAACAAGCTAGAAAAGAATAGCGAAAGAGGACTTAATTTCAAACAACATATCTGCTGTAGACTTGTAGTATGGATTCATATTTCTTACTTAACACAAGGAAAAACAGCAAGAATTTAGTGAATATTTTCGACATACAGCTGTAAACTTACACTTGATCATTGCACACTGATACATTAAGTATAACCAAATAATATATTGTTACTAATACAACAAGAATTTATAAATACACCCTTAATTGTTCAAAACACAAAAATCAAGTTGGCCAAACGATGAAAGCAGCTTCCACCACAGAATGGAAGCTTTTATTCTCTTCTTAATACAACAAACTCAAACATGTAACATTTAGTTATAGGCATCGGGGTTGGCTAGGAGAAATGCCTCGCAGCCTTTCATGACACCAAAAAATGCACCTTTAATCAACTTCTCATGCTCTGCACTGTTAGCTCCAGGTACAGGTGTGAATGTCAAAACCATCCTTGCCAAGCTTCCTGTACCACTTGGCTCAATCTTGATGTGGTATGTGGCAGAATTGAAAAAGACGCCGAGCCCACCGCCTGCAACCACAGATGACTTGATCTCGCAATTCTCGACATCCTCAAATTCTAGACGTCTCTGTTCGAAGCTAAAAGGCATCGCTGCAGAAATTATTATAATTTAAACAAATTTGAATATGTTAGCAAATAAAGAATGTGGAAAATCCATTGAATATATGCAATCAAGGGAAAACCCATTTCATTATTGAAGTTTCTTTTAAATTTTAATGATACCTTGCTTGGTTTCAAATATTTGGATATAATGCCCTGTTTTTACATCCACTCATCCAGAAAGTCCCTAACTATTGTTAGACTTAGACTAAGACAAAGTATAAATTTATATGAAGTTTACCAGGGCCAAAGTTGAGTTGCCTGACACTGCCGATCCCACCGTCACCCTCTACCGTCTGGGCACTGACAACCTTGTCAGCTGCGATCTTAGGAGCTAGGTTGTGCCAGTCAATGATGGCTGCCTTGAAAAGGCGAGGAGCCGGAATGACTGTGGTAATCTCACTGATCATGGTGGAAGTCATGTTTGTTTTAAAGTTGACAGCAACCGAGTGAGGTTTGATTACTATTTAGAACTTGTGAGGATGAATGGATGATGTGCAAATTTGGGATGGAGTTGCAGTGAGACCAGAGGGGGATTTATATGGATATCACTAGATCTAGAAAAGTAGGTATAGCCGAGTCATAGAGTATTGTTTACTTTCTGAAATAACTCTCACAATTTTATGATCGACTTGCTTTTCTGTCGCAAATATGTTTCCACTAATTGAAATATTAAACTAATTAACATGTGGTGCGGAATTTCAAAATACGGCTTTGACTTCCAATCCCGGGTTATTCCCTAGCTCCATCCGTCTAGTTCTCAAAAGGCACAAAAGGAAAAAGAAAAGGACTACAACGCTGGCACGTCAAAAAGAAACAATGAAAATATGTTTTTAATTTTCCAATAAAGAGAATGTCGAATCCGTTCAGTCATTTTGGAATTTTTCTAATTAAATGTGAAAGAGAAACAAAAACATATATGTACCGCTCTTTTTTTTTTAAAACAAGATTGTTTACTTATAGAAGTATGTTTCACTCTGAAATAAAGTTTCTCTCTTCCTCGTCAAATGGAATTGAACTCATTATCTTTAAGATAAAGACGGAGCCACTAACCATTGTGGTGGACTCTTATGCTCTCTTTAAATGACTTCTTAGATTTAAAAATTCTCTCATGAACACAATTGGTAATTGAAAAAATATACCATTGAAAATAATATAAAAAATAATTTCTAATAATATTTTAATGTAGAATATATTAAATTATTTGAATCGATCATTTGAAGTTCGGATTTTAATATGAAACAAGTCTTAAATAAAGAGGACAGATATTTTGTAAAATACTCGTTCCTATCTCCAAAATAATTTTACTAACATGTTCTATTCTATCTTAAGAACAAAAGTATATTTTTGTCTCATTTTAAAATGTTTTATCATTGTCTTTTATAAATTACGTAATTTCAAAATACTTTCTTGCTCCATATCGTTGGTTGAACCCTCGGTGTTGTGTCAAATTTTTTTTGTGCGAGCTACGTTATATTAACTTTTTGAGTATTTTGTTGGAGAACTATGAACAGAATATACAACTATGAATTGAATATGTTTTTTGGAGTAAGATCGATGGGCCCATGAAAATTGTTATTTTTTCCATAAAAGACCGAACAATCTTCCTATTAAAACTACCTGGGCGTTCTTTCCTTGATGACATTTATTTCGTTTAATTTAATCTATTGTAAACTTTCTAATAAATTAAAAATTAATAAAATAACCAACGTATCTTCATCTAGAGTGGAGCTTTAACAATATTTTCTCAACTATGCAGCCAGTTATCATAAATCAAAGTCGTTGGAAATTGCGCAAGGCATTAACAAACAAGATATGAAATATTAACTGTCAAATAAATCAATATAAAACAGTATTATGGTGATGTTCCTAAAATTTTTAGAGTCGTTGGAATTTCTTATCAAATTAATTCAAATTCAAAATGAAACTAACCAGTATGTAATCAACAGAAATAGAACTCAAGCAATCTTTATTGTTGGTCGTAACGATACGGGTGCGGGCCACAAAAGATCGTTGTGGGTGACAACATAAACAAGATTCGTCCAGTTCACATAATGGCGTACATCCGTTCAAATTTGATGTCTATTTCTCAAGCGTATTGTCAGTGTTATTTTAAAACTGAGCTAATCAATCGAGCTTTGTTCAAAATTTTACATATTAATATAAATTTAAAATGTTATTATTTAATAATGGTTAATTATGAATAGATTATTATGCATACTTGCAACACAAAAAAAAAAAGAGACAAAGATATGATGAAAATGAAAATAGAAAGAAGTCACAAAATTGAGAAACAAAACAATGCGTTGTCAAATTATTGATGTCGGTGAAGCGGGTCAGTTTTATGAGCAATAATACCTGACACATAAATAGTTTTGGAAATACCGTGTTACAAAAATAGAGAAAATTGTAATTTCACAATATTTGAAGTGGCAAACCACATTTAACTAAATGATCTCGACACCCACACATCTTTATTTATACTAGGGGCTAATCGATCGAGTTTCGCTCGAAATTTGACATATCAAAATTATAATGATTGATTATGAATAGGTTGTTATGCTTGCAATACAAAAGAGAGACGAATACAAGATGAAAATGAAAATAAAAATGTGCCACAAAAATGAGAAATAAAATAATGCGTTGCCAAATTATTGAATGTCGGTGAAGTGGGGTCAGTTTTATGAGCAATAATACTCGACACATATATAGTAATACTCGATACACATATAGTTACAGAATATCACGTTACAGAAATTGGAAAAACTATAATTTCACAATACTTGAAGTATCAAACCACATTTAACTAAATGATCCTGACACCCACACATATTTATTTATAATTTTGAATTTTATTTTTGATGTTGGTTCAAATTTAAAGCCTATCTTTTAAAGAGGTTTACTCTCTGGACATGTTTTTGTTTTTTTTTTTGGGTAAATAACTTCTTTATTTAATACAAAAATTATAGAACTTGAGCACTAATTTCTTAAAATTTTTTTAAGCCTATCTTTTTAGTATAGGGTCACAAGTTGAGAGTTTCAATGCCGTAATTATATAGTTTCACAAAATATTATTTTAAAACATAAAAAAATAAAATGTTGAATATAAACTATTGATTTTCTGTAATTTTATTTCAGATGTGTTTCCATAAAAATTATTAATTCTTTATTTCATTTTTAATCTAGATGAAGAAGTCAATAAATGAAGAATATAATTGAGTATTAATTATATTATACTCATTTTTTTTCTTTTAATCTTGAGTCAAATAAAATTTATAATTTATAATTTTTTTTTAAAAAAAACGTATCTTATGAAATTAAACAAAATTAATGGTTAGATTCCCACGCTTAAGCTCCAATTTTTGAAATAAAAATAAAAAAAATGAGATCATGCGTGGTATTTTGTGTACCTTGTGTTACCCGTTGTGAAGTTTAAACCAGGCAGTAGCCCGGTTACATTCAAAAAAAAAAAAAAAAAAAAAAAAAAAAAAAAAAAAAAAAAAAGGCAGTAGCCCGGTTTAAATCGATATAAGGTGCTTTCCGGCTACTATCACTAAGCATAGAAGTTGCATACTTATATTTCGAAAAAAATTTTGAATATATATTGGAATTTAAAATACTTAACTCAATTATTTTAACGTTACTACTTTCATTTACCCGGAAATAATATCATTTTTTTCATTAATTTCCACCCAAATTGGATGTACGTCGGGAATCTAGCTCAGCTAACTTGACGTTGTGTCCATTTTAGTTGGGAAAAAAAATTAAGTAAATGATTTTGCGTTAAAATTTTTTAACATCATCTTGAATCTGTAATGCTTATATATATATATATATATATTTTGAAATAAGAGGCTATTTATTTATAGAAGCTTTAGCACACTCTGTAAATTAGAGTTTATTCCTCTTCTACTAATTTATCTATTTATTTATAGTTACTTATTCTGCGTCAAATGGGAATTGAAACCGTTACCTCTAGGATAACGGTGGAGTCAATGACCATTTGTGCTGGACTCCACGTTCAATTATATGTAAATATTATTCTTCATAATTTATTATGTCCGTTTGTTGAAGATCGGCGAACTTTTATAATAGATTAAACAAAAAAAGAGGATAAAAAAATATTATATAAGTTCAATTAGAAAAATGGCTACATTAATTTTCCATTGGTAAATCAAGTAACTTCGAAATTTTGATAAAAAAAAAAGAAATTGGTGGTATTTTCATTTTCAGAAAAAAAAAATGAAGTATTTTAAACGATCCTTGCGCACATTTTTTAGTCAAGCAAGCATATATATATATATATTCCACTAAGAAATGGCGTTGCAGATAAACTTCCCATTTGTCTGGCATGTTATATATATATTCTCCTCGTGCTCACAATGAGGATGAAATTCTTTTCTTTTTAGAAAGTTTGACAGCGATTGTCAAGAGAAGTTGAGGATAGTATATACTAGAACTCTTCACACATGCCTATTGGTAGACTGATGCTTTGATTTTTTGGACTTGCATGAAAAATTAGCGCCGGCTGCCCGGCTGCTAACATTTCATATTCCAGAAACCCAGTTTTAGCTTGACTTTCTACTATAAGCACCCTTGCGAAAGCTACATCTCTATTCATGGTCCAGTCATCTATTACTTGTAAAATAAAAAATTCAAACTTGGAGAGCCAAAAATTTAAAAAATTCGGTAATATTATATATAACTAGTCAGGTCAAAACCAAAAAAAAAAAAAAAAAAAAAAATCCTTAAGTGCCAACTTTCAAGGGCGCTTAATTTGTTGACAATTGATGTACTTTGCAAATAAGTTAAGCTAGTCTCAATCCGATGACGTACATACTTAAGCTTTGTACGTTAACATTTTTTGAGCGAATTATAAATTATTGAAGGTACGATATGTGACTAGGTGCAGGTCTTGCCCATTTTGACTGAATTATGGTTGTGTATTAAATGTTGATTTAGATTGCATATGCGAATGACTCGGAATTTCCGAATACCACTATATCAGACAACTCTCTCTACTAAAAAAATAGAAAATAAAAAAAGACGAGTCATCATTACATCATACCCTAGCCTCCACATGCTTAAGCTTAAACCAACCCCCCCTCCCCTCCCCCCAAAAAAAATAATCTAAAATATAAATAAAGATGTGTGGGTGTCGGTCCTGTTTTAGTTAGTATTAGTGCGACAAATCATCAAGACCTTTGATTTTTCTGCTCCGACTAAATCTGGTCTGTTCGATTTTCAAAAAAAAAAAAAAAAATCTGGTCTGTTCCTTTAGATGTATGTTAATTTTTTATGTGTTACTTATTGTGTTGTAATGTGTGTTGCTTAGTGCTGTGTTCCCTTTATGTTGCATTATTGAGATCCATTTTGATTATATTGTGTCATTTTTGTCATATAATTTATTTCAACCTCTCTCTTAGTTGCTTCTATGAGAAATGATGGAACAACGTTTTTTATTTGTGATAATTTAGAAACTTATGTCAAGAAAAGTAGTTCAAATGCCTAAGCAGACTACCAATTATTTTTTTTCATAATGAGATAAATCTTCCTCTTTTTACCGTTGTGTTTTTTTTTTTTTTTTGCAAATTGAGATCTGACATAAGTTAATTGTTAATTATCAGATATTTGACATAAGTTACATTTTATGACAGACACTATCAATACTTACTAATTTCTAATAATTGTTAAATATATTTTTTCATGTATGAAACACAAAAACATATCTAAAAATATAATTAATAAAAATCAAAGAGTCACGAATAAAGAATCAATAAAAGCAATAAAAAGTAAAATACTACTCATATTTATCATGCGTAGTTTTACATTCATTTTATTTTTTGAAATAATGTCCATTTATATCTTTGCATTAATGATAAATATTTAATTTCTGGCCATATTTATCGATATTAATTTTTAAAATGTCTTTATTTATATTGTATTTTATATAAACAAATGTGTACAATTTTCCATTAATTATAAATTTGTTTAAAAACATATATATTTGTTTTTAGAATCCATATTTGCATTAATTATAATTTATATTATTATATAATAACCACCTTCCCGTTTCACATTGTATATTATTTATATAAGCTCACACTTTATTATAATCTTTTGGCAATAACTGAGTTGATAATTTTAAAAAAACTATATATATTTTATTTATATCTTCAAATTCTTATTAAGAAATAAAAAAAATTATATTTACATGAAATATTCAAAATAAAAAAATATGTTAAAAATACTTTATCGAGCGAAGCTCGATGTCCAATAATAATAATAATAATAATAATAATAATAATAATAATAAATCTTGCTCAAAAAAAGAATAAGGAAAATAAAACCAGATAATGCCCTTTAGGTTCAAAACTTGTGACGATTTGTACAGTACTATAATGGGAGAGCCCATGTCTTTTTTTTTTTCATCTTCTAATAATAAATTGAATCTTTTGATCAATTTTTCTTTATGACACTCACTACGAGTCTTTTTCTCAGATTTGAAATTCTTTACTATTTGAAGACTATACATTATTCGTAACAAATTTGTAAGGTAAAATTACTGAAAATGATCAACATCTCGCAATCAAAAAAAAAAAAGTTGTTAATTTGTTTTGAATTTTTAACGTCAGGAGAAAAATTGAAAGGAAGTGAATCAATCAATCAATACATTTTCTTGATGAATTATTCCAATTCTAAAAGGATAACATACTTAACATTCTCCTCTCTTTTTTTTTCTCCTTTTTTGTTAAAAAATTTACCTCTAATTCTTGTGCTTCAAAGTGAACAGGAGATTGCATCAAGAGCTCAGGGATTAATAGGTGGAAAAGAATGTCTTGTCAGTTCAATAAGCAAAGACGAAGTTATAATTGGGCCCTTCTTTTATCTTTTCACGAAATTAGAGAGAAAAAAACACAAAGGAAAAGTTGTTATTCCGTGGATATTTTATTATTATCTTCTAACTATGAATTCAGTGATTTTTAATTATATTTAATTTAACCGATGTCAAATACTTCATGGATAAGTAAGAATATTTAAAAAAAGTTGGAGAAAAAAAATGCAGAAGATTAATAAAGAGCATGAGGAAAAAAAAGTATGAAATGTAACAAGGAATTGGATAGTAGTATGATATCAGGACGTTATTTTTACAAGTCTACATGTCTATCACAGTCAAACGTATCTGCGTTGCCTGAAAGAGTTTGGCTTACAATAAGTAAAAATTGTTTATCTGACAAGTTATCTTTTTTCTCTCTTGCCTCTCAATTTGCAAGCGGCCCTCAAGTGTTTTATCCTTTCTGTAATTGTAATTATCTCTTCATTGTCTAGAATTTTGTAATTACTTAAAAAACAGCAGCAGAGAGAGAATATGTATGTATACAATTCATCCAAATCTAAGTACAAGAGTAACGTCTGATTATTCAAAATCTTTTATGTAAAAGACCATAATTCATTTTTGAGTAGAAAAAAAAGGTAAATTCTCAAAAGAGAATTCCTCTTTGTTGACTAATACTAGGCTTTAGTCAGCGACGTAACTCTACCGCTGTTTGATTTCAAATTAGTTAAGACTTATCTGAAGAATATTGACAGTGATATTTGTTATTTTGCAAATTAAATATGAAGAATATTGACAGTGATTGTTGGACATGATCCATTTTTAAAGAGCCATCAGTTGGTCTCTTCTGCTTATGCATTGATTGGAAAGATTAAAGTATTCACAAGTTGACGTCAACAAGTTAATTAGCATGCTTTAAGTGTTACAAGGATTCACACTTCAGGTCAACAAGTCAGCAAAATCTGGTAGACATTCCAACTGCTTTGAAAGTAGATAGGTTTCTTTTTTTTTTTTTTTTTGAAAGTAGATAGTTGGAACTTTGAAGTTGGAACATTGAAACTTCAACCAGCCGAACTGTTAGCACTAGTTACCGTTAGACTGCGCCCTGTATGGCTGTATAGTAGTGTAGTAGTGTATACACTTGAACTTAAGTTGAATATCGCTTGGTAAACATTGTCTTTGGGCCTGTACTATTTTGGGCCCAAGGGTCTAAGTTTACATTTCGTCTTTTTTACTTTTTATATGTTCTCAATCTCTATACTTGCCTCTTATGTCATAATGGATTATCAGAGTTCCCAAACGGTAGGAAGTTTTTTTGGGCTTTTTGTATTTCGTAATGCTTATTTGATCGGACCTTACTCTTTTTTTTTTTTTTTTCTTTTTTTTTTTTCATTTTTTTCACTGTATGTTTATCAGGCTATGTGGCTCTAGATTTAAGATAATACCTACGAATTAACGTAGCAACATAAGCTTTATTTATTTATTTAAGATAATACCTACGAATTAACGTAGGCAACCGAAGATCTATGAATATTGATGATATTTGAATCAGATTTTATATATATTTTGACCGTTCATCATTGTTTATTTATATATAAAAAGATGACTTATGTACCGGAAAAAAGTTGAGTAAAATTTTGTAAACTATTTTTAATTGGAAAAAAGAAAAATTTATACCGTTCGTTACAAATCTCAAAACTACTAATCAGACGGTCACAACTCACACAAGTCCGCCGATTCGCTATCCCAAGAAAGCAGTGATGCAAATCCAGTTTAAACTTTATTGCCGTAGTGTGCACAGCTGCATATTAAAACAGTAATTGATAGGCATGATACATTGGTCATTGGCGATGGAACTGATCTGTCGTACTCCACGCGAATTAGGTGGTGTTAATTATGCAGCTCCAATTCTTAGCAAAATGGGTACAAGTTTTCCATTCTTAGTTTGTTTCATTGATCTTATTGAAGCTTTCTCTGTATCTCTCTTTGGATATGCTAACTGCACAAGAAACGCTTTTGGTCAGTTGGTTGGATAGACCCGATTTTAGTGTCTTTGCACATTTGTTATCCACTAAGTGAGTGCAAGCAAGGAAATCGCTGAGTTTGGGTACTGCTTACTCCCGTCATTTCTGCTATAAATTTGCTAAATAATTCCTGATAAATTGTAATGGTGGTTTTCTGATGCTCCTATTGAACCTGACTATTTTTTTTTTTTTTTTTTTTTGAAGATAAATTGGGGGTCAAGGACTCTCAACTTATTTTTAAATTAAATGTCTATGAAAGACCTTTGGCCAGGTTTCGAACCTGCTATTGAACCTGAGTAATAAAAATCTGCTTTATAGATTGAATTTGCAGTCTAACATTTTCTACCAAAAAAAAAAAAAAAAACACTAAATTGCTGCTGTTCAGTATATTGGCAATTGACTTCAGATTGAAAACATGCTACAAACTTACTCTTTAAGAAATTTTAAGTTGTTCAGTTGGTGGAGACATAAATGAGGATGGAAAGAAAATGACTGCTTAATGCTGGTCGCTCTTTTTATTATAATTATTTTTTTGATGAAAACTAGTGGATTTCTCCACAACCTCCATTAATAGAAACAAAACAAATATACCCAAACGCAATCCAGAGTGAAAAGTAAAAACAAAGAATGCTCCTAACTGATATTATTCTTTGAATACAGGCATTGGTTTCACACATCTTCTGGTACCAAGCTGGTCACTATTTTGCATCAATCTCATCAAATGTCTTTGAAACCAAGCAGATGATGGGATATGTTGCACAATCTAGAATAAGAAGCACTGGAGAGAGAGAGTTCTAGATCACTACAAATTTTACATGTGAGGAAAAGAAGTAAAGAACTACAGATACTTGTATTGATGTCTAGATAATATTAGGTGAATCATGACATTCTGATGAGGTACTGACGTATAATGCTTGTATACTTGCACGAGAAGTGTTGACAAAGTAGATAAGATGGTGAAGTTTCTTCACGCTTAGTTGATGGAGATAATTTAGAGTTATGTTTCATTGTCCAATACTAATTCTCATTTGGATTTCAATGAATTTTTCAAATTCTTTTAGGTAAAAGCCTTAAATAAATTCTACCAGTACCTGTATACATTAAAAGTACTGATATAGGTACTTCAGTATCTTGGAGACTTCTTTCTTATAATTGGTTCAAATACTTAAAAGAGTTATCTTTATCCTCATTTTCTGTTTAGTTGTTCATTCTAATTTGTAAAAAAAAACTACTATATCTTTGAATTATTCAAAAAACTAGCAAATTTTTTTCGTTTGATTTTTCAATATATTGTCAATAGGACGACAACACATAATTCTTTTATTTGAGAAAAAAAGAAAAGACTCCCACCAACCACTCTATCAAGGACACATTTCAGATCCTCTCTAAAAGAGAATCCCTCAGCTACTTCGGTTATTTATTTGAGGCAAAAAAAAAAAAAAGAAAAATAAAATACAAGACTCCCACAAACAACTCTATCAAGGACACATTTCGGATCCTGCTTTGACTAAAAGAGAATCCCTCGGCCACTTCGTTCTTATTATTTTAAAGAGGAACCAAACCAAAGGATTTAGTTATAGGCATCAGGGTTGGCAACAAGGTATGCCTCACAACCCTTAATAACACCACTAAAAGCTGCCTTGGCCTTCTCAGTTTCTGCTGCAACATCAACTCCCGGCAGAGGATTATAGGTTCCAGTCACCTTGACCACACTGGCTCCGTCCTTGGGCTCCACTTTGATGTGGGTTGAAGCAGACTCGACATGCACACCAAGCCCTCCACCCTCGACCAGGGTTGACTTGGCCTCACATTTCTCAACATCCAGGAAGTCTAGACGCTCCTTTACAAAGCTGAAGGGAAGCCCTGCACCAATTTTTTGGCAACATAATTATTTAACTGCTTGATTCTACTTGTTACCATTAGTAAGGAAACAAAGAGAAACAAAGTGAAAAATATTGTTGATGAGCACATTTGGTTAATTATTTTAAATTTATGGCGCTCGCTCCTCAATACTGCTACTCAAATTAATATTTAGGGCTCGTTTGGATGGGTTGGGATTAGGCTAGGAATAGCTAATCCGGGACTAAATTTGAGGAAAAACACTATTCACGAGACTAGTAGGAAGAGTACTATTCCGGGACTAAGAATGTTGTTTGGATGGTGAGTTTAGGAATAGCGTTGGGAAGTGTGAAAAGTAGAGAGAAAAATGTTGTTGGGAAGAGTGTTGTTGGAAATTGTGTTAGTCCTGGGATTAGCTAATCCTGAAATTGGTAATTGCGTTTGGATGAAAAATTTAGTCTCGGAATAGGCTATTCCTGGGATTAGCCTATTCCCATGTGTTCCAAACGAGCCCTTACTGATTTGAGATAATACAAGTCTGTTATTTTGAATTCCATTTACCCATGGAACATATTTGACATAAAAATTCACATTGACTGGTTACAGTTTAGCACTGAGGTGGATTCGTACCTGGTGCAAAATTGAATTGCCTGATGCTGCCAACCTTGCCATCACCCTCCACTGGAGCAGCGCTAACAATTTTGTCAGAGGCAATCTTGGGAGCCAGGTTGTGCCAGTCGAGGATGGCCGCCTTGAAGAGGCGTGGGGCTGCTACCACTGTCTCAATCTCTGTTGTCCAGCTAGAACTCATAGTCGCTTTTTGAGGTAGAAAGCTTAGTTGAGATTAGATAGTGTTGAAATGTGGGTTGTGGTGATTTGCAGTGTGATGAGGATTTAGTGAGGCTCACAAGGGTTTATATAGAATCATAGATTAGAAGGAACTTGGGTTGGTGTGGTCAATACGTGAGGAAACGAACCCATGCATGCTTCTATTGTGGAATCCAATATTGGGATATAATGCCTATTTTCAAAACGACAGTCTGCCATGAGCCATAACTATTGACCATCTAGAGTTCTTTTTGGTTTCTTTAGAATTCGAATTGGATAGATAAATGAAAGAAGACATGAAAGCTTGGTATGACGTGTCGCAACAATTCGACCACCTGATAATGTTCGCATTGAAAACTTCAATTTATTCATATTGATTGAACTTTTAATTGGATTTTTTATTTTTTTGAGCAAAAAATAGGGATCGAGTCCCCATCTTTCTATTAATATAAGAGAGTTACATGATTTAGCCAGTGGCTAAGAGGGAAAAATCCCAAAGTAAAAGTAAAAGTTAGAAATAAAATAACAAAAGAGAAAATAAAAGTCTAGCTATATATGCTATGAATTGAGAAAACAAAAGAGAACTTTTAATTGGTTTAGTTAGCTTGCTTGAATTTCTACAGAAATTGTACTAGACTTCGGTTTTCTTCATGCATGTAATAGACAGCTTCTTGATCCTAGACGGGCAGTAGTAGTAGATATATCCGACAATTAGGAAAAGAAAATTGTATTGAATTAATCTTTTATGGATCTTTCTCAAGGTTTTAAAATGCGGTTTTTGCGGTATGACCGTACAGAGTTGATTTAGCGATTCGGTGTTATATTGGTGATATAACGGAAAAAAAAACGGTGTGTAAAAAAAACAATTATACATCTAGTCTATCTTATAAGTCACTTGAAACTTTAAAATATAAAAAATTAACAAGTCAAAAATCAAAATAGACAAAATCAAAGTACAAAAAACTAAACAAATTAGAACTTTTGTATGAATTTGTATTTAGCAAAAAAAAAATTTGTAAGTTACATGACCCATCCGTTTTTTCGCCGTCAAATGCAAATTTTTTATGTTATATCGCTGATATTTCGGAGTTATATAACGCTACCGTTATTCGTGCTTGGTTGTTGTAACGTTGATGCGTTTTGCTCCGAAAATCCGTTATTTCGGTCATAACGGTGTTATTTCGGTGAAATTTAAAAGCTTGATCTTTCTACAGTCTAGCTTAGTAGTAGTTTTTTTATTCTACAATTTAAATTTCGATCGCCAACCAACCTTCAAAAAAAAAAAAATTAGATATCATCACAAGGTTCACATATTTACTAATAAGATTTTAAAGGTACTGAGAAGACATTTAAAGACAGTTTTGACAGGAAATTCAGCCCAATTATTCCATGCAAACAGATTAAGGCCCAATTCAACTCGAATACTTACCGCTACATTGTTTCCAGATAAGACTTAATATTAGTACATTATATATTAGGCCGAATTATCATATACAAGCTTCTAACTTCGTCATAAATAGAACAATTTTTTTTCCTTTTTACTGATTTCAAAATTAGTATACTGTTCAGTCTTATAGTTGTATCATTTATATGACACGTGTTGGATGATCCGAACCAAAAAAGGAAAAAAAAAAGATGTGTTTTTCGTACTCGCATTATTTATACTTGTGTAAATTCTAGAGGATCAAGGATACGTGTTTAGCTCGAGTGTGTGGTTACTAGTTAATTAAACAAGGTGCAATTTCTGAAATGTTTTTGACAAACCAAGTTCGCCTGAGTTTATTTTAGTGAAATAAGCAATAACGTTCTGTTTTGTTCCTAATTTGCCTGAGAACCTGATAAGTTTTGAGATGAAAAATGATGAATAATTTTCTTGTATTATATTTTTACAAAGAAAATGTACAAGCTCTTATATAGAGCCTCTCTTTAACGGTAAAAAATTGTACCATTTGATACCTAACGGTTACTTATCAAAAAAAGTAAAAGTTATGTTTTTCTTTTTTGCCTAAATTACATAATTACTATTTTATTTTATTTATTTTTCTCAACACTCCCCCTCAAGCTAGGTTTGTAGATATCGTACAATCTTAGCTTGCAAGAGATATCTTCGAAGTTTTTTATGCTTAAACCCTTCGTAAAAATATCCGCCAATTGATCACTACTCTTGACATATGGAGTCTCGATTTCCTTAGCTTGGGCCCTTTCTCTAATGAAATGACAATCTACTTCAATGTGTTTAGTCCGCTCGTGAAAGACGGGATTCGCCGTAATGTCTCTCGCCGCTTGATTATCACAAAACATCTTCATTGGTGCTTCATGCTTGATATTCAAGTCGGCTAGTAATTGCTTGATCCATGTCAACTCACATGCGGTGGATGCCATAGCCCGATACTCCGCTTCCGCGCTTGATCGAGCCACAACATTTTGTTTCTTGCTTTTCCATGTGACTATATTCCCGCCTACAAACATGCAAAAATCGGTTGTCGATTTCCTATCGAAACTTCCGGCCCAATCTGCATCGGAATAGCCACATATAGCGTTAGTACCATTTTTCCTCATCCAAATTCCCTTTCCGGGAGTACCTTTTAGATGCATGCATAAATTTACTAATTTGGCATACGGCAAAAGATAGGTCCGGTCTTGTAATGGTTAGGTAAATTAATTTACCAACAAGTCTTTGAAAATGGCTTATGACTTTTAAAGGTTCACCTTTTTCATTATCAAGTTTCTCATTTATATCTATTGGAGTTTTGGTCGGCTTACATCCTAATTTACCGGTCTCCTTAAGTAAATCCAAAACATATTTTCTTTGGCATATAAATAGGCCCTTTGAAGAGTGAGCAATTTCTATTCCAATAAAATATTTTAATATACCTAGATCTTTAATGTCAAATTTGTGCTTCCAGTCTTTTTTGACATTATCAATTTCAATTTGGTTATTACCGGTTATGATTATGTCATCGACATAAACTAAGACAGTGGTGGTACCATTGGTATTATGCCTAACAAACAATGATGAATCGGCTCCACTTTTTTTAAAATTACAAGACAATAAAAATTGAGAAAGTTTGCCATACCATGCTCTTGGAGATTGCTTTAATCCATAAATGGACTTTTTTAATCTACAAACAAGGTTAGAAATATTTTCTTTTTTGTGACCGGGAGGTAATGACATGTATACTTCTTCTTCAAGATTTCCTTGAAGGAAAGCATTTTTAACATCCATTTGATGCAAGGTCCAATTATTATTTACCGCTATAGAAAAAATTATTCTAACGGTATTCATTTTGCCCACCAGTGCAAAACTTTCATGGTAATCTATACCATAAGTTTGGGTATACCCTTTGGCTACCAATCTAGCTTTGTAACGTTCTATGGTACCGTCGCTATGGTATTTAATTTTGTACACCCACTTACAACCGACCTGTTTTTTCTTTTTTGGTAATTCACAAAGTACCCAAGTTTGATTTTTTTTCTAAGGCATGAAGTTCTTCTTCCATTGCCTTACACCATTTTGGATCCTTTTTTGCTACCTCATAATTAGTTGGTTCTTCAATTTTGACAAGGAATTTAAGAAAGCATAATGTTCATGAGATATATTATCATAAGAAATATAATTTTGAATTGGATATTGTACCGAATAAGTAACAAAGTCCCTTAATCTTGTGGAAGGTTGATGTTGTCGGCTTGATC
Source organism: Rhynchospora tenuis (assembly GCA_027725995.1). Classification (NCBI taxonomy): domain Eukaryota; kingdom Viridiplantae; phylum Streptophyta; class Magnoliopsida; order Poales; family Cyperaceae; genus Rhynchospora; species Rhynchospora tenuis. The sequence continues at coordinate 53,703,784 of CM050888.1, forward strand.
TTCTTAATGGCATATCTTGCTCTTGAGTTTCGTCATCCTCCTCAATGTGTTCCTCTTGTTCGATTTCTTCAAGTTATTCGTTTTGATTTTCTTCACTTTGTAGACTTCCATCACTTCCTTCTTGTGATTCCTCGCCTACAATATTTCTCAATTCTCTTTGAAACTCACTCGTTTCGATGTTAGTAACACAAGGATATATAAAATCACTTGGAAGAATTTTTTCAACATTATTTTCATTATAATTTTCATAAAAGGGTTCATTTTCAAAAAAGCTAACATCTCTAGAAATGTAAAGTTTTTTATTTTTTGGATCGTAACACTTGTACCCCTTTTTTTCGGAAGAATACCCAACAAAAATAGTTTTAATTGAAGTAAAATCAAATTTGTCAATTTTTTGATTGTGCACAAAACATTTGCAACCAAAAACTCTTAAATGACTAATATCTAATTTTCTACCATAAAGAATTTCTAAAGGACTTTTAAAATCCAAAATGGCACTTGGATACCTATTTATCAAATAAGTTGCGGTAAAAACGGCATCCGACCAAAAAAAATTTGGAACATAGATTTGAAATAAAAGCAACCTAGTAACTTCTAAAAGATGACGATTTTTTCTTTCGGAAATACCGTTTTGTTGAGGAGTATAAACACAAGTAGTTTGATGTAAAATACCTTTTTGTTTAAGAAAATTAGAAAAATTTTGATTAACATATTCGGTACCTTTGTCGGTCCTCAAAATTTTAATTTTTTTCTCAAATTGATTTTCAATAAAATTTATAAAATTTTGAAAATGCAAAAAAGTCTCATTTTTATTTTTCATCAAATACAACCACGTGGTTTTTGAAAAATCATCAATAAAAATAACAAAATATCTATAGCCATTATAGGAAGTTATAGGGGCCGGTCCCCAAACATCGAAATGAATAAGTTCAAAAAAATCATTACTTTTAGAGTTAGAAATAGGAAAAGGAAGTCTAGTATGTTTTGAAATTTTACAAGTTTCACACTTGCTACAATCTAGATTAGAAAAATAAAAAATTTTGTTTAAAACTCTATCGGAAGGATGTCCAACACGCTTGTGCCAAAGTTTACTCAAATCTTCATCTTTACTCGTTTTAAAAACAAACCTATTGCTATTTAAAAAATAAAGACCATTTTCAAGAAAACATTCACCAATTTTTTCTTTGGTGACTAAATCTTGGAAAATAACACCTTTTTCTTTGAAAATTATTTCGCAATTCAAATCTCTAGAGAGTTTACTAATAGACAATAAATTTACCGAACAATTTTCGACATAAAAAAATCTTGTAAAAAATTCTTTTGTAAAATACTAATCATACCCCACCCTTTAATTTTATATTTTTCATTATTTGCTACGGTGAAATATTGGTCATCACTAATTGGACAGTAATTTTGTAATATGTTTTGGTTTCCTATCATGTGGTCCATTGCACCGGAGTCTAAAATCCATTTGTCATGATTAAGGTTAACAAATCTAGTAGATTGGCCTATGGCTAAACATTTATTTCCTAAAAATTGGTTTCGGCTTAGTTTACTGATCAAAACATAATCTTTGGACTTATCATAGTTTGGGCCAACTAAATTGGTACAATTATATGAGCCCTTCGAAGTTGTTTGGTCTCTTGAGCTTATTTGATGGTTGAGTACACCGAATTTAGTACCATTTAATTCAATGTCCGAATCATTGGACCTTGAATTTGTTTTATTTTCTAAATTTAAAAAAGGAATTGTGGGTTGATGGGTTTTACCAAGCCCAGTCGAGAATGAGGGTAAAGGATCTGAACCTTTAAAACCCAAAGAGATAAGTTGCGTTAATTGCTTTTCAATATGATCAAGCCGCCTTTCCATCGACTCGGAACCTGATCTGCTTAAGTTGGCTGAGCCAATTGCATCGTTGGGTCTATGTTCTTTCGATTCAGTCGAAGAGCTAGAAAACATCTTCTCCCCCTTTCGAAAGGCACCATTTCCACTTCTTTTCTCGACAGCACCTCTGCCTCCCTTTTTCTTCTTGGTTGGTTTAAGGTGGGGATAAAGAAACCAGCACCTCTCCATCTCATGGCCATGCTCCTTACAATGGTTACACGGGTCGGTGTTGCTAGTGACTTCTATCACTTTCCCTTTTGCACAACCAGAGCTAGGGTTTGGGTGGCCGCCAGCGTCACTGCCTTGACTGACAATGCCCGGCTGGTTTTTGCTCGTGAGGTGGAGAAGATCAGCACTAAGCCTCGGATTTTGAGGTTGGCCAGAGCTTAAATCGAGGTAAACCATTTTGGCATTTTGCTCGATTTTCCTCTGTTGTTCCGCTGATTTTAGCGATGAGCACTTGTTTGGCTCGGATTGATTTGTGTTTCTCTTGATGCCTGTGACAATTTTTTTTACTGTCACAAATGGACTTGGTCACCATTTGTGCCCATGAGAGAGTGCTTCTCTCTTCAATTTGAGCAGCAATGGATTTTGATGAAGAGGTGTCGGTCACAGCTGAGAGCATCTCTTCTTGATTTTTAATTGCGGAAATTTTAATTTCTATGCTCTGATACCATGATAAGTTTTGAGATGAAAAATGATGAATAATTTTCTTGTATTATATTTTTACAAAGAAAATGTACAAGCTCTTATATAGAGCCTCTCTTTAACGATAAAAAATTGTACTATTTGGTACCTAACGGTTACTTATCAAAAAAAGTAAAAGTTATGTTTTTCTTTTTTGCCTCAATTACATAATTACTATTTTATTTTATTTTATTTATTTTTCTCAACAGAACCCCCTATTATTTGGTATTTAGAAACGTTTCTCTGTATTCTTTTTTTTTCGTTTTCGAGAAAATATGTTTGTATGGAGATGTAAGATTCATCTATAGATAGTAACGGGGATAGCTGGTGAGATTTTTGTTAGAATAGAATCAAGTTCCCAGCAGGGATTTCAAACTAATAATAAAAATGTCACCCGTTTTCTAAATGATTGCCTTCCATGAGGTAAGATTTGTTGACTATCTAGAGTATCTTTGTTAGGGTCAGATTAAGGAATAGGAGAAAAGAGACAGAGAGAAGATAAAGAAGAGAGCAGAAAAGAGAATTTTTGGAAATTAGAATTATTTTTCTTATCGTTTTCTAACATTTTCCAGTACAATTATATAGATAAAATACAAGAGAATCAGGATACATGAGATATGGAAATCTCTAATTTAAGTAACTAATTAAAAGTAATATAATTCTAATATTCTAATTGCCTTTGTTAGCTTAAATATCAATCTAGCCACTTAAGGTAATATTATTCATTGCACTCTGTGGCACTTTGTGTGGTCTGCACGTGGATGCAACATTCCTCCCCTCTTGCGGAGGCGACTTGTCCTCAAGTCGAGACAAAACCAGTGAATCTTCATCTTCCCAACTTGAATCCTTCAAACACACAAAAGATGATCCAACACCTTTACTGGTTATGCATTTATGGACTTGAAGGTGAGGTTGTGTATGAGCATCAAGAGGTGCTTCCAGGGCTAAAAGTTTAGTAGCAGATTGTTTCATTTGATTATCGGACAATTTAGCAATTTGTGTCTCATGTAGGCATGCTAAAGCAAAGACATCATGGAGGTCACGAAGCCTCTGACATTGGACAACTCGCCGAATACAAGGTTGTAACCTTGCAATGAAGATACTGTGCAATTGTTCTGGAGAGAAGGAACGAGCACGACTAGCGAGTTCTTCAAAGGAGGATTGATAATCAAGTATAGAACCTGTCTATGTAAGACGTGAAAGCTGCCGATTGGATCCTCGTATTCAGATGGGTCAAAACGGTGTTGTAAAGTGATGGTGAACTCATGCCATGAAGAGAGATGTGTGTCCTCCACTAAACCTTGATACCAACGAGCAACAGGGGCATCAAGGTGCATAGATGCAATGAGAAGCCAATATGATGTTGGTGTTGCATAATATGTGAAAAATTGTTGCGCAGCGAAAATCCAGTCCGTGGGATCACCTGATGCAAAGCGAGGAAAGTGGAGTCGAAGTTTATGGTCGGTGGAAGGGGTTGGTTGTGGATGGGGGCCGAGCACACTGCTGGTGGGACGTGCTGAGAGGACAACATTAATTTGTTGTTGTGTGTCTTTGAGCAAGTCTTCACGTAGTGTGGCCAAGAAAGTATGTAGGGAAGCAGGTGTTAACATATCTGCCAATTTAGAATTAAGGTCTGATATCAGTTGTTGGAGAAGAGAAAGTTGAGTATTGTCAGCTTTTGGATCATCAAGTTGTTGGGATCGTGTTTGTGACATGATGGAAGATGAGGACAAGAACGAAGCACCACTGTTAGGGTCAGATTAAGGAATAGGAGAAGAGAGACAGAGAGAAGATAGAGAAGAGAGCAGAAAAGAGAATTTTTGAAAATTGGAATTATTTTTCTCATCGTTTTCTAACATTCTCCAGTACAATTATATAGATAAAATAAAAGAGAAGATAAGAATACATGAGATATGGAAATCTCTAATTTAAATTAAAAGTAATATAATTCTAATATATTCTAATTGCCTTTGTTAGCTTAGATATCAATCTAGCCGCTTAAGGTAATATTATTCATTGTACTATGTGGCACTTTATGTGGTCTGCACGTGGGTGCAACAATCTTCCAGAAATTTGACCATGTAATTATGAACTGACCTTGGTAAGTTGTTCAAACATTTCAGGCTTGATACATAATTTCATTGAATGCACGGAATGCCGCTGTCTGATAACGACTATCAACTTTATCAAGTGAAATGAAAAGGCTTTTATTACTAAATACAAATTGACAAATCAATTGCTTATCCATTTTATAGAATTAAGGTTGTTCAAAAGCTTCACATGTATAATGGTGAATAAAAGTCTGGATACATGACATTTTTGTAAGAGCTAAAAGTACTTTACTATTAATCGGTAGTTTACCGTAAACTGTTTGCCTGTTTTTTTTTTTTTTTTTTTTTTTTTGAGATTTAAACAGCCCGTAGGCTTTACACTGTTTGCCTGTTGGATTTCATATATATATCGTCTTTGTTTAGATATAATAGACAGAGGCTGTCTAGTTAGACTTCATATATATTGTCACCATCAAGAGGATACACCTCATTTCATTTATGATGGCGATGTATACATGCTATATTCTTTATCAATTGTTTCAATTCGATAAATTTAAAATTTAATTGAAGTGACTTCGTTTGTCTTCTGCTTCAATTCGAGATAGGTAAGCAAAAGACCATAGTAGATTAAGCGGCCACATTATGATATTCATAGGGCTCATACTGTAATCCATACGTGCTCTGTTTACCAGACATACCTTAAAATTAATTATCCATCTGTTATCCCAAAATGCATAATTGTAAACAATTAAAAAATTATAAATCTATATAAAATTTACAAAATAAATAATGATTTATTTGGAACATATAAATGTTGATATTATATAATATTCCGTAACATTAGAATTTTTTTTTTTTGGTTAAGTTTCATTTTCATTTAAATGAGACGCTTATAATATGCTTAGGATACAACCAAAATCTCAAATTAACTTAACTAAAACTTTTTGTTCCTTTGCATAAAATTTAGTGTGAGTTATTGTGTTATTATAATTTCATTTTAATAAATAATTCTTTTTGAGCAGCGAAGTCCTCTGAAAGACAACTCTGGTACAATCGTATAGATATGTATTGTTATCAGATAATGGATCGACAGTAGGATAAACTTTAGGTGGACTCTAAATGTTTTCCATATCAAAATCTTAAAGTTTTTGTTTTTCTCAAACTGCAACTGAATTATTCAAATTTTGGTGGAATCTAAAGGCATTAAGCAAATTTCATTTTCTCAAATTTCCACTCAATTATTTAAACGATTCAAGAAATGCCATGCAGATATTTTTCTATTAAAAAATGCAAAGAAACTTTTTTAAGCGATAAAACAGAACAAATAATATAAAAAACACTCTTTTACACATACAAGCTTTCAATAAAGACACTCAAAATAAGCAGCTCTCTCCAATGCTCCCTCAGTCTTATTCTTTACGACATATATATGCTAAACAATACCAGAACAAATCAGGTATAAGAACATTCAGTTATAAGCATCTGGATTGGCAACAAGGTAGGCCTCGCAACCCTTAATAACTCCGCTGAAAGCTGCCTTGGCCTTCTCAGATTCCCCTGCAACATCAACTCCAGGCAGTGGGATGCAGGTTCCAGTCACCTTGACCACGCTGCCTGAGGCCTTGGGCTCAACCTTGACGTGGGTCGAAGCAGACTCGACGTGGACACCAAGCCCTCCACCCTCGACCAGGGTCGACTTGGCCTCACATTTCTCAACATCTAGGAAGTCCAGACGTTCCTTTACAAAGCTGAAGGGAAGCCCTGCGCAATAATTTTTTGTCCAAATAATTCCATTACTTAATGAATATGTATTTGAGATATAACCCATTCAGAAATAATTGTTGATTAACATTAATTTTTGGATTAGATTATCATAATTATCTTGTCATTTTACTCGAGATATTTAAATAGTTAGTATTTATGAACTGTCGTAGTAATGTATTTGAATTTATTCGCTTTATAATAATCGTGTCCTCAACAACAATTGAAATACATTTCTGATGCTGAACTTTTTTACAATTTGATTTAAAAATAAAGTAATAAAAACTTAAATTGTCATTGATTGGAGCCTAGTGCATGATTCATCAACTCATGCATTAACTTGATAGATAGGTACCTGGGGCAAATGTGAATTGCCTAATGCTGCCAACATTGCCATCACCCTCCACAGGAGCAGCGCTAACGATCTTGTCAGAGGCAATCTTGGGAGCCAGGTTGTGCCAGTCAAGGATAGCAGCCTTGAAGAGGCGTGGGGCCGGGACGGCTGAATCGATCTCGACTGTCCAGCTGGAGCTCATGATTTCTTTGGTAAAGGTTTGATTTGAGTTAATCTAGAGTGCTGATCAAATATTAGTTGTGTTGATTGGAGTTGGATGGAGATGCAGTGAGACATAGAAGGGTTTATATAGATCAGTGGCAAGTGTAGTTAGTTGGTGAGGTTTATGGAAAGAATGGAAGATAGCTTCCAAGTTTGAATTCAATCTTGGGACTTCGGATGGGTATGCCTCTTTTTTCAAAAGCATTGTCCCACAATAAGTTAAAGATTGACTCTCTAGAATATGGGACAGTACCGTTAGTTGTGAATTATTTGACGAGCTGAAATAAAGAAAAGCCTGTAACAAATTAATTAGTACTGTTTTGAGTTTTGACTAAATTTAAACCTTACGAAATGAAAAATCATAATGTATCCTTTATATCAAAGAAAAGGAAGCAAAAAGAAAACGACGAAGTTCACGCCAGAAAAAAATCTCATCTTTAGCAATTTAAAGTTTTATTTTATTTTATTTTAGAATAAGGTCATTTAGTTAGATATGCATGATTCACTGTATGAAATACATAGTTTATTCCTCTTCGGCTTTCCTGAGAAATAGAACTCGTTCTTTGTGGAAATTACGGTAGAGTCACTAATTATTTGTGCTAGAAAGTTTTGTTTCTTTATTATATTTTAAGAGTCAAAACATATGTAATATTGGGCTCATTTTGCTTGCCCCCTCCAAAAACATAAAACCAAAAAAGATATGCCTGTTGGAAGTACACAAGGAATAAATATTTGTATTTCAATGACACGACATCCGAGTTGCGAATATAACAAATTCTGGGTGTTTAAAGAAAGAAACAACGTTTTTCTAATTCACAGAAGAGCATGAGTGAGAGGTTTTCAGACTTTATCTAATACATTCACGGCCTTTTGTTGCCTTGCGGGTGCCGGGTGGCGTGTAATAGCCTAAAGGGTCGACACTCGACACACCTTTGTTGCTTTATCACATTCAACACAGTAAGTAGCCTCAGAAGATCAAGCATCCAATAAAACTAAAATGTATCGTGCCGTGCGTCGGCCGGGTGTGGACCGTGGACGTCTGGACGAGAAAGGAGCGGGACCCACGGGCAGAAGTAGTTGTTCCCCTTGCATAGCATTTAATGAAATTGTACAAACTTTCAATTCTATTCCGTCTGATATAACATAACCAAAATTTAATGCGATCATCAAAACGGAGTGGATAAATGGCGTTACCCATCTCTGTGTGCTCTTTGGTCTTGTGAAACTTGCTTTTCAATGAAGCTAAATCAAAATGACTTTTATGTATAGTCACCACTTTAGTTCCAGGAAATCCCAAAGGACCAAACAAAAGTATTAAGCGGTCGTTTTAAACGCAAATCAGCAATATATTTTTGTAAAGTAAGTCGTACTATTCGATAATGACAGAACTACAACGGTCAACATGGTTAATTTTGCAAATAATGCCGGGTCAACCTTTTCTACTCTTTTATTTAATCATACATATGTATTAGAATTTTCGACATTATCATAATGTAAGTTTTGTAAATAGATTTCATATTTGATTCTTAATAAAACAATCTTGGTCTAAAAGCAAAAAACAATGTATCTTTAAGCGTGAGATTGTAGGTTCGAAATTTGGATGAAGATTCTTATGAATATTTTAATTTGAAATAAGTTGGAAGTGTTGATACCTAATTTATCAAAAAAAAATGGGTAATACTAGAGTCAGATGCGATTCGAGACTCAACTATTAAAATTTCAAATAGAGATCCACACCACTAAATGTGATCTTTATGTTGAAATTTTTCTTGGAGATCAGAATTAGATTTTTTTTTTTGAAAAATTTTAACTATTTTTTCATATTATTTAAAATGTTAACTAATTAGATCGGGAAATTTCTAAAATTCAAAAAATAATACAGAAAAAAGGAGAAAATGTATAATTCTGTCTTCAAGGAGATTTCAAGGAGATTTCATTATATAGAAAAATTTAGCAGTTAGGATTAGCCGTTATGATCTCAAATTAAAATCTGATCGGTTTGACGAGCTAAAGTGTCAAATGCGTCAAACTCTAGCATTACAACAGTTAATCTGAACTACTCATTTTGGTTGACCTTGTCAAACGCGATCATATATATTAGAGATAAAATATTACAACATTATATTACTTTTTTACTATAATCTCTATGTATGATTTAAATTTTAGATATAAGCATTGTATTAATTTTAATATTTCACAAGATACTTGACCTCGCTTAAAAAGGTTTATTAGAGCACACCGATGACTGTTAGTTAAATGACCATCCGCTCCTTATTGATTTTGAAGTTCAATCCAAGATGCGGAAATAAACGGCATTCCGTTATTTTATATATATATATATATATATACATTAAACCTATGGTGCATTGCAATGCACAGAAGCTTCGGTGCATACTGATCCAAACTATTCGATCTGCTTAGAAATGATCGATCCAAACCGTCAAATATGATCTCCCTAAGGAAATCTCCTTGCCGTCCAAATTTTATATTTTTTCAAAATTTTTATGTATTTTTTTTGGATTTTTAAAAGCTGGTATTTTTGAACGGTTCAGAAAAAATTAGATTAGTGATTTTCTAAAATTTTAAAAAAATAGTAAACAAATTCTAAAAAATATAAAATTTGGTCAGCAAGGAGATTTCATTAGGGACAACATATTGGACTGTTTGGATCGGTCATTTCGAAGCAGATCGAAGAGTTTAAATCAATATGCACCATAGGTTTTCTCTCTCTCTATATATATTTTTTTCTTTCATTAAAAAGCTAACGCCCTTAATGTATGACAAACGTGCTATGGTTTAGTTTTTCTATTTTATTTTATTTCATTGGTCAAGCATGACTATCGGCAATATTTTATAGGTAGTTCTAATAATTGGTTAATACGTACCTGCGGAAAATGACTACAAATGTGTGACTATATAACTTCGAAGACTGGCTAAGTGGCTAATTAGCTAGTTCCGGTCTTCCGGAGGCATGCAAGCGACGCGATCAAAAATCTTTTAAGTGGGAAATAATTTAGCGCATCAACTAATGCAATACAATTATGCTTTTCAAAATATATAGGTAGTCTTTTCATACAATTTAAAGAAGAGCAGGTCCAATCTTGCGAAACAACTTGTGCTAGCCCAAGATTAAATTAGGTTGAAAGAAAATTTACTTATTATTAATTTATTATTATTATTTTTGTTTTGGCAATAGTACTATAGTAGGCTTATTTCTATCTGAACTGGAACTGTCAAGATACTTAAGTACTAATAAGATAGGATGGAGGTTACTGAGACAACGCATCGATCAGTGTTGACTGATGATGCAAAATTAATTTAGGCTCCATAGTTTGACCGCAACCTGTTTGGAAATTTATGTCCACCAGCTCTTGTCCGAAGCTCTATTGGTAGGATTTTTGTGTATTGATATATGACAATTGACCTTCTAGAAAAAAAGAATATAACTGGATGGAATTCGAAAAATTGTATCATGCGTAATTTTTTCATTAATATTTCTTGTGTAAATTATCGGTATATGAATTAATTTCTTTCAAGTTTACAACAACAATGTTTGTATCAGAGTCTTTTTATTAAAAACAATGAATGTACACTTGTAAGTAGGGTTGCATAACATCTTAAACGGTCACGAAAGAAGGAGCTTGCGTTAATCGTTTCGTTAATGGACGAAATTATTGTCCTTTGCGTCTTTCGTTTTGTTCTTATAACGCAACAAATTACCTGTTTCGTTCAATAGAACGATAAAAAACAGTTAAACGTTGAAATAAAACCATAAACATATTACTTTTACAGCCATGAAAATATTACTTTTACAACAAAATGAGGTTTTTATCAGCAAAGAATTAAACTACAAATCAACATCAAAATACAAAGTAAATGTTCAGGAATTAGAAAACAACTATAGATGCCTACTACTAAATCTCCTACAATCAGAATTAGCTGATAAAGATTCAGCTGAAACCAAATAGCAACCTTTACCAGCAAATCAGGTACAACACATCTGACCATCCTCCATCTCTGGCCTCCTCCCTCTGAGCTGCCCATCCTCGAATCTCATTACTGACGCAGGGTGACTTACAAGGCAACCAATTTCAAATCCTTGAAAACCTTTTAGAATTTGTCCTTATCAATTTTTTAATCCAAATCTATTAAAGTTCACAATATCTCTCTTTCTTTTGGTTTATTTAATTGAATGATTAGATTAACAAAATACTTATATACAGTGGAGGGAAGTCACAAGAATCATCTGTTTTGCACTAAGCAGATTTTTACAAATTTGCATGCAGGTACATAACAAAGTAGTAAAGTACAGCCAGGATGTACCAGTACCAAAGACACATAAGTTAATAATTTTCTCTCTCTTTTTTCACGTTTTAGTTAATTTATCAATCCATCCAATTTCAACAATAAAAAAATTGAAGAAAAAAATGAACCTGATGCAATTGACAAGGATTTCCATTGCTGTAGAATCAACTGTCTCCAGATAAAACCTCAATTAAAAACACAACTTTAAACCCAATACAATCTATAACAAAACCAATCAAAACTGAAATTAAGCTCAGTGGACAATACCTAGCTATAGAATGGTTGGTTCGGTGATCAGATTGGCCCGGTTTGTCACCGGAATTAGACATCGCCGGAGTCTTCAATTCTAATCACCTTGAAACAATTCCTTTCTCCTTGTGCACTAACAGTGACTGCCTAATTGAATTGTGGTTAGTGGATGGCGTCTTGTGCAACTTCCTGGAATGAGAGCGAGAGGCGAAGTCGCGGCTGTGAGTGGCCGCGAGTGGCGTCACAGTACAACACCATTTCTATACCTTATGCAACTTCTTTGACAAACGGATGAGGAAAGGGAGTGGCTGCGAGTGGTGTTATTGTTGTTGGAAGAGGATGAGGAAAAGGAATTGGGTGGAGGGCTTAGATGGAGAGAGAGGAGTGGAGAGGCAGTGTTGACGTTGTGCTCAATCGGGTGAGAGGGGTGATCGGAGAAGAGAGAGTGAGAGACGGAGAGCGATAATAGAGCGATAATAGAGGAGTGGAGAGTGCTCACCTTAAACTTCAATCGTCCGATTCTAATCCAACGGTGAGATGAAAAGTAAACGTAAGAAATAGAAAAACATAGCACAAAAGAACTGCCCGATTTGTCCAACCCTTCGTCTCCTCCTTTTCTTCCGATCTAAAAGTTACTTTCTCCTCTCCGTAAAGGATTCGGATTCTGTGACCTGCCTTCTATTTTCTCCGCACGAATAGGTCCCTGCGTCTAAAATAGTTTCACACAAAAGGTCCCTGGTGCTGAAATAGCGTACCAGTACTGCAAGAGGAAGGAAAAACAGACGGGTACTAAGCTCGTATCAACTCCTAAACACCTCACAAACAATATCCTAGCCTCACAAGTAAACATACAAGCATAAACTAGCACAATAGAGCTAGTCTCATTGCCGCCTCAATTGTACCCTCAATAACTTTCTTTTTTTTTTTTTTTTGCTTTTAGCCCCCTTATTTTTCATGTCGCTATAAATTCAACATTTGTGACGATTTATTATCCAATATTAAAGTATAATTGATTGCAATTTGTACATGGTTGCTTCAATCTCCTTATATTTTATCTAATATGACATGAAAGCAAGAGATGGACAGCCAACCGATTCCAAGGTTATTTAATCAATTTAAATCTTTCCATCTTATTGGCTTTCATTCTCTTTCATTACTATGAAGTCATTATGTTAGTTTCTACGAATTCGAATCCTCTACGAATGAGAGAGCGGCTTTTAGATCGGAAGAAAAGAAGGAGACGAAGGGTTGGGCAAATCGGGCAGTCCCTTCTGTGCTATTTTTTTCTATTTCTTACGTTTTTTTTTCATCTCACCGTTGGATTAGAATCGGACGGTTCAAGTTAAGGTGAGCATTTTGCTCACTTTTTAAGGCGAGCAGAGGATACGGTTCCTAGAGGGATGCGATGCAAAATTGGACTCGCATCCTCGGCAGTCAAAAAAGGACTGCCGTCTGCTGAGGGTAGTCGTTTGTCTTTTTTTTATATTTAAAAATTTTAAAATTCAAATGTCGAATTCAAACCGTTGATCTTGTTCAATTTAACGGGCGATGCGTTTTCATATAAGTTTTATAAAATTTGGAGTTGATTTGATATTTGATTAAGTGCTCAACAAATGAACGTATTAGAATTAATTAAACCAGGTTCGTTCATTTGTTGAGCACTTAATCAAATATCAAATCAACTCCAAATTTTATAAAACTTATATGAAAACGCATCGCCCGTTAAATTGAACAAGATCAACGGTTTGGATTCGACATTTAAATTTTAAAATTTTAAAATATAAAAAAAAGACAAATGACTGCCGAGGATGCGAGTCCATGCAAAATTAGGTTTATCGCCTCTCCTCCTCGTTCTCTCCGTTTTCGTTCTCATCTGCAATTAAAATAACAGCAGCAATGTAGAATGTAAAACGAAACGGACGAAATAAACGATCACGAAACACGTACATTTCGTTAACCGTTTCATTCTGAGACGAAACTGGATTTCTATTTATATTAACCGTTCCGTTTTTTAAAACGAAATCGAAATACTTAACGGTTTCGTTCCGTTTCGGACGAAACGAAACGAAAAAACGATCGAAACAGTTACCGTTTTCACCCCTACTTGTAAGTTAGCGTTGATAAGGGAAGGGGCCAGTTCGAGTTGAATATCCGGCTCGGCCCTCTTATCAAGAGATTAAAGTCCGAATCCAGTTCGGCCTTGATTTATGCCTAAATAACCGACCCCCTTTTGTAATTCTCGATTCTGTGCAGTAATAGCCCACCGAGCCAGCCCCTGGGTTAACTCTTTTTAAATAAGCCCGTTCGAGACAAAGTTCCAGACTAATAGGTGTCGTTTGGGATGGCCGGGAATAGGTCTATTTTCGGAATAGGCAATTTCATTCCTAAATTTTTCATCCAAATACTTTTGGAATAGGCAATTCCATTCCTAACACAATTTCCAATAACACTCTTCCCAATATCACTTTTCTCACTATTTTTCATCTCAATAACACTCTTTCCAACGCTATTTCTAAACTCATCATCCAAACAACATTTTCTATTCCCGGAATAGTCTCTTCCCACAATTCCTATGAATAGTGTTTTTCCCTAAATTTATACTATTCCTATCCTATTCTTAACTCATCCAAACGACACCATATAGTCATATACGAAAGGCCTATTTGACTTGAGCAGCTGCAGCTCTATTACTTTGCCTAATTGCCTACTTTTTAAAATGTCTCTAAGGTATGTGAGACTGTTTCTTGCAACATGCTATTCAACTTGAAATAGTTTCAAAATAGCACTTTAAATGGATTTACAAGGAACAAACTGCACTAGAATTAGTCACTTTTTTTAACAAACTACACTAGAATTACACTACAAATTATACTACTTTTGATTTTGTTTTTTTTTTTGTTTTATTTATTTATTTTGGAAATCACATTGAATGCTAATGCTTCGACTCCCTCATTAATTTGGTGAAATATGCACATGAAATATATGGAAACAAACCACCAAAATTATAAACCAAGTATACCTTCCATTAATATGCTAGTAAATCTAAGAAAAATGGTTTGCCTTGGCAAACGATTAACAAACACTAAATAAACCAAAAAATGCTTCAAATAGTATGGAAAGGACCTTGGCAACATAATATGACAGAAATGCTTAAAATAACACCAAAATTAATAGTAAAGATGACTGATTTCATAATAAAAAAAATTGTTTCATTCTTTCATACCAGAGAGTGTTTGCCTTGCATAACAAAAATCTCCATGGAACAAGAAAAATGAAACTAAAAAAAAGGCTACATTAGTTACAAAACATTTTCTTTTGGTTCAGTAGAAAAATCCAAGAACTTTTCTGCTTGCATAAAATAATATAAAAAATATTTCGAAAGAAATAAGCAAGAATCAGGGACACTTTAGTCATTACAAAATTATGGAGTGTAAAGTTCAGGATTTTGGATCAAAATTAATTACAAAGGTTAGAAAGTAAATTTTTAACATTGTATTGAGACTTTGATGCATTGTCTGAGTACCAAACTTTTTCATTTAATTGCAAATTTCAATATGAGTCATTCGTTCATCTACAATGGCACCAGATTGGCTGGTAGCAGCAATATCTACAATGGCACCAGATTGGCTTTGAGATAAATAGAATTTCATTATCTTCTCAGTTTAACTTTGGTAAAAACGGTTTCAACACCACACTCGAATTACACCAGGTACATAGGAGACTAGTCAATTTTTAAGGAATTCTGTTCATTGTGCTTATCTATTTTATTTTATTTTTTCTGGCAAATCAGAAACAGACTTCAATGAATTTCATGTTACTTTCCATGATGAAGAATCACTAAACTAAACAAGGAAGCAATGAATCGTTGAGTAGCAATCAGCACATTGTACCAGGCTACCAACTTAAAAATGAAACTCTTGTCCTGTTAACATATAAAAAGAACAAAAGTCATTACAGAATAATGCAAGCTGAAGTTAAGTTGAAAGATGGTTCTAACCATCACTCTAATAAACACTACAAATTTAAGCTTTTTTCAGGTCCAAAGTTCACATAATCTTTATTATTGAAAGCACTTCTATCACAACACTGGACCCATTTAAAGTTGTATTCAGGTCCTTGCTTTTTTGAGTAAATATGTTGAAAAGGAAAGAAAAGTACTCTGTAATGTATGAAAGCAGTAAACATTTTATATTAATATATACAAACCCACAGTTGCAATAAACCGTGCCATTTCATTACTGACAACAAATTTTACTAGCTAATTTCACAAATTAAAGTTTACTCTTTCATTACAACAAATCAAAATCAACCACACAAATGTGAATAGAAATTTTAAAAGAACCAAGAAATACTCAACATTTACTGTGGCGATATAGTGATGGTCGAGCCAACTGTTGAAAAGGAAATCATTTCTTAACTTGGTTGTTTCGTTCAAGAGAGAGAGACAGTTTAACCTGATTGTTTCGTTCTGACGATTGAGAAATCGGTCTCTAAGCCTAGCCGCTCCGACAATTGAGAAGCGAGGCTTGAAAGCTGGGATTGGGGTCAAGTTTTCGAGTAGTCAACAAGGTTCGAGACATCGAGAGGGGCGGAGCGATCTGGGCTCGAGGGCCGAATGAAGGAGGATCGATCGACTCAGTCGAGCATAAAGTTATCTAAGGGCCAAGCCAAGTTTTCAGCTCTACTCGAAATAAGCTCAGCCCACTTACGAAGAAAGGGATGTCTGATCCGTAAGCCCACGGATGGACCCGGTCCACTAGCAAATATAAACATGTCAGAAATTGTATTGGTCCAATTTGACTATGCAAGAGAATTTCATCAAGCAAAATATTGTTAAAGTTCTACAGAGAAACAATTACATGGAATTTACAGTTCAAAATTATTGAATGCTATCGTGTACCAGTTGATGGTACAGTCTACTAGCAGAAGTAATTCCAACTAAGTGTTTGTGTACACATGAAAACTGACATGATTGGCGCAAAAAGCTTGGCAGGATGTTGTGTACCAGTTACTAGTAAACTCCGTACTAGGCAGCATCACAGATTAGGGGTAGGTGCCACATTAAAGGTATTAAGGTTCTAATTGAAATATTCGAACTTTCATCTATCAATTGATTATTAAATCTTGTTTGTAAATTTCTTGCAGATAATTTTGCTTTTACACTAGAATAGTAAACAGTTGCTCTTATCGCTTTTATAGAAAACATTAACCACAGTTCTCAAAGTTACTGAAATCTCGCTTGTCATTAGCAACCATCGAGATTATATGATCATTTAAACACCTTTGACTATTCCATAGGAAACCATCAATACATAATCCTCCTCTTATTTGAGCAAAATCAAAAAGTAATTACAAGCCACTCTCTTGAAAACAAAAGATAACCAAACCAATTAACACCACAAACCGCACTTCGACCAAATTAGGAGACTCCTGAGCCACTTTGGTCTTATTCTGTGCTATTCATTATGAAAACAAACATAGGAAAACCAAAAGATTTAGTTATAGGCATCAGGGTTGGCAACAAGGTACGCCTCACAACCCTTGATAACTTTGGTGAAAGTCCCCTTGGCCTTCTCGGTCTCCTCTGCATCATTGACTCCTGGTAGTGGCTTGTAATATCCAGTCACTTTGACCACGCTGCCTCCAGCCTTGGGCTCGACCTTGACGTGGGTCGAAGCCGACTCAACATGTACCCCCAGCCCGCCACCCTCGACCAGGGTAGATTTAGCCTCACATTTCTCAATATCTATGAAGTCGAGGCGTTCCTTGACAACAGGGAATGGACCTCCTACAGAAGTTTTATGTCAGTACAGTTGCAATTAGTAGAAAATGTAGTTGCTTTGATGCTAAACAATTCAACAAAACAGACTTTTTGAAGACCAATTGTATTTTTCTATCAGTCCTGGCCTATTTGTGAAACAGTACAAATTCAACTTATGTTTATATAATAATTTAGTCATTATGATCTCTAGATGGTTCGTTCTACTACTGTATAACAGTGAACATATGCCACTCTGCTGGAGTAAGAAAGAAAATGACCGTGGATCTTTAGCATGTGAAATAATCAATGCGTGCATATACTCTAGATCAATACCTGGGGCAAAGTTGAATTGCCTTACGCTGCCAACACCTCCTTCACCTGATACTGGAGCAGCACTGACAATCTTTTCAGGAGCAACCTTGGGGGCCAGGTTGTGCCAGTCTATGAAGGCTGCCTTGAAGAGGCGAGGGGCCGGGATGGTAGAATCAATCTCGACTGTCCAGCTGGAGCTCATGGTTTCTTTTGTAAAGGTCTGATCTGAATTAATCGAAAGTGCTGATTAAATGTTGATTGTGGTGACTGGAGTTGGATGGAGATCTAGTGACCCTTCAAAGGGTTTAAATAGATCCGTGGCAAGTGTAGTTGGTGAGGGTTATGGGAAGAATGGGACAAACCTATTAGTTACCAACTTTGAATTCAATCTTTCGGATGTTATCTTCCTAATATTTTCCAAAAAGATTGCCTTACATGAGGTAAGAAGGCTGACTTTCTAGAATATGGGACCTACTTTGGATTGTATACAAATTATGAATTGAGCTTGATAAGGTGAGATCAAATAAAGCCAAGGAACAAATTATTTGTGTAGAGTTTCACCTTACTATATAAAATTCTAATAATAAAATGTAATAATTAAGGTTTCGGCTTCAAGAAAGTTCTGAAGTTGCATCATGATTCTGGATGCTCTTCTTCAAGAAGAGTGGTGGGCGCTCCCACTAATTTCCAAAAAAAAAAAAAAAAAAAAAAAATTTGCATTCATGACTACGCCAATATTGGTCAAATGCTGATCTTTTTGTTATTAAATAATTTGATTTATGCCATTTCAAAACACATCAATGTTAAATATGCCATTGCAAAACAACTAATTGGATGTACCATTATAAAACTACCAAAATTTGATATGACATTATTTTTAATAAAAAACTGTTTTTTTATAAATATTATAGTTGAATGTCGGATTTTCGGGAAATTCCTTAAAAGCCCTTCGGAACAACTGCCTCTAATGAAAATATAAAATGAAAAAGATGTTATGTTTCTTGGCGTGTTCCGAGGCTAGCATTTCATCTTCGCTTCTGGTGAGCATTCTTTGCATATTCCTTCTTCCTTTCTTCATGATCCGTCCAACAACGAGATAATTGTTCGTTCTTGCGTTCTTGATGGGTGATTTTCTGGCTTTTTTTTATTTCTGTTTTAGTTCAAAAAGAGAACAGCTATTGTCCAAAATTCTTTGATTTACTAAACCATCACGAGGAATCTCGAGCAGATGATTAATTACATTAAAATGATATAAATATAATCTCGACTCATATGGTTCAAAAAAGGCAACAGCTATATGTTGAATTTCAATGTATAATAGTGATATATTCGAAATATATTATAGTCATTTTAATTGATTGATGACACAAAATTTTTTTTTTATATGGCATAAAACTAAATTGTTGTTTTGCGATGTCATATTCTGATTTTCTAATTTTTTCAATTGATTCTTTTTATTATCATGATGATTTGCTACTTCAAAAATGAAATTGCTCACCATCGTCGTAGAGATTCCCTCATCCCTCATCCCCATCCAGCATCCTCATTACTGACGTGTTTTCTCTCTTTCATTTTCTTCATATAATAAATAAAGCGATAACTAATTTTTTAATTTTATTGCTCATCTCCTGGATTTATCATCTAGAGCATAATCCCATTCTCCCTCCCATGTATCTCCCTTCCAACCTTCCCTGTGTTTCCCTTCATATCCATAACTTCTTTTTTTTTTCCAGGTGAAAAAGTTTTCAGAACAATTAGGATCTAAAACTAGGAAAATTAGCTTGTTTCAAGAACAATTAGCTATATAAACTAGAGCAATTAGTTATATTAACTATAACAATTAGTGTAATTTTTCTAATTGTGTTAGTTCTGTAAACTAATTGTCCTAGTTTTTTGCGGGGATGGGGTCCCATGAGATGGAGGGAGGGAAGCGTAAGCATCAGGAGTAGAAGGGGTAAGGGAACTAGGAAGGAAGGGGATGGGATAGACATGCTGGATGATAGGAATGAGATTCCAGAAACGAAAATGATGAATTAGATTGGAAAAGTAATCCATAAATAGAAAAAATGAAAACGCATTCTCATTAATTATCCAGTGTCCCATAGATGGAGATGATGGGACTATGAATTTTGGAGATGATCCTTATCAGTGCCATAATTCGCTTAGGTGAAGTTAATTACTTTTTTATTGAGTTGATTAAAATGACTTTATGCACATGATCAATAACTTTTTTTCAAGATGACATTGCAAAAGACCACTTCAATGAGTAGTTTGGATTTTGCTGTGAATCAATATTGCAATTGCTTTGCTTTTATAAGAAGAATATCATAAGTCGTAACACTTAGGATTGCTTTTAGAAAATGTACTGAAAAGTATAACTTAACTTTAATAAGCTGTTCAAACTGAGCTTCAAATAATTGACTCGAAGACCTGTGACACTTCAAGCATATGGTTTTTGTCTAGGCTAGATTATACATAGATTTATATATAGTTTTAAGTTAGAATTGTGTATCAGGATAGCAGCCCAACTCTGCCAACTTCGTGCCGTTGTCAATGTTAAATTTTCCCTATAATTCCAATTTAGGCCCTCTTTCAGATAAGAGCCTAATTCTTCGCTGAAGTACCGCGAGGGACTCGGACTGCTGCTTGTACCCTTCATGTCCATACGAATGTAACTCAGATCAGTTGCAATGAGACCGAGAACCCAATTATTGGGCTCGGACTTGTTGAAGGGGTATGAATATTGAATTAGTCGGTATAGAAAAAAGGATTATAATTATGACTAGGAAGCGAGAGGAATTCTTTGCGATAATGCACTTTATATGATGGATTATTTAGGCGCCCAAATTTGACCGTTACTTGCACCCGCCAGGTTTTTTCCGAAGCTGTAGGCCTTTTTGGTTGACCTTTGATTATCAATCAATCAATAAATAAAAATAACTGAATGGAGTTCACCATGACCAATTTGTAGTCTCGATATTCGTAATTGTTTTATAGACTTATTTAGCATGTTTTTTCTTTAGATTATAACCAGCAATTTAA
Organism: Rhynchospora tenuis; assembly: GCA_027725995.1. Taxonomy (NCBI): domain Eukaryota; kingdom Viridiplantae; phylum Streptophyta; class Magnoliopsida; order Poales; family Cyperaceae; genus Rhynchospora; species Rhynchospora tenuis. The sequence continues at coordinate 53,724,392 of CM050888.1, forward strand.
GAAAGAGATTAATCGATAATTATTTATTTTGACAATCATAAAAAGCATTTATATTTTCAATCTAATATTATAAGCCTTACCTATATATGCAAATATTATGTCTGTAAAAATAATGAGATTTGCTGCATGTTTTAATATATCAACTCTTAATGCATCATCAAAATATACTTTATCTATATATCTAATTACATACTAAAAATATTCTAGTTTTATACTGCTTAAATTGAAGGATTTAAGAAAATAAGTAGCAGCTTAAACAAGTATAGAGAAACCACAAATAGCTTAGACAAGGAACATGTGCAAATTGGATTGGGCCAACTCAACATCGGACTACGTCTAAACATTGGAAGATTTTTGGGCTTAAAATGTATGGCGAGGGGGAAAAAAAATTGTATGTATAATGCCAGAATAACCGACACATTTTGGTTTGCAAAAAACACAGGACTTTAGGGGAAAAAAAAAAAACAATTGTAATGAATTGTAATAAATTAATAAATTAGTGTTCAAATTGGACCTCCGTTCTGGGAATCCTTTGGAAGCTTGTCAGACTCGGTCTCAGTGCTCATTTCTCCTCTCTCTGGAACTGGGATCCTTTAAAAGAGACATTTTTTGTCTTCTTCTATTTGGATAAGGACTTCTTATTGCTTGAAGAAATTTGTGAGCTATCCTGTCAATGTAATTGCAGAATGTTGATTGTAGAGTACTTTTTTCGAAGAACTACAAAATAAAGAAAAAAAAATGAAGTTCTGGAGATGTCATAGCTCTCCTAATGAAAACGAAAAATAACGTTCCAGAGATGGTGAAAAATTATTCATAATATATAGCTTGAGTTGATCATTAAATTTCATATTTTTTGTTCCGATTTTTTTTTTCATAATCACAAGTCATTTTGTGCATAAAACCTTTACCAATTAAGAGCTTGCCAAATATTGTTAGAAATTAAACCGTATGTTTTAAAGTTGTGAAACATGATCATTTTATAATTTAGAAGAACAAATTTTACTTTTAATAAGATATTATCATTATTTCTAATATCTTCTCTAATTTTTTACCTTAAGCATATCAATTTATTTTTAAAATATTTGTTGAGAGCAACCGCCTGCCAATCAATTTATTTTTAATATATTTGTTGAAAGCAATCTAGCATATTAACGGAAAAAACTACATATAGTCACTTCCAATTGTTTTATTTTTATTGGAATCAATATAGGTTTGCCATGGACTGTTTGATAGACCACAAGGTCCACACCTATTATTCCCCCAATGAATTCAAATTACATCCTCTCCACTTCTAGAACAAAGGAAAACAAGAAAAGGACGCCACAAGCCTACAATAATTTGTGTGTATTTGTTACATTAATCTAAAACCTTTTCACATCGCATTCAAATTCGGTTTCCAACAACTTTAGTCAACGTCAACTATCATGTGTGTAGGAGAAACAGAACTTCAAAGACAGAGAAGGAACCGTCAAAGTCAGGTAGGTTTGGTATAAGCTTTGCTGAACAGATATCAAATAATTCAATTTGTTAAATAAATGAATATTACATAATACGACGTATGTATTCTCGGCTTTATTCAATATATGATGTACAAAGGTCCATAAGAAAAATAATGAAATAAAATTGTCAGTTTGATCACGATGAAAGTTCTGATCCAATCTGATCCCGAGATATTTGCCTTCTAGTAGAATTTCAAAGTGTAATACTTCTGCGATTGCATTTTGAAGTATAACACTTCTAGAATTATAGGGTCTTTATGTTCAAATTATGTGTAATAATTGGTCCGTTCAAGTTCAGAGTTCAATATTTTATTTATGTTCAAAGGTTAATATATATTTTCTTTGGACTGGTTACATAGACCCGACTCTGGAATATTTTGTCTGCATTAAAACAGGTCACAAGTCCATCAAATCCCACCCGTCTATAGAAACGTATGTGTTGATTTTTTCTTAATGTTTTAATACAAAAAATCAATTTCAATTTTCAAAGTGTGAAGTTAGCTCTATTTATTTCCCGAGTCTGTATAATTATATAATGTAATGTAATCATTCGTCCATAATCTTTACGGACAATATTTATTTGATCAAGACAGATTATGTAAAAATGACTAGACTAAGCTACAAAATAATAATAATAATAATAATAATAATAATAATCTGAGTGGACTTCATCCTGATAAAAAGAATATTAAATTCATAGGCTTTTGTTAGTGAATGGGAGAGAGAAAATTACTTTCAACGCTGAGAATCATTCTTAAGCAAATTTTTTTTTTTTTTTTATGAAAAAAGGTAAGCTTGCCAATGCACCCAAAAAAACTTATGTAAATGATCCTATGTAGAAAATAACCCCAACGTAAAAATCTGCTATTGATAAAAACAAGGCCGGACGAAAATAAATCGGATTCAGCTTGACAGCCACTGTCAAGGTTTCTAAAAAAAAAAAAAGAAAATAAATCGGATTATTGTTTGGAATATTTCTTTATTTACATTTAACAGTAACGGGACGAGAAACCATCTTTGACATGGATAAGTTAGAAACGAGTTTATACTAGTTAAAAGAACTTGCGCATTTAATTTCAAAACTATATCTAATTGATTTTAAATAACGAACTTATACCGTTTAGATTGATCTATTTCACAAATAATTCATATATCAGTTGTAAATTTGTGTATTTATTTAAATTAAATCAAACTATAAAAGAATAAACATGAAGGTATTAAAATAGCTCTTAAACTTTCATTTTCTTAATCACTATAATAATAATTAATATACTCAAAATTTTAGAAACTTGGAATATAAATGAACAAATTAAAGCCAATGTTATAGGTTTTACAATTGAGCTCACCAACCATTCTGTCAAACTTAAAACTCATTTTAGTTGCATAAATTATATTATTATTGTTATTATTGTCATCTCTATCACCAAAATTTACAGATTATTGTTTCACTAATTTTTATGTTAGAAACCATCGGAAAAATTACTGGGATGGGAATCAGTCAAGGATATACTTCAATGCTTATCATTTTCAGCATTATTTAATGGTCCAAATTTTTGTTTGCAAGTGCATTGCATAGAAACCTTCCATGATTGGACAAAACATGTCAGTTGTCAATTTGAGATTTTGCTTATCCTAATTGACCAGTTTTTTCTATTTTCTCTTGCTATGGCCTATGGAGTAGAAAACAGTTCGTACGAACCAGTAGAATTCTATATATAGGACCACAGCTTGTCGTCTAGTATGTTGATTGTAAGATATCTTGACAAAAAGTATAACAAATTATAGAGAAATCTTGTGTTTACTTAATGCCAAAAAGTATAACAACACAACGGTTTCAGGTAGGGACATTTTTTTGTTTGGAAGCAAAAATTCGTCAGTTAGATTGGAAATCATATTAGAAAATTTATTAAACAGAGTATGGCTGATATTATCAAATATTATTTCGAATACTTCTCTAATTAATATAACTTCCGCAACTCAGTATAGTATAATTTACCATTAATTAGACGGTCAATTAATCGAATTTTTACATATTATTTGACGTTCATATTAAAATGTATAAATATTCATAATTCTAATAAAAAATAAATTACGTACCTTTATAAAAAAAATTAATATATACTTGTTTGCTATTTTTTACTCATATATCAAACAATAGAATTTGGCATCGATCATTTCATTAGAGGTAACCAAAAGTAACAAAATTTTTCTTTACAATCTACTTTTGTGAAATATTTATAGGGTAAATTATTAAAAACTAATCAGTTAGAAAAAGATTCCAAAATTCTGTTGAAATTCAAATAAGGAAAAAATTGCGCGTTCTAAATGAAGTTTAGTTTAAGATATTTGTGAAATTTCAAAATTTCATATTTATTATCCGGATAGATAGAATAAACTATAATAAATTAATGCTCTTCATAATATTTTTCATATAAAAGTTCCAGTTAAAATTATAATTCAACTTAAAAAAATATCATTAAAGTTTTTATGCGTACGACAAAAAAAAAGGACGATATGAAATCTTGTGAGTCTAGTACATGTAGTCTGGGATCATCGAAGTAGAGTTGGGGTTAAATAGTAATAAAGAAAAAAAAAAAAAAACTCTATGCATTTTGTTACATCAATTCATATTTGATAATTTTGACAGTCGATTAATAAGTTGAATGACCGACAAATCAGTTTTAATAATAAAAAGAATATTAAAATAATTCTCTTCATGATATTTTTTCATAGAACAGTCACATTTTAAATAACAATTTAAGTTTATTAAAAATTACAATTAAAGTTTCTACAAGTGTACAAATGAAAAAGAAAAATACGAAATGAAATCTTGTGAAGTCTACTATATAGAGTTCGGGTTAGATATATCTAGAAAAATAATTATATGCAATTTGTCATATTCAATAGATGATTGATAGGTTTGGCAGTATATCACTCAGTTTTGGATGATAAATTAATCATTTTGGAAAAATAACCTCCAAATAATCAAATTTAATAGTCACTTTTTACATCATGCATATATATCATAGATTCATAATTAATATTTGATTTCCACAAAGCTGAAAATCCCCATCTTTCCTTTTGCTTTCTTTTGGATATTTTCCCACACTTCGCGTTATATAAAAATAAATATCATGGTTTTATAGAAATATCATTACTTTAAATATCTCTTAGAGATACTGACGCAGCTTTACAAAAAAAATAAATTATAACCATCTAAGCCACCAAATCAATTATAACTCATCAAGCTAAACACGATTTACAAATTACAAGGCTACTTTATCCTATTATTATTAATCTTCCTGGCCGTTGATTGCATTTGTTGTTCTCGTGATGTCCTCACTCAAACAAGAACACCATCCATTTGCCTTCAAATGAATTGAATATTACGATTTTTATTTCTCTCTCTCTCTCTCTCTCACACACACACACACACAATCCATTTGAAGAGGATCCAAATGAATTGGATATTACTATTTTTATCACACACGCTAACGCATATGACAATGAAAGCGTATTTCCATCATAATATTTTCTGGGAATTTACTAATTGAATCAATTAATATGCTAGGTCAAATGACTCCTTTGCAATCATATTCTGTTAACTAAATATCTTTAAAATATTTAATACAATTTTTTTTTTTAAGAAAGAGGGAGGTCTTTGCCATCCAACTTGTTTTGAAATTCAAGGTACATGCGGGGCTTGAACCCTTGACCTCTTGGAGGTCAGCCTAGTGCTCTTATCACTGAACCACTAGGTCACATGCTAATACAAATTAATAACTTTGTTTAGCAAAATATAATTAATAATTAACTACAGAGTGATCAATTAAATAAATAAACTTATATATCGTCTCAATTGTCAAGCATATACAACTGATTTAAGAAATAACTAGCTCCTCTCATGTGGAATTTTTCAAGCGCTTCCAAACCGAATTCAGATATGTTGTTGCGCGAATAATACCATGAATAATACCAGATTGATAGGTCCGAAAAAAATGAACCGTCCGATCAGAATCGAACGGCTCGTTAGGTGCGCTCCACACGTGCCGCGCTACACAGGATAAGGATCCTTCCAAACCGACTCGGTTATTTAATCTCGTTAGTAGCACAACATGCAACATATGAACGGGCTTTCGGGTTTGAATTGGTTCAACATTATTTTGTTATTATTTATATTGGTTTTTTTTTTTTTTTTTTTTTTTTGGGTGGGGGGGGGGGGGGGGGGGGGGGGGGGTGGGGGGGCATTGAAAGCCCCGTAAGCAATTTGGGTTTAATCCCGACTTTGGTCCGATGGATCAGAAGAACCTTTTTTATTCGATTCAATTCGATCGAACCGATCACTTGTCGACCTGACCAATTAATCTAACTTGCAATATTATTATAAATTAATTATGTTTTCTAATTATACAACTAAATCTTAATTAAGATATAATTAATATTAATCAAATATAATTAGTTTGTACTGTAACTTATTTAATACTAAGTTTTGTAACTTATTTAATACTAAGTTTCAAAGTAAATATAACAGATTACATTTCTTTGTGTCGGGTCCGGTGGAGTCGCCTCTGGCGCATCGACCTGACCGAGACAGGTCAGAAATTTTGAAAAGCGTACTAGACCCATTTAGTCAATAACTAGATCATATCGGAAATAGACGAATTATAATTGATTAATATTGATTAATGATTACTAGGTGACAGTATTACTCAATTTGCTTGGTTTCTAAATCTGGTTTGGACTTTCGGACGATTTATATAGAAACACTGATTCCATTTTTTTTTTTTTTTTTTGACTAGTAAACACTGATTCCATTCACCTCTAAGGCCTGATCAAAATGATTTTTGTGTGGGATTTCATTTCATTTATTGGAATTGATTTTTCGAAAATTCATCGGGTCTAATAACATTGAAATTTTGATCAAATGACGTCAAATCTATCCATTTTGATCAAAAATTTTCTAATGAAATGAAATCCCATGTTAAATAAATGTCATTCTGATCAGGACCTAAAAATAATCTCTCTATAGTCTATAATGATCAGTTCCTAGGAGTGGTATTTACTCCTTAACCTTGGTGCCTCCCTTTTTTGTTTATTTACTTATATTTCTTGCATTCATTGTTCATAATTTCATAAGCTTAGTATGAAGTACGCTCTCCAATTTTGATTGGTATTCCAGTTTCCAGTATTGTTTGGACTAATTAATTAGTACAGAATTGAAATTGCCTCCATTCCTCCAATGGTTAATATGGCAACTGGCCGTTACAATTAATTTTCCGGCCACTTGTTGTTCGCGCATCATATAAGTGTTATCAGCAAGAAGGGAAATAATTGAGGTGTCAAATTTTCACTCTATCACTGGAACCTTCTTTAACTACTTTAACATAACCATTGGTTCAGATGTTTCTCTTACTGATTTTAAATCTAGAAGTTTAACTGGAGTCGTCGGATCAATTAAGAGGGGACCAATGAGGTGAAAAAACTGTACAGGTTTTATGACAGAAAAAAAGAACTATGTGTAACCATTTATCTAGATGTTCAACAGTCTTCGCTTACGGCCGGCAATTTATTTTGAAGGAGAAAATCAAATGCCATTGCCTCCCAATTTAAAATCCCAACTGAGGAGGCTGGGACCTCCAGTTGAATTTCTCTTATGAGACACTTCACCAACTCAAGTTACTTACTACTGGTCTATATAAACCCCTGGGAGTTCCACTAAATCTTCATCACACTTCAATCACCACAACCCACATTCAAAAAAATCATCTGTCCTCTAGTTACGTTTATTTACCAAGCAATCATGAGCTTCACATTTGAGATTGAGTCGGCAGCTTCAGCCCCCCGCCTCTTTAAGGCAGCCGGCCTCGACTGGCACAACCTGGCTCCCAAACTGGCCCCAGAAAAAATTGTTAGTGCTGCTGTTTTGGAGGGCGAGGGCAATGCCGGCAGTGTTAGGCAATTCAACTTTGGTGCAGGTACAACTAATATTCTTTCTTGCCAGACCTACCAGACTGCAATAAGTAATTGTCCAAGTTATTAGAAAATGAATTATTCATAAACATTGTCAATTATATGCCATTCAACAATTAATGTATGTGTACCAAAACAGTCACATTTAATCGTGCAATTCTTATTTCTGGCAAGCTAGATTAATTTCTCTCAGTAATAAAATATGTTATACTGCTGAAAAACATGTGCAGGTGCCCCCTTCAGCCACATAAAGGAGCGTCTCGACTTCATTGACCTCGAGAACTTGGAGGCCAAGACCACCTTAATTGAGGGTGGCGGGCTTGGTGTTGTTATTTCATCAGCTTCAACCCATATCAAGGTTGAGCCAAAGGCCGGAGGTAGTGTGGTCAAAGTGACTGCTACCTGTACACCGCTGGCTGGAGTGAATGCTGCAGAGGAGGCTGAGAAGGCGAAGGCAACTTTCACTGAAGTTGTCAAGGGTTGTGAGGCATTCCTCCTTGCGAATCCTGACGCCTACAACTAGATTCTTTCAATGAGTGTGTATTTTGGTATTTTCAAGAGCATAAAGAATAAAACTAAAGGAGCTTTGGAGATAGGTCCTTTAGAACATGTGTTGTTAATTTGTTGAAGGTTTGTTTCTGAGAAAGAGTGGCTTCTTGTACTTCTGTTTTCTCTCTTTTTATTAAAATTATAAACAGGTTTCTATTACAATAATTGAAATATCAAAGAACTTTTATCTTTGTGTCACTGAGTCGGCTTCTATCTTAAATTTCTTCCACTGCTATAATAATTCAGACCGTAAAACATAACTGTCAGTAGGCTGGTACCGGAATCTGATTTCTGCTGGAGCAGACTAATATTTTCTCAGTGGCAAATTTTCCATTGCGCTCTGAAACCCCATTTAGAAGGGTGAGTCCGCGAATGATGTATTTACATTATTGATTTTTATTCAATGGTGAATTGACTATTAGTATGTAAAAATTCTGAAATTATTATGTGATGTACAAGTATTGTGATGCACCTCTAAAATTCTGTATTTTTTTTTTTAAATTAACAGTCAGATCCTAAAAAAGTTTCCTTCAAATTATACGTAAATGATATATCAGGTTGGTTATTTATACATCAAAGAAAGTCTGGCAATACTCTGGAAAAAGTGTAATTCTGGTAGAAAGTACCACAAATTCAATTCATTAACAATTCCTTGTCATGATACATCACAGATAAGCCTCATAACTTACAGAAGAAGTAGGTAAAATAGTTGAAATAAAGTTTTAGTAAAGGAAGTCCAGGTACAACAAGCGAGGGTGAAAAGCAAGCTTAAGAGATAATTTTAGACCCTTTAAATATTCAAATTGCTATGAAAGTTATGGTTAAAAAATCGGGGCTGTTAAATGCAATCAAGAGTTTAAGCAATTAAGCGACTAAAATTAGAAATTTTCGCTAATTATTCTTTTCTGAAAATGGAAATCGCCTCCGTCCGCTTCTCTCCTTCCCCTCACCCTACTTCACTCTTCTTTTTGTCACGTCACCCTCCCCTAATGATTTTCTCCCTCGTCTCCCTCCTCTTGCGTCTTTCTCCCTCTTTCACCTCTCTTCCTCCTCTCGCGCCTCTTTCTCATTCCTACCTCCCTTGCACATCTTTCCCTTCTCCACAGCGTGTTTTTTCCCTCTTTCTTTCTCACACTCGCATATGTCTCATTTCTTCCCGCTACTATCCTTTCTTCTTTCTTCTCTCGTATACTTTGTTACACAATCTTTTGTTTATCAGCATTACTGACAAATGTAAAAATAGATACTCCCTTATTAAAAACTAAATACTCCCTTAGTATACAAATAAATACTCGTTTATGACATTTAATGATATAAATATGTCAGATACTCCTTTATGACAAAAAAAATACTTCTCTTGAGACAAATAAATACTCTCTCTTAATTATTAGGCACTCCCTTAAATTAAGCATATATTTACACTTATTAGGTACTCCTTTGGTGCTTATTTACTCCATAATATTTATTATTTACTCCCTTGTTATTATTAGTTACTCCTTTTATTAGGTACATATAAAAATTTATTAGTTACTCCTTTATACACGTTATTTACTCCCTAAAAAGTACAAAAAATTATTTGTTACTCACTTATTCTTAATAAATACTCCATCTCACTATTTTAGTTACTTTTGTACAAAAATTATATTGTACAACTCTGTTCTAAATTTTTCCTTCATGTTTTTCATGTCCTTTTCCCTTCCAAACATGACACGAGCAAAGAAAAGCAAGAGGAAGGAGAAGGTCTAGAAAGTGGAGGTGGAGGGGTGGAAAAGGGGAAAAGGGAAAAAGGGGAGATGATGCGACGACTGGGAAAAGGGAAAAAAGTGCAGGAGGCAGAGGACTGGATGGAGATGAAGGAGAAGGTGAGGAAGGCGTGAGAGGGTGAGAAGAGTGGACGCGTGAGAGGGTGAGGAGAGGAGGTACGCGTGAGGGGGAGGGAATTAGACTCGCGCGCACAGAGTGAGCGAGAGGGAATTAAAATCTTGTGAGCGTGAAGGTGAGCACGCTCTGATTGCTTGATTGCATAAGACACTAATTGAAAGAAGTAATTCCTTTAAAAAAATTATTTTTACTATTTTTAAGAGATAAATAAATTAGTTTCATTAAAGAAATTTTTTGACATTGCATGGAAAAAAAATGGCAGAATTTATTGCAGCTTCCTGCTTTGTTTTCCTACAAAAATTTTCAGTGCCCAAAGCATTTTCAGTGCCCAAAGCACCCTGGCAAAATAAGGGTACCAGTAGAGGTCGTATTTGGGATTCATATTTCTGATTGCGTTCCTTTGTAAACGGATGGTTAGTTACTTAGTTGTTTGTACAATTTTCTTGTAATAAAAAAGCGGTAGATAAATTCCTACTGCTTACATATAAATATATCAATCCAAAAGTCTATTCAAGTAGACCAAAAGTTTATTTAATTTTGAATTCAAAAGTGTATTTAAATTTTGATATATGTGATCTTTGTGAGAGATAGACCTAGTTTTAAATAAAATCTAATTTTACCTAACGAGCCGCAAGCGTAAGACTGACGTTGGATATAGCTGGATGTAGAATCTACGGGACGATAGAATGACTACTAGAATTTACCTATTCACAAAAGTTAGACAAGAAATTTTTTTTTTTTTGGAAGGGGTTGGTATTTAAGAAGATGAAAAAATTTAATGTGTTTTTGGATGTTTTAGATGATAAAAGATGCAAGGTAATGTCTTAGAGGCTTACTGGCTTAGGTTCACCTTCTGTTTGTCATGGTGTGCCAACCCATCAACTTTCGTCGTTGGAATTGACCCATTCGTCGTACAAACAAGCCATACGCTCTACCATTTAGCCGTAGGTGCAGCCACAGGGACAACCGTATGTCCTGTCCGGAGATCATGTGCGTCATGTAAGTGGTGTATTTTCACTTGTTACTTATTATTTGGTTCTGTTAAAGGCTTCAACTAGTTATATTTAAACTCACAAATCCTCAACTTTCATATTTTGGACAAAGATTTTGTAATACCCACTGATGTTGACCATATTTTAACCGATTTTGACTGAGTTAACAAGAATTTTGACCATTAAGTTGTCAAAGGTTTTGAACATCATTTGAACCGAAAAAAAAACTTATATTGCCTATTTCATGTTTGTTGACCACAAATGGAAAAAGAAGGGGACACGTCATGCTTATACGTGTCTAATGTCCTATTAACGTGGCACTATTCCATAGGTGATTTAGGGTTCAGGGTTTAGGGTACTTAGGGGTAATCTTCAGTACTTAGAGGTAAAAATCCTAAAACTCTAAATCCTAAAACCCTAAAGATTACTCCTAAGTACTACGCGGTAGGATAGTGCGCTTGTATTCCGATCAAATCATACCTACAGTCGTCCGCTTACACAATGGTATTTTTTCTAAAATTTTTGGAGTATTCTAATGATGCGTTGCTTACGAATACACAAAACTAAAAATGAGTGCGTGACACTAGACTCCGCCTCCGGTGATGCCATGTGGGTCCCTTAATTCAGAAGTATGAACGAATAAGAGCGTCGTGTTGCATCAATTTTGCATTTAGATAGTATATTGAGAGTGTCTGTTCAAGTTGTTATAGTTTCTATTCAAAATATAATATAGTTATAATTTAGCTTTGCTTCACGTTTTATCATCGCATTATGTTTCAGTTAGGTTGATTTGAACTTTTTTTAGTTTGTTGAAGCCATTGGTTGGGCTGAATCATGGGGTGCGTGACAGTAGACTCCGCCTTCATGATTAAGCTTAATTAACTCGTGGATCAAACGGCTAATCAGGGTTTAAATGGGCTGAAATAATAATGTTAATTTAAATAAAAACAAAGGTTATGCTGTCAAAATGAGTTTTGGGCCTGATGAAGGTTTAAAAACCTAGGTCAAATAAATTTATACCTAAGAATTACCTTACTAGTCGTTTGGTAAAACTAAGGGTCAAACCCACAGGGACGGATTAGTTGATTACCGGACTTGATCGTTCTTAAAATCTAGAGAAATGGTTTTTATATGAATTTTGGAATAAGATGCAATCAAGTAAATATAATAAAAATAAAGTAATAAAATAAGTAATAAATAATAAAATGTTTTTGGACGATTTTTAAATTCTTTTGACTTTAACAGATGCAAAAATATGTCCTAGGGTTGCGTGTTCAATTAGTTTGGCTCTAAAGCACTTCTGCCCACGATTTTCACCGGGACAGAAGTCTATTTCGGACTGAATTGCCTGGATTTCGGTGCGAAATCCATGCTGTCTCGTCCCAAAACTCGCTTTAGACCTTCTGTTTTGACTTGATATTTTTATGGGATGCTATGTGAAGGTTACTTGACGACCAGACCTAAACCCTAACTTCAGTTGTCGCGTTTTAGTTCTGGTTTGGTATGGAACCGGCTTTTACCACGTAAATAACTAAGCCTCAGCCGTCGCGTTTTGGTACTTAGAAATTTAAGAATATTTAGTTGGATTTCCAGAGGTATTTAAAGTCTTTTCAGATCATTAAAAGTTACACCTTTCGGTCGTTAAACTAACCTCCTCTTTCGAGCGATTGGCTTACCTCACTTAATCAATTACAAGTTTGGTTTATAGTTTAATGTCCTAAAGACGTCGCAATTCATCCAAAGGTAAACATCAATCAAACAAATAATATAACTAAGCATAAACAACAATTCACAACTAAATAAATCACGTAGTATATCATAAATCCATCAAGTCATCACAAAATACCAAACTAATCTACTAACTACCCCTAAGACATAATAAAACTACTCACTAATATCCATAACACACATAACAATAAATATCATGCAAATAAACAAGATACAAGCCATGAAATATCGAGATAAAAGCATAAAAAGAGTAAACCAATAGTTTCTATGCAAGTAACTCGCTACCAAGGCACAGGAATCGATGTAGGTCTCGCTGTCTGCTGCTGCTCTGCTCCAAACACGCAAGAACTCCAAGGAAAATCAATGGAAACACTCAAAATACTAAGCAAGGAAGGTGGAAAACGAGTATGGAAGATAGAATCCCCTCTCTGAAGGCAGAGGACGCGTATTTATCACCATAGGAGGTGGCTAGGTCAAGGAGAGGCGGTTTATTTCTTTCCTTCTTCGAAAAATGCCAATTTTGCACTTTCCAGAAATGCATTTCGGACCGAAATGGAAGGATTTCTGTGCGAAATGGTGTTTGGCTCTGCTGGATGGGCTGAGAATCAAGCCCACGCTGGAGATAAAGTCTGTACTAGGCTCCTATGGTCTCATGGCACGTCTGTGTGGGCCAGGAATGAGTCGTCTGGCTGAGAACATGATCCATCCTTCACAAAAGTCGCGTCTCGTCTTCAATTTCCAAGGAATTCTACAAAATAAAACAAAAAGCACGACAGCAGCAATATCCTGGAAAATATGGCAATTTATGAGACAATTTATAGTGGTTTGATCAATAATTAAGGGCTAAGTACGGTCAAAATACATATAAAAATAAGAGACATCAAGGCCTTACTATGATTTCTGACATAGAAACTGAGCTGGTTTTGAGGTGTGTGACACTAGACTCCACCCTCTAAATTTGATTTGGTTCCTATGTCGGATAGCAAATTAAGACCCAAAATGATTGAATAAAGTTATCATCAGGTTGACAAAAAAAAGTGAATTTGAGTCCAAGTAATTATGTTTGGATTTTAAAAGTAAATGTTTAGGCTTGCAAAAAAAAAAAGGAAACTATGTTCTGACTTTTAACTCGTTACTCATCAAAATATATAACGTATTTACAACCCTTTTCAATAGATGTCATGCGTTTGTGTTTTAATTCATTGTCCAAAGTGCATTGATGACGTTTGTGTCTTTAGAAATAAAAAGAGTTATGAAAAATATAGCATATTGCATCTAGCTTTTCCCATTTTTATCCTTTTGTTGTCATGAAAGAAAGTTATTTCCACGTTATATGTCAAGCATATGTATATAGAACAACCAAGTAAAAAGGAAGACAATGGCATATGAAAAGAAATTTGCATTCCTTCTGTGTTGTAAATAAAAGACTCTATAAAGCATGACTAGCATATTACTCAGTCACTAAGCCATGTCATCATATTGCATATTACCTCTACATCTTATTGTAACTTAGGTTGCATGTATATTAGCATAAAAAAGAAATAAAAAAGAGTAATAATAAAGATAGTAATAAAAAGGAAAAAGTGGACTTAACTCAGAAGCATGATTGCATATGGAACCAAAAAAAATAACAGAATTTGTCTCTGCCATATGTGTTTCAAAAGCATGAAAACAGACAATAGACTGGATGTTTGACCAAGGACCCAATTTTCTTAAGACTACCCATGGTACAGCTGCACGGATTCTCATATCAGCACCTGGAGTCCAAGTTAACATCACAAAGGTCATTATAAAAGTTTGGTTATGTTTAAACTTATGTTGATCAAGAAGGATGTTGTTAATTAAGATCCAATTTGTCCCAATTAGTTGTCTTGTCAGACCAAAACTAGCCCGAAACAAAGGTCATGATCAAATCACCACAGAACGAGAAACACAACTTTAATTAACATCATAGATGACCTCATGGTAACCCCACGATGCTCAAGGAACAGTCTCCGGCAAGAATCTTCGTCGAAGGCCGTCACTCCACCTCCTCAATCTCTTGTCAGACCATAGCGGAGAAGAGATCAAATCACCCCAAATTGGAAGACGCGACCTGAACAGACAGCAGAGATGGACTTAGATGACATCCACGATGATTTAAAACCTGATTGCAGCCATCATATCAGCCGGAATCCGCTGCTGGCGCAAGAACTGGATTCGTCCAGTCGGCGGTTTGAGTCGAAGGAGGGAGACGGGATTGAAAAAGGACAAAACCAGGTGAGCTCGGTGCACAGATGCGTGCATGAACCAAACGGCTCAGCCGAGTCATCCCTCAGCGATGTTGCCTGATCTTCTGTGGCGCGAAGCGTGTACCTGGTCTCTGACAAGCAAAACACGAAACACCAAATCCAGAACCAATAAGAATTTTCTAAAAATGCATAAACTTTATGCATTAAAAATAGCTAGAAAGTCCAGAAAATCCCCATAAAATATCAAAATGTCCAGAAAATTATAAAAAATATATTTTCATATAACACTTCAAGGTTAAATTCTCAATCAAAAGGGAAATTAAAATTAAAATCATGGAGATGATTAATATTAACGGTGTAAAAATACCTAGAAACCAGGCCACATCAGAAATTAATAAAAGTAGAAGAGTATGAACCCCTTTGACAGCAGGTACATCAGGACAGCAGGTATATCAGTACAGCATGTACAATTAAGCGGCAACTGCCGTCAGGACCTGAAAGAAATTGAAATCCAAATCCCTAGGGAACCCAAAAATAAAATAACAAGCCAGAACCAAACCAGGATCCAAAGATAAAACCCAAACACAAAACAACGTAAACTCGAAGCCAAAAATCCAGAAAATCAAATCAAGAACCAAAATCCAGAAAATCCAAATCCAAAAATCAAATCCAAATCCGAAAAACCAAATAAAGAAAAAAAATCCAGAAAATCCAAATCCAAAAATCAAATCAAGAACCAAAATATAAAAAATGCAAACTCAAAATCAAATCCAAATCCAGAAAATTCCAACCCAAAAATCAAATCCCAATCCATGAAATTCAAAACCAAAATAGCGCAAATCCAGAAACGAAATCAAACCCCGAAAAAGTAAAACCCAGAACAACAAAAACGAGACTCCAGATCAATATCCAAATTTCCAGAATCCAGGGACCAAACTTTAATATGTCTGAAAATCAGAATTTCATGAATAAAATTCTAGAACATAAGAAGACCAAAGTTTAAAATGTCCAAAGTGACCAGAATTTTAAAACACGCCTTAACACCAGAGTTTAAAATGTTTTCATAACCGAACTCTTACACGTCACAGGGCCAGAGATTCAGCACGTCAATAGTTGACCAAAATCGATGCACGTTCAAAGACCAGAATCTCTACACGCTTAAACACCTGAGAAACCAGAAATGTCTGATAATCTTGATTTTAACATGTCAACAAACAAACTAAAGTCTTAAAAACGTTGACAAATTGAAGTCACAAAAGCACTAGGGCTTCAATACATCTGAACACCAAGACTTTACATGTCCATGTCCGTTTCTTCTGAGTTTACAATACGTTTAGCTCAAGAAGAATAAAATTAAAATGGTTAAGTAATTAGACAAGAGTTAATTGACGACCATCCAGAACCAGATTCTAGGAATTCCCAGGAATTCCAAAACTTCAAATTCCGTTTATAAAAAAATACATATATATAATGATGATAACAAGTAAGGATAATGGATTGGATTTCTTCGTGCGTCAGTCTTGCATCATGTCAACTCTCTTGCACCCTCATGTCTGCTCATGTCATCATCTTGCATGTATCCTACATATCATGGAATGGCCCTATTATTTTGATGTTAGATATCCTTTCGTAAGAATAATAAGAAATTGACCGTTATGCCTAATCCATTGAATATCCAGATCTAGAGGTTCTCTCGACTTGGTTCAGAGGTAATTAACAGTACGGGCTTGCGCCTAATGGAAAGAAAGGACCTGCAGTAAACAATCAAACTCTCGAGAGAATCAAAACCGCGCCGACATCCCCATTTTGTTCAGGTGGGTGCTGATGTCTGAGTCTTGAGACGATCGAGGGGTAACTAGTCCGCAATATCTTTTTTCCCCACGGAAGCATCCGGTCATTCCCCCTTCCGAGGATTCAGGGTCCAAAAAGGTGCGAGACAATTATTAATTGAGTCTTCTCAACATAAAATGGTTAGTGAGAATGACACGTTGGGGTGCAATAAAATGTTCAAAGACGGTGAAATTGCCTCCAAAAAAATTTCTTAAAAAAAATGCACTATGTATATATCTAAGTCATCTATGTAAATTGAAGTGATTGTTTACATAGAGTTAGTGATCTTATCATCTCCGGTATTGCAAAAATAATAAAATCACAAATATATGTAGGAATTAGTCGACTTATAGTTCTTCCAGTGAAGCTAAAAAATAACTCAAATGAGTTGTCGTTAGTAAAAAAACATATTTGCGATGATGTTCAAGTTTCAACTTGTACACATGATGGATATAAAACATCAATGCTAAGATATATGCATGCAAAAAGATGTGAATAACGAAATGCGCATCTCGTGGGGCTTGCTTCGTCTGTGGTACAAACTAGTAAAATTTTGTCTATTCTTGCTCATGGTTCGAAGCGTCTCTATTTATGTATACTTTGCGTTTGTTTTTATTTTTCGTCAAGAAATTCCTTTATCATTTATTTGCTTGCTTATAATTCACCACCTATGTTCATGACCTTGTACAATGAATTAGGTAGATGTTATGACTCACTTGACAAGAAATTAGTTTCACTTGTCAAGGGTGAATAAAGTTTTGTTGTAATCGGTAAGATAAGAGAGAAGTATGCTTCGAAAGAGGGTGTTATTTTTTAACTTCCCAATATTATATTCCAAGGATGAAAAACTAGCAAAGTGGACAAACAAGTGCGTAGACAATAGCATGCATCGTTTTTATTTATTGATATATTATTGCCAAAGTACACAGACACTGGATTTTATTCATCGGCTAAATGATTACTAAATAAGCAACATTAGCCGATTAGTAAAGCAAAAAAGCAACTCATCGTGCTCTTGCTTATCTCTTAGATCACTTGGTTGGATAAGAAGGCTCAATGGCGATACCGCACAAGCCTGCTGTGCTAGAAATGTCCTTCTTCATCCTGATGTATCCAGACTAGCCCCAACATGTGCCCCAAGAGTTCTTCACAATCCAATAGTGAGTGGTCCCGCTGTTGTCATATCCAACTACAGTCACGCCATGGTCTAGGCTTGTCCCGCATGAGCCGGTGAAAATTCCACTCGAATAAAGCTGGAAAGAGAGACCGCTTGCTTCAATGGCTACGAAAACAGGCTGGCTTGCGGCGGCATTTATGAGAGAAGTCTCGCTATAGGGGGTGACGTCTACATAACCGGTGATGGTGACCTGACGGTGAGCGGTCTTAGCACTGTTGCAAGTACCTTGCGTACCGGTGTATGGGTAGTCGGTCGAATTTGTGATGCCACCGTTATTTTTAACCCATTGAAAGGCATAGTCCATGTATCCTCCGTTGCACCCAGCACAAGAAGTAACGCAGTCTACAAGCTCCTGCTCTGAGAGGGTTACCAATTTTCCAGTTCTAATTTTGTTTATCCCCTCCATCGCAGCCACGGCTGAGAAGGCCCAACAACTTCCTGTACGCACAAATAATGGTGAAAATATATTTTGTTGTTTAGATATTGCAACACCATGTTGAAAATACAATAAGAAAAAAAATTATTCTCGAATAGAAATAGTTTAAACGATGCTCATAAGTTTTCTATCTTGGAGACAACTCAGTTTGTTATATTTTGGACTAGTTCCTTAATTTCTTATTTTGAACATATGTAAATTACATTTCGTCATCTTTGTTATCATATTAGAGTTGGAGGCTTCTTTGCATTTTTCATATGAAATTATAGTTTTACGTACCGCAACTTCCTTGGTCCTTAATGGGTGTGACCGCTCCTTGAGACCGCCAGTCAACTGATGTAGGCGCCGACACAAATGTTGCGTACTTGGTTGGAGTCGATTTCTTCGGTCCGCTGCGAGGAGTGTAGCTAGCATACTTCGCCATGAACTCCGAGTTTGTAAGATCAGCAAACTTATTAAGGCCGAGTTTATAAGTAATACCGGGTTGACTGTTTGTGGATTCGATATACTGCAAGTTAGTCTTGAACACGTCAAAGCGAAGCAACTTTTCGGCATCACTTGCATATACGCGACCGAAATCTGCCATCCATTTCTCAAATACGGCCATCACTGGATCATTGGCGGTCGCCATAGGAAACAGAGCACCGCATAAGAGACCAAAGACTAGCGCCCCAAGTAACGTAGGCGGCAAAGGGGATGAAGAAGCCATTAAGAAGAAGTGAGATTAGAACTTTCTATGCAATAATCAAGAAATGTTTATCTTTTGCGATGAAATAAAATGTGTGGTAGTAGATAGTATTTATAGGCAATCTCTAATCCACAATCATATGACCTGCCAGTGGTTTGAGCAAAATAAAGTCACAATCAAGATGATTTTACAAGGCAAGACAAAATATGAAGCAACAATAAACAAAAGTATCAATCTTGACCATTCTCTAGCAAGTAACAATGATCCACAATTCATAGAATATTTGAAAATAAGTGCACGTAGATTCATATTGTTCATGGATTACTAGCAGACACTTAGATTCAAATATAATTATTGTCCGGCTCTTTTTGTCGCGTCTTTCCCATTTTAAATGCCACTTTCGGGAGGGAAAGCAAAAAGAACATCAGATCAGATTATCCCCTCGCAAGTCAAAGCCTCGGTCACGGGCGCCTCTCACTTAAGAGATGCTCGCTCGCGCGGGCTTATATTCTTACGAGAGTTTATTTTTGTGTAGGTCCTTTCTTTCCGACGGGCGCAAGCCCCCGCCGTTAATTACCCTGGTTACTTTCCTAGGCACCTCTAGATCGGGAAAATCGGAAGAACATATACTGCAGACTAGAATTGTCTATAAAACAATTAGTGCCATGCATATGTGTATGGATATTTCTTTTTATTTTATTTTTTTTGGACGTTTCTGTTTTGGTATTCATTGTTTCTTTTTTATTATTTTTTTTTCTTATTTGATATGGCAGTTTGTCGATGAAAGAGATGTGATATGGTCTTGTTTGATTAGGGCTTTCTTATTATTTTTTTTTTATACGAATTCAGATATGGTTCGGTTTGAGGAGATTATTTCGAGCCTTATTCAGAATGATTTCATCATGTGGGTTTAGTCATCGGAACTATCTTTGTCTGATAAGGCAAGGTGCCATCTAAAGTAGAATGGCGAGACTACTCAAATGTCACAAGTCCTTGGAGCTTTTTGTATGATTTCGTCAGGTGAGTTTTAGTCACTAGACTATTTGATTGGGGAAGATAGGGTGTCATCTAAAGTAAGGTCGCGGTGTTACTTAGATGTCACGGGATTTTAGGTCCTTCAGTATATCTCGCCAACTAAGCTTTGTGCTACTGGGACTATTTTTAACAGTCAGGACATAGTGTCATCCAGAGTAAGATCGTGGGGTTACACGGATGCCACAAAGTTTTGGGTCCTTCGGTATATCTCGCAAACTGGGCTTTGTGCTATTGGGACTATTTTAACCGTTAGGATAATGTGTCATCTGAAGCACTCGGATTTCACGGAGTTTTGGGTCCTTCAGTATATCTCGCCAACCGGGCTTTGTGCCGTCGGGACTATTTTAACAGTCAGGACAGTGTGTCGTCTGAAGTGAGGTCGTGGGATCACTCAGATTTCACGGAGTTTTGGGTCCTTCAGTATATCTCGCCAACCGGGCTTTGTGTCGTCGGGACTATTTTAACAGTCAGGACAGTGTGTCGTCTGAAGCGAGATCGTGGGATCACTCAGATTTCACGGAGTTTTGGGTCCTTCAGTATATCTCGCCAACTGGACTTTGTGCCGTCGGGACTATTTTAACAGTCAGGACAGTGTGTCGTCTGAAGCGAGGTCGTGGGATCACTCAGATTTCACGGAGTTTTGGGTCCTTCAGTATATCTCGCCAACCGGGCTTTGTGTCACCGGGACTATCTTAACAGTCAGGACAGTGTGTCATCTGAAGTGAGGTCGTGGGATCACTCAGATTTCACGTAGTTTTGGGTCCTTCAGTATATCTCGTCAACTGGGCTTTGTGCCACCGGGACTATTTTAACAGTCAGGACAGTGTGTCATCTGGAGTGAGGTCGTGGGATCACTCAAATGTCACGAGATTTTGCTTTTAATTGGTATGTATGCCTAAGGTGAGACTTCAAGACTCCCTTAAGCAAAGAGGTGAATTTCATTTTTTGAAACTTAGTTGAGTTCTTTGATTTAAGTTTCTGGATCGACTTGAATTAGCTTTTTTTTTGTTTTGATCTTTGGGGTGAGGACTCCGTATCTGAGGCCTAATGGCTAAATCGCGAAGAGATTGCATTTTTTTATTTGATTTTGATTTTTTTTTTATTAGGACTTCGTATCTAAGGCCTGATGGCTGGGTCCTGGAGTTTTTTTATCTTGCCCATGATCTATTTCTTCTACTCGAAGATTGATAGAGTATGGTCTGTATTTTCCTCAATATCAATATGAAATGTGAGGCATTTCATCACTTTATTGTTAGTGAATCACAATTCAGCCAAATCTTCAAGTCTAAATCATTTTTTGAATTTTCTAGATTACGGGAGTTCCCGTCATGATAAATGAACCTATTTTTTTATTAGGCTTTTGGTGAGACTACTCGGCACGAGCACATTCTCCTTATTTTTCTGAGCTCACAGGAATTTTCCTGATGTTTTTCCGAGCATCTAGTGATTTTCGGTGGATTTCTGAAATTGGTCATTTACTGATCCGTCATGAATTTGATATTTGGGCAATTTGAATGGTTTTGGTTGGATTTTTGACCATGATATTCAGTAAAAATGGATTCTCCACATTTTTCTGGATTTATGGAAATTTAGTTTGGATTTTTTATGAGTTTCCTATGGACCTTGGTGTATTTTTGAAGTTTAGGCAGGATTAAAATTATTTGATTGGGCCAGATCAGCGTCATGCTTGTGCACACGAATGACTACATATTATGCTGCCAGAGACTTGCCGCATATTAGGCGCCACAAGAAATCAGAGAGTAGATGATTTTGAGAATTAGTTGAGTCAAATGGTTCACGCCACGGTCTGGTGCACCAGACGGATCTAAATTCGACCCATGCGCCATCGTAGACCGAGAGCACCTTCTGTCATTAGCCTCTACAGCATCAATTTTATTTCTTTTATGTGATGGGTCAGCTTTGCTAGGCCTTATGTATATTCTTTACATCAAGTTCTGGAGGGGTTGCATACTCGCATCACAGAAGATCCCTTCTCAATTGATGGCTATAAGCCTAGGGCATCGACCAGCCCTTTTTAGTTTATACGCCGAGTTTACCTTAATTTTCCTTTTCTTTATTTCTATCTCCCTTCTTCGACCTAATCGCCATGGCCGCCACTTCAATCCGATCAACATGGCCATCACCTCAAGCCATCGGAACTCACCACGGGAGGGGTTTCACAAGCCTCGATGACGGCTCTTGCCTACCCAACATGGAGACTCTCTCTCGCTGTGTTCAACTAAGAGGGAATACGACTTCGACTTCGAGTATTGGAGGGAATAGTGAGGGACTCACAAACCCCCTAAGAAGTAAGTACAAAATTCGCTGTTTTTTGTTTAAAAGAGGGGAATTCCTTTGCATCGATCACAACTTTTCTTTGTGGGTTTATCAGGTATTCGACGAAATGTTCAAGAGAAACAGTGAAGGGAAGATGAACAGGCTGTAATTGAGAGTACTGGCAAGACATTAGAAGAGTATTGGGAAGTGCCTGAGCTTGCTGACTCGACGATCATGCACCTATTTGATGGTTTTTTTTTTTACTTTTATACCTGGCCTGACGAAGGTGGAGGCGATACCAGCAGTTATCAAGGTCCTGGTTTAATTTATTATTTTTCTTTTATTTGGTTTTGTTTATTCTTTTTCTTTTTGATGAAAGCATTGGTTTGATACAGGTTGTTGATTAAGTTTCAAATTATCAGTCGACAAACTCCTTCCGTAGCCATCTACTTTCGTCCTGGACTCAACCTGACGGGTGTGAATTTTTATTGAGCTCGCAACTTCTAGGCCAGATCATGCTATATGATGCAACAATTTAGAAGATTGGAAGAAACGGTCTCAGGTAATGCTTAGCATCTCCCTCTCTTTGGATTGAACTTTTTGCATTTCTGTTGGATTTCTCTCTTTTGATTGAAAAGCTACAACTCAACTCGAACTTTTCTCTTTTCTTTTATGTGTTATCTCTGGAAGGTAGGCATAAGCATGACATATTGTGTGAATATGATGACAGCTTATCAAAGATATGGAGTAGCCATCATAGATACTTGGTACCCTTCTTTCTCCCCCATTTTTTTGTTATTATTCCCTTTGAAATTGGATTCCTCTCCCTCTTTTTTTCTTTTACTGAGAATCAGTGGCTTATTTTATGTTATCGGTTGTTTGTAGTGAGAGGCAAACTTAGAGCAAACTTGTGGCTGCGATATATCATCATACTATGGGAACATTTCAATGCCGTCGACTGTCATGAGCAGAAGGATATGGGTGTATACCTGCTGTCATGAAGTATTTTTTTTCTTTTCTTCTTTTTATTGACTTTTCCTTATATTATTTTTTTACTTCACTGACATATGAACATCATTCTTGTGTACATGATATGAACATCTTCTTTTCACACATATGTAGGTAGACACAGATATTTACATGGGTGTGCAAACTCAGGATACTAGTGCTCATATCCTTATAAGTAAGGTTTGTGACCAATATGATTGAAGTTTTCTTTATTTCATTTCATTATTAAAATACTCTAGACTTGAAACAAAAGTAAGGGAAGGAATACTATAGACTTGTGGGATTTAAATACTCTATTATGCTACATAGTGCATCTTTCTTCCTTTTTGTATGCTGGGTGTGTATATACCTTCTGTTTTTTTTTCTTATACAGAGAAAGCAAATGTAGAATAACAAGGAAGAAAGTTATAGTGAGACTAGCTAGTATATACCATAAACTTTTGTTACACAATGACTTAATGCAAATGAGAAGAGCTGTGAGTTACCCATGCACAGAGGAAGCAAATATAAAATAACTAAGATAAAAGAAATAATAAGACTAGCTAATATATGCCGTAAATTTTGGCTATATGATGACTTAATGTAAATGAGAGTAAATGTGGATCTGACACACCCATGCACACCATGGATTGGTGGCTGGGTTGAGCATGAAACGACTCTCAAAATAGAAATTTAAGTGTAGTAATAACTTTATTGATAAACTAAGTGATAGTCACAAAATACCTTGCTTTCTCTTCCTTAGCTGACACAGAACCTATTATATTATATATTTTTTTTTGTTTTCTCTCTTTTTGTCTAAGCTATCTTACACAATTCTCTCTTTCTCTCTTTTTGTTTTTCAGGTTTTCTCTCTTCTAAAGTTGCTAAAATATGCTTGTCTTTCTCTTTAGCAGAGGTTGGATTTTTTCTCTTCTCTATGGTTTTCTTTCTATGTCTTTCCCTTTCTCTCTCTCAGTGTCTCCCCCCTTTTTTCTGGTTTCTGGCCTCTTCATTTATAGGGGAAATGGAGGGGCATTTTGGTCTTAATACGGTTTTGAGTATGGAGCTTGCTGCCTTGGGTGCTGTCAGTCCAATCATTTATTGCTGCTTCAGATATGATTCTCTCTCTTCCCCCTCTCTCTCTCTCTCTCTCTCTCTCTTTCTGAGAATTCTAGCTATTGCCACTGCTGTATGGTACTTCCTGTTGCATTGTATTGCTGCAGCTGATCCATGGAGTGCACCTTTTATCTCTCTCTTTCTTTCAATTGAGTCTAGTTGGTTTTGAATTTTCTTAAGACATGTGGATTGTCACTAAAGCACCCAATGCACATCACTGTTGGTTAATGTTTAACCACACTCAAATTTGTATGAAACTTCCTTTGGTGGTCTTGTGTATATGTTTCATTTCAGCCTCAATTGATGGTTTTAACTCATTCTCATCACCATCATAGAGCTGTAGCAACAAGCAATTTGATGTTCATTGGCTCAATTATATCAATTTTGCATCATCTTTTTTTTTTTTTTTACAACAGCCCAATAATCTCTCTTCAAATTTGAATTTCAGGTGAGGCATGATAGAAGCTGGAGTTGATGTCATCATGTTCTCCTCTTTACCCTCTTTCCAGCGGTACCAAGTATGTCGGCAGCGGTGGAGTAGATCGCCGGAACAGATTTATCAGAGGTGACACCTTTTTCTCTCTCTCTGATTCCGTTTTTTTTGTTAATCCATTAACACTGGGATCCAATCGTCCAGGGGCAGAACCAATGGATGGGCGCCACTTGTGAGGAGGCAGTGGCGTTGACAGGTGGGCCCAGGAGCTAGCCGATGGGAGAAGTCGCTGACTGGCAACAAATGAAGGGGATGGATCTGACTAGCAGGCCCATGATTTTTTTGTTTTGGGTTTAACTTTAAATTTTACTGGGCCTTTTGTTCATCATGCCGAGATGCAAGGATTTTCTTTCTTTCATTGAAATTTGCTGCCGTTGTATGTAATAAAAATTATTTGAATCTCTTCCAGCTCACTTGTGTATGGAATTTGCGCACATACTCAAGAAATCAGATTGTAACGATATAAAAATTTCCATTTCTAGAAATATTTTATATCATTTTCCAAATTCCACAACTATAGTAGAATTATGGAAAGTCGAATATTGGTTATTCATTCAAAATTACGCAGCGCTTAGGCTTGAAGAAAGATGCCAAAATTATTGCGGGTTCATGGATTTTGTAGCGGACTTGTAGTGACGTCCATGAAATTATTTTATCTAATTTCATGAAATTATTTTATCTAATTTCATGAAATTACACCCTTGTTTGTTGTATATACATTGCCTTTTGAACCTCTCTTTTTTTTTTGCATGGAGGGGTATTTGCATAATCTTGCGGATTTAACAAACATATTTCTTGAGCCGTTGTGCTATTTTGATCGCGTAATTTTACGGGTCAACAAATGCCCCCCACCAGAGTTGGTTGTGAGAATTTGTATTTGAACAACCTACTCTGGTGCCCCCTGTTTACGTGATGATTCATCTTCTGAATCCACGTAATCTTTTTTGTTGCATGAGCTTGTTTCCTTTTAGCACATAACATCTGTGTCTATTAGTTTGGGTGTCTACTCTCAACAACCATTTTTTGAGTTTACTGTTCCAACGGCCACTTAGGCGCCTTCTCGAGGTGAGTGCAATGGCTAAGTTGCCTCGTTTCGCGCGTATCTTTCTTCCAATTGCTATCTCTTTCTGCCGTGCCAGCTTTCACAGATGTATTTGTTACTCAGGGTTTATCTCTATTTGCCATGCCAGCCATTACAGGTGCGTTTGTTACACAGAGTTTATCTTCCTCTGCTATGCCAGCTGCCACAGATGCGCTCATTACACAGAGTTTATCTCCTTCTGATACGCCAGCTGCCACTGGTGTGCTCATTACACAGAGTTTACCTCCCTCTGATATGCTGGCTGCCACCGATGCCATGCCTGCCATCGGGGGTGCTCCCCCGGTTGATTCTTTTGCACCTTTAGAGTTAGAGGATATTCCTGAGACTGGGCTTTACTCATTCCTTATGAGTTCTATCGGTGGAGGTGGTACTGGTGGCGGTGGGCTTGCTGACGTGGTTGGTTCTTATGCTCGCCCAGTTACTGGTGCGTTCCTGGCATATTGATTATCTCCACTTTCTTTAGTTAAAATTTCTCGCCACCTTTTCTCACTCTTCTTTTCTTTTCAGGTACTTCGGCTTTGGATCTTGCAGTGCCTGGAGTCACATTTAGTGCTCCTCCGCTACCTAGCTTGCCTTTATTTTCTTCAAGTAGCTTTTATCTTAAGCAGCATTGTTTGCATTTCTTTTATATTTTTTTTTATTGATCTGACACTTCTTTTGTATGTGGCGGGTACAGATCCGATTGGAGCCGAGGGATCACGACCAGGGATTGACACGATCGGAGTCAGAGCGGATGTGTTGCTCGAGTACATGGCTTTAGGGCTACTTGGTATATTCCCTTTCCCCCTTTTTGGTATTTTTCTACTCTTTTTCTTGCCCATATTTCATCACCGTTTGTTATTTTGCAGAGGCCATTCCTGGTGAGTCTGTCATTCCACTAGTGTCTACAGCCCTAGCTGTTCCGACTGAGGCCCGGGTTTCAGTATCCCCTTCTGAGTCTACTGCCTCGACTTCTGACATTGCTTCACCCTCCACACAGGATTTTGAGGCAGTCGCTCGTGGCTTTGATGTCTAGACAGACTTACTGCTAGTCTTTACATATATCGGGTGTATTACATGTATTTTATGCAGCGATATTTTCTTTCTAGTATGTATCACCGCGGGGACATATATCCGCCTATTATCTCCTTATCTTTGAGATGTACTGTCATTTGTGACTGTTGTTGGCAGACTTCAGTCTTAGATGTACCCTGGTTATGCTGCTTATCAGCTTGGACTATGCCAGATTATATGATGTAGTGCTATGTATGAGTTTGGACTTTGCAGTTTATTTTTCTTCCTCTGTTGTCGTGGATTTGCTATTGTGACTTCTCTCCTTTGTACACAAATATGCTAGTGCGAAGCACTATTTATAACGGCTATGTGGGGAATGAGTGCAACGGCTATATATAACGGCTATGTGAAGAATGAGTGCAACGGCTATATCACCTCGTTTCACGTGTTTCTTTCCCAACGGTTATCTCCATTCCCTTTAAATTTCATTCTTCATTCACTTCTTCATCATCTCTCCTTCTTCCAACACATTCTTCCTTATTCTCTATTCACCTCATGGATAATCATTGTAACATTGAAGACGAGGATAATACTGTTGAAGAAATTGAAGAAGTCGCAGAAGATGCAGATTCGGCAGTTGATCATGCAACTGACGGTGTATTACCTGACAACTGGCCCTCAGATTATGCACTACATCAAGAGCGGGCGTACTGGAGACCGCTTTCTTCACACAATTGGGGAATTAACTCTGCCCCACCAGATTCTCATGGTGATGAGGGATGGTTTTGTTTCCATTTCTTCTGCCTTCCGTTAGTTGTTGGTATTCTCGCAACGTTGCTTTTGGTGCAGTATTTGCGTGAGTGGGGCATGTAGTTAAAGCTAGGCCCAGTAGCTTATGTTATGCTCGAATGTATTTTGTTGTTGCTTTTGTAGCATTTCCATGTAACCTACCCCATTCGACCAATGAAGTGTTATTATTGTCTCATTTCTTTGCTTTCTGAGAATCAGAGCATGAACTTTTGCGTGTGACTTTGGGTCGGCCCGAATAATCTTTATCGAGTTTTAGGCCCTGTAAGCCCCTGAGAATTTAAAAATGCCCCCTGTGTTTATCGTGGGGATCTCTCTGAGAGGATTTCTTTCCTTGACTGCTTTTATTTCAGGCTGGTTTCGGTTGAGGCCCAAATTTTCATTTTGATTGGTAGAGCACACGGCAGCACGCGTCGGATTTTATTATGAAACGTTTTGTCGGAGAGAAACGTCTCATATAATTATGTGGAAGAGGGACCTGCAATCAATATCTTTTGGAAGGACATTGCCTCTTTCGCAGATCTTTCCTTTGGAGGGACGTGCAATTGCCTTCAACGTTCCCTTTTTCTCAACAGACTTATCAAACTATCATTAATTATGTCATTTTCTCATTTGTCTGCATTGAACATGTCTCTCGTCCGGGAGACACATCATTTGTTTGTTTTCCTGTTCGACTCGTGCGTGGCACACCTGGCTTCTTCGAAGTTACATTTGACTTCTTCTCCTGGGGTTACGTACTGTATGTATATAAGCGATTGTTGTTGCCTATATTCAGCATCTTCCTTCTCTAACACACATCCCCATTATCACGGTTGATCGTATGGCTTTCATGGCGGTTTTCTTTTCTGGAGTGAAGAAGTTCTCGGCTGCTATTATATTGCCAAGAAACCTCTTTTTGTTGGCTATCTCTGTTTTTTCCTTCTTGGTAGGCTGGAAAGTGACCGTATGCACTCCCTTCAATCACAAACCATGTTCTGAAGTGTGCATCTCCTGGCAGGCACCCGACCCTTTGCTTATTCAGGGGTTATTGGCCCTCTTCATGCTGTTTTATAGATCCCGTATGACTATTGTGGCGTTCTTTCTAACTCTTTTTCTTATTTCTAGAGGTACCCTCCATTTAGGATGAAAGGTTTGGGTGATAAGGATCCAGGTGTCATGTACTTAGATTTGTAGGCAAGGTTTGGATTGTAATGGTCGCATCTGTATTTGGCATGATTTTTGTTGAACTTGTTTGTATCCCTGTGAATGATTCAAGGATTGAGATGTTTTGGTGCCATTTTATATTACAGCATTTTTTATCTGAGGGATGAACTCATTTTGTGAGTTAGCAACGAGCTATGTCTGTGCATGATTCCATTTGTTTGTGGTGTTGCATCACTGTTTATGGTATTCGTCTGTGGGTTGATTTTGGTCAAGACCCAAAATTCTAAAAGCCTCGTTTATCTTTTCGGGTCCGGTAAGATAAACGCCAACCGATGTCAGTTGCTTATGGTGCACTCTGACATAATTGACCATTTTGTTTGTGGGTTTTGGCTTGTGGAATTCTGTGGAGTTTGGAAAATTTGTGGAAGAAGTACATTATAATGTTCATTTGGAACAATGCATTTCTTGAATTTGTCATCTCCAGGGACATAAAGCTTCTGGTGCTCGCTGTACCTGCAAGAAAATATGTGATGTGGGTGTGATTTAATGAGGGGTTTGGTGCCCTCAGATAGCTTCATGGGGCGGTGCCTTGATGCCTTCAGGTGCCACGCAGGCTTCTTCATTAGGCATAGGTGTCTTGGAGAACCACTAAGGCTTTCCTTGACACGGCTTCGCGTTCTCTGGAACCCGAAGGTCCTTTCATCAACCGCGGATTTTTTTTTTAGGGTAAATTCATTTTCGTGTATTTGGGGACCACATAGGTATTCCTCAATACTTGCTGATTTTGGTTAAGGCCCAAAATATCTAAAAGCCTCATTCATCTTTTCATGTCTGGTAGGATGAATGACAACCAGTGTCAGTTGCTTATGGCGCACTCTGACATAATTGACCATTTTCATTTGTGAATTTTTTGGTTTGGTGGAATTTTATGGAGTTTGGGAATATTTATGTAAGAAATGTCTTATGGTGTTCACTTGGAACAAGACATTTCTTAAATTTATCATTTCCAGGGACATAAAGCTTTGCTGCTCGCTGCACCTGCAAGAAACAAGTTATGAAAATGGGGTGCCTTCAATAGCATCATCGGGCTGATTTTGGTTAAGGCCCAAACTATCTAAAAGCCTCATTCATCTTTTCATGTCTGGTAAGATGAATAGCAACCAGTGTCTGTTGCTTATGGCGCATTCCGACATAATTGACCATTTTCATTTGTGGGTCTTTAGTTTGATGGAATTTTGCTTAGTGGAAATTTCATTTTGGTGGATTTTTGGTGGAATTTTGTGGAAGTCATATTTTGGTGGATTTTTATTTGGTGAGATTTTACGGAGAGTTTTTTTTTTAACTGAATTTTGGTGAAAGTTTCTTTTCCTCTTTTGTTTTTTCTTTTGCTTTATGGAGTTTTGATTTGACGAGAGTTTGTCGCCATTCTCCCTGCAGAATTGTCTGGCAAGTTTGACCATTTCGAAGGCGAGGTCGACTCTGTCGGCAAGTGGGGTGCACTTGTCGGTCTTTCACGGGCTTTGGATTTTCAGGATTTTGTCGGTTACAGGATGGATTCCGGATGTGACGCCTCAGGAGCGGCCTCGTGTGTCCGTGTTTTCATTGTTTGGCTCGTAGCCTTTGGTCCGGATTTGATTTTAATCGACTCGTCATGTCTCTTAGGACTTTTGCCGGATACGGGTGCATGCTAGACTTGACGTTCCAAGAGCAGGCTTGCGTGTCTGCATTTATTCCTTTGACCCGAAGGCTCAGACTCAGGTTCGTATTTCTTAGTCTGGGCTGGACTTAACCGACCCTATGTATCTTCCTTAGCACGAATCTGTCCTATATATAGACCCTATTTCTTTTATAGATTCCTCACAATTTTCCCTTCGGCTTTTGATTAAAGTGGTCCACTTATGGAGTCCCCTCTGATCCCAACCAGGAAGCGCCGCACTAAATTACCGGCACTTGTTCCAACCGATTGGTCCTATGCTCCCCATAATCGTTACCTTTTCCGAGATAGTGAGGCTTTCGAGTGCTTTCATAATAACATGAGTGCTGAGGACAGGCCCGTGACTCAATGCTGTTATTTTGATCCCTTGGGCAGGCTGGCGAGAGAACATTCTCGTCTTCTTGTTAGTTGGGTTGATTTCTGGAGTTTACGAAGATTGGTTGGCCGCCGTTCTTCTTACCATCCTCAAATCACCAGGCTGTTTTATGCCAATTTTCGTATTTCGTATAACCACAAGAACGTGCCCCATGCCTCTTCTTTTCTCTTTGGGAGGTACATTCCGCTTGGGCTTACCGACTTCGCACATTTCTTGGAGGTCTCCGCGACTTTGGATGGCGTCCCTGTTTATACTTATGTCAGTTGGCCACGCGATTGTGAGAGCCGTCACATGTACCGGCGTTGGTTCGGGTTCCGGGCCGATCCAATTGATGGAACGATGTGTACCTCAACTTTGCCTGCTTTGCATAGGTTACATCTTTTCTCGCATTTCTAACACGTGCCTATATTGTTGTTTTTTTTTTGTAATCCTTTTCTTATCACTTGTTGTTTTTTTTGCAGGGATTTATTTGCCATGATCACCCATATTCTTTTGCCCCAGGATATCTTCACCAATATCACTAGTTCTGAGACCCTCTTTTATTTGCGTCACTTGATTGCGAGAGATAAGAGACTTAATGTGGGACATGTCATTCTCCGGCACATGCATCTGGCGTCAGAGTCTTCACACTTACCGCTGCCCTACGGGCATTTGATAGAAGAGTATATGCTTCGGTTGGGTGTTCCATTACCCGACAAGCTGTGGGGAAAGCCTATCTCTGGTTGTGATGTAGCGCATCCCCGGAACCTGGTTGGGGATCTCACTGTTTTGGGATGGGTTGAGAATTCTGTTGGGAAGCTGATTCCTGATCCTTATCATCTGGTGAATAGCTATATCTTGAAGCTTGGTGCTGCCCCTAATCAGTACGGGCCCCCACGAGAAGGATCTCCGCCATCTGATGCTGAGTCTAACACTGATGGCCTCAAGGTTCCCATGTCTCACCTTGACAAGAGATTTGACGATGTGTATGCCCTTCTTAGGACCCTGGAGAAGAAAATTGATAGGGTCCTCACTGCTTTTGGTCCTCAGGTTGCGAACATTCCTCAGTTCTTGGGCATTTCCAGGACTGGGGCTGTATGTCAGGGCATACAGGCCGTGGATTTGAACCAGGAGGTGGGCTCAAACGAGGAGGTAGACATGACTATCAGGCTATGAGGCCTTTGGTTGTCTTGCGAGTCTTTTTATTTTCAGCTTAGGTGCTTGTAGTTTCAGCTTAGGTGCTTGTTATTTCAGCTTAGGTGCTTGTTGCATTTGGGAGGAGTATTTGGTTCCGAGGTTGGGGTGAGGTCCCCTAAATTTGGAGTTGCGGCGGTTGTCGGATTTCTTTCCTTGCGGTGTTGGAGGACAATTTCTCTTCTTCTTCTTCTTTCTTTTTTTTTATCCTAGAGGTCGGTTCTCTGGGTCGACTAAGGATTGGTGTTTGGGCAAGTTCCGGTGTTGTTCTAGAGGTGGTGGTCCCAAATTGAGAGTGTCGGGACGGACTGGTATATTTTCTTTTGCGAGCTTGTGAAGGGGTTGAAGCTTTTTGGTCCAGGGAGTTTGTGAAGCGACACAAGGAGGGTGCTTTTGTGGCCAAGTTTATTATATCTATGTACATGAATTTATTATTATTATTATTATTATTATTATTTTTTTTTTTTTTTTTTTTTTTTTTACCTTTTTTTTTATTGTATCACATGTACATTACTATATACATATTTATGCTCCCTTATTAACCTCTTTATTTATGCCTTTCATGGGAAACTAACTTACATGTGCCTTGTCTTAAGGAGTCATCCTCGGGCCATTTTGTTTTATTTGTGGGGTGCGGGTTCTTGCAACACATGTTCTAGGAGTAACATTTCTCCTCTTTGGTGTCTTTTTTCTACCCAATTCTTGAACACAAAGCAATCCTCAATGGTATGGCCCAGGACTCTGTGGTATGGACAGAAATTCATCTTATCCGAATATTTTTCTTCATCTGGCCGCTTAATTTTTGGCAAGCGAAGCCCATGTTGTTTAGCCATGAGGAATACCTCATATGTTTTATCTTTTCGAAAAGAGTAAGGTTCTTTCCCGCGGTCGGCTAATGATAGACGTCTGACGAAATTTGAGACTTCGCTAGAGGTTTCACTCGTTGCGGTTGCTGGGGTTTCCTCTACAAATGTAATTTGGGTATCCTCAATTTTGTTCTTTCCTTTGACACAGTTTGATTTGCTTACTTTTTCAGGAACCGACACCACATTTCTTTCAAGAGTTGGGCCTTTGTATTGAGCGCAAAGATGTTTTTGTTGTTTCATTTGTCTTATTGATTGTCCATCTTTATTTAATTGGGCTTTCACGTCTCAATTCAAAAGGATCTTCAAGTGTTGCCTTCATGACATCACATGCACTTGCAAACTGGGCTTTTTGTGTTCTGCTTTCAACAAACAACTTAACTTCAGGGGTTTCATGTTTATCAAGACATGCCCTTGGATCATATAAGTGTGGCTTCTTGTTTTGTCTTGTTGGAGCGGTGAAATTGTTGTTATTCGCCCTTCGCATGTCCTCCAATAACTTTGTAGTTGTGTTATTTTCTCGCCATAGTTCTCCTATCTCCTGGCGCATTTCATTATTTTCTCGCCATAGTGCAGCGAGGTCACGGTCAGAATGCCCACTCTCACTGCGAAGAATATTTATTTCTTGTCGAAGCACCATAATTTGTTCCCCGAACATTTGCAATTGCTTTATGAGATTCTCTATAATGGGTCGTTCACCAGGAGTGGTGGCGACTAGAGTTTCTGGAACTTTATCATGTTTCCCAGATGAGGTCTTGATAATTTTAGAGGTGGCGTGTTTGGGTTTTGAGGTATTTTCTTCAATTTCCTTTTTTTCTACCACACGTATTCCCTTTTGTTGTCGATTCATGGGGCATGCGCATTGTTTCATGACATGCGATCTGAATCATATGGGTAAGTTTTTCTTCATTCATTATAGACATATCACATGGGTCTTCGTCTGGTCGGATTGCTTGAACTTGTTCGAGTTCTTTTCCTCCATCTGTGATTTTAGCCGTGTATGTGGATGTTTCTCCTTCTAGCTCGACCGTCTCTTCAGACCATCTTTTGGTCGTTAAACTGGTTACATGTGTGGATGCCTTTTCTTTAAGTGCACCTCCTATGTCATCATTCTTTTTGGTATCCACTTGAGAATGGTCGATTCCATCTACTTGGCTATAAGTCATGACCACGCTGGAACTAACAGGGTAGTCCTCAGATATGACCTCTTCAAGTATTGTAGAGAAATTATCATCAGTATTGTCACTTTCTAAATTGGGAGGGGTCGAAAGACTAGTTTCCCCTTTACTTTCAAAGGATTCTCTTTTTCCTTGACAAAAGGATGTTGCTCGAGTAATGTTCTCGACATGAAATAGGCGACGGTGTTCAATCTTTGATTCATGCGAACCCTCATTTTTCTCATTCTTTGGGATTAACTCCTCCGGGGAAAGTTCGAGCTGTTCTCCGACTGTTGTCTCATTGGTTTCCACTTCAATTGGGGTACTCGTGGAAATAACGCAACAATGATGGTTTGGAGTAACTTTCTTTTTGTTTGGGCGGTCTTTAGAAATATTATTTTTTCTTTCTACGGTATCGCTGACATTTTCTGAGCCTCTTCCATCATTAATATCGGACAAGTCTTATCCTGGCTCGATCACTGCATCTTGCAATCCTTCCTCAATCAAACGGAATATCTCGCTGATCATTTGGGGTTCCAGCTCGATCTCATCTCCATTATCTTGTTGGCGAGCAATCATTCGAACTTCTGACTCATATGAGTCTGGTTCCAAAATCTCGAGTTCGACCGTGGTTAGGCCAAGAGGCGCAAGTATTGATTCTGGTTCGATGGAAACATCAAGCTCGAGAGTGTGGTTTTCTTCATCAAAAGTGTCGCCGCCAGTCTCTGCTGCAACGTCTTCTTTGACTCCTGCGTTACAACATGATCGCCGTGTGGGTTTTCTTTTCCTCGCACTACTTTCTTGTTCAATCAACTGATCTAGATTTCGACCTCGCTTGTAGTGTAGGGTTATTTCTTGGTGAGCAGCTTTAGTCTTTCTTTGTCGATAGACTAGTGGTGACCCGAGTGGGCTAATCTTTGAGGGTGACTGATTTAAATCAATGTCTTGTCTCATCGACCTTTCCCTGTAATGCTCAGGAATCTCATCTTGAATTTCTTTTATCAATTGTTGAACAGTATCCTGGATTGCCTTAGCCGCTTGGAGGAATTGTATGAATTTTGCCCCCTGGATTTCACTTGGAGAGAGGTCACGAGAGCCATCGTCCCCGCTTGTATTCCTGGTATGGACTACATTGCAGTAATGCCTTTCTTTCCTCTTCAATTCCTCGTCTGGTGAGAGTTTGTTCATAATTTGCGGAGGGATGAAATGGGCTAGAGTTATAGTCGTCGGTTTGTCTTGCTCATAAATCTCCTCAATCCTCTTAGCTAGTGACTCCATCTCTGCAACTCTTTTTATTGTGGAAAGTTTTATAGGTTCTTCTTTCTTTTTCGTCTCAATCGTGGAAACAGTTATTACTCGGGTAGGAGGAATCGGGATTTAATTTTGCCACTTAACCCGAGGTTCTTCACGAAGCTTCCTTAGCACTTTTTGGGTTTTCCGAGACAAATATATTGTCCAGGAGTTTGAGGATGTTTTCTCTCTCACCGGCTCACGATGGGTTATCATGTTTACAGAAAAATGAGGAGCCGGAGTTTGTTGAGCTGCCTTGGGGACATTAAATTCTTTATTCTGTATTTTCTTTTCTAACCAATCCTTGAAAACATAGCAGTGCTCTAAGGTGTGCCCTAGTATTCTGTGGTATGGGCAGAAATTGGGGTGGTCAGATTTGCCTGCGTCCTCTGGGCGCTTACATGGTGGTAATTTCATCCCTTTCTCTAAGACGGCTTTGAAAAGTTCTTCTACATACTCTATTTTAAACGAGTATGGTTTACTTTGTCTTTCCTGAAGAGTTATTATATTTGGCTTTGATGATTCGGAAGGATCATCTTGTTTCTCAACTTGATTTGCCTCTTCAGTGTTAGTGTTATGACTGCCAGAGGCTCCAGAGCTTCTAACCATTTTTACTTCAGCTTTCTTATTTCTTTCTCTCCTTTTTTTCCTTTTCGGGACGGGGAGTCGTTGACGAGGCCCAGCTTTCTTGGTTAAGCGCCTCGTATTGGGACACCAGGGTGACTAGTCTTTGGAAAGTGGTTATCCTCACCGGTAATAAATGGGATCTGATCCACGCAGGTAAGTTGTTTATAATCATTTTAACTTGGTCAAATTCTTTCATTGGAGGCTGACAGCGGATGCTCAGATTCCTCCATCTTGTTATGTACTCCTTGATTGATTCCCCTCGGTTCAATTTTACCCCGGCCATTTGTATCATGGTAATTTCTTCGGTCACCACCATAAATTTAGAGCAGAAGGCATTCTCCATTTCTTCCCATGAATTGATGCTATTCTCTTCTAAGGAAGCATACCACTCGAAGGCAGTCCCTGACAGGCTCTGAGGGAATTGTCTCAAGAGCCAAGCGGGGTTGTCGGCGGTATCACCACATGCTGTCAAAAAGTGTGCAACATGTTGCTCCGGAGTTACCTCAGTCTCGGTCCCGTCAAACATGCGGAAACGAGGCACAGTGTATCTTTTTGGAAAGGGCTCCTTATCGAAATGTTTTGGGTAAGGTCTCCCTACCCTTCTCCGAGGTTGTATTGAGTCACTGATTCCAAGATCCTTGATATGCCTGCGGACTATCTCTTGTATGTCCTCATTAGTTATGGCGAGTGTTTGATCTTCAGAGGAATAGCTCTGCCTCCTATTCTGGCTTAATGTCTCAAGTGGGGGATAACTACTCGTCCTTTTCTTTGTCATGTCGCTTTTCGTTTGCTTTCTTGAGGGTTCCTCGACATAAACCCTTGCAGGACCCTTCTTACGAAGATGAGTCTCGTTTTCCCCGTCCGAGGTATCAGACATTGATTTTGCCTTCAACCTGGCCATCTCTTCACACAGGTTCTCCATCTGTTGACTCATTCTCTCAATCACCTCCTGAAGATGATTGTTTGGATTATCTTTCTCGCCTTCAGAGGTTTCTTCTCCTGAGCCCTCTTGGTCTTGTTCAGGTTCTTTTTCACTGTCTTCGCCCTCAACTGTGGAGGTAGAGGGTCGTTCCGCCTGTGCGGCTTTCTTTTTAGATCTTGTGGTGGTACCAGTTGTTGTTGCGGGTGCCTTTGGTTTGGCTGTGGGTTTTCTCCCCCTTTTGCCTGTTTTGGTCTCGGCTTGACCTTCTCCTTCGGCCGCTAGTCCTTCGGCCTCTACTTCATCGTTTTGGTTTTTACCACCCTGTAGTGTATAGGTTTCTTCTATTTCTTCAGGATCTCCTACTGTGCCTGCCATGTACACAGCAAACGAGTTCCCTGGCTTTTTCTTTTGCCATTCCATTCGCCCGCTTAGTCTGACATTGTATGTTATTGCGGCCTTTTTGATTTGGGCTTGTAGTACTCCCAAACCTG
The DNA here is from genome assembly GCA_027725995.1 of Rhynchospora tenuis. Classification (NCBI taxonomy): domain Eukaryota; kingdom Viridiplantae; phylum Streptophyta; class Magnoliopsida; order Poales; family Cyperaceae; genus Rhynchospora; species Rhynchospora tenuis. Next base: position 53,761,939 of record CM050888.1, read on the forward strand.
CTTGCGGATTGCCTCGGAATCTTGGCTTGATCCTTTCAATATTTTGCTTTCGTGCTGACAACTCTTGTTGTCTCTTGGGAAACGCCATTTTTTCCTCTGGGAAGGTTAGCCTTTCGTATACAGAAAGCGTTTCACGTGCGGGAAGATGTCCTTTTTCCAAGAAGAACATTCTTTCGCGTGCAGGGGAATGTTTAAAACTGCGTGCACTTTTACCACTTCTTTTCAATTCCATAGTGTGTGGCTCCGTTGCTTTGAGTGCCTGTCTCCGTCCAATATGTCGGTCAGAGACGCATATTCTTCCCTGGCTAGTGACAAAGCGATATGCCTTGCAGATTTTCTGTGCAGTGGTGAGCTTTATGGCTTGACCACCAGTTGGAACAGGAATCGTCTTAAAGCGGGCCGGTATATCTCTCCATGCTACGAGGCGAGTAGCTGGCGCTTTCCACTTCAGGGCTCTCAGTGGTGCAAATGAGTTGCGCACCGGCAAGTTGGGCTCAGCTTCCAGGCTGTTTTGATATGCCTGCAGCGCTTTGAACTCGGAGATTTTCACCCTTTTCATTGGCTTAGGTGCTGGCCTCGGAGTTTTGTTTTTGCCTTTGTATTCAAGGACTCTCACCGTTTTCACGGGCTCGAGTAGTGACACCTTGCCCCCAATGATGAAGGGTGCATTAGTCAATGTCATGAGGATGGTGATTGGCGTGGTCCCAATCATGATTATCCCAGCTGCGCCTTTGATTGCAGCGGCAGAGTTTTTGTTCACCTTTCGTGCCGTCCGATTTCCTGAAAAGGCAATGTCTCGGAGTCATGGTTAGCACTTAAGGAGAATCCTGATAGTATTTCCTTAGCCTGCATATTCTGCATATTCATTTTCCCAGATGAGAGGAAAAAGATGTCCCACCGGGCGTGCCAGAGAATCTGTCCAGCTCTTTTTGTCGCGTCTTTCCTATTTTAAATGCCACTTTCGGGAGGGAAAGCAAAAAGAACATCAGATCAGATTATCCCCTCGCAAGTCAAAGCCTCGGTCACGGGCGCCTCTCACTTAAGAAATGCTCGCTCGCGCGGGCTTATATTCTTACGAGAGTTTATTTTTGTGTAGGTCCTTTCTTTCCGACGGGCGCAAGCCCCCGCCGTTAATTACCCTGGTTACTTTCCTAGGCACCTCTAGATCGGGAAAATCGGAAGAACATATACTGCAGACTAGAATTGTCTATAAAACAATTAGTGCCATGCATATGTGTATGGATATTTCTTTTTATTTTATTTTTTTGGACGTTTCTGTTTTGGTATTCATTGTTTCTTTTTTATTATTTGATATGGCAGTTTGTCGATGAAAGAGATGTGATATGGTCTTGTTTGATTAGGGCTTTCTTATTATTTTTTTTTTATACGAATTCAGATATGGTTCGGTTTGAGGAGATTATTTCGAGCCTTATTCAGAATGATTTCATCATGTGGGTTTAGTCATCGGAACTATCTTTGTCTGATAAGGCAAGGTGCCATCTAAAGTAGAATGGCGAGACTACTCAAATGTCACAAGTCCTTGGAGCTTTTTGTATGATTTCGTCAGGTGAGTTTTAGTCACTAGACTATTTGATTGGGGAAGATAGGGTGTCATCTAAAGTAAGGTCGCGGGTTACTTAGATGTCACGGGATTTTAGGTCCTTCAGTATATCTCGCCAACTAAGCTTTGTGCTACTGGGACTATTTTTAACAGTCAGGACATAGTGTCATCCAGAGTAAGATCGTGGGGTTACACGGATGCCACAAAGTTTTGGGTCCTTCGGTATATCTCGCAAACTGGACTTTGTGCTACTGGGACTATTTTAACCGTTAGGACAATGTGTCATCTGAAGCACTCGGATTTCACGGAGTTTTGGGTCCTTCAGTATATCTCGCCAACCGGGCTTTGTGCCGTCGAGACTATTTTAACAGTCAGGACAGTGTGTCGTCTGAAGTGAGGTCGTGGGATCACTCAGATTTCACGGAGTTTTGGGTCCTTCAGTATATCTCGCCAACCGGGCTTTGTGTCGTCGGGACTATTTTAACAGTCAGGACAGTGTGTCGTCTGAAGCGAGGTCGTGGGATCACTCAGATTTCACGGAGTTTTGGGTCCTTCAGTATATCTCGCCAACCGGACTTTGTGCCGTCGGGACTATTTTAACAGTCAGGACAGTGTGTCGTCTGAAGCGAGGTCGTGGGATCACTCAGATTTCACGGAGTTTTGGGTCCTTCAGTATATCTCGCCAACCGGGCTTTGTGTCACCGGGACTATCTTAACAGTCAGGACAGTGTGTCGTCTGAAGTGAGGTCTTGGGATCACTCAGATTTCACGGAGTTTTGGGTCCTTCAGTATATCTCGTCAACTGGGCTTTGTGCCACCGGGACTATTTTAACAGTCAGGATAGTGTGTCATCTGGAGTGAGGTCGTGGGATCACTCAAATGTCACGAGATTTTGCTTTTAATTGGTATGTATGCCTAAGGTGAGACTTCAAGACTCCCTTAAGCAAAGAGGTGAATTTCATTTTTTGAAACTTAGTTGAGTTCTTTGATTTAAGTTTCTGGATCGACTTGAATTAGCTTTTTTTTTTGTTTTGATCTTTGGGGTGAGGACTCCGTATCTGAGGCCTAATGGCTAAATCGCGAAGAGACTGCATTTTTTTATTTGATTTTGATTTTTTTTTTTATTAGGACTTCGTATCTAAGGCCTGATGGCTGGGTCCTGGAGTTTTTTTTATCTTGCCCATGATCTATTTCTTCTACTCGAAGATTGATAGAGTATGGTATGTATTTTCCTCAATATCAATATGAAATGTGAGGCATTTCATCACTTTATTGTTAGTGAATCACAATTCAGCCAAATCTTCAAGTCTAAATCATTTTTTGAATTTTCTAGATTACGGGAGTTCCCGTCATGATAAATGAACCTATTTTTTTATTAGGCTTTTGGTGAGACTACTCGGCACGAGCACATTCTCCTTATTTTTCTGAGCTCACAGGAATTTTCCTGATGTTTTTCCGAGCATCTAGTGATTTTCGGTGGATTTCTGAAATTGGTCATTTACTGATCCGTCATGAATTTGATATTTGGGCAATTTGAATGGTTTTGGTTGGATTTTTGACCATGATATTCAGTAAAAATGGATTCTCCACAATTTTCTGGATTTATGGAAATTTAGTTTGGATTTTTTCTGAGTTTCCTATGGACCTTGGTGTATTTTTGAAGTTTAGGCAGGATTAAATTATTTGATTGGGCCAGATCAGCGTCATGCTTGTTAACACGAATGACTACATATTATGCTGCCAGAGACTTGCCGCATATTAGGCGCCACAAGAAATCAGAGAGTAGATGATTTTGAGAATTAGTTGAGTCAAATGGTTCACGCCACGGTCTGGTGCACCAGACGGATCTAAATTCGACCCATGCGCCATCGTAGACCGAGAGCACCTTCCGTCATTAGCCTCTACAGCATCAATTTTATTTCTTTTATGTGATGGGTCAGCTTTGCTAGGCCTTATGTATATTTCTTTACATCAAGTTCTGGAGGGGTTGCATACTCGCATCACAGAAGATCCCTTCTCAATTGATGGCTATAAGCCGAGGGCATCGACCAGCCCTTTTTAGTTTATACGCCGAGTTTACCTTAATTTTCCTTTTCTTTATTTCTATCTCCCTTCTTCGACCTAATCGCCATGGCCGCCACTTCAATCCGATCAACATGGGCATCACCTCAAGCCATCGGAACTCACCACGGGAGGGGTTTCACAAGCCTCGATGACGGCTCTTGCCTACCCAACATGGAGACTCTCTCTCACTGTGTTCAACTAAGAGGGAATACGACTTCGACTTCGAGTATTGGAGGGAATAGTGAGGGACTCACAAACCCCCTAAGAAGTAAGTACAAAATTCGCTGTTTTTTGTTTAAAAGAGGGGAATTCCTTTGCATCGATCACAACTTTTCTTTGTGGGTTTATCAGGTATTCGACGAAATGTTCAAGAGAAACAGTGAAGGGAAGATGAACAGGCTGTAATTGAGAGTACTGGCAAGACATTAGAAGAGTATTGGGAAGTGCCTGAGCTTGCTGACTCGACGATCATGCACCTATTTGATGGTTTTTTTTTTACTTTTATACCTGGCCTGACGAAGATGGAGGCGATACCAGCAGTTATCAAGGTCCTGGTTTAATTTATTATTTTTCTTTTATTTGGTTTTGTTTATTCTTTTTCTTTTTGATGAAAGCATTGGTTTGATACAGGTTGTTGATTAAGTTTCAAATTATCAGTCGACAAACTCCTTCCGTAGCCATCTACTTTCGTCCTGGACTCAACCTGACGGGTGTGAATTTTTATTGAGCTCGCAACTTCTAGGCCAGATCATGCTATATGATGCAACAATTTAGAAGATTGGAAGAAACGGTCTCAGGTAATGCTTAGCATCTCCCTCTCTTTGGATTGAACTTTTTGCATTTCTGTTGGATTTCTCTCTTTTGATTGAAAAGCTACAACTCAACTCGAACTTTTCTCTTTTCTTTTATGTGTTATCTCTGGAAGGTAGGCATAAGCATGACATATTGTGTGAATATGATGACAGCTTATCAAAGATATGGAGTAGCCATCATAGATACTTGGTACCCTTCTTTCTCCCCCCTTTTTTTGTTATTATTCCCTTTGAAATTGGATTCCTCTCCCTCTTTTTTTCTTTTACTGAGAATCAGTGGCTTATTTTATGTTATCGGTTGTTTGCAGTGAGAGGCAAACTTAGAGCAAACTTGTGGCTGCGATATATCATCATACTATGGGAACATTTCAATGCCGTCGACTGTCATGAGCAGAAGGATATGGGTGTATACCTGCTGTCATGAAGTATTTTTTTTCTTTTCTTCTTTTTATTGACTTTTCCTTATATTATTTTTTTACTTCACTGACATATGAACATCATTCTTGCGTACATGATATGAACATCTTCTTTTCACACATATGTAGGTAGACACAGATATTTACATGGGTGTGCAAACTCAGGATACTAGTGCTCATATCCTTATAAGTAAGGTTTGTGACCAATATGATTGAAGTTTTCTTTATTTCATTTCATTATTAAGATCTATGCAGCAATATTGAAACAAAAGTAAGGGAAGGAATACTATAGACTTGTGGGATTTAAATACTCTATTATGCTACATAGTGCATCTTTCTTCCTTTTTGTATGCTGGGTGTGTATATACCTTCTGTTTTTTTTTTCTTATACAGAGAAAGCAAATGTAGAATAACAAGGAAGAAAGTAATAGTGAGTGATGAAGGATTTAAACCCTAAGTATCAAATAAATTTGTACCTAGAACCTAACTTCACTAGTCGTTTGGAGTAAGGTTTAGGGTCGAACCCAAGGGACGGATTTCTGAGTACCGGACTTACTGGTTCTCAAAAGCTAGACAGATAAAAAGGGATGTTTTTGAATGAAATAAAGAACTAAAATTAAAGTGCAAGAATATAGATGTTTTTGGGGTTTTGAACTCTAATAACAAAACTAAAACAATTAAACAAACTAAGGATAAATTTGTGGTTTTTCTAATGATAAAAAGGCGTCCTAGGGATCAGATTTCACTAAGTTTAGCCTCCAGAGAAATCGAAATTAATTGCTTTCACAATTAATTCGAAAACCTGAAAATCCAGCCTTCAGTTCGACCCGAACCAGACCAGTTCGGTCCGAACTGGTGGATTTGAGTTGTTGAGTGCTATACTTGACTTTGACGATGCCACGAGTCTGGACTGGCTGAAACTACAATCCCTAACCCTCAACTTTCGCCTATCGGGCCAGAAACTAGTACAGGACTCTACCAAACTCGCCCAAGTTTACTAGACCTAAACTTTCGTGTTGGTACAAGTTTACAAGGGTTTTACTATTTGTTTTCCTTAGTTATCTAAACTCCCTTTCAAGCAGTTCAGAAGTTCTGCCTTTCGGCACAACTAACCTATCCTTTCAGATCTATGGCTTAACCCAAACACTTAACTTACAACTATTGTCCGTTTAAATTTGTAACTTAACCAAACCCTGCAGTAGATTCAGAAGCAAGATAAATCAAACAACAGCAATAAACTAAGCAACAATTAATTCCAAATAGATAAATAGCATGTCAAGTATCAAGCATAACATAACAACAACATCAAACTAAACCTAAGCTACATCTTACCCTAAGACTAAAGTAAACCACTCAGACAAAGTACTAAAACAACAAATAACAACAGTAGTAAAGCAGTAGAGATACAAGCCCATAGAAAATAAAGATAAAAGCATCAATAGAATAAACTAGAATACTCCTTTAAAGCTAATACTCAGTCTTCTAAGGCAGTGGATGGTGGATGAGCGTGAGATCTAGAGCCAGTCGCTGCCGTCGCCTCGAAAGCAATAGAAAGAGCACAGGAATCGATGAAGAACTTCAAGGAGGTGTGGAAAATTCGTCCAGAGCCAAGAAATCCAAGAGAGAACCAAGAGAGTCTGCCGTCAGGGCAGAGGGAACCTTAAATAGAAGCCTCAAGTGCTTGGGGAGCAAGCTAGGTCGTCCAGAGCATCAAATCTCGCCAAAAATCATCTTCCTTATTCAGAAAAACATGCCATATGCATCACTTCGGGGCCAGATAAGGGTCAGTTCGACCTGGAGTGAGAGTCTGGCTGGAAAGATCCCAGTTCGACCCGAACAGAATAGGGTTCGGTCCGAACTGGCCATAGAGAAGTGGAAAGTACGCTATGTCCGGTGCAGAGCTTAGTTCGGTCCGAACTGGAGATGTTCGACCCGAACTGAGGCCTGGACTTAGCGTCTAAGGTGGCATGTGGCCCGCACGACGGTCTGGAACGTGTGCCTAGAGCCAGGCATGAGTCATCTGGCCTAAAAGCAAGCATCCTGAGCTTCTTTGAGTCTGTTTTCCTCTTGTTCTTCATCAAAACCTGTATACAATGAACTAAAGCGACGGCAAAGCCGAATCCTGGAAAAACACAAGGAAATGTCAAATAATAACAAGGTTTGGGTTAAATTTAAGTGCCAAGTACGGTCCAAATACCAACAAATAAATGAGATATCAAATCCCCCCAAACTTAAACTTTGCTTGTCCTCAAGCAAGAGCCTAAACTTAGAGTTCAACTATACTTAGACTTAAAAACAATTACCCAAACCGAAGTTATGCTAGAAATCAAATACTAATGCCCACAGTCAATCACACAAGCAAATCAAGCCAGTCAATTAGAATTCATCAAGCACAAGGATTTAGTGTCCTAACAATCAAGCCATGCAACTCTTTGTCCTAATAAAAGTTTAGCCAATCAAGTACCCTAGCTTCTATTTCATCAATCAAATGCAACTTCAAAGTCACTCACCCGTTCCTTTCTATGTCTTACAAAAGTTTGTGAAAAGAAAACTTAGCAAGTCCGAGAATTTTACAACGAGAGAGATAAACAACAATTCACAAATTTAGAAATAAATGTGTAAGTCGAGTTGCGGTGATTTACATCACTTAGGGTTTTACGCTATTGAGACTTGGATTGAGCTACCGGCACATGACGCACCGGGGAGATCAAACAAATAAATGCACGACCAAGGCCACGGTACACTTGGGCCAGGGCTCCTAGCAATTTTCGTAATCCTTTCTCCAATTATTTGTGGAAGATCAAACAAGTTGTCACACGACCAAGGCCACGGTACACTTGGGCCAGGGCTCCTAGTGACACTCGCTATCATTTCTTAATTTGGATTAATTGAAGTCCCTTCGCACCCTCATTTTCGCAACTATTTAGATTTCAGTCAATTTAAGCGCTCGTTGGTGATTCAAGCATTAAAAACCATCTAACTCGTCTTATAATTTCCAAAGTTGCTAAATTTTCTTTTAGGCAAAAGAGTGTAAGACCTAGAAATAGTTCACTCGGTGAGAGGTTGTGAGAATCGACTTAGATTGAGTTGATAACTATTAAGCATCCAGGTTCGGGTCCTATCACGGCTTTAACTCACTATTTCGGTCCATTGGTGCACAAATCAAGTTCAGGTTTCTAAACAAACAGAAGTACTTGAGATTTCTAAAGGAAAGGCCCTTAAAAGTGTGTGATTTTAATCAGTGATAGTCAGAAAAGAAGGGAAGGGCAAGAGCACTCAATTTCCAACAAAATTTCAAGAGAATTGTATAAAACATACCTTCAGTTCGGACTGGAGTGGACCAGTTCGAACCGAAGTGACATGGTGAATTCCAGAAAACGACTAAGTACCCAGTTCGGACCGAACTTGATGGTTCGGGTCGAACTGAGCAGTGGTGCATTGTAGAGTCCTTTAATGACACCAGTTCGGACCGAACCAAAGCAGTTCGGGTCGAACTGAAGCCAGAAAAACAAGAAAAATTTACCCCTCCTCTCTCTAAATCGTCCGAAAATCCAGAAAAGAAATAAAAAACAACAAACAACCAGCGAAAATAATACGCCCCCCCCCCAAACTTGAACAGAGCAGTGTCCTCGCTGCTAGACATGCACACAAAAAATAAAATAGGAGGGTAAGGCGGCGTACCTGACTAGAAGGGAGGAGGAGGGAAAATCCCAAAGGGATCTTCCGGTCCGGCTGGCTGCTGCGGCGGTGGTGGCACGAGGCTGGGGTAAGCTGCCGGGTCCGATGGAGAAGGGCGCGGCACATCAAAATCTTGCTCGGGATAGATGTAAGGGATGGAGGAGGTCTTGGTCGGCCGAGAATGAGGATTGGGCTGCCAAGCCATGTGCCATGGCTGCTGCTGCTGCTCCATCTCTGGTGGGCTGTGATAAGAAGAAGCCGAGGAAGCGGTGCTGTGGATGGAGTGCACCGGTGAGCCCCAATTCGGGTCATCTTCATCGCCGGGCCAGTAGTTGTTGCGGAGGAAGAAGTTGTTGTCGTAAGCAACGTCCGCAACACGGTCGAGGCGCCGCCCGTACTGCTGCACCTCGTGAGAGAGACGGCTAAGGTGCATGCCATGGTCCTGCTGGACAGCCGTGTTCCGGCGCACCTCATCCCTTGTGTCAATTGTGAGGGTAGTGAGATTACCCATCATGTCGCGAAGCGCAAGGGCCCACGGTGGTGCCTGGGAGAAGATATCCTCTGGTGCTGCCGCTCCTTGGTCAGTGGCCATGGGAACGGGCTCAACTACTGCTGCCCGGCTAGAGCTCGCCTCCCCCCTTGCTGCTGCCCGCTGTGGGCTGTAATCAATAGCAATGCGCCACAAGTCAGAGCGGCGGAGATTGAGCTTGTGAGGATAGGGGAGAGGGAAGTTGCTCCCATTCTTGCGGAGCCATACAAAAGTGCCATCGGGCAAGATCTCGATAAAGCCGGCTGCCTTGAACCTCCACTCGTCGTAGAGAGAGAAGCCTCCGCAAATCGACTTGGGAGGGAGTGGAAGGTTTATGCGGGTGGCTAGAAGGGAGACATAGCCACCCATGGTGATGCTCCCCTTGGGTACCCGGTCACGCTGGTAGAGCCAAAACTCCACCATCATCTTCACCACATTAATCTTGGGAGGGTTGGGCTGAAGAGAGTACCAAAGGAGGCCCAACTCCTTGTCATTTGTAACATTGGCCGTCTCGCCCCGAGAGAATACTTGTGAGGCATAGGCACACATGAGGATGCGGAGAGTCGGATGGTGCATGAGGCGAGACTTTCGTGCTTGTGAAGGGCCAGCGATCTTGATCCATATGGACTCGCTGGTCAAATTGCTCGAGTAGGGGAAGATCTCTACCGGGCAATCCCTTTCTAGACCAAATACCTCGGCCACATCTTGCAATCGGGCCTTGTGGGTGGCGTTGGCAAGACGGAAGACAATGATGTCGGTCCCGCCTTCCTCCATGAGAGTGAGAGAACTCAGAAATTCCAAGGTGAACTTGGTGTAGGCCAGATAACGGTGGGTCCAGAAGGCAGGAGTGATGCCAATCTTGGTGGTGAGCTCGAGAAACTCTTCAGCCACCCCAAATTTCTCAAGTGTTGCTAGGTCTATCCACCGGGTGTGCTCGAACTTCCGGTCCTTTATCTTCATGATATTGAGATACTGGAACTTCCATGGAATCTCAAATGTCATGGCCTCCTCAATTGTATGGGCATCTGGGTGCCTTTGGAAGTCGGGGTGGTCCTGCATGGGATGCGAGGGCCCGGCTGGTCTAGGAGGAGGAGGAACTGGCTGGGCAGGGGCACGAGCACGAGAAGAAGAAGCCCCTTTATCACCCTTGGAACTAGAGCGCGTCTTAGGCATGATGGAGTGAGAGAACAGCACAAAATTCTGCTAAGTCAAAGTGCAGTTCGGACCGAACTTGGTGAGTTCGGGCCGAAGGGAGGGTCGAAGTTGGGTCGAAGCAGCAAAGGCAGGCCCCAGTTCGGGTCGAACTTGGTGAGTTCGGACCGAACGGAAGGAAGAATAGAGAGGTTTAGGACTAGGGTCGCGACTAGTTCGGACCGAACGGTGAGTTGTTCGGGTCGAACTGAAGCGGTGTTCTGGTAAATCCTGTCCTGATCCTTGGTACAGTCCCTGTATACTGGTAAAACCCTGATCCGTTGCTCAAAATGCTGGTACAAACCCTTGGAAACACTCACAAAACCAGTCAAAACCACAAGGAAGCAGTAAAATTAGAAAAGAAAGTAGCAAGACCTTGAAAAGCTTGTAAAGATGGAAACCCGACCCGTGGCAGCGGAAACAGCACTCGTTCAGAGGAGAGGAAGGCGTCACAAGAGGGCTGGAGTCCCACAGCAACACCAAGGAGAGAAAGAGAGCCGAGTTTGGCCTTCCTTGGTGTGAGATAGTGATTTTGAAGCAACCCAGCGAAGAAAGGCCTTAAGGTTGTCGATGGAACCCTAGAGAAGCCCAGTAAAGCCCCCGAGAGCGAGAAGAGCCGACCAAACCGAAGACCCGCCGACTTTGAGAGATTTTTCGTGGAACGTGAAGCAATTTTCTTGAGGAATTGCTTGCTCTATTCTGAAAACAGAGAGGAGACTGTGAGAGAGAGAGAAGAGGCGAGTAAAATGGCCTATAGATCTGTGGGTTTGGTTAAATAGGGAAGGGGTGCGACGGTTACGGAGGTGCTTCGGTTTGGAAAGGAAAGGGTGCGTGGATTGGGGAAGGGGTGCGAGTGGGAGAGACAGGAAGGAGTGGGGGACGGGTCGGTTACACTGGGGGCTTAACGGGTCGGGTAGAACAGTGAAAACAGGCCCCAATAAAAATTAAATGAAATAGTAAGAAAATGGGCCTGGGTCCCATTCAAAATTTCGGCCCAGTAGTCTCCGTTCGGACCGAACAGAAACAGTTCGGACCGAAATGAACCCTGCATTGCTTTCCCCCTGGTCCAGGTCGAACAGGTGCGTTCGGACCGGACTGAGTGCCTTCGAACCGAACTAGCCATCACCCTGCTCCTAAACCAATCTCTTCCTCCGGGTCGAATTGCCTGGCTCCAGGTCGAACTGAAGCAATGAACGATCATGTAGCTTGCATGAGGTCGAACGAAGATTGCTTGCAATCTTGGGTGCTCTAGCGCAAGCTGCAGACTGCTATCCTTCTCCAATATTCCCCCAAACTTACTGAAAAGAAACACAACTCATCCATCAGAGAATATTTTTTTTTTTTTTTTTAATTTGCTAACTAAAATTTTTGTCTTTTTCATGGAAAAGAGAAATAAAATAAATCTAAAAATCAATAACCCTTGGGTTGCCTCCCAAGAAGCGCTTGTTTTAGGTCCCTAGCTTGACCACCTCTTTTCTACTCATCGGATCGGTAAGGTTCGGAGAGAGAAAGAACAAAGGCTTCCTCAATCTTCTCATCGGCTATGTAATGCTTCAATTGCTGCCCGTTGACCTTGAAAGGCTCCGAATCCTTGTCGCAGATATCAACGGCGCCGAATGGGTAGACCTTGACCACACGGAATGGCCCCGACCACCTAGATCGCAACTTGCCCGGGAAAAGCCTAAGTCGCGAGTTGAACAAGAGCACCAAGTCGCCTTCCTTGAAATCTCTCCTTGAAATATGCCTGTGATGCAAAAACTTGGTTTTTTCTTTGTAAAGTTTAGCATTTTCATAGGAGTTTAGGCGTACCTCGTCCAACTCATGCAAATCTAGTATGCGCTTTTCACCGGCTTTGAGCATATCCATGTTGATAGTGCGAGTGGCCCAATATGCCTTGTGCTCAATCTCAATTGGCAAGTGGCATGGCTTCCCATAGACAAGCTTGAAGGGGCTCATGCCTATTGGTGTCTTGAAGGCTGTCCTATAGGCCCAAAGAGCATCATCTAGCTTGTTGGCCCAATCTTTGCGAGACCGGGCTACAGTTTTCTCCAAAATGCTCTTGATCTCTCTATTGGATACCTCCACTTGCCCATTGGTTTGCGGGTGACAGGGTGTAGCCACCTTGTGAGTGACTCCATGCTTCTTCAAGAGATTGTCAAAGGTCCGGTTGATGAAGTGCTTTCCCCCGTCGCTTATGACTGCCCTTGGGACTCCGAATCGAGGGAAAATGATCTTGGTGAAGAGCTTGACAACCAAGTTAGCATCTGCTGCCTTACATGCCATTGCCTCTACCCACTTTGAGACATAGTCGACGGCGACCAGGATGTACTCATTCCCATTAGAGCCCGGGAAAGGGCCCATGAAATCCACTCCCCACACATCAAAGATCTCAACCTCGAGAATTGGGTTTTGTGGCATCTCATTCCTCTTGGATATGTTGCCCGTCCTTTGACACTGATCACAAGAAAGTACAAAAGAACGTGCATCTTTGAAAAGAGTGGGCCAAAACAAACCTGATTGCAGGACCTTGGCTGCTGTCTTAGAGTATGATGCATGGCCCCCGTAGGCGGATGAGTGACACCCGGCCAAGATCGGCCGAATTTCCTCATAAGGGACACATCTCCGGTAGACATCATCAACTCCAATCTTGAACAGGTATGGCTCATCCCAGAAGTAGAACTTGGCGTCGGATTTAAGCTTTTTCTTCTCCTGCCAAGTCATCTCAGGGGGCAGAATTCCACAGGCAAGATAATTGGCGAAGTCAGCATACCAGGGCTGGTCACTTCGGCCTGGACCATCCCCAGTTCGGGTCGAATTGTGCTCAAAGGCCAGGATCTCACTGGCAAGCCTCATCCAATCTTCATCACTCCGCTCAGTTCGGTCTGGAACACCATGCATTCGACCCGAAATGAGGGCCAGCAGCTCCAAACTAAGCTCCGTTCGGTCCGAACTGCAGTTACTTCGACCCGAAGTGAGGGCCAAATCCTCTGAAGTGAGTGAGGGTGACCCCGAACTGAGGTCAGTTCGGTCCGAACCAAGGTCAGTTCGGTCCGAACCATGGTCAGTTCGAGTCGAACTGAGGTCGATCTTCATCAGATTTTCGTGGGGAAAGGCATCTTCAATTGGCAAGTCTTCACCTTTTTCTTCCTTCCAATGCAGCCGAGACAAGTGGTCTGCCACTAGATTTTCTGTTCCTTTCTTGTCTCGGATTTCCAGATCAAATTCTTGAAGCAAAAGGATCCACCTTATGAGCCTTGGTTTGGCATCCTTCTTGCTCATTAAGTACCTCAACGCGGCGTGGTCTGTGTACACGATCACCTTAGAGCCCACAAGATAGGATCTGAACTTGTCTAGGGCAAATACAACAGCGAGGAGCTCCTTCTCCGTGGTCGTGTAGTTTGCTTGAGCCGGATCAAGCACCTTGCTCGCGTAGTAAATGGCCACAGGTCTCTTGTCTTTCCTTTGGCCTAAAACAGCTCCAACCGCATAGTCACTCGCGTCGCACATGAGCTCGAATGGTTGTGACCAATCCGGCGGTTGTAAGATTGGTGCCGAAACAAGGGCTTCCTTCAACCTGTTGAAAGCATTAATACAATCATCATCAATAATAAACTCACAGTCTTTAATCAATAGATTGCTTAATGGCTTTGCTATTTTAGAGAAATCTTTTATGAATCGGCGATAGAATCCGGCATGTCCAAGGAAGCTTCGGACATCTTTGACATTTTTAGGGATCTCTAGCTTTTCAATCACTTCAATTTTGGCCTTGTCGACCTCGATCCCTTGAGATGTCACCACGTGGCCTAGCACTACGCCTTTCTGCACCATGAAATGGCACTTTTCCCAATTCAGCACTAGGTTGACCTCTTTGCATCGCTGCAAAATTTTAGAGAGGTTAGCAAGGCATGAATCAAAACAAGAACCATAAACAGAAAAATCGTCCATAAACACTTCCATCTCTTTCTCAATAAAATCTGAAAAAATAGCCATCATAGCTCGCTGGAAGGTGGCTGGTGCATTACATAAACCAAAAGGCATACGTCTATAGGCAAAAGTACCCCAAGGACAAGTAAAGGTGGTCTTATCTTGGTCACTAGGATGGATGGGTATTTGAAAGAAACCTGAGTAACCATCTAAGTAACAATAAAAAGAGTGATTAGCAAGTCTTTCTAAAAGTTGGTCAACAAAGGGGAGAGGAAAGTGATCCTTTCTAGTCGCCGCATTGAGTTTGCGGTAGTCTATACACATCCTCCACCCGGTCACGACTCGCGTTTGAATCAGCTCGTCCTTGTCGTTCTTGACCACCGTCGTGCCTTCTTTCTTGGGGACCACGTGCACCGGGCTCACCCACTTGCTATCCGAGATCGAATAGATAATCCCCGCATCGTGGAGCTTTTGCACTTCTTTTCTGACCACTTCGGTGAGAATTGGGTTGAGCCTTCGCTGCCCGTCTCTTGATGGCTTGTGGTCATCCTCCATGAGGATTCGGTGAGTGCAAATAGCGGGGTCGATCCCTTTCAAATCTTCTATTGAGTATCCAATAGCACCTTGGTGAGCCTTCAAAACTGTCAATAACTTCTCAACCTGCCCTGCATCTAATTCAGAGTTAACAATAACAGGGTACGTTTGATTCGGGCCGAGAAATTCATACCTGAGAGAGGCAGGCAGGGGCTTGAGTTCAACTTTCGGAGGCTCAGTTCGGTCTGGACTAGCCTGGTTCGGGCTGGAGAGGTCCAGAGCCATTGCATCTTCCATCTGGTTGCCTTCAGTTCGACCTGAACTGGGTTGGTTCGGTCCGAACTGGTCTTCATGAACCTCTTCCCTATCTGCCGTTCGACCCGAAGACAGTGGGTTCGGTCCGAACTGAGGGGTAGGATCCACCATTTCATCTAGTTCCTCAGCCTCGATCGATTCCTCGACCTCGATTGCTTCCTGTACTTCAGAAAGAAACTGTTGGTAATCATGGAGAGAAGACTCATACCTTTCCTCGAGTGTCTCCTCAATCTTTGGCTCGATTACCTCGATCCTATAGCATGTGTCGGCGGAGCTTGGGAACTTCATGGCATGATTAATGGAGAAGTGATGCTCCTCCTCCCCCACTCTGACCAAGATCGTGCCGTCTCTAGCATCCATCAAGACTCCAGCAGTTCGGAGGAACGGGCGCCCCAAGATGATTGGCACCTCCTGATCTACTTCCATGTCCATGACCATAAAATCTCCCGGCACTAAAAATTTGCCGACTTGCACCGGTACATCCTTGAGCATGCCTATCGGTAGTCGCTCTGTGGAGTCTGCAAGCTTGATAGATATAGCTGTCGGGCTTAGCTCGCCGAACCCTACCTTTTCATAGACTGCCTTGGGCATGAGGCTGACACCGGCCCCCATATCGCATTGAGCCTGCTTGATGATGGCATTTCCGATGACGCATGGGAGAACAAACCTCCCCGGGTCCTCTAATTTGGGCGGCATCTTCCTCAAAGCTTCGCTGCTCCCTTGTGTAAGAGCAACGGATTTCAACTCCTCTAGAGTCAACTTTCCGGTACACAGTTCCTTCAAAAATTTAGCATATACCGGCACTTGTGTCACCGCATCCATGAAGGGGATCGTGATCTTCATCTCCTTCAAAATCTCCCAGAATGCCTTGAATTGTGCATCCTCTTTGCTCTTTCTCAACCTCTGTGGGAATGGGACGGGAGGTTGGTAAGCGGGTGTGACTTGAACGTTCTTTTCTTTATTTTGGCCAGCCTTTGCCTTTGCTTCGGACCGAACGGAAGTTGGTTCGGGTCGAACAGCTTTGGGTCCAGGTCGAACAGGCCTCTTGGCTGGCTCCTCAGCCTCCACTTCGGACCGAACAGGTGAGGGTTCGGGTCGAACTGGGCTGGTGAGGGGCGGGAATGGTGCTATCTGCTGCAAAATGGGCTCTTCTTCAGCTGGTTCGGCCCGAACTGGGACTGCTTCAGGTCGAACTGAGGGCTGGTGAGCTGTTTCTGCCGGCATGGGTGGGTCTTCGTACTGCTTCCCGCTCCTCAAGGCATGGAGGGCCTTGCAATCGGCATTCGGGTTGACTTGAGGCTGCCCTGGGAGCTTACCTTGCTCCTTGGCGAGATGTGCCTCCAGTAAGCGCTCCATCCTCTTTATTGCCCCTGTGTTAGATTTCAATTCATCAATATCTGCCTTAATTTCAAGATTAAATTTAGTTTGGCCGGCCATAAAAGTATGGACAACTTCAGTAAGTTCGCCAAAGGCGGACTTCCTTTGAAAGGGTTGGTCTCTATTGTTGATGAACTGATTATTTCTATTAAAATTTGAGGGGCCTGGGCCGGTGTACGGGTATTTGTGACCAAAGTTCCCGTTAATGGCATTGACTTGAGGACTGTCGGTCTCGGGTTTAGCCAAAGGGCAGTCGACAGAAGTATGCCCCTCATCGCCGCAACATCCGCATTCTCCTTTGTTAAGATGCGAGCCTTGTGCGGATTGAAACACGGCAAGCTCCTCCTCGAGCTCGGCGATCCTCTCGTCCTTGGTTGTGACGCTGTGCACTTGCTGCCTCGAGTTTTGTCGGCGAGAGCTGACCATCGGCATCCAATGGTATTGCCTCGCACACCGGTCAAGTAGCTCTCTTCCGGCTGCCGCATCTAGCCGTAGGAAACTTCCACCTGAAAGAGAGTCAAGGTTGATCTTAATATTGTCATACAAACTGTTATAAAAAGTTTTAACTATCAACCACTCTTGAATTCCATGATGGGGGCACGAGGTTTCTAGATCCCTAAACCGCTCCCAAGCATCACTCATAGGTTCATCCTCTTTTTGTTGAAAGTTTGTAATTTCCCTCCTTATTGAGTCAGCCCTATCAGTTGGAAAGTATTTGTCAAGAAAGGTTTGAGCCATGTCATCCCAAGATCTAATTGACCCCTTTTTCAAAGTTTTGTACCACTTTTGGGCTTTGTCTTTGAGGCTAAACCTAAACAGCAAGAGTCTAACAGCTTGTTGTGGGACCCCATTCATTTTAATAAGTCTAGTGTAATCAAAAAAAGTTTGAAGATGAGCATGGGGGTCCTCGTGGTCGTTCCCATGGAACGGGGTTTCTTGGACCATAGTCACGTGGGTGGGGGCTATCTGCATGTTGTTGGCATCGATTCCAGGGATGACAACCGGCCCTGCTACGTGCTTGGCCCTCGGAGCACAATACTCCATGAGAGATTTGTTGGGGTTGTCATTCTCCCCGTCAGAGTTGTTGCCAACGCTCTCATCATCGTTGGTCCATCTGCGACACTCATCATCGAATTCTCGTCGTTCTCGCTCTAATTGGAGCCTGAGTCGCTCCAAGCGCTGTGTCTCGGCCGCGATATCAACTTGAGGGTTGTTCGCTGCCATGTTAGCTCCTGCTTCCCTCTGCACTGGGTTCAGTTCGGGTCGAACTGGAGGTCGAAGATGACCCTGGTTGCTGCGCTTGGTTGATTTCGCGAAGAAATTCGACCTGCTGCAACTCTGGATCTTCCTGCAACCCACGGAGAAAATACCTACGCAAAATAGGAGGTTGGGACTTTGATCGAGGCCCCTTCTTCCTACCTGCCAGTCCTGCAAAATAGAGAGAAAGCAAATATGAGAAAAACAAAAGAAAAGTCTAGTCTCTTGATACTACAACAAGTATCCAATATCAACACCGTCCCCGGCAACGGCGCCAATTTGATGAAGGATTTAAACCCTAAGTATCAAATAAATTTGTACCTAGAACCTAACTTCACTAGTCGTTTGGAGTAAGGTTTAGGGTCGAACCCAAGGGACGGATTTCTGAGTACCGGACTTACTGGTTCTCAAAAGCTAGACAGATAAAAAGGGATGTTTTTGAATGAAATAAAGAACTAAAATTAAAGTGCAAGAATATAGATGTTTTTGGGGTTTTGAACTCTAATAACAAAACTAAAACAATTAAACAAACTAAGGATAAATTTGTGGTTTTTCTAATGATAAAAAGGCGTCCTAGGGATCAGATTTCACTAAGTTTAGCCTCTAGAGAAATCGAAATTAATTGCTTTCACAATTAATTCGAAAACCTGAAAATCCAGCCTTCAGTTCGACCCGAACCAGACCAGTTCGGTCCGAACTGAAGACGTGGATTTGAGTTGTTGAGTGATATACTTGACTTTGACGATGCCACGAGTCTGGACTGGCTGAAACTACAATCCCTAACCCTCAACTTTCGCCTATCGGGCCAGAAACTAGTACAGGACTCTACCAAACTCGCCCAAGTTTACTAGACCTAAACTTTCGTGTTGGTACAAGTTTACAAGGGTTTTACTATTTGTTTTCCTTAGTTATCTAAACTCCCTTTCAAGCAGTTCAGAAGTTCTGCCTTTCGGCATAACTAACCTATCCTTTCAGATCTATGGCTTAACCCAAACACTTAACTTACAACTATTGTCCGTTTAAATTTGTAACTTAACCAAACCCTGCAGTAGATTCAGAAGCAAGATAAATCAAACAACAGCAATAAACTAAGCAACAATTAATTCCAAATAGATAAATAGCATGTCAAGTATCAAGCATAACATAACAACAACATCAAACTAAACCTAAGCTACATCTTACCCTAAGACTAAAGTAAACTACTCAGACATAGTACTAAAACAACAAATAACAACAGTAGTAAAGCAGTAGACATACAAGCCCATAGAAAATAAAGATAAAAGCATCAAAAGAATAAACTAGAATACTCCTTTAAAGCTAATACTCAGTCTTCTAAGGCAGTGGATGGTGGATGAGCGTGAGATCTAGAGCCAGTCGCTGCCGTCGCCTCGAAAGCAATAGAAAGAGCACAGGAATCGATGAAGAACTTCAAGGAAGTGTGGAAAATTCGTCCAGAGCCAAGAAATCCAAGAGAGAACCAAGAGAGTCTGCCGTCAGGGCAGAGGGAACCTTAAATAGAAGCCTCAAGTGCTTGGGGAGCAAGCTAGGTCGTCCAGAGCATCAAATCTCGCCAGAAATCATCTTCCTTATTCAGAAAAACATGCCATATGCATCACTTCGGGGCCAGATAAGGGTCAGTTGGACCTGGAGTGAGAGTCTGGCTGGAAAGATCCCAGTTCGACCCGAACAGAATAGGGTTCGGTCCGAACTGGCCATAGAGAAGTGGAAAGTACGCTAAGTCCGGTGCAGAGCTTAGTTCGGTCCGAACTGGAGATGTTCGACCCGAACTGAGGCCTGGACTTAGCGTCTAAGGTGGCATGTGGCCCGTACGACGGTCTGGAACGTGTGCCTAGCGCCAGGCATGAGTCATCTGGCCTAAAAGCAAGCATCCTGAGCTTCTTTGAGTCTGTTTTCCTCTTGTTCTTCATCAAAACCTATATACAATGAACTAAAGCGACGGCAAAGCCGAATCCTGGAAAAACACAAGGAAATGTCAAATAATAACAAGGTTTGGGTTAAATTTAAGTGCCAAGTACGGTCCAAATACCAACAAATAAATGAGATATCAGTGAGACTAGCTAGTATATACCATAAACTTTTGTTACACAATTACTTAATGCAAATGAGAAGAGCTGTGAGTTACCCATGCACAGAGCAAGCAAATATAAAATAACTAAGATAAAAGAAATAATAAGACTAGCTAATATATGCCGTAAATTTTGGCTATATGATGACTTAATGTAAATGAGAGTAAATGTGGATCTGACACACCCATGCACACCATGGATTGGTGGCTGGGTTGAGCATGAAACGACTCTCAAAATAGAAATTTAAGTGTAGTAATAACTTTATTGATAAACTAAGTGATAGTCACAAAATACCTTGCTTTCTCTTCCTTAGCTGACACAGAACCTATTATATTATATATATTTTTTTGTTTTCTCTCTTTTTGTCTAAGCTATCTTACACAATTCTCTCTTTCTCTCTTTTTGTTTTTCAGGTTTTCTCTCTTCTAAAGTTGCTAAAATATGCTTGTCTTTCTCTTTGGCAGAGGTTGGATTTTTTCTCTTCTCTATGGTTTTCTTTCTATGTCTTTCCCTTTCTCTCTCTCAGTGTCTCCCCCCTTTTTCTGGTTTCTGGCCTCTTCATTTATAGGGGAAATGGAGGGGCATTTTGGTCTTAATACGGTTTTGAGTATGGAGCTTGCTGCCTTGGGTGCTGTCAGTCCAATCATTTATTGCTGCTTCAGATATGATTCTCTCTCTTCCCTGCTGCTTCAGATATGATTCTCTCTCTTCCCTCTCTTTCTCTCTCTCTCTCTCTCTCTCTCTGAGAATTCTAGCTATTGCCACTGCTGTATGGTACTTCCTGTTGCATTGTATTGCTGCAGCTGATCCATGGAGTGCACCTTTTATCTCTCTCTTTCTTTCAATTGAGTCTAGTTGGTTTTGAATTTTCTTAAGACATGTGGATTGTCACTGAAGCACCCAATGCACATCACTGTTGGTTAATGTTTAACCACACTCAAATCTGTATGAAACTTCCTTTGGTGGTCTTGTGTATATGTTTCATTTCAGCCTCAATTGATGGTTTTAACTCATTCTCATCACCATCATAGAGCTGTAGCAACAAGCAATTTGATGTTCATTGGCTCAATTATATTAAATTTGCATCATCTTTTTTTTTTTACAACAGCCCAATAATCTCTCTTCAAATTTGAATTTCAGGTGAGGCATGATAGAAGCTGGAGTTGATGTCATCATGTTCTCCTCTTTACCCTCTTTCCAGCGGTACCAAGTATGTCGGCAGCGGTGGAGTAGATCGCCGGAACAGATTTATCGGAGGTGACACCTTTTTCCCTCTCTCTGATTCCGTTTTTTTTGTTAATCCATTAACACTGGGATCCAATCATCCAGGGGCAGAACCAATGGATGGGCGCCACTTGTGAGGAGGCAGTGGCGTTGACAGGTGGGCCCAGGAGCTAGCCGATGGGAGAAGTCGCTGACTGGCAACAAATGAAGGGGATGGATCTGACTAGCAGGCCCATGATTTTTTTGTTTTGGGTTTAACTTTAAATTTTGCTGGGCCTTTTGTTCATCATGCCGAGATGCAAGGATTTTCTTTCTTTCATTGAAATTTGCTGCCGTTGTATGTAATAAAAATTATTTGAATCTCTTCCAGCTCACTTGTGTATGGGATTTTGCGCACATACTCAAGAAATCAGATTGTAACGATATAAAAATTTCCATTTCTAGAAATATTTTATATCATTTTCCAAATTCCACAACTATAGTAGAATTATGGAAAGTCGAATATTGGTTATTCATTCAAAATTACGCAGCGTTTAGGCTTGAAGAAAGATGCCAAAATTATTGCGGGTTCATGGATTTTGTAGCGGACTTGTAGTGACGTCCATGAAATTATTTTATCTAATTTCATGAAATTACACCCTTGTTTGTTGTATATACATTGCCTTTTGAACCTCTCTTTTTTTTTGCATGGAGGGGTATTTGCATAATCTTGCGGATTTAACAAACATATTTCTTGAGCCGTTGTGCTATTTTGATCGCGTAATTTTACGGGTCAACAAATGCCCCCCACCAGAGTTGGTTGTGAGAATCTGTATTTGAACAACCTACTCTGGTGCCCCCTGTTTACGTGATCATTCATCTTCTGAATCCACGTAATCCTTTTTGTTGCATGAGCTTGTTTCCTTTTAGCACATAACATCTGTGTCTATTAGTTTGGGTGTCTACTCTCAACAACCATTTTTCGAGTTTACTGTTCGAACGGCCACTTAGGCGCCTTCTCGAGGTGAGTGCAATGGCTAAGTTGCCTCGTTTCGCGCGTATCTTTCTTCCAACTGCTATCTCTTTCTACCGTGCCAGCTTTCACAGATGTATTTGTTACTCAGGGTTTATCTCTATTTGCCATGCCAGCCATTACAGGTGCGTTTGTTACACAGAGTTTATCTTCCTCTGCTATGCCAGCTGCCACAGATGCGCTCATTACACAGAGTTTATCTCCTTCTGATACGTCAGCTGCCACTGGTGTGCTCATTACACAGAGTTTACCTCCCTCTGATATGCTGGCTGCCACCGATGCCATGCCTGCCATCGGGGGTGCTCCCCCGGTTGATTCTTTTGCACCTTTAGAGTTAGAGGATATTCCTGAGACTGGGCTTTGCTCATTCCTTATGAGTTCTATCGGTGGAGGTGGTACTGGTGGCGGTGGGCTTGCTGACGTGGTTGGTTCTTATGCTCGCCCAGTTACTGGTGCGTTCCTGGCATATTGATTATCTCCACTTTCTTTAGTTAAAATTTCTCGCCACCTTTTCTCACTCTTCTTTTCTTTTCAGGTACTTCGGCTTTGGATCTTGCAGTGCCTGGAGTCACATCTAGTGCTCCTCCGCTACCTAGCTTGCCTTTATTTTCTTCAGGTAGCTTTTATCTTAAGCAGCATTGTTTGCATTTCTTTTATATTTTTTTTTTTGATCTGACACTTCTTTTGTATGTGGCGGGTACAGATCCGATTGGAGCCGAGGGATCACGACCAGGGATTGACATGATCGGAGTCAGAGCGGATGTGTTGCTCGAGTACATGGCTTTAGGGCTACTTGGTATATTCCCTTTCCCCCTTTTTGGTATTTTTCTACTCTTTTTCTTGCCCATATTTCATCACCGTTTGTTATTTTGCAGAGGCCATTCCTGGTGAGTCTGTCATTCCACTAGTGTCTACAGCCCTAGCTGTTCCGACTGAGGCCCGGGTTTCAGTATCCCCTTCTGAGTCTACTGCCTCGACTTCTGACATTGCTTCACCCTCCACACAGGATTTTGAAGCAGTCCCTCGTGGCTTTGATGTCTAGACAGACTTACTGCTAGTCTTTACATATATCGGGTGTATTACATGTATTTTATGCGGCAATATTTTCTTTCTAGTATGTATCACAGCGGGGACATATATCCGCCTATTATCTCCTTATCTTTGAGATGTACTGTCATTTGTGACTGTTGTTGGCAGACTTCAGTCTTAGATGTACCCTGGTTATGCTGCTTATCAGCTTGGACTATGCCAGATTATATGATGTAGTGCTATGTATGAGTTTGGACTTTGCAGTTTATTTTTCTTCCTCTGTTGTCGTAGATTTGCTATTGTAACTTCTCTCCTTTGTACACAAATATGCTAGTGCGAAGCACTATTTATAACGGCTATGTGGGGAATGAGTGCAACGGCTATATATAACGGCTATGTGAAGAATGAGTGCAAACGCTATATCACCTCGTTTCACGTGTTTCTTTCCCAACGGTTATCTCCATTCCCTTTAAATTTCATTCTTCATTCACTTCTTTATCATCTCTCCTTCTTCGAACACATTCTTCCTTATTCTCTATTCACCTCATGGATAATCATTGTAACATTGAAGACGAGGATAATACTGTTGAAGAAATTGAAGAAGTCGCAGAAGATGCAGATTCGGCAGTTGATCATGCAACTGACGGTGTATTACCTGACAACTGGCCCTCAGATTATGCACTACATCAAGAGCGGGCGTACTGGAGACCGCTTTCTTCACACAATTGGGGAATTAACTCTGCCCCACCAGATTCTCATGGTGATGAGGGATGGTTTTGTTTCCATTTCTTCTGCCTTCCGTTAGTTGTTGGTATTCTCGCAACGTTGCTTTTGGTGCAGTATTTGCGTGAGTGGGGCATGTAGTTAAAGCTAGGCCCAGTAGCTTATGTTATGCTCGAATGTATTTTGTTGTTGCTTTTGTAGCATTTCCATGTAACCTACCCCATTCGACCAATGAAGTGTTATTATTGTCTCATTTCTTTGCTTTCTGAGAATCAGAGCATGAACTTTTGCGTGTGACTTTGGGTCGGCCCGAATAATCTTTATCGAGTTTTAGGCCCTGTAAGCCCCTGAGAATTTAAAAATGCCCCCTGTGTTTATCGTGGGGATCTCTCTGAGAGGATTTCTTTCCTTGACTGCTTTTATTTCAGGCTGGTTTCGGTTGAGGCCCAAATTTTCATTTTGATTGGTAGAGCACACGGCAGCACGCGTCGGATTTTATTATGAAACGTTTTGTCGGCGAGAAACGTCTCATATAATTATGTGGAAGAGGGACCTGCAATCAATATCTTTTGGAAGGACATTGCCTCTTTCGCAGATCTTTCCTTTGGAGGGACGTGCAATTGCCTTCAACGTTCCCTTTTTCTCAACAGACTTATCAAACTATCATTAATTATGTCATTTTCTCATTTGTCTGCATTGAACATGTCTCTCGTCCGGGAGACACATCATTTGTTTGTTTTCCTGTTCGACTCGTGCGTGGCACACCTGGCTTCTTCGAAGTTACATTTGACTTCTTCTCCTGGGGTTACGTACTGTATGTATATAAGCGATTGTTGTTGCCTATATTCAGCATCTTCCTTCTCTAACACACATCCCCATTATCACGGTTGATCGTATGGCTTTCATGGCGGTTTTCTTTTCTGGAGTGAAGAAGTTCTCGGCTGCTATTATATTGCCAAGAAACCTCTTTTTGTTGGCTATCTCTGTTTTTTCCTTCTTGGTAGGCTGGAAAGTGACCGTATGCACTCCCTTCAATCACAGACCATGTTCTGAAGTGTGCATCTCCTGGCAGGCACCCGACCCTTTGCTTATTCAGGGGTTATTGGCCCTCTTCATGCTGTTTTATAGATCCCGTATGACTATTGTGGCGTTCTTTCTAACTCTTTTTCTTATTTCTAGAGGTACCCTCCATTTAGGATGAAAGGTTTGGGTGATAAGGATCCAGGTGTCATGTACTTAGATTTGTAGGCAAGGTTTGGATTGTAATGGTCGCATCTGTATTTGGCATGATTTTTGTTGAACTTGTTTGTATCCATGTGAATGATTCAAGGATTGAGATGTTTTGGTGCCATTTTATATTACAGCATTTTTTATCTGAGGGATGAACTCATTTTGTGAGTTAGCAACGAGCTATGTCTGTGCATGATTCCATTTGTTTGTGGTGTTGCATCACTGTTTATGGTATTCGTCTGTGGGTTGATTTTGGTCAAGACCCAAAATTCTAAAAGCCTCATTTATCTTTTCGGGTCCGGTAAGATAAACGCCAACCGATGTCAGTTGCTTATGGTGCACTCTGACATAATTGACCATTTTGTTTGTGGGTTTTGGCTTGTGGAATTCTGTGGAGTTTGGAAAATTTGTGGAAGAAGTGCATTATAATGTTCATTTGGAACAATGCATTTCTTGAATTTGTCATCTCCAGGGACATAAAGCTTCTGGTGCTCGCTGTACCTGCAAGAAAATATGTGATGTGGGTGTGATTTAATGAGGGGTTTGGTGCCCTCAGATAGCTTCATGGGGCGGTGCCTTGATGCCTTCAGGTGCCACGCAGGCTTCTTCATTAGGCATAGGTGTCTTGGAGAACCACTAAGGCTTTCCTTGACACGGCTTCGCGTTCTCTGGAACCCGAAGGTCCATTCATCAACCGCGGATTTTTTTTTAGGGGTAAATTCATTTTCGTGTATTTGGGGACCACATAGGTATTCCTCAATACTTGCTGATTTTGGTTAAGGCCCAAAATATCTAAAAGCCTCATTCATCTTTTCATGTCTGGTAGGATGAATGACAACCAGTGTCAGTTGCTTATGGCGCACTCTGACATAATTGACCATTTTCATTTGTGAATTTTTTGGTTTGGTGGAATTTTATGGAGTTTGGGAATATTTATGTAAGAAATGTCTTATGGTGTTCACTTGGAACAAGACATTTCTTAAATTTATCATTTCCAGGGACATAAAGCTTTGCTGCTCGCTGCACCTGCAAGAAACAAGTTATGAAAATGGGGTGCCTTCAATAGCATCATCGGGCTGATTTTGGTTAAGGCCCAAACTATCTAAAAGCCTCATTCATCTTTTCATGTCTGGTAAGATGAATAGCAACCAGTGTCTGTTGCTTATGGCGCATTCCGACATAATTGACCATTTTCATTTGTGGGTCTTTAGTTTGATGGAATTTTGCTTAGTGGAAATTTCATTTTGGTGGATTTTTGGTGGAATTTTGTGGAAGTCATATTTTGGTGGATTTTTATTTGGTGAGATTTTACGGAGAGTTTTTTTTTTAACTGATTTTTGGTGAAAGTTTCTTTTCCTCTTTTGTTTTTTCTTTTGCTTTATGGAGTTTTGATTTGACGGGAGTTTGTCGCCATTCTCCCTGCAGAATTGTCTGGCAAGTTTGACCATTTCGAAGGCGAGGTCGACTCTGTCGGCAAGTGGGGTGCACTTGTCGGTCTTTCACGGGCTTTGGATTTTCAGGATTTTGTCGGTTACAGGATGGATTCCGGATGTGACGCCTCAGGAGCGGCCTCGTGTGTCCGTGTTTTCATTGTTTGGCTCGTAGCCTTTGGTCCGGATTTGATTTTAATCGACTCGTCATGTCTCTTAGGACTTTTGCCGGATACGGGTGCATGCTAGACTTGACGTTCCAAGAGCAGGCTTGCGTGTCTGCATTTATTCCTTTGACCCGAAGGCTCAGACTCAGGTTCGTATTTCTTAGTCTGGGCTGGACTTAACCGACCCTATGTATCTTCCTTAGCACGAATCTGTCCTATATATAGACCCTATTTCTTTTATAGATTCCTCACAATTTTCCCTTCGGCTTTTGATTAAAGTGGTCTACTTATGGAGTCCCCTCTGATCCCAACCAGGAAGCGCCGCACTAACTTACAGGCACTTGTTCCAACCGATTGGTCCTATGCTCCCCATAATCGTTACCTTTTCCGAGATAGTGAGGCTTTCGAGTGCTTTCATAATAACATGAGTGCTGAGGACAGGCCCGTGACTCAATGCTGTTATTTTGATCCCTTGGGCAGGCTGGCGAGAGAACATTCTCGTCTTCTTGTTAGTTGGGTTGATTTCTGGAGTTTACGAAGATTGGTTGGCCGCCGTTCTTCTTACCATCCTCAAATCACCAGGCTGTTTTATGCCAATTTTCGTATTTCGTATAACCACAAGAACGTGCCCCATGCCTCTTCTTTTCTCTTTGGGAGGTACATTCCGCTTGGGCTTACCGAGTTCGCACATTTCTTGGAGGTCTCCGCGACTTTGGATGGCGTCCCTGTTTATACTTATGTCAGTTGGCCACGCGATTGTGAGAGCCGTCACATGTACCGGCGTTGGTTCGGGTTCCGGGCCGATCCAATTGATGGAACGATGTGTACCTCAACTTTGCCTGCTTTGCATAGGTTACATCTTTTCTCGCATTTCTAACACGTGCCTGTATTGTTGTTTTTTTTTTGTAATCCTTTTCTTATCACTTGTTGTTTTTTTTGTAATCCTTTGCCATGATCACCCATATTCTTTTGCCCCAGGATATCTTCACCAATATCACTAGTTCTGAGACCCTCTTTTATTTGCGTCACTTGATTGCGAGAGATAAGAGACTTAATGTGGGACATGTCATTCTCCGGTACATGCATCTGGCGTCAGAGTCTTCACACTTACCGCTGCCCTACGGGCATTTGATAGAAGAGTATATGCTTCGGTTGGGTGTTCCATTATCCGACAAGCTGTGGGGAAAGCCTATCTCTGGTTGTGATGTAGCGCATCCCCGGAACCTGGTTGGGGATCTCACTGTTTTGGGATGGGTTGAGAATTCTGTTGGGAAGCTGATTCCTGATCCTTATCATCTGGTGAATAGCTATATCCAGAAGCTTGGTGCTGCCCCTAATCAGTACGGGCCCCCACGAGAAGGATCTCCGCCATCTGATGCTGAGTCTAACACTGATGGCCTCAAGGTTCCCATGTCTCACCTTGACAAGAGATTTGACGATGTGTATGCCCTTCTTAGGACCCTGGAGAAGAAAATTGATAGGGTCCTCACTGCTTTTGGTCCTCAGGTTGCGAACATTCCTCAGTTCTCGGGCGTTTCCAGGACTGGGGCTGTATGTCAGGGCATACAGGCCGTGGATTTGAACCAGGAGGTGGGCTCAAACGAGGAGGTAGACACGACTATCAGGCTATGAGGCCTTTGGTTGTCTTGCGAGTCTTTTTATTTTCAGCTTAGGTGCTTGTAGTTTCAGCTTAGGTGCTTGTTATTTCAGCTTAGGTGCTTGTTGCATTTAGGAGGAGTATTTGGTTCCGAGGTTGGGGTGAGGTCCCCTAAATTTGGAGTTGCGGCGGTTGTCGGATTTCTTTCCTTGCGGTGTTGGAGGACAATTTCTCTTCTTCTTCTTCTTTCTTTTTTTTTATCCTAGAGGTCGGTTCTCTGGGTCGACTAAGGATTGGTGTTTGGGCAAGTTTCGGTGTTGTTCTAGAGGTGGTGGTCCCAAATTGAGAGTGTCGGGACGGACTGGTATATTTTCTTTTGCGAGCTTGTGAAGGGGTTGAAGCTTTTTGGTCCAGGGAGTTTGTGAAGCGACACAAGGAGGGTGCTTTAGTGGCCAAGTTTATTATATCTATGTACATGAGTTTTTTTTTATTATTATTATTGTTATTTTTTTTTTACCTTTTTTTTTTATTGTATCACATGTACATTACTATATACATATTTATGGTCCCTTATTAACCTCTTTATTTATGTCTTTCATGGGAAACTAACTTACATGTGCCTTGTCTTAAGGAGTCACCCTCGGGCCATTTTGTTTTATTTGTGGGGTGCGGGTTCTTGCAACACATGTTCTAGGAGTAACATTTCTCCTCTTTGGTGTCTTTTTTCTACCCAATTCTTGAACACAAAGCAATCCTCAATGGTATGGCCCAGGACTCTGTGGTATGGACAGAAATTCATCTTATCCGAATATTTTTCTTCATCTGGCCGCTTAATTTTTGGCAAGCGAAGCCCATGTTGTTTAGCCATGAGGAATACCTCATATGTTTTATCTTTTCGAAAAGAGTAAGGTTCTTTCCCGCGGTCGGCTAATGATAGACGTCTGACGAAATTTGAGACTTCGCTAGAGGTTTCACTCGTTGCGGTTGCTGGGGTTTCCTCTACAAATGTAATTTGGGTATCCTCAATTTTGTTCTTTCCTTTGACACAGTTTGATTTGCTTACTTTTTCAGGAACCGGCACCACATTTCTTTCAAGAGTTGGGCCTTTGTATTGAGCGCAAAGATGTTTTTGTTGTTTCATTTGTCTTATTGATTGTCCATCTTTATTTAATTGGGCTTTCACATGTCTCAATTCAAAAGGATCTTCAAGTGTTGCCTTCATGACATCACATGCACTTGCAAACTGGGCTTTTTGTGTTCTGCTTTCAACAAACAACTTAACTTCAGGGGTTTCATGTTTATCAAGACATGCCCTTGGATCATATAAGTGTGGCTTCTTGTTTTGTCTTGTTGGAGCGGTGAAATTGTTGTTATTCGCCCTTCGCATGTCCTCCAATAACTTTGTAGTTGTGTTATTTTCTCGCCATAGTTCTCCTATCTCCTGGCGCATTTCATTATTTTCTCGCCATAGTGCAGCGAGGTCACGGTCAGAATGCCCACTCTCACTGCGAAGAATATTTATTTCTTGTCGAAGCACCATAATTTGTTCCCCGAACATTTGCAATTGCTTTATGAGATTCTCTATAATGGGTCGTTCACCAGGAGTGGTGGCGACTAGAGTTTCTGGAACTTTATCATGTTTCCCAGATGAGGTCTTGATAATTTTAGAGGTGGCGTGTTTGGGTTTTGAGGTATTTTCTTCAATTTCCTTTTTTTCTACCACACGTATTCCCTTTTGTTGTCGATTCATGGGGCATGCGCATTGTTTCATGACATGCGATCTGAATCATATGGGTAAGTTTTTCTTCATTCATTATAGACATATCACATGGGTCTTCGTCTAGTCGGATTGCTTGAACTTGTTCGAGTTCTTTTCCTCCATCTGTGATTTTAGCCGTGTATGTGGATGTTTCCCCTTCTAGCTCGACCGTCTCTTCAGACCATCTTTTGGTCGTTAAACTGGTTACATGTGTGGATGCCTTTTCTTTAAGTGCACCTCCTATGTCATCATTCTTTTTGGTATCCACTTGAGAATGGTCGATTCCATCTACTTGGCTATAAGTCATGACCACGCTGGAACTAACAGGGTAGTCCTCAGATATGACCTCTTCAATTATTGTAGAGAAATTATCATCAGTATTGTCACTTTCTAAATTGGGAGGGGTCGAAAGACTAGTTTCCCCTTTACTTTCAGAGGATTCTCTTTTTCCTTGACAAAAGGATGTTGCTCGAGTAATGTTCTCGACATGAAATAGGCGAGGGTGTTCAATCTTTGATTCATGCGAACCCTCATTTTTCTCATTCTTTGGGATTAACTCCTCCGGGAAAAGTTCGAGCTGTTCTCCGACTGTTGTCTCGTTGGTTTCCACTTCAATTGGGGTACTCGTGGAAATAACGCAACAATGATGGTTTGGAGTAACTTTCTTTTTGTTTGGGCGGTCTTTAGAAATATTATTTTTTCTTTCTACGGTATCGCTGACATTTTCTGAGCCTCTTCCATCATTAATATCGGACAAGTCTTCTCCTGGCTCGATCACTGCATCTTGCAATCCTTCCTCAATCAAACGGAATATCTCGCTGATCATTTGGGGTTCCAGCTCGATCTCATCTCCATTATCTTGTTGGCGAGCAATTATTCGAACTTCTGACTCATATGAGTCTGGTTCCAAAATCTCGAGTTCGACCGTGGTTAGGCCAAGAGGCGCAAGTATTGATTCTGGTTCGATGGAAACATCAAGCTCGAGAGTGTGGTTTTCTTCATCAAAAGTGTCGCCGCCAGTCTCTGCTGCGACGTCTTCTTTGACTCCTGCGTTACAACATGATCGCCGTGTGGGTTTTCTTTTCCTCGCACTACTTTCTTGTTCAATCAACTGATCTAGATTTCGACCTCGCTTGTAGTGTAGGGTTATTTCTTGGTGAGCAGCTTTAGTCTTTCTTTGTCGATAGACTAGTGGTGACCCGAGTGGGCTAATCTTTGAGGGTGACTGATTTAAATCAATGTCTTGTCTCATCGACCTTTCCCTGTAATGCTCAGGAATCTCATCTTGAATTTCTTTTATCAATTGTTGAACAGTATCCTGGATTGCCTTAGCCGCTTGGAGGAATTGTATGAATTTTGCCCCCTGGATTTCACTTGGAGAGAGGTCACGAGAGCCATCGTCCCCGCTTGTATTCCTGGTATGGACTACATTGCAGTAATGCCTTTCTTTCCTCTTCAATTCCTCGTCTGGTGAGAGTTTGTTCATAATTTGCGGAGGGATGAAATGGGCTAGAGTTATAGTCGTCGGTTTGTCTTGCTCATAAATCTCCTCAACCCTCTTAGCTAGTGACTCCATCTCTGCAACTCTTTTTATTGTGGAAAGTTTTATAGGTTCTTCTTTCTTTTTCTTCTCAATCGTGGAAACAGTTATTACTCGGGTAGGAGGAATCGGGATTTGATTTTGCCACTTAACCCGAGGTTCTTCACGAAGCTTCCTTAGCACTTTTTGGGTTTTCCGAGACAAATATATTGTCCAGGAGTTTGAGGATGTTTTCTCTCTCACCGGCTCACGATGGGTTATCATGTTTACAGAAAAATGAGGAGCCGGAGTTTGTTGAGCTGCCTTGGGGACATTAAATTCTTTATTCTGTATTTTCTTTTCTAACCAATCCTTGAAAACATAGCAGTGCTCTAAGGTGTGCCCTAGTATTCTGTGGTATGGGCAGAAATTGGGGTGGTCAGATTTGCCTGCGTCCTCTGGGCGCTTACATGGTGGTAATTTCATCCCTTTCTCTAAGACGGCTATGAAAAGTTCTTCTACATACTCTCTTTTAAACGAGTATGGTTTACTTTGTCTTTCCCGAAGAGTTATTATATTTGGCTTTGATGATTCGGAAGGATCATCTTGTTTCTCAACTTGATTTGCCTCTTCAGTGTTAGTGTTATGACTGCCAGAGGCTCCAGAGCTTCTAACCATTTTTACTTCAGCTTTCTTATTTCTTTCTCTCCTTTTTTTCCTTTTCGGGACGGGGAGTCGTTGACGAGGCCCAGCTTTCTTGGTTAAGCGCCTCGTATTGGGACACCAGGGTGACTAGTCTTTGGAAAGTGGTTATCCTCACCGGTAATAAATGGGATCTGATCCACGGAGGTAAGTTGTTTATAATCATTTTAACTTGGTCAAATTCTTTCATTGGAGGCTGACAGCGGATGCTCAGATTCCTCCATCTTGTTATGTACTCCTTGATTGATTCCCCTCGGTTCAATTTTACCCCGGCCATTTGTATCATGGTAATTTCTTCGGTCACCACCATAAATTTAGAGCAGAAGGCATCCTCCATTTCTTCCCATGAATTGATGCTATTCTCTTCTAAGGAAGCATACCACTCGAAGGCAGTCCCTGACAGGCTCTGAGGGAGTTGTCTCAAGAGCCAAGCGGGGTTGTCGGCGGTATCACCACATGCTGTCAAAAAGTGTGCAACATGTTGCTCCGGAGTTACCTCAGTCCCGGTCCCGTCAAACATGCAGAAACGAGGCACAGTGTATCTTTTTGGAAAGGGCTCCTTATCGAAATGTTTTGGGTAAGGTCTCCCTACCCTTCTCCGAGGTTGTATTGAGTCACTGATTCCAAGATCCTTGATATGCCTGCGGACTATCTCTTGTATGTCCTCATTAGTTATGGCGAGTGTTTGATCTTCAGAGGAATAGCTCTGCCTCCTATTCTGGCTTAATGTCTCAAGTGGGGGATAACTACTCGTCCTTTTCTTTGTCATGTCGCTTTTCGTTTGCTTTCTTGAGGGTTCCTCGACATAAACCCTTGCAGGACCCTTCTTACGAAGATGAGTCTCGTTTTCCCCGTCCGAGGTATCAGACATTGATTTTGCCTTCAACCTGGCCATCTCTTCACACAGGTTCTCCATCTATTGACTCATTCTCTCAATCACTTCCTGAAGATGATTGTTTGGATTGTCTTTCTCGCCTTCAGAGGTTTCTTCTCCTGAGCCCTCTTGGTCTTGTTCAGGTTCTTTTTCACTGTCTTCGCCCTCAACTGTGGAGGTAGAGGGTCGTTCCGCCTGTGCGGCTTTCTTTTTAGATCTTGTGGTGGTACCAGTTGTTGTTGCGGGTGCCTTTGGTTTGGCTGTGGGTTTTCTCCCCCTTTTGCCTGTTTTGGTCTCGGCTTGACCTTCTCCTTCGGCCGCTAGTCCTTCGGCCTCTACTTCATCGTTTTGGTTTTTACCACCCTGTAGTGTATAGGTTTCTTCTATTTCTTCAGGATCTCCTACTGTGCCTGCCATGTACATAGCAAACGAGTTCCCTGGCTTTTTCTTTTGCCATTCCATTCGCCCGCTTAGTCTGTCACGGTATGTTATTGCGGCCTTTTTGATTTGGGCTTGTAGTACTCCCAAACCTGCTCGCGGATTGCCTCGGAATCTTGGCTTGATCCTTTCAATATTTTGCTTTCATGCTGACAACTCTTGTTGTCTCTTGGGAAACGCCATTTTTTCCTCTGGGAAGGTTAGCCTTTCGTATACAGAAAGCGTTTCACGTGCGGGAAGATGTCCTTTTTCCAAGAAGAACATTCTTTCGCGTGCAGGGGAATGTTTAAAACTGCGTGCACTTTTACCACTTCTTTTCAATTCCATAGTGTGTGGCTCCGTTGCTTTGAGTGCCTGTCTCCGTCCAATATGTCGGTCAGAGACGCATATTCTTCCCTGGCTAGTGACAAAGCGATATGCCTTGCAGATTTTCTGTGCAGTGGTGAGCTTTTTGGCTTGACCACCAGTTGGAACAGGAATCGTCTTAAAGCGGGCCGGTATATCTCTCCATGCTACGAGGCGAGTAGCTGGCGCTTTC
Source organism: Rhynchospora tenuis (assembly GCA_027725995.1). Lineage (NCBI taxonomy): Eukaryota > Viridiplantae > Streptophyta > Magnoliopsida > Poales > Cyperaceae > Rhynchospora > Rhynchospora tenuis. The sequence continues at coordinate 53,795,926 of CM050888.1, forward strand.
CACTTCAGGGCTCTCAGTGGTGCAAATGAGTTGCGCACCGGCAAGTTGGGCTCAGCTTCCAGGCTGTTCTGATATGCCTGCAGCGCTTTGAACTCGGAGATTTTCACCCTTTTCATTGGCTTAGGTGCTGGCCTCGGAGTTTTGTTTTTGCCTTTGTATTCAAGGACTCTCACCGTTTTCACGGGCTCGAGTAGTGACACCTTGCCCCCAATGATGAAGGGTGCATTAGTCAATGTCATGGGGATGGTGATTGGCGTGGTCCCAATCATGATTATCCCAGCTGCGCCTTTGATTGCAGCGGCAGAGTTTTTGTTCACCTTTCGTGCCATCCGATTTCCTGAAAAGGCAATGTCTCGGAGTCATGGTTAGCACTTAAGGAGAATCCTGATAGTATTTCCTTAGCCTGCATATTCTGCATATTCATTTTCCCAGATGAGAGGAAAAAGATGTCCCACCGGGCGTGCCAGAGAATCTGTCCGGCTCTTTTTGTCGCGTCTTTCCCATTTTAAATGCCACTTTCGGGAGGGAAAGCAAAAAGAACATCAGATCAGATTATCCCCTCGCAAGTCAAAGCCTCGGTCACGGGCGCCTCTCACTTAAGAGATGCTCGCTCGCGCGGGCTTATATTCTTACGAGAGTTTATTTTTGTGTAGGTCCTTTCTTTCCGACGGGCGCAAGCCCCCGCCGTTAATTACCCTGGTTCCTTTCCTAGGCACCTCTAGATCGGGAAAATCGGAAGAACATATACTGCAGACTAGAATTGTCTATAAAACAATTAGTGTCATGCATATGTGTATGGATATTTCTTTTTATTTTATTTTTTTTGGACGTTTCTGTTTTGGTATTCATTGTTTCTTTTTTATTATTTTTTTTTCTTATTTGATATGGCAGTTTGTCGATGAAAGAGATGTGATATGGTCTTGTTTGATTAGGGCTTTCTTATTATATTTTTTTTGATACGAATTCAGATATGGTTCGGTTTGAGGAGATTATTTCGAGCCTTATTCAGAATGATTTCATCATGTGGGTTTAGTCATCGGAACTATCTTTATCTGATAAGGCAAGGTGCCATCTAAAGTAGAATGGCGAGACTACTCAAATGTCACAAGTCCTTGGAGCTTTTTGTATGATTTCGTCAGGTGAGTTTTAGTCACTAGACTATTTGATTTGGGAAGATAGGGTGTCATCTAAAGTAAGGTCGCGAGGTTACTTAGATGTCACGGGATTTTAGGTCCTTCAGTATATCTCGCCAACTAAGCTTTGTGCTACTGGGACTATTTTTAACAGTCAGGACATAGTGTCATCCAGAGTAAGATCGTGGGGTTACACGGATGCCACAAAGTTTTGGGTCCTTCGGTATATCTCGCCAACTGAGCTTTGTGCTACTGGGACTATTTTAACCGTTAGGACAATGTGTCATCTGAAGCACTCGGATTTCACGGAGTTTTGGGTCCTTCAGTATATCTCGCCAACCGGGCTTTGTGCCGTCGGGACTATTTTAACAGTCAGGACAGTGTGTCGTCTGAAGTGAGGTCGTGGGATCACTCAGATTTCACGGAGTTTTGGGTCCTTCAGTATATCTCGCCAACCGGGCTTTGTGCCGTCGGGACTATTTTAACAGTCAGGACAGTGTGTCGTCTGAAGCGAGGTCGTGGGATCACTCAGATTTCACGGAGTTTTGGGTCCTTCAGTATATCTCGCCAACCGGGCTTTGTGCCGTCGGGACTATTTTAACAGTCAGGATAGTGTGTCGTCTGAAGTGAGGTCGTGGGATCACTCAGATTTCACGGAGTTTTGGGTCCTTCAGTATATCTCGCCAACCGGGCTTTGTGCCGTCGGGACTATTTTAACAGTCAGGACAGTGTGTCGTCTGAAGCGAGGTCGTGGGATCACTCAGATTTCACGGAGTTTTGGGTCCTTCAGTATATCTCCCCAACCGGGCTTTGTGCCGTCGGGACTATTTTAACAGTCAGGACAGTGTGTCGTCTGAAGTGAGGTCGTGGGATCACTCAGATTTCACGGAGTTTTGGGTCCTTCAGTATATCTCGCCAACCGGGCTTTGTGCCGTCGGGACTATTTTAACAGTCAGGACAGTGTGTCGTCTGAAGCGAGGTCGTGGGATCACTCAGATTTCACGGAGTTTTGGGTCCTTCAGTATATCTCGCCAACCGGACTTTGTGCCGTCGGGACTATTTTAACAGTCAGGACAGTGTGTCGTCTGAAGCGAGGTCGTGGGATCACTCAGATTTCACGGAGTTTTGGGTCCTTCAGTATATCTCGCCAACCGGGCTTTGTGCCACCGGGACTATCTTAACAGTCAGGACAGTGTGTCGTATGAAGTGAGGTCGTGGGATCACTCAGATTTCACGGAGTTTTGGGTCCTTCAGTATATCTCGTCAAGTGGGCTTTGTGCCACCGGGACTATTTTAGTAGTCAGGACAGTGTGTCATCTGGAGTGAGGTCGTGGGATCACTCAAATGTCACGAGATTTTGCTTTTAATTGGTATGTATGCCTAAGGTGAGACTTCAAGACTCCCTTAAGCAAAGAGGTGAATTTCATTTTTTGAAACTTAGTTGAGTTCTTTGATTTAAGTTTCTGGATCGACTTGAATTAGCTTTTTTTTTTGTTTTGATCTTTGGGGTGAGGACTCCGTATCTGAGGCCTAATGGCTAAATCGCGAAGAGACTGCTTTTTTTTATTTGATTTTGATTTTTTTTTTATTAGGACTTCGTATCTAAGGCCTGATGGCTCGGTCCTGGAGTTTTTTTATCTTGCCCATGATCTATTTCTTCTACTCGAAGATTGATAGAGTATGGTCTGTATTTTCCTCAATATCAATATGAAATGTGAGGCATTTCATCACTTTATTGTTAGTGAATCACAATTCAGCCAAATCTTCAAGTCTAAATCATTTTTTGAATTTTCTAGATTACGGGAGTTCCCGTCATGATAAATGAACCTATTTTTTTATTAGGCTTTTGGTGAGACTACTCGGCACGAGCATATTCTCCTTATTTTTCTGAGCTCACAGGAATTTTCCTGATGTTTTTCCGAGCATCTAGTGATTTTCGGTGGATTTCTGAAATTGGTCATTTACTGATCCGTCATGAATTTGATATTTGGGCAATTTGAATGGTTTTGGTTGGATTTTTGACCATGATATTCAGTAAAAATGGATTCTCCATATTTTTCTGGATTTATGGAAATTTAGTTTGGATTTTTTCTGAGTTTCCTATGGACCTTGGTGTATTTTTGAAGTTTAGGCAGGATTAAAATTATTTGATTGGGCCAGATCAGCGTCATGCTTGTGCACACGAATGACTACATATTATGCTGCCAGAGACTTGCCGCATATTAGGCGCCACAAGAAATCAGAGAGTAGATGATTTTGAGAATTAGTTGAGTCAAATGGTTCACGCCACGGTCTGGTGCACCAGACGTATCTAAATTCGACCCATGCGCCATCGTAGACCGAGAGCACCTTCCGTCATTAGCCTCTACAGCATCAATTTTATTTCTTTTATGTGATGGGTCAGCTTTGCTAGGCCTTATGTATATTTCTTTACATCAAGTTCTGGAGGGGTTGCATACTCGCATCACAGAAGATCCCTTCTCAATTGATGGCTATAAGCTGAGGGCATCGACCAGCCCTTTTTAGTTTATACGCCGAGTTTACCTTAATTTTCCTTTTTTTTTTCTATCTCCCTTCTTCGACCTAATCGCCATGGCCGCCACTTCAATCCGATCAACATGGCCATCACCTCAAGCCATCGGAACTCACCACGGGAGGGGTTTCACAAGCCTCGATGACGGCTCTTGCCTACCCAACATGGAGACTCTCTCTCGCTGTGTTCAACTAAGAGGGAATACGACTTCGACTTCGAGTATTGGAGGGAATAGTGAGGGACTCACAAACCCCCTAAGAAGTTGTTAGGAAATGCTCATATTTTAATTTTAGATTAATTACAACTAATTAATCACCATTAACAACAAGCAAATCAATAGATCTAGTGCTAAAGCAATCACACATCCAATCAAGAGAGAAGGTAGGAGAAATTGTACCTCTCATGAAATCGCATTCATGAGGCTCGAATCCATGGCATGGGAGTCGATGGGGTGCACTCCGCGCCTTCTTCTCCTTCCTCTAATCCACCAAGAAGCTTCACCACCTCTCAAGAGCTTGTGCTAGCAAGCTTTTAGAGCAACCAACACTTAATCACAATTAACACCTTAATTATGTGGCTAATCCCAACACATGGGCCCTAACAAACAAAGGATGAGAGCTCCTCTAATGGAGATTTCGAAAATCTCCAAAGGAGGAGATAGGTGGCGGCTAGGAGAAGAGGGAAGAGAGGAGAGAGAAAGTTGGATAGAGGCCACCCCTTGGGGTCTATTTATAGAGCTCTCATTCCTCTTCCAAACTTCAAACAAATTACAAGCATGCCACCATGCCCTAGGCGCCACCTATATGGGCTTTTAGCCCAATTTACCAAATGGCAAATTCATCTCTCATTAGCTCATTAATTCTATTAACTAATGGGCCTTTTAATTATTTGTTAATTGGGCTTAATTAGACTTAGCTATTTAAAGCCTATATATTCAATATAATTCTAACAATTATATTAAATGTAGTTGAGACTATTAATTATCAAATTGATGATAATTAACAATAGGTTGGTTTATGCATTAATTTATTCTAACATGATCTCCTTGATATAATTAATTATAACGGTTCATAAAGGTATATAATTAATTAATCAACCCATCATGTTTTGTATTCTCCAATACAAATAAATAATACACGTGTGGTTCAGGTTCTATTTGTGCGACCCTTTGAGGATTTATACTATGTTGGCCATGGAATTAAATCGCTTATTTAATTCCAATAATCATAAGCGGTATCTAGCAACACGTTATGATTCCCAATTCGTATAAATAGTGTACCGTTACAATATCTCAATCCTGCATAAGAAATAAAAGTATTTCTTTGTCTGATTCTTATGTCACATGATATCCTTGTATAATCCAAGATAGGAATGTGTCATTCTTGCAGATTATACATTTCTTGATCTAGAGTTGATTGTACAAGTTGGCCAAACAATCCAAACTCCATCAAGGGGCCCAAACAGATATCATCACTCATTAAGTATATTAATGAGGGACATACGGTTTTCTTGATGAACAACTTTTCCCCGCACAATTCAAGAGAACATAAATAAAGTCCTTATAGCAGCCTTTATCAGGAATCAACGTTAGACGATATTTATTGAACCTATCCTCATGTGGAAAAGCTGAGCATCTCAAACTTAGAATCAACAACATATGAAATAAACAATGACACATAACACAATCCATATGTTTATTTCATTGGGTCAAGTCCTGTACTATGTTCCAATAACATACACATATGCAATTAAGTTGGTAACTCCTTACCTATGATTTGTAGAACTTAATCATCACTTAACTTGCATACTAATCTTTTATGATAATTAATGTTCCTTGTTAATTATCAAGATTATGGACGATTCAGATTTATTATTGTCATTCTAATGAATGATCCACAGAGATCTACAATTCAGATCCTCAACCTGAATGATCTGTCAATAATAAACTCTAGGAACAAATGATCAAATATCATCATTAACATAAACTAAGAAAATAAGTCATTAAATATTGACTTCTAGGACATAACTCTAACAATCTCCCACTTGGCCTAGAGTCAATCAATAGTGACTTCTAGCAAGTGAAGAATTTAAAACAATGTCATATATCCATATATATACATGTCTCGAACCTCGAAATAAGATACACTTAAAGCAAGTTACTCATACGTCCATCACGCATGGATGCACAATTGCATCTCGTATACCGCTTAAGGTAGAGGTTAAGTTAGAGTGTTCGCTGTGTCTGCGAACCTATCCAATTTTATTTGACCCTATATACATATATACTCCTATATATGTGTTCTTGATCATCATCATGTGAGATCAAGTAACATCGTCATAGATCTTAGTTGGATCACCAATTTAATATTGGGTTCTTCAAGTTTAAGCTATGGTTCGAGATGCTTAGAACTATATTAGCTTGACTGAGAACTTCATGATCCATACTACATTCTTTCATTGCTTCACAAGTTGCTATATATTTTTGTTTTGGTGACGGAAACGGTTGTAATATCCCATTTAGAACACCTTCTAAATTTACAACACCACATTAAACAAAATATGTAGCTCAATTGCATTTATATCAATCTTTCGAAAACTAGCATCAATATAACAATTTATATGAGATTTCTTTCATCTTGTCAGATGAAAAACATATCACCCTTTCTCATAAGATACTCGAGGATATTCTTGATTATTGTCCAAATGTATTTTTCTTTGTATCCAGTTGACAACTGCTTGTCATACTCCTTGGGTACAATACATAGGGGCATGTGCATAAGTATGGCGTACGTAATGAAACTCATGACAGAAAGATGCTCGAATTGTATCGTGCACTTTTCTCGAATTGAGTTGCAATACACCGAGTAGAACTCAAGTGTATGCCATACAACATGGTTAGACATCCTTTCTAGGAGTCTATCTTTTCGTGTAACTATAACACCTTGTCATTATATGCACATTTTGCTCAAACCTGACATCCATCATAATCTATCTCCATAGATTTTGTTTCCTTGGATTTAGGTGACTTACCCAAGTTCTCAATTGAGAAAACATTCTCCAATGAGATCTTGACAATATTCCTTTCTTTAATTTTATTCCCAATTAATGTCTTGTATCTTGTACAATACATGTAACATAATAATGCTCCCACTGAATATCTTGTCTATACAAGATACTTTTGACGAAGTTCAACTCCTTGACTTACTTGTCAAAATGTTTATTCCAATTTCCACAATACTTGCTTCAATCCATTAATGGATCATTGAAGCATATATATGTTTTCAACAATACAACAAATCCTTGGTTTGTGTCAAATACACAACAACTTCCTTCATTCAATCGAAGAAGGCGGTTTTGATGTATTTTTCATATATCTATATATACGAAATATAATTATTGTTAGAATGATCTTTATTGATTTATACACAGCTACAAGCGAGAAGCCGTGCTTTGTACATGGTCAACTGATTATTGACTTACACATAGCATCAATCATGAAATTGTGCTTTGTACATAGTCGACTTGCTATCCATATCTATCTTTCCTTTTAAAGATCTAAATGTTCTAGATGGATCGCTTCTTCTTGAACATCAATCAAGGTCTATACCTTGTTGTTATATATATGGATTGCACTTAAAGATCATACAAATTCAAACCATACTTGTGGAATCGGGTCTTTCCATCGCTTCTGTATTTATCAACGGATCCTCATATGTCAAGTACGAGGATGTTGTGAAGCCTATGTACCTTTCAGTTTAGGCAATTCACTCTCGTTGATCTTTGTAGGATTGGTGCTGGAGGTCAGTAAACTACTTCTACAACATCTTGTAGAGTAAGTTCTTGATCCTAATATATTGCATGAGTTTCTCGAACATCATCCATTCGTGAGATGTTTGAGCACTCTTTAGAAGTGAGCGTGCTTATAAACTTCTTCCTTTCACAACTGCTTGTGAATAAAGTTCCGCTCAACTCCCACTAAGCACCATGTATGGAGTGACAAGTTTCCTATAAATGTACTTCTTGTAGTGACGCATAAACTCCTTCAATGCTCACTTTACTCCCACTACTTCTTCTTGAGAATATCATTCTTCAAGATTACGTTATGATGAGCAACAACTACTTTGTTCTTATCATGTTCGTTGAAGTAGTACCTTTCGGTTAGTTCAAGATATCCTACATCATATTAAGTGTCTTATTTGGGTCCAAGCTTATCAATCAATCGAACTTTGAAATAAGCTTCTCAATACCAAATCTTGAGAAACAATATACCTAGAGATCGAATCTCGTAAGATATCTTTCTCAATAGACTTCGATGGAATTTTTATTCAGTGTAAACAATATTGTCCTCAAACACAAATCCCTTACATGAGTCGAACAAGTCAATTTGATTTATTACCGATCAAACAATGTTCGATACCTTCATCCTTGGATACATTTTTCAATGTTCCTCATGAAGCGAGTAGTGAAACGTATTTCATACTCTTTAGGTAATACATCAAACTATATGACTTAACTATTTACCATGATCCATCTTAAGACTTTTGCTTTTATTGAATAGTTTTTCAACTTTACTCTTGAAATCCTTTTGATCTTGTCAAAAGATTCATACTTATACCATATCAAATAGATACGTTAATATCTACAATGATTGTTGGTCAAGTGGTAAAGTTTCAACAACCTTTCAATTGCACAAGTACCTATAGGTCTATATACATCAATATGTATAAGTCTTAATAGGGTTACTTGTCCTTTAAACCTTCGTAGTTCAAAGGCGCTTTTGTCATTTAACAAACACGATTCGCATGAATTTCAATTGATTTGCAATCAAATTGATTTACGAGCACCACGTTACGTAGACTCTCATAATGCGATTCTTGTTTATATTCGACTAAGCGACTATTTTACATAAAAGTCAAATACTTTATGTAAAGTCTTACACATTTATCATTCAAAAATTTGTTTATCTATTTCAAGCAAATTCAATCAAGATGCATGAAATCTTATATACAAATTTATAACAATAAGAGAAGAACATTTCTCTATTACAAAACATGATCATCCATCATCAAATATGAAACGGAGATAAAGTTTTATGAGATGTTTGGAATAAGGTATATAACCTCAAATTCCTAAACAAACTCTTTATTTAATAAAGATAACTCTACGTATTCAATGGTAGCGGCTTAGACGTATAAGCCATTTCCAAAACGGAGTTTACTTTACTTATCTCGAACTTTCTCTTATTCATCATTGTCTACACATTTCGTTAAATGCGAGCACATGAACTAGCACCTAATTACTAGTGTGAATTAGAGATAGTGAGATAATTTGAACGACAAATATCTCAAGGTTTAGAACATCATGGTATTTCGGACAACCTTTCAAATGCCTCCCATAAATGGCAAATGAAACATCTCATGTGACACACGGTCACTAGTGAGGATCTCAAAGTTTCAACTCATATCTTGGTAAAGTATTCCTTTAATACTTAACCAATTACTTTTAGCACTAACAAGTGTGCGAACAATATATCCTTTATCCATAGAAAGAGATTGTATGACAATATCACAATCCTTGATATTGGAGATCTTAATATCTCTAGTTGTCAATTAGCTACTCAAACCTTTCGGTTCACAAGCTAATGAAATATTTATCTTCTTATAAGAAGAGTCTCTTGGTTAACTCACATTCCATTACTCGATCATTAATGATTGAGTCTATCTTTTACTTTCTCTAAGACCGTCTTCTTGAGTAAGTGGATGAGAACGTAGAAGTCTAGTCTAGTCCTTATGAATTCTCCAATTCAAAAGTCTAGAACTTCTAAAAGGATATAAGCATTCGCTTTATTGAATAATTTTCGTCAAAACTAATCAATCATTGCGAAGCTATGTTCGGGAAGTTGAGGAACGTTTTTGGGATTAAACTTGCTCAAGTTTCTCATTTCCAAGAACATATCTTAGAAATCGGTATTTCTTCTCCAAGTAAATACCTTAGAAACGAGCTTGTCGTTTTTCAAGATTGATCGCAACGAAATTAACATATTTAACATCTATAACAATTTCAATTTAAGGTCATTTAGTTTATGCAATGTTTTGTTTATGGAATGATAAACAAAACTCCCACTACATTTAATTAATGTCCCTAAATGTAATGGATTCCAAGATCCTCATTTTCATTGAAATAGGGGCCAGCGTCGGCATGACACCTAAAACAACTAGATAAGGTAGGTTCTCCAACCAATCATATCTTGTCCATATGATTCTTGGTTTGTTAGATATCATAAGTATATCTACAAACTTCGTCCCAACGTCCAATCCGAGTGGGTCCGTTGTAAAGCAACTTCTCTCTATTTGCTCCTAGTAAATCCGATTTACACCCCGACTACAATGATGGACTGCGATGTCCGCGTCGGCAGGAATGCATCAATAGACAATCAATTGTATTGAAGGGGATAGAGAGAAGGAGGACGATTTGGCTAAATCAAGTTAATTTGGGACATAAGCAATTACGTGACTTTGTTTGGTGGTCGTGTAAGCATACACCCATACCTACCTATGACAATTCAAGGCATTCACAAACAATCACATAATAATAAGCATCTCAAACATTGCCGTGGGTTTGTATGGCTCCTGCTTGCATTAGTCTTCGTCGCATCTCCATGTAACGAAACTAATCTAATCAAGCCCTCCCACTAATTACTAAGATCCTATCTAATAATTAAGGGAAATAAATACATGTGATAAAATTCCTAAAACCCCGCCTAGGCCTTAGGGGCATGCAAGCCTCACAAGTTACATCAAAATTAACCAATTAATTATCAAGGCACCTTAGGCCACTTTACAAGCAATCACATGCATTCACAACATTTTACAACACACAAGGCATTGACATCTTGAGCCATATCAAACCCACATCCTCCTACAAAACAAAGTTAGCACATATACAATATACATGATTCACTTGTTCTTAATTAATTTCATTAATTAGAATCTTTGTGCATACTTGTTGCTCAAGTTTTTCGAATGCAAAGAAGGCTTAACCTTAACAACTAATTGTTTAAACCCTTTTAAATTAAATCCAACTATCAAAACAGAAAGGAGGGTATTTAAGGAGTCTTCTAATTAACATTTCAATAAATTGATTAATTAGAAACTATTTTAACTAATTAAAATACGAAATTCGGGACCCGAAAAAATTCAAAATAATTCGGTCTCCAAAAAAACTGAAATAAATCCAGAGAACTCCTTACAAAGATTTTGATTACCTGTAAAAATCTCAAGGAGAGATCAATTACCATCAGGGAGAACCAAAAAAGACAAATCCTCAGATTGTGCGCGAAGCACCGTTAGAGAAAATTCTGTTATGGGTCTCAACCTTTTGATCTGTATGATCATCCCCTTGATATTTTTCCAGCAAACAATTTATATAGAAAAATACTACATACAATAGGCTATCATTCCATGAAAAGAAAATCCACAAGTTATATTCAAGATCAACGAGATAACAAGCATTTAAGCAAGGTATCCTGTTCTGGAACAGACCGTCGACCAAAAAGGTTTCACTCGGTTGAGGTATCAAATCTCAATGAAAATCTATGAAATTAATTTTCACAGATTCCAGACTTAAAGGAGAACATTTCCATTTCAACACTTTTCCATAAAAGTTTCTCAATAAGTACAGTTTTTCAAAACAATCAGTTTGTTTGAAAAAACAGATCTGATAACTTCATCACTTTTCATCCTTGAACGCCCACATAATATCCGAAATATGCAACAAAATTTACATATCCAGAAAGAGCATCAAGTTTAGAATAATCCTATCTAAAAGTTACAGGTGCTTTGTATACAAACTTATTTGTTACCAACCACAACAACAGAACTGTGCAGCAGAATAACAGATCTGCGCACCGTTACCGTTTAAATCACTAAAAATTCATTTTACTTCGAATTTCAATGATTCCAGTGGTAAAACAACCACAACTCAAAGGGCTACAACCTCCAATAAGAAGGAAAAAATTTCAGAGAGCTTTACACCACGAAAAATAAGCAACAAGACAGAAAACAGCCTTTCCAGGGCCAGCAAGCATGCACATCACTAATTAACTTAATTAATTACGAATTCTCACTTAATTAAGTGTGAAAAACCTTAAGCACGACCATAGCTCTGATACCACTGTTAGGAAATGCTCATATTTTAATTTTAGATTAATTACAACTAATTAATCACCATTAACAACAAGCAAATCAATAGATCTAGTGCTAAAGCAATCACACATCCAATCAAGAGAGAAGGTAGGAGAAATTGTACCTCTCATGAAATCGCATTCATGAGGCTCGAATCCATGGCATGGGAGTCGATGGGGTGCACTCCGCGCCTTCTTCTCCTTCCTCTAATCCACCAAGAAGCTTCACCACCTCTCAAGAGCTTGTGCTAGCAAGCTTTTAGAGCAACCAACACTTAATCACAATTAACACCTTAATTATGTGGCTAATCCCAACACATGGGCCCTAACAAACAAAGGATGAGAGCTCCTCTAATGGAGATTTCGAAAATCTCCAAAGGAGGAGATAGGTGGCGGCTAGGAGAAGAGGGAAGAGAGGAGAGAGAAAGTTGGATGAGAGGCCACCCCTTGGGGTCTATTTATAGAGCTCTCATTCCTCTTCCAAACTTCAAACAAATTACAAGCATGCCACCATGCCCTAGGCGCCACCTATATGGGCTTTTAGCCCAATTTACCAAATGGCAAATTCATCTCTCATTAGCTCATTAATTCTATTAACTAATGGGCCTTTTAATTATTTGTTAATTGGGCTTAATTAGACTTAGCTATTTAAAGCCTATATATTCAATATAATTCTAACAATTATATTAAATGTAGTTGAGACTATTAATTATCAAATTGATGATAATTAACAATAGGTTGGTTTATGCATTAATTTATTCTAACATGATCTCCTTGATATAATTAATTATAACGGTTCATAAAGGTATATAATTAATTAATCAACCCATCATGTTTTGTATTCTCCAATACAAATAAATAATACACGTGTGGTTCAGGTTCTATTTGTGCGACCCTTTGAGGATTTATACTATGTTGGCCATGGAATTAAATCGCTTATTTAATTCCAATAATCATAAGCGGTATCTAGCAACACGTTATGATTCCCAATTCGTATAAATAGTGTACCGTTACAATATCTCAATCCTGCATAAGAAATAAAAGTATTTCTTTGTCTGATTCTTATGTCACATGATATCCTTGTATAATCCAAGATAGGAATGTGTCATTCTTGCAGATTATACATTTCTTGATCTAGAGTTGATTGTACAAGTTGGCCAAACAATCCAAACTCCATCAAGGGGCCCAAACAGATATCATCACTCATTAAGTATATTAATGAGGGACATACGGTTTTCTTGATGAACAACTTTTCCCCGCACAATTCAAGAGAACATAAATAAAGTCCTTATAGCAGCCTTTATCAGGAATCAACGTTAGACGATATTTATTGAACCTATCCTCATGTGGAAAAGCTGAGCATCTCAAACTTAGAATCAACAACATATGAAATAAACAATGACACATAACACAATCCATATGTTTATTTCATTGGGTCAAGTCCTGTACTATGTTCCAATAACATACACATATGCAATTAAGTTGGTAACTCCTTACCTATGATTTGTAGAACTTAATCATCACTTAACTTGCATACTAATCTTTTATGATAATTAATGTTCCTTGTTAATTATCAAGATTATGGACGATTCAGATTTATTATTGTCATTCTAATGAATGATCCACAGAGATCTACAATTCAGATCCTCAACCTGAATGATCTGTCAATAATAAACTCTAGGAACAAATGATCAAATATCATCATTAACATAAATTAAGAAAATAAGTCATTAAATATTGACTTCTAGGACATAACTCCAACAGAAGTAAGTACAAAATTCGCTGTTTTTTGTTTAAAAGAGGGGAATTCCTTTGCATCGATCACAACTTTTCTTTGTGGGTTTATCAGGTATTCGACGAAATGTTCAAGAGAAACAGTGAAGGGAAGATGAACAGGCTGTAATTGAGAGTACTTGTCACACCCCGTAACCAACACAGGGATGCGACGGCCCAGCCGCGACTACGTGCTTACCTTCACGCACCCGCAAGGCTTAACCTGACAGAACACCTTTTACTCAAAAGCATGAAGCATCACAAATTCAGATGTAAACAAAAACTTAACAGAAAAGCTAAAACAAATTTCATTAAAATAAACGAGGTAAGTTTCAAGAGTTAAACTTGTACACGTAACTTTGGTCAGCTATACAACAACAAAAGTACAAGTTAACTATACAAAAAGGGACATCTAAAAATCCCACACTTCATGCTCCTAGTCAAGGTGTAGGCTTACTCTGCAAAAGCTCCCCGCTCGATCTACAACCTGGAACCCACAAAAGCGGAAGAATGAGATAATTATAAAAATCATCTCAGTGCGGTATTTAGTTCCAGTCACACAAACCCGGAGGTACATGTTTAGGAACTAATCACCGGCCAAGACGGAAAAATAATACAACATATATAAAGTTCAGATATACAGTTCAGAGAATTACATTTCATAACACAAATATGGATGCAGTCCAAAAGTCGAGTTCTCATTCTATTAATCAATTATCAAAGTCGGATCAAACACTCGACTTGTACATTTGGCCAATAATCTAATGCAAGTCTGGTTAACAGATCAAGTCAAATCAAATAAATAGTTCCTCGAACTCATAAGCAGATCGAGAGTATCATGGTTGTTTTTGAGAGTTATTCCGTTACTCACAAACGATGGTATGCGACCGCTGGGTTTTTCGGAACCCATTAACCAATCCCGAAGGATATATTGAGTTTAGTTTTACTTGGATCTCACAATCCAAGGGTACGCAACCTATTGGGTTTTTCGGAACCCACAAACCAATCCCGAAGGATATATTGAGTTTTATTTTACTTGGAATCTCACAATCCAAGGGTACGGCTCAACCACTCTCTAATTCAGTTCCAACTTCACAACAGATAATCAGAGTGCAACAGATATTCATTCAGGGTAATCATTCACAAGATGGTAACCATTCATCATGCATATAATAATAATACTATAACTATAGCTATATGACAATTCATACAAATTATGCATGCAAGAGACTGAACAATTTAAAGATGCAATGCATGTAATTAAGTTCCTAACTCAGATATACATCAGGATTTGTGTGCATCCGCACCTGAACAAAAGCAGACAATCAAGCAAGCAATCCTAGTTACCACCATGTGTATCGGTCTCCCCGAGTCCCGACACGTCTCCGTCCAAATCTACACAAAAACACTTATTCTAAGCAAAGTACACTAGAAACAAGTAAAACAAGCAAGAATAACTAAATACAAACTCCAAACAATTCTTTAAAAAGGTCGGAAACGCATAGAGTGCAACAAGAGCTTCAAAACAGACTAAGTTCTGGTGAAACGTTATACAACGCCATGAGGCGTTACCCAACGCAAGGATGCGTCATGCCACGCTCCAGAGCGTTACACGACGTTCCCAGAAAACTTCAGAAATTCAGAAACACTGCCAGACACGTCACACAACGCAAGATAGCGTTATGCAACGCTACAGAACAAACGTCATGTTCCCAAACTTTCTGAAATCTGCAGAACCATAGCGTCACACAACGGAAGACAGCGTTGTACGACGCTACAACTCTGATATACAACGCTACAGTACGTTGTACAACGCACTTCAACAGTGCATCAAGACTCAACAACTTTGCCAGAACGTTGTACAACGTTACAGAACGTTGCACGACGTTCTGGTAAAGCGTTACACAACGGAACGGACGTTGTATAACGGTTGAGTGAAGACTTCGATTTTTGAAAGAAGATTTCAGCGCTCAAGTCAGGGCAATTGACTTGTTGCGTTATGTAACGGCTCAGTGCGTTATACAACGCAGTACCAGTTAAAAACAGCAGAAAAACTGAGAAAACGCTGGTGGCAACGTTGTATAACGCCCCCTTGCGTTATACAACGCTGATACCAGTAAAATCAGCAGAAAACTCAGAAGACGATGGAATCGATTCCGAAAACCTAAAACACTCAAAACCTGATCTTTTTAAGCTTCAAACTAACTCATACTAACTGATTGCAAGCTACAAATTCAAAGATAAAGTTTAGAACAACTCAAACTACAAAGAAAACCGAAATTCAACGAAAATCAAACCCATTTTCGAAATAAACTTGCAAACCATTAAACTCCACATCAAAACCTAGCTTTAGACTCAAATTAAGCTCCGAAAATTTCAGAAATCCACTTAAACACGAAATGCTACAAGTTTTCAAGAAAACTCACCAAAAGATGGCTCAAATCCGAAAGAAATTGGGTTGCACGTGCTCTCCTCGGCCTTCTCTCCTCAATTCTGATTTTATCCGAATTTATAGGATTTTTCTAGGCTTATTTGAGGTGTCTCTTGTGTTCTTGAGTGAAAGAGAGATGAGTGAGAGATGGGTTCAGTAGAAAAACGTGGGAGGAAGGAAGAAAGAGAGAAAGAGGGCTGTGGTGGGGTGGTTGAGAGTAGTTGGAATATTTACAAAACAGCCCCTAGGCTTTGCCAAATTCAAAACACTTCTAAAATTTCAGATTTGAGCCTCCAAACAAAAATCGAAATCGCACAACGGTTCCAAATCTCTTTTACTAAAATATATTTAGTACTAATTATAATATTCAAACTAATTTAAAATACTAATAACAACAATTAATAACACACGGAATCTGATCAGAAATTTGAAAATTCGAAACAACAGAAAATCAACACGCTAAACTTAAAAACTCTACAGAACTCAAAACTGGGTATTACATCCCACCCCCCTTAAGAATACCGTTCAGTCCTCTGAACGGAACACGTACCTGAGGCGTCAACAACTCTGGAAACTTCTCTCTCATCTCGGGCTCGAGTTCCCAAGTAGCCTCTTTCCTTGGATGTCTGCCCCACTGAACCAATACATACCGGATTGTTCTACTTCTCAACCGGTGTTCCTTGGTATCCAAGATCCTTGTGGGTTTCTCCTCATAAGTCAAGTTCGACTCGACTTGGCTAAGACCCGAGTGATCGAGTACATGCGAAGGATCGCGCACATACCTTCGGAGCTGAGATACATGAAAAACTGGGTGAATCCGGTCCAAACTCGGTGGTAAGTCTAGCTCATATGCCACCGCTCCTATCTTCTTATACACCGGAAAAGGCCCGATGTACCGAGGACTTAACTTCCCCGAAACACCGAAGCGAAACACCCCTCTCACGGGAGAAACCTTTAACCACACATATTCCCCCTCTTTATACTCAATCGGCCGTCGATGCACATCAGCATATCTCTTGTGCCGATCTTGTGCGGCCTTAAGTTTAGATTTCACTAACATCACCTTTTCCAAGCTCTCCGAGACCAATTCGGGTCCCGTAGGCATATAACTTCCCTTGATCTTCCAACATAGCGGGGTTCGGCACGACCCACCATACAAAGCCTCATAGGGCGCCATCCCAATGCTAGTATGAAAGCTATTGTTATAGGAGAACTCCACTAGATGCAAATTGTCCACCCAAGACCCGCCAAAGCACAAAGCACACGCTCTCAACATATCCTCCAAGGTTTGTATTGTGCGCTCCGATTGGCCGTCGGTTTGGGGATGATGTGCAGAGCTAAAGTTCAACCTCGTTCCCAAGGCTTTCTGAAAACTTTTCCAAAAGTGTGATGTAAAGCGAGTATCCCGATCCGAGACTATCTCTCTTGGACATCCATGCAATCTGAACAAGTTCTTTAAGAACAACTCCGCTAGTTTCTCTCCACCAATATCGGGTCGAATCGGTATAAACCGAGCCACCTTGGTCAATCTATCCACAATGACCCAGATTCCATCTACTTGTCCCTTTGTTTTTGGAAAACCCGACACGAAGTCCATAGTGATAGACTCAAATTTCCCTTTTGGACACCGCAACGGTTGTAAGAGACCGGCACTCTTCCGTCGGTCGGCCTTCACTTGTTGACAAGTTTGGCACCGAGCCACAAATTCCGCTATTTCTCGCTTCATGCCCGGCCACCAAAAATGTTTCTTCAAATCCATGTACATCTTCACTTCACCGGGATGTATTGCATACCCCGATTCATGTGCCTCCATAAGAATCAACATCTTAATTTCTTTGTTATTCGGCACGCAGACTCTAGTGCCAAACCTCAATATACCATTCTCATCCACTTGGAAACTCTCCTTGCCTTCTGCTATTCCGGCTCTAAACTTCTGACACTTCTCATCTTTCTCTTGGGCCACTTTAATTCTCACATGCAAATCCGTTTCAACCTCTAGAGCCGCTAAGAACACGGTTACGGTTGCAATAGAAGTAGGGTTGTCGAGGTTTCGGTTGACATGGCTAAGCACAAGCTCCTTGGATACTCCTACACACAACTCCCATCTTTTCATTTCTTCTAGAAGTTTTGGTTGACTTGTAATCATCGCCGCTACATTGGCCCGACTCTTTCGGCTTAGTGCATCGGCTACGAGATTAGCTTTCCCCGCGTGATACAAGATCTCCATGTCATAATCCTTGAGTAACTCCAACCATCGTCTTTGCCTCAGATTCAACTCCTTTTGTACATACAAATACTTGAGACTTTGGTGATCGGTGTAAATTTTGCACTTTACCCCATACAAGTAGTGTCTCCAAAGCTTTAGTGCAAATACCACCGCCGCTAATTCCAAATCATGGGTCGGGTAGTTCTTTTCATGTGGCTTTAGTTGCCGTGACCCATAAGCTATCACATGTCCATCTTGCATGAGGACACAACCAAGTCCGATTCCGGAAGCGTCGGTATAAACTGAGAACTCTTTCTCTGGTACCGGCATTGCCAAGATCGGTGCAGATACGAGTCGCTCCTTTAAGGCTTGAAAACTAGCCTCTTGTTCATCTCCCCATGAGTATTTAACATCCTTTTGTAGGAGTTGGGTTAGCGGCCGAGCGAGCTTTGAGAATCCTTCCACAAATCGTCTGTAGTACCCGGCCAACCCAAGGAAACTTCGCACCTCTGACACACTTTTCGGTTGAGACCAATTAGATACCGCTTGCACCTTCGCCGGATCCACCGACAAACCTTTCCCCGAGATTACATGCCCGAGGAATGCCACTTCTTCAAGCCAAAACTCACACTTCGATAACTTCCCAAATAATTGATGCTCTCTCAATCGGTTTAACACCGCCCTTAAGTGACCCGCATACTCTTCATGAGTGCGAGAATACACGAGAATGTCATCTATGAAGATTACCACAAAGCTATCAAGATAATCATGAAAAACCCGGTTCATTAAGTCCATAAAAGCCGCCGGTGCATTCGTCAAACCGAATGGCATCACAAGGTACTCATAGTGTCCGTACCTAGACCGGAAGGCGGTTTTCTCTACATCTTCGGGTTTAATTCTCAACTGGTGATATCCCGTTCTAAGGTCAATCTTGGAGTATACGGACGACCCTTGCAATTGGTCAAACAAATCATCTATCCTTGGTAATGGATACCGGTTCTTTATTGTCACCTTGTTCAATTCTCGGTAGTCGATACACAACCTCAAAGTCCCATCCTTCTTCTTAACAAACAAGACTGGTGCTCCCCATGGTGATGCACTTGGCCGTATAAACCCTTTCTCTAGTAGCTCTTCTAATTGGATTTTCAATTCTTTTAACTCCGCCGGCGCCATGCGATACGGTGTTTTAGAGATTGGCACCGCACCCGGCACCAACTCAATACCGAACTCTACTTCTCTTGGAGGTGGCATACCCGAGATCTCACCCGGGAACACATCGGCAAACTCTCGGACCACCGGAATGGTTGAGATATCCGGTTGCCCATCTTCATCCACTAACACCGCAGCTAAGAAGCACATACATCCAGCTTGCAACAAGTTTCTAGCTTCTACCGCTGAAATATACGGGGTAGGACCCCTAACCACTCTAAAATTTAGGGCACACTTGATCGGTCGACCCAAGTTGAATTGGATTCGCCGCTTGGCACACTCTATCACCGCATTATGCTTTGCAAGCCAATCAAGCCCTAGCAAACAATCATACCCGGAAATGTCTAGTACAAGTACATCCAAAGACAATTCCCGGCCCGCAATCAACACCTTCAAATTCCGGCACCCTAAAACTACTTCATTTGATTGTCCCAAGGGAGTTAAGACCCGAGACACGTCACTCCGTTTCTCCGTTGCCCAACCACAAGACTCAACAAAATCCCGAGACACTATTGAATGACTACACCCCGTGTCAAACAAAACAAAAGCAAGGTGTCCCGAAATAGAAACAGTACCTGAGAGCATCTCACCGGGTGCTACATAGTGTGGTTGCTCCTCCTCGGCATGCTCCGCCTCTGCCGCAAAAACTCCGGCCCGTCTGCCTCTATGGCCCGCGGTGCGACCTCCCGCACGACCACGACTAAAACTCGAAGCTCGGCCCCCGCCCCTCGGGTGGCCTCCACTACCTTGTCCTCCATGGTAGCCTATCGGAGACGGATTGGGGCAATCCTTTCTCAAATGCCCCGGACTTCCACAACCGAAACAAGTCCGATTGTGCCGATGACATGTAGAGTCGGAATGCGATTGGTTGCAAGTCCGACACCAAGGCCCTGAAGGTCTAGCCTTGTTGGTTGCTACGGAGGAAGGGATTGGTGCTTTCCCCTTGCCTCGTCCAAACACTTGCACTTGTCCACCTTTCGAGCGGACCTTTCTTGCCTCTTCTTCTTCTTCTTCTCGCTCCCTCTTAAAATGCACTTCTTTTTGTGCCGCATGAACCATTAATCTTCTTAGATCATTGACATAAGGGTCATCAATTGCACCCCCTATTTTCGGCTTGAGCCCATCGACATAGTGCCTCCTATAGCGCTTAGCATCGGCTCTAATGTCGGGAGCATAACGAGAGAGATTGGTGAACTCAATGTTATACTCGGCCACAGTTTTGTTCCCTTGCCTCAACTCCACAAATCTCCGCCTCATCTCCTCCTTCATAATCTCATCGGCGTATTGCTCATTGAAACTTTCCTCGAACCATTCCCATGGTATGGCTTCTTGATCTCCATCAAAATCTAACTTTTTGTTCTCCCACCAAAAACGAGCATCTCCCTCTAAGTAATGAGTGGCGAGCTCAACTTGAAACTCCACCGGTGCCCGGCATACCCGAAACTTTGACTTTATGCTAGCAAGCCATTCCTCGGCCGCCGCAAGTTTGTCTCCTTGGAAAGTGGGTGGAGAAGTCTTCCCAAAGGAATCATAGATCCGTCGGAAACGGTCTCCTTCATCCTCCTCTTGGGCGGCATGCCTACCGCGTCCCCGGCCAAAAGCCGCAAGACCCCTCTCGATGGCACTTGCCACCCTCTCTTCAAACTCAGCACCTTGTAACTGTCCCCGGCCTCTTCCGGCGGGAACTCTCTCATTTTCGGCATTGGAACTATCGTCACCCCTACCAACAGCTCCACGGGGACGACCCCTTGTACCTCTGCCTCGGCGATCTCGACGATCCATTCTAACCTGAACAAAAAAAATCAATACCATACAAGAAAACAATCATGAATAAAATCGATCTCACATTCCCACTTAGACATACCCACGCTCAATTTGTAGGTCTGGTTCAGGTTGTTAGACCAACCGGGCTCTGATACCAAGCGAAGCTGTCACACCCCGTAACCAACACAGGGATGCGACGGCCCAGCCGCGACTACGTGCTTACCTTCACGCACCCGCAAGGCTTAACCTGACAGAACACCTTTTACTCAAAAGCATGAAGCATCACAAATTCAGATGTAAACAAAAACTTAACAGAAAAGCTAAAACAAATTTCATTAAAATAAACGAGGTAAGTTTCAAGAGTTAAACTTGTACACGTAACTTTGGTCAGCTATACAACAACAGAAGTACAAGTTAACTATACAAAAAGGGACATCTAAAAATCCCACACTTCATGCTCCTAGTCAAGGTGTAGGCTTACTCTGCAAAAGCTCCCCGCTCGATCTACAACCTGGAACCCACAAAAGCGGAAGAATGAGATAATTATAAAAATCATCTCAGTGCGGTATTTAGTTCCAGTCACACAAACCCGGAGGTACATGTTTAGGAACTAATCACCGGCCAAGACGGAAAAATAATACAACATATATAAAGTTCAGATATACAGTTCAGAGAATTACATTTCATAACACAAATATGGATGCAGTCCAAAAGTCGAGTTCTCATTCTATTAATCAATTATCAAAGTCGGATCAAACACTCGACTTGTACATTTGGCCAATAATCTAATGCAAGTCTGGTTAACAGATCAAGTCAAATCAAATAAATAGTTCCTCGAACTCATAAGCAGATCGAGAGTATCATGGTTGTGTTTGAGAGTTATTCCGTTACTCACAAACGATGGTATGCGACCGCTGGGTTTTTCGGAACCCATTAACCAATCCCGAAGGATATATTGAGTTTAGTTTTACTTGGATCTCACAATCCAAGGGTACGCAACCTATTGGGTTTTTCGGAACCCACAAACCAATCCCGAAGGATATATTGAGTTTTATTTTACTTGGAATCTCACAATCCAAGGGTACGGCTCAACCACTCTCTAATTCAGTTCCAACTTCACAACAGATAATCAGAGTGCAACAGATATTCATTCAGGGTAATCATTCACAAGATGGTAACCATTCATCATGCATATAATAATAATACTATAACTATAGCTATATGACAATTCATACAAATTATGCATGCAAGAGACTGAACAATTTAAAGATGCAATGCATGTAATTAAGTTCCTAACTCAGATATACATCAGGATTTGTGTGCATCCGCACCTGAACAAAAGCAGACAATCAAGCAAGCAATCCTAGTTACCACCATGTGTATCGGTCTCCCCGAGTCCCGACACGTCTCCGTCCAAATCTACACAAAAACACTTATTCTAAGCAAAGTACACTAGAAACAAGTAAAACAAGCAAGAATAACTAAATACAAACTCCAAACAATTCTTTAAAAAGGTCGGAAACGCATAGAGTGCAACAAGAGCTTCAAAACAGACTAAGTTCTGGTGAAACGTTATACAACGCCATGAGGCGTTACCCAACGCAAGGATGCGTCATGCCACGCTCCAGAGCGTTACACGACGTTCCCAGAAAACTTCAGAAATTCAGAAACACTGCCAGACACGTCACACAACGCAAGATAGCGTTATGCAACGCTACAGAACAAACGTCATGTTCCCAAACTTTCTGAAATCTGCAGAACCATAGCGTCACACAACGGAAGACAGCGTTGTACGACGCTACAACTCTGATATACAACGCTACAGTACGTTGTACAACGCACTTCAACAGTGCATCAAGACTCAACAACTTTGCCAGAACGTTGTACAACGTTACAGAACGTTGCACGACGTTCTGGTAAAGCGTTACACAACGGAACGGACGTTGTATAACGGTTGAGTGAAGACTTCGATTTTTGAAAGAAGATTTCAGCGCTCAAGTCAGGGCAATTGACTTGTTGCGTTATGTAACGGCTCAGTGCGTTATACAACGCAGTACCAGTTAAAAACAGCAGAAAAACTGAGAAAACGCTGGTGGCAACGTTGTATAACGCCCCCTTGCGTTATACAACGCTGATACCAGTAAAATCAGCAGAAAACTCAGAAGACGATGGAATCGATTCCGAAAACCTAAAACACTCAAAACCTGATCTTTTTAAGCTTCAAACTAACTCATACTAACTGATTGCAAGCTACAAATTCAAAGATAAAGTTTAGAACAACTCAAACTACAAAGAAAACCGAAATTCAACGAAAATCAAACCCATTTTCGAAATAAACTTGCAAACCATTAAACTCCACATCAAAACCTAGCTTTAGACTCAAATTAAGCTCCGAAAATTTCAGAAATCCACTTAAACACGAAATGCTACAAGTTTTCAAGAAAACTCACCAAAAGATGGCTCAAATCCGAAAGAAATTGGGTTGCACGTGCTCTCCTCGGCCTTCTCTCCTCAATTCTGATTTTATCCGAATTTATAGGATTTTTCTAGGCTTATTTGAGGTGTCTCTTGTGTTCTTGAGTGAAAGAGAGATGAGTGAGAGATGGGTTCAGTAGAAAAACGTGGGAGGAAGGAAGAAAGAGAGAAAGAGGGCTGTGGTGGGGTGGTTGAGAGTAGTTGGAATATTTACAAAACAGCCCCTAGGCTTTGCCAAATTCAAAACACTTCTAAAATTTCAGATTTGAGCCTCCAAACAAAAATCGAAATCGCACAACGGTTCCAAATCTCTTTTACTAAAATATATTTAGTACTAATTATAATATTCAAACTAATTTAAAATACTAATAACAACAATTAATAACACACGGAATCTGATCAGAAATTCGAAAATTCGAAACAACAGAAAATCAACACGCTAAACTTAAAAACTCTACAGAACTCAAAACTGGGTATTACAGTACTGGCAAGACATTAGAAGAGTATTGGGAAGTGCCTGAGCTTGCTGACTCGACGATCATGCACCTATTTGATGGTTTTTTTTTTACTTTTATACCTGGCCTGACGAAGGTGGAGGCGATACCAGCAGTTATCAAGGTCCTGGTTTAATTTATTATTTTTCTTTTATTTGGTTTTGTTTATTCTTTTTCTTTTTGATGAAAGCATTGGTTTGATACAGGTTGTTGATTAAGTTTCAAATTATCAGTCGACAAACTCCTTCCGTAGCCATCTACTTTCGTCCTGGACTCAACCTGACGGGTGTGAATTTTTATTGAGCTCGCAACTTCTAGGCCAGATCATGCTATATGATGCAACAATTTAGAAGATTGGAAGAAACGGTCTCAGGTAATGCTTAGCATCTCCCTCTCTTTGGATTGAACTTTTTGCATTTCTGTTGGATTTCTCTCTTTTGATTGAAAAGCCACAACTCAACTCGAACTTTTCTCTTTTCTTTTATGTGTTATCTCTGGAAGGTAGGCATAAGCATGACATATTGTGTGAATATGATGACAGCTTATCAAAGATATGGAGTAGCCATCATAGATACTTGGTACCCTTCTTTCTCCCCCCTTTTTTTGTTATTATTCCCTTTGAAATTGGATTCCTCTCCCTCTTTTTTTCTTTTACTGAGAATCAGTGGCTTATTTTATGTTATCGGTTGTTTGCAGTGAGAGGCAAACTTAGAGCAAACTTGTGGCTGCGATATATCATCATACTATGGGAACATTTCAATGCCGTCGACTGTCATGAGCAGAAGGATATGGGTGTATACCTGCTGTCATGAAGTATTTTTTTTCTTTTCTTCTTTTTATTGACTTTTCCTTATATTATTTTTTTACTTCACTGACATATGAACATCATTCTTGTGTACATGATATGAACATCTTCTTTTCACACATATGTAGGTAGACACAGATATTTACATGGGTGTGCAAACTCAGGATACTAGTGCTCATATCCTTATAAGTAAGGTTTGTGACCAATATGATTGAAGTTTTCTTTATTTCATTTCATTATTAGGATCTATGCAGCAATATTGAAACAAAAGTAAGGGAAGGAATACTATAGACTTGTGGGATTTAAATACTCTATTATGCTACATAGTGCATCTTTCTTCCTTTTTGTATGCTGGGTGTGTATATACCTTCTGTTTTTTTTTCTTATACAGAGAAAGCAAATGTAGAATAACAAGGAAGAAAGTAATAGTGAGACTAGCTAGTATATACCATAAACTTTTGTTACACAATGACTTAATGCAAATGAGAAGAGCTGTGAGTTACCCATGCACAGAGGAAGCAAATATAAAATAACTAAGATAAAAGAAATAATAAGACTAGCTAATATATGCCGTAAATTTTGGCTATATGATGACTTAATGTAAATGAGAGTAAATGTGGATCTGACACACCCATGCACACCATGGATTGGTGGCTGGGTTGAGCATGAAACGACTCTCAAAATAGAAATTTAAGTGTAGTAATAACTTTATTGATAAACTAAGTGATAGTCACAAAATACCTTGCTTTCTCTTCCTTAGCTGACACAGAACCTATTATATTATATATTTTTTTTTGTTTTCTCTCTTTTTGTCTAAGCTATCTTACACAATTCTCTCTTTCTCTCTTTTTGTTTTTCAGGTTTTCTCTCTTCTAAAGTCGCTAAAATATGCTTGTCTTTCTCTTTGGCAGAGGTTGGATTTTTTCTCTTCTCTATGGTTTTCTTTCTATGTCTTTCCCTTTCTCTCTCTCAGTGTCTCCCCCCTTTTTTCTGGTTTCTGGCCTCTTCATTTATAGGGGAAATGGAGGGGCATTTTGGTCTTAATACGGTTTTGAGTATGGAGCTTGCTGCCTTGGGTGCTGTCAGTCCAATCATTTATTGCTGCTTCAGATATGATTCTCTCTCTTCCCTGCTGCTTCAGATATGATTCTCTCTCTTCCCTCTCTCTCTCTCTCTCTCTCTCTCTCTCTGAGAATTCTAGCTATTGCCACTGCTGTATGGTACTTCCTGTTGCATTGTATTGCTGCAGCTGATCCATGGAGTGCACCTTTTATCTCTCTCTTTCTTTCAATTGAGTCTAGTTGGTTTTGAATTTTCTTAAGACATGTGGATTGTCACTGAAGCACCCAATGCACATCACTGTTGGTTAATGTTTAACCACACTCAAATCTGTATGAAACTACCTTTGGTGGTCTTGTGTATATGTTTCATTTCAGCCTCAATTGATGGTTTTAACTCATTCTCATCACCATCATAGAGTTGTAGCAACAAGCAATTTGATGTTCATTGGCTCAATTATATCAATTTTGCATCATCTTTTTTTTTTTTTACAACAGCCCAATAATCTCTCTTCAAATTTGAATTTCAGGTGAGGCATGATAGAAGCTGGAGTTGATGTCATCATGTTCTCCTCTTTACCCTCTTTCCAGCGGTACCAAGTATGTCGGCAGCGGTGGAGTAGATCGCCGGAACAGATTTATCGGAGGTGACACCTTTTTCTCTCTCTCTGATTCCGTTTTTTTTGTTAATCCATTAACACTGGGATCCAATCGTCCAGGGGCAGAACCAATGGATAGGCGCCACTTGTGAGGAGGCAGTGGCGTTGACAGGTGGGCCCAGGAGCTAGCCGATGGGAGAAGTCGCTGACTGGCAACAAATGAAAGGGATGGATCTGACTAGCAGGCCCATGATTTTTTTGTTTTGGGTTTAACTTTAAATTTTGCTGGGCCTTTTGTTCATCATGCCGAGATGCAAGGATTTTCTTTCTTTCATTGAAATTTGCTGCCGTTGTATGTAATAAAAATTATTTGAATCTCTTCCAGCTCACTTGTGTATGGGATTTTGCGCACATACTCAAGAAATCAGATTGTAACGATATAAAAATTTCCATTTCTAGAAATATTTTATATCATTTTCCAAATTCCACAACTATAGTAGAATTATGGAAAGTCGAATATTGGTTATTCATTCAAAATTACGCGGCGCTTAGGCTTGAAGAAAGATGCCAAAATTATTGCGGGTTCATGGATTTTGTAGCGGACTTGTAGTGACGTCCATGAAATTATTTTATCTAATTTCATGAAATTACACCCTTGTTTGTTGTATATACATTGCCTTTTGAACCTCTCTTTTTTTTTGCATGGAGGGGTATTTGCATAATCTTGCGGATTTAACAAACATATTTCTTGAGCCGTTGTGCTATTTTGATCGCGTAATTTTACGGGTCAACAATTATGACTAGAGAAATATTATTTAAATATGAAAATTCTAAGTAAGCAATAGAGAAAATTCAGTAGACGCTTAGATTCCTTATGTTATTACTATACGAATGTGTCAACATAAAGCATTTCCTTGTAAGCATACCATCACGTCTTTCATTCTCGAAGAAACCAATCCATCATCAACGTAAGGGTGTTGGAGAAAAATAGTAAACAATTTGAATATTTGGCTTGATTTCTACATAAGGATATAGAACTATAACATCTAGAAGCAAAAATCAAAATTGTTTCTGATCTTGTTCGCTGTGGCAGCCTTGCGATCCAAAAGTAATAGTCCATTCTATTTTATAGGGTTTGAAAAATGCCTCAATGAAATCTTTGCTACCCTTTATTTCTCTATGGTTATTTGGTGCCTTATTTTATGTGGAATATGAAATCATTTTACATTAATAATCTCGTAAGGAATAAGTTAAATTTTTGGAGTCGATTGCCGTCCTAAGTATTCAAAATAAAAAATTATTGACACTTCGGACATAGTATGGTCTTGTGTTAACTAAATTATATGCAATAAAAGCATTACTAAACTGCTCGTAGAGCCAATAAAATTAGTGCGCATATTAGTTTCATGTAAAGGTGTGTTTGAGCAACTCGTTTTTTTAATTATTAATTGAGTCTTCTCAACATAAAATGGTTAGTGAGAATGACACGTTGGGGTGCAATAAAATGTTCAAAGACGGTGATATTGCCTCCAAAAAATTTTCTTAAAAAAAATGCACTATGTATATATCTAAGTCATCTATGTGAATTGAAGCGATTGTTTACATAGAGTTAGTGATCTTATCATCTCCGGTATTGCAAAAATAATAAAATCACAAATATATGTAGGAATTAGTCGACTTATAGTTCTTCCAGTGAAGCTAAAAAATAACTCAAATGAGTTGTCGTCGGTATATTTGATTTGTTTCTAAGTAAAGAAACATATTTGCAATGGTGTTCAAGTTTCAACTTGTACACATGATGGATATAAAACATCAATGCTAAGATATATGCATACAAAAAGATGTGAATAACGAAATGCGCATCTCGTGGGGCTTGCTTCGTCTGTGGTACAAACTAGTAAAATTTTGTCTATTCTTGCACTTGGTTCGAAGCGTCTCTATTTATGTATACTTTGCATTTGTTTTTATTTTTCATCAAGAAATTCCTTTATCATTTATTTGCTTGCTTATATTTCACCACCTATGTTCATGACCTTGTACAATGAATTAGGTAGATGTTATGACTCACTTGACAAGAAATTAAATATATATGTTTCACTTGTCAAGGGTGAATAAAGTTTTGTTGTAATCGGTAAAATAAGAGAGAAGTATGCTTCGAAAGAGGGTGTTGTTTTTGCGCTTCCCAATATTATGTTCCAAGGATGAAAAACCAGCAAAGTGGACAAACAAGTGCGTAGACAATAGCATGCATCGTTTTTATTTATTGATATATTATTGCCAAAGTACACAGACACTGGATTTTATTCATCGGCTAAATGATTACTAAATAAGCAACTTCAGCCGATTAGTAAAGCAAAAAAGCAACTGATCGCGCTCTTGCTTATCTCTTAGATCACTTGGTTGGATAAGAAGGCTCAATGGCGATACCGCACAAGCCTGCTGTGCTAGAAATGTCCTTCTTCATCCTGATGTATCCAGACTCGCCCCAAGATGTGCCCCAAGAGTTTTTCACAATCCAATAGTGAGTGGTCCCGCTGTTGTCGTATCCAACTACCGTCACGCCATGGTCTAGGCTTGTCCCGCATGAGCCGGTGAAAATTCCACTCGAATAAAGCTGGAAAGAGAGACCGCTTGCTTCAATGGCTACGGAAACAGGCTGGCTTGCGGCGGCGTTCATGAGAGAAGTCTCGCTATAGGGGGTGACGTCTACATAACCGGTGATGGTGACCTGACGGTGAGCGGTCTTAGCACTGTTGCAAGTACCTTGCGTACCGGTGTATGGGTAGTCGGTCGAATTTGTGATGCCACCGTTATTTTTAACCCATTGAAAGGCATAGTCCATGTATCCTCCGTTGCACCCAGCACAAGAAGTAACGCAGTCTACAAGCTCCTGCTCTGAGAGGGTTACCAATTTTCCAGTTCTAATTTTGTTTATCCCCTCCATCGCAGCCACGGCTGAGAAGGCCCAACAACTTCCTGTACGCACAAATAATGGTGAAAATATATTTTGTTGTTTAGATATTGCAACACCATGTTGAAAATACAATAAGAAAAAAAATTATTCTCGAATAGAAATAGTTTAAACGATGCTCATAAGTTTTCTATCTTGGAGACAACTCAGTTTGTTATATTTTGGACTAGTTCCTTAATTTCTTATTTTGAACAGATGTAAATTACATTTCGTCATCTTTGTTATCATATTAGAGTTGGAGGCTTCTTTGCATTTTTCATATGAAATTATAGTTTTACGTACCGCAACTTCCTTGGTCCTTAATGGGTGTGACCGCTCCTTGAGACCGCCAGTCAACTGATGTAGGCGCCGACACAAATGTTGCGTACTTGGTTGGAGTCGATTTCTTCGGTCCGCTGCGAGGAGTGTAGCTAGCATACTTCGCCATGAACTCCGAGTTTGTAAGATCAGCAAACTTATTAAGGCCGAGTTTATAAGTAATACCGGGTTGACTGTTTGTGGATTCGATATACTGCAAGTTAGTCTTGAACACGTCAAAGCGAAGCAACTTTTCGGCATCACTTGCATATACGCGACCGAAATCTGCCATCCATTTCTCAAATACGGCCATCACTGGATCATTGGCGGTCGCCATAGGAAACAGAGCACCGCATAAGAGACCAAAGACTAGCGCCCCAAGTAACGTAGGCGGCAAAGGGGATGAAGAAGCCATGAAGAAGAAGTGAGATTAGAACTTTCTATGCAATAATCAAGAAATGTTTATCTTTTGCGATGAAATAAAATGTGTGGTAGTAGATAGTATTTATAGGCAATCTCTAATCCACAATCATATGACCTGCCAGTGGTTTGAGCAAAATAAAGTCGCAATCAAGATGATTTTACAAGGCAAGACAAAATATGAAGCAACAATAAACAAAAGTATCAATCTTGACCATTCTCTAGCAAGTAACAATGATCCACAATTCATAGAATATTTGAAAATAAGTGCACGTAGATTCATATTGTTCATGGATTATTAGCAGACGCTTAGATTCAAATATAATTATGACTAGACAAATATTATTTAAATATGAAAATTCTAAGTAAGCAATAGAGAAAATTCAGTAGACGCTTAGATTCCTTATGTTATTACTATACGAATGTGTCAACATAAAGCATTTTCTTGTAAGCATACCATCACGTCTTTCATTCTCGAAGAAACCAATCCATCATCAACATAAGGGTGTTGGAGAAAAATAGTAAACAATTTGAATATTTGGCTTGATTTCTACATAAGGATATAGAACTATAACATCTAGAAGCAAAAATCAAAATTGTTTCTGATCTTGTTCGCTGTGGCAGCCTTGCGATCCAAAAGTAATAGTCCATTTCTATTTTATAGGGTTTGAAAAATGCCTCAATGAAATCTTTGCTACCCTTTATTTCTCTATGGTTATTTGGTGCCTTATTTTATGTGGAATATGAAATCATTTTACATTAATAATCTCGTAAAGAATAAGTTAAATTTTTGGAGTCGATTGCCGTCCTAAGTATTCAAAATAAAAAATTATTGACACTTCGGACATAGTATGGTCTTGTGTTAACTAAATTATATGCAATAAAAGCATTACTAAACTGCTCGTAGAGCCAATAAAATTAGTGCGCATATTAGTTTCATGTAAAGGTGTGTTTGAGCAACTCGTTTTTTTAATTATTAATTGAGTCTTCTCAACATAAAATGGTTAGTGAGAATGACATGTTGGGGTGCAATAAAATGTTCAAAGACGGTGATAATACCTCCAAAAAATTTTCTTAAAAAAAATGCACTATGTATATATCTAAGTCATCTATGTGAATTGAAGCGATTGTTTACATAGAGTTAGTGATCTTATCATCTCCGGTATTGCAAAAATAATAAAATCACAAATATATGTAGGAATTAGTCGACTTATAGTTCTTCCAGTGAAGCTAAAAAATAACTCAAATGAGTTGTCGTCGGTATATTTGATTTGTTTCTTAGTAAAGAAACGTATTTGCGATGATGTTCAAGTTTCAACTTGTACACATGATGGATATAAAACATCAATGCTAAGATATATGCATACAAAAAGATGTGAATAACGAAATGCGCATCTCGTGGGGCTTGCTTCGTCTGTGGTACAAACTAGTAAAATTTTATCTATTCTTGCACTTGGTTCGAAGCGTCTCTATTTATGTATACTTTGCATTTGTTTTTATTTTTCATCAAGAAATTCCTTTATCATTTATTTGCTTGCTTATATTTCACCACCTATGTTCATGACCTTGTACAATGAATTAGGTAGATGTTATGACTCACTTGACAAGAAATTAAATATATATGTTTCACTTGTCAAGGGTGAATAAAGTTTTGTTGCAATCGGTAAAATAAGAGAGAAGTATGCTTCGAAAGAGGGTGTTGTTTTTGCGCTTCCCAATATTATGTTCCAAGGATGAAAAACCAGCAAAGTGGACAAACAAGTGCGTAGACAATAGCATGCATCGTTTTTATTTATTGATATATTATTGCCAAAGTACACAGACACTGGATTTTATTCATCGGCTAAATGATTACTAAATAAGCAACTTCAGCCGATTAGTAAAGCAAAAAAGCAACTGATCGCGCTCTTGCTTATCTCTTAGATCACTTGGTTGGATAAGAAGGCTCAATGGCGATACCGCACAAGCCTGCTGTGCTAGAAATGTCCTTCTTCATCCTGATGTATCCAGACTCGCCCCAAGATGTGCCCCAAGAGTTCTTCACAATCCAATAGTGAGTGGTCCCGCTGTTGTCGTATCCAACTACCGTCACGCCATGGTCTAGGCTTGTCCCGCATGAGCCGGTGAAAATTCCACTCGAATAAAGCTGGAAAGAGAGACCGCTTGCTTCAATGGCTACGGAAACAGGCTGGCTTGCGGCGGCGTTCATGAGAGAAGTCTCGCTATAGGGGGTGACGTCTACATAACCGGTGATGGTGACCTGACGGTGAGCGGTCTTAGCACTGTTGCAAGTACCTTGCGTACCGGTGTATGGGTAGTCGGTCGAATTTGTGATGCCACCGTTATTTTTAACCCATTGAAAGGCATAGTCCATGTATCCTCCGTTGCACCCAGCACAAGAAGTAACGCAGTCTACAAGTTCCTGCTCTGAGAGGGTTACCAATTTTCCAGTTCTAATTTTGTTTATCCCCTCCATCGCAGCCACGGCTGAGAAGGCCCAACAACTTCCTGTACGCACAAATAATGGTGAAAATATATTTTGTTGTTTAGATATTGCAACACCATGTTGAAAATACAATAAGAAAAAAAATTATTCTCGAATAGAAATAGTTTAAACGATGCTCATAAGTTTTCTATCTTGGAGACAACTCAGTTTGTTATATTTTGGACTAGTTCCTTAATTTCTTATTTTGAACAGATGTAAATTACATTTCGTCATCTTTGTTATCATATTAGAGTTGGAGGCTTCTTTGCATTTTTCATATGAAATTATAGTTTTACGTACCGCAACTTCCTTGGTCCTTAATGGGTGTGACCGCTCCTTGAGACCGCCAGTCAACTGATGTAGGCGCCGACACAAATGTTGCGTACTTGGTTGGAGTCGATTTCTTCGGTCCGCTGCGAGGAGTGTAGCTAGCATACTTCGCCATGAACTCCGAGTTTGTAAGATCAGCAAACTTATTAAGGCCGAGTTTATAAGTAATACCGGGTTGACTGTTTGTGGATTCGATATACTGCAAGTTAGTCTTGAACACGTCAAAGCGAAGCAACTTTTCGGCATCACTTGCATATACGCGACCGAAATCTGCCATCCATTTCTCAAATACGGCCATCACTGGATCATTGGCGGTCGCCATAGGAAACAGAGCACCGCATAAGAGACCAAAGACTAGCGCCCCAAGTAACGTAGGCGGCAAAGGGGATGAAGAAGCCATGAAGAAGAAGTGAGATTAGAACTTTCTATGCAATAATCAAGAAATGTTTATCTTTTGCGATGAAATAAAATGTGTGGTAGTAGATAGTATTTATAGGCAATCTCTAATCCACAATCATATGACCTGCCAGTGGTTTGAGAAAAATAAAGTCACAATCAAGATGATTTTACAAGGCAAGACAAAATATGAAGCAACAATAAACAAAAGTATCAATCTTGACCATTCTCTAGCAAGTAACAATGATCCACAATTCATAGAATATTTGAAAATAAGTGCACGTAGATTCATATTGTTCATGGATTATTAGCAGACGCTTAGATTCAAATATAACTATGACTAGACAAATATTATTTAAATATGAAAATTCTAAGTAAGCAATAGAGAAAATTCAGTAGACGCTTAGATTCCTTATGTTATTACTATACGAATGTGTCAACATAAAGCATTTCCTTGTAAGCATACCATCACGTCTTTCATTCTCGAAGAAACCAATCCATCATCAACATAAGGGTGTTGGAGAAAAATAGTAAACAATTTGAATATTTGGCTTGATTTCTACATAAGGATATAGAACTATAACATCTAGAAGCAAAAATCAAAATTGTTTCTGATCTTGTTCGCTGTGGCAGCCTTGCGATCCAAAAGTAATAGTCCATTTCTATTTTATAGGGTTTGAAAAATGCCTCAATGAAATCTTTGCTACCCTTTATTTCTCTATGGTTATTTGGTGCCTTATTTTATGTGGAATATGAAATCATTTTACATTAATAATCTCGTAAGGAATAAGTTAAATTTTTCGAGTCGATTGCCGTCCTAAGTATTCAAAATAAAAAATTATTGACACTTCGGACATAGTATGGTCTTGTGTTAACTAAATTATATGCAATAAAAGCATTACTAAACTGCTCGTAGAGCCAATAAAATTAGTGCGCATATTAGTTTCATGTAAAGGTGTGTTTGAGCAACTCGTTTTTTTAATTATTAATTGAGTCTTCTCAACATAAAATGGTTAGTGAGAATGACACGTTGGGGTGCAATAAAATGTTCAAAGACGGTGATATTGCCTCCAAAAAATTTTCTTAAAAAAAATGCACTATGTATATATCTAAGTCATCTATGTGAATTGAAGCGATTGT
Source organism: Rhynchospora tenuis (assembly GCA_027725995.1). Lineage (NCBI taxonomy): Eukaryota > Viridiplantae > Streptophyta > Magnoliopsida > Poales > Cyperaceae > Rhynchospora > Rhynchospora tenuis. The sequence continues at coordinate 53,830,627 of CM050888.1, forward strand.
TTACATAGAGTTAGTGATCTTATCATCTCCGGTATTGCAAAAATAATAAAATCACAAATATATGTAGGAATTAGTCAACTTATAGTTCTTCCAGTGAAGCTAAAAAATAACTCAAATGAGTTGTCGTCGGTATATTTGATTTGTTTCTTAGTAAAGAAACGTATTTGCAATGATGTTCAAGTTTCAACTTGTACACATGATGGATATAAAACATCAATGCTAAGATATATGCATACAAAAAGATGTGAATAACGAAATGCGCATCTCGTGGGGCTTGCTTCGTCTGTGGTACAAACTAGTAAAATTTTGTCTATTCTTGCACTTGGTTCGAAGCGTCTCTATTTATGTATACTTTGCATTTGTTTTTATTTTTCGTCAAGAAATTCCTTTATCATTTATTTGCTTGCTTATATTTCACCACCTATGTTCATGACCTTGTACAATGAATTAGGTAGATGTTATGACTCACTTGACAAGAAATTAAATATATATGTTTCACTTGTCAAGGGTGAATAAAGTTTTGTTGCAATCGGTAAAATAAGAGAGAAGTATGCTTCGAAAGAGGGTGTTGTTTTTGCGCTTCCCAATATTATGTTCCAAGGATGAAAAACCAGCAAAGTGGACAAACAAGTGCGTAGACAATAGCATGCATCGTTTTTATTTATTGATATATTATTGCCAAAGTACACAGACACTGGATTTTATTCATCGGCTAAATGATTACTAAATAAGCAACTTCAGCCGATTAGTAAAGCAAAAAAGCAACTCATCGCGCTCTTGCTTATCTCTTAGATCACTTGGTTGGATAAGAAGGCTCAATGGCGATACCGCACAAGCCTGCTGTGCTAGAAATGTCCTTCTTCATCCTGATGTATCCAGACTCGCCCCAAGATGTGCCCCAAGAGTTCTTCACAATCCAATAGTGAGTGGTCCCGCTGTTGTCGTATCCAACTACCGTCACGCCATGGTCTAGGCTTGTCCCGCATGAGCCGGTGAAAATTCCACTCGAATAAAGCTGGAAAGAGAGACCGCTTGCTTCAATGGCTACGGAAACAGGCTGGCTTGCGGCGGCGTTCATGAGAGAAGTCTCGCTATAGGGGGTGACGTCTACATAACCGGTGATGGTGACCTGACGGTGAGCGGTCTTAGCACTGTTGCAAGTACCTTGCGTACCGGTGTATGGGTAGTCGGTCGAATTTGTGATGCCACCGTTATTTTTAACCCATTGAAAGGCATAGTCCATGTATCCTCCGTTGCACCCAGCACAAGAAGTAACGCAGTCTACAAGCTCCTGCTCTGAGAGGGTTACCAATTTTCCAGTTCTAATTTTATTTATCCCCTCCATCGCAGCCACGGCTGAGAAGGCCCAACAACTTCCTGTACGCACAAATAATGGTGAAAATATATTTTGTTGTTTAGATATTGCAACACCATGTTGAAAATACAATAAGAAAAAAAATTATTCTCGAATAGAAATAGTTTAAACGATGCTCATAAGTTTTCTATCTTGGAGACAACTCAGTTTGTTATATTTTGGACTAGTTCCTTAATTTCTTATTTTGAACAGATGTAAATTACATTTCGTCATCTTTGTTATCTTATTAGAGTTGGAGGCTTCTTTGCATTTTTCATATGAAATTATAGTTTTACGTACCGCAACTTCCTTGGTCCTTAATGGGTGTGACCGCTCCTTGAGACCGCCAGTCAACTGATGTAGGCGCCGACACAAATGTTGCGTACTTGGTTGGAGTCGATTTCTTCGGTCCGCTGCGAGGAGTGTAGTTAGCATACTTCGCCATGAACTCCGAGTTTGTAAGATCAGCAAACTTATTAAGGCCGAGTTTATAAGTAATACCGGGTTGACTGTTTGTGGATTCGATATACTGCAAGTTAGTCTTGAACACGTCAAAGCGAAGCAACTTTTCGGCATCACTTGCATATACGCGACCGAAATCTGCCATCCATTTCTCAAATACGGCCATCACTGGATCATTGGCGGTCGCCATAGGAAACAGAGCACCGCATAAGAGACCAAAGACTAGCGCCCCAAGTAACGTAGGCGGCAAAGGGGATGAAGAAGCCATCAAGAAGAAGTGAGATTAGAACTTTCTATGCAATAATCAAGAAATGTTTATCTTTTGCGATGAAATAAAATGTGTGGTAGTAGATAGTATTTATAGGCAATCTCTAATCCACAATCATATGACCTGCCAGTGGTTTGAGCAAAATAAAGTCACAATCAAGATGATTTTACAAGGAAAGACAAAATATGAAGCAACAATAAACAAAAGTATCAATCTTGACCATTCTCTAGCAAGTAACAATGATCCACAATTCATAGAATATTTGAAAATAAGTGCACGTAGATTCATATTGTTCATGGATTATTAGCAGACGCTTAGATTCAAATATAATTATGACTAGACAAATATTATTTAAATATGAAAATTCTAAGTAAGCAATAGAGAAAATTCAGTAGACGCTTAGATTCCTTATGTTATTACTATACGAATGTGTCAACATAAAGCATTTCCTTGTAAGCATACCATCACGTCTTTCATTCTCGAAGAAACCAATCCATCATCAACATAAGGGTGTTGGAGAAAAATAGTAAACAATTTGAATATTTGGCTTGATTTCTACATAAGGATATTGAACTATAACATCTAGAAGCAAAAATCAAAATTGTTTCTGATCTTGTTCGCTGTGGCAGCCTTGCGATCCAAAAGTAATAGTCCATTTCTATTTTATAGGGTTTGAAAAATGCCTCAATGAAATCTTTGCTACCCTTTATTTCTCTATGGTTATTTGGTGCCTTATTTTATGTGGAATATGAAATCATTTTACATTAATAATCTCGTAAGGAATAAGTTAAATTTTTGGAGTCGATTGCCGTCCTAAGTATTCAAAATAAAAAATTATTGACACTTCGGACATAGTATGGTCTTGTGTTAACTAAATTATATGCAATAAAAGCATTACTAAACTGCTCGTAGAGCCAATAAAATTAGTGCGCATATTAGTTTCATGTAAAGGTGTGTTTGAGCAACTCGTTTTTTTAATTATTAATTGAGTCTTCTCAACATAAAATGGTTAGTGAGAATGACACGTTGGGGTGCAATAAAATGTTCAAAGACGGTGATATTGCCTCCAAAAAAATTTCTTAAAAAAAATGCACTATGTATATATCTAAGTCATCTATGTGAATTGAAGCGATTGTTTACATAGAGTTAGTGATCTTATCATCTCCGGTATTGCAAAAATAATAAAATCACAAATATATGTAGGAATTAGTCGACTTATAGTTCTTCCAGTGAAGCTAAAAAATAACTCAAATGAGTTGTCGTCGGTATATTTGATTTGTTTCTTAGTAAAGAAACGTATTTGCGATGATGTTCAAGTTTCAACTTGTACACATGATGGATATAAAACATCAATGCTAAGATATATGCATACAAAAAGATGTGAATAACGAAATGCGCATCTCGTGGGGCTTGCTTCGTCTGTGGTACAAACTAGTAAAATTTTGTCTATTCTTGCACTTGGTTCGAAGCGTCTCTATTTATGTATACTTTGCATTTGTTTTTATTTTTCGTCAAGAAATTCCTTTATCATTTATTTGCTTGCTTATATTTCACCACCTATGTTCATGACCTTGTACAATGAATTAGGTAGATGTTATGACTCACTTGACAAGAAATTAAATATATATGTTTCACTTGTCAAGGGTGAATAAAGTTTTGTTGTAATCGGTAAAATAAGAGAGAAGTATGCTTCGAAAGAGGGTGTTGTTTTTGCCCTTCCCAATATTATGTTCCAAGGATGAAAAACCAGCAAAGTGGACAAACAAGTGCGTAGACAATAGCATGCATCGTTTTTATTTATTGATATATTATTGCCAAAGTACACAGACACTGGATTTTATTCATCGGCTAAATGATTACTAAATAAGCAACTTCAGCCGATTAGTAAAGCAAAAAAGCAACTGATCGCGCTCTTGCTTATCTCTTAGATCACTTGGTTGGATAAGAAGGCTCAATGGCGATACCGCACAAGCCTGCTGTGCTAGAAATGTCCTTCTTCATCCTGATGTATCCAGACTTGCCCCAAGATGTGCCCCAAGAGTTCTTCACAATCCAATAGTGAGTGGTCCCGCTGTTGTCGTATCCAACTACCGTCACGCCATGGTCTAGGCTTGTCCCGCATGAGCCGGTGAAAATTCCACTCGAATAAAGCTGGAAAGAGAGACCGCTTGCTTCAATGGCTACGGAAACAGGCTAGCTTGCGGCGGCGTTCATGAGAGAAGTCTCGCTATAGGGGGTGACGTCTACATAACCGGTGATGGTGACCTGACGGTGAGCGGTCTTAGCACTGTTGCAAGTACCTTGTGTACCGGTGTATGGGTAGTCGGTCGAATTTGTGATGCCACCGTTATTTTTAACCCATTGAAAGGCATAGTCCATGTATCCTCCGTTGCACCCAGCACAAGAAGTAACGCAGTCTACAAGTTCCTGCTCTGAGAGGGTTACCAATTTTCCAGTTCTAATTTTGTTTATCCCCTCCATCGCAGCCACGGCTGAGAAGGCCCAACAACTTCCTGTACGCACAAATAATGGTGAAAATATATTTTGTTGTTTAGATATTGCAACACCATGTTGAAAATACAATAAGAAAAAAAATTATTCTCGAATAGAAATAGTTTAAACGATGCTCATAAGTTTTCTATCTTGGAGACAACTCAGTTTGTTATATTTTGGACTAGTTCCTTAATTTCTTATTTTGAACAGATGTAAATTACATTTCGTCATCTTTGTTATCATATTAGAGTTGGAGGCTTCTTTGCATTTTTCATATGAAATTATAGTTTTACGTACCGCAACTTCCTTGGTCCTTAATGGGTGTGACCGCTCCTTGAGACCGCCAGTCAACTGATGTAGGCGCCGACACAAATGTTGCGTACTTGGTTGGAGTCGATTTCTTCGGTCCGCTGCGAGGAGTGTAGCTAGCATACTTCGCCATGAACTCCGAGTTTGTAAGATCAGCAAACTTATTAAGGCCGAGTTTATAAGTAATACCGGGTTGACTGTTTGTGGATTCGATATACTGCAAGTTAGTCTTGAACACGTCAAAGTGAAGCAACTTTTCGGCATCACTTGCATGTACGCGACCGAAATCTGCCATCCATTTCTCAAATACGGCCATCACTGGATCATTGGCGGTCGCCATAGGAAACAGAGCACCGCATAAGAGACCAAAGACTAGCGCCCCAAGTAACGTAGGCGGCAAAGGGGATGAAGAAGCCATTAAGAAGAAGTGAGATTAGAACTTTCTATGCAATAATCAAGAAATGTTTATCTTTTGCGATGAAATAAAATGTGTGGTAGTAGATAGTATTTATAGGCAATCTCTAATCCACAATCATATGACCTGCCAGTGGTTTGAGAAAAATAAAGTCACAATCAAGATGATTTTACAAGGCAAGACAAAATATGAAGCAACAATAAACAAAAGTATCAATCTTGACCATTCTCTAGCAAGTAACAATGATCCACAATTCATAGAATATTTGAAAATAAGTGCACGTAGATTCATATTGTTCATGGATTATTAGCAGACGCTTAGATTCAAATATAATTATGACTAGACAAATATTATTTAAATATGAAAATTCTAAGTAAGCAATAGAGAAAATTTAGTAGACGCTTAGATTCCTTATGTTATTACTATACGAATGTGTCAACATAAAGCATTTCCTTGTAAGCATACCATCACGTCTTTCATTCTCGAAGAAACCAATCCATCATCAACATAAGGGTGTTGGAGAAAAATAGTAAACAATTTGAATATTTGGCTTGATTTCTACATAATGATATAGAACTATAACATCTAAAAGCAAAAATCAAAATTGTTTCTGATCTTGTTCGCTGTGGCAGCCTTGCGATCCAAAAGTAATAGTCCATTTCTATTTTATAGGGTTTGAAAAATGCCTCAATGAAATCTTTGCTACCCTTTATTTCTCTATGGTTATTTGGTGCCTTATTTTATGTGGAATATGAAATCATTTTACATTAATAATCTCGTAAGGAATAAGTTAAATTTTTGGAGTCGATTGCCGTCCTAAGTATTCAAAATAAAAAATTATTGACACTTCGGACATAGTATGGTCTTGTGTTAACTAAATTATATGCAATAAAAGCATTACTAAACTGCTCGTAGAGCCAATAAAATTAGTGCGCATATTAGTTTCATGTAAAGGTGTGTTTGAGCAACTCGTTTTTTTAATTATTAATTGAGTCTTCTCAACATAAAATGGTTAGTGAGAATGACACGTTGGGGTGCAATAAAATGTTCAAAGACGGTGATATTGCCTCCAAAAAATTTTCTTAAAAAAAATGCACTATGTATATATCTAAGTCATCTATGTGAATTGAAGCGATTGTTTACATAGAGTTAGTGATCTTATCATCTCCGGTATTGCAAAAATAATAAAATCACAAATATATGTAGGAATTAGTCGACTTATAGTTCTTCTAGTGAAGCTAAAAAATAACTCAAATGAGTTGTCGTCGGTATATTTGATTTGTTTCTTAGTAAAGAAACATATTTGCGATGATGTTCAAGTTTCAACTTGTACACATGATGGATATAAAACATCAATGCTAAGATATATGCATACAAAAAGATGTGAATAACGAAATGCGCATCTCGTGGGGCTTGCTTCGTCTGTGGTACAAACTAGTAAAATTTTGTCTATTCTTGCACTTGGTTCGAAGCGTCTCTATTTATGTATACTTTGCATTTGTTTTTATTTTTCGTCAAGAAATTCCTTTATCATTTATTTGCTTGCTTATATTTCACCACCTATGTTCATGACCTTGTACAATGAATTAGGTAGATGTTATGACTCACTTGACAAGAAATTAAATATATATGTTTCACTTGTCAAGGGTGAATAAAGTTTTGTTGCAATCGGTAAAATAAGAGAGAAGTATGCTTCGAAAGAGGGTGTTGTTTTTGCGCTTCCCAATATTATGTTCCAAGGATGAAAAACCAGCAAAGTGGACAAACAAGTGCGTAGACAATAGCATGCATCGTTTTTATTTATTGATATATTATTGCCAAAGTACACAGACACTGGATTTTATTCATCGGCTAAATGATTACTAAATAAGAAACTTCAGCCGATTAGTAAAGCAAAAAAGCAACTGATCGCGCTCTTGCTTATCTCTTAGATCACTTGGTTGGATAAGAAGGCTCAATGGCGATACCGCACAAGCCTGCTGTGCTAGAAATGTCCTTCTTCATCCTGATGTATCCAGACTCGCCCCAAGATGTGCCCCAAGAGTTCTTCACGATCCAATAGTGAGTGGTCCCGCTGTTGTCGTATCCAACTACCGTCACGCCATGGTCTAGGCTTGTCCCGCATGAGCCGGTGAAAATTCCACTCGAATAAAGCTGGAAAGAGAGACCGCTTGCTTCAATGGCTACGGAAACAGGCTGGCTTGCGGCGGCGTTCATGAGAGAAGTCTCGCTATAGGGGGTGACGTCTACATAACCGGTGATGGTGACCTGACGGTGAGCGGTCTTAGCACTGTTGCAAGTACCTTGCGTACCGGTGTATGGGTAGTCGGTCGAATTTGTGATGCCACCGTTATTTTTAACCCATTGAAAGGCATAGTCCATGTATCCTCCGTTGCACCCAGCACAAGAAGTAACGCAGTCTACAAGCTCCTGCTCTGAGAGGGTTACCAATTTTCCAGTTCTAATTTTGTTTATCCCCTCCATCGCAGCCACGGCTGAGAAGGCCCAACAACTTCCTGTACGCACAAATAATGGTGAAAATATATTTTGTTGTTTAGATATTGCAACACCATGTTGAAAATACAATAAGAAAAAAAAATTATTCTCGAATAGAAATAGTTTAAACGATGCTCATAAGTTTTCTATCTTGGAGACAACTCAGTTTGTTATATTTTGGACTAGTTCCTTAATTTCTTATTTTGAACAGATGTAAATTACATTTCGTCATCTTTGTTATCATATTAGAGTTGGAGGCTTCTTTGCATTTTTCATATGAAATTATAGTTTTACGTACCGCAACTTCCTTGGTCCTTAATGGGTGTGACCGCTCCTTGAGACCGCCAGTCAACTGATGTAGGCGCCGACACAAATGTTGCGTACTTGGTTGGAGTCGATTTCTTCGGTCCGCTGCGAGGAGTGTAGCTAGCATACTTTGCCATGAACTCCGAGTTTGTAAGATCAGCAAACTTATTAAGGCCGAGTTTATAAGTAATACCGGGTTGACTGTTTGTGGATTCGATATACTGCAAGTTAGTCTTGAACACGTCAAAGCGAAGCAACTTTTCGGCATCACTTGCATATACGCGACCGAAATCTGCCATCCATTTCTCAAATACGGCCATCACTGGATCATTGGCGGTCGCCATAGGAAACAGAGCACCGCATAAGAGACCAAAGACTAGCGCCCCAAGTAACGTAGGCGGCAAAGGGGATGAAGAAGCCATCAAGAAGAAGTGAGATTAGAACTTTCTATGCAATAATCAAGAAATGTTTATCTTTTGCGATGAAATAAAATGTGTGGTAGTAGATAGTATTTATAGGCAATCTCTAATCCACAATCATATGACCTGCCAGTGGTTTGAGCAAAATAAAGTCACAATCAAGATGATTTTACAAGGCAAGACAAAATATGAAGCAACAATAAACAAAAGTATCAATCTTGACCATTCTCTAGCAAGTAACAATGATCCACAATTCATAGAATATTTGAAAATAAGTGCACGTAGATTCATATTGTTCATGGATTATTAGCAGACGCTTAGATTCAAATATAATTATGACTAGACAAATATTATTTAAATATGAAAATTCTAAGTAAGCAATAGAGAAAATTCAGTAGACGCTTAGATTCCTTATGTTATTACTATACGAATGTGTCAACATAAAGCATTTCCTTGTAAGCATACCATCACGTCTTTCATTCTCGAAGAAACCAATCCATCATCAACATAAGGGTGTTGGAGAAAAATAGTAAACAATTTGAATATTTGGCTTGATTTCTACATAAGGATATAGAACTATAACATCTAGAAGCAAAAATCAAAATTGTTTCTGATCTTGTTCGCTGTGGCAGCCTTGCGATCCAAAAGTAATAGTCCATTTCTATTTTATAGGGTTTGAAAAATGCCTCAATGAAATCTTTGCTACCCTTTATTTCTCTATGGTTATTTGGTGCCTTATTTTATGTGGAATATGAAATCATTTTACATTAATAATCTCGTAAGGAATAAGTTAAATTTTTGGAGTCGATTGCCGTCCTAAGTATTCAAAATAAAAAATTATTGACACTTCGGACATAGTATGGTCTTGTGTTAACTAAATTATATGCAATAAAAGCATTACTAAACTGCTCGTAGAGCCAATAAAATTAGTGCGCATATTAGTTTCATGTAAAGGTGTGTTTGAGCAACTCGTTTTTTTAATTATTAATTGAGTCTTCTCAACATAAAATGGTTAGTGAGAATGACACGTTGGGGTGCAATAAAATGTTCAAAGACGGTGATATTGCCTCCAAAAAATTTTCTTAAAAAAAATGCACTATGTATTTATCTAAGTCATCTATGTGAATTGAAGCGATTGTTTACATAGAGTTAGTGATCTTATCATCTCCGGTATTGCAAAAATAATAAAATCACAAATATATGTAGGAATTAGTCGACTTATAGTTCTTCCAGTGAAGCTAAAAAATAACTCAAATGAGTTGTCGTCGGTATATTTGATTTGTTTCTTAGTAAAGAAACGTATTTGCGATGATGTTCAAGTTTCAACTTGTACACATGATGGATATAAAACATCAATGCTAAGATATATGCATACAAAAAGATGTGAATAACGAAATGCGCATCTCGTGGGGCTTGCTTCGTCTGTGGTACAAGCTAGTAAAATTTTGTCTATTCTTGCACTTGGTTCGAAGCGTCTCTATTTATGTATACTTTGCATTTGTTTTTATTTTTCGTCAAGAAATTCCTTTATCATTTATTTGCTTGCTTATATTTCACCACCTATGTTCATGACCTTGTACAATGAATTAGGTAGATGTTATGACTCACTTGACAAGAAATTAAATATATATGTTTCACTTGTCAAGGGTGAATAAAGTTTTGTTGCAATCGGTAAAATAAGAGAGAAGTATGCTTCGAAAGAGGGTGTTGTTTTTGCGCTTCCCAATATTATGTTCCAAGGATGAAAAACCAGCAAAGTGGACAAACAAGTGCGTAGACAATAGCATGCATCGTTTTTATTTATTGATATATTATTGCCAAAGTACACAGACACTGGATTTTATTCATCGGCTAAATGATTACTAAATAAGCAACTTCAGCCGATTAGTAAAGCAAAAAAGCAACTCATCGCGCTCTTGCTTATCTCTTAGATCACTTGGTTGGATAAGAAGGCTCAATGGCGATACCGCACAAGCCTGCTGTGCTAGAAATGTCCTTCTTCATCCTGATGTATCCAGACTCGCCCCAAGATGTGCCCCAAGAGTTCTTCACGATCCAATAGTGAGTGGTCCCGCTGTTGTCGTATCCAACTACCGTCACGCCATGGTCTAGGCTTGTCCCGCATGAGCCGGTGAAAATTCCACTCGAATAAAGCTGGAAAGAGAGACCGCTTGCTTCAATGGCTACGGAAATAGGCTGGCTTGCGGCGGCGTTCATGAGAGAAGTCTCGCTATAGGGGGTGACGTCTACATAACCGGTGATGGTGACCTGACGGTGAGCGGTCTTAGCACTGTTGCAAGTACCTTGCGTACCGGTGTATGGGTAGTCGGTCGAATTTGTGATGCCACCGTTATTTTTAACCCATTGAAAGGCATAGTCCATGTATCCTCCGTTGCACCCAGCACAAGAAGTAACGCAGTCTACAAGCTCCTGCTCTGAGAGGGTTACCAATTTTCCAGTTCTAATTTTGTTTATCCCCTCCATCGCAGCCACGGCTGAGAAGGCCCAACAACTTCCTGTACGCACAAATAATGGTGAAAATATATTTTGTTGTTTAGATATTGCAACACCATGTTGAAAATACAATAAGAAAAAAAATTATTCTCGAATAGAAATAGTTTAAACGATGCTCATAAGTTTTCTATCTTGGAGACAACTCAGTTTGTTATATTTTGGACTAGTTCCTTAATTTCTTATTTTGAACAGATGTAAATTACATTTCGTCATCTTTGTTATCATATTAGAGTTGGAGGCTTCTTTGCATTTTTCATATGAAATTATAGTTTTACGTACCGCAACTTCCTTGGTCCTTAATGGGTGTGACCGCTCCTTGAGACCGCCAGTCAACTGATGTAGGCGCCGACACAAATGTTGCGTACTTGGTTGGAGTCGATTTCTTCGGTCCGCTGCGAGGAGTGTAGCTAGCATACTTCGCCATGAACTCCGAGTTTGTAAGATCAGCAAACTTATTAAGGCCGAGTTTATAAGTAATACCGGGTTGACTGTTTGTGGATTCGATATACTGCAAGTTAGTCTTGAACACGTCAAAGCGAAGCAACTTTTCGGCATCACTTGCATATACGCGACCGAAATCTGCCATCCATTTCTCAAATACGGCCATCACTGGATCATTGGCGGTCGCCATAGGAAACAGAGCACCGCATAAGAGACCAAAGACTAGCGCCCCAAGTAACGTAGGCGGCAAAGGGGATGAAGAAGCCATCAAGAAGAAGTGAGATTAGAACTTTCTATGCAATAATCAAGAAATGTTTATCTTTTGCGATGAAATAAAATGTGTGGTAGTAGATAGTATTTATAGGCAATCTCTAATCCACAATCATATGACCTGCCAGTGGTTTGAGCAAAATAAAGTCACAATCAAGATGATTTTACAAGGCAAGACAAAATATGAAGCAACAATAAACAAAAGTATCAATCTTGACCATTCTCTAGCAAGTAACAATGATCCACAATTCATAGAATATTTGAAAATAAGTGCACGTAGATTCATATTGTTCATGGATTATTAGCAGACGCTTAGATTCAAATATAATTATGACTAGACAAATATTATTTAAATATGAAAATTCTAAGTAAGCAATAGAGAAAATTCAGTAGACGCTTAGATTCCTTATGTTATTACTATACGAATGTGTCAACATAAAGCATTTCCTTGTAAGCATACCATCACGTCTTTCATTCTCGAAGAAACCAATCCATCATCAACATAAGGGTGTTGGAGAAAAATAGTAAACAATTTGAATATTTGGCTTGATTTCTACATAAGGATATAGAACTATAACATCTAGAAGCAAAAATCAAAATTGTTTCTGATCTTGTTCGCTGTGGCAGCCTTGCGATCCAAAAGTAATAGTCCATTTCTATTTTATAGGGTTTGAAAAATGCCTCAATGAAATCTTTGCTACCCTTTATTTCTCTATGGTTATTTGGTGCCTTATTTTATGTGGAATATGAAATCATTTTACATTAATAATCTCGTAAGGAATAAGTTAAATTTTTGGAGTCGATTGCCGTCCTAAGTATTCAAAATAAAAAATTATTGACACTTCGGACATAGTATGGTCTTGTGTTAACTAAATTATATGCAATAAAAGCATTACTAAACTGCTCGTAGAGCCAATAAAATTAGTGCGCATATTAGTTTCATGTAAAGGTGTGTTTGAGCAACTCGTTTTTTTAATTATTAATTGAGTCTTCTCAACATAAAATGGTTAGTGAGAATGACACGTTGGGGTGCAATAAAATGTTCAAAGACGGTGATATTGCCTCCAAAAAATTTTCTTAAAAAAAATGCACTATGTATTTATCTAAGTCATCTATGTGAATTGAAGCGATTGTTTACATAGAGTTAGTGATCTTATCATCTCCGGTATTGCAAAAATAATAAAATCACAAATATATGTAGGAATTAGTCGACTTATAGTTCTTCCAGTGAAGCTAAAAAATAACTCAAATGAGTTGTCGTCGGTATATTTGATTTGTTTCTTAGTAAAGAAACGTATTTGCGATGATGTTCAAGTTTCAACTTGTACACATGATGGATATAAAACATCAATGCTAAGATATATGCATACAAAAAGATGTGAATAACGAAATGCGCATCTCGTGGGGCTTGCTTCGTCTGTGGTACAAACTAGTAAAATTTTGTCTATTCTTGCACTTGGTTCGAAGCGTCTCTATTTATGTATACTTTGCATTTGTTTTTATTTTTCGTCAAGAAATTCCTTTATCATTTATTTGCTTGCTTATATTTCACCACCTATGTTCATGACCTTGTACAATGAATTAGGTAGATGTTATGACTCACTTGACAAGAAATTAAATATATATGTTTCACTTGTCAAGGGTGAATAAAGTTTTGTTGCAATCGGTAAAATAAGAGAGAAGTATGCTTCGAAAGAGGGTGTTGTTTTTGCGCTTCCCAATATTATGTTCCAAGGATGAAAAACCAGCAAAGTGGACAAACAAGTGCGTAGACAATAGCATGCATCGTTTTTATTTATTGATATATTATTGCCAAAGTACACAGACACTGGATTTTATTCATCGGCTAAATGATTACTAAATAAGCAACTTCAGCCGATTAGTAAAGCAAAAAAGCAACTCATCGCGCTCTTGCTTATCTCTTAGATCACTTGGTTGGATAAGAAGGCTCAATGGCGATACCGCACAAGCCTGCTGTGCTAGAAATGTCCTTCTTCATCCTGATGTATCCAGACTCGCCCCAAGATGTGCCCCAAGAGTTCTTCACGATCCAATAGTGAGTGGTCCCGCTGTTGTCGTATCCAACTACCGTCACGCCATGGTCTAGGCTTGTCCCGCATGAGCCGGTGAAAATTCCACTCGAATAAAGCTGGAAAGAGAGACCGCTTGCTTCAATGGCTACGGAAATAGGCTGGCTTGCGGCGGCGTTCATGAGAGAAGTCTCGCTATAGGGGGTGACGTCTACATAACCGGTGATGGTGACCTGACGGTGAGCGGTCTTAGCACTGTTGCAAGTACCTTGCGTACCGGTGTATGGGTAGTCGGTCGAATTTGTGATGCCACCGTTATTTTTAACCCATTGAAAGGCATAGTCCATGTATCCTCCGTTGCACCCAGCACAAGAAGTAACGCAGTCTACAAGCTCCTGCTCTGAGAGGGTTACCAATTTTCCAGTTCTAATTTTGTTTATCCCCTCCATCGCAGCCACGGCTGAGAAGGCCCAACAACTTCCTGTACGCACAAATAATGGTGAAAATATATTTTGTTGTTTAGATATTGCAACACCATGTTGAAAATACAATAAGAAAAAAAATTATTCTCGAATAGAAATAGTTTAAACGATGCTCATAAGTTTTCTATCTTGGAGACAACTCAGTTTGTTATATTTTGGACTAGTTCCTTAATTTCTTATTTTGAACAGATGTAAATTACATTTCGTCATCTTTGTTATCATATTAGAGTTGGAGGCTTCTTTGCATTTTTCATATGAAATTATAGTTTTACGTACCGCAACTTCCTTGGTCCTTAATGGGTGTGACCGCTCCTTGAGACCGCCAGTCAACTGATGTAGGCGCCGACACAAATGTTGCGTACTTGGTTGGAGTCGATTTCTTCGGTCCGCTGCGAGGAGTGTAGCTAGCATACTTCGCCATGAACTCCGAGTTTGTAAGATCAGCAAACTTATTAAGGCCGAGTTTATAAGTAATACCGGGTTGACTGTTTGTGGATTCGATATACTGCAAGTTAGTCTTGAACACGTCAAAGCGAAGCAACTTTTCGGCATCACTTGCATATACGCGACCGAAATCTGCCATCCATTTCTCAAATACGGCCATCACTGGATCATTGGCGGTCGCCATAGGAAACAGAGCACCGCATAAGAGACCAAAGACTAGCGCCCCAAGTAACGTAGGCGGCAAAGGGGATGAAGAAGCCATCAAGAAGAAGTGAGATTAGAACTTTCTATGCAATAATCAAGAAATGTTTATCTTTTGCGATGAAATAAAATGTGTGGTAGTAGATAGTATTTATAGGCAATCTCTAATCCACAATCATATGACCTGCCAGTGGTTTGAGCAAAATAAAGTCACAATCAAGATGATTTTACAAGGCAAGACAAAATATGAAGCAACAATAAACAAAAGTATCAACCTTGACCATTCTCTAGCAAGTAACAATGATCCACAATTCATAGAATATTTGAAAATAAGTGCACGTAGATTCATATTGTTCATGGATTATTAGCAGACGCTTAGATTCAAATATAATTATGACTAGACAAATATTATTTAAATATGAAAATTCTAAGTAAGCAATAGAGAAAATTCAGTAGACGCTTAGATTCCTTATGTTATTACTATACGAATGTGTCAACATAAAGCATTTCCTTGTAAGCATACCATCACGTCTTTCATTCTCGAAGAAACCAATCCATCATCAACATAAGGGTGTTGGAGAAAAATAGTAAACAATTTGAATATTTGGCTTGATTTCTACATAAGGATATAGAACTATAACATCTAGAAGCAAAAATCAAAATTGTTTCTGATCTTGTTCGCTGTGGCAGCCTTGCGATCCAAAAGTAATAGTCCATTTCTATTTTATAGGGTTTGAAAAATGCCTCAATGAAATCTTTGCTACCCTTTATTTCTCTATGGTTATTTGGTGCCTTATTTTATGTGGAATATGAAATCATTTTACATTAATAATCTCGTAAGGAATAAGTTAAATTTTTGGAGTCGATTGCCGTCCTAAGTATTCAAAATAAAAAATTATTGACACTTCGGACATAGTATGGTCTTGTGTTAACTAAATTATATGCAATAAAAGCATTACTAAACTGCTCGTAGAGCCAATAAAATTAGTGCGCATATTAGTTTCATGTAAAGGTGTGTTTGAGCAACTCGTTTTTTTAATTATTAATTGAGTCTTCTCAACATAAAATGGTTAGTGAGAATGACACGTTGGGGTGCAATAAAATGTTCAAAGACGGTGATATTGCCTCCAAAAAATTTTCTTAAAAAAAATGCACTATGTATATATCTAAGTCATCTATGTGAATTGAAGCGATTGTTTACATAGAGTTAGTGATCTTATCATCTCCGGTATTGCAAAAATAATAAAATCACAAATATATGTAGGAATTAGTCGACTTATAGTTCTTCCAGTGAAGCTAAAAAATAACTCAAATGAGTTGTCGTCGGTATATTTGATTTGTTTCTTAGTAAAGAAACGTATTTGCGATGATGTTCAAGTTTCAACTTGTACACATGATGGATATAAAACATCAATGCTAAGATATATGCATACAAAAAGATGTGAATAACGAAATGCGCATCTCGTGGGGCTTGCTTCGTCTGTGGTACAAACTAGTAAAATTTTGTCTATTCTTGCACTTGGTTCGAAGCGTCTCTATTTATGTATACTTTGCATTTGTTTTTATTTTTCGTCAAGAAATTCCTTTATCATTTATTTGCTTGCTTATATTTCACCACCTATGTTCATGACCTTGTACAATGAATTAGGTAGATGTTATGACTCACTTGACAAGAAATTAAATATATATGTTTCACTTGTCAAGGGTGAATAAAGTTTTGTTGCAATCGGTAAAATAAGAGAGAAGTATGCTTCGAAAGAGGGTGTTGTTTTTGCGCTTCCCAATATTATGTTCCAAGGATGAAAAACCAGCAAAGTGGACAAACAAGTGCGTAGACAATAGCATGCATCGTTTTTATTTATTGATATATTATTGCCAAAGTACACAGACACTGGATTTTATTCATCGGCTAAATGATTACTAAATAAGCAACTTCAGCCGATTAGTAAAGCAAAAAAGCAACTCATCGCGCTCTTGCTTATCTCTTAGATCACTTGGTTGGATAAGAAGGCTCAATGGCGATACCGCACAAGCCTGCTGTGCTAGAAATGTCCTTCTTCATCCTGATGTATCCAGACTCGCCCCAAGATGTGCCCCAAGAGTTCTTCACGATCCAATAGTGAGTGGTCCCGCTGTTGTCGTATCCAACTACCGTCACGCCATGGTCTAGGCTTGTCCCGCATGAGCCGGTGAAAATTCCACTCGAATAAAGCTGGAAAGAGAGACCGCTTGCTTCAATGGCTACGGAAACAGGCTGGCTTGCGGCGGCGTTCATGAGAGAAGTCTCGCTATAGGGGGTGACGTCTACATAACCGGTGATGGTGACCTGACGGTGAGCGGTCTTAGCACTGTTGCAAGTACCTTGCGTACCGGTGTATGGGTAGTCGGTCGAATTTGTGATGCCACCGTTATTTTTAACCCATTGAAAGGCATAGTCCATGTATCCTCCGTTGCACCCAGCACAAGAAGTAACGCAGTCTACAAGCTCCTGCTCTGAGAGGGTTACCAATTTTCCAGTTCTAATTTTGTTTATCCCCTCCATCGCAGCCACGGCTGAGAAGGCCCAACAACTTCCTGTACGCACAAATAATGGTGAAAATATATTTTGTTGTTTAGATATTGCAACACCATGTTGAAAATACAATAAGAAAAAAAATTATTCTCGAATAGAAATAGTTTAAACGATGCTCATAAGTTTTCTATCTTGGAGACAACTCAGTTTGTTATATTTTGGACTAGTTCCTTAATTTCTTATTTTGAACAGATGTAAATTACATTTCGTCATCTTTGTTATCATATTAGAGTTGGAGGCTTCTTTGCATTTTTCATATGAAATTATAGTTTTACGTACCGCAACTTCCTTGGTCCTTAATGGGTGTGACCGCTCCTTGAGACCGCCAGTCAACTGATGTAGGCGCCGACACAAATGTTGCGTACTTGGTTGGAGTCGATTTCTTCGGTCCGCTGCGAGGAGTGTAGCTAGCATACTTCGCCATGAACTCCGAGTTTGTAAGATCAGCAAACTTATTAAGGCCGAGTTTATAAGTAATACCGGGTTGACTGTTTGTGGATTCGATATACTGCAAGTTAGTCTTGAACACGTCAAAGCGAAGCAACTTTTCGGCATCACTTGCATATACGCGACCGAAATCTGCCATCCATTTCTCAAATACGGCCATCACTGGATCATTGGCGGTCGCCATAGGAAACAGAGCACCGCATAAGAGACCAAAGACTAGCGCCCCAAGTAACGTAGGCGGCAAAGGGGATGAAGAAGCCATCAAGAAGAAGTGAGATTAGAACTTTCTATGCAATAATCAAGAAATGTTTATCTTTTGCGATGAAATAAAATGTGTGGTAGTAGATAGTATTTATAGGCAATCTCTAATCCACAATCATATGACCTGCCAGTGGTTTGAGCAAAATAAAGTCACAATCAAGATGATTTTACAAGGCAAGACAAAATATGAAGCAACAATAAACAAAAGTATCAATCTTGACCATTCTCTAGCAAGTAACAATGATCCACAATTCATAGAATATTTGAAAATAAGTGCACGTAGATTCATATTGTTCATGGATTATTAGCAGACGCTTAGATTCAAATATAATTATGACTAGACAAATATTATTTAAATATGAAAATTCTAAGTAAGCAATAGAGAAAATTCAGTAGACGCTTAGATTCCTTATGTTATTACTATACGAATGTGTCAACATAAAGCATTTCCTTGTAAGCATACCATCACGTCTTTCATTCTCGAAGAAACCAATCCATCATCAACATAAGGGTGTTGGAGAAAAATAGTAAATAATTTGAATATTTGGCTTGATTTCTACATAAGGATATAGAACTATAACATCTAGAAGCAAAAATCAAAATTGTTTCTGATCTTGTTCGCTGTGGCAGCCTTGCGATCCAAAAGTAATAGTCCATTTCTATTTTATAGGGTTTGAAAAATGCCTCAATGAAATCTTTGCTACCCTTTATTTCTCTATGGTTATTTGGTGCCTTATTTTATGTGGAATATGAAATCATTTTACATTAATAATCTCGTAAGGAATAAGTTAAATTTTTGGAGTCGATTGCCGTCCTAAGTATTCAAAATAAAAAATTATTGACACTTCGGACATAGTATGGTCTTGTGTTAACTAAATTATATGCAATAAAAGCATTACTAAACTGCTCGTAGAGCCAATAAAATTAGTGCGCATATTAGTTTCATGTAAAGGTGTGTTTGAGCAACTCGTTTTTTTAATTATTAATTGAGTCTTCTCAACATAAAATGGTTAGTGAGAATGACACGTTGGGGTGCAATAAAATGTTCAAAGACGGTGATATTGCCTCCAAAAAATTTTCTTAAAAAAAATGCACTATGTATTTATCTAAGTCATCTATGTGAATTGAAGCGATTGTTTACATAGAGTTAGTGATCTTATCATCTCCGGTATTGCAAAAATAATAAAATCACAAATATATGTAGGAATTAGTCGACTTATAGTTCTTCCAGTGAAGCTAAAAAATAACTCAAATGAGTTGTCGTCGGTATATTTGATTTGTTTCTTAGTAAAGAAACGTATTTGCGATGATGTTCAAGTTTCAACTTGTACACATGATGGATATAAAACATCAATGCTAAGATATATGCATACAAAAAGATGTGAATAACGAAATGCGCATCTCGTGGGGCTTGCTTCGTCTGTGGTACAAACTAGTAAAATTTTGTCTATTCTTGCACTTGGTTCGAAGCGTCTCTATTTATGTATACTTTGCATTTGTTTTTATTTTTCGTCAAGAAATTCCTTTATCATTTATTTGCTTGCTTATATTTCACCACCTATGTTCATGACCTTGTACAATGAATTAGGTAGATGTTATGACTCACTTGACAAGAAATTAAATATATATGTTTCACTTGTCAAGGGTGAATAAAGTTTTGTTGCAATCGGTAAAATAAGAGAGAAGTATGCTTCGAAAGAGGGTGTTGTTTTTGCGCTTCCCAATATTATGTTCCAAGGATGAAAAACCAGCAAAGTGGACAAACAAGTGCGTAGACAATAGCATGCATCGTTTTTATTTATTGATATATTATTGCCAAAGTACACAGACACTGGATTTTATTCATCGGCTAAATGATTACTAAATAAGCAACTTCAGCCGATTAGTAAAGCAAAAAAGCAACTCATCGCGCTCTTGCTTATCTCTTAGATCACTTGGTTGGATAAGAAGGCTCAATGGCGATACCGCACAAGCCTGCTGTGCTAGAAATGTCCTTCTTCATCCTGATGTATCCAGACTCGCCCCAAGATGTGCCCCAAGAGTTCTTCACGATCCAATAGTGAGTGGTCCCGCTGTTGTCGTATCCAACTACCGTCACGCCATGGTCTAGGCTTGTCCCGCATGAGCCGGTGAAAATTCCACTCGAATAAAGCTGGAAAGAGAGACCGC
The DNA here is from genome assembly GCA_027725995.1 of Rhynchospora tenuis. Lineage (NCBI taxonomy): Eukaryota > Viridiplantae > Streptophyta > Magnoliopsida > Poales > Cyperaceae > Rhynchospora > Rhynchospora tenuis. The sequence goes on from CM050888.1 coordinate 53,850,980, forward strand.
TTGCTTCAATGGCTACAGAAACAGGCTGGCTTGCGGCGGCGTTCATGAGAGAAGTCTCGCTATAGGGGGTGACGTCTACATAACCGGTGATGGTGACCTGACGGTGAGCGGTCTTAGCACTGTTGCAAGTACCTTGCGTACCGGTGTATGGGTAGTCGGTCGAATTTGTGATGCCACCGTTATTTTTAACCCATTGAAAGGCATAGTCCATGTATCCTCCGTTGCACCCAGCACAAGAAGTAACGCAGTCTACAAGCTCCTGCTCTGAGAGGGTTACCAATTTTCCAGTTCTAATTTTGTTTATCCCCTCCATCGCAGCCACGGCTGAGAAGGCCCAACAACTTCCTGTACGCACAAATAATGGTGAAAATATATTTTGTTGTTTAGATATTGCAACACCATGTTGAAAATACAATAAGAAAAAAAATTATTCTCGAATAGAAATAGTTTAAACGATGCTCATAAGTTTTCTATCTTGGAGACAACTCAGTTTGTTATATTTTGGACTAGTTCCTTAATTTCTTATTTTGAACAGATGTAAATTACATTTCGTCATCTTTGTTATCATATTAGAGTTGGAGGCTTCTTTGCATTTTTCATATGAAATTATAGTTTTACGTACCGCAACTTCCTTGGTCCTTAATGGGTGTGACCGCTCCTTGAGACCGCCAGTCAACTGATGTAGGCGCCGACACAAATGTTGCGTACTTGGTTGGAGTCGATTTCTTCGGTCCGCTGCGAGGAGTGTAGCTAGCATACTTCGCCATGAACTCCGAGTTTGTAAGATCAGCAAACTTATTAAGGCCGAGTTTATAAGTAATACCGGGTTGACTGTTTGTGGATTCGATATACTGCAAGTTAGTCTTGAACACGTCAAAGCGAAGCAACTTTTCGGCATCACTTGCATATACGCGACCGAAATCTGCCATCCATTTCTCAAATACGGCCATCACTGGATCATTGGCGGTCGCCATAGGAAACAGAGCACCGCATAAGAGACCAAAGACTAGCGCCCCAAGTAACGTAGGCGGCAAAGGGGATGAAGAAGCCATCAAGAAGAAGTGAGATTAGAACTTTCTATGCAATAATCAAGAAATGTTTATCTTTTGCGATGAAATAAAATGTGTGGTAGTAGATAGTATTTATAGGCAATCTCTAATCCACAATCATATGACCTGCCAGTGGTTTGAGCAAAATAAAGTCACAATCAAGATGATTTTACAAGGCAAGACAAAATATGAAGCAACAATAAACAAAAGTATCAATCTTGACCATTCTCTAGCAAGTAACAATGATCCACAATTCATAGAATATTTGAAAATAAGTGCACGTAGATTCATATTGTTCATGGATTATTAGCAGACGCTTAGATTCAAATATAATTATGACTAGACAAATATTATTTAAATATGAAAATTCTAAGTAAGCAATAGAGAAAATTCAGTAGACGCTTAGATTCCTTATGTTATTACTATACGAATGTGTCAACATAAAGCATTTCCTTGTAAGCATACCATCACGTCTTTCATTCTCGAAGAAACCAATCCATCATCAACATAAGGGTGTTGGAGAAAAATAGTAAATAATTTGAATATTTGGCTTGATTTCTACATAAGGATATAGAACTATAACATCTAGAAGCAAAAATCAAAATTGTTTCTGATCTTGTTCGCTGTGGCAGCCTTGCGATCCAAAAGTAATAGTCCATTTCTATTTTATAGGGTTTGAAAAATGCCTCAATGAAATCTTTGCTACCCTTTATTTCTCTATGGTTATTTGGTGCCTTATTTTATGTGGAATATGAAATCATTTTACATTAATAATCTCGTAAGGAATAAGTTAAATTTTTGGAGTCGATTGCCGTCCTAAGTATTCAAAATAAAAAATTATTGACACTTCGGACATAGTATGGTCTTGTGTTAACTAAATTATATGCAATAAAAGCATTACTAAACTGCTCGTAGAGCCAATAAAATTAGTGCGCATATTAGTTTCATGTAAAGGTGTGTTTGAGCAACTCGTTTTTTTAATTATTAATTGAGTCTTCTCAACATAAAATGGTTAGTGAGAATGACACGTTGGGGTGCAATAAAATGTTCAAAGACGGTGATATTGCCTCCAAAAAATTTTCTTAAAAAAAATGCACTATGTATTTATCTAAGTCATCTATGTGAATTGAAGCGATTGTTTACATAGAGTTAGTGATCTTATCATCTCCGGTATTGCAAAAATAATAAAATCACAAATATATGTAGGAATTAGTCGACTTATAGTTCTTCCAGTGAAGCTAAAAAATAACTCAAATGAGTTGTCGTCGGTATATTTGATTTGTTTCTTAGTAAAGAAACGTATTTGCGATGATGTTCAAGTTTCAACTTGTACACATGATGGATATAAAACATCAATGCTAAGATATATGCATACAAAAAGATGTGAATAACGAAATGCGCATCTCGTGGGGCTTGCTTCGTCTGTGGTACAAACTAGTAAAATTTTGTCTATTCTTGCACTTGGTTCGAAGCGTCTCTATTTATGTATACTTTGCATTTGTTTTTATTTTTCGTCAAGAAATTCCTTTATCATTTATTTGCTTGCTTATATTTCACCACCTATGTTCATGACCTTGTACAATGAATTAGGTAGATGTTATGACTCACTTGACAAGAAATTAAATATATATGTTTCACTTGTCAAGGGTGAATAAAGTTTTGTTGCAATCGGTAAAATAAGAGAGAAGTATGCTTCGAAAGAGGGTGTTGTTTTTGCGCTTCCCAATATTATGTTCCAAGGATGAAAAACCAGCAAAGTGGACAAACAAGTGCGTAGACAATAGCATGCATCGTTTTTATTTATTGATATATTATTGCCAAAGTACACAGACACTGGATTTTATTCATCGGCTAAATGATTACTAAATAAGCAACTTCAGCCGATTAGTAAAGCAAAAAAGCAACTCATCGCGCTCTTGCTTATCTCTTAGATCACTTGGTTGGATAAGAAGGCTCAATGGCGATACCGCACAAGCCTGCTGTGCTAGAAATGTCCTTCTTCATCCTGATGTATCCAGACTCGCCCCAAGATGTGCCCCAAGAGTTCTTCACGATCCAATAGTGAGTGGTCCCGCTGTTGTCGTATCCAACTACCGTCACGCCATGGTCTAGGCTTGTCCCGCATGAGCCGGTGAAAATTCCACTCGAATAAAGCTGGAAAGAGAGACCGCTTGCTTCAATGGCTACGGAAACAGGCTGGCTTGCGGCGGCGTTCATGAGAGAAGTCTCGCTATAGGGGGTGACGTCTACATAACCGGTGATGGTGACCTGACGGTGAGCGGTCTTAGCACTGTTGCAAGTACCTTGCGTACCGGTGTATGGGTAGTCGGTCGAATTTGTGATGCCACCGTTATTTTTAACCCATTGAAAGGCATAGTCCATGTATCCTCCGTTGCACCCAGCACAAGAAGTAATGCAGTCTACAAGCTCCTGCTCTGAGAGGGTTACCAATTTTCCAGTTCTAATTTTGTTTATCCCCTCCATCGCAGCCACGGCTGAGAAGGCCCAACAACTTCCTGTACGCACAAATAATGGTGAAAATATATTTTGTTGTTTAGATATTGCAACACCATGTTGAAAATACAATAAGAAAAAAAATTATTCTCGAATAGAAATAGTTTAAACGATGCTCATAAGTTTTCTATCTTGGAGACAACTCAGTTTGTTATATTTTGGACTAGTTCCTTAATTTCTTATTTTGAACAGATGTAAATTACATTTCGTCATCTTTGTTATCATATTAGAGTTGGAGGCTTCTTTGCATTTTTCATATGAAATTATAGTTTTACGTACCACAACTTCCTTGGTCCTTAATGGGTGTGACCGCTCCTTGAGACCGCCAGTCAACTGATGTAGGCGCCGACACAAATGTTGCGTACTTGGTTGGAGTCGATTTCTTCGGTCCGCCGCGAGGAGTGTAGCTAGCATACTTCGCCATGAACTCCGAGTTTGTAAGATCAGCAAACTTATTAAGGCCGAGTTTATAAGTAATACCGGGTTGACTGTTTGTGGATTCGATATACTGCAAGTTAGTCTTGAACACGTCAAAGCGAAGCAACTTTTCGGCATCACTTGCATATACGCGACCGAAATCTGCCATCCATTTCTCAAATACGGCCATCACTGGATCATTGGCGGTCGCCATAGGAAACAGAGCACCGCATAAGAGACCAAAGACTAGCGCCCCAAGTAACGTAGGCGGCAAAGGGGATGAAGAAGCCATCAAGAAGAAGTGAGATTAGAACTTTCTATGCAATAATCAAGAAATGTTTATCTTTTGCGATGAAATAAAATGTGTGGTAGTAGATAGTATTTATAGGCAATCTCTAATCCACAATCATATGACCTGCCAGTGGTTTGAGCAAAATAAAGTCACAATCAAGATGATTTTACAAGGCAAGACAAAATATGAAGCAACAATAAACAAAAGTATCAATCTTGACCATTCTCTAGCAAGTAACAATGATCCACAATTCATAGAATATTTGAAAATAAGTGCACGTAGATTCATATTGTTCATGGATTATTAGCAGACGCTTAGATTCAAATATAATTATGACTAGACAAATATTATTTAAATATGAAAATTCTAAGTAAGCAATAGAGAAAATTCAGTAGACGCTTAGATTCCTTATGTTATTACTATACGAATGTGTCAACATAAAGCATTTCCTTGTAAGCATACCATCACGTCTTTCATTCTCGAAGAAACCAATCCATCATCAACATAAGGGTGTTGGAGAAAAATAGTAAACAATTTGAATATTTGGCTTGATTTCTACATAAGGATATAGAACTATAACATCTAGAAACAAAAATCAAAATTGTTTCTGATCTTGTTCGCTGTGGCAGCCTTGCGATCCAAAAGTAATAGTCCATTTCTATTTTATAGGGTTTGAAAAATGCCTCAATGAAATCTTTGCTACCCTTTATTTCTCTATGGTTATTTGGTGCCTTATTTTATGTGGAATATGAAATCATTTTACATTAATAATCTCGTAAGGAATAAGTTAAATTTTTGGAGTCGATTGCCGTCCTAAGTATTCAAAATAAAAAATTATTGACACTTCGGACATAGTATGGTCTTGTGTTAACTAAATTATATGCAATAAAAGCATTACTAAACTGCTCGTAGAGCCAATAAAATTAGTGCGCATATTAGTTTCATGTAAAGGTGTGTTTGAGCAACTCGTTTTTTTAATTATTAATTGAGTCTTCTCAACATAAAATGGTTAGTGAGAATGACACGTTGGGGTGCAATAAAATGTTCAAAGACGGTGATATTGCCTCCAAAAAATTTTCTTAAAAAAAATGCACTATGTATTTATCTAAGTCATCTATGTGAATTGAAGCGATTGTTTACGTAGAGTTAGTGATCTTATCATCTCCGGTATTGCAAAAATAATAAAATCACAAATATATGTAGGAATTAGTCGACTTATAGTTCTTCCAGTGAAGCTAAAAAATAACTCAAATGAGTTGTCGTCGGTATATTTGATTTGTTTCTTAGTAAAGAAACGTATTTGCGATGATGTTCAAGTTTCAACTTGTACACATGATGGATATAAAACATCAATGCTAAGATATATGCATACAAAAAGATGTGAATAACGAAATGCGCATCTCGTGGGGCTTGCTTCGTCTGTGGTACAAACTAGTAAAATTTTGTCTATTCTTGCACTTGGTTCGAAGCGTCTCTATTTATGTATACTTTGCATTTGTTTTTATTTTTCGTCAAGAAATTCCTTTATCATTTATTTGCTTGCTTATATTTCACCACCTATGTTCATGACCTTGTACAATGAATTAGGTAGATGTTATGACTCACTTGACAAGAAATTAAATATATATGTTTCACTTGTCAAGGGTGAATAAAGTTTTGTTGCAATCGGTAAAATAAGAGAGAAGTATGCTTCGAAAGAGGGTGTTGTTTTTGCGCTTCCCAATATTATGTTCCAAGGATGAAAAACCAGCAAAGTGGACAAACAAGTGCGTAGACAATAGCATGCATCGTTTTTATTTATTGATATATTATTGCCAAAGTACACAGACACTGGATTTTATTCATCGGCTAAATGATTACTAAATAAGCAACTTCAGCCGATTAGTAAAGCAAAAAAGCAACTCATCGCGCTCTTGCTTATCTCTTAGATCACTTGGTTGGATAAGAAGGCTCAATGGCGATACCGCACAAGCCTGCTGTGCTAGAAATGTCCTTCTTCATCCTGATGTATCCAGACTCGCCCCAAGATGTGCCCCAAGAGTTCTTCACGATCCAATAGTGAGTGGTCCCGCTGTTGTCGTATCCAACTACCGTCACGCCATGGTCTAGGCTTGTCCCGCATGAGCCGGTGAAAATTCCACTCGAATAAAGCTGGAAAGAGAGACCGCTTGCTTCAATGGCTACGGAAACAGGCTGGCTTGCGGCGGCGTTCATGAGAGAAGTCTCGCTATAGGGGGTGACGTCTACATAACCGGTGATGGTGACCTGACGGTGAGCGGTCTTAGCACTGTTGCAAGTACCTTGCGTACCGGTGTATGGGTAGTCGGTCGAATTTGTGATGCCACCGTTATTTTTAACCCATTGAAAGGCATAGTCCATGTATCCTCCGTTGCACCCAGCACAAGAAGTAACGCAGTCTACAAGCTCCTGCTCTGAGAGGGTTACCAATTTTCCAGTTCTAATTTTGTTTATCCCCTCCATCGCAGCCACGGCTGAGAAGGCCCAACAACTTCCTGTACGCACAAATAATGGTGAAAATATATTTTGTTGTTTAGATATTGCAACACCATGTTGAAAATACAATAAGAAAAAAAATTATTCTCGAATAGAAATAGTTTAAACGATGCTCATAAGTTTTCTATCTTGGAGACAACTCAGTTTGTTATATTTTGGACTAGTTCCTTAATTTCTTATTTTGAACAGATGTAAATTACATTTCGTCATCTTTGTTATCATATTAGAGTTGGAGGCTTCTTTGCATTTTTCATATGAAATTATAGTTTTACGTACCGCAACTTCCTTGGTCCTTAATGGGTGTGACCGCTCCTTGAGACCGCCAGTCAACTGATGTAGGCGCCGACACAAATGTTGCGTACTTGGTTGGAGTCGATTTCTTCGGTCCGCTGCGAGGAGTGTAGCTAGCATACTTCGCCATGAACTCCGAGTTTGTAAGATCAGCAAACTTATTAAGGCCGAGTTTATAAGTAATACCGGGTTGACTGTTTGTGGATTCGATATACTGCAAGTTAGTCTTGAACACGTCAAAGCGAAGCAACTTTTCGGCATCACTTGCATATACGCGACCGAAATCTGCCATCCATTTCTCAAATACGGCCATCACTGGATCATTGGCGGTCGCCATAGGAAACAGAGCACCGCATAAGAGACCAAAGACTAGCGCCCCAAGTAACGTAGGCGGCAAAGGGGATGAAGAAGCCATCAAGAAGAAGTGAGATTAGAACTTTCTATGCAATAATCAAGAAATGTTTATCTTTTGCGATGAAATAAAATGTGTGGTAGTAGATAGTATTTATAGGCAATCTCTAATCCACAATCATATGACCTGCCAGTGGTTTGAGCAAAATAAAGTCACAATCAAGATGATTTTACAAGGCAAGACAAAATATGAAGCAACAATAAACAAAAGTATCAATCTTGACCATTCTCTAGCAAGTAACAATGATCCACAATTCATAGAATATTTGAAAATAAGTGCACGTAGATTCATATTGTTCATGGATTATTAGCAGACGCTTAGATTCAAATATAATTATGACTAGACAAATATTATTTAAATATGAAAATTCTAAGTAAGCAATAGAGAAAATTCAGTAGACGCTTAGATTCCTTATGTTATTACTATACGAATGTGTCAACATAAAGCATTTCCTTGTAAGCATACCATCACGTCTTTCATTCTCGAAGAAACCAATCCATCATCAACATAAGGGTGTTGGAGAAAAATAGTAAACAATTTGAATATTTGGCTTGATTTCTACATAAGGATATAGAACTATAACATCTAGAAGCAAAAATCAAAATTGTTTCTGATCTTGTTCGCTGTGGCAGCCTTGCGATCCAAAAGTAATAGTCAATTTCTATTTTATAGGGTTTGAAAAATGCCTCAATGAAATCTTTGCTACCCTTTATTTCTCTATGGTTATTTGGTGCCTTATTTTATGTGGAATATGAAATCATTTTACATTAATAATCTCGTAAGGAATAAGTTAAATTTTTGGAGTCGATTGCCGTCCTAAGTATTCAAAATAAAAAATTATTGACACTTCGGACATAGTATGGTCTTGTGTTAACTAAATTATATGCAATAAAAGCATTACTAAACTGCTCGTAGAGCCAATAAAATTAGTGCGCATATTAGTTTCATGTAAAGGTGTGTTTGAGCAACTCGTTTTTTTAATTATTAATTGAGTCTTCTCAACATAAAATGGTTAGTGAGAATGACACGTTGGGGTGCAATAAAATGTTCAAAGACGGTGATATTGCCTCCAAAAAATTTTCTTAAAAAAAATGCACTATGTATATATCTAAGTCATCTATGTGAATTGAAGCGATTGTTTACATAGAGTTAGTGATCTTATCATCTCCGGTATTGCAAAAATAATAAAATCACAAATATATGTAGGAATTAGTCGACTTATAGTTCTTCCAGTGAAGCTAAAAAATAACTCAAATGAGTTGTCGTCGGTATATTTGATTTGTTTCTTAGTAAAGAAACGTATTTGCGATGATGTTCAAGTTTCAACTTGTACACATGATGGATATAAAACATCAATGCTAAGATATATGCATACAAAAAGATGTGAATAACGAAATGCGCATCTCGTGGGGCTTGCTTCGTCTGTGGTACAAACTAGTAAAATTTTGTCTATTCTTGCACTTGGTTCGAAGCGTCTCTATTTATGTATACTTTGCATTTGTTTTTATTTTTCGTCAAGAAATTCCTTTATCATTTATTTGCTTGCTTATATTTCACCACCTATGTTCATGACCTTGTACAATGAATTAGGTAGATGTTATGACTCACTTGACAAGAAATTAAATATATATGTTTCACTTGTCAAGGGTGAATAAAGTTTTGTTGCAATCGGTAAAATAAGAGAGAAGTATGCTTCGAAAGAGGGTGTTGTTTTTGCGCTTCCCAATATTATGTTCCAAGGATGAAAAACCAGCAAAGTGGACAAACAAGTGCGTAGAGAATAGCATGCATCGTTTTTATTTATTGATATATTATTGCCAAAGTACACAGACACTGGATTTTATTCATCGGCTAAATGATTACTAAATAAGCAACTTCAGCCGATTAGTAAAGCAAAAAAGCAACTCATCGCGCTCTTGCTTATCTCTTAGATCACTTGGTTGGATAAGAAGGCTCAATGGCGATACCGCACAAGCCTGCTGTGCTAGAAATGTCCTTCTTCATCCTGATGTATCCAGACTCGCCCCAAGATGTGCCCCAAGAGTTCTTCACGATCCAATAGTGAGTGGTCCCGCTGTTGTCGTATCCAACTACCGTCACGCCATGGTCTAGGCTTGTCCCGCATGAGCCGGTGAAAATTCCACTCGAATAAAGCTGGAAAGAGAGACCGCTTGCTTCAATGGCTACGGAAACAGGCTGGCTTGCGGCGGCGTTCATGAGAGAAGTCTCGCTATAGGGGGTGACGTCTACATAACCGGTGATGGTGACCTGACGGTGAGCGGTCTTAGCACTGTTGCAAGTACCTTGCGTACCGGTGTATGGGTAGTCGGTCGAATTTGTGATGCCACCGTTATTTTTAACCCATTGAAAGGCATAGTCCATGTATCCTCCGTTGCACCCAGCACAAGAAGTAACGCAGTCTACAAGCTCCTGCTCTGAGAGGGTTACCAATTTTCCAGTTCTAATTTTGTTTATCCCCTCCATCGCAGCCACGGCTGAGAAGGCCCAACAACTTCCTGTACGCACAAATAATGGTGAAAATATATTTTGTTGTTTAGATATTGCAACACCATGTTGAAAATACAATAAGAAAAAAAATTATTCTCGAATAGAAATAGTTTAAACGATGCTCATAAGTTTTCTATCTTGGAGACAACTCAGTTTGTTATATTTTGGACTAGTTCCTTAATTTCTTATTTTGAACAGATGTAAATTACATTTCGTCATCTTTGTTATCATATTAGAGTTGGAGGCTTCTTTGCATTTTTCATATGAAATTATAGTTTTACGTACCGCAACTTCCTTGGTCCTTAATGGGTGTGACCGCTCCTTGAGACCGCCAGTCAACTGATGTAGGCGCCGACACAAATGTTGCGTACTTGGTTGGAGTCGATTTCTTCGGTCCGCTGCGAGGAGTGTAGCTAGCATACTTCGCCATGAACTCCGAGTTTGTAAGATCAGCAAACTTATTAAGGCCGAGTTTATAAGTAATACCGGGTTGACTGTTTGTGGATTTGATATACTGCAAGTTAGTCTTGAACACGTCAAAGCGAAGCAACTTTTCGGCATCACTTGCATATACGCGACCGAAATCTGCCATCCATTTCTCAAATACGGCCATCACTGGATCATTGGCGGTCGCCATAGGAAACAGAGCACCGCATAAGAGACCAAAGACTAGCGCCCCAAGTAACGTAGGCGGCAAAGGGGATGAAGAAGCCATCAAGAAGAAGTGAGATTAGAACTTTCTATGCAATAATCAAGAAATGTTTATCTTTTGCGATGAAATAAAATGTGTGGTAGTAGATAGTATTTATAGGCAATCTCTAATCCACAATCATATGACCTGCCAGTGGTTTGAGCAAAATAAAGTCACAATCAAGATGATTTTACAAGGCAAGACAAAATATGAAGCAACAATAAACAAAAGTATCAATCTTGACCATTCTCTAGCAAGTAACAATGATCCACAATTCATAGAATATTTGAAAATAAGTGCACGTAGATTCATATTGTTCATGGATTATTAGTAGACGCTTAGATTCAAATATAATTATGACTAGACAAATATTATTTAAATATGAAAATTCTAAGTAAGCAATAGAGAAAATTCAGTAGACGCTTAGATTCCTTATGTTATTACTATACGAATGTGTCAACATAAAGCATTTCCTTGTAAGCATACCATCACGTCTTTCATTCTCGAAGAAACCAATCCATCATCAACATAAGGGTGTTGGAGAAAAATAGTAAACAATTTGAATATTTGGCTTGATTTCTACATAAGGATATAGAACTATAACATCTAGAAGCAAAAATCAAAATTGTTTCTGATCTTGTTCGCTGTGGCAGCCTTGCGATCCAAAAGTAATAGTCCATTTCTATTTTATAGGGTTTGAAAAATGCCTCAATGAAATCTTTGCTACCCTTTATTTCTCTGTGGTTATTTGGTGCCTTATTTTATGTGGAATATGAAATCATTTTACATTAATAATCTCGTAAGGAATAAGTTAAATTTTTGGAGTCGATTGCCGTCCTAAGTATTCAAAATAAAAAATTATTGACACTTCGGACATAGTATGGTCTTGTGTTAACTAAATTATATGCAATAAAAGCATTACTAAACTGCTCGTAGAGCCAATAAAATTAGTGCGCATATTAGTTTCATGTAAAGGTGTGTTTGAGCAACTCGTTTTTTTAATTATTAATTGAGTCTTCTCAACATAAAATGGTTAGTGAGAATGACACGTTGGGGTGCAATAAAATGTTCAAAGACGGTGATATTGCCTCCAAAAAATTTTCTTAAAAAAAATGCACTATGTATATATCTAAGTCATCTATGTGAATTGAAGCGATTGTTTACATAGAGTTAGTGATCTTATCATCTCCGGTATTGCAAAAATAATAAAATCACAAATATATGTAGGAATTAGTCGACTTATAGTTCTTCCAGTGAAGCTAAAAAATAACTCAAATGAGTTGTCGTCGGTATATTTGATTTGTTTCTTAGTAAAGAAACGTATTTGCGATGATGTTCAAGTTTCAACTTGTACACATGATGGATATAAAACATCAATGCTAAGATATAGGCATACAAAAAGATGTGAATAACGAAATGCGCATCTCGTGGGGCTTGCTTCGTCTGTGGTACAAACTAGTAAAATTTTGTCTATTCTTGCACTTGGTTCGAAGCGTCTCTATTTATGTATACTTTGCATTTGTTTTTATTTTTCGTCAAGAAATTCCTTTATCATTTATTTGCTTGCTTATATTTCACCACCTATGTTCATGACCTTGTACAATGAATTAGGTAGATGTTATGACTCACTTGACAAGAAATTAAATATATATGTTTCACTTGTCAAGGGTGAATAAAGTTTTGTTGCAATCGGTAAAATAAGAGAGAAGTATGCTTCGAAAGAGGGTGTTGTTTTTGCGCTTCCCAATATTATGTTCCAAGGATGAAAAACCAGCAAAGTGGACAAACAAGTGCGTAGAGAATAGCATGCATCGTTTTTATTTATTGATATATTATTGCCAAAGTACACAGACACTGGATTTTATTCATCGGCTAAATGATTACTAAATAAGCAACTTCGGCCGATTAGTAAAGCAAAAAAGCAACTCATCGCGCTCTTGCTTATCTCTTAGATCACTTGGTTGGATAAGAAGGCTCAATGGCGATACCGCACAAGCCTGCTGTGCTAGAAATGTCCTTCTTCATCCTGATGTATCCAGACTCGCCCCAAGATGTGCCCCAAGAGTTCTTCACGATCCAATAGTGAGTGGTCCCGCTGTTGTCGTATCCAACTACCGTCACGCCATGGTCTAGGCTTGTCCCGCATGAGCCGGTGAAAATTCCACTAGAATAAAGCTGGAAAGAGAGACCGCTTGCTTCAATGGCTACGGAAACAGGCTGGCTTGCGGCGGCGTTCATGAGAGAAGTCTCGCTATAGGGGGTGACGTCTACATAACCGGTGATGGTGACCTGACGGTGAGCGGTCTTAGCACTGTTGCAAGTACCTTGCGTACCGGTGTATGGGTAGTCGGTCGAATTTGTGATGCCACCGTTATTTTTAACCCATTGAAAGGCATAGTCCATGTATCCTCCGTTGCACCCAGCACAAGAAGTAACGCAGTCTACAAGCTCCTGCTCTGAGAGGGTTACCAATTTTCCAGTTCTAATTTTGTTTATCCCCTCCATCGCAGCCACGGCTGAGAAGGCCCAACAACTTCCTGTACGCACAAATAATGGTGAAAATATATTTTGTTGTTTAGATATTGCAACACCATGTTGAAAATACAATAAGAAAAAAAATTATTCTCGAATAGAAATAGTTTAAACGATGCTCATAAGTTTTCTATCTTGGAGACAACTCAGTTTGTTATATTTTGGACTAGTTCCTTAATTTCTTATTTTGAACAGATGTAAATTACATTTCGTCATCTTTGTTATCATATTAGAGTTGGAGGCTTCTTTGCATTTTTCATATGAAATTATAGTTTTACGTACCGCAACTTCCTTGGTCCTTAATGGGTGTGACCGCTCCTTGAGACCGCCAGTCAACTGATGTAGGCGCCGACACAAATGTTGCGTACTTGGTTGGAGTCGATTTCTTCGGTCCGCTGCGAGGAGTGTAGCTAGCATACTTCGCCATGAACTCCGAGTTTGTAAGATCAGCAAACTTATTAAGGCCGAGTTTATAAGTAATACCGGGTTGACTGTTTGTGGATTCGATATACTGCAAGTTAGTCTTGAACACGTCAAAGCGAAGCAACTTTTCGGCATCACTTGCATATACGCGACCGAAATCTGCCATCCATTTCTCAAATACGGCCATCACTGGATCATTGGCGGTCGCCATAGGAAACAGAGCACCGCATAAGAGACCAAAGACTAGCGCCCCAAGTAACGTAGGCGGCAAAGGGGATGAAGAAGCCATCAAGAAGAAGTGAGATTAGAACTTTCTATGCAATAATCAAGAAATGTTTATCTTTTGCGATGAAATAAAATGTGTGGTAGTAGATAGTATTTATAGGCAATCTCTAATCCACAATCATATGACCTGCCAGTGGTTTGAGCAAAATAAAGTCACAATCAAGATGATTTTACAAGGCAAGACAAAATATGAAGCAACAATAAACAAAAGTATCAATCTTGACCATTCTCTAGCAAGTAACAATGATCCACAATTCATAGAATATTTGAAAATAAGTGCACGTAGATTCATATTGTTCATGGATTATTAGCAGACGCTTAGATTCAAATATAATTATGACTAGACAAATATTATTTAAATATGAAAATTCTAAGTAAGCAATAGAGAAAATTCAGTAGACGCTTAGATTCCTTATGTTATTACTATACGAATGTGTCAACATAAAGCATTTCCTTGTAAGCATACCATCACGTCTTTCATTCTCGAAGAAACCAATCCATCATCAACATAAGGGTGTTGGAGAAAAATAGTAAACAATTTGAATATTTGGCTTGATTTCTACATAAGGATATAGAACTATAACATCTAGAAGCAAAAATCAAAATTGTTTCTGATCTTGTTCGCTGTGGCAGCCTTGCGAACCAAAAGTAATAGTCCATTTCTATTTTATAGGGTTTGAAAAATGCCTCAATGAAATCTTTGCTACCCTTTATTTCTCTATGGTTATTTGGTGCCTTATTTTATGTGGAATATGAAATCATTTTACATTAATAATCTCGTAAGGAATAAGTTAAATTTTTGGAGTCGATTGCCGTCCTAAGTATTCAAAATAAAAAATTATTGACACTTCGGACATAGTATGGTCTTGTGTTAACTAAATTATATGCAATAAAAGCATTACTAAACTGCTCGTAGAGCCAATAAAATTAGTGCGCATATTAGTTTCATGTAAAGGTGTGTTTGAGCAACTCGTTTTTTTAATTATTAATTGAGTCTTCTCAACATAAAATGGTTAGTGAGAATGACACGTTGGGGTGCAATAAAATGTTCAAAGACGGTGATATTGCCTCCAAAAAATTTTCTTAAAAAAAATGCACTATGTATATATCTAAGTCATCTATGTGAATTGAAGCGATTGTTTACATAGAGTTAGTGATCTTATCATCTCCGGTATTGCAAAAATAATAAAATCACAAATATATGTAGGAATTAGTCGACTTATAGTTCTTCCAGTGAAGCTAAAAAATAACTCAAATGAGTTGTCGTCGGTATATTTGATTTGTTTCTTAGTAAAGAAACGTATTTGCGATGATGTTCAAGTTTCAACTTGTACACATGATGGATATAAAACATCAATGCTAAGATATATGCATACAAAAAGATGTGAATAACGAAATGCGCATCTCGTGGGGCTTGCTTCGTCTGTGGTACAAACTAGTAAAATTTTGTCTATTCTTGCACTTGGTTCGAAGCGTCTCTATTTATGTATACTTTGCATTTGTTTTTATTTTTCGTCAAGAAATTCCTTTATCATTTATTTGCTTGCTTATATTTCACCACCTATGTTCATGACCTTGTACAATGAATTAGGTAGATGTTATGACTCACTTGACAAGAAATTAAATATATATGTTTCACTTGTCAAGGGTGAATAAAGTTTTGTTGCAATCGGTAAAATAAGAGAGAAGTATGCTTCGAAAGAGGGTGATGTTTTTGCGCTTCCCAATATTATGTTCCAAGGATGAAAAACCAGCAAAGTGGACAAACAAGTGCGTAGACAATAGCATGCATCGTTTTTATTTATTGATATATTATTGCCAAAGTACACAGACACTGGATTTTATTCATCGGCTAAATGATTACTAAATAAGCAACTTCAGCCGATTAGTAAAGCAAAAAAGCAACTCATCGCGCTCTTGCTTATCTCTTAGATCACTTGGTTGGATAAGAAGGCTCAATGGCGATACCGCACAAGCCTGCTGTGCTAGAAATGTCCTTCTTCATCCTGATGTATCCAGACTCGCCCCAAGATGTGCCCCAAGAGTTCTTCACGATCCAATAGTGAGTGGTCCCGCTGTTGTCGTATCCAACTACCGTCACGCCATGGTCTAGGCTTGTCCCGCATGAGCCGGTGAAAATTCCACTCGAATAAAGCTGGAAAGAGAGACCGCTTGCTTCAATGGCTACGGAAACAGGCTGGCTTGCGGCGGCGTTCATGAGAGAAGTCTCGCTATAGGGGGTGACGTCTACATAACCGGTGATGGTGACCTGACGGTGAGCGGTCTTAGCACTGTTGCAAGTACCTTGCGTACCGGTGTATGGGTAGTCGGTCGAATTTGTGATGCCACCGTTATTTTTAACCCATTGAAAGGCATAGTCCATGTATCCTCCGTTGCACCCAGCACAAGAAGTAACGCAGTCTACAAGCTCCTGCTCTGAGAGGGTTACCAATTTTCCAGTTCTAATTTTGTTTATCCCCTCCATCGCAGCCACGGCTGAGAAGGCCCAACAACTTCCTGTACGCACAAATAATGGTGAAAATATATTTTGTTGTTTAGATATTGCAACACCATGTTGAAAATACAATAAGAAAAAAAATTATTCTCGAATAGAAATAGTTTAAACGATGCTCATAAGTTTTCTATCTTGGAGACAACTCAGTTTGTTATATTTTGGACTAGTTCCTTAATTTCTTATTTTGAACAGATGTAAATTACATTTCGTCATCTTTGTTATCATATTAGAGTTGGAGGCTTCTTTGCATTTTTCATATGAAATTATAGTTTTACGTACCGCAACTTCCTTGGTCCTTAATGGGTGTGACCGCTCCTTGAGACCGCCAGTCAACTGATGTAGGCGCCGACACAAATGTTGCGTACTTGGTTGGAGTCGATTTCTTCGGTCCGCTGCGAGGAGTGTAGCTAGCATACTTCGCCATGAACTCCGAGTTTGTAAGATCAGCAAACTTATTAAGGCCGAGTTTATAAGTAATACCGGGTTGACTGTTTGTGGATTCGATATACTGCAAGTTAGTCTTGAACACGTCAAAGCGAAGCAACTTTTCGGCATCACTTGCATATACGCGACCGAAATCTGCCATCCATTTCTCAAATACGGCCATCACTGGATCATTGGCGGTCGCCATAGGAAACAGAGCACCGCATAAGAGACCAAAGACTAGCGCCCCAAGTAACGTAGGCGGCAAAGGGGATGAAGAAGCCATCAAGAAGAAGTGAGATTAGAACTTTCTATGCAATAATCAAGAAATGTTTATCTTTTGCGATGAAATAAAATGTGTGGTAGTAGATAGTATTTATAGGCAATCTCTAATCCACAATCATATGACCTGCCAGTGGTTTGAGCAAAATAAAGTCACAATCAAGATGATTTTACAAGGCAAGACAAAATATGAAGCAACAATAAACAAAAGTATCAATCTTGACCATTCTCTAGCAAGTAACAATGATCCACAATTCATAGAATATTTGAAAATAAGTGCACGTAGATTCATATTGTTCATGGATTATTAGCAGACGCTTAGATTCAAATATAATTATGACTAGACAAATATTATTTAAATATGAAAATTCTAAGTAAGCAATAGAGAAAATTCAGTAGACGCTTAGATTCCTTATGTTATTACTATACGAATGTGTCAACATAAAGCATTTCCTTGTAAGCATACCATCACGTCTTTCATTCTCGAAGAAACCAATCCATCATCAACATAAGGGTGTTGGAGAAAAATAGTAAACAATTTGAATATTTGGCTTGATTTCTACATAAGGATATAGAACTATAACATCTAGAAGCAAAAATCAAAATTGTTTCTGATCTTGTTCGCTGTGGCAGCCTTGCGATCCAAAAGTAATAGTCCATTTCTATTTTATAGGGTTTGAAAAATGCCTCAATGAAATCTTTGCTACCCTTTATTTCTCTATGGTTATTTGGTGCCTTATTTTATGTGGAATATGAAATCATTTTACATTAATAATCTCGTAAGGAATAAGTTAAATTTTTGGAGTCGATTGCCGTCCTAAGTATTCAAAATAAAAAATTATTGACACTTCGGACATAGTATGGTCTTGTGTTAACTAAATTATATGCAATAAAAGCATTACTAAACTGCTCGTAGAGCCAATAAAATTAGTGCGCATATTAGTTTCATGTAAAGGTGTGTTTGAGCAACTCGTTTTTTTAATTATTAATTGAGTCTTCTCAACATAAAATGGTTAGTGAGAATGACACGTTGGGGTGCAATAAAATGTTCAAAGACGGTGATATTGCCTCCAAAAAATTTTCTTAAAAAAAAATGCACTATGTATATATCTAAGTCATCTATGTGAATTGAAGCGATTGTTTACATAGAGTTAGTGATCTTATCATCTCCGGTATTGCAAAAATAATAAAATCACAAATATATGTAGGAATTAGTCGACTTATAGTTCTTCCAGTGAAGCTAAAAAATAACTCAAATGAGTTGTCGTCGGTATATTTGATTTGTTTCTTAGTAAAGAAACGTATTTGCGATGATGTTCAAGTTTCAACTTGTACACATGATGGATATAAAACATCAATGCTAAGATATATGCATACAAAAAGATGTGAATAACGAAATGCGCATCTCGTGGGGCTTGCTTCGTCTGTGGTACAAACTAGTAAAATTTTGTCTATTCTTGCACTTGGTTCGAAGCGTCTCTATTTATGTATACTTTGCATTTGTTTTTATTTTTCGTCAAGAAATTCCTTTATCATTTATTTGCTTGCTTATATTTCACCACCTATGTTCATGACCTTGTACAATGAATTAGGTAGATGTTATGACTCACTTGACAAGAAATTAAATATATATGTTTCACTTGTCAAGGGTGAATAAAGTTTTGTTGCAATCGGTAAAATAAGAGAGAAGTATGCTTCGAAAGAGGGTGTTGTTTTTGCGCTTCCCAATATTATGTTCCAAGGATGAAAAACCAGCAAAGTGGACAAACAAGTGCGTAGAGAATAGCATGCATCGTTTTTATTTATTGATATATTATTGCCAAAGTACACAGACACTGGATTTTATTCATCGGCTAAATGATTACTAAATAAGCAACTTCAGCCGATTAGTAAAGCAAAAAAGCAACTCATCGCGCTCTTGCTTATCTCTTAGATCACTTGGTTGGATAAGAAGGCTCAATGGCGATACCGCACAAGCCTGCTGTGCTAGAAATGTCCTTCTTCATCCTGATGTATCCAGACTCGCCCCAAGATGTGCCCCAAGAGTTCTTCACGATCCAATAGTGAGTGGTCCCGCTGTTGTCGTATCCAACTACCGTCACGCCATGGTCTAGGCTCGTCCCGCATGAGCCGGTGAAAATTCCACTCGAATAAAGCTGGAAAGAGAGACCGCTTGCTTCAATGGCTACGGAAACAGGCTGGCTTGCGGCGGCGTTCATGAGAGAAGTCTCGCTATAGGGGGTGACGTCTACATAACCGGTGATGGTGACCTGACGGTGAGCGGTCTTAGCACTGTTGCAAGTACCTTGCGTACCGGTGTATGGGTAGTCGGTCGAATTTGTGATGCCACCGTTATTTTTAACCCATTGAAAGGCATAGTCCATGTATCCTCCGTTGCACCCAGCACAAGAAGTAACGCAGTCTACAAGCTCCTGCTCTGAGAGGGTTACCAATTTTCCAGTTCTAATTTTGTTTATCCCCTCCATCGCAGCCACGGCTGAGAAGGCCCAACAACTTCCTGTACGCACAAATAATGGTGAAAATATATTTTGTTGTTTAGATATTGCAACACCATGTTGAAAATACAATAAGAAAAAAAATTATTCTCGAATAGAAATAGTTTAAACGATGCTCATAAGTTTTCTATCTTGGAGACAACTCAGTTTGTTATATTTTGGACTAGTTCCTTAATTTCTTATTTTGAACAGATGTAAATTACATTTCGTCATCTTTGTTATCATATTAGAGTTGGAGGCTTCTTTGCATTTTTCATATGAAATTATAGTTTTACGTACCGCAACTTCCTTGGTCCTTAATGGGTGTGACCGCTCCTTGAGACCGCCAGTCAACTGATGTAGGCGCCGACACAAATGTTGCGTACTTGGTTGGAGTCGATTTCTTCGGTCCGCTGCGAGGAGTGTAGCTAGCATACTTCGCCATGAACTCCGAGTTTGTAAGATCAGCAAACTTATTAAGGCCGAGTTTATAAGTAATACCGGGTTGACTGTTTGTGGATTTGATATACTGCAAGTTAGTCTTGAACACGTCAAAGCGAAGCAACTTTTCGGCATCACTTGCATATACGCGACCGAAATCTGCCATCCATTTCTCAAATACGGCCATCACTGGATCATTGGCGGTCGCCATAGGAAACAGAGCACCGCATAAGAGACCAAAGACTAGCGCCCCAAGTAACGTAGGCGGCAAAGGGGATGAAGAAGCCATCAAGAAGAAGTGAGATTAGAACTTTCTATGCAATAATCAAGAAATGTTTATCTTTTGCGATGAAATAAAATGTGTGGTAGTAGATAGTATTTATAGGCAATCTCTAATCCACAATCATATGACCTGCCAGTGGTTTGAGCAAAATAAAGTCACAATCAAGATGATTTTACAAGGCAAGACAAAATATGAAGCAACAATAAACAAAAGTATCAATCTTGACCATTCTCTAGCAAGTAACAATGATCCACAATTCATAGAATATTTGAAAATAAGTGCACGTAGATTCATATTGTTCATGGATTATTAGCAGACGCTTAGATTCAAATATAATTATGACTAGACAAATATTATTTAAATATGAAAATTCTAAGTAAGCAATAGAGAAAATTCAGTAGACGCTTAGATTCCTTATGTTATTACTATACGAATGTGTCAACATAAAGCATTTCCTTGTAAGCATACCATCACGTCTTTCATTCTCGAAGAAACCAATCCATCATCAACATAAGGGTGTTGGAGAAAAATAGTAAACAATTTGAATATTTGGCTTGATTTCTACATAAGGATATAGAACTATAACATCTAGAAGCAAAAATCAAAATTGTTTCTGATCTTGTTCGCTGTGGCAGCCTTGCGATCCAAAAGTAATAGTCCATTTCTATTTTATAGGGTTTGAAAAATGCCTCAATGAAATCTTTGCTACCCTTTATTTCTCTATGGTTATTTGGTGCCTTATTTTATGTGGAATATGAAATCATTTTACATTAATAATCTCGTAAGGAATAAGTTAAATTTTTGGAGTCGATTGCCGTCCTAAGTATTCAAAATAAAAAATTATTGACACTTCGGACATAGTATGGTCTTGTGTTAACTAAATTATATGCAATAAAAGCATTACTAAACTGCTCGTAGAGCCAATAAAATTAGTGCGCATATTAGTTTCATGTAAAGGTGTGTTTGAGCAACTCGTTTTTTTAATTATTAATTGAGTCTTCTCAACATAAAATGGTTAGTGAGAATGACACGTTGGGGTGCAATAAAATGTTCAAAGACGGTGATATTGCCTCCAAAAAATTTTCTTAAAAAAAAATGCACTATGTATATATCTAAGTCATCTATGTGAATTGAAGCGATTGTTTACATAGAGTTAGTGATCTTATCATCTCCGGTATTGCAAAAATAATAAAATCACAAATATATGTAGGAATTAGTCGACTTATAGTTCTTCCAGTGAAGCTAAAAAATAACTCAAATGAGTTGTCGTCGGTATATTTGATTTGTTTCTTAGTAAAGAAACGTATTTGCGATGATGTTCAAGTTTCAACTTGTACACATGATGGATATAAAACATCAATGCTAAGATATATGCATACAAAAAGATGTGAATAACGAAATGCGCATCTCGTGGGGCTTGCTTCGTCTGTGGTACAAACTAGTAAAATTTTGTCTATTCTTGCACTTGGTTCGAAGCGTCTCTATTTATGTATACTTTGCATTTGTTTTTATTTTTCGTCAAGAAATTCCTTTATCATTTATTTGCTTGCTTATATTTCACCACCTATGTTCATGACCTTGTACAATGAATTAGATAGATGTTATGACTCACTTGACAAGAAATTAAATATATATGTTTCACTTGTCAAGGGTGAATAAAGTTTTGTTGCAATCGGTAAAATAAGAGAGAAGTATGCTTCGAAAGAGGGTGTTATTTTTGCGCTTCCCAATATTATGTTCCAAGGATGAAAAACCAGCAAAGTGGACAAACAAGTGCGTAGAGAATAGCATGCATCGTTTTTATTTATTGATATATTATTGCCAAAGTACACAGACACTGGATTTTATTCATCGGCTAAATGATTACTAAATAAGCAACTTCAGCCGATTAGTAAAGCAAAAAAGCAACTCATCGCGCTCTTGCTTATCTCTTAGATCACTTGGTTGGATAAGAAGGCTCAATGGCGATACCGCACAAGCCTGCTGTGCTAGAAATGTCCTTCTTCATCCTGATGTATCCAGACTCGCCCCAAGATGTGCCCCAAGAGTTCTTCACGATCCAATAGTGAGTGGTCCCGCTGTTGTCGTATCCAACTACCGTCACGCCATGGTCTAGGCTTGTCCCGCATGAGCCGGTGAAAATTCCACTCGAATAAAGCTGGAAAGAGAGACCGCTTGCTTCAATGGCTACGGAAACAGGCTGGCTTGCGGCGGCGTTCATGAGAGAAGTCTCGCTATAGGGGGTGACGTCTACATAACCGGTGATGGTGACCTGACGGTGAGCGGTCTTAGCACTGTTGCAAGTACCTTGCGTACCGGTGTATGGGTAGTCGGTCGAATTTGTGATGCCACCGTTATTTTTAACCCATTGAAAGGCATAGTCCATGTATCCTCCGTTGCACCCAGCACAAGAAGTAACGCAGTCTACAAGCTCCTGCTCTGAGAGGGTTACCAATTTTCCAGTTCTAATTTTGTTTATCCCCTCCATCGCAGCCACGGCTGAGAAGGCCCAACAACTTCCTGTACGCACAAATAATGGTGAAAATATATTTTGTTGTTTAGATATTGCAACACCATGTTGAAAATACAATAAGAAAAAAAATTATTCTCGAATAGAAATAGTTTAAACGATGCTCATAAGTTTTCTATCTTGGAGACAACTCAGTTTGTTATATTTTGGACTAGTTCCTTAATTTCTTATTTTGAACAGATGTAAATTACATTTCGTCATCTTTGTTATCATATTAGAGTTGGAGGCTTCTTTGCATTTTTCATATGAAATTATAGTTTTACGTACCGCAACTTCCTTGGTCCTTAATGGGTGTGACCGCTCCTTGAGACCGCCAGTCAACTGATGTAGGCGCCGACACAAATGTTGCGTACTTGGTTGGAGTCGATTTCTTCGGTCCGCTGCGAGGAGTGTAGCTAGCATACTTCGCCATGAACTCCGAGTTTGTAAGATCAGCAAACTTATTAAGGCCGAGTTTATAAGTAATACCGGGTTGACTGTTTGTGGATTCGATATACTGCAAGTTAGTCTTGAACACGTCAAAGCGAAGCAACTTTTCGGCATCACTTGCATATACGCGACCGAAATCTGCCATCCATTTCTCAAAGACGGCCATCACTGGATCATTGGCGGTCGCCATAGGAAACAGAGCACCGCATAAGAGACCAAAGACTAGCGCCCCAAGTAACGTAGGCGGCAAAGGGGATGAAGAAGCCATCAAGAAGAAGTGAGATTAGAACTTTCTATGCAATAATCAAGAAATGTTTATCTTTTGCGATGAAATAAAATGTGTGGTAGTAGATAGTATTTATAGGCAATCTCTAATCCACAATCATATGACCTGCCAGTGGTTTGAGCAAAATAAAGTCACAATCAAGATGATTTTACAAGGCAAGACAAAATATGAAGCAACAATAAACAAAAGTATCAATCTTGACCATTCTCTAGCAAGTAACAATGATCCACAATTCATAGAATATTTGAAAATAAGTGCACGTAGATTCATATTGTTCATGGATTATTAGCAGACGCTTAGATTCAAATATAATTATGACTAGACAAATATTATTTAAATATGAAAATTCTAAGTAAGCAATAGAGAAAATTCAGTAGACGCTTAGATTCCTTATGTTATTACTATACGAATGTGTCAACATAAAGCATTTCCTTGTAAGCATACCATCACGTCTTTCATTCACGATGAAACCAATCCATCATCAACATAAGGGTGTTGGAGAAAAATAGTAAACAATTTGAATATTTGGCTTGATTTCTACATAAGGATATAGAACTATAACATCTAGAAGCAAAAATCAAAATTGTTTCTGATCTTGTTCGCTGTGGCAGCCTTGCGATCCAAAAGTAATATTCCATTTCTATTTTATAGGGTTTGAAAAATGCCTCAATGAAATCTTTGCTACCCTTTATTTCTCTATGGTTATTTAGTGCCTTATTTTATGTGGAATATGAAATCATTTTACATTAATAATCTCGTAAGGAATAAGTTAAATTTTTCGAGTCGATTGCCGTCCTAAGTATTCAAAATAAAAAATTATTGACACTTCGGACATAGTATGGTCTTGTGTTAACTAAATTATATGCAATAAAAGCATTACTAAACTGCTCGTAGAGCCAATAAAATTAGTGCGCATATTAGTTTCATGTAAAGGTGTGTTTGAGCAACTCGTTTTTTTAATTATTAATTGAGTCTTCTCAACATAAAATGGTTAGTGAGAATGACACGTTGGGGTGCAATAAAATGTTCAAAGACGGTGATATTGCCTCCAAAAAATTTTCTTAAAAAAAATGCACTATGTATATATCTAAGTCATCTATGTGAATTGAAGCGATTGTTTACATAGAGTTAGTGATCTTATCATCTCTGGTATTGCAAAAATAATAAAATCACAAATATATGTAGGAATTAGTCGACTTATAGTTCTTCCAGTGAAGCTAAAAAATAACTCAAATGAGTTGTCGTCGGTATATTTGATTTGTTTCTTAGTAAAGAAACGTATTTGCGATGATGTTCAAGTTTCAACTTGTACACATGATGGATATAAAACATCAATGCTAAGATATATGCATACAAAAAGATGTGAATAACGAAATGCGCATCTCGTGGGGCTTGCTTCGTCTGTGGTACAAACTAGTAAAATTTTGTCTATTCTTGCACTTGGTTCGAAGCGTCTCTATTTATGTATACTTTGCATTTGTTTTTATTTTTCGTCAAGAAATTCCTTTATCATTTATTTGCTTGCTTATATTTCACCACCTATGTTCATGACCTTGTACAATGAATTAGGTAGATGTTATGACTCACTTGACAAGAAATTAAATATATATGTTTCACTTGTCAAGGGTGAATAAAGTTTTGTTGCAATCGGTAAAATAAGAGAGAAGTATGCTTCGAAAGAGGGTGTTGTTTTTGCGCTTCCCAATATTATGTTCCAAGGATGAAAAACCAGCAAAGTGGACAAACAAGTGCGTAGAGAATAGCATGCATCGTTTTTATTTATTGATATATTATTGCCAAAGTACACAGACACTGGATTTTATTCATCGGCTAAATGATTACTAAATAAGCAACTTCAGCCGATTAGTAAAGCAAAAAAGCAACTCATCGCGCTCTTGCTTATCTCTTAGATCACTTGGTTGGATAAGAAGGCTCAATGGCGATACCGCACAAGCCTGCTGTGCTAGAAATGTCCTTCTTCATCCTGATGTATCCAGACTCGCCCCAAGATGTGCCCCAAGAGTTCTTCACGATCCAATAGTGAGTGGTCCCGCTGTTGTCGTATCCAACTACCGTCACGCCATGGTCTAGGCTCGTCCCGCATGAGCCGGTGAAAATTCCACTCGAATAAAGCTGGAAAGAGAGACCGCTTGCTTCAATGGCTACGGAAACAGGCTGGCTTGCGGCGGCGTTCATGAGAGAAGTCTCGCTATAGGGGGTGACGTCTACATAACCGGTGATGGTGACCTGACGGTGAGCGGTCTTAGCACTGTTGCAAGTACCTTGCGTACCGGTGTATGGGTAGTCGGTCGAATTTGTGATGCCACCGTTATTTTTAACCCATTGAAAGGCATAGTCCATGTATCCTCCGTTGCACCCAGCACAAGAAGTAATGCAGTCTACAAGCTCCTGCTCTGAGAGGGTTACCAATTTTCCAGTTCTAATTTTGTTTATCCCCTCCATCGCAGCCACGGCTGAGAAGGCCCAACAACTTCCTGTACGCACAAATAATGGTGAAAATATATTTTGTTGTTTAGATATTGCAACACCATGTTGAAAATACAATAAGAAAAAAAATTATTCTCGAATAGAAATAGTTTAAACGATGCTCATAAGTTTTCTATCTTGGAGACAACTCAGTTTGTTATATTTTGGACTAGTTCCTTAATTTCTTATTTTGAACAGATGTAAATTACATTTCGTCATCTTTGTTATCATATTAGAGTTGGAGGCTTCTTTGCATTTTTCATATGAAATTATAGTTTTACGTACCGCAACTTCCTTGGTCCTTAATGGGTGTGACCGCTCCTTGAGACCGCCAGTCAACTGATGTAGGCGCCGACACAAATGTTGCGTACTTGGTTGGAGTCGATTTCTTCGGTCCGCTGCGAGGAGTGTAGCTAGCATACTTCGCCATGAACTCCGAGTTTGTAAGATCAGCAAACTTATTAAGGCCGAGTTTATAAGTAATACCGGGTTGACTGTTTGTGGATTCGATATACTGCAAGTTAGTCTTGAACACGTCAAAGCGAAGCAACTTTTCGGCATCACTTGCATATACGCGACCGAAATCTGCCATCCATTTCTCAAATACGGCCATCACTGGATCATTGGCGGTCGCCATAGGAAACAGAGCACCGCATAAGAGACCAAAGACTAGCGCCCCAAGTAACGTAGGCGGCAAAGGGGATGAAGAAGCCATCAAGAAGAAGTGAGATTAGAACTTTCTATGCAATAATCAAGAAATGTTTATCTTTTGCGATGAAATAAAATGTGTGGTAGTAGATAGTATTTATAGGCAATCTCTAATCCACAATCATATGACCTGCCAGTGGTTTGAGCAAAATAAAGTCACAATCAAGATGATTTTACAAGGCAAGACAAAATATGAAGCAACAATAAACAAAAGTATCAATCTTGACCATTCTCTAGCAAGTAACAATGATCCACAATTCATAGAATATTTGAAAATAAGTGCACGTAGATTCATATTGTTCATGGATTATTAGCAGACGCTTAGATTCAAATATAATTATGACTAGACAAATATTATTTAAATATGAAAATTCTAAGTAAGCAATAGAGAAAATTCAGTAGACGCTTAGATTCCTTATGTTATTACTATACGAATGTGTCAACATAAAGCATTTCCTTGTAAGCATACCATCACGTCTTTCATTCTCGAAGAAACCAATCCATCATCAACATAAGGGTGTTGGAGAAAAATAGTAAACAATTTGAATATTTGGCTTGATGTCTACATAAGGATATAGAACTATAACATCTAGAAGCAAAAATCAAAATTGTTTCTGATCTTGTTCGCTGTGGCAGCCTTGCGATCCAAAAGTAATAGTCCATTTCTATTTTATAGGGTTTGAAAAATGCCTCAATGAAATCTTTGCTACCCTTTATTTCTCTATGGTTATTTGGTGCCTTATTTTATGTGGAATATGAAATCATTTTACATTAATAATCTCGTAAGGAATAAGTTAAATTTTTCGAGTCGATTGTCGTCCTAAGTATTCAAAATAAAAAATTATTGACACTTCGGACATAGTATGGTCTTGTGTTAACTAAATTATATGCAATAAAAGCATTACTAAACTGCTCGTAGAGCCAATAAAATTAGTGCGCATATTAGTTTCATGTAAAGGTGTGTTTGAGCAACTCGTTTTTTTAATTATTAATTGAGTCTTCTCAACATAAAATGGTTAGTGAGAATGACACGTTGGGGTGCAATAAAATGTTCAAAGACGGTGATATTGCCTCCAAAAAATTTTCTTGAAAAAAATGCACTATGTATATATCTAAGTCATCTATGTGAATTGAAGCGATTGTTTACATAGAGTTAGTGATCTTATCATCTCCGGTATTGCAAAAATAATAAAATCACAAATATATGTAGGAATTAGTCGACTTATAGTTCTTCCAGTGAAGCTAAAAAATAACTCAAATGAGTTGTCGTCGGTATATTTGATTTGTTTCTTAGTAAAGAAACGTATTTGCGATGATGTTCAAGTTTCAACTTGTACACATGATGGATATAAAACATCAATGCTAAGATATATGCATACAAAAAGATGTGAATAACGAAATGCGCATCTCGTGGGGCTTGCTTCGTCTGTGGTACAAACTAGTAAAATTTTGTCTATTCTTGCACTTGGTTCGAAGCGTCTCTATTTATGTATACTTTGCATTTGTTTTTATTTTTCGTCAAGAAATTCCTTTATCATTTATTTGCTTGCTTATATTTCACCACCTATGTTCATGACCTTGTACAATGAATTAGGTAGATGTTATGACTCACTTGACAAGAAATTAAATATATATGTTTCACTTGTCAAGGGTGAATAAAGTTTTGTTGCAATCGGTAAAATAAGAGAGAAGTATGCTTCGAAAGAGGGTGTTGTTTTTGCGCTTCCCAATATTATGTTCCAAGGATGAAAAACCAGCAAAGTGGACAAACAAGTGCGTAGAGAATAGCATGCATCGTTTTTATTTATTGATATATTATTGCCAAAGTACACAGACACTGGATTTTATTCATCGGCTAAATGATTACTAAATAAGCAACTTCAGCCGATTAGTAAAGCAAAAAAGCAACTCATCGCGCTCTTGCTTATCTCTTAGATCACTTGGTTGGATAAGAAGGCTCAATGGCGATACCGCACAAGCCTGCTGTGCTAGAAATGTCCTTCTTCATCCTGATGTATCCAGACTCGCCCCAAGATGTGCCCCAAGAGTTCTTCACGATCCAATAGTGAGTGGTCCCGCTGTTGTCGTATCCAACTACCGTCACGCCATGGTCTAGGCTCGTCCCGCATGAGCCGGTGAAAATTCCACTCGAATAAAGCTGGAAAGAGAGACCGCTTGCTTCAATGGCTACGGAAACAGGCTGGCTTGCGGCGGCGTTCATGAGAGAAGTCTCGCTATAGGGGGTGACGTCTACATAACCGGTGATGGTGACCTGACGGTGAGCGGTCTTAGCACTGTTGCAAGTACCTTGCGTACCGGTGTATGGGTAGTCGGTCGAATTTGTGATGCCACCGTTATTTTTAACCCATTGAAAGGCATAGTCCATGTATCCTCCGTTGCACCCAGCACAAGAAGTAACGCAGTCTACAAGCTCCTGCTCTGAGAGGGTTACCAATTTTCCAGTTCTAATTTTGTTTATCCCCTCCATCGCAGCCACGGCTGAGAAGGCCCAACAACTTCCTGTACGCACAAATAATGGTGAAAATATATTTTGTTGTTTAGATATTGCAACACCATGTTGAAAATACAATAAGAAAAAAAATTATTCTCGAATAGAAATAGTTTAAACGATGCTC
Source organism: Rhynchospora tenuis (assembly GCA_027725995.1). Lineage (NCBI taxonomy): Eukaryota > Viridiplantae > Streptophyta > Magnoliopsida > Poales > Cyperaceae > Rhynchospora > Rhynchospora tenuis. The sequence goes on from CM050888.1 coordinate 53,880,423, forward strand.
ATAAGTTTTCTATCTTGGAGACAACTCAGTTTGTTATATTTTGGACTAGTTCCTTAATTTCTTATTTTGAACAGATGTAAATTACATTTCGTCATCTTTGTTATCATATTAGAGTTGGAGGCTTCTTTGCATTTTTCATATGAAATTATAGTTTTACGTACCGCAACTTCCTTGGTCCTTAATGGGTGTGACCGCTCCTTGAGACCGCCAGTCAACTGATGTAGGCGCCGACACAAATGTTGCGTACTTGGTTGGAGTCGATTTCTTCGGTCCGCTGCGAGGAGTGTAGCTAGCATACTTCGCCATGAACTCCGAGTTTGTAAGATCAGCAAACTTATTAAGGCCGAGTTTATAAGTAATACCGGGTTGACTGTTTGTGGATTCGATATACTGCAAGTTAGTCTTGAACACGTCAAAGCGAAGCAACTTTTCGGCATCACTTGCATATACGCGACCGAAATCTGCCATCCATTTCTCAAATACGGCCATCACTGGATCATTGGCGGTCGCCATAGGAAACAGAGCACCGCATAAGAGACCAAAGACTAGCGCCCCAAGTAACGTAGGCGGCAAAGGGGATGAAGAAGCCATCAAGAAGAAGTGAGATTAGAACTTTCTATGCAATAATCAAGAAATGTTTATCTTTTGCGATGAAATAAAATGTGTGGTAGTAGATAGTATTTATAGGCAATCTCTAATCCACAATCATATGACCTGCCAGTGGTTTGAGCAAAATAAAGTCACAATCAAGATGATTTTACAAGGCAAGACAAAATATGAAGCAACAATAAACAAAAGTATCAATCTTGACCATTCTCTAGCAAGTAACAATGATCCACAATTCATAGAATATTTGAAAATAAGTGCACGTAGATTCATATTGTTCATGGATTATTAGCAGACGCTTAGATTCAAATATAATTATGACTAGACAAATATTATTTAAATATGAAAATTCTAAGTAAGCAATAGAGAAAATTCAGTAGACGCTTAGATTCCTTATGTTATTACTATACGAATGTGTCAACATAAAGCATTTCCTTGTAAGCATACCATCACGTCTTTCATTCTCGAAGAAACCAATCCATCATCAACATAAGGGTGTTGGAGAAAAATAGTAAACAATTTGAATATTTGGCTTGATTTCTACATAAGGATATAGAACTATAACATCTAGAAGCAAAAATCAAAATTGTTTCTGATCTTGTTCGCTGTGGCAGCCTTGCGATCCAAAAGTAATAGTCCATTTCTATTTTATAGGGTTTGAAAAATGCCTCAATGAAATCTTTGCTACCCTTTATTTCTCTATGGTTATTTGGTGCCTTATTTTATGTGGAATATGAAATCATTTTACATTAATAATCTCGTAAGGAATAAGTTAAATTTTTCGAGTCGATTGCCGTCCTAAGTATTCAAAATAAAAAATTATTGACACTTCGGACATAGTATGGTCTTGTGTTAACTAAATTATATGCAATAAAAGCATTACTAAACTGCTCGTAGAGCCAATAAAATTAGTGCGCATATTAGTTTCATGTAAAGGTGTGTTTGAGCAACTCGTTTTTTTAATTATTAATTGAGTCTTCTCAACATAAAATGGTTAGTGAGAATGACACGTTGGGGTGCAATAAAATGTTCAAAGACGGTGATATTGCCTCCAAAAAATTTTCTTGAAAAAAATGCACTATGTATATATCTAAGTCATCTATGTGAATTGAAGCGATTGTTTACATAGAGTTAGTGATCTTATCATCTCCGGTATTGCAAAAATAATAAAATCACAAATATATGTAGGAATTAGTCGACTTATAGTTCTTCCAGTGAAGCTAAAAAATAACTCAAATGAGTTGTCGTCGGTATATTTGATTTGTTTCTTAGTAAAGAAACGTATTTGCGATGATGTTCAAGTTTCAACTTGTACACATGATGGATATAAAACATCAATGCTAAGATATATGCATACAAAAAGATGTGAATAACGAAATGCGCATCTCGTGGGGCTTGCTTCGTCTGTGGTACAAACTAGTAAAATTTTGTCTATTCTTGCACTTGGTTCGAAGCGTCTCTATTTATGTATACTTTGCATTTGTTTTTATTTTTCGTCAAGAAATTCCTTTATCATTTATTTGCTTGCTTATATTTCACCACCTATGTTCATGACCTTGTACAATGAATTAGGTAGATGTTATGACTCACTTGACAAGAAATTAAATATATATGTTTCACTTGTCAAGGGTGAATAAAGTTTTGTTGCAATCGGTAAAATAAGAGAGAAGTATGCTTCGAAAGAGGGTGTTGTTTTTGCGCTTCCCAATATTATGTTCCAAGGATGAAAAACCAGCAAAGTGGACAAACAAGTGCGTAGAGAATAGCATGCATCGTTTTTATTTATTGATATATTATTGCCAAAGTACACAGACACTGGATTTTATTCATCGGCTAAATGATTACTAAATAAGCAACTTCAGCCGATTAGTAAAGCAAAAAAGCAACTCATCGCGCTCTTGCTTATCTCTTAGATCATTGGTTGGATAAGAAGGCTCAATGGCGATACCGCACAAGCCTGCTGTGCTAGAAATGTCCTTCTTCATCCTGATGTATCCAGACTCGCCCCAAGATGTGCCCCAAGAGTTCTTCACGATCCAATAGTGAGTGGTCCCGCTGTTGTCGTATCCAACTACCGTCACGCCATGGTCTAGGCTTGTCCCGCATGAGCCGGTGAAAATTCCACTCGAATAAAGCTGGAAAGAGAGACCGCTTGCTTCAATGGCTACGGAAACAGGCTGGCTTGCGGCGGCGTTCATGAGAGAAGTCTCGCTATAGGGGGTGACGTCTACATAACCGGTGATGGTGACCTGACGGTGAGCGGTCTTAGCACTGTTGCAAGTACCTTGCGTACCGGTGTATGGGTAGTCGGTCGAATTTGTGATGCCACCGTTATTTTTAACCCATTGAAAGGCATAGTCCATGTATCCTCCGTTGCACCCAGCACAAGAAGTAACGCAGTCTACAAGCTCCTGCTCTGAGAGGGTTACCAATTTTCCAGTTCTAATTTTGTTTATCCCCTCCATCGCAGCCACGGCTGAGAAGGCCCAACAACTTCCTGTACGCACAAATAATGGTGAAAATATATTTTGTTGTTTAGATATTGCAACACCATGTTGAAAATACAATAAGAAAAAAAATTATTCTCGAATAGAAATAGTTTAAACGATGCTCATAAGTTTTTTATCTTGGAGACAACTCAGTTTGTTATATTTTGGACTAGTTCCTTAATTTCTTATTTTGAACAGATGTAAATTACATTTCGTCATCTTTGTTATCTGATGAAGGAATTAAATCCTATGGTCAAATAAATTTGTACCTAAGACTTAACCTCACTAATCGTTTATGGTAAAGTTCTAGGGTCGAACCCAAGGGACGGACTATAAATACTAGACTCGTTCTTTCTCAAAATCTAGACGGATGAATTTTAGTGTTTTGGGAAAGGAAATAAGAAAGAAACAGTAATTTAAAGAATGCGAGTAGATATTTTTGGTCTTTTTGCTAATGAAATTAAACAATAAACAAGTAATTGATTTTTGGGTTTTTCAACAATAATAAAAGCGCCTTAGGATTCGGATTTCACTTCAGTTTGGATCCAGAAACTCAAACCTTATCACTTTCGTGCATCAATTTAAATTTCCAGACTTATACTCTCTGTTCAGTCCGAGCAGTGTTCCGCTCGGTCCGAGCAGATCGTATAAGTGTTCTAACTTGACTCCTTTGATACCTTACAACTTGATAAAGGGTTCGTTGGCTAATCTTAGACTTCTACCCTCAGCTGTCGCTTGTTGGAATAGGGTCTGGCTTAATCTCTACTCACCCTAATTAGGTTAATTAACTCACAACTTTTGGTATAGACTTTAATCAACCTAAACTTATTTGTTTGTGTTCTTAGGGATATCTAGAAGTCTTTTGGACTTGTCTAAAAGCTACACTTTTGGTGTCAACTAATCTCCCCTGTCGGATCTACGATTTACCCCAAATACTTGTAAGAACTAACCTAACCCGTTTAACCTTGGAACTTAACTAGAAGCGGCCGTACAACTAGAAGTAAATTAAACTAAGTTAAGCAATTCATACAAGCAATAAGTAATAATACAAAACAAATAAATATCAAGTCATAACATATCAAAATATATCAAGTTATCACATCCAAACATCCATTAATTTCCTACTCCTAAGACTACATAAAATTAGCCTAACATAGTTTGGCAAACAACAACAATAAACAGTGCACAAATATAAAGATACAAGCCCATAGAAATAATCAATAGAAACATAGGAAGAATAAACCAAATACTCCTTCTATATCTCTAGAATAATCTCTGAAGGCTATGGAAGGTGATGAGGCGTGTCTCAAACTCTCTTTTGCTGCCGTCGCATCCAAAACAGGGTCTCAACGTGGCTGGAGGCTAGGGTTGGTGGTCGATCCCTTCCTCGCTGAAGAACTTGGCTTATATACTGGTCTGGAGCACTTGGAAGGCAAGTTAGGGCACAAGGTCGGCAGAATCTTACCAAAATCACATCCTTTCCATCCTTGAAAACTTGCCAAATTCTGTAAGTCGGCACCGCTCGACCCGAGCAAGGAATTGCTCAATCCGAGTACAGAAGAGGAGAATCATGTGTCGGATACAGTGTCGCTCGGGTTGATCAGTAGAATCACTCGGTCCGAGCACGAGTCATTCGGTCCGAGTAAAGAGAGAGAAAAGGTGGTTGTGACTCTGTGCCTTGCTAGGTCCGAGCAGAGATCTACTCAGGTCGAGTAGAGGCTGGAACAGAAGTGCCCTGCGCTAGGAATGAGCCATCTAGCATGTCAAGTGCCAAAAACTATCTACAAGCTCGAAAATCATGAATAACACCTAGAACCCTGTAAAATAAGAGAAGACACGACGGCGTAGCCAAATCCTGGAAAATCATAGTAAAATGTTAAGTATTTAAAAGGTTTGGGTGTTATTTAAGTGCCAAGTACGGTCCAAATACCTACAAATAATAATGACATCATTATCATATTAGAGTTGGAGGCTTCTTTGCATTTTTCATATGAAATTATAGTTTTACGTACCGCAACTTCCTTGGTCCTTAATGGGTGTGACCGCTCCTTGAGACCGCCAGTCAACTGATGTAGGCGCCGACACAAATGTTGCGTACTTGGTTGGAGTCGATTTCTTCGGTCCGCTGCGAGGAGTGTAGCTAGCATACTTCGCCATGAACTCCGAGTTTGTAAGATCAGCAAACTTATTAAGGCCGAGTTTATAAGTAATACCGGGTTGACTGTTTGTGGATTCGATATACTGCAAGTTAGTCTTGAACACGTCAAAGCGAAGCAACTTTTCGGCATCACTTGCATATACGCGACCGAAATCTGCCATCCATTTCTCAAATACGGCCATCACTGGATCATTGGCGGTCGCCATAGGAAACAGAGCACCGCATAAGAGACCAAAGACTAGCGCCCCAAGTAACGTAGGCGGCAAAGGGGATGAAGAAGCCATCAAGAAGAAGTGAGATTAGAACTTTCTATGCAATAATCAAGAAATGTTTATCTTTTGCGATGAAATAAAATGTGTGGTAGTAGATAGTATTTATAGGCAATCTCTAATCCACAATCATATGACCTGCCAGTGGTTTGAGCAAAATAAAGTCACAATCAAGATGATTTTACAAGGCAAGACAAAATATGAAGCAACAATAAACAAAAGTATCAATCTTGACCATTCTCTAGCAAGTAACAATGATCCACAATTCATAGAATATTTGAAAATAAGTGCACGTAGATTCATATTGTTCATGGATTATTAGCAGACGCTTAGATTCAAATATAATTATGACTAGACAAATATTATTTAAATATGAAAATTCTAAGTAAGCAATAGAGAAAATTCAGTAGACGCTTAGATTCCTTATGTTATTACTATACGAATGTGTCAACATAAAGCATTTCCTTGTAAGCATACCATCACGTCTTTCATTCTCGAAGAAACCAATCCATCATCAACATAAGGGTGTTGGAGAAAAATAGTAAACAATTTGAATATTTGGCTTGATTTCTACATAAGGATATAGAACTATAACATCTAGAAGCAAAAATCAAAATTGTTTCTGATCTTGTTCGCTGTGGCAGCCTTGCGATCCAAAAGTAATAGTCCATTTCTATTTTATAGGGTTTGAAAAATGCCTCAATGAAATCTTTGCTACCCTTTATTTCTCTATGGTTATTTGGTGCCTTATTTTATGTGGAATATGAAATCATTTTACATTAATAATCTCGTAAGGAATAAGTTAAATTTTTCGAGTCGATTGCCGTCCTAAGTATTCAAAATAAAAAATTATTGACACTTCGGACATAGTATGGTCTTGTGTTAACTAAATTATATGCAATAAAAGCATTACTAAACTGCTCGTAGAGCCAATAAAATTAGTGCGCATATTAGTTTCATGTAAAGGTGTGTTTGAGCAACTCGTTTTTTTAATTATTAATTGAGTCTTCTCAACATAAAATGGTTAGTGAGAATGACACGTTGGGGTGCAATAAAATGTTCAAAGACGGTGATATTGCCTCCAAAAAATTTTCTTAAAAAAAATGCACTATGTATATATCTAAGTCATCTATGTGAATTGAAGCGATTGTTTACATAGAGTTAGTGATCTTATCATCTCCGGTATTGCAAAAATAATAAAATCACAAATATATGTAGGAATTAGTCGACTTATAGTTCTTCCAGTGAAGCTAAAAAATAACTCAAATGAGTTGTCGTCGGTATATTTGATTTGTTTCTTAGAAAAGAAACGTATTTGCGATGATGTTCAAGTTTCAACTTGTACACATGATGGATATAAAACATCAATGCTAAGGTATATGCATACAAAAAGATGTGAATAACGAAATGCGCATCTCGTGGGGCTTGCTTCGTCTGTGGTACAAACTAGTAAAATTTTGTCTATTCTTGCACTTGGTTCGAAGCGTCTCTATTTATGTATACTTTGCATTTGTTTTTATTTTTCGTCAAGAAATTCCTTTATCATTTATTTGCTTGCTTATATTTCACCACCTATGTTCATGACCTTGTACAATGAATTAGGTAGATGTTATGACTCACTTGACAAGAAATTAAATATATATGTTTCACTTGTCAGGGGTGAATAAAGTTTTGTTGCAATCGGTAAAATAAGAGAGAAGTATGCTTCGAAAGAGGGTGTTGTTTTTGCGCTTCCCAATATTATGTTCCAAGGATGAAAAACCAGCAAAGTGGACAAACAAGTGCGTAGAGAATAGCATGCATCGTTTTTATTTATTGATATATTATTGCCAAAGTACACAGACACTGGATTTTATTCATCGGTTAAATGATTACTAAATAAGCAACTTCAGCCGATTAGTAAAGCAAAAAAGCAACTCATCGCGCTCTTGCTTATCTCTTAGATCACTTGGTTGGATAAGAAGGCTCAATGGCGATACCGCACAAGCCTGCTGTGCTAGAAATGTCCTTCTTCATCCTGATGTATCCAGACTCGCCCCAAGATGTGCCCCAAGAGTTCTTCACGATCCAATAGTGAGTGGTCCCGCTGTTGTCGTATCCAACTACCGTCACGCCATGGTCTAGGCTTGTCCCGCATGAGCCGGTGAAAATTCCACTCGAATAAAGCTGGAAAGAGAGACCGCTTGCTTCAATGGCTACGGAAACAGGTTGGCTTGCGGCGGCGTTCATGAGAGAAGTCTCGCTATAGGGGGTGACGTCTACATAACCGGTGATGGTGACCTGACGGTGAGCGGTCTTAGCACTGTTGCAAGTACCTTGCGTACCGGTGTATGGGTAGTCGGTCGAATTTGTGATGCCACCGTTATTTTTAACCCATTGAAAGGCATAGTCCATGTATCCTCCGTTGCACCCAGCACAAGAAGTAACGCAGTCTACAAGCTCCTGCTCTGAGAGGGTTACCAATTTTCCAGTTCTAATTTTGTTTATCCCCTCCATCGCAGCCACGGCTGAGAAGGCCCAACAACTTCCTGTACGCACAAATAATGGTGAAAATATATTTTGTTGTTTAGATATTGCAACACCATGTTGAAAATACAATAAGAAAAAAAATTATTCTCGAATAGAAATAGTTTAAACGATGCTCATAAGTTTTCTATCTTGGAGACAACTCAGTTTGTTATATTTTGGACTAGTTCCTTAATTTCTTATTTTGAACAGATGTAAATTACATTTCGTCATCTTTGTTATCATATTAGAGTTGGAGGCTTCTTTGCATTTTTCATATGAAATTATAGTTTTACGTACCGCAACTTCCTTGGTCCTTAATGGGTGTGACCGCTCCTTGAGACCGCCAGTCAACTGATGTAGGCGCCGACACAAATGTTGCGTACTTGGTTGGAGTCGATTTCTTCGGTCCGCTGCGAGGAGTGTAGCTAGCATACTTCGCCATGAACTCCGAGTTTGTAAGATCAGCAAACTTATTAAGGCCGAGTTTATAAGTAATACCGGGTTGACTGTTTGTGGATTCGATATACTGCAAGTTAGTCTTGAACACGTCAAAGCGAAGCAACTTTTCGGCATCACTTGCATATACGCGACCGAAATCTGCCATCCATTTCTCAAATACGGCCATCACTGGATCATTGGCGGTCGCCATAGGAAACAGAGCACCGCATAAGAGACCAAAGACTAGCGCCCCAAGTAACGTAGGCGGCAAAGGGGATGAAGAAGCCATCAAGAAGAAGTGAGATTAGAACTTTCTATGCAATAATCAAGAAATGTTTATCTTTTGCGATGAAATAAAATGTGTGGTAGTAGATAGTATTTATAGGCAATCTCTAATCCACAATCATATGACCTGCCAGTGGTTTGAGCAAAATAAAGTCACAATCAAGATGATTTTACAAGGCAAGACAAAATATGAAGCAACAATAAACAAAAGTATCAATCTTGACCATTCTCTAGCAAGTAACAATGATCCACAATTCATAGAATATTTGAAAATAAGTGCACGTAGATTCATATTGTTCATGGATTATTAGCAGACGCTTAGATTCAAATATAATTATGACTAGACAAATATTATTTAAATATGAAAATTCTAAGTAAGCAATAGAGAAAATTCAGTAGACGCTTAGATTCCTTATGTTATTACTATACGAATGTGTCAACATAAAGCATTTCCTTGTAAGCATACCATCACGTCTTTCATTCTCGAAGAAACCAATCCATCATCAACATAAGGGTGTTGGAGAAAAATAGTAAACAATTTGAATATTTGGCTTGATTTCTACATAAGGATATAGAACTATAACATCTAGAAGCAAAAATCAAAATTGTTTCTGATCTTGTTCGCTGTGGCAGCCTTGCGATCCAAAAGTAATAGTCCATTTCTATTTTATAGGGTTTGAAAAATGCCTCAATGAAATCTTTGCTACCCTTTATTTCTCTATGGTTATTTGGTGCCTTATTTTATATGGAATATGAAATCATTTTACATTAATAATCTCGTAAGGAATAAGTTAAATTTTTCGAGTCGATTGTCGTCCTAAGTATTCAAAATAAAAAATTATTGACACTTCGGACATAGTATGGTCTTGTGTTAACTAAATTATATGCAATAAAAGCATTACTAAACTGCTCGTAGAGCCAATAAAATTAGTGCGCATATTAGTTTCATGTAAAGGTGTGTTTGAGCAACTCGTTTTTTTAATTATTAATTGAGTCTTCTCAACATAAAATGGTTAGTGAGAATGACACGTTGGGGTGCAATAAAATGTTCAAAGACGGTGATATTGCCTCCAAAAAATTTTCTTAAAAAAAATGCACTATGTATATATCTAAGTCATCTATGTGAATTGAAGCGATTGTTTACATAGAGTTAGTGATCTTATCATCTCCGGTATTGCAAAAATAATAAAATCACAAATATATGTAGGAATTAGTCGACTTATAGTTCTTCCAGTGAAGCTAAAAAATAACTCAAATGAGTTGTCGTCGGTATATTTGATTTGTTTCTTAGAAAAGAAACGTATTTGCGATGATGTTCAAGTTTCAACTTGTACACATGATGGATATAAAACATCAATGCTAAGGTATATGCATACAAAAAGATGTGAATAACGAAATGCGCATCTCGTGGGGCTTGCTTCGTCTGTGGTACAAACTAGTAAAATTTTGTCTATTCTTGCACTTGGTTCGAAGCGTCTCTATTTATGTATACTTTGCATTTGTTTTTATTTTTCGTCAAGAAATTCCTTTATCATTTATTTGCTTGCTTATATTTCACCACCTATGTTCATGACCTTGTACAATGAATTAGGTAGATGTTATGACTCACTTGACAAGAAATTAAATATATATGTTTCACTTGTCAGGGGTGAATAAAGTTTTGTTGCAATCGGTAAAATAAGAGAGAAGTATGCTTCGAAAGAGGGTGTTGTTTTTGCGCTTCCCAATATTATGTTCCAAGGATGAAAAACCAGCAAAGTGGACAAACAAGTGTGTAGAGAATAGCATGCATCGTTTTTATTTATTGATATATTATTGCCAAAGTACACAGACACTGGATTTTATTCATCGGCTAAATGATTACTAAATAAGCAACTTCAGCCGATTAGTAAAGCAAAAAAGCAACTCATCGCGCTCTTGCTTATCTCTTAGATCACTTGGTTGGATAAGAAGGCTCAATGGCGATACCGCACAAGCCTGCTGTGCTAGAAATGTCCTTCTTCATCCTGATGTATCCAGACTCGCCCCAAGATGTGCCCCAAGAGTTCTTCACGATCCAATAGTGAGTGGTCCCGCTGTTGTCGTATCCAACTACCGTCACGCCATGGTCTAGGCTTGTCCCGCATGAGCCGGTGAAAATTCCACTCGAATAAAGCTGGAAAGAGAGACCGCTTGCTTCAATGGCTACGGAAACAGGTTGGCTTGCGGCGGCGTTCATGAGAGAAGTCTCGCTATAGGGGGTGACGTCTACATAACCGGTGATGGTGACCTGACGGTGAGCGGTCTTAGCACTGTTGCAAGTACCTTGCGTACCGGTGTATGGGTAGTCGGTCAAATTTGTGATGCCACCGTTATTTTTAACCCATTGAAAGGCATAGTCCATGTATCCTCCGTTGCACCCAGCACAAGAAGTAACGCAGTCTACAAGCTCCTGCTCTGAGAGGGTTACCAATTTTCCAGTTCTAATTTTGTTTATCCCCTCCATCGCAGCCACGGCTGAGAAGGCCCAACAACTTCCTGTACGCACAAATAATGGTGAAAATATATTTTGTTGTTTAGATATTGCAACACCATGTTGAAAATACAATAAGAAAAAAAATTATTCTCGAATAGAAATAGTTTAAACGATGCTCATAAGTTTTCTATCTTGGAGACAACTCAGTTTGTTATATTTTGGACTAGTTCCTTAATTTCTTATTTTGAACAGATGTAAATTACATTTCGTCATCTTTGTTATCATATTAGAGTTGGAGGCTTCTTTGCATTTTTCATATGAAATTATAGTTTTACGTACCGCAACTTCCTTGGTCCTTAATGGGTGTGACCGCTCCTTGAGACCGCCAGTCAACTGATGTAGGCGCCGACACAAATGTTGCGTACTTGGTTGGAGTCGATTTCTTCGGTCCGCTGCGAGGAGTGTAGCTAGCATACTTCGCCATGAACTCCGAGTTTGTAAGATCAGCAAACTTATTAAGGCCGAGTTTATAAGTAATACCGGGTTGACTGTTTGTGGATTCGATATACTGCAAGTTAGTCTTGAACACGTCAAAGCGAAGCAACTTTTCGGCATCACTTGCATATACGCGACCGAAATCTGCCATCCATTTCTCAAATACGGCCATCACTGGATCATTGGCGGTCGCCATAGGAAACAGAGCACCGCATAAGAGACCAAAGACTAGCGCACCAAGTAACGTAGGCGGCAAAGGGGATGAAGAAGCCATCAAGAAGAAGTGAGATTAGAACTTTCTATGCAATAATCAAGAAATGTTTATCTTTTGCGATGAAATAAAATGTGTGGTAGTAGATAGTATTTATAGGCAATCTCTAATCCACAATCATATGACCTGCCAGTGGTTTGAGCAAAATAAAGTCACAATCAAGATGATTTTACAAGGCAAGACAAAATATGAAGCAACAATAAACAAAAGTATCAATCTTGACCATTCTCTAGCAAGTAACAATGATCCACAATTCATAGAATATTTGAAAATAAGTGCACGTAGATTCATATTGTTCATGGATTATTAGCAGACGCTTAGATTCAAATATAATTATGACTAGACAAATATTATTTAAATATGAAAATTCTAAGTAAGCAATAGAGAAAATTCAGTAGACGCTTAGATTCCTTATGTTATTACTATACGAATGTGTCAACATAAAGCATTTCCTTGTAAGCATACCATCACGTCTTTCATTCTCGAAGAAACCAATCCATCATCAACATAAGGGTGTTGGAGAAAAATAGTAAACAATTTGAATATTTGGCTTGATTTCTACATAAGGATATAGAACTATAACATCTAGAAGCAAAAATCAAAATTGTTTCTGATCTTGTTCGCTGTGGCAGCCTTGCGATCCAAAAGTAATAGTCCATTTCTATTTTATAGGGTTTGAAAAATGCCTCAATGAAATCTTTGCTACCCTTTATTTCTCTATGGTTATTTTGTGCCTTATTTTATGTGGAATATGAAATCATTTTACATTAATAATCTCGTAAGGAATAAGTTAAATTTTTCGAGTCGATTGCCGTCCTAAGTATTCAAAATAAAAAATTATTGACACTTCGGACATAGTATGGTCTTGTGTTAACTAAATTATATGCAATAAAAGCATTACTAAACTGCTCGTAGAGCCAATAAAATTAGTGCGCATATTAGTTTCATGTAAAGGTGTGTTTGAGCAACTCGTTTTTTTAATTATTAATTGAGTCTTCTCAACATAAAATGGTTAGTGAGAATGACACGTTGGGGTGCAATAAAATGTTCAAAGACGGTGATATTGCCTCCAAAAAATTTTCTTAAAAAAAATGCACTATGTATATATCTAAGTCATCTATGTGAATTGAAGCGATTGTTTACATAGAGTTAGTGATCTTATCATCTCCGGTATTGCAAAAATAATAAAATCACAAATATATGTAGGAATTAGTCGACTTATAGTTCTTCCAGTGAAGCTAAAAAATAACTCAAATGAGTTGTCGTCGGTATATTTGATTTGTTTCTTAGTAAAGAAACGTATTTGCGATGATGTTCAAGTTTCAACTTGTACACATGATGGATATAAAACATCAATGCTAAGATATATGCATACAAAAAGATGTGAATAACGAAATGCGCATCTCGTGGGGCTTGCTTCGTCTGTGGTACAAACTAGTAAAATTTTGTCTATTCTTGCACTTGGTTCGAAGCGTCTCTATTTATGTATACTTTGCATTTGTTTTTATTTTTCGTCAAGAAATTCCTTTATCATTTATTTGCTTGCTTATATTTCACCACCTATGTTCATGACCTTGTACAATGAATTAGGTAGATGTTATGACTCACTTGACAAGAAATTAAATATATATGTTTCACTTGTCAAGGGTGAATAAAGTTTTGTTGCAATCGGTAAAATAAGAGAGAAGTATGCTTCGAAAGAGGGTGTTGTTTTTGCGCTTCCCAATATTATGTTCCAAGGATGAAAAACCAGCAAAGTGGACAAACAAGTGCGTAGAGAATAACATGCATCGTTTTTATTTATTGATATATTATTGCCAAAGTACACAGACACTGGATTTTATTCATCGGCTAAATGATTACTAAATAAGCAACTTCAGCCGATTAGTAAAGCAAAAAAGCAACTCATCGCGCTCTTGCTTATCTCTTAGATCACTTGGTTGGATAAGAAGGCTCAATGGCGATACCGCACAAGCCTGCTGTGCTAGAAATGTCCTTCTTCATCCTGATGTATCCAGACTCGCCCCAAGATGTGCCCCAAGAGTTCTTCACGATCCAATAGTGAGTGGTCCCGCTGTTGTCGTATCCAACTACCGTCACGCCATGGTCTAGGCTTGTCCCGCATGAGCCGGTGAAAATTCCACTCGAATAAAGCTGGAAAGAGAGACCGCTTGCTTCAATGGCTATGGAAACAGGCTGGCTTGCGGCGGCGTTCATGAGAGAAGTCTCGCTATAGGGGGTGACGTCTACATAACCGGTGATGGTGACCTGACGGTGAGCGGTCTTAGCATTGTTGCAAGTACCTTGCGTACCGGTGTATGGGTAGTCGGTCGAATTTGTGATGCCACCGTTATTTTTAACCCATTGAAAGGCATAGTCCATGTATCCTCCGTTGCACCCAGCACAAAAAGTAACGCAGTCTACAAGCTCCTGCTCTGAGAGGGTTACCAATTTTCTAGTTCTAATTTTTTTTATCCCCTCCATCGCAGCCACGGCTGAGAAGGCCCAACAACTTCCTGTACGCACAAATAATGGTGAAAATATATTTTGTTGTTTAGATATTGCAACATCATGTTGAAAATACAATAAGAAAAAAAATTATTCTCGAATAGAAATAGTTTAAACGATGCTCATAAGTTTTCTATCTTGGAGACAACTCAGTTTGTTATATTTTGGACTAGTTCCTTAATTTCTTATTTTGAACAGATGTAAATTACATTTCGTCATCTTTGTTATCATATTAGAGTTGGAGGCTTCTTTGCATTTTTCATATGAAATTATAGTTTTACGTACCACAACTTCCTTGGTCCTTAATGGGTGTGACCGCTCCTTGAGACCGCCAGTCAACTGATGTAGGCGCCGACACAAATGTTGCGTACTTGGATGGAGTCGATTTCTTCGGTCCGCTGCGAGGAGTGTAGCTAGCATACTTAGCCATGAACTCCGAGTTTGTAAGATCAGCAAACTTATTAAGGCCGAGTTTATAAGTAATACCGGGTTGACTGTTTGTGGATTCGATATACTGCATGTTAGTCTTGAACACGTCAAAGCGAAGCAATGTTTCGGCATCACTTGCATATACGCGATCGAAATCTGCCATCCATTTCTCAAATACGGCCATCACTGGATCATTGGCGGTCGCCATAGGAAACAGAGCACCTCATAAGAGACCAAAGACTAGCGCCCCAAGTAACGTAGGCGGCAAAGGGGATGAAGAAGCCATTAAGAAGAAGTGAGATTAGAACTTTCTATGCAATAATCAAGAAATGTTTATCTTTTGCGATGAAATAAAATGTGTGGTAGTAGATAGTATTTATAGGCAATCTCTAATCCACAATCATATGACCTGCCAGTGGTTTGAGCAAAATAAAGTCACAATCAAGATGATTTTACAAGGCAAGACAAAATATGAAGCAACAATAAACAAAAGTATCAATCTTGACCATTCTCTAGCAAGTAACAATGATCCACAATTCATAGAATATTTGAAAATAAGTGCACGTAGATTCATATTGTTCATGGATTATTAGCAGACGCTTAGATTCAAATATAATTATGACTAGAGAAATATTATTTAAATACGAAAATTCTAAGTAAGCAATAGAGAAAATTCAGTGGACGCTTAGATTCCTTATGTTATTACTATACGAATGTGTCAATATAAAACATTTCCTTGTAAGCATACCATCACGTCTTTCAGTCTCGAAGAAACCAATCCATCATCAACACAAGGGTGTTGGAGAAAAATAGTAAATAATTTGAATATTTGGCTTGATTTCTACATAACGATATAGAACTATAACATCTAGAAGCAAAAATCAAAATTGTTTCTGATCTTGTTCGCTGTGGCGGTCTTGCGATCCAAAAGTAATAGTCCATTTCTATTTTATAGGGTTTGAAAAATGCCTCAATGTAATCTTTGCTACCCTTTATTTCTCTTTGGTTATTTAGTGCATTATTTTATGTGGAATATGAAATTATTTTACATTAATAAGCTCGTAAGGAATAAGTTAATTTTTCGAGTCGATTGCCGTCCTAAGTATTCAAAATAAAAAATTATTGACACTTCGGACATAGTATGGTCTTGTGTTAACTAAATTATATGCAATAAAAGCATTACTAAACTGCTCATAGAGCCAATAAAATTTGTGCGCATATTAGTTTTATGTAAAGGTGTGTTTGAGCAACTCGTTTTTTTAATTATTAATTGAGTCTTCTCAACATAAAATGGTCAGTGAGAATGACACGTTGGGTTGCAATAACATGTTCAAAGACGGTGATATTGCCTTCAAAAAATTTCAAAAAAAAATGCACTATGTATATATCTAAGTCATCTATGTGAATTGAAGCGATTGTTTACATAGAGTTAGTGATCTTATCATCTCCGGTATTGCAAAAAAAATTACAAATTCTTGTAGGAATTTATCGACGTCGTATAGTGCTTCTTGTGAGGCTTAAAAATAACTCAAATCAGTTGGTGTCGGTATATTTGGTGTTTTTTTTTAGCAAAGAAAAATATTTGCGATGATGTTCAAGTTTCAATATGTACATTTGATGGATATATATAAAACATCAATGCTTAGATATGCGTAAAAATATGCGAGTATAGGCGTGTTGAATAACTCGTTTTCTTCATTGTTAATTGAGAATTCTCAATTGAAAAAATTGTTTGTAAGAATGATACGTTGGCATGCAACAAAATTTTTTTAGGCAGTGATATTGTCTCAAAAATAAAAAAAGATGCACTTTGCATTGATATATTATTGCCAACAAATAGAAAGAATTGAGTGGAGTTCGTCTCAAACTTTGCGGTGAGCTACTTAAATCAATTTTGCGTGATTACAACTTTTATGAACTTGCATTTCAAATACATACAACTTCTTTTATGAACTTTAGAATTACAAACTTTGGATAGTCTACTTTGCTTTCTAAACTTAACGTTATAACATATCTAGAAACTAATGAAACTCACATTTTGGTTCTTGCAGTTTCCCTTTCATTATAGCATATAGAAAATAGGAAACAGAAGTTTTCTCTTTTTAGCGTTGGCTATTTTTTTTCTCGTTATGGCAACCTTCATGTCAATGAAATCCATCTTGTGGTTAGACTATAAAATTTGAATTGTAAAATGTATCGTGTATCGTATCGTGTATCGTGTATCGTGTATTGTATCGATTCGTTTAAGATACGCTAAGCTATCTTTAAAATTATGTAAAATAAATAATTAGATTAGAATTTATATTGAACTATTTTCATTAAAAGAAAGTTCTCATATCACACTATATCTTTAGATATAATCATTCAATAATTAAGGCATCTTTAAATATAATGTATAGATTTTGAATTTTACTTAAATATTATAATATATAATATGTATAAATCTTTTACAATTATATTTTATGATATTACACTGTAAAATCTGTATAATTATACTCATTATTAATTATTTTTGTATATATAAATTAGTAATCATTATATTTTTTTTATAATATTGTAATGTATTTTTATAATATTATATTGCATAATCTGAATATAGTTTTATTTGTATAAATTATAAATATTATATTGCATAAAACTAAAATATGTATAAATTATATTATTAATTATTATATTGTATAATATATGTAGAAAGTATTAAAATATTAATCATTATAGTATAGTATTATACTATATAATTTGTATAAATGATTATTACTATTGTTGTTGTTCTTATATTCTACTGACATTTTATTATAACCTGTATAAATTATAATTGAAAATGATTAATATTGACTATCACTGAATCGTTCGCGTCTTAAGATACACCCTAGTATCATAAGTTACGTATCGTGTATCTTAAGATACATTAAGATACACTGCAATTGAGATACAATGGCCAAGATACGTATCGATTGGGCATTGAATCGTATCGTATCGTGAGTTACGTATTGTGTATGTTAAGATACTAAATTCTATTTAGACTATTTAAAAGTAAGAGAGAGAGATATGGAGAGAAAAGGGGTACCACTACATACCATTAAAATCGTACTTCAAGACTAAGTAGATTGTAAAATAACGGGTGCTTCTCTTGTAGATGTAGTCCTATAAAATTTTAATTTTTGAAGCTCTTTTCATACTTGATCAAAAAAACTAATCTAACATGTCCTGAGTGATTTTAAGAAATTATAAAATTTATATTTTTTTTTACCAATTATTTTGTACTGAGTGATTTTAATAAATTATAAAATTTTATGGAAATACATCTCTCACAATCCTAACATGTCCGATTCTAAATTTTAAACAAGGTTGAGATCCGTGAAACCAAAAATATTAGAAATCCTCTTTATTTCAACTACAAGAGATGCTAGAGTCAAACACGTTTTATGTCAAACACCATTCAGGACGCAACTAATGACATTTTAAACGGTCGATCCGAACCGTGCAATGTGATCTTTATATTGAAATTTTCTTGAAGGCTAAATTTTACATTTTTTTCGAAATTTATAATTTTTTCGGACTTTTAAAATTGGAAGTTCCAGAACTAATTAGATTGAAGATTTTCTAAAATTAAAAAACAAAATAAAAATATTCGAGAAAAATATAAAGTTTGATCTCGAAGAAAATTTCATTTTGGAGAATAAATTAAGTTGTTCGAATCGACTATTGTAATGTTAAAAATTGAGATTCAGACGCGTTTAATTAATTCTAGCATTACTCTTGAATTATTGACATGAAAATTCGAAGTTCACATGTTTAAATTCAGTTTCCCCATTTCTTTTAAGCCGTTTGTCCTTTCCAAGTTATTATATTAGTCAAAGGATTATCCAACTCAGAGTGAGATTAGCATAAATAGCTATATTAAGGCGTGAATATCAATACAATTTACTTTGCCACCTCAGCCACATCAGCATCAACATTCAAACGGCTACAGGTCATCACTATCACTGTCTAATAATCTAACATTTATCTTGTAATTAGATGACCGGCAAACATTCAAAAAAAATAAAAAATTAGATGACCAGCATCAGCTTATTCATACTAGAAAAAAGATTAAAAAATATTACCTTTCATTTTTTTTCTTTCAAATTTGTAAAATTATGCGACAATCAGAAACTTGGAGCTTGTGCATACCCATTCAGCATTATCACGCATAAGTTACTAGCAAGAATACTATTACAATGGATTTCAAAGTTTTGTCCAATAGCCTAAAGAGCTACAAAAGAAAAAAAAAAAAAAAAAAAAAAAAAAAAAAAAAAAAAAGACTTACTCTAGTAGATGGATCAAAAATTCCAACAGCTAAATGGCCTACAGAGCTTGAAAATGAAACAAAACTTCTTATCAATACATAATAACAGTAAATAATAATTATTTAGAACTAATCCATGTCAGATTCATCCTCTTCTTCCCCATATACCATTTCGTCTATCTCTTCTTCTTGTTCGTCGGCTTCTTGTTCATCATACATGACCTCATCGGCTAGGGATTTTGTTTTCTGTTCTCCAGCCATGTCAATCTGAAGAGATACCATAATTAAAAATATTTCAATGATGATAAGACCGATGCTGATGATGGTAAAAATGATAATTGTAACAAATTAAAAATAATTGAAGAGAACACTAACTTGTGTCCTCATAAGTTGCAAACGCCCTAAGCTTTAATAACTCCTGTGTGTGTCCATATTTTACCGCAATAGTCTGCAAGAAAAGTAGCATTTAAGCATCATTTTTTTTTCCCTTAATACAATGAACTGTAAGGGAAAATCAAAGTTACTGAGAAGTACCTCTTGCATGTCGTCAAGCATTTTTAAAGAGGATTTATTAGATAAGATATGATGACTATGATGGACCAGCAAAGAATATATCCATTCAAGAACTTTATTTGAGCTCTTAGCTGACCTACATAGGGTAAAACCTTAAAAGTTACAAAAAGAAGTAAGAAATTGCCCTAAAAATAATGGTGGATTTAATCTTAAGAAAATAGGGACATCGTCCCCAATTTGTTTCATTTAAATCATTCATATAATACTCTTTAGTAGTACACATAATTTTAAAAAAAAAAAATGCATATTTGAACCCCCATAAAAGTATCACCATTGCTCCATTGTTGACCCCATTAATCATATTCTTTTTCATACAACAATAATGATGACGATACACGAAAACATACAACAATAATGATGACGATACACGAAAACTCTTTATATTTTACCAACTCTTTATATTTCACCTTATACCAAAGAAGTACTGATATATTATTGCAACATACCTTGTTCTCCATGCAGAGACTAAGTTGTCAAATAAAGGGCCCACCTCATCAGGGCTCATGGCATTCACAAGCTGTCTTATCTTTTAAATAAACAAAATAAAAAAAAACAAAACAAAAGGCAAAATCAAAGCACAGGTAAGAAACTGAATCTACAAATAATACCGAAACAGGGCAAAAAGAGGTACAATACCATTCTCGTGGAAAAATTCTTGTCAATTTGTACTCCTATGTTGCCATCGGTGGAGCTCATATTAATTTTCATGCTAAGAAGGCCCAATTCTCGCATTCTATCCTCTAAGCATATAGGTTCCTCTTGCACTGTTAACTTTTGTGCACCTTAACAAGCCAAATTTTCAAAATTACAACATGAATAATGAGACGATGAAATTACATATTTCAGGTCTATAACATGACTTGAACCCATTTACACTACCTTTCTTGACAGGCAAGGTTGTAGTTGTACTGGGTTCAACACCCAAAATGGGTTTCAAATCTGCAGCTCAGTCCGTTAAACCGTCATGTTTTCTTTTCTTGCCAGGTGCATATAGCTTGGGAAGAGGGAGAATTGCATCCTCAGCATTGGTCCGGTTCAATGCTGTAACTGCTAAATTTGAAAATAAACAAACAAATAAACATTAACCAGTATACTTTTGCTTGTAAATTTAATTGTTAATTAATGAAAATGCAAGCATCCAGATGTAGAAACTCAGCATGTGAGGAGAATTTTTCAGAGAAAAACTGTAACAATTCATATAACCAGGTTGTGTGTAAAACCAGGACCAACTTTGACAGAAACAAGATTAGTACAGGTGCAAGGTACATCAAGCGATCTGCGCCATGCGATGTCACAAGCAATTTGAACAAGCTATAGTGATTAAAAAAAAGTAACTTTTTGGACATTGACATTGCAGTTGAGAGATGATTTACTTCATTTTTCATTATACCTTGGGTTTTGACATCTCGACTCTTCTGAGAAACAGAATGGTCTAGCATCGGCAAAAGGGCCTCCACTTGAGCTGGCTCCAACCTTACATCAACACCATAACATCTGGAAACCCTCTCAAAGCACGGTTTAACCAACGAACTATAAGTTGCCACCATATGTCCACTTGCCTCTTTCACCACTCCTTGGATTCTTGCACCAAAGATTCCCAAATCACCCTTGCTAACCCTCGCGGCTGAAACCTTAGGCGGCTTTTTGTCTCTCAAGTCAGTGATATCAGCACCATACCAAAAATAGCAGAGGCCAGGCTCAGAAACCGCAAGGATGTAAAATCTCTTTTGGTCACTGCCTATACCAGTTTCAGTTTTGGAGTCTATAAAAATGGCTGGGTGGTTCATTGAGAGGACACAGTTAGCACCTTGGTTTTGATCAGCCAAACCAGTTTTCCAAATGGCTATGTGTCTCTCTCCTACACCAGATGTAAGGATGTAAGATCCATCTTCAGTGAAAGCCATACATCTTACACCCACCTAAACATAATTTAGAAAATTATAAAAAATAATTTCTATATCTTCACCGTAGTAATTGAAATATATACCTAAAAAGCCTTCGAGGCTTCAACTCAAACTGTTTATCTCTACACAAATGAAAGCTAAACCCAGGATTACTGTGGACACTTCTAAAAGATAATAAAGACAGTGCAAACTACAGTACCATGATCTTCGGAAAAGACAGAAGCTATACATTAAGACTTTACAGGAGCAATGTAATACTACCAATGAAATATTGAACTTACTGGATGCCCTGAGAACTTTTGCATCTTCTTGTTGTCATAACAACTAAATGGTTTCAACTGCCCTGCTGCCATTGCCAACATCTTCCCATCTATACAAACGAAATTGAAAGTTTTGAACATAAAAGACAACAATAGCACTATTTAGTGTTTCTTTTTTTATGTAATTGTACCAGAAGAGACGCAGAGAGATGAAATTGCTTTAGAGAAGGCGCTAAATGTCCTCAAGATCATCCCTGTGGAGGCCTCAGTCTTGCAAACCATGCCATCGGCTCCAGCAGTGTATACAAACGAGCCAGAAGTTGAGTATGCAATAGCAGTTACACCCCTTCGAATAAAAAATTGGAACACTGAACTATAGTCAAATTAACGGTATTTGAGTGGTATAAATAACTTGGTAGACTATGGACAAGAACCTAAACAAAACAGTAGTAGCAGGCACCAGACATTGCATATTAGTTTGTGTTGCTATAATTACCATCGCAGATGTTATGCTAACCTAATCGGAATTTCCATCACATGTGCCTACTTACTCTTTTTATATTCTTTCTACACTTCTTCATAATGGAGCGTTGGAGACATTGTACTCGAGATTGGGATAGTGCCAGCCAAAACCAGTATGGGCTGTATAACATGCAAAATGCCTTCAACTTGTACACCATAAATAAAAGTAATCAATGGTGATCAGTTCTTCCTTCCAGTCATGCAACTAGGTGAATCAATACTATTTATGCAAATACATCCCTGAAAAATATGAAGTTACATAAACACTCACCCAGGATGAGAATCACTAGCTTTCCACTTTAAATGACCAGCCTAAATGTCAAGGGCTAATACATCACCACTGCCTGTGCCAAGCACCAGAAGCGAAGCCCCAACCTTTCTCTTTTTCTAATAAGAAATAAGATAAACACAGTTTTATAGACATGAACTGAGCCACATACATATGAGCAATTCAACTCTATTTACTACCGTGGTTACATAAAAGGGTCATAACAATAAATTCAACAAATTATGATATCTTTTACGGTACCAACTGACAATGTTCTATTATAAAAAAAAATATACAACACCAAAGCTGTAGTTTAAACAATCCATGAGAAATGAGAACATATTAGCACAGCAGAAAGGAAAACAAGTACACCATCAACATAATTTGCAGAGAGGAAAGAATAATAACACATTGCTTTTGTATCACTAGAGAAAGTACCTTGCTTAGTAACTGCACCCACTTCATACAAGTATAATCCAGAGAAAGGTGCCCTTTTTTATTCTCAGAGAGCAATCCAGTCTCGTCCGAAGCTGATATAGCAGCAAACTCGGTCTGTAAAGTGCCTTTCAAGGTATCCCAAACCTGAAAAATGATTTAAAAAAAAAAGGATAAGAACAGCGCAATAAAGCTTCAAGAGCTAGAAAATAGAGCATGCATCCGAACCTTGATTCGACCGTCGCCAGAGCTGATGGCGAAGAAATCGAAATTGGGGCTGAACGAGGTGAGGAGGTCTCTATTGTTAGGCGAAACCGTCATAATCGAGATATTTATACGATTGTAAACCCAGTCTAGAAAGAGAGGTTTAGTTCAGCGCGGCAACGGCGAAAAAAAGGCGCGGCGCGCTGCTTCTTTTCTTTGCTGTGGACTGTGGAGCTTCATTGCTTAAACTGAACCCAAACCCAAGTTTTTTGGATAGACAAACTTATGTATGTGTCCCTATAAAATTATAATGTTGCAATTAAAATCCTTGAAACGTCCCTCCTCACAGTCACAGACTCACAGGTCACATTAGGCTAGTTAATTAGTGATTTTGAAATACTCTTAAATAATATTATACCAAGTAAAAAGAAAAGAGTCGGCTGTGGACGGACAAACTTTGCTAGAAGAACATCGATAGAACATCGATCGGTATGGGATGTCCATGCCCCGGGTCCCAGGGTTAGGTTATTCCCTATGTTCTGATAATAATTTGAAACTTATTATGCGGTTTTAATACTGTCCTGCTATATTGATAATACTATTTGAAATAGAAATTTATTATGTGGCGAGTCGAATTGAACTTTATTTTAACTCAACCCATTAGCCATTCGAGTTGGCTCAAGTGCTCAACTCATGTTACAGCCGAATTTTTCACGAGTCAAGTTTCAGTCGCTCATGAGTTATAAGCTTTTGCTCATCCAGTCATCCTACAATAAGTAAAACATTTATTAGAGCAAGACGTGCCTGTCTTTTGTAAGAAAACTCGGGTTGATAAGAGAACAACAATTCCATCTCATGTGAACCTGGCCCAAAATTATATATTCCACGATAACAAATCATTTGGGCTTTAAAATCAGGGAAAGTTATTGGAATATCATTTTTGGGTTGGAAAGCCGAACTAGACGCAGACTCCCAAATAAAATAATAAGAACTCACCCAATTCATCCAGCCCGCCCAACCTCTGTTTGTGGAAGGTGTGGTGTGACATACTGACGGAATCAGATCCTCTGGACGTCCATCCTCTGGACGTTTGGTGGACGGTTGGGGATATGGACCGTCTGATTTAATCTCAACGGCTATAAGAGAGCCCCGTGCATTCCACCACACCCGAAAAAAATATTGGCCCGAAAAAAATGAACCGTATGATTTAAATCGGACGGCTCCGATCAAAAACGTCCACTGGACGTTTCAAAAAAACGTCCAGAGGATCCTGGTCCACATACTGACATTATCGATTTGCCTTCCCCTAGCATAATATTTGACTCGTTCATATCTAATATTATGCTTCATATTTCTTAATATATATATATATATATATATATATATATATATATATATATATATATATATATCTAGTTAGTGAAAGTAATGTAAAAGTGAATTGTATAATGCATTCAATCAGTAACAAAATATTATGTTAGCTAAGTGATGTTTAAACATTTTTTTTTTACTGTTTCAATTTTTCAACAAAACAAGTAGTAACCAAGTGAAATTTACTTTTATTGAACTTTTATCGATGAACTATTTACTTTTTCTTCATTTGTTAGTGCTTAATTATCTTTACCATATTTTATTTAGCATTCATCAGTAAACATGTTAAATATAAACCTAAAGTAGATAATATCGTAGAAACTTTCAATTAAAATTAGTTACTGTTTAATACGTATAACCTACGAAGTCTGTTATAAAATATTGTATGAATTGAATGAATTTACGAGTACATCAATTGATTAAAAAAATAGGAAACGTCTTAACAATCGAGATGAATTTAATTTTTTAACAAATGTTATTAACCTGGTCAATATAGACGCTTAACTGGATGTGTGTGGATCCCAAGATCATCGTTTACAGACCTGCATCTAATCTCGTCAGATGTAGCATCACATTTTTCTTTTTTATTATTTTCCATTCTATTTTCAACTTACTAGCCCGTTGACCAATCATTTCAACGGATTCTTCAATTTTTTCTCTTTACAGTAGCAACGACCCGAGGATTCTATCAAATAAAATAAAGGAGTTATTACAGCGTGGAGAGTACAGTGCAGCTGATTTTTATATAGAGGTTCAATTTTCTGCTTGAATTGTGAAAGAAAACAAAATCTTTAGTGCCCGAATTATACCTTTATAACTAAATCATATTAATATATAAACATATATATTTACTTTATTAATATTTAAAAATATCTTTAGTACCCGAATTATACCTCTGCAATGGATACTTTTTGTTAGATGTGCCTAAATCTAAACCATTCATTTAGAATGAAGAATGGTTATGATTTAATGAGAGTTTGAATAAAGGGTCCAGACTTAACTCATATATCCATGGCAGAATTACCTTTAATTTTATTATTATGTTTACAAATAGAATATATCCCCACATCGATAAGTAGCCTTGGATTAATCCCTATTACTTATAAAAATATTAATTTAGAATGTAAACGATTAGACCAATAGTGTAAATATTTAGTTTATTATATATGTTCTGTATTATTGATTGTTTAATCTGATTTGAATTACAAATATAAATTATAAACTCTTCGCTTAAAATGAAAATAAAATTATCATTAGGTTGTAGTATCTTTTTCATAGTGAATTATTAAAAATTGATAATTGATGGAGCAATACAGACGAAGATAAAAAGTCAAGTCTGGTCACAATATATATATTAATATGTTAATCGATATGCTTTTTTTTATTTGAGAACAAAAATATTGTTTGTTTAACAATTTTTTTTTTTTACTAATAAAGCATATTGTTTGTCATTTCGCTCTATTTTTAACATTACTAACGTTTTTATATATCATCAGTTGAGAAAAAAATAATATAAATTGGATGGACGTGATAACTAGTAATTCTTAATATAGGTGCCAGAATCAAATCTTACATGGCATTTCAATTCGATATAAATAAAAATACAATCGCGATTATTAAAAATCGAACATCTATTTACTGGATATAACATGTCATAAAATAATTTATTTGATAAATATTAATAAGTATTAAACAATTTTTCTCGATTTACATACAACATCACTTAACCCATGCTAGAAGTTCCATAGTCAGACTTTGACGCCCCTGATTCACTGACGCGCTATCACTTCTGTAACAAAGTAACGACAGAAAGATGAATTTAAAAGCCACTACCCAATGGGATTTAAAAGTGTTATTCAAGATATAGTGTTTAATAATATATTTCTCGGAATGTTAAATAATACACATATAGTGTAATAAATTGGTTTATAATAGAATTTAAAATATATTATAGAACATTTTCGGTAGCAAGTGAAATGTCAAATCATAAAAAATAAAAAAGCCAAGAAGAATTCTTCTATTATATTGCTCTATCAATAAATATCGATAGTACATTTGTGAGTTTCTTCTTGATAATGTGGCCTTATAAGATTCAGCTTATTTCAAATTTGATGTGAAGACCATTTAGGCGATTAAAAAAAAAAAAAGATATACAAAAGCAAGCATTGACATTGGTTATCATAGTTATTAAATATATACGGTGTTGTTCTCTATTTACATCACAACTAACTATGACATATTAATTTCTCGGAAATAAAAAAACAGAAAAGAATATTATATTTCTTTGACATCAGTATATCAAAGTCATCAATAAAAAAAATAATGTAAATTAAAAATTTTCCGTCACTTCTCCAAAATAAAGACCTCTACAAAATATTAAAAAAT
This sequence comes from Rhynchospora tenuis, assembly GCA_027725995.1. Classification (NCBI taxonomy): domain Eukaryota; kingdom Viridiplantae; phylum Streptophyta; class Magnoliopsida; order Poales; family Cyperaceae; genus Rhynchospora; species Rhynchospora tenuis. The sequence continues at coordinate 53,907,544 of CM050888.1, forward strand.
AAAATATAATCAGACATAAATAACATAATAAAGAAAAACCAAAAAAATCTATAGCGAAAAGGATCAGTTACATAAGATATTAGTTTTATGATATTTTATTTTCTTAAGAAAAAAAAAGGGAAAAAAATTCAGGAGGCCGTAGTAGTGCGCAGGGCGAAATGAAGACTTCCTGTAAAACACGGTTCGTCGGTGGGAGATCTCTCCTATTATTATTATTTTTTTTTTTTTGGCAAATTAAGCCCGTAGGCAGGAGATCTCTCTTCTCATGAACCCACGTGGAAAGCGGTAAGGACTTTTCTTTTCTCATTTTGATTTTTGTTCGGCTAAAAAGAATTTTTAATTTAGATGAAACTTTCTCGATTCGAGGGGGCCTATCCTGACCATGCATGTATTGGCTGGTTAGTACAATAGGAACTCGGATTAGATATCTAAGATGTAAGAAAACGACATTTTTATAGTTTAGTATCTTTAAGTGCTTATGAGGGAGTTTAATTAATTTCTAATTTGACTTTGCTCTTTGGTTGGTGAGGTGGCATTTTCAACATATGCCGGCTTCTATTAAAAACTGAGTGCTTTTTTTTTTTTTAAATAAGTTCTAAGTAATTTCCTTGTACAAATTCTAAAGTGGCCGTTCTACGTAAGTCTAAGTCGACTATTGATGACTAAATAAGGTCAGCAATTTGGGCAAATAAGAAAACTTCAAATTTAATAACACTACTATTACTATTGCTACTAATCATAATAATATTTTTAAATCAGAATTAAACCTTAATTTTTCATATTTATTTATTATTTTAAATAAACAATTAAGATTTAATCTCGATTATTAAATTAGTACACTGCAAAATTTGCTATAATAATAATAATAATAATAATAATAATAATATTAATATTAATATTAATATAATATTATTAATAATAATAATATATTAATAAGTTCTGAATTTTATTTTAGCGCCAAGAGTAATTCGTTAATCGTTACGGCTTTTCAGCTAGTCAGAAAAGGGACGATTTTACCCAATATAGTCAAATTTAAAACTTTCTATATTTTGCAAATAAATATTTTTCTCCTAACTATACAAGGACTATTCCGTCGGCCGCTACATGTGCAAAATCATTTATCACGGTTACTTGGAGGGATCTCCTTCCTCGGGATAATTACCTCCTGTCCCATCTCAAATTTGGGCCTCTCATAATCAACTCATTAATCAACCTCTTATTTCCTCTTCTTTAGTCTAATCAAACTTGTATATCGTTCTATTCATTCTGAGTCCACCACCAAGGCCGAGAAGCAAATAAAGATAATCCCAAAATTGAGACATCTTATGCCCCACACCGCATTTTTTGCATCTAGTTTTATTACGAATCGACTACGATTCGGATCTCCGGACCTCTCAGCTCCCATTAAATTAAATCATCAAGATCTCTTTCAAATGTTTGGACATATATGTCTTTATTATAATTAGTGGTCCTTAAAACCATAATCATGGTTTTACAAAATTATGTTACTTTGGAGTTTTGATGTGAGAATTGTTCTTAAAATTGATGTGTTACTTCGAAAAGATTAAACAATTAGCAACATTTGGAAAAAAAAAAAAAAAAAAATCTAATTTTATCACATTGCTTCTAGAACTAGTGAGATTTCATCTCCGTAATAACATTGTATGTCCATTTAAGTTAAAATGAACTTAGACGTTAGTGTCAAATTATTCCACAATAAGAAACTAACAAATAGCTGGAGACTCCCCAGGAGAGAATAAGCTGGAGACTACTATCTTTCCCTAACCTCCTTATACCTTATTATTATTATCATATTTCATATAATAATTTTCTTTAACCATGATTTCTCCCCATTGATTCCTCCACAGACAACGGGAAGCAATTCCCAATACCTCCCAACGTGCATTCCAGCTCTATTTCAAACCCCATTTCCCTTTCCTTCCCTTCCCCTCGCCTCTTCCTCTCTCTCCTGAACCTTCCTTCATCGGAGCAACTCCAGTGGTCACAATGCTGGGGTGGTGTATCGGCGAGCGCCGCCTCCGTCAGATCCAACGCGGAGCCCGAAATCTAAAGCTCACTTTCCTCTGCCTCCTTTTAACCCTCCTCGTCCTACGTGGCACAATCGGAGCTGGCAAGTACGGCACACCTCAGCAGGATTTCATTGAACTGCGCCACCGATTCATCTCTCACCCCCATCGCGCCTTAGCGGAGCAGCACCAACCCGAACCGAAACCCAAGCAATCCGACAAGGATGACGAACCTCCTCTCCGTTCCCTCAAAGACCCTTACTCTCTCGGACCCAAGATCTCGGATTGGGATTCGCAACGGGCCAATTGGATCCGGCGCCACCCGGAAAGACCCAACTTTTTGACCAAGACCAAACCCCGGGTTTTGCTTGTTACTGGGTCCTCACCCAAACCGTGTGAGAACCCAGTAGGAGACCATTACCTGCTCAAGTCAATCAAGAACAAAATTGACTATTGTAGAGTGCATAACATTGAGATATTTTACAACATGGCCTTGTTGGATGCTGAAATGGCCGGATTTTGGGCGAAATTGCCGTTGATCCGGGCACTTTTGCTGGCCCACCCGGAAGTGGAGTTCCTCTGGTGGATGGATTCTGATGCCATGTTTACTGACATGGCATTCGAGCTGCCATGGGAGAGGTGAGTGGGACCCCACACTGTTTCAAATTAAAAGTTGTTGGGTGCTGAAATTAGACTTAAGTAGCAATAGTAGAAATTAGGTGTGTAATTTAGTATTTTTGTCGTGGGATGAATCCCACCATTGGTGATGGTGGAATGCTACTAAGTTGCATTAACCTTTGGTACAGTTGGGCATTTAAGGATTAAGATAATGCAGGCAATAGCAAACAACTCTAGTCTCATTGTGAACTTTCTTGGGTTTGGTACAGACATACAGTTCATACATGTTTAATTCTTACTGACATAGTAAAAAGCTAGTAAACCTGAACCTGAAGGTCTGCATTGTTGATTTCTGTACTTTTAAGGAATTGATCTAGTTAGCTGGTACCGGGGAACAGTAGTTATGGTAAACTGGTTTATCCATCTCATTAAGTTTTCATTTTCCTATTATCTACATTATCAAAATAGGTATGCACCATACAACCTAGTGATGCATGGATGGGACGAGATGGTTTACAAGGACAAAAACTGGATCGGGCTCAACACTGGTAGCTTCCTTCTGCGCAATTGTCAGTGGTCACTTGACCTACTTGATGCATGGGCCCCCATGGGACCCAAAGGACCTGTCCGTACAGAGGCAGGCAAGATACTTACCAAAACCCTAAAAGATCGACCTGTTTTTGAGGCTGATGATCAATCTGCCATGGTGTACCTCCTAGTAACTCAAAAGGAGAAATGGGCCAACAAGGTCTACCTAGAGAGTGCCTACTACTTGCACGGTTACTGGGGGATCTTGGTTGACCGGTACGAGGAGATGATCGAGAATTACCACCCTGGGTTGGGTGACCATAGGTGGCCTCTTGTTACTCACTTTGTGGGATGCAAACCTTGTGGTAAATTTGGTGATTACCCAGTTGAAAGGTGTCTTAAGCAGATGGATCGTGCATTTAATTTCGGGGACAATCAGATATTGCAGATGTACGGATTTACTCACAAGTCGCTGGCAAGCAGACGGGTAAAACGGGTCAGGAATGAAACGAGTAACCCATTAGAGGTCAAGGATGAGTTGGGTCTTTTACACCCTGATTTCAAGGCTGTGCAACACCATGCATCCTAGGCAGAAAGGTTGTTTCTTTTTGTTTTTTTGTTCTAATTTTTTTGTGGGGTAGATTTTTAGTTACGTTATTTCGTTCTACCTAGAAGAAAAAATGTATTATCGTTTATTTTTCTCATTCGTTTATGTTTGTTCTGGACTCTGTATAAGTGGTCTTGGTATGGTCATGAAATTAGTAAAACTAAACGTAATTTATCTTTTAGATCTTTCTAGCTGATGCCCTTTCTTGTTTCCGTTTTGGTGGTTATACTTACAACTCTAGTTTATACATAGGACATTTGCATCATTGCATGGCTCCAAGAATTGTTAAAACATAGTGTTGTTGTAGTTCTTTCCACTGTAAAGCATTTATTCCATGGTTGGACTATTTACCAATAATTATAGCCGAAGGTATCTGTTAGGCTTGTCTGCAATTAAGAACTACTAATTATTTACTGTAGTTGTCATTTAGATCAGGTGTTTATTGCTCTTGTAATGCTATGATTGCTGATCGATACAATGATATAAGATTTTGTCTTTTCTCGGTTGCCTTCAATTTAAAGTTTGCAACAAGCGTTACTTTTGAATACACAAGTATAAATCTGTATTGTAGCTTGTTTAATACTTTTTTCACATTTCTCTTTATTGCTTTTGTTGTTTTCAATTTGGAGGAAGCAGATAAAGATGTTTCTGATATATGTCAGTTTTATTTGTTGGTTCCTTTGTTACGTGCTGTTTTCCTATAATGAGGTTCCTTTATGCATTTAGGACAAAAGTTAATCCTCTTCTTGACCAATTTAGCAACTGGGCGTAACTGAACTCATCTTTGCAATCTCAAAAAAAAAATAATAATAATAATAAATAAAAATAAAAAATACTTATCTTTCATGGCCATGGAGTATGGCTGCAATTGGGTCAAACTCAAGGAAACCAACAATTAAAATTTAATGTGTTTATTAGATTCTTTAAAAAAAAAATGTTTAGTAGTTATATCAAGCTGAAATCTAACTAGAATTATTTCAAGGTCTCGAAGTCGGATTAATTTAAACTTCACCTCTACATGATTGCATTTGTTGGTATATCCTCTTGCTTTTGTCTCGTATTGTTTTAACAAATACAATGCATGAACTAAAAATTATTATTCTAGGTGGAAAATTTTGGTTATTCGTATTATATCAATTGCACAAAAGAATATTCTAAAACACCATGAATTGAATTACGTGTTGTTGATATTTCAAATTGGTACATTAGTACGTATTAACCGTTTTGAAGTCATGACAATAGCAGCACATCACCACTTATGTTTTTTGAAATACTTGAATAAATAAATAAACGAATAACTTTCAGCAACCAGATTAATTAAATGTACAGCATTTTAATTTTCCCCAGACAACGGAAAGTCCTTCACTCGGATGGGACTAGTATGAATTTTAAATTGTTTTCCAGTTCCCTCAATCTACAATTTATGGAAGTCTAGTTATAAGTATATGTTTGTCAACTGTCAAGATTGCTAATTAATGTATTGTCGTAGATCCCCATCATAATATAAAACTCACTTTTGTACAAAGTTGATGCTTCGATTATACAAGACCGCTCAAATCAGTCAGTTGGATCTCAAAAATAAGAAATTGATATCAAAGCACGGTAATTAGTGCTCGTGTGCAGGAACATGTGTGGATATTCCTTGTGCCATGGCAAAAAAAAAGGCCAAAATCAGCCAAGGAGAAAAGAATAAGTTGTATGTATCAGCAAGCATACATTTTTCAGATTAGTATGGATACATACACTGATACACGAGCATGAGAAATCCCGCCAGTCAATAAACACCTTGTACTACTGACATAACATCCCTTTTATGACCATACATCCTACACTGCATTTCTCCTAAGATTTAAACTTTAACCTACCCAGATAATACAACACTAGAATATTTGATGTTACACTTGAATTCTTAATCTTTATAGTTATATGAAAATTAAAATACAAATAAACCTAAATGATACAACATAACAGCTAAGTACGTCGATAAAAATGATCAGAAGATTTACAAGCACCAAGAGACCACCAATCAATCATCTTTGGATTTGATCCGATGGCTGAGAGGTGCCAGCAGCTGCAACTAGTGGCATTTGTCTTCCATTCGAAACACCATTCTCTATAGGCAGGGATGGTCCCCATTTCTTGTCAGATTCAAGGGGTTCTACCACTTTGACCACTCCATCAGTCAACCCAATTGCAAATTGGGTTGGCTCTTGTGGGTGCGCCGCTAAAACATTGGGATATACTGGTGCATTGCTGAAATAGAAATTTTGGATTATCTTAGTTATCTTCTAAATAGGCAAAACTTGCCACAAGCCCACAAGAATATCTAGAGAAGTTACAGATATATTACAAGTCAAAAAAAAATCTACATACATTGGACTACCCCCATGTGATTGTGCACTTGCTACTTAAAAAGGTCTACTATGTACAAACTATCATACAGCTAAGAAAAAGGTTTAACCTATCAGTAAACATACCTATTCACTGGAGCTGACGTGTATGCTGATGGAGCAATTCTACACCTAAGCCTCAAGTTTTCAGCATCAAACACGCCAATATTACCATCACAGAAAGAAGCAAATACCAATTGGCTGTTACACGAGTAGGTAGCATAGGATATTGGAGCTGACAAAGCATCTTGTGGGATCCACTGAAACAGTATCAGTGAAGTTATATTATGTACGGATCATTTTAGCATGGTTTAAACAAAAGTTCCAAACTCTGGTTTACCATCTGGATAGGATCATTTCTAATTTTACTAGTACAAAACCATTCCATTTTGCAGGATTTGACTTGTGTTAATACAGAAACAAGTAGTATCTCCTGCGTGGATAATAATTTTTAGCTGCTTGAACCATAATTAAACCCAACCACCTAAAAGGAAAATCTAGAGTGGTAACAGTACACAAAAATGAAAAAACAACCAAAAAGATGCAAGCACTGATGAGAGTCTATCAAGTGATTGGTTGTGACTGGTGAGGGATAGAGAATGACGCAAGTACCTGATGTATGCGTTCCATTTTGGCAGCATCATAAATAGCAAGCTGTGTGTCATGCACAACCAACAAACAGCTTTGGTCTGAATTAAACTGCACTCTGGTATCCCCAACAGCTGACTTGCCAGGTGGCAGCTGGATCGAAATTGTTTTCTTTTTCTCCCAACTATTATCAGTATTCCACACACAAAGCTGAATTCAAAAGATTAGACGGTCTCAGTGCATTAAATAACAAAGTTCCCTCACTGTTATTAATCGCATTTATAGGGAGAACAGTAAGGAGTTTCAGACTGTTTAATCCTACTTCTCAGATTAGATTCCATCAATGTCCCCAATTAAAGGTTTCAGAGGAACCCTAGTATGGAAATCATCAGACAGTCCCTAGCAAATATGGACCTTCAATTTCAAATCAGGAGGTCCATCTTGGGCCCCACATTATACCATTAAAACTGAACAGCATAGGCAGAAAGGGGCAGTTGTACAGACAGACTTCATCTGGGCTATCAATTTCAGGGACCATCTAACAATTCACATAACAGAAGCGCTTGATCCCAGATTCATATCCCCGATTGGATCATCCATGTTGCCGATCCAGCCCATTTCAGTAGAGATTTACAATCTAATTGGGTACTAGAATTCTGCTATTCAGCGCATTGATATCTTTACAGGAGATTTACAAAACCTTCTATTTTAGGCACAGAATTTCAGTAACCTCATGATGTTTCAACAAAATATTTTTCTTCTTTTCCTTTATTTCTATTACTTTTATCATTAAAATGCAGTGTTTAACTAGCTTGCATTACACAAGCAAAAGAAAAGTGCTTTCACAACATATCAGCATGAAGAATCAAAAGTATGATATACAGCACCTGTGCATCAGCTCCGGATGAAACTAGTATATTGAGTGCATTGGAAAAGGCTAGTCCAGTTATCCTCTTTTGATGACCTTTGAGTTTTGTTTTCACCTGAAGAAAATTATATTAGATCGATGAACTCAAAATGAATGTAGAGTTTGCACAAGGGGGAGAAAAGAGCCAGTACCTCGTCAACTCTGACATTATATATATGTATGGTAGAATCATCCATTCCTATTGCTATAATATTATTGTCTTGTGGGTGGAAAGCTAAATACGTTGAAGCTGGAGGTGGTGGCATAAAGGTCGTCATCACCTATTTCAAGTGCACAGAACAACATTAAATGCTGCTATACAAGGGCAAGAATTATCATTGAGTGTGCATTTAAGTAAAGCAATGAGATGAACCTTAAAGGTCATCATGTTAAACAAAGAAACTTTTCCACCACATGCGGACATCACATAAGAGTCGTTCTTTGAGAGAGCAATACATGGCACAGCATCCTCGGGATTGTTACCAGATATATCATTCGCCATGACATTACCGCTGTTGGGCTGCCAGTGTTGTGGCACGACGCTAGCCGTGGCCTTCAAATGATAGCAGTTGGTCAGATTACCAGCAAAAAAAAAATCCTAGTAGTTTTTTATGAGTTTGTCTTTGTTTAAATATAATTTGAATATAGTCATGAAAGAAATCTGAAACTAAGAGAACATGATAAAAGGTAAAATAGCAAAAACTACTATTTTTACATCCATGCTCATCTCCTGAAATGAGCATATAACAAAATAACTTCTAACCATATTACTGTACCTTTCCACTAGGATTCTGCTCATTACGGGGCCATTTCCAGAGCCTCTGAACTCCATTCGAGGTTAAAGCCAACAATCCAACACCCGAGTTTGTGTATAATAGTCTTCCAACCTGCATCAATAATTCAATATATATGTATTGTTTGAAAGGTATATATATATATATATATATATATATACACTTAAAATATATTGCAAATATTTAATTCTTTCTTTCTTCCCTTCTAGAATCCTTTGAAATGAAAAAAGTGATAGAAATAACCTTGTGGCCAGAGTCTGGGGTTTCTGGCACAGTAATCACACGGCACTGTTGTGGGTTCAAAATATCGGCTGATTCCCAAGGTTTTGATTTGTCAGCCACATCTTCGAATTTTGGTTTTTCTACAACAACCCTTGCTGAAGGATCACCTCCATTCTACAAGAATCAAATTTCAGAATAGTAAGCAACTAGCTTGTCAGAAAACAAATCACTGCTTGGTACCCACAATACACAATAAATAAGTACCAGCTTCATCTCAATGGTTAGATAAAAGTTTAGATCAACCCAATACCAGAATTGGAGATGGCCTTGCCGGAGAGGTTCTCTCCAGGTGCTCCACCTTCCCGATGCTAGGAGACATACTTGCAACTGGAGGTGCTCCTGACGCCTAGTTAAGGATGCAGACAAAAGAAGACAGAAGTCAGAAGTGAGATATCTACTTCACCAGTGAAACAATGTTAACTTCAATGTCAATGAAGTTTCTTACCTTAATAGGAGAAGCCTCATATGGATGAGGTCTAAAGGCCTCAAAAGACCTCCCACCAAATGATCGTAAAAGCCTAAGGCCATCAGCATTAGCAAGTATTTTAACTCCATTGTCGACAGTAGTAACAGCAAGAAGATTCCCTTCTTTGTTAAACCTCAGGCGTGGGAGGCTCTAATAAAAGTTTGAATAGAGGTGGTTAAACAAAGTTGAAAAGCCATGCAACAGATAAATACAATGCCCAATTTAATACATGCATAAAAACAATCAGAATAGAAAAGTTGCATTCCACATAACTTCTAAACTAAAAGCATATAAAATATGGCATGAGAACTTAATCTTCCAAATTACAATGCCTATTCTGAGTCTAATAAAATTAGAGATACTTTTGCCTAATCACTACCAGTGCTGCTAAATATGGAACATATGTTCAAGGAAGACAAGTCATAAGTAATAGGCTTATGAGCAAGTATATCTCCTTTGAATGACATATGGGCACATATCAAAACTGAACACAGAAAACGTTCAAGAAAAAGACAATATTAAGTTGACAAAATGATTCACCGGAAGAGCACCCTCAGCTTCCGTACTAGTCAGCATGTTGGTATTGTCGAAATCCCAGAACTTGATCTGGTTATCCTCCCCTGCCGCCAAGAATCGGTTCTGAGCCGTGTCAAACTGCACTACACCATTTGATTTTTTGCGAAAGCCAGTGTAGGTCCTTTTTATTGCACCTTCGCTTTCATTCCATTCAACCAAGAAGGAATCTCCCTCTTTGCTTGTGCCACAAGAGAACAACCTTCACAAACAAATAAATTAATATCTAATCAAAATTCATTGCTTAATAAACTGTCCACTGGCTTTGGCATTCCCTTTAGGCCCTGATCAAAATGATTTTTACGCGGGATTTCATTTCATTGGAATTGATTTTGTGAGATTTCATTGGGTCTAATAATATAGAAATTCCGACCAAATGACATAAAATCCATCCATTTTGATAAAAACATTTCTAATGAAATAAAATCCTATGTTAAAAAAATGCCATTCTGATTAGGGCCTTATCTTTTTTGTTAGAAAAACTCATTGTTGAGTTTTAAAAGTTTGCCTGTTTCAAAGACACAACTAAATGAGAGTTTTCATACAAAAAGAATAACTTATAAGGATAACTGTCCAAATGTATCATTTCCAAAAGGAAGAGATTTTTCTTACCTACTACCGTCAGCGCTATATAGCATAGTAGTACACCAGCGACCAGGTGCCTCATAATCAACCCTAGATCCCATGTTGTCATAAAGCCATGCCTTGATTTTTCCATCAAGAGATGTTGAGAAGATGAACTACAAGGAGTGGAGAATACTAATCAGCTGCCATTAATTAATTACAGCAGAGAGGAGATTTTAATCAAGAGGTCAACTGAAGAGTGCCATAAGAGTTTGTAAATTGAATACCTGAATGTTTTCTTTATGATGAGGTAATATAGAGTAGACAGGAGCATCATGCCCTTCAAAAACATATAGCCGTTGACCATTCAAATCCCATACCTAAAATAATAACAAATCTATATAAAATTGAATCATACTAATGAAACACAGGACATCTAGATAGGTAAAGGTCATGCCTTAATGAGCTTATCATCTCCACAAGTCACCACGCAAAGTTGCTTGTTTGGATTTGAAAAAGCTATGTCATTAACTGCACCTGTATGAGCATCAATCTAACGTACCAAAAAGGAAATAAGAATAATTGAAACTTATATTTAACTTGAATTTCAAAAGAATAAAGTTAAGTGCAAATTGTACCTCCAAAACTTGACGTAGTTCATTTGGTGATTGGAATGCATGCAACTGAAACAGATTTTTTGAGAATGCAACGCCTGCACAAGGTGGAAGGAAAAGAAAAGATAAGTATAAATTAATATAGGGGTTTATCTTTGTCTTTTAATGAGGACACCTACCAATTAAACTTCCATCAGGGCTCCATGCAACTCGAGTTGTCGAAATGGAGGGCTCTTTCGCCGTGTTACTCTGCTCAAACAGAGAAAATAGGACATGATCACTAAAAGGAAAAAATAAAACAACAGAACTTAAACCAAATGCACTGAATAGTAAAACCAACTCAATACCCAAAAAAAAAAAAAAAAAAAATAGAACTTGCATCACTCGAAGCTCATATATACACATCTAATACCTTGAAAGGCTTTGTGACTAGTCTCTCTCGAATGCCAACCTCCCAGAGGCTCACATCCCCATTTGCCGAACCAACTGCATGAATACAGTTCATGTCATGTAATGGGATAACTTTTTAACTTAAATTACAAATTGAAAAAATGAACAGAGAATAGAAAGGCATCTTACCTAGAAGAAGAGTGTGATGTGAAGGATGGAAATCCATGCTGGTTACATTAGAGCCTTGTGCGAGTGAACAAGCAACTACTCTTGGGAGATCATCAAGGGACCATGATACTTGTGGTATCGGTGCAGGGTAGGTGACCTGATCAAAACCAGATAGGTAAGAGCAACTTAAAATGGGGATACAAAAGAACAGTCATCCAAGGGGTACAATTACCTCTTCACCATGAGGGTTTGGTCGTAAACGTTTCATCAGTGACTCTGAGTCTGCAGTTTGGTAGTCTGACATTGCCCTTGGGTGCTTTAACACAGAGACTGCTAAAAAGGAAAATTGTACATGAAAGTAAGTGCTCATCATCTGTGTAACAAATTCTATATCCTTAATCACATTGCCACATTTCCATATTCTGAAGCATTTTACACATTTTGCGTTGAGGGACTCATAACCCATAATAAGGAAAGTACAAACTATCTGCGGTTCAAACATAATATCATGAAAATAGTTGACTACTAGGGAGTTGAATAGTTTTCAAAAAATACCAAAAGAACTCTTCACATTCACCAACTAAATATCTGAACCTCCCAAACAATATCTTCCCCATAATAATGTCTAGATTTACACGATCGATAATGTCATAAAATGAGGTAACAAATTATAGTAAAATAATCTGACTAAAACCTTGATTTGGAGGCAAAGCTACAGAGGAAGAGGTGACAACAGCAGGTTGAACGGCAGAAGAAGCAACAGCATTAGCCATCCATCCAGCCAACGCATTTGGATTTGCTGCAGCTGGAGGAGGTGGAAATGGCTATACATATATTTCATACAAAAAAAAATGAAGTCATCATCAAATAGGAAATATGTTAACAAAAACATGGACCAGCTTAATCTGTATAAATTAAATGGGTCCAAGACACTTACCCCATGAGCACCCAGTGGTGCATAGGTGGGACCTGCTTTTGGAACAGCAGCGATTGGTACAGAGGCAGTCCCAGGACGTGGCCCACTTGGAGGAGTACATGTATGGTCCACGAAAAGAGTCTTTATGTCAGGGTTTGGCCTTGGATTCTTACAAAGCTGGTGCTGCCAATTCAGGCTTTAAAAAGAATTGCAAATCAAACACAATATATTGCAGTGCATGAACAGGATGAGTCTATAGCATTGTGAACATTGTTTTACCTTTGGTTGATAAGAGTGCGCAAACGAGAGGCCTTCAGAGTAGGAAAAACCAATTTTTCTCTGAAAAGTGGGTTTGCTTCAATTAGCTTTTTTAGCTCCATTAGCATTATGCTGCGTGCAGATTTGGTGTCCCCGTACTTTGATAATTGTTCATTTTCTCTGAAAATTAGGTCACAAAAGGAAAAGAGGAAAAGAATCTTAGCTACTAGAAAAATATATATATATTCATAAAGCAGTACCATTTCTGGAAACTTGAAAGTTCATTTCCAGGAGAAACTTTAGGTTTTGGTCTTTAAACTTTTTCAAAGGAAGTTCAAGGATCCATTTTTTTGGGACATTTCAAGCAGGGACAGATGCAGAAATATTAAAAATGGGGGTAAACTATTAACTAAATGAAATTGTGCAGTTATAATTTAAAAATACTTGTCAATTTATAAGTATGGTGAGTCAAAGTAGAAATTTTAAACAAGAAAGATGGGGGTCAAACTGTATATATATAACCAAATTTTCTTAAAAATCAATATAATTCAACACACCGGAAATTGTCAAGCGTCAGAAGCTGTGTAATTTCCTTGTATAATTCTTCATTGAATGTTGAAAAGACCTTTAAGTCCTTCACCAAGATCTCAACGGCTTTTGCTCTGTCATGCCTACAACAATTAAAGAAAAGGTAAGTGGCATTTTTGTTTCTTATTTGCTATAGTAACATCAGGTTCCATACTAGCTGTCCTGCAATTCAGTAATAAACCAGTCAAGTTTGCTGCCAGTACCTACCAACTAACAGTAAAACCAACACACAAATTAAACAATTTCCACTTTTCCTGGTCCTGTATTATTATCTGATATGTATCCTGATATAGTTTAACAAGAAAATTCTCAAAACATATACTAGTGAAGCTGCATAAATTATGCTAAAATGTCAGTTCAGGGCCACGTTGGCAAACTACCAAGGCCAAGAAAGAAAATAGCACAATGAATAAGGAAACAGAAGAGATAATCGCTGTTACTTGTCAAGGGCCTCGAGATACTTCTGTTTTCTGATCTCAAAGAAAATCTTCATAGAGTAACGATTGTCATCAACCTTGGTAAAGCCAGACAGATATTTCTCAACTTCATCCCACTCCCCACCAATCACCTTCTCCTCAAAGTATTTCATGTTGAAGAAGAACCCTGACTCCTGCTCCAGCCTGAAACAAGGGCCCAAAACACGATCATTTTTAGAACAACTATTGCTACAAAAGGTGCTGTACCAATTGGATTATGACAATACCAGCACAAAACTGCCACTTCTGTGTTCAGTAATATAGTCATACACATGTTCACAATTTAAATTACAACAATACAAGTACAAACAAAATAAAACCCGAATATCATACAAGCATATTATTCATATATTTATTTCACCTTTCTCATTTTCCCCCTTTGTTTTGTTGTTCAAGTCAGAATCTCTTATTACATGACACATAAGTTCTGATACAAACTGCTGAATGTTGCAGACAGGATTTAAAAAAGAGCCATATCAAAATAATCTTCAAATTGGTCCATGATTTTTATATATTATTTTGATTCCTAAAATACTACAGGCACTTGATTTCGAATATCTCCAATTAATTAAATCCTGACTACTGAATGTACTCTAATAAATGTGTCGTTTCTTTATTTCGATATGGCCAGTTACATCAACTTCCACCCAATTATATAAAAAAAAAAAGATAAAACCAAAATAGTTATTCATTAGCATATGGCCAAAATATAATCCGCAAAAACTAAAGTATTCGCAGTTAAATGACCATGCTGCCCTCAATGCAAAACTTTAATGAAGTAATAACTGATAAGGAACTGCGAAAGCAGCACGGAGGTTTACTTTTCAAACTAGAAAACCTGATCTAAAAGAGTGTAAGTGTGTAACAACTATATATGCACAAATTGGCTGAACAACCTGAAAATTGCACTTTTGTAATTAAACCCACAAATGTCATTTTACAGAGAAAACCATCTAATCATTGAAAATTGCAATTTGGCGCTAATCACGTCCATTTTGCATCTAAGAACGCCCCTCAATGATCCATTTATTCTTCGACTGACATGTGGGCCCCACATGGTAAACAGAGAAATATACCAGGTGGACCCGGTAAGGTATGGTGTGTAATGTCTAAATCTTTTTTTTTAAAAAAAAAAAAAGCTGATAAAAGGTTTCTTCCTCTACTCCTCTACTCACATGTTAGGTAGCCAAGTAATAAATTTAAAAACACGTCAAATTTGAAAGACAGAAGAAAAGAAAAAAAAAATAGGAAAAAACTCACCTGTGCACGGATTCCTTGAATTTCTCCTCATCTAAGAATTGCAGAATGAGAAACACGAGCTCTCGACTCAGAGATGACATTCTTCCTCAAATTCACTCTCAAAACTGCTAATTTGGAGTGTCGAGAGCCAGAAAACTCAGATTAAAGCCTCAACCCAACGAGAAACGGAGACGAAGGGGTGTTTCCAGATCAGAGATTTCACGAATCAAGCCGCTCTAGGGT
Source organism: Rhynchospora tenuis (assembly GCA_027725995.1). Taxonomy (NCBI): domain Eukaryota; kingdom Viridiplantae; phylum Streptophyta; class Magnoliopsida; order Poales; family Cyperaceae; genus Rhynchospora; species Rhynchospora tenuis. The sequence continues at coordinate 53,922,780 of CM050888.1, forward strand.
TCTCTAACATGGAAAGAAAGAGAGAGGGAGAGAGAAAAGAGAGGGGGAGAGGAATTCTTTCACGCTTTGTTCGATGCAATGCAGTCCTCTCTTTCTCACCGACTTATCGTTTCATAAGTAGAATCGCTTTTTAGATAAGTTATTGTTCTTATCAGATAAGTAGGTGTGCTTATGAGATAAGTAGTGGGGTACTTTGATAAGCCGTGTTAAGTGGTAGAAATCGGTTTCAGCGGATTCGAAAGGTCGATTAAATCGGTTGAGGGAGTTTTCGTGGAATCCGGTAGATGAGAAAATGACGTCTTGGAAAGATTAATCGTGGGTTGTACGATAAATCGGCGAGATTAATCGTGGGATGTACGATAAATTGGATGAGAAGATCGCTTCTTTCTTTATTTTAAAAATTTAAAGACCGTAGGCAAGAGGAGAACGATTCAACGAGTTCTCGTTGGTGAGTTGTTTAGAGAAGGTCACTGTACGTGCGTGCATTAAGACGGGAGTGTTCGGATCTTCTGTGCATCGATACTGTAAGGACTTCTGTGCAGCTAAGAGCTGCGCTTTCCGGATTGAGAAATTACAGCTGTTGGTGCACGTGTTTATTTTGTTCGTCTTGCTCTGATGATATAAGAAAATCGTCAGCAACGCAATCTGCTATAGTCCGGATCTTTTTATTCAATTCTTCTTAACAAATTTTTTTTTTTTTTTTGAAACAAGTAGGCTGCAAAGCCTACCACTTCCATTTATCGAAAGCAAAAGTTTTACAAGATACACTTACAAACCTCTAGCGCACACAAGCTACTGTGGTATCAACATGATACCAGTACCTAACTGCTATCTAAACCCTATACTTTTTAAAGTCAGAATCAAATAGGAAAGCAAGCAACCCATATGCCTACCACCTCCTGTTACCAGCATTAACCAACACCTAATACTCACTGTCTGAGTAAAGTTATTACAAACAACAATCCAACACTTAACAGACAACAAAATGAATACATGTAGCTTATCACACATTAACAATTGTGGCAAACCCCTCCAGTCCTTGAACAGCAACAATCTCTGCACCATCTAGCACCACATCTTCCTGTCTTCCTGAGCCACCTCCCATTTCGCCTTCTATCTGCATAGGGAATTCCAAGAATGCTGATGCTAGGATTTGCACTATTTCCTTCAGATTCCCTGGCCACATGTCAGACCAGTATATTAAGAGTTTATGAATCTCCAGACCGATATACTTTAAACTGGAATTCGGCTTATCTTCAAAAATATGCTTATTCCTAATATTCCATATAATCCATAAAATGGCACAACAACAAATTCTAAATGCATTTTTATATCTTGCATCAATGGATCCTTCAATGCTACATAAATCTTCAAGTCTAGCTGGTATCCTGATATTGAATTGTGCTAAAAAACGTGCCCATATACTCTGCACACTCTGACAAGTGAAAAACATATGATCTAAACACTCCATCTCTGTGCAATAGCTACACTTTACCTCCCCCTGCCATCCCCGAACTGCCATATGCACTCTTGTTAACAATCTTCTTTTGCTGACCAACCAAAGGAACATTTTTATTTTGAGAGGAATTTTCATATGCCAAATTAAACTGTTGGCATTATTATCTACCCCTCTCCTGTCAAGCCATAAGTACATAGATTTGGTGCTATAAATCCCATTTGAATTTTGCAACCATCTAACTTGATCGGCTGCATCATTGAGTGGATAATACATAGCAATTTTAGCAAGCATCTCTCTAAGCATTCCGATCTGTCTAATTGATAGCTGTCTCTGGAATTGTATTGAATTGGCAATATCACTAAACACCTTCTCCACTGTTATATTAATATCAGCACTAATTTTAAACAGTTCATAAAACGTAATACTAAGAGACTGATCTCCACACCACTTATCTAACCAGAATTTCACATTAGATCCATTCCCTATCTGAAATCCTATATTCAAATTGAAAAACTGTTCCATATCTTTTAAATTTTTCCAAAAGACAGACCATTTGGCCTTATTTGTGCAGCTTTGATATTTTGCTAACAAAATATCTTTCCACCACCCTTGATGATTATTATCTCTAATTTTCCATAACCATTTGCACAGTAAAGCTTGGTTCATATTATGCAGATTCAAGACCCCTAATCCCCCTTGATCTTTGGGCCTACAAACATTTGTCCAGCTAACTAAGTGATATCGTTTCTTACCTTCACTATGCCAAAGAAACTGACTCCTGATCTTATCTAACTGTTTTTGTATAGTTTTTGGCATCTTGTGGACAGTCATCATATAGAGGGGCAAAGCTGATAGAACACTATTTATCAAAGTCAATTTACCTCCATAAGATAACAGATTACCCTTCCAACCCTGTAACTTCTTCTGAAACTTATCTATAATGACACCCCAATCTCTATTTCTTATCTTCTTCCAATGAATTGGGATTCCCAAATATGTTAAGGGAAAATTAGCTACAGGGCAACCAAAAATGGAAGCTAAATGATCTACTCTTTCATCTGGGATATTTATAGGATAAGCCTCTGATTTTTCATAGTTTATTTTCATACCTGATAAGGCTTCAAAACCTATGAAAGTCCACTTAACAGCCTGCAGCACCTCATCTTCTGCTGTACAAAAAACTATGGTGTCATCAGCATAGTGCAAATTGGTTAAACTATGCCCTTTATGAATCTTTGGACCTAACCCCCTAATAATATTCAAATCTTTTCCTTTCTGCAACATTTGATTGAGGCTATCTGCAACTAAATTGAATAAAAGGGGAGAAATGGGATCACCTTGTTTCAATCCCCTCTTTACTAAAAAATAATCAGATACATTACCATTCACTTTCACACTAATCTGACCATTAACTAGTAGCTCTTGGATCCAATGAATCCACTTATTATCAAAACCCCTAGTTCTTAAAATTTCAAACAAAAAATCCCAATGAACTCTATCATATGCTTTTTCCATATCGATTTTCAGCACCACTCCTTGTTGTTTTTGTATCTTAGTGGAGTGAATTATTTCACTAGCACATATGACATTATCTAGAATGTATCTCCCTTCTAAAAAAGCTGCTTGAGCAGGATCTAACAATCTATTCAACACTGGCACAAATCTGCTAGTAAGAACTTTAGTAAACCATTTATAAATGCAATTGATAAGGCTGATAGGTCTGTATTGTCTTATTTCAGCAGCATCAATCTTCTTTGGTAACAAACAAATCACAGCCTTATTCAATTTCGAAATCCTAAGTCTATGGTGATAAAAATCATCAAACATCAATAAAATATCACCTTTGATCATAGGCCAATATCTCTGATAGAAGCTAAAAGGTAAGCCATCTGGTCCTGGGGATTTATCTGCCCCAGAACTCATAAGTGCTTCATATATCTCTTCCTCAGAAAATGGCTTGGTCAGAGATAAATTTTCAAACTCATTAACCATCTGATCTACCTTCCAAAAATCTGGTGCTAACACTGCATATTTCTCTCCTGGAATGCCAAACAAATGTTTATAATACTCAGAGACATGATTTTCAATTATTTCTAAATCATTGGTAACATCATCACCAACTTTCATGCTTAAAATCAAAGCTCTTTTCCTTTTCTGATTTGCTATAGTATGGAAATATCTAGTATTGCTATCACCTTGCAATAACCATTTCACCTTGGATCTATGCTGCCAATGAATATGTTCAGATTGATATATTTCATCTAACAATTTAATATTTTCATGATACCTATTATATTCTTCCTCTCCCCAATCTCTATGTTCTTGAATCTGTTGTAAAACCTCAATTTCATCTAGATATTGATTTTTCATTCTCCTAATCAAACCATAATAATTCCTTGCCCAACCTTTCATATGTTTTTTAAGCTTCTTAACGTTTTTGTTCCAGTTTTTTGCTAAATCTGTCCTACCTCTTAGATGTTGCCACCAACCAGGTAAGAAATTATTAAATTCCTCAATTTCACCCCATGTTTTATCATAACTAACACTAGAATGAATTGTATTTCTATCATTTCCTGTACTTAATAACAAAGGGTTATGATCAGATTTATATCTAACAAGAGACTGAACCACTACCTTTGGGAAATTATATTCAAAATCAGCACTACACATAAATCTATCTAACTTTGCAAAATGAGGTCTATCTCTCATACTAGACCAAGTGAATCTGCTCCCTGAGGTAGGTAAATCAATAAGGTCTAAGTTAGAAATCATATTATTGAATCTTGCAGCCCCACTTATATTAAAGTTGAGCCCATTTTTTTCATATCTATACCTAATGACATTAAAGTCCCCAAAAATTAACCAAGGACCATCCCATAGATCTCTGAGTGCTTTTATCTCCTCAAAAAAGACATTTTTTGAACTACTAATAGTGGGCCCATAAACCACAGTAATACCAATCTCTATATTCTTATGCTTATCTTGCAGAATAACAGAAAGACTATACTTCAGATTCAAATGATTGATTAAAGTAAATTTCACACTATTGTAACCAAAAAGAATCCCTCCAGCACTACCCATAGCTGGTAACCAAATCCACTCCATATCTGAACTACCACAAGAATTTAAAAATCTTTTAGAAAAATCTTTTTTTTTTGTTTCTTGCAGACCAATAATATCTACCTTATATTTTTTCAGCATATCTTGCAAATACCTCCTCTTATTACCCTTTCTCATCCCCCTTATATTCCAAGAGATGATATTCATTTTAATTGATATTGAGAGACCCCACTAATTATCTGGTCTAATCTAATCCTTTTATCTCTATCCTTCTTTATAAACTTGGCACCATATTGTATCTTAAACTCCATTTCCTCAATTGCACTATCAAACTGTTTCTTAGATAAAGTTCTCAGAAACTTGACACATTCTACACTATCATTCAGAGAATTAGCTAGTTGTACACCTACACTTTGTAACATAAAGACTACTTGTTCATCAGACCAATCCACAAAGGGAAACTCAGAGATATGTTGATGATTACCTGCCACAATAGTTGTTTCTAGATTCTTTTCTTTGGTTCTTCTAACGGCCTTAGTCTGTACTGGTACTTCAGGATCATTCATTTTCTGTCTTATGCTCTGCCTTGTGGTGTGTACTTGCAATTCAGGAAACACCTGCTGTAGAGGTTGAATGTTCTGCACTTCTTCAACTCCATTCTGCAAGCCATCTTGATCATTGATCTGTCCCCCCAGGAACACTGCATTACTATGATGCATAGACTCAAAAATCACCAATTGCTGGTTTACCTCCTTTTCCCCTTCCTCAGCACTTCCAGTATGATTTTCTGCTGCTACATTCATCACTGGTTCTTTGTTTGTCCCTTTCTTTGGCACTGTCATCCCTTTCTCACTCCCTCTCTTCTCATTCACAGCATATGCCTCATTAATCTGCCCATTTACTGGTGCAATCACACTCTCCACTGTTACATCTTGATCAGCTAATTCCTCCATATTATACTGTTCTCCCCTCCTATCTGTTACCTCACCATACTCTGATTCAGCTATAATCTCCTCATCTATATGCTCTTGCTCCTCATACCCATCATCACCATCATAGTCTACTAACTCTTCATCCTCCCCTTCTTCTTCTGGTATGTTTTCAGGGTTAGATGTAGAGGGATCAGTGTTAGTAGTACCAGATTTCTTAATCCACACCTTTCTGCGCTTGTTTTTCATAGGAGGAGGATCAATTTGAGTTTCCAGTATAAACTTCACTCTCTTCCATCGCCTCTCCCCACCTACAGGAAAAACAATTTCCTTGAAGGCTGGAATTTTGTGAGGATCGGACACACCGATACGCAGCTTAGCTTCATGCAGATCTACTCTCTCAAGAGTGTTATGATCGATCTCCAAAATCACTCCAAAACCCTTCACCAGCTTTGCAAACTCGTCGGGCGACCAGAACTTCCTTGGGAAGTCGAGCACACGAATCCACACACTCTTCAACTTGAAACCTCCCTCTACATAATCATTCCATGATCGCACCTCAAACCACTGATCTTCTAGTTTAATTGACTCCCTCCTCAGCGCTTTCTCTTTCCACCAGCCTGGTCCATCCACCAACACCTCACCCTCACACCATTGAGCAGCCTTCCATGGAAATTGAGGTGAAATCGACCTCAAAGCAGCCAGAATGCGATCTCTCCCGATCTGATCTGGATCGCGAAGCATAATGCTACGCTTGAACTCTTCTTCAAGGGCACGAGACAAGGGAGTCTCCTCAAAATGGATCAGATCAGGCGCCATTAGCTGAGAATCTTGGTTAGGGTTTGTTGGAGGAGAAGAAACGAGACTAGGTTTTGAAAAGGAAGATGAAGTTTTTTGATTTGTGGTTGTTCTCGGAGGATTGAGAGGTGTATTTATAACGGTGGTTTCAGGGGGAAGAGATGGTGTCGAGTTGTTGCCAGCTGTCTTCTTGCACTCCCAAGAACGGTGGCCAACGGCATTGCACGCAAAACACACCACTTTGTTCGGACAAGAACTCGCAAAATGACCCGCGTCGCCACATCGGAAACACAGCGGTCTCCGTGGTGTTGATTGCCTCCGAATTGATTCTATCTTTTGTCTTGCTCTGGTAGCCAACTCCTCTCCAGTTCTTGGCAACTTCTTGACTCCAGTCGGAGGTGGTTTGTTGAGTATTTCTTTGAATGGTATCTTGATCGCTGCATCTTGTATGCCGATCGCCTCACCTCCGACAACTGGGCCCCCAACATCAGTCGTCAAAGATGCGGATAACTCCCCCAGCACCGAACCTAGCGTATCTATCGCTTGTTGTAGAAAGACCACTTTGCCCTTAAACTGATCTAACGGAGTCGACAAGGTCGCTACCCCACCACCGGGGGGACTCCCTGTCAGTACCAGCGGCGCCACCCCTCCGTTAGTTAGCGGAAGGGAGGTTACGCTCATCGCAACAAAGAGAGAAACTAAAGAGAGTTGAGAAATTTGTAGTTGTTATCTTTTCCATTTAGAACATAATGGTTATGTCATTAACGTTCTATTAAAGAAAAAAGAAAATGAAAGAAAAATTTTCTTCTTAACAAAATCATTAAAGCAAATAAATATAAGGATATTATCCTGTATTATGAGCTGTCTTCTTTGATACAATGAACTAATTATTGTTCATAATTGGATACTTTAATACGTAATCATATTTGGTATACTTTTTCCTTTCTAGGTAAACACCATCTTATTTGGAACTTTCAAAGGTAGGACACGAGTCTTGAGTTGGATATCTTGAATTTAGCTCGTTAATAATTCGAATTGGCTTGAGTTGAACACTTTTAAAATATTTGATCTGACTTAAATTAACTCATCTCCAATTTGACTATTTGAGATAACACGCGAGTCATAAGTCGACTCAAAATAAAATTGTGTACTTCAAAATTTCTTTAATTTGTATGATATTTCGATATTAAAACTAATTGATATGCAATATTATAAATAAGAAAAATATTGTCATTTTAATTTTTTTCTATTCATGGAAAACAATACCTTGAAACTTAATTTCATGTATGTTGCAATTGTCTGAAATGAAAAGATATAATAAAAAAATCTTATAATTCATATAGATTCGCTGAAATTTGGTTTCAGCGGTCAGTCGCATATTGACAAAATTGAGTCCAGGGGCAGAGAGAAGTCGAGAACAGGGGCAAGAGGGATTGGCCCCGCTAACAGTTGAGAGCTTGAATAACTAATTTTTTATAAAGTTTAATATTAATGATAAAATTACCTTCAGTTAATTTAGTATTTGAGAAAAAGCCCCTCAATATTAGAAAACTTTCATTACTAATTTTGTAGAAAGTCCAATATTAATATTAATGAATAATGATGCAAAATATTTTGAATTAATTAAGTTTTTTCGGGCCCTAACTAAAACAAAAAGTTTAAAATTTTGCCCGCCCTTTTACGATATTTTTCTCTCGTCTATGTGAAATGTGAATCAATTCACTGAAGTCACGTGCAATCTTGTGATTTGCGAGACTTCGGTGCTCCGTTTTCCGTCTCTCTTGTTACCACTTACCAAGTTTCTTCAGTCTCGCCTCCCTCTCTCCTCCAACTTTAAATTCCGACTCCGCCGCTGATTGAGTCAATATAGTTACTTGTTCTTCTAAATACAGGATTAGACTATTTCTTTTAGTGATGAATTGATGTGGCCTTTGAACAGTACATAGAGATCAGGGGTTCAATTTTTCTCTTAAAAGAACAAAAGTGTCACCAGTATTTTTTACCTAAGGGCACTAATATCAGTTAATTGTTCCGGCCAGTACAAAGTGGTGCCATTTTATTAGCCAGCCATTGTGGAATTGTGGACATACTTGTGCAACTGCTGGCTTATGCAGCAAGAACTCCTTGTAGAAATTGTAAAGGGACCGACCAAGTAAGCAATACTAATTTTAAAAAAAAAAAATGGAAGAAAAGTATTTTTGGAAATGTTCAACAGAATTAACCTATGAGAGTTTGATATGTAAACATTTATGGATTTTTTTCATTATAGTAGTGAAATCTTTATAAATTCTGAAAAAAGTAATATAAGAAATAAAAAAAAACCAATAAGTATATTATGTGATTTCAATATTGGGTAGCTTAGATGATCATTCGGACATGAAAAAAAATATAATTTATTTGTTTACGGCCGAAATTTAAACATGTACACAGTATAAAAATTTACATAACTAATGCTCGGCAAGGTAATATCACAATTAGTGGAGTGGACACTGGACATATTGTTTCGTCAAGAACCCACGTTGGATAATTAATTAACACTATTATTTCTCTAATGAAATCAATTGGGCTGGCAACGAGCCTAGCTCGAGCTAGCTGACCTTAGCCCAAACTTAATTTGAAATTAATTCGAGTTATATCGAATCAAATCGAGCTAATATTGAGTTTCATAACGAGCTAATCGAGCTGAATTATAATAACTTTTATGTATATCTTAAGCAAGTGATGTACAAATAAATTAAAATTTATTAATTTTATGTTATTTTGATTTATAAACTAATTATATTTTTTACTTTACAATAATTATAAATTAGTTAAGAAATCATATATCGAATCAATTTCAAATAAAAGTCGAATCGACCTCGAGTGAGCCACGAGACACGAGCTTTTTTGTCACTGAATCAAAATTAAAATATTTCCTCCAACCTCCTTGTTCTATTTTTGCAATAATGCATTAGAAAGTTCAGGTCGATTTATAAATTACGATTTTGAAGTCACTCATATACAAGGGCGAAGCTATGCTTTGATTGGTGGGTCCAGGGACTCACCTTGAAATTTTTTTTTTTATTATTTTGGAGTAGTAATTATATGTAAATAAGAAAATTTGGATGGAACCATCTAAAAAAATTCAAAGGACCCATCTTAGGAAATCAAAATTGATTTGTTTCCTCCCGCGAGGGAAAACTTGTAGGAAATATTGTTGTAATTTTTAATTTATTGATTGTCTTGAATTATTATTTTTGAATATTAGATATATTATCGTAGATTTTGTATCAGTATTATAGATATATTTGATTTCTCATGAATTTTATTTAAGTTCATTGTTTTGGAATTGTTTATTTAAAAATTATTGTTATACTATATATAACTATATTGGACATTATGTCGTACATATGTTTTCATAAAAAAAAAAAAAATTATGGACCATGCTTACATGAAATCCTAGTTACACCACTGTATATCTCGACACGATTCATGTCAATTTACGTGCAAATTGGATTTCTCAAATAAATGGGACGAAAAACCATATTAAATATAGAAGTATTAAGTATCGCAATCAAATAAAGAGTTAAATAACAAACGCCCAACCAAAAAAAAAATCTGCGGGCTAAAAGACAATTGGAGAAATAATTGTCTCAATCAACATTATAGGTAGATATGACCTTGAAATATTGAACAAACCTTGTTAGTTGCTTTTTTATTTTTTAAAAAGTTCAAACCTATATATGCTTCTTTTTTTTTAGCTTTTGCCGGATGGGGTTTAGACAATTTTCTAGTCCGCGGTTATGTTTGACTGGGGTAGTCTTGTAGAGACGTAGAGTTTGGTTTGTGGCCTCCGTTAGACGAATATCTAATATCGCACACCTGGATTCTTCCAGTCAATCCACTCGTTTTATTTTATACCATATAAAATATGCCGACGATAATATTTCCTTAAATGATATACTATTTGAATGATATAACATTTGAGTTAGGCTACGATCAAAGCGACATGAATCGAAGATTCTGTTAAATCTATCTATATGTCAATATGAAAAGTTCAAACTATCTATCTGAAATTCTGAACAGTCTAATTTAATTTTTTACTGAAATCTCTTTGCTGAATATTTTTTTCATTTTGTAAGTATTTTTTTCTGATTTTTGAAAAATTATTGTTATTGAAAGGTCTAAAATTAATTGAATTATGATTTTCTAAATTGCCAAAAAAAATAGTAAAAAAAAAAAACTATAAAATTTGATCGGTAAGAAGATTTTAATATGAATATACATAATGACATAACACAATTCGTATCGGACTTTTGAAGTTTTCATATTAAGATATGGCTGAGTTTGATCACTTTGATGAAACACTTCGTCCATATCGTTTTAATCGTATTATTTTTTTTTCTTTCGTCTTTCCAATAAGTAGGTGACTCAGATATGCTTTACGTAGCCATACAATAAATAGGTGACTCGACGACGTGGTAAATTAAAAAAAAAATGATCCTATGAAAATATGATACATTTTATGTCACGACTTTGCGTCACTCTCTTAAACTCGTAAATCTTCGTGATGACAGCTTTTGGTTTCTCATCTAGACCATTTGATTTGATGAAATATTGAGCATAAATATCCGTATCTAGAAACATTACATTTTTTTGAATTTATTATTATATTAAATCATCATAACGATTAACGACTCGCTACATGGAGTGTCGCAGGTAACATGTTATAGCTGATAAATTAAATTTTCCTGTTTCCTATTTTTTTCTTTTTATTATTATCATTATTATTATTATTATTATTTTTTATTTTTTATTTTTTTTTTGATAGATGCCCCATAGCATAGGCAATCCTATTTTTTTATCTGGTTGCAGGAGAGCCAGAAGTCCCATCACGTGATATGCACCAACCTACCACCATCAATTATTTATTATTCAATTTACAAGGAAAATTTCTGTATTAAATGACTAAACCAACAATGATATTTTATTTTCTGGAAAGAGGAATGCACTCCAAGAACAGGCTGAACAGCACTAAAGGGACGTTTCGTTATGCAAATTTAATTCCTCACTGGAATGGGGAATTATATCACTCCGGAACAGGGAATAGTCCGTTGACTTCAGAAGTTGATTTTGGGCCAGAACTGACGCATTTAAAATTTTAAATACCATTTCATGCTAAGATCTTTTGCGAACATCAAATGTTTGAAGCAAGTGGCACTTTCTGTGTCGCTTCGTAAAACTGACATCAATATATATTTCGCCACAAAATTAAGATTCAGGATTAATAAGAAAATACATAATTAAATTTAATAAAAAACCGGCTATGCATTCAGTGAATTCTAACTACCATAGTTCTACAGAATTCAGCAGATAGCTTTGCTATGTTTTATTTTATTTTTCCCCTTGAAGGAAGCTTCAGTAGAAAGAAGAATCTCTTGGGTATATTATAAGTTAAAAGTGCTGCATGATGCAGCTCCATTTTGGCAAGTTAAGTATTATTTTTTCAACGAGGATAGCACAATTTAATTCTAACTTTCTAACAATGTAGGTCTTCTCGTCAGTATCCATAAAAATGATTCGTGCTACTTTTATTTTATAGATAAACTCATAAAATACGACATAAAAATTTAATTTCGTCTTTCCATTCATTTACCATCACGTATGGTGAGACTCGAGTCTCCGACATAGTTAGAGGTAACAATCGAATCAGGCCGGATCGATCCCGATCAGTTTGGCATTAGAGAATAGTCAAATCACAATTAACCTTAAAAGAATTTATGTACCTCTCCCTAGAAATAGAAAAAAAATACATAAAATCATATTTTGTTAAAAAATAAAAGAATGTTGTTTTCGTGATTCGAATCAATGACCTCAGACAAAAAAAAGTTTTCGTTAGAATGAAACAAGGACCTCTTATTACTATTTTGTTTGAAGGTGACACGAAGATTATAAAGTTTTCGAAGAAGAGCCTAATAAGAACAATCACCATTATTGCAATCACCGCGATGCCTTTCGTATTTGATCAATTGGTCCAAATCAGCTCTAATTACCTTTCGTTTTCCCCTCATTCTATGTCATGTCCCCCGCCTTACCCTCCACCCCTCGCGTCGACCCTTCTCTTTGTCGCCCGCCTCCCCTCCTCGAGTTCCATCAACCACCTCTCTCTCCCGCGGCACCTCCCCTCTCCCTCGCTACACTCTCTTGCTCCATCTAATCTTGTTGTTCTCCCGCTTCAAATAAAATAAATTAAAAATTTGACCTAGACAATTAAAGAAACTGTCAAAATAATTAACAAAACTAACGAGACAACATTACGTAACTATGTAGATAAACCTATATCGTAATATTCATCTTACTTCTTTTTTTTTCCGTCGACCTATATTATGGATTTTTCTTATCTTCTGCACTAGCTGCTGCACTGTATTAGTTCTCACAAACTATCCATTCTAATTTCGACGATTAAATTTTTTCAGACCTATCAATCTGGTATTAATCACATGACATCTATTATTGATCTGATGAATTTTAATTGTGCCCTGCATGCAGTACCACAGCAGAGGATATGGTTCCGTCGATAAGGGGGCCTATCCGCCTATGCGGGTTTGTTGAACCTATCCTATCCTATTAGAGTGCAACAAATCTGTTTCAATTTAGCTAAATTAGTTTATTACGGATTTACGGTCACACGTTTTGATTTGTCAAAGTACATTTGACATTTCTCACAGCTTTTTCAGACTTTTTAACTTATTTCTTAACTCATTAAAGCGCACATTTGAGTAGTGCGGATATATACTTGATATTGCATAATACTGTCTTTTGTTTTGACTTGAAAATAATTATCCGAGTCACTTTAAGAAATACATACTTAATTATTATAAAATATATACTTGACAATTATAAATTGTAACTTTTACTTATTTTATAAAGCACATTCAAATATTGATTTTTAAAAAGAAATACGTCAAAAATTAAACGAAATATCTGAGGATGCTGATATTGAAGTATCTATGTCACTATTAAGTAATGACTATATTTATTGGTTTTAACGAATTTGTTTTTTGCGCGAGGTCAAGCTTAAACACACGATACATTTTTCTCTCCTTGTCAAGTATCACTTCGATTTCGATCGACGTTACGTCCACCGGACACCTCAAGTTCTGAATGAAACGGAGCGGATTAAATTTTTGAAACCAAACAAAAAGCTGAAAGTCTGAAAAGTGTGGGGTTGCTTTCCGCGGCACGGTTCACGAGACTCTCGAGTAATTAATTCGAAGACGATTAGTACTCTACTCCTACTTTTCGTTTCCAGATCATTCGTTTCAATATCTCGTAACATATCGCGATACGATTTAAAATAACAGAAACGGTCGAGACGGGGTTCTTTTAAAAAGAAAAAGACGAGTGAGTGGGGCCCACACAAAAGTTGAGGCATGACAGGAGGAAGATACTGGAAGTCATTATCTACTCTGCTCCGCTTCTCTCAGACGAAAGGTATATGACCCTAATCAGGTAGGTGTCTCCACAAAGCAATGAAAACGGGGATGTCTTCATCTTTCCTTTTCAGAGACAAATAATTATGCAACCTGACTGATGATGATTATTATTATTTAAAGTGTGACGACAAAATAAGAATTGTAAGTTCCAGATTTAAATTTTAATCTATTTTTAGGAATGTAAATGTAAACGAAGATTTAAATAATATTTACTATTTACTATTTACGAAATTGAAATAAGATACAATTATATTATTTTTATTTGCTTATATAAAAATCGGGCCTGATAAGGATCATCCGCTAGATCCATCATCCCCATCATCCGCTCATTAATAACAGAAAAATGCGTGGAGATTCCTAGCGCCCTTTCCATTCTGGTCCGCGCTTTCCCCCCTTCTTCGCGCTTTCCCTGTTTATTCGCGCCCTTTCCATTCTGCTCATCGTCATCCTCTGGCTATTGAATCTAAAACTATTTTTGTTGAAGATACTAAACTATTGAAGTTGAAGATCAACAGTTAGCTTAGTAATTTCAATAATTAGCTTAGTAACTTCAAGGGTAATAGTTTCAACTTCAACAGTTAGCCTAGTAACTTCAATAGTTAGTTTAGTATTTTCAATAGTTAGTCTAGTAATTTCAATAGTTAGTCTAGTAACTTCAACAGTTAGTCTAGTAAACTTCAAGTGTAATAGTTTCAACTTCAACAGTTAGTTCAATAACTTCAATAGTTAGCTTATTAAATTCAAGAGTAATAGTTTCAACTTCAACAGTTAGCCTATTAACTTCAAAGGTAATAGTTTCAACTTCAACAGTTAGCTCAGTAACTTCAATAGTTAGCTTATTAAATTCAAGAGTAATAGTTTCAACTTCAACAGTTAGGCTATTAACTTCAAAGGTAATAGTTTCAACTTCAATAGTTAGCTTAGTAACTTTAACGGTAATAGTTTCATCTTCAAAGTTAGCTGCTGGGTAAGAAGGAGGGGGACAGAGGGATGGATGGAGAGAGGAAGGGAACAAAGAGATGGAGGAAAACAGAAAAGGAAAGAGGGGGTGAAGAGCCTGTAGGCTCTGTGAACAGAAAAAGAAAGAGGGGATGCGCTCATTAACGCGTGACAGTTATTCACGCGTTAATTGAGGAGACGAGAGAGGATGATGGAGATGATAGGATCTATAGGATGATCCTAAGCAATTCCGTATAAAAAATGATGGGTTATACAATAGTTTCTTACAAGCATGGAGGGAAAGGTTTTCAAAATTTAATGATGATATTAGCTGTCTTTTTTTTTTCCTCTCTCTTTCATTTATTTCCACGAATCACTGGACTAAATGTAATTTATCGCTAATAACATACAATTAGCAAACTACTTTTTGTTTGTTGAGAAAAGTTCATTTAAACCATGACATTGATCGACAGTCTGAAACCAACCTAAATCAATAATTAAAATAAAATTAGTACAAAAGTTCACGCCAATCTGAAACAAAATATATAGTCTATATCTAATAATATTTTAATTCGATCGTAAAAACATATACTGCTATTCATTAATTATAGTTTCAAAATTCAAACTAATGAAACGTATAATCTAGTTAGGAAGTCATAAAAAAAAGCCATGACATTTTAAATGGACATTAAAAAAAACGTAGAAAGGAAACTTTCTCAGCACAAAAAAAAAAAAAAAATCGAAAATTCACTTCTCATATGAACCGGCATTATTTCTCCTATTTACAAAATGAGTTATCATTGTTATAAAGAGCAAATTTTAATTTTGGTGTGTTCAAATCTCTTGAACCGCTCACTGATCTTCGCATTTGTACTATGCAATGCTATGATAGAAAAAAAAAGAAACTTTACATTTTTTTTATATATAATACTTACTACTTTTCAATTTTTTTAGATTCTAACATTAGAAAGCCTAAAGCCTAATGTATTGCATGAATGAGCTTGTGTAAAGCATTAAAATTTTGATACTTTAGCTTTAAATGATTATTCGGAAAATGCTCATTATGTTATTCATATTGAAATACGGCAGGAAATCAATTTTTAATATTTTTTTATTTTTGTACTTATTTTTTCAGATTTTTAAAAATCGTTCGTGAATTTGACTATCCATAATCCTTAGATTAATAGGAAATGTAAAAAAAAAAAAAAAAAAACAAAACAAAGGTGATGGCTCCACAACTATTTGAGTTAATATTGAACTATTAGACCCTTTGTTCAGTCAATTCTCATTTTACATCGATGTTAAATGCTCATAGCATGACACTTATGTGTTGCTAATACAGAAATTATATTATATCGCATCGGCAATGCTATTTAGTGGTCTTTATGTGAAATTCTTTTTTTGCAACAATTAAAAATTAAATGGACAATTGTCATGTCAACGTTTTCAACTAAAACCAAAGATAAATTGAACTAAGTGCAGCTCAAATAAATAATTTCAAGGCTCTTTAAATAATCTTTTCGAAAAAAAATTGCAAAAATAGCTATTCTTATATTATACATGAGAAACTAATATATTGAATTATTTACTTATTTTACTGAAAGTAACTTTGTATAAATTCATAAACACAATTGCCGAGAGTGGAAGATTTAATTTTTCATCTTAATTTGACTGGGAAGTCAGATTATATAGCAAAGTATTTTTTTTTTTTTTTTTTTTTTTTTTTTTTTTTTTTTTTTTTTTTTTTTTGAGACTGGTAGGGAAGCACCCCCACCTTTTCTCACTTAACAAAGAAAAGAACTACAACTGGTATCAAAATCTATCAAGTTCAGACAAATACTCAATTATATATTAAAAAAAAAAAAAACTCACGTGGTTTTAAAGTTCGAACAAACTTAATTCATGCTGACAAAACAATAACTAAAATGCATGCTTAAGTTTTTATAAAACGCCGAGAAAAAAATAAAAAAGCTCGATCATTGATGGGGGAAAATGTGTTACAATTTTAATTAGCATATAATTCCTAGAAGTAATTGTACATTTTATCAATGTTTAGTTAGTTTTTGAGCAAATCCAATTTACTCGTGTTTTAGAGCTCCCACGTAAAGAATAAAGAAATCTGCGCCACAGAAGATCTTCAGTTGAGCTAATTAAACAATCAACGAGGAAGTGGTTTGTTTTATTCGCACGGATCTCTCACTAAGCTGGCAAAAAGGCAAACGAAAAATGGTGGTTACTCGATCTAACTGGACTAAACGCGATGTCGACGTATCGCGATAATTTACAATTATATAAATACCGCGATTTATGTGAAGTACCCTTTTGAAAGTTTTATTTTGATAGTGACGGGTCGGTCAACAATCTGGAAAAGATTCTTTCCGATGCCCAACTCTTTACTCCTTCTTAGTTCAGATATTATGTGGCCGTTTTAATGTGAGGATTTTATAGCAAGTAGCTAACTAACCATAACTCAAACCGTTATATACTTTAATATAAAAATGAGAAACAGACAATTTGAAATGGCTGCCACTTGTTTTACCGTCGGTTGCGGTGAGAGCAAGTAATATTTCAGCTGGATACCTGAAAATATTTCAGCTGGATTCATCATGAGTTCAGTAAATAAGTATTTTGGTCGTACTATATTGTTTATATCTTCTATAAAGTCAATTCTACTTTTTCTTATATATTTTGATGGACAGTTTAGGTATTTCCACTATACACGTGCTTAAATTACAAAGAAATTTTAAAAATAATTATTTTGCATTTTTAAGTAAGATTTTTCATATTTATATCGTGTGATTTATATTACATGTATTGGTGACATTTTTAAAGAATTTACTTTTGTCTAAAATTTATTAATGGAAAATCTAATTACAAAATTATCTTATTTAGAATTATAACTTATGGAGATGTTTGGTTGGGGAATATGTGATTACATAAATTAAGGAGAGTTTTGTACTTATGTCAAGTTATATAATGGATGCTTGTTTATGGAATAAGGATGAAGAAATCATATGTGCTGTCAAAGACTAAAATACCCTTTATCGAATTCTATTAAATGAGGGTAGATGATGGTATTAATGGGAGGGCAGCTGCTCCCTTTATTTTTCATTCATTTTCCTATACTTGGGACCCACTTTCATAAGTTATACCATCAAATTTGGTACTATAACTTCTGCCGCTTATGTATAATTATTATAGATGTGTTTGGCGACATAAAGAGGAATAAACTGGTTTTATGCTTTGTTATTCGGTAACCAAACATGGCCTATGTTCGGTAAATATAGAAGTCATTTTATTAAGACAACTTGTATGGAGATATTAAGAGCAAAAGAAGGAATTACATATGGTATCCACTAATATGGAGAAAAACATATGACAAAGTATCGAAAAAAATCATGTGGTGAGCACTAGAAAAAAAAAAAGTTCCTACAAAATACATTACCTTCATCAATGACATGTACGATGATATTGTCACTTGCATTAGAGCATATGATAATAAAGACCGGTGATTTTTTTATTATTATGGGTATGTTAGGGATCAACATTGAGCCCATACATTTTTACCTTAGTGATGAATGAGACCACTAGGGACATACAAAGAAAGATTTCTTGTGATATGCTCTTTGCTGATGATGCACTGTTAATCAACGAGAGTAAAACATGTTGATAGGAAACTAGAGTTGTGAATGAAGGGCACTTTTCAATATTTGGGTTTGATTTTATAAAGTAATGGTGAGATAGATGAATATGTTTGTCATAATATAAAAACATAGTTGGTGAAACGACGACGAGCATCCAACGTCTTGTGTGATAAGAAAGTTTCACAAAAGCTAAAAGACAAGTTTTATAGGATGACGTTGACTAGACTTGCAATGTTATTTGGTGCAGAATATTAGACTATTGATACATTACACATTCATAAGATGAGTGTAATTTGATCCTCGTGTTGCGGTAGATTTGTGGTCATTCGAGGAAGGACCAAATTAAAAAATTCATAAGGAAAAGTTAATCCAACATCAGTTAAGATGGTTTGGCATATCCAACATAAGCCTGAGGTACCGGTGCATAGCAAAATTCTTAAATATTTCAATGTCACATGGAAAGGTAGAGGTCGATCAAGATTGAAGTAGGAAGAAGCAGTAAAAGAAACTTTAAAGAATGGAAATCTCTAAGGACTTGGCATTGGATAGGAGCGCGTGGAAGTTAACGATCCACGTACCAGAGCCATGACATAGCAATAAAAGGAATGAGAGTGATGTCATGGGTTTTGAGTCATAATTTTAGCTTATGGTGAGAATGCATGTTTTATTATTATCGTTGTTTGTTGTTGTTGTTGTTGTTATTATTACTATTATTTTATTTTTTTGGTGACCTTCACTTTGTTGGGTTTCTTGTT
This sequence comes from Rhynchospora tenuis, assembly GCA_027725995.1. NCBI lineage: Eukaryota > Viridiplantae > Streptophyta > Magnoliopsida > Poales > Cyperaceae > Rhynchospora > Rhynchospora tenuis. The sequence continues at coordinate 53,941,839 of CM050888.1, forward strand.
GGTCTATTTCAATTTTATTTGGGACAAAAAACTTAAGTTGTTGTTGTTGTAAATATAATTTTCCAAAGCAAATTCAGAAAACCACCCTAGTTAGTTAATTATTATTTTTTTTTATGATAAGATAAAAGTCAAATTTCCTAATTTATCTTGAATTTTAAATATCGCTAAGAGATCCTCTAGTGAATCTTAAACCCGCAACTTTCACTCGATGCCCGTTATTCTTTACTACTAGATGAATTATTTAATTCTTCATTTGATTGAGTTTTCACTCTTAATTTTTTTTTTTAAAAAAATGCATTTTTTATGGTAAAGTTAGAAAACAATTTAATTCAGATGCTAATTACTAGGGTAAAAGTTATATTAGTTCTCGTTTTAGCATCTTAGCTTTTATTTGTAATGGAATAATTAATTTTGTATATATATTTTTTCAAAGTCCAAAGAAGTCTAGATTCCAAATGCACTGCATCAAACGCGAATTCAGTGATACACGAGACCATCAAATTGAAATAAAAAATTAAATAAAATGAATAATTCAAATATTGCATACATTTTGAATAGTGCGAAAATTTACACTATGGACGCTTCTAGAATATCACCTAAAGCTCAACACGTGGCATGGGGGATTAGATTAAATTAGCAGTGAATTATCACTCTAACTATATTTTAGACGTGGGATTTGCCACGTGCCACTCCCAAATTAAGTACCCACAAGTCACAACAACCATCTCTTTCTCTGGATTACCAAAATAAAACAACTTCCCTACTTTTCAATACCCAAAACGCACTTTATATTCTATACTTTTATACCCACACGATCATGCAGGCTCGTTTCGGTGTTTTTACTGAATTAAAAAAACAGGGCCTTTCTTTTATCTAGTAGTGTCTTATAAATAGTCTCATAGTTTACGAGGGAGATTGATTAATCAGACTCAGATTAAAGAAGTCCGATAAATACTGTACGAGTGAATTGGATCCATCAATTTGAGTCACCACTTCTTAAACATCTCTGAATATTTTTTCCTTTTAAAAAAAAATTCACAAGTTTGCGTAATTGCGTGTATCGATAAAATAGTAATATATGTATATTTAAGAGCACATTAATTAGGAAGATCGAGATATTTTCGACAGTTATCAAACTATATTTTGACTCGATCAAAATTTACTTTTGAGCATCTATTAAACGATTCAAACTGTCGATATGATCTATATATTGAAGTCTCATTGGAATATATATTTTTTTAACTATTTTCAAATTTTAATACCATTGTTATTAGATTAAGAAATTTTAAAAATCTGAATAAACAATATTGAGTTTTGTGCAAGCTTTATTTCAACATCTGAATATTTTTGCATCTCTTTAACTTCTAAATCAAATCCTTTTTACGATAATAATAATCTAATCTACATTTTATACCGAGTCTATCCATATCCATCTGTATCCGTATTTGATTAATATAAACTAGATACAAATAAAAATAAATACACATAAGGTCAGTTTTCATCCCATCAGAGGCCCAAGTTTTTCTTAAAAAGCACAAAAGTAAAACGAAAAAGAGCTCCCCTGACCTCTGCAGTATAAAACCAGCATTTAACATTTCTACAACTTCGCACTGTGCAATGTACATAAGAAAGAAACTCTATAATTTATTTTCTTAATTTCTTTCTGTTAATTTTCTTCTATATACCTTCTTTTTAAATAATAACGACAACAAATACCCTAAAAAAGAACGGGTAAATATTTTCAGTGGAAGACATGGGAAGCATAATACTCGCTCTCCATGATTACCGGTCTTAGATCCTCTTTGCACATAAAATCCAGGGGGAAAGAGACAAGGTGCCCCTTAACCAATTTCAACCTCTCCATTGGATCGACTCCACCATTATCTCCAGTAATAGAAGCGGCTTCCAGCCTCTCAGGAGCTACTCCCAAATCAATTGTTGTGTGCCCTATTTTCTCCTTCCAGTATGCCATGCTTTGTCTAAAGGCAGCTCTGTATTTTGTATAGAATTGGCATTGAGACGGTATTAAAATTATACCAGATACACTGTACCCAAATCTCAAGGTTTTAAGAGGAAATTATAAAGAAATATGTACCTTGTGTGTATAAGATCATTAGGAACGCAGGAAAACACGTCTTGATATATGATTGTATTTGTCTGTTAAAAAGGTATATGTTAAACTGAATAAAAGCTGGAGAAATTAAAAAAAAAAAACAGTTACTTTTAACCATTACCAATCTACTTTTAGAATATTTTGTGCTCCTGTTTGGTCTTGCTTTTAGTGCAAGTACTAAGTAACAACAAGTAAAATGGACGTTCACCTTTGCAGTAGCCATCCATATATCCTTATATGTCGCATGGTCAATAGGGTCTATGATTTGATCTATCTGCAAATCAGTTGAAGAAATAAATATATAAGAGATCTCATTGAAACTACTGAATTACAGATACAGTGGTATTCATCAGCATAGATGAAGTTAAAGATGAAATTGAAAAAAGGGTACTTGTTTATAGCCCATTGTTTAGGAAAAAAAAGAACTATACAAATGAGTATCAAACGCACCCAATATTGAGAAAATAATAAAAAAAAAACCTCCAAGCCCAATCTGGGCAATTCACAACTTTGGCAAAAACCAGAACGTGATTCTGATATTTGGAAGTGTACAAGTAATGAGCTCAACTATATGACAGGAGTGTACATTAGGAAAAATTAATATAAAAAAAAACTTTGAGACTAATTGGCGACCGACAACTTCCACAAAAAACAAAATGTGATGCTGATATTTGGGTGTATACCATAAATTAGTACCAGTATATCACAGGAGTATACAATTGGGAAAATTAAGCAATAACCCTCTGAGCCTAATTCGGGCAAACTTACAACTCTAACAAAAACCAGAATGCGATGCTGATATTTAAATGTGTACAGAAATGAATTCCAGTATATGAGGGGAGTATAAAACTTGGAAAATTAAACAATAAATCTCTGAGCCTGATCTGGGCAACCCACAACTCTGACAAAAGCCAGAATGTTATTCGGATATATCGATGCATACCAGAAATGAAATCCAGTATACGACAAGAGTATACAGGATTATAATTGAGGCATTTAAAAAAAATCTCTTCCGCTTGGACAATACTTAATCAAGAACTAGCATTACAACACTATAAGTGGAATACCAGCATGGGATTCCGTTACTTAAATCAATTTTCTTTTGATAGCTCATGAAAGCCAATTTGAACAAAATTGAAGCGAGAATTATTATTCACAAAGTAGAAGGTTCAAAGGTCAATTCTTGAAACTTTTCCCGGTTAACTCCTCCCATATAACCCAGAAATATCCCACACCCAAGCTACCTTCTGTTTCAGTGATTGTTTAAAAGGCCAGTGCAGTTATTGAACTATTGATAGTGAAGAAACCCACGGAATAATTCACATGATATAGGGATATACAAGATAAAGGATATCCTCAAGTTGTAGATAGCATTGAAACTTCAGAACAAAATAAATTACAACCTCACTCCTACGAAGGCCAAGGTGTTCGGCCCAAAGAGAAATGCGAAGGCTATGTGTAAACTTCCCGGCTTTATAGAGGTTCCCATTCATACGAGAAGTCAACATATGTTTATCTTCAATTAGCACACCAATCTACACACATAAAAACACAATCTTAATGACAAAAGAGGAGTAAGCTCATGGAAAAAGGATTTATTTTTGTATTTTGAGCTTGTTTCTGCTGTTCCTAATTAATTAGTGCATAATGTCGTATTGTATATTTCCATGCTATAGCCTTAGGTTTATCTAGAGGCAAAACAAGAAAGAGTGGGAAGCAATCAAATAACTGTAGGCTCGAACCAGCTGAAGAAAAGTTTACTACTAATTACTTACGACGAGGGGTACAAAACCAAAGACAGAGGATACATCTGCTACAGAGATGTTTCGAATGCCAACAATATCATTTCAATGAAGCAGAAAGTGCCTCCATTAAGTTTACTATTGCTGATTCCTTTGACGAGGCAAAAAAGTAAAGAAAGAAAAGAAAAGAAAGGTTACCTCTGAATCACGTGATCCAAGTAAGCTTCTATCATTAATATTAGCAGAACCAATCAATGCAATGCGATCATCGATTATCATCAATTTGCTATGTACGTATATCTGGAGAAAACCAAAATAGTTGTCAGCTATAACAAAAGTCAAGATTTCATTTTCTCCTACTAAAGAAGGGTGCCTTCTAAGTGTATACCTGATTTGTGACCAAAGGGCCTCCATCGTAAAGTTGGCCATAAGTTCTGAGCCCATAAAAGGATATATAGTCATGTGCTTTTGGGCCAACTACATTAAATAAGTTCTGTAATATGGAGCTTGGGCCTCTACAAATAGTGCGATACTGCCAGTGCATGATTGCCCTGACAGATGCAGCCCCACCATCATCAATGCCTCCCTATTTAGTACATCAATTGCAAGATTAATATTTAATACCAACGTTAAAAAAAGGTATGTTAAAAAAATAGTTCGAAAAGGTAGGGAAAGGATCATTTATTTATACAATAAAACCACCAGTTTGCTGTATTTGAATATTATATCCAACATATAAGGGTTGTTGCAGAAGACATCTCAGTCACTCAAAACCAAAATACACGTCTCAATTGAGCTAATTGTTTTCAATAAACTGTAGGAATTATCCTATAACTAGTTCATATAACCTGACATTAAAGATTGAATCTGCCTGGCTTAATTTTAATCAAACAAAACGAGCAAACAGAGGTGGAGCCCATATATTAGCATAAAAAAAATAAACATTTTCCATTAGTTAAATTTAATGGTCAGCTTCAGGCTGCAAGTGTCTCAAAATAGCGATTGGTATCTGCAAATATGAGAAATGTTTGGATGCTGCTGCAGATGTTATGAACTATTTGCATTTCACTTTTAAAAAACTAAAAAAAGAAAAAGGCAAAGAAGGAATGCAAGAAAAGTGATACCTGGAAACCAGGTAAGAGGGGAATGACAATAATAACCCTGAAACACTTGTTCTCATTCACTGCCCGAAGGATACGTTGGTAAAGTGCCTCTAGAACACGGTTTTTTATTATGCTGTCTCCTGAAAGGCCCGACACAAAGAATTGGTTCTGAAAAAAAAAAAAAAAAGCCAGAGCAAGAAACCAGTTGTAAAAATTAGCATACATAATTACAGATAGGCACTTCAGTTAGGCTTGAGATTCTTATAAAATTACACATGGACATAAACCAGTGGTCACCTCGATATATATGAAATGCTCCGCTTTATCAATTAGAGTGCAATAAGCATTGTGAATACTCTCTTCAGTTTGACTGGTACCAGCTGACCACTGACTGACACTTCTTAGAACCTGCAATGGAGATGGCATCTTGTCATGTTATATATAGACATTAGATTCCTAGATTTAGGCATTGAGCTTGTCAGGCCTGGCGTTGAGATGTGCTTAAGCCATAGTAAAACCTGTTGGTATAGACTATAGTGTCAGCTAGGCACCAGAAACTAAACTTAAGATCTTAAACTCACTTCACCTGGCAATGGCATGAAGTCCTGGGTCCCACTTGACCGCTCTCTTCAAAAGAGTCAAGCTGGTAGCCTCTCTCTTGTATCTCCCACCATTCCCTGTCCCCTTTCTCGATCTCAGTATTTACACTTGCATGCATTTTTTTCCCCGATAAAGGCTGAGATTTATCTCTCAATTCGTCCACAAAAGCATGCATCTGTAAATCTTGGTCTGAATTTTCACCTCTATTCTTTCTGTTTCTGGTGTTTGCTCGAGCCAAAGAACCAAGGTCGATTTCAACCCTGTTCATTTCTGAACTTTTTGCTGATAACAGCGGCGCATGAATGTCGTCTGGTGAATATATTTCATCAGAAGCAATGGAGTGATTTTCGGTAATCATATGCTGCTGAGGCATCAACAAGGGAATGGTTGGCTCATTTGGAGCTTTGTTCCTCTGAAAAGTAATTAGTAAATAAATAATAAAAAAATATATCCGAAATGCCTTTACACATCCTTAAAATTGTCATTTAGCGTGGGCAAATCAATGGCACTCTATTCAACCTTAGAGTCCTAGACTATCAGATAAACCCTGCGTGTTCTATTTTGCTTGAAAATACCACAAGTGTTCTCTCATTCACCATCAATTATGTTGAGGAAAATAAATTGACATGGAAAAAGGCTGAAGGGGCACGACTTAAACTGTATATTTTTGTGTGCAGGTAAAATGATTTCCTCTATGATTTGACAGGGTAGAAATAATTTTTCTTTCATTCCCAGATATAAATATGATGCCTCGGGATTTCTATAAACATGCATAGATATCATTTTATTTATTTCTTATAACTTCATATGTGCCTCTGTATTGATGATGAGAATTCAGCTTTGTAATGTTTCCTTTTCCCCTTCTTTATACTGCCACAAAATCACAAAAAATCCACTATAATTGACACTACAGACCTACTGTACTATTCCCAAAATCTGCAACAGTTTATTTTCATCAGTGCAAGCTATTAAAATCGAGCCTGTATCCCTGTAAAGAAAGTAAAACCTTTGCATGGTTCCAGCGCTGAACAAAATGCCTGGCTAAATCACGGCAAGGGGGGCCCCACAAAGCACACTGGACATCATGCCATGGCATGCGGGGATATCTTTCTCGATCCAGCGCATCTTTCATAGTGTCTTCCCAGGAATTCGGCTCAGATTCCCTAAAACATTGGGCAGCAGTCAGGAACTTGACTAAAATTATACTTTTGTCCCTAGAAAACAGTACAATAATCCAATAATGGACCAATGCTGAAACTATCTTAGTCAGACTCGTTGAGTCTCTTTGCAGACATGGTTCTGATCTTAATGTGATATGAGATATCTTATAGCTTTACTGGGGTTGTAGAAGAAATATGGTACAAGAACCGGCCTGAGAAGAGTTGTACTGATCCACTGTGAAATCTTAGTTCAAGAGTAGTTGTTGCACTTTTTTAAATTCATCAAATTTGTCTGTTATACTGTACTAAAGAATACAACCAGGTAGAGTAATCTAGTGTCTTGCTGCGTTTCTATATAAAAGTATAAATAAAAATAGTAATAATACCTTGGATTGTAGTAATCCTTTCCTGGCCATAAGAAAGGTGGAAAATCACCCACCTTATGCTCAGGACTATCATACCGGCCAAAACACAAATCTAACCCTCCAATAAAGCAAATTTGGTTGTCTACTATCACAAGTTTCTCGTGGTGGGACCTTGATTGAGAAATAAGACATAAAAAGCCAGTAAGATCCAGAACATCATTACTCACTGGATTCTAAGAATGCATATGTTATGAAAGATATTAGTCCCTCACCATAGGTAAACCCCACTTGAGATATGATCAGGATAGCGAAGAACTCTAATATTCTCATGAGCATTGAGTAGCCTTCTCTTACTATAAATGCTATTAATCTTCAAATAGAGAGTAACTTCTTTGTATAGTAGGATGTATATCTGTCATAAAGAGAATAAATCAATCAACTATTACAGAATTCAGTTACACTCAGGATAAAAAACACATACAAATTGTTTAGTATGTACACATATGAATGTGGATTCAACAACGTAAAAAGGGGGAGGGAGAGAGAGAGGGAGAGAGGGGTTGGGGGGGGGGGAGAGTTATATCTCCCCCCTTGGGTGTGGGATATTTCTGGGTTATATGGGACTGAGTTAACCGGGAAAAGTTTCAAGAATTGACCTTTGAACCTTCTACTTTGTGAATAATAATTCTCGCTTCAATTTTGTTCAAATTGGCTTTCATGAGCTATCAAAAGAAAATTGATTTAAGTAACGGAATCCCATGCTGGTATTCCACTTATAGTGTTGTAATGCTAGTTCTTGATTAAGTATTGTCCAAGCGGAAGAGATTTTTTTTAAATGCCTCAATTATAATCCTGTATACTCTTGTCGTATACTGGATTTCATTTCTGGTATGCATCGATATATCCGAATAACATTCTGGCTTTTGTCAGAGTTGTGGGTTGCCCAGATCAGGCTCAGAGATTTATTGTTTAATTTTCCAAGTTTTATACTCCCCTCATATACTGGAATTCATTTCTGTACACATTTAAATATCAGCATCGCATTCTGGTTTTTGTTAGAGTTGTAAGTTTGCCCGAATTAGGCTCAGAGGGTTATTGCTTAATTTTCCCAATTGTATACTCCTGTGATAGAGAGAGAGAGAGAGAGAGAGAGAGAGAGAGAGAGAGAGAGAGAGAGAGAGAGAGAGAGAGAGAGAGAGAGTTATACCTGTACACCCTGTTTAGCTCTTTCTTCTAGAAGATAGTCCAACCGAGAAGATGCATGGAGGTGAAAAGGTCGTCTCAGGTACAATTCTGGGCACATCCACCAATCAGTAATAAAAATCTGCATTTACAATTTCAATAACCATAATTTACTATCACACTGCGGATTCAGTCAATTAGATTCAGACATAACAGATAGAATTTACATAACTCATCAACATTATAAACATGAAATACTTTAAAAGGATTCAATCTAGAGGGTTCAAATGCTTCCATTTTTCATGCCCCTTTTCTATATCCTTAATAACAAAAAATATCTAAACTCCGATAACAAAATAATAGGCCAGATGGCATCTACATTATCTTCTCTATACACACGTAAATATTTACACATTTTAACTTTAATTTTCATTAGAATTTGAACTTGAAAATCAATGTCCATAATTAATCCACATCATTGGATGTTTGCAAGTTCTTGATGGCCATGAAAATGATATACAAATGTCATAATTTTTTTATATGTGCATAAAAAAAAAGAGCATAGATCACATTTATTGGTTTTATTTTCACATTTTGAGATTTAAATTTTAAACTGTTAAAGTTAAAAGAACAAAAAAGGAGGCATTTGAACCCTCCACTTCAATCTAATTAATAAATTATGAATCTCAAATAACGCATTTCAATAACTTTCCTACTGTGTATCAAAATAACATTTATCTATATTTCAAATTGTCTGGTCAATTTGGTCAATTAAATATGGTTTTCAATCGTAATAATGAAAGAATGAACATCTGAAATGGCCAAACTTGGCTAACCAAAAAATAATAGTAAAGCTCAGTTGGAAGCGAAATGCAAAATCTCGGCTAAATGGTTTATCTTAATCTTCAACTCCATAATTTAAACAAAGAAACCAGGTGCCATGTGCCTGGTCATAGCAACTACAATTTTTTCCTTGATTTGTAAGACTCATTAGGTTGTTTTATACCGGGGCCATTAGCAGGTGTAGTGTCTAACAACCATCTCATTAGTTTTTAACTAAAGTCTGTTGTTCATAAAGAATGCCACCATGGTGCAGTATGTTATAAAACACATTTTGGGTTTTTCATTTTTTTTAAATATCACTTATCTGACCATGTTTAGATGTTCCATAATTAAATTTTAGCACATTTTTGTCTTTTAAACCAATTTTCAACTGCTTTAGGGAAAAAAAATAAAAAAGAAAAATAACAAACCTCTGATTTAGCTTCCTCTATGGAAGAAGCAATGGCTGCAAATGCAGCTTCACCGTCCACAAACCACTGCGCCTGGGTACCATCATCAGTGAGACCCCTAGGTGGTGCAAAGGAGCCAAATCGGTGGGCGTAGCACCACCCCTCTGGAGGCCGCAAACCAGCATCATTTATGGCTGCAACCCAGCCTTTTACCTTCGAGTTACTCCTCAGCCTCATCTTTACAGTGCGGCTTCCACATGATATCTTTTTGATTTTGATGTCACAGCAAAAGAATCAGGCAATTTTGCAATTAATTTATTTAAGAAAAGATACTACACAATTACTCTATCAGTTAGTGGACAAATTATTTCCTGATGCAAATACTGCCCCCTCCCCACAAAGAAAAATATGATGCTTGCTACCTAAGGAGAAAGGAAAGGTACTGGTATTGTTGAAACTAAAATAAAATTAAGACAACAAAAAGAAAAGATACTTACACCAGTATTTTGGTTTTGTAAAATCACATGTACCCTATTTCTGAGTTTCTGTTTTCTTGCATCATTATGTTAAGTTACTACTATTTCTGTTTTCTGAGTATGTTCCACTATTAATTAACTTCAATGACGATATATAGTATCATGTGTGTGAGTGCATGTCTCTGTGCACGCGCGTGAGAGAGCGAGAGAGGGAGAGTGAGAGAGAGACCTGAAAACCAGAGTGCAGGGGGTTCCTTTCCTTGGTCTCTTTTGCAAGGACTACACGGCCCTCTCCATTTCCATCAGAAGAAGGCAACACATCAAACAATATTATATCCAATAGTTTTGAATCAAATGGATCCTCCAGTAAAGCCAGGAATCCTGGCTTCAACACAGCCCAAACCTATAAACATGGTTATATTAAGATAAGCACAGAACAACTATAGAAATAGAATACATTTATGCATCTTCTAAAGCCAAACCTTTTGCCAGCTGCTTTTGCAGCAGAAGAAACAACTGCCAGCACAGGAGTTCTTGGCACGGTCATGTTGAATTTTTGGTAAATGCCTCACATTTAGATAATCTTCCTTTAGCTTGGGCCCATATTCTGGCAGAAATGACAACCTAGACACCTCCAAGAACCTGCAAACCTTTTATTACAATAAGAAAGACATCGTTAAGAAAACTTTCACAGAGGAATGCCAATACGAAGAATATAAATCAATCATCCATATTCTAAGCATACAAAACAGTACCGGTCAATATTATACAGATAGATAATTTGAGGTAATTGCATAAAGCAGCTGACATTTGTTGACAGTCTGAGTTAAGCAATAAATTACCAAATTTATCCAAGACATTTCATACTATATCAAGCAAGTTCTATAATAACAAGTTCATTGCATCTTCACAAGGCCCTAATAATTTGGTGAGTTGTACTTCTGAAACATGTCGAGCGTGAATTACAAACATAAGAAATATTGGCAGTCATTTACAGATGCAATATTTGGGTGTTAGAGTACAGATAAAGTAGTAATAATAATAGCATAAACTTCCAAAATATGAATAAGAAATGCTGCCTGAGTATCACCAGGTTGGTGCTGCAATAATAGCACCAAGTGACATGTAACTGCTAATTAGCACTGTAGTTATCATAAGATTTTAACAATGAAAAAGTCTATACCTCGCGGGAGTTTACAATATCCAAATTCCCCAAGAAATGGTTCAAGTACCCTTGCATGGCGACTTTAGCCCTGTCGGAGATGGAATGCTGTCTCCCAAGTGCTGGTTTAATCATTGGTAATGCAGCACTCGAAGGGACATTTCTGGCAAATAGATAAGAGCATAATTTTAATATAGTGTCTACTGGCAAACATTAGAGAAACAATATTAAGTCACAAGGTACCTATTTTTGACAGAGATGTTTTCATCATGTTGCATATGCATTGGCTCATCGTCAGGTTCATCATCATCATGCACAAATGGTATATGGTCTCCAAGCCCTAGATTTTGAATCCATTCTTTGACCTTTTGTACAAAGACATTATAATAAGTTAGGAAGCAATCACCTCATGGTAATTTGACTGTGTAAGATAAAGGGAGCATACCTGCTCTTGTTTCTCATGAAGCTCTTCGATGAACACACGTCTCTTCAATGCGAAATGCAGATAGAAAACTTGAGATGCCTTCTTCACCAATGTCCATCTGAACTGAAACAAAGAAGTTATTCATAAATAGACTGATCATAAACTATAAAACCAGCAATTATGTTTTTAGTGGCTTTAAGATTACTAAAAACTTTCTCGACTATATATAAAACATGCAATAAATTGGGGTTACAACTTATAACGGAACCGCCTTTTAATTTTTAGGATGAATTGATGAGGAAAAGGAGGCATTGAATCACCTGTTTGTATTCCAATTCAATGGTATAAGTGAGAAGCATTGGGGTGATATCTCCAGCATCAGGTCGAGAAACGGAGGCGACGATGCCCCTAGGCAACTCCTCGAAGATGCGCTCAGACTCGAGCTCCATGCTCTGCGTACGGAACGACCGCGGTGACGCGATGGACGGCTCGGATTGCATCTTGACGTAGCGATTGCTCCCTTCGCCGTTGGAGATCTGATCGGTGGTCATCTGGCGATTTCAGGGCAGTAGGATTCTCTCTCTCTCTCCGAAGCCTTTCTTTTCCTATTTTGTGCACTGAATTTCGGAATTTGGTTGTCAGAAGAACTAGAGAGATTCCTGCATCGTTGGTCGTAATTGATAGGTAATTTAGCTTATTTTTCCCTTTAATTAATTAGTGACTCGACGAAGAAAGAAGAAAGGAGAAATCGTTGGAAGTTGGAAGGTTGGAAACGGCATAAAAAGCAAAGGGGCCTCTCTGGTCTGAGTTGTGAAAGAGAGAGACTTGTGGCTTTGTTGTGTTTGTTTTCTTTGTTTCGAAGGACCCTGCGTATCTTCGAATGATGAAACGCCTTATTTTTCTGTGACTTTGACAAATGCCAGCAGTTACAGATGGGTCGGTGAACCAGTTTTTATAAACACGCATCTCCCGTCATAATTTCCGTTGACAGTATTGTTACGATGTAATTTTTTAAAGGGGCATTTTAGTTTACGTAATTGGAAAAATTTAGAATTTTATATATGTCATCATAAAATAACTAATAATTTTCTACCACTACAGAATAATAATAAAAAATTGCCACTTTGAAATATCACTATGAAACACTAAAGTTCGAGGTGTATAACGATACTAATTTTTTTTTTAGACAGCTTAGCAGCGGCTGCTAAGGAGTATAACGATACCAAATTGCCAGTTTGAATATATCAACTATGAAACACTAAAGTTCGAGATGTATGACATAAGCCATCGTTGGATTTTAAAATTTAATATCTCTATCTCGAGTTTGGACGAGTTTGTTTTGGCGCGTCGATCTATTTAGTGATATAATTTTTTTATTGTTTCATTGGAACATTTTGAGTATTTAAAAAAAATGATAAAAATTAAATCACCAGATATCAAATTTAGTATATTTTTATTACTATTACAAATTACAAATGATGGCATTATTAAAATTTGTTAGGTTCTACCATAATTAATCTCGAATTAACTGTTTTGCATGGTATATTTGAAATTGTTTCTTGGTAGATAAAATACAACTGTGTTAGGATATATTGTAAAGTCATTTGTCCATCCAAACTGTTTGATATGCTGTGAAAAATGTTCGATATGCTGTAAAAAAGAATTAAAGTACATAATTATAACTTAAATTTATACATACCATTTTATTTTATGTAAAAGTAAGTTTATTTTTGGATGGTAAAATTGAACTGCCGCTATGAAAAAATTTATTGTAAGGTGACCCTCAAATTATTTAAGACTTCATCTGAGTGCGCTTTAAAGTTGTATCAAACGCACTCTATGGATCCTATAACTTTGTACCACTCAAGAATAACGTAATTGATAATTGATGCCACAGAACTGGTCCGGTGGTCCCTGTCATGCATTTAGTTCATTCTACTTTTCTATCTTGTATTGTTGGAATTGTTACGGAAGAAGGACACCGTCAAGTAATGATTCATCTACGTCCGGCCCAAAGAGTTCTCAACCTACAATTCCTCATAACATCTAAAGGCCCAAACAGGCATCGCATTTTGCATATAGGTCCAGTTGAAAAGCTACAAGGACCAGCCCGTGTAAAAACCCGTTAAATGGCAACCTCAGAACCCTAATCCCAAACACACATACTATAAAATCCCTTACCCGCCGCACTCGCGAAACCCTTCGACAAAAGGCGGCCGAGAGAAGGGCTTGTGTGTGTGAGAGAGAGAAAGAGGAAAAATGGTGTCGTTGAAACTACAGAAGCGCCTTTCGGCGAGCGTGCTCAAGTGCGGAAAGGGCAAGGTCTGGCTCGATCCCAATGAGGTCAACGAGATCTCCATGGCTAACTCCCGTAAAACCCTCTTCCCTTAATCGATCTCCTTTTTGTTTTTAGTTTATGGTTTGGTGTTCTGATTGGGTTGTAATTCTATTTGTTTGATGCTTAGATGGTGATTTGTTAGGTTTAGGATTCGGTTTTTGTCCCTGAAGTTGTTATGTTTGTGTTGGCAATAATTTAGCTAGGTTGCGAAAGGAAACACATTTTTTTGGTTTAGTTCAAAGTTATATGCCATTATTAGTGTTGCGCTATTTAGGGTTTGGAGAAATAGTATTGAACCCGATTTGATTTGATCTTCAGATTAGAAGTATAGTCTTCAGCTTTCCACCATTTTACATAGGAAATCTCACTGTTTGAGCTAATTGACCTAGAGATTAATGTTATTGGATTAGATAATGTATTAGAAATGCGTGTATGAGAACTTGTTTGAGAACTTGTTTGTAATCACTGGCTTGGTACGTAAGCATTTCATGTTAGTAGCTCTGATAACAATTTTTTTGCCTGTACTTTATTATGACTTATTTGAGTGAATTGTAATTTTCCTTACAAGGATAGCTCTAGAATGTTATAAATGTAGTGCTATCAGGATCTTCAAATGTATTTGACCTAATTTAATTTGTCATAGTATTTATCTGACTCTTGGGTAACCTTTTATTATTGCTTGATTTCAGGCCAGAACATTCGTAAGCTGGTGAAGGATGGTTTCATCATAAAGAAGCCCAACAAAATCCACTCCAGGTCTCGTGCCAGGAGAGCCCATGAGGCCAAGCAGAAGGGTCGTCACTCGGGCTATGGTAATTGCTACTACAAAAAGCAAACATACATTTCCCTATACTGAAACTGAAGTAAAGTAAATGAAACTTGCATTCTAATATCTCCATCTGTTGATGAATGTGATGGTTGAATATAGGTAAGAGAAGAGGTACCAGGGAGGCTCGTCTGCCAGTGAAGATTCTGTGGATGAGGAGAATGAGGGTGTTGAGGAGGCTTCTGAGGAAGTACAGAGAAGCAAAGAAGATTGACAAGCACATGTACCATGACATGTACATGAAAGTTAAGGGTAACGCATTCAAGAACAAGAGGGTGCTCATGGAGAGTATCCACAAGTCCAAGGCTGAGAAGGCCCGTGAGAAGACCCTCTCCGATCAGTTTGAGGCCAAGCGTGCCAAGTCCAAGGCCTCTCGCGAGCGTAAGATCGCCCGCCGTGAGGAGAGACTTGCCCAGGTACTTAATAATGCTTAATTTAATTTGTTTTCTTTATCTCCCTCTTCATCAGCTGTTGTGCAAGTGTGTGTTTGTCTATTTGTTTGTGTAAAGTAGAAGATATAGAGAAGGGTCTGAATCTGACTCTGAAATGGTTGGGTACTGTATTGTACTGGTTTGTTGAGGAGTTGATATAGGTTTTGATTACCCTCCAGCTATGGTGGTTTAGAACAGTATTATAATTTACACCTGTGTTTGGAACAGCAATCATGTTCTGAATCTGATTCCACATTGTATTTTGTCTGTGCCATTTCCTAGAAATGTAAACTAAAATAATTTTTTGTTAGCATACTCAAATATGTTTGCTTGGGTCCATATGGACCATATGTTTTTATGGTTAATTGGGTACCTTTGATTACCTCATGTAAAATTGTATACAACTTCCTGATATATTTTTTTTGTGAAACAGGGTCCAGGTGAGAAGCCAGCAGCGCCGGTAGCAGCAACTCAAACTGCAGAGTGAGTCTATTATCTATTGACGCCAATTTGCCCCTGTTATCTCATTATGTTATGGTGATTGTGAAGTAACTGATTTCTCATGTTGTGCTCCTTTTTTTATTTGTAGGGCACCAAAGAAAGGGAAGAAGTAAAGGCAAGTACAATTTAGCATCAGTACCTAAATCTTGAGATAGTTTTTTTGGAATCTGAACTTTTCTTTTTTGTGTTATCTGTGCCATTGTTACCATCTTTTTTGGAGTACTAAGAATTATTAGTGGTTTTGTTTATTATCGTAATGTACTTTGATGTCTGTCTGATGTTGTTTTGTGGCAAATTAGTTCCTGCCAAGGTTAATATCTTTTGTAACTCAACGCTGGTTCTAGATTTTCTTTTGCTAAAATAGTTTTAAATTGTCTGTCTGCACGTCCTTGGTATATTAGAAGGCAAGCAACTTAGGTCCTTGCATTTTCAATCTTATTTCGGATATAAAACTCTATCAGCTCTCTGCCATGACCTTAAGACTACCACCATTACAGCTATTTTATTTTCTCCGGTCTCTTTTCTGCTGCGCTCCACTTACAACATGAACCATCTGCAGTACCCTCCAATCTTATATTGTTGCTCAAAACTATTGATTGTTAACAAGCCCTGCTGTGACCGTCTTGTCCTGGTTTCTTCTCTGTTCAGCCTCTGCTCTCTTCCCCCTTCCTATGTTGTGCTAGAGTACCTTTTCTCTGTGCTCTACCAAATGGTGTTGAATGGCCAAGGCAGCATAGTGCTCCCAACCGCTCAGCATGGCAGCACATCATCATAACATGTCTATGCAGATGTGCTGTTGTGTCGTTCTTCTGCCAGAGCCTGCTGTGCCAAATGCAATGCATTGTATGGAACAAAGAAAGTCGACATCGAGCTCAATATATATCTATTCAATTTTTGTTTGGGCCTGCAGATCGCAAACTTTCAGCAGTCATGAACTCGTGCTCCAGATTGATTTACGTACTGTTTTTAGTTTTTTGAGATGATATCGATAGTCCGCAGAGAATCTTGTTTAGTTCAGACTTCAGAATTACTGCATGCCGTATCGATCAGATTATGTCTGTCTGTACTGTAGTTTCAGTCTATGGTGGAAGCTAGTGTGAAAAACGTATTATATTACGGTCTATATTTTGTATTTTGTTTTTTGCCCTTTAATTGTATGTTCATCCTATATCAATCCTGATCCAGGTTTGTACGGCGGTTTTGGGCCGAGTCTGTTACGCTTCTATTCCTGTCAATGTCAATTCATGTTGAACCCTTCGCAAAGGTGCAATAGTCCTCGTTCTTTTATCAAAAAACGTTCGAGGAACAGGAGATTTAGACAATACTAGCAGCAATGCCCACTCAATGTGCGGGCTAAAAACTTCAATAAGATAAAAATAAAAATAGTACATAACCACAATAACAACAAGCAATCCCGGTGCATGGAAAAGAAAACATTACTATTGAATCCTAACAACTAAGGTGAATCCCTGTATGCGTATAGCGCAACCAAATTTGTTG
Source organism: Rhynchospora tenuis (assembly GCA_027725995.1). NCBI lineage: Eukaryota > Viridiplantae > Streptophyta > Magnoliopsida > Poales > Cyperaceae > Rhynchospora > Rhynchospora tenuis. The sequence goes on from CM050888.1 coordinate 53,958,994, forward strand.
TTGCGCAACCAAAGTAGTTGCACGGATCAGAACCGTCCGATGGATGACGGGTAGTCCGTGAATTATATTAGGATTTAAGGCCCGAAAAAAATTAACCATCGAGATCAAATCGAACGGTTCGGATCCGCGCAACACCGCTTGTTGTGGAACAACAGATCCGGGTAAATAGTATATATACCTATAATTTGAAAAGATCTTTTTAAGATTGAGAATATTCATAAGTACTTGTTATGACTGTACATGTCTTACCAAAACAATATTCATTACAACGCCACAATGTTGTATAAAAATTTGAGAAACTTTGATGGCTAACTCTATGAGTATATATTGGGATATATATCTCCAAATATTTTAACAATATCGCCAACGATTATCAATTTGGCATGGGTTTATTTATTGGTTTGCATAACATGTAACATGTATTGATCAAATCTGTGTAAAATCAACAATGCACGCAAAGAGGAAATTGGAAAAGAAAAGAATTTTGTATTCTGTCTGTGTATTAACACCTCATCTCCTTTGCTATATATAATATAATACACCAAATATCTTTCTATATAAAACTCTATGCTATCTCCCCAGATATTGCTATTAAAGCTATTTCCTAAAACACCAGATACACTCAATCTTTGACACCTACAACTGCATTTAATTTCATACAATTCATTACATGTATTCCTAAAACACCAGATATTGCTATGAAAGCGACTTGTTAACTTGTTAACACTACTTGAAAAGTTTAAACCTTTCATCTCATTGTTAAATCCAGAACATTGATCATAAAAATGGACGGTCCATATTGCATTGGGTAAACATTTATTTGCACCTTTTGGTTCAAAATTGGATAGACCTTTGGATTGGTGCATTTATAAGTAGTAAAGATAAAGATTCTTTGACTATTATCTAGATGCTTACATGATAAGATTGTTTATGTCAGTTATGAGTTTGCACATATTTAAACCTGAGATGATTCATTGGTAGCACGTTTCCTTTATCTATTTAGTATAAATACTATGCAGTTGTAGGTTACATCCCGACATATATTATCGGATATTTCGATTTGGACCTATCCAATAGGATTTACAAACTACTTGACATTAGTAGCATTAATCTAATCGCTTACCTTAACTGGATTAGCAATGTATTATTGCTGAGTAAGAGCTTTAACTTCTCGTAAGCTTCGATTAATTATTGCCGTTTGTTATTTTATTTGCAAAGTACAATTTGCATTTGTTAGTGCTATGACTATGAGCCTATAGAAATATAACTACTCTAGATATAAGAAGTAATTCCTGAGAATCTTTCTCCCAAAAGTGTACAAAACGCAAAATAAATAGAGTATTTCAAGCCAGATCTTTCAAGGTTATCGTCTTACAGCAGTGCAACAATTTTCAATTATTAATTAGTACACAATTGTTTGAGTGAAAAAGCTACATAGGGGATGATTTAGACAAAAATAATCTATGGCGAGAAAGCGTCAAACATTGTTTGTTCATTATTATTTTTAAGTCAAAAGTGTTATTGCATAAAAGCTACCTAGATGTCACCTGTCGTCTCAAAGCGTGCAACAAAATTCCCAAGATTATTGGCTGATAAATTAAGTTAATCAACAATAGAAAATAGTAATGATTAATCAACAAACGTCTGACCTCTCCAGTCTTTCCTTTTACCTCTCAAATATCTAATGCCCATGCTTTTGTAAAATTTTAAGTCGCACAATTAAAGCTGTACTGACTTGCGGTATCATAGCTTTGGACCGTACCATGTAAAATTTTTAGGGATTAAAAATATTCAAAATGGAAGTGATAACCACAAAGGGAATCGATTTTTCTTTCTTTTTTATAAAGTTAACCACTATAGTTATTTTGATGACTTAAAACACCTCAAACCTACCATCATGCAGAAGCAGAACCCTTGGGGACTCCTGGAATTTTGATAAAACTTTGTACCTGAAGAATTTAGATAAACATTCGCACTCTTTTCCCCTGTACTTTATGTTATCTCAACTCTAGTCAACCATTTATGAGCCATTACAAAACGGTTACATAATATACTATGTTGTTGGCTTGTACTAAAAGCATTTTCATTCTTAGTGCACATGCTGAACTGTAGCAATTTAATATAAAGATGCAATTAAATATGATCTCCCCCATTTGCACCTTCTAATAGAGCCAGGTCAACGTGCAATTTTCTTTATCTACACTTGCTTTATGCCATCTTCAAATTCAAAATTGATCACTCTACTCTCCTCCTCCATCTATCTCAGGTTTTGTTATCAAATTTCGCCACCACATATATATCCATCAGTTGTTTATTTAAAGTTTTGAATTTGACTGAATTGTCACCATAACTCGAAATCAAATGTCAAATTTGACAGAACCGAGCCAAGTGATTTACAGGGCTTCGCACCCCCTTGCCATCACTTGCGTAGTGATAGTGAATGTACTGGTAGTTTTGATAATCTACCCATATCTATATAAAAGCATATTTTTACTCTCAAACAGAGCCAGCATTTCTTATGTCAAATTTGCTAGCCAGCACAGTACATCTTGTATATAAAACCATATTTTAACCTTTTTTTGGTTATGGAGTATATAACTTGACATGCGCTACAATAGCGTACAAGAATGGGGTGTTCCGACTGGGTGGGGGGGGGGGGGGGGGGGGGGGGGGGGGGTGGGTGGTGTGGGGGATATCTTTATCTTCGAGTATAATTTTATTATCAAATACATTTCGAAATATGATATACGTCTGTAGAATTGGTTCAAGAATTGGCTCAGCTTTTCTCCATGTAATAACAATAAGTCTCTTTCAGTAAATCATCTCGGGCTTGTTTGGTTCTTTGGGAATAGTGGGAATAGCCACTCTTCCCACTCTTCCCACTCTTCCCAACAACACTTTTCTCTCTACTTTTTCACACTTCCCAACGCTATTCCTAAACTCACCATCCAAACGACCTAGGAATAGCACTCTTCCCACTCTTCCTACTCTTCCCACTTTTCCACACTATTCCCACTATTCCCAACCCATCCAAACAAGCCCCTCAAGCATATTTGGACCATTTTTTTACAAATTTATATATTAGTAAAATCTTACGAAATTTTGCAAGTAGTACCGAAACCACTCAGCATGAAAATATACAAAAAAACGAATAAAAAAACATCACTTCTCCAAAACATACGCAAACACACAAATTAACAAATGGTTTGCGAGTGGACAACTGCACAGATCAAAACTTCTTCAGACAGTTGTTTCAACCTTTTGATTGGCACAAGGCTCTTGCAGGATATTAGCACGACAAACTGGACATGTGGAACGGTACCTAAACCACACATCGATGCACTCTTTATGAAACGCATGACCGCATGCTGGCAAAAGACGACCGCTGTTGCCGGGCCCAAATTCAGCCAGACAAACAGCACAGTCTCTTAACTCTGCTTTATCTGTTGATAGTTGAACAAAAATGGGCAAAGACGGGATCTCCATGACAGCTTCGCTCACTCTCTCGCAATTAACCTCCTCATGGGAAGTAGTACTGTTGTTGTGGTTCATGTCCCTTTGTTGCCTTTTGTGTTGCCAAAGGAGAAGGAAGAAAATTGTCAAGAGAATTAGTATCACCGACACAGCCACTACGAAAGAGAGCTCACGGCCGTGCAGCTCAGATGCCTGTGGAGTTGTTTCAGAAGTTATCGTGTCATTAGAACTCGACATGTCGTTTGAAGAGATAGAGAATAGGTGGTTATGAGATCTGATCTGTTTAGGGGAGAGGTATAAGTATTGAGTTGTCATTTGACTCTAATATATAGAGAGAAGAAAGATGGAGGTTATAATAATAATGAGATAATGATTTTCAATTTAAGAATTGTTAGACCTACTTGAACTAGTACGTGCCTTGATCTAATAAATAGCCTGTATCCAAATAAATTGTTTCTAGGATAGTTATTTTAATCAGTGATATTTGCCACATGTTATAGCTTTATTTTCTTCATAAGCACACTGAATTAAATATCACTGATTGGTTGCTTAAACAGTTGACTCGTTCCCCCAACAAAAAAGCAGTCCGTTTAAACAGTCGGGGCCAAGCAAAAGACTTGAAGCAAACTCTTTATAAACAAACCAGCTTTTGATTAATTAGAGGTTACAGCATAACGACTTTTCAATTAACAACCCACCGTATCTTACATTACGTACAATTAATCCATATGACAAATTAATAAAGCAATTCTGTCCAAACTTGAGTCAATTTATTTATGTGTTAGCTATGTTACCTCTGTTTAGTGCTATCTGATTATAGTATAAACCTAGTTCTAGCTTACCATACAAAATAAACAGAAATTGATAGAAATAAAAATGTGAAAGCTATGTTTTCGTTCACTCCACATCTGATGAAAATTTTGAAAGAGTGAATTTCTACAATAGAAAAACAGAGAATAGGCTTTAAAATAGGAAATTGATTAGTGCCATCGGCACAAATTGCCATCGCGCGCCATCGCTGAGGCGCGATGGTCTCTCATCCAGCGCAATTTTATTTCATACCTAAATGTTCAATTAGATAAGTACAAATGTTCCGTTATTTTAAGTATAAATGTTCAGTTAGTTGCAATAAAAAATATAAGTGTTATAAGCAAAAATGTTTATTTTATTAAGTATAAATGTTTAGTTTAGAAAGTACAAATGTTCAGTTGGGTAAGTACAAATGTTCAGTTAGTTGCAATAAAAAAATACTAATGCTATAAGCAAAAATGTTTATTGGATAAGTATAAATGTTCAGTTTAGTAAGAACAAATGTTCAGTGTAATAATACAAATATTCAGGTTATTAGATATAACAGTACCACTTTTCAGTTTTTTTAATAGGTGAGCGAAGGGGTCACGAACCGGACAAAAAACACATGAAAAAATTAGAAAGGGTCGTGAACCGATCCGGTTCAAATTAAATTTTTTCCGACTCTACCCTTGCCCCCTGGCGCACCTCTCTCCCACGCGCGACTTTGACCCTGGCGCGACTCTGCCCATTAGTTGACGCATTTAACTGAACACTTTTGATTATAAAACTGAACATTTATAGCAGACACATGTTCTGTGCAGCGATGGCACGCGATGGCACTATAATTCCTGTTTAAAATATGTTGGGCTAAGAATAGAATATGTGATTTACTGGCATATGCTGGAACGAAATCACAAGTCTCTCTCATTCAATCTAAGGGTAGATATGTCAACGCATAAAAAACTTCAGTCACCAATGATGGTCGTTTAAAATCACACTGAAAATCAGAATGATTTAAACATAAATATTTAAATAAAAGATGTTAATGTCTACTTTCACAACCTTGAATTCGTAAGAAATATTTTGTCAAACAAATTAATAATTGATGTATCAGAAAGTTTTTGTTCCCATATATATTTTCTAAATTAAGCCACTTACAAATTGCCGAAAAGATGTCTCGTTAAAAATGAAATGTGTAGCTACTAAAGGATTTTTATCTTTATATATCTGGACATGCAGAAGTATTTGAAATTACATTCCCTGCTTTTTTCAAAAACAAAAAAAGAAGTTCAATGAATAGCGTTATGAAGTAACAACAGATACAACAGATTAAACACTTCTAATATGACTAACTCGTGTTGTGCATATATTCCAGTATTCAAAAAATAATTAATTGTTCCTCCAAAATTTATTTGCTTACTTACCATGAATTTCAGGATAGCAATAAATAAGCAACTTACCATGAATTTCAACGAAGCTCCATCTGGTGATTTTTATCAGATCTGTGCTAAAATCTTGTGCCAAGTGGCTGAAGACATCAGGGCAATTCTGTGTTTACAACAGTTCCTTCAAGCAAAATCTACGCCGTCCGATTTAACATTGCGGCCAGTACTTCCGGACTGTTCCTCCAATAAAAAAGGAACCAAACCATCTTTAAATTGTGTTTGAAACTTGAAACTTGAAAGCATGGGTAGGTGAAATATTGAAATGGCTACATCTTTATTTTTCCAAGGCATACCAAATTTTATACACCTTAACGCCTAGCTATAATGAAAGTATCTACAATTTTGGACCTCAAAAAAAGGAAAATATGTACAATTTTTATTTTTATTTTTTATAATTCGATAACCTCTCGATCAATTATCAGAATTGTCGCATAAAAGTAAAATAATTATGAATATATTTCTATCCAATAAGTAATCCTATCCAAAAAGTAATTGTTGTTATTTCTGATAAATATCTGCTTAGCTATTAATATTTTATTGATTTTGCATATATATGCGGAAGCTGTTACAATCTTAAGATGCAAACAATCTACAATGGCTTTAAATTTAAAACCTGATGAGATAGTAGTCAGACGCAAACGATTCCACAACATTCTATCATAATCCATCGCATATGCGAATCTATTGTTATTTTCTCTTTTTACTGTTTGCGGTAAATTAATAAAGGTCTGCTTACAGTCCACATCGCCCACTCTACCTTCATATCAGACGAGCAAATAGGCAAATTGAATTCCAACTGCCTTTCGTATCTGGTTGTATTGACGCCTACCAAATTACATAGTCTGTAGAGAACAAAAAAGATGCAACTCATTCAATTTGCGCAATCAGCCAATCGCTTTGTACGCTTGAGACAGCCATACAATGTACAAAACTTACGAGCGTACGCGACTACAAGTTGACTAAAAAAATATCTTTCATTAAGAAAAGGTTGCATAACTTTTTTAAATCATCAGCAGTACGCTGCCTCTTTAATGATAGAAGCGACAAAGACGTTGACGAAGCAACAGAGGGAAATTCAGCCAGTACATAAGAACATTTATTATTGACTTTCCTCCTATGACCTGGATGTCAAGCCACCAACTGGAGCTGTCCTGCAATGGAGATAGAGCTTCTGCTACCAGTATTAAAAAAAGATCAAATTTATTTTATGTTAGATATTATGGAACTACAAAATTTTACTTTGGCTGTGCTCAAGAGAGACGATGGGCACAATAAAAAAAAATAGAAAAAGAAAAATCTACTCTGCTCCTATCTGTAACAAAATTTAAACACTGACACCACAAATTAAGCACTATTTTTCTCCATTAACAACACATCTCAAGTTCAATTTTTTATGTTATATTTTTATACAAATGGATACCGAAAACCACACATAATTTCCTGCATAAATACAACTATGCGAGCCCTTCTCTATTGGCATCCTCACCCTGTTGCTCTCTCATTCTAAGCATCCTCCGCAGTGCCTGTGAATGGGGCCACTCTGGCACTCCTCTAGTCGCTGCCTCTCGAAACATCCGCTCGGCTCTTTCTAACGCGTCATCCACCGTGTCTTCCAACAGGATGCCTCTACCCTCCCCTCCTTCAACCTCGCTGGCGCTGGCTTTGCCATCAGTTGCCTTGCCAAATGGCTTCCTCGTGTCAGCAAACTCTATGTGTGAAAGTGGAGATGGTTTGTGTTTTTCGTAGTATTTCCTGACATTCAGAATAAAAGTAAGTAATTTGTCAGCATCAGTCCAGACAGCATTTGATTTGCAAATTAATTGATTGCGACACACTTGATTAAAAAAATAGTGATCACTAAATTTATATTGTACCGCACTTAATTAAAATTGTTTTTTATTAACCACTAAATTGAAAGTGTACTGCAGAGGAGTGTATAACTAAAGCATTAATAATTTGACAAAAAAAAAAGAATTAACAAGTTCCATTAATACTGTGAGATTTCAAATCTCAGTACTGTTATCTTTCATTGTCTTTGTAGTTCAATTTCTTCATTAGATTACAAATCTCAGTACTGCTATCTTTCATTGTCTTTGTAGTTCAATTTCTTCATTTCTCAATCATATAAAACTCATGTGTAAGAAAACAATAAAATATTAGTTTAGTATCTACAGTTTATATGTGTATGCATGGAATAAATATTTGAGCAATGCAAAGATCAGATTAACCAGTTAATTATCACCCTGTTATACCTGTCACTCTCAACCTTATGTGGGTCACGCTTGGCCGAACCCGCCAACCTTCTCTTCTGCTGGAAAAACGGTCCTGCAGACTCTGTGGCCACCTCATGGGACTCTAATTTCCCAGAAGGCGCAAAAGGCGGCACCTTTACCTTCGGATCATCGGTTGTGGGAAGGCTTTCAAGACCCGAAAGATGGTCTTCACCTTTCTCTTGTGCCTCTTCAGCACCAGAGAATTTTGCAGGCATCTCGGGGTAGTCGTCCGAAGGTGCCTCACCCGGTGGGTCACCTGAGTGAACTTTCGTGTTGCCGGCACCTGAAGCCTGTGACAGGGTGGCACGAGGGGTTGTTATTGGGAGGCGTGTTTTGGAGAGGCGAATCAGCCGGGGTGATAGAGATTTTGATACAGCCTGCATTGTAAGTAAATTCGATTGATGAATTGCTTGCTTTTGTTTATGGTTTTGTTATGTTATGATGTTCGTTTTGCAATGTTGATGGAATTTTAATTTATATGAGGAATAGAGGGTGGCGGTGGTGAAGGGTCTAGAGAAAAGAGAGGAAGCAGGGGTTGACGGGTGGAGATGGGACATGTGAGAAAGTGACACGTGGCAAGGATGCTACAGCTGCTCCGCTCTCCAGATAGTGCTGGAACTTGCTCGGTTGCCAATTCTGGTATGCACCCGCGAAAAATATAGATTGTTCTTAATGAAGTTTGATATGCTTAGGCCATTTGGGCCTTGAAAAAAAAGCACTGTCACTGACGTGAGTGAGAATTTAATTCCTTTTGTGGTCCGTTTAACATTCACATAGTGGATCGTTTAATTTGGGCCGTGTGTGTAATAAGTCCATTAATTCGAGAACTGTGAAATTCAATACATCAAGAAGTGGATATCAAATTAAATGTAAATATGTAATACATTTGAGTTTTCTAATACTTCAAAAGTTTTAACTATTCAAAATTTGGAAAATGTAGAAGTTAATTTTATCTTAGTAAAACCATTATTATTTATGTAAGAAATTATGAATGTTAGTAACTAAAGAACCAATTATAGCAATAAACCCTACCCTTTATGTTAATTGGAAAAATTATACCATGTTGTTAATACAAAACCAACAAATACTTGCTCTTGTTTTACTACAAAGCTCATCATTAATCTTATTCCTTTTTGTCCACTTTTTCATTTTCCATTTTTAATTTTCACAAAACGACTCGTACCTAGTATTTCAATTTGCCTCTAACCGCTTCAAATCTCTCGATCAGGCAACTGCTTCGTGAAGAAAAGAGTGAATTTTCTTTGGTCTTTAAAATTAGACAAGCCATGCCATGTAATATCGAATTTTTATCGTGAGCATGTCTTTTTTGCTATATATTCGAAACCCGCCCGACTAGTTGGTGATATACCCGTAACTTCAGGACAATGATTGTTTTAGTCTTTTTTGCAATCGATCTTGTCTTCGATGTCTTTTGGATATATTCTTTGTAATTTTTTATTTCTTTCGGTTGTTCTGATTAGATTGTAATATTTTTTAATTATATAATATATAATTTTTTAATTATATAATGTATAATTATTCATTTGATATGATTGTTTTAGTCTTTTTATTGGTTGGTTCTCGCCATCAGGATTTTACAACAAAAGTATTGTTTTCAAGCTGTTGTAGAATAAGCACGGGTTTTATGCACTGTGTTTGCTTAAATTTTTTTTTTCTTGTCTGTCCATAGCTGAAAATACTATTTGATAATATGGTTCTTTCGGCAATTTCAGAATAAATTAATTGGAAAAAAATATAACAAAATATTTATATTCCGATCGATAATATTTTTGAGATAATATGCGAAAGTCTTGGGCAGTTTTAACTGCAAAGGAAAATGTGAAATATTTTTAATTTGAATCCGGAACCCAAAAATAAGAAGGAATTAGTGGTTATTTTTGTTTACATTTTGTTATTTAAAATTTTTATATGAGAAGAACTGACTAAAGGACTAATTCCAATTCATAAATTTCATTTTAAATTTAATTTTATTTATACTTTACTTGATAGCGATTCAAAATAATTTCCCTCCTAACATCGTCAAGCCAAGAAGCCGTGGGCACCTAAAATCTGACCACATGACGCAATATTGACCTCATTCCATGTAAGTTCCCAACTAAACTTGTAAGTTTGCGCTTGGGACTTGGAGAAATCAGATGTGTCGGTGGGTAAAATAGTGGCATCCGACAAATCTGACGCGTTGAATATGGTAACCAAATTTGTGAGGCGCATGAACACCGGGTTCTGTGTTCTGTCCGCTAGACCATGTGATTTTGTTTTAAGTTCTAACATTTGATGATGGGCCAATTGTGACAAATTAAAACCGGACTAAGATCTCCTCTCTTTCACATGTCATGACTGTAAGCATTTATTATTTATAAATTATACGTACGCCGCTCTGACAAGGTTCCCAAGTTGCAAATGGGAAAAGAAGACTCGTGTAACATAAGTCATACCAATCACTGTGCTGTGTTCTCTCTTTTGTCCCTACTTATCCTTCGTTGAAATCTCTGTGGCAATTACACAATTGTGATGCCTATTAAACCTAATTTATGAATGTATGTGACTCGTTGTATAATTGGCAGTTTTTGTAGCCGCTACACACGAAACATCAGGCCACTTATACTCACATGCTTGTCTTTTATTTGCTAATTTACAATTGTTTGTACTTTAGTTTTGACTGTTCTTGAAGCCGCGATAGAACGCACCAAAATTTTCAAAATATTTTTCTAGACTTTGCTTCATTATCTAGAACAGGTATCAATACGGACCAGGATCCTCTGGACGTTTTTTTGAAATGTCCAGTGGACGTTTTTGATCGGAGCCGTCCGATTTAAATCAGACGGTTCATTTTTTTCGGACCAATATTTTTTTCGGGTGTGGTGGAATGCACGGGGCTCCTTTATAGCCGTTGAGATTAAATCAGACGGTCCAGATTCCCAGCCGTCCACCAAACGTCCAGAGGATGGACGTCCAGAGAATCTGATTCCATCAATACCATCTCTTTGATTGGGCGGGCCTGATTTTCTAAACTTTTTAAGAAAAGAAAACAACCCATTAAACAATAACCCTTTGGGTCCAAGACTGCGATCTTACTCTTTAAAACTTATCGTTGGATATGGAGCACGAGCAACAATGCAACATATATAGAGAGCGCATAATTCACACATCGAACAAAAAGTTGCTGTCATGTGAAATTGTTGTCTCCACTACAATTCCAGGAACAGCTGTCACAATAAGGGCAAAAAAGGAAAAAAAATGTATATTCTAAATTAGCTAAAAATTGGTGGAGATTGCTTTTGCTCGAACAAAAGATCGTTAAATCAGTTGATGAACACTTTAAATTTTTCTAGGAGCTGCTTCCTACTAAAGATAAAGCTCAAAATATTCTATTTTCTTTACAAACACACTATCAGCCTTTAACATTTTGACTTATGTTATTCTCGGCAGCAACTACTTGAAAAAGAATCGAAAGTTTTTACATACCTATAAGCGAAAGCGAATAATAACTAGTATTCCCAGTTTAATTCTTTCCCTTTTTGTTTATACCGCTCATACTACAAGCCTCACTTCAGTCGTCACTTACCGTACGCCAGCTCTCTCTTCAATCAATCTAACTATTTCTCCTACAAAAAAACACCAATAGTGCTCCTCAGTCCTCACAGATCATATGCACAATAAACCATTTCTCATTTTATCTCCTTCATTTTCCAAACAAGCACCAAAACCAACATTCAAACAATGCCATCTCTTTCTGATCTCTTTAGAAAACCCAAGCTCCTCGTCTCACTCTTCTGCGTCTACCTCATTCTTCTCCTCCTCCCTTCCAGGCCCCACCACTACAGACCCCATTACCACCACCGCCGCCACCTTGCCTCAACCGGCACTGATCCCAATATTGCCCGACACTGCGACGGTACGCTCTACCCTGAGCTCTGTGTGTCGACACTTGCCACCCTTCCGAAAACCAATGTCCCTATCTCTGAGGCCATATGCCATGTCATAAAGCGTACCACCTCCGCAGTACACAACTCCTACTCTAACTGCTCCTCGTACCTGAACCACCTCCGGAATCTCGACGAGCGTGACAAACTCGCACTTGAAGACTGCCTCGATTTGCTCGATCAAACACTTGATGAACTCTCAGCGGCATTCTCTGACATAAAAAACTCTAGCTCGGCTGACTCGATTGACACAGCTCAGACTGTGCTGTCGGGTGCCTTAACTAATCAGTACACTTGTCTTGATGGATTTGCTTTTGCACCAAAAGCCGGCGCGCGTGTGAGGCCGTACATCAAGGGGAGATTATTCCATGTAGCACACCTCATCAGTAATTCACTTGCTATGGTCAAGAAGCTCCCGCAAAAGCGCCGCCACCTTCAAGAGACCTTTGAAGGGTAATGTAGAATATATCCATATGAATGTGCTTGCAATGTAGCAGACAATATGTAATATATAAGTTCAATTTCATTTGCACATGACAAAAATGGTACATTATGACTTTATCTCATATTGCAACCTTTTATCCTCATTATAAATAACCAACTTATAATGTAATTTAAGGACTGATGTCTAAAGGTTTAAAATTTAAATCAGCATCATGCTATATCATCATTCAATTATTACGAATTTGGGGGCTAAAGTTAGGTACATTGTCGCAGATATGGAAGAATAACCCGTGGATACCCAAAATGGTTGTCACGCAAAGACCGGCACCTGCTCCAAGCATCGACCAACACCACGATAATGGCCGATTTAGTGGTAGCCAAGGACGGGAGCGGCAATTTCACAACTGTGACGGATGCCATAAATGCAGCCCCGAACAACAGCGACACACGGTTTGTGATTTACGTGAAGGCCGGGGGCTATTATGAAAATGTGGAGGTGGGAAAAACCAAGACGAATATAATGCTAATAGGAGATGGCATGTGGAAGACGGCGATCAAGGGGAACCGGAGCGTTGTCGATGGATGGACCACTTTCAGGTCTGCAACTGTAGGTCAGTGCTTCTATATTGCTTTAGCTTTGTATTCTATTTTATTTGGTTTAATCTTTTTGTTACTTTGTTACTCTTCTTTTCTCTTTACAATAGTTCATGGCTTTCTTTTCCATTTTCTAATAGAATCCGCGCTTATTAGTTCTGACGTGTATTTAGATTATTGGTTATGGACTTATGGACGTGCGGACGACGTCCCAAGTTGGGCAATCATCTCGTGACAAACTGACAAAGAATAGCATTAATTTGGTTAATAATAATTCCAAAATATTATTCAGTGTTTGGACGATCGAGTAACTGTGTTTAGAATCGTTACTAACTTCTCTGTTTCAGTACTATAATAAATAAAATTATTTTTGTATTCTTTTTCAAATTTTATATTAATGTGCTAATTTCGTTAAGTCAATTCATGATCCAAAAGCATTTTAAGAAACAATGAATATACCAAGCACGAAAATAGTAACATAAAAATTTTTAAAGTTAGTAACATCTAGTTGCAAAAGGATAGTTAAATATTTAAACCACTTCTTTAAACATCTATAGACAACAATATAAACATGACAAATTAGCTTTCTGCATTTAATATCATCTCTCTTCCGTAATCGTTTTACAAACCAAACACCAACAATTTTTAAAATTTGAGTGCGCATGCTTTACTCATCATCCGGCTCTTATATTGCTTGGAGGGCCCTACACAAGCTATTGGTTAGTATGGGGATGATATATTTTGAGGCATTTTGGCTTATAATTCTTTTTTTTTTTTTTTTTTTTTTTAAAGAAGTGAAGTTCTTTTTTCGAAGGCTATTTAAGAAGTGAAGTTCGAACGCCATGTTCTGTAATTAATAAACACATCTAACATCATTCAGAAGCATTCATACTGTTTGCCATACACTATATGACTATATCATATGGCTATATTATATATATAGAGTCAATCGTACGTACAATTAAGAAAGTTTTATGCTACCATTCTTAACTTGCATGTGGATAATAAAGTTCTTCAGCCAAAAAAACTTTAATTAAATTTTGACAAAATGCCAAAAAAAAAAAAATTGTACCCATGTAAATGTAAAGGTCGAAGTTGCAGATTTTTATTTTTTAATATATTAATATACTACTACTACGGAAGGAAAAACATTCCATACTTTCCGCTATCACATCATTTTGGTGTTAAAAATTGCTGCGGCTCCTGCGCGAACATTTCTCCCACAATTAAGACAAATGAAGTTGCCACAAATTTGAAATTTCTGCTCACAAAGAATGCGCGTGCAATATATTTCCTGAAATTTGTCCTTAAAGTGGGGTTTGTGTTTGTAAATGGAGCGTGCATGTTCAAATATTAAAAAAATATTGAAAAATGTAATGGTCCACTAAGGATATTTGTACCACTCTCAGTCTCCTATTGAGTCATAGACGTCTCTTGCTTCTTGTTGTAAAGCCTCTTCTAGGAGCGTTAAAGGGAAAATAGGACAGCTGTCTCATTTGTGGGATATATATTCACCTACAAGTCCACTGAAGAGTTCACGTCATATTTATTTTCAGCTTCTTTTTATCATTATATCTCTAAAAAAACTATTAACTTTAAAACAGAATAATTAACTAATTGAAAATTATTAACAACTATTAATGTTGTATTTGGAGAAAAAAATATTATTATTACAGATATCTATATAAATAATATTAATTTTTGATAAATATAAAAGTTGATATTATGTAATATACGACTTAACAGACAAATAATTATTATGGACAAAAATAATAAATTAGAAAAAAAATGTTGAATAAATCAGATGCGGGCTCCAAAAATTAAGGGAATCATAAATAAGGAACTGATTTTCACAGTACGCTGTATGCATATTCAATTTATCTGGGCCTCAATTCAATGCACGTCCTGCTTCTCTTGTTAGGCATTAAATTTCTATATAGCAATGGCAGGACATGGTCACATGAGCCTATTTATTTTTTTAAGTTTGTTAGAACTTAGAAGTACTTGCAAGTCATATTTAATGGCCCCGTGTATTATGGATGACAAGAAATTATCAATTTATCACATCATATTCTTACATCTAATCGGAAGAGTCATATTGGTAGCACAAGCTTAAAAATAGGTTAAAAGTTCTATAAATTGTAAATCAAATTTGATATAAATCGGAAGTGGTATTGTTGTTCGTCAAGTGCCTAAAGATATTAAAGCTACTGATTTTTAATTCATCAGTCCATTTTTAGATGTACTAAAACTTATTTATAATCATCTAAAATTTGATCGAATTTTTCTGTTATTTAAAATTTTTAATTTTGATAAATATATACTTGTCCATCGTTATGGATGTTTTGTCAAACAAATTTGTTCTATTTTATCTATTACAAATCTAATAGATAGATAAGCGAATAAGATGCTTATATATAATATTTTTTTTTTTGAAACAGTAAAAGCCCGTAGGCATTTGCATTAACTAAATAAGTCTTTGACATACATAATAAGCTTCACAAACAACCAGCCTAAGGAAGCACAACACAATATCATACACACACAAAATAAAAGGCATTCCCTATATAAACATTCAAAAGAGGGAATCCAATAATCATAGAAAAGATAACTAAGCAGGATCATGATCATGCTTATATATAATATCTACCACACTAAATTACTGATGATTTGCTCCCCGATTATTTTATCTTTTAACCAATTAAAACATAATCTAAAAAAGATACCTCAAAAAGTTCAAGAAAATTTGTCACTTTCCTATGTGAAAAAAGAAAACTAAACCACCAACTCTTATTAATAAAGAAGATGTCTAATAAATATGACCGAGGTAAATTTTGGCTCAGCTTTATTTTGATCAGTTAGACGGTTACGTACCCTTGTGGACACAATTAATATTTTTTCCCTTTTAATATACCTGTAAGTTCGAATACAAATTGGCACAATTATGGCAAACATGTATCGTTTCTTCTTTGGGCCGTTACTATATTCAAACAGTTCACGGGAGAGGTTTATCCTATCCGAATTTAGTTTATTGTCAGCTGATGGCAGAGCATCTTGCAATTCTGACAAAGTCGGGAGCGTTTCCAATTTTTTTATTTCTATTCTTCATCATTATTATTAAATTAGAGCATATTTGTTGGATCGATCGTGTATAATACTTTACATCGGCAAGTTATTTGCTCATTTTTTTTTTTTTCTGACAAACAATATATCAAACTCAAGCGACCTTTTCTCCCTCATGAACAAAGAAATTTAATTTTCAAATTTTAGTGTGTTTTCTTGTTGGGTTTCTGACTTTCTGAGTGGGGAGTGCAAAGCTAGAGAAAATTATTCCAATACTTTCATTGTTTGTTGGGCATTCTTTGGAGCTTTCGGCTTGCAATCTGGCGCTTACCATTTGAACAAGATGATTATATATTTTTTTTATTATTTTTTTTAAAGGAAAGGAGCCTTAAAAATAAAGGGGGGAAAAAACAAAGAAAAGAAAGGGACACCACCTACTACCACCTCTTTCTCATTAGCTGATTAGATTCCGATAAATGGATATGCTCCTAGGCTTAGCTACCAATAGATTTAAAGGACTTTATTTCTTATTGGAGAAAAGGCTAGTGATATTGAAAGTCATTTGATGTGTGTTGAAATTTTTTGTTTTGTTTGTATACTCAAATTTTACAACTTCGTGTTTGTAAGAAGTCATCCCTATTGAATTAACTAAGCCACAATTCTCAATAATTAAATCGAAGTTTGGGAAATTTTAGTTGAAACAAATAATATTGTGGGTGAATTAACAAAACAACTTCTAACTTCTAATAATCTCATCCTACAATGCAAATAGGTACTACAATTGATAATTTTGGACAGAACTTATCGTAGCTATATGTTAAATAATTTTTTGCTTATATTAAAATATGAAGCATGTTTAATCTTTCTTAATCTAAATATCGACATTATGTCGTTGCATGCCATGTTAATAATTTATCGAAAAATTATATAGGTACGTCTCTTCGCAGCTATATATGTAGTACAGATATGTACCCAAACTCTAATAGGATATATAGCATGATATGACAGCTAATTTTTAATTCAATTTTCATTAAATCAGGGTTATCGATCGTATCAGTTATAAACACAAGTACACAACAGGACTCTAAAATGTCCATATTTCATATATAGTTTTATAGAGTCCTTTTTTTTTTTCCTATAATAGTAAGATATAGTACTCATTAATTTGAAACAAACATGTACGATATATGTTTTATATTGCCCTTATATATAGATGGTTTTAATCAGTGCGCTTCTGCCTAAAATTGTCGGTGCCATTCGGATTCCCTGCCCGTGACGCAGCTTTTTCAATTTTTGGGGGCATATAATTGATTCATAGTTCAACAGCTTTAATAATTCCATTGTATATACGTTGTGCCTGACACTTTATAGAGGCAGACAAAAAAGTGCCGCACACTATATGCTCGATCTGGCTAGCTAGTGACAATCAATATGACTCCTTTTTCCCAAAAAAAAAAAAAAAAAAAAAAAAAACTATGACTCCTATATACAATAATATAAATAAAAAAGAGAAATGCTAGTGTCCAATATATTGGACGGATGGGTCCGTCCAATACGATCGTTTTTATATTTTTAAATTTCAAACAACCGATCCGAGCCATTAAATATATTCTCCATATTGGAAACGTGTAAGAAACCATTTTTTACATTTTTTTGAATTTTTTACTTATTTTTTGGTATTTTAGAAAATTCGTGATTTAAAAGTTCTTGATCGTCCAATAACAACGATTTTCTAAAATACCAAAAAAATAGTAAAAAAAATTTAAAAAAATATAAAAATTATTTTCTTGTAAGTTTTCAATATGGAGAACACATTGAACGGTTCGGATCGGTTGTTTGAAATTTAAAAGTATGAAAACGATTGTATTGGATGGACTCAATCCATCCAATATATTGGACTCTAGCATTTCTCAAATAAAAATCAATCGTACTTCATGCAATCATGCTACATTCTTTTTTTTCAAGAGTTAGTCATTTAATATAACGGCATTTTTTTAAATACATATTTCTACTGTTATTAAGATGTCTATGCTAGTATCTTTTTTGTAATATTGATGTCTACGATAATATTATATGCGTAGAAAAATTTATTGTACAATCCTCGGCATATATATTCCTTTTAAAAAAATATAATAGCTACTTCCATACTTCTTAATTATAATGGATGTAATTTTAAGTCGATGACTTGATTTAAAGAAAAAAAAAATATCTATTTTGAACTTTCATTTTGTTACATGCTGATATGCTCAGAGATTCAAAACTACCTCCTCCTTCATTCCATGTACCAAACACAAGCGCAAAATAGAAAACTTAGGATCACTATTTAAGTATTGAAGTATTAATAATGAGAATTAATAGATCGCTTATTGCTTGTGAGAGGTTAAGAGACGACATAAAGATAGAAATAAAACCTCAGACAATGATGAAAACAAATAACTATGAAAAATGGTCATTAATTTTGCATTGGATTCTATCCAGAATACTTGTCTCCACCTTAGAGATTAGAAAAGGAACAAAGATAGTGGGGCTCAATAAAGTACACAATCTAAACATGACGCGTAATCCAACTTCGTTACTTTTATATTCCCTGAAAAGAAGACCGCTGCCATTTTAGTTTAGAGCCGCAAATGAATGGCTTTTTCTTGATTAGAATGATAAAATCTTTGTTTTCTTTTAGGGGAGAGTTACCCAGCGTCGCTGTCATTTTAAACCTTAGTTTCATAAGAGGTACGTATAATGCATGTGACAGCAGGTGTTAGGATTAACTAGGGCCTACTGGACCCAATATGTGAGGCGGGTCCATGGTGATGCTGATAGCGATTGTCTGAAAACAGATCTTTGGTCATCTGTACCCGCCGCAGAAGATCTGCGTTCCTGCTGCTCTCCTCAATAATAATAATAATAATATTATTATTATTCATATTCACCCCCATATAATAAAATTTTATATTGTACTTTGAAGCTCAAATTCAAGTCATAAAAAGTGATATCCGATTACCAAAATGAAAAAAAAAAGATATGGATCCAAAATTATTTGTCTTCAGAATAAAATACCGTATCTGCATCTGACTATGCTAAAATTATATCCATATTCGTCAAGTACTCTGTACTCGGATACAATCAAGATATCAACGGATAATATCCTATGCATTTATACCCCCAATTAATAAAGTCATTACTCTCGAGTGTAACTTCCCACCAAAACTCTCTTGCAAGAATAAAGATCAAACTGATGGGCTAGTTAGTCATATTACAAGTTATAAAAACTTAAATGTCGTCAGAGACCAAAATAGTAAAATACCTGCTTGCTAGTTGCTATCCAGGCTCTGACAAGTGACAAGATTTGTGTCCCAAAGCCAGCTAAGATTAATTAATATCACGCTCTTCCACTTGCTGTATGATTTTTACGAAATTACCAGGAAATTTTTTTAGTTTTTGAAAAAATAATTTGATAATTTATTATTGTTAACATTTTGAATTGTGCAGCCGTGGTTGGAAATGGGTTCATAGCCCGGGATCTCACAATAGAAAACTATGCCGGCCCGAGCAAGCACCAAGCAGTGGCATTGCGAGTTGGGGCCGACCTCTCTGCCTTTTATCGGTGTAGTTTTGTGGGATACCAAGACACACTTTACACGCACTCTCTACGGCAGTTCTACCGTGAGTGCGACATTTATGGCACAATTGACTTCATCTTTGGAGATGCATCCGTTGTGCTACAAAACTGCAACTTGTATGCACGCAAACCCGATCCGAATCAAGTTAATGTGTTTACTGCACAAGGTAGGGAAGATCCGAACCAGAATTCTGGCATCTCAATCCAGAAGTGCAAGATAGCAGCTGCGGCAGATTTGATACCAGTACAGTCAAATTTCTCGAGTTATCTCGGTAGGCCATGGAAGCAATATTCAAGGACAGTTATCATGCAGTCGAATCTTGAAAGCTTGATCAATCCAGCTGGCTGGTTGCCATGGAACGGTTCATTTGCATTGGACACGTTGTATTATGGAGAGTACATGAATTTTGGAGCGGGTGCGAACACAACGGGTCGGGTCAATTGGCCCGGTTATCATGTCATCAATAGCTCAGTTGAGGCAAACAATTTCACAGTCTCATCTTTTATTCAAGGAGATCAATGGCTGGGTTCAACTATGATTCCTTTTACATTGGGGCTTAGTTAAAATGTTTAATTTGTGTGTAACTTGGAATAAAGATTTTTACTTCATATTGTTATTGATGATTAATTCTCTCGGCATAAGCGTTTAGAGAGAGCCTTTGTATTAGTAATGATGATATAGGATTATATTTGGCTTTTATTATTTGCTGTATAATGCATAAAATTTTACCATCTGCTGACAAAACATGACATGACCATCTTTTCTTAAGTGTAACAATGAATGTCAACCCTCCATCCGTACTAACAATGAAAGGAGGGCAAAACCTTTTATTAGTTTTTTTTTGACATAAAAATAAGGGTCAAGCCCTTATCTTTTCTATTGATAAAATAAATAATTACAGATTAGCCAGTGGCTAAAAGTATGAATTACAACACTGATGTATTAAAGTAGAATGTATGAAAAAAACTAGAAGCACTAATTGCAAAAGTAGAAATAGAAAGAAAGAGAAGTGGCGAAGAGCTTTGTCAGAGAGGAGTTAGTGCATCAGTGTTGAGGCTACTCCATTCGAGAATTGTTTGTTCCACCAAATAATGTATCTCAGTTAATTTTCCATTGAAGATTCGCGCGCATCTCTCCCGCCAAAGTATGAAGCTTAGGATTGCCAAAAGTTCCTTAGCTTTTTTTGAAGTTGTGTGATGGTGATCTTGTATCAGAAATTGAATTTGGAGGGGTAGAAGGTGCAAGCTGTCAGGGCACAGCCGCAAAAACAATTCTTGCTTTGCGCATGAGGAGAAGGCGCATTCATTGTGTGGACGAGAAGGCATAGAGGATCCGAGTTCACAGCTGGAACTCGGTCCAATATGTTCTGGATTTGGTACGGATTGGACCATTGATATTTCCATATTTTGCAATATTTAATTTGTTGAAAAAGAGAAAGTTATTTTTATGTTTATAGCTAGCATATATTTTTAAAAAAATAGGAAAGAACATCTCATCTTCTCTAAGAATTCTTCTACTCTCTTCTTCTTTTCTCCATTGATGTACAAAACTTATTGAAAAAGAAATAAAAAAGAGTGGTGTGTGTGAGTCGTGGACGTAGGTACACGTTGTACTGAACCACGTAAAAATCCTCGTGTCTCTCTTGTTGTTTGGTTTCTTTACATGGTATCAGAGCGGTAGGTTCTGAAAACTGTGTGTTTATTTGGTCTTGTGCGAGTTACTGCACTAGATCGTTCTGAAAACTGTGTGTTTATTTGGTCTTGTGCGAGTTACTGCACTAGATCGAAGATTCTGCCTGTGCGAGTTACTGCACAGGTTTATCTTGCCCCGGTGCGATTTACTGCGCCGTTCTACCGCCCATCATGCCTCCAGTGGAGAATCAAGACGGTAAATGTTTTTCTGTTCTGTCTTCTGGTACTAACAATTCTTGGATTATAGATTCTGGAGCTACAGATCACATGACCTTTAGAAAGGAAGACTTGTTTAGAGAATCAGCCCCAAGGAAAAATGAGATTATCAACGCGA
Source organism: Rhynchospora tenuis (assembly GCA_027725995.1). Lineage (NCBI taxonomy): Eukaryota > Viridiplantae > Streptophyta > Magnoliopsida > Poales > Cyperaceae > Rhynchospora > Rhynchospora tenuis. The sequence continues at coordinate 53,980,665 of CM050888.1, forward strand.
ATGGAGATGTCTATCCAGTCACAGGGGCTGGGGAAGTGCAATTTTCTCCTTCTTTAACTCTCTCAAATACTCTCTTGGTTCCTTCTCTCTCTACAAGACTTTTATCTGTGGGACAATTATGTGAAGAACTAAATTGTGCAGTACTCATGTATCCCAGATTTTGCCTCTTTCAGGATCTCATGACAAAGGAGATTATTGGTCGTGGTATTAAGAGGGGAGGACTGTATCATTTGGAAGACATAACTGCTGGAAGAGCTCACTTATCTGCTGGCTCAAGTTCAAGTAGGAGATCTTCAATTTGGATGTGGCACATACGTTTAGGCCATCCTTCCTTCGGGTATCTAAAGAAACTTTATCCAAGTTTATTTTATGGATTTGAAAATGAATCTTTTGACTGTGAGGTGTGTATCAAGTCAAAGAGCCATCGAGCTCATTATGCTAAAATTATGAATGAGGATAATAATAGAAATCCTTTTGATTTGATTCATTCTGATGTGTGGGGACCTTCCCCGGTTAACTCTCTTGTGGGAAACAGATGGTTTGTTTTATTTGTTGATGATTGTACCAGAATGACATGGGTAAATGTGGTAAAGCACAAAGCTGAGGTACCACTTGCTATTAAATCTTTCATTACCATGGTTAAGAATCAATTTGATAAGAGTGTTAAGATTTTCAGAAGTGATAATGGAAGAGAGTTTGTCAATAAAGCACTAAGAGAATTTTTTGACACACATGGGATTATACATGAAACTAGTTGTGTGGGTACTTCACAACAAAATGGTGTAGCAGAACGTAAGAACAGGCACATTCTAGAAATGACCCGAGCAATGATACTTGAAAATAATGTTTCTCATTCTTATTGGGATCATGCAGTTACTTCTGCTGTTTATTTGTTGAATAGATTACCATCGGTAGTACTTGGGTTTCAAACACCATTACAAAAACTCTCAACATACACTATAATCCCGTCAGTCCTAACTATCCCACCAAAAGTATTTGGTTGCATAGCTTATGTTCATATACAAAAACATCTACGTTCCAAACTTGATCCATGTGCTGAAAAGTGTGTGTTCATAGGATATGGCCAACATCAAAAGGGTTATAGGTGTATGAATCCGGTCACCAGAAAAATATATACTACAATGGATGTGACTTTTGTTGAAAATGAGGGGTACTTTATGAGAGATCAGGTTCATTCTCAGGGGGAGAAGGTGAATAAGAATGAACCTGTGTTTGATGCAATGGAAACCGATTTTGGTCCGATTTCAGGCCAATACGGACCGGATTCAGGACAATACGGACCGCATTCAGGCCAATACGGATCGCATTCTGAAGAATCTGAAAACAGCAAGGGTAACACACATCAATACGGACCGCATTCAGGCCAATACGGACCGCATTCTGAAGAATCTGAAAACAGCAAGGGTAACACACATCAATTCGGTCCGAATTCAGTTCAATTCGGTCCGTATTCAGAAAACAGTGATGGTAATGAACATCAATTCGGTCCGAATTCAGTTCAATTCGGTCCGTATTCAGAAAACAGAGATGGTAATGCACACCAATTCGATCCGAATTCAGAGGTACTGGGCAACAATTCTCTTGATACCGACTCAGAAACGGACCCACTTGATTATTCGGGTCCATCAGAAGAAGCTGAAGATGAAGAATTGATACAGTCTCCTCCATCACCACAGGACCATACTCCGGAGTCAGAGGTAAATATTCCTGAACCTGAACCTGTTACTGCTAATCCTGGTTATCAGTTGCCTTACAGGTCCAACAGAGGCATACCTCCGAAAAGATATAGGCCAGATGAGAGTGGTGAAGGTAGATATGCAATGGCGAACTTCATGACTATGTCCCACATGCCAGAGCCTGTAAGAGAGTTTGACAGGACTCTTGCCTCAGTTCAGATTCCGAGAAACCTGAATGAAGCACTTAGTGATCCCAAATGGGTGGATGTAATGAAAACAGAAATGGATGCTCTTGAAAAGAATGATACTTGGGAACTGGTGAGTATACCAAAGAATAGAAAAACGGTAGGTTGCAGATGGATATTTACAGTTAAATATGGGCCCACCGGAGCAATTGACAGATATAAAGCTAGGTTAGTGGCAAAAGGCTACTCTCAGACATATGGGGTAGACTATCAGGAGACTTTCTCACCTGTAGCCAAGCTTAATACTGTTAGAATACTGTTGTCCATTGCAGCAAATAAGGATTGGCCACTACACCAGTTTGATGTGAAGAATGCATTCTTGCACGGTGACATAGAAGAAGAAATTTACATGGACATCCCACCCGGATATGGTCATTCAAGTGAACAACCTCTTGTTTGCAGACTAAAGAAAGCACTATATGGCCTAAAACAGTCGCCACGGGCCTGGTTCGGAAGATTCTGCAGTGCTATGAGAAGATATGGATACACCCAGAGTGATGCAGATCATACTTTGTTCTTTCTAAAGAATAAAGGAAAAATTGTAATTTTGATAATCTATGTTGATGACATGATAATCACAGGTGATGACTCTGAAGGAATCCGAGATCTAGAGGACAAATTATCCAAGGAATTTGAAATGAAGAACCTAGGTGGATTGAGGTATTTCCTAGGAATTGAGGTGACACGCAGCAAAGAAGGTATATCTTTGTCTCAAAGGAAGTATGTACTAGACTTGCTAGCTGAAACAGGGATGTTAGATTGCAAACCAGTTGATACCCCTACAAAACAGAACAACAAACTAGGGATATTTCCCGATCAGGTACCAGCAAATAAGGAACAATACCAGAGATTAGTAGGGAGACTTATTTACTTATCACATACTCGGCCTGATATTGCTTATGCCGTATCTGTGGTGAGTCAGTTCATGCATGCTCCTAGTGAAGATCATAAGGAAGCGGTTATGTGGATTTTGAGGTATCTCAAGGGATCCCCTGGACGAGGTATTTTCTTCAAAAAAAATGGTCATCTTCAAGTCAAAGGCTACACAGACTCTGACTGGGCAGGGGATGTGACTGACAGGAAATCCACATCTGGATACTTCACCTTTGTTGGTGGCAACTTGGTCACATGGCGAAGTAAAAAACAAAAAGTAGTAGCTCTGTCTAGTGCTGAAGCTGAATTCAGAGGAATTGCTAAGGGCGTTCAAGAGTTGCTGTGGATAAAAAGGGTACTTAAAGACCTTGGTCTTTATGATGGCAAGGAGATGGAGTTGTTCTGTGACAATAAAGCCGCTATTGCTATATCTCAGAATCCTGTGCAACATGATAGGACCAAACACATTGAGGTGGATCGACATTTTATTCGACAGAATCTTGAGGAGAAAATTATTGGCATTCCTCATGTAAGAACTGAAGAGCAGCTTGCAGATATACTAACTAAAGGGGTGTCCAGCACCATCTTTCATGGAGTCATTTGCAAGTTGGGCATGCGAAATATCTACCTGCCAACTTGAGGGGGAGTGTGGACGAGAAGGCATAGAGGATCCGAGTTCACAGCTGGAACTCGGTCCAATATGTTCTGGATTTGGTCCGGATTGGACCATTGATATTTCCATATTTTGCAATATTTAATTTGTTGAAAAAGAGAAAGTTATTTTTATGTTTATAGCTAGCATATATTTTTAAAAAAATAGGAAAGAACATCTCATCTTCTCTAAGAATTCTTCTACTCTCTTCTTCTTTTCTCCATTGATGTACAAAACTTATTGAAAAAGAAATAAAAAAGAGTGGTGTGTGTGAGTCGTGGACGTAGGTACACGTTGTACTGAACCACGTAAAAATCCTCGTGTCTCTCTTGTTGTTTGGTTTCTTTACACATTGAATAAGTGTTGCACTGAGTCTTCACCATTTCTACAGAGATGGCAAATGCTCGGTAGGTGCCAGCCCCTTAGTCTCAAAGTGTCCATAGTTGCTATTTTATTTTGTAACATTCTCCAAAGGAAAATAAGCATGCGAGGTGGTATTTTTAGTTTCCAGATTTCTTTATAGAGAGATTTGTGCTTTGGTAAAGTTTTGATGAAATTGTAGAAGGATTTTGTGGTGAAGATGTTCTTAGAATCTGGTTTCCAGAGGGCGGTATCAGGAGCTTGTGAAAGAGTGATGGTTGAGGTCTGTAGCTGCTGTAAGATGACATTGAGTTGTGAGATGGCTGAGGTTGATGTGTGTAGAGATGGTTCGAACAGAACATGCAGATTGTTTATGTTTTGAAGGAAAAGTTGGACGGAAATACCCTTGTCCAGAGAGAAGGAGAAGAGGTTTTCAAACCGGTATTTGAGTATGCCAAAGCCCCAATTAAATGCCAGAAAGGTACAGATTTCCCGTTTCCGATCAAGTAGTGTAAATTGGAGGAGAAAATTGCCTGTAATTGTATGAAGGTCTTGTGGAGACTGCTGTTTGTTGGGTAGTTCGATAGGTTTCCATTCTGTAGAATTTGTTGAAGTGTTGTCCAAATTGAATCTGCCTTAGATAGCCAAAGCCACAGCCATCGGGCTAGTAATGCCTGATTCATTGTTTTTAAATCCAACACTCCAAGCCCTCCTATAGATTTTGGTGTGCAAACTTTAGCCCAAGAAATTAGTATCAATTTACCATCGCTGTTGCCATGCCAAAGGAATTTCCTTCTCAAGGTATCCATTTTTTTTATTACCCAGTTTGGTAGTTTAAAAGCTGACATGAAGAAGACCGGTAGAGAGCTTAAGCAAGCGTTAACCAGTACTGTTCTTCCTGCTATTGAAAGTAAGGATGCCGACCAGCCATTGAGCTTTTGCTGAAATTTTTCTAGCAGGTTTCCATAGTCCCTTTTTGAGAGAGCTTTATCCGATAAAGGCAGGCCTAGGTAGGTTATTGGAAGGGAGGTTGTACTGCAGCCTAAAATTTGTTGTATTGAGGTTGTTGTTTGCATGTCGGTGTTTAGGAAGATCAAGTTTGCTTTTGAGGGATTGAGTGTCAGTCCTGAGATGCTTTGAAAGCATTTGAGAAGCAAATTTAGGAGCTGTGCTTGTTGTGTGTTTGGTTTGAAAAAAATCAGAGAGTCGTCCGCATAGAAGAGGCATGACAGAATACCATTATAAGGCATGGGCATTGCACCAATTGAGGTTAGCTTGTTCATCCATCTCGAGAGGAAATCAAAGGCTACGATAAAAAGGTAGGGGGACATTGGGTCCCCTTGTCTGACACCCCGTTTGAGAATTATTTTCTTTCCTGCCAGGCCATTTACTATGACTTTTGAAGCTCCTTGCAACACGCATCCAGTGACCCATTGTATCCATTCAGTAGGAAAGCCCAACGCCTGTAGCACTTCTTTTATGAATCTCCAACTGATTGTATCAAAGGCTTTTTGGAGGTCAGCTTTTAAAATTGCCAATTTCAGCTTTTTCTTTGAGGCATGAGTGATTAACTGCTGAGCATACAAAAAATTTTCTACAATATTTCTCCCTGGGATGAAACCCGATTGGTTATGTTTGACTATTTGCTGTACCAGTGGGGTGAATCTGGTCGTGAGAATTTTTGAGAGGATTCGCTGCATTGAGTGCACAATACTGATTGGCCTGAAGTCCCTCGGGTGCTCTGCATCAGATTTTTTGGGGATTAAGCAAATTAAGGAGTCATTGATTGGATTTAAGGTTTTGAGAAGGAGCGCTGTGTTCAGTGTTGCGACTATATCTGGTAAGAATTCTGCCGAGAACATCTTGAAAAATTCTCCTGTGTATCCATCTGGACCCGGCGATTTTCCACCAGGCCAGGCCGAGATGGCATCAAGAACCTCTTGCTGCGTGAGATGTTGCGTGGCAGAAAGCTGTTGCGGGTAAAGCATGCTCCAGTTTTGCACAGCGGTAGTGCTTGTATCCTTCCCCATTAGTTCACAGAAAAAGTTATGAAAGGCCCTTCCTTTGTATTTTTGGTCAGAGACGAGGTTTTCGTTGAATTGCACCTTTTGAATAAAATTTTTCCTTTTGTTTGCAGTGGCTCGTGCGTGGAAATATTTCGTGTTTTTATCACCTTGCAGTCTCCACTTCAAAGAAGCACGTTGTTTCCATAACTCCTCTTCTAGTACAGCTAGTTCAGTGAATTTTTTCTTCATTAAAGCTTTTACTAGCTTCTCTAAATCAGAGTCTTCTGATTTCTTGTACCCAGTCACACCAGGAAAGGAAACTTCTTATCGCTTTCAACTGTTGCAGAATAGTGGAGGTTCTCGATTTCTTCCAGAGTGTAATTTCTTTAGTAAGGGCAGAAAGTTTTAGGTGGAAGGCAATTGGTGTGGTCGCCAGTGGCTGAGAAAGCCAGAAGTTTCTGACTAGGTCTTGGAAAAAGGGTAATTTTAAGTAAAAGTTCTCTACTCTGAAAATGTTGGACTGTTTGAAGTTGGTTTTGATTGTGCAAAGGAGGGGGGAATGATCGGATGAGGTATTGGAGAGAACAGATTGTGAGATGTTTGGGAATTGATTAGAGAGAGAGATGTTTACAAGGAATCTGTCCAGTACATTATCTTTTATTTGCACCAATTGTAATTAAAGTTAGAACTTATAAGTGTTTATGTTTAATGATACTCAAGTTTGTGATTTTATTTCCTTTTTTTTTCTTTATTAAAACTTTCTATCAAAAACTAGATAAAAATTTAAAACAAAATATAGATGAGATTATGCCAGGTTCATTGGGGATCAAATGGGACTTACGCAACCTGTTAGTCCCATACATTTGAAACGTTAGAACTCGGGTTGGGTTAAGGTTTATGGACAATCATGTTGTTTGGTTTCTTTTTATGCTCTGGTCAGGTTAAATCATAAAGGAGAAATTTGTGGGCCTTACTATTGTGCAATAGGAGCAGACAGATCTTTTGGTTATGCCATATCTGATTTGGGATCAGAGACTAAATTTTAGTTGTATGGTTTCATTTGATGATGAATGAAACGGGTAGCAACTCAAAAAGCTACTTTCATTTGATTGCTTATTTCCATTTTTGTAATAGTCGGAACTTATCGGCCTTCATTTTCTAACAACCATACTGTTTTGTTTTCTTTTGTTCAGTTATAAGTTTGAGTTTCCTACTTCAGATACCTCATGGGCCTACAACCATCTGTTGATGCTTCGATAAATATTCGCCGTCTTTGTACAGTCAAGTGACTACTCAGTAGAGCCAGCGACCAGAGAGAATGGGAAATTAACAAATTAGATAACAAAAAAAAGGAGGGTCCCTTTGGTAACTAACTGAAATTAACATATTAAAAGTGTTGGCTCTTATACTATAATACTTGCATGAAAAGCCAAAGAGTAATTTGATTACATTTTGTAGCTTAATTAAGTTTTACGAATTACAATCTGATATAAGTGCAACATTGTTATTTGGTCTGGTATTATTTTTGTTGCTCTAAACACAATGGAGAAAATAATATATAGTATATGCCGGAACTAAATTTTATAAGCCCGTTGCGAAGCATTGGCATTAGTATGCTAAAAGTAAAGCAATGCACCATCTTATTGCAGATTTTTTACAAAGAAAAATGATTTCCAAATATTATCAGCATCACAAAGTCAGTCTTCCACCTTATTTCTAATTATTCTTACACCTTATTTCTAATTATTCTTTGCATCTACAATCCCAATTTATTCTCACCTATAATTTCATGCACTACTATTCTATAGCTTTGAGCGTCGTACTTCAAGCTTGGCAATAGTGCCGAGATGGACCTCATCAGGTCCATCTGCAATTCTAAGTGTACGCGCATTGGCCCACATATGTGCTAAAACGGTATCGGAAGACACACCTGCAGCGCCATGGACCTGCATTGCTCTGTCTATCACCCTAAGTGCCATGTTTGGCGCTGCCACCTACAAAAAAATTAATTGTGTTGTGTTTCTTCATGTTACATGTATGTTTTTTGAATGAAGAAAATATAGGAAATATGAGAAACAAAAGAAAGTACCTTTGCCATGGCAAGGATCCCTCGAGCTCTCTTGTTTCCCAACCTATCAAGTTGGTCAGCAGCTTCTAGAACCAAAAGCCTGGTCTGTTCCAAATCTATCCGGCACTGAAATACAGATAATGACAAGATGAGTACCAAGTGACACAAGATGCATATCCATAAACAAAATTTATTGGTGACCAACTTTTCACCCGATGTAAAATTACCTTAGCAAGATCTGACAGGAAGGAACCATGCTCTGCAATTCTTTTGCCGAAAACCACACGTTTGAGAGCTCTCTCTACCATCAGTTCCATTGCACGCTCGGCTGAGCCGATACACCTCATGCAGTGGTGCAGTCTCCCAGGACCTAGTCTTCCCTGTTGCCAATCCCATTTTTCATATCAAAACAAAGGAATCATTAAATTGGAAACTTTAGGTATTTAACCAAGGAAAAAAGGAAATAATTAGGTTTATAGGGAAATAAGAGAAATAAATGGGGAGAAGGGGACTAAAAATATAAAATTTGGTCTGCGAGGAAATTTTAATATGGAGATCATATTGGACGGTTTGGATCGCTCATTTTGAATTAGATCCAAAAGTTTTAATCACGACTCACGGAAGGCTCCGTGAGATGCGACTCACCATAGCAAAACTCTTTCTATATATATAGAGGATGGCTAACGCGCCATCGATGGCACGTGCCATCCATTTGTTATCGAGTCATTTTTCGAGATCCAAAATTCGAATGGTCAATCCAAACCGTTCAAGTTGATCACCATATTAAAATATCCTTGGAAACCAAATTTTACATTTTCTCGAATCTTTTTGCTATTTATTATGATATTTTCAAATTGGAGGGCTTGAAATACTCTGATTATAATGTTTTCTGAAAATATCATAATAAATAGCAAAACAATTCGAAAAAATATAAAATTTGGTATCCAAGGGCATTTTAATATGATGAACAACTTGAACGGTTTGGATTGACCGTTTGAATTTTGGATCTCGAAAAACGACTTGTGCCATCAATGGCGCATTAGCCATCCTATATATATATATATATATAAAATCAACACGGTGAAAACAAAAAATTTAAAGTTACTTTTATTTAGCAAGGGTAGTGTGAGACTCTTGCGATGGCTTCAGTTAGCTATATCAGGACAGACACAGACAAATACAAGCAATCATAGTGTTCTTTTTATAATACTGACAAATAGTGTTTTTACCAACCTGAGCAATTTCAAAACCTCGACCTTCACCTAGCAGAATGTTTTTAGCTGGGACACGCACATTGTCAAAAATTATCTCAGCATGTCCATGGGGCGCATCATCAAACCCAAAAACCATTAAGGGTCTCTTAATGTGAATTCCAGGTGTGTTAATATCAACCAAGATCATAGACTGTTGCTTGTGTTGAGGAGCTGTAAAATCAGTCTTTCCCTGAAAGGAAAGATTAACACAACTATAAATGAAAGCAGCTTTTATTTTCCTGCATTATAGAACTCAAGTGCAGAATTTCTAACACCAACCATTAATATTAGAACTTTGCATCTAGGATCCATGGCTCCACTGGTCCACCACTTCGTCCCATTTATGATGTAGAAATCTCCTTGCCTATTTCAAATACTATAAGTAAGATTAATTATGGATAAAAAGTTTGTGGGGTTAGGTGGATTAAATTCCTAATACCTTGTAATTGAACATTCTATGTTAGTTGCATCCGATGAGGCAACTTGTGGCTCTGTCATTGCAAAGCCAGAACGAATTTTTCCTAGCAATAAAGGTACAAGCCACTCTTCTTGCTGTTCCTTAGTTCCATACCTCAGCAAAACCTGTAGTGTCAAGTGAGTATCAAGTCTAAGAAATAAAAAAAACGGAATTTGAGATGAGAACAATGGAAAACTTCCTTGCATACAAGATCAGAAGAACCAATATGGGTTAGAATCCATGGGGATGATTTATACAACATCTAAAATCATTAAGCTAAGGTACAGTGCTGGCTGTTAATTGTGGTACAATAGACTACAACGAAACTATGATATAATGCCAGGTAAGTACCGTACTTTGTGAATGTTGGAACAAAATTCACCACTGCACAGCAGAGTCTGATAATTATTATTTATTTTCATGCATTTAGAATTGGAAATTCACCAGAGTCAGAAGAACCAATTGGAAATTATTATTTATTTTCATGCATTTAGAATAAGCATATGTGATAATTTACCTCCATATTTCCTGTATCTGGCGCACCACAGTTAAATATTTGTGGGGCCCATAAAGAGCGTCCCATAATTTCACATAAATATCCATACTCTAAGTTTGATAATCCTGCACCAAGTAAAAGATCGGTTGGATTTTCGGTGGCCTTTTCTCCAAACAGTAGCTTTCTAGCTCTAGCCGCACTATCCAACTGTCAAAGAATAAAATGGATAGTAAACAAAATAATTAATATATATAAATGTACATGTAACGCTATTAAAGTTTCATGTTTATTCAGGGCTTAAGACTTAATTACATGAAACAACCAAAGAAAAGTATATTGAACCTAATTCATATTTCTTTGAGGATATTGTTAAATATTATATGACAATAATCAATCTTTTGAAAGATAAACAGACGTATTATAATAAGTCTTACAGGAATAAATAAATTCCAGAGGCCTTCTTTCTTAGCCAAGTCTTTTAGTCTCTCTTCCTCTGGATGAATCGTCCATCTTTTGTCTGAATGTGCGAGTTTGTAAAATTCGGTCTCAAATTGATATACATGTTCTTCCATGAATTTGATAAGCTTCTTGCGGAGTTCTAGAACTTTTTGGCTAGGCACGAACCTGCCTGAATCCTTAGTTAAAACCCGGCTGTCCTTATATTGATCTAGCATCTTTGATGAAATTTCTGAAGTCATTATACCTAATTAATGACAATGTGCAAGTAAGAAGGTTTGATGTACAGAAAGTGATTAAAATTATATGCAGAAAGTCAGAAAAGGAAGAATTACTTAAACAGAGTTAACAAAGTGTACTTGTCTACAAACACTATGCTATCTTAATCAGTAATTCTCTAGATTTATGCTGTACCAGAAAAGATTTAAGTGATTTGATGCTATCCATATAAACCCAATTTTAATTGATGATATAGACTCCTTTTGCTTATTTTAGTGTTCCATAATCAAATCATACTCTGGCTGAAATGGTTAGTTTTGACAGGAATATAAAACTGCAATTTCACCAGAGGTCAATAAGTCAATATCAAGCATACTGCATAGACTGGTTGTAGATTAATCTGATATAACTACATACTGAGAGGTGGTTGTGGCGAAAGGACTGTTTTTCGATTTATAAAATCCCAAGCACGATCAACAAATGCATTAGCCAATTTTCCAGTAAACCTAGCTCGTTCTCCACCTGAAGCATTTCCCTATTCACATTTGCCCCGATTTAGAAACGACAAAATGGTGATAAGCTCAACAAAGCATCAAATGAAAAATTTATATTGGGTGAATAATACCATAGTCCATCTGTGATATACTCCTGCATAAATGGATGCCCCTCTAAACAGTGAAAATGCAATGTAAAATTTCCAGTTTTCAGCTGGCCAAGGTAATCCCTGATGCCAAGAGAATAATAATTATATTGTAATCATAAAGCAAAATATTACTAACAACATGTTACAGTACTGGTGGCGATAGTTATAGAAGTAGCAATAGATGCAACAGTAATAACAGCAATTCATTGCAATTATAGTATTAATAACAATAATATCAATAGTATTAACAGTCTAACAATTATAGTAATAGTAGTAGCCAGCAACTAACAAATATAGTAGTACGAACAATATAGTAGCACTAGAAGGTAGTAGTTAATAATAGTAGTTACAATAATAAAATAGTAGGAATAATAGTGACAGAAGTAGCAGCACTAATAATAATTAGAAGTGACAACATGAATAGTTACCGAAAGGGAGCAGTAAACAGCCAAATATTCTTCGAGGGAAGGAATACCCTCTGGTCTACCAGTATAGTCAAATCCACCAATCGAGCCACTCTCAGTTGGTGTAGCATCCACAATGTAAGCCTGCCAGGAAAAGCAGAAATGGAAATGTACAGGTAAGGCTATGATCACAAAGAAAGATGTATGGTTGAAGTGAGTAATAATGTAAAAAATGTTAATAACAGAAGCAAAAGAGGAGTACCAAGGTACTATATGCAACATCACACATTTGGTTTCCAAGAGTCGACAGTTCCCAATCAAGTACACCAAACACCTTATCCTGGGAAATCAGACATCAAAATATTGCTAGTGCAGAGTACACAAGAATATTGTGAAGTGGACATCAAAGAGATATGATAATTATTGTAATTGATTTTAATTACTGACCTCGGTAGGATGGAAAATGAGATTATCAACCCTGTAATCACCATGAACTAGACCTGTGCCAGATCCAGTTGATGAGTCATTTATCGGAATATTTTGCTTAAGCCACTCTACCAGCTCAAGCATTCTAGGGTACCGGTTAGGTTTCCCATCGCCGGTTGAAGCAAGATACTGTCTCTCCCATCTGACAACCTAAATCCAAAATGTGACAGCATTTAATCAAATGCTACATCTCTCAGCCATCCTTTTGCAATTGTTTAAGGAATCAAGGCTAGGCAGGGTGGAGCAACATGGAGCCAGGTAAGGCAGTCACAGTTGCTTGGCTCAAGATAAATAGATGATTTTTTTTTTTTTATATATACTTGATTCATTAAAAACAATAATCCCCACCCTTATGAAAAATCATATTTACAGATGTAAATAAATTATAACGAGGAATTTATGCATTTTTTTAATATAAATGTTTGCCTTGCTCTAAAAAATGTTAAACCGCTCTATCCTGAGGCTAGGTATAAAAAATACTGAAAATTACTTGTCTCTTGCAATAATTGTCTCTTCTGCCATAATTTTGCAAACCTATTGAATCAACATCAACTCTATGTAAAGCAGCCAATGCTCTTGCCGCACCAAGATATATTACCCTTCTTTTCTCTGGTTCCACTCCCTGTGACATGACAGGCATAATTTACAAAACAGAACATCAGATAAAAAAGAAACAACAATGCTACCTTCAAGTTAGCTTGTCTACTATTTTATTTTTTCCTTCACTTACTCTTCTGATGAAGGTAATGTTTTGTACTAGACTATACCCAATTGAACTCTCAGAAAATCTTCAATGACAATTCAATAAAAAGATACATCCATGTGGACTAATAAAAAAAAAAAAAAACTAAATTACCATTAATTTGTTATCTGCATAGATCCTTCCTTCTAAATACTCCATAATATAAAATGGGGTTCCAATAATGCTGGAATCATGGCAGAGGCAAAACACTCTCGGGACAGGTACATCAGTGTGATCACCTAGTGCTCTGAGAACCTGTTTCAAACCAAACAGAGAAATACATTAGAACATCTTTGCGTCAGCTTTGAATTAAAAACTGGTCAACTTTCTAAACACAAGATTCGACAATTGGGACAAAATTCATCGTTTCTTATCTTAATTCTCAAATGAAAATTGACTTCATATGTGAATAAATTCATCAAATATTTCACAATTGAATCAACGAGATCCTACTGAATTACACAAATTCAGTACTTGATCCACGATACCTACATATATTAAACAAATACCAAACTCTAGTTCCTCAACTAAATCACAACATTGAACTTGACACAACTAAATTGGAGAAAACAAAAAAGCGAAAATTGACCTGATACTCCCTCTCTACTGCGTGAGCAGACTGGAGAATAACACCAGGAGGTTTCTTCCTGAGCACATATCGCTTCACGACTGGAGGCGTCCCGTTGGAGACAGCCTCGAGGCAGAAGGTGGGATTAGACTGGCCATGGCCGAATTGCGTGACGGAGAACCTCTCCAATTGGGGAGGCGACGGGAACCCCTCCACGTGCGCGGCGGCGTAACGAAGCAGCGCCGCCTCGTCGAACCGGTGGGCCGGTTGGACGGGCTTCAGTAGCTGTGACGTCATTAGGGCCATGGGTTTATTAACCAAGATTAAATGAGTAGATCAAGAGAGATTGTTTTGCTTCGTATCCTCTTCTCTCTCTCTCTCTCTCCGTTTTCTAGCTGCTCTCAGTTATTGTTTTTTTGTTTTTTTAAATGATAAATTGACCATGCTAAGTATATCGTCTCCATTATAAATGTAGCGGAGATCTTCTTATATCGTGACTAATGTAGAAAAGTCCCAAGTAGGCTTTTATTTCTAGCACTGTTGTTATATAAAGATGGAGTAGAGTTTTTGATTATGCAGGGACTGGAGAGGAGCAACTTTTTTATTTCAAGTTGTTACTTATTAGTCAGCTCATTAGTAGCGACACGTGGCAACTAAAACAGTAAGAAGCTGTCAATCCAAGCTTCTTTCTTATCCATTTAATTAGAGGAACCGAAGTTGCTGTTCCGGTAAACAACTTTGTTTCCGGATTATTAACATTTTTAATGTATAGTATCACAACTCCATTAAATTTTTGTTTATAAGAACAAAATACATAATCCTCATGTATTAAGCAATTTTTATTTATATCCTTATATTTTAAATATAGTACTATATATTTTTTTTTTCACAAATCGATTCTACAGTTATTATTATTGTGTTTGCAAAAGTGGGTGGAACTGCATAGTATGATAAAATCATGTACGAATGGTGTAAAAATGCTTCAATCTTCCTACATCAACTGACAACTGGCACAGCCTGGCAGTGGCAGGGATGGATTGTTGTACTAAATACGGAGGACTCCACAGCAATATAATTTTTTTTTTACATAATATCGTATTAATCCATCTTTTTTATGCATATGTTTAGAGATATCCTCCACAACGTTGAACCCCATAAAAAAATTTATTGTTCACGGTAACCCCAGTAATGCTGATATTCATTTAGTGGAAATTTTCTGTATAACTGTATTACAATTTTATTTTTGTTGATATCAGTTGTTAGGTATATGTTATGAATTCTAAAACAATAAAAAAACGAGAGACTAATCTACTTTCACTCTGTTCGCTATTTTAACTTCAATTAAAAGTACAGAAAATATTTATGCTTTATTATTTTGTACTATATAGTGGACTGCTTTCATACAGCGGAGAAACAAATCAGATGATAAGAATCGTAAAAAAAAAAAATGAAGTCTAATTATTAAAATGTTGTACAGTGAAGTATTGTCAAGTTCAATAATCCCTGAAGTTTGAACTTTAAAAGTCCATAATCTAATAAGAGAGAACAAATTAGTATAATAACTACATTTTCTTTCCATTATCTATTGTATGTAGCTGTCATGTAGAAAATAAATAAACGTTGAAGATATCATAAAAAGTTAGATCTCTAACTAAGAAAATAGTTATAGTAGATAAAGCTTGTGGAGCTTGATTTCGTTTGATCTTAAGAAAATAAAAAATTGTATTATGATGAAAAGGACACAACTCCGAATTAATAAAGACATTATGTATTTGTCAAAGCAATTTTGTAGATAAACAGTTGAGCTATACGCAGATATCGGGGAACTTGTTTATCCACTAGACCAAGCTCCTGTATCCGGACATCTATTAAAAACAAAACTTCTATTAACCATTAACCTCATATTACAATGAGAAAAATAGTGATGTCAATTTCGTCTAACTGTTCAATCCGACGTGGTATTGATATTATCAGTGACGTACGTGAATTTTGATTCAACATCTTAACAAATGTTAACAGATAAGGTAGTCTATATATTATCATCATATTATTACCTGTCCAAAAATATTGTAGCCCAATTTTATTTAGAAGTAAATCGACGAATTTAATCATGTACAAATCATTTTATGGCGCTAAAATTTCTCTCTGTGATCCTGTTCTTTTCTTTTTGACTAGGCTAACTAGATAAGTATATATTATTTTTATTTTATTCCTTCACTTCTTTGTGTTTTGTTACTATTCCGAAAATTCAGAGGCCTTTCGTGTACAATTACATTGCGTTTGGTAAAGTGAAATCAGGTGTGATATATACCATCTATCAATTTACCATCCAATACCATCTAATAGGTCAAATTAGACTTCTGTCATGATTTTCCACGTGATGACATCATCAATTTTTTTTCGAAAATAAAAATTTCAAATTTTGTTTTTCGCGCTGATGTCATCAAATGGACGAATTTTTGTGTTCAGTTAGATGCGACAAGGGATGAGTTAAACTTGTTATGTGTTCAGTTAGTTGCATCTTAAAATCGAATTTTCATATTTTTTTGTTCGGTTAAACACGTTAAGGGATGATCTTAAAGTGTTTATGTGTTCAGTTAGTTGCAGTAAAAATTTGACTTTGGAGTTTTTTTGTGTTCAGTTAAACATGTTAAGGGATGAATTTAAAGTGTTTATCTGTTCAGTTAGTTGCGACAGAAATTTGATTTTGTAATTTTTTGTACTCAGTTAAACACGTTAAAGGATGAATTTAAAGTGTTTATTTGTTCAGTTAGTTACAGCAAAAGTTTGATTTTGTAATTTTTTATAATCAGTTAAACACATTAAGGGATGAATTTAAAATTGTATGTGTTCAGTTAGATGCATTGTAGTTTGAACACGGATCATTTATTAAGAATAATATTCATTATTTCAACAAACTGAACAATTCTATTAATAATATTATCCAATATTATAAACATAAGAAAACTACATCATCAGCATCATTATTACAATGGTAGAACCAACTACATCATCAGCATAATGTGACGGTGTTTCTCTTTGCTTACAACAAGAAATGGAAGCTTCAAATAATTTGCACAAAATAATTGAGTGACTACTGCCTTCTTCACTGAACGCACATTTACAGTATACTAGTTCTAATCTCGCGCGTTGTGCGATTCACCCCAATCCGAAAGTGTTATGAAACAGTTTTTCTAATGAGTTCGGATATGTCTTGGAGCCTCATTTGACATCTCTCTATCAAGAAGAAAACATAAATCAAATTTTTTTTTTTTTTAACGCCTAAATCAATTTTATTTCGTCAACTGCAAGGTATCAAGTTTTTTATTCAGTGGAAATATAGCAAAGTAACTTTAAATGTAATTAATTATAGCTCCCTACAAATGAATATCCAATTGACCAATTCTATATGCCAAACCATGCTCATCAGCTATCCTGAATAGTCATTGATGCCTAAATGTCCCTTTCATTTATACGATGTTTTTTTTAGTGGCCTACTCGATCTTTAAAACTGAACTAAATTAAAAGTTTAAGATAACTCTACAAAGAAAAATCACTAAAATGCATGAAGTGATAATGAAAAGAACCCACCCCAAATTGGTTTCTTACCTTTTTTGATATTACGAGAAGCCATTAGTCTTTTGGTAAATGAGACCAACTTTAGGATGACCAAATTATGATGCCAAACAAATAAATAGGCATGAACCTCTTGCTAGTTCCTACTGACTATGGATTTGTTGTAATAATGCTGTGCAAAAATAGAAAAGGGGTGAAAAGTAAGCAGTGCCCAAAATCAGGAGCTCGATAGTGCAAAATCAGACCTGGACCTTATTTAATCCATCATATCCCCCATTTTTCCTGTTGCATCCCAGCGAAGGGTAATTCTTCTCATCATCTGCTCAACACCTGATGGAGAAAGAAGGCCAACACTGTAGAGTGCTTATGTGCGAATCATTAGTAGATACAATAGTCTCATTATAATATTGAAAAAGCAAGAACGATCATATCTATTGAAATGAAACAAAGAGGAGAATGTCAACTTTATACAAACAAAGAGCCCATAAGAAAAGTAAATTGAATATTATACCTAGACAGCCAAAATCCAGTGTTGGGAGTGGACTTGCTTCTTGTCTTTCAGATATCTATAGATAAATAACCAAATCACTAATGACAAATAAAAGAAACACAGAATTTCACTTGACCATATTTAGTGCACGCCTACATCTACAAATAAAAAAATAATAATGGCAAACAAATAAGAGGGATATAAATAATTGTTTTCTTAGGAATAGAGACCAACATGATCATCAAGTTTTAATATAATGTAATGAGATATAAATACTGTTATATATTTTATATTTGAATGATAAATATTTCTTTGTTGTTTATTTTGGTCAACTTATTTTTATTTACATAAACTCAAACCTCCACAATTTATTATCTCCTGAGGCAAATGTACTAAAAAAAACTATAATTCACCTTAATGGCCTTTGGTATAAGAATTTCTTTATTCATATGCTAAATGACTTTATACCGAATCAGTATTCATCAGTATTCAAATAAAAAAAAACTGACCAAACAAATATTCCTCTATAGGTTTCCAAATATACCCCTGTTATCTTACTGAATGAAGAGGCTTAATGAGAAGATTTGGGGAAAAAACATAACGATGACATACATATCCTAATATTTGGTTGTTCGTAAGAAATATATATAAGCAGTGAAATGTCACTGCAAGGATTTTGATAAAAAAAATCTGACCTATTTTGTATGATGCAAAGAGAAGTAGGGACAAAGTTGCAGACCTTCATGAAGAATATTGTTTCAATAATAGCAAAACAATATCAAGAGTTGCACAACCATCTATACAACTTCTATCTAAAACAACAGAAACAATGAAGAACAGAAACTAAAAACATCATAAATATTATAGTAAATTATTTTAGGAGCTACCTGTGCACTGGATATTCAGAATTGCAGTTAGTTTATTATTTTATTTTAAACCTTTTTGTTTTTTATGTGAATAAAATATTGTTAATTAACAACTCAATTCGTTTTTTAACAATTGAAATATAATAAAGCACTGGCATTGTAAATTAAACAATCAATATATTGTGTCAAACGAATTAAGAATAACAATCTAAAAGAATCAGATGACAAATAAATTGTGTCAAAGTAAAACCTTTCTAAAAAGGAAGATTTGAAAAGCCTATTTATTACTCGAGAAGATTCAATTAACTATTTTAACACTTTCTGTCTGCCATGTTCAAATAAAAAGCAGAATGAATCAGAGATTGTTTTCCAAAACAATTTGTAAAAGCTCATCATCATATACTAATACTGAAGAATATAACATTAAAAATAAAGTACATACGTGTCATCACCCTTGCAACAGTCAATTACAATGTCTACACTTGAACCCTGAAAAAAAATAAATAATGTTTATCAGAAAACCAGGTCTGAGTAACAAAATTGATTCATAAAAAATGATATAAACTCTTATTATTAAAAAAAAATAGGGATGACGCCAATGATGCTATTTTAATTTTCGAGCCATACTTCTTTACTTTATACATCAGAACGAAAGGTCAGTTCCCTTATCCTTTTATTTATTCAATTCTTCAATCTGATATTTGAATAAAATCAATTGTTTAATCAATACTAACAAACATAAACATTATTTAAGCATTGTGCCATACTTCTTATCCTACACATAATGATTACCAAAAATATGTACAGAGGTAGACACACAACAAACATTAGCACTAATTATAGTAACATTAGATTCAGAGGATATGATAAGACAAAAAAAGATTCTAGTTTTACCTCAATGCACATATTCTCTCTTCAGCCTGATGAGAATGAACCTTCATGCCAGCAGCCATTGCTCGCATAACACAATTTTTTAGTCTTTATTTAAAAAATATTAATTACACAAATATTAATTACACCATTATATGTTGTTATCTCACCTTTTGGGACATAAACGAAATAAATAGAAGCTGCCAATTAAACTACTTCCAATAGAAAAAGCATAGATCAAATTTTCTAAATTACCTAATTTAAGATGCATAATATAGTTGAAACCCACCATTATGTTGCTTTCAAATGCATGCCTGCAGAGTAAATAAAGAAGGGGAAAAAAAAAAGAAAAAGATTAGTTAGCGAGCTTCAACATTTTAGCCAAGTTCAAAGGGAAAATATTTTGCCAGGATTAAAATTTACTTGGTACCTGCGTGTACCAATGCAATCAGCGATAAAAAAAAAAAAAATAGAAGTTAATATACTAAAATGGCATTGCTTAGCCAAGTTCAACATATTTTACTATTTAGAAACCTCCTTGCGCGATTTTAGTATACTTATACCATTTTAGTATACTTAGTAAAAAGGCAGTAGAACACATTCAAGGAGGTTTCTATATAGTAAAATATGAGGAAATTGGTGATATGATATATGATTTTTTTTGTATAATACTGTTAATTGTCTTAGGAGATCTTTGAAATTGTAAATTAATATTACAATTTTGAGTATCTTCAATAGGTACTACATGTAAGAAATAAAATGAAATTTTCAACTTAATCTATAATAGTTTCCCAATAAGTGCAATTTTTCAGCTTCATGGACCAAACCTTTTTCTTATTCTTCATAAATTTTAGCACTAAAATCCTATTTTACGCCAAAAATTAAATGGAACTAAGTATGTATCAACTTCAACTTTATCAATTTGTGCAAAAAAAAAAATGATTCTGATCAAAATGTATTGAGTACAAAATTTAAGACCTATGAGCAACAATATAATATAAGAGATTAGAGCTCAATTCTTTCTTTTTTTCTTTTATTTTAGTTGAAGTTTTTTATTATGTCTGATTGATGAACAATGAAATGAGAAGAGGTGTATTATAAATCAATACTAATTTCACAGAAAGTCACACAAAATAAATCTATTTGACCTTCTTTGAAAGGTGTAATTGGAAGGAGACAAATTGTGAACCTTTCCTTGTTGAAGCATCGATTCTAGTCTGTGAGAAGTGGAAGGTAATAAAATTGAAGATAATCTATGAAAAGTTAAATTGAAAAAAACAAAACGTTACACTGTTATGTAAATTACCTAATCAAATTTAGGCAAAATCGGATATAAACCCCTCTAATATTTTCTAATCGGATATAAACCCCTTTAATCTTCAAAATTGGATATAAACCCCTCCAATTTGATTTTATTTGGATATAAACCCTTTTCATTAATTTTAATCCTGTTTTGAATATAAAATTTATGCGAGGACCAAAATACCCCTGTCCTACACGTATTTGTTGCATCCTGGGCCATGAGCATTTATTTCCTTGCTATATATTTTTCTCTCCTCCACCGATGCTTCTTCCAAATTGAAGAATTTTGTCATTTTCTTCCCAACAATTTGGAAAAAGATTTCTCGTGTGATTTCGCTAATAGCTTCTTCTTCGTTGTCTTTTTAATGCCAAAAACGCTTCTTTCAGTATGGGAAATAAATAGATTCCTCTTATGAGTAGGTAACTCAAAAGCAAGGAAATTCACTCAATCAAAACAATCCCAATCCACCTATTTCATTGTTGCTTCAACTTAGTTATGTGAAATTAGAAACCATTTATATGCCATTTACCTTGAAATTCGTGTGCACAACAAAAGGTAAGTAAATAAGTAATCCTGATGTAAGTGTAGTTTCAAAGTTTAGGAATTATCTTTTAACTTTCCTAGAGGCATTTGTATTTACGCTGAAGGTGGTATACAGTGAATTCCAATAAAAAGCTTAGCCAAAACAAATCAAATCGGATGAGGATCAATCAGCAACACTTCGTCATTGCTCAAGATGCATCGGATGTGGAAGACGGGTATTTTAGTCATGACATTATTTTTTTATTTAAAATATGATTAAAATTAATGAAAAGGGTTTGTGTCCAAATAACATCAGATTAGAGGGGTTTATATCCGATTTTGAAGATTAGAGGGGTTTATATCCGATTAGAGAAGATTGGAGGGATTTATATCTGATTTTGCCATTAATTATTTGGGACCATTACAGTCTAAAACGTTGATGGGAGAAGCTTGCTCCGCATCTCGCGTCCAGGTAGGTCAAGATCAGAGAAAGTCACCAAAATTGCAAAATCACGATGTGAGGTCACCTTATTCTGGTGGGATGAGGGCGGGGATGGTGGGCAGAGAGCTGACGAAGGTCTGGCTCAGTGTTCAACGAAGAAAAAACCACTCCCCTTCCTCCGCAGGCCCAGTCGCCTCTAATCGCTCTCTCCAAATCGCTCTAGGTTGCTTATTATCTGTCTCGTCCTTTTTTTTTTTGCCGAGGAAATTGGAGACTGTGAGGCAGACAGGCTCCACGACTGTGAGGTGAGGAGGTGTCTTTCAATCTTAAATGGTCGCGGTATAAGAAATAGAAAAACCCTAGAAGCGATAAAGACGAACAAACAGGACGGTAGCCGGTAGGGGACAATGAGGTGAGGAGGTGATGAAAATCGAAGAGAGATTGTGTGCGTGGAAAAAGTGAAAATGGAAACAGAAAAGAGGATTCTCCTCTTTACTCGTACCGCCTACCAAATCATCCCATTTTATGGAACTCTCGAAGGAGATGATCCGAACTGAAACAGACGGCCATGATGAAAATACTGTGCTAACTACAGTAAAAGATGTCTCGCACGTGCAACTCAGGCTTGCCGAAATGAATATTGTATAAATATAAAAAAAATTATTGTTAGTCCTGAAATATGCTTGGAATTGCAATGAGCAGTGTGTTTATGTTTAAGTTGCCAAGCGAAGTCAGAGCCAAGTGATGCGTTTGTCTAATTCACCATAACTTGAGAATTGATTTACTTGACAGTAAGACACAGATCATGAGTGAACCATGGATTTGAGTCCTTAGATTCATTAACGATCAGTTAAACTAAATAAAAATGTGTATAAACTTAAGAAGTGTAATATAGTCAATCAAGACAACCAATCTTCCTAAATCTCCTTACGTGATCAATTTCATAAGCTCTGTACCTTTGCAAATACCATCAAATTTAACCAATGCATGTCAAATTGAGTCATGAAAAAACCCTCTTCTCACTATCTCAACCCCAAACAAGCTCATTCTGGTATAGCTTACCTACCTTAATCTCTATCGGTGCCAGTTAACCCCCAAGCTGTACCAATGCAAGTGTCGATCCTTGTTTTATAGGCTTTGAAACCACAACTTTTTTCCATACCCTAGATTAGGCGATTGTGTGTGAGAGAGAATAGTAAATTGATATCTGAACTTGATTCAAACGTCGGTTGTGAGATAGAGAATCGAACAGATCGAGCTGTTGATTTGATTGGAAGAAACCCTAGTTTAGGCGATAGAGAAGAAAAGAGGGGCCATGGAGAATGGATTGAGCAGCAATAGCCAATGAGATAGAGGGATTGATCTCAGCGAGAGAGAGAGAAGAGTATTGGATAGAGAGAAGCGTATTGGATTGTGACGACTTTCACGCTACTCACGTGACTTCGGAAAGGTATTGGGTGGATGCACGCGAGAGCAGAGCGCTGGATGATTTGGATTGTATTTCCGTGGATGGTTAATACCAATTACCGTTCGAATTTGCCGTCGGACTGTGTCAAGCTGTACAAACTTTTTTGAAGCCCAATTTCAAGTCCTTTTTACCAGGTCATTCAAGAGTCAAGACTACACTAAGAGTAATTTGTCGGCTGTTCCATAAAATAACAAGATGGATGATATTTGACATCTGTATAGTAGCCAGAGCCGACTACTAGAAATTTGGTAATTGGTACCACTTTGCATCGTACTAGAACAGTGCTTGTACTGGCCTGACAAGTATGCAATTTGATTGCCCCAAAGAAAGATTGTGTGACATTCTCTGTGTGTCCAAACAGCATCATGGCATGACCTAACATATTGCTTTGGCTATCTAGACTACTGAGATTACCACAGCTTTCATTTATTTTACACTCGAAAAATCCACACATATGGTCATTATTACAATCAAACAACAAATTTTATCATAATATTAATACAAGGTAGCAAGTTCGCAATATAAGTTCATCGGCTTTAGCATGTAAATATGAGAGGTTTAAAGTAGAAAGCAGGTAGCTTTCAGGATACAGAATCTAGAAATTAGACATCTCACAATCATATATTACTGGACGTCATCAACTGCCAGCGGAACAGATTTTGCCTAAAATCACAAGTAAAATTACAAAATCTTGAAACCTTTTTCTGAAGATTGCTAGAATGCAGGAATTAATTTCTGTTTGAATTAAACGAAATTACTAAATAGACTCCGAAAAATGAGGAATTTAGAAAAACATTGGAAAAACGTATATTTCTGCTCATAACAAGTACTGGAACAAGCAATGCAACACAAAAAGGTAAAATCTCTCCCTTTTCCCTTTTCTTACTTTTTTGTTCCTGTGAGGCCTGTTTAGATTCATTTGCAATTTTGCGTTGACAATGACACATGTTCAAATATGAGGTGAATTAATTGGATGGTGAAAATAGAGACCCCCAGCTAAGCCATAGAAGTACATACCAGATCACGGAACTTCAGTATGTAAAACATCTCGAGGTAACGACGGGTCTCACGCCTTTCAAGCTTAGACACATATTTCCAGAAGCTGTACACTCCAGCCAGGGTCAACAGCCTTTCGGAGTATATCTTCCAAGTGTACCTACATTATTAATGGAAAATCACTAGTAGATTGGATTGTTTAATTTGTTCTGCACTAACAGACAAAAATAAAATGGCTGCAAATATTGTTCTTTTCTCATGTTTCTGATGTAAAAGGAGTGATCGTGGAAAAATGATCACATAGATTATAGATACCATTACTTATAATGCAAGAAAGTGTCAAAATATAACCTCTCATAAATCCGACGGAGGCCAGCATCCGAAATAACCGTCCAATAACCAGGGTCCTTTTTGCATTTTTCAAAGAAGTCAACCAATACAGAGGCTGCCTGGTCAGGGTGGTAAGGGTCTATGTGGAAACCTGATATACCATGCTCTATAATCTCAGCAGGACCGCCATGCAATGTTGCAAAGGTTGGGAGACCGCATGTCATGGCCTCCACTACAGTCAAGCCAAAGGCTTCATAAAAAGCCGGCTAAAATTAAAGGAAGAGCAGAGTTATTTTTGTAAATTCTTTTTTTTTTTCTATATGAAGAGATGCAGATCATATTATAAAAGTATCTAGCTCCAACACGTTTCCCTATTATAATATCCATACTTTTCCTTAGTTCCTTCACTTTCTATTCCTACCAGGAGTTATTTTAGCATGTCCACTTCATTTGTTATAGAAAAGTGATAGTTTTATAAAAGGACTGAAAACTAAGCCAAACTTCTGTAGTTCACTATTGCAGCTGTATGTTTACTGTCAGGTAGGATTACCATCATTTCTTCAAAAAACTCTGAACAAATACCCAGACAAGGATGCACATTTATTTAAATTTTTAAATTTCATATTTGCTATATACAGAAGTTCTTTAAAAAGGGCAGACATCTGGTGTTACAATTTGTGCATCCAAAAGTTTTAGCATAGACAAGGATGATGGACGGAAATGAGTAAATGTCTGGAAACATTTTTTTGAGAAAGAGAAAATGTCTCAGTCATAAGCAAGCTTTTTTGAAACATTTATTGAGAAAGAGAATAATACGCAAGGACAAAACTCAGATTTTCAGCTTCAAACAAATACATGGTTGAAAAGGATGGAAGGACTATACCTGAACAAAAACACCATGGGTATCAGCAATGTAGCGGTATAGCTCACCATTGCGGGCCCGGTTTGTCTGGGCTGAGATCCATCTAAACTGTCCAAATAAGTTATATGTCTTTATCAACTCGTGCATTTTTTCAATCTCCTGAATTTCTTCCCGGTCACTGGATCTCTTCACATCATTGTAGCCCGCCACCACAACCAAGTTGGCCATTTCTCTTAACTGGGTACATTTCCCAAACATCTCCACCAGACCCGTTATATTCTTGACCCGGTCGAGCCGTGCCATAGAGAATATGATTGGCTTGGAGCGATCATCTAACCAGCCACTGTTATAAGAAGCAACATCACTTATAATTTTAATTTTTAGTGGTTTTTCAAACAAATACTATGTTGCAGTGCACTGAAGCATCCCAAAATTAATAGATGGAAGCTGACATATGTTCCACTCTATTTCTGTAGTAAGCTTTGTATTATAAAACTATACTATAAAAAAGGAACCAAGTCAGTTACTTACAGGTGCTCATCATTTTGCTCTGGGTCAAACAGAAGATTCTCAATTGATTTATGAAGGGAGGTGAGCCTTTTCTCTTTTTCTGTGTATGGGAAGTAAATAGACATATCTGCTCCTGGAGAGACGATGTTGAATTTGGGATCAAAAACATCAATTCCATGCACCACACGGTACAGACCTGGCATGGTGAAAGCAGTGTGGCTCTCATACTGGCCAACTGTGTTTTTACTGAGAAAAAACGGGTAACTATTAACTTAAGAAAAAACATGCACATTTAGTTTTAGCCAAAGTATTTTGGATTTAAGACTACTTAAATTAATTATTGTTTAAACAAAACATGCTCTTAACACGATTACTGAATAATTTTATTAAGGTTTAGGATTTATGAGACATCCATGACAGCAACTATGAAAAAAATAACAGTCAGTAATAAATAACCTTCCAGCAATTTCTTGGTAGGTGCTAGTGATGATAAAATCGGCATTATTCATAGCAATTAAATCAGCAGTAAACTGGCATGAGAAATGATACTTCTCTTCAAAGTTCTTCCAGTAAATATCTGAATCGGGATACTTTGTTTTCTCCAATGCATGGGCTATGTTGCACTACATAAATCATATAAAAACGATGTTAAAAACAATGATTCAACAAATAATTTTCTTATTCTGTTCTAGAACATAATTTAAAATCATGCCTGGGTTATCCCAAGTTTGTATGCAAGCAAAGAAGCAACAAGATTGCCGTCACTGTAGTTGCCGATTATAAGATCTGGTGTTCCTTGTAGTTCTGCCCCAATCTCACTTATTGCATCCTAAATATAGAATTACATGTAATCATAAAAGTTTCATAATTTAATTTCAATCAAGTTTTATGTAAGAAAAAATTTGGTTCTCAAAATTTCTCATGAGGTTTTCAATTGAGCAACTGAATACTGACTGCTACTTAATTCATAAATAATGTGTATAATAAGGTTTAGTTGGGACAAGTACAAAATTAGGAAACTGAACTATCCAGTTCTGCCCATTACGTATATTTGATACCTCAGAAAACCGCTCCAAATAAGGCCAGACATCAAACCGCGAAATCCATTTGCGTAGAACTCCCTTCTTACTTCTAAATGGAACCCGCAGTATGTATGAATTTTGGGTCCCACTAACCCTTTCTAACCTTTGGTTGACAGTTGTTCCTTTGGCATCTGGTATCAGTCGAGTAACCTTCAACAACCAAGAAACCAATCAGCACAGAATAACTCCAATAACAAATGAGACACAACCAAGTATTGACATAACAAGTTGTAAAATATTTAATAAACAAAAACGAATATATATACCAACCAACAAACAAATATTTTAATTTTTTTTTTTAAAAAAAATACAATTAGAATCTTGGGTTCCACATCAAGCCCCTGCTTTTGCATCCTAAGCATCATCTCACTCTCTAGTGCTCGAACTTGATCTAAAATATACACCACCTGTTTAACACAATTTAAGGAACAAATTTCATTTGCATCCATATATACAGCAAATCAGAAAATAAAATAAATATATACAAACTCAAAATGTTTGATGAATAAGTAAATGAAACAAGTGAAAGGATACTATTCATTGAGGATTGCAAGCTTGAATATCAGTGAAAGTCATTTGGTAGTACGATATATTGCATTGTCGCCTGATATCATGAAGGTCCCTTGGTAGTATGGTATATTACATTGTTTCTTTCATAATTCAAATGGTATCCTTTTTACCCATTTTTCCAAAATCCATTTCTTTCAGCTATTTTTTACTTATTCTCAAATCTGCATTTCTTGCTAAGTTTGTTTGTAAGTTTGGAATTTCTAGATGCTATGTCGATATTGCCTGGTATGCATATGCTGGCCGAAATTGAAATCATTCCACGACTTTATTCCAAATTAAGATACCTGGCCACCAGTGTCAGGCAAGCCCAGAACATTAGCTTGGCCAAAGTAACCATGTGGAGAAAGTATGACAACATTAAACACCATTGGGATTCTCCCTAAAAATGTTTCTAGTGTAGATGGATCAGGCGCCTGAAGGATATCCAATAAGAGATGGATCATATCCAGGACCCGCTCTGCTGTGTCTCCCCATCCTTTCTCCAAGCCCATTTCTTGAAATCTAAAATCAACACAAGGTCAAATTTAAAATGTTTTAGTCAAGACATTAAATTTGCGAACCATGTTGCGGCAAATTTGTTGTTTATCGGAATTAAGTATTTCATAGCAATGGTATATTTTAATTCAGGCATGTGTGCATATAATCGCACTAAAGAAGGAGCCATTTTCATTGTTACAATGCCAGCTATTAAAATTAGGTCCGCTTGCCTAGGACTTCATTACTTCCATACCAACGTTAGCACTGTTGATGATATCAGCCCAAGTATTAATAGCATGAACCTGACTGTCAACTACAGACTGGTTAAAGTTGAAACAGTTTAGGTTGAAATCAATAGTGCTAATAGCCAAAGCAGTGAACCAGATACCTACTACAGGCCAAGCAGCCAAGAAGAAATGTAAAGACTGAGAATTGTTGAATCTCAATGGACAGTTTCAATGCATATATAGGAGCAACTTCATACCAGCGTCATTAAGTAATGGATTATTTCCATTCCTTACAACATTTTAAGGAATAATAAAGTCCCTATATTCGGTCTTCTTAAAAAAAAAAGCATATAAGAAGTGAGATCTTACTAATTACTGTTTTTAAGTACTCCAGACACAGCAAGTAGTTTCCTAAAAGAACAGTACCAAGTACCAGTATTGTAGTAGAATACCACTGATGAAACAGACAGTAGTGAAGTTCAAAATATTACTGATAAGCAAATTGAGAGTAGGGAGTGTCGCCTGGAAGCTTCATTAAGTAATCTTCAGCCTTTGAGAGAACAGATTGAAGCCTCGGTAAACTATGAATCCTGTCATTTAGCATCATCACCTGGTCACGAGTAAAACAATAAGCCACCACACATACAAAAGCTGAAATCTCAATTTGGACTTGGCTTGATTGATATAGAGAAAATGAATCTAAAATACTCTTAATTTGATCTTATCAACAAGTATGCTAGATCAGAGCAAGATTAGTTAAAGCTAAAGCAGAACTGTGGAATTTGTGCTTAGCTTATTAACATAAGTAAGAGTGTAAGACATAACAAAATTAATTTAAATTATCTAAAATTGGAAACCCCTATGGTAACAGTACTTTTGTTTTGGTAAGATAACAATTGGAGTCACTTTTTGGCCTTTAATTAAGGTTTTCAGGGTAAACAGAATCTAACTTTCTCTTGATTAAACCATAGTAAGAATAAGGCTTTGAGGAGGGAAACATGGATATTGTGGTTAAGGTTTACTTAAAAATATATTCAAAGTAAAATTTTAAACCCCTTACATGGCCTTTATGCTTGTGAGCCCGGAGAAAATCAAGCAATGGCTCCAAGCAATCCCTATTGCGAAACATAATTGAAGAGAGATGCCTGTTCAAGAATTGCACGCCATTGCCAATTGAAGAAGAACGGGTTGGTTTTGGGACATTAGCATTGAATGGCTCAAAATCAAGCTCAAGAATATGTGAACCATTTGCGCTGTCATAAATTTATACTGTGTCAGAATCAAGCTTAATTAGGTGCAACAGTTGCTTGATTAAGTATTAAAAACACTTAATCCAGGAAGTAAATGATCACGTTAGGCCTAGCATTAAAATGACATTTTTGAGAAAAATTAACTAATTTTTCTTATTTCTCATTTCCAGGCTGACTACATTTTGCTTATTCGAACCAGTATGATCTGACAATTCCATTTTGAATGAAATACAGATATGCTTAATAATTTAGACCATATACAATTAAAATCAAGTCTAACTGAGACTTAATCACACTTACAAGCCATCCACAAGTTCTTCCTTGAATATCAGGTACTCAGAAACGCTCAACTGTTCCACACTTAGTTCGTACACATTAACACGCACATATTCCCATACACCTGGCCTTGGCCGCACGGCTATGGCCACAAATGGTGGCAGAACAATAGCTTCCTACAAAGCAAAAATTGGCTAAGATATTAATATGTCTATGTCCCATGAATCTATTCATGTTTTGCAAAGAAACACATATCATTAAAATTCTGCATCCAAAAGAAATTTCCAGAATTGCACACATACCCTGAAATTCTTATATGTTTTTTAAATAAATTTCGGGCTGCATAATCTAAATTTCCGATTAACTCTAACAGAGCACACAAACAGTGAAACGAACAAAATAAATCAATAAAGCCATCATTAAAAATAAAATCAAATAAACTTCACTTGCACAAAAAAAAAAAAAAAAAAAAAAAATACTTGTATACCTGAGAGGATTTAAGGACCTCTAAGAAGTTGCCTTCAGAGAGGCGGGTACGAGCATGATCTTCTATGGCGTCGAAAGCATCAAGCAGATGGTGTTGCTGAAGAATTCCCTTTCCCTGTGCGACATACTTTGAAAGGAGAGAAACCAGGTAGTTTCTATGCTCGCCTAGTGTGTCTTCTACTCTCTCCCTCAAGCTCCTAGTCCTTTCCAGCCTAGGTGTTCCCATGGCGAAAGCTTGATTTTGTGTGTCAAAACGAAAGAGAGAGTGTGCACTTGCGGGAGAGAAAG
Source organism: Rhynchospora tenuis (assembly GCA_027725995.1). Taxonomy (NCBI): domain Eukaryota; kingdom Viridiplantae; phylum Streptophyta; class Magnoliopsida; order Poales; family Cyperaceae; genus Rhynchospora; species Rhynchospora tenuis. The sequence goes on from CM050888.1 coordinate 54,011,181, forward strand.
TGCGAGAGAATAACACAGAAAAGTTTCTAGAATTTGATTCTCCCGTGAACCTGTTATATTTGTCGGAGGTGACATGTATTACTCAATGACATGTGGGGTCCATTGTTTTAAGAGTACTTGAGTAAAGATGAATTGTTACCGTGGCGTACTGCAACTTGCCTATTCCTTAATTTACACAAAGTAAAGAAAGGTGGCTAGTTATTGTCAGTGGAGCAAATAACTCCCTCTGTTACTGTTCAACTGGATAATTTTTCTATATATGCCGGAACAATAGGCTGGAACAGAATTACAATTTTGGCACGATGGAATAAATGGAGAGGATGGAATACCTGTTGGCGTAAGCTTGCGCAATTTAATATGAGAGGAAAAGACGTGGCGCCACGTGTTGCCGAGAAGTGGACTATTGGAACGGAAATAGTTTCATCTCATTGCAATTAGCGCCACGTGGTACAGAGAAATGGACTAATGGACCGACATCATTTGTTTTTTGGATAGCAAATTTCATACAAATTAAGATTATTGAAAAACAAAAATAAGTTTTTAAGGATGGTTGACGTGTGCAATGTCGATAATATTATCGTTACCCCATATAGCTTAAATTATTATTATTATTTTTTTAAGAATATAAGACGAGTTTTAACTTTTAAAGATTTGAAAGTTTAGTTTGATTTTCAAATCTACATTTTCTATTTAAAGATTTGAAAGTTTAGTTTGATTTTCAAAACTACATTTTCTATTTAAGTTTCTAAAGAAAGGAGTAAACATTTCATATGAAAGGAGTAAACATGTCATATAAAAGGGTGTAAACAATTATGGACCATTGATTTTGTGTAATTTGATTTGATGAGTGGTCTAGATCTTAATTTCATATTAAAAAATCAAGATTTTTTATTAAAAATATTTAGTTACTATCAAATTAGCTATTTATTTAAAAGGAAAGACTAATAAATTATTGATTTTACCATATCTTTATTGCCTATAACATATAAAATTCTATATGAAACAAAAATAATATCAATATTTTATTTTCTTATTTGCCCACATATTGAGGGCATCTTTTGCTAGTATTTACAACGTTTGCATCAGTGTTGGATTAGATAATATTTAGATATGAACAAATAAGTTATAGTTGTTTGATTTATTGATTAAAATTTTATGGCAAAGTTAAGGTTCGTATCAATATATACAGAAATTTTTATAATTTAAAGTATATATGTTCTAATGATTTTATATGTACTTGTTAATATATAAAATATACACTCGATTTTTTTTTTCTGTCTAACTTGACAAAGATAGTCAAAATTTCAACCAACTTCAAATAATTATAGAAAATTTATAAATATCCTATTGAGATACAATTATACACTAAAAAAATTTGTTAATCCAAGATATTTGTAAAAATTTCAAACTTTCCAAATCCGTCGTGCTCTTCGCAGCTTACTTTTATGAAGAAGTTATAATATGAGTAAGTCGTCGAATTTTTATAGGAAAATTAATATGAATTCAAAATGAGAAAACAAAAGAATATCCAAATAAAATTTGTTAATAGTATTTTTTACATAATCAAAGGTTACAAAAATTGGAATTTAGAAGAAGAAATATGACTTGAATTGTAAGCAAAATGCAGAGTTTGCTAGATTAGGTTCTGCGATTGACTGTTTTGATATGACAGTCGATTAATTGTTTCGGCACGCGACTATAATTAGTTTGGAGGATTTTTGCTATAATTTTGATGGCTGACTTTTACAAATACTTCCATCTAGATAGTCGCTATCCAGTAAAAAAAAACTTTCACAATACTTTTGGATTTATATTTCTAGAATGTACTATTTTCTAAATTTTTTGAAATCCATATTTTCTCGAAGATTGTGTTCCAATTTTTTTTCTTATATATAAATGTTTGAAACCGATAATTTTTATGATGATTATTTGAAGTGTGTTTGATTATCAGAAAATGATAACGAAATTTTTGTTATAACCGTGAAAATTTGAATGAGGCTAAAATAGATTAAAAACATCAATAAACGCATACAATGTTCTGTAAACAATTGACAACAGTATTGCTTACAAAAATAAATGTATTTTCGTAGAACTGGCACAAGAGAAAATTATCGCATCTTATATTATAATTAAACTATTACTGTTTATTTTATTTATATTACAACTTAACATAAAATTAGATTTAATGATATAAAAATTGGCACAAAATACATACGTATCTCGATAGAAATGGGAACAGAACTAATTCGAATCGGTGTTTCCGTCATAATTGGTACTCAGCCACTTTTAACGCAGATAGAGAGCAGAAAGCAGAAGGAAAAAAATGCGACCCGTACACTAATCTTTTTACATTCTTAGTCCTATATTCTTGGTATACCCACCCCCAACCCAAAAAAAAAAAAAAAATGAAGAGCGAACTATATTCAAAAAATTAAATAAAAAATAAAGAATTAGAGATGAAGCTAAGGATTCGTTTCACACGATATGAGAGGAATTGGAATTTAGAAGCATATCGCACACGCGTCAACAAATGTTTTTGAATTCAAATTATTCGAAGTGTCAGCTTTTGACATTGCTTCCATGAACGTAGATCTGAGTCGATGCATATATTTCCTTAAGAGATGCGCGCACTCTAAAACGCAGCCTGTCAAGGTGGAGGATTTTTTTTTAAAAAAAAAAACTATTAATAACATTTACAATAGCAAATTTGTTATCAAAATGTGTTACTAGGACAGATATCCTCAGTTAAAAAAATTTCAGAAATGATATATTCAAATTTAAAAATAAAAGAATAATATTCCATGTTCAATACTTATAGACATTTAATTTGAAAATACGTGAAAGTTTTTAACCGCCAATTTATCATAAAAAAGAAATCCAAACTGATAAAATTAATTTGTCGGTATTTATACGATTTCGAAAACAACATTTATATGATTCGAGTTATTTTATTTGAATTGTTTGGATAAATATGTGGTGGGTTGGGTTTCAACTCAGATTCGTACTGAATTTGGTTAACTCCTCTCAATAGTTGTAACACAGTATTAGAAATTTTAATTTACCTTTTGAAACAACGATTCAATCGTAAGTTAGGTTGAAAATACGGTAATTTCTTATTAAGAAATCAGATTAAGGTTTTACTAAGTGTAAATTATTTAGTATTTTGTTATATATCTATGAAGGGTATATAAATAGTAAAAAAAGAATGATTAATCTTTCTATAAGAAGAGAGAATCACTAGAAATTTACAACGATATACCAACAACTACAATAATTATTAGAAGGATAATTTTGTCTTGGATATTTATTTTTATATTGGCTCAAATTTAGACCTTCATTCAAGTTCTAATTCAATCACAACTATACATTCAGTTAGATTTAGATTCTTGTAAAAAAACAAAATATCATAACTTAATTATAAGTTTTATATGCAGGGGCGGATCTAGGAGTGGCAGGCATAGGCCCGACGCAGAGAAAAAAATATTAGTGTAAAATGTTGAGGATACCGTGCTAATTTCATTATCTGATGTGTTCGGCCTATTCTAATATTAAAAAATAAAAATCCAAATTACTAAAGCACAATCGAAGTCGGATCTCGACAACTCGACATATTTTATTTTGCAATCATGGTTCTGCCATGTTTATATGTGCTATTCTCGTATATCTAAACGCACATCTAAAGTATTAAATAAGTTGCGTGGTCTCACTTTTGAAGCGGCCATAATTTTTTTTCATTTTTGTAATTTTTTTATTTCTTTTTTATAGTTTGTTTAAAATAAATTATAAATAGTCGTAGCAATTAAATATAGTCTACCAATCATAAAAATAGTCGTACCAATTATTAATATTAGTAAGATTTTTTTGAATCATTAATATTAGCAAGAATTTTTTGGGCAGAAAATTTACGTCAAGTTTACATAATGACTTTCTATGTTTACATTTTTGTAATTTTTATTTCTTTTTTTAAAGTTTGTTTAAAATAAATTAAAAATAGTGCGTACCAATTATTAATATTAGTAATATTTTTTTGGACAGAAAATTTATGTCAAGTTTATATAGCGATTTTCTGTGGAAGAAATTACTAATTTGAACTTATATTTTTCTTTTTATAAATTTTGATAAGTTTTTTACAACAAATTTCTTTTATAATTTACATGAGAAATTTTTATATTTTACATAGCGCAGCGAAGTTGTGATTACCATATCCAATAATAATTGAATAAGTGAAACATTTATCAAAGCTCAACCAACCCCAAACCTTTTTCCCTGATTAGAATAATTAACCTCGATGACTATTGGCAAGAAGTTGGGTGAGCTCTAACATAGTCCTGACACGTGGAACCATGGGATAAGAAGACACAGTGAGACTGAGCTAAGAGGATAAGTATGATGAAAATATCTTCCTTTTAATTTTCGTGTGTTTCATCTGTCCATACTCGGATAGGATAGTCAGACGCCACACCATGCATCTTTCGACATCTGGGATGTGTGCTTGTTGACAAGTAACCCCTATCGGTCAGCTTTTTACTGAGAAAACTCTAGGACAACCTAATTTGCACACAGAGATTCCTTGTGAGAACGGCAGGTTTTCATCCAAAGAAAAAACCAATGAAAGAAAATCTCGTTTTTCCCTAATAAGAAAATTTCAATTTATTTCTACCTTTTGACTCCAACAAAACAGGAATCAAACATCTCTGCAGAAAATAGAGTTTGACTTTTTATATTTTATTTTCTCGTTTTATGAAATTTATCCAAAATATAGGAAAACATGTCTCAGAAAAGCACATGTATAATAATAAAATATTATAAGGAAACTAAATGAGTTATTAGGTAAATGAGACAAGCAGCGATGTATATATTTTCTTAAAATCGAATTATTTTTAAATATATTATATTTAAACAAATTCTATATTTATGATTTGTTTTCTGTGAATGGCCTTCATCTAGAATTACTTCGTTTTCATGTGTTTAGTGTAGTTTTTATTTTTTTAGGTACTTTCAAAATTATTTTTCTCGTTTGTTTCACATTTAAGTGTCTTTTTAATTACTTCTTGAGACTATGATCTGATTAATTGCATAAGTTCTCCTGAATAACATCTGTTAGCTAGTAACAAGATTTTGATTTAACAAATGGGAGTATTTCATCATCCCAAGTCACCATATATTGGAAAATGGAGATACCATAGATTAGATGAACTGAAATAATTTTCTTCAAATACAAAGAGTAGGTGATAACTGATATACTTTAGGTTACCTTTTTGCCAAAGGACAAACAGTCCTCCTCCAATTGACAAGAACCCATATATGTTTGGGTATAAAAGCGAAGAATATCCGACCTTGGTTGGCCCTTCTATGGTCCCAGCATTTTGTGACATATTCTCTATTTTCTGCTCGCATATATCCTTCTCTATCTCCATCAATCTGTACTGTACTCCTTGTCTTTTACTAATGGACTAGAACGAGAATTGACAAGTTTTATGGAAAGTTTTTTCACCGTCTCAGTTACACGGATGAAATTATGATATGGAACTATTACCTATTAGTATCTCATATCATAAATTCACAATACATCAAACACCATTGATATAGCCAATTGTAGGTTTGAACATATCTGATGTACTATAAAATGCACATCAAATTTCAACACTTGGGCTCCGTTTGAATGTGGTGGAATAACTTCTTTCCGGCGTAAATCCTTGTTCCTAAAGCTGTGTTTGGATGCAACGGAATAAGGCTTCTTCCTGGAAGAAGCTTCTTCCGGAAGAATTTTGTGATCCAAACAAAGTAGGAAGAAGCAGGAAGAAGGTTGTATTCTCGGAAGAAGCTCTTCCGACTAATTGCTGGAAGAAGGGGAAGAAAGAAAATTGGGAAGAGTGGAAATCAATAAATAATGAGGAGAGAGAAAAGTTGCAAATATTATATTTATTCTTTTGGTTCGCACATGCAATCCCCACAAGTAACCATACTCAAATAAAATATTTCAATATCTTATGGCTGGGTCATTATTATTATTATTTATATTATTTAGATTTATTGACACTATCAATTAACTTATTATAATAATATTATTATTTTATTATATTATAATTATTAAAATATTAATTATTTTTATAAAATTATTATAATATTATAATTATGATATTAATTATTTTTACAATTTATTTTAATATTCTTTTTTATTACTTATTTTATTTTTCTAATTATTAGTATTAAATAAAATAATTACTTTATTTTATAATATAAATATTAAAATAAAGAAAGAATAAACTACAACTAAAGAAAATGACAAATGATTACTATTTATCAACAATTTTATAAACATTATAGTTACAGTTAAATATTACTATCATCAAAAAGTACAACGTTAGTTGGAAAAAGTAAATTATTATTTTATTTGTTAATTTTTAATAGAATAATATTATTTTTATAATAATTATTATAATATTTTTATTTTTATTATTTATTTGTTATTTAGATTATTAATAGTAAATAATAATAATTATGTAATAATATTATATCACATTATATAACAATATTATTATAATATTATTATATTATTATAATAATTATTATAATATTTTTATTTTGTATTATTTATTTATTATTCAGATTTTTAATATTAAACAATAATAATTATAAAACAATATTATTACATTATATTATTATAATAATAATTATTATTTAATAATATTATTATTAATTATTTTTTTATTTTTTAGTATTAGATAATAATAATTATTTTATTTTACAATATCAATAAAAACAAATGAATAAATTACAAATAGATAAAAAGACAAATGATTATTTAATTCAACTCATTCCTTCCTTATTCCTAACTCACCATCCAAACAACATTTCTTCTTCCCGGAATATCACTCTTCTCACTCTTTCCGGAATACCACTCTTCCTAATTTTTCTGCCCGGAATCCTTCTTCCTTCCTTATTCCTAACTCATCCAAACACACCAAGATCTTGTTTGGATGTGAAAGAATAAGGATGGGAATAAGGGTTGGGTATAAGGGTGGAAAGAGTGGGAAGTGTTATGCCGGGAATAAAAACTATTGTTTGGAAGGTAAGTTGGGAATAATATTATTGGGAAGAGTGTTATTGGGGTGAAAAGTAAAAGATGAGTATTATTGGGAAGAGTGTTATGTAATTGTTATTCTAGAAATAAGAAATGTTGTTTGGATGAATTTTTTGTTAGGAAGAAACTATTTCTAGCTTATTCCTTCACATCCAAAAAACTCGAAAAAAAATCCATCCAAACAACATTTTTTATTCCTAGAATAACAATTCTTCTCACTCTTCGTACATAACACTCTTCCAAAAAACACTCATCTTTTAATTTTTCATCCCAATAACACACTTCCTAATAACCTTATTCCTAACTTACCATCCAAATAACATTTCTTATTCAAGGAATATCTTCTTTCCACTTTTTCTGAAATAACATTTTTCCGTCCGAAATAATTCTCCTCATCATGTGTCATCAAAGTTAGATCCCCTGAATGTGAGTCGGGCTAAGTGCCTACTAAAAAAGAATTTTGTTATTTTGATTTAATAGTACTTAACGTGATGTATGCATTTACCGTTCAAGGTTTCAAATTTACTGATAAAGACATAAAAGTATGTACCTTCAAGCTTTATCCATTCAACCGAGAGCTATCGATCAGAATGCTAGTGTGTTAAAGAATCTAGTGAAGCAGCCACAACCGAAAGGTATGGTATAATGATATGTGTGAGGCATTGACCGGACTTCTACATTGACAGGTTTGAAAGGGAGGTTGTATCCAGTGAAGTATCTAATACCGAAAGATATGATATATATCACGAGGCATTGACGGGCCAGGTAAGAAGACTTTCACTAGAACTAGTATTGCTGTCAGTCAGCAATAAAAATTATTTCGTTCTTCCAAGTCCAATAACCGTGACTTCTGATTTTATTTCAGACCAAGCATGCTATACGGTATTCTCGAATTCCACATATGCTCTGTTATTATTGCAATGGCTTTTTTACCCAGAAATTGACAGGCATATTTGCAGCGGCATATTCTAGCATTGCCATTGATAGGCCTATTTACCCAAAAATAAAAGAGCATGTTTCTTACTGGGTCCGTTCATCTAGACCAAGAAATTTCTAGATAGTCTGAATATGCGAGATACTTGAAAGTTGAAACAGAATTTTAGAGCAGATGAGAGTGACGAATATTAATCGACACTCGATTTTCATCTTTAAGCGGAAGAAATCGGTTGAGGAGATTATAGTTTTTGGACAGTGATTCTTCCAAGAGTGATATCACATTAAATTAATGATATTCGACCTGAGAAATGAGAATACTTAAACTGAAGGTAAAACCCAAAAACTTCTTGGAGAATTGCTTGATTTTGTTTATACAATTGGATTTTTTTTATTGAACAAAAATAAACTATTATGAATGGCACTTTATGTTTATTTTTTTTTTCATGTTTTCGAGCAAGATACAAACTCAATGATCAATTGTTCTACTTCATGTAGATAATAGCAAGATTTAATATTAAGTGTTGAAAAATCTGTGGATGGCTCAAGGGGTGGCAGTGATATCATCCTATCTATGATTGGTCAATTGGTGATTGATGAGCACCATAAAGACATGTGATAATTTTTTTTATTCTTTCTTGTGTTCTAAATTACATTTTTCTGTTTATTGTTACACATAAAAGGCTTGATATGCACAATTGAAGGAGAAATTACCATCATTCCAACACTATGCTAATATTTCAGCAAAGTGGTGTCACAATGTTTGCCTTAACTGGGAAATGCTGCAGTGGCAGTAATTAGTTTTGGAAAAGGGAAAAGATACAAAGGGGCAAAAAAAAAAAAAAAAAACAAATAAAAAAGAACAATACTTTCGATATGTGCTGATGACGGCATTTGAACATTCGCATAGAAAAAAAAATGAACAATCCGAGTACATAATTAATGTATTTTCTTTTTTTGAGTTTTTAATGAAAAGGATGACATGGTCCCTTTTACTTGATATTTGACGTGGTGCTGATGTGGTGTCAGCACCCTTCCATTCTTAAGAAACAGAACACTGTGTAATTAAGTGTAATTATACGAAATTAGTTTCATTTAGTGCCATGTAGACCTTTTTGTACATATCACCATGGGACGTCACACACAGTTACAGTCAGACAAACACACAGGGAGTTGGTCTAGATATTACGATTGTAACTAACAGAAGAATAATTAATTATTTTTGGATGATTCTAAGCCCATTTAGAACCAATTTTCCAAGTGCTATCCTAACTGAATCCTAGACCGTTGACCCAAGTCAACTGTTCAATGCATAATGCCTATAAATCAGCCTCTCCCTTGTTAGTTATCATCAATCAAAATTAAAACCAAGCACACAACATAATCTACAGATTTATCAAATACGACTTGGTATGGATATTTTTGGTGTCAGCATATTTGCATAATGACTTGGCATTTGAACATTCGCATAGAAAAAAAAAATGAACAATCTGAGTACATAATTAATGTATTTTCTTTTTTTGAGTTTTTACTGAAAAGGATGACATGGTCCCTTTTACTTGATATTTGACGTGGTGCTGATGTGGTGTCAGAACCCTTCCATTCTTAAGAAACAGAACACTGTGTAGTTAAGTGTAATTATACGAAATTAGTTTCATTTAGTGCCGTGTATACCTTTTTGTACATATCACCATGTCCATGGGACGTCACACACAGTTACAGTCAGACAAACACACAGGGAGTTGGCCTAGATATTACGATGGTAACTAACAGAAGAATAATTAATTATTTTTGGATGATTCTAAGCCCATTTAGAACCAATTTTCCAAGTGCTATCCTAACTGAATCCTAGACCGTTGACCCAAGTCAACTGTTCAATGCATAATGCCTATAAATCAGCCTCTCCATTGTTAGTTATCATCAACCAAATTTAAAACCAAGCACACAACATAATCTACAGATTTATCAAATAAGACTTGGTATGGATATTTTTGGTGTCAGCATATTTGACATAAATAGGAGAAGGCGGCGTTATTCTTTGATTGATGGTTTTAACAACCAGCAGAGGCTGCCTTCAGAAACTGCTTATCGATCTGACTCCACTCTTAAGGTAATCGACAGCAATGAGGCAGCGAGGATGTATGGTGGGGCTGTGTATATAGAATATCCAACAAAAAAGAAGGAAACAGATCAGCAATACCAGGATACTAGTGTAAGGAGCAGGGCTTATTAATTACTACTATGGTCAGTATAATAACAACTACTCCCGAAGCAGGACAGCCACCAGAATATAATGTAAAAGAATTAGGTTACCACTTCTATTATAATATAAGTAGTATGCATGTATGTAGCTAGTAATAAATGCGAAAAGAAAGATGCATATTTCTGAGCTTAAGAGCTTAATTAGTCATGCAGTGTACGTTGTATCCTATTTTATGTTAACAAAATTAGCTGGGACCATTCAATATTGTGCCTCTCTTACACTTTACATGATAATGATTTGAGTTTGTTGACCACAAATGGTCCCATGCCACAGCTGCGCTCTGCTAATTAAAGCTATTCATTTGTTTGGATCAGTTCTCCAGAATTCTCACTGACAGAGACATGGAGTTCTAGTTATGTTTATAAAATTCAGCAAAGTGAAATTTTTAATTAATTGACAGCAATCGAATTGAATTTCTCAAGATACAACACTCTTCTCATTGAGGTTTCCTATCGACATTTTGAGACATGCTGAAGTTCCTATAGTTTAATTTAACTCTTGGCAAAATAGAGCTTTTTATTTTTCACTTGGTTTGAATTTATTTCGTTTGTATATTTCCCTTATTTCAATTTTATTTATGTTTCCATTTTTTTATTTGAATCAATGAAAGATACAGGATTTGACCCTTATTATAATTCAAATGACTCTTATTACTGTTCGTCAGCAATAGCAATGGATAACAGAATGATTGATAAGATGATTCAAGGAAAAACTAAAGTCTACATGGAATTCTTTGCTTTATAACAAAGCAAGTTTGTTGCGCTACTAAGAGATAATGAAAGCGCTTTTTCTTTGTAAAGAAGGTTCAAGGGCCTCTCTCTCTGTAAATTTTGAAGAACTACATTAGGTCACATGTGGCACAAAAGATACCAAGTCAACTACAGTACAATATTATGTTAATATGCAATCAAGAACAACTTATTCTATTTAGTGAAAAATGGAAATATATTGATATCCATATTGTGATTACCACAATATATCATCAAATTTTGTCTCTGTAGAGAATATCTATCTGGAAATGGAAGTCTTCAGTTCAGATACGACAACAAAAATAATAATGATCATCATCATCATCGTAATCATAATTGGTCTCTTCTTCGTTTGGGAAGAAGGCTGCTTCAACTTTATTTTTTGGAAAGAGATCAGTATGAGAAGAGAATTTTTGGTTGGATAAAGGGGATGTTCTTTGGACAACTTTTAGAGTAGGAATTAGTCACTCTTTCATTAAGAGTCCGTATTCTCTAGATCCAACACACCCTTATCGATTAGTTGAAATTATTCCTTCATTTATATTCACTACCCAGATATCAGGATATAAAAGCGTGTACTTTCTATTTTCAAGACCTTATCCATCCAACTGAGATTCATCAGAATGCACGTGTGTCAAAAAATATAGTGAAGCATCTACAACCGAAAGGTATGAAATAATGAAATGTGTGGGGGGCGTTCATCGTACTTCTATATACATTGACAGGTCACTAAAGGAGGTTGTATCTAGTATATCCAGAATGGAAAGATATATTATGGTATACCTTAAGGTATATATCCAGGTAATAAGGATTATCTAATACTAGAAAAATAATCTAATCGTGCTTCGTGCAATCTACTAAAAATTATTATTATTAGATATATAGCACGTCCTGTATAGGAGATAAATAATAATTTTTTTTAACATAAAAAGTTAAAATTTAGCCAATATCAAATATCAAATTAACAGACGAGACTAATAAAATTTTTACATTACAATCCATTAGAACGGAATTAATTTTCCAAGTGTTTTCAGTCTCAACATTTGTTGTAGGTCAAATTTTTGTTATGCGCACAGATAACACACTATGAGTCTTGTTTGTGAGCGATGCAATATCTAAAATGTTGGCCATCTTGTATCACTAATATCAGTGTATATATTGGTGTAATGTAAAATGTATATGTTGGAAGAAAATTCAACAGGAATGTTTAATGACTTATGTAATGAGAATTATGAATGAAATGAAAATTATAATGACAACAACTAATACCATTTAATTATAGATTATACGTACATTTTAGTTGGTATTTTTTTTTTTGGATGCATCCCTAGATGATACATTATGATAACTATGTCATTTTTATGATGAGGTGTATTATATGACATCATTTAAATGTAAGTATCTCTTAGTTAACACCCTTTGATAACTATTATGTTAATATAAGCACCATTTCTTGCACTCTTTTCGAACCATTCATGCATCTTTATTATACGTAAGATTAAATTATTATCAGTCAGCAAAGAAAACTAGTTCTAATTTCTTCCAAGTCCAATAACCATGATTTTGATTTTTTCAGACCAAAGATGGGCTTTAAGGTATTCTTGTATATATCCGCCAAGCTATATTTCAGTGTGAAGTATTGAAATTCAAATTTTACGAATCTAAATATTAGTATATATAATCCTTTGATGTCAAAAATTACATGATAAATATTCTTTAATTACATGCAAATTCATTTTCGTTAAAAGGATGATTTAATTAGCAGGACAGGGTAGAACGAAACTTGATGAATATCCAATCAGTAAGGGCACATTTCAATGCCACATAAATGCCGTTTCAGATTTATTTCAAAATTTCATACGGGCATATGTATTATAATCACATGCAAGAACAATAGGTGGATTGCCCCAGTGTCTTCACTTGAAGGATGGAACTTAAAATTGCTACCAAATTTAATCCCATCTGTTTTAGCCGGAATGACCTTATAGTTTTATACAATTGACTATATAGGAGTAGACTAGCTAGTCAACGAGTCAACATTACTAAACGCCTATAAAAGGAGGCACCATGCAAACATCCTTGGCAATCTGCACTCTGAATCCAGCTTACCACAAATCTTTTTTCTTAACTCTTTCTGCAATATTTCCATTTCCTAACTTCCCATATGGCCTCAAAAACTGATCTTCGCAAGGCAGGGGAAGGAGCTTTTGGGCTGCTCGATAAGATCAAGCCAACAAAATCAAGCACAACACAACCAAATAGAAATCATAATATTAATGGAAACAACCCAAGAACACGGTTCGCTCAGAGCGCTGTCGGTTTTTCCCAGAAGGAAGAACTTATCGACTGCAACCAGGCTGCAAAGTTTTATGGGGGTTGCTTGACAGTAACCTATCCAACACCTCCACGAATGGTTATTCATGAGATCCCGACTCAGGCGAGCTGCTCGAGCGTATACTTCTACTAGACAAGCTCGTGCAACCTGATCAGATAACATGTATGTTTCTCATATTTGGATGTATCTTTGTTCTGGTCAGTGTGGTGCTATTAATATTATGTATATATATGCAGTGTGGTGCTTTTATGTATATATATGTATATATGCCTGCGTGTATGCCAATTTTCCTTGTGTGATCGAAAAGGAAAATGTCAGTCTAGCTGTTTGAGTTCGAAATATATCACAATAAGTTTGATCACTTGCACTTGTGTGATTTCTCTCTCTTCTTTCTGGATTGTAAGAAAGCTTCAAAATTTTGCTCAGTTCTTTCCAAATGTATAAAATGAAATATTTGAAACTTCAAATGTAAACTGATAATTACATATTAAGAATATATTATTTATTTTACCGACCCCATTTTCGGTTTCGGCTTAAATAAGTAGGTATTGCCCATGTGATTCTTTGAACATATGTCAAGCCATTAAACTTCAAAGAAATTATCTAAAAAATGCAAGGAAATAAAAGAAGAAATATTCAAAATAACTTATATAAATACCTTTTATGTCTAATAAAACTGAGTTTCACTTGTGGTGATTCCTTGGGACTTCACATCTAAAAGGTGAGTAGGATGCCAACTTTCGATCCGAACCATCCGATTAATGATGGGTATCCCGTGAATAATACCAGATTAATAGATCCGAAAAAAATTTAACCGTCGAGATTAAATCGAACGGTTCGAATCGAAAGTTGGCAATCTGCTCAGAGGATACTGGCCTACTCCTTGGTACCAGCCCCTTGCACTTGTTTCTTTCTTTTGAGAACAATTTGTATGGGATTTAGTGAAAAAGAAATGAAAGAAAATGGTATGGTGATATGCCGAAAGTGAACCAGTCAAATAAAGAGGTACAAGGGCGGTACCGACTAGGCTGGATGAGTGGATTCTGGTATTCTTTTTTCAATAAATAGAGTGTACCATTAAATATTCTAAGTCAAGACACAAATGACATGACCTGGACCCTATCTGTTATTTTCACAATTAGTAACATACTAATTCTTTGCAATTCATGTGAATTTGCGTATGATAAATAATTTAATATATAAATCATGGACGGTACATCTGTATCCCCATTTGTCATTCACTTGTTTAAGGTATATGTATACAAAGCCCATATAAGTTAACTTACAAAAAAGAAAAAAAAATCAATATAACTAAAGCTGCATGAGTTCTATTTGGTTTCTAAGACAATTAATTTCCTTTCCCAATATTAAAAAATATTTAAATCTATATAAAATATGAAAATAACTCTAGAAACATTTGAAGTATTCGGAAAAATATCTAATTTCTTATCTACTTTCAAACTGGAAAGAAGGCCAACAGAAAATGAAACACTCAAAAAATAATTTAATAAAATTACTAATTATTAATCAACGAATTTTTCTAAGACTTAAATAAAATAAATAAAAATCCTAGGTATGACAGAAGGGTGGGGTGCTGTCGAGTTGTAGGATAGATAGCGAGAGGGGGTTGGCGACTTGGCGCTGGCGACAGAGAAAGGAGAGGTGATAGCAGAAAGGGGTGCGAGAGAGAAAGGATGCGGTGTCGAGTTTGGAGTACAGAGGAGAGGTGAGATAGTGAGAGAGAAGGGTTGGCGCCTATGTTGCATGGTTCGCATACGAGTGGTACAGGTACGGTACGAAAATTTTCAAAAATTTCTAATGCGAAATTTTTTTAAAAATTTCCGATACACATACTGCGATATATATATATAATAATGATTTTTATAATATATATTATAAAAATGATTAATATAATCATTACGTTATTTTTTCTTGATGAAGACCTCCATTATTTTCCATACACTAAGGTAAATGTTTAAGTATTTTTTATTGGCTGCACTAATGTAGTTAATTTTTTACTTAATTATTTTTTATCAGCAGATTTGATTTAATTTTTGAGACTAATGTACTTAAAAAGATCAAATTAAAACTGACCTATAGTAACCATTCCCAATTATTTTTAACCAAACGCACAACAAGTTTTGTTATTTTCTCAAAAAATATATGGAGGATGACTATACAAGCCGAAGAAAGGACAAAAGCCCAACTTAGCCCATTTCTTATATCCAATTAATGATTGGTCCCACAAGTCTGAATCTCCCTTCCATTTCCCTTTTCGCATTTTCCATTTTCTCTCGCGCGCACGAAAGAGCAAGTAGACTAAAATCTGTTCCCAGCCGTATCCAACCCTAAACTCAGCCGTACCAGCAGTACCCATCCGTACCGGAGACCTTACCGGTCAATCAAATATATTAAAATAATCCGGTACGCCACGTGGCGTATCCGGTACCGGTACTCCTGCATATACGAAGTATCGGAGTAACATAGGTTGGCGCTATGGAGAAAGAGGTGCGAATGGAAAAAAATAGAAACTACGGAGATCAACCTACCAACATCGCCAAAATCAGGACCTCTCATCTAAATTTTCTGCACGATTTTTAAAACGATCGGATGGCAAAAAATTGATGTTTATAATGGCTGTATACACATCAGTGTTCTACCTCTATTCTCTCTCGATAGTATAATACAACGAGCAGCACCAAATTTTATAATGTGAATTTCTCCTGTACGGTCAAAACTTTGGTCAAATGTCGAAGGTAAAATTCTGGTCAAAGATGATCAACGAGTCAAATCTGGTCAACTTTGGTCAAACTGGTGGGGGTGTTATATAAACAATTTCGATGTATCTCATAGTTTTCATATACCTTTATCTAAGGTTGAAGAATCTTATTTCTATAAAAATTTGAAAAATGACCCTTAAAAAAAAATAAATTATAAAATGGAAGCCAATGTGCCAACAGTAAATCTGAATAATAGAGAACTAAGTAGGGGCTGAGATTTGCATCAGTGAGTAATTGAGTATGCTGGCTAAGCCTTTTATGGGTAGCTTTTTTTCAAAAAAAAAAAAAAAATTAGGGGCTGAGATATATTGTAGATCCCTGTTGTATATTCTGTTTGAGGTTTGATCGGTGAACTCTTGATATTATACTAGTCTTGCGTACCCTTGATCTGTTGTGATTTTCTATGGACCCTTTGAACAGTGATGTAGTTTTCATCAAAATGTTCTTCTGCTGCCTTTTTAATTGAATTTTAAGTGTTGTTGATACAAACAGGATTTAATACTGTGTTTATAGTGGTCACACTGTTGTAGCATTTTATAATTTTTTTTTTTTTTTTTTTTTTTTTTTTTTGTAAAAAGTGAGGGAAAAAAAAAATACAATGAGATAGTTTTCTCAGATAAAGAAAGGTCAAATTATCAACTAAGGGGATTTCAATGAGGACCCAAAAGCGAAAACAGTTGCGCTTAATTTATAACTTGCAGGACAACTGAATGTGGGGGAGCTATTATCTTATTTATAAGAATATATTCCTCCATTTTGATTGAGTTCTGTTTTGCTTTTCAAGATGTTTTCATTGATTGCTTTTCAATGGTAAAGTGTTTTAGGTGCTCCACACTTGTTTCAAAAAAAAAAAAAAAGAAGAAAGAGAGAGAGATGTTAACATATCTCCGTCAATAGTTCCTTATTCCTTTTGTTGGAAATTGATCTATAACACGTGTTGAGATGTTTGTAACGAATTTAGGGCTCTGACAGCTATTGAGATCAAATTCGGAGGGAACCAGACCAGAACTGAGTTACAAAGGGTAGGGTGCATGCGGGTTTCCACTAGACTGAGCATGAAAACATGTGAGAGAGACTCTATCATCAAGGCTAACTACACATTGTTTCAAGAATGATGTCTCAATAAATAAATCACATTCAACCACACACTACGGTATAACTTAAACTGGAAGTTATAAACCAGAAAATTCTCTGAGAAATGCTCAAGTTTTGTTCATGTTAAAACTGGGATTATTTTTGAACAAAAGCAAGCTATCATGAACCGACTAATTATTTTCTGACTTTTCATGTTTCGGAAAAAGATTTACTAATTGAATGATAAATTGTTCTGCTTCATATATGTAGGGTGTCCGACACACCAGCAAAAACTTTCCAATTCCATTGGCGTAGAGAACTTGATTATCTGTGGATGGCTCATGAAAGGATGTTATTGGTGTCTTCCCCAAATGGAGTTGTCTCAGTATTCATGATATGTAGTGAATTTTTTATTGATGAACACCATAAGGGATTTGATTACTTCTATTCTTTCTTGTGTCCTTAAGATTCTTATGGTTACTGCTGTACAGAAAAGGTTTGACATGGACCTCTGGGCAAAAAGTAACCATTAGTCTAGCACTAATTAAGTGTACTATCCTGGTGACCAAGAAACATATTAGTACAGTACTGGCATCACAATGTTTGGCTTCAACTGGAAACAACAAACTGCAGGCAGTAATTAGCTGGAACATTCCTTATTTATATATAAATTAAGGGGAGAAATAAAAAATTTAAATTATAATTTATTGTACTTTGGATATGTGCAGATGATGGCGTTTGGACGTTCACCTTTTTTTTTTTTATTAAAAAAAAAAGAAAGACAAAATTGAGGCACATGTTCTATGGCTCTAGTGCCGCGTCGAATCTAAGAATTAAGAATTAGAATCTTTTATTTTGTAAGATTTGCTTTCTACCAAATATCCTCAGTGTCATGTCGTTTATAAAAAAAAAAAAAAAAATTCATGCTTTTGGAAAAGAAAACTTTTCTTTGCCCCAGAGAAAATTTCAAATATTGGCTAAATGCTATTATTATTTCATTTAATCATTATCTTTTGAAATTAGGTGGTCTCAAAGAGCACACGCTTCCATTCTTAAGAAACAGAACACTTTGAATCTTTGGCCCTGATCAGAATGACATTTTTTTACCACGGGATTTCATTTCATTTCATTAGAAAATTTTTGATCAAAATGGATGGATTTGATGTCATTTGGTCGGAATTTCCATGTTGTTAGACCCAACTAAATCTCATGAAATCAATTCCAATGAAATGAAATCCCGCCTTAAAATCATTTTGATCAGGGCCTTTGTGTATTTAAATCTCATTTGACGAACTTATTTTCATTTATTACTGTGTACTTTTTCTTACATCAAATGCCGCCCAATTTTGGAGTCCCGTGAGTACATAATCTTGATCGTCACGCGAATAATTAATTATATGATAATAAGCCCATATAGAACCGATTCCACGTATTTGCCATCTAAGACCTAACTATCGATCCACAGAATCCAAGACCATTGACCCAAGTCAACCATTCAACATTTGACCACCCTATAAATCACAATACATTTTTAGCTAATTATTCCAACCAAAAAATCAAGCACAGAAATAATCTGCAAATTTATAAAATAAACCCCTTGTCGGCAGTCATTTTTTCGGCACTGCACCTTTCGCCTTGAAGACGATCAAGAAACCAGGACTATTGTTCACTTATGGTAACAGGAACAACCGAAGATGCATCATTTCTGAGCTTAAGAGCTTAATTAGTTGTGCAATGTATGGTTTATCCTATTTTGTGTGGAAGGAATTAGCTCTAACAACTTGAGATTTTGCATCATTTAACATGGTAATGATTTGATTTTATCGACCACAAATGTTGCCATACCAACAACTGCTCTGCTTATTAAGTTATTTGTTTGTTTTGCCGGCGTTCCAGAACACTCAGAGACAGAGTATTAATTATGTTGTATACAATTTAGTAAACCTGGAATCTTTGACAGTAAAACTAACGAAAGCAATTCGGTTTGCACAAAAAGCAATGAATAACAGAATGATTGGTAAGACTCTTTAAGAAAGGGCTAAAAGGTGCTTTGCTTTGTAGAAAAGCAAGTTTATTGTGTTACTAAACAAGAAGGTAAACAATTTTCTTTTGGAAAAAAGGGTTCAAGGGCCCTTTTTTTCTGTATGTTTTGGAATAGTAACTACAGAACAGAAGGCCACATGTGGAGCAAAAGATACCAGAACAGTTAACTATAGGACATTATGTTAATATTTGATCAAGAACAACTTCTATTTAGTGAAAAATTTAAATATATATATTCATACACATGTGACGATAAAAATTAAGCAATTCCTCAAATTTTGTAATGAATCTTTTTTTTTTTTTTTTTTTGGTGACCTCGAGAGTGATGTGATAGCATCTTTGTTGGTTTAACTTTTCTCTTTCCTTTAAACTGTGACCACAAAGTTCATAACAGACAATTTCTTCGAGTTTGGTAAATATAAAAGATGAATAGAACATTCAAGAGTATATATTTATTGTTGGTTTCTGCACATGCGTGCCCAGTTTTCTGGAGCATCTTCAATGGTAGGCATGATTTTGAGAAAGAGAGGTTATAAGACAATAGCGTATCAAGAGTAATCTGCTAGCTTGCATATTCCATACGTACCTTTATGAAAAAGAAATAAAGGTCACTTTAAAATTCCATTTATATGCTTTCATAATTAAAAGGGAATAAAAGGGAAAGACAAGTGGCATGATGTACTGTAGCAAGGAGATTCAACTATCAATTGGGCTGTGTAAAAAACAGAGGATTGATACGGTGTACAATCAAAAGTTAGCATACTTGGGGGACAGCAAATGGTGATTAAAAAAAAAAAACAATCGTTCCCTCATATACATACATACATACATATATATAATTAATGTAAATGTATTACCACCTTAGTATCATTTTATGAAAAGAAATTTAGTAATTCAGGATCTTTGAAACAAGTTTAGTATCTGTACAAGGCGATGCAAAAACTTGAGACTGCATCACGACAACTAACGTTGTGTCAATTTCAATACTTCCCCAAGTCTTGCTTGTTATGGGAGATGTTAAAAAGAAAGAAAGAAATTACAGAAAAGTTCCTTAATTCAATGCATGTAATAATAAAATGATAATGGTTCGAATGCAGGCACACTATATGGGTTAACAAGTAACCTTCAAATGGGCGAGATCAAAGCACACTGAAGTTTTTGGGTAAAATAATTGAGCTATAGCCCTTTTTCCTTATCCACCTGAGAGGTTCCAATGCGTGGGACCAAAATAGAATAGCATTTCGCTTTTTTGGGACAGGTTATTGTGCTGGATTTGATGAGGCATTCCATTCCCAATTACGACGGGATCTTATTCTTGCCATCGCACTCTACCTCAATCTATAGTCATATCCAGGTAATGTTGTGTATGCTAATGTTCCCTATACTAGAGTCCTTAACTTTGAATGGTCTTCACTTCAAGTCTGCAGGAATACATATCGGATCGGATTCTTCTATCATCTGACATGTGCTTCTAAAGACTGATCAATATGCAATCCTGACCGTTGAATTTAAATTGGACTGCTTGAACATACACCTTACAATAAAAGAAGGATCAGATTTACATATCTTTATCTGATCTAATCAGTCTTGAATCAATGACAATTTTGACAATTGACTGCGTCAACAAGACGACACTATGGACCTCTCTATAAAAGGGGTAGTCATAGGCAAATATTTTGAACCAAAGCTCTTAAGTAAACTAAAACTTCTTATATTTCTTCCTCTACTGCAATCTTTCCATCTTAAGTTTATCTTAACATGGCTACAAACACCTCCAACCTAGGCAAGGTAGGGAAAGAAGCCTTCGCCCTGCTTGGTGATCTGAAGCCAAGAAAATTTAGGACAACACAGCCTGGTTGCTCTGCACACAAAGAAGAAATTATTGACTCTAACCAAGCATCAAATTTTCATGGAGGCTGCTCATGTGCAATCTACCCAACACGACCAAAAACAGTTGTTGAGCGCGCCACTCATGCTAACTGGTCAACTGTGTACTTTTACTAAATGAGCGTACTTATCAATATATCAGTTCGTAGTTACTATCTTGCTAGTACGGGTCTTTGCTTTAATTGTCTTCCCTTTTTGATGTACACATGTTTCTGAAGGCTTATCTGCTTTACATATATAGTATGAGTGGTTGATGCTATATTGTGTCTGTTTGCCTCTGTGAGTACTATAGAAGTCTGTGCTTGTAAATTGCAATTATATAGTATGAATGTTTGATACTTTATAGTGTGTGTTATCCTTGTCATCAACGCATTTTAAATAAGCTCGTATCTAATGTTGTACTTTACTTCTATATTTCCAGTTAGTGTGTTGATTACGAGGAGTACTTGTGATCTTGATATCTTATAGTAGTTGAGTACATAAGAAAGATATCTTGCTTTCCTACCAGGAATCAATTGCTAACGATTCATTATTTTATTTGAACATGTAATCGAGTTGCATCAATTATTATCATATCGCACTATAAATTGCAAAGAAGACAACTTTATGAAAAAACAGAGCAATCCTTACGGGTGAAAGAGCACATCAAAGCACGTTAACAGTTATGCTTTTTTTTTTCCGAAGGTTTGACAGCGGCTGTCAAACTAATTACAGTCATGCTGATGGCCAATTAATCGAGATCTACTAACTCATATTAAGTTCCCTAGATTGTAACAACTTTTGCTACTTTTTGTTTGTGAAATACATTCTTAAATGTTCATCTATATTTGCAAAGCAGAGCAGATCTCAACAAGTTATACTTCGCCAATGGTTGTGCCAGTGAAATTAATTTAGAAAAAGATAGAATACCAATAAATTTAACCCCTAGATTCCAATGCTTGAGGCCGAAAAAGGGGGGGGGGGGGGGGGGGGGGGAATTGCTTTTCTTTAGAAAAAAAAGGAAGAGAAAGTGGACATACTCAGCACCATAACAATCTGGCACGGGATAAAGTAATTCTCTTGATTGTCCAATTGTGTAGATTCCATCATTATTGAGTTTTATAGCAGTTCATAAAATATCTAGCCACTATTTTGTTAAAGTGAAAGCAAATAAGTTGTCCCCTCTAAAGTTTAAACTGATCTCCTTCATATCTATCACGAGGTCCTGCCAAAATATATATATATATATTTAAAAAATGAAAAATGAAAAGGAAAAATATGAAAGAAGAAATTAGAAATAAAGAAAAAAAATTAAAATACCATGATATTTATGTGGTTACATTTTGTCACACCCCGAATCGAGGGAGTGAAGTCTTTTCCGTCACAAGAACAGTTTCCCGTTCCCGTAAGACTAACAGACAGACAGACTATATATTTTTTTTCATTTCATATTCCATTTTCTTGATTTCGGCCCAGAATTCACACAACATCACAGATAAACACACCAAAGTATTTTACATTATTTCAATCTGATTATACATAGGTTGTTCCAAGAAAACAAAACAAACCAAACCACACTGCTACCAATCCCGGCTTATTTATTTCCTAAGGACTGGTTTTCTCTCAAGCTCACTATGTACATAAGTACATATAATACAAACCATAAAAGAAAAACCAACCCGTCCACGCCATACCACGGCAACCACCAACCCAAGACAACACTGCACAGATTAACACCACTCATACTAAGAGACATGACACCAAACAACACCAGATAAGACCTACACACTCAGAACTCCGATAAAAAGGAAACTAGTGATCAGATCGCTTCCTCTTCATGGGAGTCAACCTCTGGCTCGGTCTCGACCTCAGCGTCAGTTGCCGGAGACGCATGAGGCATTTCAAAATAAAGGTAAGCCAAAACCTCGGGCAGTTCATCCAGACAAATACACAAAACAGCTTCGCAATTCAAACTAGGAACTCGGACCGTAAACTGTAAGTAACTACACTCCAAAGTAGCTATGGTGCTACGCCTAATCCCATTTCGTCGCTCATAGAATCCCCAATCGATGAGGACACATGCAAACAACAAAGCACAGAGTGAGATACAATCTCAGTGCAGGTTTTGGTTTCAGTACGCGGATCTAAGGACGAACCGTGTAACGAAATTTAGACCTACAGAAATTATAAATAATTTTATAATCTTTAGAGAATTCATTTTCAGAAATTCCAGTACCGTAGGAACCAGACGGAACGGTCCGATAACTGGCATACTGCAACATGAATATGCAACAGAAAACAAATCAAGCATAATTATTCCACAATAATCGTATTCACTCAAGTTCTTATTGGCCAGTAAGATTCAGAAAGAACTTTTTCCAAACAATAGGTCCAACCCTAGGTACAGATTTCAGAGGAAATTTCCAGAAATAATAGCGCTAGAATCCTGGCCGGGTAGGTGGCCAAACCACACTCCGGAAAGTGACACAATTCAATTTCATATTTATGCTGTGCAGACTGAATAAGAATGGTCCGATTTAATTCAAAGTCCGATTCTTCTATAACAAAGAAGATTATGCAATGTAATCAATTTACGAAAACCATTCCAGTCGTTTGAAAACTCTGACGGTCTGAAAAGATAACAATCGGATGACCAAGTCAGGTTCATTTGATTCCTAATCAAACGAATAATTTGGATCAACATGAGTTTTGTATATTTTGGATTTCTTAGCATCTACATGAACTGAATGCATCAATGTACTTTTCAACATGCTATGCATGAATTTAAAAATACCGATATCCGAGTTCAAACAAAGAAACCGCATAATCCGCACCTTGCTTCTTACTGGTCGCGGGGTGCCTCAGGGTCCGTGCCTGTTTATAAACCACAGATCAAGTACCGTTAATATTTATTTAACAGATTTTCTTAAATCTGAGTCTGGTTCCTAACGTTAAACATGACTGATATAGTTTGGTTTCAAAGTCCTTTATTAAACAAGATTATTTATGATTAGTTACTTCCCTAATCATTAGAAATTATGTTTAACGTTTATTTTCCTAATATCAAAAATTAAAATCAGAAACATAATTCGGAATTATCAGACATAATTTAGAAAATAGTTAAACACAATTTAAATCAGAGTGTAATTATTTTGCGAGATCAGAAAGTCTGTTTATTTGCCACTGTATATGTTCGTTAAATTTGCAGACTGTTATCATCATATCCCTAAAAGAAAAACCGTCAATCGAATGTTAGACTAAATTAATCTAAATCAAGCTCAAGTGAATCCATCATTAGCATACAAATATGAGACTTTAATTAAATCTGAAAGTCTAACTTAATTATTTAACAAATTAGCCCACATCAATTATTTCCGAATTTTCCGAAATAAATCATAGCCCATAGAAGTTAATTCCCATCAGAAAATAAGTCAGCCCACAACGAAACCAACAGAGCCAAAAAAAACACAGCCCAGCACCAAAGTCACGCGCGCCAAACGGCTGAACCCAGTCAACCTGACCCAGTTGGCTGGGTCAGACCGTAACGGGTCCGACAACGTCTCTGGATCCGATAAGCCCTTCCTTTATTCAATTAAGCCCACAATTAATTCCAGGCCCTTCATTCTTTCACAAAAGCCCACAGAACTTTCCATTTCCTTTCCCTGTCACGATTAAGCCCTCAGATTTATTCACTTTAGCCCTCAGAAAATTAATTTTCTTACAAAATCATCCCTGGGCATCGCCAAGCATACCAGAATGGTATCAGATCACCAAATTAGATACCAGTGACTGGTACCAACCTTTCCACATGCTCAAAGAACTATAGTACGCATTGTAGATGCATGCTACATGTTCCTAAACCATTATATGCCACAATATAACCGATATCCAACCTTATGCACATGAAAATGCATATGATATGTATGTAAAATACATGTTCATTATTTCCTCGCTCCAGCCATCAGCTAACAAACTCATATGCATACTGTATTCAGAATATGAAGAATACTAAGCCAACAGCTCATCTGAACATATGATATGACTATATAAATCTATATAATCATGACAGATAACATAGATATGCATAGGTATGCGCTATATATGCTTATAACTAGTTGCAGTATATATGATTCTTATGCAATTACTATTTTCTACACAATATGTCATTGCCCTCACTTAATATCATCATTTATGACATGAGGTAGTATATTAAATATGCATATTACTGCTATAACTCTAAGTATATGCTTATATACATATATTTATACAATCTACACCCTCCAGAGCCTATTAATTAGTCTCAATTAGCCTCAGATTGTATCTACATCATCACATGCACCCACGAATCATGAAATTATCAAGCAACCCGATCCTATAACAGACTACAGTTAGTATTTAGCCTAATTAGCTAAAGTGAACCTTGTTAGCAACAATTATCACATCAATTGCTACTGCCACAGTCTCAAACCAGCACAAACCGAAATTTAACCAAAGAAAAACAACACAGGGACCAAAGATTATACCTAACTCGTTTGATTTCAAAAATCGCCTCAAGAATTCGAGCACAACCAAGGCTAAGATCAACGTCAAGCTTATCAGGAATAAGCTCAATTCCATAAACCTAAGACTTCACAGTAACAAGAAATCGATATCAATTTCATAACAATTGATATTGGAAATCACAAATTAGGAAAGAAAGGATATCATTACCATCTCCAAGCCGTCTCAACTCCCTTCTCTTCTCCTCCCCAGTTATTCCCAAATCCGAAACCCTAACTCGGCCCCTTAATAAAAGAACTCACCTCTACGGATGAGGAGAAGGAGACAAGGCGAGGAGATGCTGTGGAGGCGTGCATGACAGCCACGTAACCCCTCCCTCTTAACTTCTCTGACAACTACATCGATCGGAGAAGAGAAGAGGTGAACTCCTCGTGCCAACACAAGGAAGAAGAAGGAGGTGGCTACGACTCAGTGGCCAACTCAGAGGTGCCGCAATCTCAACCAACCAACACGCGACACAGAGAGGAGAACAGAGAGATGGACTCGACTGAGCGTCGAAGCAAACAGACGAAAAGAAAGCCAAGTCGGAAGAGAAAGGAAGGAGAGACGAGTGTCTCTCGAGACTTTTATTAAAATGCATCCAAATCTTTTGTGACAGAGACTGTGTGGCCAATGGTGTAGCAATCCACTGACAATTCTGATCGCGAGGTGTGGACCACGTTCAAAATAAAAATCTCGTTTACCCGATCTAATCGTTTGTGGTAAAGCTTGAGGGTCGAATCCACAGGGACGGTGTTGGAATATCGGTCTTTTACTTTGCTAAATTAGTTTTGACGGTTCAACTCTTAAGAATTTAAGAATTGCAAGTGGTTCCAAATCCTAAGTCTAGTTTCGAGATCAAAATAAGAATTAATGAGAGAAATTCAACAAGTCACATAATTCTAGGGTTTTTGGTAGTTATTCTTCAGTTTACTCCAGAATCAGCGGCCCGCTAAAAATCTCTGCGGCCCGCTGAAACTCAGGTCGCTGACCCCTAAGTGGGTCGCTGAAGGCTCAGCGGCCCGCAGAGATTATCTGCGGCCCGCTGGGATCATAGACAACCCGCAGAAACCTTCTGCGGCCCGCTAGGTTTGGCGCAGACTCAACTTTTTAGTTATTTTAATTGTTACTTTGTGTAGGGAATTAATTCTAACTAAGGCTCCTCAATCCCACTTCCGTTTAAGGCCAGGTTTCTGTAGTTAACATTATTTCTCTCTAATTCAACCTAGATTTCAACTCCCGTTTCTTGGTCTAAGTTAAATTAGTTTATGCTTTACGACCTACGACTCCCTATACTTCCGTAATCGGGAAGGGCTTCAACTTCCGTTTCTTGACCCTAGCATGACCTTCTGGCACCAACTCTCGTGTTTACCATACTTTAACCTAATTACTTGAAAGCATTTGGATTTAACCACCTAACGATTAAGCGACGTCTAACTTAACGGGTGCAAGCAATTCAATCCAAACAATTCAATTAAAGTAATCTAGATAATTAAACCAAAGCATAAAACACAACATACAAACAAAGAAAATAACTTAAAGTATATTATCAAACATAAACTAGAAGGTTTACTACCATGGCCCTAGAACAAACAAATCAACAACTAAAAGACATCATACAAACACAAGAGAAAAGGAAAACAAAGAAAGATTACAACCAATTGCTCTTGCGTGTCGAAATCTCCTATCAAACACGTCTATTGCTGTCGCAATCGACTTGCTCGGCGCTGCCACAATCTGGACTTGAGACAAACTCTCAAATAACTCAATTTCTAACCCTAACTTTGACCTTGGATTTGATCCCTCTTCTTGCATCTCTCAAAATCTCCTCAAAGTAGTCTTAAATAGGCATTGGGAAGGTGTAGAAACGCTGGAAATAACTGAAGACACGTTCTAGATGCACCTGGAGTTGGTAGAAACCATCTTCCCAATATAGAAATGCTAAATCGGGCGATTCTGGTATTTCTGGCGGTTCCAGGATCAGCGGGCCGCAGGAGCTTTCAGCGACCCGCTGGAAAAATCCAGCACTGCGTCCTGTCAGTATTTTGGCCATATCTCCTTCATCCGGACTCCGTTTGAGGTGATTCAAAAACCATTGGAAAGCTTGGAACAAGATCTACAACTTCATGGATTCATCCAAGCCATTTCTTGTCCAAAATATGCAATAAAATAAGAAACTATGGTAGTAACTCATTCTTGACACAAAACTCTAATTAAACTAACCTAAATTATCTAAATTATCTAAACTCAAAGCAAATTGGTTTAGTTTGGAGTCAAAACCCTGTCTAAATATATATATATATAATGCACTCATCAAATCCCCCCAAGCTTAACCTTTGCTTGTCCCCAAGCAAATATCTATCTTAGGAGAATGATTTGGCTCTAAACTAAAACAACTACTTGAGACTTACAAGTTATGAAGATTAATAACAAGTAAAGCAAACCATGACTCGAGCGATTTCACTTGACAACTTATAAAATCATTTCAATTTGAGTTTCATAATCAAGTTGTTTTGCTATTGACCATTGATTCAACACAAATGCTTATTAGGATATTTGCAATCATTATTCATGACTCATCTCATCAATTTCTAAGTTTATCGACTTATCAAGATTAATGCAATTGACTTCATAAATGAAACGGGATCTAACTCTACCAAATCAAATAATATGTCAACTATCTCAATACCTAATTAGGTCTTTGGTTACTTAACCGTTTATTTTGATTTTTGCAAACGCATTGGAAGTCGAACTAAAGTGAGGCAAAAATAAGGGTACAACACCTCACCCATTCTATTCCAAAGTTTTTGGGTTGAATTAATTTATTTTTTATTTATAATTTGTTTTTCCATGGGGCAATGGATTGTTTCCCGCGGCAGAGAGGTTGGCCAGAAGTTATGTGGTTTGGATTTCATTGGAGTATGGGGTGTAAAAATCGTAGGCAAAAATAAGGTACAAACGTACGACCCACCTTGCTCTCTTCACTAGTCCTATTACAAAGATGACACTTTTTTTACCACATAGTCCTATAGCCTTCCGCAGTGGTCATCTATCAAAGCACCGCTTTTTAGTTCCCCTTTTTGTTTTTATTTTTCAATTTTATTTATTTACAAGGGTGTTTATTTACATCTTCGACTTTTAATAAACTTAAAAACATAAACGGTTATTCGACTCTAGAAATAATTATTCACTTCCTTAGTTGACATACTTTTGATTCAGTCTAATTGATCTACCGATTCATTTGATCCAATCAATCATTTTAATCTATCTAATTCATTAAACTTAGGACTAGTTGAGACATTTCATGAATAATTATAACTCTTATCCTAACTTGTCATTTGGTTTCATCGATCAAATTCAAGCAAATTTTGAATATTTCATGTTAATGCTCTTAAAATGCTCAAGTCATCATTTATTTAAAGGTTACTAATCTTCCTAACTTATCTAAATGCAACTATATGAAATTATTATGCAATATATACAATTCCTAAATGAAAGTGCACAATTTCAGCTATCAGCTCCAGTTTCAGCTACCCACCGGAATTTTCTGCTACCTGCCGAAAATTTCAGCTACCCACTGGGAATTTCGGTGGGCCGCAGGAAATTTCGGCTACCCACCGAAAATTTCAGCTACCCGCTGAGGCTTTCGGTGGGCCGCCGAAACTGAAACAGACATGCAATTAACACCTAGAATGCATGATGCAAATCTAGATACAAATTCCTATTCTCCCCCCAAGCTTAAAACTTTGCACTGTCCTCAATGCAAGGAAAACAAAACTTAAAAGAGAGAAAGGAAAAGAGAAACTCATCAAATCAATGTCGAGGTTGTGAAGTTCGCATAGGGGTTGGTGCGACTTGTAAAACGACTTGTATGCTCCTTCATGGTGTATCCCCCCAAACTTGAGCTCTTGCATACAATTCATGTGGTTGTGCTTCCAAAAGCTAGATTTTCAAATTTCTTCAAACCTAAAAACCAAGAACAAAAATCAATGAGTTTTACCTATCTAAATCTAAATTAAACTAATTGAAAGAAATTTAAATTTTTGGGCCTTGGATTGCCTCCCAAGAAGCGCTTATTTTAGGTCTTTAGCTTGACCACCTTGCATCTTGCTTATCTTCACTTTTCTCCCTCTTAACGCATCATAGTTCTTCCAAAAGTGCTTGAGCGGGTCCCTTGAAACATGCTTGGTGTGTTCTTATTTGGATGTCATCTTCTTTGGCTCAATTATGATGTGATACTTGATGTGGAATTTGTTGTCTTCCATCACATCGGTTTTTCCCAAGCACCTTCTTAGTGGGTTGCTCAAGTCTTTGGCGAACTCTTCGTTTGTTCTATCGGATGCGACGATCTTCTTTGTATCACCACCTTTCTTTTCTTCCACGAAAACCTGTAAAGAATGAAATATAGTGATAGAATTTTTTTTTTTTTTGGGTTTTTAAAGATAAGATACAATAAGTAAGATACAAGGATACAAGGGTGTCAAGACTAATTTATTAAAACAAAATACCAATATTCAAGCAAACCGTCCCCGGCAACGGCGCCAATTTTGATCGCGAGGTGTGGACCACGTTCAAAATAAAAACCTCGTTTACCCGATCTAATCGTTTGTGGTAAAGCTTGAGGGTCGAATCCACAGGGACGGTGTTGGAATATCGGTCTTTTACTTTGCTAAATTAGTTTTGACGGTTCAACTCTTAAGAATTTAAGAATTGCAAGTGGTTCCAAATCCTAAGTCTAGTTTCGAGATCAAAACAAGAATTAATGAGAGAAATTCAACAAGTCACATAGTTCTAGGGTTTTTGGTAGTTATTCTTCAGTTTACTCCAGAATCAGCGGCCCGCTAAAAATCTCTGCGGCCCGCTGAAACTCAGGTCGCTGACCCCTAAGTGGGTCGCTGAAGGCTCAGCGGCCCGCAGAGATTATCTGCGGCCCGCTGGGATCATAGACAACCCGCAGAAACCTTCTGCGGCCCGCTAGGTTTGGCGCAGACTCAACTTTTTAGTTATTTTAATTGTTACTTTGTGTAGGGAATTAATTCTAACTAAGGCTCCTCAATCCCACTTCCGTTTAAGGCCAGGTTTCTGTAGTTAACATTATTTCTCTCTAATTCAACCTAGATTTCAACTCCCGTTTCTTGGTCTAAGTTAAATTAGTTTATGCTTTACGACCTACGACTCCCTATACTTCCGTAATCGGGAAGGGCTTCAACTTCCGTTTCTTGACCCTAGCATGACCTTCTGGCACCAACTCTCGTGTTTACCATACTTTAACCTAATTACTTGAAAGCATTTGGATTTAACCACCTAACGATTAAGCGACGTCTAACTTAACGGGTGCAAGCAATTCAATCCAAACAATTCAATTAAAGTAATCTAGATAATTAAACCAAAGCATAAAACACAACATACAAACAAAGAAAATAACTTAAAGTATATTATCAAACATAAACTAGAAGGTTTACTACCATGGCCCTAGAACAAACAAATCAACAACTAAAAGACATCATACAAACACAAGAGAAAAGGAAAACAAAGAAAGATTACAACCAATTGCTCTTGCGTGTCGAAATCTCCTATCAAACACGTCTATTGCTGTCGCAATCGACTTGCTCGGCACTGCCACAATCTGGACTTGAGACAAACTCTCAAATAACTCAATTTCTAACCCTAACTTTGACCTTGGATTTGATCCCTCTTCTTGCATCTCTCAAAATCTCCTCAAAGTAGTCTTAAATAGGCATTGGGAAGGTGTAGAAACGCTGGAAATAACTGAAGACACGTTCTAGATGCACCTGGAGTCGGTAGAAACCGTCTTCCCAATATAGAAATGCTAAATCGGGCGATTCTGGTATTTCTGGCGGTTCCAGGATCAGCGGGCCGCAGGAGCTTTCAGCGACCCGCTGGAAAAATCCAGCACTGCGTCCTGTCAGTATTTTGGCCATATCTCCTTCATCCGGACTCCGTTTGAGGTGATTCAAAAACCATTGGAAAGCTTGGAACAAGATCTACAACTTCATGGATTCATCCAAGCCATTTCTTGTCCAAAATATGCAATAAAATAAGAAACTATGGTAGTAACTCATTCTTGACACAAAACTCTAATTAAACTAACCTAAATTATCTAAATTATCTAAACTCAAAGCAAATTGGTTTAGTTTGGAGTCAAAACCCTGTCTAAATATATATATATATAATGCACTCATCAAATCCCCCCAAGCTTAACCTTTGCTTGTCCCCAAGCAAATATCTATCTTAGGAGAATGATTTGGCTCTAAACTAAAACAACTACTTGAGACTTACAAGTTATGAAGATTAATAACAAGTAAAGCAAACCATGACTCGAGCGATTTCACTTGACAACTTATAAAATCATTTCAATTTGAGTTTCATAATCAAGTTGTTTTGCTATTGACCATTGATTCAACACAAATGCTTATTAGGATATTTGCAATCATTATTCATGACTCATCTCATCAATTTCTAAGTTTATCGACTTATCAAGATTAATGCAATTGACTTCATAAATGAAACGGGATCTAACTCTACCAAATCAAATAATATGTCAACTATCTCAATACCTAATTAGGTCTTTGGTTACTTAACCGTTTATTTTGATTTTTGCAAACGCATTGGAAGTCGAACTAAAGTGAGGCAAAAATAAGGGTACAACACCTCACCCATTCTATTCCAAAGTTTTTGGGTTGAATTAATTTATTTTTTATTTATAATTTGTTTTTCCATGGGGCAATGGATTGTTTCCCGCGGCAGAGAGGTTGGCCAGAAGTTATGTGGTTTGGATTTCATTGGAGTATGGGGTGTAAAAATCGTAGGCAAAAATAAGGTACAAACGTACGACCCACCTTGCTCTCTTCACTAGTCCTATTACAAAGATGACACTTTTTTTACCACATAGTCCTATAGCCTTCCGCAGTGGTCATCTATCAAAGCACCGCTTTTTAGTTCCCCTTTTTGTTTTTATTTTTCAATTTTATTTATTTACAAGGGTGTTTATTTACATCTTCGACTTTTAATAAACTTAAAAACATAAACGGTTATTCGACTCTAGAAATAATTATTCACTTCCTTAGTTGACATACTTTTGATTCAGTCTAATTGATCTACCGATTCATTTGATCCAATCAATCATTTTAATCTATCTAATTCATTAAACTTAGGACTAGTTGAGACATTTCATGAATAATTATAACTCTTATCCTAACTTGTCATTTGGTTTCATCGATCAAATTCAAGCAAATTTTGAATATTTCATGTTAATGCTCTTAAAATGCTCAAGTCATCATTTATTTAAAGGTTACTAATCTTCCTAACTTATCTAAATGCAACTATATGAAATTATTATGCAATATATACAATTCCTAAATGAAAGTGCACAATTTCAGCTATCAGCTCCAGTTTCAGCTACCCACCGGAATTTTCTGCTACCTGCCGAAAATTTCAGCTACCCACTGGGAATTTCGGTGGGCCGCAGGAAATTTCGGCTACCCACCGAAAATTTCAGCTACCCGCTGAGGCTTTCGGTGGGCCGCCGAAACTGAAACAGACATGCAATTAACACCTAGAATGCATGATGCAAATCTAGATACAAATTCCTATTCTCCCCCCAAGCTTAAAACTTTGCACTGTCCTCAATGCAAGGAAAACAAAACTTAAAAGAGAGAAAGGAAAAGAGAAACTCATCAAATCAATGTCGAGGTTGTGAAGTTCGCATAGGGGTTGGTGCGACTTGTAAAACGACTTGTATGCTCCTTCATGGTGTATCCCCCCAAACTTGAGCTCTTGCATACAATTCATGTGGTTGTGCTTCCAAAAGCTAGATTTTCAAATTTCTTCAAACCTAAAAACCAAGAACAAAAATCAATGAGTTTTACCTATCTAAATCTAAATTAAACTAATTGAAAGAAATTTAAATTTTTGGGCCTTGGATTGCCTCCCAAGAAGCGCTTATTTTAGGTCTTTAGCTTGACCACCTTGCATCTTGCTTATCTTCACTTTTCTCCCTCTTAACGCATCATAGTTCTTCCAAAAGTGCTTGAGCGGGTCCCTTGAAACATGCTTGGTGTGTTCTTATTTGGATGTCATCTTCTTTGGCTCAATTATGATGTGATACTTGATGTGGAATTTGTTGTCTTCCATCACATCGGTTTTTCCCAAGCACCTTCTTGGTGGGTTGCTCAAGTCTTTGGCGAACTCTTCGTTTGTTCTATCGGATGCGACGATCTTCTTTGTATCACCACCTTTCTTTTCTTCCACGAAAACCTGTAAAGAATGAAATATAGTGATAGAATTTTTTTTTTTTTTTGGGTTTTTAAAGATAAGATACAATAAGTAAGATACAAGGATACAAGGGTGTCAAGACTAATTTATTAAAACAAAATACCAATATTCAAGCAAACCGTCCCCGGCAACGGCGCCAATTTTGATCGCGAGGTGTGGACCACGTTCAAAATAAAAACCTCGTTTACCCGATCTAATCGTTTGTGGTAAAGCTTGAGGGTCGAATCCACAGGGACGGTGTTGGAATATCGGTCTTTTACTTTGCTAAATTAGTTTTGACGGTTCAACTCTTAAGAATTTAAGAATTGCAAGTGGTTCCAAATCCTAAGTCTAGTTTCGAGATCAAAACAAGAATTAATGAGAGAAATTCAACAAGTCACATAGTTCTAGGGTTTTTGGTAGTTATTCTTCAGTTTACTCCAGAATCAGCGGCCCGCTAAAAATCTCTGCGGCCCGCTGAAACTCAGGTCGCTGACCCCTAAGTGGGTCGCTGAAGGCTCAGCGGCCCGCAGAGATTATCTGCGGCCCGCTGGGATCATAGACAACCCGCAGAAACCTTCTGCGGCCCGCTAGGTTTGGCGCAGACTCAACTTTTTAGTTATTTTAATTGTTACTTTGTGTAGGGAATTAATTCTAACTAAGGCTCCTCAATCCCACTTCCGTTTAAGGCCAGGTTTCTGTAGTTAACATTATTTCTCTCTAATTCAACCTAGATTTCAACTCCCGTTTCTTGGTCTAAGTTAAATTAGTTTATGCTTTACGACCTACGACTCCCTATACTTCCGTAATCGGGAAGGGCTTCAACTTCCGTTTCTTGACCCTAGCATGACCTTCTGGCACCAACTCTCGTGTTTACCATACTTTAACCTAATTACTTGAAAGCATTTGGATTTAACCACCTAACGATTAAGCGACGTCTAACTTAACGGGTGCAAGCAATTCAATCCAAACAATTCAATTAAAGTAATCTAGATAATTAAACCAAAGCATAAAACACAACATACAAACAAAGAAAATAACTTAAAGTATATTATCAAACATAAACTAGAAGGTTTACTACCATGGCCCTAGAACAAACAAATCAACAACTAAAAGACATCATACAAACACAAGAGAAAAGGAAAACAAAGAAAGATTACAACCAATTGCTCTTGCGTGTCGAAATCTCCTATCAAACACGTCTATTGCTGTCGCAATCGACTTGCTCGGCGCTGCCACAATCTGGACTTGAGACAAACTCTCAAATAACTCAATTTCTAACCCTAACTTTGACCTTGGATTTGATCCCTCTTCTTGCATCTCTCAAAATCTCCTCAAAGTAGTCTTAAATAGGCATTGGGAAGGTGTAGAAACGTTGGAAATAACTGAAGACATGTTCTAGATGCACCTGGAGTCGGTAGAAACCGTCTTCCCAATATAGAAATGCTAAATCGGGCGATTCTGGTATTTCTGGCGGTTCCAGGATCAGCGGGCCGCAGGAGCTTTCAGCGACCCGCTGGAAAAATCCAGCACTGCGTCCTGTCAGTATTTTGGCCATATCTCCTTCATCCGGACTCCGTTTGAGGTGATTCAAAAACCATTGGAAAGCTTGGAACAAGATCTACAACTTCATGGATTCATCCAAGCCATTTCTTGTCCAAAATCTGCAATAAAATAAGAAACTATGGTAGTAACTCATTCTTGACACAAAACTCTAATTAAACTAACCTAAATTATCTAAATTATCTAAACTCAAAGCAAATTGGTTTAGTTTGGAGTCAAAACCCTGTCTAAATATATATATATAATGCACTCATCAAATTCCCTTTTGTAAATTAGCTATTTTCTTAAACAATTTAATTGAGCTAATCCAGAAGTCAGATAATCGTGGCAAATATACCGATAAATTCTCTAAATCAAACTGAACATTTTCATGTTCTCAGATCAGAAAATCCCGCAACCTTTACTGTTGCTTTAATTTATTTTGCCTAATTACTTAATCAAACTGTCAATAAAATAGACAGAATAATTATTTCAGACAGATAAAGACTTGGTTTATCAGACTACAGTCACTAATGTTACACATTTGTTCACAGAATGCTAAAAGCCTATCTTGACTATTATATAATATTTCGGAACTATTATTTATACTTATTAATGACAAAAATCAATAATATCTGTAAAATTCTTGCTTTAGTTGGAATAGATGCACTGGTGACATATGTTGCGGAGCTTGATTTTTTTTTTTTTTTTTTTTTTAGTTTTTGTTGTTAAATAACAAAATTTATAAAACTAAATATGCGAATCATTTAATTTCCATATAATCTTTAAATTCAATCACCAAAAAGTAAAAGAAGAAGCTAAACGAGTTAGAAAATTGATAGAAATAAATTCAAAGAACTTTATTCTTCGGATATTATTAACAAGAGAAAAATATTAGAAACTTTTGTCAGGCTTTCTTTTGGCGAATATGGATCCATTTTTGCATGATTTAAATTCCTAATAATAGCATTTATTGGGGCTTTAAAATCTTTTAACCCAATAAATGTTGTTCTTTTATTTACTTCTTTATAATAATTTTGAGTAATGCTAGTGTCAAAGGTATTTGACACTTGAGCCCATCAATTTTAAAAATAAAAAAAATAGTTAAAAAAATTTAAAGAGATGTGAAATTTAGTTTCTAATGAAATTTTAATATGAAGATAGCATTGATCGAGCAGTCCGGATCAGTCATTTAAAATTTCAATAGTTGAGTCTCGAATTGTGTTTGAGGTCAAATGCATTTGACTTTAGCATTACTCTTAATTTTTTTTTTTGTTTTTGTTTTTGACAGATTTATTTGCTATTTGTGTTAATAAAGGAGAATAAAGTAGGTTAAAGTAACCCATAACAGAAAAGCCATCCTATAGGAATGAGATTTGGGCAATCTCCATTTTTCTTGGAATTAAAAATTTTGGGCAAATTATCCTTCCTTCTATTCAAGATAAAATTACTGAAAAAATCTTTCCTTCCTTCCTTCTCTGTTTTCCCTACCTAATCATCAATGAAAAGAAACTAATTCAAAAGGAGTTAGCTTGTTAACTAGTCGGTTTTCATCAAATTAGATCCTCCTGAGGCATATTAGAACAAATTAATTCTCGAGCAACTTCTTTTTCGTATAGCATTATTACGCATAGCCTTGTCCAATGAAACATGATTATTACGCATAGCCTTGTCCAATGAAACATGATTTTATCTCAATCATACCATAGTTCTTCTCTGTCTCATCTGCAAGTTTTACCAATAACAAAACCATAACCCTTTGACCTTCACACCTTAACTGACAGGAAAATAATCCAAAGATCTTCTATTATACGCAAATTTACTGGATTATAACGAAATTTTGCTGCAGTTGTGCATAGTTAAATATTTAACTAATCAAAATAAGGAATTTGAATTTATCAATTAATTACTTTTGACAAATCTGGATTAGGCAATCCGAATCACGCAGAGATCTAACCGTCCTAAATGAAGTTGGAAGTCAGTTGGTCACAATTTATGCTTTAGTCAATTTTTGAAAGCAAAATTAGATTCCTACTCATCAAACTTTTGACCCAATTAGAAGGCAACACATTTTTCCAGCAATTAGTACACTCACTCTTCTCTCTATCCCCACATTCCCTACTAGTAAACTGAAACAAGAGGAGAATATTCGGTGGTAATTTAGAGTGTCCCAAGAGAGAACCATAAAATCGAATAAGAAAAATTTTGTTAAACAAATAAAGATCATTGACCTGAGTCAACATATTTATGCTTGACTGAACTATAAATACCCTTACCATGCATCATAATTATCACCAAGCAAAAACAAAACCAATCTAACCTACAAGTCATCTGCTACCTAGCAGAAACATGTTCAGCTTCTTTACTATGCAGAGAAGAGGATGCGTAGCACCAGCATATGGTAACAACAACCAAAGGTCGATGGCTGTGGGGCCTACCA
This sequence comes from Rhynchospora tenuis, assembly GCA_027725995.1. Taxonomy (NCBI): domain Eukaryota; kingdom Viridiplantae; phylum Streptophyta; class Magnoliopsida; order Poales; family Cyperaceae; genus Rhynchospora; species Rhynchospora tenuis. The sequence continues at coordinate 54,049,103 of CM050888.1, forward strand.
GTCATGACATCGATTGCAATGAGGCAGCCAAGCTCTATGGTGGGCTCATTTCGACGACCTATAAGAAGCATTCTACTAAAGGTACTATTGCTGGTGAGCATTACCAATACGGTCAAGCTAAACCAGGAAGGAGCAATGTCTGTTATTCCTATGGTCAGACCGGTGCTGTGAGAAATAACTGCTCTTACCAGTATGATGGAAATCATGCTGCCCAGAATAACGAGTACTATCATTTTGAAGAAAATAATTATGTTGCCAGGAATAACAACTATTACCACTACTCCTACCAGAAGAGGACCACAGCTGGATGAGATTTCTGAGAATTAACGTTGCTGCTTCTTTGAAATGACCAGTTGGAATAGAATCAGTCCGAAGTATTTCAGTTTCTGTTTTAAGCATAAAGCTTAACGAAATGTTTTTATTTGCATGGAGTTCCTTGTGGAGATATATTTTTTTTCTTTAATGGGTAATTTAACTAGTTTGTGCAACGAATGCAGTCGTGTATGTCCCTAATTAGTAAATTGCGACATGTTATGCTCTGTTATTCGTATAATGGTGGATGGTAATGTGTTCTGTTCATGTATGAACTTAGTTAAAACCTTTTTTGAGACTATATTCCGCTCGTTATTTCTTTTATCGAGAGATTTAGTAAATCACTGTTTAGCATTTATATATTGACAAAAAACTATAAAACTGAAATAAAATAAATTTTTTCCCCTCAATGCCAGAATACAAATAACAAATAATTAAAACATTATAGATTAAAGGATTTTTTTTAATGATGTTATATTTTCACTAAAATTTAATTTAAAGTAAAACGGCTAACTTAACAAATATTTTGTACCAACAGAAATTATAATGATTTAATTATTTATTTACCTTCATCTAAGTCGTCATTTGTGACAATTTTTAGTGGCGTTTGGTAAAGAAATAAATAGAAGAATAACTTATGTGACATTAGTATTTACTCCAAGATATGTAACGGTGTTTGGTTGTGTAAAATTCGTTTTTATTGGATGAATTTATTTTTTATTAGATTTCTAAAATGACTCCAGCCATAGGGGCGATCCGTATGCTGGAGTATACTTTAACCAATCTATATATATTTCCGATGCAAGATCGAGACCGCGCTACGAGAAAAGGTGCATTGAGAAAAGAGAGTATATGCATAGGCAGAATTAAATTGAGAGAATGGGGGACAAGCCTCTTGTTTTGATGTCATCATTTTAGTTTGTGTTGAGTATGTATAATTTTTGTAAGAAAATTATTGCAATATTTACTCCAAAAAAATATAATATAACAATTTTGACAGGTATCATTGTATCATCATATTTAATTGATATATATAGTATTTGAAGCTCATGAAAACATATTTAGACTTTGGCGAGGAGATATGTTGCATGATACTTCTAAAATACTCTCGCACCTATATCGCACTCTGATCCGATACCGATCCTCGTGCGATTCGCACCCGATACTCCACGTGGAAAATCATATAGTTTTATTTTAATACATATTTGACTAGTGGATTCGGTCTAAATTCGTCAAAATACGCATTGGTTTCATTTTTAAGTATGTTTAGATATATTTTATGTAATATCCCTGAATTTTAGGACCTGTTCGCAATACTTCAAAGTCTTAAGGTCCTATTTGAAAAATATTTATTTTTATCCACTTGATCTTATCCATTTGAAAATATCTATTTGATCTTATCCATTTGATATTATATAATATTCATTTGATCTTATCCATTTGATTTCTTAGCTGTTAAGTAATCCATATTTTCATAAATAGTAATTTATATTTTCAAAAACAGTAGCTAAGTAATTCATTTTTACTTAGTTAGCCATTAAGTAACTTAATATTTGCTTTCTTAGCCACTAAGAAACCTCCACTATAAATAGAACCTAGTCTCATTTCATTTCATTTTGGATTTCTCTCTCCCACTATTTCTCTCTCTCTACCTAATCTTGAATACCGTCTTGGCTTTGGATAGTCGGCCATATGAAATTTGAGTACTACGTCGCAGTCTTATTGGATAGTCCTTTCGATTGGTTTGTGCTTGAGGATCGCTCAGTCAGGTAACCGGACTTCTCTATAATTTAATTTTTGTTTGTTTATTTGATTGAATTGATGAATTGATACATGTGAATTGCGACTGATATATTTTACGAGTCAACGGGTCTCTGATGTGATTGATTTGAAATGGAATGTGAAGTGATATGGAATGTGAAGCGGAATCGCCTAAAGAGGGATTCGCGCTAATGTGAAAGTGATATGAGAAACTGATTTGAGAAAATCTAGACCCGTTGATCTTGTAAAATATATTTTATTCGTTATTGTTATTGATGTGTGGATTAATCCGATCGGTTGATATTTTGATTATATAAATTGATTATAGAGAAGCTGCGTCGTTAAATAACCGGTTACTTGGCTTTGTAGCTAACTCCGTTTGCTTTTATTTCTTGTGACGTAGGTTGACGGGCCGTCGGATGGATGCGAAAGATACTGTACCACCTCGCGCCTCGTATTTCGGATACGGGGTGTGACATTTTAGGGTTGAAATTTGGGAAAAAAAAATATAATGTATTTAATTATTCTATTGTTGAATTAAACAAAATAAAAATGAAATATTAAAAAACATAGTAAATACACTATAGTGGCAGTTGAACTTAAACAAAATAAATAAATATTTTGATATAAAATGTGATCTTTTTGTTATTTTATATATACTTCCGTATTCTATTTTTTTTGAAAAATGACATATTTCGGCATGTATCAGATATGATACCTGCACACCACACCCGTGCAAACATAGCCTGGGAGGCATTCGGTAACTACAAAGGTATTATTCTTCCACTATACACAACAAAACACCTGTTATATAACTTGAAATAAGTTGTGAATATTAACTATCAGGTATCTCTCTCTCTATATATTTTTAAAAAGTTAAATTATATTTTTCTTATTTTTTTTAAATTTCTTAGTAATTGGTAGCATAAATTTATTCCCACTATCCATCTGTTCCACCCCCCCCCCCCCCCCCCCCCCCCCCCCCCCCCCCCCCTCTAACAAAACTGGAGATAAAAACCCTCTCATTTTTAAATTAAACGCATCCAGAACTTGAACCTTGATCACTAAATTGTCAATCTGATACTCTTATTAATGAGTTGCTAAACCACGTAAATTCACTATCAAATTTCTTAGTAAACTTTTCTACTAAATACGTATCTTCTTGGTGCGCATATTTGGACCGCACTGATTTCATCTACTAATGAAGCTGGAGTGGCAGCTTATAAATTATATTTATATATGTCAGGGCGAGATCGAAAGTACAGATTCTGTTATGATTGCTCTTGATCGATTGTGTTAGCCTGCATCTTTCTAATTGAATTTATGAAAACTGTCTATGGGCTTCATTTGCAGAATGGAAAAAAAAAGGTTTAGATTCTAGTTGGATGAATTTATTTGTTTTTAGTAGTGTTGATGCTAATTGCTAATTCATCTTGAAGTATAAAAGATCTACTTTCCTTGATATTGTGATCCGTACTCAATTATTGAGAAATTTTTAATTCTTTCTTGTGGTTCAAGTACAAATCCGAAAAAAAAGTGAAGAGCATATTGGGAAAATTCGCGCGTGCGTGTGGGAGTATTATATTGGATTATTATTCGATCTTTCTGATCCATCTGGTAATAATTTGAGCTTCGAGGAAAGTGACACAACACAAAGCAGTCAAGAGTATTTAGTAAGACCAAATGTTCGGTTCTCATCTTTTATGTGAAAATTTGAAGTCCTTAATTTGTGGCATTCTTTTGACAAAAATAAATACAAAAAACTTCTTTCATTCTGTAACCAGAAATTATACCGTAATAAACTGATAATACATAATTTTATTTTTCCTTTTATCTGGCTCCTCAAGGTTAAATTTTTTTTAAACGGATTATCTGATAAAGGAATCGACCTGTAAAAAGACCTGATATTGGATCATCATCAAAATCGTACAAGAATCATTTTTATTAAAATAATTAGTATTATTCAAAATAATATAAATAATGTTTGAATTTTATAATTTAAATAATGTTAATCTGATGAGTGCTAAGTTACTATTTTCTGACAAATATTGTAGTACTCACTGCGCCACTTTTCATTTTTAGAAACGGTTTTCTATATGTTTTTAGCACCAGTTTGGCAGCGGTGCTAAAAATAGGTGGTGCTAAAGATATATAAAAAACTGTTTCTAATAATACCGTTTCCAAAAACTGAAAGAAAATTCGGATTATTATTAGAAACGGTTTTTAACTAAAAACCGTTTCTAATAATGTATTTTTAGAAACGGTTTTTAGTTAAAAACCGTTTCTAGTAATAAACCGAATTTTATTTTATTTTTTGATTATTATTAGAAACGGTTTTTAACTAAAAACCGTTTCTAAAAATGTATTTAAAAACCGTTTCTAAAAATAATCAGAATTTAATTTTTTTTTATTATTTTTAGAAACGGTTTTTAACTAAAAACCGTTTCTAATAATAAATCAAAATAAAAAAATATTTCGGGCTAGTCCCATTTTTGCTAGCCAGAAACATTTGTACCAATTGGTATATCACAGCAAACACAATTTATATACCAAAACAAACAATTCATATATCAAAACAAAACAATTTTATTAGCAAAAAATAAATATATTGTAGCAAATATACTAATTCACATACAATAAAAAAAAATAAAACTTATACATAAAACTTATACATGGCTATGTAAATATGCATAAAACTCATCTAATGTAGTGTTAAGCTCTTCATCGCTATAAGGTTGACCTACCGGATGCAAAACCTGATTCAATTAAACAAATTTAATTAGTAAAAATAAAAATATTTGGTTTCAAACTAATTCAAACACACCTAATTCAAACATTCAAACATTTTACCATTTTTAACTAATTCGACATTACCATTTTACCATTTTAGCTCATGCAATTAACAATCAGGTACTCAGTTTTGAAGGCTTTACAAATTTAACCACACTATAAAGAATAATTACCACGAAGGGGTCACAAGAATAATGAAAAGAAACAAGAAAACAGAAACATTTACTTGAGATTTCCTGAGCCGCAGCTGCACTGCACACACAGTTACCTGCAGTGATTGTATAAGTGCCATTGGCCACAAGCAATCCATTATCTGAAGCAAACTTCGGAAAAATTGATGGACATGCTGAAAATCTCGAAAAAGAAAATGAATTCAATAACGTAGCCAATATCAAGAGAGTACTCATATTAGCATTAGTTCAATTTTCCAAATTTGTGTTACCTGGCAAAGGAATGGCCAGTATGTCCCCAGGATGTACTGTTGGATTCCCCATGGCATTGACATTCATTATATCTGCAACAGTTTCTCTTGAGCTAAAGAGAAGAACGAGAGAGAGAGGAGACAGGGCGCTGAACTATTTTAAAAATCTGGTTTGATTTTTAGAAACGGTTTTTTACTAAAAACCGTTTCTAAAAATAAAAAATCTGGTTTGATTTTTAGAAACGGTTTTTTATAAAAAACCGTTTGTAAAAATACACTAGGTTTTTTTCTTTTCTTTCTTTTTCCTTTCTGTTTTTTGGCTTTCTTAATAATACAAAATAGATATTTTAATTATAATATATATTAGATGATTTTATTATTTTTAATATATATAACATATAAAATAATATATATATATATTATTTTTGATTAATTTTTTATTTAAAAAAATCAGAATTGATTTTTAGAAACCGTTTCTAAAAATCAATTCCGATTTTTTTTGTTTTTTTTCCTTGATGTTTTGTTGGTTTTTTTGTTCTAAAATTGTATTAACATAAATTCTAAATTCCGAAACTAGGCGTTTCATATTTTTTCAGCGCAATTTAATTTTTTCAATTTAACTTTTTTAAATTTGACCTAACTTTTGAAAATTTAATAATAGTTGTTTTAATAAATAATTTATGTTATTATTATCAAATTTTCTAAAAATATTATAGTAAAAATAGTAAAATAAAAGTAATAAAGTAGTGTTATATGGTAAAGTATAATAAAAGTAAAGTATAGTAATAAAATAGGATAAAATATTAAGTTTCGGAATCTCAATTGTGTCCCTTCAACTTAGGCTGCTTACAAAGAAAACACTTAAAAAATCGATGTTTTGGAACACTATAACTTCAAGGAGGCTTAACTTTTGATAGGAACGTCTGTTTTGGGCATATGACCACTTTCCGAAAAGCTTGCGACGAGATCTACAAGGTTTACCGGGGTTTTCTCCGTAACGACCATTTTCGGGGCCAAAAAACGCTGTCTGAACCTCTAAAATCTACTTTGAAAGTTTTCAAACCTAAACATCACATAAAACTACTTAGAATTTTTTTAAAATAAAAAATTAATCATAAAAAAGAGAAATGTAGTAAATCAAGTGACTTTCATTATAGTTAACATGGGTGTTTGCATCCTTTTTTCTGTCTGGATATAGCATGAACCTCTTGTCATTCCTCTCTAGTGCAATAAAAAGTGTTATGTTGAGTATTATCCCGTATTGATCTGAAGCTATGGGACTAACTGAGAGGATTGTTTTTATAAAAGTTTATTATAAATATATATATTAAAATAATTTTTATATATGTCATATAATTCTAACAATCTATTACATATCTTAAAAAGGAAAAAAATCTTAAATTATTTTTTGCAGAATTAATCATAATATATAAGATGATTTTATTGGTTTTAATATATATAACATATAAACTAATATATATATTAATCTTTTTGATTCATTTTTTATTTAAAAAAATCAAAATTGATTTTTTTCCTTTTTTTCTTGCTGTTTTTTCGTTTTTTTTCTTGAATTCTATTAAAATTCATAAAAAACGAAAATAATTCTATTAAATATCAAGAAAATATATCATAAAAGTTTATTATTTTTAATATTTATAAATATATATATTAAAATAATTTTTATATATGTCATATAATTCTAAACAATTTATTAAATATCTTAAAAAGAAAAACTGTTTAAAAAGAAATCTGTTTGATTATTAGAAATGGTTTTCTACAAAAAACTGTTTCTAAAAATAGTATTTTTAGAAACGTTTTTAAGTAAAAAACCGTTTCTAATAATCAAAAAAAAAATCAAATCTGTTTGATTATTAGAAACGGTTTTTTACTAAAAACCGTTTCTAATAATCTACAGTGTTTTTTTTTTCAAAAAGTTTAGAAACGGTTCTGATAAAAAACTATTTTTAAAAATTTCATCTGACAATTGCGAAAATGCCACTATCTATTTTTAGAAACAAATTTATTAAAAACCGTTTCTAATTGAGTGTTTCCAAAAATCATTTCTGTCGTAGTGACTAATACAATTCTATTCTGAAAAAATTGTATTAAATGAAAATTAAAACAACTACTAATTTCAAATTAGTGCTATTTTATGTATCCAAATAAACTTAAGCAATGAAGAGAAAAGAAAAAAACATCGAGATTTCTGCAGCAAATGTTTCATAAATTAAGTCTTTCTGGTCGGACAAATCCGAAATCCCTTTATTTCATGTTGACATGTTCCTAGGGAATTTGGGCAGGAACCCACACAACCGAAAGTGTTACCCCCATCAATGCTCCTACAAGGCCACAGCATCTTACTCCCTAAAGCTACATTTATCACCATTGACTTGGGTCAATTATGCAACACTTGGCTAGTCTATAAAACCCTGGGCTTCCAACTTCATCCCACAACCAAAATCAAGTCCTCATACGTCATAACTAGTTCTTCTACCCCTCCTTGAATAGACCTTGTAAGAGCATTTCATACCCCCACCATGGCCTCAAGTTCCAAAAAGGACCTTAAGAAAATTGGCAATGAAGCCTTCACTTTCCTCGGTGACTTTATGCCGAGAAAAGGGAAGTCGTCACCATCTCCAAAGCTAGTACCGGTACAGAATGGTTCAGGAAATAAGGAGAATTCTGTCGATGCTTATCAGGCCGCTAGAATGTATGGTGGCTATTTGTTTACCACGTACCCTACTCAAATCAAGACCGTTGAGCGGCCCATGGCTAAGGCAAGTGTGCACAGTGTCTACCAGCATCACTACCAGTACCAGAGGAGTGCTGCTTGAGTACTGCTGCTGCTCTGAAGAAAAATGCATCGGGCTGCTGTGTTTCATTTGTAATATATGTTCTATGTAATATGTTGTTGTTATATGCTGTGGTCATGTATGTAACTCTGTACTATTGATAAATTAGAATAAGTCTTTTAGAAATTAGAATTAATAATAATAAGATTGACTTTGATACTATGCATAGTATAGATCAACTGGTGCTGGTGCAATGTCTTTAAATTTTACTTTTTATGTTTTAAATGGCTAATATAAACATTTTATTATGATTTATCATATTAAAAAATCATTGGAACCTAGTCAGATTCAAATTCTAAAAGAACCGGATTTTGGTTACTGATTACTAATTAACCGGTTGATAATAGGCTTATTAAAATTCTCTTGTTTTGATTTTTTTTTTTTTTGTTTTATTTTATTATTTTGTGAAGGTTTGTTGGCATGACAACAGAAATGTATTGGTCAAAACAAGTTATACAAAAGATAACAATAGATTTGAAAAAAGAGATAAAGCTACAGAACCATAGCAAAACATGAACGCTGTACAAATCACAACAGTACATAACAAATTAACAATGTGTCAGCAACATGGTACCAGTTTCTAATGTCACACTAGACATCAGACAAAATGAACTGCAAGTTGCTGGTCGTCCTCTCCTCCAAAATCCTCCATGCATCTTGCAGCCACTTGTACGGTGTTCCAACTCTTCCGATCATTGTTTCGGCTAATTCCCTCTTGCTCAACCAGAATTGTACGAGGTGATTTTGGTTGAGAGGTTTAAATAGAGGGTGCGCATCTAATAGGCATACTAAAATTTCAATTAGACAAACATGTTCTGAGCAACTCAAGTTGGCTCAATCTCTGTATCAGATTATTCAATTCGAGTGACAGATCTCAAAAGTGATACCGGTCAATTTCATAGTTTGATTTTTTTTTTTTATAATTTGTTAATCTAATATATCTCTCAAGCATACGGAAACAGAACTAATGAAATTGAACCAAATAGTTTACGAGTACCACACTGTCACAATTACTGTATAGAGGATTATGCAGCATCCAATTGTGATAATGTTAAAAAGAAAAAAAAAATGACACAAGAATGATATTCCCCAGGTAATTTTTGTGGTGCCTCTGAGAACTTCTTTTTCGGATACTTTCGTGCATTTCCATAAATAGAAATCAAAAAGTAAAATTTCACACCTATAAATTTCCATTCCAAGATTTTCATCCCGCACAAATGAAATATACAGTAAAAGAATTTATATAAGAGTCACATCAGTAGATTTTTTTTAGCACGTGATATCATAAAGTCATTATGTCTGGTTAAGGTTTTTTCTTTTTAAATAAAAAAAACCCAGGTCAAGCCGCTGACCTTTTGTATTAAATAAAAAGAAATGTATAGAAGAAATGAGAACTTGAAAATGAAAATTCAGAAAAAAAAAAAAGAGAAACTAAAAAAAAAAAAAAAACTGCATAGAAGGAATGTTTGGTTGAGGTCATTTCCTTTTGTATTAAATAAAAAAGTTTAATTAAAAACCTAGAGGCTTTATGGCGGCAAATAAAAAGAAATGAGAACTTGAAAATGAAAATTCAGCAAAAAGAGAGAAACTAAAAAATGTATAGAAGGAATGTTCGGTTGAGGTCATTTGTTCATTTTCTTTTTTCTATTTGAATGTCCCTAAGTTCAATTGCAGCTCATCTCAAGAAATATTTGTCCATGGTCTAAGATAATTTGCATTACATCTTGAATGAATAAAAGTCATTTCTTTGAAAATCGGTTGGGATTTAAATTTGAAGATAAGTTGGAGACCTTCACTCCATCTTATCTTCAAAAGAAAAAAAAAATGGCAATTAATACATCTTGAATGGCAGTCATTAATTTGAAACTCAAAATGGGGATTTAAATTGGAAAAACTATATTTTATCATAAAATGATAATAATAATTTGTAGCCAAGTCTTTGTTACATGTTAATTTTGGATAACATTTTTTTCAACTTCAATCGGCCTTCATATGCGTTTTTACCACCGAATTTAATTTATTTAATTTTAGTAATTTAGTATATATAAACTTTTTCTATATAAGATCATGTTTCTTATTGTAAATATAATTATATATTACAAACAAAATTTTAAGTAATTTTCAAATCATAGCTTCAGCCTCACATGTGAAGTAAATAATCTGATACTTACGATTGTAAATTATTTGTTGTAAATACTTTGTATATCCATATAATTACATAATATATATATTTCCCAAATTATTATTATTACGAAATAATTAGCTAGTTTCAGCCTCACATGTGAAGTAAATCATCTGATAACTAATCAAGTAATTAGTTTTGACAAATCTAGATTGAGCAATCCAAATAAAGCACAGATCTACCGTACTAAGTTGGAAGTCAGTTGGTCACAATTTATGCTTTAGTCAAATTTTTTTTTAAAAAAAAAATTAGATTCCTAATCATCAAACTTCTGACCAAAGAACGCAATAAATTTTGCCAGCAATTGGTACACTCACCCCTTTCTATACCCACGACCCCACGGTCCATACTAGTAAATTGAAAAAAAAAAAAAGGAAACAGATGAGAATTAATATTCGGTGCTGTAATTAAGTGTGTTCAAAGAGAAAATGATAAAGTGGAATAAGAAAAAATTTGTTAAAAAATATAGACCATTGACCTGAGTCAACATATTTATGCTTGGCTGACGATAAATACCCTGACCATGCATCATAACTATCACCAAGCAAAAACAAAACCAATCTAAACCTACAACTACAAGTAATCTGCTACCTAGCAGAAACATGTTCAGCTTCTTTACTATGCAGAGGAGAGGATGCGAACCACCAGCGTATGGTAACAACAACATAAGGTCGGATGTGGGACCTACCAGTCATGACATTGATTGCAATGAGGCAGCCAAGATCTATGGCGGGGTCATTTCGACGACGTATAAGGACCGTACTGCTAAAGGTACTATTGCTGCTGAGCATTACCAATACAGTCAAACTAGACCCGGAAGGAGCAATGTTTGCTATTCCTACAGTCAGACTGGTGCCGTGAGAAATAACTTCTCTTACCAGTATGACACAAATCATGTTGTCCAGAATAACGAGTACTATCATTTTGAAGAAAATAATTATGTAGCCAGGAATAGTAACTATTACCACTACTACTACAAGAAGAAGACCACAACTAGGAAAGCTTTCTGAGAATTTAGTTGCTGCTTCCTTCTTTGATGTGTCAAGTTGGAGTAGAATTAGTCCGAAGTATTTCAGTTTCTGATGTAAGCATAAAAGCTTATAGAAATGTTTTTATTTGCATGAAGTGCATTGTTGACATTTTTTTTTCCTTCAATAAGTAATTTAGTTTGTGCAACTAATGCAGTCGTGTATGTCCTAATTAGTAAAGTGCTGCAAGTTATGTACTCTGTTTTTCATATGATGGTGGGTATGTACTGTCTTCTGTTCATGTATGAACTTGATTAAAGCCTATTGAGAATATGTTCCGCTCGTTATTGATTTGTCGAGAGATTTAATAAATCACTATTCAGAATTTATTTACAAAAGGCAATAAAACTGAAATAAACTGAATTTTCAATTTTTTATTATTCCCTAAAAGCCAGAATACAAATAAAAAAAATTATTGAAGTATAAATTAGAAAATTCTAATATGGTTATTATAATCATGATAAAAATAATGATTGATATAATAATAATAATTATATTATATAACTAGTATATTCAATATTATTGATTTATTATTATAATTAAATGTAACGAGGAGAAAATAAGTTATAAAATTAGTTTCATTCAGTTTTTCTGATAGGTCACACCAAAGGAGTTTATTCCACCTAAGAAGGTGGTATAAGTTATGTCATATTATGCCATCTTATTCCTCTTCTATTCGGTGACATAAACGAGGAATAGAGCAACTTATGCGACCTTATTCCTAAACCCAAATGTGAGGCAAGAGAGGCGCAATATTTGATACTCGATATATATATACTCATATTTTTTTTGCGGATGCAAGATGGAGACAGGGATTGGCAGATTTAAAGAGATAGAATGGGGGACCATGCCTCCCATTTCGATTCACGTTTGATTTACAAAATATAAAAAAAAATTGCAATATCGACTCTCAAAAATATAACATAACAATTTTGATATGATCGTTGTTGTGTACGAAGCCAAAATGGGCTGAGCCCATAATGGCCCAGTACGGAAATGAGTAAAAGGGGCAGCGTATTGTCTCTTTGCTGTATCGCGAATTCATCTCCAGGAAATTGAAGCTCTCTGCCTCCCTGCTGAAGCTATCTAGGGTTTACATTTCTCTTTGTAACTCTTGTTAATTCCACCTCAATAGTGAGAGAGAGTGTGAGTGAGAGTAAGAGAAAGGTAGATAGCTTGATTGATCTCTATGTACTTGTAAGAAACTCTTGATTTAGTGGATAAGTTTTTTTTTTTTTCAATTTATTTAGTAATTGGTAGAATAAATTTATTCCCACTATCCTTCTGTTGTTTGCCCCCTTTTTAACAAAACTAGAGATCAAAACTATCTTTTTGTTTTTAAATTAAACCTATCCGGAGCTTAAACCTTGATCACTAAAATTGTCAGTCTGATACTCTTATTATTGAGCTGCTAAACCCCATAAATTCACTATCTTTCTTAATTTGTCTTAATAAACTTTTCTACTAAATTTCAATAAAAGAATACGTATCTTCTTGGTGCTCATATTTGGAACGCACTGATTACGTCTACTAATAAAGCTGGAGTGGCAGCTTATATATAAATTAGATATATCAGGGGAGATCGAAAGTATAGATTCTGTGTTATGATTGCTCTTGATTGTATTAGCATTGTTATATATTCTAATTGAAGTAATGAAAACTGTCTATGGGTTTCATTGTTATATATTCTAATCGGATGATTTTTTTTTATTTAGTTTTTCTTAGTGTTGATGCTACTTCACCTTGAAGCATAAAAGATCTACTTTCCTCGATATTGTGATCCTTACTCAATTATAGAGAAATTTTTTATTATTTTTTGTGGTTCAAGTACAAATCCGAAAAAAAGTGAAGAGAATATTGGCAAAATTCGCGCGTGCGTGTGGGCGTAGTTTATTGGGTTATTCTCTCTGATCTATCTGGTAATAATTTGAGCTTCGAGGAAAGTGAGACTACACAAAGCGGTCAAGAGTATTTAGTAAGACCAGATGTTCGGTTCTCATCTTTTTTGTGAAAAATTGTTGTCCTTAATCTGTCGTATTCTTTAATTAAAAAAATATAAAAAAATTGCTATCATTTTGGCAATATCTGTAAAGAGAAATTAGTCCATGATAAATTGATAATAGATAATTTTATTTTTCCTTTAGTCTGGCTGCTTCCAGGTTAATCGGATTATCTAATAAGGGAATCGACCTGTAATTAAAAAGACCTCGTTTTGGGTCATCATAAAAATCGTACAAGCATAATTTATTCGAAATAAAATAAATAGTGTTTGAATTGTATAATGTAAATAATGTTAATTTGATGAGTGCTAACTGCTAAGTTACTATTCGTAACAAATATTGAATGAGCGCAATATATAGTACTAATACAATTCTATTCTAAAAAAAAAATGTATTAAATGGAAATTAATAGTGCTACTAATTTCAAATTAGTGCTATTTTATGTATCTAAATAAACTTAAGCAATGAAGAGAGAAAAACATCGACGAGACTTCTGCAGAAAGTGTTTCTTAAATTGTCTTTCTGGTCGGACAAATCCAAAGTCCCTTTATTTCATGTTGACATGTCCCTAAGGAATTTGGGCAGGAACCCACACAACCGAAAGTTAACCCCCACCAATGCTCCTACAAGGCCACAGCATCTTGAATTCTTGATTACTCCCCTAAAGCTAGACTTATCACCATTGACTTCAGTCAACTATGCAACACTTGACTAGTCTAAAAAATCCTGGTTAGGCCTGTCAACAGTTTTCATTTACGGTTTTCCACCACGTTCTGGTATAAACGAAATGAATAACGAAAATTTTCCGTTTTTAAAACGGAACGGTAGATGGAACACCAAATTGTACCGTTTTGACCGTTTCAGTCTCATTTCAAACCATTGTCTTCAGTGCATCTCCACGAGTGTAAGTAACCTAAATCTGGCAAAGGAAGGTGGCCAGAAAGCTTCAAACGTCGTTAATGGCTGCTTGAGTTTCTTGAGGTGCCATGTGGCAAAACAAGCCTCAACATAACGAAGTGAGCCGACAAATCTATCCCCCCGGCAGGTCATGTCATTCGCTATACGGAATCCAGAAGAAAGTCAGTGTCCCCTGTCGTCAGCCTGACGTCGGCCAGCCTAGTCAGCGCCAAATCAGCTTCCTTTGCACACGTCGATCAACCAGAAAATTCCAAATCAGCAGAAATTTCAAAAATTTATTAAAAATAGTAGGAAATTCAAAAAAATTCAAATAAAATATTCATCAAATCCTAAAAATATGTAGAAATAAGATTTACTGATATTTTGATATGAAATTATGTCAATTTGTGCCCCTTTTATATTTTCAAAGTAGTTTCTAATTAAAATTGAAATTTATAAATTGCTAAAAACTTTGTAAATTCACCAAAAATAGTAGAAAACTCAGAAAAATCCAAAAAAAAATATCTAAAAATTTTTAAAAGTCTAAATAACCGAATCCAATGATATTTTTATATGAAATTCTGACAAAATCAAGAGTTTCTTATTTTTGAAGTGTTTTGTTATGGAAAATAAATTATATAAATCCTATAAAAATAGTAAAATCTTTTCATAAAATTACTAAGTCAAATTTATAGATAATTCATAAAGAAAAATGACTTTCTCATCAAGTATTGTCCAAAATAAGTGTCAAATCGCAAATTTTAAATAAAAAAGTTATTATAATTATAAAAACAAACCTTTTAATAAAACTTCTAAAAATGATAAATTTAATGAATTCATAAAAAATATTAAAAAAAATAAAATATCAAATCAAGATAAAATTAATAAATCAAAAATAAAAAATAAAAAATAAAAAAAATCAAGATAATCCATATTAAGCCCAAATAAAAAATTAGAAAAAGCCCAAAATCCAAGAATAAAGCCATATAAATCAAATTAAAAACTCAAAACCTCCCCTAATAAAGAAAATAAAAAATATTAAATAAAATGTTTTAGGTGTACTCAATTGTGCCCCGTCAATTAGGTCTTGTACCATCAATTGAGTCCGGTTTAAGCCAAAACAAATAAATTACTTATTAAATATCAAAAATTATTTAAATAACGACTTTTCTAGCCTATTAAATGTAATTCTTCGAGTCCCTTAATCAGAGGTTCTCGTGGAAAACCACAGGGTAATTAACAATAGGGGCTTGCGCCTATTGGAAAAGAAGGACCCACAAATTAATAAACCCTCATGAGAATGGATTCTAGTCAATGTTCTCTAGTCATTAAGAGACATTAGTACCTGAATCCAAGCCCGTGAGGATGAATCTAAGGCTTATTCCCGTTCTTGAGGAAACCCAATCGTTCTTCGAGAAATGAATAAAAAGCCCATACACATATATAAAATTTTCTCATAGTTAATTTACCCACCCATTAGTGAGAAAATTATATGTGAGAAAATTTTACATAGGTGATCTATATCCAAAATGAAAAAATAATTATTATTTTATTGAAGTTTTCATATGTGTTGTTTTCTCTTCCAAACACAACGCACAACCAATCTAGCGATATATTTCTTTCTATTTTTTATGAGTGCACAATCAATCTAACAATAACTTTTTTCTATTAAAAGTGAAGAGTCTGTAAACTTATATCCATCGCTAAAATCTAACCATTAATTTAAATTTTCAACGGTTAAGATTACATAGAGTAAATAATTATTTATACCCTTCCATTATCTAACTTGCCATCGATGGCACGTGCCATCGATTTTTCATTGAATCGTTTTTCAAGATCCAAAATTCAAACAGTCAATACGAACTGTTTAAATTTATCACCATATTGAAATATCCTTGGAGACTAAATTTTACATTTTTTTTGAATTTTTTTGCTATTAATTATGATATTTTTAAATTGGAGGGCTTGGAATACTCCGATTATAATGTTTTTGAAAATATCTGTTTGACCCCGTTTTATGGTGCCAAGTTCATGGAATAATTGAATAAATTCGTGAAGCAATAAATGCATGGGATTTAAAAAAAATCATGGAAAATACCAAACGAACTCCAAAAATTATGGAAAAATTATCCAAAAATTCAGTGGAGCATGAGAAAAATTATGGTGTTTTAAGATTGGCCAGAAGCCTCACAGAAGTCCCATGTTATGCAAAGAAACCCACAATAACCATAAAATTATCAAAAATAAATCCATGAGTAATTCCACAAAACCCTTTGAACCAATAAATTCCTCGTATTTTTCTGAGTCAACCCACAAAATTTCATTCAAAAATACCCTTGGGAAGGCCTTCAAATAAATTATTTTTATTTGGCAGCAAAATAAATAGTTTATTTTAATTGGAATGTCGAAAAATCCCACAAAAATCAGAAGACCTTGGAGCGTGCATACGATTGCAGGGGATCCGGGGTAGTGCAAATGTCGCTGGGTTTAAAACCCCTTCTCCCGCCTCAAACTCGGCTAGACTCGGCGCATGAACCAAAACAACTGAAGTCTCTGATCGAGCGTTGGCTCACGACAGACCACGCTCACCCATCCCTCTGTCTCTCACTTAACCCGACAGGTGGGCCCCTCAGTCGAAGGGATCATCTTCTCCAACGGAAACAACAGAAGGAAGGGAGAGAAAATCGCGAAGGGAGGAAGGGATGACCGCTGCAACCACCGAAACCGTCATGATCTTGACCTCCAACCAATTCTGTTAACTTCTGTCGGGATTTCAGCTGTCACAGTTGCCCAATGGATGTTCGTTGAAGAGGCAATGATAATAGCGGAGCAACATCACAACCGTCAAGTCCAATGACCTCTCTGACCTTCTAGAAACTCCGACAGTGTCAAATAGTCACAGCCGTAGGATGGGAACTCGATCCAGAAGCTGAAGAATTAAGGGCTGAGATCAATTGAGCTGTGTAACAACTCCGTAACCACCTCAGTCAAATCACCCATCTTCCTTCGCTGTTGACCATGGGAGAAAGCACAAACCCCTCACCTCTTAACCGTCCGATCATCTGGTGATCCGTGTGCTCCTCAATTGGACGACAGAGATCAAATTGAAGATTATTCCTTCCTGAAGAAGGCACTGAAGATCGAAGCCTATAAGTACCCCATCAATTGAAGAAGAAAGCTCTCTTCCCGGGTCCAACACACACATCTCAGAACTCCTAGAGAACTTCTCTAGTGACTTCTGAGCACACACCAACACATAGGCTAGCCATTAGCAGAGCTTAGGTAGTTTTATTGTGTTAAGCATTTCGTCGAACAGTTGGTAGACATAGAAAGAAAGGTAAAGCGAAGAGTAATTGAGCTTCTTTGAGCTGTTGTAATCAAAGAGTAAGTCAGAGGTAAGTGTAAAGAAAGGATTGTAACTCGATTTGTGAGATTTAAATGAAATTCTGGTTTGTTTGAATGTTTCGCTCGGATCAAGGTTTCACAACTGAATTTTATCAAAGATTGCTTAATAACTTTATTGTTTCTCTTCCTCTCTCACTTTGGATCTGATCATGAGCTTCATCTAGAGATTCTCTAGATTGAAGCTTCTCCTTGCCTTAATTGGGGTCTTCCCAATTCTGAGCCTCTTACTATGGCTGGTGTTTCACCAATCCTGGTAGCATCTCCCTTTCCATGGCTTTAGCCATGGGTAGGAGACCCCATTCAACATAGAGGAGGGGAGATGCTGCCGGATTCGTGACTGGAAATCAATAGTTCTAGTATTTAACAAAATTTTCATGTGGAAATGTTATTAAGAAATTGTCTTTTAATTTGAATGCACTTCTCAGGCGTGTACACTCTTCTGTAACTGGTTTTACAGCGATTAAGCAACTCAAGCAAAGATCACCCAAAACAGTGGTAAATTGCTATAAAAATGAAAAGTAAAACTTGAACAACACACACACAAACTCGCTTTCACTTGCTATAACGATTTGTGCATACAAAACAAACTGGATTGGACCTATTTTGAGCCTTGAATCAACCCCATTTGCTGTAAGGTGACTTACACGAAATTGAACAAAGTGCACAAACTTACATTCTCTGCCTCTTTGGCTCCCTCATTAATCAAAGCTGACGCAAGCTCAACCAACTACATTATTGTGCTCTCCTCACTACCACGAAGCTATATAACCTAATCTCACGAGCTATAGCAACCCCAGCTGTCGGAATTTCACCAGCGCAACCCGACAGCAATCATAGAAGGGATGAGGTCAAATCCTAAAATTAGACGGATTTAAGTCAAATTTATTGCACTATCCTATTCTCCTCCCTTTCGTGTTTCTAAAGAGATCAGTTGAGACGACTAAGGTGGCCTAGTTCGTCGGAAATCATGAAAACAAAAATACAGGGGCTAAATTGAATAATCTCTGAACTCAACCCGTGTGAAATGATGTCTTTTTTGATCGATTGAAGACGACGCAGGCCAAACAGAGACCATAAATGTGTTCTCCTCCGTGTCACGAGCACAAGGAGGTCAAGATCGACGTCAATGGAATCCTGTATCGCCGGCGTTCTACTCTCAGAGGAGCAAGATGTGAATAAAATAAGTTCAGGGGCCTCGATGTAAAACTCTATCTCCTTCGACGAAATCTCAGCGCCAAAACCTGGGGGATCCTCTGTGGCGAAACGGATCGTGAGGCTGTCAGACGCCCGCTACACGGAAATCGCGCAGAAAGATCGCGTTTAAATGCGTCGATTCGACGCCGCTGAGTCAGCTGATGCATCAGCGTTGAATTGTCGCCACCTCACCTCTTTTCGCTGACGTGGACCAATAGAAAAATTCGGAAATAGACTGAAGCTTTAGAAATACGTGAAAAATAGTAGAAAACTCAGAAAAATACAAATAAAATATCTATAAAATTCTAAAAATCTGTAGAAACTAGATTCACTGATATTTTGGTATGAAATTTTGTCAAAATGTGCTCCTTTTGTATTTTCAAAGTATTTTCTTTAAAAATAAAATTTTATAAATTGTCAAAAGCTTTGTAAATTCATCAAAACTAATAGAAAACTCAGAAAAATACAAATAAAATATCTATAAAATCATAAAAATCTGTAGAATCTAGATTTACTGATATTTTGATATAAAAATCTTTCAAAATGTTAGCCTTTTGTATTTTTGAAGTATTTTCGCTATAAAATTAAATTTTATAAAAAAATAATAAATACAATAAACCTTAAATAAATCCTCTATAAAATTTTGAAACAAAATTTAAGTAATTTCAATATCAAATCAATCTTAAAGGGACTATTTTCAAATAAGTACTTCGAAATAAGTATTTTCAAAAAATGTTAAAATGAATTTGACACCTTTAAATTTCTAAAATCAAAATAAAGGAAAAGTAATAAAAATCACTAAAGCCCAAAGAGAAACATTAAAAAATTAAAAGTCCAAACACAATGCCCAAAGTCAAAGCCAAAACCTCTTCAGTTGAAGAAAGGTCACTCCTCGAAATCAAGTTCAACGATAACGCGAAGTCAGATCGTCTTTCTAGGAACCATTTCCTACAGCGACCCATACAGTCCCAGGAATTAAATATTTCCTTTGTTCCTATAGCGACCCACACAGTCCCAGGAACCAATTCCTATATCGACTCACACAGTCCCAGGAATTAAATCTTTCCTTTGTTCCTACAGCGACCCACACAGTCCCAGGAACCAATTCCTATAGCGACCCACACAGTCCCAGGAATTAAATCCTTCCTTGTTCCTATAGCGACCCACACAGTCCCAGGAACCAATTCCTATAGCGACTCACACAGTCCCAGGAATTAAATCTTTCCTTTGTTCCTACAGCGACCCACACAGTCCCAGGAACCAATTCCTATAGCGACCCACACAGTCCCAGGAATTAAATCCTTCCTTGTTCCTATAGCGGCCCAACATAGCCCTTGGGATCCAAATCTCTTTTGTTCCTACAGCGACCCACACAGTCCCAGGAACCAATTCCTACAGCGACCCACACAGTCCCAGGAATTAAATCCTTTCTTGTTCCTATAGCGACTCACACAGTCCCAGGAATAAAATCCAAAATCTTTTGTCCTTACAAGTCATCAAACGATCAGAAACCAATTCCTACAGCGACCCACACAGTCCCAGGAATTAAATCCTTTCTTGTTCCTATAGCGACTCACACAGTCCCAGGAATAAAATCCAAAATCTTTTGTCCTTACAAGTCATCAAATGATCAGAAACCAATTCCTATAGCGACTCACACAGTCCCAGGAATAAAATCCAAAATCTTTTGTCCTTACAAGTCATCAAACGATCAGAAACCAATTCCTACAGCGACCCACACAGTCCCAGGAATTAAATCATTTCTTGTTCCTATAGCGACTCACACAGTCCCAGGAATAAAATCCAAAATCTTTTGTCCTTACAAGTCATCAAACGATCAGAAACCAATTCCTACAGCGACCCACACAGTCCCAGGAATTAAATCCTTTCTTGTTCCTATAGCGACTCACACAGTCCCAGGAATAAAATCCAAAATCTTTTGTCCTTACAAGTCATCAAATGATCAGAAACCAATTCCTATAGCGACTCACACAGTCCCAGGAACAAAATCCAAAATCTTTTGTCCTTACAAGTCATCAAACGATCAGAAACCAATTCCTACAGCGACCCACACAGTCCCAGGAATTAAATCCTTTCTAGTTCCTATAGCGACTCACACAGTCCCAGGAATAAAATCCAAAATCTTTTGTCCTTACAAGTCATCAAACGATCAGAAACCAATTCCTACAGCGACCCACACAGTCCCAGGAATTAAATCCTTTCTTGTTCCTATAGCGACTCACACAGTCCCAGGAATAAAATCCAAAATCTTTTGTCCTTACAAGTCATCAAACGATCAGAAACCAATTCCTACAACGACCCACACAGTCCCAGGAATTAAATCCTTTCTTGTTCCTATAGCGACTCACACAGTCCCAGGAATAAAATCCAAAATCTTTTGTCCTTACAAGTCATCAAATGATCAGAAACCAATTCCTATAGCGACTCACACAGTCCCAGGAATAAAATCCAAAATCTTTTGTCCTTACAAGTCATCAAACGATCAGAAACCAATTCCTACATACCGCCAAAACCAAGCTATCATCCGAAACCTACCCGATAAGACAACTTTAACAAAGTCATTAATAAAACGTTTAGGTGTCCTCAATTAGGTCCCGCTAATAAAGGTTTGGTACCGTTAATTAAGTCCGATTCAAGCAAAGAGAAATAAGTCATTTGTATCCTCAATTGTGCCCCTGTCAACTAAGTTTGGTAACATCAATTGAGCTCAGTTTAAGTCGAAAACAAATTGAGATAATAACTTTTCTAGCCTACGACATATAATTTCTCGAATCCCTTAATCAGAGGTTCTCGTGATTCGTCACGGGGTAATTAACAATAGGGGCTTGCGCCTATTGGAAGGAAAGGATCCACCAAATTAATAAACCCTCGTGAGAATAGATTCTCGTTAATGTTTTCTTGTTGTCAAGAAGCATTTTACACTTGAATTTAAACTCGTGAGGGGTGAATCTAAGGCTTATTCCCTTTCTTGAGGAAATCCAATCATTCTTCGAGAAATGACGAAAAAGTCCACACAATATCATAATAAATAGCAAAAAAATTCGATAAAATGTAAAATTTGGTCTCGAAGGGTATTTGAATATGGTGATCAACTCGAGCAGTTCGGATTGAGAGTTTGAATTTTGGATCTTAAAAAACGACTCGATGGCATGGGACCCTCCGTGCCATTGATGGCACGTTAGCATTCCTCTATATATATATAGAGAGAGAGAGAGAGAGAGAGATTGGATATAGAACACTAATGTGTACGGATCGTCTCCGTACACATGAGTCGTTTCTCGAGATCTAAAATTCAAACGGTCAATCCGAACCGTTCAAGTTGTTCTTCATATTGAAAAAATCCTTGGAGACCGAATTTTACATTTTTTAAATTTTGTTAATATATATTATGATATTTTAAAAAAATACTACAATTGAAGTATTTCAAGTCCTCCAATTTGAAAATATCATAATATATAGTAAAAAAATTTGAAAAAATGTAAAATTTGGTCCCCAAGAGTTTTTCAATATGGAATATAACTTGAACAGTTCGGATTGACCGTTTGAATTTTGGATCTTGAAAAACGACTCATGTATACGGGGACGATCCGTACACATGAGTGTATATTATCCATTCACTATATATATATATATATTTCAAACAAAGCTTGTTATCCTTAGTATGTGATATTTTTAGTGGAAAAGATAAAAAAAATATATATAAACTTGCTTTCATTTTGGTACGATCCGTAAAAGGAAATTAAATAGTCCGTGATGATACATTTTATTTTTCCTTTTTGCCCGGCTGCTTCATAGTTAATATTTTTTTTTAACAGGATAATCTGATTAAGGAATCGACCTGTATAAAGACCTGAATCTGGATCATCATAGATATCTAACGAGAATAATGTTATTAAAAATAGTATATATTATTGGAAATAACTTAAATAATGTTTGGATTGTATTATTTAATGTTTTAATTTGATAAGTGCTAAGTTATTAATCTTAACTAATATTGAATGAGCCAAGGGCAAGCAACGAGTCGAGCTCGAGCGAGCTGATCTTAGCCCAAACTTGATTTGAAATGAATTTGAGTTTTATCGAATCCAATCAAACTAGTATGAAATTTCATAACAAACTCGCCAAGTTGAATCATTGCAATTTTTATATATATTTCAAGCAAGTAATACACAAGCTAATTAGTTGGTTTTTGTATTAATTTTTATTTGTAAACTAATTTTATAATAAGTTTTAGAAAAAAATAGTATTCATATGTAAAAAAATAAAATATTATATATCGAATTAGTTTGTCCTTGCTTTGTGTTCCGTTGATTTGATCTCTATTCCTGTAGTTTAGCTGTCGTTTATAAATATGTTCGGTAGTGACATTTCTGTATTAGGGAAATATTATATTTTAGTTAATAAAATTATATATCGAGTTTATTTTGAGTTAAATTTGAACGAGCTAATTAAATTAGTTTCGAGCTCAATTCAAGGGAGCCTGGCATGAGTGTTTTTGCCACGAGAGACAGAAAATATGAATTTTGTTTTGTTGGAAAAATACAATAAAAGAAAGTGAGGAGCACACGGGACAGACGGAGAAAATTTCTGTATCTTAAAAAATAATTATAATCAGTTAATCACATTATATAGCAAGAGTTATTTTCTTTATTTTCTTTATTTTAATAAATAGGCTAGTGATCTTCGACCAGACTTATCCAGAAAATTTTCTTAAAATCGGTCCTTCCGATCGGACAAATCCAAAGTGCCCTTTCATGTTGATACGTCCCTAAAGGAATTTGGGCAGGAACCCACAAAACCAAAAGTTAAACCCCCCATCAATGCTCCTACAAGGCCACAGGCCCACAACATCATACTCTCGATAAAGCTAGAGTTATCACCATTGACTTGGAGTCAACTATGCAACACATGACTAGGCTATATAAAACCCCTGGCCTTTCCAACAGCATCCCACAACCAAAATCAAGTCCTCATAAGTCATAACTAGTACTTCTACCCCTCCTTGAATAGTCCTTTTAACAGCATTTCATACCCCAATTAATATGGCCTCAAGTTCCAAAAAAGACCTTAAGAAAGTCGGTAACGAAGCCTTCGCTTTCCTCGGTGACTTTATGCCGAGAAAAGGGAAGGCATCACAATCTCCAAAGCTAGTACCAGTACAGAATGGTTCAGGAAATAAGGAAAATTCTATCGATGCTTACCAGGCTGCGAGAATGTACGGTGGCTACTTGTTTACCACGTACCCGACTCAAATCAAGACTGTTGAGCGCCCCATGCCTAAGGCAAGTGTGCACAGTGTATACCAGCATCACTACCAGTACCAGAGGAGTGCTGCTTGAGTACTGCTGCTTCTGAGCTTCTCTATCAAGAAGGACACAGATTCTGAGGAAAAATGCATTGGGCTGCTGTGTTTTATGTGTAATATGTTCTATGTAATATGTTGCTTGTTATGTGCTGTGGTCATGTATGCAACTCCGTACTACTCTTGAGAAATTAGAATAAGTTTCTTAGAATAAATAATAATAAAGTTTGGCTATGATTCTACGTCATTTAATTTTAATTTTTAAGTTTTAAATGGCTAATCTGAACATGTTATTATGATCTAAATCTTAAAATGTCGTAGGAATTTTTTTTTCTTTGTTAATATTTTGTTATAATAAAATCTTCTGGTGTTCCTGACCTTCGAAAAAATAAAATGTCATAGGAAGAGCCGGGTTTTTCATAACCGATAATTAGTTAACCGATTGATATGTAGGCATAACAAAATTCTCTTTTTTATTTTTTCTTTTTGGTTCTTTGGGGAGGTCTCTTGGCATGCCAACGGTAATGTAATGATCAAAACAAGATTTTACAAAAGACAACATATTAGAAAAAGAGGTATATATACCGGCAAAAATGAACGCTGTACAAACCAGTAGCGATGCGTCAGCAATACTACACTAGATTTCAGAGAAAATGAATAGATCAATGTTGCTGTTTCTCTCATTGAGAAGATGTCATTCCTCTCCGCCCAAATCCTCCATCTCGCAGCCACTTTAATTTTGCTCAAACTCTGTAACAGAGTGTTCACTTCTCGCCACACATCTCAAAAGTGATACAGGTCAATTTCATATTTTGATTTTCTTTTCATACTTTGATTTTTCCTTTTTATCTAGCTCTCAAGCATGCTGTGGAGACGGAACTAATGAGATTGAACAAAATAGTTAATGATCAAGTACCACACTGTCACAATTACTGTACTGAGGATTATGCAGCATCAATATGTGATGATATTAAAAAGAAAAAATATATATAATAAAATAAGACACAAAAATAATATCCCCAGGTAATTCTTGTGGTGCATATGGAAACTTCTTTTTCTGATACTCTAATGCATTTCCATAAATAGAAACCGACAAGTAAAATTTCCCACCTACAAAATTCCAGTCCACTAAAATTTTCATTCCGCACAAATAAAAAAGAACTGCGAAAGAATTTATATATGAGTCATATTGATGGATTTTTTTTAGCACATAATATAATATAGTCATAATGTCTGTTTGAGTTTTTTTTTTTTTTTTTAAGAAAATCCGGGTTAAGCCATCGACCTTTTGTATAATAAAAGGTTTATTACAAACCTAGAGGAAATAGAAAGAAATGAAGACAGAAAAATGGAAATTCAGAAAATTAAAAAAGAGGAACTAAAAATGTATAGAAGTAATGTTTGATTGAGGTTATTTGCTATTTTTTAATGTCCCTAAGTTTAATTTGAAATTCGATTTTAAAGTTCAAAATTTAAAATTTTTAATTTTCAAATTCAAAATATTAAAATTTCAAATTTTACTAAAAAATTATTTAATAGTATAACTGTTCAGTTTGGTATAAGAAAGGAGTATAAAATGTTTACTCAATTAGTAATACTAAGGGAGTATATAATAAATGTAACTATTCAATTATTAATAACAATGGTGTATCTAATATTTACTCAGTTAGTAATACTAAAGGAGTATCCAATAGGTGTATCAATTCATTTTGTTTATTGTAATTATTCACTTTGTTATATTTATATGTTCATCTTATTTTTTGTTCAGCTTATCTTTGTATGTGTACACTTTGTTTATTGTATTTGTTAATTTTATTTTGGTATTTGTTCACTTTGCTTCTTGTTTTGCTTATCTTTGTATCTATTAACTTTGTTTATTGTTTTTCACTTTATTTCTTATTCAACTTATCTTTGTATCTGTTTACTTTGTTTTTTATATATGTTTATCTTGAGAAAGCGAAATAGATTTCACATGACATAGGCAAAAGGGATAGATTGAGGCAAGGGGCGTGAAGTGGAGTTGATGGGGGAAAAAGTGAGGTGGAGGGCAGCAAAGGGGAAAAAAAGGTGGAGGCAAGGCGGGGGAGGGAGGCGGAGGAGAGACATGGGAGGGAGTGGAGGCGAGGGAAGGGTGACAGATGAGGAGAGAGGCGGAGGAGACACAGGAGAGGGAGTGGAGGCGAGGGATGAGTGACAGAGATGAGGAGAGAGGCGAAAGGAGAGAAGTCGAGGGAACTGGGAAGGCAGAAGGGAGGAGGAGCAATTTCTCTTTCTATTTTTGAATCTGAAGATGAATCGCACATTCTATTTTTGATCTAGATGGCGCTAATGACATTTTAATCGATGGCACTTATCATTTTCGAATAATTTTTGTTAATCCCAAGTTTGTGCTAACTTTTAAGTTCTACTAACATCGATTTGAAAATACCAATTTAAATCTCGAACCTCAATAACATGTAGTGTGTTGCCAAGCGCATTTAAAAATATTCATCTTCTTGGGTTATATGAATGTTTACACTTAAATTCTTTGTCATATATTTCTATTTGTAGTTCAGCAATTAAAAACTCTTTCCTTAGATATTTAAATATTCAGAAATTTGAAATAAAAACAACCTCCTGATTATGAAAAAAAAAAAAATCTTGTGTAGTGTGAGTTTCTAATTAGAATTTTCGAACGTTATGCTCAAAGTTATATAATTTTGTACTTCTAAAATTATTTTTAAATATTATATTTCTTAAATTCGAATTAAAATTTTAGTTCAAAAATATTTGGAAAAAAATGCCTGTCATTTTATCCCCTCAAAGCGCATGGCCAATTGAAACTTAATTTGAGCTTTATCTTATACATGTCACCCCAGAAATGCCTACTAAGTTATTTTTAAAAACAAACTCGTTAGCAATTTACCTCGTTTCTCATCATGTAAATTGCACTCTACTGTTTGGCACAAAGAAAAGTTCCTCAATATTGTTAGGACCTTTCCCAATGGTCGGCCCAGGAGGAAAGATGAGGTATCTTATGATTACACGAAACTAGTATTGAGTTACATATAGGTAGAACAAATATTCCCTTACCGAATTTGTGGAACTTATTCTTCGATTATTGTTAGTAGGCTTTGTACCTACTCTAATTCTTCGATTATACGCATAATCAGTATCTGCATATATTCCTTATAGTTTCTCAGCAAAAAGTATGTCGATCCGCTTCATAATTAAGCAAAAGTTCTTTTTGAACTTGTACTTCACAATTCTATAATTTTAAAATACGTGTAATTGCAATATTTTAAAACACATCTAATGATCCAATCTATTATATATTTTTTAAGAAAAAATAAAATATTGACATCATTTTAACCATAATAACGGTTGATGTCGAATTCGTTCTCTTTATAAATTATAATTCTGAGTTAGAAATCTTCGTCACCAGCTGACCTTTTCAATTAAAGCTGAACGTCTATTGAAATGGACTCCCACCTTACTAAGTCATAGTTAAAGAGTTTTTGATCTAACGATAATAATTATACGTACTGAGTTATAGTTGTCGATTTAAAACTCGATTAAAGAATTTTTGTAAATTATTTTGAAAAGGTTAGACTTTTTCTAATTGGTAGCTAAAGAGCGAAACGACCAGGAGCACTTAATACTCCGTTGGATTCAATATCAGCAAGGAAACCACAGAAGATGCAGAGGGCTTTGCACCCCTTGTGATTTAGATTTCAGGTGCAATTGTTATACTAATTCTGATACAATTATGTATATATTAATCAATTTGTTCTCCCAAAGAAAAAAAAATTTGTAGCAATAGTAGAAGGATTTCCTCCGGATATATGAATCCATTTCCATGAATATTCTTGTACCGGGTTAAAATCATCAAGATTGGTCTTGCACTCTTGCTAGATGAACTCTTTGTATACCATTTATTTTCTTTGTTTTTTTTCAATATGCGGCCCATATACTGTGGCAATAGCACAAGGCTTCTCAATGAGCTTGTATTTTATGGGCTTGCAAGTTGCAAACCAACCTAACACAGGATTATCAATTGAAGTCAAATTGTGAATTTATCAGGTCGCACAAACTGGACTCTTAATATAATTACTGATAAATTTATAGAAGATGGGACATCATTTAACTTCGTGCTAAATTGCTTAGAAATTGGACCTTGTGCTGCAGTACCTTTTGCTGCTGCGTCAAGGTGCTCACATTACTCTAATTCTAAATGCTGTTGTGCAACAATTTGGACCAAATTACAAACAACTAATGCTAAATGGTTCCATTGACTTGAACTATTTCTCAGAAAGAAAGAGATGGGGTGAGAAACATATGCCTGAGTTATCAATGTTGACAGAAAACATACTGGCGCCCATTTTGTTGTGATTTTATTGAAACATATGCCTGAGTTGAGAAACAGCTGAGTGCTCCAACTCCAGCCAGCAGTATAAAAAAGGAGTTCATTTCCTCAAAAAATTCCATTCCAGAAGAGTTTTTGAATCAATTCTTTGGGATCCTTGCTGACATCTCTAAATATCCTGGCACACCATTCTCTCGAAATGATAAAGAAAGAAATTGCAAATAGATCCCTTATGTTGCTTGCCGAATTTAGCAATATGGCCAAATGAAGTAGGACCAGTATCCTCTGCAGTGCCAACTTTCAATCCGAGCTGTCCGATCTAATCTCGACAGTTAAATTTTTTTGGACCTATTAATCTGGTATTATTCACGGGGCATCCATCATCGATCGGACGGTTCAGATCAAAGGTTAGCACTCTGCAGACCTTTTAAGGTCAGCAGAGGATGTGATTTCAATGAAGTATATGGATTACAGAGTCAGCCTTAGCCCTGATAACTGAGGAATTAGAAAGCAGTAGAGACCTGAACAGTTGGAACAAAGCACGCTGATTGAATAAGTAGCAAAGACAGCATCTGTTTGGCATACTCCAGCCTCTTTTTTGAAGATTATCAATGGTGGCAATTTTGTTTTGAAACGTCATCCAAGGAAAAATTTAAAATCTAGGAGGAATTCTCATATTCGAAATTGCAGGTAAATCTGAAGAATGACATGGATGAGAAGTAAGCAGTTTGTAGAGTGATTGTGTAGAGAAAGAAGTAGTCAAAGAACTGAGGTTCCAAAGAGCAAAATCCTTACCAGAAGCTGACAGTTGAATCAATGAAGCCAGAAATTGATGGTGTTTGCAAGACATCTGTTTTTGCTGATCTAGAAGCCAGAAATTGATTATGAACCCCAAACAAGAATGTTTCTAACTATAAATTGGTTTCCAATTTTTTTTTGTTCGAGGTTTGTGCCAGATTTATATTTTAATTTAATTTCCAAATGCAGCAATTATGATGTAAGTTGCTACGCACAGTGCCCGCTTATTTTATTATCCTTGGTGGCACTTCTAGTATGTACTACGCACATTATCTGTATTGTTGTACTCTTGAACATGATAATAAAAATAATTCTACAGAAATTGTGACGGTGGTTCAACAACTAGATCTTCCAGTTTTGATGATTCAAAGAAAATGAAGAAAACAGAACTCCAAAAATTTCCGAACTTAATGTGCCTAGCAGAGCTGTCAGGACCATCGCAGCTCCTGCAAGAGAACATTTTTACTATCTAGATTCAATTGAGTTTTAAAATGAAAAATCTGTCTTTTCACTACAGTTACCTGCCTTTACGACGCTTAATTACTGTCACAGCACTCTTTCTTTGGCAAAAAAGTAAAATAATAATAATAATAAAATAAATCAGTACTACTTATAAATGCACCTAGAGAAAGGTCACAACAAAAATCACCAAGGAGGTTCAAACAATTGTTAACATCAATTATAAACCATTGATCTATGCAATCTACGGTTTAGATCTGTACTTAAATCTAAGGGTCAGACTCTTTGACAGGAAAGAGTCATGGCGCTGATGGTTTGTATCAAATTCGCGACGCTCCGCTTAGGGAGTTCGATTCTCCGTATAACCAATTTTTTTATTTTGCGCACACAACCTTCTAATCTCCGTATAACCCATTCTGCGCTACCTCCAAATATCCCCCCTCTGCTAAGATATCGCAAATCTCCAAATTTTCTCAGAAAAGGAAACGGTGGCGATGTGCTCCGCTTCCCCCTACCCCCGTTTTCCCTCTTCGCGTGCGCCCTAATAAGCCGATAATAGAAGGAGAGAGTGGCAGGGATTAGCGAGAGAGAGCGAGTGCGAGACGAATTATTGTGAAATCCACCATCTCCACACCTTCGACACTCTCCATTCGCCTCCCCTTCTCCGTTTTTTTTTTCCAATAAAACCGCCTCCGCCTCCGCATCCTGTCGCTCTTCCTTCCTCTCCTCCCTCTGCAACCTTACGATGTACCCGCTTTTCATCTCGCCTCTAGATTCTTCTCCTCCAGTCTAGCGGCCACCTGGTGCAAGGTATTTCCTCTTCTAACTTGGACCTAATTTTTTGTTTTCTAATTTGAAATCCGTTCTCTGGTATTTCTGTTTAGTTTCTCCTTATTTTTCTTCCTGGGATTTGCATAAAAGGAGGGATGAGAAGTGACGATAATGACGATAATGGAGTAAAATAACAGATCTACTTCAACATTTTGTTCTGCGCTATTTGCAATTTTCTCCTTGTGGCTTCAACTGCAATGCCTAAGTTCAACCCCCCCAATTTATTGTTAAAATACTGTATAAGTAAGCAAAAGTATCATTTTTCTTCGATCCCAAAATTTTGTTCTTCATTTTTTCAAGCCCAGAGGCATAGGCTCTCTTAGCAATCGGTGGCTGCATGCGCGAGTTACATGATGAACACCATCTGAAGTCACTTGGCTTACAGGTAAATTATTATTATTGTTATTATTTTTGTATAAATCACCTAAAATTAGGATACTCATTAAGATTCACTATTTGTGCTTCACATTCACTTTCCTTTAGAAAGGATATAGTGCAAGTGGCAACCATGACAACTAATGTGGAATAAGTTCAAATAATAGAAAGATAAATTATGCATGTGTTATTAATCAGTTAGATACCTTGTTTATCAAATTTGGTGGATGTTGAAATTTGTCTTCAGTTGGCTTTTTCGAAACCATGATCAAGTCCAAATTTGACATTATAGTATGTCAGTACTGAATGATGAAGAAAACATCATATAAATAATTTCAATGTACCAATTGTACTTGCTGGAGCATTAAACAATTAATTAAATAAATATGCAATTACCCAAGAAGAGCCTCAGCCTCCTCAGGTTTCAAAATTTTGCAATTTAACTTTGTGGGTTTTGTTTTAGTTCAGATTTATGTGTTTCCTTGTGTAAATTCGGCATGAGCAATCCTGATTTTCTTTGTGACCTCAAAATTTGGCCCAAATCCGATTTATGGGTCCTTCGTCTTTAAATTTTCTTTATTTTTGTAAATTGAATGCCTTTATTTAAATTCAGCTCCTAAATAGACAGTGCTGTAGTGAAATTAGCCCCTAATTTTGGTATAAGAGAAAAAGATGCATGTTGGAGCTATACGTCCAGTTGTATTTACTGAAGAAAACCACCACTTTTCCAGCATGGAAGGCGATGTTTAAGCTATGTCAGCATATTTGGTAATAGTTCAGGTGGAGAGAGTGGTGCGTGGTGGTGGGAACCGTGGTATGCTTAGGAGGTCAGCTGCTGGTGCGGGCCCAAGTACTTCTACTGCTTCTGCCCGTGTTGATGGTGAGTCACTTAATCTAAAAAAAAATGTAATGAAACAATTTAAAATTAATAAATTTTTTTGGTTGTTGTACCAGAAGTTGAGGATGAAAAAGACGAAGAAGAGATCGGAGAGGAGCAATATGTAGGCAAGTCTTCTAAGAAAAAGGAAAAGAAGATACAAGAGTGTGAAGCCCAGCGTCAGGTGTTCTTACCAGCTGATGTGTTTTCCATTTCTCAACCTTTCTGTTTTTATTTTTTATTTACTGGGACAGTTTTTATTTAATAGGCTGAGGCTGCAGCAAGGGAGTTGAGGCAGACAAAGCAGGATAGATATGCTGAGATGCGAAGGAAGAAGGATGAAGAGCGTGAAGCCCTAGAGCATCAGCAGGTTCTATTAGCATCGTTAATTTTTTTTTGTGCTTACTAAAACTTTGAATTATCATATATAAAGTTTAACCGGAAGATGTTTCAGCAACTATCACATACCCTTCTGTTGTACCGTCTGGCGTCTGCAACAAAGTACCTGAATTGGCCCCAATATGAAGTAAAATGAAAAACAACAGGAATTACTGTCTTAGGGGTATTCTTCATAATTTGTTTTTTTAGGATAATATATAAACTGTTCCTTATATATCCTTTCTTTCTGTGAGAGGACTTGCTGGTCAAACTATCTATAGAAAGAGGAAGCATTGGCTCGCAAAGCAAAAAAGGAAGAAGCAACAACTTTAGACTTTGAGAAATGGAAAGATGTATTCTCAGGTTGATGCAGAGGGAACTACTGAAAATAAATTACAGGATGATGGCCACGGTTTGCACCACAAGTTTGCTGAATACATTAAAGTTTGCATATCAGTGTACAATTCTTACTCCATATCCTTGAAATACCATGTATAAAATGGGGGATGCAATGTAGTTCTCCTTTCGTAATGCTTTGATCTCTGCTGGATAGATGTTTGTTAAAGAAAGTTAAGCTTGGGATATGGTTGACACCTTCCCATGCTTTTTATCATGATTTGAGATCACTTGTTTAAATTGTGGGCTTGGAGCACGCATGAAAAATTTTCTTTGTTTTCCTAAAATTGTATTACATCAATCTTCTACTGTAGTTTAATCCTTGATTGAACTTATTTTGGACGGTAATCAGCTCAAAGGATACATAAGTTACAAAATTACCATCCTAATGGTAATGATGCTCGTTTATTGAATATTATTTTATCCTGGTGTTTAGAAACAAAAATGCATTCAGTTGGAGAACCGGCAGCTGAGTTCAAGCTACGAACTTAGAATTGTATCAACTGAATAACGACACTTGAAAGTGCAGGTACCTTTTTGTCACTCTACTAACTTCTTTTATTGCTTACGAGAAGATGACTATTTGTATTTGCTCTTTCACATAGTTTCTTTTTTTAAAAATTTAGGGCGATTATCTGGAGTTATGGATAAGTTAGATAATTTATATTTTTCTTTTCCCTTCTGGTTCTGTGATTGAAATGAAATGTTGGTCTCTCTTTGCAGCATGGTCAAAACTTTGAACAGTGATCTGCATAATTGTAAGTGATAAATGGTACTAAATATGTGAAATATTAAAGTTTAATTTGATATTGTTTATTTTTTGCTTCGATTAATTTTAATTTTTTTCTTTATTGGTTTGATTTTCAGAGTACAGTGTTTTTAGTCTGAAAATCCTAGACTCTGCCTCCCCCTCTCCGTCAAAGTATTACTCGATTTTCTCCTCTCTTTTTTTCCATTTGATTGTTCGTTTTGATTGATTGAGAAGATGACATTACGATTATATATGTTGTTCTCTTATTTTCAGCTGGACGGCTGGAGCTTTGAGAAAAGTCAAAATTTTATTTCTAATAGATCCTAAATTTTGTAATTTCATTATACTATTTCTAAATTGAGTGAATCGGTACAGTCTATTTTACTTTTTCAATCAATTTCTCGCTACTCTTCTGGCAACGAGCAAGTAATTACTTGCAATTTTACAAGTTTACTCTCATTGTGCAATTACTTTTGGCAATTTTACAATATATCTCGCATAGGAATAAGAGACAAGTTTTCCCTTATAACTAATATTAAAATTATTATGAACATCAGGCAACAATGACAGCAGTTAAGTGAATGAAAGGTGAACCATACTGGGTGACCCCTGAAGTTAGCAGCTAGAGCTTGTGAGATTCTCATAATTCGTCTTTTGCTACAATTATCCCTTATTTTCTCCATCTCTTTTGAACTATACCATTGATGCTTGGAGGTATCATTTGTATAAAGCTGGAACTAACTCAGATGGAGTATAAAGCGATGACCTTGAAAAGTCACTAAAAGGGAAGGGCTTATTGGTGATGGATGATCTTGAAAAGTCACGAAGAGAATGGCTTATTGGCAGGAAGGGCTCCTAGTGACAAGGACGAGATAGAGAAACTTGATAGTTAATATCGTTTCATATTTTCCTATTTCCTTATTTTTCTTTCCTTTTATATGTTATTAATCTTAAGAATTTCTATTTGGATTCTGATGGGATGTGTAAAATTAATTTTCTTTGTTTATATTTGTTTTTCTAAATTCATACTGTTAATTCTAAAAATAATTATTTTTCTTAATGAATTTGTCAATTGAAGAGACATCTTTCTTCCTATGTATACTTGCAATTGCAGCTTATTCATTATCATTATTATCATAATAAAACGCACTGTACCAATTTTCAGTAATCATATCATATTTGTTACTATTTTATTTTTAGATTTAACGTGACCTCATTCCATTTTTAGTTTCTTGCATTTAATAAAAATTTTCGTGAACCAACATATCTATGTCAAACAATGAAGTTTCCACACATTTGGGTTGGCTTTGCTGCTAGTAAAAAGGAATGAAAGATAGCAAAGTCTGTGGTTGCAGTTGTCTGGTCAATTTTTCTCAAAGCAGATCGTTGCAAGTGCAAAGTTTCCTTGATCATTTTCAGTTGACGTAAGTGAATATATAATGTATCTCTATAGGTAGCAGCATGTTCTTTTTTCTAGCTAATTGTAGACACAATGACTATCTACCAACGAATCACGGAACCTTCAGAAATAAGAAAGATTGGTACGCTGATGGTAGAAATCAACAAGTCAATACATTCACAACTATTGGAATTTTATATTTGTCAAAAAGTATTTTTTTAAGAGTATAAAAAAAAAGACAAAGCATTTGCATCTTGTAAAAGCATTCTATAGTGCTTACCAGTGCCACAAACTAACGTAAATTTTTTTACCGTATTCGACGCAAATATAATTATTAATTCAAGATATTATATATTGCGTACCAGCTAATCACATGGAAATATAAGGAAAAGATTTCGGCCTCCTATTGCACACTGAGACACGCCATGCCTTCCTCAATTGCAGAATAAGTTTGTACAGAATTTATATGCTAATAGTAATACAGAGTTGGCAATATTTAATTAACACGAAATGTATGCGGGGCATAATTTCATTGGCAAACATGCACAAAATTAATCACTTTTAAACAATTATTAGAGCGTCTTAGAAACAAATATAGAAAAAATGTTATTGAAATATAATATTGTTCTATTACAAAGAACTAGTTTTTTATTCAGTGGCAAAAGTTTACCCACCTTACGGCCTAACCTGAAAGTCACAGGTTCTTTTTGAAAGATTCAGCATGCATGTATAATTCAAATTTATACATAAAGCTAAATTCTACCGCGGACATAATGTTGTAATTAGATTTCAATTCACATCGTTTAATTTAGATAAACAGAGAGAACGAATGACTTGATTTAAAATTTATGCCCATCATCAAATCACCCTAGCTAATTTATATTTTGAACAAAAGTTCGTGAAAACATGACAAACTTTGATTGGTAGACGAGAACGATACCTCGCATTTAGTAACGCGTAATTTGATGCATGTCCTTCACAAGATTAAAAAATCAGTTGGTGCGGTGGTGCCTTCCAAATGAAAATCTAAAAATATCTTACAAAGGACGTCAGAAATGGATATTCGCATTATCATTTGGCAACTGGCAAGAATTCAAATATCTACTACTTATAAATGCACCTAAAACCTGGTCAAAAATTTTTGTTAATAATTTTTATATCGTTGATCTGTAAATGTATGGTTCAGATCTATATTTCAGAAAAGAAACTAACTCTTTTCTATAAAGGGTCAAGTCGCAGTTAACAATTTATATTTTTTGAAAGATATCCATCTGTATCTGAAATATTCAACCAAATAATTTTATTTTCTTTATTTGCCCACATATTAAAATATTAAAATTTATCAAAAAGACGACATCTTAAGAATGAATATTTAAAGTATTAATCATTTTTTATTCATTTTCTATTTGTTATTTTGGAAGTTCGGATTTCATTCTATATTAATTGTTGTATTAATAATTATTAAAAAGCAGAAGAAGGATAATCATTAAAAGTGAAAAAGTGCAATAAAAAGACAAATCAAGAAAGTCTTAATAAAATCAATTGAGATTTTGATTGTTATATCATAAGATTTAAGTGTCTGATTTGTTATGTGTTTCGTAGATATTGTGAAAAAATTGGACACAAATTTTTATTTTCTAAAGAAAAACAAGGGTCTAAGCAAATTTCAGTTGGTCAGTATGAAATAAAAATATATATTATACAAAATATAAAATATTATGATATATTTTGTACGCAAAATATTATTTTTATCTAAAAAAATAAAATTTCAATTGGTTAGTACGAAATAAAAATATATATTGTGGGGTTGATTTAAACACTAGAGTGGCAACTTATTTTTTGATTTCTACTATTATTTCATGTTGTTTCAAAATCGTTTCAAATTTTTCCACACATTAGGTGGACGCTTTTGCTAGTACACATCAAAGCGCAAGACGGAATTTTCCATGTCAAGCAATGAGTGGCATCGTAAAATAAAACCACAAAAGTACGACATTTCATCGAGGAGAGTAAATGACACCGTAAATATTAAATATTCAGGGTTTTTTATGAAAATTGTGTCAACAAACTGTAACTTAACGCTTATAAAAACGGTTGTATACCCAATTAGTAAACACCAAACACAAACCAAAATCCACCACACCTCTCAGTTAAACTTTTCTAACTTGCCTTCTCTAACATGACAACTCCAAAGGAACTCAAGAAAACCGGGGAAATCGGCTTCAACATGTTGGATGAGTACCTCGGCAGGAACAAGCATGCACCAGCAAAGCGACATGGCTACTTCTGGAACTACCCAAAGCCCGTGCAGAGCACTGCTCCGATTGGGAAAAAAGTGCCTAACATCGACTCAAAAGAAGCCGTGAAAGCATATGGCGGGGTTCATGTTGTCAAGTACCGCGCGAAACATTTTTGATGGCCCTTCTAATTTGTTGCTGATTTGAATTGAACAGTTTTACCAGTCCTAGTTAGCTGCTGTCTGCTTCATTAATATAGACTACTATTTTGCTAAAAAATAAGATAACAATAGTAATTTTTATTTATATCATCTTGCATTATAGATCAGCTTACCACGACACCCCTCCAGCTAACATATGGAGTTATAGACTAATAGTTGCAACCTATAACTAGTCACAACCCATTCTCTTGGTTGCAAATATTAATCAGGTAAGTTCACCTTACATGAATGGTGATATGTAAGAAATTAGCCAAGTTAATATTAATTAATTATGAATGGTTTGCTTGATTGTACTAATATCAGATCTGCAGACTTGCAGCATAAATGTACGTGCGTATTATTTGTGTTATGTTGTGACTTGTGAGACTTAATTAAGTATTATTGTGTTTGTCTAAAAGCTTTTCTTTATTTTATTTTATTTTTTCTTTCTACTCCTTCGTGTCCTTATTAAGTCCTGAT
The DNA here is from genome assembly GCA_027725995.1 of Rhynchospora tenuis. NCBI lineage: Eukaryota > Viridiplantae > Streptophyta > Magnoliopsida > Poales > Cyperaceae > Rhynchospora > Rhynchospora tenuis. The sequence goes on from CM050888.1 coordinate 54,086,794, forward strand.
ATATACATAATATACATCCGAGGAATGAGTGTGATGGGGTCAATATTATTCTATTATTTTTAGAAAGGTCAGATTCGATGAAGATTATGAATCAACCTGATCCCACATCCATAACAATAAAATATTGAATTTTTTTTTTTAAGTTATATAGTGTACACAATGAAATCAGCTTTAGTGAGGGGGAAAAAATCTAGAGGAACATGAGTGCTGTGTGCTTCAGTTAGGGCTGCTAATGGACGATTTTCAGTCCATGTCCAACTCTGTCCAATAGTGAGAAATTGAAGTCCACGACCAAACTAAGTTCATTACAAATAATATTGTCTAGTCCATGTTCAGTTCATCTTCTAACCAAATAAAATCCACTAGTTGTCCATAAAATAACCATATGAACGAAAGTTTGGACGTTTTTTATAGTGCATAATGTAAAAGGCTTCTCAATTAGTATCTTAATCAATATATCGATTCTAGTCTCCAATGATTAAGTAATTACTAATTTTATTCAACATTTCAAAACTTTAATATTCGAAATTTTAGAAACTTAAAATTCGAAAATTATAAAATTTGAACTTTGAAATTTCAAAATTCAAAATATAAAATTTCCAAATTTCAAAATTCAAAATTTCAAAGTTTGAAATTCAAAATTTTGAAATTTGAATTTTTTTTTATATTTAAAATTTTTCCAAAATTTCAAATGGGGTCACGGATGGCATTTGGTCACATGTTTTGAAAATAGAGAACCCGAAAATCCCTTGAACCATATATAATACTATGAAATGAAATGAAAATTTAAACAATTGGACTAATTCTTTTCGTCCGTAGTGGTCCACTCTTCGTCACAATTCTTCCGTAATTTCCACTATTTGTCCAAAAAAAATTTAAGCAATTGGACATGATCGGATTTTAGTCCAATCCAAAACTAGACCATTCAACAAAAGTCCAATATCGTTCAGTCCACATGTCCGGTGGACTCCCCTGTTAGCAGCTCTGGCTTCTGTGGAGTAAGCCCCTAATTTAGAAGAGAGAAATTCAATTGGCAACTCCTTCTAATATTTTCCAAAAGAAAAAATAATAATAATAATTACAAGGGAGACATTTTTTTTAATAAACTTATCGAAAAACTTTTCTACAAAAATTGATCTACAGCGTAACCTCTTTTTACATAAGGTCTTGAAAGGACACCATCTCTATACATTGGCATCTCTAAGAACAAGTTATAGAAACATTTATAAAAAGAAAAAATCATACAAAATTTTTTGACACCCAAATTACTAATGATTAGCTATCTGAAAGATCTCGACGACTAAGCTTGAATCTTAAGCCTAAAAGATTAGCAGTTGAATGAAAGAGAACAAAAAGTAAGCCTGAATGATTTTAATTTGAAGTGATTATTATACTAAAAAGTCGGTCATTTTCAACCGAGAGTAATGATTACCAAAATCGAAATTAAATAAACTTAAAGTCCCTTATAAAACCATACTAAGCACTAAAATAATGCGATATCAGACGCTCATATGTTAAATTCAAGTATAGTTTGCGTCATTTCAATTCAATTGTTTGGTTGCCTCCACGAACAGGCTGTTCGCGAACAGCCGTAGTTCGCGCGAACCAAACACCTGGACTGTTCGTGAACATCTCCCTTGTTCTTAGTTTCCCGATTTTTACGAACTGGTTTTGTTCGTGGGCCTGTTTGTGGGCCTTTGTTCGTCCCCTTGTTCATGGTTAAACCAAACATACTCCTTATCCTCGTGGAAATTGATTCATACCATCCACCAACGCGTCATCTAGTGTCATCCAAAGGAGCGACTCCTCTTTATTTTTTCGCGCATCATCCCTCCCCTCCCCTCCCTCCCTTCTTTTCCGCGACTACCCCTCCCCTCCCGCGCCCTCCGGTCTCCCCTCCTCTCTCCTCTCTTGCTTCTATCCTCTACCTCTTTCTTCTTTATGTTTTTTTTTTCGTTTTTTTCGTTTTTTTTTCTATTTTTTTCCTTATTTTTTTCATTTTTTCTCTTATATTATCAAGTGTTTCCTGAGAGTTAGTAATGGAAAAATATCGTAACGGAAAGGAGGAGAGGAAGAGATAACGAGAACAGAGGAAAAAGAACGGAGGGAGGGAAGGGAGGGAAGGGAGGGCCAAAAGAGGGCTGGATGCGGAAAGGTGGGAAGGAAGCGCGCAGAGGAAAGGGAAGGAAGGAAGTGCGGAGAGAGAGGGAGGGTGCGGAAAGAGAGGGGTGTGAAAAAATATACTGTGGATGGCATGGATGGTTTTTCGGTGCATGACGCTTATCATCCCTTATCCTCGTAGAAAAGAAAAATCGGACTGTATCACTGTACCAATAATTTATGGGCCGTAATGGGCCTGAATACGGGCTTATAAACTTACACAAGTCTGGAATTTCTATATGTTAGGGTTTCTTTGTAATTTCTATATTATCTCCTCCTCTCTAGGCTCTTGTAAGCTGTAACAGATACTTCTACCCTAGAGAGGTGTTGTCTTGCGGCGCCTCTTTTCTTAGTTATAGATTATAGATTATAGATGCCTGGTGTTCGGTAATTCATATTTTTGTGATCTTTTCTGTTTTGATTTTATTGTTTAAGTAAGGTTCTTTTAATCGATGCACGGTGCCAACCCCGGGCTTATCTGAAAAATCGATTGAAGAAAATAGCCCCAATGCCTGTGCTAGATTCAAATAGCCATTCAGTGTTACAGATCACGAATTTTTTTATGTATGATTTGCGTCAAGAGATGGCCAAATTTTGAGCATCTTTTCAAATGTTTTTTGTTCAAATTTGTATTCTCAATTCGGAGATGAGGATGATATTTTATCCGCGCTTCTGAGTTCACCAATGAAGTATGGATAAAAAAATGGTTGAATTTCTTGATCTGATCTGGAATTTGAGAATTCATTGGTTTAGTTCAAATTTATTTTGGCTGTGAGGATCCAAATATAGCTTAAATGCCAGTTCTGCTTCAGATAATACATGATTGAAAAAGCTATTAATTAATCTGAGCCTAGTTCTTCTACAAATCAATCAAGTTATTTTTTTTTTTCTAATTTCTTATTACCTGATGATGATTTAGTCTTTTTAGACTATTTCTAAGGGGTAAGCATTAATTAATTTGTTTTTCTTAGTTATCTCAAATTGATATTTGAATTCAGTGATGACAAGTCTGCAAAATGGATGCACTGTGAATCCAGGAACCTGTTTAAGGGAGAACCCCCTGTGTGAAGCAGTGCTAACGTGACATCAAAATACAGATACTTCTGAGAAATTCAAATTTTCAATTTGAGCTTGTTGGATGTTTATAATAATGAGATATGTGTTTTTGTAATTTTGATTTGGGTCTGAGTTTAACTATCCTCTTGCTGAATTCATATTGGTAAGAGGCTGAAAAACTCAGAAATTGAGTGTTGCTATCAGCTTCGGCTCTTGATTGTTGTGAGTTGGGAGTTAAATGACAGCACTAAATTTTGACAAATCAGCCTCTGAATTTTTCAATTATCATATGATGACGCTAATAAAACTTGATTTATGAAATGAAAAAGGAACTATAAATTTCATATTATCAACACATCATTGATCTAGCTTAATATATTTCCATTTAAAATGGCCTGTGTGCAACTCAAAATAAAGATACAAAAATACATAATATTTATTATTAAAGTACTGAGCTACATATTTTGTAATGAAGTATCTTTCTGTACAACACATAATATATGGCATGTGTCTGACTGAAGGATTTCTTCATCTAGTTCGAAGTTGAAAAAACCTGAACCTGTTTCCTATCCCAAAAACAATTAATAAAAATAAAGCGATTTTCTATTGACAATTGCATCAAGACCAACTGCCCCAGCATCGTAAATTCGAAATTGATCTTAGAGTACTTCCCTTGTATTTTGTGGTCCACCTTAGTAAATTAAAAATGTAGAGAGATAATTGTAGAGTTTGGCTTAAAAAAAACGTGCAACTCAAAAGGCATCAGATCAATGATCACTTGCTCCTGGTGGAGCGGAACTTGATGATGTACTGTTGCTAATTTTTCCAGCATTTGCTCCAAGGCATGGATCAGGGAATTGAGTTCCTGAGACGTCTCCATGAACATTGGTGCAGAATGAGGTTATTTCGTCAACAGCTGAAGTAGGCTTTAGGTTGATGTCCTGTAGTTTGACGTTCTGGCATGGTGAATGCTCGCTGCAATCTAGTTTCACTGCTATTGGAGTATTTGAGGTTCCTTTGATGCGACTAAAGGTGATGTCGCTTATCTTCACTTGAGATGGCTGCAGGTTAAACGTTTGATACATTAAAGATGTCTTGTGCTAAAGGTATGTTAGATTATTCTTTGACATTAGTTTAATGTATAATTCCTGTGTTGCCAGCATTTACGTACCGCATGGGTGGTGCACTCGCCATTTGGACAGTACTTTTGGTCAATGATGATTGGGTAGGAGACGTTATTCATAGTAACATCCTCAAAAATTATGTTTGAAGCCTCGCTTGGTGGTGCTCCAGGCCATGATTTGATCCTAACCCCATTGGTTGCACCGTCAATGGTACAGCTCTTCACGTGAATGTTTGCAACATTCTCTTCATTTTTGTATTTTCCCAAGCTTCCAATGCTGCTCAAGATAATTAAAAATCAAGGTTTGTTATTAATTTGCTGCATTGATATTACTTATATTTAACACATTATAGTGCTATATGTAGTTGATACTTGATAGTGCTATGCGCGCTTAATTATCTGACACATGACCGTGTAAATTACCTGATACCATGACCAGGACCACATTTAATGCCTGATATCGTAACATCTTTGGTGCCTGGGCCAATGGAGATGCAATCATCGCCTGTGCCAATGTCGACGTTGTTGATGGTAATATTAGTGGAGCCACTAAGGTGGATGCCGTCTGTGTTTTTGCTATTGCAGGGCGCCGATAATTTGATGTTCTCGATAATAATACCTTGGCTGTGGTGGAGAGCCATATGGAAAAATTTGCTGTCTTTGATTGAGATGTCCCCGATTCTCCCAACAACACATTTCGTGAGGCGCATAGACTGTATGCAAATATAGCGTCAATGTTCAATATTCAGTGAGCATACATACAAACAAAGCCCTTTACCTGTATGTGCAATTTTTTTTTTTCTTTTGGCCTGGAAAGTTTTTTTTTTATTTTTAGGCACTTAATAGACTAATATTATGAGATCAAATTTTAGATAATAATTGGCCTATTTTCATTGAAAATCTGCAATAAATGAATTGTATACACAACCAAAACCATATGGTAATGAATTCAATTTTTCTGTCAGAACTGAAAATGTTACAAAATTGAGAAAAAGATAGATATGCGATCTAATGTCCTAATTATTTCATGAAATCAACACGACTTACTATCGGCTTATCGTGGGTCTCTAGTGGCCATGAGGACTGACCTTTCCCATCAAGGATACCGCCGCCTTTCACAACCATCTCATGCAGAGAATCAAACTCGATCCAAGCATTATCAGGGATTTCTTTGGCATCTGCTGGAGCCTCCAGCGTACCTTGGATATCAAAAGTAATATGTGAACCTTGGCATGGACCTTCAAATGTAACTTGACCGAGCTTATAGGTGCCTTTAGGCACTAAAATAGTCGGTCTGCCTTTAACTTTGCACGCTGCTTTAAATGCGTCTAGAAAGGCCTAAAAAGGAGCCAAGATGAAGAGGTGAAAAATTGCGATGGTTTTTTCTGCCAACAATTCAATATATATGCCTGGACAGTAGATATTTTGATAGTAAAAAGAGTGTTGTGCTACTAAGAGTACTTATAACATTTACCTTGCTATTTGCACTTGCGCTTGCGCTACATGATGCAGAGTACTTGGTCACATCAAAGCTATCTGAGCCAGTCGATCCAGTTGAGGCAGTAGAATCACTCGACTCATCAGCTGGCGGTGCTTCTTTTTTACTAGCCGTTGCCAAGGCCAAGCAACTAATAAGAGCTATCTTGAACAACATTGAAGAAGCCATCATTGGGGTTACCTGTGTCAGGTTAAATATTTTCTCTATATCGATCTAACCGTATGATGAATATATATATAAGGAGCTCTGTGTAAGAGGAATGCAAAAGTTTTGCGGAAGACGAATGCTTGATTGAAGACTTTGTTAAAAATAGAATCTGTGAATAAATAACCTATGGACAGACGTTAATTCCTGCAAGATCCTTTCACAATCGTGTGTATTATTTTCCCATTTTTGACGTAATTAGATAGTAATAACTGTCAACTGCTTTTAAAAGCAAAGGCTAATGTACTTCATGTATTTACCAAGCACCAAGATGAATGCATTTGCAGTTATTTTATACGTTTGTAATTAATGTTTATATTTAATTCTTGTCACATTTCTTAATGTAGAATCACCAAAACCGACATATTATCTCTGTAGTTTGTACTTAGCCCTGGAACTTATTCTCGCATAATCATAAATTAAAATGCATCAAATAATAAGCTTACGAGTTAATTCATGATATTGGATATGCAATCCAAATCATTGTGTCGCAGTTCTGCTTTTTGAACTAAAAAGTACCTCAAAGGAGGTATCAACTTCTGTAATTAATTAATACTAGAGTGGATCATCGAGCTTCGCTCGATACATGAATTTTTATTGTATTAATATTATAAATGATAGAAAAATACTAATGAAGTAATAAACTTTAATTTAAGCCGAAAGAAAAAATGAGATTTGTAACATAACTAGCAAATTTAGAATTTATTAAGGGAATTTAATTAATAAAATAAAGAGTTATCCATAAAATCGACCTCAAATTCATACGCATAAATTGATTCGAATTCGAAATCTTTGATTTTTGTGTAATATCTAAGCTTATATTTTATTATTCTAGTAAAATTTAAAGCTTAATTAAAATTTAATCCAATACTAAAATTAATTTAAGATTTAATGAAACAAAATGTATAAACAATTTATATGAGTAGCAGCATCTTTGGATATAAAGATCCTGCCACACAAAGCCACAGAAGATCCGAAGGATCTAAATAAAAAGAAAAAAAATTTCGGAGAAGTCTCTCTTTCTCTTCGTTTCATCGCGCTGTCTCTCTCTCTTTCTTCTTTTCTCTTCTTCTTCGTTCTCTCCGATCAAGCAGCTCTCTTCCTCTTATTTTTGCGGTGCGGTAAATAGTAAAAATGGAGGCGGAGGGAAAGCTGGGCCTAGCCAATCCTCCTCCGCCATGTATCCCCTTTTTCCTTCGTTCTTATCCGATTCAGTCGGATTTGAGACGAGGTGGACTTTAAGAGTAGTAAAAAGATCGCGATGGGTAAATCGTCGCCGTTCCCTTCTCTCTTCTTTATTTTATAATTTTCTTTGGATTTGGGATATTTAAGGAGGTTTCTCTGTTGATGTCGGTTTGGTTGGCTTTGAGGAAAAACCGAGGGAAAAAGAAAGAGGGAAAGAGAAGGAAACAGTAGGGGAAAACTTAGAGATCAAAGGTATAGCTCTATGTTTTCTATTTTGATTTTTCTCGGATTTTTGAGGAATTATTCCGGAAATTTCTTTGGGCATTTTCTATGCTTAAATCTTGATTTAAAGGGGTTTATAGGGGTTGTTAAGAGTATGCATGAGGTCGTTGATGCTTACTGTCAAGAAAAAAGAGTTAGGATTTTGTGTTTACTGATTAAACTAGGATTTATTCGGGTTATTAACTGTTAATTATGGGATTATGCTTAATAACAGTGGGGAATGAATGTTTAAAATGCTTTTGGTGATGGATTTAACTTATAGAATGTTAACTTTTTGTTATAACTTAGATTGTTATACTGATTTGAGGGGTATGGGTATACGGGTTGAATGAAAACGATGTTAATTTGATATTGTTCTTGAGTTTTTAGTTAAGGAATGGCTTACTGGGTGTTTGCGATGTTGTGTGCAGGCGATTAGAGTTGTGGTACCAGTTTTTGCATCACTGGTACCCATTCTGGTACCTGTCTGGTACGGTGACTGAGTTTCAGGGACTGTTTCGTGAAAAGTTTTGGGTCTGAGGACTTGTTTGTGAGAGAAAAAGGACCTAAATGTGAAGAAAAGGACCTAAACATAAATAAAAAGGGCTTGGTTGTGAAATAAAATGATTTGAGGTCATTTTGAGAAGTTTTCGTTGAGTTATTGGGTCGGGTTTCTGTGTTGTCGGACTTTGTCGGAAACCGACTTGGATCCGTTGGTCTGGCTCAGGTCAAATGGATCAGTTTGACCTGGCTCAGCCGTTTCACCTTTTTGGGCTGGTTTTTGCGTGTGGGCTTGGTTGCGGGAAAGAAAGAAAAAGAAAAAAAAAAAGAGATGTTGGGCTTCTCTTTCTGTTGGCCCAGTGCGGAAAAAAAAAATGTGAGATAGATGTTGGCCCGAATACTTATATACTTAAATCTAATTTAATTAGATTTAATAATTTGATAATTAATAAACTTAATCTATGATTAAGTTAAAACTAATGTGGCTTAATAAATAATTAAAGGAAAGGCCAACGAAACGTTTGGGTATACCTTTAATTAGTCGGTTTTCGGGAAATGATGAGAACAGTCCGAGTGAAATCCAGAACAGATACAAATCACCGACTTTCTGATCCCAACAATTAAAACAATAAAAATTTGAATCTTGAATTTTCATATTTCTTATTTTATAAATTATATTGAGTTTAATGTTTTATGATTTTCCTAATATCTATTTTATAATTAAAATTTTTGAATTTCAAAACATTAGTAAAAATCTAAATTTAAATAAACTTAATTTAAACAAAACTAATTTGAATAAAATTTAAATATACCTATTTAAATAAAACAAATTTAAATATATTTATTTGATTAAAAATTTAATTTAAATAGAGTTAACTAATTTAAATTTACTAATTAACTTAAAATTTATTTTCTAAAATTTAATTTTCGAAATTTATATCTATTTATTTATTTATTAATTTATTTACTCAAAAAAAAACTAAAACTAATTTAAATAAATAGTAATAAATAATTTATTTAAATCTTGAATTATACTAAAAATAAATAATAAAGAATAAAGTAAATAAAAATCTATTAAACTATAATAACATAACTAATGAGGAATCAATAAATAAAATTTAAAGAACTATTGAGAAACACCAGTAATTACTATATTCGATATTATTTAATTTTACCAATTAATTTAAGGATTTTATTTTAGTGGGATACTAGGAAATCTAAGTTTCTAAGTTAAATAACTAATTATTTTGAAACCGTTAGTTAATTCTCAACGGTTTTTGATTTTACAGGGAATTGGACAGATCCGGAAGCGGATAACGATAAAGGTGCGGAACATGGATATCTATAGAAATTATAGTTCGGTAAAATTTAAATTAGTGCATAGCATGTTGGATGCCGACTTGAATGCATTAATTATTGATCATATTAGTTATAGAAACAGATATTACAACTCAAATAAAAAGTATCATGTTGAGTTAAGTCTCCATTATTGAAAATTTGAATATTAATGAAGTCAGGCAAGTTTGTTTATCATTTGATTTATTGAACGGCATTGTATCAGTTCAATTAATGATTATTGCCTGTTATGATGAATTTCGAAAGTCTTGAGAAGTTAATGATAATGGATGGAATTTAAAAGAAATTAAACCACTCTCCAAAGTCGGTCGGCCACCGGCTTTGGCCAGTTCGATAGTACTATACGGATATGGAATCCCTTCCGCTTGTCAGGGCCCGGGATTTTTAAATCTCTACGGCCTGCCCTGTCTGGGGAAGATCTCTCTCCGCCTGTTCATACTAGTTGAGTTGGGAGATCTGAGTGTGTAATTAATTATCTTTATATGACTTATGATTTGACGGATCAGACTTTGCTGATTCTCTTGATTTATCTGTTGTGCATGTGTTACACAGATGGTGCTGATAGGTCCGGTTTTACTTCGTTGCACGGTAGGTTCTTAGATAATTATATTGCATTACTTTTTAAGTATAATTGTTCTTAAAATTCATTTAATTAAATACTTATCTATTATTTTATTATTATTCATATTATTTTTACGGGATTAATTCTGGACTTAGATGTCAACTAGAAATCCACGTCTGGAACTAAAACCCGCACTGAGAAATTATTCTCACTCCGTTTGTTTTGCATGTACCTCGATGGTTGGGGGTTCCAGGGTACCCACAGGCCGATGAGGGGTCCCCCGCTCTTCGTGATTGTTGGATCGCATGTTCATCTGCATACTTTTGTTCCTCATATGCATACTTCCCTTACGTATCATGTTTCTATGTCTCCTAACGGTGTATATTTTTATCTCGAGTATACTCCTCCTCCACCTCCTGCGCCTGCTCCACCTCCAGTTCCAGAGCCTTCGGTACCTTCCACCCCAGTGATAGTTGTGAGTGACTCCGATGATGAGGGTATCATCTTGGAGTAGTGTGTGTATTATGTGTGTTTTTGAGACTTATTAGGATAGTTTGGAGGTGAGATGGACTAAAATTTTGGTACACTAGTCTAGACTTTATTCTTATGTGAGCTAGACTAAGTGTTGTTTATAGAGAGTCCATTCTCAGGGTTTGTGGTCCTTCTGATATGAGCGTGTTGAGTACTTATGCTACTGTGATCTTGTACTATATGTATTTTATATGATAGTGTGAGAGTTGTGATTTTTGGACTGGATTTGCTTGTGTTGTGATTTGTTTGGTATGTTTCAAATCACTCAGTCTCATATTGACATGTTTACTTTTAAAAAAAAAAGGGCAGAGTTGTTAGGTTAAGATTTAAGTTAAAGCCTTACGACAATACTAATCTTGTGTTATCGTGGTGGGAGTTGTCATATTCAGAGACGGGATGTGACAAGATTACACATAAACTAAAATTTTAACTGAGATATTATCAAGGAACAATGAGATGGCACACCATTATAATCATTGATCAGTAACAAAATATATAATATAGAGAGAGAAGGCATGGAAAAAAATATTAAAAAATCATGTATCTTTCAAAAGAAAAATACAATATTTTCTAAATATACTATGTTTTAAAAGGAAATATTTACAATTTATATCTAAGGAAAAAAGCCAACCCAATTATAAATTATAAATATCAATCGATCAACATCAACATATCAACATAAAAAAACAAAAGAGAAAAATATGATTGCAACATGGTATCTTTTAAGAAATGATATTTGGCGACCAAACAAAGCACCATATATATATATATATATATATATATATATATATATATATATATATATGTACTCTTAGTCTAAAATTTATGTTGGACATATTATTTTGAATAAATATCACGATCATATCAATAAGATATGAATATATTAAAATAATATGTCCAACAATATTATCTCATAGAATGAATTTTGAGTTTTCCAAATATATGTCCAACATAATTTATAATATTTTTAGCTTAACTATTACAAATTGACAATGAAAATGAAAATAGGAAGGGGTCAAAAAAATCAGAAACAAAACAATGTACTGCCATATTATTGTCTGTCGGTGAAGTGGGTCAATTTTATGAGGAATAATACCCAGTACACAAATAGTTATAGATTATCAATATTTGAAGTGTCGAACTACATTTAACTAAACAATCCCGACACTCACACATCTTTATTTATAATATTGATGTGTGTGTATTTCTAATAATATGGTTATTCTTTTCTAAACTTTTGAATTTAGTTTTTTAACATTCTAAATAGGAACAATGATAATTACTACAGTATTCAATATTGTAGTATTACAAAGTACAAACTATTTACATTTAGGATTTTCTGATTGAAAAACTAACAAATAAATTTATGTTGAGAATGTCATATTTAAAAGAAACTTTTTGTCCCAATTGTATTGAACATGTCGTGGCTCCTACAAATAAATTAAGAATACTATAATATATTAATTTTGCAATGGAACTGATTATTAAAACAGACAAAGGTAATGCAAACATGAGACAATTTTTGTGGTTCCAACAAGTATAAAGCAGAAGACCGAGTAAAATAATTACCGAAATTTAATAGAAACAATAAAAGATCAGAAGAGAATCCTGAGGCTGTATAATAAGTTGGTGTTGTTAGTTTACAAGAATGAAAGGGAGAAGCTGATGATGAGACTCAATTTCCGATATTTTCAGGCCCTTGATCAAATATTAATTTAGCAAGAAAGTTGAATTCATCCCCAACGTTAAATTATTCTAAAATTAAATTAACAAGTGAATTCAGCCCCAAATTTTTTTTTTTAAAAAAAAAAAGACAAATGCATCGCATTAACAAATTATTCTAAAACTCAAATTGATATTTTCCGTAAGTATTTTTTTTTTTATGTCATCAAACTGAGGTTCTCCCTTGTACTATTGTACAGGGACAAAACAGGGCACAAATGCCATCGTACATTGTTTTTTCTTTCTAAAAGTAGTTGGCAGGTATTTCTAACTAATTTCAGCAAAAATGGATAAATAATACATGCGATTCTGAGTGGATCTGTAGAACTCAACGGTCGTCCATAGGTTGATAGGTGTCCGTTGCTCGACGATTCAATATAAATACAGTCTGCGCAGGCAAGCATTCTTTGTCCGAGGCAAGTTTTCAGTTCCTCTTATACAGAGGAGCTTGTATCCTTCTACACAAAGGTTCTTGTATCTTTATCCTTGTATCCTGTTATCCCTATGATCGATGGCTTCTTCAATGCTGTTCAAGATAGCTCTTATCAGTTGCTTGGCCGTGGCGACGGCTCATAAAAAAGCTGCACCACCAGCTGGCTCAAGTGGCTCTACCAACTCAACTGGCTCGACTGGCTCAAATATCTTTGATGTGACCAAGTACTCTGCATCGACTAGTGCAAGCGCAAGTGCAAATAGCAAGGTCAATGTCATACATGCTCCTCTATTGTTACTCATCGAATTTTCTGAAATGCACAACACCCTTTTAACTATCAATTATCAAAAAATCTACCTATATAGACAGAAACCATCTTTAATTCTAATTAATGCACAATAGAGAAACTTATATATCTTTTCATGCCTTTATCTTGGCTCCTTTTTAGGCCTTCCTAGACGCATTTAAAGCAGCGTGCAAAGTTAAAGGCAGACCGACTTTCTTAGTTCCTAAAGGCACCTATAAGCTCGGTCCAGTTTTATTTGAAGGTCCATGCCAAGGCACACATATTACTTTTGAAATCCAAGGTACGCTGGTGGCTCCACCAGATGTCAAAGCCATCCCTGGTAATGCTTGGATCGAGTTTGATTCTCTTCATGAGATGGTTTTGCAAGGCGGCGGTGTCTTTGATGGCCAAGGTCAGTCTACATGGCCACTACCCAGCCACAATAAGCCGATTGTAAGTCTTGTCGTCTCACCATGCACTGATTAACATCTCATATACATGTTGGTTATTATATTACATAGCTATCATTTTTCGATTTCCAACATTTTTGGATAAGAGTTAAATTGAATTCATTACTATAAGGTTCCGTATAAACTTTTACAGGTTTACAATGAATTTAAGTCATATGTTTTGTCTAAAATCCTATCTCCTTATAATAAAGCATACTACATAATGCCTAACAATATAAACTTTTCCAAAAAAATAAAAGAAGAAGAAGAGAAAGAAAACTGCATATGATAATGTGTACAAAAAAGTGGTTTGTATGCTTGTATGCTCAGTGAACATGGAACAACATATATTGACGCTCTATTTGCACGCAGTCTATACGACTCATGAAATGTGTCATTGGGAGGATCACCAACATCACATCCAAAAACAGCAAATTTTTCCACATGTCTCTTCACCACGCCGAAGGTATTATCATCGAGAACGTCAAAATCATGGCACCCGGCCATAGCAAAAACACAGACGGCATCCACATTAGTGCCTCCAGTAATATTACCCTCAACAATATCGACATTAGCACGGGCGATGATTGCATCTCCATTGGCCCAGGCACCAACAATGTCATTGTAACAGGCGTTAAATGTGGTCCTGGTCATGGTCTCAGGTAATTTACTTAGTCATGTGTTAGATAATTAGGCTCGCATTGCGCTATTTCAAGTATCAACTACGTACGTATATCATGTGTTAAACTTAAGTAACATCCAGCAAATTCATAACCTTGATTACTTTTTTTGAGCAGCATCGGAAGTTTGGGAAAATATAAAAATGAAGAGGATGTTGGAAACATTCACGTGAAGAATTGTTCCCTTACCGGCACAACTAATGGTGTTAGGATCAAGTCGTGGCCAGGAGCACCACCGAGCGAGGCTTTCAACATAACTTTTGAGGATGTTACCATGAACAATGTCTCCTACCCAATCATCATTGACCAAAAGTATTGTCCAAATGGCGAGTGCACCACCCATGCGGTATGTAAATGTTGGCAGAACACAGAAATTAGCTTGAGAAATTAAAATTATATAAGACATCTTCTTTAATGTGCCAAACATTTAATTCGCAGCCATCTCTAGTGAAGCTGCGCGACATCCGCTTTAGTCGCATCAGAGGAACCTCAAACACTCCGGTTGCAGTGAAATTGGATTGCAGCGACAAGGAGCCATGTCAGAATGTCAAGTTACAGGACATCAGCCTAAAGCCTTTGACTTCAGCTGTTGACGAAATAACCTCGTTCTGCACCAATGTTCATGGAGCTGTCTCGGGAATTCAAAACCCCGATCCATGCCTCGGACCACATGCTGGAAATAGCAGCAACAGTACTGATTCATCTTCCGCTCCATCACCAGCACCATCTGATGATTGATCGGAAACTATTGATTGCTCGTTTTTGAAGCTGAATTATACAATTCAGATATATCTGAAATTGTTATTTTCCTACTCCACGAGATATATACAACAAAAATATGAAGCAAATCCCGAATATTAAGGGAAGTTGCTTCTTTTGCATTTAAGTAAACATGTAAAACTTTGTAATGGATGGACTCAGAAATCAATTCGGATTATTGGGCTTGCTAACTTTGAAAATAAAATGTTTATTTTCCTTATTACTTTATATTAAATCAAAGACAAAGATCAAATTTCAGCTTTAAAGATCAATCAAGGATTATCTTCAAAAAAAATATCAATCAAGGATTTCTTAGCCGTGTAAAAACCGCAATTCACGTTATTAATATTCGGCCTAATCATTTACTTAAATATAATTATTTGAATGAAGCTAATAGTAGCTTATTATTTGGCCTAATCATTTACTTAAATTAATATTAAAAAAATATTAGCATTATTAATGAATAAACTGCAGCAATAAAAAATGAATAAACTACAAATAGATAAAAAGACAAATGATTATTTTAATTCATCTCTTCCATTTTTTTCTTAATTGGCCATCCAAATAATATTTTTTCTTTATGAAATAACACCCTTTCTAATTTTTCTTTCCAAAAAAAATTCTTCATTCCTTATTTCCAAACCATCCAAATAAGGCCAAGAAGAAGAAGGAGGAGGGTCAAATTAAGGCCCTCCCGTCAGTTAATTTTCTGCCAGAATTTTAATTCACAGACCACCAAACTCTCTTTCTCTATCTCTCACGTGCCCAATATTTTCTGTAATCTGAGAATCTTTTGTGAATTGTGACTCCCTAGCTATCAGAACTAATCCAACAAACTGTAATCTCGCTGTCTGACTAGAAAATATCCAGACTTCTTCCTGTGTTTAAAAAAATTTAGAAGAATAGTCAGAAACAGAGAGACAACACAAATATTACTTTCGCTGGAAACAACAGAGAAATATCAATTTCAAAACTTTTGTTGAAAAATTAATTTCATCGTACAGAATACAGATACTACGGATATTCGGATGGGATGAGAGATATTCCGACTGCCGGGCTTGGATTACAACCATAAAAATTCTCTCGCACCAGTCCTAATTTTTTACCAAGTTTTTGTTATACTGGTTGAATTTTCATGTACACATATATAACTTACAAACATGTTTTGTTATATATATATATAATTTAATTATAAATACTTTTTACAAGAAAGTATGTATCTTAAAATATTTTTGGGTAAAAACAAGAAAGTACGACAAAAATATTTAGACGTACGATAAGATAAACTCCTACAAAGTTTCTAAATATCATTTGAATTTACGTCTTTCATCTTAGTCTTCAATATGTTTGTAGCAGAAAAATCCTTAAAACAATATTCTTCAATAAACATCAGAGTTGACCTCAAGTCAATAAGAACATTCTTTTTTCTTCAAAAAATAACATAACGTCCTTTTACCTAATTTACTTTTCAAAGATTTAAAAGAATGTTTTGTATTTCTACAAAAATATAAAAAATTCGAAATCCATATAGTGACTATTGTGCTCCCTAATCTATCTCTTTGACTCATTATTTGAGAAGCTGTGTGACTGTGTGAGGATGAAATAAGGTTTTACTTCACTCCTGAAAGCACCAATAAATAAATTTAATTTAAGATTAAATTTATAATATTTTTTATTTAGAATTAATATAATAATCTTACTGCCTAAGTTAATATATCACTATTATATTTCTAGTATAAATATATATAACCAAAAAAAATTAGACCAAATTCTCTAAATCCTAAATCCTAAATTTTGGAGAACCACTAGATCACAGCTAGATTAAATTTGGATTGTCTAATTCCAAATCATCTCCTGGGATAACTGATTTTCTTCGTTCAAGCTCTACCAATCTAGCATTAAATCGAGAATGGGTGACGCAGAAGCTCCATCCGCTCAAGTACCATTGTTCCAACTGATATTGAGCTCCATTAACCGCCTTGATTTTTCATGGTGAAAATCGGCTTTTCTCATTTACCATGACTTGCGTCTTAAGATGCAGTGATGCAAATCTTTTTTTTTTTTTTTTATTCACATACATCACAGATGACGTACTTTTTAAAAAATGTGTCTCAAACAAAATCTAAATAGTAACCTAGAAGGCTAGAGGTGAAGTACTACATATTTTATTACAAAATACCCAAAATATAACTGTTAAAAAAATATAAGAAAAACTGCAACTATATATCCTAAGTGAAAAACAGAAAACCAAGTTTGTCATACCACACTTGGTATCACCACTTCAAACAAAAAGTTTTATTTTGTTGAGGCTTTAAAATGCAAATTACATTCTTAATTTGCCCCTGTTTTAATACACACCGACCACATTATTTCTTTTAAAGCTTTTCCTTTCAGGAATAATGTCAATTTTTACTTAAGTAAAAGGTAATGAGTAATGACAAGTCATTACGTACTTTACTTCTTTTTTTGTTTTATTTGAGTTATACGAACTCTATATCTGGCGATCAAAAAACTTATATCTACAAACTTTTCTCATTTCTTGTACTTGAAATATGCATGTAAACCCCTACAACACTCAGAATTAATTATTATATATATAATAACAATGTCGAGTCATATATATACCATAAAGTAAAATTGTCACAGAAAATCCAGACTTTAGATATGTAATAAATTTCTCATCCCGTGCCGGCGTGTCCTCTAGAATGACTCTATAAAAAGAGGCTGGAGTAGCACTCTTCAAGTAGGAAAGAAAGGAGAAGAGAAATACAAACAATTAACTAATTAAGATGAAAAAAAATCTCTCCATGTTATTCATGTTGTTCTTAATAATCTCAAGTGGCAGTCTGATGCTATCTTCTACGGAAGCCACTGCAACCCCAGACAAAAGCGGTACTAGCTCTCTCTCTCACTCTCTCTCACTAGTCTCACACACACACATATACATAGGTGAAGGTGATAAGTGTGCGCGCGCATGCACTCACACAAGCCAGCAAGCATAAGAAATGATGAAAACCCATTTATGATCCAAATAATATGTGTTAAAAATTCGCTACAAAGCAAGGAGACATCAGAGATTCTTATATGCACAATCACTTCCAAAATATTAGTGTTATATATGCAGATGCAGCCATGCAGGGTCATTAATCCTTCTTTCTTTTTCATGGACTAACTAATTTCAATTACATGCGATGTTCTGTAACTGTTAGGTCAATTAAGTGGCAACGCCGCAACGATCAACCCAGGTAACCCCAACAGGCCTGTCTGCATCAAGCGTCCCTGCACTCCAGGCGGTCCTTACACAGGCCCAAGATCTCCCCCGACCAACTAAATTTAAGAACAAAAATAAATAATAGTATACAAGTTATTATTAATTATCGAATAACAATGATAATGGCCAGGGGCTATTTACTATTTACGGAAAGATGGAACAGTACTGAAGAGACCTCCAATCTGTGTGACTGTGTGTCACTTAATAATTTAATAAAGAGAGGGCGTAAAATCTTTGACTGCATGCTTATGTACTTTTATCTGTCAAGGCCTTTTTGTACGATACTATGTTTGTATAAATAATTGCCTCATGGCTTCTTTGAATCTGGAATTTTATGCTTGAGCTTGTGTTTGTGAATGTGACTATTTGTACTTTTTAATCAATTTAATCTGGCATACCATGAAAATTAAGCGAAGTTGCTTTATTTTTGTTTTAAGTAAAAATGGAAAACTTTGTAATGAATGAACTTGGACATCGATTGGGATTGTTGGAGTTGCTGCAATTTCGAATACAAAATGTTTATATTTATTTTATTTACTATTATTATTATTGTGAGATAGACAGAGATCTTTAAACGTTAAATATCAATCAACAATTTGTTACCTGTTTTGAGTCAAAGACCACCACTCAAAATGTGCTATTCAGAACTACTGAATTAAATGATAAAAGGTCAAATTGTCGTATATATTTGAAACAGTAGATCTAAGCAAATTAAATAAACGTGAGAGAAAAAGAAAAGGTCAAATTGGCGTATATATTGGGTACAAGAAAAAAGAGTGGCTGGTTTACTCTGTTTGTGATACTGGGAATTTCTTTAATCTCCTTTTCTCACACGATTTCCAACACAAAAAATATATACATCTGTTTTTCTCTGGTTTATTAAAAAAAATAAACAATGAAGAAAGAAATCATAAAATCTATGTTTTGTACTCTGACCAACCGCGTATGGCTGCTGGTATACTGGCAATGTCATACTGATTGGCACAGTATATTGTCACAGTATATGTAAGCGAGAAATAACACCACATATTTTGCATTCTTAGGAAAAATGTAAGCATTAAATGTAAATATCATGACCATGCATAAAAATGTTTTACTCATCTGAAGTGACTCTGTGCAAATAAATTTTTTGTGATTACATCATAAATGTTGTCGTTAAGTTTTTTGCGTTTTTCTTTTTATTTTTCCGTTTCTTGAGGGTGAGGGGATAGAAATGAGTTCATACATCTAGTGGTGACAAATAAAAATACAAATGAAATAAACATTTCATCATAAAACTCGTGATTTAGAAATTGATAAATTAATTAAGATTTGAATGGATGAGGAATTCCCATTTTAAATTTGAATGGGCGAATTTCCCTTCTTAATCTATATTCCTTGTAGGAGGATTAACAGAGTGCTTGTGTACCCTGTAGTTAATCATGGATATCTAAAGCTACAGCCACTACACAATATAGCCCCAAAAGAGCCTCCTCAATGTGTGCGAGCTCGAACGGCACAACACGGGGAATTGAAAAACTAACAAAAAAAAAAAAAAAAGGAAACAACTTCAAAATTCTAGTGCTGCAGACAAGGATTTGGTTTCTGGATGCCAAGAGCCAGTCCCAGCACGTTGGAGCAAATTGAGTCGATGCTATGCACGGGAGAAGAAAAGAGAGGTTTTAGGTTGATATCTATCAGACGGACACCTTTGCATGGCACCAACTTACTGCACTTCAGCGTCACTGCATCTTGTGTGTTTGATGTTCCTTGGATATGCTTGAAAAGGATGTCATAAAGCTTCACTCTTGAAGGCTGCACCATTGTGACAATAATTTTACAAGAATTGGTCAAATTGTTTGCTAGATAATTAATTGCTGGAGTAATGTAAGGAGAATAATTAATATGCTTATGATGTTGTTTATTTACTGACTAATTGTTTGAAAGAAAAACTAGTACCTCATTCGGATTGCATTGATTATTTGGGCAATAATCTTGGTCAATGATAATCGGCCGGGATACATTGTCTAATTTGATGTTCTCAAAAGTAATGTTGAAGGCCTCACTAGCTGTTGACCCTGGCCAAGTCTTAATCCTGAGTCCATTGGTTGTGCCAGAAATCGTGCAGTTCTTCACCTTGATATGTGCAACATTATCTTCGTCTTGGTATTTTCCAAGACTACCAATGCTAGAAAATAGAAAGAAAAAATAAAATACCCTTCACATAAGCTTGACAACAAAGAGGAAACAAGTAAAAGGTAATTCTGATTGAATATCTAATAATCATATAGATCTCTACCTGATGCCATGCCCAGGACCGCAACGCACATTAGCTACAGTTATGTTGTAAGATCCTGGGCCGATGGAGACACAGTCATCACCAGTGGAAATTGTGAGGCCGGTGATTCTGACATGGGAGGAGCCACTGATGTGGATGCCATCAGTGTTTGGGCTGTCAAAGGGAGCTGTAATTGTAATTGCTCTGATGACCACATTGTCACTCTGATGGATAGCAATATGAAAGCCCTTGCTATCTTTAATTGACAAGTTGGTAATTCTCCCTTTATTGACCTTCATGAAGTGTATTGACTACAAGCATATAAAGTTAAATTTAGATTTTAGAAATTCATTATGATGAACTTTTCTTAAATAAAAAAAAAAAATTGTGTAAGATACTAGAGAGAGTTATGCGCAGTATCTTACAATGGGCATATTCTTCTTTTTCTGAGACCATGCATTGGCACCTTGGCCATCGAGAACTCCACCTCCTTCAATAACAATGTCGTTGAGCTCCTGAAATTCAATCCATGCTTCATGTTCCTTGTCCCAGTCTGATGGAGCAACTAGGGTTCCAAGGAACTTTAACTTGTGTTGTCCTGGTTTGCATGGTCCAGCAAAGGTCAATGGGGCAACCTGAAAGGTGCCCGTTGGAACTATCAGCGTAGCATTTCCATTAAACTCACACATTGCTTGCCAAGCATCCAGAAATGCCTACAAAGAATCAGAAGGGATCTTTAACTACAAGTACTCTCAAAAAACAAGCTAACAATAATGCATTAAGTTCATGTACTGATTGAACAAATGTTTAACTGATTTTTTTACCTTTTTATTGCTGTCGAAACTTCCTTTAGGCGATGCAGAGTACTTGGTCACATCAAAATGAGGTCCACTGCCAAGAGTTACTACAGCCATTGTCAAGACAAATAAACAAACATTGACTACCTTTTGGAAAGCCATTTATCAATTAAGCCGTGAGCTAGAATGGGAGCACCAAATAGTAGGAGAAGAGGGATTTACACATCAATGAGTTACAAGTAGTTCAGCTTTATGGGTGCTTATATTATTATATGCTATAACAGATTCTTGTTACATTTTTATCTAAAGAAGAGGATGCAAAGATACCAGTTACAACAAATCTCCCCCAAGCTCGTTTCTTCTCTCTAATTCAACTAAAAGTACTACTTTTTCGCTTACAGATGCATTTAGTTTTGTTCTTGGCTAATTTTGCTACCTAACTCTATATATAGTAAAGAATAAAAGTAAAAACATATGCTTGAGCCGTTCAATAATTCATAGTTCAGAGTTCAGACAGAACTGGCAAATTAAGGCATACAAATTATAATCTGCATAGCAGCACTAATGTAAATAATTTCAGAGTTTACAACATTCAAGCTTGAATCATGATCAATCAAATCCCTTCATAATTTTAAATGAACGATCCAGATTTAAGTCGGTTTAAAATTTCAGTCCACCATAGAATTACCCATATATATATTGATCTCATTTAACCGTCATACACTGATACAGTGATACACATCACATCTTGAATAAAATTGCAATTAATTTATTAATTCTCACAGAATTCAAAAAACAATAATTAATAATAATAATAATAATAAATAATTGGGGTTCTCTAACACCGTGTCTTCCCTTTTGGTTTAGTCCCTTCGGAGAGCTCTAGAGCACTCTCCTCCTATGGATGATGGCGCTTAAGCTTAGAATAACCGCTCCTACTTCCGCGAGGCGACAAGGTGTCATCTTCCCTCTCTGTATTTCCTCCCTCCTTCTCCTCGTCTTCCTCTTTCTCTCCTCTCGGCTCACCCCGCGGTCACCAGATCCAGCGCCACTTGTGCGTAGCGCTTCGTGCAACTATTCGGAGGGCCAATGGGTACGCGACACGCGACAGATCCGGCCCAGGTACGACCAGGGCTGTAAGGAGATATTCAAGGGCTGGAATTGCATCGCCAATGGGAAATCCAACGGCCAGGATCTTCTCCGCTGGCGCTGGCAGCCCTTCGGTTGCGATCTGCCCCTCGCCGATCCCATTTCCTTCTTGGAGCGCTACAGAAATACAAATATTGGTAAGTTTCTCTTTGTAAAAGAACCCATTCATTTACTTTGTTTGTTATTTTGTGTAGAGCTACAATTTGGAATTGAATTGGGAATGCTTTTGAGTGCTTATTATGATAGTGCTAAGGAATTGAGTTATAATGTAAAGGTAAAGTGATGTGATTGATGTTGGAACTTGAATGTTGTGATGCATCTCTTCAAAATTTGGATGATGAATGAACTTAATTAGTGTACTTTAAATTTGCTATTCACTACATTATTTTCTGGAACTTGTTTAAGATCCACGAAATTATTTAGTTCTGTGATCTTATCTTTTGTGTCTTTATTGAAGTTGTAAACTTTCTTCTAGCAAATTGTTGTAGGTTTTGTTGGTGATTCGTTGAATAGGAACATGTACATCTCTCTTGTTTGCATGCTTAGAAGAGCCAGTAGTGAGGTCAGAAAGTGGCGGCCAGCAGGTGCAGACAGGGGCATCACTTTTGTGCGATACAATCTCACTCTGGCATACCACCGCACCATTCTATTGGCACGTTATGGTAGGTAAGTAGGAGTAGATTAACAAAATCTGAAAAATATTAGAAGGATAACATAACCTTTGCTGGTATCATACTGATTATGGATCTTTCCTTCCATGAAACAATTTAGCATGAGATAGACATGTGGGTACAGCAATTACATATTAAAGAATGTGTTGCAGCAAATTGTGATACATCGACTTACAGAAGAATAAATTAAAGGATGAATCTACTAAAATTTATTTCACGTTACTAAAAAGAACACCACCACTATTAACCTTTCATGTGGGATAAAAAAATAAATTAGTCCTAATTCCTCTATTTGTTGCCTGATTTTTTGTAGGATTTTGTAGAATTAATGAAATATGTTCCTTCAATCTGTTGTAATATGTGAATGATGCATATTAGTAATAGTAAAACTTGCCAATGGCTGCTTGTTTTTTCACCTTATGTGTTTCCTCTGATATATATGCTTGAATTCTTGATGCTACAGTTGGTCGGCTACTTCAGATGGTGATGCATTAGAATCTCTAGGATATAAACAAGGCTACAGAATAGATGTTGATGTACCAGATCAGAAATGGGCTAAGGCACCCAATTTCCATCATATTCTCATTTTCAATACTGGACACTGGTAAGAGACTTATCAGTTAAAATTAGAAATGTATGTTCTTTCTCTTATCTTTAGGATATTCTGTTGTGTTTCTAGATTTTCCTTTTGGCCATCTGAATCTAGCATACCCTGAGTTGGCATTGTGAATTTGCACGGTCAAAGTCCACTTTATTCACTTTTTCTATTTTGACATATAAACAGGTGGTGGGCGCCATCAAAATTTGACCCAGTACAGTCTCCAATGCTCTTCTTTCAAAATGGTGTTCCTGTGATCCCTCCTTTGCCTCCACCTCAGGGATTGGATCTCACTCTCAAACACATGGTATGTACTCGTTTCTGTCATCAAACTGTTGTACATTTTCTGAAAATGATTGGTGATACCAGTTTTATCAATTTTTTTGTTTTTGTACAGTCATTGTATTTAGAGAATTGGGCTGGTCCTGAGAAAATATTTTTCTTTCGTACACAATCACCAAGGCATTTTGAAGGCGGTGATTGGAATACTGGCGGCTCATGCCGGCGTGAACAACCTCTCTCTACGGATCAGGTTATTTTCTTTTTTGTTTTTTCTTATTCTGATTTTTTTGTTTTAAATCTACTGACAGATATTATCAGTTACTTGCTTATATTGGTTGGGTATCATTTTGCGAGAATTTCCTTTCCAGCGTGTATTTGAAATTGAAAATTCTAGTCTATATGTCTTTTACCAGCAGCACCTCATTGAATTGATACAGGAAGATTATCATCATGATCACCTTACCCCGCTGATACAGTATCAAAATTTCATAATCGGATGACTATCACCAATTCACCGTTCAAATTTCAAAGCATCATCACTACCTGCACCCCATTTGTTAATACTTTTACTTCCTAAAACTTGCTAAATTCAGTTTTATATGCCCTAATAATTGTGTAAACATGACCCATTGCTTTATTTAGGTGGGAGAACTCTTCTCAGTGGAGAGAAATGGTACAAATGTTGAGTCTCGCTTGGTAAACCATCATTTGTTCAAGGCACTCGAGGGATCGAGATTTCGTATATTAGATGTAACAAGCATGAGTGAGTTCAGAGCTGATGCACATCCTTCCACTACAGGTGGTAAAAAACATGAGGATTGCATGCATTGGTGCCTTCCTGGTTTACCAGACACATGGAATGACCTATTTATCGCAACACTAAACACATTACAAACAAAATGATTACTGCTGCATTTTGAAATTAATTATTGTTTTTTTAGTGATTTTGATTGATATATGATCTTGAACACATCTTGATGGCAAGTAGAAAATTGTTCTTTTTCTTTTGTTTCTCTTTTTTTCTTTTTCCTCCTGAAGTTTTGGCTAATTTTGTAGTTGTGTAGGATGTATAATATGTACGAAATTTAATCATCCTAATTTATTGGTTGTAAATTTTGCTGCTCGGATTGAAGGAACTCAGCTTCACATGCGTTCTGTCAAATTAGGTGCGTTTTGTTATTAATAATTCTATGTCAGTATCACAATTTTGGAAATATTTTGAACTTTTAATTTTATTCTACATGATATAATAAGTAAAATGTGTATGCAAGGTGGGAATTCAAGGTTGGGCCGTGCAAATTTGTACTGAAGACATTTACAAGAAAATTGGTCTTCACGATAACATTTGCCGTAGAGTTCAACTAGTTCGAATCATCGAATGTTCATTAAGAAAAATAGAAAACTCATTTGTCAAAATAATTCAGATTTTTTTTAATTAAACTTTGGCAGCTGCAATTTTGAAGAAAGGCGAATCAACATGAATTGCATACGGAAAAAGGTCTAAGTATGTTTCTAGAAATACAGGGTATAATTCCTCCGTACTATATTAACCAACGTTTAAGGAAACGATAGGCCAGCATAATTAAAAACACAAGACAAATACTGTTGCGGCAAAGCCGCAACTATAAAAAAAAAATGGAGTGTATAAAATTTTAGGATTTAGAACATTCCAGACATAAGTCAGCCGGTTTATAATTTAAAACTAGTTATACATTGTTTGTCAGAGCCCAATGGAGAGGATAATAAAGTGAAAATTTTAATTGTGTTTATGCACTGATGATATAAAAGCGACGATAATGGGTATAAATATTTAATTTACATTTAATCTGTACCTAAACTTTAGAAGCTAGTACAACGAGTTATCTTTTTAATGAGATAACCAAATAACTTGGAGTTCTATAATATACCGTTGCCATTGGTTGGTTGGTTTGACATGCACTGGATCACAGCTGGCCCCTATTGGTAGATCTATAATCTGTATTTTTAGGATCCTATTGATATATCGATTGTCTAACGTTTTTAATACTTCATAGATTGTCCAATTAATCCGTTCATTCAGAATACAGGTTAAATTAAGTCCAAATCAATCATATGTCAGGTGGTTCACGTCATTAGTATAAGATGTGGGCAAGTATTAACTATTAACACAGTAACAGGTTTCTATTTCTTTCTTCTTCTTCTTTTTTTTCAATTTGACTATTACCGCAAAGTCACTATAAAGAAAATTATTAATAGTAGTGCATTATGATTAAACTAAACTAATAGTAATGAACTTTTAATAGGAGATTTAAGTTGATCCTATTAGTTATGAACCTATAACCAGATTCAATAAAGACATACATTTTGCACTTTTTTTGCAACTTCATATTTATATTGTGTCCACTTTCTCAGCAGATATTCATATTTCACAACGCAAACAAATACCATCTTCGGTCATAAACACACGACTCAGCAAGTCATAACAAAAGGTTTAAAAAATAGAGGAAGAAACCAAAAGCGGTCCAACAACGAGGCAGTGGGTCCCAGTTGACAGAGACATCGCACCTGGTTCTTACAAGGCAGCGCACTAGTCACCTCCTCCATCATCCTCCGACAAAATCAGAGCAATCGACAGCTCATTTTTCTCTACCGCCTTCCCCGAATCTCTCTCTCTCTTTCCCGCGCGATCGGACCTCTCTTTCTCCTCCGACGATGAACGGAGGCCAGCGCTCCACCGCCTCCGCCACTGGCACCAACTTCAACTCCTACAACTTCGACTTCGGCCTCCCCAACACCCGCTCCGGCTCCTCTCAGCCGCTCCGAGGCAATCACGCTCCTTCTCCTGCTTCCCCTTCCCCAACTCCTTCTTGGTCATACCAACCTGCTCCTCGTCCCGCCGCCAGACCCTCATGGACCCACCAACCAGCTCCCAAGCCCACCTCCAATCCCTCCGCTGGCGCCTCCTCCATGGTCGGGGACATCTTCGGCAAAACCTGGTCCTCTTCCACCGCCTCTAACACCTCCTCTATTGGGATCCCTCAAAATAATCCTAATTTGTTTGGAGATCTGTTTGCATCCGCTCTCGGATCTGGTTCGGGCCAAGGATCCAATGCTCCCCTTAAATCGATGGGTTCCAGCCAGAAAGGTAGCTTTTCTATGAACAATTTGTCGGATTCGTTGCCTAAATCAACTGATTCTGGCATGAATTTCGCATCTTTTGGACAACCGAAAGGGAGCATCCCCAATTCAATGGGGTCTACAAGTCAGCCGATAAGATCTGCTACTGGATCATTTGGATCTGCACCTGCAATGGGCCAGAAGAAGGATCCTTTCGATTCCTTGTCAGGTTTTGGGTCGACCGCGAAACCGGCTATGAAATCAACACCTGCTCCAGCTCCAGCTCCAGCTCCAGCCAATTCAGCCAAACCTGATTTGTTTGGGTCCACTAACCCGTCCCATTTCGATGCTTTTCCGGCACCACCACAAGCTCAGACCTTTTCTTCTTCTACTACTACAGCTAACAAATCTTCTCCATTGCCAAATGATGACATGGACATGTTTTTCGCTTCAAAAACAACCTCGAATCCACCAGCTCCTACAAATGAAATGAATGATTGGGATATTGGATCAGATTTTGCTGCAGCTGATGCTGGTGGCACAACAACTGAGCTGGAGGGTCTGCCTCCACCTCCAGCTGGGTTATCAGGTGCATCTTGTAAGACAAAGGGGATGGATAATTATAAACAAGGGCAGTATGCTGATGCAATTAAGTGGCTATCATGGGCCGTCATTATTTTGGAAAAACAGGGAGACTCGGATGCACTTACAGAGGTGCTCACGTCTCGGGCTTCATCTTATAAGGAAGTTGGTGAATATAAGAAGGCTATTGCTGATTGTTCAAAGGTAAGAAGTTGTATTGCTTGATGATAATATTTTAATTGATCCTAAGTTTTCTTTGATTAGGATATGTTTCAAGATGAGGGGATATTATTTGAATTTAGTTGATTTGCAGTATTAGTTTATGCTAGCTTCAGTCAATTAGAGCCTAGTCACACAGTTAGTACAATGAAGTACTATCAGGTTGATATATTGGTTCAAAGCTTTTGAGGAAATATCAGTAACATTAAATATCTCAAAACAATTGGAATAAAAAGAAATAAAAAAAAAGGAAATATCAAATTTATTATAGGATTTTCCTTTTGAAAACCAAAAGGTCTATCTTCCTAGTTTAATCTCGGCCATCAAATGAATTATAGTAAGGATATCATGATCATCCATCATTTTTATAACAATGAACAAATCCCAACCTCTCCTTTTTATGCATTAAAACACCTCTAAGTCTAACTGCACTGGTTACTATTTAATAGCCTATCATGTCATTTTTTATTACTTTGCTGAAATAAGGTAATTTAAGACAAACCATTTTAAAATTATTTTACATTTTATGAAATTCGTTTCCATTTATTTATAAATTGTTTCATCACACTGCAACATGTGGCACTTAATTAGTAGTACCAATAGCTGGAAAATAGCTTAATTGATTTATTAAATCAAAGTCCAGTTATGAAATTTTTCTGGGACTTGCTCAAATGTCAGTCTCACACTAACAGTTTGGTTTTATCAGGGTAGTCTGAGAACCCAATGAAAAGAAAAATGTTTAAAGCATTTATTTGGTTTCTGGGGCCCTGTAAAAGTAATATTTTGGTTCAAAGTGAAGTCTGGTTGCAACTTAGCTGAAGTTCTGGGACCACTTTTAAATTTTTTCAAGTTTAGGGTCTTCGACCTAGATTTTACCAAAGAAGACAGCACTAGGAGTTCACATGCTGTCAGTTGCAAATTTGTCAGAGTATTATTCAATTGTAAGTTTATTGGGCAGAATAATTGTCTTCTTCTAAATCGAAGTTCTTATATTGTCCTTTTTCACTTGCACTTCTGTGTTATATAATTATTACCTGGCCTAACCGTTCAATATTTCTTTGTAGGTGCTGGAGAATGATAAGGAGAATGTTTCTGTACTCATTCAAAGAGCACTTTTGTATGAAAGCAATGAGAAGTACCGGCTTGGTGCTGAGGACTTGCGCATGGTTCTCAAAATTGATCCTACTAATAGATTAGCCAGAAGCACCATTCACCGCTTGCAAAAGATGGCCGACTAAGGAGAGAAGTATGACAGAAATACCTCTCACTCCTCTCTCACTAGGTTTGTGATTTGAGAGGGATTGCATGGTTCGTATAGGCAAACCAAATTGATGAACACTTTGTTAATTATCCTCTCTTTTCTTTCTTTCATCCTTATTATTTTCCCCCTTTTGGTACTTGGTTGTGTCTCCACACTGGAGGAAGTTACATATTTGAGACTTGGGTTGTTACAATTGGGTATAGATATATGTAATATGTTGTTCTTTTGTTGCTCCAAGATAACAAAATTTCTTTTCAACTATTAAAATTTTATTATTTTTAATAATATGAGAGATTGCTTGGGTTCAATGGATACTTTCTCATAGTTGAATATGTTATATGTCCAATGTTGTTTTGTTCGACAGAGTGCAGAAAAATATTGTATGGTTGCCAAATATGTGTTTTGTGATTTGATACTACAAGTGATTCAGCATATTTAGTAATTACTGATGGCAGCATTCTGAAAATCAATTAATCAAACAACTCAGTTTATATTTTTGGAAGATACAAGAGATTGTATTTTACGTAATGCGAATCAAATGATTGTGATCATACTGCTGATATTGCAGTCTTAAACTGGTAAATCTTGTATACCTGCACATTGGTGCAGATTAAAATGGCACAGATGGCTTGTTTATAAGAAGTTTCGTAGGATTTACGTTATGGGAAGCGTAGAAGCCTTTCAATTTATCTACCGAAACCTTTGCTCCTCACATTGTTTAATTTTCCTTTCCCTTTTTCTTGGGATTAATGTTGCAATCTTTCTTTAATTATTATTTTTTTATTATTAGTAGTATTAGTATTATTTTCTATTCGCAGCATTGGTTCAATATTTTGTTGTTGTATTAATGGTCTGCCCTGATCCACAGATTATAAACATTTAAATTGAAGAAAAAAAAACCTCATATTCGCGTGTCCTAAACCTCTTTTAATCCGACATTTCTGACATCGGAAGCTTTTATGTACTTCTATCATAGACAAAATCTGATTTATTTATGCCATGTCTAAAACTTGGAAAATGAAACTGGATCTTTATTTAAAAAAGAAAAAAAAAAAAAAAACTGAACTGATGCCATCAATTAAAAATTTTAGTAATTTATCTGATTCCAATGTCACCTTGGTGGCTAAATTGATGGTATTACGGTATTAATTATACACTAGCCATCAGCCAACACATGTTAATTGCCGAGGCACCACCGTCCAGTGAACTATACCCACCACCGACCAACTTCCCTTTTTATTTTTTTAACTCTCTTTTGAATTTGACTTCGTTAGTGGACTCAAAGTCGTTTTCACGGTTACAATTAAAAGAACATTTCCATCAGTTTGACCATATATTGGGGTTGAAAAAGAGTAGCATTATTGTTTGTCATGCTAAATTACACGTGATTTCGTTTAGAGAACTGGCATGTGCCTTTCTTAACTATTGCGAATTTGAAAAGCTCGAAACATTTTAATGCATCCTTTTTATTTTGCTCCTTTTGTGTTTTAACATTATATCAGAAAACTGGCTAGTCTATTAGTTTAATTTCTACCAGAGCACGGAAGAGAGAAATATTTCACACAGTTAGCTATGGGTTTCTAAATGAATTGTCTTGTTTGTTTTTTTTTTTTTAAGCTAATACCATGACAGGAAAAAAAAAATTTCCTCATGGGAATTGGAATCAAAATTCCATTTTATCAAAATCTCTAATAAGAAATTTAGTGGAATGTCTAATCAACTCCATGTCTGATAAAGAAGGGAGGTTGGAGTCTCCTCTCAACTCAAGTCCTATCATCTCTCTTCTTTCCGATCGACTGACGGAATTTGTATAATCAACTCTTCTCCAATTCACTCCAATCAAATCAAATACCGTTCTCTTTTCTCATTCCAGTCAGGGAGTAAATTTGCATGTTGTGAACTTGTGATTTGCAACTCAAAATTCGAGATCTAATCATATTTGATAGGTTCCATCAATCTTGTTTGACTCTAACATTACTCTAATTCTAACAAAAAAAATAAAGCATGCTTCCTCTCAATCAAATATGCCACCTTTTGAATGTTTCAAAACCCTTTCTTAAGGGGCAGAAACACAAATACCCATCTCAGCAGTAACTGAGTGTACAAATAAGGAAAGTTCCAGGGTTTATACGTAAATATCCCAAAATTTATTTATTCCCATTTAAAATATAAAGAGAAAAATGAATAACAGAAAAATCTCTGTGGCTGCGGCCGTTGTGTGGCCTCTCGCTCCTCGTTATCTCTTCTCCCTCTGGCAGAGTCTCAGTCTGCCTTCCCGTCTCTCAATAAAAGACATAAAACCCCACAAAAACCAAAAAAATAAAAAAATAATAATAAAGGAGAGAAAGCAAATTCAAAGAGAATTCATATTGTGGGTTCTTCCAATTGGAACTGAAGCAACTGAGCTAGAGAGATAACAAATACCAGAAAACAACTTCGGTAAATTCATTCGTGCGTTGCCTCAGTAGGTCTGAGTGCGAGCTTCAGTGAGTTCCCATGAGATTGCGTGGCACAAATCTCAAAGCAACAGGATGGCTATGTTTCCGTCCATGTCAGGTAAGCTTCCTTTGCTCAAATTTTCAATTTTTAAGAAAATTTTGGTGCTTTTCGGTGTGAAACCAAATTCTGAATGCTGAGTGGAAGCGTACGAGGAATAAAGCTTTTATTCCTTCTTAAATGGAGAGTTCCAGTTGCATTCCTTGGGGCTCGTTGTAGCTACTGATATTAGTATATCAGTTCTGTAATTAAGTCTCTGAACCTGATTTACCAGTATTAGTGAATTTGATGTAAATTGGTTATTTCTTGTGCTCTTGTCCTCCAAATTGTGCTTCTTTATCTATGTTTTGCTGTTCTTCCTATTAATTTGATAATTTACTTGAAGGAATTTACTTCAAATCTTATTTTGAAGAGTCAGTCGATATCAAAAGGTTGTAAGCATGCATACATGCATGCATGTTCATATCCTGCTGTTGTATCCCTGTTTTGCATGTGAATTCCTCTTACTGAGTACTTACTGGTGCTAGACCCTAACTCTAGTGGTATTTCCTGGACCCTGGTCTGTATGTAAAGGTGCTAGAGAAAGATAACATAGAGTACTTGTACAGAAACTGAATTAGTGTAAAATTTTGTGTAGTACCACCAGAGTGCTTGAACCTGTGCAAAATCTCCACCAAGAAGGGAGAAAGCAGGGCCCGGTCGTGGTATGAATGTAGCATGCTTTCATGTGCTTGGAAGGTGCCAAGGGTTCTGACAGGTTCCCTCGCAAGTACGCCACAGTCTTATCACGCTGATGGCACTAACAAGTGGCGAAGGAGGAGCTGGTTACGTGATGGCAACCATGTTAGTTATCTTTCTATATTAATACTCAACCTCCTCCCAACTGCTCGCGCTCCTTCCTATTTTCTGTGATTTTCCTTATTTGTCATTATTATTTTTGCAAGGGGCGGAGTGTTTTGTTGTAATATTAGACCTTGTTGTTTAAGGTCTCAAGTTATGTTCTTGATTTGTGGATTGCACCTATTGTACCAGTAATGTGTCACCATAAACTTACCTGTCAGACAGACTGTACATTTAGCTGTTGAACAGGTCAATGCAGAACCATTTTGGTTCATAGTGCTACTAAAATGTATGAACTGAGTCCAAGCTCATTACTAGATGATCCCAGTTCTTTGATTTTTAACATTTTTTTCCCTCTTTTATTTTTGGTATTTAGTTTTTTTTTCATAACTAAAAATGAAAGTCTTGAAAGTTGAGATATGACCAAGTTAGTTTAATTTTATGCCTAAGTTCAAGCTACGGCTAATAGACTGAGCTCTTCTGACCTTCATATTCTCTTCTTCTTCTTTTTTTTTTTTCAACAATAGATTACTTGGAAAGTGGATGACACTAGCAAAAGAAAATCTCATCCAAGTCCAAAATCAAAGCTGTCTGTGTCCAAAAGATTTTTCAGATATGAATCAACCCTCTCTATTAACACGAGATGGGTGCTTTCTTGCTCTTCTTCAAACCCTGATTCATACGACTCCATGGATCCTGAATCTTTATGGGAGGTAATTGTGTTGGTGTTTTCTTTTTGTTTAAATTTTGTAGTCATTTAGATAATAATTTTAATGTAAGTGTCTTATTGACAGAGCCTCAAACCATCCATCTCATATCTTGCGCCTGATGAATTGAATCTAGTATATGATGCTCTGAAGGTGACACAATCCTTTTTTTTATACCTGTTTAATATCTCAAATTGTAGCAGATTATCGGAAAATCGATCACCATTATCAGTATATAACAATATAAACTTACTATAATACAGCTGGCTTTTGATGCGCATAGTGGTCAGAAACGACGAAGTGGGGAACCATTCATAATTCACCCTGTCGAAGTTGCGAGGATTCTTGGTGAACTTGTATATGAACTTACATGCCAATAGCTTGGATTTTTATAGCCTTTTGTTGTGGAGTCTGTTGAGTATGTGTATAAATGTGGTTAATTTTGGTTTTTTCAAGGAACTTGATTGGGAGTCCATTGCGGCTGGTTTATTGCATGACACAGTGGAAGACACAGATGTGGTTACATTTGATCGAATTGAAAATGAGTTCGGCAAAACTGTTCGTAATATTGTTGAAGGAGAAACCAAGGTATACTCGGTATCTAATTTTAATTTAGCTTCACCTTACAAAGGCAACAAAAACCTAGGTTTCTGTAATGTATCTAAACTAGCAGGCTGTCTGTAGTTCTGTACTGTAGTAGGATAGTAGGAACGATGAAAGTCTTTTTTTTTATCTTTCTATCATATTATTTGTGTTTTTTTTTAAAAAAAAAAAAATAGATTGCTTACTCAGAGGGCTTAAACTCTATAAAATTTGAAGAAATGCCAGCTTCTCTATGTTGGTTTATTCTTTTTATGCTAATATCTCTATTTACTTATCTATAGGTATCAAAATTGGGAAAAATCCAGCGCAAAGGTGAAAGCAACACTAAGCAAGATGTTAAAGCTGATGATCTCAGGCAAATGTTTCTTGCTATGACAGATGAGGTCACCTTCAATATATGTGATTTATTTTGATGAACTATTTTAATCACTACATTTCCTCGAAAAATAATGAAAATATTGCTGTAGGTTCGTGTTATCATAGTGAAATTGGCAGACCGGTTACATAACATGCGAACTCTTTCACATATGCCTCGGCACAAACAGGTATTCTTCCATCTTGACCAGTCTTATATCTTGGATTCTTAGTTTTATCTCTTGTCCTATATATTTGTGGTTAATTTTTTTTTCCCTTTTTCCCTACAGTCTGCCATTGCGATGGAGACAAGACAGGTTTTTGCTCCTTTGGCAAAGCTTCTTGGAATGTATCAAATAAAGGTGCTACTATTTTTATATAGTCTCCTGCATGATGTATTTGAATTAAAATGTTTTTACCTCCTATCCTCATATATGTTGTTTTTTTTTTCTTGAATTTATTAGTCTGAGCTGGAGTGTCTCTCTTTCATGTACACCAATCCAAATGATTTTAGCGAGCTTAGTAAAAGAGTTGAAGAATATTACCGGGTTCATGAAAAAGAACTTCAAGAGGTTTGTTTTTCCATATATTATATTACTCATAACAATTTACAAATGAAGATTGGCTTTCTGTGTATCATTTGATGGATATTTATTAATTATTTTAAACAATTCTTTGTATACATGTTAGGCAAAGAGAGTGTTGAAAGAAAAGATAGAGGAGGATCAGTACTTGGAGTTTGTCACAGCTGAAACTGAAGTGCGCCCAGCGTACAAGGAACTTTACAGGTTTTTATCTTAGCCTCAAACACTGTATGTTTACCCTTTTTCCCTAAATTGATCCTGTGGTTAAAGTCAACATGATGTGGGGTGCTATTATGGATGCACTTGTGATATCCTTTTGGATGTAAAATGTTTGGATGGTGATATTTAGTGCCCTATGCCATAGATACAGGATAGTATGGATGATGATGTCAGTGCACATTTGTTCATTTATGCTGATGGTATTGATGTGTCCTTCTCATCTATATAGTGCAGATGATGAATTCAGCAATAAAGCCATTGTACATCAAGAAAAAAAATGGAAAGTGCTGTCATCTGTTTTAAATGAGTACATTACCGGACAGTATGCTGATGTCATGATAAATTGAATTTTCATCCGTTTTAAGAAACAAATATTGATGCTAGGACAATTTTGGCACAAAATGGAATATTTTGAACTTAAAGGTTCGAAAGCAGGAATACATTGATAGTTCAGTGACCATCAACTGTCTGTTTGTTTATGTGTTCAGGAATACATTGATAGTTCAGTGACCATTAACAGTCTGTTTGTTTAGGTGTTGCAAAGGTTTTGACACTTAAGGTCAAAAGAAGACCTATGGATGTTCCTGCAATTAGTTTTGCTTGTTGGGCTTTTACTTCTTTATTAATCTCTGAACTTATGTGCTTATTCAAACTTTTGACAGCATTTACAAATCTATGCTGGAATGCATGAGTAAAGATAATGAAAAGCGGAAACCACAGATCTGCAGGAGTAAAGTTAATGAAATGCTGCAATCAGAGAGCTGCATGAGTATGCTGCAATCAGAGAGCTGCATGAGTAAAATTAATGAAATGGCACAGGTTTGTTCTCTCTCTCTCTCTCTCTCTCTCTCTCTCTCTCACCCTCTCTCTCTCTCTATATATATATATATATATAGAGAGAGAGAGAGAGGCTAACGTGCCATTGAGTTGTTTTTCGAGATCCAAAATTCAAACGGTCAATCCAAACCGTTCAAGTTGTTTCACCATATTGAAATACCTTGGAGACCGAATTTTATATTTTTTCGAATTTGTTTGCTATTTATTATGGAATTTAAAAAAAAAAAACATTATAATTGGAGTATTTCAGGCCCTCTTTTTTTAAAATATCATAATAAATTACAAAAAAATTCGAAAAATATGTAAATTTTGGTCTCCAAGGATATTTCAATATGGTGATCAACTTGAACGGTTTGGAATTGACTGTTTGAATTTTGAATCTCGAAAAACAACTCGATGGCACGTTAGCCCCTCTCTCTCTCTCTCTCTCTCTTCTTTTAGATCATATGCATGTATCCTTAGATTGAAATTTGCTGATTAATTTTATATTTATTTTTAAACAGCTCCGTATCATTATCAAGCCAAAGACTCGTGAGGTTCTTGGGCCTTTGTGTAGTCCACAACAGGTAACATGATCCATTTCTAGTCCATTCTTTAAATACTATGTATTATTGTTTCCACTTAGTTATATGTACACCTTTTTTTAATGTTGTTTGTTTAGGTTTGCTATCATGTTCTTGGCCTTGTGCATGGCATTTGGACACCGGTTCCTCGAGCTGTGAGTTCTTTGATTTTTTACTTGTTATTTTTTAGGAATCTCTGTTTATGTTCAGTCTTGTTGTAATTATAAAAAGAATGCATTAAGCAGGTGAAGGACTACATTGCAACTCCAAAACCAAATGGCTACCAAAGTCTGCATACAACAATTATACCATTTCTGAAAGAGAGCATGTTTCGCTTGGAAGTCCAGGTACTCTGCATTTTTTTCACACACAGAAAGAAAAACTCTGAGAGAGAGAGAGAATGTTTTGAGAGGAGAGGAAGGGAAGATAAGGAAAGAATGGGTTGAACGGACCTGACCCGGTATATTACCTTGCACCAGAAAGGAGGGGAGATGAGGTGAGGCTAGGTGATATAAGACATGATTTTGTATAGACTTAACCTCCAACCTTTACCTCCCAATCTTAGTATCCATGTGTGAAGAAAATTTAAAATGAGATAGATGGACCAGAACTGGTGCTTTCAAACACAGTTGTAATGGTAAAGTTTTCATTTTGCATCATTAGGGAATGAACATTGTTTGGCTATGAAATTCATGGTGATAACTTCTTCTTTTACTTTGTTTTTTCTTTTCTTTTATTTCCATTTCCTTTTATGCTGTCTTTTATATTTTTCTTAATTTTTTTTCCATTGTGTAGATAAGAACAGAAGAGATGGACTTGATAGCGGAAAGAGGTATTGCATCACACTATAGCGGAAAAGCAGTGGTATTTCGCGCACTGGGGCACAAGATGTTAAGTGGAGGTACCAAACAAGGGAAGGCCATCCACTTGAACAACACCGGCAAAGCACTTAGGGTTGTTATTGTTATATTATTTTTCCCCCTATCATATTCCAAAGAAAGCTTGTTTTCCACAATGGTCATCTGAATTTTGATATATTCTTGACTCCTTTTGTAGGGATATAAAATCATATTTCTCTCCTTTTCTTGGGTGCACATGAATTAATGGAAAGTTCTTTTCTTCTTTAGTGCTCTTTTAGTTCACTCAATTAGTTAATTTTTTGCTAGATTGGGTGGCTGAATGCAATTCGAGAATGGCAAGAAGAGTTTGTCGGTAACATGAGCTCCAGGGAATTTGTTGATGTAACTTGTGAAATTCTAGGAAGCCGTGTTTTTGTGTTCACACCAAAAGGAGAGGTACACCAATCTGAAGCCATTTACTTTCTGCATTTCCCAGAGATGAGATGGATTGTTGCAGCGTTGTATATAAATTATCTGGATGAATTATGCTGGAGAATAGAGGTCATATAGAAATTGAAACTAAGTTTTGTT
This sequence comes from Rhynchospora tenuis, assembly GCA_027725995.1. Lineage (NCBI taxonomy): Eukaryota > Viridiplantae > Streptophyta > Magnoliopsida > Poales > Cyperaceae > Rhynchospora > Rhynchospora tenuis. Next base: position 54,124,376 of record CM050888.1, read on the forward strand.
TTATAATTTATTACTAAATGCTGTATTTCATCTTTGGTTTTTCCAGATTAAGAACCTGCCAAAGGGAGCCACTGTAATTGATTATGCTTACCTGATCCACACAGAAATTGGGAATAAAATGATTGCGGCTAAAGTAAGTAGAAAACTGAAAACCATATCAAATATTTGAGAGCTTATGATGTTGAATCTCGAACCATGGCGTCTATTGACCTCTCTCTCTGTCTTGATTTTTCAGGTAAATGGAAATAAGGTTTCTCCAGAACATGTCCTTGAAAATGCTCAAGTTGTTGAGATCATAAAATCTGATGTTAGTATTACACTTTTCTACCAACTTATTGTCTTTGTCTTTGTTAATTAAGTTATCAAAGCCACAGATGCGGTCATAGGTTCTGCACAATAGCTACTTCAATTTGAAGTTTTTAATTACATCTCTCTCCTTTTGTCTTTTTGTTCAGGCTTTACCAAAAGTTGCTTATGAGAGTCATCAGAAATGGTACCATTTTGCAAAAACCCGCAGTGCCAAACACAAGATTATGAAAGTATGCTTTAATTTTCCATCCAAATAAAGATATTTTACAATATAGTTGCTGTTAAGAATTGCTGATCCTTTCTGTGCATTGTTTTGGTTGCAAACATCTAGAATAACATGTACTGAATAACTTTCTTCCCATGACTGAAGTCTGCTATTTCTAGTAATTGGATGTACCTGTATGTGTCCATTACGGGGTGGTACTCAGGATTTTCTTCATTTTTATTTATTTATTTGTTCGTTTTATAGTTTCTTTGTTCTTATCTTAGGTTCTAAAGCTTAACTAACCCTACAATGCATTCGTTTTGAGCAAAACATTTGTGAAACTGATTAAAATCAGCCTTCCTCTAAGCTTTTTATGATATTTATTTATGTTATCTGTTTGTTATTTTTAGTTTGTGAAAGAGCAAGCAGCACTCTCTGCCACTGAAATCACTGCTGACTGGGTTGAGAAGTTTGTTGCGGATCTCAAGGAAGAAGAAATGTTATCAAACCCTCCAAATGAGAGATTATCGATCTTTGAAAAAATTGACAACATAGAAAAGCACTCCACAAAAATACAAAAAGACCTTCTGCATGTAAAGAGTACATGCAACATGACATACCCACTTACAAAGATCAACGGGTCAGCTCCAGTAAAGCATGACGAGTTAGCAGAGTACATGCAACATGACATACCCACTTACAAAGAGATGTTGCCTGGTTTGGAAATCTGGAAGGCCGGAAAGATCTCCACCTGGCATAGTGTTGAAGGCAACTCAATTCAATGGCTCTGTGTCATATGCATTGATAGGAAAGGTGTGTTTCCTATTTGGTAATAACTAAAAATAAGTGTTATTAAAATCTAGCACTCTGTTATTTTTAATATTATGTAAATTTTGGATTTACAGGGATGATGTCTGAAGTAACAGCAGCCTTAACTGCTAGTGGGATCACCATTTGTTCTTGTGTGGTAATAAGAATTGAAAACTCCTTTGTTTCTTTCATTTAATTTTTCCTTTTAGAAAGAATGATCTAATTTGTATATGACTTGTAGGCTGAGATCGACAGAAGAAAAGGTGTTGGAGCTTTGTTGTTTCGTTTTGAAGGATCTTATGACAACCTGGTACTTTCAGCAAGCTTTACTTATGCAATACCAATTTAGTTCTTAGGCATCAATTAACCTTCATTTGAGCAAATTTGCCTCAATTGATACCCAATTTGGCGTTGATTTGACAGTAAGAATAATAAAGTTTAAACTGGTACATTGCTACGGTATTAAAAGCTTGTTATTCAAATCTTTGCTGCACCAACTCATTTTGTGAGCCTGTTTTCTGATCTCTACCTGTATATACCATCCTATTATGGTATTGCATATTGTTCTTTATGATAGGATTCTAGTGCTCTTAATTTATACCCAATTATGCCTAATTTCAGTTCAAGCGTACAACCTATGTCTAGTATTGGTTGGGGTCGAATCATAGGGAAGAAATTATTTGATTTCTAGGGTTTATCGATCCAAATTAATCTAACCTTTAATGAAAGTCGCTTTAAACAAGTTTTAATGTGGCAAAATAATTTTATAAGGTGTTCTTGCACTAATCTAAGTTTATCTATCCTAAGTTTGTCTAAATATTAATTGAGAATGTGAGATTTGACTTTCTAACACGAATTAGGGGCAATTAATAGGTTGTTTTTTGTCTGGCTAATTTCAACTGATCCGTTCGAATTCGGACGGTCAGTTTGAAATCACTGTCAATTGATTTTTGTTTAGTTTTATGTCTATCTAATATAGGTAATCAAGTTAAATTAAGGTTTATTTCCCTAAGTTGAACTATTATACCTCTTAAAAACCCTAAGTTTCCGTTCTCACCTATTGGCTTAAGATTTCTAAGTTTATCTTTCTAATCTAAGGACATTCTATACCTTTCGGTATCAAGAAGAGATATACCTTTCAGTTTAATCTTGGATTCTCCTATCAATTAATACCGTCCTTTTGTATTGCATTTACAAAATAACTAGAATTTAGGGTTCTAACTACCTAACAATCTAGACAAGGCTTTAGTCTAAAACCACCAATCCAAGTAATTCATAACAGCAAATAATCATTAAACGCAGAAAGATAAAGCAAGAGAATCATCATAAAACTAAATAAAATATCCAATTAACTACCAAGTATTAGGTTCCCTACAATTGCCCCTACAAACTAAACTATCCTAAACAAGTCATCAAATATTTACAGAACAGAGGTTTCTTCATAAAAGCCAACATGCAAAATAAAGATAATATAGATTACAAAGATCCTTGTAATCTCTCTTTTCTTCGATCTGCCTGCTTCCAAATGGATCCGTTTGAATTCATACGGACAAATGGACCCACTTGAATACCCTTCTCCTTCGTATCACTGTGAAATCTCGCAATTCTCGCTCTAAATCTCAACAAATCTGATCCAGGGGTGTTAGCGAGTTTTTATAGGCTTCAAAGGCAGTTGCACATCATGGAGAATCATTCTTGGAATGTCCAGAAATAAAGGAGAAATTGGTGCCAAAATTAGCTGCCTGAATCTGCTCGGGTTCAATTCAAACAGGCTGCTTGAAATTCAGCCGGTCTGTTTGAAATCATGGTTCCTTTAGCTTCCTGGCCTCTCGACTGGTCTGCTTGAAAATCAATTGGGTTGTTTGGAAGTCATGTGAGCTCCAAAATGTAGAGTCTTTGATGAAGAATCTACAAAATAAAGCCTATGCCTAGTACCTAGCTTCTAATCTAAAATATATCAAAAACTAATTACAAATTCAGATATTTAATTGAAATTAGACCTTGAAAGGATTGAAATGTTAACATGAAATCTGCAGATTACTTTAATTCTGAAATTGAGCTTCAATAGATATTGCAACAGATCTAAGCACATTTGGTGTTTTAAATCATCAACATTCTCGTTGTCGTTGCTGTTCATGTTATTATTTACTAATACTTGCCTTTTCTTATTTTGTGCATAGGTGGGTGCACGTTTGAGCATTGATTCAATACTTGGAATTCTTGGCTGGTCAGTTGGCTGTAGCTGGATGGGTCCTGTAGATGATCATTGGTTTCTCTAATTTTAATTAACAGATAAATAAAATTAACATTAATGGAATGGAGATAAATATGAAGGGAATGTAAATAGTTTGCGAGTATACTCTAGGAAATTGGTAGTAAGATGTATTCAAGCCTGTATAAGAATTGTTGTATGGGCTTCTTTTTGCTCTAGTAGGAGATTTTAGGCTTCTAATAAGGATGCAGTTATGCTACTGTTATTGTCAGCATCGATCTGACATAGAACTAATATTCTTTTAAAAAGATAATTTGTTAGCTTGAACTTCTTTTTTTACGATCAATAAATCCCAAGACTACAAGCAAATCGTTGGCACGACTACGACTCGTTATTGACATGCATTTAACATGCTTAGGGGTGGAGGGTAGAAAATTTTTCGTTGAGAGATTGATATTAGTAAAAATTTTAGTATATGCACGCATCTTAGCAGAGGATACGTCGTCTTTAATAGTAAAGTGGCAATTTATTGACAAGGATTAACAAGAAAATTTTGGTAATATTATGTCATTTTGATTTAGGATTGTTTGGTCCATCAGTTCTATTTTGGTCTTTATGTAATTATGTTGATCAATGGCTCACGAATTTTGTATCAATGCACTTTTGTTACAGAAAATTTAATTAACCACTTTTTTTTTCGCACTGAGTTTTCGTTTTCTTGTGCATTCTAAGGCAGAGGACTCAGTGTAATAAATTATTTTAGGTAGTTAGCAATTGACAAGAGATGATATAACTGATTGTCTGACGGTAGTTAGGATAATTTCTCATATGCGTGCCTAATTGTTACGTCATAATTTAATAGTTTAAAGCTATATAATTAAAAAAAATATTGCATAGAAATATTCTCATAATAATACACTAAATACGAAAATGTCCTTATATTTGTCAAAATAATGTAAAAATAAAATATGAAAACGCTATTCTTTTTTTCAACACGTACGTACTTCTATTTATAGGTAAGTCCGAAAAGTAGTCATATTGAGATCCACGTCTGTACATACGCTACACAGGTTACTATTGGTTGTCTCTTCTATATAAAAAGTACACGTCCTACGAATGAAAAATATGATAATTTTACATAGTAAATTACTAGCAAAACTATTCTTATTTCACGTTTCTAATTCTAATTAAATAATATCAAACCTTACGATCAGGGCATCAGCAATATAATTTTAATAAATTGAACTGAATGTGTTAGCCACACGTACAAAATAAAGTTGATAATATATTACGTTGAAACGTCCAAATGTAAATTTCTGATGTTTGAATGCTCCACATTTGAAACACAAAGGAACATGCTGTACCTCATTCATTGCCAGCTATTAGATTTTATATATACAAGTTGCCTGGTCAATATTGAGACAATTTGATATTGCAATATTTTTCCAACTTGGGGATATTATTATAATGTTGCCAAATTTTGAAACCGGTGTTTTTTGACCCCTTCCATTACATCAAACTAAACAAAAATATTTTTTTAGGGAAAAAACAAAATATGCTTAAACAAATAGTGAACACAAAATTATTTTGTCAAAGTGAAGATTGATTCCTCACCTATAATGTGCATTAAATAGGATTGAACATAATCCGTCTTTTATCTTATCAACTTCATTGACTATGAAAAACGCCGTACACATCGATATGAGGGAGTCAAATATGTTGTGATTATTATTAAATAACAGAGATTATATAGTATGTGATTTTGGCCGTTTAATTCAGATCGTTTGCACGCAGAACGTAATGCAATTTTTAGAAAGGTAGGATTTTGAAGTTTAAGCAAAATTCTTATTAAGCGATCAAATTCGCGTTTCATATAATGTCTGTCATCATTACTATGTTAGTGAATATAAATTTCATACAATAGAATCTGCTCGGATGAATACAAATTTCATCCACTAGATAGCCTCTATCTAGTATTTATCTAAAAGAATACAAATTTCGTTCTAATTGTCATCTACTATTTTTTTACAACCAAGTTTTATTATACAAAACAACCGGAGTTTAAACAGATCATAGAGATGTGTCGTTACTATTCCTGAATAGGCTCAATTGACAAGTTATATTTATTAGAAGTTTGCTAACTATTATTTATTTAAATGAAAATCATGTAAATATTGTTGGTATGAATTTTTAACACGTAATAAAGTAACAGGTATACATAAATTTAAATTTGTGCGTCGGTTATATTTACGAAAATTCTGGCCTGGACCAATTTTTCAAGTCCGGTTCAGATTTAATTAATCACAATCATTCATTTTTTCGAATGAACCGACTATACAACAGCCCATATAAATATTGATTTAGCTGTAGAATTTGCTTGCTATTTAATATAATATGCCACTTCATATAAAATTCACATTCAATCTTGACTTTTAAATTTAACAACTTATTTTTAGTTTGCATAAAAAAATTCATGCATAATTTACATTCTGACCCAGCAAATTGTATTAATACGGCATTCAGATGTCGCGCTAGAGCAATTTTAATGCAGTGTGGTTGTGGTGCAAAAGATGAGCTGGACCCCATTGCAATAGAGTGGGCTACTACTACTTACTAGTGGGTTTTTTTAAAGTTGCACAGCGATGGATCTTCTCTTCTTGCCACATCTACAAATCTGCCCACAAGATTTTCAATTTCCGTTGACGTAGTTAAACAATTGTAGAAAATCTATTGACGCAAACGCGCATACCTAGTCGGCGTAAATTGTTAAGACCAGTACAAATTCAAATCTAAATTAGGCCTATTCAGTACGGTTCGACCCGATTTGACCTTTGTGACTACGCAACTAGAAAACCAGGGGCTTTCAATATGGTGTGCTTCGGCAAAACGTGATAATAGTCCAACTTATTATTAATTTAAATTGCTTGTAAGTACACTTTACCAGCTCTCATTTATGCACACTTCTTTTTCGTTTGTCAGAGAAGTAACAAAATATGATGAATGTTTTACCATTTATTAATTCGTGGAGATTCAGTAATAAAGATTTAGTAAAATGAGTTAACCTACAATAATAAATTATGCCGGTCAAACAAAATTTAAGAGGTTTATCATTTAAATGGTTTACAACACGTCCATAATCACCATAACTTAATTTATTTTCTTTATTACGTAGCTTTCGCAGTCTGATTCTAACAGTGTATTAGCTTAATTAGTCAAAGAACCCATATCCTATATTCCTATTTAATTTCGTTTCTCTTCAGATAATTGAGTGTTGCGTTACATAAATGTGAGAGCTTTAAACATGCTTTTCTCACGCTAGACTTACTTATATATAAAAAATATATCACGTCTACCTTCATTGTTTTTTTTTATAAAATATGCATATAAATAATTAAAATGGTATAAGAAATAGTAGTCAGAATGGATGAAAATAAATGTAAATTAATATGCTTATACATTAATCATATCTATATGTTAAGTTATTTACAGTAGACGCCTAAATCTAAATATACTAGAACGTATGAACATTGCAGAAGCATCAATATCAACTACACGATTTTTTCATAAATTTTATGATTTTTTTGTTCGTATTTATTTATTTATTTATTTATTAATTCTATTTCTAAGGTTCAAGGTTATCAATTTAGGGAGACAGGATCAAATAAATATGGTAGATATCAAATAATAATAATAATAATTATTATTATTATTATTATTATAAATTTTCTTAGACTATTCATACTTTGAAAGAGTGAATACAGTAATCGTCCTAAGGACACCCGAATCTTGATGCAAAGTTTAGATCGGACGATTAAAAGCCTATGTGGATAATAAAAGGTGCTTCCTGTAAAGCACTCAATCTAAGCGCAAATAAGCTACCCACGGATCTGCCCCACAGGAATTCAAACAAAGGAATCAGCAAGTTGATCCGAGGTTAAACATTCCTTTTTCTTTTGCCAATCAAAGAATCCTCCCAAATATATTATATAAATGTAAACTTTTGAAGAGTCACTTGTCTATATAATACCTGTATCAAGTCTTAACCTAAGGCTAACTTATCTTCAAAGTTGAAAACAACTATCACCTTTCTAGAACAAGAAACAAAGAGCAATGTGTGGCGGGGCGATCATATCGGAGTTCATTCCTCAAAGGAAGCGGTCTCAAAATGAGGTGTCGGCTGCCGACATCTGGCCTGAAGCCGCCACGTCTTCTACCTCCACCACTAGCAATTCCAGTTTTCAACCTTGCTTGGTTCCATCCCCGGAAGGTTTACAATTACATGCCATTTTATTGTCATTTTAATTATATTTCGACCCAATTACCCATTTGGATGAACTTAATTTGTGATGTCTTTGATTCACAATTGTGAAGAAACTTCTAAAGCCAGAAATATTGTGCACTCTTTTACCTTCTAACTTTCAGATTTAAAGCTTCTAGCTAGTAATTAATCATTGCCTAACGAACCATAAGAATTTTTTCAGGAATACCTTCGGTACTGCACAAGAGAATTTTTTAAAAAAACTAAGTTTTAACCATTTTTCTAGAACAAAAAAAAAAAGAAAAAGAAATTTAAGTTAATGTTTGAATTATTAGCTTCTCCCAATTTTTCATCAATAAAAAGGCTTAAATCATTTCATGTCGAAACTATTTGCCTGAAGGGCTAACTAAAAATTTTATTTTGCTCGCTAGTTCCTAACTCAAATTTTTCTTTTCCTCACTAGTTCCAAAGAAAAGAGAGCGTAAGACACAGTACAGGGGGATCCGACGGAGGCCATGGGGGAAATGGGCAGCTGAGATTCGTGACCCAAAGAAAGGTGTGCGTGTATGGCTTGGCACCTTCTCCACTGCTGAGGAAGCTGCTCGTGCATACGACCGTGCAGCACGTGTGATCCGTGGAAACAAAGCCAAGGTCAACTTCCCGAATGAAATTGATTCCTCGCCTCTGCCAGCTGATCTTCAGTCGTTGCATGCTTTAAACGCTGCACATAATTTCCACCCATACTTTGACACAAACGAACAACCAAATACTTACATGCCAAGTTTTACAGGAATTGTTGGTACAAATCATGGAACGGAGGTTGGTTATGACAGTGCAGCAGGATTGTACCAGTATCCAATGGGTAATGTGACAATAGCTGAGCCACCAGTGGAGGCTGTGGACGGCTGCTGGTTTAATTAGCTCTGCTTGTGGTTGTTTTGTTTTCAATTTTGACATAGAATGTACACTTAAAAGGTTTCAAGCAGTTACTGTATGAAAAGATAATTACAAGTTGTTAGGGTATTTCCTTGTATAAACTCTGCTTGTGTCTACATTTGCCAATTCAAAAATTGTAATATTTATCTCGTTTACCATTTTGTATTAAATATTTGTATAGTTCTTAGGACAGTTTAATTACGGGAAGAGATGTAGTTTGGAATTGCCTGCATCCTATTTCTTTCTTTCTCGATTGGTGCCGGTGGGGAAGTGATTTGAGCACCCCTAATAAGTGATACAACACCACCAAAAAATTTTTCAATGACCAATATACCCTTTACACCTCTTTTTTTAATCACTCCCATACGATGATACGACCTATCGACAGGTATGCAATTGAACTTTTAATTAAAGTTTATTGTAATAATTGAGACGACCAGCATATATACCAGAAGTCCAGAATCCACATAAAACTAGAATCTCCTCTCTCTGCATACAGGCCAGCATATATCATGCTTAATTAAAGATAAATTAATATATATAGTTTAAATTAAGAAGCGTATATATATGGAATTTGACCTTAATTAGTGAAACAGCCACAGGTGTATAGGAAATCACATCTCAGTTATATGCGCAAAACGGAAATAACGCATTAAGGAAGTAATCTGTTCTTTCTTTCTTCATTTACTTAACAATTATATCTTTTTAATTTGTAATGGGTGACTTGCAAATTATCAAGAACAAATTTCTAGTTTATTTGCGCTTTAAAGCCTCTAAAATTTACTGCTATAACCTTTAAGCATAGACTATATAGCTTCTTCTTGATACTTTTTTTTATTTCAATAAATGTTTTATAGACATGTCTGTCGAACATCTCTTGATACTTTTTTTTTTTCTCTGTTCACCTATTTCTTATTTATCATTTCTATACACATATTTAGAAAATAAATATTATAATTCCTTTTAGAGTAGCACCAGAGGTCATACACTACGAATAGTTGATTTCCTTCTATACTCCACTTCCTTATTTGTTATATGGCGCCAATTTATCTGGTCAATAGGATCTCTCGACGATAAAAATAGAAATGAGGATTTGGGACCCAGGAGGCGTGGGATAAGCATGAAGACGAGGGAGGGAGGAAGGAAGCAAGATGAGGTGGTAGTCAATTGAATTAAGTTGGGTGTTTGAAAAATATGGTCATGCAGACTCGAGCGTTTAATACTTCAATTAACAGAAGAAAGGATATAGTGGTCAACTGGTCATTGAAGAAATTTTGGCGGTGTTTTGTATTATACTTGGTGCCTAAATCACTGCCCGTGCTGGTGCTCAGATGAGAAGAAAAGGAAAGAAGGCAAGAATTAGGATTTAGGGCCTTTAAGGGGCCGTGGCGGGCCGTACAAGAGGCACTCGCTCTGGCTAGTTCCGGCCGGAACGAGATCCTCTGGACGTTTGGTGGACGTTTTTGGATCTGGACCGTCTGATTTAATCTCAACGGCTACAAAGGAGCCCCGTACATTCTACCACTCCCGAAAAAAATATTGGCCTGAAAAAAATGAACCGTCGAGATTAAATTGGACGGCTCCGATCAAAAACTACCACTGGATGGTTTAAAAAAACGTCAGAGGATCCGCGCCCGTACCACCAACATTGTCCCTTGTGCTCTTTGTCATAACCATGGACATCAACGACTGCCCAAAACACAGCACCGGCTGCGTCGCCCGATTCCTCGGCAGATTCTCCTTCCAGCCCACCAAAGGTTAAAGGGAACCCTTCCTCGGCCCCTCTTCCTCCACGTAGTAACCTTCTCTTTTATTCCCAATTTTACCTTCATCTTACTCTTTTTCTTTTTTTGTTTCACCTCCTACTTACATAACACTTAACTCACTTTGTCATCCTTCCAATTTAGTATGGCCTAATTGAATTACTTACTGAAAACGGTTGCTAATTACAAAGCTCAATGGCGAGCCAAATATACTGCTACTAATCAATCTTCTCCTCTCTTTCAACTTCAAATGATTTTCTCCTCTCTTTCACCAGAATTACCTCTTTCATTCTTGTCCCAACAAAGTTCCCCATTTCCAGTCTGTAAACATACTGCTAGTCTGCTACTAATCAATCTGTCTCTGTCCAAAAAAAAAAAAATACCAAACCAATCAAACAAATATCATATTAATTTCAAATTGAACCACATTGGAGAAGATCGATGGGTGCCCTTGATGTAAATAAGGTGCATGGTGTATGGCCACCAAGGACCAAGGTTGGCGCCTCATCACTTGCATTTGGCTTCATGCTGGTGTCGTGCACATTCTCGCCAACATGCTCTGCCTTCTTCTCATTGGCATCTGCCTCGAGCAAGAATTTAGCTTCTGTATTGCTCTCTCTCTTTCTGCTTCCCTTCTCTAACATTCATTCTCTCCTTTGCAAACAATATCTAATATTGAATTACCAAGTTTTTTGGTAACTTCAAGCCAAGCACTTTTTCTCTGACGAGTCTTTCAGATATTTTTATGAATAAATTGTAAAAATATTAGTTTTGAGATAGTTTTTAAAAATACTTTTGACTGAATTGAGTTTAGTTTTCCCAGTCAGTTTGCATCTTTTATGTGAAAAAACAAGTTCGAATAATTCAAGGTAGTTTTGGTCTCAAATGCAGTGAAGGTTGGTATGGTGTATATAATATTGGGATTAGGAGGAAGTGTTTTGTCAGCACTGTTTGTTCAATCAAGCATCACTGTCGGTGCATCTGGTGCTCTTTTCGCCTTACTCAGTGCCATTCTTTCTGAACTTCTCACGAATTGGACCATCTATGCCAACAAGGTCTCTCTCTCTCTCTCTCTCTGATGCATTTTCATATTGACCCCTCCTGCACTGTGATAATTAATATTTTCTTACCCCTCTTACAACAATATCTCCAAATTACTGTTTTTCCTCCCCCAGTTTCTTCTGCAGATAAAAAGTGAAATGGTACAGTCTGGATCAAAATAAGATTAAACCTGTGAAGAGATGAGTTTGCCTCGTTTTCGTTGCTGTGAAAGGAGTTTTGAGTTTTGACATGTGTGCAGCGTTTCTGACACTAATCTTTGTGATAGTACTAAACTTGGCTATTGGAATCTTACCGCATGTGGACAAGTTTGCCCATTTAGGAGGATTTATTTCAGGGTTCCTCCTTGGGTTTGTGGTGCTCATCCGGCCCCAGTTTGACTGGGTGAGCCAAACATACACCCGTCCTGGTTATCTACCCGGATCTGCCTCACCCAAATCCAAGCACAATGCTTGTCACTGTTGTCAGTGTATTCTCTGGATTGTTGCTGCTGCCCTTCTCATTATTGGGTTAGTTATTTTGTTCCAACTTTTCTTTATGTATTGTAAATAGTTTTGTTTCCTTTTCTGGTATAAAGTATGATGTTGCCCTTATATCCTGCAAAAATAACAACCTGGCAATAGACTAACCATATGAATTAAATGACAGTTTTACAGTGGCAATGGTGTTACTGTTTAGAGGGGTAAATGGAAATGATCATTGCTCATGGTGCCACTATCTCAGCTTCGTACAGACGTCCAAATGGAGTTGCAACTCCAACCCTGTTTATTGTGAGGTAATTATATCTTAATTATACCCTCTTTTCTGTTGATCCTAGCTACCATAAAATATCATTCTGATGACTTAATACGGTCTTAACTTGGTTGAAGAATTTTCCCTGCTTGTTGAAAGAGACATTCCTGTGCTCTTGCAAAACATATTGACTTATAATAGAGCTTCACCCTATAGTCTTATCAAAAAGAAACTTTCATAGTATCTGGCGTTATTGGCTTCTTTACTTGTTCGTGTGGTGCAGTCCTCTCAAGATGGCACTATCTTGAGCTTGATATGTCAGGGCAATGGTAGGGCCCATAATTATACAATGCCTAATGAAACCGATTCTCAGATTCGTGACCTTTGCACACAGCTATGCACTTGATTGTTTTTTTTTTTTTTTTTTTTTTTTTTTTTTTTTTTTTATTTTACTCATTCTTCAATGTACATGGAAGAGGTTATTTAGTCTATGTTTGTAAGATTCGATTGAGATGTTACGTAATTTCGGCCATTAATTGTCACCTCATTGTAAATGGCATACCATTTAGATCCGAGTTTTCAACTATTATCGATGACGGATTATGTGATCTTTTTTTGTTTGTCCCCTTTAAGCTACCTTGAATTGATAGTATTAGTTGAATAGTGATCAAAATTACAATTAACTGATTAAGCTATGTGATAGGCTTGAAAACTAAAGATTCCTCAAAGAGAGGTCAAACAAAGCCTTCTTTTAAAGCCCATTTGAATCGGCTAATGGGCTACCATATATTAATAGTTGTCTGATTTGTCCAGTCGAACTTGACTCCTAACGGCCCAAAATCAGATTTGACAACACAGTGAATCCGGCTTTGGGATAAATTCATAATAATGATGGTTATTGTTATTTTTTTTAGATAATGAGGATATAAATTTGAACCTTGATATGCGTCGTATTAACTGTTCAGCTCGTGTAAAGCTTTCTAAATAAAAACAATGACTTATTTTCCTTTCAAAGCATTAATATTACTGATTTATTCCATTCCATGACAGTTTCTAGTTGGCCTTCACATTGCCTACGGGCGGTTATCAAAAAAAGTTGGCCTTCACATAGAAGATACAAACGTGCTAATTATCATCTCTTTCTGAAAGGGAAAAAAATAAAAAATAAAAAATAAGAGAGAACCTCAATCCATGCTCCATGGTGTAGCTTGAAGTTGAATGCCTTTAGATTTACACAACCATGAAAGCATCTCACTTACTCGTGCCATAATTAGTATCTTTTCATACGGATGAGATGAGAGCTTTGCTTGAGCATGTCGTGACCCATTTATTAAATGGCGCATCATGCACCATGCATGGCATGTCTACCAATGCATGCACCATCATTACCATTTTCTCCTCTTGTCTGGGACCTCGGATTCATCCATTACCATTGGTCCTGTCCTTTTATTTACTTAAGGAAATACTCATTAAGTTTCTCTCTCTCATATTTATTTTTTCTTTATTATACCCGCTATGAATTGGAAGATGGATCATGCGTGATTAAGGCAGCATTTATATTATAATTGCTGTTTATGTCCAATCCGCATGCGCTCTACTCTTGATCACAACTTATAAATTAGCCAATTCAATTGATGGCATTCTGATCATAGAGTGTATTTATAGGGCCTGATACTCTGCACTTGTAAATTCATGTCATTGCGCATAACTCTCAAAAAAAATAAATAATAATAATAATAATAATAATAATAATAATAATAATAATAAAATTATGATTGTCATCATGAACCGTTAAACAGAATTTTGTCATCATGAACCGTTAAACAGAATTTGCTAGCTAGTAGATTTGCTTTCAATAACTTTAGCATTAAAACACAGCAATTCTAAATGCTGCCAGTCAAAGTGCCAAGTTCGTTTCGGATGGAAATAATGGAATCAAAGCTCAATTGCATCAAAATAAGAAACGTGTGTATGTGTAACCCGCTATTCAACAATGGCGTGCTATCATGATAATATAACAATGAGAGCAGAGAACAGAGTGAGCTATAGGACCCATATATGTATTGTTTGTATGTGTATCTAACTCTTTATCCAATCTAATATATATCTAGAACTGCGTGTTTAGGATTGGACCAATGAAGCACAAATTAAGTGATAGAAACAAATCCAATTAACATATATATAAATGTAAGAGATAAAAAGCAAAGCAGAATGATAGCCCTAGCTATTTGTTCTGAGCTTTGGCAGCTGCCGCTGCCAGTGTTTGTGTTGGTGCTTTTTTTTTTTTTATGTTTGTGTTGGTGTTGTGTTGAATGGTGGTGATGAATTGTGTTTGTATGTTGTTATTTATGGGTTGGAAAAGTGCGACAAAATTAAGTCAAGACCATCTCTGACATTCTGACACTATGTAGCATTGCAAGTTTGCGACCAACAAACATACAACAACATCGATCCCGCATCTTTCTTCCTTTCTTTACCGCCTTTTCTCTGTTTTTCTCCCTTTTTACGGTTATAGTTCTTTTCTTGGTTCCTAGCCACATGATAGGCCTACATCATTTAAAAATATCTCAAGTCAGAAAATCTCAAACGAAAAGTGATAATAATTAGTTCAGTATGTCTCTTTATTTTTTCTGTTTTAAAACAGATCACTACATCTGAGTAGCCATACATGTATGATTACATAATTAGACAATTTCCCATTTTTCCCCAAATGTTTCAAACAGTGTCATCCAAAATTGCTACGGGCTTAGCCTTAATTAATTAGACGCACGGTAGTCAAAAGTAGGCTATTTTCGTACTCCGTTTTAAAGATATATATTTATTACAAATGAAATAAAGTTTATAAAAATAAGTTCTACTAATTATCTCACTTTTGAACATAGACAAATATCTTTTTACACAAAAAAAAACTTGTTTAATGAAAAGTAATAAAATAAGCCAAAAATATTTGAAGAGGAAAACAATAAAAATTATAACAGTGTTTACAATAAATCGTGCAGAGAGAGTGTATTACTATTGATCTTTCCGAAAGATCGCGCAGTGTGAAGTTGGTCAAGGCATTTGTGCTGTGAAGAGTGTGTTTACAGTACGATGCGCGATTTACAGTACGCTAGACCTAGCGTGTAACACCTTTAAAATATTGACCGCAGTGGAATGGCCTTGACCGCATGATTTCTTTCATGTAGAAGAAATCATGCGGTCAAGGCTATTCCACTGCGGTCAATATTTTAAAGGTGTTACATGCTAGGTCTAGCGTGTAAACAGGTGTTTTTACCGTTCGATCGGTTTGATCTGTGGTTGGATGTGAATCGCGAGATGAAGCAACACTATTATTTGGTTTTTCATCTAATATAGAAACGAATTGAATAATACATCTATTTATATCACTGGTAAATTAAGTGATATATTTTTATTGTCTAATATTATTTTGTTTCTTTATTTGTCCACACATGAGGGCATCTTATGCTAGTATTTTAAAATGTGGCTTCTTGTTGCCGATATCGAAATTTAGAGACAAAACACACGATAACATGACATTTTTTTTAAAAAAAAAATACAGTTCACTATAACATTTTTTTCTCACCGATAGTTCGCAATAAAATCATTTTTTCGCTAATAATTCTCCTATAAAATAAAATGATGCTGGAGTTGAAAATTGATCCAAAAACGAAGAAAAATTGAAAATTCATATTCTACAATCCTATGATATATTTTAGGTGCTTTGTCAAATATATCTTTATCAATTTTTTTTTTGCAAAATACATATTATTAATCATGAAATCTCAATTTAACATGAATTTATGATGAAGTTATGTTAAATATTTTTAAATTTTACAACATATTTATTTAAAATAAATGAAATAATTCTACCATTTTATCAACTGGTAAAATCTTACAACGCTAAATAAATTCGTAACCGGTAAACCGCTCAAATCATATTTGTTAAACCTTAGTTACGTTGTAGTATGTCTAAACTTGTTCAGGTTGCACCTTAGCAGTAATTCTTAAAATACAAAGGTCGTGTTATCAAGATTGAACGGTCTAGGATATTGTGTGTGATGTGGCATGTTTTTCAGGAGCTTGAAAAAATAAACCTTAATTTTTTATTTATTAATATTTTTATTTGAAAGTACCCAATAATGAAGCCTACAAAATAAGCTGCATTCGTGGTTTTATATATTGATCATGCGCGTCTTGTTAGAATCCATTATTTATATGACTCGAGATTTTTTTTTTTTTTTTGAAATATTGTAAAGACAACTATTGAAACAGTACATTTTAAAGTTACACATAATGTATTGGCGGGCAAGCTGTTATGTGAACCTTTTAATGTCAATTAACAAAATTAGAGAGCTTTCGTTAGTGTCGGTCTGGAGGTTGCTTATATCTTATATGCACTTAACGTTGCAATCAGCATGGAAGACAGTAATTTGTCATAAAAACAACATTTGGTTCATCTCAGTATACAAAGTTCACTGATTGAGAATTCATTCGTAAACTAATCAAAATAACTTATACAAACAAAAGGACGGGTTGAAATGTGGGCTCCAATTTTCATGCCCAAGAAAATAATATTGTTATTACATGCTCGTTAGAGAAAGGCAGTACAAAATATCCGTTGTAAAACTGAAACTTTAATGAATGATAATTATATTTAATGCGGTCATGAAATTAGTTTGGCGTGTATATATTATTAGATATTCAATCTTTGTCCATATCTCAGATTCAGGCAAACACAAAAGACGTGCGTTAAAAGGCAAAAGTTATAGAAAGAGATTATATATGTGATAGTACGCAATCTTCCCACAAGCACAGTTGTAAAACTGGTACCGGGAAGCATTCCTTTGCTTGTATCTGAAACCAGGAATTTAGTCTTTTTCTATCTTTGCGTTTTAACCCACGTCTTTTGTTAGTTCATTGTTATTATCCCTATATAATTTAATGATGAAACAAATAGAAGCGGAATTTATTTTTTTATATTTAAAAAAAGCAACGAAAACAATGTATTAATATATATTGGCAACGGACAAAGAAAGATAAAATTGTCGAGTGAAGCTTTCTTTTACATTCATTCGCAGCATTAATTACTAAATTGGTAATCAGACCTGAAGATAGAAAATTAGAGATGAATACACCAAATAAGGATGGTAAATTAATATAAGAGTGGGCGAGTGGGAATGAATGGGGAGTGAGATGAGACCCCACCAATACCATTACCGAACTCATTCGTCCGGATTCGTCGCTCCGCCGAATGCGCCATTTGATTGACACCATTCAGATCAGATCAGAATTCAGAATACGACCATCCATCTTTATTCATTTGTGTCCGAATTTATCCACTCACTATGCAATTTGATCCGTGAGAATATTGCGCGCTGCTCCATTACATTTTAACTTTTTTAATTGCGATTATTTATAATCATTTATTTAAAAACATACTCAAATTGATGAAATTATTAATAAAATATAATGCAATTTTAAATTATATATTATATTTGAAATTTAAAATATAAAAATTTAGTATCATGGAATTTCTTATGATATTATAAGATTTTACATAAATTTATTGAAAAAATAATTTTTTTAACTTTTGAATATAAAGTTTGATGAAAAATAAATTTTGGGAAGGTCTTCATCCTTATTCACTTCAATTTCAAATACATCCTAATATTTTGCAGTTGTAGAATGCAGTTTTTTAGTCAGAAATTTTTTTCTTTGATAAAAATAAAGTAAATAAATATATGATATCTTATGATATTATGCCCATTTATCAAAACATATGGCCCTCAAGCTATGTTGCATTGGTACAGGTACGAGTACCGTACCCGGTACGATTCGGGTACGGTGGTACGAAAATTTTCAAAAATCTCTGATACGGGTACAACGATATATATATATATATATATTATTTGAATATGTTATTGATCTATAATTATATTATATTACAAAATATAATGTGTATAACATAATTTTATTTAGCTAAGACTTAGAGTTTGCACAAATAAATGACATAAACTTGGAATTTATACAAATAAATGATATAAACACTAATATCAACGCATTGACCATTGACTGTTGACCATTGACCGTACGGTACGTACCAGGTACGATACCAGTATCTGGTACGGGTACGGCTGATGTTTCAAAGTACCGGGGTAATATAGCCCTCAAGTTTTGGTGAAGGCGGAAGATAAGTCAATGGCCCTCAAATTTACGAATGAATCATATTTTTAATTACACATTTACTTTATCATTTTATAGATATAATGTAGACAACAATAAATAAATAATAACTTTCTTCGAGTGATCGAGTCGGGTTTGAACTTATGTAGTCCACCTTCAAGAGCGGAACTAGCGGGTTTGGTGTAACTAGAGGGGGTCCTAACGGCATGGCCTTTCCATAAATCTGAAAAATTGTAATATGTTAATTAACTTAACTTTGATATATTATGCATAAAAAATAAAATTTGGCTCCTTCTAAATTAAAAACTTTCAAATGATACTCCTCATTTGTTTTTCTGGTTCTGCCCCCCCTCCCCCCCCCCCCCCCCCCCCATCCCCCATCCCCTATATTGCCAAAATATTGGCGTGTCTAAGGAAGTGTATTATGCCTTGCTGCTACCTGCGGATAGCATATATAGGTAGTGCGTTAATAATTTCATATTTCAATTTAGAAATAACATTAAATAAACATGTTGGCATGCTCCAAAATATGATACAATGTGTCAAAGTTCTGTTTGTGTCGTGCTGAACTGATATGTTTTTCCGTTGTATACGTACGATACGATACATTATTTAACATATAATGTGAAACGTATTTTAGCACGCTCAGAGATAAAAAGATAAAAAGCTGGAACAGACCAGATTGAATGAATATATACGATCCAGGTCCATTTGATGCTAAATTAATTATTAACGTGTCTTTTTATGTGTTGACCGAAAACTGTTAGGTTCAGTACTGAAACTAGCTAGTAATAGTATCTCTCCTCTCCTTGTCAAACCCAACGACAGTCTTACTCACACCGTTTTCATGACTTCCATTTCACACCCAAATTAATTACTCCATCGGACGCACAAGCTTACTGCATGCTAGAGTTATTTTACCTAACAAAACTAATATAGCAAGCGCATGTACTGTTTTGTTTGCTTTGTTTTTTTTTTTTTTTCTCTCGTGATTTTTAAATAAGCAACATCAATACTTTCTATTATAATTTTTAACAACTTCGTATTGACTTTCTGAAATTCTGAACTCGTACGTGTCTAAGCTAGTTAGATTGACTCGTGTGTTTACAACAATCCACCAGAAAATAATTTACTTGAAGCAGAGGTGTCATTAGATCAGATCCAGAATATAAAGCAGATATAATAAAATAAAATAAATTAGGATTATAAAATGTAATTAATTAAATAACATATATGATATTGAATTAACGACGATATTTTGGGCATTTTGAAAATTTCATCAAAAAAGGGAGCCCAAATCAATTTCCCTGCTTGTGATAGTGAGAAATGAGAGAAGGTACAAACTAAAATAATGTTAAATCACCGAAATGAAACGTAACACGTATGGATGGGTTGAATTTGGTTGACTTGTTTAGTGCACAAAATAAAGGAGAAGGCATGTGACGTGTTTGAAAATTTGGGACACAGAACATGGACCCCTTCTTATGCTTACTAGTCAAGCATTTATGTATATCTCACCATATAATCCATATACATCCAACCCTGTCCGCTTAATTAGATTTTACATCATGCACGATATATTATCGTCTCAGCCGCGGGACCATATACATGTCTGTTCACCCCATTCCCAGTTCTCTGTTTTATTAATAGCTGGCTGCTATATTAATTAATGTGGATGCATCTTTTAATTGACCGGATTTGGCCATGCAGTTTATATAACAATTTTATTTTATAATGTTTTGATTTTTTTATTTTTGGGAAGTAAGTATGTAGTGTTACTGTTACCATTAGGGAACTAGTAAGGAACTAGCTAGGAAAACCATGACAAACACTAGCTACAAACAAAAGCTTCCTTTTTTGCTCAGAGGGTCTTTTTTGTTTAAATTAGTCAGAGTGGATCTGGAACAAATTAAGCTCAACTTAGATGAGAATAATTAATTAGCTAGTTTGAGTGTCCTTCCAATTATAAATATATATAATATAATATACGTTAGCCCTAAAACAACAAGAGGGATAGTACAAAATACAGTACAGTGACTCAGAGAGCTAGAGAGACCAAAGAGCTGTCCATCCAACCAAAAATCACAATAAATAGGAGCCCCGCTCTTTACTCGTCTTTCCCTCGCACACTATCTCACTCACACTCGCACTCGCACTCGCACACCCACAGTACTCTCACCCACACCCCTCCCCTCTCACACTCTCACCAATGGCACCTCTTCTCAGAGTCAGGTCCCTCGCTCTGCTCCTCGTCGCATTGTCCATCTTCTCTACGGTGGTGTATGGCCGCATACCGGGCGTGTACTCCGGTGGCGCCTGGCAAACTGCTCACGCCACTTTCTATGGCGGCAGCGACGCCTCTGGCACCATGGGTCCGTTCAACTTTCTTCCCTCCCCTTCCCATTCACTACTCACAAATTCCTCCTTACTTTTTTAACTACTTTTCTAACTCAAATTGAACATTACTCAACAATAATACCAGTATCAACTGCTTCCCACAAGAATGTGCCCTCGCATTTCTTCAATCTGGACTAATTGTTGAACACTTGTTGCAACTACAGACATTGTTCAACCCATGCATGTAGCTAACCTTAAAAAAAAAAAAGGTTTTCTTTTAAATACTGCATAATGCAAAATGTTTCAACTTACAAGTGAAATAGTTAATTTTTATGTTCGAGTACATTTGCGTTTAAGTTAATTATACTTGGGTGTAAATTAATTTTGTAAAAATTATAGGAGGCGCTTGTGGGTATGGTAATTTGTACAGCCAAGGATATGGTGTTGAGACGGCTGCGCTGAGCACGGCGCTGTTCAACGACGGATTCAGCTGCGGTGCATGCTTTGAGATCAAGTGCGTCAACCAGCCAGGGTGGTCCTACTGCCACGCTGGCAGCCCGTCCATTCTGATAACAGCCACCAACTTCTGCCCCCCCAACTACGCGCTGCCCTCCGACAATGGGGGCTGGTGCAACCCCCCACGCCCGCATTTCGACCTCTCAATGCCCATGTTCCTCAAGTTAGCCGAGTACCGTGCTGGAATCGTACCGGTTTCCTTCCGTAGGTATGTCTTGGTTTGTCTTACTCAAATTATGTTTTCACTAGCCTTTTTATTTATTTATGCTCAGATTAATTGTTGTTATTTAGAATATTTTGGATTAGATGTGAGGTAATTTAACTGTTTTGCGTCTTTTACTAATAGAAATATATATTAATTCATATAAATATAACTATAATGGCGGTGTGGCCACAGTGAAGGCTTGAGTTTTGGTAGGGGACCGGGGACTAGGGAGGGTAGTTAACATAAATGAATCCCTATGCATCCCCTATCATGTATGGTATTGGTAGTTTGGTTTGGTATGCGACTTGCGGCAACGAATTCCTTGGGTTGTTGTTGTTGGTTCGGTACCAATAGCATTTACATTAACATGTGAAAATTACTATGGTCCCCACTCTGCGTCCTCCATTAGCAAAAAGCAAAGCAAGTGCCCTTAGTAATTTTAGGTCCTAGCTGTAATTTCTGCCTAGTAAAATCATTATGTTTTGTCCATGTCGTGGCTCTGTTTTTTCGTTTTTCTTTTACCACAAAATAGAACTCTAAAACGTTGTTAAAGGAAGTGAATTCATATTTCAACAGATAATTGAAATTAGAGAGGAGATAGCTATCATTTATTTGTCCACAGAGCAACGAGAGATGTAAATAACTAGTTATTTTTAATTTTGGCATTATTAATGTAAATGCGATTGAGGCCAGGACAGTTGCAGTAGTGTCCAGCCAGTATTTTAGGCGCAATTTCGTGGAACTTTTGTGCGGCATTTCATGGGAGCGTTGGAATTAATATAACAAAAACAAATAATAAAGAGGTTGGGTCATGAAATATTGATGAGGTGATATATTTTTGTTTGGGCTTTTATTTAGTGCGACAAGAAATAAATGAGTTTGTTACAGTAAAGGAAAGTAGTAGTGATGGAGTGGAGTTGGATACCATCCCAGCAGCACCGTATCTTACAATATCTTCCTTGTACAATTGGCTGTACCCTCAATTTTCAATTTCATTTCAGACTACAGTACATATAGCTTTTTTTTGTGTGTACTATGATCAGGTCCTTTGTAGCCTTTTCCCGTGCAACTATCCGTGTCTCTCTATCTAGTTTCATGTATATAATAATACTAAGAAAAGAAAATATGAGTGGGTGTCTTAACCATGCCGCAGAAAACCAAGGAGCGGTTGTCGCGGGAGAGCCCCGTGAATTCTGAATTCTTTTTATCAAAAAAGAAAGAATTCTGAATTCTTATTATTTCTGAGTTGCTTTGCTTTTTTGTCTGTCTCCTCGGGCACCGTACCTCGGTTCTTTCCCTAAAATGCCCTTGCTCCGACACTAATCTCTGCTCGGGGATTGGTTGGTCTAAGGGCAGAGGAGTCTTTTAACTAGGGAAAGGTTGTCCTCCATTGCACTCCTGCTTGAGCCTTTGAAGTGGAAAGGGGCACATGGTTCCACGCGCCTCTGTCCCGTCCTTTATTCGCGGTCAGGTCAAATCTGACACCCTCTCCAAAACCCCATAAAGGACATTTGTACTCTTTTATTGTATGGTACACTATATATTTTTAATTTACCTGATAATCTAGTCTGGAGTTCTTTTTGCATTTTCGCCCCGGACCATTCGAGTATTTCTTTGACATTGTTAGTGAACAATCAATTTTATCTTTTCATCTTCGTCCTCGCCATTTATTTTATTTGCATTTTTTGCAATATACACTCCACTCCACTGGCAGGCATCGAACATCAATGCATCATGCATGGGCCTGAGTTGGACTTGGACCATACTTCAGATCCAGAACTCCTCTCCTCACTCTTCTGTCCTGGCCTCTTCCATCCATACAATCACATCCCCATCACATAACATAATAATAATAATAGCACATGCATTCTGTACCACATCCTGTACGGCTCACATTTTCTTGTTCCCTATTTTATTTATTTATTTATTATTATTATTATGTCAGTTGGCCCCTTCCCTAAATAAATGTTATTTTTCTTTCTTATCTTTTTCCTGTTAGGATAATATAAACATCCAAGTCTTCAAAATATATACGTAATAAATTCATTTTAAATAATTTTGCAATATTGAATCTAGTATTTTTTCTTTTAATTTAAATTAATTATTTTTCGACTTGAATGCAGAGTGCCGTGCCGTAGAGCAGGAGGAATTCGGTTCACAGTCAACGGGTTCAGGTACTTCAACCTCATCCTCATCACCAACGTGGCCGGTGCTGGTGACATTGTGCGTGCTAATGTGAAGGGGGCCCACACCAATTGGATGCCAATGTCACGCAACTGGGGCCAGAACTGGCAGTCCAATGCCGTCCTGGTTGGCCAGGCTCTGTCGTTCCGTGTGGCTGCCAGCGATCGCCGCAGCTCCACCTCCTGGAACATTGCTCCAGCCGGCTGGCAGTTCGGTCAGACCTTTGCCGGCAAAAACTTCAGGGTCTGATATTTCCTTCTAGTGTCCAAAAATACCAAAAAAAGTATTAAATTATTATTATTATAATATAAAGTAGTAGTGTGAAGGAGTGAGAATATTGAACAGCAAGCAAGCATAGGTGTGTGTGTGAAGAGAAGAAGAAAGGGCGGGAGGTTTCAAAGGAATCCTCCCGCCATTTTGTGTTTTCTTTTTTTTTTTGTTTCAGTTTACATGTTTATTATAAATAGTATGAAGTGTTAATGTTGCGGTGTGGATGTTGGGAGGTGTGAAAAGGAAGCGAGGAGAAGGGGAAAAGAGCAGCCTGTCGGTGGCTTTAATTTCCACCTTTTTTGACTAGGTGGATTTGTAATGTAATTTTGTGGATTGGAATTTGGAAATGCGATGGGGCCAGGGGGGTTAAGCGGAAGTGAACAAGTTAGGGTTTTTGTTCGATAAGTGGGGTTAGGGTTAGGGAGGAGTGCAGTCGGCTGAGGAGGCTGCAAGAATTTTACTTTTTTATGTTTTGACAAGTGGAGGGTGAAAAAGGAGTGTAGCCCGCAGCTGGACTGCTATGTTTGATTGTTGTCTCATTTGCTGTTTATTTTAAAGTCAAATGGTCATCATATTTATACTGCAGTGCTTCTTTTTTATGATTCATGCAGTGCTCCATCTGTGTTCCATGCCTTCGTACATCCAATATTATTTTTTTCCTCTTCATTTTTTTCAATATTTAACAAGACAGTACTTCACACTGAGCGGCGCCTTAAATGTTTATTATAAACCAGTTGATATATATATAATTTCTGAAAAGAAGTAACAGGCGAGCGTCGTCCCAAACAGTACTGCTTAGCATAGACACGGGAATTGCTTTCTACACGCCACCAAATTGGAGATGCACTCCTTTATGACGAAAATGTCTTTCAATTTCAATTGGGGTGTGAATTGAGAGGGGGTGAATTGAAAGAATGCAAGGGTATTATGGTCTAAAAGGAGTGGATCTCTAAAATTTGGGCGTGTAGGGAGCAATTCCCCATAGACACGGAATTCATTTCTAATATCGACGCCAACCCACTTAATTATGACATCAAGTAATTAATTACGTAAGGTCACACGCCTTAAATTCAAAATACACAGCTCTTTCTGTTTGCTTTCATTTTATTTTATAACAAAATAGATAGAGAGATGATAGTGTGCAAGTAATTAACAAAATACAATTGTTCTCATTTTAAATGATCGATCTAATCGTTCAATATGTTTTTTTATATTGTTAATTATTAATTTATGTAAGACATGCTTCCATGGAATGGAGGAGACAAATGGTTCAAATGGGGTGCAATTGACTCCCATTTGATTATTAATTAGAGTCAAATATATGCAATTTTGTATAATATTTATGTAAATTATTACAAAATATTTGTATAATATTTATTTAAATTATTACAAAACATTTATTTTTGAACCCCGTAAAATTTATAAGAATATCGTGACCCCATAATTGAATTTTTGTGCTTTTAATATGATTATCAAATTAATTTTAATTTTGAACCCCAAATTGAAATTTTCTAGCTCCGCACTGCTTCCATGACGACTCTTTCTGTTTGCTTTCATTTCATTTTATTTTGTTCCTTTATTGAATTAAAAACTTCAAAGTGATTTACCTATGGAAATTTACACACATGCATGTTTAGTTGTTAAATGAAATATATGTTCTCTAGAAAAATTAACTATGACGAAAATATATATTTGTTTGAAACATGAAAACTTCATCGAATATACGTTTTCTTTTATATGAGATTGCTGTATAATAACTTAGCTCGGTTTTGGGTTTAATTTACTAGGACCATCATATTCGTGGTACCATCTTCACGCTTAAATTTTAGTTCGATACTAAAACTAACGACATCAGTACTACAATACACACACACACATTTCTATATTTGACTTAAAACTATTTTCTGGTACTCTCCATTGCACGACCAAACAAGTAAAATAATATTTTTTTATGAACAGTTGAACACCATTGCTCTTTTGAAACAAATATAGTAAAATTCAGGTCCCGATGCACAAATGCAGTGTACGTGCAGCCAAATATTTGTTGTAGTACAGTGAAGTCAAATTTTAGTATGTCAATGTCAATTGGTTGGGATAATTAGGTGAATATTGTACCTTATCGAGAATCACTTTCTGAGAGAGTTCATTTGTCTTTCATATTTTTCAAAATTTTTTATAACAAAATTTCTTAATAACCTCTGTGCCAAATGTTACTGGGAAGTGAAACTCATATCATATATACCTCTACAATGTCAAATAAAATAAATATATATTAATTTTGTACATAACTAATTAAAGAACATACGCATCAAAAAATGAACATAATTGAATTATAACAAAATAATCATTATAATTAAATATAAAATTTATAGATTGAGTGAAACTCGATTAGCTCCTCTAGTAACAAATAGTATGTCATATGTTTGTTTATACATTATTTATTGATAATTTAATAAATCCGAGGCTATGTGGATACCAGATTAAATTTCAATAATACCACTAAACTTTGGGCCATTTGATATTATACAAGAATAAGTCCGGGGGCCCATGGCATAAATCTTTTACAAAATACTATCATGTGCTAATGTTTTAGAATTTATTGCAAATACACCTCTCTATGTGTTGCAAACTCAGATCATGAAGTTTTGGTTCTAGAGGATTACAATTCCATGCTGACACACTATGGACGTGTTGTTAAGTTTCTCGATGGAGTTCATGATCGTTAGAGTATGTTTTGACTCTTATTATCTCAAAACAAATAAAAAGTGTAAATTTCAATATCTTCCAATACCTTATAACTTTTATTAAATAATATTCATAACTATTTAAATGGTTTGTGTTGTTTTGCTTTTGTTTTTTAGTCTTCTCTCACTTTAACCAGGGCATTATAAGTGGCACGTTAGGAATTTTAATTCATAGCTTCTACATTTACATCATGCACAATGTATGTGATGAGTAGGTTTTATTGAAATTTATATAGTTACATCATGTCATTGGTATGTAATAACTTTCTTGCAAAATTATCTCAAGAATTGACGTTTTTAAGGTCAAGACAGAGAAGAAAGAGCAAATAAATAAATAAAATAATTGGGTCACAGGAAAATACATAACATCATAACAAAAAGAAATAAAGAAATATTGTCCCAACTTATTGTTTTGTCATGGTAATCGGAATACAGTAATATATATAAAGATTCAATATAAATATTTAACATTTTTTTGTCTACTTAATTGACTGTTATTAGGGGCACCTAGTAAAACTAGAAACGCACACAGACCCTTATGAAAATTTTGAAAATCATGTATAGAATAATTAAATGTGAAATTTGTTTATCTCTTTATAGTCTTTACAAATCTCACTGCTGCTCTATACAAATGAGGGTAGTTAAGCTTTACAATAAGCAATATAAATTAAAAATTCAACTAAAAACTCTAACTGGAATTATAATGTGGTAACATATTACATGACATTAAAAGCTCACAAACCTGAAATGTACCGAATAACATGAGAGAATTACAATTATTTTTATTATTTTTAAAAATTAAATTTAACTCATTATATCTTGCCCATTCTTGACAGATTATTTTTCTCACTATCTTAATTTCAAATTGAGAGATTTGCAGTGTGTTACAATGTTTGATTGGACGAGAAAAGTAGCAGACTAGACACGAAAGGCCTTCTACCTCTACGATTAGGCCTTGATTTAATTTTAGCAGGCCTTCATTTCTTTTGGAATACTTGGGAATCACATTCATCTCAGTATATCACTCATTTTGTTTATTGAAATGAATGTGTTGTGTGATAGTTTATTTGTAATGTGATATACTGAGATAAACTTTGTCAGTTCAATTTCAATAAACTTTCTTCTACCTTCGTTTCCTTTTTTTTTTTTTTTTCTTTGAGGCTTGATACGATACAGTATTATTAAAGCTGAATTTCTCTTCAAAGAAAAATTAGCACGTGTAAAGATGATACCTCTGATGCTTCAATAATATTTATTTCCACAAATGCCATCAATTTTACATTCATATCTTATACGGTGAGGAGAGGTCGCTACGTGACAATTTTAATGAATTAGAAATCAGCACATAGAAATCATTAAATAGTTTGACGTACAAATTAATGAATTAAACACAAAGAGCCTGGTGTGACAAGACGGAGGAAACAAGAAGCCTTTCAAAGCTTGAAAGATTGGTTAGAGCGGTGCTAAAGAGGCGTTTCTCACACCTTGCTTCTTTGGAAGAACAGCAATGGAGACAACGCTCTTCCCAAAGATGGAGGCTGGAAGGTGATAGAAACACCGCTTTCTTCCATGCTAGGGCTTCTGCAAACAAGAGAAGGAACACCATCCAGCAAGTCCTCTTCCAGGATCAACTTGTCACCTCTCAGAGACAGAAAGGAAGAGCTTTTTTCAACTTCTTTGCGAATCTCATGGGGACAGTCTTTGAGACTTCACCGGTTTCGGATTGGTCTATGCTTTACCCGGTGCCCTTCACTTTCCCTGATTCTTTCACCTTCCCTATCTCTGCTGCAGAGATTGAGGAAGTAGTAAGGGATTGGCCTTCCAACAAATCGTCGGGTCCTGACGGTTTTACTGGTGATTTTTCAAATTCTTCCTCCCTGAGATCTGTGAGGATCTTCAGTTGACCATCAATCGGGGCCTACAAGCAGGTTCACTCTACCCGCTCAACAATTCTTACATTGCTTTGATTCCCAAGAAGGAGAATCCTCTCTCGCCTGCTGACTACAGACCAATCAGTGTGGTGCACTCTGTCCAAAAAATAACCTCCAAAATTCTGGCAAATAGAATGAAGCCGTACATCTCCTCTTTGGTTTCGGACAGTCAATCAGGTTTTGTGCAAGGCAGACTAATTACGGAGAACTTTCTTTATGCGCAGCAAGTTGCTCACCTAGCCAGGAAGGCAAACTTGCCGCTCGCGCTTTTCAAAGCTGACATCCACAAGGCTTTTGATACTTTAAATTGGTCGTTTCTATACTCCCTCCTGCTTGCTCTAGGATTCCCTCCAGTGTGGGCAAACTGGATGGTGAAATGTGTGCTCTCTGGGTCATCAAAAGTCATCGTCAATGGCATAGCAGGGAAAAGCATCATTCTTAGAAGAGGTGTCAGGCAAGGAGACCCCCTCTCCCCTTACCTCTTCATCCTGGGAATGGATTTCCTTGCGAAATGGCTTTTTAAGTTGGTGGAAGTTGGAGCCTTTGTTCCCCCCATTAATGTTTTAAAACCTTGTCTCCTCTATGTTGACGATGCTCTATTTTTCATCCAACCCTCTTTGCATTAATGTCAATTGCTCAAGACTATTCTCCTTGGGTTTCAAGGTGTCTCGGGTCTCAAGGTAAACCCCCACAAATCCGACATTTTGTTAACTCTCTCTGACAGCAATCTCCTTTCCCTCCTAAGCTCTGAAATGGGTTGTCAGCCGGCTTCTTTCCTGATCACTTACCTGGGGCGCCGCTATCAGATAAACTACCCAAGAGTGCTTATGGCCCCTTGCAAAATTTGCCTCTAGATTGAACGGCTGGTCAGGCGCTTTGCTATCCTTTGCGGGCAGGCTGATCCTCCTCAATTCCTGTCTCTCAGCCCTACTAATCTACTTCATGTCGGTGTTCCTTTTGCCAAAATAGGTTGTCAAAGAGATAGATAAAATAAGAAGGACTTTCCTTTGGAAGGGCCCCAATGCAACGGATAAAAAACTGATACTTGTAGCTTGGGACGCAATCTGCAAGCCAAAATCTGTTGGAGGTTTAGGGGTCTTAGATCTCCAATATATGAACTTGGCTCTCCTCTCTAAGTGGTTATGGAGATGGTTTGCTGTGGATTCAGCCCCACTTTCGGGCTTATATAACTCCTCCTATGCCCTCCCCCTCCAACTCTTTCCTGCTAACACGGCACTGTCTACAGGGTTTAACAAACTCTGGCCCCTTTTCTCTGTGGGACTGTCATTCTCCATTAGATCGGGGAGATAGGCACTGTTCTGGCACCATGATTGGGGTTTGGGGATACTCAAGCACTCATTCCCGCAACTTTTCTCCTTTGCTGTTGATGAATTTCTCTCTGTTCTGGCCTTCATGAGCCTTGCCTGGACAAGCCGCCATGAACTCTTCATGCCTTCCATGTCTTCCACAGCCCTCCCTTCCGCTCAGTTGCATAGCCTCTTGCTCTTGCTAAGTGCCAATCCACAACTTTTTCCCGATTTAGGTGATCGGGGGGTTTCATGTCAACATTTCAACCCATTTTAGGCCCCAATTTCAATTGAATAACCGTGTTTTAGTTAAGATTTATGTTGTTTCTATGTTAGAATCAAGGTACTGCTATTGCCTTTACTATTTTGCAGATTTCTCGAAGATTTGGCATGATTCTGGACCAAAGAGAGCATTCAAACGGGGTAGTTTGAAACCAAACGGAGCAGTGTAGAAGAGAAGATAGAAGCTGGTGAAGACACGTGTTCAAACGGACCCGTTTCAATCCAAACGGATCCGTTTGGATCTCAGCCGAGACTTTTATGGAAATGCTGATTCCTGTCCAATCTCCCTCTCCGACTTTGGAAAGTTTCCAACTATGATTATCCAAGACTCCTGCGTCTAGAGAGGATTATAAAGGCCTTCCTTCATCTCCAGAAAGGGGCATCAAAGCTTTTGAGCGAGACCTAGGGTTTCTACCCGACGCGGCGGCTGGGGTTCCAGTCGGGTCCGTCCGAAAGGAAACGGATCCGTTCGGATGCGTGCTGAGCAGAAAGAGGAGAGGAAACGAAGTCCATCTGTTGTATTCTACCTCTTCTTTTTATCTTTTGTGGTTTTATTCGAAGGAACCTCGGTTTTGTAATGATTCTATGTCTTGTCTAGGCTAGAATTGTAGTTAGGGGCAATTGTAGGGAACCTAAACTTGGTAGCTATGTGATATTCTAATATAGTTGATATTTTGTTGAATTGCTTTGTCTTTCTTGATCTGAATTGCTTAATCTGTAAACCTTGAATTGCTTGAATTGAAAGTATTACCCGTTTGACGAAGGCCAAGTCTCATGCTAGGTAATAAGAACCGTAGGTTTGAGTGGATTTAGGATTGCATGCTATAGGATAGGTGATGGACCGAGAGGTGAAACCGAGACTAAGCCGAGAGGCATGTCTCTACCTATGACCGAGAGGTATAGGATGTCCTACCGAATAGAAAGATGAACCTACAAACCCTAAGCCATGGAACGAGAGTTGAAACTTAGGTTTCGTAGGAGGTTTACAATTTAATTTAGGGTTTTTGAACTAAGAACGAGAGTTAAGGTTTAGACCCCTGGTTAGATTAAAAATATGCAATTTAAACAGAATGTTCAACTAGCAGAATTGATCAGGCGTTGTTTTCAAACGGACCCGTTTGGATTCAAACGGGCCCGTTTGAACACTGCCAGGTACAGGAACCCATAGCAATTGACCCCTAATTCGTGTTTTCGTGTTAAAACTCGCATTCTCAATCGAACTTAGATCAGCTTTAGGATTAGATTCAACTTCAATTTCATCAACAAAACTCCAAAAATAATTTGAACTCTCGTCTAGCTAATTGAATAAAGTAAAAGACCGATATTCCAACACCGTCCCTGTGGATTCGACCCTTAAGCTACTACTGCAAACGATTAGATCGGTAGTTTGAGGTATTTGTTTTGACTTGGTTATACAGCCGATCATTAGGCTCCCCCCTCCCTGACTCACCAGTGTGGAAATTGCAGCAACCACATTTCACTTCCTCCTCTTTCTACAAATTCTTCAAGTCTAATCCCCACCACCGCTCTGATCTCCGATTGATTTGGAAACTCAAGGCACCACCTAGGATGATAGTCTTTGCTAAGCAGTTGCTCCAGTGCAGAATTCCAACCCAGGATGTCCTTCAAAAGAGAGGTTGGCACCTTGCTAATAGATGCCCTCTCTGTGCTTCAGCGATTGAGACAGCTCTACATATCTCGTAAGACTGCCCCTTTTTTATCTCAGTCTGCCAGCAAGTTTACCAGCTGGCTAACATCAACAATCTCTCTCGTGCCAGCACTGCTTCCTTGCTACAGTCCCTAGTTCCAGATAAGAGACAGAGAGAGCTCCTCCTCATAACTTGCTTCACGGTTTGGAGGGAGAGGTGTAGCAGAATTTTCTCTTCAACTTCAAAAAATATCTCTACAATAGCTGAAGAATCGTTTTTTGAATGGGGCATCCTAAATGCTCGGTCTGCTGAGCCTCCTCATGTTTACTGAGTAGTTTTGTTTCCATTTTCCTTTATTTAGCTTTACTTTCCTTGTAATTTTTCCTTTCATTTCGGGTTCTTCCTTTGAACCCTCTAATCTTTGTAATTACTTTTTTAATTTATAAAAGTTTTGGGGCCTGACCCCTTGCTTTCTTCAAAAAAAAAAAAAAAAAAAAAAAAACACAAAGAGAAGAAGTAACAAGCACTTAATCCCAGGTCTTCCTCTTCGCCATGCCTATTGCAAATAGTCTAAAATGCCTCTTGCTATTTTAACAAATGCTCTCTGCAAAAATTAGATATTAGCAAAGTCAATAACAATTATTGTTCCCTAATAAATATTATGAGCAGGTGAACCTTAACATCGAGGATAGGATTTGCTTATGTTGGAATTCGTCTGAAATTTGCTGGTGAGGTTCCTATCTACTAGCAAAAATATGCCCTCAATATGTGGGCAAATAAAGAAACAAAATAATGATATACAATAAAAATATCTGATTGAATCTTGCAACGATACAGGTGGATATCTTTCCCTAAAATAAATTATTTAAACACCACCTCACTCTTTTCTGTCAAAGGATCTGACCTTTTATTTGAATACACGATCTGGACCACAGATCTAATCAAATTGCACAGATCAATAGTTTATAATTGTTGTTAACACATGTTTGAACCCCCTCCAGTGAAATTATTATGATCTTTTGTTAGATGCATTTATAAGTAGTATAGATTTTCACGCTCCTTTCCTTCCTAGAGACTTTCTAGTTTTACAGATGCCTGTTTGCAGTGCTATGAATCCACCTATTTAAGGAAAAACAAAAGATTATGATGGAGATGAAGTAAAATTGGCCGGCCCATTACGATCCGGAAGGATGGCCTGGGGAATGAAGTCAAGAAGAAAATAAGGCCTTATGTTATCGTATTGGACGACCGACATAAATTGCACATAAAATTAGTTACAGAAGCATGAGCTAAGCCCTTGCGTTTTTATTTACACGAACGGGCCCATTCGAACTTCTGGTTTCGAATTGCATCCATCCTGATTCCCGAGTGTCCTGGGCTTGTTTCGTTCCTTGCGATTCCGTTTCTTAGTTCTTTTGTTTTGTTTGTGGTCGACTGGTCGTCTCAGCAAATCTCATTACTCGATCCATCATCCATCCATCCATCCTCTTCAAACCCTAATGCCCTTCCCTTCCATTGCCTTCCCTTTCCTCCTAACAGAAACAGAAAGAAGAGAGGCAAGGAACAGGATGCCGGTAATTCCAAACTAATCTCTTCCCAATTAAACTGTGCTAAATGCTTGAAAGAAAATTAATTAAATGTTTGAAATACTTGTATCCCAATTTTTCATCAATAAAAAGGCTTGCATCATCCCATGTCGAAACTATTTGCCTGGAGGGCTAACTCAAATTTTATTTTCCTCACTAGTTCCAAAGAAACGAGAGCACAAGACACAATATAGGGGGATCCGACATAGGCCATAGGGAAAATGGGCAGTTGAGATTCGTGACCCAAAGAAAGGCATCCGTGTATGGCTCGGCACCTTCTCCACTGCTGAGGAAGCTGCTTGTGCATACGACCGTGCTGCATGCGTGATCCGTGGAAACAAAGCCAAGGTCAACTTCCCAAATGAAATCAATTCATCACCTCTGCTGGCCAATCTTCACTTGTTGAACGCTTAAACGCCGCACATAAATTTCCATCCATACTTTGAGACACGAATAATCATACTTTATGCCAAGTTTTACAGGAATTGTTGGTGCAAATCATGGAACAGAGGTTGTTTATGACAGTGCAGCAGGATAGTACCAGTATCTAATGGGTAATGTGACTGTAGCTGAGCCACCAGTAGATGCTGTGGATGGCTGCTGGTTTAATTAGCTTTGCTTCTTGTTATTTGGTTTTCGATTTTGACATGGAATTACACACTTAAAAAGTTTCAATCAATTTATGTATCAAAAGATAATTACAAATTAGGTTATCTTTACGAATTAGGTTATTTACTTGTATGAACTCTGCTTGTGTCTACATTTGCCAATTCAAAAAATGTAAAATATATATCGTTTATTTTTGTATTAAACATTTGTGTACAGTTCTTAACATAGTTGAATTACGGGATCAGAAGTAGTTAGGAATTTATAATTTTTGTTGTGGCCAAAACTTCAATTTGTCAACCTTTGTTGGTATATTTTGATAGGTGCGGGGTGGTCGATCATTTTCAATAATAAAGCAAACAGACATATCGCAGCAAATATACAATGACTAATAGATGCCTAACAAAAAGCCAAAAACCATAATACTTGATTGCATATGGCATGCATGGACCAGTCCTCAAAACATCTGACCAAAAATCTCATAAACAAGAACATATTGAATTCAAAGAGAGACTCCTCAACTAACAACGATAACAATAACGTCTAATTCACCAACAAGTACGATGAGATGAGTAAATATAAAATCCGATTGACAAAAAAAGGGCTTAGACTCTGAAACCCCTGCTGTTTCTACGGCCACGAGCCCTCTCAAATTTCCTTCCCTTGGACCTGACATATGGCTTGGTGTGGCTGTGTGGGACACCTGGAGCTGGCCCAAAGTGCCTAACAGCCTCCCTAGCATTCTTCGGTCCCCTCAGAAGAATCTGGAATCAATTTAAAGCATAAATACATGGAAAAGTATGTGAAAATCTAGTTAGCTGGATCAAACAATGTCTACCAGACATGTTCATAAGGCTATGGACGATATTACATGCTTCCAATCATATACCTAAATGAACATACTTCTTGGTAAATATTCCAAAGAGCTATATAAAATTCCTTTTCAGGTAAAGAACTAAGATTTAATTATTTCAGCAGGGACCCAGACTAAACACAGTGAAGTAAAAAAAATTGGTAGCCTCCAAACCATTTCTTGACAGCATAGTAATCATCAGATGTGTACTGGGTCAGAACAGTGCCATATACACAACAGATTTGAACAAAATGATTTTCACACGGGATCTAATTTCATTTTGTTTCATTATAATTGATATCTCGAGATTTCGATGGGTCTAATAACATGGAAATTCTGATGAAATGAGATGAAATCCATTAATTTTGATAAAAAAAATTCCAACGATACTTTGGAAGTAACCTTAATATCAAATATAAGGCAGCTTTATTATCCGTTTTAATGAAATCCCTCATGAACAAAAGTGATTTTAATCAAAGGCCTACAATTACATGTACAGGTTACTCCCAGTTCAAAATATGGAGGAGAAACTTACAACATCCTTTCCAAGAGGAGAGAGAAGGGCGAGCTGGTCAAAGGTCAGGCATTGGCCACCAGCCTTTTCAATGCGAGCCCGTGCTGTCTCAGTGAACCTAAGAGCAGTCACCTTCATTGCTGGCACCTCATAAACACGCTTGTCATCAGTCACTGTTCCGACAATCACAGCAATCTTACCTTCCTGCAATTCCAAAGAAAAAATCATTCAGAACTTTGACTAAGATGGTACACAGTAGGGACATGGGAAATTTGAAATACAGTTGCTAAATCAAAGCTCATTGAAATACAGTTGCCAAAATATATGATTACAGAAAATTTGTACAACTATGGCTCTAATTGAGCTGAGGCAAAAAGAAAATCCTCAATTAAAGAAATCAACCTAGAGAATTTTACCAGCATATATCATTGGTAACATTATCAGGAAAACCAGCTAGCTAAATATATCGATAAGTAGAGGGATAAAATTACACATTCCAATTCAGTATTCAGTAAGCACAAATTACCAGTTCTGGACTGCATACATGGTTATTCCCAAACCTAAGCTATTCACTTCCATTTCATAAATGAACTGATCTGACTCAGAGAATGCAACTAAGAGATCAAAATTACAAACCTGATCCTTGCCAGTCATGAACTTGATGAGCCTCCTGAGGGAAAGCGGCGGCCTGTTGGTCTTGCTCATGAAAAGCCTCTTCAAAATCATCTTGTTCACCTTACTGTCAGTTCTCCGAACCAAGAACCTGTACAGCTGTTGTTCACCAAAACACAATCAAAATTAGTTCCAAGTATCAAAAAACAGATTCGTACAAAGAAATGCAAACCGATCTGACCTTGACGAGCAGCTTGAGATACACATCGTCGGATTTAGGCGCCGTGCGGCTTGTCTTCTTGCTCCTTCCTCCGGCTTTCAAATCGATACCCTGAAAACATCAACAAAATGCAATCAGATTTCAGATTTTGGGTTACTTCGAGTTGGGTTCCGAGGAATTCTCGATTTCACGAGGAGAGAGAAGGAGGAAGTACCATGGCGACGAGAGGCTTCGGGTGACAGCTGCGCGGCGGCGGTTCTCTAGGGTTTATGGAGAAGAGCTTTGATGTATTTCAATTCGATGCTATTTATTAGGGTGGCTATAGATGGGTCGGATGCAAATAATCTACACTTGGTAATACTTTTGTGGGCTTTGTTAAACGGCTCCTACAGAGGAATAATATATATTGAGATGGACCCTAATAATGGGCTCTTTTGGGCTCAAGTGATGATTAATTTGGTGAGGTTTTGATTTATATTGATTAAACAATAGAATAATTCACTTTTATATATGCGGTCTATTACTGTATGATAAGTAGAAGTGGATCAAATTATAATGAGAAAATCTATGCACAGCTGAGAAATTTATATTATAAAAATATATATCAAGTGGAACACTTTTTTGTTTTTAATATATTTTCAGTGTTTTTTCTCAACCGAAACAAGAAGGAATATGTCAAAAGGAACTACCGAACTAGCGTCACGAGGTCAAGGAACTAATACACATGTTGAACGGCACTTGCAGACATAAATAGATGCATACAGCCATACAACTCCCACAAAGAAATGGTACTCTTTTCCTAACAGTCACAGTCGGTGAATTTATCCTTCATTTTCTAAAGAAAAAAACTTTTTAAACATTAATAATTTCACCATCTTATAAAAACTATAGCATGGGAGTGTCTCATGCTCCCACAAGGTTGGCCATTTCACGGTGAATTATGCTTCAGGCTGTCAATCGATATCCATAATCTTATATTGTGATCCGAACCATTTAAATGTTCTCACGTGTAGATTTAAAAAAATATATCCAGTAACTTATTGGATCTGGATATGAATCATGGAAGGTAATCTATCTAATCTTGATTAGATTTTAAAATACGATTTGTGCGGTTTGATGGTTAAATGATGACAGTGTTTATCAGTGATAAAACATCGATAAACCAATAGTACGGTATGAACTAAAATTAAGATAAGACGGAAAAAACGAGTTTTTTTAAAAGCTTGAATCTAATCATATTAGAATCATAATACTAATACTAAATAAAGATGTGTGGGTGTCGGGATCATTTCTTAAAATCCAGCCCGACACTCCAAGCATTGATAAATAGCATATTTCCCGATTTCTACAACGTGATACTATGTGAATGTTTATGTGCTGGATATTATTGCTTATAGTACTGACTCGCTTCACCAATAGACATTTATTTGGCAGCACACTATTTTATTTTTTTTATTTTCATGTCCCATTCTATGTTCATTTCCATCGCATCTTTGTCTCTTTTTTGTGCTACTCAAAGCCATCTTCCTCTTTTCCTTCTTTTCGCCTCCTCCTTTGGTAGCTCTGCGTCACTCTCATGCCCCCCTTCTCGTCAATCTGGCAAACCTCATCTTTTTGTTATGTTTTCTCTTCTCCAACTAATCGGTGCCACATCTTGTATAAGTTTTTTTTTTTTACTAAATAATTGATGTTATTTTATTACATGTGTTCAAGAAGAAATTAATAGACGTACCATATCAAGCTGGTACAACATACCTAATGGGTTAGCATTTGTGATATATATGCATAATCCTGAAATTGTATGAATAGAGATCGACATTTGTATTTGATGACGAGTTTTTCATTATTTTTTTCTCCCTTTTTTGGTATTAGCTTATTTGTTGTACATTAAAATCAAAATTTCAAAAATGGTATGGAGTTATATTTTTAATATTCACTCCATTTTAGATTTTCTCTTGCATTAGAAGCGCTAAATGATAAGCGAAATTTTGTCCCTAAATTTCCAGATCATTCAACTTAAAATAAAATTAAAATATTTAGATATTACATTAAATATAAAATATAATTGTCATTTGGGTGTTATATGTTAATGTATATTAAAAAACAATATGGATTCTATTCCATTAATGTAAAGTTTGCAATTACATTGTAAATTCAACGTATCTGATTATTTTGTGCATTTAATAGAAGACAGAGGAGAGTAGCTTTTCAGTTGTGTATGGTATAGGGGCAATAAATTTATGTATATAACCGATTTTAATTTTATGAGATTTGCATTATAGGTTGTGCTAGATCTAAGGGAATTTTAATTTTAATATAATGAGGCTCATAATTAATTGTAAGTCTATTTAATTAAGGATAATGCTCTGTTTGTGAAGACTATAAATCCACAATTCAATTTAAAGATTTTTGTGCATATTTAAAGTTGATTGAGTAGACTTTATATTTACTAGAGGGGTTACGTAGCCACCTTTTTTCCAAAAAAATAAATTACATCTAATTATTTTATC
Source organism: Rhynchospora tenuis (assembly GCA_027725995.1). Classification (NCBI taxonomy): domain Eukaryota; kingdom Viridiplantae; phylum Streptophyta; class Magnoliopsida; order Poales; family Cyperaceae; genus Rhynchospora; species Rhynchospora tenuis. Next base: position 54,163,169 of record CM050888.1, read on the forward strand.
GTTTTATTTTGTTTTTTATGTAATAAAAAGAATTGTCATAGTTCTTTACAGTGTAGAAAAGCTTAAGATGATGCAAATGGATATAGAGAGATAACAATCTACGCTGAGTCATATAAAGGGAAGTTGAAGGTTATAAAAGAAATTTTGATTGTAAGGATAAAAAAATGTCCTTAATTTGCTGATTTTATGTTCTACAAAATTAAAATGTTAAAGAGTCTATTTTGATGTCAATCGTTGGTACCAATGGGTACCCGTCGATAAAACTTAGTTATAAGTCAGTGATAGGCTATAATCAAAGGCTTAATTATGAAGATATAAATTGATAAAAAGTCGAATAATTGAAATAGCTGCTAAAAATAATTGATAAATTTTAAACAACACATAGTTATTCCTATCAGAAATGAAAAATAAAATATAAATTTATTTTTACAAATTTTAAAATTATAAAATATTTTATAATTATTTGTAAGTCAAATTAGCACCTCCAGTAGTAAATACACATATAATGTGCAAATAATGCAAATTCTGACCATCTTTTGAGCACTTTAAGAGATTTTACATTCATTTTTAAGTTATTTATTCGCAATAATATAAATTTGAGCTCTTTATTTTGTCTAGAATATGTTTCAGATCTCATTATAATGCACAAATAATGCTAATTCTGAGCTATGATTTGAGCACTTCTAGCGATTTTGCATTCATTATAAATCATTTCATCGCAATAATCAATATTTAATCTCTTTATTTTATCTAGAACATAATTCTGAACTTATTTATTCCAATAATTTAATTATACATAGTAAATACACATAAAATGTGCAAATACTGCATATTCTGAGCATCATTTGAGCATTTCAAGCAATTTTGCATTCATTTTAATTCTTTTGTGAACAAAAATCTATATTTAAGCACTTTATATAGTCTAAAATATGTTTCTTATCTTACTTAAATCAATTAAGTTCTTTATTTTGTCTAAGATATATTTCTGATCTTACTTATATAAATAATTGTATTATAAATAGAAAATACGCATATAATGAGGAAATAATGCATATTCTGAGCATCAGTTGAGCATTTCAAGCGATTTTGCATTCATTTTATGTCATTTGAACGCAATAATTTATATTTAAGCTCCTTATACTGTCTATAAAATATTTCTGATCTTTATTATTCAAAAAATTGAATTATAAATAGTAAATACACATATAATGTGCAAATGATGAAAATTTTGAGGATCATTTGAACATTTCTAGAGATTTTGCATTCATTTTAAGATATTTGTTCGCAATAATCTTTATTTAAGCCCTTTATTTTATCTAGAATATGTTTCTGATCTTATGTATTCAAATAATTGGATTATACATAGTAAATACGCATATAATGTGGAAATAATGCAAATTCCGAGCATGATTTGAGCATTTTAAGAGATTTTGCAGTCATTTTAAGTCATTTGATCACAATAATCTATATTTCAGCTCTTTATCCTGTCTAGAATATGTTTCTAATCTTATTTATTCAAATAATTAGATTACACAGAGGAAATATGCATATCATGTGAAAATAATACAAATTCTGAGAATCATTTGAGCATTTCAAGAGATTTTGCATTCATTTTAAGTTATTTATTTGCAATAATCTATATTTAATCACTTTATTTATTTAGAATGCGTTTCTGTTCTTATTTATTCAAAATAATTGGATTATACATAGTAACTACTCAAATAATGCAAGTTCTGAGCATCATTTGTGCATTTCCTGCAATTTTGCATTCATTATATGTCATTTGATCTCAATAATTTATTTATATTTAAGCTCTCTATACTCTCTAGAATATGTTTCTAATCTTTATTATTCAAATAATAGGATTATAAATAGTAAATACACAAATAATGTGCAAATAATGCAAATTTTGAGGATCATTTGAGCATTTCAAGAGATTTTGCATTCATTTTACGTTACTTGTTCACAATAATATATATTTAAGCTCTTTATTTTGGCTAGAATTTGTTTCTGATCTTAGTTATTCAAATAAATGGATTATACATAGTAAATACACATATAATGTGTAAATAATGCAATTTCTGAGCATCATTTGAGCATTTCAAGCATTTTTTTTCATTCATTTTAAGTCATTTGATCGCAATAATCTATATATAAGCTCTTTATAAATTCTAGATAATGTTTCTGATATTATTTATTAAAATAATTAGATTATAGATAGTAAATACGCATGTAATGTGCAAACAACGCAAATTTCGAGCATCATCTGAGCATTTCGGGCAATTTTGAAACCATTTTAAGATATTTGTTCGCAATAATTTATATTTAAGTTCTTTATTATATCTAGAATATATTTCTGATCTTATTTATTCAAATAATTGGATTATACATAGTAAATACGCATATTATGTGCAAATAATGAAAATTCTGAGCATCATTTGAGCATTTCAAGGGATTTGCGTTAATTTTAAGTCATTTTATCACAATAATCTATATTTAAGCTTTTTATATTGTCTAGAACTTGTTTCTGATCCTACTTATTCAAATAATTGGATTATACATAGTAAATACGCATATAATGTGCAAATAATGCAAATTCAGAGCATCATTTGAGCATTTAAATTGATTTTGCATTTTATTTTAATCATTTGATCGTAATAATCTATATTTAAGCTCTTTATTTTGTCTGAAATATGTTACTGATGTTATTTATTTAAATAATTCGATTATACATATTAGATACGCATATAATGTCCAAATAATGCAAATTCAGAGCATCAGTTGAGTATTTCAATCGATTTTGTATTTTATTTAAATCATTTGATCGTAATAATAAATATTTGAGCTCTTTATATTGTCCATCATATGTTCTGATCTTATTTATTCAAATAATTTTGACTATGCATAGTAAAGACACTCATGATGTGCAAATAATGCAAATTCTGAGCATCATTTGAGCTTTCAAGCGATTTAGCATTCATTTTAAGTCATTTGATCGCAATAATTTACATTTAAGCTCTTTATTTTGTCTAGAATATTTCTCAGATCTTATTTATAAAAATAATTGGATTATACATAGTAAATAAGCATATAATGTTCAAATAATGCAAATTCTGAGCATCGTTCGATAATTTCGAGCGATTTTACAAAAATTTTATGTCATTTGATAACAATAATTTATATTTAAGCTTTTTATATTGTCTAGAATATGTTTCTGATCTCCTTTATTCAAATAATTTGATTAGACATAGTAAATACACACATAATGTGAAAATAATGCAAATTCTCAGCATCATATGAGCATTTCAGGAGATTTTGCATTAATTATGTCATTTGTTCTCACTAATCTATATTTAAGCACTTTATTTTATCTAGAAGATGTTTCTGAGCATCGTTTGTGCATTTCGAGCGATTTTGAATTCATTTTATGTCACTTGATCGCAGTAATTTATATTTAAGCTCTTTATATTGTCTATAATACGTTTCTGATCTTATTTATTGAAATAATTGGATTATACATAGTAAATACACATATAAACTGCGAATAATGCAAATTCTGAGCATCATTTGATGCTTCAAGAGATTTTTTTCATTCATTTTAAGTCATTTGTTCGCAATAATCTACATTAAAGCTCATATTTTGTATAGAATATGTTTCAGATCTTATTTATTACAATAATTGGATTATACATAGTAAATACGCATATAATGTGCAAATAATCCAAATTCTGAGCATCGTTCGATAATTTCGAGCGATTTTTACAAAAAATTTATGTCATTTGATAACAATAATTTATATTTAAGCTCTTTATTGTCTATAATATGTTTCTGATCTCCTTTATTCAAATAATTTGATTAGACATAGTAAATACACACATAATGTGAAAATAATGCAAATTCTCAGCATCATTTGAGCATTTCAGGAGATTTTGCATTAATTCTAAGTCATTTGTTCTCAGTAATCTATATTTAAGCACTTTATTTTATCTAGAAGATGTTTCTGAGCATTGTTTGTGCATTTCGAGCGATTTTGAATTTATTTTATGTCATTTGGTCGCAGTAATTTATATTTCAGTTCTTTATGACGCCGCCGTTCGGATCGGGAAGCTTAGAGTAACCAACACGTGTACTGATACATCACTCGAAGAGGAGTAAGAACTCAACCCAACAGAGTATAAAAGAGGGGATAAACTCAACTCAAGAGTAAAATTCGTAATAATTCAATAATCTTCATATTACATTCTGATTTTCAGCTTAAATAACAATCTAACACAATTAAAGGCCACTACTCATTAATATATCATCACAACTACTTTTTCTATTACCAAAACACATTTATAACATTCTAGAAGACCACAAAACACAGCACAAAACACAACAACAGATTGTTAACTCAAAATAACTCCCAACTAACTTACTAATAACTTTTGACTGCTCCTTTCAATGGATGACATGGCTTGGATGATTAGTCAGCATCTGACTAGGCATCTTGATCGGTGTCATACGCTTCTGCTGCGCTAAAACTCGTCCTCGAGTTTAGCTATTCTTCTTATTGTGATCTTTGTTCATTTCTTGAAAACAGAACAACTAAACCAGCACCAAAAGAATTGCAGAAGATGTCTTGGTTGTCAATTTGTCATGTTTATGGAATTTACTAGCTCAAACAATTAAAACTCAAATAACGCTCACCACATTCCAGCTGCGATTTCTCAAAAATACTTCTCCATGTAAACAACAAGAACATTTGTCACTCACATGTCGTGCACCATAACTCATAAGAAACCAGAATCGAGTGGTGCAATCCACAAAAACATAATCTTGCACATAGTTCTGCTATTTGATAAAAAACAGCACAAAATTGAGTATTGCAACTACTCAAAAATGTAAAATACCTTGAATTTGTTGGCATAGGGCTCAGTTGCGAGAATGGATCACTATATTCTGAACTCATGATATCAATGTGAGTTAAATGCAAAGTTTTCAGCTCAAACAATGCACCTATTGTTACCAAAGAACTACTCTCCAAGGTCGAACTCTTTGCAAAGGTAATAGAACAGGTCGGGGGCAGCGATAAGTCATCAACAACTTCTTCATCAATGATTATAGGACTGTCAAAAGACACCACATTTGTTTCGGGTTCACTTGTCCCAATAAAGACATCATCATCGTCGGGATATTTATCAAAGATTGGCGGTGAATCAAATGATACATTTTCATTCACAACACATTCAGAAGAATTATCAATTCTCGACTGAATATTTTTATCTATGGCCCATTGGATACAAGTGCTCCTTTGGGTGTGGATTTGATGTTGAGCCGCTTCAGCACAAGACACCGAAGTTGATTTTCTGTCGTGGAAGGGGTTGCCATCTTCATCTTTACCACAATAACTCGGGTCAGCTGAAACATGATTCAATCACGTGATCAAAATGGTTGTTTCTCTGCTGGAGGTGAGGTGGAAGAGAAACATTATCGCTGGAGGTGAATTGTTGTTGGTGATGACAAGAAAAGTCGATGTAGCTCGATGAATCGTGCCTCCGTCGGCGATCTCGATTCACACGAGTGTTACTTGTGGAGGAACCGTGTCTCGATCGGCGATCTCGATTCTCACAAGTTGTGCTTCTCGAAGAACCATGCCTCGTTCGGCGGTCTTGGCTTCGATTAGCCTCCAATCGCGTAACACGCTCATGGAGTTGTTGTACAAGCTGTCTCAGCTCTCGCATCTTCATAACGCACTGGTCTTCGCCTTCGTGGTGGATGTTATGCTGTCTACAACGAGCAGCCATCAAACCTGAAGAAGCTCTGATACCAAATGACGCTGTTCGGATCGGGAAGCTTAGAGTAACCAGCACGTGTACTGATACATCACTCGAAGAGGAGTAAGAACTCAACCCAACAGAGTATTAAAGAGGAGATAAACTCAACTCAAGAGTAAAATTCGTAATAATTCAATAATCTTCATATTACATTCTGATTTTCAGCTTAGATAACAATCTAACACAATTAAAGGCCACTACTCATTAACATATCATCACAACTACTTTTTCTATTACCAAAACACAATTATAACCTCCTAGAAGACCACAATGTAAGTGCTACAACAATTCTAGAATGCGGAAATAACCCAGAATCGTAAAATACCTCGTGCCATCGCTAATTGAAATCGAGTGTTGAGCAGATGAACTTGAAACCCGCAGACCAAGCGCGTCTTCTTGGTCTCTGATCTTCTCCACGTCCTGCAGTGAGAGAATCACTACAAAGCCGATATCACAACCCCAACTGATGGTGTTTGACAGGAGTTAGTCGGCCTTGACTCGTTCCCTCAAAATAACCCTTATGCTCTCTTTCTCTCTTGTCTAAATTCTGTTTAGATCTGAAAGAGACACTCTCTCACATACACTCTGCCATCTCAGAATAGTATATATAGAGGGTTCAAATCGCTCAGAAGATGCAAATTGCAATGTTTAATGAAAGGGTGCGATGTTCACAGCATTCTGTCCAGGTGCACCGTACTGACTAAACCAGTCGATTCAGACAGAATACTACATTCTCCCACTTGAACTTGCATCCTTTGCATACTAAATACCTTCTGTTTTCTTTATGTTAAATATTAGAAATATAACACATGAACTGTAGCAGTAAGTCATCTTATCGTTACTAGCGTTTTTAAACTACTAGTAAATGCGAATATTACTTTCTACAATTACAATATGCTACACAACTAATAATTCAACCTTTTATGCGATTTTGAATTCCTTTATGAATAAACCCAATGTTTATTCCAAGTCAATCTTTATGATGTAATTCTCAACCTTATGATCAAATATATTCCATATATGTGCGCACAATCAACACGAGAAAACATCTATACTTTTATGAAGAGTTTATACACAATCGTACGATTAATATTAACCATAGGATCAATTCCTATATATACCCGCTACATGATCTTTGAATTCCTTTAGCTGCAGTATTTATTCAAAGAATCGGTCAGCTTCAATTCTGTATGAACACATTTATTGACCACTTAATTCTTCTTAATGCGCTCTTTCAAAGCCAAATACTTAATGTCAATACTTTGACTTTTACCTTATTCTTGACTAGAAAGACTGTGACAGAATTATCATACAGAATCCTTAATGACTTAGATATAAAATCCATGACTCTAAGTCTCACAATAAACCTCTCCAAACACCATCGAGGGTAATCTCAAAACACACAACAAACTATACTTTATGTTGAACTAACGAACAATGTCAGTTAGACATTTCTTTATAACACAATTTCACTGGTTAACATGTATCCTTAATTCGATTTACTATAATCGACACAACCAGTTTGTGTACCAAAATAACTTTAACTTATCAGTCTGTTGAGACATAAGCACACTATCTTAAGTACCTTAAGATATATCATTACTTTCTTAGCAATTTAACTGTGGTCTATTCCCTAATTATTATGATATCAGTCCAAATATTTAAATGACAAAAGCTATGTCAGTTTTTGTGCACAAACCTGATCATACTTTATGCTTTCGAATTGCCTAAATACTTGAAGTATTTACTATTTGTTCCATTTCTGAGTTATACTGAGGATACTGATTCAAAATGAATCTATCACCTATATTAATAGGTACTGGACGCGGTGAATATCATTCCTTCTGGAATCTTTCTAATATCTTATTGATATATGCTTGTTGAGATAGATCAAGAATATCTTGATTCCTATCTACATGGGCTTTTATTTCTATCACAAACAAAACTTCACCCATATCCTTCATATCAATATTTTAGAAAGAAATTATTCACCTTATATAATCATATTTTATCATTAGTTACAAGTAGAACATTATCTATATATAAAACAAGTAGATAAAATCAACTCCCACTGATCTCCTGATATATGCAATAGTTCATCTTATATTTCTTCAAACTGTATGAAGAAATAACCTTATGGAACTATTAATACCATTAGTGAAATACTTGTTTTAATTCTTATATAGAATACTTTAACTTGTTAACTAAATACTTATTACCTCTAAAGAAGAAATTTTATGATTATTTAATATAACCATCTCCTTAGATCACCATTAACAATTGCAACATTTATATCCATCTGATGTAACTCGAAACCAGGATGAGTTATTAATGCCATAATCATATGAAGTGAATCTTTCTTTAATATATGAGAGAAAATCTTCATGTAATTCACTACTTCTTTCAATGAACCACTGGTGACAAGTCTAACTTCGTATTACTTTATGTTAACTTATGAATCCCTTTTGGTTTTAAGAAATCCGTTACAACCAATAGGTTAAAACCATAAGTAACTTACATAATTCTAGACTCAATTACACACCATTGATTCAAACTGATTTTACTTGGCATTATTCCGTAATATGAACTCATCGCAATTCATTATCTTGAAAATGTAACAGATTATGCTCAACACATATATCTTTATAAGAGTCTTGTAGGTAAACTACGTTACAATACTAGGGATAACCGACCTTATCCTTTATTAGATCACCTTGATATTGAATATTAAATATTCAACTTGATCTATTATTGTATTATATATCGATTAACGAATGTCAATAATTGGATTATCAATATTTGTTGATCCTTAATAATACATCCAATTATGAATTAGAGGGAGTTTTTGTAAGACCTAAAACTGATCACTCCCACTAATCTTAACATTCTCTAGAACTTAATATTTCTAGATTCATATCCTAGTCATATTTCATATTTCTAATCTCTTTACCATTTTCTGATCTCACAATCTTTATTTGCTTACTGCATTGTTTCTCTACTACCACCTTAAAACTTTACAGGTATGTAGAAATACATATATTGTGAATAATCATCAAATAAAGAAATAAATGCAGGCTATACGTTTGATGCCAGCTAGTCATTTTGTTACTTGTTAATCATATCTCAACCATATGAACACTCTCAACTTTATCCATAATATGTCTATTCTCCTATTAAACACATATGGTCAAAAACACCAAACTGACCATTTATCTTTATATGTGTTATAACCTTATAGGAAATCTTGATAAGACTATATTAAACTAGACAAGTATTCAAAATAAAATATACAAGTAATGACTCGGAAATATTATATAAACTCTTTTATTGAACAACTATATTCCTCATTTTCATTATGTGCTCTCGCACCTATAATGGTAATAAGCCTAAAAGATAAACTTTTATGATGAGTATTATTACATTAGCCTTAACCTAAGAGGCCAACTACTCATCTAATGTCTTATGTAAGAACTTTACATTAATATGCATATCAACCAAATCACTATACATTGAAAGAACTTATTCTTTATAAACATGAAACATAAGCAGTTAAACTGCTCCCACTGTTCATTATAACTTATGTTCATAAGTTCAACCTCAAAAGTGGATCCTACTGGTTGATAAATTTAATATTCTTACAACTTTAATGAAGGAGAACAGTTCCTTCTAGACCTTATAACTATTATCCTCAACCCAGGAACTTTGACACTTATCATTTCTAAAGGGAATCTGCTATATTTATGAAAGTAGAACTGATACATGCTTATCTTTATATTGAGACTGAACTTTATACTTTAATTTACCAATGCAAACTAAGTGATATATCTTTATGAGTCTTCCTGCATAATATTACCTGTGGGCTAAATATCATGCTATAACTCTTTATGTAATTAAACATTACAACTTTATGAATCAATTTCTTACACAGTCTAAATACTATGATTTGATTCTTCATACTTTATGATATAACTAGTTAATTATATTCCTATCCTTAATCCCTGTGGGCAAATTAAGTATTCATAATTTAACTATTATATCCTAATATATTAAGTTAACTAGGTCAATAGTCCTGTGGGACGATACTAACTTCGTTAACTTAATCTATTACAATCTTGTGTCTGTTTAATCCAAATGTGATTTTATAAACTTTATATATACATAACTTTAATCCAACTAAGGATGCTGTGGCTACTCCTTAATATATTAATATATATATTCATCACTAGACACAAACTATGTCCTTTCTTCCTAATGTGATTTATAGATGCACTATATAATATATATACCTTAATGTAATTGAAGATGCTGTGGCTACTCTTCAACTAATTAACATATATTAATCAACTGGACATAATATATTATAGTTAGATAACTAATATATGTGTATATGCTTAATAACTAGCATAGTTATCTAACTTTCTTAATTAATTGATCCTTAATCAATTTATTTGTCTAATTAATCTAACAATAATATCAGACAAAACTTTATTCAAACTTTTTCAGACAATCCATTTCAGAACCTGGCGGTTTGTCCCAGTTTGAATCTGTCAATACCCAGACGTATCCTCATGCAACTTCATTCAGAACAGTTCGTCCTAAAACTAGACAATCTGTTCCAATGTGTTTGAGTAATGCAAACAGAAACTTTATGCAAATTTAATCTGGAACGGTCCGTTCTAGGGCCAGAACGGTCCGTTTCAATTTGCGTCTGAAACCCTAATTCACTGGTAATTAGATTATATAACAGTTAGGGTTTAGTAATTTTTCATAGATCATCTAACTATAATTATCTATATCTAAATAATTATCATATGCACAATTACTGCCATATCCTTTATAAATACAATTTGTGTATTACTATACCACATGTATAGTTCTTCAAGTTTGTTTAATCAATATAATGCTTGTAACGCCAATACTAATGAATACCAGATAGTATGATGGTCTGTGGACTACATCAATACTTTATTATTATAGTATATTCAAGCATATCATTACTGACTAACCAATCTTAACCAAAAATGCCAACCATCTTTACAAATTTAGTATTTATGACAAACTGTGACTATTCTATAGAATTCCATAGTAGTTAAGTAATCTACAAGCTTTAATTAACATGGAGAACCATCATATGTCTGATTATACCTTAATTTTCATCTTAAAATTTATTTCTGGACCAAACTCTATTGGAATGGGTCGTTCCAACTCCAAACGGATCGCCCCATACGAAAGGGTGCGTCCAAAGTTCATCCAGAAACTTTCTGACAGTCTGAACACTTTCTGGTAAACTGACAATAACTTTCTCTATACTTATTTGTTTTCTGTGTTCTTGGTCATTATAGAAACTAGATTCGAAGATCTTTCTTATGACGTAAGTTTCATCAAAAACAATTTTACAGATCAAAAGCTATGCCCCTCGAAATACAGACTATCACAGACGAAACCCAACAAACTGTCAGATTGACCTATCTTGCAGACAACATATCTCACTCATACTTTATCGGAATTTTGCAAATTTACACTCTATGGAAAGATATCTGAAATATCTACATCCCAGTAAAATTTCATGCAAAACCGAAATACCAATTGAGAGAAATCTGGCCCGTAATACTGAAAGGTCAGAAAATTCAGAACCCTGACTGTCTGACCTCTACTGGTTGCAACACGATTATCTCACTGTATACCCACTGGAATTTCAAGATGTTGGTCTCGTTGGAAAGTAGACTCCTAAATCTTTCCAATCCCGAAAACCTCACTCAAATTGGATAAGCGGATCTTGAGATAATGCTCCACGAATTCAGACAATCAAGAAAATCAGACAAAACTCAATCCACTCAACACTTACAACAGAATTTCTTATAAACCGTTATGAAATCCTATTTCAATAAAGGCAATCCAGCGGCATAACCCGCTCTGATACCAACTGTAAGTGCTACAACAATTCTAGAATGCGGAAATAACCCAGAATCGTAAAATACCTCGTGCCATCGCTAATTGAAATCGAGTGTTGAGCAGATGAACTTGAAACCCGCAGACCAAGCGCGTCTTCTTGGTCTCTGATCTTCTCCACGTCCTGCAGTGAGAGAATCACTACAAAGCCGATATCACAACCCCAACTGATGGTGTTTGACAGGAGTTAGTCGGCCTTGACTCGTTCCCTCAAAATAACCCTTATGCTCTCTTTCTCTCTTGTCTAAATTCTGTTTAGATCTGAAAGAGACACTCTCTCACATACACTCTGCCATCTCAGAATAGTATATATAGAGGGTTCAAATCGCTCAGAAGATGCAAATTGCAATGTTTAATGAAAGGGTGCGATGTTCACAGCATTCTGTCCAGGTGCACCGTACTGACTAAACCAGTCGATTCAGACAGAATACTACACACAAAACACAGCACAAAACACAACAACAGATTATTAACTCAAAATAACTCCCAACTAACTTATTAATAACTTTTGACTGCTCCTTTCAATGGATGATATGGCTTAGATGTTAGTCAGCATCTGACGTGGCATCTTGATCGGTGTCACTTTATATTGTCTAGAATAGGTTTCTGATCTTATTTATTGAAATAATTGGATTATACATAGTAAATACACATATAAACTGCGAATAATGCAAATTCTGAGCATCATTTGATGCTTCAAGAGATTTTTTCATTCATTTTAAGTCATTTGTTCATAATAATCTACATTAAAGCTCATATTTTGTATAGAATATGTTTCAGATCTTATTTATTACAATAATTGGATTATACATAGTACATACGCATATAATGTGCAAATAATCCAAATTCTGAGCATCATTTGAGCATTTCTAGCGATTTTACAAAAATTCTATGTCTTTTGATAACAATAATTTATATTTAAGCTCTTTATATTGTCTAGAATATGTTTCTGATCTCCTTTATTCAAATAATTTGATTAGACATAGTAAATACACACATAATGTGAAAATAATGCAAATTCTCAGCATCATTTGAGCATTTCAGGAGATTTTGCATTAATTCTAAGTCATTTGTTCTCGCTAATCTATATTTAAGCACTTTATTTTATCTAGAAGATGTTTCTGAGCATCGTTTGTGCATTTCGAGCGATTTTGAATTCATTTTATGTCAGTTGATCGCAGTAATTTATATTTAAGCTCTTTATATTGTCTAGAATTTCTGATCTTATTTATTGAAATAATTGGATTATACATAGTAAATACACATATAAACTGCGAATAATGCAAATTCTGAGCATCATTTGATGCTTCAAGAGATTTTTTTCATTCATTTTAAGTCATTTGTTCGCAATAATCTACATTAAAGCTCATATTTTGTATAGAATATGTTTCAGATCTTTTTTATTACAATAATTGGATTATACATAGTAAATACGCATATAATGTGCAAATAATCAAAATTCTGAGCATCATTTGAGCATTTCAAGCGATTTTTCATTCAGTTAAGTCATTTAATCTCAATAATCTCTATTTAAGCTCTCTATTTTGTGTAGAATATATTTCTGATCTTATTTATTCAAATAAGTGGATTATACATAGTAAATACGCATATAATGTGCAAATAAAGCAAATTCTGAACACCATTTTAGCATTTCAAGCGATTTTGCATTAATTTTAAGTCATTTGATCACTATGATTATTTAAACTCTTTATTTTGTCTAGAATATATTTCTGATCTTAATTATTCAAATAATTGGATTATACGGAGTAAATACACATATAATGTGCAAATAATGAAAATTCTGAGCATCATTAGAGCACTTCAAGCAATTTTGCATTTCATATTAATTCTTTTGAGAACAATAATCTATATTTAAGCACTTTATATACTCTAATATTTGTTTCTTATCTTACTTATACAAATTGATTGGATTATATAAAGTAATTCGCACATAATGTGCAAATAATTAATATTCTGTGCAAGATTTGTGCATTTCAAGAGATTTTGCATTCATTTTCAGTATTTGTTCTCATTAATCTATATATAAGCTCTTTATTTTATCTAGATTATGATTATGTTCTTATTTATTCAAATAAATACATAGTAAATTCGCATATAGTGTGCAAATAATGCAAATTCTGACCATCATTTGAGCATTTCTAGCGATTTTCCTTTCATTATAAGTCATTTTCTCACAATAATCTATATTTAAGCTCTTTACTTTATCTAAAATATAATTTTGAGCTTATTTATTCAAATAATTGAATTATACACTGTAAATACACATAAAATGTGCAAATAATGCATATTCTGAGCATCATTTGAGCATTTTAAGTGATTTTTCATTCATTTTAAGTCCTTTGATCACTATGATTATTTAAACTCTTTATTTTGTCTAGAATATGTTTCTGATCTTATTCAAATTGATTGGATTAAATACAGTAATTACGCACATTTCAATTGATTTTGCATTCGTTTTAATCATTTGATCGCAATTATTTATACTTAAGCTCTTTATTTTGTCTAGAACATATTTCTATTCTTATTTATTCAAATAATTGGATTATATATAATACCTGATGATGTGCAAGTAATGCAAATTCTGAGCATCATTTGATGCTTCAAACAAGTCCGCAATAATCTACATTAAAAGCTCATTTTGTATAGAATATGTTTCAGATCTTATTTATTCAAATAATTGGTTATACATAGTAAATACGCAGACAATGTACATATAATGCAAATTCTACATCATTTGAGCATTTCATGCTATTTTTCATTCATTTTAAGTCGTTCTATCACAATAATCTATATTTAAGCTCCTCATTTTGTATAGAATATGTTTGTGAACTTATTTATTTAGATAATTGGATTCTACAGAGTAAATACACATATAATTTGCAAATAATTCAAATTCTGACCATCATCAGAGCATTTCAAGAGATTTTGCATTTATTTTGAGTCATTTTTCGCAATAATCTATATTTAAGCTCTTTATTTTTGTCTAGATTATGTTTTTGTTCTTATTTATTCAAATAAGTTGATTATTCATAGTAAATACACATATAATGTACAAGTAATGCGAATTCTGAGCATCATTTGAACATTTACAGTAATTTTTCATTCATTTTATGTCATTGATCGCAATAATCTAATATGTAAGATCGTTGTATTGACTATAATATGTTTATGATCTTGTTTATTCAAATCATATTATACAAAGTAAACACGCATATAATATGCAAATAATGAAAATTCTGAGCATATCCAGCGGTTTTGCATTCATTCTAAGTCATTTGAATACTAAAATTTATATTTAATCTCCCTATTTTGTATATAATATGTTCGTGATCTTATTTATTCACATAATTGGATTCTAAAGAGTAAATACACATATTATTTGCAAATAATGCAAAATCTGAGCATCATCTGAGCATTTCAAGAGATTTTGCATTTATTTTGAGTCATTTTTCGCAATAATCTATATTTAAGATCATTATTTTGTCTAGATATTATTCTGTTCTTATTTATTCAAATAATTGGATTATACGTAGTAATTACGCATATATTGAATAAATAATGCAAATTCTGAGCATCATTAGAGCATTTCGAGCGATTTCCATTCATTGTATGTCATTTGGTCGCAATAATTTATATTTAAGCTCTTTATATTGTCTAGAATGTTTCTGATATCATTTATTCAAATAATTGGACTGTACGTAGTAAATACACATATAATGTGCAAATAATGCAAATTCTCTACATCATTTCAGTATTTCGAGAGATTTTGCAATCATTATAATTTATTTGTTTGCAATGATATTTATTTAAGCTCTTTATATTATCTCGAATATGTTTGTGTTCTTATTTATTCAAATAATTCGAATATACATAGTAAATTTGCCTATAATGTGCAAAATAATGCAAAATTTGAGCATCATTTTTGCATTCCGAGCGATTTTGCATTCATTTTATGTCATTTGATCACAGTAATTTATATTTAAGCTCTTTATATTGTCTAGAATATGTTTTTCATCTTATTTATTCAAATAATCGGATTATGCATAGTAAATACACATATAATTTTGCAAATAATGCAAATTCTGAGCATCATTTGAGCATTTCCAGCGAATTTCATTTTAAGTCATCTGATCGCTCAAATCTATATTTAAGATCTTTTTTGTATAGAATATGTTTCTGATCTTATTTATTCACATAATTGGATTATACAAAGTAAATACACGTATAATTTGCAAATAATGAAAATTCTGAGCATCATTTGAGCATTTCAAGAGATTTTGCATTTATTTTGAGTCATTTTTCGCAATAATCTATATTTAAGCTCTTTATTTTGTCTAGATTATGATTCTGTTCTTATTTATTCAAATAATTGGATTATACATAGTAATTACTCATATATTGTAAAAATAATGCAAATTCTGAGCATCATTAGAGCACTTCGAGCTATTTGCATTTATTGTATGTCATTTGATCGCAATAATTTATATTTAAGCTCTTTATATTGTCTACAATATGTTTCTGATATCATTTATTCAAATAATTTGACTACAAGTAGTAAATACACATATAATGTGCAAATTCTCTACATTATTTTAGCATTTCAAGAGATTTTGCAATCATTTTAAGTCATTTTTTTGCAATGTTCTATATTTAAGCTCATTATTTTATCTAGAATTTGTTTCTGTTCTTAATTATTCAAATAATTCGAATATACATAGTAAATTTTCATATAATGTGCAAAATAATTCAAATTCTGAGCATCATTTGAGTATTTCAAGAGATTTTACAATCATTTTAGGTCATTTGTATGCAATAATCTGTATTTAAGATGTTTATTTTGTCAAGAATATGTTTTTGAATTTATTTACTCAAATAACTTTATTATACATAGTAAATACACTTGTAATGTGCAAATAATGCCAATTCTGAGCATCATTTGAGCACTTCGAGTGATTTCGCATTCATTTTAAGTTATGTGATTGCAATAATCTTATATTTAAGCTCTTTATATTGACTAGAATATGTTAATGATCTTATTAATTCTACTAATTTGATTATATAGAGAAAACACACATATAATGAGCAAATAATACAAATTCTGAGTTTTATCTGAGCACTTCAACGGATTTTGCATTCATTTTAAGTCATTTGTTCGGAAAAAATCTATATTTAAGCTCTTTATTTTATCTAGATTATGTTTCAGTTCTTATTTATTCAATAATTTTATTATTCATAAATACGCCTATAATGTGCAAATAATGCAAATTCTGAGCTTCATTTGAGCATTTCGAGCGATTTTGTATTCATTTTATGTCATTTGGTCACAATAATTTATATTTAAGCTCTTTATATTGTCAAGAATATGTTTGTGACATCATTTATTTAAATAATTGGATTATACATAGTAAATACACATATAATGTGCAAATAATGCAAATTCTCTGCATCATTTGAGCATTTCAAGTGATTTTGCATTCATTTTAAGTCATTTGTTTGCAATAATCTATATTTAAGCTCTTTTTTATATCTAGAATAACTTTATCTTCTAATTTATTCAAATAATTCGAATATACGTAGTTAATTTGCATATAATCTGCAAATAATGTAAATTCTGAGCCTCATGAGTGGATATCGAGCGATTTTGCATTTATTTTATGTCATTTGATCGCAATAATTTATATTTAAGCTCTTAATATTGTATAGAATTTGTTTCTCGTCTTATTTATACAAATAATTGGATTATATAGTTAAAATACACATATAATGTGCTAATACTGCAAATTCTGAGCATCATTTGAGCATTTCAACAGATTTTGTATTAATTTGGATTATTTGTTCGCAATAATCTATACTTAAGCTCTTTATTTTATCTATATTATATTTTTTGTTCTTATTTATTTAAATAATTAGATTATATATAGTAAATACACTGATAATGTGCAAATAATGCAAATTCGGAGCATCATTAAAGCATTTCCTGCGATTTTTCATGCATGTTAAGTCATTTGATATCAATAATCTATATTAAAGATCTTTATTTTGTGTAGAATATATTTCTGGACTTATCTATTCAAATAAAAGGATTATGCATAGTAATACGCATATAATGTGCAAATAAAGCAAATTCTGAGCACCATTTGAGCATTTCCAGCGATTTTGCATTCATTTTAATTTATTTGATCGCTATGATTTATATTTAAGCACTTTATTTTGTCTAGAATATGTTCTGATCATATTTATTCAAATAATTGGATTATACAGCGTAGTAAATACGCATATAATGTGCAAATAATGCAAATCCTGAGTATCATTTGAGTATTTCAAGAGATTTAAAAATCATTTTAAGTCATTTGTTCGCAATGATCTATATTTAAGATATTTATTTCGTCAAGAATATGTTTCTTAATTTATTTATTCAAATAACTGTATTATACATAGTAAATACATTTGCAATGTGCAAATAATGCCAATTCTAGGCATCATTTGAGCATTTCTAGCGATTTTGAATTCTTTTATGTCATTTGATCGCAGTAATTTATATATTAACTCTTTATATTGACTAGAATATGTTTATAATCTTATTTATTCAACTAATTGGATTATATAGAGCAAATACACATATAATGTCCAAATAATGCAAATTCTGAGCTTCATCTGAGCATTTCAAGGGATTTTGCATTCATTTTAAGTCATTTGTTGGGAATAATCTATATTTAAGTTCTTTATTTTATCTAGATTATTTTTCTGTTCTTATTTATTCAAATAAGTTGATTATTCATAGTAAATACGCATATAATGGCAAATAATGCGAATTCTGATAGATTCATTCTAATACGTTCATGTTTTAGCCTTTGATCAAGTATCAAATAAATTCCAAAATTTACAAAACTTATGTGAAAATGCATCGCTCAAAATAAGATCAATGGTTTGGATTTAACGTTTAAATTTTAAAAATTGAAAATATAACCAAAAAGTAAAATGTTGGCATTTGGGGGCAACCAAAATATTAGTAGCGGAACCCTCTTAAAAATTA
The DNA here is from genome assembly GCA_027725995.1 of Rhynchospora tenuis. NCBI lineage: Eukaryota > Viridiplantae > Streptophyta > Magnoliopsida > Poales > Cyperaceae > Rhynchospora > Rhynchospora tenuis. The sequence goes on from CM050888.1 coordinate 54,181,988, forward strand.
TAACCAGAGTTTTAAAATGCGATTTTTGCCGTTCGATGGTACATGTTGATTTAGTGATCCGGTTTTATATCGGTGATATAACGGAGAAAAAACGGTGTGTATAAAAAGATAATTGTACAACTAATCTATCTTATAAGTCACTTGAAAATTTAAAATATAAACAAATAACAAGTCAATAGGCAAAATAGACAAAATCAAAAACTAAATGAATTAGGGTTTTTGTAAGGATTTGTATTCATCAAAAAGTTTTTTTTTTTTTTTTTTTTTTTTGTAAGTTACATGACCCGTCCGTTTTTACGCCACTAAATGCAAAAAATTTAAGTTATATCGCCGATTTTTCGGAAATATAACGCAACTGTTATTTCGTGCTTGGTTGTTATAACGTTGATGCGTTTTGCTAAAAAAATCTGTTATTTCGGTCATAACGGTGTTATTTCGGTGAAATTTAAAAGCTTGATTATAACATATTTTATATTTATTTGTAAGTCAAATATCGATCAACGCTCGATTAGCCCCTCTAGTATACATTTAGATCTTGCTATTAGATCCACATACAAATCCGTTATGTATATAATAAATAAATAAATTTAATTAAATAACAATTGTAATTCATTGTTCTTTTGCATACAATAGATATCTTCAATTCAGCTTACAATGAAGAGCTCAAATTACCTTGCAATTTAGATATTTAGATGGTAAATGAATGTAAATTCATTCATGTATCTTGTTATTTTTTTAAATTAAATTCAAAATATGATCCGAATCAAACTTGAAATCCGTTAAGATAATGGTGAATAACTGAACATGAATCATGTAAACATTCTGGTAGATTCACATTGGATCTTATTAGGATCGGACTTAAATCCTGATCCACTGAATTACGCTTTGCCCCGAATTTGAATTCTTTTGTCAAGTTTCACTTATTTATATATGTTTAGCCTCAAAATGAAAAAAAAAATATTTTTTCTTTTTTAAGTCGCACCCATAATGGGTATTAGAAAAAAATGATCCATTCAGAAACTCCATAGACGGTCAATAAATTACACATGCATAACAATAAAAATTACAACCTAACCATAGCAATAGAAAATGGAGTAATAAACATTACTAGCAACTGAGACATAATCTCCAGTACAACAAAATTTAAATTTTTCAGCGTTTGGGAATTAATACAGCTCAGATTATCAGCCAGATTTGAAAAGTAACACTGCCTTCGAGTCTATGTAGAAGTATACGAAAAAATTCGTCTCATGTGTGACATAAGAGCCTGCGAGAATATTAAAAACATTGTAATTATTACTTCAGAAAATGAAAAAACAACAAAAATATCATCAATAACCATGTCAGCAATGAGAAGCGACTTCTATTATTCATTAGGATAAATCTAAAAGACAAAATTATTTGCAAAAAGTCAATTGCCTGAAAATGGTACTGATTACCATGCAGCTGGTACCAGGACTATCCTTGTATATATATTCTAGAAGCATGACTAAGTGGTCAATACATACATTTTACACCTTTATTTTGAAAATTAGTTATAAACCAATCTTATCGATCTTAAAGTCTTCATGTATATTAATCAATGCATCGAGTAATTAGAAAATAAAAACTGATCCAAAGGCCAACATAACAAAACTTCTGGCTTAGAAAGGATTAAACAGAACTGAGAAACTGAATGATGTCAATTATGCACCTTAAAATATATATATCAGAGACCATTAAGGAATACAAACTACCAATCACACATGTAGAAAGATATTCTATAATTTTATGGACAAATGCTATATGGCTAACAAAAAGGGTCATTACTTCAATGATGTAAAGGCTGGAGCCTGCAAGTACCTGATAAGTAAAGCAAAAGGCACATCCTTCTTTCTTTCCTTTTTTTTTTTTTATAATTTTTTCAAAAGCAGTAAACAATGCACTTTGCTCTCAATAATCTAAGAGTGATAAACCGATATGCAAAAGCAGGTTTTAAAATCAAACAAAGAAATTCAAAAGCTATACCAAAATTTTTGCCAACAATGCAATGCCAGGTGGGTCCGTGTCGCTTGTCAAACTCCTTTTTAATATACTCAGCTATCTCCTTTTCCACTGTATGCTTATCAAAAGCCTTCAAGTTTATTGAAGAAAAGTTAATAATTAGCAACTAAATTGCATATTGGGCTTATATTTTACAGGTTTCCCACTTGGATAATGAAACAAATTGGTTCTAGAGGATAACAATTATGTTTCTCCTTTCTGAATGTACAGCATTACAAAATCGAATTTCAAAAGCAATTGAGTCTTATTTTCATTCAATCTTACATTCTCTACTACCAATTGGGTTTCTCTATCAAGAAATGCCCAACATTTGTTCAAATTAGAAAATCACAATCAAGACAAACAGTAACAATTCAAAATAAAATCGCATAAAAGAAGGAACAATTACAGCGCGTGCACAGTCGAATGCTTCCTGTCGCATCTCCTCCTTCATGTCAGCGCTCTTGAGCGTTATCTTCAGGTCAGGCGCCGCAGGAGCCGCCGTAACGGCCGGAGACGCGGCGGAGGAGTTGGAAGAAGGCGATTTCCGGTCATCGGAGGATCTCAGCGCAGGCACCGAGAGTCCGCTCCTTCTTGTTTCCTCTGACATTTGAAACCCTCGTCTGTTTTCTCTCTCCTTCGATCTCTCTCTCTCTCTGTGTGTCTGTGTAGTTGGTTCTGTGGATGGAAGGAGTGGATTCTCTGGCGAAATGGCAGGAGGCTTGTGGACACTGTACAGCTTGGTACACAAAAGGTGAGAGTATTTAATGGCACAAATTATTTGGGTCTCAACCTGAAATAAAAAAAAGAGCAAATTATTAGGTCGGCTGACGTTTTTCTAAATTTTTTTTTTCTAAATGATCTGGGATATGCTTTAACAACAGAGTTTTTGCTATGTGCAATATATACATTTTTTTTCCCAAAATTACTAAATTGCAATATAATCAATCTTTTAATCAATTTTGAAGGCCAATAGTAAAAATTTTGTTGCAATAGTATATAGATTAAATTGAACGGTATTATTTAGTCATTTAATTGGAAACATGAAAACAGCCCTATAGGATGGATCTCATCTCTTACATATTGGACTTTAGTATTTTATAAATTGTTGTAAATATTAAATTTATGTATGGTTTACATTTACGACCGCATAGTAAAATGTAAGGGTAAGTACATTATAGTATGCATCTTATGAATTTCGAAATAGGTTACAATTTTATAAAAAAGAGACAAATTATTAGGTCGGCTGACGTTTTTTAATTTTCTAAATGATTTGGATTGTTTCAATATTTCACCCTATCGACTCTAATGCTGCTTTTTGTCAAATGCGAAGTAAATATTAATATTATATATATATATTTTTCAAATAAAGATGAAATGCTAAAGTTTAACATGTAGGACAACTGTTCTAGGTGTTATTTTTAATAAAAAAAATTATTTACTCAGAAATTTTAATAAGGAAAAAGGAAAAATATTTTTTTAATAAGGAAAAAGTCCCAACGCGATATTGGACCGCGTATAGTTCCTGACTCCTAACGCGGTCAACAAACGCGTTAGGGAGCTCTAACGCGGTCAACGACCGCGTTAGGAGGTGGAATCTTTTTTACCGTTTGGTCGCGTCTTTTAATGCTCTCTTCTGTCTCTTCATCTTCTCGGTTGAGACAGAAGAGAGAGGGGCGCCGAAGAGAAACCGAAGAAGAAAAAAAGAGAGAAAAAAAAAAAGAGAGAAAAAGACAAGGAGAAGAGAGAAGAAGAGAAGGAAGGAGAAGAGAGAAGAAGAGAAGGAAGGAGAAGAAGAAGAGAAGGAAGGAGAAAAGAGAAGAAGAAGAGAAGGAAGGAGAAGGAGAAGGGTCGATCGAATTTTGTCGTTTTCCGACGATTTCCGATAAGGGAGGAGAACGGGCCGAGCGATTTACGGCGATTTCGTCGTGCATTCTCTAGATGTAAGTTTTTTGTTATATAAATTAATTTTTAAAATTTAATTGATTGGAAATGTATGAAAATAGTATGGAAATGTGTAGAAAAATAGTATAGAAATGTGTAGAAAAATAGTATGGAAATTAGTATTGAAATGTGTGATATATGTGTAGAAAAAATTGTGTACGAATTTTGTATAAAATATTTGTGTATAAAATGTGTAGAAAATGTTTGATGGAAATTGTAGAAAAATAATATTTGTGTGGTAAATGATGAAAATTATGTGTAGAATTTATTGTGCATGCAAAATATTGTACATTTGTGTAGTATATGATTTATGTATGGTAATTTAGAAAAAATTTGATTGTATGAAAAAATTAGGAAATGTATGAAAAGTAGTACGGAAATGTATGAAAATTAGTATGGATGTATTTAATTTTTAATTAGAGTATTTTTGATATATTATAATTGATTGGAAATAAATAGAAAATTGTGGTATATTGCAAATAAATAGAAAATGTGTATGGATAAAGTTTGTGCAGGATTTATGTGTAGGAATTGTGTAGAAATTTATGAATTATATTAATATTAAATATGTTATATTTAATTATTATGAATTATGTTAATATTAAATATGTTATATTTAATTATTATGAATTATGTAATATTAAATATGTTATATTTAATTATTATGAATTATGTAATATTAAAAATGTTATATTTAATTATTATGAATTATGTAATATTAAAAATGTTATATTTAATTATTATGAATTATGTAATATTAATTATGTTATATTTAATTATTATGAATTATGTTAATATTAAATATGTTATATTTAATTATTACAATAGATGAGTTCTCCACACGACGAGGCTGGTCCATCCAGTCCTGCACACGACGCTCCGATTGATCCAGCCCCACGTGTTAGACGGCGGAGGCGTCGCACCGGTCGTCCGAATCCGTACAACGTGAACCCTGTGGAGCGAGCACAAGACGTTGACGGACAGATATTATTCCTTAATCCCGAGGAGCATATTATTGGAGTGCCTGTTGAGGAGGTATACTAATTAAATATTTGAAATATATTCAATATTTAATTTAGTATTAAATATACTTAGTATTAAATATATTATTTAATTTGCAGCGTGAAAGATGTTTAGATTTGAGATCGCACAAGCGTGAAATCGTGATCGACAAACGTATTGATGGACGTTTGCAGAAGCTCGGCCTGATTCACATCTCGAAAGTAAAGCATGTCAATACGGATATTGCTTTACTAAAAGCATTGGTAGAGTTTTGGCGTCCAGAGACGCATACATTTCACTTTCCTATGGGCGGGATGACTGTTACGTTGCAGGTAAGAATCTGTTTGAATAAATTTTTCAATTTATCCAATGTAAACTAATGTAATTATTGTGATAATTGATGTGTTAAATCATTATCAGGATGTGAAGTATCTGTATGGTTTGCGCACAGTAGGCAAACCTGTGACAGGGAGCATGACGGGAGTCCAGTTTGATGATCAGGTCAGTGCGCAGTTATTTGCCACTGCGAACTGGGCTAGGAAAAAATGTAAGTTCAATGTTAATTAATTCTTTAAATTTATGATTTATTATTTTCTGATCTGTAAATATTGACAATTATGTAAATGATAATGTAGGGGGCAATAAACGTAATATTAGATTGAAGTGGTTGCGAGAGAATTGCTCCAACTGGCCTCCTATTGGAGCTTCCGATGATGAGCTCGATCGTTACACACGTGCGGTGGCGATGGAGCTCTTTGAGACTCTGATGTTCCCTGATATTCCGGAGCGTTGCAGGCGTCAGTTCGGATTATATCAGCTTGTTCCACCACCGCTACCTCTGGTTTGTTCTTATATGCTTAAGATTGATTTTCATTTTAATTAATAAGTTGTATATTATTTTAATTAATAAGTTCTATTTTTAATGTAACAGAGTTGGCACACGATGCGCAACTACATGAATTTTCAACGCAATTCTTTTGCTAATCCGGATTGGAGTACTATTTTTCATGCGGCGCATGCAGCGTGGAGTGATGAGGCATTAGCTGCGTTGCAGATCGACCTTCGACCTTGGACAGATGCTGATTCTCTAAGGTATTAAAAATTAATTATATTTGTTATTTAATTTCAATCGTTGGTAATTTAAGTTAATTTTTATTATTAATTTAACATTTCAAATTTGGATGATTAGGTATTTTCGGTGGTTTTGGAGATGGGGAGGATCGGAGCTTCCTACACCTCGCGAGCAGGCCGAGGCACGCATCAGACGTAGAGGTGATGTTCCGATCAGTCAGAGACAGTACGCTCCCATGGGGTCCAAGCTGAGTAATATGGTATTGACTGATTGATTAATTTATTTAAATCAGTTTCTATTTAATTATTTTCATTTATTTTCTAATGAATTATTATGATTTTATTTTATAATGACTGATTAAGATTTTATTTATTTATTTAATGCAGGGAAACAACGCATTGAAGAATGCGGTTCATGCAGGAAGCCTCCTCGTGAAGAAGGGATGCAGAAGAATTAGTAAGGCAATCCTTACCAACCGTCGATCCCAACTTCGAGATGCATCTATGCCGTTCAGGATCGAGGATCTATTGGAGTCGCGGGGGCTACCAACGAAGATAGAAGACATACCAGATTCTTCGGAGGAGTCCCAAGAACCGCAGACCAACTTTGAGGCTGAGGATCTCGTCAATCCGGTATGTATTATTTGTAAATAAATATGCATTAAACATAATATTATAATTAATTTTATTGATGATAATTTTTTTTCTATCTTAACAGGATGGTGGTCTAAATATAGGACGATTAGACGACATATTAGGACCACCCAGGGGTTCTCATTCCCACGTAGATCCTACGCCGGTGACACTTTCTGGTCCTACTCCCACACAGGATGCTGGCCCATCGTCATCGACCTCTCAGTTTGCCGGTATGTGGTATGACCCCACCGGCATTTTCAGTGGCTACATGCCAGGATACCAGCCACCTTTTCCCCCGTTTGGCCAGACTTCTGCACCATTTAGTACGTTCGGCCAGACTGCTCCACCGTTCACTATGCCAGCATTTGGTACGCCATATAGCATCCCTTCATTTTCTTCGCCATTGGGTAGTATGGGAGGGGGAGAGTCTTTCACTACCTTACTACAGACCGCCACGTACGAGGGTGGTCAGGTTGTAGGCGATGAGGAGGGTGATCAGCGCGTTGACGAGGAGGGTGCTGAGGATGATGGCGGTTCTGAGGAGGTGGACGAGGAGATTCAGGCGGAGGATGAGTTAGTTACCCCTTGTTTGGCTGAGAGAAGAGAGAGACGAGTAATTAGGAAACGTGAGAGATTTTCGCCGTCTGGACGTAGGAGGTAGTATGTTATTTATGTTATGGATGTTATGGATGTTATGGATTTGTATATATTGTGATGTATGTTATTATGTTTTATATCATGTATGTGTAGTTTATGTTGCTTATTATTTTTTGCTGCTTGTCTGTTGCGACTTGTAGGCAATATTCGAAAATAATATTACGACGCACGTACATCTAAAATTAAATGCGAATGAACAACGTTTCATGACCGTCAATAGGATACTTTATTGAATCTAATCATCAAATAAAATATGATGCTCCCGATCTTGACCAGACTAATATAAATAAATAAACATGTTGACAAACATGTTTATTTGAGAACCATGTGAGTAAACAATTATCAACAATAAAAAGTATAATAGTATAAATTTATAAATTTATATATGTTCGTGATAACTATCTCATATTTATTTCACATGAAATCGTATAGTTTAAAAAATGAAATAAATGAAATCGTATATTTTAATAAAAATAAGATATGTAAAAAAGAATTTGGAAAAATTAAATACGTTATAAAAAATGTAGAAACAAATAAAAAATTTAATAAAATCAAATAGATGAGTTTATTAAAAATTTAATAAAATCAAATTTAATAAAAATTAAATACATGATTTCGTTGTTTAATTAAAGTTTGTTTATTTTAATTATTGCCTTTAATAAATTTGACTATAATAATTGTACATGTGATATTAATGTATAGTCTGAATGTATAGCCCTGTGACATCTTCAAATAGGACAAACGTGCTCTGAGTATAGAACAGGCGTGCTCTGAGAAAGCATTATGATAGTCTGAAAAAGTTACGCGTGCTCTGAAAAAGTTGGCTGTGCTCTGAGAAAGAATTATGATGGTCTGAAAAAGTTTGACGTAGTCTGAAAAAGTCTGAAAAGTATCACGTGGAATTTAATTCAGACTTTTGGTACAGTACACCAGAGCTCCATCTATATAGCACTCCCCAGGTTCAGCCAGACAAAATAATCTCCAACTTCTTCGTAAAAACTTTACCACCATGGAAAAAAGAAATAGCTCAAACTCCAACAATACCAACAAAATTAATCCAAGTGAAATTGTGAAAGAGTTCTGGGGATCATTCTTCTATTCTACTCTCAACGACCAACAAAAACAAAGAGGGGAACGGACCGCAATGTGTCGTCAATGTTCTCAAACTTGCCAATACAATGTGCATGAACCGTACTATGACTTGCCCTTAAGATGGCATTACCTCGAGCACGCAAAAGAACAGAAGGAAAGAGAAAGGCCGAAGCGTTATGACTGGTCAGAGTACTTACCACCTAAACCGATACCCCAAGAACAGCAAACATGGCAGCCATCACCCTTCTCTATGGTTGAATCCATTTTTAATTTTCGTGGAGACCACACAGTGATATGTACAAAGTGTGGTGAAATTTTCAATTACCAAGAAACCATCATGCGTGAGCACTACTCTGACCACAATCGTCGTGAAGCGGAAGAAACGAAAGCTCGGTACAAAGAGGCCGAAAGAAAAAAGAGGGAAGAACATGACAAACTTGTATCTGAGTATTGGTCTAGGAGAATAGAAGAGTCGCGAAAGAAAAAACTAAAAGAAGAAGAGGAGAAGGAGAAATGGCGAAAACAAATTCAGAACATGCAGATGCGCCATAGACTTGAAAAGGCAAAAAGAGAGGAAGAAAGAAGAAATGCAGCAAGATGTATGGCAGAGATAGAAAAACAAGAGGCTGATGCGGCTTTCTGGAACGAAGCCGCTCATATGGCTGACAACGCCGGTGCCAGTAATCAACATGACAAAGAAAATGAAGAGGAGGAACCATGGTGGGATGAAATTCTGCAATATGTAGATAGTCAAAATCTATAAGTAGATTTATTTTTAATTTTCATGTATTTTACTATTATAGTTTAGTAACTTAGCTATGTGTCGTTATAATGAATGATTTGCGGTTGTTATTATTATTAGCTACGTGTCGTTGTAATGTTTTATTTTTATGGTTTACTAAGTTTTAATTTAAGTTTACTTTTGTGTATTAATTTTAAATATAAAATCATTAAGTAAATTTTCCTTCAATAAACATACAACAAAAACATATAGGATTAATTTTAAACAATAAATACCAAAACACATGATAACAAAATAATTAATATTAAAGTTGTATTATAAAAATTATAAAAATAATATAATACAATATATTATAAAAATACATTAAAGATAATATATTGTATATTTGATGAAAGATAGAGTATAAAAATTAAAATATAAAAATTAAAGATAAAAGATGAAAGATACTAAACGCGGTCTGCAATTTTGAAAAAAAATTAAACAAGTGTTCTGCCTCCTAACGCGGTCGTTGACCGCGTTAGGGCCCTCTAACGCGTTCATTGACAGCGTTAGGAGCCAGGAACCGTACGCGGTCCAATATCGCGTTGGGACTTTTTCCTTATTAAAAAAAATATTTTTCCTTTTTCCTTATTAAAATTTCTGAGTAAATAATTTTTTTTATTAAAAATAACACCTGTTCTAGCGTTTGAAATTTTAAACGGCCAATTTGAATCGTCTGATGTAATTTTCATATTAATAATTTATAAAAAAAAAATTAAATTTATATTTTATTAATTATACTAATAATAGTAAAACGAATAGAAAATTATAAATTTTCAATATAAATATCAAATTGAATGATTCAATTCATAGATTTGAAACTTGAAATATTGAATATGTAATGTTAAGTACATAACATGCATCTTATAATTCGAAATAGGTTACAATTTTATATTCTGTATTTGAAAGAGAAATTAGATCATTTCATTGGCATAATATATGCAACCGACTAATTGTACTGATTGTGCCTGAAATTAATCACAACAAAACGAAATATAGGTATACTTTTTAAATTTGAAGACTTCAAGTAGATCGTTTATAAAATTGATACAATTTGATAATCATTTAATTATAATGATAATAGAAGTTATAAAAAATCAACTCAAGCAATAGAAAACTAATCAGTTTTCAAATAAATTAACTTCGACAATTTTACTGATGGAACTTTTAAGATTGCGGGGTTAAATTTATTTTCATTTAAGCCACTTAGAACACCAAAAATTTAAATTTAATTCAACAATTTTACTGACTTATTCTTTTGCTTGAATCCCTACTTGTAGAGGTATTATTTATTTATTTATTGTACAAGCATTCCCAAAGTAATATAATGACTAAAAAAAAACGTCAATATTCCCCCAAGATAACGGTGCATAATTTGTCCATAGTTTGCCACTTGGAAGAGCTGTGCAATGGTATGCTACAACTCTTTTGATAAGTTTGATAATTTGACCTCATCAAATTATGAGAAAAGAAATTAAGGCACCTACTAAGACGACCTTTAGGGTTTTTACAATTAATTTATGTAATTTGGAACTAACATTTACAGATGGAAAACAATAGAAGTAACACTTTCTTCCCACAGATGTACACTTCCTGCAAACCAATTTTCACCAAAGCAAACGGAAAAAAAAAAGACATCATATCAGAGTATTTATCAAAATTACGTTCTAACTTTACTCTTCCTCATCGGAATCTTCTACAACATCACTAATCTTAGCTTTCTTCTTCCTTGCCAACACATCTTCATCATCTTCCTTTTCACTTCCACTGTCCCCAGGTCCACCAATCAGAACATTATTAGGTGCGCTTTCTTCATCTACGCCTTCACATTTATCAGATTCATTCTCAGAAGATGCGTCATTTTCAGCCACATGGTCATGGTTATCTTCCTCATGAGAGGGTTTCTCATCTGAACCCTCTACCTTTTGTACTTTTATCATGAAGTCCCTGGAAGTGCTTCGTTTTGCATGCCTCATTAAGTTCACCTTTGTGAGTTTGGTTAACTTGATTAGATACTTTTCATAATCTTCAATTTGGAATATTAGGTCAGGGATGCATCGGCTATCTCTCTTGATCTTGTTCAAGGTTCCCTTAGCAGGGGCAATCTGTTCCAATTTCTGGCAACAAAAAAAAAATTAGTATCAACAATAATGATACAAATGCCATATTAAATAAGGTAGAGCACATTTTATGCTATTTAAATCCTCAAAATCACTTCTATAGGGCTGTATTGATATATCTATCTAAAAAACAAAAAAAACTAGTGTGCACTTTAACTTTAACTAAAGAGCATTTCTTTTGCAACTTTCAAGCCGCTATTCTTTTGGGAAACTTATCTTAAACTCTTCAGTGACCTACTGAACTTTCAGCCAGTTGAACAAGGGTCAGATAGTCAAATTCCTTGGTCTCTATTGGAAAATGAAAAATGAATAGATAGACATAAAATTCAAAATAAAATAAGATACATAAGATAACCAGTGATCACTTCACCTACATATTGCACAAGAGAAATGAATTTGTATAGCCGACCAGTGAGCAGCTTGCAAGTTTCTTCAGCCAATTTCTGATACTTGAGACCAGGAAATGACTGCTTGCAACCCTTGGGTGCGATCTGGAGCTTTGAGATCCTTGCCAGGAGTTTGTAGAACCTCACATTTAGCTTCAGGAAGCGCGCTGACTGGGAATCTACAGAAAATTGAAAGATTAACTCTACTTCATGCAAAAGTTCCAGCGTATAGATACATATTAAATCTTCCTTGATTAGTGTTCTGAGTCGAATCAATATTATAAATGGCTCATCAAAAGAGTACCAACTGGGATTCCAATGTCAGTAAAAGAGCTTGTGCCAGCTTTTGTACTGAATTGATATCAACATTAATATTACAAAGTATTCTTTTAATTTCTTTACTTCTGTTTATTTTCTCTAGTTTTCATGATATTGCCGGCATCAGCAACTTAACATTGCAAGGATCAAGTATATACCACTAAGATTCATCTCAGCAAAGTAGGATAACAGATGCACCACTGAAATCAATCTTGAATAAAGTGCATCTTCTACTTCGATTCGAGACACCATTGTACCGCCAATATGCCGACTTCCCTTCTCATCAAAAGCCGTACTACCACTATTCAAACCAATCATCTCCCTAAGCCTTGACACAATCCAACCAAATTCAAGAATTGATGATTCTACCCCTCCAAGCAAGACCCCTGCAATTGCATCCTTTGTCGTGCAGTTGACAAAAGAAAACCTCTCAGATGCAGGTATTGGGTCATCAGACTCAGACCCAAAAACTAAGAGCAACTCCGCAGCCACATCCTTTGCAAACATTACGTCTTTTGGTGCTGGAATCAGGTTTGTAGCTATTGTCACCATGGTACATGCTGAGTTGGCATTTTCGATTTTTTTGGTTTTGTAAAGTTCTATAACCCATGAACTGAGAGAGCTCCTCTGTTCAGCTGGTAGGCTCTTACCAATTATCAAAATTATTTCAGCTAAAGCCTGGAAAAAAAAAAGGTAATAAGTTAAGATTATTACTTGCATGTGCAAGGTGCTTCTGGGAAGATCATACTTCCATTTTTTATTTCTGATGTTGGTCTTTTGTTAAGTGATCTTCAGGCCAAATTTAGCCCCATGAAAAGACATTTTGTCTTGGTACCCATTGAAGTTGGGAATTATACAGGCACAAAAGAACATAATGCTACTGTCTTATGACAATCTTTGGTTGTAATAATTACAAATGAGGTTTTAATTGGATAATTTCTTATCATGCCACTGAAAGGTATACCTAATTTTACAAGAATAACTGAATTATGATTAAATTAAATTACCTCGGATTCAGCATTGAGGGAGAGGCCAATAAGATGTGAAAACATTGGCTTTATCTCCCTCTCCAAAGACAAACCTATCAAATCCACAAAACTATTTTCAAGATCATTTATTGGCTCTTCTATTCCTGTTTCCTTTCCAAGCATTGCAGAAATCATTTCCACTATTAATTCCATAAGCACATCGTTTGGTAAATTCATCTTTAATATCTCCTTTAGGCATGTTAAAGCCACACACAGCTGGTCATCTTTGCATTTGACATTCTTCTTTTTGGGGCCAGCTTCTTTCTTTGGGCCTGGTACCAGCAACAAAGCAAGTTGTGTTATTGGTACACACAGACGTTTCAAATCTTCAACTAAGACTTCCTTTGAAGAATTGATGGATCGCAAATGTCTAAGGCATGCATCCAAAGCAAACGGTACTATTTTTGGATAGTCACCCAGATTCTTAGATGAAGATGGCTGGGTGTGATTTTGGGTGCGATCTTGGGTGGTTTTAGCAGGAACAGTAGTATATAATCTGATTGACACTTGTAAGAGAACAAGAAGGCTTGAGACAGTGAAGAAATGACCTCTAGTTTTCCTACTGGGAGTTAATTTCTTATAAAAAAAGTTGTATGATTCAACCAACTCAAATAATTCCTTTTCAAGTGAGGCCTTCTCTTGGTTTCCAGACTTGGCAAGTTCTGATAGTATCGTATTGATAAATACTTCAATGAAACTAATAAAGGATAAGCGCCTCATATAAACCATCTCTGCAGGGACAGAGTTGGCCATTTCTTGGCTTTGAACTTGTTTTTCTACAAAAAAAATACAAGAGGAAATAAAATCATATCAGTCCTGGTACAAACCTTTTAAGAAATGCATAATCAATTGTTATAAGGCCCCTCACAAATCAATCATACCTTCGGTAGCACAGCTTCTCAGAAACTTCCTGATTTTGGACATTGCTGTAGAGAATGCATCACCAGAAGATGATTTATGAACCTGCAATTTATTGCATTACGATAAGATCTAGGCCAAACTCATTTACCATGTGATAAAACATACTTTTCTCCTTTTCCAAATTGGCATTGAATATTGTTGCATCACATATTCCTTAAAGTGATTAACTGACTACTTAGACATAAGAATTTCATTATTATTATTACTATTTATTTATTTTTTATTATTATTTTTTTTTTTTTTTTTGGGGGGGGGGGGGGGGGGGGGGGGGAGCAGGGCTCATCCATGGACATTAGTATTTTTGGGATCTCAGCCATATACAGCAACAAACATGAAAATTTATGTGTACTTTGAATTTTGCTCTTGACACTGGAAGGAATTGATAAAGAAAAATACCTCCCCATCTTGTGGACCAGATAAACTGAAGCATGGCCAAGAGGTGTCATGCTGTAGGTCAGATTTGATTTGCTGTTGAATGGCATTTATCTGAGATATACATGATAGGAGATGATCCAAAGGTTCAACTACATGGACCTTCCCATTCTCTACCTTAAAACAAGCATCAATTCTCAAGGGACAATCTGAGTCCTGAAATAAACTTCGATCTTAAGCTTAATGTAGCAGACAGACAATAAAAATTATAACATTACAGAATGTCCTGCACTAAAATGAAAACGTTCCTCAAGTCAAAAGTTCTGTAATAAAAAAAAACTCAATTTTCTCATATTTACAGTGTATTCTACATGTTTGTGGAAAATTTGCCCCTCCTACAAATAAACCTTCTTCCTATTAGAGTCAATCCCAATCAAATGAAACTTGGCCAGTATTGTGTTTGAAATTTGAAGTGAATAATAGATTTATATTTCCTATATACAAATGTGGTAGCCGACAAGTTTGGTGAAAATATTAAAGGGAAAAAAATTATGTAAAGATCAGGATGTCAATATACAGAAGTTGGGTACTTTACCAAAAACAACAGTTAAATATGAGTCCCACTTGAAACCAAAAAATTAAAACCCTAAAATAAATTGGAAAGGGACCAAAAGGACCTCGGCGTAGAAGAGGACAAAGTGGGGCCAGAGAAAATCAAAGATGGAGCTAGCAATAGATGGGTCAGAAGAGACGATTCTGACCAGACCATCATATAACACCTCTTTGACTTTAACCTGAAAACAAATAGATCAACAGAGAGAACATAAATAATAACCTTAAAGTATATCAGGTTCAATAAGACATGCAAAATAAAATATTGGATTTCCTTCTGATCTGGCAAATAACTATATTATGGGTTTTGTGCCACCATGTACAACCAACAACAAACACTTAGTTTGAGCCGTCAGAAAACCATACCTGTTGAGAAAGGCATCGCCTGAGTAAGCCACTTAGGTCATCAAACAATCTCTTGCTTAAGCCAGAATTTACCTCAATTTGTTGGCTCGAACTAGCTTGACTGGAGGAGTCCAGTATCCGGCTCGGATAACTTTTACAGAATCCAGCTTGAGTCAGTATCAGATCCACTATGGCTTTTGTAGCAGCCACACGAACAGACTCCTCTCTCTTGAACATTGCCTTCCTAACAACCAAAATTATGTAATCCTGCAACAGAAGGCATCTTGAAATTAGATTAAGTGATATACCATCTTAACAAATGATGATTGAATTATTTCATACTTTTGGGAAAGATGCAATGCTTTATATTGTCTTAGGATAATTGAATGAGATGAATTTTTAATTTTTATTGAGAAATACATTAATGTTGACAACTTGCCCTTTGCCCAAATCAACCTCATTTAGTTTTGAAAACCAAAATTGAACTAAAATCGACAGAGACAAGCTTCAGTTGCCGATTGCCGAATTTGCATGAAGCAGTGGTGAAGCAATTTGGTTAAGTTAGCAACATAAGTTCATTGTTTGCTTGACTGGAAGAAATGCTAAGATTGCTTGAACACAGGATGAACCTTGCAAAGCAGTGTAAAATAAATTAATAGTTGCAACTTGCAAGTAAAATGTGACCTGTAGTTCTCGATTGGATCTCACAAGAGATAACATGCAATTTATTAGAGCAGTCGCAATTCTCTCGTGCATGTAAGCAAAATAGTCCAGCAATTCCTTCAGGTAAGAAACATGTTCCAGAATTGTATATCTGTAACTCTGAATCAAACAACCCAGTAGCCTATTTGAAAAGTGAAACACTTCAGGTATACAATAGTTTGCTAAAATATTTAATTTACAAAAATAGAGTTAGCCCCTCCCCCCCCCCCCCCCCCCCAATTTACAAAAAAAACAATTAAGAAATAAATTTTAATTTGCAGGCAAATACCTAATAACCAGAATGCTTTGCTGAGGCTTCATTGAAAGAATTCGGTACTTGCATTGCTGCAGTACCTGCAAAAAAAGATAACAAAGACAAATTTAATTGATTTTTTATCATTTAAGTCATGAAAATTTACAAGAGCATCCAATCCAATAAAAGAAATTAAATTCTCCAGCTAATAAAAAATTGAGACCCATTTACTTCATCTATTCATAACAAGTTCTAACTACTAGCCTCAGTTCTCGCCATCTCATGAATCTCAAAAAGTGATTTTAGCATTCGAATCCCCAACTCTTGAATACCCATGATTCCATTATTTGGGTTATCTTCTCCGTTTGAATCGCTATCACCAGACTCCAGCAAAAGAAAACCCAGTTGAACAAAACCTGGCACTACATGCTCCCTCCCTCCATTGCTCTCACTGACCTACAATAATTATAGCCATATTATTACAGAAGTAGCAGAAAATTTCTTCAATGACTATTAGTTAAACCCAACTACACAACTGACAATATACTGAGGGCGCATTTGGTGGGAATTGAGCTATAAGACTCAGTTGTATTTGGTTGCCTTCATACCAATGAAGGCCAGTATTATAAGACTTAATTGCAAAATGAACACTAATTGACAGTTCATCAGGCTTAATTGGGGCTCATTGTGGCTATATATTTGTGAAAATAGGGAGATGGGTTCCTATTATCCAACCATAGAATAGAACAAAAAACTTACAGCTTTCAAGATAGCTTGCTCTACACACTTAGCTGTCTCAAGACATTGCCCCTTCAGGCAATTTGGCAACCACTTGCAATCCCTACATATATCATAATTTAGAATTTAAAATTTAGAATAAAGTAACAATATTAAATGTCAAGTGCCTTATCAGAAGTACATAACAAGCCTTACCTAGAGACCTTGCAATCCCGATTTGAATCTACAACAGCTGTTTTAAGAGCATTCATTACACTATCACTAAAACGCTTAACTCGAGCTACTGACAGCAACACATTCACCATGAAATGGTTCAGAGCACAAGGATCTGACCGCGCTGTTGCCACTATCTCCTGCCCGAGTGTGAGATCCTGCTTAACTGCAAAATTAACATGCATCAAGACTGTTCCTTCAACCTGTCTGACAATCGACCCCGGCCCCCTTACATGCTTCCCAAAAAACCGGAATATTCCACCAATCACAGCCCTCCTACAATTACCCTTAGAAGCCAGAAGCAACAGCTGGTACACAAGAGATGGTAGATCCTGTATGTCAACCAAACTCATCCCATTGAAGATCTTATCAAGATATTCCGGTACAGACGGCGCAACATCTGGTGGTAACTCGTGCAAAATCGAAGCAAATTTCAGAAGGAAGGATTTAGACCAATCAGAAGTTGCAATTCTATCCAGAAACTGTGCGACAGTGGGGAAACCATAGTTAGAGATGGAACGCGAGAGAAGAGGCGGGAGCAGATCGAGTAATGAAGCTGTATTTGGATCAGAGATGGAGGAGAGATGGGAGGTGAGAAGGTCGAGTAAAGAAGGGAGGAGAGAGGGGTCAAGGCGAGCGAGGAGAGGAGGGAAGAGAGGGGTGATTTGTGGGATGTGAGAAGAGGGGAAGGAAGGGGAGAGTAAGGAGAGGAGAGAAGGCTGGATGAGAGAAGAAGGGAAAGGAGGAGGGGAGCGGGAGATGAGAGAGAGGAGGGAGGATAGGAGACGTGGGGAAGGGGAGGAGAGGAGAGAGAGGAGGGATGAGAGAGGCGGAGGGGAAGGGAGGGTGGATGAAGGGTCACGTGCGAGGGAGATGATTTCGTCGGCGGTGATTGTGGTTGACATGGTGGTGGTTCGTCGGAGTGGAAGGGTGGAAGGGTGGGGAGACGGGTGAGGTGAGGGAAGGGTTTTGGGTTTTGCGCGGGAAACTAAGAAAAAGGAGTGGTATTTTGGCGTTATTTCGTGGATACCCTTTGAAAAAAAAAATTATATAGCTGTTCGCGATCGTTTTGTGAGTTGAAACATGTAACATAGAAGTTATTTTAACAAAGTCAATGGCTCGGTAAATTTGAAATGTAGTGGAATTTTGAAGGGTTAACAGATTTATTTTTTAACATTTTTTGAAATTTAGTGGAATTTTGAAATTTAGTAGAAAATTTTTTTTACATTTTTTTTACATTTTTTATTATTTTTTTGGTATTTTAGAAAATCATTGTTATCGGACTATCCATAATCTTTATGTCATGAATTTTCTAAATTACCAAAAAACTATTAAAAAATTTCAAAAAATATAAAAATTTATTTCTTATAAGTTTTCAATAAGTTTTCAATATGGAAAACATATTGAACGATTTGAATCGAAAGTTTGAAATTTGAAACGTGAGAACAATCATAGTGGACGCTAGCATTTCTCATACTTTGCCCCTAACTTATTTTTCTTAAATTATTTTCTTATCAGACGCCATCTAAAACATAAATGAGAGATGCCTATAGATCAGCAAATTTAGGTCGTCTTCTTATTGTTTGTTACTATTATTATTAGGAAAAATCAGCCATATATCCCTCAAATCTTTTTCAATCAGCCATATACCCTTCTATTTGTTAATATTGTTCATTTACCCCTCTAATCTTTATTTGTATAGTCATTTACCCTTTTTATTTATTTAAATAATACATTAATTCAGAAAATTAAAAATTTTAAATTTAAGACTAAAATATCCTCGTCTTTTCTCCCTTTAGTTTTCCCTTGCGCCATTTGACGATTCATCCTCTAACCTAGTATAGAAAGATACAAATTTGATATGAAAATGTTAAAACTAAAATAGTTTAAATCGCTAGGTCCTCTCTGGATCCCTTTCTCTAGATTTGCATCTCCGGATCTGATGTTGTGAATATGTAAACGATTAGGAGATCTAGTAGGAAATTGATAGGAACTGATGGTTTTTATTTTTGAAAAAGTTTCCACGTAGCTACACAACTTCTCACAATCCGGATACAACTTCATTTAATCTTTAGAAATTGATCACATTGGATGTACTTTCTAATATTTAGGCTAGATGCAAGCTTTTTCCCATTTTTTACTAACTAGTAAAGCTGAGAGAGAAAGAACGGGGCATTTTAGTCCCAAATTTCAAAGATTGATTTTTCTCAATTAATATATTGTTTAAATTAATAAAAAGTGTAAATGCCTACACAATAGAAGATTAGAAGGATAAATAAACAATATTCAAGAATAGAAGGATATATGGCTGATTGAAAAAGATTTGAGAGATATATGGCTAATTTTTCCTTATTATTATTAGAACATTACAAATCTAACTATACATAATAAGCCCATTACGGAATAAACAAAAAAAAATGTTAATGGGCCAAAAATTGGGCCTGTTAGGACAAGAAAGGCGAACAGGTATTGAAACTTGAAGCAAGTAAAAGTTTGACTCATTATTATTTTTTTTCTTGAGAATTGATATTGATCATCCATGGTTTTCCATCCAACGCTATCCAAACTCAGATTTTCCGCGTGCTGACGTCAGCAAAAATTTTTTTGTGCTGACGTCATCAAACTCAGAACATGGGGCGGAGGATACGAAGCAGCGACAAAATCTTACCCTCTCTCTTTTCTTTTTTGCTCCTCTTTCTCCCGCATCATTACTCTCCCATCTCCTCTTTTTTACTTCATGAGAAAAAGAAAAGAAAAAATCAAAGAAAAAACCAAAAAAAAAGAAAGGAAAAATCTAGGTATCTCAACGGCTCGAGCATCACCACCATGAAAACCCTACCTCCGGCCACTCCTATGTCTAGGACAGCTCTCCACTGGGCGGTTCCGCCTCCGCCACCATCGACGACGGGGTAAGTCTAGAGAGAGGTCGCTATAGACTGGAGGATCAACAAAGGAACAAAGTGGAGCGGATCAGATCGAGGTCGGTGTTGCTTCGAAGGTCCATGATCCAGATCCAGTTTCCAGCTCTAATTTGGAAAATGACTGAGAGGCGATTTATTAGGATTTGACTAGGTGTATTTCTATTTTGTGACAATTTCGATCTATGAAGTTTAAACTTTGTATCAATTTTCGATCTATTGTTTTTCTTTTTTTGAGAATTTATTTTATGTCTGTTTTTTTTTCTGTAATATCTATTCAAATTTGGGGCAAATATTTGAGAATTTATTTCTGTTTGTTTTTTTTTTGCTATAATATTATCTATTCAAATATGGGACAAATAGAGGGATTTGAAATTTATATCGCTGTTGGAAAATATAAACGTTAAATCGTTTATATCGTTTATTTAAACGAAATGATTAACGCAATTAAATTTTGTGTCGTTTAATAAACAAAGAGATTAGCGGCAAATTAATCCGTTTCGTTTAATTAAACAAAACGATAACAGTTTTAGCGATTTTCGTGGTCGTTAACCACGTTTGATAGGCCTAGTTATGTCTGTTGTATAGACGTTAATATTGTGTTTTGGATGCGCCTTTTAGATTCGAGGCCTCATTTAGTCACCTCGGGTATTTTACTAATGAGCAATTCATGCAAATTGATGAGTACTAGAGGAAATATCGAGCTTCGCTCGATGTAGATATCTATAATAAGAATATTTTTATTGTATTTCTATATTTTAATTATGTTCATTTTTGGATGTATGGTTAAGATATATTTATCTTTAGAAATATAGTTTAGTTATTGTATGTTTGATTTGATTAAATTTAAAGAGTTTGATCAATTTAAAGAAAAAATTATATGTGTGTAAATATAGTTATAGTTATCTGAAATAATATGATTAATATGATTTATATTATATTGATATTATTCATGAAATGTAATATGTTTATAAATGACTTAAATAAATAAATATATATCATAAAAAATCTGATGTTTTTTCTATTTTCAATTGAACGAATTTAATTTATATTTTATAAATCGAAATTAAGAATGATGATGAAGAGAAATTAAAGTGGAGAGGGACTCTAAGCAACACAAAAGAGATGGAGACATGATGAATATGAAAATAGGAAGGGGTCACAAAAATCAGAAATAAAACAATGTGTTGCCAAATTATTATCTGATGTTGAACCGAGTCAGTTTTATGAGTAGTAACACCCGACACACAATTAGTTACAAAATATCACATTACATAAATCAGAAAAATGCTATTGCACAACTATTTCACAATTCTTGGAGTGTCGGATGATATTTAACTAAAGGATCCCGACACCGACACATCTTTATTTATAATTTGATGAGTATTAGTTTGAGCAGATCATATCAAATGCAAATAATTGTTACGATACTTAATTTGATTTAGTGGCATTGGTATTAGACCATTAGTAGATATGGTTATGCTGGAATAATTGGAAGGTTGGACAAAGATTCCTCAATTTTCCTTTAGTGCATGTCTTATTTGCTTTCTTTAATTAAGCTAATAAATTAAAGGCCGATAGAATCGAATAGCTTGTGAGAAACATCCAGCATTCGCGCCTGCATTTGCCTAACTCGAAGAACTGAACTAGTACGCATAGTTACGATACCCGAGGATGGAGGAATATAATTTAGTAGACTATTTAATTATGTCTAGAAGCATAAGAATAAAGCTAACATGAGCTTCACTTTAAATCATGAGTAATGCTATAGTCAAATGCGTTTGATACTTGGCCCATCAAACGCGATTGGATCTTAATTTTCGAGATTACAACGGACAATCTAAATCACTCAATTTGTTCTCCATAATGAACTATCCTTAGATATCAAATTTTATATTTTTTTAGTTTTTTTACTATTTATTTTGAAATTTAGAAATTCTTCAATATAAATTAATTTTGGACCCTTTAATTTTAACAAATCTGAAAAAAAAAGTTAAAATTTTTGGAAAAAATATAAAATTTTGTCGTAAGAATGTTTCAATATGAAGATCATATTGAGCGATTCATATCAATAATTTGAATTTTCAATAGTTGAATCTAGAATTGCGTTTGACATCAAACCCGTTTGATTCTAGCATTACTCTTAAACTATTGAGTAGGCTTTAATGTAAGTTGAACCATCAAACCTGGCTATTTCAGAGAGTCGGGTCGATATATATTTCAAATTTTGTTATTATACTATAAGACCAAGAGAAAAATATGAATTATTATTTTTTTTGCATTGTTTAATATTTTTTTCTAATTTATAATAATAAAAAATTGTTTGAAAACTAAGGTTAAAGTCATAAACGTTTTTTTTTTTTGTATTTTTAAGATATACTGGACAAAGACTGTCGAGTTTAAGTCATAAACGCTTTTGGTAAACAAAACTACATAACCATCACCCACGAAGTAATAGAGCTTAGTGGAGAAAATCTTTGGCAAATACTTTGATATGTTTATGCATAACAATTTTGTTTAAAGTATTAAAAAGTACACAGTACAACACCAGAAATTTTAACATAAATGGAAGTGAACTGAGCACCATCTCCATTATGCTAACTCGCCTCCATCAACTGATTCCTGGATATACCTTTTCGTACGGGTTGGCGAAAAGGTTTCGGCTAGGTGTCAAGTTCTAAACGACCCCTGTTCATAGTTTATACATAGATGGCAAAATTAGAAAATAGAAAGTTTATCAAATACAATGACAATGTTGTTAGCTCAACAAATGATTCGCAAAAAGTGAAACTTTTAGTTGGCTGATGTAATTGTATTGATAACTAACCAACTTTATAATTTTGTCATTTTAAATGAAGTTGTAAGAAATAAATAAAATTTGTTGACATATTAGTACCAAACTCGTACAATTTAAATATCATTCCATAATTCATTAAAAATTTATTATGAATTTATAATTTCTTTCAATTTTATCATTTCTTATATATTTGAATAAAATATAGTCCAGATATGCGTCGTCAAATTTAAAATCATAAATTATGCTCGATCAATTGTCAAGATATTAAGTTAATTAAATATTAAAAGATCAGAACATTTAAAACATATAAAATCCAATCTAGCTGTAAAACTGAGCATCGGATTCAGTGGCGCATTAATTAGACTTGGTAGTACTTTGACGTTCGGATTATATAGTAGTTCTCATTGTATATACAATTTTTATGATTAAACTATCATTTCGACTAATAGAAATACAAGTTGTCCAACTAAGGATCGATCTAGTCTATATATTAATTTGATGGCCTGTTAATTAGATTTACTACTAATTTCATGTGAAGGGTTGTATAATACTCACTTCATATATTATTTGTTGTAATCGCATCATTTCGACTATTCGACATACTAATTAACCGATACGGCGATACAAAGAGTGCTCCACAAAAGTTAAGATTTTTTTTTTTTGAAAATGAAAAAGTTAAGACTTAAGATTATTTGACAGCTACTTTGCTCAGCAAATCTCACTACTTTTTTTTCTTTTGTTTTTTCGGAATGTAAGCAAATCTCACCAGTAAAGGACGGTCACACATTCCGGATGCTACATGCTTTCGTGGCATGTAACCGCATTTGGAATCTTCTCATCATCATCTACTTTGGAATTGCACTTTTGCGAAAATCAATGTGGATGGTTTTGGCCAACCGAATGTAATGTGCGCCTTTCTTCACATTTTCAACCGTACAATTAGGAGGTTTGGTCGCAAAACAGGATCCAAATGCACCCCATTCAAGCCAAACAATGGTTTGATTGTATAAATGACAGGATGTTGATCATTAGGAAAGAAAAGTAATAAAAGAATTTTCTCTGATAGGACATGTGAGTTTAGTTGTCAAAAAAAAAAATCATAAAAAAGGATAAATTATAAGAAATAAACAACATCAACTGTGAAATAAATATTAGAATCATACTATTTATTTCCTTCTTCTTACCTTAAAAAACATGAACTAAGAAAAACGAACATACAGAGTCTCATTCTACTAATTATTTATGTTTGGTGGAATTCATACCTTATTCCTTTTTTTTTATATATATCTCTTTTCTCCTTTTTTTTTTTTCAACCAAAGACATCTATAAAGAAATAACAAGTGCTATTCTAATTGGCGAATCAGAAATGGACGCGAGAAAGACGGATTTAACTACTACTTTTTTTTTTATCTTTATATAGTCTATTTCTTGGTTTAAATGTATTTAATAGGGACAATATTTTCTTTGCCTAGTTATTGGAACCCCATTGTCTTTAATTTAACCGTTCATTAATTATTTGTAATTTGTTATTTAAATATATATATTTGTCATTTGGTAACTGTTAACTACTTTCAAACTAAACATGCTAACATTTGAAATATTTGAGTCTGCAATAAAAACAAAAAGGAAATGAGGCTACCAAATGCTTCTAATTTATTATTTATAAAACGGTGATAAAAGTATCAAATTTTCTATTTTTACTCATTATTCAAAATGCTTGTTATAGTCTCTATATTTATATATCCGTTATGAACTTGCATCGGAATTCATATTTATCAATTATTCGTGAAGTTAGTATTATTTTAAACGCAAATTTAACATCTTATTTTGGATATTTATTTAATTTTCCTATTTGTATTTTTACTCGTGCAATAATATTCATAAAACAAATCCGTTGTGATCATCTATCAGCTAATTTTGTCCTTCCCAGAGCTTGATGTTTTTTGGTAATTGTCCTGTTCAACAGTCAGAACTCAGAACGCTACTTGGCAGCCGCTGTCAAGTTTATTCATTTGTATCTTAATAACAGAGAAGGTTCACATGTTTTCAAAGACCGGAGTCTCCGGTCGTGACTGCTGTAGGTCAATTCCCAAACGTGATAAGTCTGGAGTCAAAAAAGTTCTTCAACATTATTCGTTTTTTTCCTGTTGAAACTTCCCTTACGCATAACATTACAAGGAATTACGATTACGCTTGAACACATATTCTGGGTCCACTAGCATTCACTGGTTTTCTGCGTCTCCTTCCATATAGTTATATATGTGGCCTGTGTAACGCTCTGTTTGCTCCTCACTTCAGCGGAACCCGCTGCACAAAGTGTTGTACTTTTGTTCTGGAAATGCCTGATTGGATCTTGTGACAGTTATGTAGACGTGCATTGTTAAAACACTAAAAATGCATGTCATATATGGTGATCAAATTACCATTGTCAATTTGGGTTGTGTCAATAAGTCACTATCATCTTAGAAACGTGACTGATCAGGTAGGTAGTGTAATTCTCATTTGCATCGATTTACTTTATATCAGTTCAAAAAAAATAATAAATAAATAAAAAGAAACTTTATGTTAATTCAAACTTGATATCTATCAACCCGCCTACTAGTTATTAGATACTAATTAAAGGGAATTCTTCCAATATCTAGGTAAGTTCTTTTTAATTTATCTTTAGGCATGTTAGGCTAGTGGCTTAATTAAACATGAATACATGCATGCATGTTCTTATAAAATCGGTGGTCTTATCTTTAATAATTTGTTTTTGTTGATAAGACAGAAAATCTATTATCTAATGAGTAAAGAGTAATGACTAATGACCGCTCTGCTTATCCGAACACTTTGCATGGAATTATTGAGGAATTTCATTATCTATATTAGACACGTCAATTTTATTCTATATTCCAAATATTCTTGACGATGAGAATTCTTGAATGGTGATTTTAATTTTTGCACCTATAATTTTGCAGCTCCAATAATTTGATATGTGTCCAGTAAAGTGCTAAGTGCGGACTTAAAGTTGAGAATAGCGTATAGATTTACAGAGAATATTGTAGTGTGCATATGATAAAAAAGACATTATCGATTTGGTTCTAGGAAAACAAACCTTGTCAATATCTTTCCTTTGGTAACATAAAATTATAAGCTGAAACTCAAATTACTTTGATAAGTATAAGATATTTTTATATTCAATAATTTTTTTAAAAAACAAGGTGATTTATTTAGAGACATAATTCACTCTGAAAATACAATTTATCTCTCTACCATGCGCAGAATCTGTTATCTCTAAAATAATGTTCATTGCATTTGGATTTTTTGAAAAGACATACTTAAATTGAGGGTAGGAATTCTCCATTCTCCAAATAAATGGAGAGCTGTCAGGTTGCAAAGATTCGCTTCCACCATCAGGGTTGCAACGTGTGCAAATTCCAGAAACATTCTGCCGAGAGTAACAAAATCTATCTTGCCTCTTTTAGCTATTCTGGTGCTGAAAAGACATAAAGAAATACATAATTTGCAAGTCCTCCTCAAAGCAAGAAAGATTTATTTGGGTACAAAGTCTAGTGGAGAAGGTCGCACCGACAGTGCCTAATAAGCGGTCCTACATGTAACTCGGATGCTTCTCTGGCACATTTTGCAACACATAAGTTACTTTCACTCCCTCTGGTCTATTTATACTCCTGTCTCTTCTGGTTCTATTACTGATAACCTGACATTCTAGCTTATCCAAAATGGTTGATGCGAGCTTCATAGTGGGAATTGTTGGTGAGTGCCCCAAACTTTTACAAATCGAAGTTATTATTTGTTCCTTGATAGTTGATATATATCACATATTTGTTCTTGTATTAAATTTTCTTTCAATTCCTTTTGCACAGGAAATGTTATATCCATCCTTGTCTTTGCCTCTCCAATGTGAGTTTTCTTTTCGGTTTTATTTTGTAATATGTTACTGTGATGAATGGATTCAATATCATTATTTTGATAATTTTAATTACCAGTGCAATACACAATAAAAGACTGTACGTCTGCTTTCCTGTTTATGCTTTTGGCTGTTCATGATCACATATCTATATATGGTGATATATGTAGTGGTACATTTTGGAGAATAGTGAAGAACAAATCGACAGAGGAGTTCAAATGGCTTCCTTATGTAGCTACTCTGTTAAGCACATCTCTTTGGTCATTTTACGGTATTCTCAAGCCCGACGGCCTTTTAGTTCTCACGGTAAACGGTGCCGGTGCCGTTTTGGAGGCTATCTACGTCATGATATTCCTCATATATGCACCTAAGAAAACCAAAGTGATTTTCTCTCTCTCTCTCTCTCTCTCTCTCTCCATCAACGACTCCATTAAAGAGCTAGCATCTTAACGTTAGTATATATAACTGAACGTATGCAGTTAATTAGCTGAAAATATATATACCCTATTTTTGTGGATTGCACTATATAACTACCTACGTATATACCTGCGATTTTGTTATATATGCTAACTCTTGGAAATGTTTTTCTAAATATGATTTAGTTGAGCATGATTAAAATGGTGGCGGCAGTAAACATCGGTTTTTTTGCGTTGGTGGTCTTCATTACGCTTTTTGTATTGCATGGGAGCATCCGTTTGCTTGTGGTAGGCGTGCTATGTGCGGCATTAACAATTGGGATGTATGCTTCTCCAATGGCAGCCATGGTTAGCATTATGCAACTTAACAAGTCTAATTATTTTTTTCTTTAATTACTTATGGACCAATAATTATTATATTCGGATTATTTATTTTTAAAAGGAAATACATTGATAACCGTGACAATCGACTTAATGATTACCCATATTAATGTAAGCAAAGTTTTCTTTTTTTTTTTTCAAAGTTGGTTTGAAACAACAATTTTGTTATAATAAATTTGAAGATAAATCCTTCCTCCATTTTCGAACGAAGGACCACTTGATGGACATAATAGAGTCAAACTAGGCCAAACAATTCTAGCTAATATAGGCAAAGTTATTAATATAATTACTATAGTTCAAATATGTTGTGTTTCAAATTTGATATGATTTGAAAATCTTTTGACCATCACTTATCTAATGATATAATTGTTTTTTTTTTTATTTCAAGCTAGTTAAATGGTTTTGATATAACATCGAATTCAATTAATGGACACTAAAATATAAATAAAGTATCTATTTTTTTTAAAAAAAAATTGGTTATTGTTTAATAAGATAAGCTTATTATAGTTGCGCGCTTAATAAGATATTACTGTCAATATAATTTATTTTAATGGTAGTAAAACTCGTCCTTATAGTTTATGTAAAAATTGTCGGTATTCCGCCTGTCGTATCACCGGTTTTTATCGATCTATCTTTTAAACTTATTTATTTTTATATTAGTTATTATTATTTCTATTTTCTCCTATAAATTTATTATTGAGGACGAGAGAGGAGGTTGGTAGAGGGTCATTATCTCGTGTTTTTTTCTCAAACAAATTCCAGAAGTTATCAATCGGCAGCTAAATTGTAAACTGCACATATATACGTACGTACCTGTAAACACATAAGCTGCTCAATTTAGCTTGTTAGAATTGGTCAGCAAGGTGCTTAAAATATTGGCTGGTCGGTACAATAAACACAATGGTTACTCCAAATGGACGGTTTAAATTCTGATCAGGGATTAGTTTTAGAGCATAGCAGCGCCTTATTTTACAATTACTAATAAAGAATTAATATATAGAGATTAAAAAATTGGTCTGACATATCCTTCTCTATACATTCAAATAAATTTGTGCCTGGGACCCACGTGGTCAATGGGGTCATTTGTACTTTGTTTTCAGATATCATATTTTATTCTTTTTTTAATTTTTTGTATTTATTTGTGTGTGGTGATATTAATATTTTATAATAGCCTAGACTGAATTTTTGATCTGTAATAATTTGTGATGCAGACAACAGTTATTAAGACAAAGAGTGTTGAATACATGCCATTCTCACTTTCCTTCTTTCTTTTCCTTAATGGCGGAATTTGGAGCATATATGCCGTCTTGGTGAAAGATTATTTTATCGGGGTAAGTCTTTTATATCTCTGTTTTTACTTTTTTACCTTGATCCATCTTCTGTGTGCGTGAAAAAGCCTACTGTCCTGAAGTTTGTACGCCCCAAACAAAAAAAATTATGGATATAATTTAGGCCCAAACAAAAGTCAAATCAATATAAACCAACAATTGAATTTTCTCTCGGCCCAATATTGATCCATCAGTTCAGTTCTTCAGGAGTTGCACGGACCTATATAAGGCTATAACTAAATCACCTCACAGTCACCAGTCACCTCCATGTAAAAGAAAGAAAAAAATGATGTACAAAGAGTCAAAGAGTCAAAGACTCATACTTATTGAGTTATTTCACAATATTTACACAGGTACCCAATGCTCTTGGTTTCGCTTTGGGAACTGCCCAATTAATCATATACTTCACGTACCGGGGCCAGACTGTACCGGGGAAGGCACAAGAAACTGACGAAGAGCAAGGGTCAGGGCATCTCATTGGCAAAGTGGAGATGGCTCAAACAGGGCACTTGCCCAAAGCCTCAAGCCTGCCGAAACAGCCCTTGTCGCGACAAGACAGTGCTGTAAAAATTATAAAGGCTTTCTCTATGCCTCCCTTAGAGTTGCAATCGTTTTGAAACCAGCGGGAATTTGCCGAAGAAATAGGACAGAAAAATGCAATGTCAAAGTGAAACAAATTATGTATCAAACATACCTTTGTTTTTGTTGCTAGCATGTCTGATATAGTTTGCTCTTTGTTGAATATATTTGGAAAGCTTTTTTGTGAATCCAAATATGGGTGATTATTAAACATACCTCTTTTTGTGTATCAAACATGATGTTGGGAGACGCTTGTCCATTGAAAATTTCAGTACATTTTTCTTTTCCCATTTCCTTATCCTGTTGTCCATTGCAATCCATGTGCTCAACTTCGTGGACATGCATACATGTTCAAATGTTTAAAATGCAAACTGCTATCTGGAAACCAGCAAATCAGAATCAATTGTTGGCACTATTAAAAAAATAATGAATCTCTTGCATGCACGTTTATGATCAATTTATATATGGCCACTCGGATATGTGAATCAATCAACTTTTGCAGGATTCAACGCACAACTTATCCACCTTATTGCAGGATATAATTGTTCTTACTAATTTAATGTGAGAATATATGCTTGGTCGCTCCTATATATAAATAATGCAAAAAAAATAAGTAAGTAAATAAAATAAAAGTGGCACCGCCACTTGTTTCATTGAATGGAACCACCGCAGTCAATTACAACCGTATACAGAATGTTTATATTATAACGTTAATAAGCTAACTTCAATTGATTCATTATATATAGTTCCAACTAGCCATTAAATACAATTAAAGTCAATCAAACTCTTCCTGTTAAAACTCCGAACTTATTCAGAAAATAATCAGATGTTATCATCTCCAATTAATCTCAATGGAAAAGAACAAAAGCTTCCAGTTCATTTCTCCAAAATGCATCATCCCCCTCCTCCTTTCCTCCTCCTTATGGCTAATTGTTATTTTATCCAACCCCCATTTCCATCTCCAAATCAGTACGTCGTCCAATCACAATGACACCTCAATAATTCCATATCGGTCTCCACGTTGCAACCTAGACATCGCGCCATTCTATATCTATGATCTTCCTGACCAGTTCAATGCGGCACGCCTGAGACGTTGCCATTATCTACACCCTCGCATGGAAATGTGCCCCTATGTAGCAAACCGTGGCCTTGGTCAACCCATACCCCAGCGTCCTAGCTGGTATATAACTAGCGAATTCATGTCTGAACTCCTCTTTCACGCATGGGCAGAGACCCATCCTTGCCGTGTTTATGACCCAGACATTGCTCGTATTTTCTATATCCCATTTTACACAGGACAGTACGTCTCTTCTGTCAAAGAAGAGAATAACCTCACACGGCGTGATGCTACTGGCGTAGAATTAGCTGCATACGTCTCGAAGTTTCCTTCCTTCCACCGCCTAGGTGGCCTGGACCATTTTCTTATAATGGGTTCTAGAACATGGGAGGGTCTACGGGCCGAAAATCTTACGGGAGTAGATTTTGGTGCCAATAGAATACTACGTCTGCCCAAGTTCTCCAACTTAACAATTCTGACAGTAGATAGTGATCTTTATATTAAACGTCCAGTGCAGATGGGCATTCCATACCCTTCTTATTTCCATCCAAGCACTTTGGATGAAATGGTCTCGTGGCAAGAAACAGTGAGGCACACAAAACGGACGCTCCTATTTTCATACATTGGTGGGGTCCGCCCATGGAGCATGTCTGCTGAGATCCGATCAAAATTGTTGAACCTGTGCAAATCATCAGATCACTGTGCTGCAATTGAGTGCGAAAAAGGTACAGTGTGCTACGAACCAAACCGAATCATAGATTTGATGACACGGTCCCATTTCTGTCTACAGCCAACAGGTGACTCTCCCACACGGAGGGCAGTTTTTGACTCTGTGTTGGCTGGATGTGTGCCTGTTTTCTTCAATAAAGACACTGCATACAATCAATATCCATGGTATCTTCCTAAACATCCTGATGAGTGGTCGGTTTTTATTGAGCCTGATCATATCAACCAACTTGAGAAGGTTTTGAAAAGGATACCAGAAAAGAAGATTAAGCAGATGCGAGAGGTTGTGATCGAAATGATCCCACGGGTCACATATGTTCACCCGAATGCAAGTCGGGATGAGATCAGGCTTTGGGATGTGGTAGATGTGGCCCTGGCTGAGCTTACCAAGCAAGTGAAACTAGCACAGCATGAATCCATGAAGTGATTAAATTGATTGAGATTATTGATAAAAGGGTCCATGATTTCGCATGAAGTGTTAATTTATTTCTATAGAATTTTTATTATTTTTAAATTTCTTAAGAATTATTATAATATTGTTATTTTTATACCAAGCCATTAGTGCTTTAGATTTCTTACATATGCTGCTTCTTCAAGGGCAAGGTCAATGAATAGAGGTGTCAATATATATTCTAACAATATTTGTTTTTTAAGGTTAGTTGGAGAGAGCCAACACATTTCTAACAATTAAGAGCAGGAAGTTGTAAAATTTTAATTGTCATTGCTTATTGCGGTTTTAAGTGTTGATTTTGCATATAATTTCGTGCTTGATTCTTAGAACTAACAAGTACTCCCATGCAATTGTTCAAACTCGCAGGGTTCGAGGAAGGACCGGCTAACTAAAAAAAATGAACAATATTGTCTCGCAAACTGGATCGTGCATTTGTGCTTTTTTCATATATTTTTTTTTTGGTTTAAACGTGATTTTCCTTTTAAAATAGACTCTATATTTAAAACGATGAAATTGGATTTTATTAAAAAAAATGATGAAATTGGAAACGCAGTAAGCGCAAGGAATAAATTAACTAAAAATCTAAATTATTTTCTTTAACTGGTTAGTGGTTTGTCTATTGCAACATGTTCGTTGATTACTATGACATTGACAGCTCAGGACTCCTCACTTTTAATAATTACTTCATAAGCCCAACACGTAATGATATAATATAACATAAGGGAAATAAAATATACATCAGGTTAGTCCCAATTCCCAAAAGTCCACTACTACTTCATCCCTTCCTCCTTTTTTTACAATTTTTTTTTTCTTAAATAGAAAATCATTTAAAAGAAACAAATGCTTGCAATTTCGTCGTTCACAGATTCGATGGTATAGTTATTTTGAAATACCTAGTGAAATTTGATCAGAAAGGGTTTGAAGAGGTATTTTCAGTCCACCAAAAATTTCCAGTGACCACCAATTAGGTAAGGTTACCTTTTTTTTTTTTTTTTATGAAAAGCAGGGTTGACCCATGCACTTTCTATTAGAAGAATGCAAATTACATTACATTGTCCAACAAATCATACAAATAACTATAATTAAAAAAGTTCCAGAACACACTGTACCAGCAAACGGTACAAGTGACTGTGCACACGCCCCTTCTCTAATCTGGCGCCCATTATTTTAACCCCCTAATCACCAGTGATGGATCACTTATTTAGCAATAACTATCGAACGCATCATAACAGCTCAAAAATTGTCCACTACAACAGATTAAGAATATAATACTTCACCTGAATGTTTTTACCAATCAAGGATTGCTTTGCAATGTGTGAATTGCGGAGAAAATTATCTCGAGTCGTTCTATTATCTCTAAACTCGAAACATCAGCAAATCAACTCAAAAGTATAGAGGAATTACCTGTGCAGATCCTGAAATGCAGTTGAATAATCATGAATGTTATTCATAGTGCATTTGACTGGGTCAAACTTCACAATTCAAATGAGATGGCGGCATGGCGCTGAGTAAGAGTGGCGTTAGTGAGCCGTTTAATTGAAACATCTGCAGTTGGGACCCATATTTAAATGGCTTAACGGAGCTGACGCTGTTACTGAAGGGGTCATTCTCTGTGAAGCTGACACCAGACTGAGCTGAGAATACGACAGAAGAGAGGAATTACGATGGTGAAGATGAAAAATGAGTTGTAATTTTTATTTTTATCTGAAGATCTTTTAGACGGTTAGTATATAAGTAGCTGAGAGGCATTAGGGTTTGTTCTTATGCTTTGAATCAGATCTAAACTCATTATCTCTTATTTTTTCGCTATTTTCTCCAGTTTTATCAATCGTTATTGTAATCAAATATTAGGAAGGCTCAATAGCTGATTGTCATTTTATTTTAGTAGTTTATTATGCAATTTCAGTTTTATTCACTTAAATTAGCTTTAGTTTTCTTAATTCATCTCAATTTCTCAAACCCTTGTTTGGTTGGTCTGATAAATCCGTGTTGCAGCTTTTCTGATTAGCAATTGGTATGTTCTTGAGCTAAATTGATTAGCCAGGGACATTGCGTACCCTGAAATCCGTGTTGCAACATATATTCAGTATGTTGTTAGTTCTTCTGTTCCAAGTCTCGTATTGCTTGTTTATTTCCGTTAAATAGAAATAATGCTTTCTTTTTGTCAACTTTCCTGTATCAACAACAATATTTTGATCCCACTATTATCCTAACATTATTGAAAAGAATAAACTATTATAAATTTATTATTCCACTTATTAGTCTTTAAAATAAAAAGATTAAGTTGCTCCTAAAATTTAAAAAAACAAAACTAAATACTTTTAAATATCAATTTGCACCGAAACTTTTTGAGATGGTTCAATGTAAGTACCAATTTTGTTTTTCAGAAATATATTTAACGGCTAACTTATTTCAAAGTCCCACAACTGATTTGGTGCAAATATATTTTTTTAAATTTCAATACTAATTTGATGGCAAATAAAAAGCAAAGACCGAATTTATATTTAAGAGAAAGTTAAAAAAAAAAATCTAATTTTTTTTCCTGTTCAAATATTCAACCAGGGTACAGTTTTCTTTCCGGAAGGCTAACCAGGGCAGAGTTAGTGCATAGAGAACTTGCCCGGGAAACTGACCAAATTTCACCGAGAGCGAGAGATCGGGAGCACCAACGAAGGTCTGTTGGGTCAATTCACACTTTCACAGTGGCCCCGTCACTCCCTTGCGGCCATGCGCACCAAAATCAAATGTGAATTCTGAGCTTTCGACCTGACACCATCACACCAGTCAAAGATACAGTCAACACAGCTTGCACCCCAACAAGACGGACACTTTTTATCTTTGCGCTTGGGCAACACACACACACACACACACACAAAATAAGGGACACTTTTTACTTTTTTTTTTTTTTTTGAAAGTACACTTTTTTACTTTTTTAGAGTTATTAAGTATAGTATAAAGTTAGAACAAAAAAGTTCTTCCTGCCCTTTATCTCGTTAAGACAGAAATGTTATTGCTAACAAGTTTCTTTCTTTGGCCAAGAAAAACGCGAAGATTCTAACAAAATATATATTTTTCGGCAAATTCTACGGTAAACAAAAATTATTAAAGGAATTGAAATCTAAACTAATTCCTAAAAATTATGAACTTTTGCAATTGATCAAAGCTATTTAATTAGCCCAAACCCCATAGTCCGAAAACACATCGCCTGTATTGGTTTGTTTAATAGTACTAGCAAAAGGGCCCACCCAATGTGTGGGCATTTTTTTTTTTAAATATTATTGCTACTAATTTGGCACCGTCCATATTATAATTCAAACCATCTCGATCCCATCGCAAGCAGTTTAGGATATTGTTCGTTTCAAGTTTAATCTTTTTGTGCTTAGTGTTGGTTTAAGTTCAAATTTACATAATTATGTAACCATTATTTTGTATTAATATAATTGGATTGATGAATCTATGCATATAACGAAATATATACAGAGATGATATATGAATGATGGGGAAATAAAAAGAATTTTGGAAGTTACCAGAAAAATTAGTCGGGTGTTGAAAGGGAAAAAGGAATTGATTTATGTCCTA
Organism: Rhynchospora tenuis; assembly: GCA_027725995.1. NCBI lineage: Eukaryota > Viridiplantae > Streptophyta > Magnoliopsida > Poales > Cyperaceae > Rhynchospora > Rhynchospora tenuis. The sequence goes on from CM050888.1 coordinate 54,217,343, forward strand.
ATCAATATGCCCTAATCAATATACAGAGATAATTTTTTTTTTTTCATTTTAGTCAAACAATAATGGAAAAGGAGATGGTATTTGCTGCTCTTCACACAGTTTCTAAATTTGTGACCCAAGGAAGGAGCAGAGGAAGAAGAAAATTTTCAAATTTTAAATCGTTTCCTTTACTTTCAAATTGTGCACCAAAATATTAAAATCAATATATTCAATTAGTGCGTGGAACCTATGTGATATTAATAGAATCTAACATCAAATTAATGACACGTACCACAAGCATATGCACCATTGAAGCTGGTTAAAAAGGAAAGAAAAAGGAAAGCAAATGTAAAAAGATACGCACGTACCATGTACACATTCTTTTTATTTGCATACAAATTTGAATGAACTGAGCAATTATATCGCTAATTACCCTTTTTTTAAGTATATAGGGATGATTGAATATCCATCAGGCCTAAATCTTCGTAAAAGAAACACCCATATATCAATATGAGCTCTGCAATTTAATATCAAAACAAATCTCAGAAAAAAATATACATAATGAGGTAAAAAGAGATCCCATATATGGCATAAACAATGCAGTCAACCTTACTCAGATGCTACGTACTGATTGAAAGATTGGAATATTATAATAAAACAGTAACAGTAATAATAGTGGACGGAGGGGAACTGGAGAGCTCTAGTTTCTCTTTCAAATTAAAAAGAAGTTTATCAGTCTCACTGCCTGAATAAGCCTGATGCAACTATATTGTCGCTTACACATGATGTCATGAATCTCCTACAATTAGAAAAAGTCTTAGTTGCTGGAAAAAAAATATTAGAAGAGAATTATGCTGCCATATCATTTCAGACTTAAGTCTTAGAACCAAGGAATGATAAACGAACTCTTAACAGTTGTTACCAGAACAACACTGGAAAAGAAAAAGTCAACTTGGTAATTCTAATCGTGTAAGTGATATTAAAAGCACAAAAAATCAATTGCATAAGGGCCAATAGAGAAAGAAGAGATATACTATAGAAGCTAACCTCTGCCATGGACTTCTAGGATAAGAACAAGCTAGTTAATCCTCGAAAGTCACGACTACTGTCGGCCAAGTTCTTGCTATATACATCTGCCACAAATAATGGCAAACTGAGAGGGGTAAGGGAGTGGGATGACGATTGAGAAGGGTTACATTAGTGTTTCAGCTCCTCTTTCTGTTCGAATCTGAGAAGCGACGCAGAAAGGGGTTATGTTAGGGTTTCAGCACTCTCTCTCTCTTAAAATTTGGGAGGCGGCCGCAACACGGAAGGTAGGGGAGTGGGATGCGATATTGAGAACACTGGAGTTATTGAGCGATTTTCATCTCTCCTCGGGATTAGGGGAAGATGTGGAGGGGATTACAGGGGAGGGGATACGGATTGATTTTGATTTCCTTCCGAATCTGGCCAAGATGTGGAAGGGATTAGGGGAACGGGGGAGAGGGGATGGAGCAGAGTTGAGCAAAATGTGGAAATGAAAGAGGAAAGCGCAGCCTGCGAAGGAGAAAAATAAAGCATGAAAAAGAAAATGTTTAAGCTAGGGATCGAACATCCAATCACGGGGAAACAATTAGATTAGTTTCCACGCAGCAAGCGCCCAGCGCCTAGACAGTTTCTAATAAAAAGTCAACCTATTATCTGACGTTGAAATCCAGACCATAGAACACATTAGATTAACAAAATCAATGATCTAGATTTGATATTAGAGAGGTGTAAACTAAAGTTTACGTCTTTACGATGGATGCATTTATAAGTAGTAGAGATAGAGATGTTGTTTGTATTAGTTCGTTAATTTTTTGGTGAGACAAATAACTAATTTTATTGATTCATCCCACAAATATTTCTAAAATAACTTTTTTTATATAAAATAAAAGTACACTTAATTATTAGTCTGCACATACACTCACTAAAGCCAATATGCGCTCGTACGTATATATTGTCTATACATATTTATTTTGCTTCCCCCTAAATAAAGATAACGGTTGGTTGTGATTAATCTCAAATTATCTTTCGAACTAACATGCAAAAATGCACATATATTGTCATGTACGATATATATTTTTTATTTGAACTTACGTACATATTCATCGTCAATCAAAACCATCTCTAACATACATATCAAGTTACCAGATAATTTCGAAGATTAGTATAAACATTCCTTCTTTCAATATCACTTCCGGGATCCGTACACAGAACACCCCTGATCGTGGTATATAACCACGTATCAATTTGGGTATATTAAATGGTTCTCATCTTTTGCTAATATTTTTTGCGCACAACTACTAATCTATTTATGTCGGACAGATTGTCAAGATAAAATCAACTTGGCTGCAGGTCAACAGCACAGCTGCTTCTGTTTTTACTATAATAATTTATTCCTATTTGTTGCAACAATTAATTGATTTAAATAATATATTCTGATCTGTTATATCATTTATCAAGAAACTAAACATTCTATAGTAAATTACTTAACTCAATAGTCGTTAGTTACTGAGAAAATTAAGAACCGAAGCAAATAATTGTTTGATTAGTACATTCCTCCAACTACGTCAAGTGCATTGTTCAATAGGAAAACTAATTAATTTCCTTCAAAATAATATATATTCACACGATACAGTACAATATGAAGACAAAGATGCATCCTGTTTACAACAACATATAAGATGCAGGGGTTCAATACCTTAACTTATTTATTCCTCCATTTCTGGCAAGGTTGATAGAACAAAACTATGGGGCGTATAAATAAATATATTTGAGATTGTATTGTTTAGGAATGTAATATTGGCATAGGAAATAGGATATGTGCTGTATTTAGAAGTGTATCTAGGGTTGTGGTTATATATATATGTAAGACGATGTAAAGAACAGCCAGAAATAGAAAATATTGTTTCACAATTCACAGAATTTGTTCATGGTACCAGAGCCGCCAGGTTCTATTGCCTCCACCACATTGTTGAATCTATTCTAGATCTATTACTTCTCTTCCACAATAGTTTTTGTACTTTGTCTAAGATGTCTACCGGTGATGAGACTGTCAAGAATGAGAAGATACCCATTGAGACGAAAGTCAGTAGGGTCCTTGACAACTCCTCTCCTTTTTATTTAAACTCTGGTGATAATCCGGGTATGATGATTACTTCTTGTATTTTGAAAGATGATAATTATGAAATGTGGGTTAAAGCCATGAGAAATGCTCTGAAGGCAAAGAACAAACTAAGTTTTGTTGATGGAACTATCACTGAACCAAAATCAGGAGATATAGAATATGGTTTGTGGGGAACATGCAATTCTATGATGGTATCTTGGCTTTTTAATTCAATTGATCCCTCTCTTCAGCCAAGTGTGGCATATTATGAGACAGTTAAGGAGATGTGGGACGATTTGAGGGAGCGTTTCTCTGTTGGCAATGCTCCGCGCATTCATCAACTGAAAGCAGAGATAGCAGCAGCAAAACAACATGGGCAGCCAGTTGTGATGTATTATACACGACTCAAGGGGATGTGGGATGAGCTGAGTAATCATTCTCCTGTCCCGTCTTGTGTATGTCACGGTTGCAAGTGCAATGTAACAGCAAAGTTAATAAAAGAAAGAGAAGAAGAGAAGATCCATCAATTCCTTATGGGTCTTGACGACTCTGTTTTTGGAAATGTCAGGACTCACATTCTAGGTATGGATCCACTGCCTTCATTGAGCAAAGTGTATTCAATGGTTGTGCAAGAAGAAAGGCACAGATCAGTTGTAAGAGGTCGAGATGAAAGAAGTGAAGCAGTGGGATTTGCAGTGCGTATAAATAAACCAGAGGTGAATCAACAGAAGGGAGGAACAAATGAGAAAGTGGTGTGTACTCACTGTAGCAAACCAGGACATGATATTTCTCGTTGCTTTGAGATCATTGGTTACCCAGAAGGCTGGGTTCGTGGAGGACGTGGTGTGCGTGGTCGAGGTGGTGGAAGAAGCAGGGGCCGTGGTAGAATCTCCGCTCACGCTGTGCAAGGAAACAATGGATCAGAGTCTCAAGGATTTGCTGGTGATGTGTCACAGCAGAAAATACCGGGATTGAATGAGGTTCAGATGAAACAAATTATGGCTATACTGAACAGCTCAAATGCGTCAAGTTCAAATCCTGGAGATGAGAAACTGCAAGGTAAAGTTTCTTGTCCTAAGTGGCTTCTCGATAGTGGGGCTTCACACCATATGACAGGTGATATTAATTGCTTGCAAGATGTATATCCAGTGGGCTCAACAACAGTTATGCTTCCAAATGGAAAACAAACTATTGCTAAGCAAGAAGGAATGATAAAATTTGGAGGAGTTGTGCTCAAAAGAGTGTTATATGTACCATGTTTAAATTGCAACCTCATTTCACTTAGTAAATTGATCAAAGACAACGGGTGTTTTGTCACATTCACTGATACACTGTGTGTTGTTCAGGACTGCACTTCGAAGATGCTGATTGGTGTGGGTGAAATGAGGGATGGAATCTATCTCTATCATTCAATAGCATCAGCAAGGGCGAGTCATGTGAGCAAGAGTGAAGATTTCTTGATGTGGCATAGACGGATGGGACATCCTTCAACTCAAACAACTTTGCTCTTTCCTGGTGTTAAGAATGATAGTTATGATTCAAAGACAATATGTGATATTTGTTTGAAAGCTAAACAAACTAGAGATGTATTCCCTATCAGTCTTAATAAAGCTATTGAATCATTTGAGTTAATACATTGTGACATTTGGGGACCGTATCGAGTGGCATCACATTGTGGAGCTCATTATTTTTTGACAATAGTTGATGATTTTTCTAGAGCTGTTTGGGTGTACTTGATGACAGAAAAGAAAGAAACTTCGAAGTTGTTGATATCCTTTTGTAAAATGGTAAAGAATCAGTTTGGAAAATGTGTAAAATGTGTGAGAACCGATAATGGTCTTGAATTTAAAACTGGTAGTATTAAGGAATTCTATGCTGAACATGGGATACTACATCAGACCTCGTGTGTGTATACACCACAACAGAATGGTCGTGTAGAAAGAAAACATCGCCATATTCTCAACATGGCACGTGCACTCAGATTTCAAGCACATCTTCCCATTGAATTCTGGGGTGAATGCATCCTGACTGCTGCATATTTGATCAATCGCACACCTACACGAATTTTGAACAATAGAACACCATATGAACTGTTGTTTGGCAAACCACCCTCATACAAACATGTTCGAGTATTTGGCTGTTTATGCTATGTGTCTCATAAGTCGGCTACTTCAGATAAATTTGAGTCAAGGAGCAGAAAATGTGTATTCATTGGATACCCATTTGGTAAAAAGGGTTGGAGAGTATATGATATAGAGACAAGAAATTTTGTTGTGTCACGAGATGTGATTTTTGATGAAAATATTTTTCCCTTTGCTGAAATTGACAAAGAAAAAGTAACTAGTTCATTGAGTGACAATACAGTGACTGAGATAAGTGCTGTGTATGAAGAGAATACCAAACAACCATGCGATGGAGAGAATGATAAGCTGTTGTTGGCAAGGGGGAGCAATAACACTGCACTGGAGGAAGAAAATCATGATACAGTGATGGATTCAGATGTAGAACATGAGCATGTTAGAGTGGAAAATGGCGCTGCAGAATCTGAAACACAACATGAAGTTGGAATTCAGCAAGTCGATGAAGTGAGAGAGGCTGATGCCGCCTCTGAAGCACAACATCTTGTGCCAGTGCGTGAACAACGGGTTAGAAAAACACCTGCTCGACTACAGGATTACATATGCTATACTGCACGTGTAGAACCACATAAAGATGCACCCAGAATTGACTGCTGCTCAAGCACAGCATATCCTATAGAAAAGTATGTGACATGTAGCAAATTTTCTAGAGCACACAAGGTGTTCTTGGCAGCAGTTACAAAAGAGAGAGAACCAAATCACTTTGGTGAGGCAGTAAAAGATAAAAACTGGTGTGAAGCAATGAAAGCTGAGATTGATGCACTTGAGAGAAATGCGACATGGACTTTGGAGGATTTGCCATCCAACAAGGTTGCAATAGGCTGCAAGTGGGTTTATCGTATCAAGTACCATGCAGATGGACGAGTTGAGCGATACAAAGCACGTCTGGTTGCCCTTGGAAATCGTCAAGTGCAAGGTGTGGATTATACAGAAACTTTTGCTCCTGTAGCAAAGATGGTGAGTGTTAGGACTTTTCTAGCCGTGGCAGCAGCAAGAAACTGGGAATTGCACCAGATGGATGTGCACAACGCTTTCTTGCATGGTGATCTGAATGAGGAGGTGTATATGCGTTTGCCGCCGGGTTTTGCTCATTCACAGCCTGGAAAGGTTTGTCGTCTTCGCAAGTCAATTTATGGATTGAGACAAGCTCCTCGTATGTGGTTTTCAAAGCTGACTGCTGCACTTGAAACGTACGGGTTCATTCAGTCCAAAGCAGATTATTCACTCTTCACTTGTCGTAAAGGGGATGCCTTTATTGCTATTTTGATCTATGTGGATGATCTGGTTGTTGCAGGAAATGACAGTGGTGCAATTCAGAACTTCAAGAGATACATGAGTGAGGTGTTTCACATGAAGGATTTGGGAGTACTGAAATATTTCTTGGGAATAGAAATAGCCAGAAGTCCGACTGGTCTTTTTCTGTCTCAACGCAAATACGCGTTAGACATGCTTGCCGAGTCTGGTTTGTTGGGAGCAAAGCCTGCAGCAACTCCTGTTGAACAAAATCATCGGCTAGCAGAATTGTCTGGTATGAAGATGAAAGAACCTGAGCGATATAGACGATTGGTTGGTCGCCTTATTTACCTGACAATTACAAGACCAGAATTGAGCTATTCAGTTCACACTCTGGCTCAATTTATGCATGAACCACTTGAGGCACACTATGATGCAGCTCTAAGAGTCATGCGATATTTGAAGGGAAATCCAGGTCAAGGTGTTCTTCTTTGTGCTGACAGTAAGCTGCAGTTGAATGGATATTGTGATTCTGATTGGGCAAGTTGTCCGACAACTCGACGATCGTTAACTGGTTACTTTGTGATGCTTGGTGGATCTCCTATCTCTTGGAAAACCAAGAAACAACCCACGGTGTCACGTTCCTCTGCCGAAGCTGAATATCGATCAATGGCAAATGCAACATGCGAATTGGTTTGGTTGAAGTCATTTCTAAATTCATTGGGTGTAACACATGAAATGCCTATGAATTTGTACTGTGATAGCCAAGCAGCCCTTCATATTGCCACTAATCCAGTGTTTCATGAGCGAACGAAACATATAGAATTGGATTGTCATTTTGTACGTGATCGGGTCAAAGATGGATGTGTGGCGACTCAGTATGTTCGATCATCAGAGCAGCTTGCTGATATTTTTACCAAGGCTTTAGGAAGACAACAATTTCATTATTTATTGGGCAAATTGGGCATTTGTAATCTGCATGCTCCAACTTGAGGGGGAGTATGGGGCGTATAAATAAATATATTTGAGATTGTATTGTTTAGGAATGTAATATTGGCATAGGAAATAGGATATGTGCTGTATTTAGAAGTGTATCTAGGGTTGTGGTTATATATATATGTAAGACGATGTAAAGAACAGCCAGAAATAGAAAATATTGTTTCACAATTCACAGAATTTGTTCAAAACAACCACCTTAATTAGGTTCATTTGGCCAACCTTTGTGGTTTTTTGCTTTTTATCAGACATGGGTTTACATTTATAATGTATATGTAGGTCGATTGTAAAAGTTTTAACCAGTAAGTCCCGGTCCAATTGCAAATTAAGTTCTCTGCAACTAAGCTGACAACACCGAGAATGGGTCCAACAGTGGTTAACGGAGACGCAAGGTTTCCATCAGTTGGAAGGCTGGCGTTGCATGTGACAAGTGGAGTTGTCACCAAAATATTGCACTTGCGGAGCAGATCTACCAGATTCGTTAACAGAGAGCCAGTGACAATTTGAAACCCTCCAGTGCTGTTTGTTGTTGTAGTGGCAATTATGGTGCTACCGCACCTAAATTGCACAGTAGCATCTGCACAGGAAATATACATTAAGGGATTCCTTTCAAGTCCATTTGGCTATTTTGCGACAGAAGGAGCACAAATACAAATTATAATACATGTGTCTAGGGCCGAAGGTATTTTTAATTTGGAGCAGCAGAGTGGGAGTGCTTCAATGCCCTTGTAATGAATTTGAAAATGATGTTTCACACTTTCACTTTCAGTTATATTTATGATATCTAGCTCTTAATTGGTTCATAACACTATGCAATAAAATTTTAGAACTAGGAATGATCTCATATGCATAGAGTCTTACTCGGAAACACATTAAAAGTTGACGAATTGAGCGAGTTTCCCACGTTACATGGCACTATACCGGTGACGCTGAAACTGGTGAGTAAACCACCAATTAGGCCACCGAGCTGAGCATGAGCTATCGGCGAAACAATTCCGGCGAACATGAGCATTGCTAATAGGACATACACCTTTACAGCCATGATTAATTCAGTAATTCTACACCCAAGAAGCTATATACCAAAGTCTCTTTAAGTGAGTTTAACTGCTAGACTGGCTGATTTTGTGCTTCTTGTTGCCTGAATTGGTACTGAATTTATAGGCGAATGGCATGCAAGTTGGGACCAACTTTTCTGACAACTGCTGTGGTTCAAATTTTTCAGCCTTGTCACACCACAGAAACCATTCATTTATGTATCATGATTCGTTGCGCATGCGCTTTGATGTAAATTGCCTAAATTAGTATGGTCCCAAGGGCCCATAATATTATTTTCTATTTCATAATGCTCCTATCACTGTCAGCGCTTGATATGTACTTGCATACATAAATATCTAATATCAAGGTTCAATATAGTAAATTAAGGAGAATGGGAAACGAAATGGAGCAGATAATTATGGCAAAGGGCTATCTGAATATTTTTTATATATATTCCATCTAGGCTGATGATTGACAGAAGATGGTATATGTTAATTGATGTTAACTAATCTTAATTTTTTGTTTCCATATATATTGTTTGACATAGTTTGAGTTTTCCACCACCGTTTAATCCAGCTTTTGGTCTACACCGAACATAATTTTTTTTCGAGCGATGATTGAAGATTTCAAATGTAAGTAGAAAAGTATTTTATAGATATTTAGAATTTTAAAAATTACTCCTATCTTATGTAAAAAAAAAAACATTCAAATTCCATTGTAACCACATCAATACCGTACTTGGGTGTGCACTGTGCAGTGCATGGCATTCAAGAGGAAGAAGAACCGTATCATATTTTTAATGATAGATCGATGGCTCACATCATTTGGTTAATTCTTTATTTTAGAAATACTCACGCTGAAGATCTCTTTGCTTAATTTGTCATGCCATGTTTGTAATACAGCAGGCGCATGAACATTGATCTATACTGGCAAGAAACAGAGTTTTGGTTCAGATCTTTTCACAAGTTCAGGAGATCAGCTGCATACTATCAGCACATGCGCACGTGAAACCATTAATTGTACCAGTGTAGGGTGAAAATGTACTATAGGCCATATATGTGTGTGACACTGATGGATCCTAGCTGCCACTCAAATGCTAAGAGCACTAATTAATAGATCTTACTATTTCAATGCTAAGAGAGGAATTTGCTATGCATGTGCTTTTTTTAATTAAAATAGAAAACACCTGTTATGGAATAAATGTGAAATTGTGAACTGGTATGAAATGCAGCTTGGCGTCCCCTACAGATGGATCATGGAAGCTCTCCCTTTGTTAGAGCGATACTAGTATAGTGCTCACTGTCGAAGAATTTCTTATTGCGCGCAATCCAAGGGATAGAATTATTTTGGCACATCATCTAACTCCTAATTGGGCAAGGTAAGAAATTACAATTGTTGAAGATCACATATTCAAAACACGATTAAATAATTTTTTTTCTTGTAAATATTTAACGTTCGAAGGCTTTCTTCTAATCTTATTCTTAAACAAACAAAAAAAAAAACAAAAAACAGGAAGATACACATTAGTCCCATGGTACCAACAGATCAGTACCATACTTGAACAATACCACATTATTACCACGTACCTATTAACTAAAAGATCCGAATCCATATGTCTTATCGGTACTAGTGATACATGAAATCAAAATCTAACCATAACATCATAAATTTTATTCCCCAATATCAAAAAAAAAAAAGAATTATCACAAAAGAATATATACAACTTGGTCATTTGCAGAAATGGAAAGAAAATAAAACAGATTAAATCAAGCAGCCAGAAAGGATCCATTCAAATCTAAGAGTGAGGTCTACCACTTTATCTCTAAATGCTCCACTAAAGACCAGCATGCACTGGAGATCTTCATTATCGCAAGGAAGTTCTAACCCAATTTAACACAAGGATCGTTCATTTAGCTCTGCACCAAAGAAATCAATGAAATAATTTGTATTTTGCACCTGTGGTTCCAAAAGCTTTGCAAGTATCCGGTTGAAAACACAAGCTATTCCAATCAAGATGAGTTCCACAAAGTTGCCTCTCTATCCGGCTTCTATGTTTCCTGTACTTTAAAGGATATGCACCTGTCAATTTGCCAAAGACAGTAAAGAATTTTCCCCCAAATTGGAAATTACTATATAACGTGTCATCGAATTTCATAGAGAGTATATAAATGAGTAACAAACAAACAAACCAAACGTTTGCCTTTTTTTTTTTCTTTTTTTTTTAAAAATAAAAATGGTCTTCCATGTCATATGATATTGTAATCTACAGTAAAAGCAATATCTATATTAAACCGATAACACTGCTATTCACGTCCGAAAGGCAAATGGAATAGTCACTGATCTCAATTAGTTTATCTTCGATCTCTTGTTCAAGGTCTTAAAAGGAAAAAAAAAGAAAAAAAAAACACTAGTTTATATACCACAAATTAAATGCGAATGGCTTGTATCATTTGATTCATATCACAACTTTTAATCACAAATCTGAATCTAAGCCTTACAGAGTTAATTTTTAATTAATTTAAAAAATACTCATATTTAAGATCTCTTTGCCCAATTTGTTAATGTCATGTGTATAATATTGAAGGTGAGGTGTACATTGGTCTTTACAAGCAAGAAACAGAGTCTTGCCTCAGATATTTTTACATGTTAAATAAGATTAATCTTGCAGCCAGGCGCTAGTTACTCACTAAAAGCACATGCGCCCATACAACTAGGAATTGTATTTCTAGGCAGCCGCTGTCTAGTTTTTCAAAAAAAAATAAATAAATAAATAAAACTAGGAATCGTACCAGTATAGAATGAAAATCTATTACTGGCCATACGATATACGTGTGCGACACTGATGGATCCTACTCTTACCACTCAAATGCTAAGAACAATGGAAACAGGCTATGTGCTTTCAACCCTTTTAGGAAACATTTTTTAAAATTTAAAATTAATTGTTATAATATGAATGTGAACCAGTATGAAATGCAGCTTGGAACTAGGACTCGGAAAACATTATTTTAATCTTATTTTAAAAAAAAAATGAGCAAAGACACGAAAATGCTTCAAATATAAAGGTTACATATTCGAAATACGATTGAAAATCTTTTGAAGTTAGAAAGCATATTTTCACCAATGAAAAGAAAACAAATACAAATCCCATGATACCTACGAATCAGTGCCATACCTGATTAACAACACTAGCTACCTAAAAACTAAAATCTAATCCTCAAGTCTTATCGGCACTAGTCACACCTCAAATCAAAGACTAAAAATAACATCATTGCTTGTACCTAATTTGGTAAAAAAAGATATCACAAAAAGTGCAAATACAACTTGGGACAAAAGGAAAAAGGGAAGAAAATAAAACAGATTAATTAAATAAAGCAGCCAGTTAGAGGATCGCTATTAAGGAGGAGATCTTCCACTTGCATTTATTTATCTCTAAATTCTCCACTAAAGACGTGCAGCGGAATCCATCCTCTTCCTATGAGCATCCTCTTTCCAGAAGAGAATATGCTTCTGGAATGCTTGGCGGCTAAACTAATACTTGGGCTTGTTTATTAAAAAGTAAAAACTAAAGCCCAGATAGTGGTTTTTTGTAAGCACATCGCTCATTTCATTTGCTAAAAGTTAAGTTAAACTAGCATTTTGTTATGCGCTTCGCGCGTGATATTTTATTATGTTAATTAGGGAGGAGTAAAAAGTTGGATTAGTTTTCTTATGTATATAAAATTTTATAAATCAAAAATTTTGGAAAGGTTTAGAAACAATGAAAAAATAAAATTATATTTATGAAACAATAGAATTGAGTAATCAGATTTAGAAATTTGACAAAAATATTTTAGAACTCTTTAACTATAAAATTTTATATTATAGATTATTTCATTTTTTTTTTTATGAAGGATATAAAATTTTATGGTCAATTGAATTAATAAATGTCCTCAAATAATTTTAAAAGCACCAACCATATTCCATATTTCATATAATTATATGATTAAATTTGAAATAGCTCAATGGCACGATTGGATTTGTTATAATTTTGACATCATTTATATAAAATTTCATACACTAATAAAGTTGTAAATATCTTAGAATAATTAAAAACCTAATGACATTTATGGAAATTACGGAAATTCAATTTTTGTGAGATTAAAAAACTTATTTAAAATATTTATAGATTTGTAATTTTAAAATTTTACATCAATTAATTTTTCATATATTTTTGAGTAAGTACATAAATTTTCATAGCCAAATGATTTATTGAATGCCTCCAAACAATTTTAGAAACTTTTATGCATATTAAATTTTATGAGATTCATAAAATTATTTAAAATATTTTATAAATCTATAATTAAAAAAATATATCTCCGAATTCTTTACATTTTTATGAGCACACACATAATTTTTCATAGTCAAATGAATTTTTAAATGTAGGTAAACAATTTAAAAACTAAACTATATTTAATCTGAAATTTCTGAAATGGAGGCGTCTATTGTTTTTTTCGAAATGGAGGTAAACAAAACGCTGATGTCATGATAACGTCATCCAAAGTTACTGTTGAAAAGCTTCTCGAATTGTATACTTTACCAGCCGATATATCGTGAATTAATACAATAAAGTTTTGCAAAAAAAAAAAACGAAGCATATTATGCTTTAAATCAAACTGAAATCACAAAATTTTGTCCAATGGCATCGTTCTTATACAAAAATTTTTAAATGATAGTTTTCCACTTTTTAATGGAATAAATTCGTTGACTATCCATAAATCATAATTGTGTTTTGAATATATTGTATTAACATCGCTTTTTGTGTTATTTTTCATAAAATATTGGAATGAGGTTATAAAACAACCGAGCTGTTAAGTCAATAACAAAAAAATAATAGGTTAATTTGTCCATAATTATATCTTAGTTTTAATTGAGTTACATTCATCAATGTCAGATGAATAGTTGGTTAAAATATTAGATTTTAATTAGTCCTCCATGTTAAATAGCCAAGTTTATTGTGGTATCCTTTCAAAATTAATGTCATCAACGGGTAAGATTTGACAGGCAAATCACATGAATATTTCAACATAGTACCCATAGTCCGGGCCTCAAAACCCAAAAAAAATAATAAAATGATGACATCATGCTGACATTATCAGTTTACCATAGAAAATGTATCCAACATTGGACTATTATTTGATAATAATTTTTTAACTTAGTAAATGTTAACTATTTATGAATTTTAATACAAGAACCATTAATGTAGTTAATTTTTATGGTGATGTTATCATTATTTTCTACTATATATAATCTCTTGATGAGAAAAAAAAAATGATAATCTCGAGTAATAAACAGTGAATTTTACAATATTTTTTTCCTGTGGCGTTCTCTGTGGGACGGAGGATAGAGTTAGAACAGTCTAGGAGAGGTTGCGCTTGCAGATTTCACTATTTTAGTATTTTATGCACTACACAGTTTCCTATACGGGTCAGTTTACTTCTGAACCAAGAGAGATACACTGTATGTTGTGTTGCACTGTTTGTTCACTCAACTGTGTTGCAACATAAAATGAGAAAGGCAGGCATAGTCCGTGTATAGGAACCAAGGATATCTGGATAGAGTAACGCAGTCCACACTTTTCTCTCTCTCTCTCTGCACATTTTCTTTTTCCCAAGCGCACATTCACCAACGAGAGAAAAGTGAAGAAAGGTAGAAGAGCAGCTCAATTCCCCCATTGCAATTTGAATGACAATATTGACTATAGAAGTTGGAATCGTACGATTCCTTACGATTCAACGGCCTGCCAATGTGAACCGTGCCTTTGATTCACGATTCTAATCGTACGGTTCCTTACGATTCAACGGCCTGCCAATGTGAACCGTGCCTTTGTATCGCAGACCCTCCGAATCGAGTGAATCGGAACGATTCAATGGTACGATACGCATATCGTATCGAATCGAAACGATACAAGCGATTCAGCGTGACCAATAGAAAAGCACCGTCTATATATGTTATTTTATTATATGTCGGAATGTTAATCGATGGCTCGCTGCCTCGCTGGCTCAGAGAGGGGTAAAGGGAAAATAGAAGAGATAAAGTTATATGGGGGCACAACCGCATAATAGACAAAGTTATAATTTTTCTTGTCTGTTAAAATCACATTTACTTATTTATATTTTATTTTTTTATGTAGCATTGAAATTAATGGGGGCCGATACTAAAGAAGTTTTCGCATTGCACATTAAAGTCTCTTTTGTAAGATTAATCAAATAAATAATTAATTAATATTTGCAAAAATATTTAAATTTTTAAAAAAATAATTTATCAAAACTGAATTTGTTATTGTATTGCAAACTGTCATATTTCAAAGCAAAACCACGATATGAACACCAATTTACAACTAATTGATTAAAAGTTTATAAATATTTATTACCAAATCATAAAGTTAGCGAATAGCGATATTAAACAAAAAACTCTAATTGGCAATTTTTCACTCATTTCACTTATTTAATTCAGATTTCATATAAAAAAAAACAATCAGGCCACTAGTCCCAAAAAATAAAAAGACGGCAAAAGGCTAATATATAGATCTAAAATCTGTTAAGGAGCCGGAAAAGGGCCACCTAGTTCTTGCATAATGTTGCCCAAGGCCTTGTGCAATTAATTTGTTGCTTTTTGTTAATATACGTGTAAGTTGTAACATTTTTTTTTTTTTGCAATTTTGCAATTGATTTAGATACTATATAGATTTTCTTTCAAAAAAAAGATACTATATAGATTTTAAAATTCAATTAAAAAATATAGATTTTAAAATTTGTATTATGATATGCTCACTAAATTGTATTTTGAAGAGGTGGAATGTATGTTACAAGTATGGATGAAGTTTGATACATAAATCAAAGTGATAAAGGGAGTACAGAAAGAGTGAGAGTAGTTAAAGACCTACAGTGTCGGGTATATGCACTTTGGACACTATGAGCAACATTGATTGTATTAAAATGATAAAATCAGTGTCAGATACAGTAGAAAACGAACACTTACAGTTTAGGGTTCGGGAGATTTTTTTTAAAAAACAACAACGACAACAACAATGAATATTTTCATAATAGATCAGTCTTATGAACAGGGGAAGTAGATAATTCAGGGCTTTTTGGTTTATGTTCGAAAATAAACTGTGACGGTTTTATTAACAACGCAAGCATTTAATGTTTTTATTTTTAAATAGTCCTTTTTATTTATAACTTATACTTAATTTTTCCAGGACTAGTTTGAGGATTCATGAATAAATCAGATTCGGTTTTGCTGTCAAATAATCCAGATGTCGTGTGCAATCATATCGGTTCTTTTTAACCGACATTAATGGCAATCACTATATGCCATTCAGTAATCTGACACAAAACGTGTCTTCTGTAATAGTAATTAGCTCACATATCATTTGCAAAAAAAAAAAAAAAAAAAAAGAAAAGAAAGGAAATTAACTCAATATATTGTGCTACACACAGTTGAACATTCATAGTATTGTCCAAACCACATTTAAAATGCGCACTTAATTAATTATATATTATACATTTCACATTCGATGTTGCAATCAGAAAGATTGGAAATAGCTAAATAAGTATAATATTCGTTCATTCAGTATCACTTCCGTAGACAAAAAGAGAACAGAGATGCAGTTTACAACATATATATAAGATGCACGGGTTAAGTACCTTAACTTCTTATTTATTCCTCCAGTTCTGTTGAGATTGGTAGAACAAACAGCCACCGTAGGACCATTTGACCCAACTTAATTTGCGGTTTTTTGCTTTTTAATTAGCAGAACTGGTTTATACATATATAATGTATATGTATGTCGATTGTAATTTAACCACTAATTAATATTCTGAACCAATGAAAAGACCCCCGGGACCAAGTTAATGATGCCTAGAAGGTTGCTGACGGGGTTTAGCCCAGCGGTAAGGAATCCAGTCGATGGAAGGCTGACGTTGCATGAGGCCAGAGGAGTGGTCACGACGACATTGCAGCTGCCAAGCAAATTTGGCACTAGTGTCAGCAGCCCGACAATTGAAAATGCTCCATTGCTGTTTGTTGTTGTACTGCCAACTACTTTGCCACCGCACCTCAGTTGCACACCAGCATCTGCAGAAGAAATATACATCAAATGATTCATTACAAGTCCCTTGGCCTAGCTAGTTCACAACACGAGAAGCATGTACATTCATTGCTCTTGTACTGGATTATTTGTAATTTAATTTCCGCTAAATAAAATTGAATTTCCTTAAATTTATGATGTATAGATTTCAATTGGCTAATGACACTATCCATAATTTCTTTTTTTTTTTTTAAGAAAACTTGACAGCCACTATCCAATAAATTTTAGAACTAAAAAAATATCATGGATGTGGACAATCTTACTCGGAAACACACTAGTAGTTGACGAATTGCCGCCGATGCTGCATGGCACCACTCCGTTGACGCTAAGCAAACTATTCAAAATACCCCCAAGTAAGCCGAGGTCGAGCTGAGCATGAGCTATCTGCGTAACAACTCCAGCAAACACAAGCATTGCTAGCAGAACATACCCCTTTACAGCCATGACTGATTATATTATACCCAATAACTGTACCAAAGTCTTTTAGTGAGGTTTGTTAACTGCTGCAGATTTTGTGCTTGATGTTGCTCGACTTGGTACTGAATTTATAGGCCAACGGCATGCAAGCTGGGCCCATCTTTTCTGACAAATGCTATGGTGCAAATTTTTCGGACTTGTCACACCAAAGAATGAAATGATTTATTTTTGGATTATGATTTCTTGCGCATGCGCTTTTATGTAAATTTCTTACATTATAGTATTATACTATTATAGTATGGCGGGCCCCTGGGACCATAATAGTCTTAGCTATTCACAATGCTCCTATCACTGTCAGTGCTTGAAATATATGTATAAATATAACATCAAGACCCAAATATAGCAAATTAATGTGAATGGGAAATCAAAAGGAGTAGACAATTCCGGCAAAGGCTGTATAGATATTTTGTTGTATAGTTTAAACAGGTCTTGAGTGACAGCACGAATATATTGATGTTAACTATAATTATTGTTGTTCCTAATTGATATTGTTCAGCATTACACGAAAAATTGAACTTGAAAAGATGAACTATGTGAAAGTGTAGCATAAATAGTAAGCGACTCCATCTTTTTATCAATTTCCACTGAGAACAAAAAAAAAATAAAAATAAAAAAAATAATAATAATAATAAATTGTATGGTTCACACAGTGGATATGTCATTCTAAATACATTGCTTATTTACAACAAAAAAAAAACTTTCTAAATACTTTCAATTAATAGCTAGTAACGGTATATATTTTTCAGGTTTACAGAAGTTCGGTAGCGTCGTGAAATTCAGTGAGATATTTTCTAAAAAAAACAAATGAGCTAAAAATAAAATTGAAGATTATTAAATATATATATACACCTTTTTTTTTTTTACTTCTAGCTTGCAAACAAATTAGTTAATTAACTTATGATTTCATTTCTTCATATTGAACTACTCATATTGAGAAGTTGGCCTTCAAAATTGATAATCAATTTTAACAAAAGATGCGTACAAGTTTGGAAGTATTATAAGAATTCAAAAGATGGAATTGGTCCTGCTAGATAACGAACATGTTGTTTGTCCTGCCTTTGCGCATGGTGCCGATTTGCCTATTTAACAAGGAATTCATTTGAACCCTCTACTAATCATGTTGCTATTTGACACTTTATCTTTGAATGTTACACGGAGTTTATTAACCCTACATTGTTCATGCATGCGTGTTTGTCCTCGACCGCATGACACAGGATCTTTCAATTTTTACGCGGAGAATTTGAGAAAGGAAGCTTAGCAAGTTGTTCAAACTCGAAATAATTTCCAAAATTATATTCTGCGGCGCATGCTTACATCGTCGTATAGAATCTGAATACGTCCATCGAGATACCTTGATTTATTGTTTGTACTCATGACATTGTGTAGTTTGTTAGAATGAAAAGGGTATTGTGTTGAAATTAAGCTTTGAAAACAATTATGAAATATTCCATTTAGATTTCTTGTTGAAAATATTACATTTTGATATATATTATAATAAGTGAATTGAACTGATTAGAAATTTTTAGGTGGGACAATTTTGCCTAACTCTTTAATGGTTCTTCTAATAGTAGGGGCCATCATGGATAATTCATATCCGCATATTAGCTGTAAATTATTCATATTCATAAATAAATTATCGTATCCGTCAAAAATAAGTCGGATACGGATTTAGTTGCTATTGTCAAATGTATTCTCGATCCCAACAAGATTTTTCGATTGTATCATGATATTATTAAAACAGAGGGAGCCATCTCCCCTTTATTTTCTAAATTTGTTTTCAGACTTAATTATTATCATTGATATATCTGAAATTTGTTATGAATGTTAGCCAATCTGAACTCCAACATATGGCAATATTATTTTAGATTGGAAAACCAGCCAGTTTTCCATCAATTACTTGGGTATCATTTTTTGCTTGGAGAAAACTTATAAATCAGATTGGACCGAAGTGATTCAAAATGATTTTGAAGATAAGTTGGAAGAGTTATTGACTGCTTTTTTGGGAGTGGTGATGGACTAGAGATACAGATTGATATTGGATGCTCCATGAAATTGGGCAATGTTAAACAGTTAGATTTACTGAAATAGATATCTTTCTCTAAACTAGCTTATTATGTTAGTTTTCAACATGATGCTTTGGTAAGAACATATGGGAACTTTGTGGAATTTACACTTTCAAGAACTAATGCCAAGTGATATTCGATAAACTTGTTATTTTTACAGGGTCAACTTTGTAGGAGTGATGTTCTACTAGTTGTAAAAGTCGGAATTGAGGGTAAATTTGTAATAGGCTCACTTTGATCATGTTTGGTTGAAGCATGGGTGATGAATAAGTTTAGTCTTCATTCATGATTATGAAGTAAAAATAAAAATAACTTAAAAATACATGTGGGATAGAAAAGAGCATTTCTTGGTAAAGTGAGTTAATTGTTAAATTAAGATATATGTTTGTGGGGCCATTTTCATACATATCCAAATTATCATTAGCATTAGATTATCATCATCATTGTTTCTATATTTATCATTACCAATATTACCATTATGGTGGTAATACTGAGATGATCTTTTCTATAAACCTTTTGCAAGATAATTTTTACAAAGATCGGCCAATTACTCTACCGACTTTTCTCAGATTTGAAAATGCGCTTTGTCCCTCCGACTGAGTAGATATAGCTTTTTTTGTTTTTCCCTTTTTTGTTTTGGTTAAAGAAGATATAGCTTATTATACTGGTTGTGGTTGCTAATAAAGTATACATAGTACTTCAATTATCATATATAGTTTTGGTATATTGTATTTGTGGTTTGTTTCTGCAATTAGTGTACCAGATATTACTTATTAGGCTATAGTGCTTCTATAATTTTGTTCTAGTACTGTAGCATATACTGATATACTGCACATGTGGGTTGCTTGTGCAGTTGTGCTGTTTAGTACTGTTTATGTTGGGTTGAATCTGACAAATTCTTTTGTTGGCCTTTTTGTTGGATATTGGTTATAATAAGATATTCAATTACACATTATTTATTTACAATTAGTATAAACACTTTTTGTGCAGAAATTAAAGAATTTTACTTTTTGTGCAATAATTGCAAGTGGATATATATAGAGAGAGAATATCTATATATTGTGAACCATGGTTCATGGAGGGTCCAGTGAACCATGATCGTTTAATCGGTGATTTTGTAAATTTACAAATCTAAATTAACCAATCCAACTTACATATTAAAATCTCATAGCAAACAAAATTTTATAATTTTTAAAATTTTTTAGAGCTTGCCATTTTTGGCTACAAATTAGTGAATTTGTAGTCAAAAATAGCACGCTCTAAAAAATATGAAAAAGATAGTAAAAAAATTTCAAAAATTGTAAAATTTTGTTTGCTATAAGATTTCAATATATAGGTTGTTAATTTAGATTTGTCAATTTGCAAAATCACCGATCAAACAATCATGGTTCATGGGACCCTCTATGAATCATGGTTCACAATAAATATTCTCTCTATATATATTATTTTTCTGGTAATAGAAGAAGTATATTATAACAAGTGGAGATTGAATGTGTTTCCCAATTCTTTTTAGACTTAAAATAAACAGTTTATGAAGCAAGTATAATTAATTAATTGGTCGCTTTTCACATTTATTCTCGCAGCAATTTGAATAGAATTCCTCACTTTTCACCGTCATTTGTGCAGCAACTCAAGTTGAAATTTGAGAAGATAAGATTTTAATGTAAAATAATAATGGGGCATTTTTGTTTATGTCACCTGAGAAGTTTAAAATTTGAAAAATGCCATCACAAAATGACTAGTTACTTAAAATGATCATATTGTATTTTTTAATTTGAAAATTTTAAATTTCAAATACGTCATTACCAAAAATTAATTTGGTTTATACAAAAAGATAAAAAAATATTGTATGCCAGTAGTTGATTGCAAAAGAAATACACGTCCATTTTAAGTTTTCGAATTTTAAAATGTTGAAAGAAATACACGTTCATTTTTTCGAAATTTTAAGTATTTTTTTGAAATTTTAGAAAATCGTTAATCTAATTAGTTCTGAACCATTCAAAAATAGTAGATTTTAAAAATCCGAAAAAAATACTTAAAATTTTTTAAAATATGAAAAATTTGGTTTGCATGGAGATTTCAATAGGAAGATCATATTGGACGATTTGGATCGGTCATTTTGAACTAGATCTAAGAGTTTTGATCGCGACTCACCGGAGGGTCCGTGAGTCGCGACTCACCGTAGCTAATCTCTCTCTCTCTATATATATATATATAAAGAGTTCTACTTCTTTTAATTAAGTAATTAATTAATTTTTTTGGGTAAATAAAAAAAAACTTATTATGCAATGGCGAAGGCTGCTTGTCTTTAAAAGAGTCTAAAATTTATTGACTTTCGGTCTCACTTATTTACTGCATTAATTTATTGGCTGTTCATTGTACTGTCATATATTGTATTCCAATTACCTCAACAGAACTACTGTATCTTGTAAGACACCATGTCGACTTGTCGAGTAATGATAGATACTCCACAGTCCAAACTCAAACTACTGTATCTTGTATCTGATGGTTTTTTAAAGCCCTCCAAATTTCCATCAAATATAGCTGGATTTGAATATTTCAAATATTGGATTATATTTCTTTTCTATCAAATTAGTTTTTTCCTCTAATCTTTTTTTCTTCATAGTAAAAAGTTTTTTATATGAAGCGCTAGTGGAGAGTGGAGACTGTGGAGTAGTGGTGAAGAGGAAGAAAAAAGACAAAAAGGGCCAGCTTTAGAATTTTGTGTTGTTGACCAAATCAAAATAGGCTTAGCTGCAAACCAATCTTTATATATACTTAGGTGATAGGATCACAGTAGGACCTGATCAAACCTAACGCGGGAGGCGTGGTTTCTCAAGTTAGGCCTCACTTCAGTACGAGCAGAAGTATTTTTTGACGATTCTTTAAAATTAACAAATAAATACGGAAATTGCTTTCTATTATTCTACATATTCTTTCATCTTCATCATGGCTGAAGTCATTCCCTTCAGCGCATCATTAATGATGCGTTTTCTACCTTTACAGCGTCCTCGTTAATGATGCGTTTTTCTTCATCCCTCAATTCCATCCCCTCATTCCTTCTCTGTCAATTCCCTCATTAATGGTGCGTTTGCCTTCCTTCTTTCTATCATGTGTTTCTTTTTTCTCTAGAATTTCTTTTTTTCTACATGAGACAGTTTTTCTAGAATAGTTAAAATTTGAACTAGAACAATTAGATTTTTTTTCCATAATAGTTAGGCTCTGAACTAGAACAATTCCTCTGTCCAAGTGAAAAAGTTTTCCAGAACAATTAAGTTCTGAAACTAGAATAATTAGTTTTCATAACAAAAACAATTAGTTTTCCAGAACATATTAACTAGAACAATTAGATTCTGAACTAAAACAATTAGTTTTTAGAACTATTAACTATGACAATTAGGTTCTGAAATTAGAACAATTAGTTTTCAAAACTAGAACAATTAGTTTTTCAGAACTATTAATTAGATTAATTAGGTTTGAAAGTACAACAATTAGATTCTAAAACTAAAACAATTAGTAAGAAGGGGTGGACAGATGTTAATAATATGTGGGAGAGGAAGGGGATGGAGCATGGAGTACGCATGATGTTGGGCAAGAGGGAGGGAGGAAAACACAAGGGAGGAAGGGAAACAAAAATGATGATAGGGAGGGAACCAGAAATAGAAAGAATGAGATGATGGGATAATAGATTACGCTGGCATTCTTGAAATGGAAAAAAAGGGAAATACATCCTCATTAATTATCCAATATCCAGATATGAGAATAATAGAGATGATGGATCTTGAGATGATCCTTATCAGCTCCGAATAAATACTGATGTCAATGTAATAATTTTGGAAAAAAATATATAATTTTCTAATTAAAGCTAATATAAAATATGAGGATCTCCGCCCTACCTCATAACACCCTGCCAATTCGATGCCAGCTATTATACATGATATTTGTTAAAAAAAATTAATTTTGTCAATTAGTTATGATTTAAAACTAACAAAAAAATTTAACTTACGAAAGTGTTTATTTTCTACTATATATACATGTCAAAAAAATTTTGATATACAGTGTTTTTTTTTGTTGTATAAAGTTATATTTGTAAGTACATGAATGTGGAAGTTCAGTGCTGTTATTTTGAAAGTAACGAATTCAATTCTCTATTTCATAAATTATACATCTCTAAGGTGTATTTGGATTGTCTAAAAATAAAATTAAAATTAATTTTTCAGAGTAAAAAATATTATTCCTAAATGATAAAGATTAATTTTTTTTAGATTTAAATTGTTATTTTCAAGTGGTCCAACATTTTAGAATAACTTTTTATTTATAATATTTTTAAATCATCTTCTTAATATAAATTAAAATGTGATGTCAAGAACTTCTTAATTCACCTTAAAGAAATGGTCCAAACAAACACACTAGTACCGGTGTGTTTGGTTGCATCAAGTATAAGGAGGAGAGAAAGAAGAGGGAATAAGAAGCATATTCCTTATACCACCTCTCCATGGAAAGATGTGATAGAGCTTTATATCATGTTTATCATTTTTTAGTTGTGCATATTCCTTATTTCCTCTCTCTTATTCTTATTCTTGGTACAACCAAACACACCACTATGATAGTTAAGAATAAAAAATTTGACCCAAAAAAATAAGAATAAAAAATTAATCCAAATATTTGATCACTTAGAAATAAAACAATATAATTATTCAACAAATTTATTTTTAATCGCTAAAAAATAATATTTTTTATTCAAATATGATTAATTCTAATTTTATTCTCAAACTCCAAACATACCCTAAATAAATAACATTATTTAAATTTTTTAAAATAAAATTGCAGTTATGCACAGCGGAAAAGTGAAAACTCATTTACATCGATTGCTTTCTCAGGGCCCAAGGGCTTAAGACCCAAAAAAAAAAAAAGGTTTGCTTTCTCATGGAACATCCCATCAGAAGAGGAAACAAAAAAACAACGGTTATGTTCCCAATGAACGGTTCCATTGCTTCTTCGTTCATCGCCCAAACATATTATTTGGCCCTTGAAATATGAAATTGGAACAACGGAATGAATAATTATTTCAGAACAAAGAAAATTTATAGCGATACATGTCTGAATGAGTTTACTTTGTCGGGATACAATCCTGGATTCGTTCGTGTACCCATATTCGTGCAATGCACGCACTCATTTCTCACGAGGTGGTGCTTACATGCCCAACAAACATTTCTTTGCATATGCACTGCGCCTCTAAAGTTGACTGAAGTCGGCAGCTCATAATTATTGCAGTAGGGGCGCAAAGGGAGGCTTGGCCCCCTACGATTTCAGAATGTAAGTAGGATCATTTGCATTTTAGGCTAAATTTGATTAATATATAATATCTTGTTTCCCCTGGTAATAAGGATCAAATACAATAGGTAGCTCAAAAATAATTTAGTCAAGTTTATTATTTGTCCAAACTTGTTTAGTTATTATTTTTTGCCTCTCTTAAAACAAAGCCAGAAGAGAAAAAAAAAATCTAAATAAAACGTTTCTTAATGTGAAACTCTTAGTTTATTTTTTATTTTTTTTAAAAAAACACTTCTTCTTTATATTTGATACAATTCATATTAAAAGAAATTACTATTATATAGTAAAATAATAATTTTTTTGTCGAATTGTTTCAATATTTATATTTTCGAACTTCAGCCGAAATCCTGACTTCGCCCCTGGCTTAGAAAGTAGTTATTTGTTGCCAAAAATTCTGTTTATAAATTTTTAGTATAATTTCCGTGAAAATCACAGAATATGAATGCGTTATCATAATTTAAAACGGTTTTGTAGAATAGAAGTTTTTGCTTAATTTAATATTCGATCAAATATTTAAAGAATCTGTATCAAAGCTGCTGTAGTAGTTAAATTTGAATCTCAAAAACAAACTTGTAATTGAATGAGATTGAGGCACGCATTAAAAAAATGCTTCAATATGTTCAATCAAATTTCGTTGACAAGCTCTGAGAGGGAAAAAAAAAAAAAGTATAAGACACGCTACAGAGTTTTTTTTTTTTTTTTTTTAAAAAAAAAGGGGGGGGAAAACACTATCCTGTAAGGTTATATCTCCAACTATGATAAGTTGTACCGCAGACTTTCAGCAGTTCTTTAGAAAATTAGAAAATATAAAAAAATTTCTTCTATGTCTGAAAAATAATTCATAATCCAACCGCTTATTATTTTTTTTTTAAAAAAAAAAGAATTTTCAAGTTACCAAAAAAATATGCTTGCGGTTCTCATTCCCCACTTCACCCCTAGAGTCCCACTACCAAATTATAAGAAGTCAAGAAAGAGAATAAGGAAGTAAAAAGTTATCAAACAGATATGTTATTATATTTCTTTTCAGATAGATGAAATCCATTTGGAATTGGTAGCATATAATTAACCGACAGCGATGCCCAACAGCCGTGAAATTCGGACTGATAAAGTGGCATTTAATATTTCTGTTGTCTTAAGATATTACATAAAGTTTAAGTATCTAATGGCAAACAGAATGTCGGTAATTTACAAAAAAAAGAAGTAAGTCGGATTCTATTGATTTCCGAAATTTGAAAATTTGAGTCTAGGGTTTTTTTTTTTTTCCCCATCCAAGCTTTTAATTTTACTATCTTTTTTCTTCATATAAAGATTGAATTAAAATTTTCAGTTTTTATTTATATTTTATAATAAACTTTCAGCTTTATTTTGAACAAAATTTGGTTCTCCATTTTCCGAGCATTGCTATACGAGTTTTTTTTATAAGAAAATTGTGAGACCAATGTATCAAGGTTATTGCTTGCTTACTCTTTAACTAATTTGTTAGAGAATTTATGATTAAAGTCAACTTTGTACTCTAGCTTTCTAAAATTTTATCGTATGCATAGTTAGTAAATTTTGAAACGGGGCTCAATGACACTCGCAGCCTCGCAGCATGCACTCATCAAAGCATGTCTCGTGTCGTGTCGAAAACCAGTCACCACCGGCGGAGAGTGCACATCCTCAGCAGTCGTTTTAAACGACTGCTGGGAACAGCCGTCCACTTTTTTATTAATATTAAAATTTTTTAAAATTCAAATGACGAATTTAAACAATTGATCTTGTTGAATTTTAAGGGCGATGCGTTTTCATATAAGTTTTATAAAATTTGGAGTTGATTTGGTACTTGATCAAATGATCAACAAATGAACGAACCTGGTTTGATTAATTCTAATACGTCCATAATTAAAGCACTTAATCAATATCAAATCAACTCCAAATTTTATAAAACTTATATGAAAACGTATCGCCCGTAAAATTTAACAAGATCAACGGTTTGGATTCGTCATTTGAATTTTAAAAAATTTTAATATTAATAAAAAAATGAACGGCTATTCCGTCCCACCGGTGGAGACAAAACTGAAACATAGTTGGCGCCGAAATTATTTTTGGGCTTGAATTTGGAGAGGCCCAAAAACCAAATATATTAATTTAACCAAGTAAAATTTAACATATCATTAGAAAAAAAAATAAACTATTGGAGGAGACCAGGACTTTACCAGTCCCCCCCAGGTCCTCCACTGACTGTCAATTTGCATCCTCTACTCAATTCAATCTTTTTGGTCACGACTTTGGCATAACACACGACAAAACAAAAGCATGATTGGAAACGATGTTATGCCTCCCTACATACAACCCACATCCTCGGCAGTCGAAAAAAACGACTGTTGAGCACTCGTTCTCCTTTTTTTTAATATTTAAATATTTAAAAATTTAATTGTTGAATCCAAACCGTTGATTTTGTTCAGTTTTACGGGCGATGCGTTTTCATATAAGTTTTATAAAATTTGGATTTAATTTGATATTTGATTAAGTGCTCAAATTATGAACGTATTAGAATTAATCAAACCAGGTCCGTTCGTTTGTTGAACACTTAATAAGGTATCAAATTAACTTCAAATTTTATAAAACTTACATGAAAACACATCGCCCGTAAAATTGAACAAAATCAACGGTTTGGATTCAACAATTAAATTTTAAAACTTTTAAATATTAAAAAAAAAGGGAGAATGACCGCTCAGCAGTCGTTTTTTTTCGACTGTCGTGGATGTGGGTTCTCCCTACATAGGCTTTCCATTTCACTTTCGGCTGTCCCTCATTTCTCTAGGGCTATCCTCGCTTGAAATTATACCTTTTTTAATTAATTTCTATACGTTAATAGTGTATTTTTTTTGTCCTAGCATCATTCCAGTACGTCAAACAAAAAAAAAACACATATATAGTTTCTTAATTCCCTTTGTTACGATTCCTTTTTGAGATTTTAATGTGCAGTTATGGAGTAAGATGGAGAAAATTCAAATCTGATTCATTTTTCATGTGAACTCATATCTGTTTTAAAAAAAATTGTCTATTGTTTATAAATATTTAATATGATATATTACAAATTCAATTATCCTTGTCCGATTCGAGGAGTGAAGGTTTCAAAGCAGTGTAAGAAATTCAAAGAGGTTATTCTAAAAAGTAATTTTAGAGGGGCCATTTTTTCCTATGTAATTTTTACATCTTCTATTACAAAAAAATAACTTCAAATTTAATTTGAAATTTACACAAATTTTTTTCACTTTTTTTTTGTAATTCAGCAACAACGAAAATGTACCAAAAAAAAAAAAAAAAAAAACCACGACATGTGTCGTAACTCGTAAGGCACTACACCCCGTGTTTTGTCATTAGAAGTGTCAAGATCTATTGCATGTCGCACTATACGCTAACTGAAAAAATAAAAAAATTAAAAAGTTCTTTTTTGTATTAATCGAATTTCAAATACCATCATCTATTGTTTAATATACGTAGGAAAAAGAGAGCATTCGGACAGGTCCATGCACCCATGCGGCCATGCCCCTTGTTTCCGCTAAGTGGAAGCCAGGTACGATGAATTAGACTCGCCAAGGTGCGGGTACTAGGAACTCCAATTCCCGATACAAACTTGAACTCGCGTACGCCTAGTTTATACGCGCCGAAATTGTTTTCAGCTTACATGCCCATTTCGTATTGGTTATGAGGTAAGGCCACGCTTGTTTGTATATGGCTTGGCTTTTGTGAATGGTGATAAGATATAGATCCGATGTATCTGGCATGATTTTTTTATTTCTCAAAAAACGGCCAACTCAGCCGTGAAACCACTTTGCAAACCAGAACAAGGGTTCACAAAACCGCCGCTTCCTGTTCACCTGTATCCAATCTGAACCGTTTATTTAATCATACAACTAAAGAAATTTTTTTTATATAGAATTGTCAGTGAATATATCTACGGCTCAGTAACATAATTGAGTCTGTATATTAAAAGTATATTTCATTTGTGGTTCAAATCGAACTGGAGGCTCCATTGTAATACTTAATTTTTTTAAAAAATAAAAATAAAAAATTGACCCTTTTGTCTTTAAAATGAAAAAACAATCATTTTTGTTATGTTGTATTATTACGACTAATTGACTATTTTTTTTTTCAGTTTCATTTATGAAACCGAAAAACATGTAATTACCAGTCCTCAAATTCATTCAGATCAAAGTGCTACCATAATCTAGCTAGTTGTTCTCCACTGATAGGAACTCCAAATAAATCTAATGTTTGCAATAGACAAAAGTCAATGTGCAAGCTTTTGATGAGTTGATGTTCCAAATAAAGGTACAATCTAGCTAGTTGAGTACCAGAGTTCCGAAGTTAATTTGTCTGATGATGAATCTTTGCACCAAAAATCCGATCAGATTGCAAATATCCGATCAAATTGACTAAAAAATCATCCGAATTTTTTTTTTTTAAGTCGATTCACTAATTTCACACCTCTCCAGCTTTGCCAATATCGTGAGTTCATGACCGGCTCTTGTCGGCTCCATAGCATCAAACAGCACCGCATATTGCCTCATTACTATACCTATACAAACAGTGGCGAAGCCATGTGTAATTTGGTGTGTCCAGGGACCCACCTCAAAAAAAAAAAAAAAAATTACATGAGATATCAATAATTTGTAAATAAAAAAAATGCACGATGAAGTAGGGACCCATCTCAAAAATTTGAAGGACCCAGGTGAACATTTTGTGTTTGTTTTGAATTACATAACGACTCTTGAAAAATTGTATAGGGACCCATATCACATTAGTTCTCGATGAATTGCCTTCTCTATTCCTCCGCAATGAAACTAATTAAGATAAAACTTATAACATAATGAGAGATGCTTGTATGAATCTATTATGCAAAATTCTCAGAAAATAAAAATTCGTAGGAAACTATTGTAATTTTTATATTTTTATTTTCTTTAATTATTAATTTGGATATTGGTATATATTTTTTTTTTGAATTTTTGTGTTGTTATTATAGATATATTTAATTTTTCATAAATTTTTTATATTAAATTATTTTAGAGTTGTTTATTTAAAAATTATTGTTATACTATGTCTATATTACACATTATGTTGTACATATGTTTTCAGAAAAAAAAAAAAATTTATGGACCCAACTAAGATGAATTTCTAGCTTCGCCACTGTATAAAAAATAAAAAAAGCAAATATGTCAGAGTCGGTAAGAAAAAGAAGATCATATATAAAACCTTAGCGCCCGGTACGTCTATACCAGACCCAGTCCAGTCCCACCAAGTTTCCTACTCCTTACCGGTTCACAGTTCACTTGGCCCCACCAACTATGCCAGACCCCACCCCTATCCCCTCCCAAACTCCCACCACTAGCCCAATGCAAAACCAATCCCCGGCAGTTCCTCGAAACGGTTTTAGCCGAAACGGAGAACGCTACAACAGCCAACGAGAGCAGTTCACCAAGTTCTTCGAGTGCTTTCTCTCCGAGCAATCCCACGACCTCTCTGCCCTTCGTGATGCCGCCACTGCCGTTGACCCTCCTGATGAATCCAGCCTCAGGCAGCTTGTATCCCGCGTAGTCTCTCACTATGAGCGCTACTACGAGACCAAAGAGGCATCAGCTCAGAGAGATATCAATCCCATGTTCTCACCGACTTGGACTTCAACGACCGAGAACGTCTTCATGTGGGTCGGCGGGTGGCGGCCTTCTGCCGCCTTCCATTTGTTGCATTCCAAGTCTGGGATTCAGCTTGAGGCCCGACTGCAGGAGATAATACATGGAGGAATTGTCAAGGATCTCGGTGATGTGTCAGCAGCACAACTACAGGCTCTGGATCGGTTCTTTTCTATAAATAATAAAATTTAAGCACCTTTTAATTATGATTTCAAACCTTTTGTTTTGGAAATTAAGCAATAATTTTTATTGGTCATTGGGTAGGTTGCAGAGGGAGACGGTGAGGGCCGAGAGGACAATATCAGAGGAGGCAGCCGAGGCACAGGAGGCCGTGGCGGCAGCAGAGATGGTGCAGCTGGCGTCATCAGAAGATCGTGCCCAGATGGAATCGCAGATGGCGGGGAAGAACGAACGGATGAGGACTGTGCTGGAAAGTGCCGACCGGCTCAGACTTGATACGATGAAAGGCATCATTGAGAAACTGGAGCCGATCCAGGCCGTGCATTT
The DNA here is from genome assembly GCA_027725995.1 of Rhynchospora tenuis. Taxonomy (NCBI): domain Eukaryota; kingdom Viridiplantae; phylum Streptophyta; class Magnoliopsida; order Poales; family Cyperaceae; genus Rhynchospora; species Rhynchospora tenuis. The sequence goes on from CM050888.1 coordinate 54,248,035, forward strand.
TCTGATCGCTGCTGCCGAGCTGCATCTGGCCGTGCATCACTACGGGAAGGAGAAGGATCGGCTTGTGGCTGCCGGGGTGATGTGATATATGGCTGCTGTTGGATTTGGAAGTTTTGGCTGTTTGTTAGGTCTTTTGTTGTGTCTTTGCGGCAGGGAATTACCAGCTATTTAGTACTAATTATTATGTTATATGTGATGATGTGTAAGGTAACTGTGAAAGTGTAGAAGTGGCGTGAGGTTTGAACTTTGAACTGAGTTGCGTTTTAGTTTTTGAGTATTTCTTTTAATGTTAGTAGGTATGTATTTGGTTCTTGGTTTGGAATACTACGGATTATACGACAGCATGCGTATGCGCGCGATTAATGCCTAGCTCTGAAGATACACTTCAATTTATGTATGCAGATTTAATATGCTTGGGAGTGCATAAAATGATTATGGGCCGCATAAACAGGCAATGGATATATATAATTAAATACGGATACGGACGTTTGGATTAATCTTAGGATTAATCGAGAATATAGGTTAGTAAAGTTAGCATGTTATTTTGGATTCATACTGAAAACGTATAAAAAAAATAATTTTTATATTTTATTGATAATTTTAAAACATATTGCTATTGAAGCCTCTAGAATTATCGTGTCATCAGATTATTAGTAAGAATATTCAAAATAATTATAAAAAATAATTTTTTTATAAGTTTTCAATATAAAAAATATTGAATTGTTCGGATCGATCATTTCAAATTTGAAACGTGAAAACGAGCATATGAGATTTTTATTAAATTTGAACTGTAGAATTTCTCAATTAATTTTTATTAAAATTTAAATAACGAAATTAGGAACTAGTTATATATGACTACTCGCGCGCCTATCTAAACGAGTCGTTATTCAAAAAAAGCATCAATTTGACTTAATATTTTTTCTACTGATTGAAAATAAATTAATATGTTTATCAATTTAAACATTACCAATATAATGCAGAACAATAACTTTATTTCTTGTACATTCTCATAGTTACACATTTTGATTATTTTGGATGTGAATTTAGAAAAATTTGATTTTATATTTGTCAAAAAATGACAACCATCACTAAAATAATCTGTCTTACAGTAACAGCATTTGTGTACAAACGATTTCCTAGTCGAACTAAAATAATCCACCCTACAATTAAATAATACAAAAGTATGTACATATTATATTAAATAGGTGTTGGAGTTTGAGGAAGATAATATTTTGTTAAGAGTATGAGATTATATTCTGGTGTACTTTCTCTTTTTTTTAAAAAAAAAAAATTATATAAAAGAAACTCATATCGTGGCAGCACGCTGGTCACAATTCTGTGCAAGTGTGCAGGACAGCAGGAGGATAGGAAATCGGAGAACAGCTGGTAAGTGCGCTCAGTGTTTTGGACCTTTTGGCACATGGACAGGACAGTGGACAGAGCCTCGGCAGTTGAGCATTTATACTGATGTCTGGTTTATTGGCATTTAATATATTCTAGGCAGCTGTGAGCCTTTTCTTCGAATTGAACATATAATACTTAATTGCCAAAAAAAAAAAAAAAAAAATTGAACGATATACTTACGGTCTTACCTTTATTTCTCTAGCATACCTTTATTTTAAGTTTTTAACTAAGTAAAATAATTGCAAAGTTTTATTTTGTTCTATTTAAATTAAAACGTCGACAATACTATAGGTCAGATTAAGTACCAGGCTTCTTTAAATTTGGTGTGTTTGGGAGCGCCTTGAATAAGGCTATTCATGAATTTGAATAAAAATTCTCTCTCCTCTCTCCTCTTATTCCGAATAAGAATCTAATTCCACAATATAGGTGGTATTAGAATTAGGGGTTGAATAAGTCCTTATTCGAAATAAGGCTTATTCGGAAACGTGTTTGGTTTCATCCCGAATAAGCCTTATTCGGAATAAGGCTTATTCAACCCAAACCAAACACACCTTGACACGTTGGAATAAAATAGAATAAAGGATTGAATAAGATTTTTTCTCCTCTCTCATCTCCCTTCTAATTCCGAATAAGGTCTAATTCAACCATAAATGTGGAATTGGAATAAAGAGTTGAGTAAGCTCTTATTCAGAATAAGGCTTATTCAAAATGGGGATATTTGGAACTCTTAGAATAAACTCTTATTCAGAATTGCTAAATTTTAGTGGTGCTAAACATACTTGAGAACAAGCCGAATTTGATTTCATCCCGAATAAGCCTTGTTTGGAATAAGGCTTATTCAACCCCTACCAAACACACCCATGTCAGACAAACGTATCTTCTTTTTAATATGAATGTATTATTGTAAAAAAAAAAAAAAAGATTAACAGTTCTAAAATTTTATTTGAATTTTAGATTTTACTTTATTACAGAATTATTATGATCACGATAAAACGGTGAAGTTGTAATAATTTCTTCTCTTTAAACAGTGAACTCACGATGTCAGTCTCTTTCCAAAATACTTCAAACTTGCTGCCTTTTGCTGCGGTATATCCCTATTAAAAATCTAAAATAATTTTTATAGGAGCGGAACTAAGGAACCGCATCCTCTACCCATCTCTTTAAGATGAGTAGAGTGCCCATCGTGGAACGTCAGCCGTCTGATTTAATCTCAACGGCTAAAAGAGCCCCGTGCATTCCACCACTCCCGAAAAAAATTATTGGCCCGAAAAAAATGAACCGTCCAGATTAGATCAGACGGTCGTGATGAGATGGGCACTCTACCCATCTCTTAGAGATGGGTAGAGGATACTGGTCCACGGAACTAAGGGGGTCGGGGTACGCTGGATATACGCTAAGATTTGAAATTTTCTTAAGTGATATTTGATTATTTCATCAAATTAAGCATTTATGCCTCTCCCACATTAGATTCTATCCCATCTAATGAGATTCTTTTTTATAAATTTGCTACTTTGATATGTGATATACAGCTATCATAAGCAGAACCATTTATTTTCTTTTAATTTCTAAAAATTATAATTTAAATGTATATTTAATTTGAGGCAACAAATGTGGCATATGCTCCTCCAAAACTAAAAAAATTGTAAATTAAACAGTTTATCTACAATATGCTCATCAAGAAGGGTACCGTGGCCGTGGGTACTTCCTTATATATTATTTCATCTTTTAATATTTATAGCTATATTTAAGTCTGGACTGAAAGAAAATTGTAAGATAGCATTAAAATTCAGAAAAAAACATATTGTATTATTCTTGTAAATAAAAAATTAAATAATATAATTTTTCAAAAAAGATTAAGTTTGTAAATCAGACGCTTCTCATTTACATTAATTTTCCAGTTAATTGTTTTAGTATGAACCTTTTTATATTAATAATATAGTAATTATTTTCATCATCTTTTTTCTTTTAGACTTTGAATTTTGGATCTCGGCCCCTCCTATGCTAAAATTCTGGATCTCGCCCCTTTTACTACTAATCATTCAATTTTTGCCATGGAATAGAGAAAGTCGTCGGGTTTACAAAATACGAGATAAAAATGACAGCGCTTACTTTTCCATCCTTGGCGTCGTCTTCACATGGAATGGAGAAGGCTGACGGGGCTTTCTTCTGTGCTTCGCGCGTGTGACTTCGCTCGTGAGAGAAGTACGCAGTAAGAGAGACGAAGCGAGAGGGAGGGGTGCGTCACCAGCACTTCTCGAGTTCACCGCTAAACAGCTCCATCAATCTAGGGTTTCACTAGGTTTTTCTTACGGTGGGGAAAGGGAAAGAGTCGATGTGGGGAGGGGGGGGGGGGGGGGGAGAGTGAGAGAGGAGGGCATGAGGCTTTCTTTCTCAGGTGGGTTGAAAAGAAAACAAACGGAAAAATTAAAAGAAGTAAAGGAGATGCGGAGGCTAAAATCGCTGAATCAGCGACAAAATCTATACCATCAATTTATTGATCGGATGGTTGAAAATTTTGAGCATACAGACCCTCTGTGTGCTAAAGTCTAATTTAGTCAATCTCTCTATATATATGGGTGTAACAGGAGGTAAATGTGTGGAATTTGAAAATTTTAAAATATAGTGATTGCTCTAAACAAACGGTTGTCTAATTAATCTTTCCATCTGTAGCAGCTATCTTTATAAAATGCAATGGGCCAGCTTTGACCCAGACAAAAAAATATGAATACTTCAATGACTCAACGTTCTTCTTCAAGTTTTCCTGAGGTTTGATGAAACTTCAAGTAATATAAAAGGGACGCTGTCAGATTATACTCCTATATTATATGTTTTTAGACAGTACAATTGTAAAACTTAAAAAAAAAAACAAGTTCATAATCGCTTATGTCTCTGCCAAATACACTTTTAAGGGATTTTTAACGCATAATAAGAATTTAAGGGCCAACTGAGAGTTTTCTCGTAACCGATCAGTCTTTTATCGGCTAAAAAAATGAGACTTGGGCCGCTCAATCATATTTTAGGCTTTTTATTTCTTTTTTCTTATCTTTAGTTTTTTGGGCTTAGATATTTATTGCATGTATATTTGGACTTTTTTATATACGATTATGCTTAGACATTTTTATACTTAAGAGCATGCATGTATATATGTGTTGGAGTTATGTCCTAGAAGTTAATATTTAATGACTTAATTTCTTAGTTTATGTTATTGATGCTATTTGATCTTTTGTTCCTAGAGTTTATTATTGACAGATCATTCAGGTTGAGGATCTGAATTGTAGATCTCCGTGGATCATTCATTAAAATGACAATAATAAATCTAAATCGTCTATAATCTTGATAATTAATAAGGAACATTAATTGTCATAAAAGATTAGTATGCAAGTTAAGTGATGATTAAGTTCTACAAATCATAGGTAATGAGTTACCAACTTAATTACATATGTGTATGTTATTAGAACATAGTACATGACTTGACCCAATGAAATAAACATATGGATTGTGCTATGTGTCATTGTTTATTTCATATGAGTTTGATTCTAAGTTTGAGATGTTCAACTTTTCGACATGAGGATAAGTTCTATAAATATCGTCTAATGTTGATTCCTGATAAAGGCTGCTATACGAACTTTATTTATGCTCTCTTGAATTGTGCGGGAAAAAGTTGTTCATCAAGAAAACTGTATATCCTCATTAGTATACCTAGTGAGTGATGATATCTATTTGGGCCCCTTGATGGAGTTGGATCGTATGCATGCAAACTAGACGATCAACTCTAGATCAAAAAATGTATAATCTACAAGAATGACACATTCCTATCTTGGATTATACAATGATATCATGTGACATAAGAATCAAACAAGGAAATACTTTTATTTCTTATGTAGAATTGAGATATTGTAGCAGTACATTATCTATGCGAATTGAAAATCATAACGTGTTGCTAGATACCGCTTATGATTATTGGAAATAAATAGTGATTTATTCTCCATGGCCAACATAGCATAAATCCTCAAAGGGTCACACAAATAGGACTTTGACCACACATTGCATTATCAATTTATTCCCAATAGTGAGTATTGCGGAAATATGATAAGTTGATTAATTAATTATATACCGTTATGAACCGTTATAATTAATTAAGTCAAAGGGATCATATAAAAATAAATTAATGCATTATCTATTCCCAAAATAATTATTAATGAGTTAATAATTAATTTTAGATCAACACATTTTAATATAAATAGTTATATTGATTAATTGGGCCGTTATTTGATAGAAATATATATAGCCCAATTATAGAGCAAACTAATGAGACTTTAATTAGGTGAATTAAAGACCCAAATGATTGTGAAAAGTGGTCCAACAAGGGCCCAATTTGTGGCAGCCCCTAGGGTGGCAAGATGTGTAATTTTGAGGAAGTTTTTTCTAGGGTTTGAGCTCTATAAAAGGACCCCTTTGGAGGCTCCAAGAGCTAGCTTTCTCTCTCCTCTCTCTCTTCTCCTTCTGGCTGCCACAAACCTCCTCTTTTCTCCCTTTTTTGCTCATGTGTTGAGCTCTCTTCTCCATTTAAATGAAAGATTTGATTGCTAGAAGAGAGAAAGCTAATGAGATTAGGCTTGTTCTTGGGTGTTCTAGCACATACCTTGAGAACGTAGTTAATCTCTTTGGTGGACTCGAGGCCAGCGGCGCAACCATGGTGGTGGAGAAGTCACGTCATCGACTCTCAAGTCATGGATTCGAGCCTCATGAATGCGATTTCATGAGAGGTATAATTTCTCATACTTGTTTCTCATGAATTGCGTGTGAATGACCTTAAGTTTAGATTCTATGTGTTTAATTTAGTGTTTTGTGTTAATTGTTGGTTCTAAAATAAAAATTGAGCAATTCCTAACAATATGATGATGCTTACAGGTATCATTGTAGGAAATAACCATTCTTTCGTATCAACTCTGGGTCCTTTGAGAGTCTTTCAGGAACAAAATGTTTATTATTATTTGTACATCACTTTTGGGTTTTATATGAAGTTAAAGAGACTGAAGGCCTAGTAAATAACAAACTTAATGCAGGCTTAATTGGAACAATGTACTTACTTCAAGGCTATCATTATTAGATTGAACTTTCATGTGATTCCGATAAAAAAGAATTCTGGATCGAATTTTGTTTTGTAAATTAATGGTGGCTATCATCATTAGATGATAACTCGTTTTAAGCGGCCCAACAAATTGCATCATAGCCTGGCAAGTGGCAACTAAGCAACTTTCGTGTAAAATTCCTCTTTTTCCTTTTCTTTTTTTTTTTTTTGCATTTTTCTTTCTTCCAAATAGGATATTAACTTATTAACGAAATCTGTGACTTGTCTGTTCCTTCCATTGTTAGAAAACATATATAAATATTAGGACTACTTACTAAATTTCTAGTTATATCATATCTCCGCACAGTCACGGAAGCATCAATTAACAGATAAGAAAAAAAAAAAAAAAATCTCCGGCTTATATTGAGTTACTAACTGTTCTAATATATGGTAAATCAGATATAGGCAATAAATAAAGGACAAACCAATGGTGATTAGGGCTATCAATGGATAGGGTACGATACGGTAGAGAAATTTTCATTACCCATATCCATTAAAATTTCTCTTACTCATACCCTATCTGTACCCGATAAAAATTGACTTATTCATACTCTATTTTTATCCGTTAAAAATAACAATAAGGGTAAGGTAACGGTAGAAAATGAATAATAATATTAATATCTCATTAAAAAAAATTATACAATATGGATAAACAAACAATAACATAAAAGTTTAGGTTTTCTTTTTAATGTAGTCGTGTTGATCAAAATAAAAAAAATAATAATATTTCAATGTAATATTATCCAATTTAATTGCCAAAATTAACTATTAACGTATCAATTGAATATTACAAACATATCTTTTCGATTTAATTAGTTATTAACGTATCAATTGAATCTTTACAATCGTATCTTTTTATTTAATTAGTTATTAACATATCAATTGAACTTTTTAATCGTATCTTTTCAATTTAATTATAATTAAGTTATTAATGTATCAATTGAATCTTACAATCATATCTTTCCGATTTAATTAGTTACTAACTGTTGTCCCTAATAAGGTAGGCGGCTTAACCAATTTCAAGTTTTGCGGAAGCGTTTAGTTGGTTTTAGACCGGTTTTGGTATGAGCTATCTAGCACAAGTCAATTGGTTCCCAAAACAATCAATCACACACAAGCAATTCAAATAAGCAAGAAAATAAGAAAGAGAGAGAGGAATCGAACACAAGGTATGATTACAGAGTTCCGACCCGCTAGAGAAAAACTAGCCTTAGTCGTACGTCTCCGGGAGTTTAGCAACCACCAAACGGGTGCTCTCCGTTCAATTCCAAAAAGAACGGGACTACAATTTCGAACCGAATCGCCTCGTCACAATGACCTCGAGGTGGATCGGCCTAACTCAAGTTTGGCACAACGTGCCTAGCTCTAACGGCAACAACGGCCTCGCTATTCAAACGGCACTACGGCCTTCAAGGTGGGTGGCACTACGGGCCTAGCTCTAACGACTCAACGGCCTCGCTATTCAAGGGAGAGGAGCACTCAAATGGCTACAATATCTCTCAAAGTGATCTAGCTATGAAAAGCTCAAGTGGGAGAATGTCCCTGTGCTCAAAGGCTCTATTCTTGTCTAATTTTGCAAGGTATTCAACTCTAATGAGAGAGAACAAGGGGTGGAGATAAATAGAGCTCGTCTGGAGCTGTTTACCAGTAAAATCAGCACCAAACGTTAAGTAACGCTCCGAAGCGTTATATAACGCTTCAATATAGCCGTTATAATAAGACAAAACTGACATATCCATTGGAGGTCGTCTGAAGCGTTAAGTAACGCTACGAAGCGTTATACAACGCTTGAGACAGAAAATTCCAACGGTCAAAATATTGTCAGAAACGTTATACAATGCTATGAAGCGTTATACAACATAAGAGGCTAAGGAAACGTTAAGTGACGTTACATAACGTTAAGAAAATAGGAAACGTTACTGACTTATCACAAACGTTACTGATCTTTCAGACGAGTCAGTGGATCAACCGTTACATAACGCTACAAAACGTTATACGACGATTCAAAAAACAATCGTTATACAACGTTATAAAGCGTTATACAAAGTTTGAGCCAGAAAACGAAACTGACTAACTGTCTGGGTGAGTGTTCAAGCGTTATACAACGCTATGAAGCGTTATACAACGCTTGAACCAGAAAACTGGATTTTACTTAGTTTCTTGAGCTTTTCTGCTATCTAGACCATTTCAAGGATAATTGAGGACTAAAGTATACCTTCTATCTTAGTCTAAGCTAAGCTCCCTAAAGACTTGATCTTGATCTTGCAATAATCTTTATCCAAGTCTTCATAAATTGCATCTTCTTTATATAAATTCCTATAAAACTCAAAGAAGATTGTTAAATGCCAAATGATATTGTTTTGTAATCGACAAACCTAGAGTAGTCGAGTACAACACTAACGTTTCAATCGAGTCTTACAATCATATGTTTTCGATTATGATAAAAATTATAAACTACATATATTAACAGTATGGGTAAAAAACAAATACGAAATAGCTTTACTCATACCCTTATCCAATAAATTAACGAAAAATTTCTTTTATCCATACCCCTACCTGTTAATTTAAAGAAAATAAAACTTTATCCATACCCGTCTTATCGAATACAATACGGATACGGATAGGATGATTAAACGGTTACAATTGACAGCCCTATCGGTGATCTAAAGTTTGTAATCAGTGATCTAAAGTTTGTAATCAATTAACCCCAGGCAATATGGTGACATCTGCATGCCTTGCACGCTAACGGGATCTTGATTTGCTCATTTTTTTTTCCTTTTTATTAAACACGAGAAATTGACTTCGAATAATTTATGGAATCCATTGAGTGCAGTTAGTGCCTGTCTGATCAGAATAAATTTTGAGTTGTCCAATGCAATTGTAGCATACAAACTATGTACAAAATACAAACTATGTATAATTAATAAATGAATTCCTGGCGAGATTGTCGCACTCGCACGTTTCCATTGACAAGTACATGCTACATTAATTACATGGGATAGAGTACTAATCCTTATATATTGAGCTTTGACATTGATTTCCAAATTGTTCACTTGGTAGCCACTGTCAAGTACTCCTCTAAAAAAAAAAAAACATTGATTTCCAAATTGTCGCAGACTAAAGGAACACTAATTTTTCTTTTTTCTTTTTGTTTCATATTAAGAAAAAATAATGCCCCGAAGGAAAAAGGATTTACCGGAGTGGATTTGAGCAATTATATGTTTGAATTTAACTATAGATTAATATATTAAGTTATAGTTTATTGAGGCAAGAACAAGAATTAAAGTTTAGATTTCAGTAAATATGAGCTGTCAGATTCTCTGTATAGAGGACTTCTATCTAAATTCAAACCAAGCTGCCTCATTTGAATTGATTAAACTATTAAGTGTGGAGTTTGTAATAATAGTAATGGATTTCAAGAAAATTACATGTAGAACTATCAACGGATAGGATCGATACGGTACATCAAAAGATATTTTTATATCCGTATCTGTTAAGAATTAACAATAAGAATAGAATAATGATTCATCATGAGTAATCGAGCTTTTAAAATGCTTTATTTTATCACCGATTATACTGAAATATCTATATTTTTAGCCATTTCGCATGACCGTTTATCACCGTTTTATCACCACATAATTGTTTTATTACCGTTTTATCACCGCTTTATCACGAATCATCACTCAACCGCTAAACCGTACAAATCGCATTTTAAAACCTTTTGAGTAATAATAGTATTAATTTAACAAAAATATATAATGTGGATAAATAAATAAAATAAAATAAATAAACGTATAAATTACAACAATTACATATACTTTTAGATATAACAAAAAGCATGCAATTTATTCTCACGTCAATTTTGACATTCAAAAATTTATATAACTAATTATAAATTATAATAACATAAAGTGCAAATTCATATTTTGCCAACATAAATAAATTTTGATAAAGATCGAAGCTAATACCATATCTTAAGAAATATACTAATAACATTATTAAATATACATACATGTTTGTAAATTTTATCCGTTAGATAATTGGTACGAAATAGCTCTAATTACCCGTACATGTACTCGATATGTTAATGAAAATTTTACTTTATCCATATCCATACTTAATAGTCTAACGAAAATAAATGCTTGTACATATCCACTTCTCTAATACACAGTACGGCTGGATAAACGTTCAAATGAATTTCTTTGATAGCCCTAATAGGCTGATTTCCAATTTAATCCGTTGGACAGCGGGCAGCTGACAATTATTACGGACGAGACAAAAGTTTAGAAAAGAGCATAACGTATTTCCCAATTATATATTTTTTTCAATCATTGACCGGATGTATTTATTGCATTATTTTTTTAGAAAAGCGAACCGAATAAATAAGTATATTTTTGAAATTTTTTGGACTTGAGACTAACAAATACCTCCAACTCCTACCCCAGTGGCTAGCTCTGGTACTGGTGTGCAAGCGAAATCTTGTTAGCTTTACACATTACTTCCAACTTCTAAGTGAAGATCATAGCCATGAATTCTAAAGTCTTCTCGTTTCTCTTCTTTTCCCTTGTTATATCCTACTCTGCATACCTTACTTCACCTCGCACCTTGATGTTCAACTTAATTCGGAAACAAGGAAAGCACCTCCCATCAACTCCGAACAATGCGACCCAGATATCGCACCTTTCTATATATACGAATTACCCGATCGGTTCAACAAGGCACTGCTCAGTAATTGCAGTGCACTCGATCCATGGTTGAACAAGTGTCCCTACATTGAAAACCAGGGTCTTGGCCAACCCCTTCATAAGAAGAAGTCAAGATGGTATAATACACCTTTGAGCTGGTATGACACGTACCAGTTCTCTGCTGACATGATATTCCATGCACGAGCCATCAATCATCCCTGCCGCACATACAACGTTTCATCTGCACTCATGTTCTACATCCCATTCTATCCTTCAATCTACACGCCTTCGGTTTTTCTAGAGTATAATTTCACCCGGCGTGATGCTATGGCTGTTGATTTAGTTAACCATATCTCGAGCTTTGCAAGCTTCCAGCGGCATGGGGGCCACGACCATTTTCTAGTGAGTGGTATTATGGTACAGGATCTGGTTCGGCCCCCCCACATAAAAAATGGCAAAGCCTTTCGGTCAAACAATCTTCTTCACCTTCCAGAGCTTTCAAATGTATCCGTACTCATCATTGAACGCAAATTAAAGCCCAGGTATAAGAACCATTTCGGTATTCCTTACCCCTCCTATTTCCATCCACATTTTAAAGCTGAAATGACCTCATGGCAAAATGAGGTGCGCCGCTCGAGGAGAACACACCTTTTTTCCTTTGTTGGCGGGTGTCTCGCACTTTTTCGGGTCCGCACCTCGGATAGGATTTAGGGATACCTCCGTGGGAGTGAAAAAAATACGGATCAGATACCCCTCGAGCGCCCTAAGACTCAAACATCAATACCCGCCTGACAAAGGATGAGGGTATTAACGTGGTCTCAGGTCTCTCGAGAGTTTGATTGTTTACTGCAGGTCCTTTCCTTCCAGTAGGCGCAAGCCCCTACTGTTAATTACCTCTGAACCGAGTCAAGAGCACCTCTAGATCGGGATAGTCAATGGATTAGGCACGATAAGTTTACAAGGAGTCAATTTTTGTTATTTCACAAGTGGCTAACATTAAATGGAGTGCATATACTGAGGAACGAAAAAGTGGTGTAATTCAGAAGAGAACGCATGCACTATGGATGCAAGAGGGATGACATGAATGCCTATAAAATTGTCACGATGCATGCTTATGTGTGCAAAGAGTGTGACTTCATTAAAACCGTATCACTTAACAGTTTTTTTTTGATTTTTTATTTTAACGTTTTTATTTTAACATTTTTTTTATTTTTATTTTAACATTTATGGAGTTTTGCTGAATTAGGCATGGAGCCACTGTTCAGATTTCTGAGTCTGGGGTCTTAAGACTTAGGTCTATTGTTGACGTGCCAAAGCTATGATTCTCTGGCGTGTTAGAGTTTCAGGCATTCTAGCATGTGAAAACTCCGGCATTAAAATGTGTTTTAGTTTTAGTCAATTGTTGACGTGTTGAACTTTTGGTCCCGTGACGTGTGAGAGTTTGGTTACTAAAACATTTTTAAACTCCAGTATTAGGACGTGTTTAAAGTTCTGGTCAGTTTGGACGTATTTAAACTTGGTATGTTTGCATTCCAGGGTTTTGGCTATTTTACCGTACTTAAATCCTAGCTTTCAGACACATTTAAACTTCTGGTCATTTTGGTCATTTTGGACATATTTAAACTTAAGTCTGTCTGCATTCTAGGATTTTGGCTATTTTACCATACTTAAACCCTGGCTTTCAGATATGTTTAAGTTTTGGCCCCTGGGGTCTGGATTCTGGAGGTTGTCACTGGATATGAATGAAGATTCTATTTATGGATCTGAAATTTCTGAATTTAGATTTTGGATTAGAATTTATGGTTCTGGATTTATATTTTTGGGTTTGGATTGTCTGGTTTTGTACTTGTATTCTGGATCTGGATTTTCTAGTTTTGGACTTGTATTATGAGTCTGGATTTTTGGTTTTAGGTTCTAGCCTGTCGTTCTAGTTTTTAGGAGTTGGCTGGGATTTCGAAGGTTACGGTTTTGAGAGATTTGATGACAGACGTCATTTCATTACTTCTGTTCGTCGGGTGTTCATGTTGTTTCAATGTACCTGCATCAAAGGGGTTCAAACCCTTCCACTTTTATTAATTTTTTTGTTGTGGGCTGACTTTGAGTTATTTTGCACATTTGATTTTTAGGGACTTTTGTTATTTTAATTTTAACTTCCCTTTTTGTTGAGAATTTGGTCTTGAAGTGTCATATGGAAATGTTCTCCATAATTTTCTGGACATTTTGATATTTTATGGAAAATTTCTGGATTTTCTGGCTATTTTTAATGTATTTTTGAAGTTCTGACTTGCTGGAAAATTTCTGATTGGTTTTGACTGGATGCTGTTCTGTGTTTGGCTATCAGAGACTCGCTACATGAAGGACGCCACAGAAAATCTGGAATGTCGCTGCAGTTGGACTGGGTTGAACCGCATGGCTCACGTCCGCTTCTGTGCACCGGGTTCGTCCGAAATTTACATCATTTCAATCATCCTCCCTCCTTCCTTCTGATCGAGAATTTCTCCTCTCGACTGGACGACTCCAGTGAGCTTCCGACAGCGGATACTAGTGGCTATGGGGTCCTTGACTAGGTCGTGGGGAATCGTGGTGACTTCATAGGTGCATCTCTACTGTCCGTTTGGGTCGCGTCGTCCGATTGAGGGCTCTTCGTCCCCTTCTCAGTTTGGGTCTGACAGCGGCTCGAGGCGGCGATTCAGTGCTGTCGACGGCCATCTCTTGCCAGAAATGGGTCGTGAAGTGTCTTGAGAGTCCCGTGAGGTCATGTAGGGTCTCAATTGGGGTTGCGTTCTTCAATTTGGGAGGGTTTGGTTTCAGTTTTGTATTTGGTCTGACGACAGACTGAGAAAGGGTTTTCGATGACTGACGGCAATGATTTCTCTCCAGTGGACGGTTGTCTGAGTGTTACAAGAGTATATGGAAGATTCTAGGTTCATCAATTTGATGTCAAAGACGATCTTCAGTGATGTTTGGCCTAACTTGGACTCTTGATTTGACTCGGGTGAAGCACAACCTTCAAATTGACTTCGGTTTTGGTGGGGATTTCTCTACAACGAGGCATGTAGTTGTAGTTAGGCTTCAAGCCTTGAACTGAGGCGTGAGGCAATGGATGAGATCATTTTATGGCCAAGGCAGTGAGCTCCAACCTGCTGTCCTTTGGTTTATATTTTTATTTCTCTCAAAATTCATGTGTTAGAGAATATGAGCAAGCTATCTCCTGTCTCATTTATTTCACTTTCAGTTTTGGTGTTTAGAAACCATGTTTGTCAGTCAAAGGCAGTTAAGTAGCGCTTTGATTATCAATTTGATTTTTGTATCCTGGTCCAAAGGAACATATGTCACAGAACTATCTTGTGCCCATGTACTATTATGCTTCAAGTTCAGTTTTTTTTTTGGTTTGGCGCAGGTGCAGTCTAGAAGTTTATACAGATGCGATATGCAATAATCAAAATATGACCTACATGTGTAAAATTCAGAATTCTCAATGCATGTGTGAACTTTATGATACTATTGGGGTTCTGCAAATGCTCATATGCAATTACCTTTAAAAGCATGTACTGTACTTAATTTATGAAAAGCATAATTATGATTTCAACTTGCAACTAATATGAATGCAACACAGATATGATATGGAGCTAGGACAAGTGATGCAAAATAGATAAAATTTGGGAATTCACTATTTATATAAATAAAATGCTAACTTATAAAATGCTAACCTCTTTTTATGCCATGGGAACTCAACAATCCTTTATTAATGTCATTTTAATTACCTTTTCATATTTTTTTGTATGCATGATATGCAGCTATAAGTTCTTTATGACTTAATAACTATATGTGTAACTTATTTGTCTCTTTTGTATGCAGTAAGACTTTCATTTATTGATATGAACTGACCTGTGCGTGCAGAACAGTAAATAAGACATGAGATGCAAATGTAATAAGTGTACGGACAAAACACTCAAATCTGATTTTTATGCTTTATGCAGGATACAAACTAAACAACTATAAACTTGATGGGTAAACTTGTATGTGCAGAACTTGGAAATTGATTCATTTTTTGTTTTCAAAACATTGGCTGGTTTTTCCTTCTAGTCCCTAACTTAGTAAAAAAAAACTTTATTTAAACTCACCTGGACCTTAACTCACTGCCCAAAACAGAAACTAAATCAATTAAGAGGGTGGAGTCTAGGTCACACACCTCAGAATTGAATTAATTTCTATTCCAGAAAGCATGGCAAGGCCCACAATTTATTTTTGACAGCATAACTTTTATTTTTACTTGAACTAATATTATTATTTCGGCCCATTTAAACCTTGATTAGCCGTCTAATCCACAAATCAAACTTAATCATGGGGGCGGAGTCTAATGTCACGCACCCCATGCTTCAGCCCAACCAGTGGCCTCGACGAACAAAAAAAGTTCAAATGCGCCTAATAAAAGCATAATATAACAATAAAACATAAAGTGAGACCATACTGTTGACAACGCCAAAATAACTTGAAAGAAAGAAAGCAAAAAGACCTGGATGTATTAGTTACCTAAATGTGATATTAATGCAGTTTCATGAACATTAAACTATATCCTGCTCATGATTCTGAACCGAGGGATCCACATGGCATCTACAGAGGCGGAGTCTAGTGTCACGCACTCCGAGAAACCAATGGTCCACAATCCAGAAATACAAGCAAGATGAAACAAAATAGACGATGCAAAACTTTATTTTTGGAAAGGAACTTTTGTTACTCGATCTCGCTGAGGACATGGCTAGCACGGGTGAAGACGGAGTCTAATGTCACGTACCCCACCGGTGCTAGTCATAATCTCCATGAGAACAAGCATCAACAATTTTATGCAAACGAAAAAGAAAGATGCAAGACTATGTAAAGTAAAATCTGCTATGTAAAGAAAAAAGGAACTTCGAAACAGCCATCAAATGTTTAAAATTTCCTTTATTGATATGTAACATAGGTAGTTTACAAAGGTTTTACTCAAACATACCTACAGATTATCTTAACTTGACACTTCTCTTCTTTTTTTTTTTTTTACAGAAATAGCTAAGAAAAGAGCAGCAATTGAAAATGAAGAAGAGAAGGTCCTTTTTTCATCTGTCTTCAGCTTGTTATATAGGCAGAGGCGCCAGGGTTATCATGGAGATGTCATTCCTTAAGCTGTTCCTCCTATGTGGCATTCATCCCAAGGCTTCAATTGATCCAGCGGCTGTGGGTTAATGCTTACATCTTAAGCAAGTTATATTGTGCCCTCAACTTTACTTATCATGTCCCAATGTGATTTCAAATTGGAGGCGCAATTAGGGTCTGTATGAAGCTTTTCCTTTCACTGGTGCATCTCAGCCTTCCATTCTCCATCTTGTGGCTGTATGAAGCTATTTGGGGAGCAAGTTTGCTCGGTTTTGACTCTATCTGGCATGGTGAGACAACACATGGAGGGAGGGGACCATGGCAGAAGATCATATTTCCTTTTCTGCCCTCCAATTTTCGGATTTGCAAGAGCTGGTTTTGGAGAGATAACATCCATTAGTGACATCTCAGCTTTCAATTTTCATCTAACGGTTGTGAGAAAACATTTGGAGGCCAAGTTTCCTCAGGTTTGTCTTCATGTAGCGTGGAACACCTAGATGAAGAGGAGGGGACCAGAGAGATGCCTCTCTTGCTTTTCTACTTTTGTTTCTTCTCAAGTTCAACGAAATCGTGACTGTCTCCAGTTGATTTTTAAACCAGTTCAGTATCCAGATAACATGTTTAATGTGTTTTAAACATTAATTAAGATAATGAACTGTTCTATATCAAAGCTTAACCACTGTCTGAGCCTATCGATGGCCTTAATTGGTGATCCCACCTTCTCGGTTAGCTTCAATTCAAATTGATGGCGCAAACTTGTTGCCAACACCTTCGCGAAGCTGTATGCACAAATAGCTCGAGACCAGTGCCTTCAACGGCTTCAATTTCGCATGCCTTTCTCAGCAACCTCGAAGCTTCTTCAACAAAATTGACCATGATTTAGGTCACGAGAGGGGTCGAGAGACATATCATTGTGTTCTCCTTGACATGGGCTTTCCAGCGGTACCAAGAGCTCCGGAAACGGTGGAGTAGATCGTCGGAACCGTTCTTGTCAGAGAGACGAGCTTCGTCTCTTTCACTTTATACCTTTCTTCTTTTCTTTCCGTTTAGTTTGGACGTGGGGTCCAGAGACGAGCCAATCAGCGCACGCCGTTTGTGCGAGACTTGCTCTACTGGCAAGTGGGGTCAAGTGCAAGAGCCAATGGTGGCTTGCATTTGTGCACGATAGAGAGGAATCAATCGAAGAGGAGACGAGGATGGGTTTTGGTCATCTTTTCCTTTCCATTTTCCTAATTAAAGCCTATTTCTCTTTATTTCACCGAACCAGGCTCACAAGTTTGGGCTTTTGGCAAATGATGTATACGGGTCCAACCACACATTCCTCTTTTTTGCTTTGTTAATGAAATGATTAACATATAAACCATATAATCTTCATTTCCTCCAAGCTGATTGGCCTGAATTTTGTTACTTGGCATGTTAATCTGTTTCATTTACTTGATTCCGATGGCATTTCATGATTTCTGTTTTTTTGTCAATCTCCATTTCTTTTCCTAATTGGCGTAGTTCATTTGCATCTCATTTCATGAGAAATGCGAGTACCAAGTATGCCTTTAATTAATATATTTATGAACATCACTTCTTCATGAAATTGAGCATGCTCATAGTTTCATATTTTTTACCCAAAATTATTCATGATGATATTCGTGGCACATTTCTTTATGAATATTGAATATTAAAAATTAAATTAATGCAACCAAATGACTTGTCACATTAATATTAATATTAACATCAATATCATGCCATCTTTAATCTAGGCTCGTATTCCAGAAATTGACCCCCCTCTCTAAGAATCTGGACCCGTCATGCCTTTATGGGCCCCACTTTCATCGTCTTGTGAAATTGTTGAAATTTTCTCATATGGCAAAAATTAGAGGTAAACAGCGGGACCCGTCCAAAAGGACATGTTGCAGAGGTGTATCGGTCCGCTGTTATAAGCCAGTGCAAAAATTCTAAAAATTGCCTCCTTGTCTTCTGCAAATTCTGGGTGTCTGCATGGGATGCGGCTGATGAGATACTTGGCGCAATGAAACGGGCCCGTTTCTGCATCCAACCGCCAGGTGACACAAGAACACGCCGATCTGTTTTTGACTCGATTTTGGCTGGATGCGTGCCTGTGTTTTTCACAGAATTAATGGCTTATTCACAGTATGAATGGTACATCCCCGAGAGGAGAGAGGATTGGTCAGTATTTATCAGACCAGAGCAGCTCAATAAGATTGAAGAAGTGTTGTCAAAGAATCCTGAGAAAGAGATCCAAAGAATGAGAGAGGTGGTGATAGGTATGATACCACGAGTCACATATGCACACCCAAGTGCAAATCAGGCTGAGATTGGTTTCCGAGATGCAGTGGATACAGCACTGGTTGAACTAACCAAACGGGTGCGACATATCAAGGATGGTTCCAGCACCGGTGTGGCTGTGTCAGGGAAATTAAAATTAGCCATCTCAGAAGCTTGATAGCAAAAAAAAAATTGAAATGAAATACAAAATTATCTCTTGGAACTTAGTAATTATTCATGTGTGATGGGAAAGATTTACTTTCAATGGATAGCTTAATTTTTCCTTTTTATTGTAACCACTTGTTGATGAAGTAGTAATATGGAAAGGAAAGCATCAGTAAAGAGGCCAAAGTAGGCACCGGACCACCAATATCCGAAATAGACAAATAGTTACATTCAGCTGATTGACTATCTATTTATGAGCGTATTTCTGAATGTTTAATTATTGCCATTGCGTCGAAGGTCAATCTGCAATTAATTCTAATTTGGGTAGAGGCGTAGAGCTGTAGTTAGTTCGTAATTAATTAGGTACTTTGTGAAATTAGGATGAATTACGAATTGTATTTGTGAAAGTTGGGCGCAGATATATACTTCGTACTGAATATTTTTTTTAGTTCGACAATAGAGTAATTAATAAAATAGCATTTTTGTCCGGACATTGAACTGGCTTTAACACATAACAATAATTTCTCGTTCATAGCGCAGTGTGAAGGGGGCCAAATTGTGCCTAACTGCCTATTAATAACTAATAAGTATATACGATCTGGCGTTTCTGCTTATAGAAAAGAAAAATACGAGTTATGAGAAGTTGAAGCTAATACAACTTGCAAGAACCTCGCTCTTCTCTTCGCCACGAAGGAAATGAATCCCATACAGATCAGAACTTAGAAGCATGGTACGAGAAATATATATATATATATATAGTGATGCTATGAGAAGTTGAAGGATATGAGATATACAACCTGAAACACTGAAGCACTGATTACAGTGAAGAAATAGTATTGAAATCACTAATCAATAGTAGCTAGCTTCAAATCGGAGTTGACCATTTATACTGGATTTCGATCTGTTTATTGAAATTTTATCTATTCTTGGCAGATGTGAGCCTTTTAATTGAACGATGTTTGCTAAACTTACCTTAATTTATTTTATTTCTATATATAAAAAGGAAACTAAGTAATTCTTTTCCTAAACTTGTAGTTTTTTTTTAATAAAATTAAATGAGTAGAAAAATACAATATTGCAGATTAATTACAATAGGCCTTTTATTGGTTAACCTTTTTTCAAAATGACTGCGCTACTTTGAAAAATAAAAAAAGATTAACGGTTCTTATTTGTTATTCGAATTTTAGTTCGTTATATTACTGTACAAATATTATGATCCCGATAAAACAATTTTTTATTTACGATTATGCTTAGACATGTTTTATCCTTAGAGCATGTATATACGATGATGCTTACACGCATCAAAGTAGGAAGTAACCATACTTCGTATCAACTCTGGGTCCTTTGAGAGCCTTTCAGGATCTAACTAATGTTTACTATTATTTGTACATCACTTTTGGGTTTTATATGAAGTCAAAGAGGCTGAAGGCCTAGTAAATAACAAACTTAATGCAGGCCTAGTTGGAAACATGTTCTTACTTCAAGTCTATCATTATTAGATTGAACTTTCAGATGATTCCAATAAAAAGAATTCTGAATTGAACTTTGTACTGTAAGTCTGTAAATGGTGGCTATCAGCCTATCATCATATTAGATTAAAAGACTCATTTTAAGCGGCCCAACAAATTGCAATCATAGCCCGGCAACTAAGCAACTTTCGTGGAACAATTCTTTTTCCCTTTTTCTTTTTCAAATATAATATTAACTTGTTAACGAAATCTCTGACTTGTTTGTTTCTTCCATTCTTAGAAAAATTATATAAATATTAGGAGTTTATACTGACCAAAATTTCCAGTCATCATATTTACGCACGATCAAAGGAACCATCAATTAACAGGTGGGGAAAAAAAAAAATCTACAGCCTATATTGAATTTGTAAATGTTCTAATATATGGTTAATCAGATATATATAGGCGATAAGTATGTGACAAACCCGTCGGTGATCCAAAGTTTGTAATTTAATTAATCCCTATACCAACATGTTCACATCTGCATACCTTGCACGCTAGATGGGATCTTGATTTGTTCAGCTTTTCTTTTTTTTATTGAACACGAGAAATTGGCTTTGAATAATTTATTGACTCCATTCAGTGCAATCAGTGCCTATCTGATCGGAATAACTTTTGTCTAATGCAATTGTGGAGCATATAAACTATGTACAAGTACCAAACCAAACATGACAAGAAGCTTTGATAATATATGACGATTTATAATTAATAAATAAATTTCCGGCGAGATTGTCGGACTTGCACGTTTCCGTTGCTAAGTACCAGCAACATTAATAACATGAGATATAAGTACTAATATCCTTTTATATATACAGAATGAATTGAGCTTTGATTTTGATTTCCAAACTGTCATAGACGATAGGAAGGTCGTTATACTAATTTTGCTTTTTCTTTCAAATAAGAAAAAAGTACATACCAAATAAATTCGAACAATCATATGGTTCTGGTTTTACCTGATTAAACTATTAAATATCGGGTGTGTAATAATAATGGATTTCAAAATCAACTGATTTTCAATTTAATTCGATAGACAGCAGGCGGCTGACAATTATTATGGATGAGACAAAAGATTATAAAAGAGCATGCATAACATATTTCCAATTATATAATTTTTTCGAATCATAAATCTGATCTTTTTTTTTTTTCAAGAAAAGCATAACAAATAAATAAGTATGTTCTTGAAATTTATTGGACTTGGAACTGACGATATATGCTTCCTAGCTCCTACCCAGTGGCTCTTCTGCTAGGGTGCAAGCTTCAAATCTAGCGAGCTCTTCTTTTTTGAAGGCCATTGTTTTTAAGCAAATTTTTTGAAGGTTAGTTGGCGAGAGCCAACCAACAAAAACTATCTTATTTATTAAAAAAAAATTATGACAAGGTATGACAAGTTAATTACACCAAATCAAAGAAACAAAAGAAGACATCCAAAGACATCTAAAAACATTTATCGTAAATCGTAAATAAACCATAATAGATATATACTTCACATCTTGATAAAAGCACTTCGCATCACTTCAAAGTTTAAGGTCATAGCCATGAAATTAAAAGTCTTCTGCTTTCTCTTTTTCTCCCTTGTTATATCCTACTTCTGCATACCCTACTTTGCCTTGCCCCTAGATGTTCAACTTAATTCTGAAACAAGGAAAGCACCTCCAATCAACTCTGAACAATGTGACCCAGATATCGTGCCTTTCTACATATACGAATTACCAGATCGGTTCAACAAGGCACTGCTCAGTAACTGCAGCGCACTCGATCCATGGTTGAACAAGTGTCCCTACATTGAAAACCAGGGTCTTGGCCAACCCCTTCATAAGAAATCAAGATGGTATAACACACATTCGAGCTGGTACAACACGTACCAGTTCTCTGCTGACATGATATTCCATGCACGAGCTGCCAATCACCCCTGCCGCACATACAACATTTCATCTGCACTCATGTTCTACATCCCATTCTATCCTTCAATCTACGCGCCATCGGTTTTTCTCGAGACTAACTTCACCCGGCGTGATGCCATGGCAGTTGACTTAGCTAACCATATCTCGAGTTTTGCAAGCTTCCAACGGCATGGAGGTCATGACCATTTTCTAGTGAGTGGTATAATGGTACAGGATTTAATTCTGACCCCGGACATAAAAGATGGCAAAGCCTTTCGGTCAAATAGTCTTCTTCACCTTCCAGAGCTTTCAAATGTTTCCATACTCATCATTGAACGCCAATTAAAGCCCAGGTACAAGAACCATTTTGGCATTCCTTACCCCTCCTATTTCCATCCACACTTTAAAGCTGAAATGACCTCATGGAAAAATGAGGTGCGCTGCTCAAAGAGGACACACCTTTTCTCCTTTGTTGGTGGGACCCGTCCTAAAGGACATGTTGCAGAGTTGTATCGGACGGCTGTTATAAACCAGTGCAAAAATTCTACAAATTGCCTCCTTTTTTTCTGCAAATTCTGGGGGTCTGCATGGGACGCAGCTGACGAGATACTTGCCACATTGAAACGTGCTCACTTCTGCATCCAACCGCCAGGTGACACAGAAACACGTCGATCGGTTTTTGACTCTATTTTGGCTGGTTGTGTGCCTGTATTTTTCACAGAATTAACGGCTTACTCACAGTATGAATGGTACATCCCTGAGAGAAGAGAGGATTGGTCAGTTTTTATCAGACCTGAGCAGCTCAATCGGATTGAAGATGTGTTGTCAAAAATACCAGAGAAAGAGATCCAAAGAATGAGAGAGGTGGTGATAGGAATGATACCACAGGTCACATATGCGCACCCAAGTGCAAATCGGGCTGAGATTGGTTTCCGAGATGCTGTTGATACAGCACTGGTTGAACTAACCAAACGGGTGACTCATATCAAGGATGGTTCCAGCATGGGTGCGCCTGTGCCTGGGTAAATTATTCATCTCAGAAGCTTCATGGAAAAAAAAAATGAAAAAAAGAATTCTGTCTTGTTACTTGTAACTTAGTAATAATTCATTTGTGATGCGTAAGATTAACTTTCTATGGATGGCTTAATTTTTACTTTTTAATTGTTCCTACAATCGGCGATTTGACTCGGAATCGGCAGCCACCGATCCGAATTTTAGCGATTTAGAACGGATTTAGGTTGAGATTGCCATTAATGTGGTTTTCATCGATTGAGAGAGATAGAGTGCTGGGAAGAGTGTACGAGGTGGATAGTCGGGAAATCGGGCTGGAAGGCCATGGGCTCACCAGGAGGCGCCATGGGGTCTCCTTGTGAAGGAATTTTGGCCATGTCGTGCTCTTTTTTTTTTTTTGAAAGTTATGTCGTGCTCTTTCGCGAAAAGAGAGGGAGGCTATTGATAACGGGAAAGCAAAAGGAGAGGCTCCGAAACTAGACATCTCCATTTTCGTTTTTTCTTTATTTTAAATCAGATCCGACGGTCCTGATGGAGTGATGGTCCTGATTAGTCAATAATTGAAATAATTTTAAAACAAAGTGGTTCTTGATCTAAAAATCGATCTAAAAATATAGAAAAGTTTCTATTTTTTTTTCTCTATAGTTCTAACTGATAGATCAAGGTGTTTTAATGAAAATATCATGTTTTAAAAAATACGAGACATGACAGTCATAGTTTCGATGCGCTATGCTTTTTAGATTGAAGAATAATTCAATTTATTTTGTCAAACTTGTCAAAATTTCCAATGTAAAATATAAAAAAATCTGTCGTAAAAAAATCTCTATCTCTACTACTTAAAAAAGGAGTAAACATATCATATAAAAGGAGGAAACATGTCATATAAAAGGGTATAAACAATTCTTATATCAATTATGGACCATTGATTTGTGTAATTTGATCTGATCAATGGTCTAGATCTTAATTTCATATTAAAATATTAAGATTTTTTATGAGAAAATATTAAGTTACTACCAAATTAGCTATTTATTTAAAAGGAAAGACTATAAAATTATTGATTTTACCATATCTTTATTACTTTTAACATGTAAAATATTATATGAAACAAAAATAATATTAATATTTTACTTTTCTTGTTTGCTGACATATTGAGGGCATCTTTTTGCTAGTTTGTCAAAATTTATAGACATAAATTTGTAAGTTCAAAATTAATAATTTCTTCCATAGAAAGTCGCTATATATACTTGACATAAATTTTCTGCCAAAAAAAATCTTACTAATATTAATGACTGGTATGACTATTTTTAATTTATTTAATAAAAATATTAAAAAATATTTTTATTTAAAAGCCGTGGCCAAAATCTAATAGCGGCCACAACTTTTAATATATACCTTAGATTTTGGACAAAATATTTTTTATTAATTATGGAACCTCAATTTAATTGCATTCAAAGTTTTATTTTCTGAAAGACCTGAATGTGCGCTTCAAAAATAATACCATTTTATATTTTTGTTGACTTTATGCTTTCAATTATTTGATTTATCAAATTATTTTTCAAAAAAAAAATATTTTTCCTAATTTTTTCCAAAATTTATGATCTTTAAAGACATTATTTTTTTTTTCAATTCGTCTGATTTGACTCCTTGAACCAACTATCTGAGTCTGATTCTGATTTTATTATAACCAATTGATGATAAAACAGTAACATGGAACTGAAAGCATCACCAAAGAGGCCTACAAGTAGCTAGGCACCGTACCAGCAATATTAGAAATAGACAAATTGTTACAGCTTACTCTACTTTTTATTTATGAGCGTCTTTCTGAATGCTTAATGCCATTGTGTCGAGGGCCAATCTGCAAATCTAATTAGAGCAGAATTGTAGTTAACTTGTAATTAATAAGGAAGTTAGTGAAATTAGGATGAATAACGAATTTTGTTTGCCAAAGTAGGGCGGATATATGCTTCATACCAAATATATAGTTGGTTAGTTTGACAATAGAGTAATAAATAAAATGACATTTCTTGTTCATCCGGACATTGAATTGGTTATTAGTTAACATTTAACAATAGTTTGTCGTTTTGAGAAGTGTGAAGGGAGCCAAATTGTGCCTAATAATAAGTCCATACTATCTGGCGTTTCTGCTTATAGAAACCAAAAAATTTATTGATCTGTCTTATATTATCTTGGAACAAGTGGTGAGTCCTCTTCCCCTAAACCCCAAACATGAATCCCATATCAATTATAACCATTTTTTTTTGTCAAGTGGTGAATCCCATATTGATTAGAAGCATGCTGTACGAATCCGATGTGCTGATACACTGATTACAGTGTAGAAATACTATCGAAACCAGTAAACAATAGTATCATCAAATCAGAGTTTACATGAAAAAAATGTTACCCAAATAAGAAAGCATTAAGCACAGTAGTAAATTAATCAGGCGAATCGGATTTGGCGACAGAGTATAATCTTTTAGACATGCAAAATAAATATCCTGTAAATGTAGTATACATGATGATTTGATCACTAATTCTAACTAGTTTAACAAATAATTGATCTAAACAGATTATTTTTTTTTAATTGACAGAGGTATTCATTTGAAATGCATGTTAAAATAAAACTAATAGATCCTCATACTAGCACATCCATTCTTTCATGAAACGAAGCTTAAACATTTTACTGTAAAATATCAGACAAGAACCATGAAAATGAAAGAGCTAAGCTGCCACAAACCGGCTGGCATATAGTATCAGTAATTTAGTATCAATAAATGACTGATTAGCTGGCCCTCTCATAGTATGCAAAAGTCCAATTAATATAATATTTCCATGCTCAAAAAGCAAATTAAGCAACATTTGTTGATCTGAGTTGTAGTCCACTAATTCCCATCGCCAGTATGCATGCATGGCCACATGTGCAACTCAATTTGCGAAAAGATGGGATCTGGATAATTTATTTTTTAATATATATATATTTTTTTGGACTAGCTAAAGAAACTGAACCCAGATTATACAGAATTCTTCTCTCGGGTATCCTAGGTTGCCAATTGGACAACACTACAATTCAGGTTCTTGGATTTTTATGTAGTGAGAGATCTTAATAGCGTAATAATGTTTTGAATTTTATAATGAATATAGTCTAAATACTATTCTTTTAATGCCATTATCCTAAGAAATGGGAAGTCAGGAGTTGTATTATATATGGAACTTCCTTAATAAGAGTATTATACATGCAAATTTATGTTGAATTCGATTTAGAACTTAAAAAGTTGAACGGAGTTACTAAAGGTAATCTAAATTCTAAAATTTTATAAGAAACCAAATTGCAATATTTTAAAAGTTTTTAATATTTTTTTAGTAGTAAAAAAATATCCATGGATTTAAAAATGTATATTTATTAATAATGATCTTTTTCTATCTAAAAAAAATTAATCTATTTCAAAAGTGAAGTCCCGAATTTACAGTACCGGTACAATTCGTGATGTCAGACAATATATGTTGACTCGGTGAGTGTTACTAAATATCGGTAAGCGCAATTATTTGTCAGGCATTAGAAATTATGAATTGGGATTTGCCGTTGGTAAGGAGAAAGAGACTCGCTCAAATTACAATCAATGGAGGTGGCCAGTCAAGTAGGTGGGGCCCGCACGCAGTGGGAAGGAAATAAATGAGAAGAATTCAGAGGAGTGTCAATTTCAGCTGAGGTGCCAGCGAGATTTAAATGAGTTGTTGTTCTATATGTGGGACCGCTCTTAAATGGAGAAGTTGCACTGGAGAGGAAGGTTGCTAGTTGTTGGTTTTTTTTTTTTTTTTGATAGGCTAGACAGTAACTGTCTAGGAAAACAAGAAGGTTGCTAGTTGTTTTTATGTTAGTTTTTGCCTTTGCAACAGACAAGAAACACGAGAGTTGTTCTTTTCTTATTTTCTTTAGCTTTTGGCATTATTTTCTTAACTCCTGTAATTTCTGGCATTGCCTATATATAGGCTAAATCTATAGAAGTGAAATATGAAGATTGATCAAGAAATCCTATTTCAAATCTCTCTTCTCACTACTCTCGTTCTCCCACTTTTCCTCTCTGTATCTCCTCTCTCACTCAATCTGACCTCTCTTCCTCTTCCAAATTCCCTCTAATTAATACATAATTCTCAAAATACCAGTCAAGATCATGACATTATTTTTGCACGTAATTTAAAACTTGGAGAGAGAAACTGGGTGGTGACAGTTATCTCTACTACTTATAAATGCACGTAACGCATATGTGTTACACTCTAGGTCTAAGTAGTAAACAATTTTTTCTGTCGTTGGATCGATTTGATCTATGGTTGGATGTGTATTGCTAGACGAAATAACAGTGTTATTTGATTTTCCGTCTAATTGAGAAACAAGACGTAGTGCACTTGACATTTTTAGAGCTTAATTAATAATGAAAATCTTTAGAGCCCTTTCTATTTAGAGTTGCATCTTCAGATTTGACTTTTTGCTATGAAAAGATACAAGATAGTATGCCGTTCATGTATTTTTTTTTTGCAAAGTCGCAACATTTTTTTTTTGTCATTATTAAATGCGAACGAACCATATAAACTGAGAGGCATAGGGCGTACCTTAAGTTAGTAAAAATGGAGAGTTGCCAATCAATTAATTTATCATTATTTGTGCTTTGTAATTGGTATTGTCTTATGATTTAATTTATTTTAAATTTAAATTATTAAGTATAAAAATTTTAATTATTACTTAGAAATGGTATACCGTCACTTTGCCACAAATTTTAGTGACTTAATTTTTTTTTGAAGGTCAGTTTTAGTGTCTTAAATTGTCATTATATTATGTTTAATGGACATTAATGATGGTATGTTCTGACAAACAACTAAGTTGCTGATAAAACCATGAAACATTCACAAAAGAAAGTTGTATACCGAAGTGTTTTGCGAAATGATTAAGGTAATAAAATTTCATTTCAAAAATATTAATTGCTCTCATATCACACTCACACGTGCACTCAATGTATAAAATTATCTTAATTTTTACACTGAAGTCTTTCTCTGTATTGAATACTGCTACCTTCAACACCAATCATGACAACGTTGATCTTAGATATTGAAAATAGACAACATATCTATGTCAAATAATATATTTACATATTAAAGTCCGCCCGCACATTGAGCGGGCACTGCTGCTAGTAGTAATATAATGCATATACGGAGATGAGGATTCGGTAAACTAATGCATCTGGAGCGGTAAAATTGATTTATAATTATAATCAATATATATGTGTAATGCGTTCTTCGTAGTAATAAACCCATAAAAGGAAATTTTGATCAATTTCCCGCAAGTTTGTTTTTTTTTTAAATATAACTAACTAGATAGGGGCTATCTAGTGGAATTTCCGGCAAGATTGTTACTTGGGCTACAAAATTTTGTATGCGAATTGAGAAAATGATTTGAAGAAATTTTTAATAATTAACATTGAAACATACTACTAACAAGTACCTGTTTCCATATTACAAAGCACAACATAACAAAACAAAACTAAACAAAGTAGCCAATCCAATTGTATAACAACAACCATAATACAGAGTTTATTTAACCCATGTTACACTGCAGGTAATTCAACCAACACCTCATTAGTACTGTCAACTGAAGATAGTGTAAGTGCTGATAACTGCAATCAAGCCTTAAGGCAATCACGCAATCAGCGGCTAAAAACGGAAACCGCGCGCTTCCGGAAATGGAAAAAGCATTCATTAGGGCGCTGGAATCCCAATCCGCGTGAAAATGACGTCAGACGCGCTTTCCGCGCCCCTTCGGAGTCAAACCACGCGCTTTCCGCGAGCCTTCCGCGTGAAGCTGACGTCACGTGCGCCTTCCGCTTAAGGATTTCGTTGCGTTCAGATGGATTGATGTTAAGTTACTTTAGGGAGTAAATAGATAACCAAAAAAAGCATCAACAAATCCACTCAAGGGAGTAACTAAATTAACAAAATAGATATGGAAAATAGCAATACTAATTGCACTTAAGGGAGTAACTAAGTTAACAAAACTTATTGAAATTTTTTACATTTTCAACATAAGGGAGTAATTAAATCAAGGGAGTATGTAATTCTCAAGGGCGTAATAATTGCCTTCTGCGTGAGATGTTAATTGCCTTCAGAAGGATTGATGTTAATCGACTGTAGGGAGTAAATAGATACGCAAAATAGCAACACTAATTCTACTTAAGGGAATAACTAAATTAACAAAACCTATTGAAATTTTTAACATAATTAACATTGAAACATACTACTAACAAGTACCTGTTTCCATATTACAAAGCACAACATAACAAAACAAAACTAAACAAAGTAGCCAATCCAATTGTATAACAACAACCATAATACAGAGTTTATTTAACCCATGTTACACTGCAGGTAATTCAACCAACACCTCATTAGTGCTGTCAAACATCAAGTTGTATGCAACCACAAACTTGTCACTATCAATCTGAATCTGAAACAAAAAAGAACAAGCAATTAGAAAACTTACTCCTCTGGTTAATATACTCCCTCTGTGAAGCTAATATTCTCCCCTGTAAGAAATAACTTACTACATTGGTTACTAGCACATCCATAAAATATTCCCCTACAGTTTATAATAATCTTCCTTGTTCAAACAAAGGTACTCCCTTGTTATAAATTTAATACTCCATAATTGACTTACATTGCGTTCTGGCACAGGAATTTTCTTCAACTTGCAAACAAGCATCCTCAGGATAACTAATCCACTGTCTTCTGCTTTGACTTGATAGGGAAGGCCATAGACCCATTGCCACTTCATTTGTTTGAATTTTTTGTCCCCACAAGACCGCCACATCAAGAATTCCTTGACGACACTGAAGTCGCCCTGCATCCTGCTCATGAACTCAGCTGAATTTGTGGCAGGAAAATATACGTCAAAAGTATTTACTTTCTTATCCACAATATACATCCACCACTGAAAACCATCGTTGGAGACAATGAAAAGGAAGTTTGAGTCAACATATACTGAATTAAGGAGATCAGGATTCGACCTTTTCATCTCACCAACCACACCAGAAGACAATGCAAGCTGCAGCAAAAAATCAGTGATAATTAAAACACAAGTCAAAGATATGTCTCATGTGACAGTTGTATACTCCCTTAAACCATACAATTTACTCCCTTAAAGTATACAATTTACTCCCTTAGAATATACAATTTACTTACTTAAAGTATACAAGTTACTCCTTTCAAGTAAACAAGTTACTCCTTTCAAGTGTACAATTTACTCCCTTCTGATTATATAGAAACAATAAATTCAACGCTACTTACCAAATCAAATGAGTCAACTGGCAACCACTTCAACTCTGTGCTGACTTCTCTCTTAATAAGATATATCAGAGCAGACATGACCTGAGGAAAACAAATATATATAAGCATAATGCATTGATGTATTGAATTTCTAATGTGATACAAGAATAGTATAACTTACACGTGGTGGTACGCCCTTATCACTCAATAAAATCAGCATGTCAGATGAAGTTACAGAAAGATTGTCATGCCTATACACATCTACGGGTGCAGCTTCAGTTCCAATTGTCGATGTAAACATAGTCATTCGAAGAGTCAACTCTTCAGAGATCCTTGAATTCTCAGTTATATGAAATGAATCCCAAAAATTAACAGACGTTCCCTTCATTTTCTTGTCCCCTCTAACTAATTTATCACTGTAAATGAATGGGTCTGCATATGGACTACCATGAAAGGTTGTCTTTTTTAATGCACGACCCTTGGAACTTCTTTTGATAGTAGGGGATGACTTCTTCCGGTCTATAAAACTAGTATAATATCCTGGATCTGCTGGAAGATTTGTTTGCGCAACCGGATAAGCATAAACAATAGAAGAAATATCTTCATTCAATCCTGATACTGGGATAGAAAAAAATAAAACGAATAAAAATAAAATTCTTTTGCTGCTATTACTGTAATAAAATGCATATAGTTTTATAGCCAAATTCCAAACAGTTACAAGAAATCTGCTGCATTTAAAATGAAAACAAAAAATTACAGTTACTATATGAACTCTAAACTACCTAACATAGTACTACTCCTAATACATTTACTATATAAACTCTAAACTATGGAAAGAAGTCGCCGGAATCTCTAAAAGCTTGGATGATATCACACACATCACCAGCCAACTCAAAAAAATCAGGAGGGAAATCTAAGCTAACAGTATCTTCTTCCTTAACAGGGTTTGTATTAATAGGAGGAACTTGTTCATTAACAGGATGTATATCAGCAGGGTGATATTCTTCCTTAACAGGGTGTATATTGTTGACATTAGGTTCTTCCTCTTTCTCACTCTCAGAAGAAAACCCTAAACTAAAGGAAGGGAATGATTTTGGATCCCAGTCACAATTTGGAACAGGTTTTTGAATAGAATGGTTAGATGGTCCTGCAAAAAAAGGAGGTATAATATATTTGTATTACATCTACGGGGACAAAAATTTTGATAAAATTTCTTGCAATTAATTATGGACATATGCAATATATCTACACACTGATTATTTAACACATACCAGCATTTGTCTCCTTCCCTCGAATGTAAGTCTTTTTGGGAGACTGAAACGCTACAATATGCCTTGGCCTCTTGTGTGCTCCACCATCCTCTTCTGTTTCCTCTGTAAGTTCTCCCTCTGACAAAAAATAAAGGAATACATATAAGGTACTCCCCTTATGATATGAATGTACAACGTTATTCAAATAAATTACTCCCTTATGACAAACAAGTATTGATGTTTATGAGACTAATATACAGAATACAAACAACATAATAAGTTTTCCTGTTTTATCAAGTTACTCCCTAATTAACAATTATATTAACCGTACATAACAATAATATACATCCTTGACAGAAAATATGGACAAGACAAAGCATGAACTTACCAATTTCATCCCAGTTCACTTCTCTATCTTCTCCACTGTGAGGGGGGACATCGTTTGTCCTATCTTTTTCCTTACTGCCCTCCTCTTCTGGTCCCTTTGAAAGTTCTCTCTCTGCAAAAAAACAAAAGAACGAATATAAGTTACTCCCTAATTAACAACAATATAAACCCTTGTGCACACAATTTACTCCCTATTAAAGAAATGACAGAAACTGTGAACCAGACAAGTAATGAACTTACCATTTCCATCCTGGTTCTCATCTTCATCGTCTCCAGTGTGAGGGGGGACATCATTTCTCTTCTTTGTTTCTTTTTCTTTACTGCCCTCTTCTTCTGGTCCCTTCGAAGGTTCTCTCTCTGCAAAAAAACAAAAGAACATATATAATTTACTCCCTAATTAACAACAATATAAACCCATCTGCACACAATTTACTCCCTATCAAATAAATGACATAAACTGTGAACCAGACAAGTAATGAACTTACCATTTCCATCCCGGTTCTCATCTTCATCGTCTCCAGTGTGAGGGGGGACATCATTTCTCTTCTCTATTTCTTTTTCTTTACTGCCCTCCTCTTCTGGTCCCTTTGAAGGTTCTCTCTCTGCAAAAAAACAAAAGAACAAATATAAGTTACTCCCTAATTAACAACAATATAAACCCTTGTGCACCCAATTTACTCCCTATCAAAGAAATGACAAAAACTGTGAACCAGACAAGTAATGAACTTACCAGTTTCATCCTGGTTCTCATCTTCATCATCTCCAGTGTGAGGGTGGACATCATCTCTGTCATGCTCATCCTCGTCGTCTTCATCATCTCGATGATCATTGTTGTTCCCTTCACTGTCATCATGGTTCTCTTCATCTTCCTCACTTACATTCTCATCAACTGTTTCAGCTACTCGGGCCCTTTTATGCCTAGGACGACGAGGAGGATGAGGACGATGAGGAACAGGCGAAACATATTTCAAAAGCAAGGTATCTTTGCAACCATTTTGCAAGATTATCTCCTCAGGGCGACTCCAAGCCAGTGGCACAATTTCTTTCCCATCCTTTGTTAACTGCTCGATTTTCAACTCCACATTTTGCAAAAGGTTGTCCGCTGCAACTTCAGAGAATCTTTTGTTCAAATCCCAGTTATAGTAACGTGGGATACCACCCTTCAGTACCTTGTTAATTTCCACACGAGAATGCTCCAAAAAACAGATATGCAGGAATCAAAATTGTGTCAAATAAACAAGATACTCCCGAAGTTATATTAAATTACTCCTTAACATGAAACAATATACTCCCTTATAACAACAATATGTAACCTAATTAAAAACAGCAAGAAGATGTACAACATTGGTATTTTAAGTTACTCCCTTAAATTAAACTATAAACACCCTTATGACTTAAATAAGTAACCTGGTAAACAAAAAAAGGTTGTTGTCATCCAGAACAGAAATCAAAATTTAATAAAAGCTAAAACAAAAAAAAACTTACTATTGCAGCATGAGCACACCCTCCGATGCAAATCTTACTATTCTTGCCATCCTTTCCTTGCTCTTTATCTCTTAGCTTGTCAAGTGCCTCCTTCATTTGCCTTACAATGAGCGCATGTACAACATGCGCCCAGTTGTACTCCCACAATTTGTCAACATTCTCGATAAATTTTATCATCCCCACTGGAACTCGCCCATTTGACGGAGGAAGAAGAAAGACAGTCAAGATGTGAAGAATCAACAGAGACACAAAATCTTCAACCTTCTCATCATTTCCTGCGATCTGAATGATTTCTTCCTCCAGATCCACGTAACTGACCTTCGATTCTCCTTTCAAATAATCTAGCTGAAGACGGCTCTTAGTAAAACCATGCTTCTTCTACCTCCCATCTTCATCTTGAAACTTGATGAGAATACCATTGTCACGCAAACCTAACAATAAAAGATAGTTTCTGTTTAGAGAGCTGAATAAAAATATAAATGTACATCCTTATCTAATTACTCCCTTGTTTGAACAATTTACTCCCTTGATTTGAATAAGTTACTTCCTACATCAAACTGCTAACATATAACTACATATCATATATATAACAATTTACTCCCTTATTTGGAATAATTTATTCCCTTGATTTGAACAATTTACTCCCTTGATTTGAACAAGTTACTTCCTACATCAAACTGCTATCCTATAAACAGATATCATATATAACAATTTACTCTCTTGGTTTAAACAATTTACTCCCTTGTTTCGAACAAGTTACTAACTTGTTCCGAACAAGTTACTTCTTATATCAAACTGCTATCATATAACTATATATCATATATAACAATTTACTCCCTTGTTTAAATAATTTAATCCCTTGAATAGAACAATTTACCCCCTTGATTTGAACAATTTACTTCCTCCATCAAACTGCTATCACATAACTAAATATCTCGTAACTTGCACCCTAAAATAAGTTACAACCTTATCTGAGATTATAACATCCCTTCTATTAAATATGTAAACCAATAAAGATTGAAACATACGAAATTAAAATGCTCATATATAACAGAAAACAATATATCTAAACCAATTGTAAATTATAATCTCCCTTCAATCAAATATGTAGAAAATCGATGAAAGATTAAATACCGAGTGCAACGCCAACGTCTTCAGATCTGAATGGAAGTGAAACACCATGAATTTTGAAAGTTTCATCTTCTGGATCAAAATTTTCAACCACCTTTCTCAGTAGAGTTGGCGACAGCAATGCTTCAGGCATTTCAAACAGGTGCGCAAATGGAGTGTCCATAAGCCTATCCTTTTGCAAAGCTGACATCTCCGGTAAAATGTCCTTCTCATAGAAAACCAAGACGTGACCTGGCTTGCAACGTGTGATAAACTGCTTAACACCTGTTGTTCACAAAAAAATCACACTATAAGAGAGATATCAAACAAAATACTCCTTGATTATTTACTTCCTTGAAACTATTAATTACTCCCTAACTAAAAATAAAATACTCCCTTGGAACTACTAAGTACTCCCTAATTGCAAATAAAATACTCCCTTGAAAGTATTAAGTATATACTTCCATAACATCACATGAATCACATTAAAACCAATTATATCCTCTACCAATTTAGGAACACCCTTATTGTTGAATATATGAATCAAAAATTGGGTTGAATTAGTAGATTGCAGAAAAAAAATACCAAAAGTACAGAATAGCTACACCCTACACTCTCTGACATATTTAAGAGTATCCCTCTTTCATGTTAAGATACTCCCCACTTCAGAATAACTATTAACTACTCCCTGACTTAAAATAAAATACTCCCTTGGAACTACTAAGTACTCCCTGATTGTAAATAAAATACTCTATTGAAAATATTAAGTATATACTTCCATAACAGCACATGAATCACATTAAAACCAATTATATCCTTCCATAACAGAACATGAATCACATCAACTGGTGCTTCACATATAACTAATTAAAAAAAAACTATGGAGTCAAAAAACTTACCAGATGGAGCACGTGCTGTACCAGTTGGTTTCCGACGTCCTTGAGACGTAGACGCCTTTTGAGAGGAGGATCCACTCCGTTTTTTTCCAGCGCCTTTTGAAGAAGGCTTCACTGTAATGATAAAAGCCTGGTTTCAGTGGCGACAAGATTGAAAAATTAAATAAAAAGACAAATAAAAAGGAAAAAGATGTAAACAAACCTGGTTTCATTTGGGACGTCCCGACGTTGTCGATCCCTTTTTCACCATTGTCGCCGAATAGAACAAAGCGCGAGTCGAGGATGGAAAGAGTAACCTTAGGAGAGAGCGAGTGGAGAGGATGTGAGTGGTAAACCTAGGATAACCCTAGGAGAGAGAGTGAGAAACGAGAGAGAAAGGACGGATCCTTCGGAGGGAGCGAGACTCGAGGGAACTAGAGAGAGAGTGAGGTTGTCGTCACTCGTCAGTCCGTGAGTTGAATTTGAAATATTAAATAATTCGAAAAAGTTTATAAAGTGAATGAAAGGGTGCATTCCAGCAGAAAATCGCGATGATTCATACATTTAAAAAAAAAAAGTAATTTATAACGATAAAATTGATGTCCCTGTGTCTAATAATTTGTATTAAAATGTTTACATTACTTTAATAAAATTAACGTTCATCCATAATGATATATTTTAATATTACTATAATGCATAAAGGATATATTCCCTGTTTAAAACTAATCTCCTCCCTAGTTTTCTACAATTTACTCCCTTGTTTTGTGTGTGCCAATAGGTGCTCCCTTGTGTTTGCCAATATGTGCTCCCTTGTGTTATTTTAATAAAATAGTACTGTAATGCATACACGGCATACTTTCTTGTTATAATTTATTTCCTCTCTTGTTTACTACTATCTACTCCCTGGTGTTATTAATTTCCTTCTTGTTTACAAATAGGTATTCCTTTGTGTTATTAATTTAATACATGGTTTTGTATTATATACTCCCTTGTTTCATTAATTTCCTCCCGTGTTTTGTACTATCTACTTCCTGACGTCGTTAATTTGACTAAATTTTACTTAAATTATTACAAGTATATATAGCAGATAATCTCGTGTTACATTTATTTACTCCCGTGTCATGTATTATACTCCAGTGGAACACAATAAGTCGAATGCTGTATTTAATAGAAAATTTATCTCGACATATATCATATCAATATGGTATCAACTATTACAAAACAATTATATGCTATAATTCAAAAAAAAATATATCAAATCCCACATACAACAAAGTATTGTTCTCTGTTTGAAAAAAATATAAATTTCTATTTTTTGCTCCTCTTGACTTTTGAACAACCTGCTCCACCATTAATATTTCCCTCCAACTGAGTCAACTTCTTACTCTTCTGTTTCTTCTTATCACGTATGATTTCTTCATGTGACTTCCATCTTTGGCTTGGGTTCCGACCTCTCTTTCACCTCTTGATTGGATCTTTCACAGCTTGGTTTGAGTCACCATCTGCACCAACAACACTACAACCAGTTTCACTCTCTCCTACATTACTTCCAACATTTCCAACACCATCTCCTCTACTCTCTCTACTGTTACACAATGACATCCTCAGATCATTCATACCATCCACCACAGTTTTGAGAGTGTGTTCATCAAGTAGTGCATAATCTATTAAGTCAAGGAAAACACCATGAAGCAAAGAATAGAGGTTGTTGTAGGTCTCCCGCCTATCATTCACTCTCATAGCTATGGATTTGGCATCCAAATGATTCCTCTTACAGTGTGTTCTCCATCTATCCAAAACATAAATAGATGGAACAAATTCTTGGTCTTCTTGTTTGTAGACCAAGAGAGTATGTCTACAAACAATACCAACTGTTTGAAATAGGGAACAGTCACAAGAATAGGTCTGATCTTCATCATTGTAAACTACCTTATACTCCAGATTCTTACCCATCTTCTTTTCAACAATAGTGTACACCCTTCTTCCTCCAAGTCTCTCACATGGGTTGAATTTTAATCCAATTACAGCAAGCAATTCTTTCTGGAATTTATAAAACATTTTGTGAGTATATGCTCCAGCAAACTGATCCTCGACAGCCTCTTCTGTAAATGTTTTAGGGAATCCATCAACACACTGAAAGTCCAGCTCTATCTCAGTCCTTCTCTGTTTCCCTAGTGCCTCTTCGAATTGCTTAACAAATTGACTGGTACAACAATGAAATCAGAAAATTAATTAGTGTGACTATTTTACTGAAATCAACAACTGGTATAGCAAGAAACTCCCTTATGTAAGTTAATACACTCTCTTCCTAAATAATAAACACTCCCTGTAACTATTTTACAAAAAATTCTACTGAATTGCACAAATAAAATATTTATTTACTATGACAAGGTATTCTCTTCTATAAGTTAATATATGATGTGTAGCTAATAATACCCTAATATAACCCAATAAACACCGCAAGCGTACGGTAATCGTTGGACAATGGTTAGGGATCGAACCACAAGGACGGTCAAACAAGTACTGGTCTTACACTTTCACAAAGTCTAGATCTAGCAATTGGAGTCGGGTTTTCAAACAATACAAGACAAACAATTGAAATGAACTAAAGATAAACTAAACAAGTAGTAAAAACTCAAAGGTAACAGTTTTTGGCTTAAAACGGTTGTAAATTCTTATAAAAAGGCGTCCTAGGGGTTCGGTTTCACTCAAGTTAGGCCTCGGGCTGTCGGTGCGGGTCACTTTCGCGCCAAACACCGACTAGTGCTGTGGCTGATACAATTGTACCCCGCACTGGCCCAGTGTAAGCCGCACAGGCACACTGTAGGCCGCACAGAGACAATCGTAGGCCGCACAGGCCCTCGGTTAATGATGCGGTGACTTGGTATTTTAGTTTCTAACTCGTGTGAGACAGATCTAGCTGTCCCTAAACTCCTGAACCTCAGCCGTCGCTTGTTGGTCACAGTATTTGGTCCAGAACCTAGTCTATATCCCCATTAGTCTAGTTAACCCTCAACTTTCGCTTGTTGGCTTAACTATTCTAAGTCCACTTGTCGATTTCCTAAAGGTATCTACTTAACTTTCGCTATAGTAGAAACTTTTCCCTTTCGGGTACCAATTGGACTACCTTTCGGCTTATATCCTACCTTAAGTCACTTGTTCAACCCAAATCAATTGTTTTACACCCTTGGCCTAAATTAAGTGTGCGCAATCACCTAATAGGAGGTTCAAACAATCAAATAAGCACAAACAAGCATAAACCATCAATAATCAAACAAGTAGTACACAATAGAAACTAAAGCATCCAAATCAACACATCAAACCTAACCACAAGTTCATCCTAGCCCTAGAACACAAGTAAACTAGCCTAACATAGTGCAAGAACAAACACAAATAGCAAAGTAAAGGGATACAATCTCCATCTAGACTAAAGTGAGAAGAAAAGGGAGGAAAAACCCCTGGTCAAGCCCTTTCTGTCTTCTACAAGTCGAAATAGAGCAGATCTGAGCAAAAACCGCGTGAGAGATGGCCGGAATGACGGTCTCCAAGGCGGGAAGAGGTCTTGTGCGGCCTACAGGGGGTCCTGTGTGGCCAACACAGGTGGTTGTGCGGAGTACGATCAGGGAAAACAGTGGATTTGAGGTGGAAATGAAGTGAAGGCGCCGCCAGGAGTCTCTAGGAGAGAGAGATGTCGAATTAGGGCACGGGAGGCGCTTTATATAGGGTGGTAGGTAGGGTTTGGTGAGTTGCGCGGGGTACAGTTGGGCTGTGCGGGCTACAGGAGGGTCCAGTTCGGGGTACAGCTGAGTTCTGGGCCGGGAATGAGTCATCCAGCCCAGTGTAGCCCGCACAGGAGGTGTCCGTACTCCGCACAGGAGGTGTCCAGTGCCTTGAGAAGAGTCCGTAGGCCGCACAACAAGGTGTGATCCGCACTGGAGGGTTCCGGGATGCCATGTATGCCGCACAAACTCCATCCTGGACACGGTGTAGGCCGCACAACTTGATCCGAGCCAGGTATGAGTCATCTGGCATGAGTCACTCCGCACTGGGGCCAATGTAGGCCGCACAAACTCCTCTGTGAAGCCCGAAATGTGCCAATTTACGTCGGTTATGCTCCAAATCTCTGAAATTTAAAGAAAAATCGAAAGCAGTACCAAATCCTACAAATATAAACTGAAAACACACAATTTCAAGTGTTTAGGTTGTGATTTTGGGGCTAAGTCCGGCCAAATACCATATATATAAATGTGACATCAAATCCCCCCCAAGCTTAAACCTTGCTTGTCCTCAAGCAAAACTGTAAACTTAGAGGTAGACAAAGCTCAAATCTGAACCTAACAACTCGAATTTCCTACAAGTTGCAATGTCAATTCAATTAATTTGGTTCAAGTTTCTCACATGAGTTAAAAAGAGATGGTTGTGCAATTTAACACAAAAAATTGTACTCAAAGTGTCCAAACAATCGGCTTATGCGCACTCGGTCCTCAAAGACTTAATTTTCGATTTCAATGACCCTAGCTTATCTATGATAAACAACATGCAATCCCAAGGTTGTTTGCCCATTTTTTTCCATGACCTACACAAATTTGTAAGGAATTTCTCTAGCGTGTTAAGGCGTGAGGAGTTAAAGAAAGAAAAGAGAAAGAAGAAGAAAAGATAAAATTTGTACAACTTCCCCATTTTTCGTAGGGGTTCTAAAACTTCCACAAAACTTTCACACATTTTTCGTTTTTTCATTTTTTCATTTTTTTTTTGCTTGATTTTGCTTGATTTTGCAAGATACATTCTGCCATTGTGGCAATAAGAATTTACAGAAAAGGAAAGAAAAAGAGATAAAGAAAACTCCAAAGATACACGCTAGAGATACCCCTCTTGAACAAATCCTTGTAGGGCACAAATCCGTTCACTCGGCAAAAGTTTATGGTTTCGTCTAATAGTGTTTACCATTTTTGAGAGCAACCAATTTTCGGATTTTATCAATTTGAATTAAAATCTCTTTCGGCCCATTCGCTTCAAAAACTAATCAAGAGAAGACTTAAAGTCTAAATTTTTGCAGTAAATCACACAACCATTTGCAGTTCAAAACATGTGTTGAAACCCAAACTAAATCAATCAATCGCATTACAACTCATTTACATGCAAATTATATGAAATTACATGCAACTAAATGATGCAAAGCCACTGTCTGGAGGGTTGTGCGGAGTACACCCATGCCTGTGCGGGGTACAGCTGACAGGTTAGTGGCACAGAGCTGACAGAGGACAGTGCACTCCGCACAGGGACAGAGTGTAGGCCGCACAAGCCCTCTGACAGTCAAGAAAAACATGCTATGATGCATCCTAGATACAATGTTTTCCAATTTCTTCAAACTACTCCCCCCCAAGCTGAACAAAGCACTGTCCCTAGTGCATTCGTACATCACAGAAAAGAGTAAAGAGAAGAAAAAGGAAACATACCAGATCGGCCAAAGGCCGGAGTGTTGCTGCCGTGAACTAAAGGTTGGGGTCATCATCACCCCCTTGGTAATACCCGTAGCGGTTGTACCACCTCTCATCATATTGCTCCTGGAGAATGTCATTGACTGAGTGGGAGAGAGTGTCCAGTCGCATGGAGTTGTCCTCACTTAGCCGGCGGTCCTCTTGGCGCTCGCGTCGGTTTCATGGTTGTGCTCGATGCGCTGCAGTGAGGAGGTAACGCCGGTGTACCAATCTTGAGGTGGGAAGTATGGGTAGGCAGAGGAGGAGGAAGCGCCATCATGCGAAGTTCCAGCATAGGAGGCATCCGTTGCAAACCGAGGTGGACTTGCGGGGGGTGCCATGCCCCAATAGGTGGTCTGTGGGGCCTCTGTGTGGGGTACATCTGGGTCTGTGCGGAGTACATCCAGCACTGTGGCCAAGACAGACATGAGCTGCTCATCGGGAAATGAGTCGTGGATCGGCAAGTTGGGTTCCAAGCTGTTGTGTAGCCTTGACAAGTGATCAGCGACTGAGTTTTCGGTGCCCTTTTTATCCCGTATCTCTAGATCAAATTCTTGCATGAGAAGAACCCAACGGATCAACCTCGGCTTGGCATCCTTCTTGGTCATGAGATAGCGGACAGCGGCATGGTCGGTGTAGATGATCACCTTAGATCCGACAAAGTAAGATCTAAACCTGTCGAGTGCAAACACTACGGCGAGGAGCTCCTTCTCGGTGGTTGTATAGTTGACTTGGGCGGAGTCGAGAATCTTGCTCGCATAGTAAATAGCAACCGGTTTCTTGTCCTTTCTCTGCCCAAGAACAGCTCCAACCGCGTAGTCGCTCGCGTCGCACATTAGCTCGAATGGTTGGGTCCAAT
The DNA here is from genome assembly GCA_027725995.1 of Rhynchospora tenuis. Taxonomy (NCBI): domain Eukaryota; kingdom Viridiplantae; phylum Streptophyta; class Magnoliopsida; order Poales; family Cyperaceae; genus Rhynchospora; species Rhynchospora tenuis. Next base: position 54,289,977 of record CM050888.1, read on the forward strand.
CGGGTGGTTGCAAGATCGGTGCCGACACAAGAGCTTCTTTCAACCTGCGAAAGGATTCAATGCACTCATCATTAACAGCGAATTCACTATCCTTAATCAAAAGATTGGTCAAAGGTTTTGCAATTTTTGAAAAATCTTTGATAAAGCGACGGTAGAATCCGGCATGTCCAAAGAAGCTTCGCACATTCTTCACGCAAGTGGGCACCTCTAGCTTCTCGATCACCTCAACCTTGGCCTTATCGACCTCAATTCCATTGGCCATCACCACATGACCAAGTACAACGCCTCGCTGCACCATGAAGTGACATTTCTCCCAATTCAAGACTAGATTAACCTCCTCACAACGCTTCAATACCTTGCAAAGATTAACTAGACAATCATCAAAAGAAACATCATAAACTGAAAAATCATCCATAAAAATCTCCATTTCCTTCTCAATAAATTCAGAAAATATTGCCATCATGGCCCTTTGAAAAGTGGCAGGGGCATTGCACAAACCAAACGGCATCCTACGGTACGCGTACGTACCATAGGGACAAGTGAATGTGGTCTTTTCTTGGTCAAGAGGGTGGATGGGTATTTGAAAGAAACCAGAAAATCCATCTAAATAACAGAAAAATGAGTGATTTGCAAGCCTTTCAAGGAGTTGATCAACAAAGGGCAGCGGGAAATGATCCTTGCGGGTTGCCGTGTTGAGCTTGCGGTAGTCAATGCACATACGCCATCCCGTCGCCACGCAAGTTTAGATCAGCTCATCCTTCTCATTCCTCACTACGGTCGTGCCTCCCTTCTTCGGCACCACATGCACGGGGCTCACCCATTTGCTATCCGATATCGGGTATATGATGCCCGCATCAAGCAACTTGAGGATCTCCTTCTTGGCCACCTCTTTTAGGTTCGGGTTGAGTCTCCTTTGCCCTTCAACGGTGGGTTTGTGGTCATCTTCAAGGAGGATGCGGTGTGTGCAAATGGACGGGTGGATTCCCTTCAAGTCTCCAATTGTGTAGCCGATCGCCTTGCGGTGCAACCTCAGCTTGGACAAGAGTTTTTCGGTCTGCCCAGGGTTCAGCTCGGCATTGACGATCACCGAGTAGATCCTGTCCGGCCCAAGAAACTCATAGCGCAGGGTGTCCGGTAGGGGCTTCGACTCGACCACGGGAGCATTCATTTTGGCCACATCAAGGCTCGGGTTAGCCTCTGTGCGGGCTACAGAATTTCCTGTGCGGGCAACACTTGGCTGGTCAGAGTCAGCTGCCAGGGCCCAGACCTCGGCCTGAGAGTCATTGTACTCCGCACAGATGTCTTTGTACTCCGCACAGGGGCTTTTGTACCCCGAACGGCAACCCTCAACTTCATGCAAATCATCAATTTCGTCCACAATGGACTCCTCAACTCCAATTCCCTCTTGCATTTCATAAATTCTCATGAAAACACCTGAGAGCCACCTCATATTGCTCCCTAAGCATTTCTTCCATTGGTGGGTCCACTTCCTCAATCATACAACAAGTATCAATTTGGTTGGGGTATCTCATTGCCCTATCAATTGAGAACTCAATGGTCTATCCTCCAATTCTTAGAATCAATTTGCCATCTCTTGCATCCATTAATGCCCCGGCAGTCCTTAGAAAAGGCCTACCCAAAATTATCGGCACTTCCTTATCCTCTTCCATCTCCATCACAACAAAATCGCCGGGCACATAAAACTTACCGACCTGAACCGGTACATCTTTTATAACACCAAGTGGCAGCCGAACGGATGAATCGGCAAGTTGCAAAGTCATTCGAGTCGCCTTCAACTCGCCAACCCCGATCTTCTCATAAACAGTCCTAGGCATGAGGCTCACACTAGCTCCCATATCACATAGTGCTTTCTTTATTGAGGCCTTGCCAATGGTGCATGGAATTGTGTATTTGCCCGGGTCATCCATCTTTGCCGGCATCTCACTTTGAAGGACAGCACTGCATTGCTCAGTTAATCTCACCGTCTTGAGGTCCTCCAAAGGTTTCTTATTTGAGATAATGTCCTTGAGATACTTGGCATAAGTGGGGATTTGAGTGATGGCATCCGTGAAGGGTATAGTGATATGCAATTGTTTGAGCATCTGGAGAAAGCTCTTGAACCCTTGATCTGCCTTGTTCTTAGCCAATCGTTGAGGGTAAGGCACCGGCGGTATGAATCTTGGATCGGGCTCGACCATGTGCTGTTTTTCTGCCCTTTTCTGGGTCTGTGCGGGCAGCACTGGCTCTGTGCGGGGTGCACTGACGCCTGACTCAGCCGTGCTGTCAGCTGACTGCTTGTATGCTGGAGGGGTGCTGTACTCCGCACAGGGAGCATTGTACTCCGCACAGGGAGGTTCCATAGCCGAAGCGGTGGGCATTTTGGGTCCTTCATAGGTCGTTCCACTTCTTAAATTGATGGCCTTGACATCTCCTCTTGGGTTCACCTCAGGTTGGCTTAGGAGCTGTCCAGTGGGCCTTTGGCTTGGCCCGGCTTGAGAGAAATGAGCCTCAATCAATTGCTCTAGCCTTGTAATGGACTTGAGCCCATCTTCAAACTTGTCTAGCTTCTCGGCCACGGATTGATTCCACTTGCCGGTTTCATGCATGAAATTCTCAACAACCAGAGGAACATAGGGCACAAATGGCTTCCTTTGGAAGTTTGAGTTCCGATTGTTCTCAAATGTGACATTGCAGAATGTGGTGGCATTATTGGGCTGCCGGCCTTGAGGTGGTGGTTGTTGAGGTCTTCTTGGAAAATAGGGCCTTGTCGCGGTGCCATTGTGAGCATTATCCTTGAAACTGGGATTGTTCATGTGCTGCCACTCTTGTCTCTCCTTCTCATCCATGTAATAACTTGCGGTGAAAGGCGGGTTGGGAAAATAGGATGGCTCGTTGTTGATGGAGTTGACATTCTCGAACTCGCCATCTATTTGAGGTCCCGGGCAGTTAAGAGAAGTATGCCCCTCCTCGCCGCATGCACCGCATGGGTTAGGTTGATGGTGGTGGATCGCCTTGTCGGTTTGCTTCTTGGCCGCCTCGGCCTCAAGTTGGGCAATTCTTGCATGTAGGGCAGTGACTTCACTCACTTCATACTTGCCACCGCCCCTCACATTGTCTCGCACCGACCATTATTGGTTTCGGGCCAAATCATCAATCAAATCAAAAGCGGCCTTGGCATCTCGATCCATGAGACTTCCTCCTGAAACGGCATCAACATTCATGCGCGTACTATCAGTTAATCCATCATAAAAGGACTGAATAACAACCCAAATTGGCAGCCCATGGTGTGGACACGAAAATTCCAAGTCCCTAAACTTTTCCCAAGCTTCACTTAGAGTCTCATCTGACCTTTGCTTAAAAGTAGAGATTTGGGTCCTAATTTTGGCTGTCCTTTTGTGAGAGAAGTACTTGGTCAAGAAGGTTTGGGCCATTTCCTCCTATGTTTCTATGGAACCCTTTTTCAAAGTACCATACCACTTTCTAGCCCTATCTTTGAGAGTGAAAGGGAATAGCAACAATCTTATTGCAGATGGCGTAACCCCATTTAGCTTAATTGTCAAGCAAACTTCCTCAAAAATGAGCAAGTGCTCATATGGGTCCTCATTCTCGCCACCATGGAAGGTGTTTTGCTGCACTAGGCTTATGTGGTTGGGAGTGATGTTGAGATTGTTGGCAGCGACTCCCGTCACTTGAATAGCTGCCCCAATGTTGCTCGATTTGGGCGCGGCAAGTTGTCTCAAGGTTCGGCGCGGCCCTTGAGGTGGGGTCGGCACTTCATCATCCGACTCTACATGTGTGCTTGCTGTGTCGTCCGATCGGGGTCGGCGGTTCTCGAATTGTCGCCGCTCCAGCTCGAACTGGGCACGCTCGGCTTCCATCTGCAGCCGCTGGGCCTCCAATTGGCGCCGTATTTCTTCAAGTTCGGCCATTGCCTTACTATCAGAGGCACTGTCAGTGGCAGTGTGCGGGCTACAAGGTGGACTTGTGCGGCCTACAAGGTGGACTTGTGCGGCCTACAGTTGATCCAGACAGGGGCTGGTGCTCGGTGACAGGGGGTTGCGCGGGCAACACTGGGCTGGTGTACTCCGCACAAGACCCTGATAGAGAGGCAGATGCACAAAGAATGCACTGCGCGGATTGCACCCTCCTTGGTGCGGGTTGCACCTAAGGAAAGTGTGTCTCCCGGCCGCTGTTTGGGTCCGAATCAACCGACTGTTGGGCTGGTTGGCTGGTCGGTGGTTGGGCAAGTGAGTTCAAAGTGTCGGAGGACCTACTTCTCAAGAGATACTCGTGTCTAGGTCCTTGTTGAGTCTTTTGTCTCCTACCGGCCAGCTCTTGTACTGCAGTAAGCAAACAAACACAAAAACAAGAAAAAGTGAGAACAAAAGAAAATAATCTAGGCCCTTGTTAATCAAGTAAGGGTCCAATATTGTTACCGTCCCCGGCAACGGCGCCAAAAAGCTTGATGTGTAGCTAATAATACCCTAATATAACCCAATAAACACCGCAAGCGTACGGTAATCGTTGGACAATAGTTAGGGGTCAAACCACAAGGACGGTCAAACAAGTACTGGTCTTACACTTTCACAAAGTCTAGATCTAGCAATTGGAGTCGGGTTTTCAAACAATACAAGACAAACAATTGAAATGAACTAAAGATAAACTAAACAAGTAGTAAAAACTCAAAGGTAACAGTTTTTGGCTTAAAACGGTTGTAAATTCTTATAAAAAGGCGTCCTAGGGGTTCGGTTTCACTCAGGTTAGGCCTCGGGCTGTCGGTGCGGGTCACTTTCGCGCCAAACACCGACTAGTGCTGTGGCTGATACAATTGTACCCTGCACAGGCCCAGTGTAAGCCGCACGGGCACACTGTAGGTCGCACAGAGACAATCGTAGGCCGCACAGGCCCTCGGTTAATGATGCGGTGACTTGGTATTTTAGTTTCTAACTCGTGTGAGACAGATCTAGCTGTCCCTAAACTCCTGAACCTCAGCCGTCGCTTGTTGGTCACAGTATTTGGTCCAAAACCTAGTCTATATCCCCATTAGTCTAGTTAACCCTCAACTTTCGCTTGTTGGCTTAACCATTCTAAGTCCAATTGTCGATTTCCTAAAGGTATTCACTTAACTTTCGCTATAGTAGAAACTTTCCCCTTTCGGGTACCAATTGGACTACCTTTCGGCTTATATCCTACCTTAAGTCACTTGTTCAACCCAAATCAATTGTTTTATACCCTTGGCCTAAATTAAGTGTGCGGAATCACCTAATAGGAGGTTCAAACAATCAAATAAGCACAAACAAGCATAAATCATCAATAATCAAACAAGTAGTACACAATAGAAACTAAAGCATCCAAATCAACACATCAAACCTAACCACAAGTTCATCCTAGCCCTAGAACACAAGTAAACTAGCCTAACATAGTGCAAGAACAAACACAAATAGCAAAGTAAAGGGATACAATCTCCATCTAGACTAAAGTGAGAAGAAAAGGGAGGAAAAACCCCTGGTCAAGCCCTTTCTGTCTTCTACAAGTCGAAATAGAGCAGATCTGAGCAAAAACCGCGTGAGAGATGGCCGGAATAACGGTCTCCAAGGCGGGAAGAGGTCCTGTGCGGCCTACAGGGGGTCCTGTGCGGCCAATACAGGTGGTTGTGCGGAGTACGATCAGGGAAAACAGTGGATTTGAGGTGGAAATGAAATGAAGGCGCCGCCAGGAGTCTCTAGGAGAGAGAGATGTCGAATTAGGGCACGGGAGGCGCTTTATGTAGGGTGGTAGGTAGGGTTTGGTGAGTTGCGCGGGGTACAGTTGGGCTGTGCGGGCTACAGGAGGGTCCAGTTCGGGGTACAGCTGAGTTCTGGGCCGGGAATGAGTCATCCAGCCCAGTGTAGCCCGCACAGGAGGTGTCCGTACTCCGCACAGGAGGTGTCCAGTGCCTTGAGAAGAGTCCGTAGGCCGCACAACAAGGTGTGATCCGCACCGGAGGTGTCCGGAATGCCATGTATGCCGCACAAACTCCATCCTGGGCACGGTGTTGGCCGCACAACTTGATCCGAGCCAGGTATGAGTCATCTGGCATGAGTCACTCCGCACTGGGGCCAATGTAGGCCGCACAAACTCCTCTGTGAAGCCCGAAATGTGCCAATTTACGTCGGTTATGCTCCAAATCTCTGAAATTTAAAGAAAAACCGAAAGCAGTACCAAATCCTACAAATATAAACTGAAAACACACAATTTCAAGTGTTTAGGTTGTGATTTTGGGGCTAAGTCCGGCCAAATACCATATATATAAATGTGACATCAATATACTCCCTTCTTAAATAATAAATACTCCCTGTTACTATTTTACACAAAAATATTTCTACTCCATTGCATGAATACAATGTTGTGATAGTACTGCATTAATGAATAGTACTAAAGACATGATTTGAGAGGAAAAATTCTACCTCAGAGTAGTTTTGGAGTTCACAAACTTATCCAAAAACGAGTTCATACTCTCACTCCTTTGAGTTGTTGACATCCCTGTCCAGAAATGATTCTTAAAGTAGGCTGGTATCCATGTTGACCTTTTCTCGTATATCTCACTGAGCCAAGGATGTTCTGATTTAAATGTTGAAAACGAATTAGACATGACACTAATATAAGGACTACAAATTAGAAAACTGCTGCAACTTTTAACAGATCGACGATAGTACTACAGCCATACAATAACAAGATACTCTCTCTGTAATTGTAAGATACTACCTACAACAAATAAATTACTCCCTTGTTTACAAGAAGGAACTACCTTGAAGAGAGGATTTCGTAATGACATTTTGCCAACTGGACTCGAATTGATCGATGGTTAAAGAGTTGTACACTGCACTCTTAATCTCTTTTATAACCGTCTCGTCATGCGGAAGCTTATTCGGCACCTTATTCATGATGTGCCAGAGGCAAAACCGGTGAACAGTGTTTGGCAAACATTTTTCAATGGCAAGCGTCATGGCCTTTGATTGATCAGTGATAATGGTCAATGGAGCCTTGCCACGCATGCATTGTAAAAATGTGCTAATGATCCACATGTAGGAATCTGCATCCTCACATGTCATCATGGCGCAGCCAAACACTGTGGTTTTTCCATGATGATTAACACCCACAAAGGGGGCAACAGGTAGATCAAATCTGAAATAAAGTACAGAAATTTTTTAGAAAAACATATAAAATCCCAGAAGAACATAATATATACATCATCTACTAATTTAGGAACACCCTTATTGTTGAATATATGAATCAGAAACTGGGTTGAATTAGTAGATTGCAGAAAGAAAATGCCAAAAGTACGGAATAGCTACACCCTACACTCTCTGACACATTAAAAAGTATCCCTCTTTCATGTTAAAATACTCCCCACTTCAGAATAACTAACATTCTTAGTTACCTAAATCAGAACAACATAACTTGAATATGTAAATCAGAAATTGGTTTCTGTAACTCACTTGTTTACAAGATAGGTTGCATCAATCCTCTACCAATTTAGGAACACCCTTATTGTTGAATATATGAATCAGAAACTGGGTTGAATTAGTAGATTGCAGAAAGAAAATGCCAAAAGTACAGAATAGCTACACCCTACACTCTCTGACACATTAAAAAGTATCCCTCTTTCATGTTAAAATACTCCCCACTTCAGAATAACTAACATTCTTAGTTACCTAAATTAGAACAACATAACTTGAATATGTAAATCAGAAATTGGTTTCTGTAACTCACTTGTTTACAAGATAGGTTGCATCAAATGACAAGGCATCCCCGAAGTACTGGTACGCAGCTCGCGACACCGAATCTGACCAAAACACCAATTCCAGACGGTTCTCTTCGTCAAATTTGCATTGGTAAAAGAAATTTGGATCAACAGCTTGTTTCTCACAGAAATAGCTCATCATTGCAGCTGCATCCCCGTTTTTCAAGTTATACCTCCTAACTTTCCCCACGTAGTTCCTCGCATCCCTCTCTGAATATCCACACAACTCTGCACCTCCACCTATTTGCATTACTGCATTTATGTTCCCAATAAGAGGAAGGCCAGAATGCTCATTAATCTCTAGAAGTTTCTTGACATAATATGGCAGATTTCTGTGGCTTGTGAGCTTATAAGAGTATTCTGGACACAGTTCATGGTTATGACCAAGCACAACATTATGGATGAACCAAACTTCTTTTGCTGGGTTGAAACGCAATAGTATACGAGCTTAACAGCCCGACTTCTTCACTGCACGCCTTCGCTCGCTCACTGGTTTGTCAGTTTTCCCCCTTGTTTCACCTCCTTTGTGACACCTGATGGTTTCCCGAACGGTCTTTCCATTCTTAGATGATCCCCCATTTCTGCTCGCACCAAAACCCACTGAGTACGCATATCTACTATAAAATTGCCAAGCTTCTTCTTTTGAAACAAATTCCATCCCAATTATTGGAGCAGGAATGCCAGGAATTGGGTCAGGAATGATACAGATGCTTGAAGAGGCAGGGTCAGCTTCATTACTTGTCTCAGTACTCTTCTGATCAACTACAACTTCAGTGTTGGTGGAGTGACTAAAGGAAGCCTCAGTAGAATCCCAAGTCTCGGCAGCAATGGCGGTTTGGGGAGACATGTGCACATCGAAGCCAATATTCAAGCCAAAACCTGCTCAAACAAAATTTAGAAAACAATCACTTACAACGAATAATCTAATTTAATAAGAACAACAAACCATATCAGTTATTTCAAAAAAAAACTTTGATTACAACAGAGGTAACAATATAACAGGTGTGCTTGGTTTTTTACTCCTTACATACATGAAATTTACTCCCTACATGCATATAATGTACTCCCTTTAAGCATACAATTTACTCCCTTGTTGTAACATGTACATTTATTCTCTTATCTAGTGTGCATGTCAATTACTAGGTTCATACAAACAGTTTAATCCCTTCGTACATACAATTTACTCCCTATTTCTAATTGAAATCTGAATCAGTAAAAATGCAAACTAATTGGCTAACAAGCCAAACAAAATAAAGGTACCTGTTAGCGACATTGCTAAATGATCTACGAATTTCCTGAAAGAAAAAGGAACCAGTCTTAACATCAGAATATAAACAACTAGATTCAACATAGAAGGTGTAAACGAAACAACAAAACTATATTACCAATGTTTAAAAACGCAACCTAATATATAGAACTAGTTACTCATGAGAAATAGTGAACACCCTACTGAATAAAATAAGACTCCCTTATTTTATAGTAGTTACTCCCTTATGAGAAATAGTAAACACACTTAATGAATTAATGATACTCCCTTATTCCATACAAAATCAATCGGTAAATAAATCATTGCCCTGAAGCTGGTAAATCAGCAATAGTTAAAAGTTTTCATATAATAAATCTAATACTGTCAGATTTTGACAGAAATAAAACGTAAAATATTAATAATTCAATTATCCATTGATTTACACAAGCGGGATTCAAAGCATTAACAAGGAAGCTGAGATCAATCGATATGATGTGAAACAATACTTGATCCTAACAAACACAGATCTAAATAAATAATTGACTAATTCATAGAAGGTGTAAACGAAACAACAAAACTATATTAGCAATGTTTAAAAACGCAACCTAAAATATAGAACTAGTTACTCCCTTATGCGAAATAGTAAACAACCTACTGAATAAATAAGACTCCCTTATTTTACACTAGTTACTCCCTTATGAGAAATAGTAAACACACTTAATGAATTACAACAAACACAGATCTAAAGAAATAATTGACTAATTCATACAAATGAAAGTACAAATCCAGATTAAAATCAGTTGTTCCAGCACAGAAAATACATTGAAGGCGTAAAAATCAAAGAAAAAAGGAGTGGAATTACCTAAACTTCCGACAAATGATGAATTAAGAGCACGCAGTTCAATATATCGCAGGAAATCGTCTTAGCAATTCTCGATCTGTTTAAAAATCGCACAAAATCATCGATTAAAGAAAAGAAAAACGATGCAGAGAATGCATCTGGAGCAAGCAAGAGAGATCAGAGAGAGAGAGAGTCCGAGATTGTTGAGAGGATCTGGAGCAATCAAGAGAGATCGATTGTTGAGAGAGAAAGGTTACCTGGAGCAAGCAAGAGATCTGAAGCAAGCAAGCAAGAGAGATCTGGAGCAAGCAAGAGACGTCGATGAAGGTGTTTCGTAGAGAGAGAAACCACGATGGAGGTTGATCGCGACTCGCGAGAGGCTTTTCGGAGAGGGAGAGAGAAAGAGGGATTTATACGGAGGTTTCCGATTCAATTTGAAAATGCGCGTGATTGGCACGTGATCGACGGGGATGGAATTAAAGGAACGTGACAAAAAAAGAAGGCGCCAGCGCCTGATTGCTTGATTGTCTGAAAGATTGATTGTCTTAAGTATTTTCCATACAAAATTTTGGGCAATGTTCATATACAGTTTTCTTTTTCTTTAATCAGGCAGCCCATGGGCATTGCATTAAAACAGAAACGTAATCTACATAAATAAGGAGGTGTGGGGTCTACCATCTACCTAATTAAAGCAACACGACAAAATAATTAAGAAACCCACCTAACGCAAACCTTTCTAGTTATCCATCTGGCCATCTATCTAAAAAAACATTAAAAATTAATAACAAAAGGAGGAAACAGTGAGAAGACAGCCATTTCCAAAAAGAGAAACCCAACAAAATAATAATCCATCCACTCGAGACCTCTAAAATTCCTCAGTGATCAAAGAAATAGAACCCATCTTCCTTACATACGGCAGCTCTCCAATATTCAATCCATCAAACAGCTTCATTTTTGCCAGATCCTGAGCTGTTGGGTAGCCATGGAAATTGAGAATCCCATTTCGTGCACCGTTTTCCAACTGATTTGCAACATCCACATTTTTACTCTCAGATACTTAACAATAACGTACCAGATTACCAGGATTTATAGAGAACAAATGGGGAAAAGATTAATTGTACACAAATGCATAATTTACAAAGCAAGAAAGGGGGATTACCGATCGATATGGTATAAAATACAACATCTATAGGGTCTGTGGTTCTTATGTTTCACACGGTTGGTCCATACCGCTCGCTCAATGTCATCACCTTGTTGTATTTTTTTTTAACAGAAAATTAAAATTTATATTATTTTAAATTTTAAGAAATTTAATTAACTAAGGATTATAATTTATAAATCATCCAATAATTAACAACTTAAAATATAGTAAAAACAATTGATAAAATAAAAATTTTAATTTTCTACAAAATTTTAAATGTGGAGATATCTAACGCTTGGATTGATTTTTTTGAAGCACGGATGTCGAAATTCAGACGCCTCGTGCACATAACAATTTTGTGTAGTTATACCGTAGGAATGTCTATCGTAGAATTCTGTACAGGCAATGTCAATGCAAAATACTAGCTAGTTGCTAATCTATCGTCACAAGCAGACTCAGATTAGAAATAAGAGATCCTATTAAAATTTGAAAAGATATTTGTTCATTTTCTAACTATTTGAAAATATGAACGACTATTTAAGGGGTATTTTTAATAAAAAAAAATATTTCGTCGGAAATTTTAATAAGGAAAAAGGTTAATTTTTTTTTTAATAAGGAAAAAGTCCTAACGCGATTCTGGACGCAGTAAATGTGCTGAGAGCTAACGCGGTCCAGAAACGCGTTAGGGCTCCCTAACGCGGTCAACAATCGCGTTAGGGACCCATTTACAAAGCGAAAAAGCGGATGTAGTACAGAGAGTTAACGCGATATTCAACCGCGTTAGGTGCCCTTTAATGAATTTCTGAAACGCATTAGGTGTAAAAAACCTCTGTTCCTCCATCACCTTTAGTCATTTCATCGCCTAAAATCAAAACTTTTGTCATTTCAATCAAATAACTGTCGATGAATAACTGAGTTTGTAATCGCGTTAGAAGAACTTATATATACGATATATGATATGCTTCACTGAAACTTATATGATATGCGTTACAAAATGACTTCGATTTCTGTATTTGTCAATCCATCTCCAAATTTCAATGGTTGTTGTTTCTACCTACATTGTACTCCTTCCACAACTTATGCCGATATCCGAAATGAATTATACTCTACACTTCAGATTTATGAGAGTCAATATACAGTGTACATTCAAGGTCGTTACAACGATATAGTGAACGGTAGATTTGAATCTTTACTTATCCCTTTGAATTCCGAAACTGAATGGCGGTACTATTACCAGCAGACATTCCAGATGAGGGGAATACCAGTTGTTGAATTGTTCGTCGATTTGATGCCCGTATACGGAACGGGACAAGACCTAAACTTGACGCCGATTCATGAGCCCAGTAGTAGCGAGCCAAACACGACACTAAATCTTTTTGGTGGTGAACATTCCAATCCTTACGAGTAAGTATAATAGTTATGATTTTTTCGAATAATATTTAGTATACCAATTGTGTTTTTAATTGAATTAATGTTTTGTATAGAGACAATGTTGGAGATCATAGTCGAGGTGCCCGACTGTCGCATGTTGTCGAGAACGAGTCCTCGGAAGATGATGTCGGAGTCGAGGATAATGGCGATGAAGATGGTCCGGATAGTTATTCCGACCTCCCCACCGGAGAAGAATTTTCGGATGAAGACGACTTACCAAACTCAGACATGCCATTTTATGCAAAATGTGACGAGCCGTACATTTCCGGAAGAACAGACATGCACCATCCTGTAAGTGATTTGTGTGATATTTCGATGTTCGATTATGCTGGTAGGTTGGAACAAAATGTGCAGTCAGAAGGGGAACTTGGACCTGGTAAAACGTTTGGGTCTAAGAAACAACTAATATTGGCAGTCTGTGATTTTTGTTGCAAGTACAATGTTGAGGTAAGAACTGAAACAAGCAACAAACAAAGAGTCGTAATGAGTTGTATTCACAAACCAAGGTGTGAGTGGCGATTATACGGCAGAGTTGAAAGTTGGAACACTAAGTGGAAAATTTCCACAAATCCTAAAGAGCATACGTGCTACAGACCGCCCGGTGTATTCGGGCACGTAAACCTAACAGTTAGTCTTATTGCAGAATGTGTTCGTGATGAGTTGAAAAAAAATCTAAGTAAAACTGTTGACGACATAGGGGGCCTCATAAGGGCTAGATATCCACGTATTCAACCAACTTATAATAAATGTTGGCGTGGGAGAGAGAGAGCGCTCGAGCAATTGTTCGGGTCTTGGGAAGGGTCGTACGATAAACTTCCAAGGCTCTTAGAGGCAATGAAGTCCACCACTCCCGGCACGAAATACAATATTGTTTCGTGGCCAACGAACGATCCGAATGTTCGGATGTTCAAGATGGCTGCATGGGCTTTCGGGCCATGCATAGAAGCCCTAAGGTGGGCAAGACCTGTCATTTCTATTGATGCTAGTTTTCTGTCAGGTCGATACAAAGGCAGGTTGTTTGTGGTTGCTGGTTATGATCCGGAGAACCATATAATTCCGGTTGCATTCGGCTTGGCCGAAAAAGAAGAAATTATATCATGGGGCTGGTTTATGTCTTGGGTTAGATCAGAGGTTATAGGAGATAAAAGCAAAAAGTACTGTGTTGTTTCCGACCGGCATAATGCCATAAAAGCAGTATTTGCATCAACAGAGTACGGTTGGAAGGCTCAAGGTCCAAATGCAGTTGCAATTCATCGTTACTGCATGCAACATGTTGCCGAAAACTTACATAAGAAGGCTGGTGGGAGTGACGACCGCCAATTGAAAAACTTCTTCAAATGTAAGCTAGCGAACAAGAAAAACCCTCGACGTTTCAGAGTAAGGTGGCAGGAATTGAAGACAAACAATCTGCGGGCCTATCGGTATCTGAGAAATTGTGGGAAACATAGGGAAAGTGACCGGAACGAAATACCAAAGCTGTACATGTGGGCACAGTCCGAGGACAAAGGGCATCGATGGGGTATAATGACGACTAACGCATCTGAGAGTTTGAATAGTGTTTTCCGAGTGGAAAGAAGATTACCGGTGGCAGCACTTGTTGAAGGGACGTGGTATAAATGCGCCCGATGGATGAACAAGAGAACGCAAGAAGCATATGAACGGATGAGTTCAGGAGAAAGATGGGTCGAACCTGTCCAGAAAAAATTAGTCAGGCACGATGAAAAATCACGTATGTATTTTTTATATATTCTTTATTATTCATTCATTTTAATGTATGTTTCAAATTAATAACTTTTCAATGTTGCATTTTAAGGTTCCATGCACGCTTTTGTGGTGAGACTGGATCTTGGTGAATTTGAGGTAAAGGTTCCAGGACCATACCGGGATGGTTCAGGTTACGAGTATGAAACGTTCAGGGTTTCTATGCCACCTGTACCGAACGAAATTGAATTGGAAGAAGAGGCTATTTACCAGGAACCTCATGTGGGTTACACATGTGAGTGCCAGAAACCGCAACTGACAGGTATACCTTGTGCACATTTTATTGCTGTTTGCAGGGAGATGAGATGGAATGCGTTTGAGTATGTAGATAATCGGTATAGCGTATGGCACCAACACACGATTTGGTCAAAAGTGCCATTTCATTCTTACGGAGACGAGAGTGAATGGCCAGTTTATAATGGTCCGACGTTGATCCCCGATAAGGACTTGATCAATCGCGGTAGGCGCAAGGTAATTCGAGGTGAGATGGGCATGGACAAAATGGAAAAGTCGAAGCCGGGGGGTTCCAAACCCAGCCGTACAGGAGGGCAGGGTTCAACAAGTCAACCACGACAACCCCAACCGCCATATCCAATGGAAACACTCAAATCTGGTCGGCGGACCAGCAGACCACCATCAAGGACCAACAGTCGACGAAGGGACGTTACACTAGATGTTGAAGAGACTTATCAACCAGGCAGAAGGTCCCTTCATGTTGACCCGCGAAGCAGGAACACGAGAACAGATTCAGATTCAGTCCAACCACGTCGTGCTTCAATCAGCAATGATCCGCGGAGCATGAATGCCACCTCAGGAAATGCACGATCCGAGTCAGCTAGATTCTCGACGGGCCAAACAAGCACATCTACGGCTTCCGGAAAATCAAAAGGAAAAGGATTGAAAACAACATTGCGTAATATTTTTGGCAAGAAAAAATAATTCAATTTATGTAATATTTCAGTAAGGACTATTTGTAATATTTTATGCTATAATTTATGCTTGAATTTATGCTTGAATTTATGAACTATTTGTAATATTAATGTATTAACTATTTTTAATATTTATGTATTAACTATTTGTAATATTTATGTATTAACTATTTGTAATATTTATGTATTAACTATTTTCAATATTTATTTAACTATTTGTAATATTTATGTATGAACTATTTGTAATATTTATGTATTAACTATTTGAAATATTTATGTATTAACTATTTTCAATATTTATTTAACTATTTGTAATATTTATGTATGAACTATTTCTAATATTTATGTATTAACTATTTGTAATATTTATGTATTAACTATTTTCAATGTTTATTTAACTATTTGTAATATTTATGTATGAACTATTTTCAATATTTATGTATTAACTATTTGTAATATTTATGTATTAACTATTTTCAATATTTATTTAACTATTTGTAATATTTATGTATGAACTATTTTCAATATTTATTTAAGCATAAAACATACATAACATAAAACATAAAACATGATTACATAACATAAAACATAAAACATACATAACATAAAACATAAAACATACATAACATAAAAAAAAAAAATTAACATAACCTACAAACATAGAACATAAAAGGAAAAATAAAATATAAAAAAACTAAGCACGATAAGGGTCGCCTGCAGCAGCGGGATGGTTTTCAAATCCGGGTGGGCAGGCTTTCTTCAAATAAAGCCAAACGAATCTATTGTTGCCCACCTTGACGCGCATCCCCCCTTCCCTCTTCACCTTGTCGGTCCAGTGCTTCGGTCCTCTAACCTCCCACACTTCATCGTCTTCATCATATAAGTCATCCAAATCTTCCAAATAGAACTTGTCGTGCGGATACATCCAGTATAGTGTCCTCAATATGTGATGGTCGAATACTTCAGTATGCCCCTCTAGCAGCACACCGGTAACGACCTTGCGTGGTTTCAAATCCATTTCTATTCAATCAAAATTGACAAATATCAATTAGTAATATTATTTTTAAATATTTTTCAAATTTAAAAATCTAAGCAAGTCAATATTTATTTTTAAAAAAAATCTAAATTAAGACAATAAATGAATAATTATAATTCAATATCATTACAAAATTTCTACTAATTTTGGTCTTAACAAATGAATAAAAATCAATTAAAAAATTTTAATAAAAAAATTTCAAACCTTAGATTTCCTTCTTTTCTTTCTTCTCTTGATTTCCTTCTTTTTTTTCTTCTCTTTCTTTCTTTTTTTCTCTCTTTCTTTCTTTCTTTCTTTCTTTTTCTCCTTCTTTCTCTCTTCTGGTTCTGCCTCACTCCCCCTCAGCCTCCTCTTTTAAAGAAAACGCGCGCAGAAAACTAGAAACGGTCGAAAACGGTAACCTGCAAAAAGTTATGGGTCCTAACGCGATTGTTGACCGCGTTAAGGAGCCCTAACGCGTTTGTTGACCGCGTTAGGTCTCAGCGCATTTACTGCGTCCAAAATCGCGTTAGGACTTTTTCCTTATTAAAAAAAAATTTTAACATTTTTTCTTATTAAAATTTCCGACGAAATATTTTTTTTATTAAAAATAACCCACTATTTAAGAACCAAATTTTTGTATCAATTGTAAAATCCGACTGAAAAGTTCGTTAAATAGTTTAAAACATACGGAATCTACGACTCATAATAAAATTTTGGAACTCGTTTGGAGCTCCAAAATACAATATTTTACGTGTGCACTACAGGACAATAATGCTAAAAACATGCTTAATTATCTCCAAATAATATGATATCCAGAACAAACAGCCATATGTGAGACAAGAAGCATCGATATAAAAAAGGATTCTAACTAATTAATGTAAAAATTTTTCATGAAGACAGTAAATATACAGTTTGTACGTATACGCATAATATACATACAACTCAATTAAACAAATTAAACTCAAGACTTTCAGGTCTGGTCCGAGTAATTATAGCTGTTCAATTTTATTACAAGGTGGAAATTGATCCGATCTAAATTAAATCTCTCACTCCCGTCCTACTTCAATAATTTAATTTCAATTAGAAATGGAATTTGGTCCAGTCTGAACCGTTGGGGCTTAATATCGCCAAATTAAGGAAACATGAAGCTATATTTAATTTGCTTCTATAAAAGCAGGTGATATATATGTTGCTTCTATTCATTGTGTCAAAATTTGAGGCTTTATATGTTGTAGCCATGAATGAAAAAGTACTCATATTGTGCATTCTTTTCTCTGTGGCAACCTACTCCATCTTCCCATATTACACCTCGGATCTTGATCTGCCTTCATATTCTGGTACACAGAAAGCACCTGAAATCCAATCTACACAATGTGACCCCGACATTGCACCATTTTACATCTACGACCTACCCCACCGGTTTAACGAGGCACTACTCAGCAACTGCAGCAACCTTGATCCATGGAGGGATATGTGCCCTTATGTTGAAAACAATGGTATGGGCCAACCGTTTAACAAATCGAGCAGCTGGTACAACACGTTCCAATTCACCGCCGATTTGATATTCCATGCACGAGCCATCAACCATCCCTGCCGTACGCATGATAGATCATCTGCACTCATGTTCTATATTCCCTTCTATGCTTCTCTATATGCATCATCAGTTTTCAATGAGATCAACTTAACTCGGCGAGATGCGATGGCCATGGATTTGGTTGACCACATATCGAAGTTTCCATCCTTCCAACGGTTTGGTGGTGAGGATCACTTTCTAGTGAGCGGACTTATGGCTTGGGACTTCCTACGATCCCCCAACCTGAAAGAAGGAAAATCATCTCGCTCGAATAATCTCCTTAACCTTCCGCAGCTTTCCAACATTTCTATACTCATCATTGAACGCTTCCCATATCACGGGGACAATCACTTCGGCATTCCTTACCCCTCTTATTTCCACCCACAGGTCAAGGCTGAAATTACAACATGGCAGGAGGAGGTACGCCGCTCGAAGAGAACACATCTATTCTCCTTTGTCGGTGGGGCCCGCAGTAAAGGGCATGGTGCAGAGAAGTATCGATCTGCTGTGATTAGCCAGTGCAACAGCACAGAAAGCTGCCTTCTTGTCCTCTGCAAATACTGGACATCTGCATGGGATGCTGCAGATGAGATATTGGGAGCAATGAAACGGGCCCACTTCTGCCTCCAGCCGCCAGGTGACACTTCGACACGTCGGTCTATTTTTGACTCGATTTTGGCTGGATGCGTGCCTGTGTTTTTCACAGAGTTGACAGCTTACTCGCAGTACACATGGTACATCCCTGAGAGGAGAGAGGATTGGTCGGTTTTAATTGGGCCAGATCAACTCGATCGGATTGAGGAGGTGCTGTCACAAATACCAGAGAAAGAGGTTGAACGAATGAGAGAAGTGGTCATAAGGATGATACCGCAAGTTACATACATGCACCCCAAAGCAAGTTCAACAGAGATCGGTTTTCGAGATGCAGTTGACATAGCGCTCGTGGAGCTAACCAAACGGGTGCTACGTATTAAGGGCAGCATCAGGGGTCCTCGAGCAAATTACCTATAGTGTTTATAGTAAGAAAGTTAATATTTCCTGCTTGTGTTTGAAACCGTGATGTATTTATTCAATAGAGGCTTAATTTTCACTTTTTGAATACCATGTTTAGTTTGATCTTTGATTTTTGGTCGCAATGTTAATATGACACGATCCAGTTATGATGCAGTTCCCGCTCACCAGTGTTTAATATATAGTCATTTAAATTCTTAATTGCTCTGCTAGTAGTACTAGTACCCGTGAGATTTTCATTAGAAAATTGACTGAACATCGGTAGACTCTGTTCCGTCACTTCCATTCTAAAATCATAAAGTGTCCATTATATTACTTCTTTTAATCATGATTCTGAAAATCGATAGACTCTGTTCCGTTCTATTCTATTTGGCTGAGTTGAAGCAGAATTGGTTGAGAAGTAGCCGATTTTGGGGGTTGGAACGACAATATGATTAAACCAGCCTGGGTTGTGGTCAAAGCGCAGATATTTGCTTGATTAAGCCAACATAGCTGACACCTAGCATTATATAATAGATTTATGTGTTTGGAAGAGGGATGAACAAGGAATGAATAAGCAATTCCGAATTGGGCTTATTCATTTCTTGTTCATTCCTTGTTCCACCAATATGGTAGAATTAGAATAAGGGAGTGAATAAGCAATTCTATTCTTGTTCCATTTCTTGTTTCATGTTTGGTTCCACACTTTTGAATAAGCAATTCTTGTTCTTATTCCAATAGTTGTTTGGTTTTACATACCCATGTGCTTATTCCGAATTAGTCTTATTCCAACCATACCAAACTAATTGTTATAATAAATATAATTTTAACTAATTGTTATAATAAATACAAAAAATTATAGTGTGTTACAAAATAAATTTATATTCAGTTACATTAACAGAATTAACGGCTCACTCACAGTTTGAATGGTATATCCCTAAGATGAAAGACGATTGGTCACAATTTTTATCAGACCAGAGCAACTCAATCGGATTGAAGACGTGTTGTCGGTGTGTTTGGGTGTGCACCGAATAAGCATAGGAATAAGGATAGAGGGCCGGATCTAGAATCCCGTGCCAATTCCTTATTCCCAATTCCAATTCCAACATTTTGTTGGTATAGGAATTGGGCCGGGAATAGGCCTCTATTCCTTATTCCCATGGTGTTTGGTTTGGCACCGGAATAAGGAATAGGCCTCTATTCCTTATCCACCCTCCATTTGGATTTTCCGGGAATAAGAAATTAGACCCCTTATTCCTTATTCTCTCCGTAACCAAACACACCCAAGATTCCTGAGAAAGAGATCCAAAGAATGAGGGAGATGATGATAGGGATAATACCACAAGGCACATACGCACACCCAAGTGCAAATCGGGCTGAGATTTGTTTCTGAGATGCAGTGGACACAACACTGGTTGAACTAACCAAACGGGTACCACATACCAAGAATGGTTCCAGCACCGGTGCGGAAGTGCCAGGGTAAAATAGTTTTCTTAGAAGCTGCATAAAAAAAGAAAAATTGAAATGAAAAATGATTATAATTATTTCTTGTAACTTAGTAATCATTCATGCGTGATAGGTAAGATTCACTTTATATGGATAGGTTAGTTTTTGCTTTTATTATAACCACTTCATGATGATGTAGTAACATGTAAAGAAAAGCATCAGTAAAGAGGCCGACAAGTAGGCGCCGTACCAATTATATCAGAAATAACCAAATAGTGAAATTTAGCTGATTCGACTTTTTGTTTATGATTGTATTTCTGAATGTTTATTGCTGTTGTGTAGACGGCCAATTTGTAATTTTAATTAGGTAAGAATTGTAATTAACCTTTAACTAATTAGGAAATTTATGAAATTAGAATGAATTAGGAATTTAGGAATTTTAATTGTGAGATATATGCTTTTTGCACTATATATAGTTGGTTAGTTTGACAATGGAGTAATTAATAACATGGCATTTCTTGTTCATCCGAACAATGAATTGGTTAGTTAACACTTAACTATAGTTTCTCGTTCATAGTGAAGTGTGAAGGGGGCCTAATGTGCCTAATATATATAAGTCAATACTATCTAGCGTTTTTGCTAATGGAAAAGAAAACTACAAACAATCAGCCTAATAGCATACTTCAGTGGCTTTGATACAGCTTACAAGAGCCTCTCTCTTCTCTTCGCCTGGAAGGAGATGAACCTCATGCCGATTGGAAGTATGATATGAGAAATATACCGCAAAGCTGTGAGAAGTAGTTGAAGGTAGATATATATATATACTACCTGAAACGTTGATTAGAAGTATTCTATGAATCTGATAATGAAACACTCAGTGAAGAAACACTATCGAAATCACTGATCAATAGTAGCTGCAAATCAGAGTTTAAATGAAAAATATGTGACCCAAATTAAATAAGAAACATTAAGCAGAGTATCAAATTTATAATTCAAACCGGATTTGGTGCCTGAGTAATTTAATTTCTCGGCTAAATTAATTAATGGTTTAGAGACAAGTTGATTAGTTTTGAGAGCTGATTAATCCTTTAAATCAGCAAATATACTCTAAATATACTATATGTCAAGATTTCATCACTAATTTCTAACCAATCGATCTAGACAACTGCTTTTGTTATAACTATGATCTAACAAAGTACCAATGATTAAGCATTATATTAAGTAACTTAAGCATTTTTTCGAATACTACATGACTGTCAACATGTGCAACACATTCAAACCCATTTTTCAAACGAGCTAATAGCCTAACCTAGCTGTGAAACAAATGCATAGCCGTAAGAAAATTGTGGGCTACTAAATTCACATGAAATAATGGGTCAAAATGGTCAAAAATCTCGGCCTTCTCTCAGGCATTTCAACAAACACATGTTGTTCATGGTGAAACATGATTACACATCACCATTAATGCATGGAGAAATTAGTAAAACTTTGCAACTACGTTGTGTGAACTTGTGAAAACCGAAATCAGATGCAAATAGCATGTGTAAATTATGGAAATATGGTAGGTGAAAAACTTTGGCTATAAATAGAGGTTTTATGATTCACCAAGTCCTCAAACCAAAACATAACCACATTTAAACAAGTTCTGAGAGCTTGAGAGCACGAGAAGAAGCTTGGGCAGGAGCGGGAAAGGTGTACGGTGTCTCCCTGAAGAGTTTGTCGTTAAGGTAGGGGTCGTCCCGCCTTTGCTTGTTCCATCATCTTCCTTTCTGAATTTCAATCTCATTTTGTTACTTTGATCCAAATAAGTATCAGATAGTTTATATGAGTTAGAAGGATAATTTTCTATAGTTGAACGCATTTGGAATTGAAAATGAAAAACAGATTTTAAATTGTGAAAAACGTGGTTTGTTCTGTTGGAGAAGACAGGTCCGCTTAATAGTTTTAAATAATAATTAAGAATATTTCACAAACGAAAATGAAGCCCAGCTGGTTGCTCCAGAGCCTGTAAGGTTTTGTGCGGCCCATACCCGAGTTTAATTCTTGGTCCCAACAAATAATTTTTTTGAAAATCCTGAAATTCCAAAAAAATCCTGAAATTCCATTTGGTTTCCAGGTACACTTTGAAATATCATAACTCTTTCAAATTAACTCCGATTTTTACAAACTTTAGATTGTTGGAAAGCTTATAAAAAGTTCTAAAGTTTTATGATAATTTTATGACTCAAAATATTTTCAATATACGTCATTTTGATTTTTTAAAAACCAAAGATATGATGGTGTGTTACAAGAAAATATATCTTACTTTAAATAATCAATATTTCCATTAGTAATTTTATTTTGAAGAAAACTTAAACATCAGAAAGTTTTATAATTGATTTCAACTTTATTATACGTATTTATAAGAAATTAATGTATTCTATGTATTTCGTTAAATATTTAAAGATTATATAGCTAATACGTTAGTTATTAAAAACTTTATTGTATGATTTCAAATTGGTGATTTGTAAAATTTATTATGGTGAAAATATGTTTTTATGGGGAAGTCAATTGAGTTGATGATTAATTTACACACGAGGAGAATTGATTATATTTCACCGGTACCTGGTTGGCGAGTCCTTCGGGATTAGTAGTCCGTCAGACGTGGCGGAAGTCGGTTCCTTCGAGGTGTGAGAAGGAACATATTTCCACTGTGGCAGGTGGAAACGCAACTCCATCGGTGTTGGGAGTGCGTAATGGTTCCTTACTGACGTAGTTTGGATCCATTCCAAAGTGTAGCCAAAGTATGTTGATAATGTTGTTTCCCCAAAAGAAAGTAATTTTTATGATGATTATTAATTGGATTTTGATATATTCCATGAAAGTATATGTTTTGTTATGATGATAACTAGTTGGATTTTAATGCACGTTATTAAGTTGAATTATTTGATTTTATAATCTTTGAAATTGTATCTCCGGTTGACTTTCAGATGTTGGAAGTCGAGATTGTTCCTACTGAGTTGGAAATTATACTCACCCCCTCCCCATTTTTGATCCACAGAGAACCTTAAGGAGTAAGATTTATGCTAATAGCTGGAGCCGCTGCGTGGAGTTAAGAATATTTATTAGATGTTATTTGAAGGTTTAGTATTTAAGTATGTCTTCCGCTGCGAGATTATAAACTCGTATAGGGTCGAATGAACCCAATTTTGTATTTGAGACATTGTACCAGTATTTTGAGACTTTATTATTTTAATGATGCTCATTTTATTATGATTGCTGTTAAGTTGTGTACATTCCGAAAATAAAATACTTCTCGGGTTGTGACAGCTTTTTTTCTTCTCTCTTCTCTTTTTCCCCTTTCATGTAGAGCTTGTCTTTTGAAATCCATGTTAAAACTACCATGCCACATACTGAGAATATCTATTTTCTTCATAATGGAACCTTAACATTTTGCTTTGAAATATCAGACAAGAACCATGAAAATGAAAGAGCTCAGCTGTTATACACACAGCGGCTGGCATAATTCAATACATGACTGATTATTTATTTATTTAATTATTTTTTAAAAAAAACAATATGAGGTCAAGCATTCAAACTTATTTTGAAATTAAATGTCATAAATGCCCCATGAATACATGACCGATTAGCTAGCTCTCTCTTGATATGCAAATGCCCAATCAATTAAAATTATTCTATATATAATCAATTTAGTCAATTAAGCACCAGTTGGCGATCTGAAATTTGTAATCCATTTAGTCCCCAATCCCCATGGCTAATATGGCCACATAAGCACTTTTGCGCAAGATGGGATCTGGATATTTTTATTTTGTAATGCTGGTTAGACTAGTCAACTCACCCAGAGGTTAGGGTATAGGAAGTGAACGGGACAAAAGCATAATTCAGATTCATGGGTTTTACTAATTGAGAGATCTTAACAGGGAAAGTACTTTATTTTTTGAAATTTCATAAACATGCCAAATGTTTTTCTTTTAATACAATACCCAAAGAAATGTGAAATCAGGATTTGTATTATATATGGAACTTCGTAAAATAAAAGTATACTTTTACTTGTACTTCGTGTTTAAATTTCAATTTATAAAATTCAAACAGTTCTTTTTAAAATTCTTAATTGTTCATACAGTTGATCCGTCGTAGTTACATTTTTTTTTTAAAAAAAAAACAGTTGACCTGACTTGCTAAAAGTAAATGTACATACTAAAATTTTATTAGAAACACAATTTTGTTTATTTTTTTAAAATATTTTTAAGCTGGAAATAATTTATAAATTATTATTTTGAATCATTTTTAGTAGTAATGATACTTTTCCCTCTAAAAATTAATAAATGAATTATTTCATATTATATTGCGAAGATCGGATTATCTATTCAAATTTTGATTTTAAATTTAGAAGTTTAGATTACCACCACCATTCGTGAATCGTGATGCCAGATAATATGCTGACTCCGTTAGTGTGTTACAAAATATCAATATGCGCAATAAACTTTATTGCACGCAAGTTCGAAATCCGACTGGAGAGTCTTTCATAGACATTTAATTTAAAATAAGTTGGGAGGCTTGACCACCAATTTATCTTAAAAAAAAAGTTTGCACGCAAGTTTTGCATACATGACAGAAAATTCTGTGCTGAGTAATTAATGCATCTGGAGCCGTATAATTGATCTCAAATATAGATCTGCTCTTCCTTGCACTAAACCCATAAAAGGAAGAATCGATGTACTATATATAATTATGATGAATAATTTCCGGCAACATTATAACTTTGGTTCCATTTTTATTTTACTATACTGTACTTATTGAATACATTCAGGACATTGGCAAAGTAATTTGCAGATTTAGCTAACATATGCAGATACTTAACAAATGTAAATGCATGGCTAACATATTCCTAACAATGAATATTTAATTATTTATAAAGAAAAGGACACAAAAACTATAATACAACACGACACTGCACTGATATGGTCCGTGCAATGTGTTTAAATATCGATTTTCAATTTCAAAATTGCCCGTTCAGACTGCTCTCAATGTCATTTGCTTATTATTTTTTTTGGAAGGTTAATTAGTTGGTGAGAGCCATGTCATTTTCTTATTATATTTTTATTTTTATTTGGAAATTTTTAACTAATTTTTTTCAGATTTTTTTTTAGAAAGTAAGTTTGACTAAGAATCATGGATCATCTAATAACAGCAATTTGGAAATATACATATAAAAAAGTAAAATTATTAAAGAAAACTATATAATTTGATTTCCTATAAAATTTTAACGTGTAGATCAGAGAGACTTGAATCAATTATTTGAAAATACGAAAATCGATATATTCGAAAGCATCATGCCCACACAACTACATGTATGTTTACAAAGTAAACAATTAATTCCTGCCGTGGGAGTCTGTAAGGGCGATGTCAATGCAAAATTATTACTGGTTGATAATCTATCGTTACAAGCGCGCGTACAGAGATCATATATCAGAGCATATTAATTTTTGAGAAGCTATTTGTTCCTTTCCCGTAATTTTATTTCTAACTCTTTGAAGAGAACGACTTTTTTATGAGCCAAATTTTATTCCAGTGGCTATTACTCGTCAAAATCTGACTAAAAAATTTCTTATATAAATATTCAAGAGCATGCAGAATTTGCGACTTCTAATTTAATTTGAAACACATCGGGAGGCCCAAAAATACAATATTTTACAGGTGCACTAGATGACGGTAGTGCTAAAAATAAACATGCAGATCCCCAAGTTGTGATATCCAGAACAAACGGCCATATGTGAGAGAGAAGAAGCATCTATATATATAAGCCTAATTCTAACTATGTAAGATATTTTTTCATAAAGAAGTACAGTTAGATCTATATATTTGTACGCACAATATGGAGAACAATGCAATCAAACAAATTAAACTTATATGACTTTGATATGGTCTGAATAATCTTAGCTGTTCAATTTTATTAGGAGGAATTAATTTGATCTGATCTGAATCAATCACTCAATTTTACAATAAGTTTTGGCTTCACGATTCACGACAACTTGAGGGAACATGGAGGGTACATGGCCACATGGGTACATAATTAATTTAACTGCTTCTATAAAACCAGGTGTCCTGTTTTGCTTCTATACATTGTGTCCAAATTTGAACCTTACATTTTGTAGCCATGAACGCAAAATTACTCACATTTTGCCTCTTCTTCTCTGTGGCAACCTACTCAATCGTCCCATATTACACCTCGGACCTTAATCTTTTCACAAATTCTGCTACACACAAAACGCCTGAGTGTTATGAAATGAGACACAGAATGTGGATTTATGAACAATGAGCTTTTCTTATTGATTGTTGTTATTTTTTCTTCATTTTACATAATTGAGTACATGGATATATATAGAAGCACAAGAGTGTACCGTTATCCTACCGTTGGAAATTCCTAACGTTACAATTGTACAATTTTACCATTTTACCCCTAACTACTTTTGTTATTTTTAACACTCCCCCTCAAACTTGGATTATAGATATCTATTAATCCAAGTTTGCTAACTATATCTTCAAACACCTTTGGAATGAGTCCTTTTGTGAAGATGTCAGCTAATTGGTCTTCACTCTTCACATAAGGAGTCTCAATTTCCTTCGCTTGAACCTTTTCCCTTATGTAGTGACAATCAACTTCGATATGTTTCGTCCTTTCATGAAACACCGGATTTGAAGCAATATATCTCGCCGAGTTGTTGTCACAAAACATCTTCATCGGACTATGTATTGGAATATGCAAGTGTTTGAGTACTTGTTTAATCCAAGTGAGCTCGCTTGCGGTTGATGCCATGGCTCGATACTCCGCTTCCGCACTAGATCGCGCCACAACATTTTGTTTCTTGCTTTTCCATGTGACTAAATTTCCGCCTACAAACGTGCAATAGCCAGTTGTCGATTTTCTATCGAAACTCCCGGCCCAGTCTGCATCGGAATAGCCACACACATCGTTAGATTTATTATTTTTCATCCATATACCCTTTCCGGGTGAATTTTTCAAATATCTCAAAATCCTATCAATTGCATCTAAATGAGATTTTCTTGGTGCATGCATAAATTTACTAACTTGGCTTACCGCATAAGATATGTCCGGTCTAGTTACCGTTAGATATATCAATTTTCCTACGAGACGTTGGAATTGGTTAATGTTTTCCAACGGGTCACCATCTTCGGGATTTAGTTTGGTATTACTATCAAAAGGGGTAGAGGCCGGCTTAGATCCTAATTTACCGGTTTCTTTTAAGAGGTCTAAGGTATATTTTCTTTGACAAATAAATAAACCTTTGGTAGAATGAGCTATTTCAATGCCTAAAAAATACTTAAGAATACCTAGATCTTTTATTTCAAATTTTTCTCTCAATTGTTTTTTCACATAATTAATATTTTCTAAATTATTTCCGGTAACAATTATGTCATCTACATATACAAGAACAACGGTAGTATCATTATTTTCATGTTTTGAAAAAAGTGACATATCGGAATGGCTTACTTTAAAACCGCAAGAAATTAAATAATGAGATAATTTTCCATACCATGCCCTTGGAGATTGTTTAAGTCCATAAATGGATTTCTTTAACCTACAAACAAGGTTAGTGTTTTTTTCTTTTGCATGACCCGGTGGTAGAGTCATGTAAACTTCTTCTTCAAGAGTTCCTTGAAGAAACGCATTTTTCACATCCATTTGATATAGTTTCCAACCATTATTAACCGCTATTGAAAGTAAAATTCTAACGGTATTCATTTTTGCTACGGGAGCAAAGGTCTCTTGGTAATCAATGCCATAGGTTTGGGTGTAGCCCTTGGCAACCAACCTAGCTTTATATCGTTCTATGGTGCCATCACTATTGTATTTGATTTTATAAACCCATTTGCATCCAACTGGTTTTTTATTTTTTGGTAATGGTACTATTGTCCAAGTTTTATTTTTTTCTAAGGCTTGAAGTTCTTCTTTCATAGCCTTGCACCATACCGGTTGGCTTATGGCTTCTTCGAAATTTTTAGGTTCTTCATTTTGAGATATAGCACTTAAAAAAGCACGATGGTTATTGGTTATTTTATCATATGAAACATGATTTTTGATTGGATATTGAACCTCATAGATTACAAAATCTTGTAACCTTGCCGGTGGTTGAGTGGAGCGTGTGGACCTTCGTAATGGAACCTCTTGCTCCGCACTCGCACTTTCTTCCTCTTCTTCTTCTTCTTCTTCAATACTTGTGTTTTCTTCTTCTTCGGCTTCACTTTGAGTGTTGTTGCCGATTTCGTTTTGGTCATGTTCCTCCTGTTGTTCATTTCCTACAAATACTTTCTCAATGCCTTGATTAGAAATTATGGGAAGAACAAAGTCATTTGTGGAAATATGGTCATCAAGCTCTTTGTTATTATATTGAAAATATGACTCATTTTCAAAAAAAGTAACATCTCTTGAAATATAAAATTTATGATTTTTTGGGTCATAACATTTATAACCTTTTTTTGTTGAAGAATATCCTAAGAAAATAGTTTTAATAGAAGTATAGTCTAACTTATCTAATTTATTTGTATGAACATAACAAACACATCCAAAAACTCTTAAGTGATTAATATTAATTTTTCTTTGGTAAAGAACTTCTAAGGGACTTTTATAATTCAAAACAACACTTGGTAACCTATTTATTAAATATGTGGCGGTAAGAACGGCATCCGACCAATAAATTTTAGGGACATTATTTTGAAAAAGAAGAGACCTAGTTACTTCAAGTAAATGACGATTTTTTCTTTCGGAAACTCCATTTTGCTGGGGTGTATAAACACAAGTAGTTTGATGTAAAATACCTTTTTGTTTGAAAAAATTATAAAAATTTTGATTTACATATTCCGATCCATTATCGGTTCTAAAAATTTTGATTCTAGTATTATATTGATTTTCGACCATATTCGAAAACTCTTCAAATTTAGAAAAAACTTCACTTTTTTGTTTTAGTAAATATAACCAAGTCACACGTGTAAAATCATCTATAAATATAACAAAATACTTGAAACCATTAAAAGAGTTAACGGGAGCGGGTCCCCAAACGTCGGAGTGGATCAAATCAAAAGGTTTATTACTTTTACTTTTTGAAGAGTAAAAAGGAAGTTTTGTGTGTTTAGAAAATTGACACACTTCGCAATTACTACAATCTAAATTTTTAAAATCAAAGAGACATTTTAAAACTTTATCGGAAGGATGCCCAATTCTTTTATGCCAAAGATTGCTTAAAAAATCTTTCTTAATATGAAAATTAGTTTTTTGATAATTTAAAACATAAAGACTATTTTCTAAAAAACCTTCACCAATAATCTTCTTAGTTTTCAAATCTCGAAACAAAACATTTTGAGAAGAAAATTTAATTTCACAATCTATTTCTCTTGAAAGTTTTCCAATAGATAATAAATTCGAGGTGCAATCTTTTACGTGCAAAACATTTTTAATTTCTTTAGAAAAAAGCTTGATAGAACCATAACCACAAATTTTCATTTTTTCACCATTTGCAACAAATACAAATTCTTGATTTTTGGATCGTTGATAATTATATAAAATATTTTTATTTCCAGTCATGTGATCGGTTGCACCTGAGTCTAAAATCCACCTATCATCATCATAATTTTTTGTTAGGTTCAACATTTTGAGTCCTAAATTGGTACATTTATAAGAACCATCATGAATTATTTGGTCTCCAGTGCCCATTTGATTTTTAACGGTGGCAAAATGATTAACATTTAAATCAACCATTGCTTCATTGGTCTCTGTAACCAAATTTTTGTAAGGAACATTAAGCTCACCATGTTTTAATTTACTGGACTCGATCAAGTGATGAGAGGAATTATTAATATTCTGGGCCTTACCAAGCCCATCTGAATAATTATTAAAAATGGGACCTTTGCGACTTAGAAGGGATAGGATAGCCTCAATTAAATCCAGACGTGCTTTGGTTGTACTTCTCGAATCTGAGCCGTCCAGATGCATAGCTGAATCTATTTGGTTTTTCTTTTCCTTCTCCCCCTTTCGTGAGCCCCTCTTTTCCTCTCTTCTATTGCCATGGCCGCCGCGTCGGCTTCTTGCCTCTTCCTTGACTGGACGAAGATACGGGTGCAGAAACCAACAAATATCCCTCGTATGACCGGTTTTCTTGCAATTATTGCACCGGTCAGTGTTGTTGGCTCCCCGCTCTACTCCGTCTCGGCTGAGATTAGGGTTCCGATTTGCTATTTTATTGGCGGCCATCGCCTGATTGTCTTTCTTCTCTTCGTGTGACTGAGTGCCGCAATGCTTTATGGCCTCTATGATTGATAGAGAAGTTGGTCTAGAGTTGCAAGAGTTTTGGTGTTGATCAGAATCCAGCTTGTTATCCAAGCCGATTATGGACTGGTTCTTTTCGCCTTTCATGGCAACCAGGTCAGTCGATTTTGTTGGATTTGGTTTTGTCGATTTGTCACTGTCGGACAACGACACTATTTGTGCCCATGAGAGGCTATATCTGTTGGTTTCTATTTGTGTGGGATTCAATCTCTTTGATTCCGGCATCTTGTCGGAATTGGTAATTTGTTTTGCAGAAGCTTTCATGGATTCAATCGCTCTGATACCATGTTATGAAATGAGACACAGAATGTGGATTTATGAACAATGAGCTTTTCTTATTGATTGTTGTTATTTTTTCTTCATTTTACATAATTGAGTACATGGATATATATAGAAGCACAAGAGTGTACCGTTATCCTACCGTTGGAAATTCCTAACGTTACAATTGTACAATTTTACCATTTTACCCCTAACTACTTTTGTTATTTTTAACACTGAGAGCCAATCTAAACAATGTGACCCTCATATTGCACCGTTTTACATCTACGACCTACCTGACCGGTTCAATGAGGCACTACTTAAAAACTGTAGCAACCTTGATCCATGGAGGGATATGTGCCCTTATGTTGAAAATCATGGTATGGGCCAACCATTCCACGAGTCGAGCTGGTACAACACATACCAGTTCACCGCCGACATGTTATTCCATGCACGAGCCATCAACCATCCCTGCCGTACATATGACATATCTTCTGCACTCACATTCTATATCCCCTTCTATGCGTCTCTCTATGCACCATCAGTTTTCAATGAGAACAACTTGACTCGGCGCGATGCGATGGCTGTGGACTTGGTTGATCACATATCGAAGTTTCCAGCCTTCCAACAGCATGGCGGTAAGGATCACTTTTTAGTGAGCGGACTTATGGCATGGGACTTCCTACGGTCCCCTGACCAAAAAGATGGGAAGGCATCTCGTTCAAATAATCTTCTTAACCTTCCGCAGCTTTCCAACATCTCCATACTCATCATTGAACGCAACCCGTATCATGGGGACAATCAATTCGGCATTCCTTATCCCTCATACTTCCATCCACAGTTGAAGGATGAAATAACAACATGGCAGGAGGAGGTGCGCCGCTCGGAGAGAACTCATCTATTCGCCTTTGTTGGCGGGGCACGTCAAAAAGGGCATGGTTCAGAGAAGTATAGATCGGCAGTGATTAGCCAGTGCAACCAGACTGAAAGCTGTCTGCTTCTCTTGTGCAAATACTGGGTATCTGCATGGGATGCTGCAGATGAGATATTGGGGGCAATGAAAAGGGCCCGCTTCTGCCTTCAGCCACCAGGAGACACTTCGACACGTCGGTCTATTTTTGACTCGATTTTAGCTGGATGTGTACCAGTGTTTTTCACAGACTTGACAGCTTACTCACAGTATGCATGGTATATCCCTGAGAGGAGAGAGGATTGGTCAGTTTTGATTGGGCCAGATCAACTCAATCGAATTGAGGATGTGCTGTCACAGATCCCGGAGAAAGAGGTTGAACGAATGAGAGAAGTGGTCATAGGAATGATACCGCAAGTTACATACATGCACCCTAATGCATATTCAACGGAAATCGGTTTCCGGGATGCAATTGACATAGCACTCGTTGAGCTAACCAAACGGGTGAGACAAATCAAGGGCGGCACCAGCGCTGCTTCGGCAAATTATACGTAGTGTTACAAGCAAGGAAAATTAGTTACCATATATATCCATCTTGACCTTGGAAATGGGATGTAATTTATTTGATATAGATGGCATAATTTGCAACTTTTTTAATATCATGTTCTTTTTTCAGGGCCGGAAAGAACATGATATTCAAAAAGTTTTTCATTAAGAAACGGAATGTAATTTATTGCTGTATATGTGTTACCAAATCAGGGCGTCCGAGACTCCGAGTATATAACGATACGGAATTGCTTAATTCTTCTTCTTTAGCACCCGCACTGTGAGGTTTTCATTAGAGAAATGATCAAACTTTCATTAGAGAAATGATCAAACTTCATAATCATGTATTCATGTGTTTCTTTCGTTCTAACTAAAATCAAACAAAATTGGCAACTATGCATATTATTATTGCGACGCTAATTACGTTGGGTAGGCATCTACTGACATGACATTACAAGAAGGATAATTTTAGTAATGCTCAATTTTTTTTTTCATTATGTTTTTAAATATCGAGCAACTTTTTGATATACTTGCTCTAATCTATTAATATAAAATGTAGTAATGTGCTACTCATAAATTTTTCTAGTGTGTTAGTACAACTAAAAAAAGATTTAGCAAATTGGTAATTTTCTCACTAAATCTCAAATATTTTCAAAATATAACTGACCAAAAATTGTCTAGTAAGAAATCTTACAATTTATCAAACTATAAGAGTATGTGAAAAATCCGGTAAGGAAAACTGCGTAAAAATCAAACTTTCTTGTAGTGCATTTTTTTTTCAAAAAAATTATTAAACAATAAAAATTTGAAAAATCATTGAAAAATTTAAATTTTCTTTTTCTTTTTTTTGTTTTTATTTTTGTGTATACGCTTGTCGCAAAGGCATTGGATCCATATTTTTGCAAAGGCGTTACTCCTACTTTGGAGTTTGCCCAAGGAAGCTGACAAAACAAAGTGGGGCTCTGGTTAAATGATACGAATCAATGTTATTTTTTAAATCTTTAATGGAATCGAAAGTCATTCATCAAGGAGAATACTAAATAAAACAGTTTTTATAATTTTTTATGTTTTTAATATTAGTCCACGTATTATCATTATTATTATTATTATTATTATTCACAAATATTCAATTGAATATATTAAAATAAAATGATTAGAGAAAATTTATTATGCAGCATGGTGATAGAGTCTTTTGTGCACCACGGCATTATTGGTTGGTATTTTTATAAATTAACAAATCTAGTTTAACCAATCCAATATACATATTGAAAATCTCATGGCAAAACAAAATTTTTAATTTTTTACTTTTTTACTTTTTTTAAAAAAAAAACTTGTCATTTTGTATACAAACTAATATAAAATATTTCTAAAAAGAAGAAAGTATAAGAAAACTTGAAGAAATTAATTAAAGTTCTAGAAAATATATTAAATTTGGTTTGCTATGAGAATTCAGTATGTAGATTGGTTTGATTATATTACATATGTTAATTTGCAAAAATAATGACAAAAATGATCATGATGCACAAAAGGGTCTAAGCATCATGCACAACAAATTATCTCAAATGATTATCCATTTTTTGACTAAATAATATGATTAATAAAATTTGATAATTCTTTAATGCTTGAAAAAAATCAATTTTTTTTTTTCATATATGATTATTAGTAACATTCTTTATTAAAAAAAATTGCAACTAAGATACTTGATCAAGTCAAATTTTAGTAAAATAAATTAAAATAAGTAATAGGTTATTTTGCTGAAAACAATGAAATGAAGGTTATCGGTGAAAAAAAAACAATCAAATTGTTAATAATTTGATTACATTTATTAGCTGATAACCTTCATTTCTTTATTTTTTTATAAAAATATCCTTTTTACTTTTTCTTATAACATAAATTGGTTCAATTTTTCAAATAAATAATAAGTGAAGTCAAATGAAAATTTGATTACATATATAAAGAACAATCGAATATTATTAATCATATCATTTATTATCAATATGGCACACATGACCATTGAATGCTGCTACACATCTTAGTCTAGTTCGTGCAATTCATGCAGTAAGTTGAATAAGAAAAGAATGAAAGAAGCAAACAAAATTTGTAACTCAATCATCATTTAGAAAACAACATGAATCCTCTGTCAAATTATATGTCATAATATATAATTAATATTCCCCCGCAAATAGGGACTATGCACATGAAAATGTTATCAAAGTCAAATGGGCAACAATTGGATAAACTAGTTGACGATCTAAAATCTGTACTCTGCAGTCGTTAAACCCCAGCCGACATGCATATGGTCGCGTGTGCCTGCTAATTTTCACACTTTATTGGGTCCAGAATCCCGATGCCTTTAATTTTCTACTCAACTCGAAATTTGAATTAGGAAATATACTTGATGTGATCGTGATACTATAATAAGTACAAGTTGGCACATAATGGCAAGTTTTTCTATAAAACCTGCATTTGTTAATTTGGGAGCAAGCAAACTCTGTCGGTGCTGTATAAATTAGTATCATAACGTAACTGGGTACATAAATTTACTGAACAAATTTAATCTATAATAAAGCAGCAGAGATATTTCTATTTTCACTTGGCAGGTTTTGTTTCAGTACTGTAATATATATTTAATGAGATAAATTAATGAAGGTTCTTAGCGGGATTCCATGCCATGTTATTTTGCACAACGGGGACGATACAAGATTGAGGGAAGTACCAGAAGTACAGGAATGTAGATTTAGAATAGAAAGCTTGCAAGGCAATGTTTCACTCAGACATTTATTTAGAGTAACGAATAATGCACTGTACAAACTGGAAAATTTGACGCAGTTCTCAGGCGTGTAACCTTGTTTCATAATAAGGTTTTACATCAACTCAGTTAATTAATGGAGCAATTAGAGCTTAGCCCGAAGCTACCAGTTCTTTTCTTTTCTTAGAAATTGATAATGTCCGCGTGCAATGTGTTTAAATGTCGATTTTCAATTTCAAAATTGCCCGTTCAGGCTGCTCTCAATGTCATTTTCTTATTTATTTTTTTTAATATTAGTTGGCGAGAGCTATGTCATTTTTTTTTTATTAAAATGTTATTTTTATTTAGAAATTTATCAACTATTTTCTTTTAGATATTTTTTGAAAATAAATTAGGGCAAATCTTTTCGTACCCCTCAAAAACTGCTAAATTGGTTTTTACCCCTTTGGAGGGAATATTCCCTGCGAATTATACTAAAGTTACTCCAATTGTGTACCCAGGTTATCAATTAAATAACTTTTCATTTTTAATTTTTAGAGTAGTATTTTATAATGTTTTTAGTGTCTTCTCATATCACCGTGTTTACCCGCGATCTTCCCTCACTCTAGGTACTGTACGGCAGGGTGATTCTTTTGGTTCTCCTAAAACTTTTGAAAATTTCAGACTTTAAATTAATATTCTCAAGTTGATTAATTATCAATTATTATCGTTATTTTCAAGTCATGAACAATTTTAAGGATTTTAGTATAATTTTCCCCTAATTACCGTCCTAGAATATAAAGAACTTAGAAAGCCATAAATAATTTTAAGAAACAAACCTCGCTCTGATACCAAAGTGGAAGCAAGGAGGAATTGATCGACTTCTAAACACGGACTACAAAGAGTGCTGGCTTAGAAGGTTTTAAGAATTACTTAGAAAAGAGAATTTTATTGATAGATATGTTACAGAAGATAAGAGTTATTGGGTGTAGGAAGATGTCCTTCCCAATGACTCATGGTGAGCTTATATAGAGGTTTCCAAAAGAATTTCTATTATTGCCGGGTGCACTTATCTGAGCCCCATCGTCACAATAATTAGACTCCTTTTTCAATGCTCTTCTGCTCAACAAACGCACTAACCAATAATGCATATAAAACAAAGCCCACTTAATCAATAATGCGCATAAAAAGTTCGCCAAGTGGCGCACTAAAATATTCCACACCAGATACAATCATGCTTTGTGCAATAATGCACCGAAAGCTATCTACTTTAGTCAGTGGTTACACCGAAAGCTATCCACTTTAGTCAGTGGTTACATTATTGAGGCTAAAGGTGCACTTATTCTTAGAAGCGAGTGCATCTGACAGCTCTGTCCACTGCTGCCAGAGCACCTTCAACTGCATTGATACCTTCTTGATTAATTGGTATCATGTCTGTGTGCCAGCAATCACTCCTTCGGTAGGGTTCAAATATTTTAAATTTTTCCTTCGCCATTGCAAGTAGTAGGCGAAGTTCTTGTTCGGCACGTTGGGCTTGTCTTTTGAAGTCTTCTTCTAATGAAACTGTTATGGCATGACGCTCATTAGTTGACATACTTCGTGTTTTTAAGAAATGAATTGCATCCTCAAACTGTTTAAGCTCCCCTTCCATCTAAAACAAACAAAATAGAAAACTTAAATAAGTAATATAAAAGACAGTTTTCCGTAGATTACTGCCAAAGATCAACGGTTTTCCATAGATTGCCGTCAGACCTAAAAACACAAAATAAATTTTAAGAAAATATTTGGATTTTATGGGTCCACCATGCTTCAACACAAAGAACTGATTTTATCAGTTAATTGTGCCAATTCTTCAAGGACTCTGATGTCGCTGGAATCCTTTATTTCCTTGAAAGAATCCTCTAAATGTGACATAAACAATTCCACTTGTTCATGGATTCTTTCTATGTATGCTAGCTTCGTTGTTAATCGAGATAATGCATCAGCTAAGCAATTCATCTTTCCATCAATATGTTCAAAATTAATTTGAACACCTGTCCCTGTGACGTAATCAACAAAATTTATCCACCTAACCCTTGATGGTTTATTTTGGGCTGACTTATTGAAAAATGATATTATTGCTTGGCAGTCAGTCCTCAGTGTTATCTCCTGTTGATCAAGGTAATGGATTTTTAGTGCCTTCAGCGTCTCCATGCATGCATGTATTTCAGCATCAATAGTTGATTTGATCACCGGGAATTTGCCACTTGCGTAGGCACAGATCTTTTCTATAGATCTGGGGCCATGCTTCTTTGGTTTTCATTTGCATATGCCACCCCATCCTTCCATGCATCCGTCTGTTTCTAAAATGATATAGCTCCCTGTTGGTGGAAGCTCCAAATCTGGCAAATTCTGCACTTTCTCCTTGATTTTTCTGATTAGTTCATAATCAGATGGCTTGAGGCGCTTGTCTCCATGAGGGCTAGTTTTTGTGTACAAGGGACCTAAGAGAGTCCCAAGTTTCGGAATGTAACTTCTGGCATAATTGAGTATGCCTAAATATGCCCTGAGTCCGGCCTTTTCTTTTAATTTTTCCTCATCGAAGGAAACAATCTTCTTTATGATATGGTGCTGGAGTTTTATCTTGCTTTTCCCAATGATAGCTCCAAAGAATTCAATCTCTCGAACTGCAATTTTCATTTTGTTGGAGAGAGAACGAGACCCCATTTCTCACAAATTTCTAGCATTTTTCTGAGGTGATCGGCATGTTGTTGTTCATTCTCAGAAAATACCAGAATATCATCAATATACACTGCTATGAAATCTTCAGTACAGCAAAACACTGGTCCATTTTTCTTTGAAAAATAGCAGGTGCATTCTTCAATCCGAATGGCATGACGAGCCATTCATACAAACCACTGGGGACCACGAATGCAGTCCATTCGATTGATTCAGGTGCCATAGCCACCTGATGAAATCCACTCTTTAGGTCGAACTTCGAATAAATCTTACTGTGGCCGACCTTCTTGAGTATGGTGTTGATGCCTGGGAGGCTGTACTGGTCTTTATGAGTATTGTCATTTAGGGACCTGTAATTGAACACCATGCGTTCCTTGCCTTTGACTTCTTTGCCCGTAACTGGGTCAATGGTAGTTCCAGAGTTAACCATTATGGCCATGGTTCTGTGCCTGCTCTTGCTTGGCCTGATTACTCCAAGTTGTAGTAACGGCTTGGTATGTTTGTCGAATTGTTCCTTCATTTGTGGCGTCACATGCTTCAGTGGTTTATCCTGAATCTGTAGATCAAGATTTATGATATCAAGCGAACATGTAACCTGATTTTTTGACCAATGCTTCAAGGAATTTTCTCCAATAAATCCCTGATCTTTGAGTCTATCTAATAGAGGTTTGAACCTTTCTTTGAATTGTTGTGACTCTTGTTCCTGATGGTAGGCTACAGCTTCTCTGACTTCAATATATTCTAAGCCCGATAAGTCGAGCTCAGGTATTGCTGCTTGCACCACCTCAGCATCCACTGTGGTTGCTATTGTTGTGATATTTTTGTAGAAAATTACATTCTGTCCTTCAATACGCAAACCACCTTGCATGGATCGGATAAAATTGCACCCGATCAGCATCTGAACTCCCTCCTTCTTTCCCATCGAAAAAGAATAAGTGAAGGGAATTCTGAACCTATTCGACTCTATCATCGTGTTGCCATTTTTGAGCTTAAGGCTGGCTATTTGAGTTGAGTTTACCCCATTTATCTGTATGGGATAGGCACTTGGTTCTAGCGCTTCTTGTGGTACAATCTCCTCGTTGACACAGCAAACAGTTGCTCCTGTATCGAGGATTGCTTGGACTTTGAATGGTTTTACGCCTGAAATTTCAAAGATTATCTCCATGTTGTAGAGTCTATTTAAGACTCTTTTTCCTCTGACAGGATCTTGGACCACTGTGTTGAACCGTTCGATTTCTTCATCAGAAATTGCATTGGCAGAAGCAATTCTGAGAGCCCCGTTTAGATTTTTCGGTTCCATTTCAATTTCCTCGTTCACCTCTTCATCTTCAAACTGTAATTTGGTTTTTCCTTTTTCTTTTCTCATTAATTCATCAAACTCAGTTTCAAGATCCTCTGTTTTAGCTTCAAACAATTGTTGTTTGAGCTTTTCATTTTCTGCCAAGAGGTACTGTACATAGGATATCAGCTCGTTGATTAGCTGATCTTTGCTGTCATAGGGTGCTATTGGTTGCACCCTAGCTCGTATCCTTCTGCCTAGCCTGAACCTTGAACACATGGGACACACTGTCAGGCGGCAGTCTTCACAGTGCGCCCTTGTTGATTCAGTTGTCAATTCTTTACACATTGAGCATTTCTCATGCCCTGCTGGAACTGAATCATTGTCCCTCTAATTATGATGACAGTTCTTTTGATGATCAGGCAGTTGTATGTGAACTCACCAGCTTGGCTGTTCTGCCTGCATCATGAATGCTTGCTCGCCAAATGGTAGTTCATTAATTATAGCTGAAGCAACATTTCCAACTTCTCCTTCAGATAGTGAACATATTGCATCACTATCTGGCTCGTTGATGTCAACTGAGAGAACATCCCAGCTATCTGACAGCTCCATATTTTCAACAATAGCTGCCCTGGCAATGTTTCATGTTTTGCGCTTACACTCTCGCGCAAAATGTCCTTCCTCTCCACAAATGAAACATTTACATTTGCGGACTTTATCAGCATGCTTCTTCTTGAAAACCCGCACATGAGATTCATGCGGTTTGCCCTTATAAGTTTTGGACTTGCGGAGTCCATACTTCTTTCTTTCTCCTCCATAGTAGCCAGGTAATGGAATTTTGTTACAGAAAGAAAGATCTTTCAGGCTCCTCTGAAGTGCAGCTTGTTTACACCTTTCAGCCAGGTATTGATATGAGAAATTTATTCTAGGCATAACGCCAATTGCTGCTCCAGGATACTTATCTGAAAATTCCTTTTCCAATTCTTGGCCAATTAGAGGTGGTATTTTTCTGAAGAATTTTTCCGAGAGTTCTGAGGAAATGTACATTCTCCCGGATTTTGCTGTAAGGATCTTATAATCATTCATATAATTGAATAGATCCTTAACATGGTGGCATGATAATCGTTCGAGATCTTGATATGCTCGAGTCTGCTCTTCAGTAGATCCTTGATATGGATCTTCTAGCAATATCATTCTCCTGATGCTGGAGATGACATTTTGGGGATCATCTGCCACTGCTATCAGCTCCTCATACTCTTGGGGATATGTCATTCTCCATTGAATAAACATCTTTTTCTCTACATCCCCAAGTAGATTTTCAATGAAAATCACTTTACTCTTATTGTCTGTCCAATTGCGGTCATTAACCACATTAAGAGTAATTGATTCCCATCGGGATATTACATCACTGTACTGCCCAATATCTTCTGGAAGCACAAGGATTGCGCCTGTGTCGCCTTAGGCGTCTGGAAGATTAAATCTCTCATTATGCTGTTGTGCATATCCTCCTTTGAATTTGCCAATATGATCTCTGATTTCATGAACAGTTGGTATTGGCGTTGTTCTTGATGTGCTTGCTGGTGGGTAATTAACAAGACCCATTACTGGTTCTGTTGGCCTTCTGTTGGTAAGAGAACTTTCAGCTGTCGAAAAAGCTGATTCCATCATTTTTGATGAGGCCTTCATTTTAGGGTATTCTAATTCTGATTCTTCTGCCACAAATGCAAAATGATGTGACAACGACAGTTTATTCCCACCACCTTCCAGGGCGAAAGGATTGAGCCATTCCTCTTCTGACTCGTCCTCTTTAGATTCATCCCAGATTGGACAATATTCTGGCATTGCTCTTTCTCTGGGCAATGATGCCAATAGCTAGATTGACTCCAACTCTTCTTCAAATAATATTTCTACATCCTCGGTTGTAATCATCAGGGTCATCTCTTCATCTAATATTTCTTCATCATTAGGCCCTACAACTGCTGGTTCGGCTGGTGCAGTTGTTGAGTATCCTCCAAATCTAATGGCTAATGAGCCATCAGCTCTAGATCTGACTCGAATAGTTTGTGGATGCTGTACTTCTGGAACTGTTGGTGGCCTGATTATCCATTGACGGCCTCTCAGTTCTGCTGTTGAACGCAGTTGTCCTGGTATAGCTCTTATGCCTCTGCTTGCTAAATGCTCAGTTACACTTTGGACATTATACCGAAAGTTTGTGTGGCTGGTATTTGATAATCTCCCGATTAGAGATCGAGAAATCAAGAGATTACTTTCTCCACCGCGCCATGATTCATACCCATGAGTTTGTATAACCAGTTGAATGTGGTTATAAAAATCATGAATACTAATCATCATGTCGGGAACTGCATACGCCAGTTATGTATTATCTGTTAAGTCCATTTCCATGGAACTTATCATTGAAGTATCATTTCCCCATCTTGTGTCTCGCAACACAACCAGAGCATTTACCCCTGCATTTCTTCTGTGCAGGGCGTATAGCCTGAACATCACAACACCTATGTGCAAGTGTTGTAATCCTTCATCTACAAGTCTGTTGTAGCTTTCTTGAGAGATAAAGGGGATTTCCCTTTGATCTCCAACCACCAAGATTCTTTCATCGGAGTAATGTTGATACACTCGATGGTTTCTCTCGCTCTATCCGGCCTGGTATAGTGTCTCTGCCGGGACTTGTTGTGCTCTGCGGAACTGTGAGATGCTCAGTTCTGCATCTGGGCTGAGCTGAGACTCCAGTGTCCTTCTGTATTGCCTCCTTCCTAGCAATCTTCTTTGAGCCTCATACCTTAACCGACTTCCGAGTCTGTAACTCCGGATTTGATCATCAACATTCGGTATTTGGTTGTCATGGCCTGATACAGATGGTCTACTCACTGTTTCAGATTGAGTTCGACTCATTGTATCTTTTTCTTTTCTTCTTCGTATATTTTCTTTGGATCACGGTATACGAAGAATTTGCCTGTTGTAACTAGCCTTTTTGAGGTTGAAACTGGACCAAGACTTAAGCTTTTGAGTTGGTTTTGAATTTGTTCAAGGGCCTCGGATGTGTATGTCCCTTCAGGGGCTTTTGCTCTCTTGAGTTCTCTTATCTGGTCCTTGCAATTTTCA
Source organism: Rhynchospora tenuis (assembly GCA_027725995.1). Lineage (NCBI taxonomy): Eukaryota > Viridiplantae > Streptophyta > Magnoliopsida > Poales > Cyperaceae > Rhynchospora > Rhynchospora tenuis. The sequence goes on from CM050888.1 coordinate 54,332,037, forward strand.
AGTTCTTCTTTGATTTTAACAAGCAGCTGAATAATTGTATTATTCTGCTTGATAATTGTTGGAGGACCACCCCTTTGTGTTGCCTCAATTGGTTTAACGAAACCAAGGGCCGACTCTTCAATTGACTCAGTTGCTCGCAAAGCTTCTTTGTATATTGAACTTTCAGCAGTAAGACGCCAATCGCTCATAAAGAAGGAGTTATTACGGGTTTATTCTTAATTTCTAAATGACTTTTTACTTCAAATATTCTAGGCCGACTTTTCGGGTTCAATTATACCATTTATGATTTTTTAGTTCTTTAACTCGAATACTCTTAATTACACCTCTGGTCTTTCTTGGGGACAGTTTTTGGGTTCCTAAAGCACTTTAGGGTGGCTGGAGGGGCAAATTCCTAATTTCCTCATTTTAGAGGGGCACAGAATCAATTATCCCAAATAAATTTAACTAAGAATTATGGATAACAAAAATTCGAAAATATCTCTATTATTTATAAAGCACGTAAGCACGTGTTCAAAGACTCAAATAATTAGACCAAAATATAAATAAATTTGTTTACTGTGCAATCTAGCAGCAATTGATTGTTTAAACCAATTGCCTACTCGCCTCGCCTCGCCTCCTATATTCTCCTCTTTAGTCTTGACACACCAGATTCCTCCCCCACTGTGCTCAGTCCCTCCCTGTCGTCCGATCGGTTCTGTTAGTTAATCGTGCCCCTTGAGCTCCAGTATCGCTGTCGTTGAGTTTCTCAGTCGAATGTTCCGCTTAATCGTGCCCTTGAACTCCCCTATCACTTTGCTCCACCTCCGCCTCTATCTCCCATCTAATCAACAGATACGACCGGCGTCGTGTGCTTCCGCCTTTGCCCCTATCTCCGTCAAGGATGGCAGCTTCAGGCTCCTCTTAGTCTCTAGCGACGACATTCTCAACAATCTTTCTCAAAGCAACAACATTGCGTCAAATCACTCTAAGCCAGTCGCAAATGCAATTGAGGCTTGAGGTATTGTGCATCAATTCGAAGATGCTGCTTTTTAATTTTAGTAATTCTTAGTTGTTTGTCAATAAGTTCCGTGTCTTGTACTTTAGGATTATCACTTAGAGTGGTGGACTGACAAATAGTGGTTGGGTGGACTTCTTATCTTAATCGAAGATTAGAAGATAATATACAAAGTCCAATTATATTTTAGGCTTTAAAACCAAATTTAGATGAAATATTCATGCGTCTCAGATATTAGAAAAAAAAAAAAAAAAAACCATCTGGTTGCAGTAGAGGTTTGTTCGGTATGCACTTGGTTTTTCATTTTAACAAGTTACCACATAATTAGATTTTCAGTAAAATATTTTGTTAGTTCCACTGTTGTGAATAATGTGTTCTAAAAATATTATGGTTGCATCCTAATTGGATTCATCTGGAGACTTTTGAAATAATCTTTTTTTTTTTCAATATTTTCTTTCTGGAAAAAAATTAAAGGGGCAACTTTTGAGTTTGTGTGCTTTCTTTTTGTATAGCAACTTTTTAGTAAGAGGCTATATATATCTTTACATTGATCTTGACTGCACATATAGGCATACATAGTCAGATACAAAATAGATATCGGTGATATGCCATTAAACAATTCAGAAAATTTTCAATTTGTTCAGCCATGGTTTTGGTTACATAATTAAAATATAGATATCGGTGGATGAATTTCTCAATATTAGCTTCTATCTTTTTTGCTTTCTATTTTGACACAGTTCATAGCGTTTGACAGTGCCGCCATTGTAGCCACATTGTCTCTTTTCTGATTTCTAACAATTTGCTCCAACCTTGAAATGGTGACCGCTGTTGTATTGCCCTAGAAGGCGTTTGGCAAAATGCCCATGCAGTCAGAGCACACAGACTGGTAATTACTTGGTTCAAATCCTTTGGTTTTATTTGATGAAGTTCATTATTCAACTCCCAGACAATCTATGTTTATAACATCAATCAAGTTTTGTGCTTTGCTCAGATATTCATGATATATTTAATTAATCAAAAAGTGGTTGATTTGGCTTAGCCACTATTGTTTTTGAATTTTACTTTGATTTTAACTTACTTTTGTCCCATTTAGCAGTTCTTCGAGTTTGTTCCATTTTGGCTCAGTTTAGCAGACCAATTTGCTCAATTGAGTACTAATGTAATTTAAGATTAAACATTTTTGCCTTTCTCATAGGAAATGAATTTAACCAACAATCCATTACGGAATGTGTTTCTGCTGATGCGAAAAAAGAGAATAGGTGGACTTCCAGTACTAGATGCAAGTGGCATATAACCATGATGCACAGTAGTACCTCCCAAATCCTAATAGCTCCCAAAACTGACACAGGTACCTTAATGATATTCATACTCATCACTTTTTAATTTTATTTTCCCCTTTGTGTTTGTATTATTATTGCATATTGAATATCAAATTGAACATTTGTTTTTCCTTTTAGATGTTCTGAACACATTTTGTTATGGCAAGGATTTCTTAAACAATTTTGATTGCCAAAAATATCCACATGCCTTAAAAAGCTGAGAATACTCAAATTCATGCTTCATTAGAAAACAATGATGCTTTTTATATGTGTGGCAGTGCTTATTTTTTGGATATTATGAAAATAATAATTGATTAGTTGCTTCAGCACTCATAAAACAATACTTATTTAGATATCAAAAATATGTTTAGCATTTTTTCTTCACAGCTATGCATAATGCATGCCTCATTTTCGCTCTTTTGTTCTTTACAACCTTTTTTCCAGTTCGTGCAGTTGGTGTTGCTGTGCAGCATTTCAATTTTTTTAGACCTTTACCTCTGTGCTACCTACCAGCAAAAAAAAAAAAAAAAAAAAATTAATTGCTGTTTTTCGAAAAGAAATCCCAACTTCTGTTTACGAAAAAACCCTTGTGGCTGGTAAAACATAGGAATAGCTTTCCAATTTTGCCCCTAGATTCATATGGTTTTCCTATACCAGTGGAGTCTATAACAAAAGCATAAATGGAAATCTAGTTGATTTTTCCCTATAGGAATCATCTAACACATATCTGCTATTAATACTGCTATAGACCTTTTAAAACTCTTATAGGCTTAAGTTTACTAACTATACATTTAGTCCCTCAGTTCAACCTCTCATTTTTCTGTTTATGTTTGGAACCATCTTAATAGCCACAGAATGTTTTTGTAGGATCCATTGGAATGCTTAAAAAATAAGTGGTTCTTTTTTATAATAAATATCAATAGAGCTATCTTATTAGAATTAAAATCTGTCTAGCATGAACACCCACAGTATGGTTATACCGTTATAAACATATTTTTTATAGCCTCATATTGAAATTTTTAGATTGAATAGATTTTTAAAAGTACACTTAATAATTTTAAAATCCATTACAAAGACCTAAGCACCAATTTACTCAATTCTCATTTAAAGGAGATAAATTCTGCATTTTTACCCCTCCAATTTTCGTTGTTCACTAACAACAAAATATTCAACATGCAAAAGTCCCACTTACCAGTTTAACCAGTTTTAACTGTTTTGCTCAGTCATCATTGCACTAAACTACATGCCTTGGCTGTACCACTAATTAGCATTTTGGATCACATCCTCTTTCTGGAGCAATTCATAACTTTTGGGGCAATCCGCACTGTGACTCTTCATATAGATAGTAGTTTATCAAACCAATGATACTTTTGTACCAGATTATGGATATTCAACTGTCCATGATGTTTTATTTAAAAGAAATGCAACCAAGCATCACTGTATACAATTGAACATCTATATTTCCTATATTTCTTATATTTCTTATCTTACGATATGTAACCATATGTATGTATATTTCTTTTCTTAGGATTGTAAAGCTAGCAAACTTGACAGTTGGGTGGCTTCATTTTGCATGTGAAACTATATTCACCTTGCTTAAATAGAGTATTCCTGTTTAAAGTCTTCATGAAGCACTTCCAATAAATTAAGGTTCAACTTTCATCGAGCGAAGCGCGATGTTATTGGTAGTCGTTATCAAAGTCAAATGGACAAATAGTTGACCATTTAAAGTCTGTACTCTTTACGTAGTCGTTAAACTCCAACGGACATATAGTCACATTTGCATGCTAATTTTCACACTTTATTGGGTCCAGTCGTCCAGAATCCCGAAGCCTTTAGTTTTCAATTCAACTCGAAACTTGAATTGGGAAATTTATTTGATTTGATGGTGGCACTATAATAAGTACAGGTCGGCACATAATGGCAAGTTTTTCCATAAACCTCCATTTGTTAATTTGGGAGCAAGGAAAGTCTGTCGGTGCTGTAAATTAGTATCATAACGTAACTGGTTACAGAAATTTACTGAACAAATTTAATCTATAAAGCAGCAGAGAGATATTTCTATTTTTACTTGAAACGTTTTGTTTCACTGTAATTTATGTTTAACGAAATAAACTAATATTTTGCACAACGGGAGATGAAATGCGCATAAAGATTGAAAGAAGTAGCGCAAGTATAGGAATGTAGATTTCGAATAGTAAGCTTGCAAGGCAATGTTTCACTCAGACATTTGCATAGAGAAATGAATGATGCCTCGCACAAACTGACAAGGTTGATGCGGGACTCGGGCGTGTTTCATCAAGGCTTTCTATCAACTCAATTAATGGAGCAATTAGTCCTAGACCGCTAGACCCTAGCCCGAATCTACCAGTTCTTTTCTTTTCTTAGAATTGTTATATGTTTTTAGTGACGTCGCGATATACTGCTTGCATGTAATTATGTTTCTCCTACGGGGTGAAGACGTACTCAAAGGATGTGTGTATGTGTTGGGGTGGGTGGGTGGGGGGGGGGGGGGGGGGGGGGGGGGCATGAAGGGAAAATATTTTATTTCAAGAAAAATTTTGAATAGTAGTTTAGTTGCACTTTAATAGATTTTCCTTTGTATCACAAATCGAAGCAGGTTTTATATCAACTATATAGATAGCAGCAGCGAGCTAGGGGCTATTGTACGGGCTTTTCAATACTAATAATTGTTTTTTAAGAGTATCTTCTTAGTCAATATATAATTGTCAAAACCAAAGTGTTTTGAGAAAAGCAATGTATCTTGCTATTGACCCGGCACAAAGTCCTTGATATCTCTCTCTCTCTTTTTATTTTTTTATTTTCATTTCCTTTTGCGAAATAAATATAGTAATATACTAAATAAATGAAATTGGTATGAAATGAAATTTGTTAAAAAAGTACTTTAATTAAAAAGACTGCTAAATCGGTTTCAAACAATGTATTGAGCTTTGAAATATTGGGTTATCACTACAACCAATTAGGGCTGTAGTTAGATTTTTATTATTGGTGTTCAAGATTTGGTCGCCGTTGCTCATGGTGAGGATGGAGTAAGGTTTGAATCAATCAACAGTGTTTGGGGTAGCGGGGTTAGAGGGTTTAGTGGGGTTAGTGGGACTACCTCGAAAATCTCATTCCCTCACTATTCTACCTTGAAATTCCAAAAAGTACATCGAAAATCTCAAAATATAAGTTCTGTACCAATCAACGGTAGATTAAAGGTAAGAGAGATAGGTTCCGTACCGGTAACTCGGTACAAGAGAGAGAAGGTTAGGCTCGTGATACCATGTGACAAATAGTAATTAGATTGAGAACACACTTCCAGAAAGCACCCTTCCCTCTCAAGTTTTATTCATAAAAAAATTATATATCGTCAATTACAAAGACAAGGCCATGCATATATCCTGTACAGTGACCCACCTTTTCCTGTCTATCTATGCGCTTTCAATCAAAGCTCTTTTTTCCAAATTACATTCATTCCTTTTATTCCTAAATACACTTTCTATAATGCACAGATATGCATACAAGAAAAGATTACATAAAAAGTTTATATATGTGTACTAATATGGATCTGACGTAGCCCGTTCTCACAACATTCTATATTTAGTAATATATAAGAACTCGTATTGATTCATTACACATATGTACTGTATTTAATATTAATGGGCATTATGATCTTGATCTTTGGTAATGTTTAGGATGCTAACGTGAGATTAAAATGATATTCAGTTCAAAGGGTAATTCTGGCGTAAACTAATTCTGGGTAATTAAAGTACAAATAAGATTTTACTATAAGCATCGGAAACAATACCGTAAATATGAGCAGAAACAATATGTGCCTTCTATTTGTAAGTTGAGGATTTGAACAAATTGTAATAAACTTTTATGACTCTGTCACTCTGTACTTCTCAAATGGGACAATTCAAAGCGTACATCGGGAACAGTATATAGTGTACTGTGTACGTTGACATTGTTTTAAATTTTTAATACCAAACACCCAAAATATATTTTTCTTTCCCAATAGCCAATACCCAGCATCCAATATATTTTACGACTTTGAATGCAATCCTCATTTCTTGTTACAAGCATCGTCCCCAATTGTAGGCTTAGCCATGAACGCAAAAGTACTAACCTTTCTCGCTTTCTTCTCTATTGCATCCTACTTATTCTTACCCTATTACGGCTCGGATCTTGAAGCTACCCCAAACTCAGAAACGCACAAAACACAATCTCAATCCAATCAATGTGACCCTGATATCGCACCTTTTTATATATATGATCTACCCGACCGCTTCAACATGACGCTAGTGGCCCGTAATTGCAGCATCCTCAACCCATGGTTCAACATGTGCCCCTACTTTGACAACCAGGGAATGGGCCAACCGCTTGGCAAGCCGAGCTGGTACAATACATACCAGTTCAATGCCGACATGTTATTCCATGCACGGACCGTCAACCACCCTTGTCGCACTTACGATTTGTCCTCTGCACGCCTCTTCTACATTCCTGTCTATGCTTCTCTATTTGTGCATTGGTTTGAGAAGGAGAAAAACTTGACACAGCGTGAAGCAGTGTGGGTTGACTTCCTTGACCATATCTCGAGTCTTCCAACATTCCAACGGCATGGCGGTCACAACCACTTTTTAGTGAGCGGACTCATGGTGTGGGGCTTTATACGTTCCCCTGACCAGAAAGAGGGTGAATCAAGGTTCAACGATTTTCTTACCTTCCCACAGCTCGCAAATGTCTCCAAACTTATAATTGAACATGAGACGAATGCTAATGCCAAGAACTTTTTCGGCATTCCTTACCCATCTTATTTCCACCCCCAGTTAGAAGTGGAAATTACAATGTGGCAGGAAGAGGTGCACCACTCAGAGAGGACGCACCTTTTCTCCTTTGTTGGTGGGACTCGGCCTAAAGAACATGGTGCAAATAAGTATCGGTCGGCTGTAATTAGCCAGTGCAACAGGACTGAAAGCTGCCTGCTTGTCCAGTGCAAATATTGGGGATCTGTATGGGATGCAGTAGACGAGATACTTGGAGCTATGAAAAGAGCTCGTTTCTGCCTCCAGCCACCTGGTGACACTTTCACACGACGGTCAATTTTTGACTCGATTTTGGCAGGGTGTGTGCCAGTGTTCTTCACAGACAAGACAGCTTATTTACAGTATGAATGGTATATTCCAGAGAGGAGAGAGGATTGGTCAGTTTTAATTGGTCCAGATCAGCTCGATCGAATCGAGGAGGTGCTGTTGCAGATACCAGAGAAAGAGGTCAAAAGAATGAGAGAGGTTATCGTCGGAATGATACCTCAAGTTACGTACATGCACCCTAACGCTAGTTGGCCGGAGATTGGATTTCGTGATGTTGTAGACACTGCATTAGTTGAGCTAACCAAACGGGTGCGGCAAATCAATTAGCGAGGTGCTGGTGCCACTCGGAAAAATAATATGTGCTTTCTCAATTGATAGCACTTGCAAACAAAAAAGAAACAGACAAATTATGATCGAATCTGTGGATCGAATGAATGTTGGTGCAATAGATACTCATAAAATTTTTTTTTATTTTTTAGAGAGATGTACTTTTAGTTAGTTTCGATTTGTTGTTTTCAAAAATTCAATACAGCTGATTTCTCTCCAATAATAGATATTGACCCTGCTCCTGATAATATATTCATTTTATTCATTGGAATTTTCATATCTGTCAGGCTTTAATAAAGCTATATATCTGTGCGTACGCATGCAAAGGAAACATTTTTTTTTTCGTTTAACCATTTCGTTTCGGAGGAGCGAAATGGTTAATGAAACTATTTTTCTATTTATTTTGTTAACGAAACGGTGAACAAAAATCAAACTAGTTTTGTGGGATAAACGAAACAATTAACAAAATTGGCTTGTTTCATTTCGTTTATTTTCGTTGAACTTTTTTTTTGTATTTTTATGTATTTTTTTAAGTATTATGATAAAATTTTGATGAAATATTTAATGTGATATTCAGATGTATTTTGTGAGAATTTGATAATATCAATGATGTTTTTTTAACAAAGTTATTTTGTGAATTATTAATGATATTTAATGTGAAATTGCATGTGTATTTCTCTAAGTAATGAAAAAAATATATATTTTTTATCGTTTTGATCGCTCTTTGAAACGAAATCAACGCAAAGTTTTTTTTATTTTCTTTTGAAAAGTGAAACAATATTAACACAAATAAATTTTATTTTGTGTTATAAACAAGAGCACCAGAAATCGTTTTCACATCATTTTTCTGTTCTCCACTAAAAAAAACATCATTTTTCTGTTCTGTTCATTAAACAGAGCAAGCGTCATATATATGTTATAATACCAGCACCGTGGGGTTAAATCTTCCTGCGTATTAACACAACATTCACCAGTCTTTTAAATTCAACTACTTTCGTAACAAAATTCTCTGTGTAGAATATAAATTTTAAATTCAACCTATAAGTTAAATTCAACTACTATATAAATTTAAAAGCTGATTGCAAAGTTATATTAGAATATTTTATGTGTTTTGGTTGTGTTAATAGAGAGTTAGGCAATGATAAGAATATAAGATGTGATTCTGTTACGCAAGTAGGATGGTATATAATGAACAAACATATCGTCAATAAATAATTAATTGTATAATTAAAATAATTTCTCAGATGCGTTCGAGTAACTTACTCATAGGAGTACTGGATTCATTTCTAAGAAATAAAAAAAAAAATACAATTTCCGTATGTACCAACTTTTTTAAAAATTAGATGGATATGGCATCCTGTTTTATAAAATAACAAAAATGATTTCACTAATTAGATTTGAGTACGCGCGTACGAGAAAATGAGCAAGATTGAAATATGCATTCTATATTTAGTATAACTAAAAAGTCGTATTAATTAATAACACTTATATACTGTATTAATGTTAATGACAATATAATCTTGATCTTTGGTAATGCCAAGGGAAGATAGTGTGGAATTAACTTTATACTCAGTGCAAAGGGTAATTCTGGCATAAATTAATTCTAGGTAATTAAACAACAAATAAGATTTAATTGCCAGCATGGGAAACAGTACAATAGTAAAATTTGGGAATTACTTAGAGCCATCCTTATAGATATCATCATGTAGCATCCTTCTCCCTTCCCTCCCTCTCCCTCTCTTCCCTCTCCTCTTCAGATCCAACACAGATTCCATCCCATTCTAGCACCAGTTCCGCCCTAGTCTACTTCTGTCACCTTCTCCTCCCATTCTCTGCCACGTTCTCCACCCTTCTCTGCCCCAGTCTCCTCCGACACCTTCTCCTCCCCGTTCTCTTCCTCCCGCCTCTCGATCCAACACCATTCATCGATGGCTCCACCTCGATTCCTACTTCCACTTCAAGAAATCCATGTTAAGGAACAGTGAGTTGTTATAATAAGTGATAAACTAAGAAGCGAAAATGATCAATTTGTCGCAACAAAGGATCATCTTATAAGTGCATATATCAGATACGATAAGAGATCATCTTATAAATATAAATGATCGGATTGTCATTATAAGGGATTAACTTATAAAGTTTGACAGATATAATAAGTGACCATTTTAAAAGCATAAATTTTCAATTAGGTGTAATGAAGGATTTCCTTATTAGTGCATTTATTAGATGTAATAAGAGATCAACGTATTATCATAAATGCTCAATTAGTCGTAATAAAGAATCACCTTATTAGAGTGCATACGAGAATCGAGAACAAAAGAAAAGTAGAGAGAAGCACATCAGAAATGGAAAGGTGCATCCTGTGCGGTGCCAAAAATGAAAATTAGCTAGGGACGATGCATGTGAGACGGAGGGGATGAGAGGGTGGGAGCTGGAGTAAAAGAGAAATTAATGATGACACCAAAAAAGAAAAACACTCTTAAAATCCGATTAATGTCCTTTCTATTTTTAATCGGGATGGAGATTGCACCTGTAAGCCCCGATAAAAATTCGTAAGGTAAGGATTAATTTTCAGCTGATTTGACAAATTGCCTGGTCCGTTGGATTTTTTACAATAAACATGGGACTCTGTTCTCAAATGGGACTGTTAATTCAAAGTAAACATTGGGAATCACTTATAGTGTACCGTGTACGTTAAATTGTTTTAAACTTTTAATACAAGCGTCCAAAAGTTTTAATTTTTTATTTTTAATTTTTTGTGGCCGGTACCAACTACCAAGCATCCAATATATTAATTGTAAGATTTTGAATGCAATCCTCCTTTTTGCAAGCATCGTCGAAATATATTGTCGACTTAGCCATGAATGTAGAAGTACGTACCTAATTTCTTGTGTTCTTCTCTGTCGCACGCATCCTACTTATTCTTACCCAATTACAGCTCGAATCTTGATGTTCCCTCAAACTCCCAAACATACAAAACACCCGCCCAATCCAGACAATGCAACCATGATATCGCGCTTTTTAATTGCAGCATCATCAAACCATGGATCAACATGTGCCCATACCTTGACAACAGGGCATGGACCAACCACTTGGCAAGCCAAGCTGGTACATCACGTACCATTGACTGCTGACATATTATTCCATGCACGGGACGTACACCATCCCTGCCGCACTTATGATTTGTCCTTGGCACGCCTCTCCTACATTCCTTTCTATTCTTCTCTCTTTGTTCACTGGTTTGGTAACGAGAGAAACTTGACACGCCATGAGGTATTATGGGTTGATTTCCTGGACCATATCTGAAGGCTTCTGACCTTCCAACGCCATGACGGTCAATTGGTCATGACCATTTTTTAGTGAATGGAATGATGGTGTGGGACTCCATACATTTCCCCGACCAGAAAGGTGGCAAATCATTGCGCTTTAGTGATTTTCTTACCTTCCCATAGCTCACAAACGTCTCCAAACTTATCATTTAACGTGACCCTTACACTGACAAAAATCATTTTGGCATTCCTTATCCATCTTATTTCCAGCCCCAGTTAAAACCTGAAATTACAATGTGGCAGGAGAGGTGTGCCGGTCAGAAAGGACACGCCTTTTCTCCTTTATTGGTGGGGCTCAGCCTATAGAACATGCTGCAGATAACTACCGTTTGACTGTTATAAAGCCAGTGTAACAGGACTGAAAACTGCCTGCTTGTTCAGAGCAAATATTAGGGAGCAGTATGGGATGCAGTAGACAAGATATATAATTGGAGCCATGAAACGGGCTCATTTCTGCCTCCAGCCACCCGGTGACACTTTTACACGACGGTCAATTTTTTACTCAATTTTGGCTGGATGTGTACTGGTGTTCTTTACAGATGTGACATCTTACTTACGGTATACATGGTATATTCCAGAGAGGAGAGAGGATTGGTCAGTTTTAATTGGGCCAGATCAGCTCGATTGGATCGAGGAGGGTGCTGTCACAGATACCAGAAAAAGAGGTCAAAAGAATAAGAGAGGTTGTCATTGGAATGATACCAATAGTTATGTACATGCACCATAATGCTAATTCGTCAGATATTGGGTTCCATGATGTTTTGGACACTGCACTCATTGAGTTAACCAAACGGAAAATCAATTAGAAAAGTGCTGGTACCACCCAGCAAAATGATATGTGGTTTAATTCTCTGTTAGAAGTACTGGCAAAAGAAAGAGAGTTGATTATGTAGAGAATGAATTATGTTTGACAAATGTAGCTGCAATGGATGGCTTACGTATTTTTTAAGAAATGTACTTTAAGTTAGTACTTAGACTTAGTTTCCCTTCATTGGTTTCAAACTTTCAATATAGCTGATTACTTGTACAAGGACAGAATGCTAACCAGTACCTGATGTTATAAACTTATAATACTGGTTCATTTTATTAATCTGATTACTAGATTTCTGCAAACATAATTTTTGGTAAATAATTTTCTTGGTCCACGTCTTGTAATTATTATGGACTTGATGAGTAGCGCTACTATATAGTTAACAAGTTTTGTAAGAAATTTTATTGGTTTAATTTCAAAAAGTTGTCAAATCGATTTCAAACAATGAATTGCAACAATTAAGTTCAATTTGCTTGATGACACAAGCTTTTGATCTTCTAATTTATTATTTTTCACCCTCGTATTAAAAAAAAATCAAATAGGGTGAAATTTGTTGGAAGATACAATAAACAATTCATATTTATGTTCTAGATATTATAAAAATGATGATACAAATAAAATTAAACTTTAGAACTCAAAATATTTTTCTTGGCAACAAATTAAAATCAACGTTTTAAAATCATCATTTAAACGATCAGATAGATTTGGATAAGCTGAGTACATCTCTTCATAAGCTATTTTATAATAGTTTGTAGTTTTTAAGGGGAAAAAAATACGCATATAAGGATAAAGCTCAGTGCATCTCTAATTTAGCGCTACTATACTGCTCCAAATAAACGTACCAATAGTTAAAGGACAATAAAACTCGATACTAGAAATTGCAATTATAATTAAAAAAAAATTAATCAAACAAAGAGTCATCCTTCTGGGACAATAACCATTTTGGTTGCTCAAAATAAATAAATAAATAAATAATACAAAAAATTGTATATAATAAATATAAAAATTGGGACGGTTTCAAAGAAACAGCGGGAACAACATTTTCAAAGAAACATCGGGAACAGTATATAGTGTACCGTGTCCGTTGACTTTTTTGTTTTTTTAAGATAACGCATCCAATGTAGTGTATAATTTTCAATGCAATAATCGTTGTTGCAAGGCCTTAGCCATGAAAGTAAAAGTACTCACCTTTCTCTTCTTCTCTTCTATCGTACCGTACATATTATTCCCATATTACAGCTCGTATCTTAGTATTCCCGCTAAATCAGAAACACGTAAAACGTCAACACAATCCAAACAATGCGACCCTGATATTGCGCCTTTTTACATATATGATCTACCCGACCAGTTCAACATGACGCTAGTGATCAGCAAATGCAGCAGCCTCAGCCCATGGTTCAACGTATGCCCCTACCTTGACAACTGGGGCATGGGACAACCATTAAGCAAGTCGAACTGGTACAACACGTATCAGTTCAATGCCGACATGTTATTCCATGCACGAGCCGTCAACCACCCCTGTCGCACTTACGATTTGTCCTCAGCACGTATATTCTACATCCCTCTCTATGCCTCTCTGTTTATACATTGGTTTGGTAATGAGAAAAACTTGACACGGCGTGAGGCAGTGTGGGTTGACTTTCTGAACCATATCTCGATGCTTCCAACCTTCCAAAGGCATGGAAGTCACGACCACTTCATAGTGAGTGGACTTATGGTGTGGGACTTCATACATACCCCGGGACAGAAAGAGGGTGAATTGCATTTCAACGATTTCCTTACCTTCCCACAGCTTGCAAATGTCTCCATACTTATTATTGAGCGGGACGCCTATACTGATGCCAAGAACCAATTCGGCATTCCATACCCATCTTATTTCCACCCGCAATTAAAATCAGAAATTACGATGTGGCAGGATGAGGTGCGCCGCTCAGAGAGGACGCACCTTTTCTCCTTTGTTGGCGGGGCTCGACCTCCAGGACATATTGCAGATAAGTATCGATCGGCTGTAATTAGCCAGTGCAACAAGACTGAAAGCTGCCTGCTTGTCATGTGCAAATATTGGGGATCTGTTTGGGATTCAGTAGACGAGATACTTGGAGATATGAAACGGGCTCGATTCTGCCTCCAGCCACCCGGCGACACTTTGACAAGACGGTCAATTTTTGACTCGATTCTGGCAGGATGTGTGCCAGTGTTCTTCACCGAAATGACAGCTTACTCACAGTATACATGGTATATTCCTGAAAGGAGAGAGGATTGGTCAGTTTTAATTGGGCCAGATCAGCTCGACCAGATCGAGGAGGTGCTGTCGCAGATACCAGAGAAAGAGGTCAAACGAATGAGAGAGGTTCTCATTGGAATGATGCCACAAGTTACGTACATGCATCCAAATGCAAGTTGGCAAGAGATTGGGTTCCGTGATGTCGTAGATACTGCACTTGTTGAGCTAACCAAAAGGGTGAGACAAATCAATTAGAATGCTGGCATGGTGCTGGTGCCACTTAGGAAAGTTGAATGAGGTTTGTCTCTGTTGGCAAAAAGAAGATAATGATTCTGGAGTGAAACAAATCATTTTGGGCAAATGTAGCTGCAATATATAGCTTAATTTAGTAATTTATTTTCTACAAGATAAATGTAGTTTTAGTTAGCTTCCATTTGTTGATTTCTAAGTTTCGTTACAGCTAATTACTCGTCCAATTACAGATGCTGGCTTCTCCTAATATAATCATTTAATCATTGGAATATTCAAATGTTTGAGGCTTTAATAAAAAATTTATGTTTGCAGATTTGAGATAATTCTTTAGTGTTTCCTTAAAGTTTCATGTTTATGTTCCAGTAAGGCATCAAAATTTGTAGGAGCTTTTCTCATTTCATATTTCAGCACAGCAAGTTGCAATGAGCTTCTTTTCTTATTTACACATGTAAAGGTTGGATGGGGATCACTTAATTATGAAAATTCCACTGAGAATGTCCGTTAGAATTGGCTAAAAGCAATGTCATTAGCACCAGAAAATGGATTTTGTATCATTTCTTTGTTCTGGACTTCTGTCTATTACTTGGAGTGACCAGTACGTGTTATCTTCCAAGAACATTCCATGAAAGAATACTGAGAGTACTGGCACCAACCAAACCATAACTATATTTTGCTTCATGAAGGAATGTACGCTTATGGACTGGTATCAGCAGCTGGTTCAATTAGGGGTAAGACTTGTTTCTGCTGGTACAATTTTAAAGAACATATATTCGCTGGACTGGTATTAGCAGCATGGGGTCGGTATGAACCAGGCCGGGATCCATCAAGCTTGATATCTCTTATAGAATTATAGTAAGCCCAGTTAATATGGGCCACCACTGGACTGAGCTAAACTGCTAATTGCTAAAGCTATCCCTCCAGTTCTTAAATCGCGTTGTAACTGGGTCTGCTGTGAGCCTGTGACTAACACGTCGTGATTGATTCCCATACAGGAACGCGCATTCAAAGCAGTTCGGTATAAAACTATGAATTTATATAATGCTATCGGGAATTGAAACAAGACAAGAGGAGCACTTGCAACAAAACTATATATCGTTTCATTCGCTTAAACACATCGAGCAAACAGAGTCTATGAAAGTTCTTCTCTCAGTAGTGATTATTGCGGAGGTCACTGGTATCTACATTTAATTACAAGTTAGTGCTGACAGCACTATGAATAAACAAACAAACAGCAGGTTTTGTAATCTGTCAAATTTAATGTGTTGTCCGAAACAAACATTAAAAGTCAAAGACTAATTGCTTGGCAAAATTTTGTAGAGTATATTGGACTTCTCTGGTATTGAGATTTATTCTGTCTTCAAGCTCATTATAATTTGGATGGCCTTAATCCACTAAATGCATAGTGTAGTTATGGAAAATACACAATTGAGCTTCGTCTACAAGAGCGGCCGGCAAGTACATTTGAAAAGCTAGGAGAAATGATTTGAGTAACAAATGTTGTAACGAGCATACAAATGAACGTGCATCACATTGTTCAAAAATCAAAATACAACTTCTATGTGTATTATATGCATACTCTATTTGTCATTTATCAAAATTTTCTAATATGCATATATATAAATATATAAATAGATCACGCACTTTTCAATTAAATTAAATAAGAATATTAATTGATGGAAGAAGATAAGGTGGACGTTTTAGCATTATTCCTTTTAGGGGGAAAAAAGGCATAACCATTGAATGCTTGCCGCAAATTTTAATATGGATTTTCCATTCATAAAATGAAATTTTAAAAAGTTAAAAAGCTAAAAAAAAAAGTCCATAACGAATTTAGTTTACTCTAAAAAAGTGGAAGAGTAATAAACTGTATACTTTTCATGGTAAATCATATTTCTCTAAATAAGTAGTCTTATATTTAAAAAAATATATATATATATAAAAATAAAGCTCATAACTAGTGGCAGAGCTAAGTACAATCAATCAATGGGGGTCAATTGACCCCATTGATTTATAAATAATAATACTATATTTAAAAGTTCATACTTGCGAAAAGAAAAGTTTTTATAGATATGCAATATTTGAATCCCCATAGATATTCAAAAGTTATTCCACCAGTGAACCTTATATTGGGTTTGAAAATTTTATTCTTGTTGGAAAAAATATTTATATAACAGATATATAATAGACTACCACAAATATTAATTTTTTGTCTTTTCGAATATTTTATGAACTTTCACTTTTAGTAATGATTAGCACATGCATATTAAACTTATTAGTTGAACTTGAATATGTAACTTCACAATCTACTTTGTTAATATGAAGATTTTATTTATTTAATTGAATATTACAAAAGATAATAATCAGTAACCATAATAATTTTTATCAATCGAATTAATTTGTTTCATTTTGTTTTTATTTATAACATTTCATCTTCTCACAATTTCAAATTTCAAATGATGAGTCTTCAAAGAATTAAATTAGAAGATAAAAAATCTATTATAACTTGTTACTTTTATAAAAAATGTTCTATATTTTGTTTCTTAATATTTTTTTAAGTACTTTATTGGAATAAAATCGAAATGAATTGTAAAATATCTCTAGCAATTGTTAATTAATGTTTAAATTGTCGATTGCATGATCAAAAGGACACTAATAATCCAAATAGCTATGGATGAGTATTTCAAGGGCCATTAAATCCATAATCAATCATAATGAATTTATTTAATTTCTTGTAATATTAATACTAAGAATTATAACCCAGCCAAATTTTCTGGCTCCGCCCCTGTTCATAACTGTATTATATTTCTACAGCAACCCGAATCCTATGTCAAATTATAAATATGATTAAAAATATATATATCCAACGTTAGTGAACTATAGACATGAGTCACATGACATTTTTATTATAGTCAAATAGGTAATAGTTGGAGTAACTAAGTAGACGATCTAAAGTCTGTAGTCATTTGACCCCAGCCGACAAGGTTGCATGTGCATATTAATTTGCACACTTAATTGGTTTGGGAGTAACAAAACTTAGTCGGTGCTGTAAATTAGTATTGTCAACTGTGTACAGGAATTTATTGAACTAAATTTTAATGTATAAAGCAAAAGATTTTTTTTTTTCTGTTACGGTGTCATCATTTTTTTTTAAACAAAGTTTCCACACCATCATATTTTATCAATATTTTTTAAATTTAAACGTTGAATCCAAACCGTTAATCTTGTTCAATATAAAGATTGATACGTTTTTATATATATTTTATAAATTTGGAGTCAATTTGATAATTGATTAGGTGATCAAACGATGAACGTATTAGAATTAATTTGTCGTAGTTAACTAGATTCTTTCAGTTGTTCACATCTTGATCGAATATCAAATCAACTCCAAATTTTATAAAATTTATATAAAAATACATCACTCGTTATATTGAACAAGATCAAAAGTTTGCATTCAGCGTTTGAATTTTAAAAGTTTTAAATATTGACAAAATATGAAGTTATGGAAAAAAAAAAAATAGTGGCACTAGATACTTGCTCTTTCTGTTGTCACTTAGGCACGTTTTGGACTTTTTGGTGCACTGTAATATGTATTTAATAAGATAAGTTAAATTAAATAATATATCGGGATTTACTACTATATCAATGTAAAGTGTTAATGAGACTCATTCATTTGTTTATCAAATTCATAGAGTATTCTATAAGATCAATTTAGATTAACAAAATTTGTTAGTTTCTCGAATAAGAAAACGGACAAAAAGAAAACATTTCTAAGTTTATTTAATAAGTCTACAAACAAGAGATATTTAATAATTAACCGTACTCATCCTACAGGAATTTAACAAATAATTGTTACCCATATTAGTCAAAATAGCAATATTGTTTCACTATTCTATCCATTAAAAAAAAAAAAGTAAACTTTGTTCTCATATGTATTGAAAAAAAATGCTAAATGTGACTAGAATATTTGACTTCTGATTCGTGTGAAAAAGAAAATCATAATCTTTAATTTCAGCTTTAGTGGATATTAAGAAATTTATTTCACTCTGCTGCCTTTGATTTTTCTTTTTTTTTTCTCCTTAATTTATTTTTTCCCATGTGAGGTAGTTAACTTATCGCCTCAAGTGAAAGGAAGTGTAAAGATCATTGATACATACTCGGAGATAGTGATGCCCTCCAACATTTAATTTAATTGACTTTCTATTCAGTTTCCATAAGTTGTTTTATTAATTATAATTCTGTAAGGAAAGTACATATTTTGCTTCTATAGTTCAATTATTTGCATTTTCCTGGGTAAAAATATTCTCAGTTACTGCAATCTTATATTATGAGATCTGTACGGGTCGGATCTGCTGTTGAATGTACCTGCATGTGTCATAAGAACAAAAATAATAATTTATTGGAGTTAGCAACCTTGTGACAAGTTTTGTACTGTTTGCACCGTTTTAATAGATCAAACAGTAGATCATTTATTGCTAGCTAAGCTAACAAATAATTTTGGCTTGGTAATTTTGTGACTTTCCAAGAGGAAGCTTTTGTTGTTGAAGCTTTCTGGAAGGAGAGAATCAGTTCTGATTTTTGAAAGAACGGAGATGTTGCATACTAATTCAATGACAGAAATACTAGAGTGAAATTCAAGTCCGAATGTCCTCATTGTTCGGAAAAAAAACAAAAGAAAAATGATGAAAGAACATAAGAAATACCCTATGAAATAATTATGTATTATTATTATTTCTAAATTGGAATTCGAAAGTCAACAAAATTTTGCTGTTTTTAAGTTCATTTTTCGTATAATTAAGAGCAAAAGGCTGCATGAACCAAGTTTACAAAATAATAATAATAATAATAATAATAATAATCATCATCATCATCATCATCATCATCATAATGATAAATTAATAAATAAAAATCTAAAACAAGAATAATTTTATTCTCGCTAAGGTCATTATATATTTTCAGGATTTTTAATAAAGAGACAATATACAAATATTAATTAAGAACTAATTAAACAAAACTCAAAACTTTACATTCTAATTTTTATTAACTGTAGCTGTCTTATGGTTCCTTTATTTATCAACTAAATTAATAAAGGTCAAATTTTTGTCTGAGCTTATTATTTTAATTACTTGATTCTAGATCTTCGGAATTATTAACAGATAATAGAATATATATCAGTATTGATCTGGATCTCAAGTACATTACAGAAAGAAAAATATAAGAAGAAGAAGAAGAAGAAGATCAGCTGATGGATCTGAGCTGTTGGGTCTTAATTAATTAACGGGATTGTACGAAGCATGTGTAGCCTGTACTGAGTACGCCTTCTATACGTTGACAATTCTTTTTTCCTTTTCCAATTGAAAGCATCAAGATTTCAAGACATGCAATATTATTAATTGTGTACTTTTCTTTAAATTCAAGGGGCATATATATTTGCAGTTAATCTTGCATCGTCATATTTGGATGTCTTTACTCTTAACCATGAACGTAAAAGTACTTACTTTTCTCTTCTTCTTCTCAGTCGTATCCTACTTGTTGTACCCTTATACAAACTCAAATCTTGATGCTATCAAATATTCAGAAACAGAGAAAGAACCTCCAACCAAATCTAAACAATGTGCCCCCGATATCGCACCTTTTTACATATACGACCTGCCTGACAGATTCAACGAGGGGCTACTCAACAATTGCAGCGATATCGACCGCTGGAAGGACATGTGCAGCTACTTTGCAAATCAGGGCATGGGCCAACCACTAAACAAGCCGAACTGGTACAACACGTACCAATTCACCGCCGACATGTTATTTTATGGTCGAGCTGTCAACCATCCCTGCCGCACATACAATTCATCGTCAGCTCTCATGTTCTACATTCCATTCTATGCTTCTCTCTACACGCATGTGTTTTCACATGAGATTAACTTGACTCGGCGTGATGCACTAGGGGTTGACTTGCTTGACCATATCTCAAAGCAACCAACCTTCCAACGGCATCACGGGCACGACCATTTTCTTCCTGTTGGACTTATGGCAATGGACTTTTTACGAAACCCTGAGGAGAAAGATGGCAAAACTTCTCACGGGAATAAGTTTCTCACCCTCCCACAGCTTTCAAATGTCTCCATACCCATCATTGAACGCGACATATATAATGGCAAGAACCAATTTGGCATTCCTTATCCGTCCTATTTCCACCCCAAGTCCAAAGCTGAAATGAGAATTTGGCAGGATGAGGTGCGACGATCAGAGAGAACACACCTTTTCTCCTTTGTCGGTGGAGGCCGAATGAAAGGACACGGTTCTGAGAAGTTTCGGACGGCTGTCATTAACCAGTGCAACAATACTGAAAATTGCATATTAGTTTTCTGTAAATATTGGATTGTTACGTGGGATGCAGCTGACGAGACACTGGGAGCTATGAAACGGGCCCACTTCTGCCTCCAGCCACCAGGGGACACTTGGACACGTCGGTCAATTTTTGACTCGATTTTGGCTGGATGTGTGCCAGTCTTTTTCTCAGACAATACAGCTTACAAACAGTACACATGGTATATTCCTGAAATAAGAGAGGATTGGTCAGTTTTAATCGGGCCAGATCAACTTGACAGGATTGAGGAGGTCCTGTCACAGATACCGCAGGAAGAGGTCGAACGAATGAGAGAAGCTGTCATAGGGATGATACCGCATGTTACATACATGCACCCTAATGCAAGTTGGACAGAGATCGGTTCCCGTGATGTAGTAGACACTGCACTAGTGGAGCTAACCAAACGAGTGCGAGAATTCAAGCATAATGCTGGTGTCACACAAGAAAACAATCTGTAGTGCTCTCTGTTAAATTGTTGGCAACAGAATAGGGAATGCTAGAATTAATGTTTATTAATAGTGAAAGAATCCAGGACGGGCAAAATGTAGTGGAATAGATACTTTAAATTTGCGAATTTTTTGTTTTATCTTCATTTCAGATTCACTTATTGGGTTGCGACCTATGTACTATGTATCAGTCCTGTCCGATAACAAACTCGGCCTCCTGATAATATGATCACTTGAAGTCTGTTGATTTTTTTCATCTGCAAGTTTTTCTTTTTTTTTAATAGTATGTCTGTGAGGATTGTCCAATTATGCTTGTAACAAAAGTTTTCCTCTCAATTTCCATGAAGGAACGGAATATTTGGTAAAATTGTCATAAATTCAGATTTCCGGTATCTGGTAAACTGAACCGGTCTAATTTGCAGACTGGGACTTGATTAGATTCTCAAACTGACAAGTAACTTTGCTTACATGGAATTTCTGATTCATATATTCTGATTTGAGTAAGTGAAGAGACTGCATGTTGCTTTTCCCTTTTCATATGTAATATAGTTCCCAAGCTAACTAGTTGCGTGTGTTTATTGTTTATTAATATTAATACAAGTTTTCCTTAGTGGTTCTGTTCCGAAATGGTTCTTTCATTAAGTTGGATACAATAAATAAATAGTTGGCTGTTGTCAAGATCCGATATTGAGGATCACCAGAACATTGGGGTGGGTGTCGCCTTTAATTAAATAACTTTACTTCATGAACCTCATTTATACTTCCCAATTCCCATTCCTTCTCTTATACAACTACTATGATTGGTTAGGACCAGGCCGAGATCCATATTAAGCCTTTGCATAAGCCCCAAAAGGACTATGGTTGTTACCCCGAAAAAATTATAAATAGTGTTAAAATAATAATAAATTTGAAAAATACATAAAAATAATAAAAAATTTAAAAATATGGTTACGATATCGGTTTCTAAGAAACCGACACTAGCTATAACAACCTTTTTTATTATAATAATGATAATCTTTATTATTTTAATTAATTTTAAATAAATATTAATATATTTTATTGATGAAAAGATAATATATATGTTTTGAACATATTTATTAACAAAGATAATATATATTATTTATGACAATGATTATTTTTATTTATGTTTTTATTTAAGTGAATAGTTTCTCAAAATTGATTTGTTAGGTAATTTGGAACCGGACTAAATAATATTTGAACATATTAAACATATTAAATTTAAATAATTATTTTAAAAATTAAGTATATTATTCAAAACAAATATATATTATCTTTTTCATCAATAAAATATATTGATATTTATTTAAAATTAATTAAAATAATAAAAAAATAGTCATTATTATAATAAAAAGGCTGTTATAGCTAGTATCAGTTTCTGGGAAACCAATACTAGCGAGTATGAGACCAATATTGCAACCATATTTTTAAAATTTTTATTTTCCAAATTTATTATTATTTTAACACTATTTATAATTTTTTCGGGGTTGTTACCACATGTATAAAAGCCTATTATTAACTGTTTGACATTTCTGGGCTCAAGTTAGATATGTCGGTTCTAGGCATATGAAGAAGCTTATCCCAGTGGTAATTGGACCGCGTTTGTGTTTTCGAAAGCCTCAAAAAATTTTAATTCTCTACAATATGGTCGGACAATTTAATTTAAGTTGGTTCAGATGAATGGTGATTTTTTTTTTCTGTTTATCATACTTTTTCAAATGAATAGTACAACTATTTTGATTTTCAAATGTTTAATAAAATTATACTTTATTTTAATCCCTTAAGCCCAACTAGCAATAAAATCGACAATATATAATTAAAATATATAGAAAGAAGTGGCAAAGTTTTCTAGGCATGCAATTAAGCTTCGTATCAGATAGGCTTAATATCCAGTTTCGTTTGAGCTTTATATCAGTGCAGTACAAATCAACCATGCGTGCGCTAGCAAAAATTTAAACAATTGAGAAATACTAGCACACACTAATAAATTAAATAACTATTTTAATTTTTGGAAAAAAAAATTAAAGCTTAAGACAGATTGTCAAATTCGAAAACCAGCTTTAATCTAGAGGCAAAGAACAATACATTTTTACTGAAAGGTTACAGATTTGAAACCGGCCGGTCTCCTTTTATGGATATTTTAATTTAAAAAAGCTGACAAGTTTTGACCAATTTATCTTAAAAAAAATTAATAGTCGGATTCAAAATCAACCATTTTGAAGTTTGATGAACATAACAACAACAATTCATTT
The DNA here is from genome assembly GCA_027725995.1 of Rhynchospora tenuis. NCBI lineage: Eukaryota > Viridiplantae > Streptophyta > Magnoliopsida > Poales > Cyperaceae > Rhynchospora > Rhynchospora tenuis. Next base: position 54,355,463 of record CM050888.1, read on the forward strand.
TTTTTAAAAAAAAAAAATCTGATTTAATGTTATTAAAAGTTTCAATTTTTCAGTGCCGAGTTTGTTGCGATGAATGCATATTCTAGTCCTCACGTGCTGCTGTACTTAAATCAATACAAGAATTGTGCTATGTAAAGTTTTAGAAAAATGTTTTATTCTAACCGCCTTCCGGTTTAACATGGTTTGGTTCCTCTTTCAATACCGACGTATGCGACAGCCGCTTGTGGGTGCAACCTTTTTTACTTAATTTATTTCCAGTTAGTTAAGCAATGTAACAAATCTAATCATATTTATAAATTGATGGATAAGCAGAATTATTTGACTTTGTGAACTCCATATAAATGGTATTCACTGATGAGCATTTTGACGCATTGATTTTAAAATTTTCTACACATTCATTGATTGATGATCACTTAAAGCTATAACACTTTGACTAGAACTTCGTAGCGCATCCAACTTGAATCATGATTTAAACATACATTGAAATAACTTCTAAGTACAACTTATCTTAACTTATTGTTTTTGGTTAAAACGAAACTTCAGAGTTATAATTTTCTTTTTTTTTATTTCAGAAACAAAAACTTTAATCAGTTTGCTTATTATAAAATTAAAAATAATAAGTAAACTTATGATCTTAAATTCACCTTGGAGAAATATATTCATAAAATAATGTTCTTTTATGGTCTGTCATTCAATATATTCAGCAATTTATTCTGACTTAAGAAACAATGTCATAGATTTAACGGCCTGATCATATTAATAGCTAGGGAGCAAGGTTCCGGTGCCACACTTTTATGGTGCCACAAATATCAAACTTTACTTTTTAATTTTAAATTTTAAAATATAATTATCCGATCCAAACCGTTGATCTTGTTTATTTTAACGACGGATGGGTTGTCATAAAATTTTATAATTTTTGAAGTTTATTTAGTGCTTGATCAAGAGGTTGAAAATGAACGAATTATATTGTAGATAATAAAACAATTTGAAATATAAATATTTTAATGATGACTGATTTATTTACAATTGTGATAATCTTTTTGAACAATTTTCGTTGTACCATAAATATCAGTACTTCCTAATAGTTGAAATGATTTATTTTACCACTGCCACGATATCCTTCTATTCAAAGGCCTCAATGTCATACGTTCGTTGCCAAATGACATTCCTCATAATCCAGTGTATTTTTGAAACAAAAAATTTATTTGCATCCAGCTGGATTTGAACCGGTTCTATCAGATCAAAAGAACAGAGCACCATCTGTACTGTACAGTCTGTACTGCACTACGTGTACGTACGTTTCTTATAATTTGGTTTCTTCATTTAGTAGGAATTGGCTAATTCGGGATCAGATTTGTATTCTCGAATTTGAGTACACATTGATTTCACACTATCAATACTCTTTGTCCTGGAAAATGGCTTGGAAAATCATAATCATTAATTGAGGCCCCATATATATGCTTTTAAAAATTAAAAGAATGAAATAAACGAAGCACATTACATGTGCTCAGCTCACCTATCCAACCTATAAATTGGAACCAAATTCAAGGAAGAAGAGCACAACCAACGAAACAACTTAGTCTCTCACTGTCTCACATACAGAAAACAGAGCACTAAATGACCATGAAAAGCCTTCTCCTTTTAGTGGTGGTTCTCACGGTGATTGCTGGAAATGGAGTTCAATCGCAACTGATAAATCTGCAGATCCTCACTGTAACTGGCACAGTGAAGTGTACTCAAAACTACACAGACACCAACGCTCCTCCATTTCGTGGTAAGGAAATGATCGCACGATCACTTAAAACTCCCTAACCTTTGCAGTCTTAAATAAATTAAATTTTTTTTTTATGATATACATCTACCATCTAGGGTGAATTATCTTCAATTGCACGACATATGAAGAGCACAGGTCAGTATTGGAATTACTTCCGCTGAAAGGGATGTGCACTCTCTCCTAGAAAGAAACATACCACATCACATAATATGAGTCTGTACTTTGTACAATAGAGAATTAATGTGCATTATTATTATTGGTTCATCGTTGTTATTCTTCCTACACATAATCTAAACTTTCTGCCCCTTAATTAATTGCAGGTGCTCAAGTGCAGCTACTCAGCGGGGGCATAATTATTGCTAATGCTACTACAGATATCAATGGCTTATTCAACATCAATTTAAATGTTGGAGTTACCTTGAACGGTATTTTAATAAACGTGGATATTTTGGAAACCTGCATATTGAAGGTGACCACCCCTCTCGTGCATTGCAATGCATTACTCACCACGAGCGGAGTCCTTGTCTCGAGCATCACCCGTCTTAGTCTTATCACTGGAGTGCTTGTACCAGAGCGCTTCATCTTCGTCGCACTTTCAAGTTTAGACTGTCCACATGCAGTGTGATCGATTGCCTTTGAGAATATATATAATGTTGTGCCATATAGATCAAATAGGTGTATGGCACTAAATAAATCTATGCATAATATCTCCAAAACAAATATATGTAATGTTGTATTTCCCCGGCCCTGTCTGCTGTACTAAAAAAAAATAAAGTATATATATATACTCTATATATATGTATTGAAATAAAAGTTTTGTGTCCAACAATTAGCGTGATGAGCTGGCTCATTTTGGAGAATTGCATCTCAGCATCTATATATGGTACTTAAAGCGCACTTAGTTCTTCCTATCTACTTCTGATTCTCGGACATATTGATGGATAGTGGATAAACAATATTTACTGTGAAGCCTTTTCTTCTCTGCACAAACAATATATCCTTGCAAAGCCCTTTCTACTAGATCAAATTCTCTCCATGCTAGAAAATGATTTCATGAACTATGATCCCACTATAAGACCTAATACATGAACCGATTTGGTTGCATCATCGTAGACATTTTAGACGAATATTTTAATTCAATTTCTTATATTCGTTCAAAGCCTTGGATCTTCCCATGAATCATTGAATTTTCAGCTTCATATCTTAATAAATTTCTAATGGATACAACAAATAATCCTATAAAAATAATATTTTCAATTCATTTTTAATTTGGAATTATTATTTAATTTGGGGCCTTTAGTCAAATTCAATACTCGTAAGTTATGACAAGCTAAGTATATGGAAAAATTCAACAGGCGCTCTGGGACGCAACTTAAGCTAATTATTAAGTAACTGCATATTTTTCGATACTACTGAATAATAGTATTTTTATTTTCGAATCAGTTAGAAGGCACTTGTTACTTATGGCCTGTTTATAAGTCCACCTCGGCCCACACCTACTCTTCGTCGGCAGACCCATTTTAAAGCCTTTTCCTTGCTTTTAAAGGATTATTATATCAGGTAATTATTATGGTAATTGATTACTACCATATGTAATTTTGCCAATTCTTGTCATCGCTTGAACAAAATAAACACATAAAATAGATAAGATGAACATATAAGTGATCAAAGTGAACACTTACAAACAAATAAGTTCAATAAAAATAAGTTGAACATGCATATAAAAATCTGAACAAGAATGACAAAACTTATTTGTTTGTATGTGTTCACTTTAATTATCTATATGTTCAACTTGTTTGTTTCATGTGTTCATTTTATTTAAGCGATGGCAAAGGATGGCAAAACTGCAGATGACAAATATCATTCATGGATTATTATTGGTAATTGATCTTTATTATTCAAAGGAGCGTCATTCAACGACATCCATCTCCCCTCCCTTCAGCTTATCCCCCTCCTTTCCCTTCTTTTTTTTTTTGCAACTTCCCCTCTTTCGCTCCGCTCTCAGGCACGTCTCCCCTCCCTTCTCTTCCTTCCTTCGTGACTTCTCTTTTTCTCACCTCCCAAGTGCGTCTCCCCCTCCATTCTCTCTTTTTCTTCGTGAGTTTTCCCTCCCTCTCTCCGCTCCCTTCTCCTTTACTTCATGTTCTCTTCTATCCCCTTATATTTATTTTTTTTCTTTCTCACTGGTCCTTTCTTTTTCTTTTTTCTCTCTCATGTTGTATATGTTCAATATATTTGTTATATATATTTTATTTATCTTCACTTTTATTTTTTATGAGTTCAAATTGTTGTAATACCTGTTTAATTTATTTGCTATTTATGTTCATTTTTTCTTTGAGTTCACGGTGTTTGTTATATCTGTGCAATTTATTGTTATATCCATTCAATTTATTGGTTATATATGTTGAATTTATTTATTAAATATATTTTATATATGTTGAATTTTATTTTTTTTCTTGAGTATATATTGTTTGTTATATGTTTGTTATATGTGTTCTATTTATTTATTATATATGTTCAATTTATTTTGTGTTATATATTTCACTTTGTTTATGTTTATATGTTCATTTTTATCTTTTGTCCAAGTTCACGTTGTTTATTACAATGATACAATTAGTTGTTATATTTGTTCAATTTATTTGTTGTATCGTTCATTTTGTTTCATTTTAACCAATATTTGTATCTCTTCATTTTTGTTATTGTAAATGTTTGTTTTGTTGTAGTAAGTGTTCATTTGAAAAAATATATATATGTGTGCAAGGAAGGAAATTTAGAAAGAGGATAGGCGAAGAAAAAAATATGGAGATGAGAGGTGCAGTGAGCGAAATCATGAGAGGAGAAGTGTAGGGAAAGAGCAAAAGATGAAGAGGAGATGAGAAGAGAAGAGCAGCGAAAGGGAGGGAAGAGAGAGGAAGAGGAAGACGCACGCCTGAAAGGGAAGGAAGGGGAGGGAGGACGTGTCACGCACAGATGGAAAAAGTAAGGACGCAGAGAGAGAGAGCGCAATTTTTAATAATAGACTGGATAACTGTTATCATCCCCGATTAATATTGGATATACAGAATAAAACAGTCCAAATATTATTATCGTATTATCCGAGTTAAATTGTGATTTAGAGACTAATTGACTAAATAGCATATATCTTGCGCTCATACTCAGAAAATCCACCGAACATTCTGCATTATAACGTAAATTTGGATTTTTTTTTTTTTTAACAAAAACAATGGTCAAGCCCTTATAAATTAAAATGTTAAAATATTTACAAGGAAAAGTTCAGAAGCTACTCAGCTAGCTAGTGCCTACAAAATAAATAAGTAAATAAATAAAAAAGTTAGAATTAAGTTTAAAAAAATGTTCAATATATATATGTAATGATCAGCGTGGGATTTGCAAGCCTCTCTGAAAAAAAAAAGAAAAATCTATTTGCATCGTTCTCTCCTGAAAATAAAAATGAAGATAGCAATCATTAATTTGAGGAGGAATTATGAGGAGTAAAACCCAAATTATGTGAAGTATTCTAAAAATTGAATAAAGCACGTTTTATAAATTATTAAGCAAGCTACTCCCAACAAATTATATAGTCGAAGACAAAAGGAAGCAAATTTTAGATAAATTGGAAAAAGAAAATATTGTAAGATTTTATGACTTCAAGTGATGCTTTTATTCAAGACTCTTCTAAAATAACAGCCGAAGACAAAGCAATCAAATACAGGCCCAGTGTAAAACATCTATCGCAAAAGCTAAGAGATACAATGCCAAAAACAGAAAAAGCCATTCAACATCACATTTCACAAGCTCCCCAGCCTAACAATCATTCAGATTGCTTCAGCTTCTTAGCAATGGTAGCGATGTGTTTTCCCTGGAAGAAGGCTTGCTCTAATTCAAGCTCGGATGGCATCCTGGAGCCTTGACCCGCAAGCGTGCCGGCACCATAAGGGCTGCCTCCTTTCACCTTTTCAATCTCAAACATGCCATATCCAGAGGCATAGCCAGTTGGCACGAAGATCATCCCATGGTGTGCTAGTTGAGTCACAGCCGTCAGCCTATTATAAGAAGACCAACAAATATATATTGTAAGGAACTTAATTAAAAATATGGGAAATGTGCATAATTTGTTAGCTTACAATGTGGTTTCCTGGCCTCCCCCTTGTGAACCTGTTGAGGTGAAAAGACCAGCGGGTTTCCCGACAAGCTTTTGCTGCTGCCAGAGTCCGCCTGTTGCATCCAGAAATGCCTTAAACTGAGCACACATCATTCCGAACCTCGTTGGAAATCCGAAAATGAGTCCATCGGCCTCTGTCAACTGATTTGGTGTGATAATTGGCACGTCACTCTTTGGAGGTGCATGCATCTTCTCAAGTACTTCCTGTGGAAGTGTTTCTGGTACCTATGTTTTCTCAAAAAAAAAAAGTGCAGTTGGTATTTAAATTTTAGATAAAATAGGAGAATTCACAAACTTGTCATGATATATGTAATGTAGACCTGCCATAGTGTGGCTTCAACACCTTCAACAGAGGAGGCCCCTTTCTGGATCTCTTCTGCTAGTTTAGCAACATGTCCGTACATGGAATAGTAACTGCATTAGTAATTAAACAGGTATATTAGAAAACTTCTACATTGGAGGGGGAAAATATGTAGTGATGAATTGCACCAATGGGGATAGCATGCTTACACAATATAAACTTTCGTGGCCATTAAAGTAGGGATAGGATGATGAATTAAAGGAGCTACTGTAGAATGAAAATAATATGTTGGGCTAATTAAGAGGTTTCTTTTTTTTTGAACGCCTAATTAAGAGGTTTCTAAGATGTGGTTTCTGTTGAAGCAGAGGATGTGGCTATTTATAAATATCTCCAATCATTGACTTTCTAATTAGTTGTGTTGTCCGAGAGCGAGCTTTCTAAGATGCCAACATTGAGTTGAATTTCTAGAAACCTCGTGTATTGTGTTGTTTAATCTTGAACTTGTTGAAATTATTAGTGATGAATTTTCGCTTATATAAATTTTTATCTAAATCCTACCCAATTTTAATCGCAAGCGCACGATTTATCGTTGAGTAAGCCTAGGGTCGATCCTCGGAGACGGAATATTCAATTTCTAAGTTATATAAATCAATCTCAATTAAATCCTAAGTTTAATAAAATATTTTAAAGTAACAATTAATTAAATGAAAATACTAAGTAAAAACAATTCAGAAATTCTAAATAAATAACTCTCAAAATAACTAATCTTGGAGAAAAACTTAATTGATAAAACTAGGGGTTTCTGGTTTCAAACGATTTCTTTAACTTGTCAAAAGTAGAACGGTCCGTTCCATACCTGGGACGGTCCGTTCTGACTTAGGTTGGCTCCCTGGAACTGCCCGTTCTAGGTTAGAACGCCCCCTGTCGGGCGGTCCGTTCTAACCTTGAGACGGTCCGTTCCAGAGGTCAATACTTTTTTTGTCATGCCTTTAAACAATTAATTAAGGGTTTTAAGTAGTTTAAACAATTATTAAATCAATAATTAGACTCTAACTGTCATTCAGGTTAATTACTTTGATTTAAAACGTTAAACTTCTAAATTCCTAAACTTCAACTGTCGTTTCTTGATTTAGGAAATTTAGTTTATCTTTTGGGTCTAGGCAAACTTAATATCTTTCGACTTTAAGTTAAAACTTTAATTTCTAAAGTTCCGATTCAATCTTTCGATCTGTTATCTACCTAAGTGTTTTATTGAAAAGCTTTTAGTTAATTCAATTGATTTTAAATTCCAACTATCAATCGTGTACTTTGATTGACGAGATAACCAATTAAAACAATTAAGCAAAGCAAATCAACAAAATTGAGCAATTGAATCACAAAAGATAAATAATAAAACTTAACTTAATTAATTACTTAAAGATTCAACTAAACAAATAACATAAAGAAAAGGTTCTCAACCATAGCCCCTAATACTAAACTACTCTAACAAATTCATGCTAAAAAGATCAGGTTTCATCAAATAAAAACGCATAAAAGATGGAAAATAAAAGTTACAACAGAGATTGCTCAAAATTCTCCACAACTTGTCGCTATGGCCTGTCTGGGACGGTCCGCCTGAGATCTGGGGCGGTGCGCTCCAGTGAGGTTGGATCGTCCTGGCAGTTAATCTCCTTAGTCGAGTTGAGAGGCTAAAACCTAGAATCTTCACTTGTGTCTGCTTCTGGAGACAGGCCCTTGCTTATATAGCTGCTAGAAGGCGGTTTCTAATTGTGGAAGTCGTGGAAACGTGCTTCTGGAAGGTCAGAAATAGAAGAACCGACAGGCAGAAATAAGTCGGCTATTTTTGGCAGTGCTGGAAATACTGGAACGGTCCGCCTGAGTATTGGGGCGACCCGTTCCAGGCTGGGCATTGACTTGGTCTGCTGCATGGCTGGCTAGTCTGGACGATCCGTCCGACTGGTTGGACGGCCTATGTTTGGCTGGTCCTTGCTGCCCATGCCTGATTGTCTGATCTTCTAGGTTGGGGCGGTCCGTCCTGCCGGCAGGGCGGTCCGTTCCAATGCACATTTCACCTTTCCTTCGCTGCAATCTTCTGTTGTCGCGCCGCAAAATGTGATGAACCTGAAATAAAACTTGCCGGGCTACGGCTGTACCTTTCTACGACCTAAAAATTAGCAAAATAAAGTAAAAACACTTGTATTTGGTATTAATTTGGGGTTTAAACCGGTTGGAAATCGAGTATGAAAACCGTACATCAATTAGGTACAATTAATAGGGGTTGATAGGATCTCCTGTTAGTATAACTTTTCTAAATAAAAAATAAGCTAATTGCAATTGACGTCACTCTAGGCATCATTTAAACAAGATTCTGAGGTCAGGCAAAAGTGCAGAACGAGAAATTAAATTTGTATCTAATATTTATTTAATATATAGTTTTTGGTTCTACGCTCCAAGAACCTCTTTTGTATTGAGTTGGTCAGGTTCAGTGGCTAGAAGAGGTCGGTTCTAATAAAATTGGAAAAAATAAATATTTGACCTTGATTTGCTATGAAACTCGAGGTGTGGTAATCATATATGTATCTATTTATAAATTGCACGGTACTTTTTCCAACTTCAATACAAAAAACGGAGTCATTATATTGTGGTATATTGATCTTTTGGAAGTTCTCATTTTCTTTGTAAATTATGTTTCTAAAACAAATAGCAGTAGGAGCAAATAGTATGTATAGATAATTAGGAACGGATTAGTGAGCCGTACGTTGTCTACTTACTCGTGCCACAGAAGAACCGGATCAGTATCAGGGTCTTAATGATGTTTTACATGACATCAATAGTATCTTGCTCGGAAAAATAATAATATGAATCGAAAGCCAAAATATTACGTCACCATTACATCAATATCACATAATACTGCAAAGCAAATGTTTTCTTAATCTGTGCATATGGCAAATGGCACTATTTAATTCATTTTAAAAACCATTAATAAAGCTTCTCTGTCAACATCACTGGTGCTGCTCTGGCCTACCCATAATATGGGTCTTGTGTTTTTGGATTTTGGATTGATATCATTGTTTAAATTCTAGGTCTAGATTGTATCTTATATTGAGCGAGTATATACTATCAATATTATATTTGGTTGTCTTAGCTTTCTTTGAATAATTTAATATTTTTAACACAAAAAATAATGTTAGTTCTTATATATTTAGAAAACGTGATAAGTTACTAGATTATGGTCAAATAATATAAATTTGACGAAGAAACAAAATTATTACTAACTATATTTCAAAAAAATTTCCTTTTCAATTTACTGCCTCAATATGCATGGAATGTTTAAAATGCTTCAAGAATTATATATATATTACTCATTGATACGTACACTAGCTATCTAAAGACGTCTCTAAAGCACGGTAAATATATCTATATAGATTCTATACTGTATGCATATATGACATATATTCGTGCATATATTTGAACATATCAAAGTACGAATATACATGTAATACGTACACCGGTACACATCAAATACGCTATTTGATATACCAAAGTCCAAATATGATCAATAGTGTAGCCCAGTAAGACCTCGTATATATATATAACTGAAAGTCTGAAATACGAGTGACAACACATAAAGTCATAGACTAATATTTTCTTCAATAGCAGGCTTAGATAACTTGACAGTGACTGTCAAGCAAATCAAATACCGGACTTGGATATTTCTTTCTTTCCTTTCTCGTTTTTTATTGGATAAAACACGTGGGTCCTTAATTAACTACAAACGGGAGTTTTGGGCCTTCCGAATTAGGCCCGTCACAATCACGAAAGCAATTAAGCTACTTTTAATTAATCTGCCACCGCAGTCCATGAAAAGAGACATGAATTTATTGTATACATTTTAACTTCTGAAAAAAAAAAAAAAAAAAGAAGTATATCAATATAAATTTTATGTTATGTAAACGAGATATCTAGTGACTACTACCACTGTGCTACAACCGCTGGTCAAACTCCCGAAGCCCGGAAAATATTTCCTATAAAGTATTTTTATATAGAGAAATCTCTTGAACTAAAAGATTAAATCAATCATTCAGTAGTAATTAATAGTTCTCTAACATGTAGATCACATTAAGAGGTTTGAACCAATTAATCGAACTTACAAATTTTTGTGATTTGTAGCTGCAATTAAAAAATAGATACTGACTTTGTAAAATACCTTAGCACACTCTTATACTAGTTTAATAATTTACGATTATATATCAACGCCAAGCTTAGACTTCTACAAACCGAATGTGTTTTACTTTGGGGAAAAAAAAAAGTTGAACAAAATAGGGAAATAATGCTTTTTGTTTCAATTATCTATTAGCAGGAAAAAGAAAGAGTGTTACACTTACAAGGTTTGGGAGCTACGAACCAATACGAAAGAGAACGATTATAGAATCTCTTGGTCAACTTCTCCCACGACTAAAAAATATTTGGAATCAAATCTCTACCCTTTTTTCCTCAGCTATCTCCTTTTGCTCTCCAAAACCATGAAAAACAAAACATACCGACAAAATTGCACAAATTGATCTCATCTAGGGAGCTTCGTGAGAAATTATTGTTAATCAAATCAACAGAGGTTAATTTTCTCAACTCAAGAGACAAGACGCATTGAAGTTGCACAGTTGCCATAACTAGTTTCAATGGCGACCAAAATCTACATTGTGTAAGACAGCTCAAATTCTTAATTCTTCCAGTTTCAACTCTATCTTTAATTTAATTTAATAGCTATATTGCATATCAGATTTCTTCAAAATTTGTTGGTCGTGTAGTTACTACTCCATGTACGGACATATTGAGGAGTTAGCAAAGGAAATACAAAGAGGCGCCTCATCTGTAAAAGGAGTTGAAGCCAAGTTATGGCAGGTAAATTAACTAAAAATCAAATCGCAGCCACATTTTAATTATCAAATGTACCACTAATCTCGAAAAGGAAAAAAAAAATGACTGAATTAGGTCTCTGAGACGCTGCCACAAGATGTGCTCGAAAAAATGAATGCACCACAAAAGAGCAATGTACCAGTAATCAGCCCAAACAAGCTTCCCGAGGCTGATGGGTTCGTGTTTGGCTTCCCGACTAGGTTTGGAATGATGTGTGCTCAATTCAAGGCATTTCTGGATTCTACTGGTGGACTATGGCAGCAGCAGAGACTTGTTGGGAAGCCTGCCGGACTCTTCACGAGCACTGCTTCGCAAGGCGGTGGTCAAGAAACCACAGTGTAAGCAATTATAATCTCTGACATGAGCATTTTGTTTCTTTATCAAAAATGAGAATGTAGACTAAAATATATTAAATTCTGTGATCTGCTTTCTTGAATTTGTTGTTCAAATATTTCCCTTTTATTTTTAGATTGACGGCCGTGACTCAGTTGGCTCACCACGGGATGATTTTTGTGCCGACGGGTTATGCCTCAGGCAATGGTATGTTTGACATGGCAAAAGTGAAAGGAGGTAGCCCTTATGGTGCCGGCACGTTTGCAACGCCTGCTGACAGAGTACCGACAGAGCTTGAGCTGGAGCAGGCTTTCTTCCAAGGGAAACACATCGCTACCATAGCGAAGAAGCTTAAGCAATCTAATTAATCCTGTCATATGTACACTATTTTAATTTATAAATCATTATCATTTTTTACAATGGTTTATCAGAGGCCTTTTTGTTTGTTAATTTGTTAATTTGTTTCTCATTTTTTGCAAACCGAGTGTGTATAATTTCTATTATTTGGACTAAAAATTTTGAGTGATAATTGCGGTTTTGAGATGCATGTACTTCTTGGCGTATATATCCGTTGGCCATCATCCAAATAATGTGGTCCACTTAAAATGAAATTCTAATATAATTCCTCAAGAAACCCACATTTAAATTACAAGTATGTACATGAGTTTGAACATTTTATCGGCCTACAAATTTGGAACATTTTCTTTTTAAGAAATATCCCCTTAACAGGATAATGTCAGAGCAGAAATATAAAAAGCTAAAAAGACAAAAAAAAATAAATAAATAAAAATATCACGATATGAGTATGGGTTATGTGTTTCGAATTTTCTAGCATATCTTTGGTCAAAAATTACGGATGACTTAGCCCAACAGATTTGCCTTAAATTACAGTAAGACCCTGATCAAAATGATTTTGAGACAGAATTCCATTCCATTTCATTTCATTGGAATTGATTTCATATGATTTAATAACATGATAATTCCGACCAAATGACGTCAAATTCATCCATTTTGATCAAGAATTTTCTAATGAAATGAAATGAAATCCCACGTTAAAAAAGTGTCATTCTGATCAGAGCCTAATTGTTTCACGTTCCAATTGAGCCTACCTTGGTGATTATATTGGCAGAAAGTAGTTTAAAATGATTATTTGATAAATATTAATGTATGCATAAGAAAATTATTACTAGAAAATAATCATAAGCACTAATTTGCATTATGGAATAGGTATAGAACTATAATCATATTATGGTACATAATTCTAAATTGAAAGGCCTAAATTGCATCTCTTTTCTTAGCCTTTCAGCCCAGAATACATCTTCAGTTCCCCCAAATGGCCGAATCCCAATATTGTTCGGCTAATTAAAAAGCCGGAGCATGCTTTCTCCCCCCCATATACTGTTGCAAGATACGGCCGCCAAGATATAAACCATCATATATAATTTATTTGATGGATATTTTACTGACTTGAATGATTTCATCAGTCATTAATGTTGATTATTGACCGCAAAATAAATTGATCAGTTGTTTATCCGATTAGACAGCCACAAATCAATTGACCATCTTTCTGCAATAAAACAAATTAAAATAAGTATTTTTACAAGTACTTCATTTATAGGAAAATAGAAAACTATTGTAGCTTACAAATTTGTTACAAATATTATCAACGTTAACAAAATATAATTATAATTTTTTAATTAATTATGATACGTAGTATGATGATCGTAATAATAGTTATTTAATAAATTTTATGGTAACTTGGTAAGTAGTACACCTCTTTCAAGATATATTATTAATTTTATTTTCTTTTTTTTTTATTGGCACCTTGGCTGAAAATGCGAGCTACATACGTCTCTTTGTGAAAGAATAACCGTTTTGGCAATTAGATAAAACACAAATGTCTTATTCGCTTATTCATGATTGAATTAACAGCCAGAGCCAAGAGCTAGTCCACCTTACGATGCCGGCTGTTGTAATGCAATCGGACATACGCCAAACCTGGATCCCTCATATCGAACATCAACTGACTCAACGCTTGAGTTTTTGTATCTGAGGGCTCGATCCTTGTCCGTTCTTAATTAAGACTACATGTTCAGAAATAAATTATCGCTTTCAAAGATAAATAAAGTTCTAGCTATTAGTTAACTAAGTATACATATATTCATAAAAGGCGCGATCATCATTTAGCATTAAGTGAAAGGCGAAAGCATCATGACATGTCTTTAAAGTGTGCAAACTTGATAGCCAACAAGATGCTCACACTGCGCCTAAACTGCTAATAGACAGTTTACAGCTGGCATGAATCTATTTGTGATATTAAACAGAACATATAAAGCTCCAGATACACATGCACAAAATAGTGCACTAAGCTCCCACAGATTCCAGTTCCACGCATCAAAACAATACACTTAAACAAGGAAAACAGGCTACATCTGATGCATGCATACAAAAAAAGCCATACATAACACACAAACACTACTAACCTATCTACACGATACCACTCACGAAGCACATATATATATAACATTATCCCACAAATATATAAAAGCCTCTATTAGACCATACTTTTTTATAAGCTACAAAGAGCAGGGAAGGGAAGGAAAGCATCCGACGTATTTCTTCTCGTCTCTCCATCGATATATAGTAGATCTCTTCTAGTTGTAGATTGATCTGCATTGATTGGGCGCTCCAAATAAGCAATACAAAACAATCACACCTCAAAAGGAGGATCTGGCTTAGGCGCGCTCGTCGACGCTCTCTCATATGCATCTGACAGTGATTTTCTTCTGAATCGATTGCCACCTATTATAAACCACACAAAAGTATACATGGTTACAATCTCAAACTAATTTAACTAGAAGATAAGATATTTATCGTATGCATTATATGTCACGTTACATTCCTCGCAAGTCAAAAAGTTAAAACAATTTGCAATATCGCATTCACTCGTTAAGTAACAGTAGATAGATTGGATACACTACAACAGCTCAGGTTTAGACTATCATAGTAGCGGGTCATTGACATTGACGTGATTTCCAGCTATAAGTACTCTAAGTAGGAAATTATTAGCACACAGATAACCACACGGAAAGAGCATCATAGAATCCAAACTGCTACAAGGCCCCAACCCCCAATCATCCATACTAATTCCAGCGATCCAGATGTTTCGAGAGAGGAAACAAACAGATAATAATTCACCATGCGAAATTACCAAAGCACCCCTTCTCTCAGAGCTGCCCAATCCCAATCGAAGTGGTCCCGATATTTGTGACTAAAATAATACCCACTTGCATCTGCATCTCCACCCAACCGCTCCAACAAATCATAACAAGAAGAAATAAAATAAAACAAAAATATAAAAGTAAAAAATAAATAGAAATAGAAATATATTACACCCACCATTATAGAAAGGAGACAAGGGAGGGGTAGAACCGGCGGGTGACTGAGGCGGAGTCCCGTTACCTCTCGGTGAGTTACCGCTCGCTGGAGAAGGACATCCGGCGGGTCGCTTTATCATGATGCTTCGAGTCACCCGAGGCTCCTCCTCACCCTCCGGTTTTCCGATCCCACCACTATCCATCACATCCTCTGAAACAACACAACCATTAGATGAGCGTTAGCGACGGATCTGATCGGATCTGAACCGTCCGAGTAGAAAAAATCGGGAAATAAGTGGTGTTAGTGTACCTTTGATGGTGACGGGTCGAGGGTTGAAGGAGGAGTACTTGCGCAGGCGGCTCAGACCGGTGTCAGGTCTCGGACCTGCCACTGTGTCGTCCCATAGTTTGTCAAGTAGACCCATTTTTGTTATTTCTTCTTTTGTTGTTTTGTAAGTGCTTTTGAGTGTGTTCAGAATTTGAGATATCTTTTTGAAGGTAAGGAATGGTAGATCTGGAAGCGAAGAGGGAAAAATGAAAGGGGAATGGGTACTATTTATAGGCGGTTTTAGTGAGGTCGAAATTTATGTAACTTTTGAACTGTATCCCTTCGTGTGTCCCAGTGGTATTTTACGAGAAGTTTTTTTTTTTTTTTTGATAAAAAGAGTGTCTCAAGAAGAGATACCCCAGCTTCATTAAGCAAAAAAATCGAAAAGAACAAGTCTAATTACAAAGATAAACGAAATTCTAACGGAAACTAAAAACTACATGAAATAGTAACAACTATAAACCACAAAACATATCACCAAAACATTCACAACAAACTAAGAAAACTAAAAATTTTTAGATATCAGTTGAAGTAGAAGTGTCAGCTATTGCTCCATCCAAAGTAGCCGATGCTTCATCCCTATGAGCCCTAGCTTCAGCCGCTTTAAGGAGGTCACCAAAATTTCTTTTCATTTCCCCTGCAGTATCAGTCCAATTACAAAATAAATTGACAGCATTAAAATAAATGGCATTATCACTACAATCTTGATTTGTAGTAAAAGCTCTCTTATTCCCATATTTCCATTTAACCCAAACTAAAGAAGCTAAAATTCCCATAGCAAATAACCTTAAATTACTAGGCAAAAATAAAATATTTTCCCACAAACTATCAAAACTGCTAAAATTTAAACAAATTCCTTTGTTATTGAACAAATTAAAAGCTCTCCAAAAATTATTAATAGAATGACAATCAATGAAGAGATGATTAACAGATTCTTCATTACAACAATAAAAATATTTATTTGGCCCAAACCAGCCCCTCTTCATTAAATTATCTAAAGTCAAAATTTTATTACTAACAACTAACCAAAGAAAAAACTTATTCTTAAGAGGAATTTTGAGATTCCACACACTGTGATCTAAACTAACCCTAATATCACCATCATTAATAAAATGATAACAAGATTTAACTGAGTATAACCCTGAAGAATCCCAATTGCAAATAATAGAATCAGAATCAGAGGAAAGTGAAAAAGAATTTAAAATCCTAAGCAAAAAATCTTTCTATGTTCTCATTAAATTTGAGAAACCCCTTTTAAGGAATAAATTAACTTCACTACCTTTCCAAACCTGAGCCAACATAGCATCAGGTTTTTTTGTTTTAGCATAAAGATTAAAAAGAACATTTTTCATACAAATATTTTGATACCACTTGTCTGTCCAGAAGTTAATAGAATTCTTATTTCCTGTCACTTTTCTAGCCCCACACTTGAAAATTGGAGCAGATTTTTGGACACCTTTCCAAAAATTAGAACAAGAATTAGGAACTTTATATTTGTACTTAGAGATAACTAAACTTTTCCACAAACTATTATGATCCTTAAAGAAAAACTTCCAAAACTATTTACCTAAAAGAGCCAAATTCATTTGCCTTAAATTTAAAATTCCCCAACCACCAAATTCCTTCTTCCTAGTAATTATACTCCAACTTATCAAATTAAACTTCTTTTTCCCTTCTTCATTATACGAACCCCATAAGAAATCTCTTCTAATTTTAGGAGAAGTTATTACTATAATTGTTTTCCTTTTGTTGTCATTGAACGATAATATAGCTCGAAAAAACATTATTATACATAATAAAAATACATTCAAAATAAATTTAAAAATCAAGCAAAGAAAATAAAAATTACAACAAGACAATGTTATATAATTAGATGTTACATAGAATTAGATTTTATCATTGTATACAAGATTTGCAATAAACTAATATTAACTTGTCTTATACAATTTAGTTCATAAAAATTGTGATTTTAAAATGAAATATTTTATTTATTACTTGAATAAGCAAAATAAAATTTATTGAATAAAAATTGTAAGCTGCAAATTTCCTAAAATCAAAATTTTACTAAGCATGATCATTTTAAAATCAAACTTAATATTGTTACTAAGAACACTAATAGTAAATTTTTTTGTACTAATTATGATTTACTAATCATACTAAAATTTTTATTTAGTTTTTCAAATAAAGATTTGGATATGATGAAATTACAATCTCAATTTTGATGCTCTTTTATTAAGTGACTGATGAGTATGTCTTAACACACATTAGTTGCCACAGAAAACCACAAAAAGAATGAAGCGTTTGGATGGAAATCGGGAGAGGTGACGTGGCAGGTAAGGAGGAGACCAGATCTGGATAAGAGCGCAGACATACACGTGGGTCGGAGAAGAGTCGCCTTTCAGATTCCTCCACGTGGCGGCATGAGTACACAGTCACGTGACTCGACGAACTCTCAACCAAATTGAAATGGGCAAAAGGGTCCGAGGGTTTGTGATGAAATTACAAAAATGCCTTCCTCTCATTGCCAGGAAAGGAAATTATCCATCTTTTCCCCAGCTTCTACATCCAACTATCCAGTCAAGTTTGCACAGTAAAGTAATTTTTATAATTAGCACATTTACGTTCGGATAATTTCGAGATTGTACGGCACGAATTTAACAGTTCTGAATTTTATTTTATCTACAATTAATCTCCATAATTGGTCTTTACAAGCTGCTCGCTTATCCAAAAAAGAAATATTCAACGGCGACTGCTCAAGTACAAATTCAAGACTTTTAAGATCTTACAATACGAGTAAAATTGAAAAAGGACGACTTCAACGAAATATTATTAAAAAAACAGAGTACTCTACTGGAGAAGTCTTAAAAATATTAGGTTTCTTATCATCACCATTCTCTTCTCTAAAGCGAAATAAATAAGAAAGCTAAGCAAGTAGAAAGTCATAACGAGAGAGGCAAAATAAGGTTGTAAAAAAAGGAATATGATTCTCTTAAATCGTAATTATCATAATGAAAAAAAAAAACATGAGTCAAATGACAAAACCAAATTGTTAAACTTGTTTAATATTTTTCACTTTTATGACTGTAAATAACAATGTCATCTGAATAGTTTTCATTTTTTTTTCTTGAGAGCTAAAGTCTCTGCTTTTTTGTATTTAAATATGATTATGGAAAATTTTTATTTTCTCATAAAATTAAACAAGACTATTAAACTCTTCTAATTTTGGATATTTAATGTTAAAAATAACTTATTACCTATTAATCAATAATTTTAAATTTTATTTCTCTATTGTTACTCTAGCTGAGGATTGCAGAATCATCTTCTTCTTTCATTGCAATTCAAATAAAAACATGTCATAGTAATCAAACGATGGTATTATTAGTGTGAAGTCACGATGCCAAAAAAAAAAAAAAAAAAAAAAAATCTAAATATTCATTTTAGATACAGCTTTGCAAATTAGAATAATAAACCTACAATTTAAGTCACAAAAAAAATGAAAAAAATTGCATCAAAGAAGTGTATGCACTGCTACGAATACACCATGGCTCAGTATGATTACAGATATATGATGTGTTGATATGTCAACGTGTTGTGCCGTGTCGCCTCCCTTTGAGAATTTATCAACTGTCTTCAACACAACACATCTAAGCACATGCAAAAATATTTAATGTAATTATAATTTTATTTTTTAGTATTTTAATTATATCAATCATATTTTCTTTTATTCAATTATTACATCTTATGATAAAAAAGTAGCAACGATTTTTTTTTTTTGCTGAAGTAAATAATCAAAATGTAAATTTTAATCCCATTTTAAAATATTTATAACATTTTAATATTTTTGGCTAAAAAAATGAGAAAAAAATCCAACACGCAGTATGACTCTAAGCACGTCCATATTTACTGCAACATGGCATATTAGAACACACTAACTGCATACAATTTTTAAAAAGTAAAAGATTCAAAACTGAATAAAATTAACTCTAATAAGATTTTAAAGTGTATAAAATATGCATTGAGAGTCCTAGGAGTGAGCAAAAAATTCGTAACTCGTGAGCTAATTCGAAATTCGACTCAGTAAAAGCTCGGTTGTAACTCGTGGCAACGGAACTCGAGTTTGCAGAACTAACTACATTGGCTGACGAGTCGAGTTTTGAGTTGAGGTCAACTCAGCTCGCAACTCGTGAGCCAACTTGTGAGATAATAAATTTATATTTCAGATATGTATTATCAAGATAATTCATGAGTATTACAAATTTAATTTTTACTTATATATTTTAATTTTAAATAATTTTCATATGATAGATTGAGTTTCAAGACATATTTTGTTTCAAATCAATAGAAAGATTATAAAAGACAATACTTTTTTTATTTACAATATTGTATATGTCAATAAATTTTAGTACTAGAATAACATATGAATTAAGCAAATATAAATTTGAAGGATATATGTTTATTTTAAGCAAGCTCGTGAGGCCACGAGCTAGCTCAAGTTGGAGACTAGCCTAGTTTGAACCAGTTTAAAAAACTCGAAAATATTTCTAACTCGACTCAACTCAACTCAAGTTACAACTTAGCTGAGTTTGAGTTGTCCACAACTCGCTCAAACTCTCGTATAAAGCCCTAATTGAGACTTAAAATGTGAGACACAAAATGTGACAGTTGTAATTATGAATGGAGGACAATGCGCTTTTTTTTCACTTTAAAAAAAATTTCTCAGTAAAATAAGAAAAAGAAAAGGAAATGGTAACTTATCGAGCAGTACTCTTTACATAACTGATTGATTTTTTTTCCCTTTTTTTCTTGATTTACATAACCGATGGACTAGAAATAAATAATGGCTAATTAAGGAAGAAAGCCTTTGGAATTTGGATAGGAGCATGACATTATATATCAATTGGCGTGTACCAATCAAAGAAACCATCAACCAGTGATATCCTAACTTTGGTTCTAAGATAAGATATACATCGATAGCGACCAATGGTCTCAAGTCTCAACTTGGAATAAAAAAGAAACACAAATAGAATATAAGATTCCACCATGACTTCCCTCGTCTACAACGGCCTAATAGGGATTTAATTCTGTGGAGCAATATTAAAACAATATACAAGTTAATGAGGGGGCACTTCGGAAAAGAAAAAAAATAGATAAGCATATATATTAGATATGGTTAGCAGGTTAGGTAAAGACTGGTGAATCCGACACCTTCATGATTATAAAACTAAGTTGTCCACTAAACCAAAATTTAGCATCTGATGTCGTTACAATAATTAAAACGCAGTTTGTGTTCCTACCACTACGAAATAGTAATCTATAATAATCGTGCAAACGAAGTTTCTAGAGTTGCGTAGTTAATTAAGATTAATCAAACAAAATATCAAGGAGAAATTATAAGTTAACATGTACTAGAAGACCGTTGGTGACAGATCAATCTAGTAATTGAAGCAGCTAACAATTATCCTAAAAAAAATGTGGTACAATTCATTGTGAAAAAAAGTCGAGAAATATGACGAATAAAATAAAACTATGAAAGATCCAACTTCCCTTAGTAAAAATAATCTAGAGTTCTCCGAAGTCTACATTTTATAAGAGGACCAATTACTTCCTCGAGAAAATCTCTATCATCCAGGATTTCACTATGAATAGGAATTTTCGTTTATAAAATCCAACTACAATGCATTGTTAAGCAAAATGTAACCGAACAAAAGAATAACATCGAATTAGCACGATAAATAAACAGTATTGGATCAGAAAATTAAAGACAACCTAGGAGGTTGAACTCGCAATGTTTTGAACGGCGAGTATAAAATACATTTCAGCCAAATCTCTACCACGTGAAATACTTCTATATTGACGAATCATTTTATTTTTGTGAAAAATTATTTTTTCTGTTTTTTTTATTAAACATTAAAATACATTAAAAAATCATATTAATTGTAATTATAATCGTGATGGATGATAATTAACTTCCACGGTAGCCTTCATTATTTGCAATAATTCTTTTTAGCACTCACGTCCATGATGATGAACTGTTAATGTTGATTTAAAACGTTGGTAAATGTAATATTGCTCTCTGATATGATTCTCAAAATAATAAATTTTAGGGGTGCCAAAAACGTCCGCTGAGGGACCCTCTATACTGGTTGGTAAAACAATGCAATTGGTTTGGATAAGGTGGTTAGCAACATCTGATTAGGTAGTGAATATTTACCCTTATAAAATTGGCAGGTCCATTTGATAACTACAATTTGTGCAAATCGCTAGAATCTTTCAGATAGAATAGTACCCTTTTTTTTTTTCAAAATATTCTCCTTCGAGTACTAGATTTTCTTCTCTTTGTTCTTTTTATTTTTTATTTGTATATGTTCCCTCAAATTACAAGCTATCTTGCACATAAAATATTGCAGTCATTTGTAAGTAGGTTAGCATCATCTGATCGTCACAGATATACGCCACTAACAGTGAAATCAATATTGCTACTTTTCATTTCAACCGTCCAAGCGCCTTACAAAAATGTTACCGAAGGACAGAAAATGAAAACCAACAAAGATATTACAGTCTGCTCAGTAAAAATGCATGTTAGATCCGACCAATTAATTATAGATCCAATTAGACAGAAAAAAAAAAATTTCAAAACCAAAACATGTACAGCAACTGTTTTGGTGTAAGGAAAACAAAACATATATACTTGTGTAGGAAAAGGGAAAAGAAAATTGTAACACATGTTCGACTGCAAAATCAAAACAACAAGTAAATCATCGTTAATGTTTCTTGAAAACACCAATGGTGACTGGTGAGCAAATAGGCACGAACATTTTTAAAAAACAAAAGCATATGCTGTATAAGTGAGTGCAATTAACTTAATTTACCTTCCTAAGAACAAACATAAAATGATATAATCCACAATAACAAACCAGGGTCAGAGAATTAACTTATATACTGTACTGCAATAACAGTGGGTTGACGACAGAAGGGTATTAGTCTCAATTCTCAAATCAAGATTTATTCGGCTCTCTCCAACAAAAATATCCGATAACATTAACATCACCGAAATAAAGAGCAAAAACGAAACATATAATCCTCAATTTCAGAGGAGCTTCTCACGAATAGCTCTAGCAGAATCTATGACAGCATTTTTTTTTTTTTTTTTTTTTGACCTTACCATGGTATCTTTTCTCTGTCCAGAAAAACCGACTCAGTAGGCATGCCTTCTGTCAGGGACGGAGCCAATATAGGACAAGGGTGGCACTTGCCTACCCTTGTTTTTCCAAAATCAATGCTCCAACATCAATTTTTCTTTTTCCTCAAAAGCTTAGAAGTCAAGTGCCCATGCTTGATTTGGCAGGGATGCCTGGGCTTTGATTGTTATTTTTAAACACAAGTCAAAGTAAAAAGAGTACATAGTTGGAGTCGTTTTTATATGAAAGGCATTATTTAATTTTGATATCTTATGCAGAAATGTTATGTTGATTTTGATTTCTTAGTCCGAGATATATATGCTTTCCCTATAAAAATGAGATATAGTTCTTCTAATTGTATGCAATCCTTTTCCGTATAAATATTTCCCTCTATTTTTCCCTTTTTTCTTTCTTTTTTCTCATTTTTCTCTTTTTCACCCAAGTTCATATTTAAGTATTTAACTGATTTTTTGTATCATAAAACATTGTGTAGTTATACCGTATAGAACGAAACAGTTATTTCAGTTTTATTTATTAATGTTACATTACTAGTAACGCTTTAATGTTTTACTGAAATAATAAAATTCATTATTTATTAACTATATAGGTTTAATACATTTCATGAAAATTTTCTCATAAGGGATTTTTGTAATAGTACTATTATTGATTATGTTTGAGAAAATGATTATGTTAAATTTAATAATTTTGTTGGTGTGCCTATGCTTAAAATTTTCCTGGATCCGTCACTGCCTTCAGTGTTGAAATCTCTTAACCATAACTTACCCGATTCAGCAGCTGATCAACATCTCGAGGAGACTCC
Source organism: Rhynchospora tenuis (assembly GCA_027725995.1). Lineage (NCBI taxonomy): Eukaryota > Viridiplantae > Streptophyta > Magnoliopsida > Poales > Cyperaceae > Rhynchospora > Rhynchospora tenuis. Next base: position 54,378,650 of record CM050888.1, read on the forward strand.
GTCTGGGCTGAACTGCTGAAGGAGAATTTCTTGCAAGTACGAATGCTGAATGCCATATAAGTCAAGAGCACGGTTTCGGTGCCTACGTTTTTCGGCTGCCTCATCTGCCACATATTCTGAGCCGTCCGATCAAAGTTTGATAAAGGGTGTGGATTATAATTCAATTTAATGGGCTTGGAACAAAGGAAATAACGAAAACAAAAAACAAAAAAAAAAAACAAAACCCTCCATCTTCGTCTCTTCTCTGGCGCTCGCCACTCCGTCGCGTTCTCCTCTCCATCACTCTCTTTCCATGCCAATGCCATTTGTTCTTCTCTCCTTCCTCCTCTTCCTTTCCTTTGTCAATTTCTAGGGTTAGACGATGAGAATAGAGCAGCTTGATGAGGTTGGAGGAGGTGACGCTCAAGGCAAAGTGAGCTCTGATCGGAGTTGGAGCGAGGATTTTGTTCTACCAGACACTTGCTTACAATGTCTTCCGCAACAAAATCCATCCGAATTTTGGTGGTGGGATCGAGTCAATGAGGATTGATTTCTCTCTTCCTTTTTTTAGGGTTTAATTGGTCCAACCGTCAAAGTACAGAGAAAGCTAAATTTGGGCAAATTTGTTGCTCTTAGCGATTGAAAGAAACGAGCTGGAGATAGTTGATTGAATTTCGAAATTTTTTTTTTTTTTTGATAATTGCCAGTAGGCTCACTTGTCATTAATAAGGCAGTGTTAAAAAACTGCAAATTACAACAGCAAATACGGATACAATTGCTTCCTTGGTGCCAAAGCCAACTATTAGAAATAGAGATAAACAAAACAAACTACAGGCAAGCCACGAAGACAAGCCTAACAGAAATTCAAAACTAACATAAGTAAAAAATGTTCCAATAATTAAAGATAAACTACCCCTAAACAAAATAAGAAAAGCACCAGGTACTCAAATCCGAGAAAAAACTCATGGAGAATCATTCTGCACCCTTTGGAAGTATTTTTCATCTATCAACCTTTCAATTCTCCCTTGTTCTTGCCATGCCATGTGCATCTGCCCCTTGTAGTGTATCTCATTTATCCCCGCCATGTTTGCCAAGTTATGAGCTTGTAAAACTGCTTCTCTTCTGACATGTTGAATCTCCATTCTCCTATGTTGTACTTGTGTCGCTCGAATCACTGATATGACCTCATATTGCTTCTCTTCTGATAGTTGTAAATTGACGCCAACATAGCATACTCTATTATATTACTACAAACCTGTATTCTATCTATGCGTGTCAGTATTTTTTTTCATGTTTTTCATTTCGTACCAGTATACTATATCAGTATCAGTCTAAATTTCTTATGCTCTATACACTTCTATCATTTCTTTAAGGAATAATAAATTTGCACTGGCCAGGGCACTGAGACAAAATATAGCATGTGACATAGGTTGAAGAAAAGAAATCAATTTCTTAATTCTAGTTCTAATAAACAAGAAAGATTCAATAAACACTACATGAACGTGACAATCTAGATAGAAGAAAGAAAAACAAGTCAAAAGAAAAAAATGGAAGAAAGCAAACATTTATTATAAGCATGGGCTACATGGTTTATTTTTACCAGTATTCTCCTTTTCACAAAAAAATAATAGGAATTTTTTTTTGAAAAAAAAATAGGAAAATAGCATAAGATGCCTTATTCATTTATAAATAGAGAACTCATTGCACATTACAAGCAACTTTGTTTTACTACACTTTCGTACCAACTCAAATACCTACATATATTTGTATCTCCTTTTGGTGTTTTACCCCTCTATGTCATCTATATCTCCCCTAACCATGGAATCAACAAAAAGTAATAGAATTTCTAAAACATGAAATAAAATTGCACATTTATAACGGAATCCCTAAGAATTGTAATAAAGTGCTCTAAGCCTTCAAGTTATCTAATTCACTTGTCTCTTCATCTTGGTGTTGGTACAGAAGTTGTTGGCTTGTTGCACTATTATTTCTTGCGCCATCCTGCATGTTACCTCAATTGCCTCTGACCAATATTCAAGTACACTTTCAATTAGTATAAGCACACATCTCAATGTTTTGGTATGTGAGTTTTTGAAGATAACAGTATTCGGATCAAATAGGTAAAAAGAGGGATGTGCAACAGATACATACTGGCAAATCAAGTCAGAAAAAATCAAGAGTAGATTTCAGGGAGCACCATGACCTTTTTACTGGTAGTTAATGCATTGCCTATGGGCACATTGAAATTTCCAAAAAAAAAAGTATTTGTTGCACATAGGTGCGGCATTCACCAAATCTCAAAGGGAGAAAAGGAAAAAATGCGCATTCTCACTTTTTCCTATACTGCCCCATGAGCTTCAAATAGAGCCTGAAAGCTTCTAGTTATGATCTCCGATTTCGGCTCACCCTGAAGAACCCAAAATTAGTCTTAAATGCACAAAATTTCAAGACAAAAAAAAAATAAAAATCAAACCAAATGGTTTGTAGACTAACACGTTCCTTTTATTTTGACTATTTATAACCTACCAATGCCAAAATTCAAAGACAACAGACACACCAGAATGCTAAAATTGACTTACGCATGTTGAATAAATTTAGTATATACATATCAAACTACAGTTTCGTCTCTTATATAGATGTTCTTTCTACTCCAAAATACCAAAGAAAGCTTCTTACCTATAAGAATAAGTTTCATAAGCCCGAACATGACATGAAGCCGGTGTGAAGCATAGAATTAAGTAAGCTTCTGTCCATATCAGTAGGTATTGAGAAAATTTTCACTAAACATTTAAAAATTTTAAGTCTAAGAAGAATCGAGCAACGCGGAGGGAAAGAAGAGATCGAGCGACTCGAAAGGCCGAGGAGAGCTCCAGCAACGGAAAGTGAAAGGCGAGCTCGAGTGATGCGAAGGGAGTGGAGAGCTTGGCCAGGGAGAGGGAGAGAGACAAAGTGGCAGAGAGGAGTTGAGAACTCGAGCGACGTCGGACGAGAGTCGGACGAGAGCCGGACGAGAACGATGCCGATAGTTGTCGAGGGTTTTGGGTTTTTTCCTCTTTCTTATTCACTAGCGATATATTAAGACTAAAATGTGATCCAGACCGCTTATCCTTTTTTAATCGAACGGCTCAGAATATGTGACAGATGAGGCAGCGGAAAAATGTAGGCAGCAGAACCGTGCTCGTAAGTCAATACCCGACAGATTTCATTGTTTAAGTTGTTAAATAAGACGATAATATTATTTATTTGTTAAAAATAAGAAAGAAATAAAAGGATTTGGTGACGTTTTGATATCAATGATTTGCCCGGAGGGAGGGCACGGCATTTTAGTTTTGCTTTTCTTTCCACTATTGTGATTTTAACCTTTTTTTTTTTGGGTACTACACTTAATAAGAGCACTACACCACGTAGTAATTCCAGTGAGCACCTTCAAATTTAGTCTGCCAGTGTTATATAGTATATACAACATCTACCACCTCAAACTACAAAATCATGTCATCACCTTTTGATAGCAAAATATGCAACATGCAATACAAAGCATATATGTAATAACATGATTAACATCCAAGACTCTTTTGAGATTGAGGGCCGTCCACCCCTGTTGAGTTGAGATTGAGGCTCTGTGGACTAGGCCGACATTTAGGTCCAATTCAAATATAGCTTGGTTCGCTAGTATTAAATTGTTGTCCAGCCCATTTAGGCCGGGAAAAGCCGTATAATGCGCAGAAAACAGCGATACCGGATCCTAGGTTCATATTTAACAAACTGTGCACAGCAAAGGACAATATTTTGGTTCATATTTTTCTAGTAACTTGCTGCTTGCATTCCACAAAACGCCAGGCAAGACATTGCCATCCACTTCCATTGAGGGACTCTTTTCCATACTCCGCAATTGCAGACAGGCTTGTACGAAAGAATTGTCGTTCTGTGATGGAAGTAAACGGCACTGCAAGAATACTGTCTTGCCTCGACTTACTTCCTGCAATTCCTTATGTTCTAAATAAAACAATTTGAAATTTCAGTGCGAATTATAGTCACCAAAAAAAAAAAAAAAAAAAAAATGGAATGCTTACACTGTTCTACATGTTTACTACTATAGACAGGTTCCTTGACTTTTTATCTAAAAGTATAGGCAAAGGGCAAATCTAATCATTTATATGAAACATGTAATTTCTCAGACTATTTTATTTAACAAAAAAAAAAAGGCTGATATAATCCAACAAACCGTCCTAACATTTATAGCTATGAATAAAGGTCAAACTGAATTTACACCAAAGTTCAAGGTTTCAACAATTAAAATTCTTAAAATAGCAAAAAGAGCACCGAGTCAAAGTGTAAAATAACTTTATGTTATCCTTGAAAGCTACCAACATCCAGAGTTTTGTGAGGCTCTCATTTGAAAGATACTAGTTGTATATGTATATTGTAAAGGGTATTATAAACACCATATCATGTTGTTTTTATCATTATTTTTGGATAGTGAATATGACTCAAACACTTATCATATGACATCCTTCAATTCTAAAACAAATTCAACCAATTAAATCAGTAAAATCCTATACCAGTAGCTCAGGCATATAATTGCAAATTAACATCGATGCAAATCCAAATTTAAGTCCACTTCAAAATAAAAATGTACCAGAAAAGAGCAATTTTACTACTGCTATTAAGCATGCTCCGAGCCTCCGACATTCTCAAAAGTCTCTATTACGATGACAGTTACTTCAAAAAAAAAAAATTACAATTAAATACGTTTACTAAAGCACCAAAAACCGCTAATCAACTTGGCTGTTCAAGAAGTCCTAGTTATGTGCCTGCAGCTTCTTTGGGGCAAATTTCTTATTCAGCAACTTCAAGAATCCTTCATAATTTTCCATCGAATGAAGATTACTGAAATACTCATGCTGATAATTGCCATCAGTATTGCGTGGCAGCTTTGATCTCCAAGCATTCCTCCTGGAACCTGCAGCAAATAATGCAAACAAAACAAATGATCAGTGCACCAAAACACACAAATTTTTGCCCAAAAACAAAAAAAAAAAAAAAAAAAAAAAAAAATTGCAAATAGCAACAGAGCTACTATTAAACCACACGATTAATTTATAGCATCTCCTGCAGAAGTTGAATTAAGTAAAGGAACTTCAAATAGTATGTTAAAAGAGAATAAATAAGTGAATAGAAACCAAGTCTGTCCTGAAAAATCCCCAACCAAAATAATAATTATAGTAAGAGGAATTTTTATATGGCCATACACCTGCCGTTGGTTCAATTGACATACTTAATCGACCCCATGGAACAATGAAAATTGTAATTAGCACAATTTAAATGAAATGCTTACATTGTTCTACATGTTTAGTACTAAGGCTCTTCCGTGGGAGTATGATCATATGAAGACATGCATAACTGACTATTGAATTTAAAAAAATACAGGTACTTGTAAATTTCTCTATCCTCCGACTAAGCTCCTTTCTTTCACTTCTTCTCTACAAATGTAATCATTTTTACTTTCCACTACTTAATGAAATCTCTGTGACATCCAAAAGCCAGCCTATTCCAATCTGAATTCAAGAGATTCCCCTTACTAAATTATCTAACTTCAGTGATTCTTGTGTAATATGACAAGATTCAAACCACCTAACACACAGCTAGAGAGACAGCTATGCAAAGCGAAGAGGCTCATTGGCAGATTCTTTGCTTCAAATCAGGAAAGATGAATACAGACCGCAAACTGAGAGGACATTTGAAACTTTGAACCTTCAAGGTAGAGAGAATTAATACAGAGGGGAGAAATACCTAGCTATCTGGTTCCCTCTTATGGTCTCAACAAGCCTAATCCACAACTAAATTAACATCACTCAAGTAAGGTCCTCAAGGGATTCAATTGGAGCCAACTCAATAGTCATAGGATCACACGAAAACAATAAAAAAGGGGAAAATGTCTAGATGGTCAACTAAAATCAGGAAGAAGTCTAAAAGTATTTTGCAAGCATTCCTAAAGTTAAAGTAGGAAGAATTGAGAGAAACATCAGCCAGAATATAGCAATTAAATAGAGTGAAATCAGGTAGTGTAATCATTTTCTGAATAATATCTCAAGAAATACCAGCTCAGACTACAACCTTAGGTCCATTGCAAACACAAATTCAAAATGTAAGAGTTTAAAATTGTACATCAGAAAATGGGCTCACCTTGATATCATACTTAGATTTGTTTGGGCCTTCTTAGAATTAAACAAAGATACAGAACAAAAAAGACATTCTCAAACAAACAATCTACACATCCATATGATTTTTAGTGAGATTACAGCAATGAGTTAAAAAGAAATGATACATACCTTGTGAACCAACTTCACTGATTGCAGAGCAGGGGATTGACGAAGAAAACTGATCATTGCTTCTAAATTTTGCTCATGGAAGCACATGCACGCATACAAGTGCTTCAAATTAGGAAAAGCTGGAGCTTGTTTTCCCGGTTCCAACAGGGTACCAAATGGATAGTCAATACGCTGCAGAAATCACACAAAAAGTATCAGATGAACATTTATATAACCCTTATAAATGTATCAGATGCACGTGTAAGATACAGAACTGATAGTCGTTTAAAGTGAATCACATAATACCCTTTCATTACTAGTCACTTATCCTAGGCTCATAGTTTTGGAGTGATATGTATCTCCAGCTATACAAAGACTGCAGTTAATTTTATATGGAATAAGCATTTAACTATTCCCTCAAAAAAAATAATAAGTTTGATTTCGAAAGCTTTTCTCAGTAGATATCCTCTTTTATAGACCCATTGCATGAACAACTGTACAAACATATTGAATACAATAATAGTTACTATCCTTTTCTTTAAGAATCCTTTACCGTCTTTTTACTATACGTTTTATGGGATATATGTTAAAATTATACATATATATATAAGGTTTGCTCTACATACTAGGCAGGTTATGTACGAATTTGCACTACCCTGCACAAGATACTGGTTAGTGGATTGACCTTCCGCTAACGGATCACCCCTGTATGTTTTTGTTGAGGTTTCTACCAAAATAAATAGCAGACACCTGCCAAGCTTCACAATTTTATAAAGCAGGTGATATTCTTTTAAGCTGACTTGCACATGCCTATTATATCATGCAAAAGAAAATTCATGTTAAATAATCACCTTTTAACTACAATCACATCTATCTTCTTGTACCAGAGTACCTCTTTCAATATAAATTTCTATGATTACTTTACATTTTTCTTTTCAAAACCTGGGGAAAAACTGTCTAGCTTACTAATTTGAATAAAACAAATTTCTAGTCACTACATTTGAGCGTGCTAAGGTAATCAGAGTTGTTTTATCAGTGCAACCTGGAGGCAATAATAGAAGCAAGATATATAAAAGAGAAGAAAGTAAAGTTAAGAATGGAACTTATACCGCAAACTCCTCCAATTTAAGGCTCAACTCTTCGACATGTGAAATACAGTTCAGCAATTGAGCAACAGCAGCAACATCTCTAGGATAAAGGGAACCAAGGGTAATCACAGATTTCCTAAGCAAAGAAAAGTAATACATGGAAGTGAGGTAGACTACTAAAGCTTTCATGACTTGTCAAATAAAGGTATTCCAATTTAGACATGGATAGCCTCACAGAATAAGCGCTCTGGTGCGCACCAATCTCCACTACTAATGTTTTTACTGTCAGGGAGGACAGGCTAACCACTCCAACGAGATCAGATTGTAAGCAAAGTTCCAAATTTTCCGAACAACACAACTCTAAAAGAAGTCGTCCTACTTGGGCTGAGGTCTTTGGGCACAAGTTGATAGAAAGAGTTTTCAAGTGGGTGAAAGTGGTTGCTGATGGAAATGGCACGTCAGATTTAATGTTAATCGAAAGGGACTCGAGAGAGCTAATTGAGAAGACAGAATGGAGAACAATTTCAAACATTTCAAAGTTCCAATCAACATCGAGGGTTAGGTGGCGGAGGCCGAGAGAATGGGCATGAGCGAACAAAGAAGAAATAAATGAGGGAGTGAGGTCAGGTGGGAGCAACTTCAGGGCCGGGAACTGGCGCTCAGGGAGGCGGACGTCGATGTCGAGGCGGAGGCTGAGAAGCGTCTGGTCGGAGGGTTGGCGGCTAAGCAGGGCGCTGTTGGCCATGGCGACGTTGGAGGGTGGTATCGTACGTGGAGGGCGGCGCTTATTTTCGTAGAGGATGGTCCCGTGCATGAAGTAGAGGTCTAGGGAAGTACAGGTCTTCCAGAGATCACGGAAGTGGTGGCAGAGGACAGAGGTGCGAGCAGCGATCTTAGTCGGTAGCAAGGAGAGTATGGTGACAAGCAGCGCGTCAGGTAGTATCAAGAGACAGTCGATTTCATGTTGGGTCGCCATGGCCACAGACAGTCTAGGTTTGAACTTTGAAGCGGGAGTACTGTTATAGTGTTACTATACTAGTAGCTAGTATATATAACCAGACTGGACGAATTCAAAATTTGAAATTTGAAATTTGAAATAAATGAGAATTTTTTTTTGCAATTTAGTCAACTTGCGTTATTACTGTCATTTATTTTCGGAATTAAGTTAGCGGAACAGTCAAAACGCATCTGTCAACAAACTTCTTAAAGGTAATTAAATGAAGATAACAAGTTGTTTATTGCACCGCTGATCCCAATTCGTCAAAACGCATCTGTCAACAAACTTCTTAAAGGTAATAGGAGTGGATCCCCTGTTGATTTGATTCTGCAGTCCTTTTTAATATATTACTCGTCAAGATTTTTTTCTCAGCTTGACCCATACTTTTCTACAAAAAAAAATGATTTTTCTTCCCTATTTCTTTTTTATTATTATTTTGATATGTAAACTCTGATTACAAGCTATCTTGCACATAAATCTTGTATCATTCGCAAGTAGTTTATAATCATCTCATCCCGCATAGATATCAAAATCAGTAAGCGAAAAATAATAATAATAAAAATAGGAGAATCAAACGATGCCTACTTTTCAATCGTTCAAGAGCCTTATGGTGCTGCTTACACCAAGTGGAAAATCTAATACTCCACATGATTATCAGATCCAACTAATAAAATTATAGATCTAATTTGGCAGAAAATAATTCGAATCAAAACGTGTGCAGCAAAGGTTTTGGTGTAAGAAAAATAATATCTACTAGTGTAGGAAGATAGGAAGAAATAACAATAAATTAATACATATTGGAGTGCAGAAAGAAATCAACAGACTATAAATCTTTATTCAAGTTCTCCAAGAAAATCTTGGAAAACACCAATGGCGATTTGTGAGCAATAACGTACAGAAGCACATCTTGTCAATGGGTGCAATTAATTTGATTCCTGAGTACAATCCACATTATGGCATATCCAGATTCCAGAATAATAATTAAACATAATCAGAGAACTTATACAGTGTAATAACAATGGGTTGACAAAAAAGGACCATTAGTCTCAAATCAAGCTATTATTCAGCTCTCTAACAGAAGTTTTCATCAACATCTCCAGAACAAAGGGTACAAAAGAAACATATAACCATCAACTTCATAGGAGCTTCACACCAGCATCTCTAACAGAATCTATGACGGCTTTGACCTTACCGTGGTATTTCTGCTCTCTGTCGAGAAAAATTGACACAGCAGGGATGCCCTTGAGCAGCAATCTCTCCCCCAAAAGTTTCCCAATTTTAGCTGCCGCTGCAACATCTCGAGTAGACTCCATGCTGGGACGAAGAAGCTTTTCCTGCAAGTGCGAAATAACCCGACAAAATCCATCAAATATGTTGTTAAATAAGGGTGTGTTTGGGAGAGTTGGGAACAAGGAACAAGAACAACGAACTAAGGACAAGAAAAAGTGGGACCCACACAGTTCTTGTTCCCAGTTCTTGTTCACTCAAAAAGGTGAAACAAGGAACTGGGCCGTTGTTCCTTGTTCGCGTTTTTTGGAGTGCGTTTGGTTCACCCTTGTTTTGTCTTGTTCACGAACAAGCAGTTCGTAGGGGGTTCCAAACACAGCCTTAGGATTTGGTTAAGTTTGATAGAAAACAATAGAAAACAAATCAAAGGATTTGGTTAAGTTTGATATCACCAAATGGACTAGAAGGGCGCACCATATTTATGATTTTGCTTTAGAGCATCCTTTTTTCTACTTAAGAGTTTCCATTTTTGTTTGTAACTCTTATGTTTTTTGGGGCACTAACATTCAATGTGAACATCACACAACGAACTAATACCAGTCAGTGCCTGAAAATTTAGGCCAGCAGTGCTGTATAGTATATACCAACAGATCCACCTAGTACTGCAATTTCATATCATCTCTTTTTGAGGCAACATGTGCAACAGGCATACCAAAATAAAGCATATATAATATGATCCAAGGTCCAAGGTAATGAAGTATTGCATTTCAGCATCAATATGTTCTCCAAATCAGATCTAGCTTATCCTTATTATAAGATAAAGACCAATCAGGCCAGGTACAAGTAAACATATGTACCTGAGAACTGGCAGAGGCAGCAATTGAGGCAGTTGGTGTGTGCATGACCTGTGCACTTATGTAATTGTTGGAGAAGCTCATCCTCAGGACATACGGCTTTAGGTGATTGATGATCCTTGGGGGACGCACAGGAGGAGGGATAACCATATTTCACTTAAGTGTAGTTTATGGACCTGAAAAGGACAGCATAACAATGAATTAACGGCACTAATATTTGTTAACCCATTTTCACCCAGTTCAGTTTATAGATCTAACAGGGTAATGCAATGGAATAAACAACAAAGTACACGTATACTATTATAAATTGGCACTTAGGAATGCATTAGTAGGCCAGCACCAGACCAGTAAACTTGTCAGTAATGCATTCAATCCCCTTTAGTTCAAGGTTATTACTTAATAGTAGCTTGTCATAGGATTGATCCGCCAGTACCAGAGCAGAAAACTATGAACTGGTAAAATATCTACACAATTTTGATTCAATTTCAAATAAAAGTACAGACCCATTTTAAAGTATCAACAGGAAAAACAACTGAACCTGTACCAATTGAAACAAATTAAATGCATCATAAGCATAGACTTTGAGAAAGGGCCTCAAAACTGTACTAATTCCTGTTCAGAACCGTAAACATACTAGCCGCTACTGGAAATAGCTACAATCAATTAGACCTGATTACTGCAGTTTTGCAGTTTCGAGTTAAGTAATCAGCTCAAGTTGGATTCGTTAAAAAAATCCAAGCTAGCTTGTTCCGTTCGCTAATAGCACGATTATGTACTGAAGAAAGAGAAAAATAGAAATGACAGAGAGGAGATTCGTACCTGACAGACGAGAAGGGAATCCAAGAGAGAAAGCGAGGCGCGTCTGAAGGCGCAGAGAGACGATCCGAGGCTCCGGGAGAGAGAGAGAGAAAGACTAGGAATTAGGATTTAGGGGTTATCAAATATGGGCCGAATTCGTATGGGCTAACTTGAGTTGGCTAGTTTGGGTGCAAATTTTTTTTTTTAATTTAAACTTGAGCCCCATTGGTATACTGATCAGTGATCACAAACCAGCGGACCATGATCCTCTGGACGTTTCAAAAAAACGTCCAGTGGACGTTTTTGATCGGAGCCGTCCGATTTAAATCAGACGGTTCATTTTTTTCGGGTCAATATTTTTTTCGGGTGTGGTGGAATGCACGGGGCTCCCTTATAGCCGTTGAGATTAAATCAGACGGTCCAGATCCCCAGCCGTCCACCAAACGTCCAGAGGATCTGATTCCACAAAGCAGCTGTACATAACAAGTTCAGATTACAGTGACTTTGAGAAAAGAATAAAATTTAATGCATTCATACAATCACAATTTTAATGATATTATCATTATTATTATTATTATTTTTCCAAGTAATACAACACTCTTTGTTTTTTTATAAAGAGAAAATTATATAATGATGAAAAAGAAAAAAAAATAAGATAACGGGCCATAATGGGTGAACGTAGCAAGCAACAAAAATTGATGATTCAAAGAGACACATTACATTAACAATTTCCAATATGTAAATTAGCATAATAATCGACCAATTTATACTTCTACATTAACCTACCTACCTAGCTGCCTCTCCGAAATCAACTGGGTCCCTCTTATGATTGTATGTTGCTGTTGTTAATGCCAAAATGCCAAACCAACTAGACTACTTGAAGGAACAAATAACTCTAGAACCAACCACGTGACCTCGAATGTCTGCATGCATGCAGTTGTTGCTCCAGCCTAGACAATGTCTTCGAGTTATATAGAACAAAATATTGACAGTAACACAATCATCAAATATGCTACTCACAAGCAATGACAGCTATACTTGCAAGATTAGTTCTGTACTTCTTTGGCGTTTTAATTAAAAAATTATTTGACATTGCATAGTTTTATGTATAGCAGAATAATTTAAACGCGACAACAAGTGTTTTGGCTCTATTCCGCAAATCAGATGCATGGTCCTTTATTTGATTCACGGAGAGAGCATATATTTTCAAATTTTTTATAACAAAATCGTTGGCTTCAAACCAACCCTAAAAAAAAAAAAAAAAAAAAAAAAAAAAAAAAATTAAATTAAATTAAATTAGCGCGACGGAACAAGAAAATGTTTAACTTTAATTACTGAATCTATTGCAATATCTGGGGTCTCAGTTATTTAGAAATGCGACGTCATTAATCTACTGACATAGATATCATTATCAACACTTGAGAATATATTAACACTTCATTAATTAGGTGCCACACGTGCATAACAAGATGCTGTGGACATGCTTATATATCTTATTGCTAGTAATATAAATTGATAATAGAGTCTGGTACGTGATGTTAATTAAGCTGACCTCAAAAAGTGTTCAATATATACTGATTTTCTAGTAGCTGGGATGAAATTGACGATATTAATTAAATACAAATTATCAACCTTTCTTTTTTCCGAATTTCAATACAAATATACAATGTAGTAATATATAACTGACATTGATTAATAGTAAATTTCACAAACAAATTGTTTTTTGGTTGTTTTTCATATATACTTCCCCACTCGAGAATATTCTTAGTATATATATGACAAGACTAAATAGCCATATAGACCCTACATGTTTTGATAATTCCAACAAACTGCAATAATATTCTCCAAGATTCGTAAGCAACAAGTTACAACTTACAACAGCAATAACAAACAAATATTATAACTAATGTATAAAATATATAATTTTTTGGTTTAATGGTGACTGATTACTAATTATAATATTGCTTTTGTTCTCTCTAAATAATAATTAATTGGCCTATGCATGGAGAAAATATTAATTGCATGTATACAACAATTATTTGTGTGGTATTTTTATTTTTTAAAATAAATTGGACTAAGGAAAAAGGTATAAACTAATTCACAATATATAGCTGATTTATATGTGCCTTAATCCTTCAGTCAATAAAATATAATTATTTTGATATATTGACCGCCCGTTTTTCATTCCTCAGATAATTAAAGTAGGTCCCGTATAGAATTTTTTTTGAGATAAAATTATTATCATATTTTGGTAAATTTTGAATATTATAAACGATGTTCTGTATACTCTATTTTGAGAAATGGAATCCAGTAGACAAATAACCTTCTAGCTAATTATACATACAAACATTAAATTAATAATCAAGGTTCTTGGTCCTGAGTCCTGACTTCGATCGTTCAAACTTATCCCCTCCAATTTATTTTGTGAATAAAGGTGAACATAGACAAAGGAGAGGAGAAACTTCCCAAGGATGTGAGTTATGTGATTTGATGGAGGCGAAATGTAGAAGTGTTTTCTAGGTGTACACACAATCAATGCTTTTGTTGGGTTGGGTTGGTTGCGTGATAAAAGAGTGTATGTGGAGGTGGTGCATCATGGATGGACAAAGAGAAGGATAGAATGATAGATTGATTGAGAGATGAAGAAAGAAAATTGGGAATTTTGAATAGTAGTAGTTGAATCTTATCTTTTTTTTTTCAATTTCTGTGGTCTTTTCCTCCTGTGAGTTTCTCGAGATGCTAATTATATGTCGTTTGTCTAATCACATACAACACGTGTGACATTATATTTTACCAATAATTTAGTATCATATAGAGAGGTTAGCTTAATTATATCAGTTTATTTTAAATTTTTTATTTATCTATTTTGACAATGACACGTTTAAGTTAAACACAAGCGATGTCTATGTGCCATGTTTCCGCAGTGGGACTCAACATTGTTTTTGCATTTTAATTTGTTAGTAGGAAGCATGTCTCTTGTTGGGCGCGACGTGGGAATAGCTCCTTAATTCATGGCTCGAACATTTGGAACAACGTCCACAGACCACAGCATTATTTTTCTCTATTTTTTAGTGGTCTCGAATGAGTACAAGCTGGGGCTAGTTGTTCTTTTAGGGAGCGATTAGAAGAAAAGTTTACACTCTTAAGGCTAGTTCTCCACAGCATTATCATTCATCCTACAATTTTCAGCAATTCTGATGATGATGTTTCTTGACAATAGGACTCTTATATATATTCTGTTAAATTAATGGATGATTATATATCTTTTGATGGGTTACATTAGAATGTATATTACAAATTTTTTGGGCTTGACCCCTTACTTTCTTCAAAAAAAAAATAATAATAATGATGATGATTAGAATGTAATATGACAATTTGACCGATATATATTAAGATATCTTTAAAAATAATAATAATAATGATTAGAATGTAAGATGTCTTTACATGACAAACTTTTGATTAAGATTACTTTTTAGAAAAAGGGTACGCAAGGTGATGCCCCTTGTTTCCGTAGTTGTACTGAGGAAATTAATATTTTACTTATTCACTTCTATTTTGTTGAAGATTTACCTGATGTACTTTAGTTATGCCTAAATTGTTTGGATGGATGAGAATAAGCCCAATTTCCATAATAGCTTCTTCCCGAAATAAAAATTCATCCAAACAACATTTCTTCTTCCCGGAATAGCTTCTTCCTAATTTTAATTCAACTCTTTCATTCTTTATTTCTAACTCACCATCCAAACAATATTTCTTCTTCCAGAAATAGCTTCTTTTCACTCTTTCCGAAATAACACTTTTTCTAATTTTTCCGTCCGGATTAGTTCTTCCTTCCTTATTCCTAACTCATCCAAACAAGCCCAAAGGTTTTTCGTTTTGTTGTTCAGAATCTTTCAAAATACAAGGATCTGTTTTTACTAATTTTAATTTATAATTAAATCTGTTATTTTGTAGACAGGGGCTGCCGCCGTCTGACATGGAAAGTCACTTTAGATCATCAGATGTGATGACTATTGAATACAGTGATGATCAAGCTATAGAGTAGGAATAGGATGATGGAGTGATCACTATGGTTGCTAGCCTACTTGTGATGCTTTAAAATATCTTTGATATGTGATTTTTTAAGCCTTACTTATGGTCCTTTTGTGAGAATTTCTCAACAGTACCTGGTTAATTTGATATTATGTCTGCTTATGGGTATTTTAGCTGCTGTATTAGGATTGAACTTTGCAGAATTTGGAAGCATGCATGAAGAATAAAATACAGGTGATCTTGTTTGAGTCACTATTTCTCCCAGAAAAAAAAATATTATTGGAAAAAGGTTTTAGGTTTTTCAAGTTCCAATATATGTAGTTCAATGACAATGTGTCACACCCCGTATCCGAAATACGAGACGTGAGGTGGGACAGTATCTTTCGCATCCATCCGACGGTCCGACAACCTACGTCACAAGAAATAAAGACAAAACGGAGTCAGCTTCAAAGCCGAGTAACCGGTTATTTAACGACGCAGCTTCTCTATAACCAATTTATATAACCAAAAATCAATCGATCGGATTAATCCACACATCAATAATAAACAAATTAAATATATTTTACAGAGATCAACGGGTCTCGGTTTTCTCAAATCCACTTTCTCATATCACTTTTCCACTAGCGCGAATCCCTCTTTAGGCGATTCCGCTTCACATTCCATTCCACTATTCCACTTCCACTTTTTCACTTCAATTCAAATCACAATAGAGACCCGTTGACTCGCAAAATACATCAATCACAATTCTCATATATCAATTCAATTCAATCAAAAAGCCAAACGATATTTAAATCAATCAATACGAAAATTAAATTATAGAGAAGTCCGGTTACCTTATCAGCGATTAGTCAATTAAAAACAGAAATGCAAAGGTGGATCGACGACTGTGACGTAGAACTCGAATTTCAATTGGATGGAGAAATAAATTTTCAATCGGATGGCTAATAAATTGGATTTGGTATTTTACATAAAATTTGGGTTTTCAATTATGAGTTCGGATGAGGCAGAAAGGATTTAAGAAGTTATTATAGGCAGGAGGCGTGGGCTAAAAGACAAATAAAAAGGTTTCTTGTGATACAAAAGGGTACTAATCGGATTTGGAAACAAGCATTTTCAATTTCACTGGAATACAAAGGGAATTAAAGAGAGAATGGACAGTGGGGTGCGTGGCCTACAAGTCTAATAAATCCTGTAATTAAAACTAACCACAACAATTACGGTTATATCAAGGAACGGTTATATTTTATTAAGAGGACGATAGGAAATGAAAGGTATTTTGCAACCAAGTTATACGTGAACTCCAAGCCAAATTATATCGGATATGAAAAGAATTATCGAACAAGGAAAGATCTTTTCATACAAGACAAACAGAATAATTAGAGGGCAATTAATTGATGCAAGTTTGCCAACCAGAAATTTCATTCGGCAAGGAAAAAGAATGTTTAATAGAGATGCAAATGGAATACTTGGCTGGTGACATCATTTGCTTTATGGATTTTTCGAATTCGATCAAAAGATGGTCAGAATACATAGCATTCTTGTATGAAATACAACTATACAAAGACTTTGGCACTCACGATTGTGGAACATGTGATGAAATCAGAAGTTATACAACAAAAATAAAATAAATAATCTATCATATATAGGTAAAAAAAAAAAAAAGAATAAGCGTGGAAAAAAAAATAATGATAATAATTTAACTTACAAAAAAATCTAGAAAAAAAAATAATACTACTATCACAAATTAATTTGACCAAATAGAGATGAGACAAGTTGTCAAAAGATGATTTTAGAAAATGTGCAATTTATAATAAACATAAATGGTAAAACATGCGTCCAAAATCTAAATATAATACTAAGCCAAATGAAAAAAAATAACTACAATTTAATGCATCGAGAAAATGACATAAAATTTGAATAATTAAGCAATATATTTGCACTATATAAAAAAAATAATTTAAAAATCAGATTTTAATGGCTAAAATAATTAATAAATACGTATGAAAAATTCAGGGTGTTACACAATGAGTCACTATTATCTAAAAAATAAGAAACAGTTTCACCGTCTTCAATTTCCAATATCTATATATACATCAATCAAAGCTTGTTACAATCCTGTTCCTTGGTATGTATCTCCATAATGTTGACCACCGGATTTTTCTTTTCTTTTTTTTACGTAATAAGTTAACTAAGAGGAATTCAACAAGTAACTCATTATTTTTATTATGTTGATATTGGTAAAAGTGTCTTATCATTGTGAGACAACGAAATGAGCTTTCTAGCAAACATGCACCCGACAAGGCCAGTTCTGTTTGTCAAATCTTGATCATTTCTTTTAAAAATTAAAGGCTATTCCTGGCCCCTCCTCGCCATTTTCTCTTCTCCTCTCACAAGCAATTACCTACTCAAAAACCTCTCCCTCTCTCTCTCAGGCTTCAACTATAAAAAAGAGAGATTTGCATGGCTGTTTCTCAACTAGATGTGTGTTTTTCGTGTTTTTCTGTACTTGCTGCCAATTTTTTTTTTTTTTTTTTGAAAAAAAAGAGTTGCTTTAGAGTGGTGCCAAATAATAAGAAATCAGACTTGGTTTCTGAACCGTCTGATATGGATTTGAAAGCTCATTTTTGCAGATAAGTGGGTGCGATAAAAGTGGCCTGGTTGTTCCTCTACTAAGGTGAAAAGTTCTTTGATGGAGAAGCAGGGCACGTGCAGAAGCTAGCTCTATTGCTCTGCACGTGCTCCCCTTCTCCACCATGGCCTTCTCATCTCTTCCTTTCTCTAATATGTGGTATCTTCACACCATGTTATCTTCTCCACTTGAATATGTAACTCTTGCTCTACTAATGCTAGCTGTACAAGAGATAATAATTCAACTGACTGCATGGAAGGTTAGTTGATATTTAATTTTTCTTAATGGAAACAGTAACCCCATGAATGATTCTATTATATATGATTGTTAATTGTTCAATTTATGCTAGGCAATGTAAATTAGCTTACTTAAGTGCATGCATTGTAGAGTAGAAACCCACATCTGGATAATTGCACTTGTGGGTCAAGTGACTCTAGTTAATCCACTAATTGAACGTGCAGGCGCTCCTTTATCATTCTGAAAGTGTCAATTTTTTTGGGACAAAAGGCTCTAGTAAAAAGTTAACTGATTTTATTGAATATTGGTTCGTTTAATTTTTAGATGGATCGTGCATGGAGATAGTAAGTTAGTATATATTTTTAGTTGAGAATATCTATTATAATTTATAAACCATGGTGCATAGAGGATTCCGTGTACTGTGATCGTTTTGATCGGTAATTTTACAAATTGAAAAATCTAAATTAATCAATCTAATCTATATATTGAAATCTCATATAAACAAGATTTTATATTTTTTTAATTTCTTTTACTATTTTTTCTAATTTTTAAAGCTCGTCATTTTTAGAATATTCTTACCACTAATTTGTAGCAAAAAATGACAAGCTTTAAAAAATCCAAAAAAAAATAGTAAAAAATTTTCAAAATTTGTAAAATTTTGTTTTCTATAAGATTTCAATATATAGATTGGATTGGTTAATTTAGATTTGTCAATTTACAAAATTACCGATCAAAACGATCACAGTGCATGCATAGAACCCTCTATGCACCATGGTGCATTATAGATATTCTCATTTTTAGTTTATACAAACTTATCAGAAAACTATATACCACTCCATTATTTATCCACATGTTAAATTTTGTGACATTTGAGCTTCATTTAGATAGACGACAATAAATAGCGACGCTATGAACCGCAATAATGCTGCTATAGCGGTACGACCTAGTAGACCGCTATGGTGCTAAACTAAAAATGCCGCTATAGCGGTGTTCATAGATATACCATAATATTATTTTAAAAAGTATCTATTTTTTATGTTTTATTTCTTATGGTGGCTAAAATATTGAAAATTAGCAACATATATATGCATTATAGTTGTATTTTTAACGAAATATAGCAACACAATTTGTTACATGCTAATATATAATCAGTATTACGAATATTTGCTTTAGCACTGACTTGATTCAATATTAAATACAATGAGATTTTTCTATTAAAATAATATATTTTAAAGTGTAAGTATTAAATTTAATTATTAAAATATGCATATGTTGTGATATGATTTTTATTTTTTTTATTAAAATATGTATATGATATAATAAACAAGCACATTTATACATGCCCGTTATGATCCCATAACGGCTGCTAAATGACTCCTATCCGCTATCCGCTATTACTTGAGCTTGTCCGCTATGAATCCGCTATCCGCTATTTAAACCTTTGAATTTAAAACATCTACGGTACGGATAATTTTTAGCCTTAATTTCCATACTATTATCTATTAAAATGGCTGAAATGCATCAAATATTCCATGCATTCAAGTAAAAAACATGTTATATCAATCATATTTACAATTTTAGCTTATTATTTGAATTTCGTTAATTATAAGTTTATAACAGTTATTTAGAATATAAAATATGTAGGCATAGCCTAGCACATTTGCAACTCCTCATGTATGGGCAAATCGATACATATAATTAGAGAGTCATTACCTTAGAAGGTCAATGGCTCCGCCAATATTCTAGAGATAACAGGTTCAATTTCTATTGGCGCAGAAGAGGGATAAACTCTGATTTTATTTTTTATTTTTTTAAACAAGGTCAATTAATCAATCCAACATCAAAGACGAAGTAGCCTGTCGCCAACCAATAAATCATGGTAATCTTTAGATAGAGAGAGAGCACATATATCAAACCAAGTGAAAGTGTGAGACAGCAAAATCTTGGACCAACAAGTCGATCACATTCAATATAATAATTGGAATTTTTTTTTCCGGACATACTAGATAGCGGCTATGTAATTTAGAAAAGAAAATAAAAATAATTATTAAAAGTTAATAAATAAATAATTTAAGTAAGGAGTTTTAATAAAGCTCTCAGCAATAAACCATACTAATCCTTTACTCCAAATTACAGCCAAAAATTTCAACAAACAAACAAACATTCTCTCTGATTTAGTACGGAACAAGAAACAATTGCATCATCAATACTGCACATTAATAGTTTATTTTTCCTCCATTAAAATTTATTCATTATATATAGTAGATTCGGTATTATTCGATTTGAACCACTGAATTTATATTATGGTGTGTATTTTTTAAAATCCTTATCCAGAAAACCTTGAAAATTGATGGCTAGAATCAAACGTGTTTGATGTCAAACACGATTTTAGACTCAACTATTGAAATTTCAAATTATCAATTCGAACTGCTCAATATGATCTTCATATTGAAATATTCTTAAAGACCAAAATTTATATTTTTTTTTCAAAATTTTTTATTTTTTTAGATTTTTTAAAATTGAAGGGTCCAAAATTAATTAGATTAAAGATTTTCTAAAATTCAAATTAAATAGTAAAAAAATTGAAAAAATATAAAATTTGATTTCCATGTATATTTCATTATAAAGATCAAATTGAGCAATTTGGATCGGCCATTGTAATCTCTAAAATTGAGATTTGATCGCGTTTGATGGGCCAAGTGTCAAATGTGTTTGACTCTAATATTACTCGAAAACCTTTAGTTCAAACTAAATAATTTAACTCATGCAATTACAAATTGTCAATTAATGTCTAT
This sequence comes from Rhynchospora tenuis, assembly GCA_027725995.1. NCBI lineage: Eukaryota > Viridiplantae > Streptophyta > Magnoliopsida > Poales > Cyperaceae > Rhynchospora > Rhynchospora tenuis. The sequence goes on from CM050888.1 coordinate 54,399,594, forward strand.
GACAATCATATCACGAGAAGAAAAAAAAATATAGCAGACATGAATCTCAAAAGACCACACAATTAGGTCTGAAAGGTTGCAACAGAAAAGCTCAGACTGAACGAGAAGTGCACGATGCAAATCAGCAAATGTCAATCAAAGAATTTAAAGAGAAAAACACGCAATACAGAGTGGAGAGCTGAGGTGGCCACTTTTTGCAACAGCAAAAGGGACCGGAGCGATTCGCGGGGGGATCTGATCTGATATGATGTATGATTTGCGTGCAAGTGCAGTATTATAATAATATCACTCGTCATAATAATATCTATCTGCAGTATTATAGTAATATCACTCATCATAATAATATCTATCTGGTAGTTTGGTAGACTGGTACTATGCATCTTCTCTGTTTTACTATGTTCTCTACCGATGTAGAAAGCTGACGCCAGTGTCATATGCTGTTCCTGCAAACCAGAGTTTATTTACTTTTTCAATTTGTTCGAAGGACTATTGATTGCAAAGCCCATTTTAGTAGATTTGAATCCTTTTATTGACCATAGTCGTTTATAATTTAAAACAAATAATTTAGTTTTCAATTTATATGAAAAAATTGATTACTACAAAATATGTCTTACTTGTTTTTTTTCTTTTAGCTGATAACTACACTGTGCTGTGACTGTGATTCTGTGAATAGGCTACATCAGGACTTGTTGGGCATGCGCATATTCGTTTAATATTTTTGTGTTAAAATTTCGATTCGCGCAAACAACTTGTGTAATGACACGTCCAAATACGAAGTGTTTGCAAGGATTTTTTACATTCAAATAAGATCAACAACCCATTCACGTCCGTAGGAAAGTGTTTGCAAAGATTTTTCTTTTTTTTTTACTTGAATAAAAAAATTATGAACGTTATATGAAATTCAGAATTACGTTATAAAGTTGAAAAAAAAAATATTTGTTGTATTATATTTTGTCTTAGTTAAAGATAAATAAATAATAATGGGCAAAAAGATTAAAAAAATAACTAATCACGTCTGGCTACAATATTTCATGTGTGTTCTGTCATACTTAATTAAATTTTAATTTTATACTAAAAAATATAATTAATTTATAAACACAACATATCTACAGACACGACACGAAAACTGTCGAATTATTTTTTATCATATCAAAATACAAATGTGTTATACTGTCTCATATCATAGTAAAAGCACTGATCGCAAAGAAACCCCCGTAGGCGCTATGGTGTCTAAATGGATATGGATGAAATAATTTGTCCCTATAACAGAAAGTACCCTGTGTGATAGGTAAACACTAGTTGGTCGCTATTCCTTGGTTTTCAAGGCAAATGTGGAGCCGAATGCTAGCTGTTGATCACTGTATCATTATCATTATCTGAACCCCGAAGAAAAGGAGAATAAAATATGTGTCTTGTAGGTACCATCAAGTAGGGTTTATCAGATTTCTAGCTAATTAATTATCAATTAATTGTAGCCCACATTTTTTTTTTCCACCTCATATCATATCCCTTTACAGCCCGAGAAATAAATCTTTTATAACATTGTCATTGTCATTTTTCCTGTTGATGTTTCGTTGTTGAAAATTATGCACTTATATTTCATAAAGACCTGGAGATAGTAGTGTTAACTTAAGAGTGAGCAACTACTACAAACAGTACTATCTGTTGTTTGCATCGAAAGGTAATTTTTTCGAAATATTCAATAATTTTGAGGTTTGTTATTCAAACTAGTTGATTAACGACTATTTTAAATAGTCGAACTAGTAAACGCTGCATTAATCCAACTTCTGATTCAAATATACTAATAATGAGGAAACATTATCTTCTTATATAATATTCATTCATATGTTATATATTGTAAACAATATGGATAAATATGGGATTATATCATATTAAGAAAAATATCATTTATCCCAACAATTATTGTGCGTAAATAATAAATTATTAATTAATTTAACCAAGTTAATTAAAATGTAGTGTTGAACTAAAATTCGATTTTCATTTTCATCTTAGAGGCGGTCGGAGGGTTTTGTGTGCTAGAATTCAGCTGTCTGGGTCAGATAGCTAGAGAGCCAAGAAAAATTACCAAATTTTTACTGGTGCAGTTGTCGGTTGAAAAACGTTGGGAACGAGAATCCCAATCCGAATTCATCCTTGCTTAATTTCTGGTAGAACCTCAATCAAATCAAACCAAAGCAAAATGTGAAAGGTTGATGTTACCGTGGGACCTTCCTTTGTGGGTCAAAGCTGCCATTGAGTGACTTAATTCAGTCATGTTATTTTTCTTTTTCTTTTTTCTAGACAGAGAGGATGTTAATTTTTTTTTCTATTTTGAATATTTATAAAAAAAATTATTCGGATTTCAAATCCATCAAAAATCATTTTTTTAGATGATGTGAAAATGAAGAAAATAAATCATATGTTTTATGTGATACAAATTATTTCTTTTTTTATATTTTTTCTACGATCAATTAAAAATAGCCCCAGTGTATAATGACCGTCAATGTTATTATCAGCTGCAAAAAAATATATATATAATAATAATAATCCAGTTCATTTGTAACTGCTTAAGAAGCTACAATATTGAAGAGGCGGCGAACATTGTATAATCTGATTTGATTTGATCAAACGGTCTAAGATCAAGTATCTAAATGCAAGTTTATCTTCAAAATGATAAATTTAATAGCTGGCTTTGAAATTAGAAGTTATTTTCATGTCATTATCAAAACTAGAGGGATTAATCGAGCTTCGCTCGATATTTGACATAGTAATAAAAATTAAACATTTTATCATTTAATAAATGATTATTGTAATTAGATTGTTATGTTTGTAATTAATTTAAAGTGTAATAACTGGTATGATAGAAATAATAAATTATATCTCAATATGTTGAAATATTTTATAATTAACTATGACAAATAAAAAATATTGTTCCATCATTTTTTATAGAAGCAACTAATTAAGAGAGAAGTTGAAATAAATTATATGACAAAAATGACGTAGTACAATCAAAATGGATCTCAATAATGCAACATAAAAGAGAACACAGGTCTAAGCAACACATATGACAACACAATAGATAACACATAAAAAATTAACATACATCTGAAAGAATGGACCAGATTAAGTCGGAGTAGAAAAATCAACGGTCTTGATGGAGTGTCGCACTAATACTAACTAAAACAGGAGCCGACACCCACACATCTTTATTTATACTAGAGTGGATCATCGAGCTTCGCTCGATACATGAATTTTTATTGTATTAATATTATAAATGACGAAAGAAAAATATTAATGAAGTAATAAACTTTAATTTAAGCCGAAAGGAAAAATGAGATTGCACATAAACTAAAATTTTAACTGTGATATTACCAAGAAACAATGAGATGACACACCATTATAATCATTGATCAGCAACAAAATATATAATATATAGAGAGGGAAGGCATGGAAAAAAAATATTATCCTCAAAAAAAGATGTATGTTTCAAAAGAAAAATACAATATTTTCTAAATATACTATGTTTTAAAATGAAATATTTACAGTTTATATCTGAGGAAAAAAGCGAACCCAATTATAAATTATAAATATCAATCGATCAACATCAGCATATCAACATAAAAAAAATAAAAGAGAAAAATATGATTGCAACATGGTATCTTTTAAGAAATGATATTTGGCGACAAAACAAAGCACCATATATATATATGTACTCTTAGTCCAAAATTTATGTTGGACATATTATTTTGAATAAATATCACGATCATATCAATAAGATATGAATATATTAAAATAATATGTCCAACAATATTATCTCATAGAATGAATTTGAGTTTTCCAAATATATGTCCAACATAATTTACAATATTTTTAGCTTAACTATTACAAATTGACAGTGAAAATGAAAATAGGAAGGGGTCAAAAAAATCAGAAACAAAACAATGTACTGCCATATTATTGCCTACCGGTGAAGCGGGTCAATTTTATGAGGAATAATACCCAGTACACAAATAGTTATAGATTATCATGTTACAGAAACAGGAAAAATGCTCTTTCACAATACTTGGAGTGTCGAACTACATTTAACTAAACGATCTCGACACCCACACATCTTTATTTATAATATTGATTTGCCCAGATTAATGCATTGTCATTGGAATAAAATTTATTCCAAATTTGATTATTGTGTACGATTCGTCCAATAAAAACCAGAAGAAGACATGTATACTAATCATGACCCTTGGAAGTGTTATAGTTGCAAGAATAATTTTGAGTCGAGATCAATTGTCACCTCCTATGTTATCTAGTCAAATGGAAAATGAGATTTCTGGTCAAATCGGAATGAGATCTCGTAAGATCTTTTATACAAGACAACCAATGGTTTATGCACTCAAAATATACATCGTTTTGTGCTAAATCTTGCAAAGTTCGTCGAAGTAAGGAGGCTTTGATCTTATACTAATGAGACCACAAACCAGTACATCGATCATTTCGTAATTCGTATATACGATTTACTTTATTGAAATTAATTGAAGCCTTGGGGTTCCTTCTTTTCGGACTTGAAGTATTTTAGTTAGCTTTTAGTTCGCGTAGAGATATATATAAATCTGGAGGCACAAAAGTTTAATATTTATAATTTGATTTAATATATGTTCTTTTTTTTTTTACACGATTGCGTTCATAACCCCGGAAATACCTATGCACAGGCAAGCTTAGATCCGTGTCCGAACATAAATTAAGGTAGTTTTATAACTTATTAATTTTCTCTTTATCATATGCACATTAGATATGACCTATTTATTTAAACTTTTTCAAACCTTATATCCATTATATGGAGCTTGATAAGCATAACAACTTTATATAAATTTGTGCCTATATATTCTTGCTCGATTTGCTAGATGCATCAAGCATCATTGTCATAACCAATAACTAGTGGACAAAATTATAATGAGTGCACAATAAATTGTATGTTTGCGATATAGAACATAGTTATATTTCAAGCCATGGATGATAGTGAATTTGATGACGTTTCTTTTATTTTCTAGGTATTAAGAAAATATTACTTTATGGTTGGAAATAATTGATCTATATATTTGACTCCATTAGAATAAAAGTGTCGCTCCACCACCGGTTATCAGTATGTTACAAATGCTCGTACATTATGAATTTGGTGCTGCATGCTGATGCCCTTTTATGGTTCTTGCTTTTTAAAAAAAAAAAACAAAACAAAACAACTGTAGTAAGTAGTAATTAAACCCCGAAGCAAACCATGTGACTAAACTTCAGAGTTGTCAATGGCATCCGGCAGAAATTTCCAAAATAAAATAAAATAACTGAAGCATCCATCTTGTGGAGTGTATAATATTTGTCGTTTAGTAAGCCAAGCTCATTTTTTTTGTTTTAGTCGGTAGCTGATAAAATTGATAACTTCAAAGAAAATAACCCGTCAAGCTTACTCCATTTAATGAAATAGGATGGACTATGTCAAACACTAGATATAGCGTGTGTGCATCAGTGCGTCATGTCTTGATATTAATAATGATTAATTCATGAACCTTTCTAACTTTTTTTTTTTTTGGCGGTTGGAGAAGCCTCTGTTATGTGATTAGAACACATGGTTCCAATTCACCTCCCTCACCCCTGAAAAAAATGTAGTATATATCAAGTTAAAGTAGAGTAAATAAAATTGGTGACGATAAAGACGAGGGTTCATTGAGAATGGATTTGTGTGAAATTTAGAATAAAGGAGGTCGCTAATACAACATTTATCGCATTTCTAGTTGGTTTAAGGTGTACCAAGCCGACTAGCAGTGGCTATTACTCTCATTTTTAGCTTATTTTAAGTACCGTTTATAAAAGATTAATTAGTTGCCATTCTTGCTTTGTTGGATAAATATTTTATCATTTGATGCGCTTAGTCGGACACTAGGACCAACTTATATTATCATTGCAGCCCAGAGTCACTTAGGCTTTCTAAATTCAACTGGAGATCTGTTCGTTTTCTGGGTCGGTGGTAAGTGTGTCGTCGTCTGACAGGCAAACGTTTACCGTTTAAGAAGGTATTATTTCATATTTACATCATGCACTCCTTAAATGTAAAATAGGATAAGATAGTTCATAATTAAATCAACATTGATAAAACTATCCCATGGCCATCTGAAAGCCTAAAAAAATTTAACATAAAAAATGTTTGTTAATAGTGTGATGTTTAGACTTGAGTTTTATATAAACTTCATTAATGACTATTCATTAATGAAAACATCAACTATCAAACATCTTAATCAAATAGGAAAAAAAAATTGTGGCGTGAAATAGAAAAGTTGATACAATATATTGAACTGAGCCATGATAAAGAACTTGTTTGAATAAAAGGAATTTCAAAGTTCAATTAAAGGGGGGGGGGGGGGGGGGGGGGGGGGGGGGTGTGGATATTATTTGTCATTGTCAATTTAAGTGCATGTTGCCATTATCGTACAAGACTTCCGAAATAATCAACAAGATACTCCAGAGGTATCACTCTTGTGAAAACTAGTATTTTAAAATCTAAAATTAAATATTAAATGGATAATTAAAATTCCAATCTAATTAAAATTTATAATAAAAGCTATATAAAGTTAAAATTTTATAAAGGAATTCTTAATAAATCACTAAATAATAATTTTATGGTTCGAAACTAAATAGGTTTTAATTGAATTAAGATAAAACAAATATCAAAAACATTAGAAAACTAATTTCTGAATTTTTCTGGCCGTTTGATCTGCTGTTTAATTCTTGATTTTATTTCTACCGTTGGATCTATCTCCGTTGACTTGTTGCACCATCTCCATTTGATCCCTGCCACAGAAAATCCCGGACGCGAAGCTCCTTCTTCAATCGAGCTCTCCGCCTCTCCTCCCTCATTTCGCGTCCGCGATCCCCACGCCTGACACCTCCTCTGCGACGGAGAGAAACCGCCTGGTTTCTGCCCCTCTCCGCTTCCTCCTCTGCAAAACCGCTTCCCTCGACCCGTTCTGTCCCTAGCTTTGAGACAGCGTGGTCTCCTCTTCCTCTTTTAAACCCCTCTCTTCTTCTCCGTCCTCACTCACTCCCGAATCAAAGAAAACCAACCCCAGCTCCGACCATCTCTCTCTCTCCCTCCACTCTCACTGCCTCACACCCACCATCTCTTCACCCACTTTTCTCGCCCTTGCTTTTCTCCCAATCCGAACCCTAAAACTTCCCTCTCCCTGTCACTTTCTTACCCTTCCTCTCTCTCGAGTTGCTTGGCTGACATTAATGGAGGCTGGTGGCCAGCGACGCCTGGTGGTGGCCGTTTGCAGCAACTGAGCTCCTCTCCTTCCCTCTTCTCTTTGCTTTGCCATCTCGGTTTGCTATCTCTTCCTCTTTTTCTTTTGTCTGTGCTGTGATCGTTTGATTGAATGCTTGAGGCATGCACTGATTGAACTGTTTCTGTGATTGCTTTGATTAATTATCGATTGAATGTTGGTGTGCATTGCCTCAATTAAATCTGTGTGCTATGCTTGCCTATATGTCTGGGACAGTTGTGAATTTAGCTTAGAATGTTGATACTGAAGGTTTTAGGTTATCTCGTGCTTGTTTAGTCTGTTGAGAAGCTTACTTGGCAGTAGTTGAGTCAAATGCTTGTTGTGCAGGTTGTTTTTGGGTTGTGTGATGCTCTCGGCTTGGTTATCAGGCTGGTTCAGGCCTGGTACCAGCTATGTACCCTTCTGTACCACCTACTGGTACGCTATATCAGTGTTTCAAACCTCTGTGTACCTTGTCAGGGACCTGTTTGTGAAGTTTTCCGAATTTTGGACTTGTTTGTAAACATTTTTGAACTGCTTTAGGACTTCCTTGTGAATAATTCTGTTATTAGGGTCTGCTTTGCAATTATTTAGGCAAATGAAAAGGTTTCAGGGTCCTATGTGTAAGTTGTCTAGCGGGTTCGGATTTCATCCCCGAAACCCGACTTTTTTTTCCTGGGCTCTGTCCCTTTCCTTTTCCTCTGGGTCGCGTTGTTGGCCTGTTGGGCTGTACGAGCTGGGCCCCTTTTTCCTTTCCGTGTGGGCTCAATAGGCTGAGCCTTTTTCTCCTTCTGTTGGACTTTTATTTTCTGGACTGGGCCAGGTCCAGAATATTAAAGATTTTTAATGTGGGCTTAATTAATTAAGTTAATTGATTGGTTAACTTAAGAGTGGGATTAAAGAATAAATTAAGAATTATGTTGAGATTAGCTTAGTGGACCGAGAATTGGTATTAAGTTGTTGCCATTTTAAAAATCGGACGACAACGTAAACTTAAAGACGGGAGATGATTCTAACTAGTCCAGAAATAATTCAAAATTACAGATACAATGGAAAAACCGATCTGGACTCATATGATCCCAAACACACTAAAACACCAACACATTAAATCATTAAACAACACTATAAATGATATCGTAGTATTACTTGGTTATTTCAATATTTATTTAACTTGCTTAATTCGATTTCTTGTATAATATTTTTATATTATTGAGTTTCTTTTACGTAGGTATTTCATACTTGAGCAAAACACTATCATATTTGTAATTAAACTATCTGTTTGATTTTCGAAACTTTAAATTGATTTCATACGACTCAGACGTGTAGATTGGACTGTAGGAATTCGTCATAACGTCTTCCTTCACACCTATGTTTATAAAGGAAACTCTGCCAAATTTTACAAAGTATTTTACTAATTATTATGTTATATTTTAATACTGAGTCCTCTTCAGAAGTTCAGAAAACTATAATCTAACACTTAAGTAAACTAAACTTAATCACAATTGAGGGCTAATTAAGAGACCGTTAGCTTGAGCGTTTCGTTTGAGTGTTGTTTTGCTGAGTTAGTCTTTTGTGTTGGTTAGGTGATCAGCAGGACTACTCGGGTGTTGCGGAGGACGCTTACCCAGAGTACGAGGGTGGTGACACTGAGCAGGACTTCACCGACCCACCAGCTGAGTAGTCGCTCTACGCCCTACTTTCCAGGTGTGGATGCCTTAGGTTTTGTTTAAACTTAAGATTAAGAATTAGATCCTTAATTTAATGTGTGCATAGCATGTCATTAACATTAAGTAAACAGTTAAGCACATCTCATTTATTAAACATTAGTCTTGCATGGATAGGTTATCATCCATATTAATAAAAGTGATTTAAATACTTAAAAGTGCCCTTAATCAACACTTGCATCTGGTATGGTACAAGATAGTGAGACCGAGTGAGATAAGAGCATTTTGACTGGGATCTCTATTATCGGAAGATTGCACCCAAGCTAAATGCCGGTGGTCTTCTTATAATGGCGATCACGGACGAAGCGTTACTAATGATCACTCAGCAGACCGACCGTTAGGCGGTACTGCGGTCACTTGGTAGTTATTATCATTGTTTGGTTATTTGTTATATGTTCGCTTGATTAGACTGGACCCTATGGGGTTTGTTTGCCGCTATCTATTAGACTACCTCTCGATCTCCCACGATTCAGTACCGGTATTGACCTACTCCTCGACGGGGGCTGTAGGCTTGGAGCTATGATATTCTATCGAGCTATGATTCTTTATAAAGAATGTAGGTAGATCTACTTAGGCAAGGTCCATGTCATATGGGGATATGTGAGGATTGATTCTGGATTTGTTATGATTATGACTGACTACTGAGTGCGGGTGCTTGACTCTCGTATATATATATATATATGTGACTATCTCGTATTATCTTATATTTCCAGAAAACCAGATATTTTTCTCTTTTATCTTTGGGCACATCATGTTAGATAGGAAATCATCATAAGTACATCAAATCTTACACTTAGAATTGCATAATTTTAGGAGTTTAAAAGTGTTTAACTTAAGTATGGTTTAGTTCTAGCTTTAGTTTAACCAGGACCTTGTTGGCTTACCTTATTACCACACTGAGTATTCACGTACTCATCCCACATACTTTGATTGTGGAGACAGGTTCAGGTTTGGCGGATCTTGGAGATGGAGTACCAGTTGACGACCAGACCTAGCTGGATTAGCATTAGTATTATTTATGTTGCATTTTGTGTATTTTGTTAGGAAATGCTCATATTTTAATTTTAGATTAATTACAACTAATTAATCACCATTAACAACAAGCAAATCAAGAGATCTAGTGCTAAAGCAATCACATGTCAAATCAAGAGAGAAAGTAGGAGAAAGATATACCTCTCATGAAATCGCATTCATGAGGCTCGAATCCATGGCATGGGAGTCGATGGGGTGCGTGCTCCACCACCTCCACCATCTAAGGCGCCTCTAGCCCACCAAGGACCCACCACCAAGCTCAAAGAGAATGCTAGTTCTCTTGAACCTCTTGCTAATCACCTTGCTTCTCTTAATTAACTATTTAATGGAGAGGAAGAGAGGTGGGATGCTCAACACATGAGCTAAGAGAGGAAGGGAAGAGCCATGGAGAAGAGAGAAAAATCTCTCTTCTAGGTGGAGGCGCAAGGGAGGGGAGAGGAAGAGAGATGACGGCTAGGGTTTTCTCCCAAAGAGACCCCTTTATATAGCCAACCACTCTCATCCAATCTTCATACTATTTACAAGTATGCCATCCACCCTAAGAGGCCACCTAATGGGCTCTCTTGGGCCATCTTAATAAAAGGCCTTTATTCATTAATTCACCAATTAATGAATCTCCTTTAATTGTCTCTTCATTCTTCCTTAAATTGGGCCTTTAATTAACCAATTAAATAGAAGCCCAATTAGCTCAAACTAATTAAAGTAAGTTGAACATAATTAATTATTAACTCATTAATAATTAATCTATGATTAGCTAATGCATTAAATTGTTTCCATATGATCCTTTTAATTTAATTAATTATAACGGTTCATAACGGTATATAATTAATTAATTAACTTATCACATTTCACAATACACATTATTGTGAATAAACAATAAATGCACCAAGTGGTTAGAATCCTATTTGTGCGACCCTATTTGAGGATTTATACTATGTTGGCCATGGAAATAAATCGTTATTTATTTCCAATAATCATAAGCGGTATCTAGCAACACGTTATGATTCCCAATTCGTATAAATAATGTACCGTTACAATATCTCAATCCTGCATAAGAAATAATAGTATTTCCTTGTCTGATTCTTATGTCACATGATATCATTGTATAATCCAAGATAGGAATGTGTCATTCTTGCAGATTATACATTTCTTGATCTAGAGTTGATCGTCTAGTTTGCATGCATACGATCCAACTCCATCAAGGGGCCCAAACAGATATCATCACTCACTAGGTATACTAATGAGGGACATACTGTTTTCTTGATGAACAACTTTTCCCCGCACAATTCAAGAGAACATAAATAAAGTCCTTATAGCAGCCTTTATCAGGAATCAACGTTAGACGATATTTATTGAACCTATCCTCATGTGGAAAAGGTGAACATCTCAAACTTAGAATCAAACTTATATGAAATAAACAATGACACTTAACACAATCCATATGTTTATTTCATTGGGTCAAGTCTTGTACTATGTTCCAATAACATACACATATGCAATTAAGTTGGTAACTCCTTACCTATGATTTATAGAACTTAATCATCACTTAACTTGCATACTAATCTTTTATGATAATTAATGTTCCTTGTTAATTATCAAGATTATGGACGATTTAGATTTATTATTGTCATTCTAATGAATGATCCACAGAGATCTACAATTCAGATCCTCAACCTGAATGATCTGTCAATAATAAACTCTAGGAACAAATGATCAAATATCATCATTAACATAAACTAAGAAAATTAGTCATTAAATATTGACTTCTAGGACATAACTCCAACATATTTGTATGACTGGAGATTTTGATGTGTATATTTACCAGTCATTTTGTTGTATGACTACACGATGCCTTTATATTTATGCTATCTATTTGTGATCATTGTGCTTTGATACTTTATTATAGCCTTGCGTGTGTGCAACAGACTGCGCATGCGTGGCGGGGGTTGTCCTCCTCGAATGTGGATTTGGTTCGGGGTGTGACAACTCTTAAGACACGATTATGATAGTAAGTCATGATAACTCTGTAATACCGAGCAACTTTTTGGAGAGTAATAATATAATTGGAAATTTGGAGCAACAAGCTATGTAGAGTATTTAGAAAGCATGGAATCACAGCCACAGCAAAATTAATTAATCGCTCAAACTAAAGAAAATGTGCCAACTGAAATCACAGGATAAGAATGTGTGTTATAACATAATAGTCAAGGTCAGTTGCGGGTCAAATTTTGAATTTTTAAAAATGTTCAACAATTACTGCATAACGAGACTAAACCAGTATGCCTCAGTCAAAAGAAACTTTGCTAATCAGCAGGAATTACATACTGCTGTTATACAAATTCAAAGAGTAAGCTTAATTGTTATGATACTCAAAATTCAACCAAATCAAACTGCTTGATTAATCAGAGCAGCTGTAAACTGCTAAATCAACAAGTACAACTTCCTTTTTGTTCTTTCTAAATGAAACAAGTACAACTCCACCGACCAAAATTGATCAACTAAATGTTCAAAAATGTCAACAAATTGTATCATTTATTGTGAGCAACAGAAGAATTCTAAAAGATCATAGATTTGATTAAGCATTTGACCAAACTTGACTCTTGACACCAAATCAGATCCCGCATTACACATACTATCTTATGCATAAGCATAAGCACCAGTGCAAGCAGTGACAGGTGCCTCTTCTGTAGTCTTCTTTGTTGTGCTGTATTTCTTGGTTATAAACCTGAAACATATGAATGGGTAATTTAAACACAAAATTAACCAAGCAACTTTAATCATCTGTACTATATTATAGGACTTTCTCATATATTAGCCAAACTTTTATATTCAGTAAACTGACAGTTTTAGATATCATATTATTCATATTCATTACACCAACTTCAGATTATAAAAAAAAAAACCCACCACCATACTGATAAGCTGTTTTCCATTTTTGTTGGAGTGAGCCAAGAATGTACTAAATTAAAGCCAGGAGACAAGTTGTCAAATGTAATACAATTTACCCTATTTGGGGTAATTTGGCATTCCTTTAAAAGAAATAATGTTCTTAAATTAAAAATTATCCCCAACACATGAATAATTAAATAAGCCTATATGAATTCTAACTGTATATTGGAAAAATACTAAAGAAAAGAAAACTAAAAGAAAAAACCCTACCTGAAGAAATCTCTCCATAGTAATTCAAACATGAGCCAATTCATCCCATTATCAGACGAGTTGTTACTTTTGGAAGCAGTAGCCGCAGAGATTACACTGGGGCAAACAAGGTAAGAAAAGGCATCCAAAAGGGTGTCATTTCAACAAGTTAGAATTGCGCAAAAATAGCAATAGTACCTAATAGCAACAAGTTAGCAAGTTTTACTTTCTGACAAGGGTCATCAGTATTTTCATCTTCCTTTTTCAAATATAAGCCAATTCTGTACTTGCAAATGACAATGAACAAGCATATCTGAGTTTCACTTTCCAAGATTTTATATGTGCACAATAACCAAATGGGTGGTTTCCAGGTCATGCTTCTCAAAAACAATTGAGAAAAACAATGCATACAAATGTTACAGACAAATATAGCTACAATAAAATATAAATAAAACAAAACCAACTTAAAACTGGCAAACAAGACCTAACAATTAGAATGCCATGATGAATAACTCATGAAGTATCCAATAGATCCCCCTCCATCTACTGAACTAAATCAAAGAATGCTGTGGTGGCTACTTAAGAAGCATTCATCCTTCATCAATATTAGGGGTAATTATGTCCTTTCCAATCAACTTAAGCTTTGTTGAACTCAGCAGTAAGTTACCCAAAAAATGTTATATGCACTCCACAAGTTTGCAGTCTTAGCTTTTTGTTGCTTCAACTTTTCTTTTTAAAGAGTAAGGCCTGGATACCCAAATTATATCAGTACACCATTCTACTAATCGGCCATGTAAGTTGGAGCTCATCTCAACAGCATGAGCCGCAGATAGTTGGTAAAATGCAAAGAAAAATAAATAAACAAAATAAGTGACACTGGAAGGTACTTGGTTGCAGTTTTCTTCAACTCTTCGAACATGAATCGGGGAGAAAGACAACCAGTTGCAAGCCATGGTGAAATTTTGCAAGAAAAATTAGCGCCATAGATGCTGTCACGACCAACACAGTCCTTGTCTCCTTTATTTGGCTGGGCCCGGCACTCAGCTGCAAATTTTTTGAGCCTCTCTAGGGCCTCCATCTCACCCCCAATCAAGGAAGAAGTAACAGTCGGTTTCCCATCCTAAAATAAAGATTCACCATATTATGTGAGAAAAGTACCCCTAATCTTCGTCCTCATGCAGGTAGCATGGGAACTTTCCCTGCTATCTAGGGAACACAGGGTGCGTGTAAAATTACAAGCCTTTTTAGTTATATGCAATATATATTTGGTGTAATTTCCTAAACACAGAACCTTTACACAAACCTGAGTGACAGCAGCTGGCGGCGTGCTTACACCAAGTTCAGCCAGGGTTGGTATCTCACCAGGCTCAACCCCACCTCGTGCTGGCATGCCCTTAAGATGTTCTGGTGCCTCAATAGATCTCCTCACTGCGATCCCACTCACCTTTTCCCTAAACCCACCATAATTAGTGGGCATTTGTTCTAGGTCGAATGGTAAGTCCTCTATATGGTACAAAGTGCTGCCCCAGAAGTATTTTATTTCAATGCCTTCTTTCTCAAGGGCCTTTTCAACTCTCTCTTCAGTTTTTACCTCGTCCCTTGACACCTGTCAAGGTACATAAGCAATAAGTTTGAATTCTCTAATGATAGTATGGAATTGTACCACAATTATACAAGGCTAAATGATAATATGCCCAGATTAAAAAAAATCTATCTTGGTAGCATTTTCTGTAGCCTGTAGACATGTAACTGCTGGTAAATATTCATACCAGTATGTTATCAATTAACTAACATCTGGTTTCATTAGTATAGAATTGTCATTAAGTTTCAGTGACAGTTTTATACACTCATAGAACGACAATTACACAGAATTGACCTGGTACCAAACTTTTATTGAGGAAAATGGATCTGGTAACCAAACCATTAATCATTAAACAATACCTCACGGTGCGCAAACACCCCATCAGCCCCCACCGACTTGGCAAGCTCCGGTAAGACAGTTTCGGGTCGCCCAACCCGAACAACAAGATCCGATCCACGGGCCCTCAGAGAATTCCTCAAATCCTTCACTGACTCGAGCAGAAAGGCAGCTCTAAACGGGCCGGTTCGATCAAACCCAGAGGAAGGCGACCGGCCGAAATCTCTTGGGTCAAGAAGAAACACCGGGAGGATAGAGAGAGACTCCGCCGAGGCAGTCGAGAGAGCCTCATTGTCGTGCACACGAAGGTCGGCACGGAGCCAGACCACGGTGCATCTGCGGCCACCGAATGGGTTGGAAGGGTCGGCCGGGGACCGCCCGAGCAATGGAGAGAGGGACTGGAGAGGAGCATTGGAGGAGGATTTCTTGTTGGATTTCTTGGTGGTTTTGGCAGGGGTAGGTGAGAGAACAGAGAGAGAGATGGGTTTCTTAGAGGGAGGTTTGAGATGGGTTATGGTGAAAGGGGAGAGAGAGGCGGTGGTGGGGTTAGAGGTGTTGGAGAGAGGAGATAGGATGGAAGAGAGTGAGAGGGAAAGAGTGGCGAGTGGGAGAGAAAGAGGCATGGATTGGGATTGGGATTGTTGGTTTTGGGTTTCCTCGGAGACTTCCTGATGTGGGAGAGAAGTGTTGAGTTGGTCGGAATCCATGGCGAGAGAGAGACAGAGAGAGAGAGAGAGAGAGGAGGTGAAGGTTGGGTGTATGTTCTCTCTCCTTTTGCGTTGGGTAGGTTTGGGGTTTGGTTGGTGGAGATGGTGTGGTTTATCAGATTATTAGTCTAGTCTCCAGTGTTTTCCAAACCAGGTGAAAGTCAGAAAAGAGAGGAATTTTTTCTTAATAATCCTAAATTAAAATGGAAATCTCACTTCCGGCCTAACACTACTAAATAATATCACAAGTGGCCTAAATCTGGCCGCCACTTCAGTTGGCGGCCTGGTTTGCCACCTGGACGCGCCACGCGGGACGCCACCTCAGCAAGGTCTGAAAATATGAATTTTTTTCTTCCTTGGCCGCCATTTGAGATGGCGGCCAGCATTTTCTGCGCACTGTTTCGTATTTTAAGTGTATCTTTCTCATACGATGTCCGATTTGGATGATTCAAATTGCGTTGGAAACTTAAAAAAGAGATCTATAACTTTTATATTTTGAGTATCTTTCAATTCGAAATTTATAATAATCAAAACTTTAAGTAAACATGAGACGTACGTTCTCTCCAACACTTACAACCACTTTTCAATCATCATTCATTACGAATTGGAAGATTCTCAAAATATAAGAGTTGTAGACATTTTTATTAAGATTTTAACAAAATTTGAATCATATTAATCGAGTATAGTATGAGAAAAATACATTTAAAATAAGAATACAATACGTGATAAATTGAAAACAATGAATAATTCAATTGAAATACAATACATAATCTACAAATAGTCTTATTCCAATTTAGATAATTAGTATCTAAATAAAAAATATAATAATTTTTTTATAATACATATATAATATTCATATATATCTGAGATCTGCGCCATAGACCAAACCAAAAGAATCCATTTTCTTGCACTTAACATTGGATATGTCGCACAGTTTTTCTCATGCTGAAAATGACTTTCTTGGTGTTTTTTTTGCAACCTATTTTGTAAAACGGCTTATCCAAAAATTTTAAAAATTTAGGATATGAAAATAGATATGCCAATGTTCATTATGTAATTTTTTGAGATTTGTTTGACTTGTCCTTCTTGGTTTTCTAGTGCCAAACTTTTGTTACCTACTATAGTTTTTTCGTCTGAAAATGAACTATTTAGGTGTATTGTGCAATTTATTGTGATGCAACGATTTATTAAAAAAATTTCAAATTTTAGTATATGAAAATAGGTATACCAATGTGCATTACGTATGTTTTTTTAGATTGTTTCGAAATTTACTTCTCGATTTTATAGCGCCTTACTTTTGTTACCTAGCACAGTTTTTTCATTTGAAAATGAACTGTCTTGGTGTATTGTGTAATTTATTATGAAAAAATGGCTTGATAAAAAATTTCTGAATTTTAGTATATGAAAATATGTATGCCAATGTACATTGTATAAGTTTTTGAGATTTTTTATAACCTTCTTTTTCGTTTATCCAGAGCCCAACATTTGGTACCCAACACAGTTTTTTTCGTTTGAAAATGAACTATCTTGGTGTATTGTGTAATTTATTGTGATAAAATGACTTGTCCAAAAAATTTTAAATTTTAGTATATAAAAATATGTATGTAAATGTGCATTGTATAAGTTTTTAAGATTTTTTAAAATCTTCCTTCTCGGTTTTCTAGAGTCCAATATTTGATACCCAACACAGTTTTTTCGTTTGAAAATGAACTATCTTAGCATTTTCTGCAATTTATTTTGATAAAACGGCTTGTCAAAAAATTTTAAAATTTTAGAATATGAAAATAGATATGCCAATGTTCATTATGTAATTTTTTTAGATTTGTTTGACTTGTCCTTCTTGGTTTTCTAGTGCCAAACTTTTGTTACCTACTATAGTTTTTTCGTCTGAAAATGAACTATTTAGGTGTATTGTGCAATTTATTGTGATGCAACGATTTATTAAAAAAATTTCAAATTTTAGTATATGAAAATAGGTATACCAATGTGCATTACGTATGTTTTTTTAGATTGTTTCGAAATTTACTTCTCGGTTTTATAGCGCCTTACTTTTGTTACCTAGCACAGTTTTTTCATTTGAAAATAAACTGTCTTGGTGTATTGTGTAATTTATTATGAAAAAATGGCTTTGATAAAAAATTTCCGAATTTTAGTATATGAAAATATGTATGCCAATGTACATTGTATAAGTTTTTGAGATTTTTTTATAACCTTCCTTTTCGTTTATCTAGATCCCAACATTTGGTACCCAACACTGTTTTTTTCGTTTGAAAATGAACTATCTTGGTGTATTGTGTAATTCATTGTGATAAAATGACTTGTCCAAAAAATTTCAAATTTTAGTATATAAAAATATGTATGTAAATGTGCATTGTATAAGTTTTTGAGATTTTTTAAAATCTTCCTTCTCGGTTTTCTAGAGTCCAACATTTGATACCCAACACAGTTTTTTCGTTTGAAAATGAACTATCTTAGCGTTTTCTGCAATTTATTTTGATAAAATGGCTTGTCCAAAATTTTTAAAATTTTAGTATATGAATTAAATTATGTCAATGTGCATTGTATAAATTATTTAGATAGTTCATTTTCATACAAAAACTATGATGGGTCCCGAATGTTGGGCATTAGAAAATAAAAAAAACGAAGGTTAAAAAATCTAAATAATTTATACAATGCACATTGACATAATTTAATTCATATACTAAAATTTTAAAAATTTTGAACAAGCCATTTTATCAAAATAAATTGCAGAAAACGCTAAAATAGTTCATTTCAAACGAAAAAACTGTGTTGGGTATCAAATGTTGGACTCTAGAAAACCGAGAAGGAAGATTTTAAAAAATTTCAAAAACTTATACAATGCACATTTACATACATATTTTTATATTTTAAAATTTGAAATTTTTTGGACAAGTCATTTTATCACAATAAATTACACAATACACCAAGATAGTTCATTTTCAAACGAAAAAAACTGTGTTGGGTACCAAATATTGGGCTCTGGATAAACGAAAAGGAAGGTTATAAAAAATCTCAAAAACTTATACAATGTACATTGGCATACATATTTTCATATACTAAAATTCGGAAATTTTTTATCAAACTATTTTTTCATAATAAATTACACAATACACCAAGACAGTTCATTTTCAAATTAAAAAACTGTGCTAGGTAACAAAAGTAAGGCGCTATAAAACCGAGAAGTAAATTTCGAAATAATCTAAAAAAACATACGTAATGCACATTGGTATACCTATTTTCATATACTAAAATTTGAAATTTTTTTAATAAATCGTTGCATCACAATAAATTGCACAATACACCTAAATAGTTCATTTTCAGACGAAAAAACTATAGTAGGTAACAAAAGTTTGGCACTAGAAAACCAAGAAGGACAAGTCAAACAAATCTCAAAAAATTACATAATGAACATTGGCATATCTATTTTCATATTCTAAAATTTTAAATTTTTTTGACAAGCCGTTTTACACAATAGGTTGCGAAAAAAATATCAAGAAAGTCATTTTCAGCATGAGAAAAACTGTGCAACATATCCAATGTTGAGTGCTAGAAAATGAATTCTTTTGGTCTGGTCTATGGCGTAGATCTCAGATATATATGAATATTATATATGCATTATAAAAAAATTATTATATTTTTTATTTAGATACTAATTACCTAAATTGGCATAAGACTATTTGTTTATTATGTATTGTATTTCAATTGAATTATTCATTGTTTTCAATCTATCACGTATTGTATTCTTATTTTAAGTGTATTTTTCTCATACTATACTCGATTAATATGATTCAAATTTTGTTAAAATCTTAATAAAAATGTCTACAACTCTTATATTTTGAGAATCTTCCAATTCGTAATGAATGATGATTGAAAAGTGGTTGTAAGTGTTGGAGAGAACGTACGTCTCATGTTTACTTAAAGTTTTGATTATTATAAATTTCGAATTGAAAGATACTCAAAACATAAAAGTTATAGATCTCTTTTTTAAGTTTCCAACGCAATTTGAATCATCCAAATCGGACATCGTATGAGAAAGATACACTTAAAATACGAAACAGTGCGCAGAAAATGCTGGCCGCCATCTCAAATGGCGGCCAAGGAAGAAAAAAATTCATATTTTCAGACCTTGCTGAGGTGGCGTCCCGCGTGGCGCGTCCAGGTGGCAAACCAGGCCGCCAACTGAAGTGGCGGCCAGATTTAGGCCACTTGTGATATTATTTAGTAGTGTTAGGCCGGAAGTGAGATATCCATTTTAATTTAGGATTATTAAGAAAAAATTCCTGAAAGAAAATGGTTCTTACCGTCTCCAGTTTTGCAAAACGGGAGATGTCCTCTTCAGAGTTCCCCCCTCGACGGACAAAATATGGAGCTAGATGGGCAAATTAAAAGCAATACACGGAGAATGAAAAATATAGGCCATTTTTTTTTAACATAGGATTTCATTTCATTTCAATTCATTAGAAAATTTCTGATCAAAATAGATGTATTTCATGTTATTTAATATGAATTTCTATATTATTAGACTCAATAAAATCTCATGAAATCAATTCCAATGAAATGGAATCCCACGTAAAAATCATTTTGATAGGGCGTAATGTAATTTGAAGAATATTCCTATTAGCATAATTGCTTTATTTTTTTTACATTTGAACCTTAGCTCAACAGTTGATCGATGCATCCTTACTCCAGAAAGAAAAGAAAGAGAGAAGCTTGGAGGGAGGAATAAAGTAAATACATAAAGATATATTTCTTATTTCTATTTTCAGTTTTTAATAATAATCATTTTATGTTACTCCAATATTTTTAAATTTAGTTTTTCAAATGAGGTAAAATGTGCTATATCAAAATACTTTTTAACGCAAAATTTTAATAAGAGACATAAGTGAATTTTCCTCTCCAAATGTACTATTTTATTGGACAATATAGTATCAATCTCAATTATCTAATTCATCCTTACTATAAAAACATCTTTGTGTAATTTTTTGCAGCTTTAGACTCGATTCGAACTGTTTAATTTTAAATAAACAAGTTGGATTTATCTAAAAAAATAATAATTTATGTAATAATAAAGAAGAGCCGAATTCAAAAATATTTTTCTACTTCCGCCACTCTAATTAACTGCACAAAATAACTTTAAATGTTTATCCAACGTTATACATTGCTACCGAAAAAGGTCTTCTCTGCTAAGTTGCCAATTTTCCATAAGATTAATGTCGCATTGAAATCATTTTCGTCTATACCAGAATAAACGTTTTGAATTTAATCGGGGATGCTTTTAGTTTATTAATAAACATTGCTAACTATATAACAAATTTGCATATAGTCAACCAAAGTACATTTCTTTTTTGCTAATTTCACTATTTAATCTCTTTTATAATCGGACTATTTTTTTTTTTGGAAATTAGTAGAGGAGCGCTAGCTCCTATTTATTTAGAAAAACTAACAAAAAAACAATAACTATATAAGGAGTATTAGACATGGTAGTCGCAGCTTCGTTGCGTTATGTTTTTTAGATTGAAAAATAATTTATATATTTCATCAAACTTGTCAAAATTTCCAATGTAAAATATAAAAAATCTACATAAAAAACTTGTCAAAATTTATCGACAAAAATTTGTAAGTTCAAAATTAGTAATTTCTTCTATAAAAGTCACTATATAAACTTGACATAAATTTTGTCCAAAAAAATCTTACTAATATTAATAATTGGTACGGCTATATTTAATTTATTTTTAAAAAATATAAAAAAGAAAAGTTCGGATTTCAGTGTAAACGAACGAACGACTCAGAATATCGCAAATCATAGCGGCCACGACTTTTAATTAATACTATAGTTGAAGGTCGCGGGTTCAAAACCCGAGTGAAGAGTCTTTTGTGACATTTAATTTTGAAATAAGTTGAAAAATTCTCATCTTTTTTTTTAAAAAAAAAACTATTCTAAGGAATAAGGATGCATTGATTTTATTTTTTAGATAAGAGAACCCCTCAGTTGTGACTGGAGAGTCAATTTAATGAATGCGAAAGCAAAAAAAAGATTAAGAGCTTTTAACAAGGAGAATGTACCTACGTACCGTATTCTCCACCAACCCCCAAAATTCTATTATTTCAAATTTTTGGGCGATTAGACGAAAGTTTGGATAATTTATCTTTTAAGAGAATTGCTAGAAATACCAAACACATCGACGGCATACTTTCAAATACGAATCTGAACCGCAGATTTCTAACTTAGGGTGTGTTTGGCATGAGAGTTTAGAGGTGTTAGAGGGGTTTTTGGGGTTAGTTGGAGCTACCTCGGAAATCTCATCCCCTCACTATTCTACCTCGAAATTCCAAAAAGTACCTCGAAAATCCCAAAAAGTACTAACCTTACACCACTAAACCCACTAACCTCACTCATGCCAAAAGTGCCCTTAAGGTTCACTTCACAGTAAATTAGCTTCGTCTTGACTTGGATGGATGAGTGAATAATTAAATCATTTTGATTATAAAAAATGAAAGAAGTTGATGGCTCCCTTTTTTACCAAAAAAACAAGGGTCTCACACTCTCAACCCTTATCTTTTCATTGATAATAAAAGTTTACAATTTTAGTAAGCTACTAAATTGAAAGTTTAAATAAAGAAAACATATTGAACCAAAGAAATAAATTGAAAAAAAAAAGCTGGCATTGATTTCTTTTGTTACACTCCGATTTTGGGTAACCAATCTTTTCCGAAAATTAACTGTTCAGGGGCTGTGGTTGAGTTGAGTTTCCGTCGATTCAACCAGCAGCAGCGATGGGAGCAAGGTATCTCGGTTACTTTTCCCTTTCCTTAGCTCCGTTTACACCCTTCTGGAGCAAGGCCTAAGAGAAATACGTGAGAAGCAAGTGCACTCTGGAAGGTTTTGATCCTTGATTTATGTAGAAATCAAAAGATTTTCATAATTTCTTTGGAAGAAGATTTCCTCATGTTTTCCATTCCTACCATTGAAAATATTTACTTATCACATTTTTCAAGATGATTGTTTATTTTTTTTCTTTTTTTTTTTGAAAATTTGGCTCATAGCGGTCAAATTTTTTAAGTGGGTTTATTTGTCTAATATTTTAATATTTTATGTACGTCAACAATTTCAATATGTCATGCCATAATATTTTTTAATAAATAATACATTTCTAAATAAGTATAATAATTAATAATTGTTAGAGGTATGTCCTATGAGCCAATCAGTTATTGGCATTATCTTTAGTTTATGTTTTGATGATTTTTAATCATTTGTTTCTTGATTTTATTATTGACAGATCATTTAGGTTGAGGATCGAAATTGTCCATCTATGTGTTTCATATTATTAAATGACAATAATAAATCTAAAATGTCTGAAATCTTGATAATTAATAACAAATATTAATTATCATATAAGATTAGTATGCAAGTTAAGTGATGATTAAGTTCTACAAATCATAGGTAAGGTGTTACCAACTTAATTGCATATGTGTATGTTAATGGAGCATAGTACATGACTTCACCCAATGAAATAAATATATGGATTGTGTATTTGTGCATATTTGTGCCGACTCTTTCATCTTTGTGAAAAATGGCGTATTTGTGTGTCGCTTCCCACATGATGATGCTGCCACACCACCACCTGTAGATCAAGTGTCGCCGGACAGGGCGGGAACATCTGATGCCCATGGCACCGGGACACAACCGAGAGAGAACCCCCAGACTACCCACCAGCAAGGGGGACGGAAACCTCAACTAGCTCAGGCTATTTACAATCTCCTTGGAGAAATGAGAGAAACTCAGAATAACATGCAACAGGAGATTGAGGCCGCAAGTGACACAATCCGGACATTGGAGATACAACTTTCCCTGGAGAGGGCTGAAGTGTTAGGAAATGCTCATATTTTAATTTTAGATTAATTACAACTAATTAATCACCATTAACAACAAGCAAATCAATAGATCTAGTGCTAAAGCAATCACACATCCAATCAAGAGAGAAGGTAGGAGAAATTGTACCTCTCATGAAATCGCATTCATGAGGCTCGAATCCATGGCATGGGAATCGATGGGGTGCACTCCGCGCCTTCTTCTCCTTCCTCTAATCCACCAAGAAGCTTCACCACCTCTCAAGAGCTTGTGCTAGCAAGCTTTTAGAGCAACCAACACTTAATCACAATTAACACCTTAATTATGTGGCTAATCCCAACACATGGGCCCTAACAAACAAAGGATGAGAGCTCCTCTAATGGAGATTTCGAAAATCTCCAAAGGAGGAGATAGGTGGCGGCTAGGAGAAGAGGGAAGAGAGGAGAGAGAAAGTTGGATGAGAGGCCACCCCTTGGGGTCTATTTATAGAGCTCTCATTCCTCTTCCAAACTTCAAATAAATTACAAGCATGCCACCATGCCCTAGGCGCCACCTATATGGGCTTTTAGCCCAATTTACCAAATGGCAAAATTCATCTCTCATTAGCTCATTAATTCTATTAACTAATGGGCCTTTTAATTATTTGTTAATTGGGCTTAATTAGACTTAGCTATTTAAAGCCTATATATTCAATATAATTCTAACAATTATATTAAATGTAGTTGAGACTATTTAATTATCAAATTGATGATAATTAACAATAGGTTGGTTTATGCATTAATTTATTCTAACATGATCTCCTTGATATAATTAATTATAACGGTTCATAACGGTATATAATTAATTAATCAACCCATCATGTTTTGTATTCTCCAATACAAATAAATAATACACGTGTGGTTCAGGTTCTATTTGTGCGACCCTTTGAGGATTTATACTATGTTGGCCATGGAATTAAATCGCTTATTTAATTCCAATAATCATAAGCGGTATCTAGCAACACGTTATGATTCCCAATTCGTATAAATAGTGTACCGTTACAATATCTCAATCCTGCATAAGAAATAAAAGTATTTCTTTGTCTGATTCTTATGTCACATGATATCCTTGTATAATCCAAGATAGGAATGTGTCATTCTTGCAGATTATACATTTCTTGATCTAGAGTTGATTGTACAAGTTGGCCAAACAATCCAAACTCCATCAAGGGGCCCAAACAGATATCATCACTCATTAAGTATATTAATGAGGGACATACGGTTTTCTTGATGAACAACTTTTCCCCGCACAATTCAAGAGAACATAAATAAAGTCCTTATAGCAGCCTTTATCAGGAATCAACGTTAGACGATATTTATTGAACCTATCCTCATGTGGAAAAGCTGAGCATCTCAAACTTAGAATCAACAACATATGAAATAAACAATGACACATAACACAATCCATATGTTTATTTCATTGGGTCAAGTCCTGTACTATGTTCCAATAACATACACATATGCAATTAAGTTGGTAACTCCTTACCTATGATTTGTAGAACTTAATCATCACTTAACTTACATACTAATCTTTTATGATAATTAATGTTCCTTGTTAAGTATCAAGATTATGGACGATTTAGATTTATTATTGTCATTCTAATGAATGATCCACAGAGATCTACAATTCAGATCCTCAACCTGAATGATCTGTCAATAATAAACTCTAGGAACAAATGATCAAATATCATCATTAACATAAACTAAGAAAATAAGTCATTAAATATTGACTTCTAGGACATAACTCCAACATGAAGCACACCATTTCCGCCAAAAAGTGCGTGCATACATCCTCCGGATGAATGCATTCATTCTAAGAATGCGTCAGCAGCTCCCTGGAAGGGACCCTCCAGAACCACCTCCATCACCCCCTGCAAATTAATTCCTGACAAGTTTGTAAATTTTAATTTTTCTCCCTTTTATTTCTTTCCTTTTGCTGTGACATACACTGAGGACAATGCATTGAGTAAGTTTGGGGGGGTAAAGCTAGAAAAATTAAAATTTTTGCAATTGTATCTTAGGAAATCATGTAGTTGTGCATATTAATTAATTCTTAGGAATGTGCATATTAGTTTTCTGTCTCAGTTTTAAGTTACTCGCTTAGTATTAGACGACCCGCTTGATCTGTGATAACTTAGATAAATTTCTGAGAAATTTTAGTTTTTGTTTTGAGTTGTCGACCCGACTGAAGTTTAGTCGACTTGACCAAATTTTAATCAACCCGACTGATTTGAGACAGAAAGTTTATTTTTTCAGAAATTTTTGCATTTGTAGTGTAATTCATGTAGTTTTGCATTTAGGTAAGTTTAGAATTAGTCAATTAGAACTTAGTTAAAGATCTAAATCAAACTTAGAAGGGACTTAATTGAAGATAACATGAAATTTTTAGGAATTGACATGTATTTGACAAACTTAGACAACAGTTAATTTTGAAGATGAACCTGACATGTCTAGTAAACGTCTTGCTGAGGCTGAGTTAGGTAGTTTAAGTAGATTAGGTACTTGATTTGGGTAATGAAAAGGTAATTAGAGGCACCACCCTTAAAATTTCCTAATTTGCCTAAGAAATTAACTTCACCAGATCAAAATTGTGTCAATCAAGAGAATGATAGCTTAACCTAGAGCCGAATAACCACTTAGTTTTTTTAAGTTTACTAAAGGTCGAAGATGTAAATACACAGAATAATAAAAAAAACACAAAGGGGGAACTAAAAAACGGTGCTCTGACGATAGCCATTACGGGAGGCTATAGGTTTGTGTGGATAAAAAACTGGATCCATCAAAACAAAAATGACAAAAACCTCAAAATAAATCCACACTCATCTGGCAGACCTTTGTCACGCAACCTACCATTGCCCCATGGAAAATAAATAAAATTATAAATAAAAGTTTAATTAATCAACCCAAAAACCTTGGAATAGGATTGGTAGGGAGTTGTACCCTTTTTATTGTCCTACTTTAGTTTGATGTCCATTGATGTTTTCAAAATTGCTGAGTGGTTAAGTAACCTAAGGTTATAGCCTGGAAATCTAAGTCATTGACACACTATTTGGTCTGGTAGAGTTAGTTCATTCTTATTCCCCAAGTCAATTGCTCTAATCTAAGTAAACTGTTTAATTTAAGGTTTAGCAAGGCGGCTTATCAGTCATGCCAGAGTTTAGATTCGAAATAAACTGTTAGTTTGAGTTAAGGTCAATTTAAACAACTTGATATTTTTGAACTTGAACCAAGAAATGATTTTGTAAGTTGTTTGAACGAGTTTGAACTTGGGTCAGTGATTAGGTTTTTGATTGGCTAATTTATAAACTTTTGCATATCATAATTTTGACCTTAAATTAGGCCCCAATTTGCATTTCCACAGCTTATACTATTGCTTGGGGACAAGCAAAGTTTAAGTTTGGGGGAATCTGTTAGGGAGATTTCATACTAGGGTTTTGACCCAAATTGGCCCTAATTTACTGTTAATTTTATGTATTTCTAACTTATTTTCTGTATATAATTGTTAGATATAGGTACTTCTATGCCCTTTTAAGTTTTTATAGGATTTATTTTGGATCTGGAAGTTTTTGTACGATTTTTGGAGCATTTGAGCAACCTAGCTTGCCATTTGAGCGGGCAGACAGAAGAGGATAGTTGAGGATGCATCTGCTGACAACCAGGCGGGCAGCTTGGAGTCTAAGCGGGCCGCGAGCATGGAATTTGACAGTTTTCAATCCGAGCAGTTATTCTCAACCTTACTTCCTCTCATGCGCTTACTGGACAAAAACCGCAATAACTGGCACGATCTGCATATCTGGAGGTTACAAGGCAACATTATAAAAGGAACAGAAGGCGAAGAAGAACGGAAGTTCTGGAGAGAGAGAAAACACCACTAAAGAGATCCAGGACTACAAGTTCTGAGCCTTCAGGCGATCGCTTGGCCTCCAGGTTGGCCGCTTGATGCTCGAGGCAGAGAAGATAGCTGAGGGAAACCGAGTTTATTTGTTGTAATCTCTTTTTATCCTTCAACTATTCGAGATCTGATGTTTGATACCTGTGTTTTAATGATGATCTGTAAAAGCTAAATACAGTTAGAGGCGTAGTTGTGAACCTATGGTTTAGTTTAATTAAGTGTGTTTTAATTAGCTTATATTTGATCTTTTGTGTTATTGATTGATAAGCGGTTTTCATATATACATTCAAACCAGGTTTAGGACTTAATTTCATTGAAATATATGTGTTTCTAATAGATTAATTGTAATTTAGGGTAGAAACTAGGTACTGCTATGGTTTCTTTTATTTTGTACAGGATCTACGTGATGTGGCTACTCAAGACGGTGAAAAGACCAAGTTTTGATCATGATTGGCGACCCACAGAAGAACTCAGCGAGTAGCAGGTGAGACTGGCGACACAGAAGATTTTCAGCGGGCCGCAGGATTCAACAGCGGGCCGCTGAAAAGGTGAAACCAACATCCAGAATTAGATCAGCCAGTTCTGCACCCACCTCTACGCCGCCTTATCTATTTTCGGCGCCTCAACTCACACGTTTTCGATAATTCTGGAGTCATCCATGCCTATATAAACACCAAAAGTCGACATAAAAAGGAGAAGGAAGTTCGTGAGTTGAAGAGAGATTCTGCTAATTGAGAGCACAGCCAAGGATTTTCGGCGGGTCGCCGGGAGCATCCGCGACCCGCTGATATATTGTGCACCGGGGCAGAGACGCCTTAGTCTCCGATTCTCATCCTTCTTTCTTTTCTTCGAGCAACTCGATTTCGTCCTCTCGACTTTTCAAGATAACCCCATCTAATCTCTACTGTAATTTGATTTTAGACTTCACTTTTCTTTTTTGATCTGTTATCGAACTTGGTTTTGAGTGGAATCCACTTTGCATATTGATTTAGTGAAGAATTTAGGTTGATTTACTTATTGATTGATTGCGGTTTTTTTTTTTTTGGATGAATTGGGTAACGACTACCAGGGTAGATTGGTTGGTTATAGTTGATCTGTTTAAATAAAGAGAGATAAATTATTATATTTAAATGGATAAAAAAAATCATGCAGTTTGATATATAATATGATTTTTTTATTTTTATATACAGTCGTATCCGAGTTTTTTGAAAAATACCGTATCCCAGCAACCGCATCGTATCCGACACGGTACCCGCACCCAAGTAACATAGTTTTTAGTTTATTTGTATTGGAGAATATAAAATATGATAAATTAGTATACCATTATGAACTGTTATGATTAATTGTTTCAAAGGGATCATATGAAATTAAATTAATGTAAAGTCTAAACTAAATAATAATTATCAAATAGGTGATATTTATTTTTGTTTCAACTCAATTAATATAATTATGACAATTGTATTAATCAATTGGGCTATCTTTAATGCCAAATTGAACTCAAATTGAATGCAATTGAAATGGGCCATTAATTAATTAAATTAATGAGCAAATAATATAAAGTGGTATGGCCCAAAAGACTCATTTCGTTGCTGGCCATTAGAGGGGCATTTTGGTTCCAAAATGTTTGGGTTAGATGGTCTATATAAGGACTACTTGGAGTGCTTTTAGGGCATCACTTTTTCCACCTCTTTTCTTCCTCACTTGGCCGCACTTCACGAAAAAAAATCAATTTTTGAGATATGAAAATTTGGGGTCTCATTCTTGTATTCTTTTAGGGTCTCATGAGTTGAGAAATAGTTTCTATAATAATTATTTGATAATTAAAAGCAAAAAAAAACTTAAAGTTTAGACTTGTTCTCTTTCTTTGCTAGCACAAATCTTAAAGAACTTGATTGAACTTTGTGTGGATTCGAGGCCGGCCGTGGTGGTGGTGGTGGTGTGCACACCATCAACTCCAAGATATTTGGTTTTATCTTTTAATTACAATATTAGAAGAGGTAATCAATTTCTCCTCTCTTATGAAGTGCGAAGTTGCTTAATAACTAGTTCTTTGTGTTTGTGTTCTTGTTAATTGTTATTTGTTGTAATAAAAATTAAAATTGCACGTGGAAAACACTTCCTATAACAATAATTCCCTTTAATTTAATTTTTATATTGCATTCGTTATAACAATTATTATATATTGTTACATATTACCAGTTACAAATTATAATTTTTTTCTATTTAATTCTTGAAATGTTAAATAAAATTTTATTTTATTATGAAATTTCAAGATAAATTAATTAAATTTTGTTCATTGAATTGATTTATCTCAGCCCGGCTGAAACACGAAATACCATACCTTATTTTAACGTAAACAATCTTTCGTATATGACCAGTGAAATGTAGGAGTGTGGGACCGCTTCGTTCTTTTGGGGGTTTCCTTTTTTCCCGTCTTTCTTTTCCCTCCCCTGACCTCCAGGCTCTAGCTACCAGGGATTTTTTTCCCCGGCGCCCCTCTCTCTTCCGACACGGCGACACGTGGCCTCTCATTCTCCTTCTGTTCCGAGTTCTGAGGTCTGGAAAACTAGCTGCTTCTCTTCTCTCCCGACGCATAACTCCAACAGTCCAACTGTTCTTCTAATCTCATCTGGTTTGTGCTCTTTCCAATTGATTTTATTTACAGAAAATTGATCTGATAAGTTGTCGACTTGGTCTTGTTTGAGAAGTGAAATTAATAAGCCTTTTGGTTAAACCTTGTTTGCAATGATTGGCACTGTTCTCTTTCACTAATGCCAATTACTGATTTGGCACTTTCATTTTTGTTTTCAGTAGCTAGTCAATACTTACTTTTGTTTTCCTTCTATTAATTTTACAATAGAATAGGAAGGATGACAAATTTTTTTCTTCCCTTTCATCAATAATCCAAACATGCAAAAGTAAAATTAAAGATCATTTCACTCCATCCAACATTTCTCCTCCTTTTTCCATTATCCTCACGTCAACCAAAACACAGTGTTATAAGATTTTAATTTCATCTATAAGAGTTTCAATTTTGTCACTATCAGCTTGTGTAACCTTGGTATTGATTTGCTGCATTGGATGCAGGTCAACTGTATTTTCTGTGAAACATGGTTCATTTCAAGAATAGTACACAAATGAAAATTCCGATCGAATGAAATCAAATATATTTATTATGATCAAATAATTTCAATAATATGAAAATTCTATGGGATTCCTACTGAAAAAAAAAAATCAGTCTTATGAGATCCCTTCGACTATAACATAGGGCCTAAAAAAAGACCCAAAACTGTTCTGCACTGAAAGGCTTGCTACTCTTTGACCTCCCACATTTCCGTCCCTTCGCCTCTCTCAAAACCGCTGCAAGATCCAATCTCACCTGAACACCTGCAGCCTCATCAGCCCATTCCTTTGTCACCAAATTTGGTTTCCCCTTCTTCCTTTCCTCTCACATCTCTTCCCTCAGATGCAGAGTTCAGCCCTCCCTCATGTTGGATCACATTTTTTTTTTATTGGTGCTTCTTCTGCTTGCATGCAACGGGTTAGTCCAAAAGAGTCAGAAGCTATCTAATTTGGTGGCCAGCCACTATGGGATCTGACCAACGATTGAACATTTCTGGTGCATGGTGGAATTGTTACCACGAAATGGGCAATTGGGCATGGCTATAGATTTTTTTGGTAACATGCCATTGGAGCCTGATACACTAACTTTGATAACATAAATTTAAAATCAGCACCAGTGAGTCATCGAAGGGCACCAAGTCTAAATTTGATTGTATTTTTGAAAACCACAGAAAGTATATACACGTGTAGGTGAGTCATCAAACCTAGAACTTAATCTATATGTTGTAAACCTAAGATTGGACTGAGCTTGATCGAGAAAACATTTCATTAAAGAGTACAATAGCTTTTGCTTTTGCAGATGCAGAAATTAGGCGAATTCAAGCTGCCCCCTTTCTTCAACTACCCTCCCTATTTCACGTAATTTATTTACTATATGGATCTGTATCTGTATCTTTATCTGTTTTTCAATTTTGCTTAACTAACTGTAATATGGGATTATGAGGCTCTTTGTAGCTATGAAACAATATAATTGAAAACCTTATTTCTGATCATCAGACTGCAGCCTGTAAGAGAAACGCGTGAGAAGCAAGTGCAGCTCTGGAAGGATTTGATCCTTGATTTCTGTAGAAATCAAAAGATTTTCATAATCTCTCTGGAAGAAGACTTCCCCCTATTTTCCAATTCTGCCATTGAAAGTATTTACTTATCATTTTTTTAAATTTCTTTTTTTATATATATTTTTGTCAATATCATGGCTCATAGGAGTCAAATTTTGTACCAGTGTTGTACTATTTAGTAATCTACCATAATCAGTACCTAGTTTTTCTTTAATTTTCATGTGAATCAAACATGTTTAATTTGGAGATGTACCAAAACCATACTGTAATAATACCAGTACCTTGTTGATTCTGTGCTAGAATTGCTTTTATTTATTGTACTAGTTCATTTGAAAAGTGTTAATTAGTTATTATTTGATTTGTAGGATCTTTATCTCATGAAGCTAAGGTGGTATTTCTTTCTGCTTTGGTTACTGATGGTTAGTACTTGCTACTTGGTACATAAATGTTGCGTCTCAAATTTGGAATGTTTTCTTATATTTGTCGTATCTTAATGATCTCGATTCATATATTGCGTACAGGGCGTGCTGAATGGATGGACAAAGGCCATAAGAAATGCCTAATACTTTGGATGAGGATTCAGGATTGGGCTGATTATATTCTCAGATTTGTACGTATTATACTATTTTTTAGGTTAATTCTGATTTTTACCCATAACCAAAAAAAAAAAAAAAAAAAAAAAAAAAAAAAAAAAAACTTGTATCAGTACTTATTGGGACATATGGACCAGTAGATACCAGTATTGGCCTTGTTCTAGTAATTTTGTAGTCCCTTTGAGTGTCCCTGTGAGTCTCACTTTGATTTATGTCTGCTTGGGTTTCCAATCGAATTCTGGATTACGTGGCAAATTAAAATGATTTCAAAGGTACATTCCTCCAGATGGTACTAAACTATAACATGTCTCTCCAAAGCAACATAACTTCTACATTGTTTCAAAAAGTCACTAGTCATTTCTTCCGCCCAAGATTTAATTAAATGCCAATATCACTGTGTAAAACACAAAAATACGTTCACATCAGCAAAAGTAAGGTCGGGTCACTAAAATGGCTCTCCTCATCAGAAAAATTGTCCATGTCATCACACTGATAGTTTTATTTAGAAGGAGTGACCTAATTAAGTCAAAATTGTGCTGGCCACTTGTTACAAAAGGCAAGTGTTGCGACCTTCTAAAAAAATTTTCAATTGGATATAATTAGTTTGTTTTACTGTCAAATTTCTTATGCATTTAATTAGGTTAGAGAAAATGGGCTAGAGGATGGTGTAATGACTGTTGAAGACATTCGCTCAGGATTTGAAACCCGTGGAACTGGTAAGCTTTAATCATAAAGTTATTTATTGCACGTATTTTGTAAGTGTCTAACGAGCAGGTATTATGATCAGGTCTGGTATTGGTATGAATATTACCTGTTAAGGTCTTGTATTTTGCCAGGAGAATAATAATAACCCTTCGAATTGTGCATAGTTTAGGTCTTACGACTGAACGTACTGCAATGCATTCCCCATTGAGAAAATAAGTGGGTTCTAGTCTGCACATAAGAGAAACAATTGTGATATTAACATTTGCAAATTTTAATTATTGAGTTTAAATGCATTACCCAAATATTGTAGAAATGATTTTTTATTTTATACATATTCAGAACTTGCGGGAATTGATAGAGGTGTATTAATGCGTGCACTTAAGTTGCTTGAGCAGAAGGGCAAAGCTGTAATATTTAAGGGCAATTCAGCTGATGATGAAGGAGTCAAATTTTCTGCCTAATTTTGTCCCTAGATATCTGGGTTTGGTACCGGAATTTTTTTTTTTTTGTACCACTCAGGTCAGGATTGCTGCTTGTACTGGTTTTATTGGTCTCATGAAAATGTTGTTTATTTAAGAGGTTCTCAAATTCTGCTTTATTTACTTTGTAATGTTTTGTACGTAAAATTTAGTACCTCACAACCGACCAGATTGGCCAGGAGGAATCAAATAGTATACATTGATAGTTTTTGGCACTTTTCTCGTATTCCGCAGCCATTGAATCATTAGGATGTATATGTATTCTGTGTCTTTATGATCCTTATCTCTGAACAAATAAAAAATTGACTGTCTTTGCAATTTCTTTTTAATATGTTATAATTATAATTTCTTCTACAAGAACTGATTTAGCTAACAATTTTGAAGTTCTGCAACTATATTCAACACGTTCTGTAACTTACGTATTTTCTACTTACCTGTGTGGCTTCAGTTCACGGAAGTAATTACTCGCATTTCTACTTACATGTGTGGCTTCAGTTCACGGAAGTAATTACTTAAAAAAAAAATGTTGCACGGAAGTACATTCTTTCATGGAAGTGAGTACTCTATATCATACCTTGTGCAACTGAATTGAACTACTTAGGGATTGATCTCGTGTGGCATGGCATTGCACATCAACCAGTTTGTAAAAAATTCATGCGAATTCCAAAGGCTTGAGGCAAGCATTGTTTGAATTGAAGCTGAATTACATAACCTATGCTTGCTTTATGAAGAATCTTGTTAGCACAAAGAAAGTTGCAGTCAGTAGGGATCGTTGAGCATGAAACCGTCATGGAGTTGGCCACCTTCAACAGTTGTTATGAAGAACACTAATACCAATTGAGCACAACCATAATTCAATGTTGTTTTCTTCTGGTCCATCCTGCTGTGCTACCCGGGCCAGGTCAAATATGGGCCTAAGAGTAGAATTCAGGAACGCACAGCAATAATGGATTAACCAGTACAAGTACATGGCATTGTTTCGTTTATTTCTACAACCCCAAGGGGAACGGATCCTCTGGTCGGCAGAAATGTGCCGACCACGTGGTCGGCGCTTGATCCGAGCAGTCCGATTTAATCTCAACGGTTCATTTTTTTCGGGCCAACCGGTCCTGCCTATTATGCACGGGGCATTTTTAGCCGTTGAGATTAAATCAGACGGTCCGAATCACGCGCCGACCACGTGGTCGCCGACCAGAGGATCTGATTCCCAACCCCAAGAGAATGCATATAAAAACAATAAAGAATTAACAATACATGAGACATTGAGATTGTTAGATTTTATAATAAATTCAGAATTGAGATCAATAAAAATTATCAGTCAATAGTAAATACCCACAGATCAATTGACTTCACCAGTACTTGAGAAATACCAGCTTTGGTGCTTAGAAAACATGACTCGTGCTGTACGTCCGTACCAATTTTTCTGCGAAATTTGGCGCAAAAGCCTAGCAAATATTCTTGAAGCAGATATACATACGATTAAAATTTTGAGTTTCTCGGATTTAGGCAATTTGTCAAGCTATATTCAATTGACGCAAGTATTACAAAACAAAGTGCAGAGTACACAATTTACCATAAAATCAACTGAAGCTTTCTCATTGAAAATGCCATTATCTTAACAGAGTCATATTATGAGACAACATCAAAAATGATATGAATTCCCAACTTTCATCATCATGTATTAAAATTTAAAAAGACACCAAGCCCTCCTCCGAACAACCAAATTAAAAACGCAAAATTAAGTAACAAAAAAATAACAAATATAACAATAACGCCAACGAAAAAAAAAAAACATATTACTACCACAAAAAGGGCAATACTCTAGCTAGAAGCTACTCCAAATTTCCCCTTAAAAACTAGCCACTAGTAGCTATCCAGCGCCTAGGAATTAAAAATCTACATTTTCTTTCAACCTTGTGTTTCTTTTCCTCTTTAAGTATTCAACCAACCAAATTCACCATTTAGGATGAGCCTGCTCCAGTCTTCCCTGATTCTGACGAACCGTGGTCACCAAAAATACGAGTGCGAAAATCATTTACCATGAGGGGTAGTCCTTGGCGAAGGGGGATCTTGGGCTCCCAACCAAGCAGCTCCTTGGCACGTGAGATGTCAGGCTTGCGTTTGTGCGGGTCATCCTCAGTGTTCGGCCTGAACTCGATTTTGGCATTCGGGTCGATTGTGTCTTGGACCACCTTGGCCAACTCGAGCATGGTAAACTCACCCGGGTTACCCAAGTTGAATGGGCCCACATGCTCACCTTCCATCAGCCTCATCAATCCCTCAACCTGTTTATTTTTTAACAGTCTGTTAATACATGTGAAGTATTGCTATATGGTTTCATAAAATGATTTCCCAGGCATGTCACTGAATTATATACAGTACCAATGATAGTTACTCAATTCAAGCAAAGAAACACCGAATTAACCAAAAGAGGTAAAATAGAAAATGTTTGTCTAATAATCCTGAAATACTAGCATAAGCCCCATGAGTACAAAAAAGTTTCATTAGAAGTTGTTGTTTGAGAGAATCAGGTATCAGATACTTTCATGTTACTACAGATATTATGCACCGTAATAAAACATCCCTCTAAAACACCTTTCAACATAGGATTTACATTGGCTTCAACCAATAATAATTAATAAATAAATGATGACATGTGTACGAATCTTAAATGATGACACGTGGTTATAACTAATTGAGGAATAACTATTTTCAATCGTTAGGTGGGACCAATACGATATTATGATGTAAAATTTAATTGTGGTACCGATAAATGGTACCAACCCAGTGTGTCTCAACAGCAGCATTTATTACTTAAGTGATGTTTGGTGTGGGCCAACGTAACAACCCAGAAGAGGTACTTTGGTAGCACTCTGGAGTTGAATATTAGTATCTGTATCTACATAAGCAAAATATTGACTAATTTGAACAAAACTAAATAGATATTTCACTCTTTGAATTTGATTTTGTGTTTACTTAGTATAAGTAAATTGAATTGTCCTAGAAGTAGATAATGAGATTTCCTGAACCAGGTTTACAAACAGCAAATTTAGCCAATAAATGCCCCAAGGCTCCCCAGGCCCCCACATAGTAGGACTGCACCTGATTTTTTAAATAGAGACAGTTCCCATGCACATGACGATTGTACCTAACAAATGTAAGGCTTATAGTCCGAAAAATAGACCGACTTCCAACACCCATGTGAAAAATTGGTTCAACTAAAAAGGCAAAATGCAGACTGCTAACTAACTTGAAGCTTGCATGGGACGGCACAAAGATGCATATGGTCCAAACAAGCTTCTCTTGGCAACTACATGAATCTTCCTAGATCCAAACTTAGTACTGTACAAAATTGTTAAGATATGCAAATGCTGGGTGGATATCCTCTGGAATAATTCTGGAAGCAATTTCAGAAAATTGAAGCACCTCAGGTAAATTAGAATTGTCTGGTAGTTCAGACGATACAAATTATGTCTCAAGTGAATGAGCCAAATTTGCCATTATCTTATATTTTTTACTATGACTTGTAATTTTGCCCAGAATTGCAGAGAAGAACCTTATCAATTATTACATGAACTATATAATGAAAATATGAAATATAAAGCTCCTCCGCAATTATGTATGTGAGGTGCATATTATACCAAAGGATGATCTGGTTGTTGCAATGTTGCATCTTGACAACGCTATGCAACTTTTTGTACAATGTTTAACCGTGCAAATGTGTAACCTATCAATGCGGACCGACTCTAAACGAACTAAGGCTTGAAGAGCAGCCAAGTCACCGTATCTTTCGCAACTGTAAAGTACACTAATGGAAAATAATTTGCTACACAACCCCATGGTCCCACCCCACCAAATCAGCGAGAAGACAAAAAAAAAAGAAAAAGAAGAAAATAAAGGAAAAGCAAAAGAGAGCTTACCAGGTCAGAGACGTACTGAAA
This sequence comes from Rhynchospora tenuis, assembly GCA_027725995.1. Lineage (NCBI taxonomy): Eukaryota > Viridiplantae > Streptophyta > Magnoliopsida > Poales > Cyperaceae > Rhynchospora > Rhynchospora tenuis. Next base: position 54,437,116 of record CM050888.1, read on the forward strand.
ACTCCTAGTTTGCTTTCCATCTCCATACACTGTCATTGGCTCCTTCCTCAGCGCCTATTATTCATCAAAACAAAATTATATTTACTTAACACAACAAATTTTGATTGATTGGTACTTTTATAAATAAATATAATTAAAGAATCTACATCAATTTGAACATTTCAAAATTTGCTTGAGTTGACCACGTACAACATGTGCACTTTACTACTTAGAAAGACTAAAAATCATTAACAATCATCTCAAGTTCTGATCGGATCTGTGATCTCAAAGAGATGCGTGTAATTGCAAAAGTAGAAAAGGTCAATAAATAAATAAATAAATAATGGAAGATGCTAGCTCAAAAAACAAGGCCGAATAAGAGGAAGGCGTTACCTGAGCGACAAAGTTGCTGACCACGCGGCCGTCATCTATGCACATGCGCGGTCCATATGTGTTGAAAATCCTCGCAATTCTCACCTATTTCATTTATAATTTTCCCACCAAACAATTAATTAGTTTCTGAACTAGTAAATCGCTTTATAATACACTAATACAGCTAATTAGCAGCTCATAAAGCTTACACAATACAATAATAACCGAGTCAATTGAATTGAATGGTAAAAAAGAACACCTCTAAGTTGGCGCCACGATGGTAATCCATGGTCAACGTCTCCGCGGTACGTTTACCCTCGTCGTAGCAACTCCTCACACCTGCATAGATATTTTTATGCGACCGCTTGTAATTAGTAACTTGTTTTGTTTTTTATTTCCTCGGAAATTAACATTCGTACACTGATTTTTGTGCGGGGCCCGGAACGGACAACGGTACGCATTTCTCGGGAGGATAAATATATATTATTTTATAGTTACAACAACTTTTGCATTACACTCCCTAATAAGTTACTAATAATAGATTACAGTAAAGTCAAAAGGAGTGGAAAATTTAATCCAAAAAACTTTTTGACGGTTTATGGATAATTTCGGTAATTAAAACAGCTAGTAGCCGTAGTCCGTTTGCCACTTTATCTGGCTTTAATTTTTAACCTTTTCTTGAGCCTCAAAAAAACGAAAAATCTTTCCTTGAAAGGGTAAGAACTAAGTAAGAAACCATAAAATTCGCACCGGACTCCAACCTTTTGTTTACTTAAACGAAAAGTAAAAGTAAATCTAAACATTAAATTATGGCAAAAGTTCAATCATTCTTTATGCTACTAGTAAAAGTTTAAATAAATTATTGCATACCGATGGGATTGACGTTGCCCCAGTAGGTCTCGACCTGAGGATGCTGTAACGGGTCACCATAGACCTCGCTGGTACTGGTCAAAAGAAACCTCGCACCGATCCGCTTCGCCAAACCAAGCATGTTGAGTGTTCCAACCACATTTGTCTTGTGCGCACGTCAAATATTCGAGTTAAGGAGGCCCCACGGTGAAAAACGATCCAAAATTAATCCAAATTTTAAAATTAAAAATTAACCTAAAACGCTCTAAAAAGCTGCATTGGATCTGTTTAGAGCATAAACTAAAAAGCAACTTGAGAAAAGTAAAAACACAAACAGAAAAAGAAACAGAAAGAGAAACAAACACACACACCTCCCCCAGTTCCCACCAAATCTCATTCTAATATTCTTACCAAATTCTGATAAAAGAATCAAATAAAATTCTAGAACAGAAAAGGAATTTAAAAAGGATATGATTGTCTTGACGGGATTGAACTTGTAATGCACAGGCGAAGCGGGGCATGCGAGATGATAGATCTGATCGACCTCCAACAGGATCGGCTCGACGACATCGTGCCGGATCATTTCGAAATTCGGGTTTCCGTAATGGTGCATCACATTCTCCTTCCTTCCGGTGAAGAAGTTATCGACCACGATCACACTGTCGCCTCTCTCGATCAATCGATCCACTAGATGGCTTCCGACGAACCCCGCTCCGCCGGTCACGAGAATCCGCAACCCCTTTCGCTTCAGGCCCAAGGGGATCTTTCCGCCAACGAAGGTGCGCTCGTACGCGGAGCGGTGGACCAGGTCCAAGGAGGAACCGTGCGAGGAGAGATCAGTGATGGCGTGGTAAGCGAGCGGGTCGGCATGATCTGCTACATGCGAATCCGATTTGGGAGCGAGGAGGAAGACAAGTGTTGTAAGAAACATACCGAGAAGAGCGAAGAGAAGTCTCTGTTCGGAGAGGAGGTATCGGATGGGACGAGCTAGCCATGGGAGGCGTTTCTGACCCTTGGGAGAGTAACTGGAGGCCTCCTGTTGTTGGGAATTGAGGCCACGGTAGATGAGCTCGGAGCTCATGGCGGGATCTCGAAGAAAAAGAGAGAGAATGGCAGTTAGAAAAAAGACAAATTGAGAGGGACTGGAATGTAAAAGTTGAGATTCGTTAGGGGGTTATGTTGATATAAGAGAGAGCCGCGCCAGAGTTCGGAGTGAATTGTGGCCGCTACGAGAAAATTGTGGTGGGGTGGAGGAGGTCTATATTAAGGAGGAAGAGAGTCGCGGTCTGGTCACTCGCGGGTGAAGGTTTGGGTTATGATGCTCCCTTGGTTCTAACCGCGTGATTAGTTTATTTTGGATCGGTTGACTTTTTGCGGGATTTTCGATGACGGATTTACCCCGTTTGTTACGGGGATCTCGGAGATGACGGAAGGGTGTTTGTGGAATCTGTCAAAATTATTATTTTAGAGATGCAGGAATGAGATTTCACATGAAGCGGGAATCTTGTAAATTTTTATCTTAATAGATTTTATCATGGAGAGGTATTTTACGGAGTTGTGGAATTATGTTATGTACTAATGTACAATGTCACCAAATCCTCTATTTACTTATCTTTATTATACTATAAATTGGGGATTTGGTGAAAAGCTGAAATTGAACTGAAAATGCAAAGACTTTAGTGTTTAATAATTACTTGACAGACAAAACTTTGCTGCATTCTAAAATTCTACAATTTAAATCTTGTAGTATTCAAAGAATAAGAATTTTATCATTTTTTTACTAATTAGTAACATTTTGTTTAAACATTTTTTTCAGCAAATAAAAGTCTGTTAAGATGATGAGCGTCGGTTATGTTCTTAAGGATGTGGGTTAGTTAAGTATATTTCAAAATAGAAAAGCAAAATGCATATTACATTTTGCTACTGTGTTTAAGGATATAATAGAAAATTCAATCTAAAGCCGAATAATATCTCACATAAAGTATTTTGACTCTACATTTTATCGTTTTGACTTATTAAATTAGCTTTTAATAATAATTACATAGTCGTTGAAACACAGCGGATATTATTAGTTAATATCGATCCTTTGACATTAAGACAATTTATGTATACAAATTACAAACATCTAGGATCCATATCTACACTATTCAATTTTATATCCTCAAACGCACAATTATTCATATAAAATTTGTTGCTGAAAAATTAAAATATATAGATACGAAAGTACGAATTATTAATTGTTTATAATGTAAAAAATAGATTTATAATTTCTAACAGATTGACATGAAATAAATGGTTTTGACCTATCTCAAATTCCATTTTCTTTTATTTGACCTTCGTCTGAAATTTTTTGATACTTTTTATGTATAAAGCGAATAAAAATTTAAACTTCTTTTTTTATCTATTTATAATTCAAAAGTATGTTAAATTCTAAACAGACTTAGTTAGTTAAGTTTACTATGACATAGATATATGATATGAAATCCTTTCCGTCATTCAAATCACCTTGTATATAATCTATTAAATACAATTATTTTATAACAAAAAACCTTTTAGTTTGCATATCTCTAACAGTAAAAAATGTGATGGGTTTAATTTGTTTCACGCCTCTGCATCATTGGACGGAAAGTCTGTGTTTCTGTCATTTCTTTCTTTCTATATAATTATTTAGCACCAAAATATAATAATTGATTGGTCTAAGTTTTGGAAAAGAAATAAAAATATATAAAAAAAAAAAAATCTGCGAGACAAACGGACTAATGAGAGAGCACTAACCTTCTTGGAATGTTCACAAGGGATGTCACCTGCTTGGGTACAAACCGGATCGGAACCGACCTTAGTCATTAATTAATCAATTTATATGCCATTACAATAATGATTACTATTACAATTATTTTATTTTTATTATTAAAGTGTTCAGTTTATTTCTAAGGAACTTAGGAACTAATCTTAATATTCCTTTAACAAAATAATAAACAATGAATTAACCAAGTGTATGGTCCTAACTGATCAGCAACTATTTAATCGCAATCATTAAAATTCACTAATAACTTAATTACAACTAAATCAATAAATGCTAAAGGTCAGGATGTTCATTTTTGTCTTTACTTTTGAACTAGGAGTCTGTATTTTAAATTATATTATCTAATTAAAATAAACACACTATATTAATTTATCGAAGAACATAATTAAAGTAGAAGATTAGGCGTTTGTGAACCGTTCAGTATCGATGTCTAGATGCAATGAATATCATCAAGCATTATTTTATGAAAAAAAAAATAACAGCATGGGATTTTATGTTTCATCGATGAACAACAATGATCTTTCACTTACCATAAAAAATCTATTGTTAAATTCCTCTTATTGTCTTTTGGACTTATGTAGAAATATTCTTATTGTGAATTGTGAAATGAATGGACACGAGATCATGTTCTGCTTGTTGAATTTTCGCATTATTGTGTTTTTGATTGTGAATTCTATGTTCATGGGCTGATAACAGTCACATTAATTAATTGATAAGAATCCAAAATAAGGTCAAGGCACCATTGAAAATTCGAAGAGTTAATGTATTGGCTGGTTGGGTCAGCAAAAATATTTACATAGAAAACTATGTTTCTCACCATTAGTGGAGACTTTTATTAGGTCATTGAATGCATCCAATAAATATATTCAATTTTTCTTAAGAAGTTTGACGAGGTTGCCTCAACGTGGGGACCATGGGGTAAAGGGTCGATCGTTTTAGTTTTATAAAATTAAAATCAAGTCTTATATTTACTTAATTGCGTTTAAATTTATTTAAGTATAATACATAAACTATATTCCTAGTAATTATTTATTACAATACCATTTCAATAATTTGAATGAAATACGGTAAATAATATCATTTTCTCATAATTTGAATAGTTCTCATTTTCTCAACCTGTTTTTGTACACAAATGTCCGTCCAAAAAAATTAAGAGTTCATTATAATTTGAATAGTTTAAACTAATGCTTTGCTATGTACAGATATCATCGCCAAGGGCAATTTGATCTTTATATTTCTCGCCATGTCAAGACATATTTTAATTCATATAGGCTTCATATATTCTAAGTATCCTTACCGTCATATTTTGCCTGTATTATTAGATTTGTTATCAACATAATCGGTGTATGAATTATAAATTCCGCCATGCTAGATGTGTTGGCACAATACAGGTCCGTGTCACCACGACACGAGTGTGTTGGTTTTTTCAGAAAAGTGACAAGGTTCAATACGGTACGATTTGAAATGACACAAACGGTTCTATATATTTTTAAAATTTTAAAATTCAGAATTTGAAAAAAAATTATAAAAGTATTAATATATCATAAAAAACTAAGAATGATTTAAAATTTCAAGAAAAAAATGAAGGAAGTATAATTAAAAATTTCCAACTAATATTATGTAATTCATAATTTATTATCTAATTATTATATTGTATTGTCATGAAATATAACAATTTTTATATAACCGATTTATAAAATTTAATAGAATTTTTTTCGAATTTTCTCTACTTTTAAATAATTATATAAAATATATTTAACTATTTTTTAGAGAAAAAAGAAAAATAAACTCTTGACACGAGTGTATTGTGTTGTGTCAACCATTGCGTGTCAATTTTCGTGTTATGTTGGCCTTCTCCTCCACTTAGCACGACATGACACAACATAACACGGTTTCAAATCCGACTCGTATCAACACAACACGACACGATGCCAAGCACAACCGTGTTTGTCACACCACGGTACGATATAGCAAGATTGCAATTCACTGTCGCTGTGTTACTATGAATTTTATAAGATACTAGCAAAAGATGCCCTCAAGATGTGGGCAAATAAGAAAATAAAATATTGATATTATTTTTGTTTCATATAGAACTTTACATGTTATAGAATAAAGATATGGTAAAATCAATAATTTATTAGTCATTCCTTTTAAATAAATAGCTAATTTGGTAGTAACTTAATCTTTTCTAATAAAAAAATATTGACCTTTTAATTTAAAATTAAGATCTAGACCACTGATCAAATCAAATTACACAAATCAATGGTCCATAATTGATATAAGAATTGTTTACACCCTTTTATATGACATGTTTACTCTTTTTATATGAAATGTTTACTCTTTTTGTTAGGTGCATTTATAAGTAGTAGAGATAGAGATATTATTTTTTCACCGATAATTTTTCAGTCACAACTAATAAAAAAAATTGGTAATGATCCATTTCCAAATAAAGAAAGTTAATCTGGCCGTAGCACTTAATTTTTCTTTCTCAATAAGCTTTCTTTTTCTTCTTCTTCTTTTTTTTTTAATTTTTTTTTTCTGAGATAACCCAATAAGCATTAAGTTGTTTATTTCTCCAATGTCGGCATCGATGACGTGCCTGAAACTTTGGAATCTCCAAAACAACGTGGTCATCATGCATTCATGCCCATTTTTGCCTTTGAACAATTCATCATAGCTCAAAATTGAGAAAAAACAAAATGGGAGTAAAAAATTATAAGGATCGTCACAGACACAACACTGGATCCAAGTTTCAATCGTCATAAGTTTTTCCTCCTTTCTTTTTTTTTTTTTTTTTTGATTTACTGCCGTCGTTATAGGCACACATTAGTACTGTTACCAACTTTAGTGTTGAACATTTACCCATATTTAAAGATACATCTCTTCTAAGAAAGTGATCCTTGCGAGATTCTTTTAAAATATTTGTAAGATTGTTCTATATCATATATGCAGGCGTCAAAATAAATACAAATCAGATTAACAATTTAAAATTACAGTCTGTCAAAAAAATATTATGATAATTAGTAACATGTGAACTATTGAAAGCAGGGAAAAGTTTTCAAAAAATTAATTATTATTGAATCCCAGCATCAGAATGCAAATCAGAATGAGATGAAGCTATCGACATAAAAACTTTAAAACTTCTTCAGCATGTGGTCTAGTAGCTCAATTGATAAAAGTAATAGGCTGATTCTAAGAAATTCAGGTTCAAGCCCGCATGCTTGTGATTGGCTTAGCGAGCCAGCGTAAAATTTTGCCATATATACAAGAAAATAACTAGGATCGAGATGTCATTTCTAGCCTACCCAATTTGTTTGGCACAAAAGGCTCTGATTTTTTTTTTTTTTTTTTTTTTACTTAAAAACTTCAACTGAATACAAACCACTGAAAATAATTATACCAAGCCATAATTTTACTTCAAATAATACCAAGCCATAACTTTACTTCAAATAATTGTTGCATAAGATGCTCGTAAAATAAACTCACAGAATGAATTCATCAGCACATTATAAAATAAACTAAAAAATAAATAAACTTTTGTAAAACAATGTCAAGTAAATAATTGCAAGTGTGTAGTTGTACAAATTATACTAGCCAAATCAATAGTTCCCATTTGTCATTTTTAATTATTTCTGACAAAAATTTTGACATATTTCCAGTGCCACCACCATGAAGATAAAATCCAACACTACGAAATTAAAACTAAATTTACTAGAAATATATATGATACACTAAATATCAAAATACCTCTATAGATTTCCCCTCTAAACATTTCTTTTTTTTTAGACACACTATATAGAGGCCATCTAGGAATTCCCCTCCAAACATTTCCAGTATAGTTTTTCAAAAATTATAGAGTACTCTCGTTATTGTATAGGATACATTGGTATCTAATTATGTATATACTCGTTTGTTATCCAATACACATATAATTCGGATCTTATTTATTCAAAATATTGCATTAAACTTAAAGAAATATGTAAAGGTAACTTATATGGTGCTTCAGTTGTGCATTTTATGCGATTCTTGATTCATCCGACGTCATTTGAACACAATAATATATATTTAAACTCTTTATATGGTTTATTATATAATTCAGATCTAATTCACTCAAAATATTTCGTTACACATGAAGAAATATTCATATAGTTCGTAAATGAAGCTTATTTAGAACATCAATTGAGTATTCTAAGCTATTCATGATGGATTAGACGTAATTTGATCACAATAATCTATATTTAAGCTCTTTATATGAACTATGCATAAAATGTGCAAATGGAGCTTATTTATAGCTCTGGTTGACTATTTTATGAGATTCTTGGTTCATCCGACGTCATTTGATTACAAGGATCAATATTTATGTATTTACATTGTCTAAAATATAATTCAAATCTAACTTATTCAAAATATTACGTTATACATACATAAATCAGCATATAAAATTTTATTTGGCGCTTCACTTGAGCAATTTAAGCGATTCTTGATTCATTCAACGTCAATTGATAATGATAATCTATATTTAAGAACTTAATATGGTTTAGAATATAATTCAGAATTTACTTATTCAAAATATTGCGTTGCACAAGAAATATGCACATAATATGTAAATGAAGCAAATTTGGAGCTTCAGAACAGAATTTAAAGCGATTCATGATTTATTAGATGTCATTTGATCACAATAATCTATATTTGAGCTCTTTATATAGTCTAGCATATAATGCAGAAATAATTCAAAGTATTGCGTTTGACATAAAATAAAATATGCATCCAATGTGCAACTGAAGTTTTTTTAGATCTTCAGTTCTTTTTTTTTTTTAAAGCGATACATGATTCATTAGACATGATTTAATTACAATAATCTATATTTTATCTCTTTATGTGGTCTATATAATTCAGATCTAACTTAAAATATTGTGTTATACACAAAAAATATTCATAAATATGCAAATAAGCTTATTTAAAACATCAATTGGGCATTTTTAAATTATACAAGATTCATTCAATGTTAATTTATCGTAATAATCTATATTTAAGCTCTTTATATGGTCTAGAATATAATTCAAATTTTCATTATTACAAATATTGCTTTATACATAAAGAGATAAGCCTATAATATGCAAGTGAAGCTTGTATGGAGCTTCAGTTGAGCATTTTAAGAGATTCTTGATTCATTTGACGATAATTGATAACACCAATCTATAGTTAAGCAGGTCATATCGTCTAGAATATAATTCGTATCTAATTTATTCAAGACATTGCGTTGTTGTACCTGAAGAAATATGCAAATAAAGTGCAAATGATGCTTCTTTGGAGCTTCCATTGAGCATTTTATTTGATTCTTGATTCATCGGAATTCATTTGATCACAATAATTTGTAGTTAAGCACTTTATATAGTTTAGAATATAATTCAGAACTTACATGTTCAAAATATTGCGTTGCACACAAAGAAATATGCATAAATTTGCAACTGAAGCTTATTAGAGCTTATTTCTTTATTTAAAGCTATTCGTGATTCATTAGACATCATTTAATCACAATAATCTGTATTTAAGCACTCTTTATATGGTCTATAATACAAATTAGATCGTATTTATTTAAAATATTGTGTTATACATAAAAAAAAAATATTCATATGATGTGCAAATAAGGCTAATATAAAAAATAAGTTGAGTATTTTAAGCTATTCTTAATATATTTGAGTGAAATTTATCACAATAATCTATATTTATACTCCTTAAATTGTTCGAAATGAAATTCAGATTGTACTTATTTAAAATATTGTGTAGTTCATAAAGAAATATGCATATACTTAATTAAAGCTTATTTGGAGCATCAGTTTGAGTATTTTAGGCGATTCTTGATTCATTTGACGTCAATTGATCATAATAATCCATATTTAAGCTCTTTGTATAGTCCATAATATAATTCAGATCTTACTTATTCAAAATATTGTATTAAACTTTAAAAAATCTGCATATAACGTTCAAAGGCCACTTACTAAGAGCTTCAGCTGTGTATTTTATGAGATTCTTTATCATTTCATTACAATAATCAATACTTAAGCTATTTGTATGGCTATTGTATTATTCAGATCTAATTTACTCAAAACATTGTGTTATATAAGAAAAAAAATATTCATATATTTCATAAATGAAGCTTATTTAGAGCGTCAATTGAGTATTTTATGCTATTCTTGATTCATTAGACGTAATTCGATCACAATAATCTATATGTAAACTCTTTATATGGTATACAATATAATTTGGATCATACTTATTCAAAATATTGAGTTTTACATAAAGAAATATGCATAACATGCGCAAATGGAGCTTATTTGTAGCTTTAATTGATCATTTTATGTGATTCTTGGTTCATCAGACGTCATTTTATCACGAGGATTAATATTTATGCAATTTACATGGTGTAGAATATAATTAAAATCTAACTTATGCAAAATATTGCGTTATACATAAAAAGTATACATATAATGTGTAAATGAAATTTGTTTAGAGCTTCAGTTGAGCAATTTGACTGATTCTTGATTCACTCGACGTTAATTGATCATAATAATCTATATTTATGCACTTTGTATAGAATATAATTAAACACTTAATTATACAAAATATTGTGTTATACAACAAGAAATATGCATATAATGTAAGTGCTACAACAATTCTAGAATGCGAAAATAACCCAGAATCGTAAAATACCTCGTGCCATCGCTGATTGAAATTGAGTGTTGAGCGGATGAACTTGAAACCCGCAAACTAAGCGTGTCTCCTTAGTCTCTGATCACTTGAAACCCGCAAACTAAGCGCGTCTCCTTAGTCTCTGATCTTCTCCACGTTCTGCAGTGAGAGAATCGCTACAAAGCCGATGTTGCAACCCCAACTGATGGTGTTTGACAGGGGTTAGTCGGCCTTGACTCGTTCCCTCTAGAAACACGTTATCTTCTCTCTCTCTTGTCTAAACTTTGGTTAGAACTGAAAGAAGCCTCTCACATACCCTCTGCCATCACAGAGAAAGTATATATAGAGGGTTCAAATCGCTCAGAAGATGCAAAGGCAGTGTTTTGATGAAAGGGTGCGATGTTCACAGCATTCTGTCCAGGTGCACCGTATCTATTAGAACGGACCATTTGAACACGGATCTGAAACAGTCCGTCTCATCTAAACTGGTTCGTTTCATTTGACAGAATACTACATTCTCCCACTTGAACTTGCATCCTTTGCATATAAATACCTTCTGTTTTCTTTATGTTAAACATTAGAAATGTAACACATGAACTGTAGCAGTAAGTCATCTTATCGTTACTAGCGTTTTAAACTACTAGTAAATGCGAATATTACTTTCTACAATTACAATATGCTACACAACTAATAATCTAACCTTTTATGCGATTTTGAATTCCTTTATGAATAAACCCAACGTCTATTCCAAGTCAATCTTTATGATGTAATTCTCAACCTTATGATCAAATATATTCTATATATGTGCGCACAATCAACACGAGAAAACATCTATACTTTTATGAAGAGTTTATACACAATCGTATGATTAATATTAACCATAGGATCAATTCCTATATATACCCGCTACATGATCTTTGAATTCCTTTAGCTGCAGTATTTATTCAAAGAATCGGTCAGCTTCTATTCTGTATGAACACCTTTAATAACCACTTAATTCTTCTTAATGCGCTCTTTCAAAGTCAAATACTTAATGTCGATACCTCGACCTTTATCTTAATTATTCTTGACTAGAAAGACTGCAACAGAATTATCATACAGAATCCTTAATGACTTAGATATAAAATCCATGACTCTAAGTCTCACAATAAAACTCTTCAAACACCATCGAGGGTAATCTCAAAACACACAACAAACTATACTTTATGTTGAACTAACGAACAATGTCAGTTAGACATTTCTTTATGACACAATTTCACTGGTTAACATGTATCCTTAATTCGATTTACTAGAATCGACACAACCAGTTTGTGTACCAAAATAACTTCAACTTATCAGTCTGTTGAGACATAAGCACACTATCTTAAGTACCTTAAAGATATATCATTACTTTCTTAGCAATTTAACTGTGGTCTATCCCCTAATTATTATGATATCAGTCCAAATATTCAAATGGCAAAAGCTATGTCAGTTCTTTGTGCACAAACCTGATCATACTTTATGCTTTCAAATTGCCTAAATACTTGAAGTATTTACTATTTGTTCTCTTTCTAAGTTATACTAAGGATACTGATTCACAATGAATCTACCACCTATATTAACAGGTACTGGACGCGGTGAATACATTTCCTTCCGGAATCTTTCTAATATCTTATTGATATATGCTTGTTGAGATAAATCAAGAATATCTTGATTCCTATCTACATGGGCCTTTATGCCTATCACAAACAAAACTTCAGCCATATCCTTCATATCAATATTTTAGAAAGAAATTATTTCACCCTATATAACTATCTTTTATCATTAGTTACAAGTATAACATTCTCTATATATAAAACAAGTAAATAAAATTAACTCCCACTAATCTTCTGATATATGCACCAGTTCATCTTATATTTCTTCAAACCGTATGAAGAAATAACCTTATGAAACTATTAATACCATTAGTGAAATACTTGTTTTAATTCTTATATAGAATACTTTAACTTGCTAACTAAATACTTATTACCTCAAAAGAAGAAATTTTATGATTATTTAATATATCTCCTTAGATCACCATTAACAATTGCAATATTTATATCCATCTGATGTAACTCGAAACCAGAATGAGTTATTAATGCCATAATCATATGAAGTGAATCTTTCTTTAATACATGAGAGAAAATCTTCGTGTAATTCACTACTTCTTTTCAATGAACCACTGGTGACAAGTCTAACTTCGTATTACTTTATGTTAACTTATGAATCCCTTTTGGTTTTAAGAAATCCGTTACAACCAATAGGTTAAAACGATAAGTAACTTAACCAAATTTCAGACTTCATTGCACAACATTGACTCTTACCGATTTTACTTGGCATTATACTATAATATGGACACACTGCAATTCATTATCTTGGAAAATATCAGAATTTTATTCAACAATAATACTTTTATAAGAGTCTCGTAGATAAACTACATAATATTACTAGGACAACTGACCTAATTCTTTATTAGATCACTTTGATATTGAATATTAAATATTCAACTTGATCTATTATTGTATTATATGTCGGTTAACGAATGTCAATAATTGGATTATCAATATTTGTTGATCCTTAATAACATATCCAATTATGAATTAGAGGGAGTTTTTGTACGACCTAAAACTGATCACTCCCACTAATCTGAACATTCTCTAGAACTTAATATTTCTAGATTCATATCCTAGTCATATTTCTAATCTCTTTACCATTTTCTGATCTCACAATCTTTATTTGCTTACTGTATTGTTTCTCTATTTCCACCTTAAAACCTTATAAGCATGTAGAGATACATATATTGTGAGTAATCATCAATTAAAGAGATGAATGCAAGCTATGAGCTTGATGCCAACTAGTCATTTTTTTACTTGTTAATCATATCTCAACCATATGAACACTCAACTTTATCCATAATGTCTTTTATCCTAATAAACACACATGGTCAGAAACACCAAACTGACCATTTATCCTTATGTGTTATAATCTTAAGGAAATATTGACAAGACTATATTTAAATGGATAAGTGTTCAAAATACAAGTAATAACTCAGAAATATCATATAGACTCTTTTGTTGAACAACTATATTCCTCATTTTCAATTATGTGCCATCACACTCCTATAATGGTAATAAGCCTAAAAGATAAACTTTTATGATGAGTATTATTACATTAGCCTTAATCTAAGAGGCCAACTACTCATCTAATGTCTTATGTAAGAACTTTACATTAATATGCACATCAACCAAATCACTTTACATTGAAAGAACTTATTCTTTATAAACATGAAATATAAGCAATTAAACTGCTCCCACTGTTCATTATAACTCATGTTCATAAAAGTTCAACCTCAAAAGTAGATTCCATTAGTTGATCTTTCTTGATGGCAAATTTAATATTCTTACAACTTTAATGAAGGAGAACAGTATCCTTCTAGACCTTATAACTCTTATCCTCAACCCAGGAACTTTGATACTTATCATTTCTAAAGGGAATCTGCTATTCTTATGAAAGTAGAACCGATACATACTTATCTTTAAATTGAGACTTAACTTTATACTTTAATTTACCAATGCAAACTAAGTTAAGTATCTTTATGAGTCAATTCCTGCATAATATTACCTGTGGGCTAAATATCATGCTATAACTCTTTATGTAATTAAACATTACAACTATATGAATCAATTTCTCACCCAGTCTAAATACTATGATTTGATTCTTCATACTTTATGATATAACTAGTTAATTATATTCCTATCCTTAATCCCTGTGGGCAAATTAAGTATTCATAATTTAACTATTATATCCTAATATATTAAGTTAACTATGTCAATAGTCCTGTGGGACGATACTAACTTCGTTAACTTAATCTATTACAATCTTGTGTCTGTTTAATCCAAATGCGATTTTATAAACTTTATATATACATAACTTTAATCCAACTAAGGATGCTGTGGCTACTCCTTAATATATTAATATATATATTCATCACTAGACACAAGCTATGTCCTTTCTTCCTAATGTGATTTATAGATACACTATATAATATATATACCTTAATGTAATTGAAGATGTTGTGGCTACTCTTCAACTAATTAACATATATTAATCAACTAGACATAATATATTATAGTTAGATAACTAATATATATGTATATGCTCAATAACTAGCATAGTTATCTAACTTTCTTGATTAATTGATCCTTAATCAATTTATTTGTCTAATTAATCTAACAATAATATCAGACAAAACTTTATTCAAACTTTTCCAGACAATCCATTCCAGAACTTGACGGTTCATTCCAGTTTGAATCTGTCAATACCCAGACGTATCCTCATGCAACTTCATTCAGAATAGTCCGCTCTAAAACTAGACTATTCGTTCCAATGTGCCTGAGTAATGCAAACAGAAACTTTATGCAAATTTAATCTGGAACGGTACGTTCTATGCCCAGAACGGTCTGTTTTGATTTGCATCTGAAACCCTAATTCACTGATAATTAGCCTCTAATTAAAATATTAGATTATATAACAGTTAGGGTTTAGTAAACTTTCATAGATCATCTAACTATAATTATCTATATCTAAATAATTATCTTATGCACAGTTACCGCCATATCCTTTATAAATATAATTTGTGTATTACTATACCACATGTATAGTTCTTCAAGTTTGTTTAATCAATGTAATGCTTGTAACGCTAATACTAATAGAATATCAGATAGTATGATGGTCTGTGGACTACATCAATACTTTATTACTATAGTATATTCAAGCATATCATCATTGACTAATCAATCTAAACCAAAAATGCCAACCATCTTTACAAAATTATTTTTTATGACAAACCGTGACTATTTTATAGAATTCCATAATAGTTATGTAATCTACAAGCTTTAATTAACAATGGAGAACCATCATATGTCTGATTATACCTTAATTTTCATCTTAAAATTCATTTCTGGACTAAACTCTGTTGGAATGGTCGTTCTAACTCCAAAAGGGTCGCCCCACACGAAAGGGTGCGTCCAAAATTCCATCCAGAAACTTTCTGACAGCCTGAACACTTTCTGGTAAACTGACAATAACTTTCTCTATACTTATTTGTTTTCTGTGTTCTTGGTCATTACAGAAACTAGATTCAAAGGTCTTTCTTATAACGCAAGTTTCATCAAAAACAAGTTTACAGATCAAAAGCTATGCCCCTCGAAAAACAGACTATCACAGACAAAACAGGACAAACTGTCAGGATGACCTATCTTACAGACAGCATATCTCACTCATACTTTATCGGAATTTTACAAATTTACACTCTATGGAAAGATATCTGAAATATCTACATTCCAGTAAAATTTCATGTAAAACCGAATTATCAATTGAGAGAAATCTGGCCCGTAATACTGAAAGGTCAGAAAATTCAGAACCCCGACTGTCTGACCACTGCTGGTTGCGACTTGATTATCTCACTGTATACCCACTTGATTTTCAAGATGTTAGTCTCGTTGGAAAGTAGACTCAGAGATCTTTCCAATCCCGAAAACCTCACTCAAATTGGATAAGCAGATCTTGAGATAATGCTCCACGAATTCAGACAATCAAGAAAATCAGACAAAAACTCAATCCACTCAACACTTACAACAGAATTTCTGATAAACCGTTATGAAATCCTATTTCAATAAAGGCTATCCAGCGGCATAACCCGCTCTGATACCAACTGTAAGTGCTACAACAATTCTAGAATGCGAAAATAACCCAGAATCGTAAAATACCTCGTGCCATCGCTGATTGAAATTGAGTGTTGAGCGGATGAACTTGAAACCCGCAAACTAAGCGTGTCTCCTTAGTCTCTGATCACTTGAAACCCGCAAACTAAGCGCGTCTCCTTAGTCTCTGATCTTCTCCACGTTCTGCAGTGAGAGAATCGCTACAAAGCCGATGTTGCAACCCCAACTGATGGTGTTTGACAGGGGTTAGTCGGCCTTGACTCGTTCCCTCTAGAAACACGTTATCTTCTCTCTCTCTTGTCTAAACTTTGGTTAGAACTGAAAGAAGC
Organism: Rhynchospora tenuis; assembly: GCA_027725995.1. NCBI lineage: Eukaryota > Viridiplantae > Streptophyta > Magnoliopsida > Poales > Cyperaceae > Rhynchospora > Rhynchospora tenuis. The sequence goes on from CM050888.1 coordinate 54,453,879, forward strand.
CTCTCACATACCCTCTGCCATCACAGAGAAAGTATATATAGAGGGTTCAAATCGCTCAGAAGATGCAAAGGCAGTGTTTTGATGAAAGGGTGCGATGTTCACAGCATTCTGTCCAGGTGCACCGTATCTATTAGAACGGACCATTTGAACACGGATCTGAAACAGTCCGTCTCATCTAAACTGGTTCGTTTCATTTGACAGAATACTACATATAATGTGCAGATGAAGTTTAGCTTCAGATCAGCATATACTGTACAAATATACTATGCAAATATGGCATATTTGTAGCTTCAGATCAGCATTCAATGTCAATTTATCACAATAATCTATATTTAAACTCTTTATATGTTCTAAATACAATTCAAATCTTAATTATTAGTAATATCGCGTTATACATAAAAAAGTAAGACTATAATATGCAAATAAAGCATATATTGAACTTCAGTTGAGCATTTTCAGTGATTCTTAATTCATTCGATGTCAATTGATGACAACAATCTATATTTTAAGCTCTTGATATGGCCCAAAATATAATTCAGATCTAATTGATTTAATATATTACGTTCTACACGAAGAATTTGCATATAAAGTTTAAAAGAAGCTTTTTTTGGAGCCTTTGTTGAGCATTTTATATGATTCTTGATTCAACGAATGTCATTTGTTCGCAATAATATGTAGTAAAGCACTTTATATGGTCTAAAATAAAATTCAGCACTAACATATTCAAAATATCACGTTACACAAAAAGAATATGCAGAAATATTCAACCGGAGCTTATTAGAGCTGCAATTCTTTATTCAAAGTGATTCATGATTCGTTAGACATCATTTAGCCACAATAATATATATTTGAGCTCTTTATATGGTCTATAATGTAATCCAGATATTACTTATTCAAAATATTATGTTATACATAAGAAAATATTCCTATAATGTACAAATAACGCTTATTTAAATAATCAGTTGAGTATTTTAAGTTATTCTTGATTCATTTGACGCCAGTTGAGTATGAAAATCAGATTGTACATATTAAAAATATTGTGTTATTCATAAAGAAATATGCAGATAATGTGCAAATGAAGCTTATTTGCTCCATTAGTTGAGCATTTTAGGCGATTCCTGATTCATTTGATGTCAACTGATCGCAATAACATGCAAAGGCTCCATTCGCACATTATCTGCATAGTTGCTCCATTATTATTTCAGCTCTTTGTATAGTCAAGAATATTGATCTTCGCACATTAAACGTAAAAAAAAACATATGCATATAACATGCAAAGGCGACTTATTTGGAGCTGTAACTATGTATTTTATGTGATTTTCTATTCATCTACCGTCATTTGATCACGATAATCAATATTTAGCTTTACATATGGTTTATTATGTGATTCAGATCTAATTTACTCAAAATATTACATTGTTTGTACATGAAGAAAATGTTCATATAGTTCATAAATGAAGCTTATTTAGAGCATCAATTGAGTATTTATTCTATTCATGATTCATTAGACATAATTTGATCACAATAATCTGTATTAAGCTCTTTATTTGGTCTAAAATATAATTTTGATTGTACCTATTCAAAATACTTAGTTATACATAAAGAAATATGCATAAAATGTGCAAATGGAGATTATTTGTTGCTTTAATTGATCATTTTATGCGATTCTTGGTATATCCGACGTCATTTGATCAGAAGGATCAATATTTATGCACTTTACATGGGCTAGAATATATAATTCAGATCTAACTTATTCAAAATATTGCGTTATACAGAAATAAAATTCATATAATGTGTAAATGAAGTTTATTTGGAGCTCCACTTGAGCAATTTGACGGATTCTTGATCCATTTGGCATTAATTGATCATAATAATATATATATACGCACTTTATATTGTTTAGAATAAAATTCAGAACTTACTTATTCAAAATACGGTGTTACACAAAAAGAAATGTGCACATAATGTGCAGGTGAAGCTAATTTGGAGCTTCGGTTCAGCATTTAAAATGATTTACAATTATTAAGACGTCATTTGATTACAACAATTTATATTTGAGCTCTTTATATGGTTTAGAATATAATTCAGTTCTTACTTATCAAAAATATTGTGCTATATACGAAAATATTCATGTAGTGTGCAAATAAAGCATATTTAAACATCAGTTGAATATTTTAAGCTACACTTGATCATGCAATGTCAATTTATCACAATAATATTTAAGCTCTTTATATTGTCTAAAATACAATTCAAATCTTAATTATTAATAATATTTAGATATAAATAAAAAAATAAGCCTATTACATGCAAATGAAGCATGTATGGATCTTCAGTTGAGCATTTTTTGCGATTCCTGATTCAGTCGATGTCAATTGATAGCAATAGTGCATATTTAAGCAGGTTATATCATCTTGAATATAATTTAGATCTACTTTATTCATGATATTGCGTTATACAAGAAGAACTATTCATATAATGCACAAATGAAGCTCATTTTGAGCATCAATTGAGTATTTGAAGCTATTTAAGGTTTATTAGACGTCATTTGAACAAAATAATCTGTAGTTAAGCTCTTTATATGGTCTTTAATTTAATTTTGATTATAATCATTTAAAATATTTCGTTATACATGAAATCTAAGAATATAATGTGCAAATGAAACTTATTTGAAGCTTCAGTTAACATTTAAGCAATTCATACGGTCTATAATATAATTCAGATCCTCCTTATTCAAAATATTGCGTCAACATAAAAAAAAAATGCATATTGCTAAGAAATGTTATTTGGAGCATGCGTTGAGCATTTTATGTGATTCTTGATAAGTTAGACGTCATTTTATAATAATAATCTCTATTTAAGCACTTTATGCGGTCTAGAATATAATTCAGATGTTACTTATTCAAAATATTGTGTTACACAACAATAAAATATGCATATAATGTGGAAGCTAATTTGCTGCTTCAGTTCAACATGCAAAAGCGATTCACTATTAATTAGACATCATTTAAACATAATATCTATATTTGAGCTCTTATATGGTCTAGAATATAATTCAGATCTTACTTATTGAAAATATTGTGTTATACACAAAAAAATTTATATATGTGCAAATAAGCTTATTTTAAACATCAGTTTGGTATAAGCTGTACTTTAAGCTCTTTATATGGTCTAAATTACAATTCAGATCTTAATTATTAAAAATATTGCGTTCTACATAGAGAAATAGGCCTATAATATGCAAATAAAGCTATGGATCTTCAGTTGAGCATTTTAAGCGATTTCTTGATTCATTCAACGTCAATTGATAACAATAATCTATATTTAAGTTCCTTATATTGCCCGTAATATAATTAAGATCTAATTGATTCATAATATTGCGTTATACCTGAAGAAATATGCAAAAAAATGTTCAAATGGACCTTTTTTTGTAGCTTCAATTGAGCATTTTATGTGATTCTTGATTCATCGAATGTCATTTGATCACTATAATCTGTAGTTAGCACTTTACATATTGATAATATTGCATTACACAAAAAGAAATATGCATAAATGTGCATTGAATCTTATTGGAGCTTATTTCTTTATTTAAAGCGATTCATGATTCATTAGACATCATATAATCACAGTACTTTATATTTGAGCTCTTTGTATGGTCTATAATACAAATCATCTACCAATTCAAAATATTGTATTATACGTAAAAAATATATTCATATGATTTGCAAATAAAGGCTTACATAAAAAATTATTTCGAGTATTTTAAGCTATACTTGATTTATTTGACGTCAATTTATCAAAATAATATATGTTTATGCTCCTTAAATGGTCCAAAATGAAATTCAGATTGTACTTATTAAAAATATTGCGTTTTTCATAAAAAGATATGCTTATAATGTGCTAATAAGTCATATTTGGAGCTTTTGTTTAGCATTTTAGGTGATTCTTAATTCATTTGACGGCAATGGATAACAAAATTCTATATTTAAGCTCTTTGTATGCTCCAGAATATTCAGATCTTACTTATTCAAAATGTTGCATTAAACTTAAAGAAATATGCATATAACATGCAAAGGCAACTTATTTGGAGCTTTAGTTGTGTATTGTATGCGATTTTTGATTCACCTGACGCCATTTTATCACAATAATCTAAATTTTAGTTCTCTATATGGCTATTATACAATTCAGATTTAATTTACTCGAATCATTGCATTATACATGAAGAAATATTCATATAGTTCATAAATGAAGCTTATTTAGAGAGCATCAATTCAGTATTTTAAACTATTAGTGATTCATTAGACGTAATTTGATCATAAATAATCTATATTTAAGCTCTTTATATGGCCTACAATATAACTTTGATCATACTTGTTCAAAATATTGAGTTATACATAAACAAATATGCATTAAATATGCAAATGGAGCATATTTGTAGCTTCAGTTGACAATTTTATGTGATTCTTTGTTCATCCGACGTCATTTGATCACAAGGATCAATATTTATGCAATTTAAATCTAACTTATTCAAAATATTGCGTTATACATAAAAAAAAAATATGTATATAATGTGTAAATGAAGTTTATTTAAAGTTTCACTTTTTCAATTTGACCGATTATTGATTCATCCGACTTCAATTGATCACAATAATCAATATTTAGGCAATTTATAAGATTTAGAATATAATTAAGAACTTGATTATTCAAAATATTGTTTTACACAACAAGAAATATGTACAGATGAAGTAATTTGGAGCTTCCTTTCAGCATTTAAAATGATTCACAATTAATTGGACGTCATTTGATTACAATAATTTATATTTGAGCTCCTTATATGGTCTAGAATATAATTCAGATCTTATTCAAAAATGTCATATACAAAAATACTTTCATATAGTGTGCAAATATTTAAAACATCAGTTGAATATTTTAAGCTATACTTGATTCATTCAAGTATTGATTATTAATAATATAGATAATATTTATATATACATAATGAAATAAGCCTAAAATACAATTCAAATCTTTATTAATAATATTTAGATATACATAAAGAAAAAAGTATATAATGAAGCATATATGGATCTTCAGTTAAGCATTTTTTTGCGATTCTTGATTCATTTGACATCAATTGATGATAGAAATCTGTATTTAAGTAGGTTATACTGTCTAGAATATAATTCAAATCTAATTTACTCAAAATATTACATTATACAAGAAGAAATATTCATATGATGCACAAATGAAGTAATCAGAGCATCAGTTGAGTATTTTATGCGATTCTCGATTCATTCGACATTTATTGATTACAACAACCTATATTTAAGCACTTCATATGGTCTGTAACATAATTAAGAACTTATTTAAATTATTGCGTTACACATAAAAAAATATGCATCTAATGTGCAACTGAAGTTTATTTAGAGCTTCAGTTCTTTATTTAAAGCGATTCATGATACGTTAGTCCTCATTTAATGACAGTAATCTATATTTAGCTCTTTATATGGATAATTCAGATCTAACTTACTGAAAATATTGTGTTACAAAGAAATATTCCTTAATGTGCAAGCTTATTTAAAACATCAGTTGGATATTTTAAGTTATACTTGATTCATTCGATGTCAATTTATCACGATAATATATATTTAAGCTCTTTATATAGTCCAAAATATAATTCAAATCTTCATTATTATATAATATTACGTTATGCATAAAGAAATAAGCCCATAATATGCAAATAAAGCTTGTATGGAGCTTCAATTGAGAATTGTAAGAAATTCTTTATTCATTCAACGTCAATTGATAACAATAATCTATATTTAAGCAGGTTATATTGTCTAGAATATATATCATATCTAATTTATTCAAGATATTGCATTATACAAGAAGAAATATTCATACAATGCACAAATGAAGTTTATTTAGAGCATCAATTGAGTATTTTGATCAAAATAATCTGTAGTTAAGCTCTTTATATGCTCTAGAATTTTATTTCGATCATACCTTTTCAAATATTGGGTTATACATGAAATAATATGCATAAAATGTGCAAATGAAATTTATATACAGCTTCAGTTGACGTTTTTAGCAATTATTGATTCATTCTACATTATTTGATCACAATAGTATATATATTTTAAGCTTTTTATATGGTCTAGAATATAATTCAGATCCCACTTATTCAAAATATTGTGTCAAACCTAAAAAAAAAAAAAAAAAAAAGAACCTATATGCAGTTATGCATATATGTACAAAAAAGATTACTTAGAGCATGTGTTGAGCATTTTATGCGATTCTGGATTCGTCTGATGTCATTTGATGGTAATAGTCTATATTTAAGTACTTTATACAGTCTAGAATATAATGAAGATCTTACTTATTCAAAATATTGTGTTACACAACAGAAAATATGCATATAGTGTGTAACAGAAGTTTATTTAGAGCTTCCGTTCATTCTTTAACGCGATTCATGATCCCTTAGACATCATTTAATCACAATTATATTTTATCTCTTTATATGGTCCACAATATAATTCAGATCTTATTTACTGAAAATATTGTGTTATACACTAAAAAGATATTCATAAATGTGCAAATAAGCTTATTTAAAATTTTAGTTGGCAATATTATATATTTTCAAGTGAGCATTTTTTAAGCTATTCAAAATTCATTAGACATCATTTTGATCACAGTAATCTGTAGTTAAACTCTTTTTATACGGTCTGGAATTTAATTTTGATCATGCTTGTTCAAAATATTGCGTTATACATCAAATAATATGCATATAATGTAGAAATGAAGCTTATTTGTAGTTTTAGTTGACATTTTAAGCAATTCTTCATTCATTCGACGTTATTTGATCACAATAATCTATATTTAAGCACTTGATATGGTCTAGAATTAATATAATGCAGATCCTACTTATTCAAAATATTGTGTCAAAAATAAAAAAAATATGCATATAATATGCAAAAAAAAAGTTATTTAGAGGATGTGTTGCTCATTTTATGCGATTCTGGATTTGTCCGACGTCATTTGCTAATAATAATTTATATTTAAGTACTTTATATAGGTTAGAATATAATTCAGAATTTATTAAAAATATCATAATACACACTAAGAATCATGCTTAAAATGTGCATATGAAGCAAATTTGGTGCTTCAGTTCAGCATTTTAAAGAAATTCACGATTAATTAGATGTCATTTGAACATAATAATCTAAATTTAAACCATTTATTTCGTCTAGAATATAATTCCAATCTTACTTGTTGAAAATATTGTGTTATACACTAAAAAATATTCATAAATGGCAAATAAGCTTATTTAAAATATCAGTTGGGCATTTTAAGTTATACTTGATAATTCGTTGTCAATTTATCACAATAATCTATGTTTAAACTCTTTATATGGTCTAAAATACAATACAAATCTTAATTATTAAAAATATTACGTTATACATAAATAAATAAGCCTATAATATGCATATGAAGCTTGTATGGAGCTTCAGTTGAGCATTTTAAGTGATTCTTGATTCGACGTCAATTTATAAAAATAATCAATATTTAAGCTCTTAATATTGCTCGTATTATAATTTAAATTTAATTTATTCAAAATATTGCATTATAAATGAAGAAATATACATATTATTAAATTAAACAAAACCTGATGAAAATTTACTTAGGCTCGCGTTGATGTGAACTCCTTCCCTCCAAATGTACGCTCAGTTACACAAAATACATAATTTTTTGTTGTTCAATATATATATCTGTCTATTAATCAATGATGCATATATGTTATTTTGAACTGTCACACACTTTACTCAAACTATGTCTGAACTACAAACCGAGCCATTATGAAATTTAAATTTCAGTATTAGTTTACTGGGGTCCATATTATTATAAATTGTCCTATTTGAATAAGTATAGAAAGAAAATGAAACTAGCTTACCAAATCATTTACTTGAATTTAATGGTTGCGTTCAGAATTATGTTATAGGGGCAGCGACGCAGCGTACTGTACCTTGAAAATAAGACAAACGTAGCGCTTATTATTTAGTTTTTCTCTGGGAACAAATCTTAGTGGGGAAGGGCAGAGACATCTTATCAATCTAAACAGCTATTCAAGCGTAGACAATTTTAATCTTTAATAACGATATGGTAGTAAACAAAGTATATTCAAATTTTTTTTTTGTCCGTTCATAGCCAGAAGCAGGTCCAAATATATTGCATTAATTGAAATATGGTATCCATGAATAAAATTCTTTCGGAGCAAATTTTTAGGTCCAATCACTTGAGCAAAACTTAATTGAAAGCAGTAAAAAACAATAATGACGTAGTAATTGGTTAGCAAGTTGCCAACAATATAGTTAACTATTAATAGTCAAGCAAGTTCAATCAATTACCTCGAAGGAAACAAAAAAAAAAAAAAAGGATTAATCTCGGGTTTGAGTACTGGTTAGTCAATTTGATAAATGAATGCTACATGGAGGAGAGGATTGCGTGTAGGAATAGGACCCAACTTTAATAGATTGATACGAAAGTATTATAATATATTTTTTTAATTTTGAAGCATGAAGCACGTCGGTCGGATTCAAGGCCCCACCAAAAATCTAATGGCTGGTGTACGCGGTTAGCACAAGTCTCCGAGGAGTCGGTGTATGTATTCCACGGTGCATGGCTGTCTATTACTGTACCCATATATGAAAGAAACAACCTGAGATTGATGTTATCTAATGAAACGTTCACACTTATCACGTCAATTTAAATTGTTTTTTTAACTTTGGGGAAAAAATGTTTTTATAGAAAATAATTAGGTTCAGCAAATTTGAAGTCAAATATATGAATATCTTTTTCGAAACTTTAAAAAATGTATAGTGGACTGGAAATTACATAAGAGTTCTCGTGGAATAAGTAATGTAAGAGTTACTTTTCATCTTAGACACACCAAACATATTTTCTTTTCAATGAGAAAAGGTTGAGAACATTTGAACTGTCTGATTAGAATAAATAACGAGAGAGATGCAATCAAATTTTTGTGGATATTAATGTGGCATAACTAAAGATATTTAAATTTTTAATCTGTTTATATTAGCAATTGACATATATATTTTATTACAAGTTGTAAATTAATTTGAAACTGCAGTATGATTATTTGCATTGTAAGACATTGTAAATTGTTATTAAAACATTGTACAACATTTTTTAAATTATAACTATAATAATAATTATTATTATAAATATGATTATAATAATAAGTATTATATTAAAAAAAAAGGATATCCGCAAGTTTTGTTTGAGCATGCAGGTAAAGTTTAGGAGGAAGGGTCAGAGAAGGAGAGAAATATAAGTTGGTGGGGAATAAAGAAAGCCTGGTATTTGGCCAGTTTCTATTTTGTATTTTAGTAATAATATGATTATCACAAGGCCACCCAGATGGAACGCATGGGGTGTTGAATATTTCTGCATTTTATCCGTGTTCAAGCCTCATGTCATGGGAATGGGACCAGTTCCACCAAGAGTTGGTACCTGCGACGCTTTCTGTTCAATATTCTAAAATTTCTTAGTTGTTATCTGTTAGACCATAAGGGCCGTTTGTTTGTGATTTTGTTTGTGACTTAGAGGGTGCATAACTTAAGTTATGCATCCTTAAGTCACCAAACATCTGTTACATAAGACGCATTAAGGGTGCATAACTTATGTAACCTCTTTAAGTTGCATAAGTTATGTAATGGTCATGTTTAATTTTTTTTGCCAACAATACCCCTTAGAAATAATTAATAATAATAATAATAATAATTAATAATTAATAATTAATAACAATTATTAAAAATTTATAGTTAATAATAAAGATGAATTATTATAATTAATAATAATGATTTAATAATAAAAAAATAATCAATTAAAAATAATTAATAAATAATTATTTTTTATTATTAGATAATTAATAATATTTATAATATTTTTAATTAAAATTAATTATTAATATTTCATAATAATACAATGATCTATTATTGTCATTAATAATTAATTTTTATAATAATTAATAATATTTAATAATTAGTAAATAATTCATAATAACTAATAAATAATAATATTTAATAAGTAACAATAATTATTAAAGAATCATAATTAATAATAAAGATTAATTATAATAATTAAATAATAATAATCAATAATAAATTTTTATTGCTAAATAATTAATAATTTTTATAATATTTAATTAAAAGTAATTATTAATATTTTCATAATAATAAAAATAATTTATTATTATCATTAATAATTAATAATTAACAATAATTAGGTCACAACGTCTTATTAATACATAATACTAATTCAAATTAAATAATTGAAATGTAAGGGTATTTTAGTCTTTTGACATGTATATAAATACATGCATTAAGTTACTCATGCTTACTACACAACCAAACATCCATTACATAACACTACATAAATACTTAGGCATCATTAACGCCCCCTTACTACACAAACAAACGCCCCCTAAAAGTTTTACTATCTTATTTTACATCAAACGTAGTTCTTAATGCATACAAATTAAATAATTTTCCATCGTCAAATTATCGATAATTATTTTATATAAGAACCAAAATTGATTGTATTAGATAGTGTTTTGGTTTATGCTCTTTGAGAAGAACCAAAATTATTTTATAAATGGTTGAGAAATTTTAATTTTTATTTTCAAAATGAGTTAATAAGGAGCGATAAAAAAATTATGTTTTTATTTAAGATATTATTATTTCCCTACGAAGTGACCGTACACGATGTAGATCGTTCCAAATAAAAAGGAGGCAAGTGCAGAACTGTTGTTGTTCTGTCCCTGTCTTTAATTGAGTGTACAATATTAAAACTAGTCTTTGTTATCTCATCCACAATAGCATGATTGACATTACTCTTAAATGAGAGTTCTTTGTTATTAACAATATTTTACTTATTATTACTATTAGTAATTAGTATTCTTTATTCCTCTGTGAGGTTCCCTAGAAAGGTCAATACATGCATCTGGATCTAGGGCCACGACAATTATCTTAACAATTTTTAAATTAATAAGGCATCAGAACGGCTGTCCATAATCGAAATTTTAATTTTTTTATTTAAACCATTACACTTCTGGATTTTCTAAATGTATAATTAAGGTTCGTCTTTGCATTAAAAATTATAAATATATATATCTATTTGATATGGGTCGAGTATTCTGCGTCCTTTTAATTTTAATTAATAATTCAATGACCATATAGTATCACATTCGATGAAAACCAACGAATCATGCTTCATTGTTGAGCTAACTAATTAAAAATGTAAAAGAAAAATTGAAGAAAAAATTACAAACAAAAGAAATACCACGTGGCAGGTGTAGTAGATAGTCGTGCAATGAAACAAGCGTTGCTACAAGTTTTTATTTATTTATTTTTTATAATAATAATAACTATTATTAGTTTGAGAGCTCGTCGGTACAAGTCTAGAAATATGACCCACACGCCTTACTGTGGGTTCATCTCTTTCTTCTCAAATAAAAAAAAAAGATGGAAAACAAGGAAATTCTGAAGTTATTGTTATATTATGTTTTCGCTGTGCCCGCCAAGGGGTCCAACAATTTGAATAGCCTCTACAAACAATGATGAATAGAGAAACAACCCCTCAACTAAATTAAAGTCAACTGAAAAAATGAGGCAGAAACGTCAAAAATATGGAAAAAATAAATGATAGTTATAGCGTCAACTCTTTTTAGCGTCATCAAATATCATAATATTATTTTTTTCACTAATATTTATAAATTTAAAATTTATTTGTCGAAATCGAATTGTTAATTTTGTTTAAACTAACGAGAAATGTGTTACTATGTATAATTTTTATAAATTTTGTAGTTCATTAGATACATTATATATAAATTTTGGAGTTCATTAGATACTTGATTAATGTATATAAAAAACTGAATGCATTAGGATTAATAGGTCCTAATTGATAAGATTTTTTTATTTTTTGGTCTCTCGATAGAAACTTTGAAATTTACATAAATTATATGAACAAACACTGCTCTTAAAATAAACAAAAATCAACGTTCGGATTTGATAATTAGTATTTAAAGTTATAAATATTAAAAAATAAAATTATCATTAAATTAATCCAGATCAACCGTTTTGGATTCAACAAATAAAATTTAAAGTTATAAATATTAATAAAAACTTTAAAATTATGACAACTAGTGCTAATTTCGCACGTTGCGCGATTCATTCCTATACGAATATGTTATTAAATAGTTTCTTAATGAAATGAGCGACCGTGTAGTCAAGATCGATAACTGTAGAGCGAACATCAAGCATATGTATATTTTTTACGAAATTCAGAACACTATATAAAAAATGCCATAAAAATTGAGAATACTATTGAAATATTATACAGAAGCTGCTACAAAAAAATCCTAAGAAAAAAGCATGCCCCACAAAAAATCAAGTCGAGTGGCCACGAAAGATCCGCGCTTACCGTGCTAACCACAGTAACTCACGTCGAGTGCATAAGTCCCCAAATTTATATATTTATAATTGGTGAAAGAAAAGTGATGGAATTGTAACCATAGTCATATAAAAAAAGATGGAGTATGAATACTAGTTCCATTGGCCGATATTTTTCCTTCCATGGGTACAAATATATTTCATTAGAGTTTCGCAGGAGTTAGAAGGGTTCAAATGTCAATATTTTATAAATGTGGATTCATTTGCATTATTTGTATTTTAAAATTATAAGATGTGGATTGATGGTAAAATTCTAAAAATCGAATGAAAATTTTGTATCGAGAATGTTACCTTTTTATTAATTTTTGTCCCCAACGACAAATGCCACAACTAGTACATGCCCGCTCTTTCGTAGGTACAGGAAGGATCTTAATTAATCCAAAATTTATTTTCATGAAACCACAAGTATGTGGTGCATATATAATTAAGGTTAAATTGAATCAAATATACAGTCTATTATTTAAGGATGTATATTTGAATTTTATATATAATGATATATATTATTTTGTTTACACGCGTCATGCATGATTTCCTCCTAAATATCCTACAAAAGAGTTATCACTTATCGCACACAAGTGGCTGATTCTAATTGATGAATTTTATTAAGCCGCACGAAATATAGTCACTTTTTACGTTGCTCTCATGTCCTTATCAAATGTTAGCGAGTCTGCGAGTAATGTAGTAAATCATATTGAACTGAGCGCGCAGGAGGCATGATTGAAGATTAGTTAGATATAATAGTTATTTTAATGAATGATTTAACTATATATCACTTCAAATATGTTGGGAGCTTTAGAATTTTCCGACGAGATGTATACACCTTGAAAGAGATGGAGGGTGCTTTCACCTTGCTAAAGAAAAAAAAATAGAGTTTTATGTATTATTATATAGAACTTTAAAAAATATTGAGCGATATTTTGCATTTTATTTTATACCAAGCAATGCATGTAAGAAATGGATCATTTTTTGTAAGGAAGCAAAGAAGTGCGGCATGCAATGCAATTGCAAGGTATCACTTTTATAGTTGCAATTGATTAAAAATGAAAGACTATATTTTATTCCAAGGATAATATGGGACTTTTTCAAGTTTAATCCGGTGCACTAGAATTTGTCAAATTGATTACTATATGTTTGTTTCTTCTTTTGATTTGAAGGGTCATATAGGGTTGGTACGAGTTGGTAACTATCTATGTAACTAGAGAGACAATCTGTACGTCATTTTCCGTCATTCCATCTCACAACTATTCAGGCAACTAACATGTGGCTTGCATGAAATCAATCATCGTTAAACCTATTAATTTTCCTAAATTTTGTTTCTAATTTGTCTTATATGGCACCGGCACCCGAAGCAAGTATAGACAAAAAATAAAATAAAAATAAAAACTCACTACCTCCCTGAAATGTTTAAAATAATTCAAGCACAAGGTTTTAGCATGTCTTACTAATTTAATTTTATGCATTTTACAATTCGTCTAAATCAAGGTAGTTAATATGTCAAATCTAGTAATCGGAAAAGAGAAATATATGTCAAGCTCTTTGACTAATAATAAGATCCGACTTCTCCGACCGAGCCAGAAAGGTCAATCGGGTCACTTATACTTCAATTATCTCCATTTTTTAAAATAATGAACACAAACGTGACTCATGGAGAGTAGAAACTTAGAAGGCGATAGAGGCCTGTATATCTTCATTGATTAGAGAATGGAGATGAGAACAAATATGACTGGCTGATGTCACGTCTGGTTTGGTCTAGCCTAGTGTGACTCAGCTGTCCATTCAAAAGGTCACATATGCAATTTGGTCCCACTTTGCGTTACCTACTTAAGCACCTAATTCAATGTTTTATTGATTGGAAGCAACATTGATTTCTTAACGTTGCTATAAAAACATGTGATTTGGTTAATTAAAACTACGTCTCTCCATTCTACTTAAAAATGGATGGATGCGCATGCAATTTGAGGAAGTGACAATTTTTTTTTTTTTTTGCAAAATGTGGATAGTTAATTAAAATAAAAGGTATGTTTTTTTATTATTCAATTGTCCATAATTTCATAAAGCTCTATTTTGCATTAATTAACATTTCTAAGTTAGTAGTTTCACAGATAAGTTAATAGTTCCAAAACTCAGTTGCATAAATTAATAGTTTCAATTTGCCATGTGAAGTTTACCTTTGAGAATACTTTTTCTCGTAAAAAAAAAAACAAATATATAATGTGACAGTTTCTGGGGATAAACTTGTCCGCTTGAAAGAATAAATTATCTCAAGCATTTGGCATAAAAGTTAAACTTAATTAACCTATGTTAATTATAAATATTTTTCCCTATCACATTATTTAAACCGAAAATTCTCCAAACAATATTCAGCTATCAAGAGTTGTTATAGAATATATCTATCAATGCATCAATATATAAGTTGCATATATTGAGGAAAATTAATTATTCTGCACATCTTCAACCAATGCAAGCATGAAAGAAAGACAAAAAAAAAAAAAAGCTTGGAATTGATAAACCATGCAAACAACTTAAAAAACCACTCCATTTTTCCTACAAATGGAGAGCCAAAATATCGTTTGGAATCTGCCGAAACTCAATTCTAGTGTAGTCTCCCTAAAAAAAATTATGAAAAATAATAGTGTAGTATTGGTAAAAATTGATGCATGAAAATCGTATAACTGTTTTTGAAAAAGAGGTGACTTGTGGCAATTTGCTAGCTGCTAGATTCCTAGATGCTTGATTGATATATTACAACTATTCAACTTGTATGATGTTAGGGTAATATTATACGAATTTTTTTTTTTTTTGGATAAACTAGACAGTGGCTATCTAGTGAGAGAATATTATACGAATTTTTTAGGAAGCATCCATAATGTTTTGTACCGTTTGAAGGAGCCCAACCCATACGTGACAGGTTGCATTAGAAACTTATGCTGATTTGTCTCTACACTCATTTGTCGTTTCTCGTATATCAAGAGATAAAAAGAATCATTTAATTCATTTGGTTGAAGTGAAAAATATGACTTGTCCTATATCGTTTTCAAGTCATCTACATTGACAAAATTTATCTCATTATTTTTTCTTTTGGAAGGCCAACAATATTTAGTTAAATAAAAGCTTATTATAATGTGAAAACCTACAACAGAAAAATTACACATCCAGGAATCTAGTAAAATAAATTACGATGGCAAATTGCCAAAATCAATATAGTTCTAACTAATAGTCATGTAGTTAACAATAGAATCTGAAAAATATGTTTCATGATGCAAAAAGGAAACATCTATATTTTCTTTTAAAAAATCAAATCTGATCGAAGGGAAAATGATATAAGCTGCATGTGTGTATGTTTGGGGAATGGGGTGGCAAATTAATGGCCATAATATTTATTTCCATTTTGGTTATCTAGTCAATTCACATGTACTTAATGCTTGATTTATTTACTGTTTGAATCCCATCAATAGCAAATCAAGATTCATCTTCAACTTTATTAACAAGTATTTTCGCCTTTTGTTGTCAGATCTTTATCTCAAATTATTTCGGAAAAAGTCTCCTTAACAGCAAAATATTGGCATGTACAGGTAATGTGCTCTTTGTTTTGGGGTTGCCATGTAGGCATCCATGTGCTTTTTAATTATTATTGAATACTATGAACCATGAAGTAGCAAGTATAACAACCTTTTAGAGTATTATAATAATGGGAAGCATAACAACCTTGAGAGACATGTTTAAGCTGCATGTGTGTTACACCCAAGCAAGCATAACTTTTCTTTTAATATTGAACTCACCTGGTAGACACTGGTTGTTGTGTTCAAAGTGTCGGTGGTTCTCAATTTGCATATAGACCAGCTGCTTGAGAAGTTCGAATCTAAAAGTGTGAATCTGTAGGTTGCGTTTTATACAATTATATCCATATTCTGATATTTATATTTAGCATCTGCCGAATTTTGATGACCACCTGCTGGAAGTTAATAATATAATAATATGAGGAAATTCGGCGCCATAATTTTAGATTTCACTAGCTGTTACGATGATCTCTTTTATTATTAATATTTTAAAGTACAAAATTAGATCATCAAAATTCATGCCATTAATTTTATCTCCCTTTACAATGAAAATATCAAATAAAAATTTGCAGTTTCATTCATAAATAAATGAATCATGTTTAATGTGTCCATATTTTACTTCGTCTTAATCTATATGCAAATTACAGAAATATAATTTTGACTGTGATGTAACTAAACGCAATCAAATTACTTATGATGAGAATTAATTAATTAATACCCTTAGTCCCTTACTATACGTCTCTCAAGATGATAAAACAATACAAATACGTTTACTTTTATTTTTTATTACATTTGCTTCTTGTTACCAAATGCCAATCCAGAAACCCAAGTCTACCATAAAATAACCCCTTTGCAAATATTTCTTACTAACAGATGGTCCAATAACTAACCCATAAAAACTTAAAAACGTCACTTATGGCCCAATTTAATAAAAGCTCAACAATAAATCAGCCCAAATGACACGATAGCGGTATATACGTGATGTAGCCCAATTTCTTCTGATATAATCTTCCAAGGGGTATACAATACTTATAAGGCTTGATAGTGGTATATACATAGGTAGCCCAATTTCTTCTGATATAATCTTCCAGGAGAGATGCAAAACTTTCGAGTCCACATATTATATAGAGCAAACATCGCTTCTTTTTTTCGTTAACATAAAAAGGAAAAAATAAACCATACATTTAAACGAAAGAATATACATCTTACGGGGAACAACTAAGTTCTCACTGTTGCTGTTGTTTTCTTTTTCATAATGTATTTCTCAAAATCACAAAAGAAAGAGAGAAAAAAAAATAACAGAAGAATAAGAAGAAAACTAATGTTGTAAACCATTACACAGATATGCTTCTCTCTGTATTGCAAGAGTCTTTATACTTGTGAGATATAACATTCGAGGGACCTAATTTACATACTGTTTGGCTGATGAGTTAGACCCGCTGTAGTGGTGATCGTAATATTCCACTGCAGCAGCTCCTGCCAAGGCAGCCAGTGTAAGGGCTTGTGCATGCAACCTTTTCACCCAAAAAAAGAAAAAATGTTAGTTTGAATTAACTGAAAAGTCATGAACAAATTTTATTGTTGATCTTGAAAGTAAGACCACTCTGTCTTCGGAAATGTTGGGTACTTGCGGTCCTACTGAGGCAACCATGAAGACTCTGGTAAAGTCATGAACAGTTTTGCAAATATTCAATTTACAAAAAAAGTTTCCCCATTTAATTTGAAGAACATATACAAACAATTGGACAATGGCAAAACAAATTTCAAACAAAACTATGAAATACCAAAGCAATTTGAATGTTGCTTCTGATTCCATTTATATATTTATTTTACTACTTTTTATTTATTTATTTATGTGCTCTCTAGGTTCTCGTATCCATTTGAAGATACAGAGAGGTTCGGTAACTACAAAATTCAGGGGAAAATCCTAATCTGGTAAAATTAGGTTATTTAATTGTTCCTAACTCCTAATTGCATACAATATATGTGGCCATTTTGAAAGCTGAAATCAGGTAAGGCCCGGTTAAGTTAATAATCCTTTACCAGTTAGGTACAGAACCAGGATTTCGAAGAACAAATGAACAATCAATATAGAAACCCTGATCAATTGAAACTAACAAAAGAATAATAACAATCAAATCAATGAAAGAAAAAACGAACCTAGCATGGATGATTTTCACACTCGGTTTCATGTTTGCGCGCGTCCAATTGTAAGCAATCGAGGTGCTAATTCCAGTCAACCACAACGATCCTTCACAAATTCAAGGAATTAAACAAAAGATTAGTCAGAATCCCCAAACAAACCAATAAAGAACACAAATTAAGAGATATATTGGGGGAATGATCATACCAACGGCGCGGAGTTTGTGCTCCACAACCCATTTCCTCATCGATTCCAAGCTGGTTTGACCATTTGTTTGCTCCATTTTTTTAAGTTTTCCTTTCTTTACGAAACAAAGAGGAATTTGGTATTTGGAAGCCGAAGAAGGTAAAAAGAAAGTGCACTGAATAAGAGAGAATGAAATGGGGAATATATAGTTGCTTGTGACCGAACGTTAGGCACGTGCCTAATGGTGTGAAAGGAGTACTTGTTGCCATATGCTGTTGTATCATTTAATGTTTGCACCGAGGATACGGGGACGTTACTAACGGATATTCGTGTAAACTGTAAAGGGAAAAATATTTTAAAAGAACTCAACATAGATCAACAGTTGGCGTTGTTGAAATTTCAGATTAAAAATAAATAATCTGTTTTTATGTAGGATGATTTAATAGACGGAGTAATGTTACAGAACAAGTTAAATATATATTATTATAAAAATAAATAAATTATATATATTATATGAATTTTGAAGTGACAATTGACACATATGATAAGAGGACGAAAAATTGGAGACAAGATTGGAAGTAGAATATCATGTTCAATATACAATAATTTAAAATTTAGTTGTGTATTTAAGAAAGGGAGAAATGATAAAGAAAATTGAAAACTATAAAGTTTATAGTTGCGTTGTCTTTAACAACTTAAAATTTAATATTTGACACATACTTTATTATTTGTTAATGATATGATTTTGGAACTACATATAGTTAGTTCAATATTTATTAATGATACGATTTAAACATCGTTAAATTATAAGTTATATTTTTACTTTTGCTTGACTGAAAATGAATTTTATTATTCACCGCATTAATTAATTCTACTTCAAACGCCACTATCTAGCATTTCAAATTATAATATAGATCTGAATTTTTTGGCATGTTTTAATTAAATAAAGCATAGCAGAAACCTAAGTTATTGAGAAGTTCCACTTACGTCTAAGCATCAAGTGTAAACTGTGTCCATATAACTAGACAAAAGGAGAGGATTATTGAAAAGAGAGGGAAAAACAAAGCGAAAAACGGAAGGAAGCGGTCAAGCGGCGTGCGGTGCCAGCTCACGTCAATGCATTCTTTAACTCAAGCTTACACGACGATGCACACGTCACAACATCAAAAGCCGATCAATCCAGCAACAATTGAGGTTGTAGAAATTCATCCTGCAACATGCATGTGAGAAGGACACGTGTACTGATGACTAGATTAAAAAGAGAAGCTCGGATCTCCTGTGGCGGAGTCAAAATTGTATAATCAGTAGTCCTTGCGATTTGACTGAGAAAATATGTAATTCATGATGATTTATGGATTATTGTCTTACTTTTATGACCATATTAATATTTTAGATTTGTGTTCGAAAATACTCGATCGACATAGGAAAAAAGGTCATGAAACTTTATAAATAAATAGAAGGATCGTTAACCATAATAATCATTAAAAAAATTATACACGTCACATATTGTTTTTTTTTTTTTTTTTTTTTCTGAAAGCAAAGAATTCTTAGACTAAAAAATTGAGTATTGGTGCACTCTCCAGGAGAATGGGATATACTGATTTTATCCATTCCATTCATGGTTCATTTTAAATTAGTTGCATGCAATTGAAAGTTTTGATATAAATATATACATGTAGCTATTTTTTTTTCCTAAATAAATGCTACTCAACACCTGACAAAATGGACCAAAGTTGGCACATTAAAAAATAAAAAATATATTGCTCCTCGTTGCTTACAACATCATTATATCCGGACAAGGAGAAGAGAATGTAAGCTTTAGGAAATGGAAAGGTCATTATGTAGGAATTGGAAAGGTCATTACGTGATTGGTGCAATTAGAGCGCATCATCTTCGTTCATTTTATATTAGTTGCATGCAATTAAAAGTTTTGATATATTTATATATATGTAGCTATTTTTTTCCCCTAAATAAATGCTACTCAAACACCTGACAAATTGGACCAAAGTTGGCACATTAAAAAATAAAACATATTGCGCCTCGTTGCTTACAAGATCATTATATCCGAACAAGGAGAAGAGAATGTAAGCTTTAGGAAATGGAAAGGCCATTTATGTGATTAGTGCAATTATTAAAGCACATCCTTTTGTACGACCAGGTATGCTTTATTTTGTTAACGCTGAATCCTCCTATCAAAATTCAAAAACCGCAGCATTGCCGTTGTATTTTGCAAATTGACTTGCTATTGTCAAAAGACAAAAAATATTCGGTTGAAAGGTTTGACTTGACTGGTCTCTCTGACTAGGTTCACTTTCAGCTCTGCTCTTTACTCAGCCCAATTCTAAATCTTTCAGGCCCAATAATTCAAATACTCATTTTTACAGGCCCATAATAACCCGGCCTGTTAAGCATAACAATACCATCTTCAAAAAGGTAATTAGTACTGGACCTACTACCCGACCCGTTTCGTTAGTAGCAGCTCGTGCTCTCCCTTCCGTTCTCGCCAGATCAAAACAAAACCCCAACAAAACCCTAACTCTCTCTCTCTCTCTCTCTCTCTCTCTCTTTCGTCTTCTTCCAATGGCTCGGTGGCGCGATGTAAGTTCTCCTCTTTTTCCACACTGTGATCACCCTCTTATTATCTTCGATTTCATTTCTAATTTTGTGTTAATTTGCTGTATGAATAAAGAGGAGGCGGCAGAGAGCGGTTGTGAAGACACAAGTGGCGAAGAACAAGAAGCAGCCGAGTGTGGATCAGGTCACCGGTGGTAAGATTCCCAAGAGTTTCGTTTTCGCTAGAGGGAAGCTCCCGGCCCCACTTAAGCAGCTTGAATTAGACCTCCGCAAGCTCATGCTTCCTTACACTGCTCTCAAATTGAAGGTTGGGGCATTTTGCAATTTGACTTCTGCAAAAAAAAAAAATTTCTGCATTCTGGTACCAAAGTGCATGTTATGTTTGCTTTCTGGACAATATGGTAAAATTGTATGCCAGTCTAACTTCTATATTTACCGATTTAAGATGAATTTGATTTAGTAAAGCAATGACCCAACACAATTTTGCACAAGTTGTGTTTAGTTTTGAAAAAAATAGAACTTAAGCATCAATTTATTACATGAAGTATTGAATCATATGTCATGGAAGTAGGAGTTGATATCATACTGATTTGCATATCTAACTGGTACAGGCAAAGTGTTTGCAATATAGTATTTGATCCTTGCGTTGAATCACATTAAAAGTAGTGATCATTCTTTTTTCTCTCGTTTCCCCTTTTTTTTTTTTAATTTTGCAGGAGAAGAAAAGGAATAATCTGAAGGATTTCTTAAATGTGGCTGGGCCCATGGGTGTGACTCACTTTCTAATGCTATCAAACCCCAAAAGCATACCATATTTGCGCGTGGCTAGAACCCCACAAGGTCCTACTTTGACCTTTCAGATAAACGAATATGCTTTAGCAGCTGACATTGCGAAGTCTCAGCCAAAATATAGGTGCACTCCAGAGCTTTTTAAGAATTCACCCCTTGTAAGTTCTGTCAAACCTGCTGTTGTTTGTTTACTTTACTTTCTTTATTATTGTCAGTTTTTAAGTAAATTAGGAGTGATTTCCTTACCCAGATAATTTTTTTAACATATCTGGTTTCATCTTTTTTTTTTTTTTTGTCTTTTGGGAAAAAAAGGCACGAAGCCTATTTCTTTAAATTAATTACAATAAGAACCTAAAAAACTAGATCACAATCTAAACAAAACTGAACTGGAAAGAGATAAAAAAATGGAATCCTAGTGCCTATTACGGCATGAAGCACACACACACCTGCATCTACTACCAGTGTTTCTATTTCTTCGTGCCAGTGTTACCAAGACCAAAAATAGGTATTGTGCCAAGTTGTAAGCACACATTTTTCTTCAGCGGTCCTGGCACAAACTTAAGATCTGGTTTTTTTTTGTTTTATATAATTTGTGTTTTGGGTCACGTGGTTTAATTATTTCATAGATAGTGCCATGTAATAGTTCTAGTCATGAAGCCTGACTTCTAAATTGTTAACCCTCATCGAGCTTTTACATATCACTGATGTTATGTAAATTTTGCTCTTTGTTGTTTAATCTTTCCCTAATTTAATCATTAACATGTAATTCATTTTTTTTCAGATTGTTTTATCTGGTTTTGGTGGTGGTGGGCAGCATCTGAAGCTCACAACTATAATGTTCCAGAACATATTTCCAGCTATTGATATTAATACTGTTAGTACTCTGTGTTTATTCTGACCTAATTTGTTAATTACTCCAATTCTGATAAATTCTTTATGGTTCAAGTTCAATTTTTATAGTAGCTTGAATTTCCAGCTGTTGATATTAATTATTCATTACTTTAACTACTTCAATTGTGTACAAATTTTGAGCTGTTCATATTAATTATCTGTGCAATATAATTATATGTTTAGTATTTCAAGACAGAAGTTTTTTAATCTGTAGTGCAGCTATGATTATTTCTTGGAAATTTGCTTGAAGAACAAAAAAAATGTATAAATATGTGTATGCATATGTTTGGTTTCACTATAGAATCTTAAAAGACAGATGCAAGAAGTTCTATTTAAAAGGATATATATGGGAATGCTGTTCTGTGTTCTCTACTCTTATTGTGGGTCACTAACTAAAATTTTTGGTGTTAGAAGATGCAACTAGGGGGACTAAATGTAAAGACCTTATCAAACCCTATCTGTTTTTCCTGCTGTATTACTATTGAATATTGTACTCATTTCTTGTGCTTTATAGGTGAAATTGTCATCTTGTCAAAGGATTGTTTTATTAAATTACAATGCCGAAGAAAGGCTAATAGACTTTCGGCATTATTCTATTGGATTACAACCAGTTGGTGTGTCAAAGAGGATTAGAAGAATAGTGCAAAATCATCAAGTACCTGATTTGAGAAATCTTCAGGATGTCAGCGAGTTCCTCACCAAGTAAGACAACTTCTTTGCTTTTCTTTTCACCATAAACATAAATTGTACTATTCTGTTGTCATTAACCTTATATACACAAGCTACATTATCTTGTTTGAAGGACATTTTCAGAAGTTGCATGTTTGTTTGTATGAGGTCTTTTATTGAATTGGGGCACAAATAAAGAATTTTTTTCTTTATTATATATTTATAATTTATAATGTACTAGTTGTGTGAGCATGGTATTTCATATAAAAAACAAGATTGTATCACCATCAATGTTTTGTTCTGTCCATTATTGTATTGTGGGCCTTTGTGTGTTTGTATGTGTTGACTTATGTAGTCTTATCATGTTTGACCATTGTTGCTCAAAAGAAATATCTGAAAAGTTTTAGGCACCATTTAAGTGAATTGACACATACCAATCATCTATTAATTATTTGTACTGTTGGCTTGAAGAGCTGGGTATGGATCAGAAAGTGAAGGAGAAGACGAGGCCGCAACTGTTAGTCTCGCAAGTGACGTAGACAGAGTCAATAAGGCATCAAATAAAAGCGCTGTCAGACTTCAAGAGATCGGGCCACGCCTGACTCTCCGATTGGTCAAAGTGGAAGAGGGCCTCTGCTCTGGCAATGTCATCTTTGATGAGTTTGGTAAGATTTTGTATTTTAATGTGTATATCATAACAGTGACTTCGCATTAGTATTTGCAAGAAATTAAAAGTAAAGCTCTTGGGATCTATGATCTTTCCAAAGAAATCCCATAGCTAAAATGAGCACCTGGATATTAGAGAACAATAGAAGAAAAGGGAAAAAGGTGGCCTTTTTTCCCTTAAGTTTGTAGTCTACTAAAAGTATTAAATGTTGGACCCACATCAAAGGAAAAAACTTATTTTTTCACGAAGTTTTTTTTTCGAAACGTTGACAGCGCTGTCAAGTAAATTTTTTAACTAAGTAGACTATCTCTTCTTATTGTTTTATTTGTATTCTTTCCTGGGTATCTGGTATCACATTTTTTTCTAATGGAAATAGACTATTTCATTTCTTCTGTGCAAAGATAGTCAAGAGATAATGTTAAAAACAGAAGGGTGCTTTTGCAGACACTAAAATTACAGTGTTTCATACTAATAATATTTTTTTTCGGGCTTCTTTTTGCAGATACTAGTTCTGTGTATTCTTCAGAAAAAGATACAGTTAAAGAAGCTGCTGAAGAATCTGAGAAAGAGGCCAGTGATGATAAACCAGCTGACTCTGACGAAGATTAACAAGCTCTGATGTGCATGTATTAAATGTATGGTAATGAAGACAAGGTACAGATGGCCTGTGGTGTGACTTGATGAAGACAAATTACAGGCTGCCTAATGAAGAAAATCAATGTGACTTGTTTTTTATGACAAGTTACAGGTAGCCTAGGGAAGAAAAATTGGTGCGATTCATTTGCTCTCTCTAATGTAGCGATGGCCTAATGTACCAAAATTTTGACCAAGAGGATTATTGGTTTTTAGTTAATTTTATTTTTTTCATATATAATGACTTGTACTGCTTATCTGTATGTGATCTCAAGTTAAAGTCATAGAGTTGTTATGTCAAGAGAATTGGTCTAGCGCCTCTCTCTTCAATTTTGTTGCATGGTTCGTATAAATTGTTTTTTTTTTTAATGTTGTTCTTAATTTAGTATTGAATGTGTTTATCATGCTTATAACTAAATCTTGTTAGTACAAGTTTGTAACCATTCGTTTCTGTAGGTAGCAACCAACTAAAACTATTTTTAGTTAATCCCTGACACTTATAAATATTAAAACTAGTTTTTCCATTCTTTGTTCCATTCAACCTGTATCTCTTCTCTCTCAATCTCCCTTTGGGGAATGGTTGCGAAATTCAAGGCCATCCTATCAGTCAGCTCTGATGCTGCAATGATGACTATCTCCTACATCACCAAACCACCTTTCTCAGCAGTTTTGAAACCAACCAGCAAATCATTTTCTGACGACCATAAGGTGAGGGAAAATGTCTAAGAGGAATCAACTTATGAGAGAAGTTTTAAAGAGCACGGATTTGATGCAGTTGCTATCCTTAGATTTTATTCTGGTTGTGGTTTGAGACGGGCTTAAGGCCGAAATTTTGTATCTATCTTTTTATCCAAATTTTGTATATAATAAGCCTACGGGCTGTTTACAGTTTCAAAAACAAAAAAAAGTGTATATATTACTTCTTGAAGAATTTTGTATATATTATTAATTGTACAGTTTCTATATTGTTCTATCTTCTTTACTTTGTTAGTATTGTTCGTCACTACTGCATGAGACAAAAAAAAAATGAAATAACATTTACTAGCTTTCTACTAGCAATGTTGAGTATTGGTACCTTTATTATCTCCTTCCAATTCTAGTTTAAGATATTTTTTTTTCCTCTCAATGAAACCATCTCTTCAATTATCCATTGGTACTACATAAGTACATAATATAACCTCTGGTCATGCTTCTATTTCAGAGTTTTTTTTTTATTTAGTAAGACTTGGTAGGTGCTACCAAGGCTATTTTAGAGGCTTTCAGTACAACTTCATATAAATTAGTACTCTTCCTCTTCAACATTATTTGCAATTTCAATATTCTTCAACATTATCTTTTTTTTGTGTGGTTATAAATTAGTACTCTTCCTCTTCAAGAATGCTTGGCCTATTTGTCAAGCAAAACATTGTTCTGTTGCTTTCGAGACCTAATTATGCAAGTGTCATCTTTGACTCACGATGATTGCTCCAGTTGAGTATTTGTTTTTTTCGGACGGGGTGGTGTTAACTTCATCTCAGCTTATTATCGTGACACCATTTAATTGACAAGAATATAAGACTTTATTCTGAAATTATAGTTTAAGGCCTGATCTAAGTAGCACTCTCTATCCTAGGCAAGGGAAAGTATCTCCTGCAACAAATTAGCAAAAGATCAGGACAGGATTGCTTAAGCTGATCTGAATCTACATGATGATGGAAAGCAAAATGAAAACCAACTTCCATGCTAAGGATAAACCTATGATCACTTAGGTCAACGGCTTCATTGATAGGATTGTTATTACTAATATTGTTAGTAATAGCTGAAGTATATAAAACGAAGATAATCCAGTAGATAAATTGAATGTAACACTGCATCAGAGTACTTATATAGCCTATAAATAAATAGTTCATACAATACTGCAGAAGAAAGATTATTGGATGCTAGATCCAGTAACAGTAAGAGGCAGTGGGGAGATTCATTTCAATATTCTTCTTTCCTTGCTCCGATTCTGGGTTATTGATAGAAAAACAATTTCTTAATTTATGTCTTATGGTACAAAATTGGATAAAAGTTCGAAAGAAAAAAATGCTTAATTCTAACCACGTAAATAAAATAACGACTGTTAACTCAATTAAATCCACGCTGCTCATGACTGATTAAACCTATAGAATAAACTTCAATGTTTCCTTTCCAAAATTTGTGGGTAGTTTGTTTACTAACACGTTTCCGAATTTAAAACAAAATTGTCAACTTCATGTTTGCGTATATAACAATGGATAAGCATCTTTTTTAAGATGGTTTTTTGGGTTTTATTTAAAAAGAAATGAGAAGGAGATGGTTTGTTGAGACTTCACCGTAAGCAGGACTAACGAAGCCAGTCCTTTTCGTCTTCTAGTGCCTCCAATTGATACAAAGTAAGCGAAATTTTTGTCTGATTAACAAGTCCCTACATTTAATTTAACTAAATTGTGAGGATAACCTATAATATTTGAAGACTAGCACATCAGATTTATTGTTAATTATAGATTAGAAGCAAAACATGATAATTATTTCTATGTAGTGAATCTTGTTTCTTCGTTATCAATTTGTTTTCTTATGAGTAGTACACATTTTACAGTCATGAGTAGATTTGATTGTTGATGTTAAATCAAATAGTCAATAGTTAATACTTTCTTTTAGTTAACTTTAATTTTAAGAGACTAGAGGCATAATCCACTGGATTGAGATTTTTATTTCTCTTTCGCAATCAGCGTGAACAGATACTTTTGGTAAAAGGTTATATTGGACTCTCATGTTCTTTTTTTGAGGGTCAGGTGGCAAAGTATCACGCCGACAAATTTTATTAATAAAAATAATTACAAAAAATTAGAAAAGGAAAGAAAATTACAAATAAAAAAGAGAAAGAAAAGACTAAAAACCTATACAAGTAAAAAATAAAAATCTAAAACTAAGCAAACTTCTTCTAGGAGTCTACACAAGCACAAATTTCCTTGATCAAAAAATCCGACGGGTGCTAGAATTCGAGAAAATCCTCTTATTTCGAGCCTTCTAAATGTTCCAAGTTGTTGCCGCCCAGATGATATCTCATGTTCAATTAATAGTTAAGGTTATGCGGGTGAAATAGCTACCCATATCTAAAACGCAGTTGTTTATTAGGTATCGTGTAAACAATCTAATTGGAATGGTCGACGAGATAATTTTGGTTGGTTCAATAATTTCTTACAACCGACAAGACTAATCTCATACTTGAGGATGAAACTTCAAATTAATAAATAAAATCTTCCTTTGATTTGAAGAAATATAATCGCACTCAGCCTAGCATATAACCGATCAGTAATTGTCTTAGTTTATTAATAGTTGACAAATTATGTCATGCCTAGCTTGTGTCGTAATTAATTCAGGTGAGCTTTCAAATCAATCCCAGCATTCCACCAATTGTGCGAGAGTGCGTTTCTCCGTAACATATTTTTTCTTGTCCAATAAGGATGCCATCTTTTTTTTACCTTCTGCCAAAGTTGTGATATAGACATTTAATGGTGTACTTTGATATTATTGTCGTCAGATGAGAAAATTATTTTTATTTTTACCTTAATATAAACAGATTTTACCACAGTGTCAACTGTCAAGGTATCCAAAAAAAAAATCAAGAAAATCATGTATTGTTGGTACAATTCTAACTAATTCTTCAATGTTTACACAATTCAGTATTTGAGATTACTTTTAAACTGAGATTGAAATCAAATTAATTGATGAAAACTTTGACCTAATTTCGATGTACCCAAAACCAAGCGTGGCCCACATGCGCTATATACCCAAAATGTTTGACCTAATCGCTACATCCATTTGATTTATCAACACATCAACGGCTGGGATCGGCTTTGATGGATTATGAGTTGAAAATTTTTGGTCCATAACTAATTATTAGAAGCTCCGTTTTCAAATCGCGTGGCAAGGACTAAGGTCAAGTTTACAGCACAAGTACATGTCTCATGTGACATCACATAATTTTGTCACATGCTCCACTAACCCCATCACATGCGTATATGTGCCCTCTGCTTCCATGATTCAAATCCTCACTCTACATAGTCAAATTTTTGCACCTTCCATTGGCAAATAATAATAATAATAAATAAATAAATAATTGCACCTTCTTGTCTGGTTCCAACCTTTTTCTAATAGTATCGCCAGCTCCTAAAATATATCCCAACAAAACAATAAGAAGCATCTATTCGATTGCACAAGACAAATGCATTTTACTTGGGACAATACAAATGGAGTAAAAAAAATCAAAAGAATTCCTCCACCAAGCACTATAACTAACCGATGTTTAAAAGTTATTTGTCTTTTCTATTAAAAACCAAATTAGGCGCATTATTTGTTTTCAGGAATGGTTTCTTTGGATGGTTGTATTGTTCATGTACATCTTCTTAAGAAACCGACTATACATCCAGAGAAGTTTTATCAGATCGGGCAAAATGTGAAAGGTTCGGTTTAGATTTTGCTTAAAAATATATTATCCCATGGATTTTTTTTTCAAAAAAAATATTAGAAGTTAAATATATTCTTCATTGTTTGGATATATTATGCATTAAATTTGTTACATTTTGTTAATTATTTGATACTAATAAAAAGTAAACCGTTCATTTTCAAATTTTGCAGTTTGTGATAGAAGACTTATCTAAATAACAAAGAATATAGTTTTATATTATTAACATTCTTTCATGTTAATAAGCTAAATATCCGTAGTCGAAGTAATCCCACTTCTTCAATAAGTTTATTTCCAAAGTAATCTATTCAAAAGAAATGCAAAAATGTGCTCGTCCGTACGTGATCCTGTTAAGTTATTTATCAAAATAATAATAATAATAATAAAAATGAATGAATAAATATCACTTCATATCCTCATAACAAGGACATCTGCTTAATTCGCCATAAAAATACAGACATATGCGTAGTACTCGGACGCCATCATTCAATGCTCAATATTAATCATGTCAATTTCGCGAGGACGCTGGGTTGCTGTCACTCAAAAGTTGCATTAATTTTATTGTATCATACAGAGAAGTATTTAAGAAGATATTTTGATGCAAGAATTCAAACTTACAAATTACTAATAACATATTGAAAGTATGAAACATTTTAAAAACTGAGCATGAGAATTAAGAGGCCCTAAACATGCTTAGCCTTAAAAATCCAAACCAGGCGTACACTCGCTACACAGGTAATAAATCTAAAGACGCCACAGAAAACCTTCCCTCCAACTGCTCTACTATGCTAGTCCACTTGACCTGCTAGTCCTCTCTCTCTCCCTCTCTCCTGTCTCCACTCTCCAGTCTCCACTCAGGCTGTGAAGTCACAATCAAAAAGACTACATCCTAGAAAGCTTCCATGGCTTTTCTCAGCCATTTCCTTACCACTTCACTGACAATCCTGCCCCACATTGCTTTCATCATTTAGGAGTATATTTTGGGTGTGGGACCTCCCAGTCAGTGACTAGAGTAGATAAGCGGCAAACTGTTGGATTGTATGCTGAATGTTCGTATGAAGAGAGTAAGAGATAAGACTAAATACTAAAATTACTAGGGGTGCATGTCAAAATTAACTCAAAAAACCAAGAAATTAAAAATAGGTTTCTCCTTCCACAAAACAATACTACAGAAAACAATTTCCGCTATCTAAGAGCACTAAACTGTAAACAGAGCATGCATGCAGCATGCATGTCTAGGAAAGAACCTTGCGGTCTACAACTATAATACACATATTAGTCCCTCAAAAATCTGAAAATATCAAGTAATATCAATTTCACAAAAGGTAAAAAACCAAAGAAGGAAGAAAATAGCCTTACATGATTACATCGATCCTTGATAAAAATTAATACCCGGACAACTTCTTCACCTTCTTATCACCCAACTAGCTACTCAAATCTAACAAGACCTATCTAACATTCCAGGGGTATATATGCAAAGGAAACTACATAATAATTTACAGTAACACCCAACTAAACATCCTGCCTTCTCCAATCAACACAAAAAAACATATAAAAAAAAAGAACTGAAATTTTCCCAAGGACCCAACAACAAAATTCAATCCTCATCATCACCCCCGCCACCAAACAGCTTGAAATACAACAAGAGCATAATAAGCAAGAGTACCAAAGCTACACCAACAGGAGATCCACCGACCCGGTGGAACGAATCGGGAGATCCACCGAGATTGAACACGTCCGACAAGGCGATCCCGCGATCCGACGAGAGGAAGCGAATGATGATGATTAGGGTTACAGGGAGGAGGAGGAGACCTACAGGGCTGAGAAGCTCTGCAATAGCCTCGGTAATGGCCTCTCCGGCGCTGTCTCCTATGATGAACGGCGCTGCCACCACTGCACCCACCACCACCGCGAGTATAGCGCCGTGAGGAGGCTGCGCTGGTCCGCCTAGTGCTCTCTCCGCCATTGTTGTTGTGTGTGTGTTTGAGTGGGTTTTGGTTTTGGTCTTTTGTATTATAGCTTTTAGAAATAGAGAGTGATGAAGCTAGTAGAGGTGGAGATTTATTTCAGCGGTTAGCGAGGTCAGATGAGATTGAGGGGTGATTTGGGAAATTGAAAGTTTTAAATGCTGGTAGTTTTGCTACCCGTACGTGTTGCGTACCCCGCTGCCTTCTGAGATGTTTCGGTTTAAGTTCTGACTAGCAACTTTATTTTCGTTTGAAAGCGTGTTTGAACTTCGAACGAGTGCTTTCCAGGAATTTCAATTTTTTTTTTTTTTTGGCAACTGATAAGACGTAATTTCAAAGTAGGAACTCACAAACTAACATGTGGGGTATGTGTTGTTAATATTCAATGTGTCACTCGTCGGCAATTCAGCAATATTACATATGGTAGCTATGTGAATATTTAATGTTTCGGCGATGTTTGTGGTAGTCATTTAATTAATAAATAGAATTTATACAGCTAAGAATATGATATATATTTTATGAAAATTATATGAAAAAATATACTTTATTATGAGATAATTTTTTTCAGAAGTCCTTTAATTTTGATACAACATGAAAATTTTGTCATGGAACTTTTGATATTTATTTTTCGTTAGATATCTTTTCAAATTTAATTACTTCACTCTATGTTCCACCAAAATTGTAACAGAATTTGCGACTCCATTGTTGGACTACTATGTGAAACGATAAACGATAGTAATATTTAAATTAATATAATATTTATTATCCCATTATAAAAAATAATTTATGTATTAATTTTTTTTTTTTGAGGTTCAAACGCATGCGTGAGCCTGTTCATCGTATCTTGCTGTATGAATTAATGTGTTCGCGTCAAAAATTCAATATTATTTAGAGTAATCTTGTACAAGACTAAAGTGGTTCAATTCACGGTTTATCCTGATTCACTTGCATAGTTCCGTTATTCCGGCCAAATGTAGTTCAATTTTTTTTCTCAATTTTTCAGTTTGAAGAATTTAATTTGCTTACGATACGTAACAATGACAAACAGCTAATAAAAAGTTATGAATATACATCTGCCACTATTTGCTATAGGAATGTATGATTAATTTTGTTCCTAGTGTAATCATTGAAGGTGTGTTTGGATCGCTGGAGAATAAAATAGAATTTAATTATTCAGAATAATAAATATTATGTCTAAACAGTCGAGAATAACTTTTTTTTTTGAATTAAGAGTATAATGTTTTAATTTACACGGACATATTTGTGTCATTACGGATAACGAATAGCGGCCACTACCGAACCATAGCGGTTTGTGTGCACAAGTATATTTTCTAGATCTAGGTTAGTCTAAAATGTTAAAATATAAAAAAAATACATTTTTATCAAATAGTAAAATATTTTGTTCATTTTTCTATGCATGTTTTGCCAAAAAAAATTTAGAATTTGAAAAAACTCATGCCATAAATAGTATTAGCTTATATCGTAAACATTTTTATAGAACTTTGAATCACATCAATCAGAGTTTGTATGTGAGAGATATTTAAAAAAAACTAATACTGTATCGGAAAATTATAAATCCGTACCTCTATTCTTGCTAAAATGCCACTATTTTGTTGCTATAGGTTGTTATACGTCTCGGTCAAACCGCTAAATATATAATAATGTAGCAGTATACCAAATAGCGTTGCTAGCCTTTATTTGAAACATTTAGATGATATAAACACTCGACATATAAAAAAATATTCCGAATTCAACCATCGACAAAATAATATTTTTTTTCATTATGAAAAATAAATTTTACTTTTATTCTCAAGCGATCCAAGTACAATTGAATTGATCACTTCAAACTTTTGCTTGGAATTACAATCAGACTTGATCTCTTTTAAGTTTGAATGATTAAATCTTGTTTTACACGTGTTAGTATGTGTACATTCTTACAACTTACTAATAAAAGACAGCGGCAATAGATTTTGCCACTCTTTCTAACATCCATGAATTATAAATTGATCTAGCTAGCATCTGTGACGCGTTGATCAATGTTATTGGTCACTTGATTTTTTCTAAAAGAAAATTAGGCGAGTACACATGCATTAGCTTCGTTCTTAGAATATTAACATTGTTATAGTAGTAATTACGAAAGAATAAATACAATCAAGTAGTACGCCTATTGGTGGTAAAAAATAATATATATTTTATTTGAACTATTTGTCTGATCCTACCTATTCATTATAAAATATCTCGGTCCTCCATCTGTCATGGACTCATGGCTGGCTTACATAATTACATTTTTTGTGTATCAAATCACGGCCATAATTATCCGCGTTTGCGATTCTTTTTATTTATAATGGCAATCGGAGTCGGTGCAATATAAGGTGACTTGTAGCAATGCTACCTTTTAGCAATAACAAAGGGCATCTTAGGCAATACAAACTTTTGTTAGTACGAAATAACTTGGTCGATGTCTAGCTTACATCTCCGTGCACCTGGATCAAACCGGTTGATTAATCGTTTATCATGAAACCGGAACTTTTTCCGTTGATAGAGAAGCTACCCTTGCAACTGTATTGGTACGGTGTGATCCAGGGGCAGCGATATCTGGCCTTTTGACAGAGGACGGCAACAGGTGATGCATTAATTGTTTCAGTGACCCTGCGCAGTGTAATTATTACACTTCTACGTTACTGGCAAGCTTTCATTTTCAGAGGCGAACCAAAACAGCCTTAAATGTTTGAAATTTCAAAAATGTCGCACTCGTAAGCTTTTTCCGTAGGTTTATAGAAATGAACTTATAATTGATTTGTTCAGAGTGGGTGATTTATATAATTATATTAATCGGTTTGTTTTCTATTTTCAAAACTGATTTGTTCTAAATAAAATTATATGCACATTCTGACATTGTTCATTTGAGTTTAAAGAATACATGCTTAAGTGAATTTACATAGCTTAAATTCGACTAAGAAGTTTGTTCTATATAAAATAAGATCGTTATTCAGTTGCGTTATGTTTTTTTAGTAATCACATAAACTTTCAAACTTTTTAGTCATATTACATTTTATTATTCTTTATTTGATTTTATCCCTCTCTCTTTCTTATTTTGATTCTTTCATGGATATAGTGTTTTTTTTATTTGAAAAAAAAATGTGTTTCGTGTGTCTACGTGTCATATAATTTATTGACTAATTCTACAATGGATCACTTTTTTTTTCACTAAAACTTATAAATTATAATTCATATTTTTATGAAAAAATTGTCAGCTCAAGATTATAATTGAATATTTTAAATTATTTTTCAAATTACTACTGAAATGCTTAATATGAAACTAGTAATCTAATTTGAGTCACGTTGAATTTTCTATTTTTCTTTATTTTTTTTTTGGGTAAAATACTAGATTACTAGATGTCTAGATCAATAAGACAATAAGTAAGTAACATCTTTTGGGATGTCTATTTCAACTCCACGGGCCGGCCTGTCTGGTTACCAACAATACTTTGGGCCTTTGAAGTCGTCAAAAGGTCCATAAGCGGAGATCAACACTAGCCTGATATTGGATCTAAACACGAATCCTAAAGCAAACCTCCTCATTTATAGCAAATCTACCCCTCTCGTGTAATCTTCCCAGTCTAAGACCAAAATAATCTCATCCTTTCTTCGACTTCCCAAAGTTGCGAAACCCTAATCGAGGTTAGTATAACACGCGCCTCTCTCTCTCTCTCTCTCTCTGGTTCTCCAAATTAAGATCTCGCTCTTCGTATTGCATTTGCCTCCCTTATTTTGTTGTTTCTGAAAGGTAAGGTGAAACCCTAGTTTCTTGGTATTTTGAATTTTGAAGAGGTATAGGTCGATTGAAATTGTATGCCAATTTCTTTTTCTTGCAAAGTCCTTAGGTTCTTTTAATAGAGAAAAGTGCTGAGGTTCTTGGGCTATATGCTATTTTATGATTTTCTTTTTTGTATTTTCTTATTATTTTTTCTTGGTTTTGGGGGTGGTCAATTGCACACTAATGCAAAATTTGAGGCCTCAGTAAGTTTAGCACAGCCTTGAAAAATTATGGAAGTGCTAAATTTGTCTGTGCTGTGTACTGTTTTGCACCAAACTATTCACAAACAAAAGGAAGTGACTTTTGTATTGATCTTGTAATTTATTTTTTCTTTGTAGAAATATGAGTAGGCGATTGACTAGAACAA
This sequence comes from Rhynchospora tenuis, assembly GCA_027725995.1. Classification (NCBI taxonomy): domain Eukaryota; kingdom Viridiplantae; phylum Streptophyta; class Magnoliopsida; order Poales; family Cyperaceae; genus Rhynchospora; species Rhynchospora tenuis. Next base: position 54,489,125 of record CM050888.1, read on the forward strand.
TCTATGTTGGCAACCTCCCTGGCGACATTAGGGAGAAAGAGGTTGAGGATCTCTTCTACAAGGTTTGTTCTCTCTTTCATTCATCAGTATAATCTCGATACTCTGAATCCCTGTATCTTCTCTCCGATTTGTTATTTGTTATTTGGTTATTGAGGTTTTTAAATGCACTTTGTAAAAACCAGCTAACACAGTGATTAATTGCAAGTACTTCTGAAATAAAAAAAAATAAGCTTCACAGACTTTTCTTCATCATAAGTAACCAAATCACTTTCAATCAGGAGATGTGACCATCTGAATACCTTTAGTTTAGTTTAGATAGAGAAAAAAAGATGATTTACTAGTAAGCAGGGAAAGTTCATAAATTCATTTAAGTCCTTTTCTAATCACTTGAATGAGTCTGAAATCGAGTGCTAGTTGCAAATGTATAAAAAATATTGTTGTTGTTGCAGCAAAATCTGCAATTGACATAGAAGTTTTATGTAGATCTTTTACATGTTTGCAGTTTGGGCGAATTGTTGTTATTGATTTGAAGATTCCTCCAAGGCCACCTGGTTATGCTTTTGTTGAGGTCAGTATGAAGGCAAAATTATAGTTTATTCCAAATCATACAGTGTCGTAATTACATGGGATATTAAGCTCCCAGAAATTATGAAGGGACCTGGTTATGAATATCTTTCTAGAGTAAGAGAAATTGTTGGCTGGGTCTTATCGCTTGATCAAATTATAGCATAAAATTGAATAATTTATGTAAAATCGGTACTTGCACATACAAAATCAGTTATACAATTGGTATTAGAAAAATCAGTGATACAACAAATATTGGTGAAGCGAAACTAACAATCTATTTTGTGTTTTTTAGAATAAGTATTGTATCATAACATGGGGGTCGATTTGGGACAGTATTATAACATTATAACATAGAGCCAACATTTATTACCTACTCATGCACATGTCTCAGTAACTTTTATAGTTTGAAGATAAATGATGCTGCCATCATTATTTTTTTTTGAAACTAAGCCATCATTATTTTTTAATGTGCACGTTCTTTTACTATCTGTTTAGTTTGAGGATGAGCGCGATGCTGAAGATGCGGTGTATGCTCGAGATGGCTACAATTTTGCTGGTGCAAGACTAAGGGTAGGTAAATTTGTTATATGCTACTTTTGGGTGGGTCTAGAGTTCACCTCATTATTAAGTACTATTTTCTTTCTGCCAAATTTCAGGTTGAGATGGCACATGGTGGGAGGGGCCATCCTTCGTCACGTGGCCGACCGAGCAGCTATAATAGCACCCGAGGCCGTCCGTTCGTGTCAAAGCACTCAGAGTTTCGTGGTATGCACTTCGTTGCAGTTTGTATTAGTTGTATGCATATAGGATTTTAGTTTGTTTTTATATGTGTTGGTTTGTGTTGATATTGCAGTCTTCTGCTGATTGGTGTTTTTCATTAATTTTTGCATCCACCTATATAGTCAGTTCTTTAACTTGCAGCAGTGCTGTGTTTGTAAGATGTGTGATTATTAGTTTTTTTTTTTGTTAATTATCTGTGCAGTTATGGTGACTGGCTTGCCTTCTTCTGCATCATGGCAAGACCTCAAGGTTTGTGGATTTCGACAATATTATAATTAGCTTTGTATTGTATTTATAGAATAATGCTGATAAGTAGTGTGGTGTTCTGATAAGTAATTTGTTGTTCTCAGGACCATATGCGAAAAGCTGGGGATGTTGCTTTCTCTGATGTTTTTCGTGAGAGTGGAGGTGAGTAGTCAAAATATTTTGCTCAAATGTTTGCATTTAACATCTTTGGTTTGCCAGTTTGGTTTGTAGTTCTGTTTTATTTTTTCTGTTATCTAGTAGTACATACTGAAGAATGAAGAGTTTTTGTTGTCGAAAATTGCTGGAGATACTAAGCATGCGCCTTGCTTATGTGTTTATGGCTGAACTGGCAATTGCTTATGTGTTTATGGCTGAACTGGCAATTGCTTCCATCGACATTACTTTGATTTCTCAATTCACTTGGCTAGCTTAATTTTAATATTTAATAGGTACTGTTGGGATTGTGGACTACACAAACTATGAGGACATGAAGTATGCGGTATGTTGTTTGTGACTTTCTTATCGTTGATGTTTTGTTTTGGATTTCTATTAGAATTTCTTTTCATCCTTCTTGTCCTGGGATTATTTTCAGATAAAGAAGCTTGATGACTCTGAATTTAAGAATGCATTTTCACGTGCCTACATAAGGGTAATTATTATTCTTCCATTCTCTTTATTTCAAGGAATATCAACTTGAAACTATTACATTGAGATAATTCAATCGAGAACTCCAGTTGGAGTATTCGTTTCACTACAAATTATTAAACTGTTCATAAAAGTTTGCCTGACCTTATCCTTGAAATGAATGTTAATAATGGAAATAGGTGAAGGATTATGCAAAAAGGGGAAGAAGCTGTAGCCGCTCTCATTCTAGGAGCAGGAGCCGTAGCTACAGCCGCAGCCGCAGCCGCAGTCGCAGCCGCAGCAGGAGTCACAGGTACCACAGTTTTCTCCTTTTCATCTCTTTCTAAGTTAGGAGTATATTAATTATGATAGCACATGTTATGAACAGCAAATCTCCAAAAGGGAAGTCGACACGCCGTTCTGTTTCCCGATCAAGATCTCCTCGCTCCCGTTCTCCACCCAGGTAATTATTTCTCAACTGCGCGAAGAGTTATATTTTATTGTAAATGGTCCTTTTGGCTTGAGGTCTGGTTTAGGGGAAGAAAGATAAAATAAGTGAAAAAAGCTTGCTCTTCTAGGAGCAACAAAGAAAGATTCTAAAGAAAGTTCCTTTGGTAATCAAGTGTTGGTTTATCAAGGTTCTCTTACTTGTTTCTTTTTAGATTGGTCTCATAAGCGGCATTCTGGGAATTGCATAGTAGGATCTTGATGGTTGCAATTTTGGACCTATTTGGCTTTAGAGACCCTCTCTGATTGGTTTGGTTTATTGAGAGCTCAAAATTGGCATGGTTTGGATTGGATTGGATCATACAAAGCTGGATTCTTGGGCTTACCGGTCATAAGGAGTCAATTTTGCTTAGTGGGATCTGGATTGCATGGTGGGACAATCTGGTACAATCAAATCGAAATTCTCTTGCCCTCATCCTATGTTGCACAAATACTGTCTTGTATCTGTACCAGATACAAATAATGCTATGTGGTCTCTCTAGGAATATGCTGCCTTCAGTTTGCGGGCCATGCCAATTATCTTCTTAGTTTTAATACAATTTAAGTAAATCATTCATGGCATTGTTTGTGTACCATATCTGTGTCCTGTACCAGTATCTGTGCAACAAATACCAGGTTCTCAAGTTATCTTTAATATAAAGTAAAGAAATTAATGCATTTTAGTGGATATTTTGTGTTGCTTACCCATTTGTGCATATGTGGCTGCCTTCTTGGGAGGAGCATAAAGGCTCTCAGTTGGAACAAAGATGGTACAGAAAAATGTTAAAGCATTTGGAGTTGAATATTGAAATTCAAATTCTTTCGTGAACTTTTTACAGATCTCGTTCTAGATCCAAATCTCCTGTTTCTTCTGTAAGTGTTCTTTTTCTTATTATTTTAATCCTTGGGCATGTTTTAAATGGTCATTCTAATGCATTAATGGACATGTTTTAAGTTTAGCTTATGTGGTTTAGGGTTGTTCTATTGTGATTAAAGATTGTGCACTTTTTGGCAAGGGAACTTCATCAATGCATGAAGCTGACATTGAACATTGTTGTTCTTGAATAAATTTAAATAAACTCCTTCATAATGAGTGGCACTCTATATTCTTATAAAAATACGAGCTTTTTAAAATTTTGTTTAAATCAATTTGCGTATGAGAGATGGTCGCCTAACCTTTTATTCTGCAGCCGCCTAATGGAAAACCTACAAGCAAAAGCCCCACAAGGCGGTCCCCTAGCAAGAGCCCTGTTCCTGAGGTACTGCATCATTAATTATGCATCCTTATATGTTGTTAGAACTTATTATCCTTTTGTTTTCTTTTGACATAATTTATGTTATGTTATCCAGGCAAAAGATGAGTAAAGAACCTCTGCTCCTAAGTTGGAAGGTGATGTTGCAGTGTTGTAGTTCTTTCATGATCGACATGCTTGTAACAGTCTAAAATGGAGCTTTTATGATTGTTGTGGAAGTAATATATTTTTGGATTTCAATTTAGATTGTTGAATCTAGTTAATTTGTATTGGTGTATCTTTTGTTATGGAGTCAATCTATTTAAGTACAATAGTATTAGAATAATCAGACATTTAATATTAGTTCGTCGTACTGATTTTGATTGTGTTTATTTTCTGTGCTTTTGGATATCAATTTTTCATATGGGATTTTGCTAGTGGCACCGACGTGGGTGTTTCAAAGCGTCTTTGCATTTCGTTTGTAGTTACGCATAGTGTTGATCACTTAACGCTACAACTCTAGTTCTTGGATTTTAGATTTAATTCAAACGGATTGGTGCAGTAACGTTGGTTGGTAATATGCATAAAATATGGCACAGCCACTGTAAAAATATAACTATTTTTACAATCCAAGTGGGGTTGTTAATGAAATAACGAATCCTTTTTTTGGAATTTCCACGCCACAGCGGTTGCTCACAAAAAATGCCTTTGGTGTATTCATTAAAAATATTTTGTATGTTCAAAATTTAGGCTCTTAAAAAATTCAGCGAAAATTAGAAAGATTTATTTTTGTATGTTCAAACTTTAGGCTCTTCAAAAATTCAGCGAAAATTAAAAAGATTTAGTAGCGCAAAGCCACTGCCTACAGTCTTATCAAATCCCGTTAGGTCTCTTTTTGTTCTCAATAATGTTCGTAGCCATTCTCATCAATATATGTGCTGTCAACGGGAACCGTTTCGCCGTGAAGTGAAACGGTAACGAAACGGTTAGTGGCAGATAAATTTCTGGCGTTTCGATAACGAAACGGAAATCGAAATGGATAGTGAAACGAAATACCACATACCGTTTTTTGAAATCTCAAATTTTGTACATGCCGTTTAGCAAAACGGTAAACGAAACGTCGAAATTGTGCTGTTTCGTTAGTGGCACGGTTAACAAAACACATTTTCACCCACGTGAACACCACGTTAGTCAGCCCTACACACTGGTCGCACCATACAAGTATCATTATCATTGTGCTATCGTTTCTCCAAATTTAACTAAAGGTGTAAGTTTGTTGTTAATATTGAGCTATTATGTTGATAAATGTTGTCATATTTTCGTTCTTACACTTTTACTAACAACTCCGTCTCAACTGATGGCTCCTATATCGTGTCGCTTAATAATTTCTCTTACTCCCCATTAAAAATGCAAGAGAAGTTAAAATTTTTCATATAATATGACTATTGAAAAATCCAATTTCTTTTTGCAATAGATTTATATATTATATATTGTTTTTCGATTATAACTCATTAGTAATTGAGAAATTCCGTACTCATGACTCTGTAATAAAACTAACTTTTTGATTATGACAGATGCCTGGTATAGAAATTATTATGGAAAAAAAAAAAATACAGAGTCCCAAGGAGGCAATCTATGTGGGGGTAATATTGCCCCGAACTGTCCGTTATATGTATTCCTGAAGAGCAATTTGTATGGCTTTGGGGGTGGTAATGATGGAAGTCCTGGCCGGCCGAAAGGCATTTGATGATGGTATGCTTTTGGGGGATTTATTAGTTACCTGAGGAAAGTTAGCACAAGAGTTGGACAAAGACTGCTTTTGCCAATGGGGTGCGAGATGAATTCTATAACGAAGGTGATGGAAATTGCACAACAATGTGCCTGGTGAGATCGCTGGCTCATATTTAATATGATTGCTGTTGTCTTAGAGCTTGAAAGAGTAGTCACACTGTTTGATCGCAGGTGACTAGTAGTCCAGTAACTATTAGATACTGAATGGTTTATTCCACTAGTTTCATCATTTGTATGATTTATCTTTTTGTTTTTGTTGAAGTTCGGATATTTATCATGAGTAAATATTGTGTAAAGAACTTACTCTATTCCTCGGACCTCTATGTTTTTTTTTTTTGGAATCGATTTTTAGTTTTTCAACAATTAGATTCTTTAACAAATGAGGAGCTTAGCAACAGCTCAATGCCAGGAGCTAATATGGGAAACTTTTTAACATAAATATGGTTTTTTAGTTAACTTGCTATCAAATGTATTTTTTTTAGCTAACGTTCAAATGATATATGTGCTTAAAAAAAAAACGTCAAAGTGATAGAAATTTTTTAGGCTATGGAAATCTAACAATTATTGAAAATTAGAGCATATAATTTGTTGGTGCTTAATAAAAGAATTCTGACAAAAAAAAACGAAATTTGTTACAAGGAGGCTGGATTGAATTTAAGCCTGAGTGATTTATGGGGAATAAAATTTCGCAGACATTTGTTTTTAGATGGCATAATGTGCAACAATTTCTTGATGGCTAGCAGCATTTATTATTTCTGATGCTTGTCAGTTCTATTGATGAGATTTGGTATGCTATCTCTATAGAAAATGGTATGAGATTTATTTTTGTTGCATTTGATTAAAGAGCAATATAAGTTAGTTTACCTCCTCTAAAGTCTAAACCCTCAGTCTGGATCACAAATTTTACTGCCAGATTTTCTTTATCGCTAATACATTTTCGTGTTGTTGCCTTAGGAGTTAAATGGATGTAGTTGATCCACACTGTACCTGTACTAGTACCAGGTGATGATGAGGAAGATCATCTTACTGGTACCTTTAGTGGAGAAGGAGATGGACGCATTGGTTTCGATGGAGGGCTTTATGCAAAAGAAAAAGACGAAAAATTTGCAAGAATAAGAAGCCTATATTTATTATTCTTTTTACTCTTATATGCTTATGCAGCAATTAGATCTGATCAAGTCTACAGAGGGTTTAGAACCAACGTCAACTCAAAATTACAATTAACATATATTATGGATTTTTTCTGGTGGTATTTTTCAACTAATGATTGTTTGAGTTAACTTTTCTTTACATTTCTATACAAATACACAGTAAACAAAATTACACAAAATGATATAAAATTCATTCTTATATTATGTATGCTTCGTTGCTCTTGTTAGAGAGGTATCTCGTCTACTGGAATTTTCCAAATCGTGACAGCTACTGGTAACAGTGATCACCTGGGAGAAGTGCCAAAGAGAATCTAGGATCTCATACCTCTGCTTTAGTCCGTTAATTTTTGTATCACATTTTTTTTTCTTTTCTTTTCCTGAACAACGTATTGCATGTTAAAAAGAAGAGCACATAATGAAAATAGTTTAAACTGCTTTACACGGATATACTCACATCAATGATAAGAATAATTTGAACTCCTTTAAAATTGTTTAAAGTGCACAAAATAAAAAATATGTTTATGTATTTATTCTTTCACCAAGATTAAAATTTAAAAGTATCCTGATATAAATTGCAACAAGAACTACTTCGAATTAAAAATAAAAACTTTTAGCTCCATGAATATCCTATACCAAAAACAAAAAAAGAAAACTAAAGAAAGAGCAGTTATGCAAAATGTATTTACTTCTTCATTTCAAGAACTAGACATTTATTAAAAAAAAAAATATCATATATTTATTAGCTAACAACACATCAAGAGTTGTGTAGCATTTTTAGTTCATAAGCGAGTCTATACTGATACTCATATCGAATTAGAAATAAGTCGGGAATAGTGTGTCATATCGTGTTATATCATCATACCAGAAACATTTCTCAGGCCGTATTAGACAAAAGAACTAAAACGTCTGCAACTTACTTTTGTTGGTGGGGTCAGGAGCTCAGTGGCTTGCACAGATAGAAATTAACAGAGAATAATAGCCGCTCACAAGAAACTGGTTCATTTACAAAATTACAAGGAACAGAAGTGAAATTAAACAAAAGGAAGTCCGCCCCTAAACACTTTTAAAAACAATTCCTTCTCTTCCTTACACTTCCCAAACCATTTAGCAATTTCCACTTCCAAAGAACTCCTCATCAACAGCCCTCTCTGTTTTCTCCAAGAATTCAAGAATGTCTATGGCTCTTTCAACAACACTTCTCCTCTCTTCTTTCTTAATCTCTCTTCTACTACTGATAATTCCCTCTCACTGCATCCTGGACCCTACATCCACTACACTGGCAATAGAGTCTTTTGAACCGCCCCAGCCTCCTTCATTGACAACATCAGAAAGGCTGAGCAAATGGATAGTTTTTGCCATTTATGGTGGAGTGTTTCTGTTAGCCATTATTGGCTTTCTTTCTTATTTGATGTGTTCGAGGTTGGGCTGCTGTGGAGAAGAGGAGCACAATTCAGCGTCTGAAGAAGAGGCTGGCTTGCTTGGTCCTGATAATCCAGCCCAACGGGATGGGCCCGTCCCGCCAGACTTGGAAAATTTAGTGGCCTTCAGCTTCAAGGATCTCAAGGATGCAACTGAAAACTTCTCTATAAGTACCCAGGTTGGTGTGGGGGGTTTTGGTGCAGTGTATAGAGGGCAGCTCTCTGATGGACGGTTGGTGGCAGTGAAGCGCTGTAAAGTCCAGAAAGTGTCAGATAGGGATTTTGTGTTCAAAGCTGAGCTAAAAACACAAGGCAAGGCCCAGCATGGTAATGTTGTTAGTCTCATCGGCTACTGTATAGAGAACAACGAGCGGATTATCGTCTTTGAATACATGGCCGAGAAAGATCTGTATGGGCACCTCCACCCGGAACTATGCCAGAAGAAGTCCCAGCTTTTTGAATCTTGGAAATTGCGAGTAAAGGTCCTGCTTGATGCTGCAAGAGGAATCCATTACCTGCATCAAGAAGCCAACCCGCGAATCATACACCGAGATATCAAGTCATCAAATATACTACTTAATGAAACTTGGGATGCAAAAATCTCAGATTTCGGGTTTGCTTTTGTCGGGCCTGTACTGGGGAGAAATGATGTCGAGGTTCATAGGGTGTTTGGAACAATCGGGTACATGGACCCATTGTGGAGTAGTTGGATGAGCAACTTTGTATCAGTTGTCACCCCAGAGAGCGACGTGTATAGCTTTGGTGTGGTAATGTTGGAGGCCATTACTGGTCGAAAGGCATATGATGAACATAGGGAATTGTTGTTGGCCGATTTAGATTTTACTACAGAAAATTTAGGGGAAGTGTTGGATAGAAGGCTGGCTTTGCCAGTGGGGGCTGAGATGATTATTATAGAGAGGGTGATGCAGATTGCAAAACAATGTGTCAAACGACATAAAAGACCACTTATAGCTTGAAATAGCACTTGCACTGTTTGATGAGCCCGAGGCTACCAATGATTAGACATTAGGAAGAATTTATTTCATTAATTTCACCAGTTTAATGATTTATCTTTTTTTCCTTTTCTGAAGTTAGGATGATTTATATTTATGTCACGAGTAAGACTTTTGTGCAAAGAACGTCCTCTAGTCCTCTGTATGTTCCCTTGTTTATAAGATTGAGGCTATTTTATCTTTCTTTCATGGTTTTTTTTTTATCTTGAGATCGACTTTGTAGTTTTCAACAATCCAAGTTCTTTGACAAGTAGGTAGCTCAATAGAACAGATCAATGGCAATATCTAATACGGAGCAACTTTTAATTTAATGTGTGTGAGATTAATAAACATGATTTGATTATCCAATTGCTTATGGATAAATGGTAGACAGAGTCTGTATCCTCTGGAGTTATCTACAGTAAGCGTCAGATTATGGGTGTGTTTGGGTTGGGTGCGAACATGGGATGAACACGGAACAAGGACAGGGACAGGTCAGCGTGGCTTGTTCCCTGTTCTTGTTCGTAGTTCGTGGAAAAAGGGGGAACAGGGAACAGAGGGGGTAGTTCTTGTTCGCGTTAGTTCGCACTTTGTTTGGTTCACGTGAACAGTTGCTGTTTGCGAACAGCTTGTTCTCATCGTCTTCCAAACACACCCTATATGATACAGACTAGGAACAGTTTTTGTGAAGTGTGCAGTTTGAAATTCATGCTGAATGTGAAGTCTGGTGCAGATAGTAGTCAGACCTGGCGCTTTAACGCAAACACAAATCCTTTAGGCTGTTTCCCTCACCAGCTTGTAGATCCAAGTCACTGACAATGGGGCCAAATCCACTATAAAGTTCATTTCAATTATATGCTCATGAAAGGCTGATGCATAGGACATTCTCAGTCACAAATTAGTTAAAATGGCATAGAGAAAGTAGACTTCCTGGAATAATGAAGCGTTCTGACAGACCAGTTATTGGTCATGTAACACTAAAATGGCGCCAGGTCGCTCAAGATTTTGGTTTAGACTTTTCAATACGGGCAGTTAAGGTTCAAAAAAAAATTGTTGGGTTCAGAGCTCAAGTGGCAAGTCCAGTAACTTTCTAATTTTCACTTCAAATGAGATTGTAAAGCTTCCAATGCCCGGGGTTGTCCTTGATGTATACTCAGATTAGAATAATCGTAATTACAATGGAAATCACATTAATGAATTTATGCATGCAGCCATATAGTTTATAAGGCCGTATGCATTGGTTATTTCCTGAGTCTCTACTTCTTTTCATAGCTGCAGGTTGTAGAATGACAACCACATGATCAATTAGTGTTTAGGTGAAAAGAAATATTTTAGTAGATGAAAAGGAAAACACAAAACAATAAACATAATGAGAAAGCAACAATAATCTTAAGTTGACGGCCTCAGTTCCCAAACTTCGCTTAAATATCAAGTCAAGGGAGTTTAAAAATAAACGTCTACTTTCACCAAGCATGTCCAGGAGTCCATGTACCACAATGAGAACTTTTTATGAAAAAAGGCAAATTTATTTTTTTTGTTATTTATAGGCTAAATATATAGGGAAAATTAGATTTTTGCCACCTTAAAGCAAGAAAATTAGAAAATTGCCACCTCAAATTTGAACTTTTGAAAATTGCCACTCTAAATTCAATTAAATTAGAAAATTACCACTTCTACTGTATAAATCATTCATCTTTATATCTAATTTTACGTATTGATTAAAATATCCCTCTCTCCTCCATCTCATCTTCCCCGTCTGTAATGATTTTTTTTCTTGTCGATTCGTCATATTGTTTCTTTAAGTATGTGATGGATCATTTTTTTAAACTTTGAAATTTAAACTTGCACGAGATGGAAAAATAATACGAAAATTATTTTCTTGTTGGGATGCCATTTATCGATTTGTACACTAGTTTTTACTGTAGTAATCAAGCATACTTTTTATACTATTTCACCAACTGATCCAATGCCCCTTCTAATTAAATGCTGACCCTTCTATTTAAATGCTATGATTTTTTTTTTTTTTTTTTTTTTTTTTTTTTTAACACTGGATGAGAACAGGAAAGACAGCAAGTTTATTTATATATTCAATTGTTAAGTTTTTTTTTAATATTGTTCGAGGAACATCGTACGAAAGAAAAAAAAAACCTAATCTGAATTTTTCAGCAGAGATATATGCATCTAAATATTCATAACATTTTTTTTTATCGGATTTGTATTTGTAATTTCAAGTATTGGGCCACTACGACATCGGCAACCACAAAAGAAAATTTTTACCATTACAGATTTAGGAATAAAAAGCAAGGGAGAGGAAAGAGATGGATATTTTTGTCAATACGAAAAATTAGATATGAAGAAGGATGATTTATACTGTATAAGTGGCAATTTTCTAATGAAATTAAATTTAGAGTGGCAATTTTCAAAAGCTTAATTTTGAAGTGGCAATTTTCTAATTTTTCAACTTCAAGGTGGCATAAAACTAATTTTCCCAAATATATATAGTTCAAAGCTATACATTTGAATCGTGTTCATTCAATTGGGCTGAAGAAGAAAAATGGGCCGGATTTATAATAAACAAAAAGGAAAGAGTATCCGAATAGTTCTCTTGGAAGTGGGTTCGGATCTATATGTGAAGCGGAGCGGTTATGCTGATGGATACGGATACGGGTACTAACTAACGTCTGATGAATGAAAAGAGGAAGCGATATTGAGAAAACCCTTTTTGTAGTAGATGATGATATTGATGCGGTGTTGCGAGCGGAGGGAAGGAAGAGGCTGCATCGTGACCGGACGCGTGGTGTTACTGAACTCGAGCTACCGTTGGATTGAGACGCGACACGATCTTGCTCTCGAATCGAATCGCATTTGATCTAAGTTGGAGAATAATAAGATGGCGCGGTGGCTGGTTGGGGAGATCGTCTGTGGCGTCTCTGGTATCGTCGAGTTGTGTGCAGCAAGTGAAGATGCTAGTCTGACAAGCTGGTGTCGAGTACGCAACTTGCTAACCCACTGGTGCACGTCCGATACAAATTTTCAGATAATTCAAAAGGCTCAGCGAGTCAGTGTGGGACTAAGTCCTTACAAATTTTCGTTAAAATTCAAAGGGCTTTATTTATATCAAACAAAGTCCTTTAGAGATTTTCAATTAATTCTGAGGGCTCACGCTGCTATGGGCCTATGGCACCTTTACGGCTTTACCTACTGGTATAGTATTAAGCCTGAAGTCCCTTGTTGAAATTTTAAAAATTAAATAATTTTGCAAATATCAAGTAGCAGGCAAGGATGGAGAAGGGAAAGAGGGAGAATTATTACCATGTTTTGTTTGCAATATTGATCACAGCACCAGAATATATGCTAAAAATTGCTTATTGGCGATATATTGGAAAGCCAATATTAATTTGCCAAAAAAAATATTGATATGCATAATTGTTTTTTCCTTCTATCCTTTTTTTTTTTTTTTTTGTTTCTCCTTATTTGTTTTCTAGAGGTCATTCTTACTAATCTGGTGTCGAGTGTGGAGGCATAGAAAATTTCATAAAAAGAAAAGGAAGATAATGAAATTTTGAGATGTCCATCATACTGCAATTAGAGCATTGCAAGAGGCAAGAAATTTGATAGCCCATTGTTGAGGATCAGTCTGTCATAGAATAGTTTTTGTTGTTGCATTTATATGGATATTCTTGCTATTTCAATTCTGTTGTAAAATTAACCTTAAACCTTGTAACAAATTTTTTTTTATGTTAATTAAATTATTTCTGTAGGCTTGGCAATCGCCAACCTACCCTCTTAAAAAAAAAAAAAAAAACGGAGATGATTGTAATGTCCAAAATTACTTTTTGTAGATGAGTTGCTTTATGGGCCAGAATTCCAGTTTCCATATGTATATATTTTTCCTTTTTTTAATCTTGCTGTTCAAAATTTTGCTAAAGTTTTACTATCCTCCCTTGAGTGATTATCTATTCTGTTCAAAAGTTTCATTTTGTAATCATTGCAGACCGAGCGTTAGCTTTAGAGAAAACTAGTAGAGATTGGGTTGACTTTGTTGCTTAATTTTCTTTTTATCATCTTTCAACAGGGCTGAAGAAGAAAAATGGGCAGGATTTGTAAAACCGAAGAGGAAAGAGTATATTGCTGGTCTAAGGCAATCTTATTCTAATTGTTCTCTTGCAAGTGGGTTCAGATATGTGAAATGGAGCGGTTATGCAAGTGGATCCAGGTTACGTTTGAGGGCATCTGAAAAAGAGGATCCATGTGATAGATTGACCCTGTTGAGAAAACCGTTGTAGATTTCGATGTGGTGTTGTGAGCGGTGTAGGGAAGGCAGAAGATGCATCATGACAGGATGTGTGGCATTACCAAAGTTGAGCCACCGCTAGATGGAGGTGCGGTATGATCTTGCACTTGAATTGAATCGAATCTGATCAAGTTGGAGAAAAGGTGGCGTGGTGATGCTGGTCGGGGAGGTCAACTATGGCGTCTCTGCTGTCGTCAAGTTGTCTGACAAGTCGAGGATGGTACGCAATCTAATGGCTGCTGGTCTGACAAGCTGTTGTTGGGTACGCTATCTGATATGCAATATGCGAATTGGTACACACAACCTGATACAGGATCTAATTTTTGGGCATTCCTCTCTCTCTCTCTCTTATTGTTGCTGATTGTGAAGTGTTTTTTGTAAACTTATTTTTGGTTTTTACCACAAAGTTGAAGTAAAGCCCTTATTTTGTTTTTGAAAATATTTTTATCTGACCCCAAGTCATGCCTAAGCAGTAATGAAGCTTTTAAGTATGCTGAATATGTGAGTCATACCTATAGTTATATTTTCGGCAACTCTAAAAACAACTAGGAATTTAGAGGTCATGATCCACATTGTATGATCATTTTTTGGAAACAATGGCAATAAGCAAATAATCTTGCAAAATTGAGTATATTGTTTGATATGGTGTAATTTCATATAATCAAAAGGATGAAAGTATTTTATGTAGAACCAATTAATTAAAAAGGAAAACTTAAATGTAGCTGATACTTGGAAAGACAGAAATATCAGACTTCCCTTTACAAGGGGAGCCTCCAGAGAATTCAGAAAAGAAAGGTATGAGTTAGGAGTTCTTTTAAGGTCTTATAACTTTACTAATGCTCCTGACACAGCTACTTCCCGTTGGATCCGGATTTGGGAACCATAGCTTTTTCTTTTTCATCTGTGTACCAGCTTTTAAACTTTAGAGGAATTAGGGTTAGGAAGAATGATTGCCATATGGCCTCTTAATATACCTCTTAAAGTCAAGCTTTTTGTGTGGTTAGCTCTAAACAAAAAGATTCTCACTAAGGACATTGTATGTTTTGCAATCAACACAAAACTGTTGACCATTTACTGGTACAATGTCCTTTTATTAGGCCTTTTTGGCATACATTTACTCAATTAAGAAATTTGCAGACAGATTTAAACAGTTTACACTCTTTGTGATTTTCAATTTCTTCAATAAATTATAGTATCTTGTTGGCTGCAGTGATTTGGTCAGTTTGGTGAGAAAGGAATTGGCTATTCAAGATTGTGCTGGCCGAACCAGCTGTACTGTTTACTCTTCTGCATTGAGTTTGTATCATTTTTGGGCGGGGGATTTGCAGCATTTGCTAAGCAACTGTGAAATGCTCAGGTCATTGTATTACAAGTCCATGATGATGGGCTGAAGGTAGTGGAGCTGTTAAAGGTTTGAGCATCAAGGGAGGAGCTTTCGAGGAAGTGGCAACTTTCAGTGGAGATGAAGATATTCTTGGTGATTGAGTTTAGTTTTTTTAGCTTTTGATAAGGACTAACTGAGTTTTAGATGCTTGTTTTCTAACAAGTACTGGTTTTTGTTTCTTTCCTACGAGCTCCAGTCTCCATGGTTGTATTCAGAACTTTTACTGGTTAATACATTAGTCTCCCCAGCTTGGGGATTTGCTCTTTCAAAAAAAAAGGTAGCTAGTTTGTCATTTTTCTTATTTCCATACAATAATAATTCTCTTTCTATTGTTAATTTCAATGATGGTTATCATAATTATATGTCGTTGTTGTATCATCTTGATCACCACCACTCTATGAACATCACCATCAATATGTTATTAGTACTATGATTTTATAACGGATGTATTTTGTTATTAATTATGTCATTATGACAATTATTACCATTTTTTATTCTTTTATTTACTTCTACAACAACCATTATTTTCAAAGACTTAAGCTCGATTTCAACTATACCTATCTAGCTAATAACAACCTGTCATCATATTCAATTACTTTTTATTAGTATAAACCAATAAAGATTAAATTTTTGTATAAATATATAAGTTATTGTTTAATGTCTCACTGGTAATTAAGAAGCATCCATACTCTTAACGCTGTAATAAAACAAAAACTGGACTTTTGCAATGGTCAAACTAATGCTTAACTGTTCTCCAATAACGGATACACTATTGTTCTCTGTTAATGTTAACAACTTACATGAACTGCTCTATTCTTCCTGACATTAGTTACAGGGAGTATGTTGTTAAAGATTCAAGAACAAGCCCAGGGAATAATGGACTTGAGCAGAGATTTAGGATCCTGGATTCCCTGTGGCACTTGTGTATAAGGTGATTACTGTCAATGTATCAGCTGCTGTCGCTATTTGGAACAATCCTAAGACTTCAGTGAACGAGATAAAACTCTCTATACACTCGTGTTGTTTACATAAATTTACTTAATAGGAAGATAAATGAAGTAAAAGGCAACTAACGAAAATACTAGTTTATCAATTAAGCAAAAAAAAAAAAAAATACTAGTCCCTAAAGTGAAATTAAGCAAAAACAAATTGGCATTAAGTAAAAAAAAAATTAAAATTAAGTAGGAGTGTGGGACTCCCTTTAATTGTCGCAGAAGTTAAATTAAATAAAATAAAGTCCGCCTTAAAAAAGTGAACACAATGGCTCTCTTCCCGCCACTTCTCCGAATCAATTTGGCAATTTTCATCTTCAAACAACTCCCAAGCCACAGTGCCACACCCCTGCGTCATAACGCGTCTGTAACTTACTAGTTACTAGTAACCGAGGGACAGCCTTATTTTTGCTGGTGGGGTCAGCTGCTCAGTGACTTGCAACAGAGAGAATACAGGATAATAGCAGTTCACAAGAAACTGGTCCATTTACAAAAATTACAAGGCGCAGAAGTGAAACTAAGCAAAAGGAAATCCGCCTCTGAACAATTTAAATACAATACCATCTCTCCCTGGCACTCCCCAAACCATTTGGTGATTTCCATTTCCAAAGAATTCCCAAGCGACAAAACTCTCTCTCTTTTCTCCAAGAATCCAAGAATGCCTATGGCTCTTTCAACAACATTTCTCCTCTCTTCTTTCTTCCTCTCTCTTCTACTCCTGATCATCCCCTCTCACTGCATCCTGGGCTCCGCATCCGCCACACTGGCAATCAACCAGGCAACCGGCACTGTGTGCGGCATCACGACCGGTTCCCAAAACCATAGCATTGTATGCACGATGGTTCAAGAATCAGCTTCTTTGGTCCCTTCCTTCCCAATTGATCCTACACTCTCGTTCAACTCTATTTCTGGTGGCCAAAACTGCATTTGTAGTCTCATAACTGGTAGTGCATTTGAAGTCTCACAACTCTATTGCTGGGAAGGGATCAACCAACAAGTCAGCGGCATCGACTTTGCGCCAATGGTGCTGACTGAACTCTCAGTCGGAGCGCAGCATGTGGCGACAATTGAGGGAGATCCGATGAAGACGCAGACCATAAGGTGGTGGAAAGATGTCTGCCACAGCTGTACCCAACCCTGTCCCGACTTCCCTGAATCGATTGATGGTGTATTTCATTCCCTCACGTCAGGTGACCTTTTCACTTGTGCTATTGGTGAGACCCACAATGTAAACTGCTGGGGACCTAATGCAAAATCGATCTTGATGCGATTTTCTGGGGTGAATATGAGAAGTGTGACTGCAGGTGGGTCCCGCATGTGCGGTCTGAACATGACCGGCCATCTCATATGTAGTGGGGAACAATTTGGCATGTTGCCTGGTGAGGCTTTTGAGTACACAAGCCTTGCAATCGGGTCGAATCACACCTGTGCGATTAGGCGAAAAAATGGAACAGTGGTTTGTTGGGGTCAGTATGGTTCGTACTTTCCTGTGGGTAGTTCAAGATTTGTGTTCTTAGTTGCTGGGGGTGATCGTACATGTGGCTTGACTATAGATGCTTTGAATGTGATGTGTTGGGGTCTGAATGAAAGAAACCTGTCAGCTGTTACCTTATCCTTGCCACAGATCCTACCCGGTTTATGCATACCAGATGAAACCTTTTGTACTTGTGGGGTTTATCAAGACTCAAGTCACCTGTGTGGTGGGTCAGGAATTATTTGCAAGAGGTCTGATTCCTGTACAATGGAGTCTTTTGAACTGCCACAGCCTTCTTCAATGACAACATCAGAAAGGCTGAGCAAATGGTCAGTTTTTGCCATTTATGGTGGAGTGTTTTTGGTAGCCGTTATTGGCTTTCTTTCTTATTTGATGTGTTTGAGGTTTGGCTGCCGTGGAGAAGAGGAGATCAATTCAGAGTCTGAAGAGGAGGCTGGCTTGCTTGATTCTGATGATTCAGACTTGGGGTCCACAGAAAACCAGGGTGGGCCCATCCCTCCAGACTTGGAAAATTTAGAGACCTTCAGCTTCAAGGATCTCAAGGATGCAACTAAGAACTTCTCTTGGTGCACCCGGGTTGGTGTGGGGTCCTTTGGTGTGGTGTATAAGGGGCAGCTCTCTGATGGCCGGTTGGTGGCAGTGAAGCGTTGTCGAGGCCAGGCCCGCCAGGGTGTGTCAAATAGGGATTTTGTTTACAATGCTGAGCTGAAAACACAAGCCAAGGCCCACCATGGTAATGTTGTTAGTCTCATCGGCTACTGTATAGAGAACAATGAGCGGATTATTGTCTTTGAATACATGGCAGAGAAAGATCTGTATGGGCACCTCCACCCGAAACTATGGGAGAGAAAGTCACAGATTTTTAAGTCTTGGAGACTGCGAGTAAAGGTCCTGCTTGATGCAGCAAGAGGAATCAATTACCTGCATCAGGAAGCCAACCCGCGAATCATACACCGAGATATCAAATCATCAAACATACTAATTGATGACAGTTGGGTTGCCAAAATCTCTGATTTTGGGTTTGCTTTGGTTGGGCCTGCACCAGGGAGAACCTATATGGAGGTTCGTAGGGTGTTCGGAACAGTCGGGTACATGGACCCATTGTGGAATAGTTTGATAAGCCAACTTGCAACAGTTGTCACCCCACAGAGTGACACGTATAGCTTTGGGGTGGTAATGTTGGAGGTCATTACTGGTCGAAAGGCATATGATGAACATAAACAATTGTTCTTGGCCAATTTAGATGTTACTGCAGAAAATTTGGGGAAAGTGTTGGATAGAAGGCTGGCCTTTCCAGTGGGGCGTGAGATGACTGCTGTACAGATGGTGATGCAAATTGCAAAAAGATGCGTTAACCGAAATGAAAGACCACTTATGACTGCTGTTGTAGGAGAGCTTGAAAGGGCCCTCGCACTATTTGATCAGCCAGAGGCTAGCAACAATTAGATACTAGAAATGATATTTCATTAATTTCACCATTTTAAATGATCTTTTTCCTTTTCTGAAGTTAGGACGCTTTATATTATGTCATGAGTAAGACTTTTGTGCTAAGAATGTCCTCTATTCCTCTGTATGTTCTCTTGTTTATGAGATGAGGCTATTTTTCTTTCTTTGATTTCTTTATTTCTTTTTTTTCTTTAATCTTGAGATCGACTTTACTAGTCAGAACTGGCGCTTAGACTCAAACACAAACACTTTAGGCTATTTCCCTAACCAGCTTGTGGACCTAAGTCTCTGACAATGGGGCCACTCATTATAAAGTTCATTTCCATTATATACTCATGTAGAGCTGATACATAGGAACATTCTCATCACAAATCAGTTAAAATGGCATAGTAAAACTAGACTTCCTGGGATAATGAAGCTTTCTGACAGATCAGTAATCAGTTATTGGACATGTTACTCTACGGGCTGCTCAAGGTTTCATCTTAAGACTTTTGAATATGGGCAGTTAAAGTTCATAATTAAAAATTTGTCGGTTGTCTCATGCTCGACTCGAGAACTATAGTGTTTATGATTGATCCTAATAGTAGAAGATCCGATTGTTCAGACCTCAATATGGCAAGTCCATTAACTTTATAGTTTCACTTTAAACTAGGTTGTAAACCTTGCAATGCACAGGATAGTGCTTGAGTATACTCAAATTAGAATAATTGTATTACAAATGGAAGACAGATTAAATGAAATTTGTGCGTGTAGCCACATGAAGTTGTCCGAATTTAGTTTACATAAGGCCGTATGCATTGAAATTACCTGAGTGTCTACCTCTTTGCATGGTTGGAGCATGACAACCACATGATCAATTAGTGTATAGGTCAAAATATATTTTTTTAGTAGAGGATAAAGCCTCAGTTTCCAAACTTAGTGTAAGGCTGTCAAGGGAGTTGAGAAAGAAAATTAGATCAAGAATAAAAGAGATCTAACCAATTGAAGAAAATATATAGCAGAGAAATGTGTCTGCTTTCACCAAGCATATATGTCCAGGGAGTCCATATACTATCTATTTATTTGTTATTACATGGATCTGCAACAGATTCGGAGATGTTTTGCAGCATTTGACTAGAATGAGAACTTTTATGCAAAAAAAGCAAATTTAGTATTTTTATTATTTTATAGACTGTATAATTCTAACGCTATACATTTGAACTTTGTTGTTTGATTTTTCTGTTTATCTTTCAACTGGGCTGAAGAAGAAAAATGGGCCGGAATTGTAAAACAAAAGGGAAACAGTAAATTGCTTTGTTGGAGGCACTGTACGACAATAAATTCATATGTTGAAAAATTGTTGTTGTAACAAAAATAACATCATGAATAAAAGGTTCATGAAATATTCATGATACTTACCGTATCCTTTAAATTTACTATTATTAAAAAAATGATGTTGATAATTTTTGTAATTATTGAAAAATTATTATACATATGCTGTAATTTAATTTTTTCATTTGATATAATAATAAGATCTTTGGTGATTTATTCAAGATCGAACTTCAATGGATAGTACAATAAGTAAAATAAATAAATGAATGTAATTTGAATACCAATGAGTTCATGCTTTGTAAAATCCCACAAAATAAACAAATAAGTGGTAGATAGATCGGCATCTAGTCATTCGATCCAAATTAATTATATCTGGTTCCGGGAAATCAAATTAACCAAATTTAGGGTCGAACTTGCTAAGTCGGTTGCCAAATGATATTTAATTCCATCGTGTCAGGAAAAAAAAAATAGTCGTGGAAGCTATTTATTTTTCGAAATCCTTACGAATTTTGAGGTACTGAATATTGAAATTTATTTGATTAAGTTAAAAAAATAGGTGTTAATTAAGCATCCAAGCAATGGAAAAGATCAAAGTCCCAACAATTTATTATTCACCGTTGACTAATTAAGCACGTGAGATAAGGAGAGAAAGCGAAGCCCCAAAAATATACTATTTGTCGTTACATGCGGCTGAGGACTCAGATGAGGATTTATTGAATTAGAAGGGCTAATCTGGTATTATGTCTTGTTATGTTCATTGTGTTGTGTAGTCAGAGAGTGCATCTAATTAATGTCTAGAGTTAGTGTGCTGTTTCTGTCTGAATTTGTTGGAATTGTTGGGTTTTAATCTAAACTTTTTATCTTTTATTTTGGATCGATTTGCGTTGCATTTGAGTCACTATGTCATGACTCTACTTGGTTATTCTAGTGTAATGAATATGGTTCTTCTTGGCCTCTTGTTTTTTGTTTTTTGTTTTTTGTTTAAAAAAAAAGAAAAAAAGAAAAAAAAATAATATAAAAGAGAGAGGAGATGTGCATACCTATAAACTACTACCAGCTAGCAGACTCCTTGCTTTGAACTTGCATATAAATAGCGAGTGCTTGAACTCATTGACGCTCAAATTAAGCCCTCCATCTTTCTGTCAGAAGACTAACACAATGGTTATCCTTATGACTGTCCTTTTTCTGATCTTAGCTAGCTTCTTCATCATAAAAAAGAACTCCAGAAAGAATCTAAACTTGCCACCAGTCGTGAAGGCATGGCCACTGGTTGGTGCACTATATATGTTGGCAAAAGACCCAGTGAATCTGATAAGAAAGAACTACCAGAAACACGGGAGCGTGTTCACTATAAAAGTGCTTGGCCAGAGCATTACATTGCTGATTGGGCCTGAGGTTTCAAAGCACTTTTATACGGCTCCTGACTCTGAGCTTAGCCAAGATGAGCTGCTCAAGTGTACAATACCAATGTTTGGACCGAATGTTTTCTTTGGAGCACCGACAGAATTACGGCAGCAACAAACACAATTTCTGTTGAAAGGACTGAGGCCACAGTTGCTACGGTGTTATGTCGATCAGATTGTCACTGAAGTTCAGGTATATGTGCAGCTAATAATTAATAAAGATTACATGATCAAGACGATCTACAATTTTTTTAAAAAAATGAAGTATGGTATCATATTATATTAACATTTAATGGATGAACATTACATGAAGAAACAGATATACGAAGTAAAAACAAAAATAAAAGGTTGAAAATATTCTCTTATACAATTTGATAGCTCATTCCATTCAAAATTTTTGTACGACTACTTTTCAAAGTGGCTAGACTGCGGTACTGTAAATTTAGTGCATGAGCTTGAGCATCTCACCACTCTGACGAGTTCCCGCTATTTGCTCGGGAGGGAGGTTAGAAACAACCTCAATGAGGAAGTTACAGCTCTGGTTGAGGACATTGCCGGTGGGCTGCGTCCAATTAGTATGCTGTTTCCATACCTCCCAATTCCTGCTAACAATCGCCGAGATAGGGCCAGAGACAAACTAAACCACATTTTTTCGAACATAATAAATTCGCGAAAAAGATCACCTCAACCAGAAGAAGATCTTCTACAAACCTTACTAGAATCAAGGTATAAAGATGGAGAAAGTAACACTAATGAACAAATTTCAGGTATATTAAATACTAATTTGTTTATAAGCAAGTATACCAATGGAAAAGCAGCAGTATGGACGGGGGTACACCTTCTCCAACATAAAACTTATCTTTTGAATGCTTTAGAGGAGCAAAATGCATTGCTTGCTATTGTTAAGTTCATTTTTAATTTCTATTGTTAAGTTCATTTTCTTTGTATCATTAATTTTATTTTGTTAATCTGGATGATGGCTATCATCATTAATTTCGTTGTTGTATCATCTTCATCACGACCACTATGATTATCACCATCATTATGTTATTAGTACTTTAATTTTATCAGGGATATATGTTTATTAGTACTGTTATGTTATTATTTGAAAATTATTGTCATTTTTTCATTCTTGTATTTACTTCAACAGCAACCATTATTTTCAAAGACTTACGCTCCATCTCAACTCTCACCTATCTATCTTTAACAATATCGATTATCATATTCAATTACTCAATAATATAAATTAATAAAAATAAAAGTGTTATATAAATTTATTAATTATGTTGTTTAATCCATAATCTTGACACTGTAATAAAACGGAAAATTTGAGTTTCCACAATGGTCAAACTAGTGCTTCAATGTTCTCCGATAACGAATACACCGTGGTTCTCTGTAATTCGTAGTAACTAACATGCAATATTCTATTCTTCCTGACAATTTGTTGCCACTATTTGGAAGAATGCTAAGACTTCAGCAAACAAGATGACTCTCTATGCACTTGTGTTGCTTACATAAGTTTACTTACAAGAAGATAAAGAAGCGGATAGCAATTAGCAAGTTAGCACCTAAAGAAAAATAAGCGGGACCCTTCACAAGACGTAGAAGTGAAATTAAGTAAACAAAGTCCGCCTTAAAAAAATTAATCCAATTCCTCTCCCCCCGCCACTTCCCAATCTCCAAAAAACACTCCGAAGCCACAGTGCCACACCCCTCTCTGTTTTCTCCAAGAATTCAAGAATGTTTATGGCTTCTTCAACAATACTTCTCTTTTCTTACTTCCTCTCCCTTCTACTCCTATTAGTTTTCTCTCACTGCATCCTCTACCCTACCTTCGTCACATCCATCTCTGTTTTTCCCATGAATTAAATAAATCCTATGGCTATTTCAACAGTATTCCTCTCTTCTTTCTTCCTCTCTCTTGTATTCCTGATAGCTCCCTCTCACTGCATCCTGGACCCCACATCCACTACACTGGCAATCAGCCAGGCAACTGGCACTGTATGTGGCATCACGGCTGGTTCCCAAAACCATAGCATCCAGTGCACAATAATTCACGAGTTGGATGGATTGAATGCTTCCTTCCCAATATATCCAACACTCTCTTTCGATACAATTACGGGCGGCCGCAACTTCATTTGCAGTCTCAGGTCCGGTGACGTCTCCTTCTACTGCTGGGATGGGATCAATCAACGAGTCAAGCGCGTCTACTCTGGGCCCTCGGTTCTGACTGAACTGTCAGTTGGAGCGAGGCATGTGTCAACAATTGAGGGAGATCCAATGCGGATGCAGACTATTCGGTGGTGGAGATATGGCTGCCACAATCGTAGCCGACCCTGCCCCGACTTCCCTAAATCAATTGACGGTTTCTTTCACTCCCTCACTTCAGGAGACACTTTCACTTGTGCGATCGATGAGACCCATAAAGTAAACTGCTGGGGGCCTGATGCAAAGTCGATCATGACGAGATTTGCTGGGGTGTACATGAGAAGTCTGACTGCAGGTGGGTCCCGCATGTGCGGTCTGAACATGACTGGCCATCTCATATGTAGTGATGACCAATTGAACGAGACATCTGGTGAAGCTTTTGTGTTCACAACCATTGCAATCGGGTCAAGTCACACCTGTGCGATTTGGCGAACAAATGGAACAGTAGTTTGTTGGGACCATTACAGTTCATATGCTCCCGTGGGTAGTATTACTTTTGAGTTCTTAGTTGCAGGCGGTGATCTTGTATGCGGCTTGACCAAAAATGATTTGAATGTGGCGTGTTGGAATTTGAATTGGAGAAACCTGTCGGCCATTAACCTGTTACTGCCAAAAATCCTACCCGGTGTATGTGTACCACATGAGATCGTTTGTTCTTGTGGGGTTTATCCTGACTCGGAGACTCTGTGTGGTGGGTCAGGATTTATTTGCAAGAGATTCGATGCAAATACAACGGACTCTTGTCAATTTCTTTCACTGATTGAACAGCCTCAGGCTCCATCACTGACAACATGGGAATGGTTAAGCAAATGGTCGTTTATTTATGCCATTGCTGGTGCAGCATTTGTCATAGCCGTTATTGGCCATCTTTTGTATTTGAAGTGCTCGAAGATCACACCACCCATTGAATATATGGGACAATTCAGCTTGAATGATCTCAAGAAAGCAACTTACAATTTCCCTAAGTGTTGCCGGCTTCGTGTTGGGGTTTACGGTGCAGTGTATAGGGGGTGGCTCCCTGATGGGCGCCGGGTGGCGGTGAAGTACTGTTTTGACTTGGGCAGTCGAGAATTTGATTCTGAGGTGTACATGTTATCCATGTGCCACCATGTGAATGTGGTTAATCTCATCGGCTTCTGTAGAGAAACCAACGAGCGTCTTATGGTCTTTGAATTCATGCGGAATAAAGATCTATATGAGAACCTGCATCCAAAACCCTGGGGCTTGAAGTCCCAACTTTATTCTTCATGGAAACTGAGGGTGAAGGTCCTGCTTGATGCGGCAAATGGAATTGATTTCCTGCATCGGAACGGCAACTCACGAATCATACACCGAAACATCAACTCAAGGAATATACTACTTGATGAACATTGGGTTGCCAAAATCGCTGATTTTGGGTTTGCATTGTTTGGGCCTGCACCAGGCATGCGATATGTAAATGTTGAGACGTTGACTGGGCAGGCCGGATACATAGCCCCAGAATATCTTAACAACCTATGTGTATATCCGAGCAGTGACGTGTACAGCTTTGGGGTGGTGATGTTCGAGGTCCTCACCGGAAGAGAGGCATTCAAAAATGGCGTGCACTTGGCCAATGAGGTAGCTCCAATAGTTTCTGCAGGAAATTTCCTGCGAGTGCTGGATAGAAGGCTTCCTTTGCCGGAGGGGCAGCAGAGGGACGCCATGCAGTTGGTGGCGCAACTTGCAAGCTTCTGTGTAAATGAATCCTACATATATAGACCATTTATGAGAACTGTCGTGTTACAGCTTCAAACTGCATATAGACGGTTTGATCCTGATGCTAGGTTTAATTAAGTAAATATAAGACACGACGTATTCCTTCAACTTCAACCTTTGGAATGTTTTTATCTTTAGCATGAGTAGGAATTCTGTTCAAAGAAAATTTTCTGTTCCTCTGTATGTTCTTCTGTTAATGAAATTGAATATTTCTTTTTCATTTTACACCTTTGAGATCGATTTTTAGTTTTCAACAAATGTGGTTCTTTGAACAGTGAGGAACTTGGTCAGATATAATATCAGCAACTTCTAATATTGTGAGATCAGCAGTAAACATGATTTGGTATAGCAATTGCACCTCACAAGCACTCAAGCACACTGTTCTCTCTATCCGTAAGGAAATGAGGGGTGGAATCCGAATTGGCGATTAAATGCAAATACATATCAGAAAAAAAGTGTGTAGTCACACATAGGTGTCTGAATTTAATTTATATATAAGGCTGTAAGCATTGATTATTACCTGAATCTCTACCTCTTCACATCACCAGGCTTACACTCTGTCTCTTTGCATCATGGAATAAAAACACCACCTGTAGTTTATAATCCTATTAACTGAATAGTGACAACCACATAATCAAATTTTAGTGTTTGGGTTAAAAGGAAATTTTTATTGAGGGTCAAAAAGAAATTAAAACCCAAAATAGTAAGCATAATTGGACAAAAGCACAGGAATCACAAATTGATGGCCTTGTGATGGCCTTGATCAGTTTCCAAAGTCTGCTTAAAGATCAATCAGAGAGTTCAAGAAAAAAAAAATAGATGAAGGATAAAAGAGATCTAAACAATTGAAGCAGTTATAGAGCACAGAAATGTGTTTAGTTTCACGAAGCATTTTAACAAACACCTGGAATGCAAACACATACAAATGTTAGAAATAGATATGTTATGACTTATGAGATAATTCTTCTGCTATATTTTGGTGCACTTGATTAGTAGGCCTAAGTCAGGACTACCACTATCATTTTTTCCTATTTCGCTAATGCATTTCCAGCAAGTACTGGTACGGTGGTTTCAGCAGGTACTACTGGTAAGCTGAAGAATGCTAATTTCTGGTGTGCTAGGGGGTCGGTGCGAGTTTTCTTATCGGATCATATCTGGGCTTAAACTGGGTATGGGTTTGAACTCGGGTCAGGATGCCTTTTTAGCAAATTTGGGTGTAGAAGTTAATTTGAAAGAAGGATATTCTTTGGTAGGATGTACGTGCGGATATTCTTTGGTAGCGGGTTTGAAATCTATTTTGTAATACATAATTGGCTTTTTAATGAAGCAGGGCTCCCATTTGGAGAGCTGCGTGTTAAAAAAATATATATAAGTTATGGATTAATTTCAGTGCGGTATCGAATCAACAATTGCTTATTTGAATTAATTTTCTTTATATTTTCATAAAAGTACAGAGTAAAAAAAGTTCCTCAAATAATAACAAAGTTCATCATACACACTAGTTATCTTGCCTACTGGAAGTCTGGAATTGCTCCTAATAGGCTAATAGTGGCAATACAGAATAGCCACAGAGAATCCAGAAACCTGCCATTGTTTGTTTGTTTCATTGAAATGGACAAAACACTAGTATTTTCCGCTAGAATTTGAAAGGAGTCTTTGATCTAAAGGCTAAGATTAACACATCTTAATTATAGGTCTCAAATTCGAAATCTAAAGGAAATTCTATTGTTGAATATACGAAGTTAAAAGGATCGATTTCGAACTTACCTCCCAAAAAAGAAAAAAAAAAAATAGTGACTATGACTATGGAGCTCGTAAGTTGAACTGTCATGAACTCGTGATATCTTTTGGATATTTTGAAAAAAAAAATTGATTCATCATTTTTTATCTTAAAAAGCAAATTTTTTTTTCACAAGAATATATCAGTTGCGTTTACAGACCATTGATCGAAAACATATTAAGAAATGTTTGATCAAAATGGATATCGACATTTGAATAGCAATTTCTTTGATATAGATCATATTTAGATCTAGAAGCTTGCCATTTTGTTAGAATGTAAAAATTTTTTAGGTCGTAAAATGCACATTTTTTATGTATTAGAATCACAGGCATTTACGTGAATCCAAATAAAGATGAAATCAAATGGAGTTGGCAAACCATAGCAAATTTAGTTATAGAGAATATCATGGTGAAATGGGTTGAAGTTTTGCTAATATCGGTTGATAAAAACAATAACAATTGTTGGAGAAACAAAGAGATAATTGCTAACAAAAGAAAAAAAATTAATCAAATTCTTGATTCACTCGGAAAAACATTACTCTTAGGAGTAAGATACGTTGGTAAAAAAATTAATAAGTAATTTTTTTTCCTGGGAGGTAATAATAATAATTTATTCTACAGGTATTCCCCCAACCCCCCCCCCCCAAAAAAAAAAAAAATAATAAATAAATAAATAAAAAAAATAAAAAATAACAAAAGAAAGAAAAGAAAAGAACTGAATGAATGAAGTTAGAAAAAAAAAACTATGTGGGAAGTTGTACTGAAAGATATCATTTTTGCTAGATACAGTTGGTCCAATGGACTTCTTAGCTATAGGATATAACTTGGGTTAATTGACGAGATATAGAATTGAGAAGATAAAGAAGATATCGTAAAATGTATTTTTGTATTTCATTGATTGAATCAACACAGTGTACATTTATATATATCCTTCGTATTACAAAGAGTAGCTCTAAACTAGCAATATTTAATGCACTGCATTTAATGCTAATCATCAGAACAAATATCTGGCCTAATAACTGCATTCTGTTATCTCGAAGATCAGATGTTTCCTTCAGGATTTTCTGTGGCATAGTCAGCTGTACCGTTGTCTGCATTGTGTTGTGTAATTTTAATGGACAATATTTAATGCACTGCATTTAATGCTAATCATCAGAACAAATATCTGGCCTAATAACTGCATTCTGTTATCTCGAAGATCAGATGTTTCCTTCAGGATTTTCTGCGGCATAGTCAGCTGTACCATTGTCTGCATTGTGTTGTGTAATATTAATGGACTTAATATGAATGGGCATGTTAATAAAGTCGTTTAACAATTGGATCAAATTGTTACATTAATAAACTTATAATCCAGTAGTATAGTATTGTTTACATATAAGAATATAAAGAAAAAATAGCAACTGAAGAAAAAAAAAAAGAAAAAAAAACTGACCCGTCCACAACATGTTACAGATGTGAAATTAAGTAAAAGAAAGTGCGCCTCAAAAATAATTAACCCAATTTCTCTCCCCGCCAATTCTTGAAACCCATCTCCAAAGCCACGTACAGCCCGTTTTGTTTTCTCCAAGAATCCAAAGCCGACGGTTATTTCAACAATACTTCTCTCCTCTTTGTTCCTCTCTTTTCTACTCCTTATAGTTCTCTCACTGTATTGAACCCCATCTTAGCCCCAGTCGTCTCTGTTTTCTCCAAGAATTAAAGAAAGCCTATGGCGCTTTCAACAATACTTCTCCCTTGTTCTTTCTTCCTCTCTCTTCTACTACTGATAGCTCCCTCTCACTGCATCCTGGGCCCCACATCCACTACACTAGCAATCAGCCAGGCAACCGGCACTGTATGCGGCATCACGGCTGGTACACAACACCATGGCATCCAATGCACGTCGGCTGGATTGAACTCTTCCTTCCCAATAGATCCTACACTCTCGTTCGATTCAATTACAGGCGGTGGCAACTTCATCTGTAGTCTCAGGTCAGGCGACACCTCCTTCTTCTGCTGGGATGGGATCAACCAACGAATCAAGCGCATATACTCTGGGCCCACAGTGCTGACTGAACTATCAGTTGGAGGAAGACACGTGGCAGCCATTGAGGAAGATCAGACGAAGATCCAGTCCATACAGTGGTGGAGATATGGCTGCCACAAACATAGCCAGCTCTGTAGCCTCTTCCCTCAATCGATCGTTGGTGTATTTCACTCGCTCACGTCAGGAGACCTTTTCACTTGTGCAATCAATGAAACTCACAAAGTAAACTGCTGGGGACCGCAGGCTGAGTCGATCATGATGAGGTTTGCAGGGGTGAACATGGAAAGTGTGACTGCAGGTGGGTCCCGCATGTGTGGTCTGAACATGACTGGCCATCTCATATGTAGTGGGGACCAATTTAATGTGCCGCCTGGTGAGGCTTTTGAGTTCATAAACATTGCAATCGGGTCGAATCACACCTGTGCAATTAGGCGAAAAAATAGAACCGTTGTTTGTTGGGGCCTGTACGGTTCATATGCTCCCATGGGTAGTACTAGTTTTGAGTTCTTAGTTGCGGGGGGTGATCTTACATGTGGCTTGATGACAGATGCTTTCAATGTGGCGTGTTGGGATTTGAGTGGAAGAAGCCTGTCGGCCGTTACCCTATCCCTGCCACAAATCCTACCAGGTGTGTGCATACCAGATGAGACTTTTTGTTCTTGTGGAGTATATCCAGACTCGGCTGATTTGTGTGGTGGGTCAGGAATTATTTGCATGAGGCCCGATTCATGTACAACAGATTCTTTTGAACCTCCGGCAGCTTATTCACTGACAACACGGGAAAAATTTCGAAAACTGTGGTTTGTTTTTGTCATTGCCTATACGGCAGCTTTCATAGCAGGTATTGCCTTTCTTTTGGTGTTGAAAAAGCTCAGCTGGTGTAGACATAAAGAGGGTAACTTGAATGGTCCCGGCAATCCAGGCATGAGGCCTACAGCAAACCGGTTTGTCCAACAACGCATGCCCATCACACCAGGCATAGAAGATCTAGAGGTCTTCAGCTTCAATGATCTCATGGCTGCAACTGATCGGTTCTCTGCGAGTGCCCAGCTTGGTCGGGGGTCGTATGGTGTGCGGTACATGGGCCGGCTCTCTGATGGGCGGCAGGTGGCAGTGATGCACTTAAATATCTCTTATGGTTTAAGGGGGAGAGTGTTCAATACTGAGCTGTCCACATCAGTCAGGGCCCGCCATGCGAATGTGGTTAATCTCATCGGCTACTGCAGAGAAAATGACAAGCACTTTTGTGTCTTTGAAATCATGCAACATGATTTGCACACATGCCTCTTTCCAGTTGACTTGACCATGAGGTCCCCACTTTACTCTTCGTGGAAACTGAGAGTGAAGGTCCTGCTTGACACAGCAAGAGGAATCAAATACCTGCATCAAGAAACCAATCCACCAATTATACACAGAGATATCAAGTCATCAAATATACTAATTGATGAAAACTGGGTTGCCAAAATCTCAGGTTTAGGATTTGCTTTATTTGGGCCTGAAGTAGGGAGACTTGATGTAAGAGCTAAACTGACAGGAACAAATGGGTACATAGACCCAGAGTACCGTGACACCAGACGTGTAACTCCACGGAGTGATGTGTACAGCTTTGGAGTGGTAATGCTGGAGGTCCTTACTGGTAGAGAGGCAATTAATAGAGTTACTCGCATGTACTTGGTTGATGAGGTAGCTCTGACTTTTGGTGATGGTGAAGGAAATATCCTGGAAGTGCTAGATGGAAGGCTGCCTTTGCCTGAGGGGCGCCAGATGGAAGCCATAAAGATGGTGGCGCAAATCGCACGCCGCTGTGTCAAGGAGACCTACACACTCAGACCGATTATCAGTTCTGTTGTGTTACAGCTTGAAAGGGCATTTGCACTGTTTGATTAGCCAGAGACTAGCATTAGTTACTAGATATAAAAAAATGACTTATTACTCCATTTGCTCCTTTCGGATGATTTACCTTGATGGCATGAATAAGAATATTGTTCAAAGAACATTGCAGATTCTTTTCAATTCTCTTGTTTATGAATTGAGTCTTCTTGTTTTTTTTTTTTTTTCCTCTTTTTAACTTTTTTGAGATCTGAGTTTTAGTTTTCATCAATTGAGGTTTTTTGACCAGTGAGGAATTTCGTCGAAAAGCTCAAAGGCAGGATATAATATAATAGTGGTTTCGGAGTAAATGTTGCGAGTTCACAACAACTTAGTTTTCACTTTGAACAATTGTATATCAAATTAAGATCTTTATAGTATTCAAATGGACAATCAAAAGTATTAACAGCGAGTAATTTGAGTAATGCTCTTTTGTTTACCTCCATCCACCAAGAATTTAGCGCATTCTATTAGCTTGAATTGTGGAGAAGAAAAAGTCGACGGAGAATTTGAAATCTCTGCTTCCAAATAGTGATAAAAAAGTCGGCTAGTAAATGCGACAAATGTCGAGGGACCCTCGTCAATTTTGTCAATAAACCATTCAGTGAAATACAAAAGTTGGCTAGTGACGCTTGTCTTTTATTTTAGTTATAATTATATATTTTTGTTAAATAGAGAAATAGTATGGGTTCCGGAAAAACAAAAATAGAGAAATAGTAAAAGTGTTACTTTGGGGTTCTCATGTTATTTTATCTCCACCATAGAATTTCCATTATTATTTTGGTATTCCTTCTTTGAATTCTTTCTGTAGTTTTATTATTACCCCAATATTATTATTATTATTATATATTTGCTTAGCTGTTCAAAAAAAAAAAAAGTTTCAACCCGTCTAAGCACAACTCCCTCCGATTCCTTCTCAGCCACATTCCGTATCCTATATGTCTATATCCTTCATGTGACAATTTTTAGTGATAAAGTCTTCCAAATTATTTTAAATTTAAATATTCACAAAAAACCTGCAATCAAATTTTGAACATGTAAACTCACATTTATGACATATTGCTATTTGTTAGTGGACTAAGAATTAATTCTCTCTTCTTGACTTACCAACACATATACTTTTTTCCTTCTCGAATTGCAACCGCAACAGCATCCTATCTAAATCTAAAAATACTCCAATCTTAGGTAGGTTTTCTACAGTAACTGGGTGACGTAGGGATGACGTATGCTGTGGGTTTGGGCTGTCGCGTGGGTTGTTGGTTTTGGGCCGTCTGATTTCCTTTTTCGTCTCTTCTTCTTCGATATATTCGGATTTTCGGATTGATGCAATCTGTTCCGTACAGTTGTTCGATGTTTGTTTCGTCTCTTTGGGGAGATCGTCTGGTTGGGGGGTTTTATTTTGTTTGTTCGAAGGAGACTTCTTTCTTCCTGTGTCGCTGGCTTTGCTTCCGCCATTGGGTGTGCTTCCTTGCTCTGGGGTTTGTAGTCTCTTTTCTTTCTCTATTTATTTTGCGATATGTTCTGCAATTCTTTGTTGCATTGCGTTTTTATTTGATGCGTTGTTTGTCTTGATTTGTAGGTTTCTTTGCTGCTTGTGTGCTGGTGGTTCCTTGGTGTTTGGATGTTGTATTTTGCGATTTACTTTGTAATTTTTTTTTGTGTTTCGTTTTTATCTGACGCATTGTTCGCTTTGTTTTGTAGGTCTGTTTGCTGTTTGTGTTTCAGTGGTTTCTTGGGGTTTGGCTGCTGGATTGACTGTTGCGTGCTGGAGGAATTGTTGCTGTGAGGTGTGTTCTGGTAAGTTTCTACCTCTCAGTTTTAAAGTTTTCAGTGTGAGCTGTACTTGTATGTTTGGTATTTTTTTTGGGTTGTTTCTGCCCTTTTTTTTTTTTGGTAGTATTTGGGAAGGAAGTGCCGTTGTTATTTTAATGTACCACTGTTGCATCATGTATTTCTATCATGGTTTCTTTCTTTTTTTTTTTTTTTTTTTTTCCCATCTGATCAGGGATTGGTACCTTTTAAGAATTTTCTTCGATTTTGTAGAGCCATTGATTATTAGTGCAGTAATTAACAGCCTTCATGAATCGCTACTAGCTGTTTAGGCTCATGTATACATTTTTGGGATTAATTTTGCAGGCCTCAGTGGAGACAAGGATTTTTTCACATTTTAACAATTTTCTTTTGTCCCTTCAGGGAAACATTCCCTCCTTTAAATTGTAGTTTTGGAAAATTTACTTGTGCTTTAAAATCCAGTCTTATACAATGGCACTTGTGTTGAAAAGCAATTCCTGTATAATCTCATAATTTACTACATTATTTTTGTTGCATTTCCTTCTTCATTTTGTCAGTTTGCAATTTATTGGATTTCTGGGATTGAAGTGTAAAAGTTCTAATGAGCATTACTGTTTGAAATTTGCTCCATCTGGCGCCTGCCTTTCACCAATCTCTCAATTACTCCATAAGCAAACGACATGCTTGTGACTCTATAAAACTGATTCCTTTTTTGGAAATTGCAGGAACTATCCAACAATTCCCTCTCACGGATAGACAGACAAGCAAATCAGCCACGCAACATGCTCAGTATAGCCCCTGGAATTATTCCCACACAGACTTACACGTAACCAAAACAATTTCCATTTCCACAGACCTTCAACCCCCCCCCCACCCCCACACACACACACACTTTTCGAAAAGAAAGATTTGAATTACCATACATTAACGACACCTCACGCGCGAAGCGCGTATCTAACAGTAGTTAATTAAAAGGTTAACTAAAATCAGTCAACACATATTCTTCGTGACTTACGGATTAGCCGGTTAGTCGCGATTAGATTTCAATTTCCGAGGTTTTAATGGCCGATCCGAACAATTCAATATGTTTTTCATATTGAAATTTTATTGGAGACCAAATTTTATATTTTTTTTAAAAAAAATTTAGTAGTTTTTTGGTATTTTACAAATTCTTAATCTAAACAATATTGGACCTTTCAATAACAACGATTTTTAAAAATCTATAAAAAATAATAAAAAAATTGAAAATTGTAAAATTTTGTTTACAATGAGATTTCAATATGGTGAACACATTGAATGGTTCATTAGCCATTAGATTATCAAAAATTGAGATCTAATCGCGGCGGATGGACTAATCCGTCAGTCGTGGCTAATTTTAGCCCATCTCATTAATTATTAGTAGAAAGAGAAAATGTATAGCACATGGAAAGTTTTTTTTTGAGGGCTAGCAAATGCTAGCAAATTTTCATTAATAAGAAAAAGTTTACAAAATAACATAACAAAACTAAAATTTCATACCAGTTATCAAAACCGATATGAAAACTAGAAATAAAAACCATATAAACTACGAATAAGTTTGTACCACTGCTAAAACCTAAAGACACCTATTAGCATCCCTCAACAAGGCAAAACAACCAGCAAGATGCAAAGCATACATGCAACAGTGCATCTTACCGAAGACCACACTACAACCATGATCAAACCATAGCCACACCCAAAACACATGCCGGCCGTACCCAAACACAAGCCGATCACACCCAAAACACAAGCCGATCACCCGCCAAACGCAGTCATGACCGTACCATACTTGTCGGGCATCGAACTTGCCTCGCCGGCCGAACCACAATGACGACTACACCCCTCTTGCTGGCTGCATCCCAATGAGAATCGCATCTCTCTAGCGAGCTGCTACATGCTCACTAACTGCAACAAAAAGTCGGTCGCACTAAACTCCCCGACTGCACCACAATGATGGATGCACCGCACCCTCATCAGCTGCACCATATCCACGGTGGCACCATGGATGCACCACAACAATGGTGCTCCGCACGACTGCACAACTGCCGCACGCCCACACTAACAACCACTGCACAGCACAACTTCCGCACGCCCGCACTAACAGCCACTGCACAACCACCGTACTCACGGCACACCACCAAACCGCGAAAACACGGAGAGGGCCAGATGCTAGATGCCACGACAAGCAAAAGGACGGTGATTTCTAAATATCAATTCGTCGGAGAAGAAAACAAAGACAAAAAAAAAATAGTTGTGTAGAAAATAATGGAAAGTTATAACGAGACTTTCTATTTTTTTTCCTTCTCTGAACGTCTCTCAACTATTTTTGGTCAAATTTCTAAAAGAATAAATAATTGAACTTTTTTTTTATATTAGTAAATAAAGTAGAATTACTACTTTTATGAAAATATTTATCAATAAAGAGAGAATGCAAACGGAGGCGGAAGAGATCCTGACAAATATTTTAGTAACAATATTTAACTTTTTTTTTTTATGTAGAAGTACAAGAATAACATTACTCTTTATACACATTTACCTAAGTTCTAAAAATATTAAACCATAAGTGTCTAACAAATTTTTCTTGCTATTTTAATATCCGTATTTTTGTTTCTTTTGTATTTTGTCATCAGAAAGTTGCCGTGTACAAATGCTATATATATACTGCATCCAGCATCTTACATAATATAGTAACATTAACCAGTGCTTGGTATAATTAAAAAAGTTGAGTCGGTCTACACAAGTTTACAATTCTATTATTTTCTTTGTTTATGGACCCGTCGAATTTAAAACCAAGCAATGAAGTATAAAAAGCTACTGAAATGCCAACATTATACATATATATATATAGAGAAGATCCAATCCTAAAAGGCCAAATATGTCAATTATGTTACCCTTCTTCTTCCTGTTTATCTTCTTCCTACTGGGTCCCACTCCCTCCTCGGCTCCCCACAGCATCACCATAAGTTCGTCCACCCCGCTCCGACTCTCCAGCCTAGCATGGGATCCGATCGGTAAACAATTTCTTGTGGGATCCAGTGATGGCCCCACAATCTACGCTGTCTCCGACTCGGGCATGGTCCAGTGTCTCCTCTCTGACATCTCCCCCAACAACACCGGTGCATCTGTCGCTGCTATTAATGTCGACCATGTACGTCACCGCCTGATCGTTGCCTTCTCAAACTCCTCCTATGTGGCTGCATATGACCTGATATCTTACCGTAAAATATGTGCACTGCCATTGCCGCAGTTGGACAGTGCCCCTGGTGGGGTTGCGGTGGATATGGAGAACGGTGATGTGTTTGTTACCAGCAGCAGGAGAGGGATTGTGTTGAAGGTGCGGCTAGATGGAGACGGGAGCTTAATTTCAGAATATGATATTGAAGATGAAATTAGTGACGATCAAGGACTCGGTGGCATTGTGCATGTCATAAATGACCAAAGCCCATACATCCTTGTTATACAGGTATGATTTGATATTTTACTGCTTAGAAAAAAAAATCATAATTTTAAGTGTAAAATTAGGTATGTTTACAGATATGATTTGATATTTTAGTGCCAGGAAAAATCATTTTTAAGAGTAAAATTAGGTTTATATATATGTTTAACTCTTGTAGTCTTGTCTTCATTTTAATCAATCATTGCTACTAGTTTTAGTTTTTACCTGTATTTGTTGTACAATTGAGCTTGTGGTTCCGAACATAAACCAATCCCGCCCTTTCAGACTCGACGATTAGTTTTAGGTGGTTTGGGAATTGGGACTGACGAGCAATTTTTATCGGCTGAAATTGGGCGAATTTTTGTTCCGTTTCGGTCGAGTGAATATGCATAAAAATCAATTCATCCAATGGAGAATCGAACATACATAGTATGTGCAATACAAGAACAAGCACGTCTACCACCGAGCTACAAACTGCCGTGATTTTTTTTTTAAAAAAATGTGTGATTAATTATATGATAATTATAATTAACAAGAAGATTTAATGATAGTAATAATCTATGGGCGCCGAGGCAAACTCACGAACGCCAATATTGTTGGGGTTCTTGTGACCTTTTGAAAAAAAAAAATTAGTTGTGTCACTTGTGTGTCACTCCAAACTTGTGAAATTAGGCAAAATATCACCTTAAAATTTTAGTTCTAAAAAATTTCATCCTAAACTTAATCATTTAAAAAATTTACCACCTGCATACTCAATCTTTCATAATGACAAAAATATCCTTATTCTCCTCTTTTTTCCCTTTCTCTGCCCATGCAAACCATCTGCAACCCACAATTTCCATCTCCATGTCTTCTGCCTCTGCCTCCACCCTCACCTCGACTTCAGCGCCTCCCCCTCCGCCCGCAGCACCATCCCCTCGGCCCATGCCTCCACATCCGTCCTCACCTTGTTGCCACCTCACCCCGCCTCTGCCCCTCATCACTCCATGTTTCTTTACTCCCACACCTCATGTTCTCTCCTCTCCTCGTCTCTTCCAGTGGCGAAGCCAGAAAAATATTTAACAGGGTCACTCAATAAATAAAAATTAAATAATTAATTTTTTATCAATATCGATAGAATTATCATATAAAAATTTCAAATTTTTTGTTATGGGGTCAACAATGGAATTACATTTCTAATTTTTATGGGGTTCAAATAGTGTTTTTCTTAACAAAGTTGTCCACATAACATAAAATTATATATAAAAATATTTGATTGGGAAAAAAAATATGGGTGACATTGCACCCCATTCTTTCTATGTAGACTCACCCCTGGTCTCTTCCCCATGTCTCTATGCCATCGCCACGCAGCGTCTCGTCTCATTTCGTCAGCCTCATCCTACGTCCTTCTACTAACTCATCCTGCTCCACTCTCATCTCGGCTGCGACAAAAATGTTTTAAATGGATGAGGGTGTTTCGGTCGATAAAAAAAATAAAAAAATTAGGTATGTAAATAGAAAAAGTGGCAAAATTATGAACTAATTAAGTTTGGAGTGGCATTTTTCAGAATCAGAATTTTAAATGACATTTTTCTAATTTTCAAACTTTAAAGTGACATAAATCCAATTGCCCCTTTTTTCCTTTTGTTTTCTCCTTGTCATGTGATTTTCCTTGGTGCATGCTCCCTTATTGTATCATGATAAAAGTTGATCGGTAACCTTGATCCATCCAAAGTTAAACAAATTTGGTCATTAATTTTTAATATCTTTACAATTCAATCCCTAATATTTTTTATTTACAAAATTTTTAGAGTGGATGATACCCTAGAATAATAATGATGATGATGATGATAATAATAAGAGTAACAATAACAATAACAACAACAACAACAACAACAACAACAACAACAACAATAACAACAACAACTACAACAACAACAACAACAATAATAATATACTTACAATAATTTTATAATTTGTATTTGATTCATATCGATATAAGTTATTATACAGTAATCTTTCGAATTGATTAAATTTTAGTAACTTTGATTTATGTTCAAACTGTAATAATACAGTAATCTATAATTGAGTAATTTTTTGGAGGTCACTAAAATTTATCAACCGCACTTCAATTTGACTTCCAAATTCATTCAACTTTCAAATTATGCGAATTTGATCATCCATGAAGATTCCATCGAATTGATTAATTAAAGGTGTAATTAGAATATACACGAATGAGAGATATATAGAGGAAAAGGGGTAAATTTCAATCACGTCTCCTATTTTCACCACTACAATTAATTAATTTGATAGATTTATAATAAAGCGGTTTAAATTATTCAAATTATTCAAATTTGATGATTTTTTAATTGAAATTCGATGACTAAAATTGGATTACAAATAAAATTTGGTGACCTACGAAAAAAATTGTCCTTCCAGAATTGTCCTATTTTCATATTTTAGTTGAGTTATGCTTCTAAACTTTGATTTTGTAACTATTGTTTTTATGAAATGTATACATTTTAAATTTTTAATATATTTTCAATTGTTAAAGGATTAAATTTAAATTGAGTTTATGATCCGATTCATTCGATTTTTTTTTTTTTTTTTTTTTTTTTTTTTTTTTTTTTTTGGGATTCGTCCAATTTGCGTTGCAGACCAACTGTTCAATTTTGTTATCAATTCATGTCTTCACTTGTGCATTGTAACTTTTGTTATAATTCTTTTTGTTATAAACTATCTTTTCTCAAGGAAACAAT
Organism: Rhynchospora tenuis; assembly: GCA_027725995.1. Classification (NCBI taxonomy): domain Eukaryota; kingdom Viridiplantae; phylum Streptophyta; class Magnoliopsida; order Poales; family Cyperaceae; genus Rhynchospora; species Rhynchospora tenuis. The sequence goes on from CM050888.1 coordinate 54,528,339, forward strand.
TTTGACAAGATTAATCTCCTTTCTAAATTGTGGAATTAGCAATAGAATTTTTTTTTTCTGGTACTGGTTATATTGCATGTGTCTAAATGTAGAAAATAATTTATTTTTTCCTACAGACTGCAACAGGAGAAATCTTTAAAATCGGATCAAATGACGGGATAGTGAATGAAGTTTCGTCAAGTGACAACTCAAATATGTTGGTACCAAGCGGCAACGCAATGGCATTGCACAACGATCTATCACTGACTGTCGCTGCTAATCGAAACCTCCTCTTATTGAAAAGCGATGTCACCTGGAGTCGGGCATCAGTGAATGGGAATATCACAGTCAAGCATCGTGATCAATCAATTGCAGTGGCAACTCAAGAAGGTAAGAAAGCATATGCATTGATAGAATCACCTTATGGGTACAGGATTGAAGAGGTGCAATGGTGGAAATTCCCCGTGTTTCGCTGCGTGATGTATATTCTATTCGGCGGGTGCTTAGTTGCATGGTTGGTTGTGCTTCGTAAAGTATACACTAATCCGAAGGATGATGCAGCTCATGCAGGTGACGAGAGGTCATTGGATTTACCATAGTTAGAAATAGAGATTAACTAATTTGCTCCGTAAATTTGTATCTGTATATAAAGACGCACGATGTTTTTGTTTAGTTAAAACAATATCAAATATACGGATGTGTTTAGTTAGTTGCATGAAGAAGAAGAGGGGAGGAAAAGCCGGTTTATGTTTTTTAATATTCGTTTAGTTGATGTCTCTTCCATCTTCAAGTAGTACAAACTAAAAGGTTTATTACGACAAAAGAACATCGATCTGTTAAATTAAATAGAGGGTACAAGAAATCAGAGAGCAATAGTATAGTGTTTTGCACTTTTTTCGCGGTCTTTAAAAAAAAAAAAAAAAAAAACAGGGATTATTTCTCTATGAGACAAAAAAAAAAACTCGTGAACTTCAAAACTCAGATACTGTATCTCTTGAAAAGTGAAAGGAATAGGGATACTTGTATGGTTGATTTTCAGGTCTTTTTTTTTTTTTCAGTAGGGGGGACTTTACTGTTAATTACTTTTGATTTAGTTGTGAGCACTCTAGATGAGAAAACTGAAGAATTAGGCATAATAAGCTGAAACGAGTTAATTTTTTCAAACAAGTGACTAGTACTAAGTGGGGTGTGGTGATGCTAAAAGAAATGCACATGATGGATACGAAAACTATTTTTATGCATTCTGCCAATGTTTCCAAAAAAAAAAAAAAAACAGAAATCTATTTTGTGCATATATATATATATATATATATATATATATATAGAGAGAGAGAGAGAGAGAGAGAGAATTATAACTATATAAAGATGGGGCACCGTGCAATGCACGTGGAACTGTAGTAAGAATAGTGTTTTGGATTTTCTGTGGCGCGTGATCTTTTGTGGCAAAAATAGTATTTAGGATTTTCTGTGCCAGTTTTCATATAATATTTGAATAGTATTCTCAAATTTTTATAATTATATAGCTTAAAATAAATCGCGCAACCATTAAATAACATATTCATATAGGAATGAATCGCGCAACGCGCGAGATTAGTACTAGTGGATATAAAACACTAATGTGTATGGATCGTCCCCGTACACATGAGTCGTTTTTTGAGATCCAAAATTCAAACGGCCGATCCGAACCGTTCAAGTTGTTCTCCATATTGAAAAATCCCGGGAAATCAAATTTTACATTTTTTCAAATTTTTTTACTATATATTATGATATTTTCAAAAAATACTACAATTGGAGTATTTCAGGCCCTCCAATTTGAAAATATCATAATATATAGTAAAAAAATTCGAAAAAATGTAAAATTTGGTCTCCGAGATTTTTTCAATATGGAGAACAACTTGAACGATTCGGATTGGCCGTTTGAATTTTGAATCTCGAAAAATGACTCATGTGTACGGGGACGATCCGTACACATCAGTGTATATACTTTGACTCTAAATGCTGTACAAATTATATTGTAATTGTAATTTTACTATTTCTATATATATTACTTATATTACTATTATTTGAAGGGAGGGACTAAGGGCTTTGGTATGGGTTTTGCATTTTTGTTTTGGTGTCAACATTTTGGGATTCATGATTTGGAGATCGTATTGGAAATTTGGCATCCAAAATTAGGAGCTTGGGATTTAGTTCTGGGATTTAAATTTTTGGCTTGGTAACAAAATTTGGGATTTGTGGTCCAGAGCTTGAAAGCTTGGAAATTAAATATCGAAAATTAGAAATTTGAGATTTGGATCGTCTCAATTGACAATACAAACTTGGATTTTTCAGCTTGATGCCACGATTTGGGGATTTGTGGATTTGGGGTCCAATTTTTGAAAATTTGGTATCTAAAATTAGAATTCTGGAAATTTAGTTCAAGTCGCGATTATAGATGCGTTACGTATGCTCTCAACAGGAACTCTCTTGGTGGTCTTAGATATTTTTTTTTTATGGTCGTATAAACACCTGATTTCATTCATTTCAAGATGAGACGGTCTGCAGTCTTGAAAGAACAGACCAATCCATGAATAATCTCGTTTCATTGAATTGACTTTTGGGATTTTGGAAATTTGTAAGTTCTGAGTACAAGCTCCGGCGACACATTTCCTACAGGGATTTTATTTGGTTTTTGGAATTTGGTTTGATTTTGACTTATGCTGGAGTTCTTGACCGAGATTGAGCGCCAAATGCCGTAGACTCACATCTACCATTGTTTCAGTCAGTATATTTTCACTAAAATTGTAACAGAATCTCACGTTCAAGTTTTCTTGTTTCAAAAGAAGTGACAAATTAAATCCCTCTTTTGCATAAAACCAGCAAAAAACACTAGTTGTGCAACTAGAGATCCAAATAAATGTTCTAAACCCTTGATTTACAATAACCTTGCTATTTATTTACTTTTATTTTTGTATAAGCAGATACCAAATGGTCTTGGCGCATTGCTTGCTGCAGCACAGCTGATCCTGTAAAGACGTCATATAATAATGATTTAGTTTATTTTCTCTATTGTAAGAATGATGCCTTAATGCTTCTATATAATCTGTTGAAAGCAAGGTTGCTTTTTTGTTCTTATTTGGTTTGTTGTCTTAAGACGGTTCTTATAGTGCTGATGCGGACATAGTCACGTTGCCAAGTGGTCCAGTCATATCTGTAAAATGATACTCAACGCCACATCAATTCAGGCTTTTTAGGGAATTGGTGTTGAGATATTTGTAATTTAGAATTTTAGAGGTATTAGAGTAACTCTATGATCTTCAAACACTCGACATGCATACTAAAAAACTGAATCAAATCTGCAAGAGTATAGTAAATCCTGAAAGTTTCTCCTTTCATTCCAAAAAAGCCTTGCATGATAAAAATGATACAGAGTATACACAACATCACCTACAGGCTATAGGGCACCTCTGCAAACCAACTTAAATATACAATCACAATTAGGAACCTAGAAAAAGAATGGTGCGTCTATCATCTTACACTAAGATGTTTTTTACTCAAATTGCCCACAAGCTTCTCTTATCTGGAATCACCGAAACATATACCCCAACCATAAGCTGAGAAGCACCAGGCCCCACACCATATCTCCCTCTTATTCTTTCTCTCAAGCCGCCTCCTCTATCCTATATCCTTCCAGTGACTTGACTGACACAGAACCTTTCTGCCTTCTCAAATTGCAACCACAAAAGTTTTTGCCCCCCTCCAACTCAATCTTGTAATGTACCTGCTTGAGCCCAGCAGTTATCTCTTTTAACTAAAAGGACATTGTGAGGTGGCAGTGACCAGTGATAACTCGGGGGATAAGGCAATCTCGTGCCCTGCTGATGCCAATGATTTAGAACTGAAAGTAGAGACAATTTCTTTCACTGCCCCATCATCAGAATCCACTGTAAAATTTTCTCATGTTTCTGGCTGTAGTAGAGAGAACATAATACAAAATTGGAATTATATAAAAAAATGACAGCAACAATTAAAAAAAGTTGTGTGTGTGTGTGTGGAGGGGGATGGCCAGACAATGCAACATGCGCCAATTTTTAACCAACATGACAAGGACAACTATGATAATTTCACTACTTTGATAACAATATTTTAAACCCATGATACTATTGTTTACAGGGACATTTTTATTAGTTCATTCATGAGTCCCAAACTCCCAATATATACTTTTTTTTTTTTAATAATTGAGCTATACCAAAATTTTCTCCAGTGAAGTAGGGAAGCAGCTTAATTTTGATATTTAGAATGATAGGGAAAATAATTTTATTAAGATAAGATTTTATAGCCAAATAGGGATTATAAGATAACTCTGACAATACACAAATATGATACCAGAAAACCATACTTTGATGCCATACCTATAAGTCCAGAGGAGACAGCACAAAGTTCAGACCTGAATCAACATGGAAGCAATATGGCATGTGTTTTGATACCTTGTTTTAATCTTAATTGGTTGCGGCGCAGAACAGTGCCATTGTATCTGTTGCTTGTCTACCAAATGATTCAGCAAAGGAACATTGAGATGTTACCAATTTAAGGTCTAATTTGTAGGTTGAATGATGGCTTAACATTTTGTTTCTTCCTTATCTTCTATTTTTCTGTATCTTTAGTCAAGTTAAATTGAAACTACATTTTGATATCACATCATCGCATGATATCTTGGTTGCAACAAATTTGTAAAATTGAGGTTGACCTGGCAATAGGAAATGCTCCGCTTAACTAAAGCATAATATGAAAACTACTAGCTTGATTAAAAGAATACAGAAAGCAATTGAGATAGATATATAGAAGGTTCGATTGCATAGATGAAAGTTATCGTTTAGGTACAAGTAAAACTGTTCCTTACTTTTCTGGTACGGTTTTGATAATTACAGGTTACAATGAGGATTTGGTGTCCATTTCCAGCGACAGCACCACGAAAATTCTCTGATAAGAACTCAGATGGTATGCTTCTATGGATCTAGATTCCAGGATTCGAGAAGACCATGATAATACAAAAGTATTCAATTGGACAATCAAAAGTATTAATTAGTAATGCTCTTTTGTTTACCTCCACCAAGAATTTAATTTGGCTAGTGAATGCGACAAATGTCGAGGGACCCTCCTCTATTTTGTCATTATTAAATTATTGAGCCTTTTGTGAAGTCTTCTCTTATTTTAGTTATAATTATATTTTGTTAAATAGAGAAATAGTAAGGGTTCCAAAAATAAACAAAAAAATAGAGAAATAGTAAAAATGTCTAAATGAAGAGCAACTCAGGGCCTAACCAATAGTAGAGGCCAAGCCAATTCGCGCTTATCCGAACATAAACCTAGCCTAGCCAGGGATGTAAACTTTTGTTGTCTCGGCCCAATTCTTGTCGAAGGTCTTGATTTTTTTTATTTTTTTATTTATTATTATTATTTTTTTGGTGTTTATAGTGCCCTCTATACTCTATTGCTAGTATTTCATTACACGTCTTATATGAAAACTTATGGTAGGGAACGAGGGGTGGTGGGACATTGAATGATTTGTATAATTATCCACTGCATAGCTAGCACGTAAGCAGTGTAATACAAAAACAAATTTACAATTTCAAAAGAGCGATATTGAAAATTTTTAATCGAAAATCAAATGTATATGAGAAAGTACTACCATTATTTTAAAATTTATTATTGATATAGTCAACTCTAAAATAATATATTTCTCTAATTAAGTGGAGTATTTGCCAAAAGAGTATAATATGTTACTAAATATATACGATGCATATCGTTATGTGGGGTTTTATAGAGTGTACGTACATATATGGTCTATGTAATGACAGTTTAAGACATTGCGTAAAATACACACCAAATTTGGAAAATGGGCCTCGATTGGCTCCAAATCTCCAATACTCATGGCGCATTTTATACATCTCTCCATCGACGGATAAAATTGAGCCTCGAAGGAAAGCATTCAAAACGAAAAAAAAAAATAGTGCTATTTGGTCATAGGTAAATGTAAGTGGAACAAGTGGAGTATATAGTTCCCCGTTATATCATATATGCATATAAGCAACAGTAACGTTATATAAGTATTTTGAAAAAATAATTCATATTTCAACCCTATAAATATGTAAGAATAAATCTATTATGACCTTTATAATTGGAATTTTATGCTTTTACTACGATCTATTGATAGTAATATTTAATAGATATTTGACTTCTATTCAAAAATTTTTTTACTCTATCCTTTTGTTTGTTTTTTTTTTCTGAATATCAAGCCCGTGGGCATTTTTTTTTTTTCATTACTCTATCCTGGATATATAAGTTGTCGGGTGAAGCTGGTTGATAGACGGATTATAATGTTACATTCTAACCCTAATTAGGACTTAAATTGTTATTAATTGATCAAATATTGATAGGATTGTTATGTTTTTAGGTTAGAAGCCATGGTACTTCTGTTTTGCCCCTATTGTTTTCAGGTTCTGCAATAATAAGACAATTCTGGACGAAATATGCACTAAATCGGGACAAGATGGAAATAGAATCAGACTTTCTGGAAGAAGCAGAAATTAGAGTCCAGACGGACCGACTGGAGTTCCAGACGGGCCGACTGACCGACCAGTTCATGCCAGACAGGGCTAATTTCGACCATACCAAGAATACTCTTCTAGAAGCTGATCTTCCATGTTTAGCACGACCATATGGCGGTTTATCCTGAGTATATAAGCAGGGGTAGGGCATCCCTAACCTCTGTCACAAGTTAGAGAGAATTGAGCGAGATCAGAACCAGGATACTGTCAGACGGTCCGACTGAAGGTTTCGACAGAGAATTGTAGGAGATTAAGCATTGATTTCTGTTGTAATCTGTCTTAATACTCTATGTTGTTTGTTAAACTTCTTTTATTATTCTATTTTGATACGATGTTAGGCTAAGTATTTAGATTTTAAGGGCAAATAGTTGTGAACCATTTAAGTAGTTGTTATTCGAATCTTTTGATCGGTTTTTATATTTGCTTGTGATTTCTATCTTTTTGTTTAATTATTTGTTAAGTTGAATTTGTGATTGCTTAGGTAGAATTGATTAAACCAAGTAGATTAAGGCCTTGTCTAGTTGGTAATAATAATCTATACCCTTGCATGATTTTATTTGACTGATTGAGGATTGAAAGTAGTCGAGAGATGAAATCGGAACCAAGTAACCGAAAGGTGAACCCTTCTCGCAACGAGAGTTGCGAGATATCCTTTGTATGAAAGATAGATTTTAGAACCCTTAAGCCAAAAACGAGAGTTGATTAACTTAGGTTTTCTAATTGATTTAAAGATTTATCCTTTTGATTTGAAATTGAAACGAGAGTTTATATTCATTGATTTTGGATTTTTATTTAAATCTGCACTTTGTCAAGTTAAAAACCTTTCAAATCTTTTGTTTAACCGTGATTCAAATATATTGATTAAGAAATTAATCAATATATTGGAATCAACTATTTAAAGAAGTTTGCAACTAAAACCCCTAAACCTTTTATTAAGTTTTACTCAAATCGTTTAACTTCTGAACTTTAGATTTTAACACTCTTTCATTTAGTTTTACAATTCCTTAGTATTTAAATTTTGAAATCTTTACTTTAGTTTTAAAACAATTATTTTCTCTCTCAAAGTCTTAAGCAAATTAAGGAATAGGTTAGATTATAATCCCGTCCCCGTAGTTCGACCCTTAGCTTTACTACGATTGATTTAAATCAGGTAGAACCAAGGTATTTGTTTAAGGTTTAAGCCTCGATCAAATTGGCGCCGTTGCCGGGGACAGTGAACATAGTTTTACTTCTTTTCTTAATTCTATTAAGACTTTATTCTCTTTTCACAATTTTCTCTTGTCCTTTATTGTAGATTGAGCGAGCTGGCTAGAGGACGGAAGAAAGACAACTCTCGAACTCCAGCCAATCACAACCACTTTACTAGGAGCAAGGGAAATCGTGCGAAGAGCCCTCAACCTTCTGCTTCATTTGCTTCCCGAACTGTTCGTTTTCCGGAAAAGCAAATTGAGGGACAAGAAGGACAATCGTCTGCAACTCCACAGCAACAGACTCCCTTAACCTACAACAGGGGGGTCAGAAGCCAGTTTGGAGCAAACCAGACACCAGACGACCTCCAGACGGACCGTCTAAACCATACCAGACGGACCGTTTGGAACTCACCTGAGACACCATCCATCCAGATCACATACGAAACCGACGTTTCCGACATCGACACCATGAATAACGACCTCAATGGCGCAGGCAATGGCAGGGGAGATGAGGAAGAGAAAGGAGATATTGATCCCGAGGCATTCAAGCAAGCCTTGGACGATGCTCTCAAGGCCTTAAAGGATCAAGATCTCCACCGCCCACTTCGTGAGATAGGCGCACCAATCGCAGCCAACGTCCGACGAGGGGTGGACCCGCCAAAGGCAGCACGAACTAGGGATTTCTTCCTAAATCCATCTCTCATCACCCTCGTGCAGCAACACACCTTCGGAGGAAGTCCACATGAAGATGCCAATCATCACTTACAAAAGTTCCTCCGCTGTTGCGCAACCTTGGATCTTGAAGATGTTTCAACTGACATAATCCGGCTAAATCTTTTCCCTTTCTCTCTTAGGGATAGAGCAGAATCTTGGTTGGATAGTTTTGGTGATAGACCATTTACCACTTGGGATGACCTAGCTGTAGTTTTCCTAGATAGGTTTTACCCTAGGGTCAAGACCACTAGTATTGTTAGAGATTTGTTGACCTTTAAGCAAGACCAAGACGAAAACTTGTTTGAAGCATGGGAAATGTTTAAGGATATGCAACGAATGTGTCCACATCATGACCTGCCCGATTCACTTTTGATTTGTAGTTTTTATGATGGTTTGAATGATCTAACTCGAAGTAATGTTGATTCAACTGCAGGTGGATCCTTTTTGAATCTTGGAGTCTTGCATGCAAAGGCCTTAATCGAGAACATGGCACGATCCCAAACCAATTGGTCGGTGCGCCAGAAAGGGAAGGGAGGTGTGCTCAAAGTCGATGATAACAAGCATCTACAGGCACAACTTGATGCACTCACCACGATGCTCAAGAACATGCAAGCCAAGACTGAGCCACAGCAAGTGAATCAAGTGCAACAACTTAAGTGCCAAATTTGTCTCGAGGATGGTCATTCATCCCAATCATGCTATATGCTAATCCGCGATGAGCCAATTGCCGATGTAAACGCCGTGGGCAACCCACCAGTATTTGTTCCCCCCACCAATCCTCAACAAGGGTATGGGTATAGGGACAAGAGGAACAACCCAGGGTTCTCATATGCCAATCCGAATGGTGCAGCCAATCCAGTTATGCCTAATCCGGTCAACAAAGGAGGATTCAATAGTTCTAGTCATGACAACCAGCCGGGGGCCTATTATCGACAACATCGAGCAACGGTTGACAAGTTCATGGCAGATCAGTCCCATTGGAACCACTCGGTGTATGATGAGATGAAGCAAATTCGGGAGTCATTGAGCCAACTCCTCCAACAAAATTCAATGGGCAACCAACCCGGACAAGGAGTGCTCACAAAGACGGGAATGTTCCCGGGGCAACCAGAACCAAATCCAAGAGAAGAATGTAAGGCCGTGACTCACAAGTTACGAAGTGGCACAGAATATGCAGACCCTGACATGCCAGCCCCTCCTCAGGCATCAGACGAAGTTCAAACGGACCGTCTGGACCATTCCAGACGGACCGTTGGAGCCGGAGACCAGCCAGAAGTACAGCAGCCTGTTCAAGCGCCGGCATCAAGCTCTAAGGAAAAGGCCCCTGTAGTCGAGTATCAACCTGATGTGCCCTTCCCACAGAGACTTGTGAAGGCTAAGGAAGCAAAGGAGTATAGCAAGTTTTTAGAGATCCTCAAATAACTCCAAGTGACCTTGCCTTTCACCGATGTCATATCTAAGATGCCCGCCTATGCCAAATTTCTTAAGGACATGCTAACCAATAAAAGGAAGCTAGAGGACTGCGGAACAGTAGCACTAACAGTATAATCTGATGAATTGATTATGAACATGTTACCAAGGAAGATGCGAGACCCGAGGCGATTCACGATTCCATGCAAGATAGGAAACGTAACCATCAGACAAGCATTGTTGGACATAGGTGCAAGCGTGAGCCTCATGCCCGAGACAATTTTCAACAAGCTTGGAGACGGTTTTTACTTGGAGCCGACTCGCATGACCCTGCAGATGGCCGATCGATCCACCCGTCTACCATTAGGAATAGTTGAGGACGTACCTCTCCAAGTTGGTGAAGTAGTAGTCCCCGTCGATTTCGTGGTAGTTGACATGGAAGAAGACCCCGAAGTGCCCATCATACTTGGAAGACCCTTCTTGGCAACCGCAGGAGTTCTCATCAACTGTAGAGATGGCCAAATGACTCTCGCCATTGGAGAAGAAACGGTGGAGTTCCAAATCGCCAATACCGTGAAGATGCCTTCAAACCTCAACTCGTGTTACATGGTTGAAGCGATAGAGACGGATTACGACGAAGTGGTAGAAGCAATCTTCAATTCCAAGCTGTTTGAGGCCTACCAATACCTCCCAGATTCGACCATGGAGGAGGAGCTGTCAGATTTGTTCCAACAGATGGTCCAGAAGTTAGGAGAGTTGTTTCCAGACGGACCGACTGGAACACTCCAGACGGACCGTTTGGAAGCTAAATCGTTAGAAAACGTCACTAGGTCAGGTTATTTAGGGAATTTAGATTTAGAACAACGTCAACCTGACCTAACCCCTAATCCTGGAGATAACGTTCTTCTGATGGCTTCAATTAACAATTCAGACGGACCGTCGGGTACACCCCAGACGGACCGACTGGACAGTCAGGTCAACCCTACGCAAGTGGAGCTGAAGCCCCTTCCAGAGTCACTTCGTTACGAGTTTTTAGGACCAGACAACTCCTCCCCAGTTATCGTTAGTGCCCAACTCAACAAAGACCAAACTACTGAGCTTTTGAAGGTGTTGAGGAAGCATAGAAGAGCAATTGGATACACCATTGACGACTTGAAGGGATTGAGTCCATCGATCTGCACACATCGGATCTTGCTTGAAGACGATCACAAACCTTCGGTGGAGCATCAAAGGCGCTTAAATCCAAATCTCAAGGAGGTTGTGAGGAAGAGATTCTTAAGCTCTTGAGTGCAGGGATTATTTACCCAATTTCTGACTCAAAATGGGTAAGCCCTGTACATGTTGTCCCAAAGAAAGGAGGAACTACGGTGGTGAAGAATGAGAAGAACGAGTTGATTCAAACTAGGATCGTCACTGGATGGCGCATGTGCATAGATTATAGGAAACTCAACTCCGCCACTAGGAAAGACCACTTCCCTCTTCCTTTCGTTGACCAACTCTTGGAACGACTTGCGAATCACTCCTACTTCTGCTATTTGGATGGGTATTCGGGATTTTTCCAAATACCAATCCATCCTAGCGACCAAGAGAAGACCACGTTCACGTGCCCTTACGGAACCTATGCTTATCGAAGGATGCCCTTTGGATTATGCAATGCTCCAGCCACTTTTCAACGAGCTATGATGGCCATCTTCTCGGATTTAATTGAGAAAGACATGGAAGTTTTCATGGATGATTTCTCAGTTTATGGAACTTCATTCGACCATTGTTTAGCTAATCTCACTAAGGTGTTGAAAAGATGTGAAGAAGTGAACTTAGTCCTCAATTGGGAGAAGTGTCACTTCATGGTGCAAGAAGGAGTTGTGCTAGGACACGTGATCTCTTCGAAAGGAATCGCGGTAGACAAGGCGAAGGTGGAAGTTATTGAGAAGATGGAGCAACCTAGATGTGTGAAGGACATTCGAAGCTTCCTAGGCCATGCGGGATTTTATAGGCGTTTCATCAAGGATTTCTCAAAAATTGCAAAACCATTAACTAATTTGACAATGAAAGATGTTGATTTTAATTTTGATGAAAATTGTGTTAATGCATTTTGCAGGTTGAAAGAAGCGCTCATCACCGCACCCATCCTTCAACCACCTAATTGGAGTCAACCCTTCGAGTTGATGTGTGATGCAAGCGATTTTGCAATAGGGGCAGTCCTTGGGCAGCGAAAGGAGAAGAAGCCATACGCGATATACTATGCAAGCAAGGTACTAGACGAGGCTCAAATCAACTACACCACGACGGAGAAGGAATTGCTAGCGGTGGTGTATGCTCTCGACAAGTTTAGATCCTATCTTGTCGGGTCTAAAGTCATCGTCTACACGGACCATTTTGCCCTCAAGTACTTGCTAGGCAAAAAGGATGCAAAACCTCGACTCATTCGATGGGTTCTCCTCCTACAAGAGTTCGACCTAGAGATTCGCGAAAAAAAGGGACAGAAAACCTTGTGGCAGACCATCTCTCAAGGCTCAAGGCATCAGAACTCGAATCTCTGCCCATCAACGACTCTTTTCCTGACGATCAGCTGATGCACCAGGTCTGTCAGACCAACCAGACGGACCGTCTGGACCCTTCCAGACGGACCGTCGGGTTACTCTGGTATGCGGATTTTGCTAATTATCTAGCCAGTGGGGTTCTGCCATATGGAATTTCGTCCCAGCAAAAGAAAAAGTTTCTCAGTGACATCAAATACTACTGCTGGGAGGATCATTTTCTTTGGAAAAATGGGGTAGATGGTATGTTTCGAAGGTGCATCCCTTATGACGAAGTTGAGCCAATAATCAAGCATTGCCATTCATCCGCCTATGGAGGTCATGCATCTACTTCCAAAACCGCAGCAAAGGTCTTACAAGCCGGTTTCTATTGGCCAACAATCTTCAAGGACACAAGAGACTTCGTCTTCAAGTGTGACCAATGTCAAAGGATGGGAGGAATTTCAAGGAGACAACAAATGCCACAAAATCCAATCCTTGAGATCGAGATATTCGATGTTTGAGGTATAGACTTCATGGGACCTTTTCCACCATCATACGGACACGAGTACATCTTGGTTGCGGTAGATTATGTCTCCAAATGGGTTGAAGCAATACCAAGTAAGCATGCGGATTCAGCAACGGTACGCAAACTCTTTACCAAAATTATTTTTCCACGATTTGAGATTCCAAAAGTTGTCATTAGTGATGGAGGTAAGCATTTCATAAATAAACAATTTGAAAAACTTTTGACAAAATATGGAGTGACCCATAAAGTTGCAACACCCTATCATTCACAAACAAGTGGCCAAGTTGAAATTTCAAATAGGGAGATCAAGAACATTTTGCAAAAGACCGTGGGACAAACTAGGAGAGATTGGTATTTGAAGTTGGATGATGCACTTTGGGCATATAGGACAGCATACAAAACACCCATTGGAATGAGCCCTTTCAAGTTGATATATGGAAAACCATGTCATTTACCTGTGGAGATTGAGCACAAGGCTTATTGGGCAGTGCGACAAATTAATTGGGATTTCAAAGCCGCAGGAGAAAAGAGAATCTTGGACTTACATGAACTTGAAGAAATTCGCAACGAGTCTTATGAGAATGCGAGGATCTACAAGGAAATAACTAAGAAATGGCATGATAGACATATTAAAAGGAGGGAATTTAAAGTGGGTGATTTAGTGTTGTTATTTAACTCAAGGTTGAAGTTGTTTCCAGGAAAACTCCGTTCAAGGTGGTCGGGGCCATTTGAAGTGAAGAAGGTCTATCCATACGGTGCGGTGGACATTTGGAGCGAGAAATCTGGCTTGTTCAAGGTGAATGGTCAAAGGTTGAAGAACTATTTGACGGGAATGACTAGGGAAGAGGATGCGGGCATTTGCTTCTTCAACGACCCCGCACCTGCAACAACGTAGTCACAGGGGTCGAGCTCGAGACCTTAAACGAGCGCTGCTTGGGAGGCAACCCAAGGGTTTACTTTAAAAATTTAAATTTCAGCATAAAAAAAAAAAACTACATTAAACTGATTCACTTGTCTCTGAACGAATCTCCAGGTTTTTACATGTCGCAATCGGCTGAAAAGACACAAGGAAACAAGCTTGGGGGAGTTTCAGGAGGATCCATACGGACCGACTGGAGGACCAGACGGACCGACTGAGATCAGCCTGCACAAAGAAAAGTTCTCACACAGGCAGCCCAAACCCAAAACCAAGCCCACCTCGAAATTCTGTCTTTCTGCCAACCCATCTCCAGACGGGTCGTCTGAAAATGGGTAAGCGGAAGCGGAGCCGTCTCCGTCGGTTTCTAAAATTAACCCAACAACTTTAATTAGAAATCATTAATCCGATTAAAACCCCCAGATCTCTCTCTCTTTCCCACGAAGCCCAAGCGCAGCCGACCCCTAACCCTTCTCTTTCCTACCCGTCGCCATCGCATCTTCTCGCCGGTCTCGACCATACAAGCTCTCCTCCGACGATCAACCACCACGGATCTACTCTCCATCGCCTCCTCTACTCGACATTGAACTTGATTTCGAAAGAATCGGCTTCTTCACGTCTCACCACCATTTTTCTCCGGAGAATCGAGGTTTGTTTCATTTCCTTGACCTATTTCAATTCCAATACCTTCCCCAACCTCTCTTCTACCTTTCTCAACTTTTTCCGACAACCGAAACCCTAGCTCCACCTTCCAGCCGACCCTTCAGACGACCCGTCTGAAACTTCCAGACGGTCCGTCTGGAACCTACCTGACAGACGACTGAAACCTAACCCTAACCACAAAACACCATGCCTCGTATGAAAAACCCTTTCCGTGCCCTCACCAAAAAGCGAAAGACTCCTCCAGTTACCTCCTCTTCCTCGACTTCCTCCGCTCATGCTTCCGATCCGTCTTATGAGGCCCGTAGCAGCGACCCTGACCTTGAGGCTGCTGCGGATCAGGTCTTTGCCAGCTCTGAGGGTGAGCAATCAGATGATGAGCCGGTTATGGCAGCCGGTCCTGAGCCCGTTGGCCCTATCTTCTTCCGAAGCGTCGATCACGGCAAGGCAATGGACTATTTCAAGAATAAGAAGTATGAGAATACCAAAACAGTGGATCGAGCTGCACTTGAGACCATGGGAATTCATGACCACTTCTTTGCCTTCACCTCTTCCATTGGCATTGAGCCGAGATTTTGGGACCTCAAGAAGAAAGCCTACACCCGTCTCACCGCCGAATTCCTCTCCACCTTTGCCTTGACTCGAGTTGATGATCTTTTGGCATTCGAGTGCCAACTTATGGAGACACCTCTTACCATCACCGAGGTAGATATTGCCACTTGATTTGGATTTTTGCCGGGTGGTCAAGAGGAAGTTGATTACCCTATCAACATCTACAAAGAGATCTCTGACACCGAGCCACCTGCCAACAAAGACTCACCACGAGCCAAGTATATCCACCATCCCGTTCTTCGAGTGATTCAAAGGGCATTGGCTCAAACTATTTTTGCACGAGGAGAGTCAGCCATACAAGTGAGGATGGAGGAATTGGGATTACTTGGGCGCATCATGCATCCATCTCTTCCACGTGCCAACATTGCGGCTTGGATGATCAACTATTGGGCTAGTATTGCAGCAAATCGCCGAAAGGGCAAGGGTCAAATTCAAATTGGCCAATTCATCACCGTCATGGCAAAGAAAAAGAGGTTGAATGTGAGTGGCATGGAGGAAACTAAGGGATACAACACCATGGACTTGAATTTCTTTAAGAATACGGATTTCATCAAGAAGATGAGTGATGGGAGGTGGGTATGGAGACTTGAGGGCCACCAACTCTATTACCTACCTATTACACAAGAGATCATCCCAAAGAAGTTGAGTTCAGCCCTTCTTTATGGGTATAGTGGTGAGTATTATGGGATGGAGGAAGGAGCAAGGCCACCATCACCGCCGATTCGACCACCTTCACATGTTGGAGGATCATCCTCTTCCGCACCACGAGCCTCATCCGATCGAGAGTCATTTGACTTCAAGGCGCTTTATGAGAGGCTTGGCAATCTTGAGAGGCTATCCACCGAGTCTCTTGAGTTAGGGAAGAAGATAGATGAGAGGATCGAGAAGGTGGAGGAAGAGCAAAGGGCCGCACGACAAGACATCAACCTTCTCAAGCAATACCATGATGATGAGGAGGAGACAAGGAATCAAACGGCACAGATGTATGGCTGGTTCTACCCACAATATGGCCATCAACCACCGCCGCCACCTTACAATTAAGCTATTTTGTGAGTTTTCCATTTTCTCTCTTATTTACTTTCTTAGTGTAATTAAATGTATTAGGGACAATACATTGAATTAAGCTTGGGGGGTGATATCGAGAAAACTGGAAAATTTAAAAATTTGCGACATTGTGATTGTAAATATGTATCTAGGAAAATTGCATCATGCACTGAACTTCCAGAGGCTGAGTCGCAGTTCAGACGGTCCGTCTGGACCATCCAGACGGGTCGACTGGACTGGTGACTGCCTCTGTTGCATCATTTAGGGTTTGCATTAATAATTCATATAGTTTTTGCATGTTTCATGAGATGAATTTAACACTTAAACTGGAGTTATAACTTGAACAAATTGGTATTTCGAACTTGACACTTAAAGCTTTGAATTTATTAAAATTTTTGATAAGCTTTGACTTTTCTTCTATCTTGTTCTGGTTGGATTTCAAATTTGGTGATTTTTCAAAACTAGTCTAAGGATTTTATTGATTAAACTTGGATATTTACAAAACCAAATCATGAGTATGTCAAGTAAAAAAAAAATGAGAAATTAGACCTAGAGCCGAATAACTGTTTATTGTTTTCAAGTTTATTAAAAGTCGAAGATGTAAATACACACAAACAAATATAAAAAAAAAAACACACACACACACACACACAAACAAATAAAAAGGGGAACTAAAAAGCGGCGTTTTGATGGTGACCACTGCGGAAAGTTATAGGACAATGTGGATTAAAAATGTGTCACCTTTGAAAAAGGACTAGTGAAGAGTGCAAGGTGGGCCTAGGTGTTGTACCTTATTTTTGCCTAGGTTTTTACACCCCAAACTTTAACAAAATCCTACCACATTACTCCTGGCTGACCTTTGTCGCGAAACCTACCACCGCCCCGTGGAAAACAAAAAGCAAATTGTAAATAAAAAGAAAAATAATTCAACCCAAAAACTTTGGAGAAGTTGGTTGAGGATTTGTACCCTTTCTTCCGCCTCAATTTAGACTAAACTCCAATGCGTTTTCGAAAATTTAAATAAACAGTTAAGTAACCAAAGGTCTAATTAGGAGTTTAGTTAGTTGACATATTACTTGATTTGGTGTTGCGAGTTCCATTGATTAATCAATTAAAATGTTCAGCTAGTTTTGACTATCTTATCAAACTTGAGAATTGACCATTTTGAGATATAAGTAAAGTTGAGCTTATTGAAAAGATTCGTCAAAATGAGAAAAGAATTTTGAAACCAAACTTTCATTTCAAATTTTATAAAGTTGACCAAATTGTTCAAGTTGTAATGATGGTACTTGTTGATTCTTTCATGGAATTTAGAATATTTGAACTTTGAATAACATATTTAAGCCCTAATTCTATCTTTTAAGTTATGATTTTTGCTTGGGGACAAGCAAGGTTTAAGCTTGGGGGATTTTGATAGACGGATTATAATGTTACATTCTAACCCTAATTAAGACTTAAATTGTTATTAATTGATCAAATATTGATAGGATTGTTATGTTTTTAGGTTAGAAGCCATGGTACTTCTGTTTTGCCCCTATTGTTTTCAGGTTCTGCAATAATAAGATAATTCTGGACGAAATCTGCACTAAATCGGGACAAGATGGAAATAGAATCAGACTTTCTGGAAGAAGCAGAAATTAGAGTCCAGACGGACCGACTGACCGACCAGTTCATGCCAGACAGGGCTAATTTCGACCATACCAAGAATACTCTTCTAGAAGCTGATCTTCCACGTTTAGCACGACCATATGGCAGTTTATCCTGAGTATATAAGCAGGGGTAGGGCATCCCTAACCTCTGTCACAAGTTAGAGAGAATTGAGCGAGATCAGAACCAGGATACTGTCAGACGTTCCGACTGAGCATCTAGACGGTCCGACTGAAGGTTTCGACAGAGAATTGTAGGAGATTAAGCATTGATTTCTATTGTAATCTGTCTTAATACTCTATGTTGTTTGTTAAACCTCTTTTATTATTCTGTTTTGATACGATGTTAGGCTAAGTATTTAGATTTTAGGGGCAAATAGTTGTGAACCATTTAAGTAGTTGTTATTCGAATCTTTTGATCGGTTTTTATATTTGCTTGTGATTTCTATCTTTTTGTTTAATTATTTGTTAAGTTGAATTTGTGATTGCTTAGGTAGAATTGATTAAACCAAGTAGATTATGGCCTTGTCTAGTTGGTAATAATAATCTATACCCTTGCATGATTTTATTTGACTAATTGAGGATTGAAAGTAGTCGAGAGATGAAATCGGAACCAAGTAACCGAAAGGTGAACCCTTCTCGCGACGAGAGTTGCGAGATATCCTTTGTATGAAAGATAGATTTTAGAACCCTTAAGCCAAAAACGAGAGTTGATTAACTTAGGTTTTCTAATTGATTTAAAGATTTATCCTTTTGATTTGAAATTGAAACGAGAGTTTATATTCATTGATTTTGGATTTTTATTTAAATCTGCACTTTGTCAAGTTAAAAACCTTTCAAATCTTTTGTTTAACCGTGATTCAAATATATTGATTAAGAAATTAATCAATATATTGGAATCAACTATTTAAAGAAGTTTGCAACTAAAACTTCTAAACCTTTTATTAAGTTTTACTCAAATCGTTTAACTTCTGAACTTTAGATTTTAACACTCTTTTATTTAGTTTTACAATTCCTTAGTATTTAAATTTTGAAATCTTTACTTTAGTTTTAAAACAATTATTTTCTCTCTCAAAGTCTTAAGCAAATTAAGGAATAGGTTAGATTATAATCCCGTCCCCGTAGTTCGACCCTTAGCTTTACTACGATTGATTTAAATCAGGTAGAACCAAGGTATTTGTTTAAGGTTTAAGCCTCGATCACTGGTCTTATATATTTGTCATTACTTGCAAGATTTTATTTGATTCGGAATTAATTTTATTTTTAAATTTTCTATCAAATATCAAATAACTAAGAAATCTAAGATCTTATATAAAAAAGCTATTTAACCCTAAGAGAAAATACTTGATAAATAAATAGGTTTTCTTGCTTGAGCTGTTGACCGTTTGAATTGAATGACCCCTGGCCCTGAACTCTGACTCTGAGAGCTACTGTTTTAGTGAGTTCATTTATGATCAGCTCCAAAAGATTTCACTAAATACCGCACAGATACGGACATACGGTGCTGTTGACTGTTGAGTCGTTGTTTGGCGGTGGGCGTGTGGTGTGAGGGACAGAACAGGCAACACAGCATCATACCCGATAAAATAGAGCCAACGCCTAACAACCCATCGTACCAGTGTTTATCGCCTGGTAGTTATTTGTGACTTATGACTATTGAGTTATGAGGCCTCGTTACTTATATCACAACTAGGCTCGGCAACTGGCGATGCTCGAACAAGCTGATCCTAAACGAAATTTAGTTTGAAATTAAATTAAATTAAATTTGATCAAATCGAGTCTTATTAAAACTTGAGTTGGAATCAAGCCCTATACGAACTGAATTATTATAATTTTTTTAATATATATTTCATATCTTTTAAATAAAAACAAATAATTAATATTTATTATTTATTATTTTCTAGATTATTTTTATGTATAAACAAATTTTTATCTAAATTATAATAAGATTTTACAGAAAATTAGTAATTAAAGCTGAGAAATAAATAATTATATATCAGATAGACAATAAATATTATATAATTAGTAAATAAAATTCGAATGAGCCAAATTAGTCCTCCTAGTCGAGCAAGTCAATTTCAAATAAAAGCCACGAATCACAAACTCGTTTTGACCACCCCTAATAATATATATGCGCTTATTAATGTAACAATTATCCTGAATTTATTTATTTTTATCGTTACGATGATTAATTACACAATTATCAAAAACTCAAAGAGTAAAAATAAAACTATAGATTTTTTTTTTTAGTTTGTAAGTCGACTTTAATTTAATTTGAAACTTAATTAATCATTGATTAATTTTTTTATAATCAATGGTCAGTTTTTTCTCCCTTTCTTGACCATAAAATTACATCAAATTTAATATATAGAAATTAATTTATCATAATTAACAATATCCGTCCATTATTTGTGCCCCATGAGCAAATATTTAAATGAGCTCCAAAATTTACAAAAATTATATATGTTGTCCCTAAAAAGGTAGGCGGCTTAACCAATTTCAAGGTTTTGCGGAAGCGATTGGTTGGTTTTAGACCGGTTTTGGTATGAACTACCTAGCACAAGTCAATTGGTACCCAAAACAATCAAGCACATACAAGCAATTCACAAATGTAAGAAAATAAAGAGAGAATGGGAGAAAAGAATCGAACAAAAGATGTGATTACGGAGTTTCGACCCGCTAGAAAAAAGCTAGCCTTAGTCGTATGGGAGTTTAGCAACCACTAAACGGATGCCTTCCGTTCAATTTCAATAAGAACGGGACTACAACTTCGAACTGGATCGCCTCGTCATGATGACCTCGAGGTGGATCGGCCTAACTCGAATGGCACAACGGCCTACAACAATGGCACAACGGCCTACACAAGGTGGTGGCACTACGGCCTAGCTCAAGCGGCTTAACGGCCTCGCTATTCAAGGGAAATGAGCACTCAAATGACTACAATATCTCTCAAAGTGATCTAGCTATGAAAAGCTCAAGTGGGAGAATGTCCCTGTGCTCAAAGGCTCTATTCTGGTCTAATTTTGCAAGGTATATCTCTCTATGGAGAGAGAACAAGGGTTGGAAATATATAGAGCTCGTGAAAAGCTGTTTACTAGTCTGAAATACTGGTGCATTGTATGACGCTATGGAGCGTTATACAACGCATCAATATATCCGTTGATTAAAAGACAAAACGGATAAAATGACTGTTACGTGTGTCAGAACGTTGTACAACGCAAAGGCACGTTATACAACGCAAGGGGGCAAAAATCAAACGGTAACTGACACATGTCAGAAGCGTTACACGACGCAGAGGAACATTACACAACGCATGATTTAATTTGCCAAAAATCAAGAAGGTGTCCTAACGAGTCAGAGATTTTGAACTAAAGTGTTGTACGACGCAAAGGCACGCGTTGTATGACGCAAAGGTAAGGAATCAAAGCGGAACTGCTATGCCAGCTTTTGTACAACGTAGTGAGGAGTTGTACAACGCTCTGGTCTTGCGTTACACAACGTTGCAGAGCGTTGTGTGGTGCAAGAATCAGCTTTCAGAAAATGATGGAACTACACTTGCGTTGTGTGACGCTATATTGCGTTATATGACGTAAAGGTCCTCAAAATTGGTTTTTGCTGGTTTCTTGAGCTTTTCTGCTATCTAGACCATTTCAAGGATAAAAGAGGACTAAAGTATACCTTCTATCCTAGTCTAAGCTAGTCTACAAGCTCCCTAAAGACTTGATCTTGATATTGCAATAATCTTTTATCCACGTCTTCATAAATTGCATCTTCTTCCTATAAATTCCTATAAAACTCAAAGAAGATTGTTAAATGCCAAATGATATTGTTTTGTAATCGACAAACTGAGAGTAGTTGAGTACAACAATATAGAATTGCATCGCCTATTAAATTTAACAAGATCAACTGTTTTGATCATCATTTGAATTTTCATTCTAAAATATTAATAAAAGATAAAATTATGACATTTTATAGCGCCAAAAAGTACCGAATCTAGTTCTTTTTAAAAAATACTACCGTGGAGTGCTTTCATCATTGACTGATCAATGATGGATGCAC
The DNA here is from genome assembly GCA_027725995.1 of Rhynchospora tenuis. Taxonomy (NCBI): domain Eukaryota; kingdom Viridiplantae; phylum Streptophyta; class Magnoliopsida; order Poales; family Cyperaceae; genus Rhynchospora; species Rhynchospora tenuis. The sequence goes on from CM050888.1 coordinate 54,550,201, forward strand.
TGTGATTAATATCAAAATTCATCAAAAATGGTGCGATCTGTTAATCTTAACCGTCGAAATTAGATCAAATGGTTACGAATGAAAGTACTGCATTGTAGTTTTTAGACACTGCAGAGATGCTGGTCCCAAAAGTACTTTCACTATAACATTTCTATTTTTATAGATTATCTTCCTTATAACCTTATTTGATGCATCATTTTGTTCTAACTCCGTTCTGTTTGTGCATTCTCGCTGATAGTGCAAGAACAATTAATTAAATGGATTGCAACGAAGAACAATTAATTAATTATATCGTGAGTAGCATGACAAGTTAAAAAACAAGTTGTGTGTTTGTGATGCTGATCTTTTATATTTCATTTAGCAGAGAAATAACATGACGCTATTGATTGTTATTTTTGATAGACATATATTTGTTCCTGTAATTTTTTTTTTTAAAAAAATTATATCTTGCTGCGTGAAAAAAAGGATAGCTTAGGCCTTAGAATTAGATACATAAACATTTCTTTATATTTTATGTTTTCTTCCGCATTTAATGCATCATTACATTTATTTTAATTCCCTTCTCTCTCTCTGCATCCTCGCTGGTAGTAGTGCAAGAAGAATTAATTTATTACATCGTGACTCACATGATGAGTTAATAAAATAATAAGTTGTTGTTGTGATGCATTATCTTTTAGTTATTATTATATTAAATTAACTAGAGAAATACGATGACTTTATCGATTGTTCTTTATATTAAATGTAAAATGTTCTCTCTTTTAATCCATAAAACTTTCTTATGAAAATTCATGTTAAACCCTTTAAATATGTTAGAATTTTATATTTGAACCCTATTTAAACTAGATTAGCTTCAAATTACAGCAAATCTTATAAACCATCTATTGAAACTTCAAATATATTTTAAATTTTGTTTTTTTTTGGATAAATATATTTTTAGTTGTCACAATTTTCAAATAAAATGTTATCTTCAATACTTTAAATAAAATGTCACAATTATTAAGCCGTCCGTCCATCCACATAAATAAATTAGCACACCCTGGTGCTGACCACTGTAGTCTGTTTAGACCGTCAGATCAGAATACAACAGTGCAGATTATAGTATCAACCTTTTTGTCTATTCAACTAATGAGGGGCCACAGTGTATCGGACCAGGATCCTCTGGACGTTTTTTTGAAACGTCCAGTGGACGTTTTTGATCGGAGCCGTTCGATTTAAATCAGACGGTTCATTTTTTCGGGCCAATATTTTTTTCGGGTGTGGTGGAATGCACGGGGCTCCCTTATAGCCGTTGAGATTAAATCAGACGGTCCAGATCCCAGCCGTCCACCAAACGTCCAGAGGATCTGATTCCACAGTGTATCCTTTTATATATCAAGCATCAATCATAATCCAATTTTTGTCCGGCGTGTAAATTTCTGTCCACTTCTCCGTTTTTCTTTCTTCTCCCTCTCTTCTTCCTTATTCGTTTTTTCCTCTAGCAGGGCCTGCCACGTGGCAGCAACTCCCGCGTTCCTGGCCTAGTATTTCTTACATGAAGTTGGTAGAAACAGTTCCACATGTCAGCATCAATGGCTTAATATTTAATAGCATTTCTCAACCTCACTTGTCATATCCGTTTGCTGGGTCTTTTTTTCTTATAACACTGAAAGAGAGTGACATGAAATAGAAAATAGGAAATTGTACTGGCTAGAAATATTAAAGAAGACTAACTACTGGTTCTCTCTCTCTCTCTCTCTCTCTACAATGGCAGGAGCAAGAGGGGGTTTGTTCTTGTTGGTTGGAGTTTTGTACTGTTTCATTGCACTGGAGAGAGCAGTTGGGTTGGAATTCACAAGGTCTGATTTCCCTTCTGATTTTGTCTTTGGCTCTGCTACCTCTTCTTATCAGGTTTTTATTTTTTCTACTCCTTTTCCGAATTTAATACATTTTTGAGCTAGCAATGTGTTAATTTGAATGTACCTTTTCTCATTACGCTCTTTTGTTATTTTAATTTAGTTTATAAATAATAACATAGTGATCCTAAGATCACACGGTTTTCAATAAAAAGAAATTCACCCCTACTGATGTGCAGTAGAAAACATGTCGGCTTTGATCCAAATATTTTTCACACGGGATTTCATTTCATTTGAATTGATTTCTCACGATTTCTTTGGATCTAATAAAATGAAAATTCCAACCAAATGACGCAAAAATCTGTTCATTTTGATAAAAAAAATTTCTAATGAAATGAAATAAAATCTCATGTAAAAAAAACAAAGATTTTGATCAAGGCCTTCAAGTAGTTTTAACACTAGGATCCTCAATAAGTAAATATTCACATTTTGTTGAAACTTTTGAGGCATTGATCTTTAGGTTCCATATTCAATAGATATAATAATTAAAGAGTTTTAATAGTAGGAACCTCAATGAAATAAATATTTACACTCGAGTGCTCCAGCTGCAAATTCCTGTTGTATTAACTTTTTTCTTGGTCTAAAGTACCACTTTTTATAGTATCCGTTTTTTACTTATTGACCCAATTGATATTTTTTTAACTCAATTTTAGGTTTGGCAATTTTATTCATTAAGCCCCTGGATCTTATTTATGTTTGTGTAGGTAGAGGGAGCTGCAGCTGAGGATGGGAGAAGCCCCTCCATCTGGGATACTTATGTTCATTCTGGTCTCTCCCCCCCCACCCCCCACCACCCCCCCCCCCCCCTCTCTCTCTCTCTCTCTCTCTCTCTAATGCACTACTTGTCAAATTGTCATAATGATGGTACGTTTGCATTACAGGAAGGATGCCAGACAACAGCACGGGTGATGTGGCTGCAGATGGATATCACAAATACAAGGTACAACGACATCGTCTTCTACATGGTATTGGTACATATGCTGGTAAAGGATGGAATTCATGTTATCAGGTCGTACAATTATAATATTATATTGGCATTAATGCTTGGTTGGCCTAAACTTGGTAAATAAAAAATTTGCATCACAAATAAAAAAAAAGTTTCTGAAAATTTTAAGGGAAAGATGGTACAATATTATGTCCTTACAAAATACATAGATTTATTGGCATGAAGTAATTTTTAGAATGCTCCTTAATGAATGTCAGGAAGATGTGAAGCTGATGGCAGATATGGGTCTAGAGGCATATAGATTCTCCATCTCTTGGTCAAGGCTTATTCCAGGTGCCTTTGCCTTTTATGTTTGCACATGTGTGGTGAAAGATTACTGTAAATTGGAATTAACCACCTGTTTGTAAAGAAAAAATTGCGCAAATTAACTTTGAGTTTCCGTTTATCTTTACCTTGTTTTATTATGCAGATGGAAGAGGAAAGGTTAATCCTAAAGCAGTGGAATACTACAACAACCTCATAGATGAGCTTGTCAAATATGGTATAGTATTTTCTATTTTGGAGAAAAAAAGAAGAAGAAGAATGAAGCAAACATGTACATATTTTGGAAAACAATTAGCAGCTAATTCATCTTGTTTGGGATGCAGGAATTGAAATTCATGTAATGCTTTATCAACTTGATTTACCCCAAGTACTTGAAGATGAGTACGAAGGCTGGTTGAGCTCTAAAATCATGTAATTTCTTGGCTCTATTTATGTGTTTATTTGCAAAACTAGTTACTCGTTTTTTTATTAAATGGGGAAGACTAGCAAGTCTTACATGCCCATTTATTCCTATGGGGCATTGAACCGTAACTGTTTGGAAGGGATCATAAATACCCAATACTTGAGCTACCGAGCAGAAGATAGAAAGCGAGACTTAATATGTAAAGTAAGAAATAGAAAAACATGAGGGCCCTTTTGAGTACAGTGCAAAATGTGAGAAACTGTGTATGTTAGTCGAACAGTTACTTAACCTTGTGTCTCTTTCAATTTCTTTATTTGGTTGTGATTGTACCTATGATAATGAGCACTGTGAAATGCCCCTTTGGTTGAAATTTGCCACACTGCTCTAGATATAATCTAAAAAAAATAATAATAAAAAAAATCAAAACAACAACTCTATATTTGCAGAAAATCCATAGCAGCACTAACCCTTAAGCCATCTCCCATCATTTACATGACTCAGCTGCATAATACTTGCATTAACTAATTGCACATAAATAATTCTGCCAGCATTGTAATTGCAGAAACTAATTGTACATAAAGCAGCACAGCAACAACACTGCACAATCATTAAAAAAAAAAAACCCAGAAAAAGAAAGTGACCGAAATGCCCCTGCTCCATCAGGCTAGCCCTGGAATGGGCGTAGTACCAGCATGGCTTGACCATCCCTTTACCAGATTGGTGCTCCCTCTATCAGCTGGAACCACCATCTGTGATACATTTTCTGGCACCAAGTGATGAAACATCTACTTGGTTTGATAAATTATAGTCCTTCCTTATTCTGGTTCTGTGACACAGCTTCATTACGTTAATTGCACAAGTTGAAGTAAACTAAGGTCATTGGGCTTAACTGAGGCCTCAAGCCCATGCTAAGTTTCAATATGGACCTTTGCTATATCTTCTGGTGTACTTAATCTTCTAACAAGTTACAACTCATGACGCGAACAGAGATGACTTCACAGCATATGCACATGTCTGTTTCAGAGAGTTCGGTGACCGGGTCAAGCATTGGACCACCTTGGCCGAGCCTAACATTATAGGCATTGGCAGTTATGACAGTGGCTTATGGCCTCCATCCCACTGTTCAAACCCATTTGGTGTCATCAATTGCACCATTGGGAATTCAACTGTCGAGCCCTACATTGTCGTTCACAACCTTCTATTATCTCATGCCTCTGTTTACAATCTTTACCGTGCTAAATACTATGTAAGTTTTTTCTTTTGGGTTTCTGAATAATTTTAAATGAACCCAAATCTGAACCTGGAACTAAGCTGAAGCATAGATTGATGCTTAGGGCTGGACACTGTCTGGTACCATATTGTACCAGGATGCACCAGTCTGTAGAAGACATATACTGCTCCACACATAATATAGAAGGATTTTACCTCTTGTATGCCAATCGGAAAAATTTGGCAGTTCCCTTTATGTACCTGCACATCTCTGCTACTGTTTATTCTAATTACATCTACACGCAGGAGTTGCAACGGGGAATGGTTGGGATAAATGTATACTCCTTTTGGTTCTACCCATTTTCTGACTCAAGTTCTGACAAAGTAGCTGCCAAAAGATACGGTGATTTCTTCATTGGTTGGTACGTAATTCCTTCTCTTCCAGTTTTGTTTCTTACTCTGACTTGCGGGTACCTATAATATTTTTATTTTGTTTGATTCAGTTTATTCGAATCTTTATGTGATAAAATCCTGTTGGCCAACCCAAGTGTAACACACTGTTTTTTTATATATATTTTTGTTATAGCACTGAAGTGATTTCAGCACTCCTAAACCTGTTTTTAATATCATTTATGATTATTGTTAGGTTGTCTCTGCATTGCTCAACAATTTAGGTTCTAGGGTTAAATTTGACAATTGAACTGATGAATAATTTCAAAAATAAGGAAGAATATCTCAACACATCCTGGTCCTTTTTTTTGAGACAAAGATGGGGTCAAGCCTCAAACATCCCCTCAGCTGGGTTTGAAGTCGTATGATGACTTCCATTTAAGAATGTCGATTTTTAGAGAGAGAGATGATAATTTAACATAAATATTCTGATCTCAATAGTACAATACAAGGAGTATTTAAAATACACAAATTATGTACCGTTGCCTAGCTACTAACTCTGACCCTAATTAATTACAAGATATTTACCTAAGAAATACTTCTTCATTTGCTCTAACGGCTATATGATTGATACATTTGATTGATATGCTGACTAGCTTTCTATTTTTGGTCAATGATGAGAACCTTCTGAGACCACCTTTTATTTCTTTTTCTGTGTTATTTCTCAACAAAGAAGCGTTGGTCTGAGTCACTAAACAATAAGACGGTTCTTATCCTAACCCGTATATCTCCTATTATATAGCCCTTATATGAAAATTCATTAATAGAAAAACGATACTTCAAAGTAAAAATAAAACGACAGAATTCTTGTTATTAATAATGGCACTCTTCCTAACAAGTATTGAAATTTCATATACAAAGGTGGTTTTTCGTGGAGATGCAATTTCTTGTGCCCAATATGCTACTTTGCATAATTTTTTTTATATATATAAGATATGGGTCAAGGCCTCCAACTTATTTCGAAATTAAATGTCACAAAAGATCCTAGCTGTGTTTTGAACCACAACCTCCTGTGAAAGTGAAAGTGCGTTGCTCTTTGGCACTTGACCAAGAGCCAGTTCTCTACTTTTCATAATTTAATTTAGTTTTCATCAATCAAAATCCACAATAATAGAGTTGATGATATTTTTGAAACTTTCTGAACACGTCATGCTAACTACTTGTAGGATCATAGATCCTGTAACTTCCGGAGACTACCCTTCAGTAATGAAGAAAATAGTGGGTTCAAGACTCCCAGCTTTTACCGAACAGGAATCTGAAAATCTCAAGGGTGCTTTTGATTTTATCGGCTTGAATCACTATACCTCTCTCTATATCAAGGATGACTCTAATAATACAAATTCTGGCCTGCGTGATTTTAATGCTGATACTTTCACAAAAATATCAAGTTAGTTCTTTTTTCCTCTTTCTGAATTTAATTTCCATTTTTCTTGTGAATGCATAATTGGAATGGATTGTTCATGTTAATATCTTATAATGCAGCTACCAACGATACAGAACCTGATGACCAGGTAATGCTCTCAGAAAATGCAGTTTTATTTTTAAATTATTTCAGTAAAATTTCTCTTTCCTGCTATAGTATTATTTTGCTATTTCATGAGAAGTAATTATTTGAGTTTTATTACAGTATGACCCTGATCCAAGTAATCTCGTGCCTGATCCAGATGGCTTGGAATATCTGCTAGAGTACTTAAAAACAACTTATGATAATCCTCCTTTATATATCCAGGAAAACGGTAAGTTCAATAAATACGACTTATGATAACTTTTATTAACTTTTTCAACTTTAAATATTTTTTTCCATGATGTCATCCATAAATTTTTATAATTAGGATTGGGATTGCCAAGTAACAGCACCTTAGTGGATAAAGCGCGTATCGACTATGTAAGCGGTTTTATAGGAAGCACTCTCACTGCTATCAGGTAATTACTTATATTCTTTTCCATCTCTGCTAATTTGGTCGGTGACAACTCAACATCAAAATATCATTCATGATCCTCATAATTGTGGTGGATCATTAGCACCCTTCAAGTTAATTTCTCCAGTAGAGCCAAGTTGCTTTATATATATATATATATTTTTTCCCCATTTAATAGTCAAAAGTAGGAGTAGTATTTTGACCTTCTTGTGATCGTTAAATTGGACAGCAGAACTTGAAATATAATTCATGTTTATGGATGTACATGTGATATTTCTGACATTAGATATGGGTATTTATGCAGGATTGTGAATGAATTTTATAATTTTTCTGTGACACACAAGAATGAAATTTGATTCTTAAAAAGCTCCTTTACAGTAATTACAAGCTGACCAATTATTGTGTGCCCTTTATTTCTGACAATATATTCTTAAATTTTCTTGTTTGAAGGAATGGTGCAAATGTAAGAGGATACTTCGTCTGGTCGTTCATAGACCTTTTTGAATACCTTGCGGGATATGAGACGACTTTCGGGCTATTCTCAGTTGATTTTGAGTCTGAAGAGAGAACCAGAACGCCAAAGCTGTCTGCTCATTGGTACACGGACTTCTTAAGAAATAATGGCACTATTTCAACAACGGATTTATCCTCAGTTGCTTTTTCTCCTTCACACTTGTTTGTTTCATAGATTTTGCTAGCAAGATTGGCTACTTATATTGTGAAATCTCTAATTTAAATATGTAAAAAAGAAACCCCTCCCTTCCTCTCTTTTATTCTTTCATAGAATGCCCGTAGGCAATTCTTGTATGTAATTTTGATTAGCTTAGAACTTGTATAATAATAAATTGTGAATTTAATTGTGTTAATATACAAATAGCCATTACTTTGCCCAAAAAAAAAGGCAAAAAAATAATAATTAAGCAACTTTATTTCCTTCTGAACATGGAAGAAGAAAATAATCAAGATATGATATGTGATGTTTTCTAATCGCAATCCTTAGATTCGAATTTATCAGGCTTTGCCACATATCAAAAAGGGTTAATATTATTGACAAGAGTGAAAAGGACAAATGCTCCAAAAATAAATAAATAAATAACAATGTATTGAATTTTAATTGTGGTAATCTACAAATAGCCACAATTATATTGCAAAAAAGAAGGCAAAAAAAATAATAATTAAGGCATTAAGCACTTTATTTCCTTCTGAACATGGAATAAGAAAATAATCAAGATATGATATGTGATGTTTTCTTAATCGCAATCCTTAGATTCGAATTTATCAGGCTTTGCAACATCTCAAAAAGGGTTTTATATTATTGACAAGAGTGAAAAGGACAAATGCTACCAAATAAATAAATAACTTTGTTTATATGATATTTATAGTCAAACAATTTATGTATCGCATTTTGTGGAAATTGAAAAGTAAATGGACACATATATTATGTAATTTGAAAATAATCATCTATGTTTAGTTTTATTGATGTTTGATCCAAGATCAAATAAATTTCAAATTACATTGAGAATCAGTTTTTGGTCTAGTGACAAACATCAATATATCTCTAGTGGAGGTTGCGAGTTGGAAACTCAATTGGAGAAGTCCTTTGTAACATTTAATTCCTAAATAAGTTAGAGGAATTTACCCATCTTATCTTAAAAGTCTCAAATTACATTAAATTTTATACACGATGTATACCAACGATAAAAATTTTGATTTTTAAGAAATCGCTAATTCGTATTTAATTTGTCCCAAAAGATTAAATCATCTGCATTGTTATTGTTGATGGACCGTCTTCTAACTCAAGAAAAAAAAAATCTAATACTGATATTTGTGACCCCTTTAGTACTTTATTAAACTGCAGCACATTTTGTTCTCTCAGTGCCATATTGCAAAGGCAATTTGGAAACAATCACACTTCGTATAAAAAAAACAAATATGAGTTAATTAAAACAACCAATTTGAGTTAAATAATAATTAAATTGCACATCGAACATCATAAAAAGAAACCAAATTTAACTTTTTGTAATATTTATTTTTACTATTTTTATCCAACAATTATTTTCTTTTCGAATTTTTTGCATATATCAAAGAAAATTGATTACTGTCATATGCAGTTTCATCACCGTTTGACATCACTTGAACACAATAAACATACTAAATAGATGAGGTGAATATATAAATGATCAAAGTGAACACATATAAACAAATAACTTCAGTAAAAAAATAAGTTGAATATGTATATAAAAATCTGAACAAGAGGTGACAAATTTTATTTGTTTGTATGTATTCACTTTGATTTTCTATATGTTCACATTGTCTATTTTATATGTTTACTTTGTTCAACAGATGGCAAGCGATGACAAAATTATAAATGATAGTTATCATTTCTCTTGAATCAACTGTTCAGACATGAAAAATTTTATTAATATTTTCAACCCAAAATCCTAATTACTAAAGCACGGTAAGAAAACTCTCTCTGTATATACATTCACAGAACTCCAATTAATTGAAAATTTATATAATTAATCCAGAATACCACTAATTTTATTCATAATTTATTTAATAAAATAAGATAACATAGAAAATATTATCAAATTGTCAATGTCACTCATTGTCCCACCACCAAAGTTCAAAACAACGTAGGACTCTGGAGCAAAGAAACAAAAATGTGTATGGTTTCGTATTTGTCAGGACATAGCATAAGTCGCCCGACTCAGGTTTTACCTGTCTCAGATATAGAAACTTATCCCAAACATCACAAAAATTACGTTACCTCACCTCAGTCACCTGGACGGTTGAGTTCTCTATGTTTTTTATAGAAAAATGATCCAATGCACTGAGCTTTCAACCTTGCATTAGCGGGCTGTGGCCGTGACCGAACACCGTCCTAATAAATCATACATTTAACCTGTAATATTTAACAATATATAATAGTATTATTCGAAAAAAAAACAATATATAATAGTAACATATGATCGGATGTTTTACTAACTGAGCAATTAAAGATATTCTGTGCCCGTTTCCACGAAGTTCTGATGTATTGGACAAAGTTATATTTATTAGCTACTCGCCACACGAAGTTTACAGGATTTAGATAATGCCTCAGAGCTTGCAAGATTTTTGTGGCAAAATTGTGTTTTCTTCCGTCCGGCTGAACCAGGGTATATGTGTTAACTACTAAAGCCACACGATAATTTGTACGGAATCCGACATATAAAGCTACAGAAGCATTCGGATTTTTTGGGCTGGGTGCGGTGCATTCTTTGGTGGGGTTTGTGCGATGTTAGCTTTTTGTTTGTTTTTTTTTTTTCCCCCACCAACTTTCCATTCGTTACACGGTAACACGGTTGGCCATAAATGGGGTCCGCAGAGAAAATTAAAGTTGATTTGGAAAGGTAAAAAGCTAGCGAGACGAATCTAGTGTACATAAGCACTCTAAAAAAAAAAAAAGAAAGAATAGTGTACATAAGCTAGCGAGACGAATCTAGTGTACATAAAAATTTTTTTAAAAAAAAAACATCTAAAAAGTCCTCACGGGAAGGAGACAAATTGCCACCTTTCTCCATTCTTCTCAGAGAAGAGAAACTGATACACGGCACAACCGCAAAGCCAACAATCTCTTTCTTTTGTTGTGTTTTGTGGAATTTGATTAAAAGTCTTACAGATATAGTGTGGTGATGGTTTTTTATTGACATGCGCTTTCTTTAATTACATTATCACATACTGTGTTGCTGCCATAACGCTAGTAGTAGCTCCTTGACCGTCGTGTCATTTCTCATATCCTTGCGTCACCTGGCCTTTTAGCTCTCTATAAAAATAAAAATTAATTCTATTATAGCATGGGTGTGCGTTGAAAAAGTTTTTAGTAATTTCTTCATCTCTCTCACGGTTAAAAGATGGAAATGGGAAGGAGAGAGCGGTATGTCTTCCAAGTGCTGTGCTGCTTGTTTGTACTAGGAATAGGAAGAGCCGTTGGATTGGATTATTCACGGTCTGATTTCCCTTCTGATTTCGTCTTTGGTTCTGCCACCTCCGCTTATCAGGTGCACTTCCAAGTTACAATTAACTCATGTTTGGTTATAATTATCTTCATCTTTATTTTCATGTTTGAGTATGATAATTTAGCTAGTGTTATGTTTTCATCGGTCAATAAGTCTGGTGTACATTTATTAATTATTATGGGTGCCATTATACCCAGTTTTTTTTTTTTTTAGGAAACTAAGATATTATCGTAGCTATTTCACAGTTAACGACGGCATAAAAATTGAAAATAAAAAGATATGTAAGAAATGAAAATTTTGATTAAAAAAATCTAAATCATATTTATTCCACCAAGTTTTCCTATTTTTTTTTCAGAATTTTTAAATAAATCTAATTGTGAATATAACTTATTGGTTTTTAGAGGATTTATATTGCTAACCTTAAAATTTATTGTGGTGAATACATAGGTAGAGGGGGCTGCACACGAAGATTTTAGGAGTGACAGCATTTGGGATAAATTTACCCATTCAGGTATATATATATATATATTTTCTAAATTTTATCTCGGTGACATCTTCACTCAGGAAACTTAAGCGTGGTAGCTAGGATTGCACAAAATTAATATACTTTCTCTCTTAAGTATAAATCCATTTTAATGGAAGGTTGTAACATCTGTAATTTTGTTTTTGATTTAATCCACATAGGACTAGGGAACCTTCAGAATAATAATAATAATAATAAATATAAAATAATCTATTTGTACTTTGTAATTCAGGAAAAATGCCGGACAAAAGTACAGGTGATGTGGCTGCGGATGGGTACCACAAATATAAGGTATATTATTTTGCTATTCAAGAGTTATCATGTCATTAACTCATTTTTTTTTTAAGAAAAAGAAGTATCATGTCATATACTTGTGGGCTTTTTTTTAGGTTTCATGACAGTCCGTCCGAAATTAGCCCACCTAGTTTATTACTCATGAAATGTTGGGTCTTTGTCTTTCATTATATGATTCTCTCCAATTGCATGGTGATCCTGTCTAGCTCGTTTCTTGTTCTCTCTGAGCATATTTATTTTTTATTTTTAATTTACAGAGATTTGTTTGTGCGTATAGTTAGTTTGAACTCGTATGTGTATAGTAGTCATTAAATTGTGTATTTATGGTAGGCGATGACCTTGAATCACACGAAAAGCTTGATGAATTGTCTCTGAGACTGAGAGTGCCATCACAAGAAATTGAAACTGTGTCATAGGCATGTTACGATGGAACACCTATAATACGTACGTGTGGGTACAGTACCTAAAGGATAGCATCTTTTTGTATGAAACCCACTAAGTACTGATACTACCAAGGTATTTATCGTGCTCAGTTGCCTAAATTAAACACCCACAAAAGATAATAACAGGGAAAAAGTTGGGTGCTGACTTTATGATTCTTTGGTTTATTTTTTGGATTAACAACACGCTTGCAAATTTCAGGAAGATGTAAAGCTTATGGCAGATGTTGGTCTAGAGGCATATCGGTTCTCCATATCCTGGTCAAGGCTCATCTTTGGTACTCTTGAAAAAATTTATACAAAATCATTTGCATAATTTTAATATGTTTCCGGTCGCACCATCAAGCTTTATATGCCATTGGAATTGCTACCTCTATGTAACATACAAACAATCAAAACCGCTTTTGGGATGTTAATGTCATTTTTTATTTATTTTTCATTGCGTAGTTGAAACAGGAGAGGTTAATCCTAAAGGATTGGAATACTATAACAATCTCATAGATGAGCTCCTAAAATATGGTATATCAAAAAGAAAATAATACTAAGCAAATGATAAGTTACTTGGTCTTTCTTGAACTCAAGAGTCCTTACTTTTACATTAAGCAGGAATTCAAGTTCATGTAATGCTATACCAACTTGATATACCCCAAATATTAGAGGATAAGTATCAAGGCTGGCTGAGCCCCAAAATCATGTAAGATATCTGTTTCTTTTAAATGTCTTCATATTTCTGCACAAAAATTTGTAAAGAGGGCTTAACTAAAATGATCTGAGATCAAATGGAGTGTAAATTAAGGTGCAGAACTGCTGAACTGGATATTTACAGGGACATAATCAGGCTTTACCAACTTCACCAATCACCACAAGTGTGGGCTAACAGCAACCAATAAAACATAATCAGGCTGATTATAACCATATGTGTTTTACATATTTCTGAAATGCTTCTAATCTTTAATCTTACCTTGTCGAAATATGATATTTACAGAGACGACTTCACAGCTTATGCAGATGTCTGTTTTCAAGAGTTTGGTGACCGGGTCAAATACTGGACAACCATGGCAGAACCCAACATTATAAGCATTACTGGTTATGACCAAGGCAGCTGGCCACCATCACGTTGTTCAAATCCATTTGGTATCATTAATTGCACCATTGGGAATTCTACTATTGAGCCATACATTGTCATGCACAACCTCCTCTTGGCCCATGCCTCGGTGTACAATCTCTATCGCACTAAATATTATGTGAGCTTTTATCCTCTTCATCTTTCCCTTTTCGTAAGTTGCTCAGGGTCAATAATCTAATTCAGAATGTAATTGGGTCTGACTTAAGCTATGCAATACCCAACTTGGACCAGCTAAACCAGTCACATCAGCTCTAATAGAGTAAGTTAAAATGGCCATACTAAATTGTAGAAATACCATGTCAGTCTTAGGGGATTTACACCTTTTGGCTGTACTTTCTCTCTTTTAATGTATTTTGATGTAACAATTGGAGATCAGACTGACAAATTTTTTTTCTTTTATTAGTTAAAACACTTTTAAGATTACATTCTTGCCCTGTAGGATTGGGTTGTGCCTGCTAACACAATTCTATGATAAACTCTCAAATTTGGTCACCTTCTTTGGGGTCTTTTTATAAGCCCAGAAACACCAATGCTAGTATGACTAATGCTTAACCCAAGATTCACAGTTTCCATAATAGTACCGGTTTAGCTCAGTACCTCTGTGGTCCAGCATGAAGTGGATCACCACTGAAATTTATACCTATTAGTACTATACATTCTAGTACCATTAATGCTAATAACCTTTCTACACATGCAGGAAGTGCAAAAGGGAATTGTAGGAATCAATGTTTACACATTTGGGCTTTGCCCATTTTCAGACTCAGATGCTGACAAAAAAGCTGTCCAAAGATTTCGTGATTTTTTAATTGGTTGGTATGTGATTGTAATTTGATCCTTTTAACTTCTCATTAGTTTATAGACACCAAGGGTCTAGCCCAAACACTGCAGTGTGTTTATCTGTTTTGGTAGTGAGTACCAAATTGAGAAGTCCTTATGTTCTTAATTAGCTACTTTTGTAGCTGTTCTTAATTTGTCTTCTTCTTGATTGACAATTTAGGCTAACAACAAAATTGATTCAAACGAGGTAAACTTAATAAAAGTAAAGAATCTTTACGTGTTCAAAACAAATATCAGATATAAGGGAATACTCTTTTGCAGAAGTAAGAACTTTTACAGAGAGACGAACATTTAAATTTAAGTTATTTAACAAATGTGATTGGTAATATTTTGCTCTGAGATATACTACAGTTATCATGATTAAAGGAACCTTTCATAGTTATGGGCAACTTCACTTCTTCATTCTACTAAATAAGAAAAACCTCTCACATCTAGTTGTCTATTTTATCACTCTGCATAAAAAAAATTTTCATGTAACATCAGGATTATAGATCCTTTAGCTTTTGGAGACTACCCTTCAATAATGAAGAAAATAGTGGGTTCGAGGCTACCAGCCTTCACAAAAGGACAGTCTAAAAGGATGAAGGGTTCTTTTGATTTTATTGGTTTAAACCACTATATTACCCTTTATGTCATGGATTACTCGAACAAAACAAATTCTGGCCCACGTGACTATGCTGCTGATACAATGGTGCAAACTTCGGGTTAGTTTTTCCATTTTATTAGCCATTCCTTTCTTAAAGAGTGATTTTTGGGAAAGATGTGTGTTTTGTTGATATTTGCTTTTATGCAGGTAGCAAAAATGTAACACCAGGTGGTCAGGTACTTCGTTTAGAAATTTGGGTGCTTTGATAGTTAAAATACAGCTTAATTTGCTTTTATTCCAACATATATTTTTGAATTTTGGAGTGTGTGATTCTCACAATTTGATTTCAGTATACTCCAGATATGAAAAATGTGGTACCAGATCCTGATGGATTGCGATATACACTTGAATATCTAAAAGAAGCTTACAACAATCCTCCTATATATGTCCAAGAAAACGGTAAGTTCTACTTAGTACAGAACTACATATTCTCTGAATTATAAGATATAAATTCCTGTATTTTATAAAGCAGATTTGATTACTTAATTTTTTTTTCTTCTGTATATTTACAATTTGGTCGAGGATTGGCATGGAACAGTAGTCTAGAAGATACAGAGAGGATCGAGTACGTCAGCAGTTTCATTGGGGGCACCCTTCATGCTATCAGGTATCTAGAACCTTCTCCTTAACAATGCACCTAAGAGTAACAATATGAGACTCAATTCTGTCATTTATTCTAAATTAATGTGACCAACTTACTGCTCTCTTATTCATCCTTGTTGATTGATATACAAGAAATATCTTGTTCGTCCTTATTGAATTGAATCTTGATAACTATCATTTACATATTTCATTGTGGTACATGTGATATTTCCTATTTCTAATTAGGGAATGCATGATGTTTCTGGTCTTGTAATTACTTAATATGACCTTTATATTTAAGTATTTAAGCATCAGCCCATACCATTCAACCACTAGCTAATATGTTAGTCTGAATTCGATCATAATTAATCAGAGCCGTATTTTGTATCGAGTATTTTGATAGAACAGCATTTCACCTTTAATTTAACCCAAAATGCTAATGATGTGTTCTTCCAATTTCTTTGAAATTAAGGAATGGCGTTGATGTAAGAGGATACTTCTTATGGTCATTCATAGATCTCTTTGAATTCTTGGGCGGATATGAAACAACTTTCGGCTTATTCTGGGTAGATTTTGATTCTGAAGAGAAAACAAGAAGGCCGAAGCTCTCAGCTCATTGGTACTCAAATTTCATGAGGAATAGAAGCACAAATTCAATATTGGCCTTGCCAAATAGAAAATATCAGGCAGAACAATAATTTTAGTTATAGGCGAATTTCTTAATTAATATAGATTAGATATTAGCATCGGATCCTCAAAATGCTATAGATTCAATAATTCTATTTTGTAAAATAGGAAAACATAACAAGACGAAAATGATGGAATAATAAAATAAATTATTATGTTTCCGGTGTTGATTGTCTTATGGCATGAATGTTGTACAATTCTACTTGCATAATTTCTTTACAATTAAGGTAATTGATATAAGACTGTATGCTCATTCGTATCCTATCCGAAACACAATTTTTTTTTAACAAAATTAAATAATAATGTGAATAGTTATTTATTTGTGTACAGCTACCGTTCAAAATCAAAATGAAATTTGCAAACTGCAAGAAAGAAAAATTAAAATAAACCAAAACAAGGGAAGCGACGTACTTTGACTGTACGAAGCCAGTCATTGGATCCTAAATAGTAAATGGTCTTTTTATATTTTGGATAAATATCTTTGAGGGTCAGCTCTCAAGATATATTATATAATGTTTATGTTGTCAAAAAAGATTGGAACTCTTAATTGCCTGAGAGTACATAACGACACAACCTAGATTTCGGTCTGATTATATTAGATTGAAATTGTATCTCTATTACGCTCGATCTAGTCTTCTCGTATTATTAGTCTGATTCAGCTGATACAGGATAAGACCTTTTTCTTTTTTCCCCCTTTTGGCATTTACCTATTTATTAAATATTCCTTTTGTTACTATGCACTACCAATAAATAAGCTAAGATTATATAAAACCAAAAATTGGATCTATACAGAAAAATACTGAATGAGCCCTACAAATTGCCCTTGCTTTCTCAATAGTCTTTGTAGCAAGCTTCCTCTTATTCATCTCCGCATTTTGTAGCACCTCCTCAGTACCTGCATCATGAAATGCACTTCTTTAGTGCCAAAATCACGATTAACAAGAAACCAATTTGTTTTTGGTTTTAATTTCCATAAAAAAAAGTCAGTTAGGCATTTCGTCGAACACTGCATGTGCGGTAAAAAAATACCTGTAGGATATGTAAGATGTTTGATCCACCAACATATAAAACCATACATATCATTCAAATACCATGCGTCGTGTTAAATTAAAAGCTCAACAACCACTCGAGCTCACAAGTTACATTATTAGGGACAACCACTCGACCTCACAAGCCTAAGTGTGTCAAGCTCAAGAAAAGGAAAACATTTATTGGAACTAAGAGAAGAAGCACATTTTGTCTTTTTGTGTAATTGTGTTATAAACCAGCGTCAAGCTCTAATGTGGTGATAATATGATTGTCCCCACATTTTTCCAACTGCCCAATTAAACGATCTCGCAATAAAAAGGTTACAAACAAGTTTCTAGTTCTATACAGAGAACATTGATTATCTATTTTTTTTTTATCAAAAACATATGCAAGAGTTAAAATAGGTAGTTATCTAAGTTAAGAATCAATTTGATCTATTGATAAACAACAACGCGCTTTTAATGGAGGTCGCAAATTCAAAATCTGAATAAAATTCTTTGTGATATTTACAGTACTTGATCCATTGATTTATTTATTTTATTATTTATTTCACCCATCCCTCAGATGCACTCATCTATTCTCACCAGCCATATGATCACTCCTCAGGTCAAGGACATTTTTGCCATTACTTATTTTGTGGTATGGAGGGAAAGGTGTGCAAGAGTATTCAAGGACGTTGAAAAGCACCACAAATAGGGATGTCAAACGTTAAAAAACGGAACGGAATGACTCCATTTCGTTTTCGTTCCGTTCCAGTGAACGAAACAGAAAATCATTTCGTTTTCGTTCCGTTTTCCTTAAAAGGAACGAAAATTCCGTTCCGTTTCGATTTTACATTGATTTTTCATGGAATATTGCTGAAACGGAATGAAATATTGTTCCGTTCCGTTCCGTTTCTCAAAAACGAAATCAAAAATCCATCCGTTTCCGTTCCGTTTCGGACGGAACGGAATGAAAACGTCCGAAACGGAGAGGAATTGACAGCGCTAACCACAATGAGTTGATTCAGGAAATTCTCGTCGAGTGGTTGGCTCTGAAATAGTCATTTTTTTTTTTTAATTTTGGTTTCGTTTCTGTTTAGCTTCTGGCTAAATGTAATTGTACAAACTTAATATTTTATTTATATAAAAAAGGTGAGGGCTAGACCCCCATTTTTTCTTAAAAAAAAATTTATCTTTCAAAAATATAGTTATAGCGTTGAACCTTTCATTAGAGGCCGCTGTAGCTGGGGCGTGGCCTTAAATCATCGAACATCTAATATCTAAGGTATTCTGTAGTTTTCTTCACGAACTTTTTATGTAATGGACAAACGTAGTATTTACTCGTCACAGGAAATTTACTGGATTAAAACAATGTCTCTGAGCTTGTAAGTTTTCATTTGTAGCAGAATTGTGTTTTCCTCTGTCCGGATGAACCAAGTTGAACGTAGGCCAACTATCAAAGCCACACGATAATTTATGTGGGACCCGACACATAAATTCACAGATGCAAGCTTAAAGTAGCGCGCGCGCGTTGGGGTAATTTAATAGATTCTTTTGGCTGGCTGTGGACCTGTGGTGCATTCTTTCGTGGGGGCGTGGTGCGAAAACTTGAGATGTTACTTTTTTAATGTTTTTCTTCAGCTTTTCATTTGTTACACAGTTGACTATAACGGGTGTCCACAGAGAATAATAAAAATAATTAAGAAAGGTAAAAGTCTTTTTAGACGAATCTCGTGTACATATAATGATATAAAACAAAAAAAAGTTTATAAAGTCCTGATGGGAAGGAGACAAACTGCCACCCTTCACCATTTTTCTCAGAGAAGAGAAACTGATACACGGCACAACCGCAACCTCAACAATCTGTCAATCCCTTCTATTGTCGTTTTTGTGGAAGTTTGATCAATATCCTTACAGATATGGTGTGGAAATGGTTTTTTATTTATGTGTTTTTTTTTTTTAATTTTTTACAATTATATTATCACAAGCAACTGCTGCAACCATGCTAGTAGTTTTTTTTTTTTTAGTTTCCATGTTTGTCGCTGTCATTGCTCAGACTTTCCTCTGACTTTTTTTTTTTTTTTTTTTTGTTCTCCATAAAATCTGCTATTATTTATAGCATGGGAGTGCGCTTATAGGAGAATTTCTTCTTCTTTTTCTCTCTCACTAGAGAATGGTGGAAATGGGAAAGAGAGAGCGCTCTTTGGTTGGAGTTCTGTGCTGCTTCTTGTTGCTAGGAATAGGAAGAGCCGTTGGATTGGAATTGGAATTTACACGCTCTGATTTCCCTTCTGATTTCGTCTTTGGTTCTGCCACCTCTGCTTATCAGGTACACTTGCTACTCTTGTTTGGCTATTATTTGCTTCTTTATTGTATTCAATATGGTGTTTTGCTTTCATTTGAAAAAAATAGCTGTTTGCATGCATGTACCAACAGCTTTTTCTATCGGTGAGGAGGTTTAGCATGAAAAATATTTTTATCAATTTAAATTTGGGTGCCATATATTATACCCTATTTTTCTTTGTTGGAAATTAAACTAATAAGTTAACAACCATATTTATTTCACAATGACCACATAAAAACTATTATTAAAATAAATAAGATAAAATTCTTAATGCAAAAGAATTATATTTTTATAAATAATTAAAAGATTATTAAATTGAATTTTTAATAAAATTATGTTAACCATATTTATACCACAAAAAAATTATTTATGAATGAAATTTATTGTATTTTAGAGGATTTTTATTGCTAAGCTGAAGGTTATTGTTGTGAACACATAGGTAGAAGGGGCTGCACACGAAGATTTTAGGAGTGACAGCATTTGGGATAAGTATACCCATTCAAGTATATCTTTGTACTCTTATCTCTTTGACATCTACATTTAGAGAAAATTTTAACTCGGTAGGCAAACACAAATTAAATATGTTTTCTCTTTCATGTATAAATCCATTTTAATGGTAACTTGTAATGTGTAATTTTGTTCTTGATTTAATCCACATAGGCCTAAGGACGTTTCTTAAAAATAATAAAGAAACTAACATAAATAATACATTTGTAATTCAGGAATGATGCCAGGAAAAAGTACAGGTGATGTTGCTGCGGATGGGTATCACAAATATAAGGTATATTGCCTAATTAAGGGCTTTAAATACCAAAAAAATTTATAAAATATAATAATAATTATCATGTCATATACGGTTAGACCTCTGGGCTTTTCTTAGGCTTTTGCCAGTCCGGCCCAAATTAGCCCACCTGGTTATTACTGATAAAATGTCGGATCTTTCATTACGAGTCGATGACTCTCCTATTGTATATTTGTATGGTGCTCCCTGCTCCTGGTGTGTTTCGTTTCTTGCTCTCTTTGAGCATATTTATTTTTATTTTTAATTTGAAGGGTTTTTTTTTTGGTGCGTATAATTAGTTTGGAATTGCATGCGTGTAGTATTTAAATTGTATGTTTATGGTGAGCGATGGTCTTGAATGCACACGAAGTGCTTGATGAATTGCCTCTTAGAGTGCCACCACAAGGCATTGAAACTGTTTCATTGACATGTCGTACATGGAGCAACCATGGTATTTATAGGTACAGTTCCTAAAGGTTAGCATTGTTTTATACACATCCATAAGTACTGATACTATCGAGAACTATGTCGTGCACACTGTGCAGTTGCCTGAATTAAACACCCACAAAAGATGATTACGGGAGTAAAGTGGCTGCCAGCATAGTAATTCTTTGGGTTATTATTCTGCTTTGTTTCAAATTTCAGGAAGATGTCAAGCTGATGGCAGATGTGGGTCTAGAGGCATATCGGTTCTCCATATCCTGGTCTAGGCTCATCTTTGGTACCCATGAAAAGAAATCATAAAAAATGTTTCATAATTATAATATATTTCTGATTGCACCATCAAGTTCTATATGCAATTGCAATTGATACTTGTATGTAAAATACAAAGCATCAAACATCTTATGGGATGCTAAAGGCATTTTTTTTTTATTTTCATTGCGTAGTTGAAACTGGGGAGGTTAATCCTAAAGGAGTAGAATACTACAACAATCTGATAAATGAGCTCCTAAAACGCGGTAAATTATAATAAAATAATACTAAACAAATTGAAAGTAATTTGATCTTTTCTAAGCTCAGAATCTTTCAATAAAAAGCAGGAATTCAAGTTCATGTAATGCTTTACCAGCTTGACCTCCCTCAAAGTCTAGAGGATAAGTACCAAGGCTGGTTGAGCCCTAAAATTATGTAAGATCTCTATTTATTTAAATTTTTTTTTCTGTTTTTCTTTTCACGACTGTTAAAAAAGAAGGCTAAACTAAAATGTCATTTCCACATTGAATAAAGTTGAATGCAAAATGGAATAAATATTTTTTTGAGGGCCTGTCAGTGAAATGCCACCGCCAAAATAGAATAAAATTGAACGCAGATGTTGAAATTAAAAGCAGAATGTCATTTTGCCATGTGTAATTTTTTAAACCTTTTGCAAAAATGATTTGGGTTACTACTTACTATTAACAAATAAACTTTTTTTTTAGAAAATTTGACAGTGGCTGTCAAATGAATAAACAAATAAACTTTATCAGCTCAAATTTTGAAGAGAAACTAGTTGGCCAACAGGATGCTCGATCAAGGGTCTGCCACCTGACCAACATAAAATAATTTTTTCCCATTAATATTCTCGCATATGGTTGGTCGGTGAACTTCACCACAAGTGTTGGCAAACAGCAACCAATGAACACATAAGAACCAAATTATTTTAATTAAAATATCTTTTCTGAACTGCTCTGCTCTCTAACCTCTAATCATACCTTATTAAAATATGATATTTACAGAGACGACTTCACAGCTTATGCTGATGTCTGTTTTCGAGAGTTTGGTGACAGGGTCAAGTACTGGACAACCATGGCACAACCCAACATTATTAGCATTGCCGGTTATGACCAAGGCAGCTGGCCACCGTCCCACTGTTCAAATCCATTTGGTGTCATAAATTGCACCATTGGTAATTCTACTGTTGAGCCTTACATTGTCATGCACAACCTCCTCCTGGCTCATGCCTCCGTGTACAATCTCTATCACACTAAATACTATGTGAGCTTTTATATTCTTCAATGTTCCTTCTTTTCTAAAGAAAGAAATGCGCAGTGTGTATATCGAATTCAGAATGTAATTGGGTTTGACTTTAAGTAATGCCGTTCCCAGCTTGGAGCAGCTAATTAGTCACATTAGTTCTAAAACATCAAGTTCAAATAGCAAACCAAGTTACCAAATTGTAGAAATGCCATGTCATATTAGGGTTTTGATGTTTCTTGGTTGTATTTCTTCCTTTTTGTGTTTAAATGTAACAATTGAGGACAGACTGATAATGTTTTTTTTTGCTTTAGTTAAGAAACTATTAATATGAGATTATTTAACTATAGGATTGGGTTGTGCCTGCTAACATAATTCTGTGATAAACTCTCGAATTTGGTCACCTTCTTTGGGACCCATCCATATTCCCAGAAACACCAACACCAGTGTGACTAATGTTTAACCCAAGATTCACTGGTTCCATAGTTGTATCGGTTTGGATCTGTACCAGTGTGCTCCAGCTTGAAGAAGAGCACCACTGCAATTTATACCTGCAAGTTAGTACTATACATTTGTGGTAACAGGAATGCTGACGGCCTTTATACACATGAAGGAAGTGCAAAAGGGGATGCTAGGAATCAATGTTTATACCTTGGGGTTTCGCCCGTTTTCAGACTCAGCTGCTGATGAAAAAGCTGTCCTCAGATTTCGTGATTTTTTTATTGGTTGGTATGTGACTATAATAGATCCTTTAAACTTTTCATTATACATACCAAATTGAGATGTCCTTGTGTTCTTAGTTTCTCTTCTAGCTATATTAGTTTATCTTCTTCTTGATTGACAATTTAAGGCTAACACTAAATATGATTTAAACGGAGGTAAAATCAATAGAAATAAAGCATTTAAATTAAAATCACATATAAGTGCATGCTCATTTATAGAAGTATAAACTTTTACAAAGAGGAACATTTAAATTTAACAAATGTGATTGATAGTGTTTTTACTCTCATCATGATTAGAGGAACCTTTCATAGTAATTCACACTTGCATAGCTTTACTTCTTCATTCCACTAAATAAAGTTTAATCTCTCATATCTAGTTGTCTATTTTATCAATCTTCATAATATAATTTTATATGCAACAATCAGGATTTTAGATCCTTTGGCTTTTGGAGACTACCCTTCAATAATGAAGAAAATAGTAGGTTCAAGGCTACCAGCCTTCACGAAAGGACAATCTAAAAGGTTGAAGGGTTCTTTTGATTTTATTGGCTTAAATCATTATATTACCCTTTATGTCATGGATGACTCTGACAATACAAATTCTGTCCCACGTGACTACACTGCCGATATAATGGTGCGAACTTCGGGTTAGTTCTTCCTTTTTTTAGCCATTCGCTTCTGAAAGAATGATTTCTGGGAAAGATGTGAGTTATGTTGATAACTTTTATTTTATGCAGGTAGCAAAAATGAGACACCGCATGTACAGGTACTCTTAGAAACTTGGGGTGGTTTGATAGTTGAATATAATAGCTTAATTTGTTCTTATCCGGACATATGTTTTTGAATTTTTAGTGTGTAATTTCACAATTTGATTTCAGCTTACTACAGTTTTGAGAAACGTGGTACCTGATCCTGATGGCTTGCAATATTTACTCGAGTATCTAAAAGAATATTACAACAATCCTCCAATATATATCCAAGAAAATGGTATGTTCTCCTTTATAAGATTTAAATAAACTTCACATTCTGATTCACATAAAAAAAACTAGGTTCTTGTACCTTGTAATACAGATTTGATTAATTCTGTCTTTATGTATATTTACAATAAGGTCGAGGATTGGCATGGAAGAGCAGTCTAGAAGATACAGAGAGGATCGAGTATGTCAGCAGTTTCATTAGAGGCACTCTTCGTGCTATCAGGTAACTAGAACCTTCTCCTTTTTAAGCGGGAATACTGCCCCTAATTGAGTAAAAACATAAGACTGAATCCTATCATTCCTTCTAAAGTGACGAACTTACCACTCTCTTGCTCATTCTAGGTGACTTATATATAAAGGAGGGTTGTTGAATATCTTGCTCATCCTTATCAAAGTATCATTTTCATGTTTCATCATATGCATGATGTTTATGGTCTTGTAATTACTTTGCATGCCCTTTTATATTTAAGTATTTGAACATTACCGTTAAACCACTAGCCAATATGTTATTCTGAATTCCATTATAATAATCATAGCCATATTTTATATCAAGTATTGATAGACAACATTTCACCTTAAATCAAGCTCATAATGTTGATGATGTGTACTTCCAATTTCTTTGATATTAAGGAATGGCGTTGATGTAAGAGGATACTTCTTATGGTCATTCATAGATCTCTATGAATTCTTGGGGGGATATGAAACAACTTACGGCCTATTCTGGGTAGATTTTGATTCTGAAGAGAAAACAAGAAGGCCGAAGCTCTCAGCTCTATGGTACTCAAATTTCTTAAGAAATAAAAGCACAAATTCATTGTTGGCCTTGCCAAATAGTATGTATCAGGCAGCACAATAATTTTAGTTATAGGTGAATTTCTTATTTAATATAGATTAGATAGTAACATCGGTTGCTACAAAATGCTATAGATTCAATAATGGCATATTGTGAAAAGAAAAATATAAGTAACAATAGGGAAATAGTGGATAAACAAAATAAATTTGTTATGTGGAATGTGTTGATTGTCTTGTAGCATGAATGAATGATGTACATTTCTACTTGCGTCGTTTTTTTTCCCAATTAAGGTAATTGATATAATACTCTAATATCATTGTAGGCCAATCTAAACCACAATTTTTATGAGCAAAATCATTTACAAGCTTGAAAATTAAATGAAAGTACTAATATATGAAAAGTTTTTTATTTGGGCACAACAACTATTGAAATCAAAATGAAATTTGCAAATTTCAAGTAAGAAAAAGTAAAATAGACTAAAAAAGAGGAAAGCAACACACTTGACTGTACGAATATAGTCACGTTGGATTAAAAGCAGGAAATTGGCTTTGCATTTGTTTTTTTTTTTTTAGGAAAAATTGATCACGTACCCTCAAATCTTTTTTAATTGAATATTTATCCCTCAAATCTTTGAAATTGATCATATACCCCTCAAATCTTAATAAATAGGGATATATACCCTTTTCAGTTATTTTAATAACGTTTTGAATATTAAAATCTGATTGTTATTTCTTATGACAGAATTATTCCTGTCTTAATTTCTCTCATCTACCAACCCGAAAGATCTTTCATCTTCCTGTTGTCCAAGTGATATCAGGAAATAGAGATCTTCTCCGATATATGCTCTTTCCCATTCTAACTTTTTCCTAAATGGTATTATCGAGAATATATCCTTGCTCCTTGCTTTGCTGCTTTGAGCCTAATTTAATTTAGTGTAAACCTGTCTCATATATACAGCTTTAAGTATCCGTCAAGTCCATAAATTAATATGCAACTACACATATACAATACTACACTATTACTAGACTAAAATCGTTAGATTAAGACCGAAAAAGAGTACAATTATTTGCAGTTGTTTAATTAAATACAACTCAAAAAATAAAATAAAAATGAAAAATGGAAAAAGCTGCAATGATATAAGTACCGATTCATAAGGATAAGTATCCTTCATTAATTGTCTCACAAATTTGTAAACCTGAAGACATTATTTATCTAAAATGATCGCAGTTTTTTTTTTTTTAGCTGAACCCCAAAATTTTGTGTTAAGCCATTCATAATGGTACCAGATCGGGTCTTTTGTACTACTAAGGCGGCCCATGTACCATCAGGCATCCTAGCCAATAGACATAACAGTGTATGAATTTGCATTCTTTTGAGCAGACTGTTAGAAATTAAAATATTTTAACATAATAATATCTTAATCAATTACCCTAAGATCAAGTATTTCGTATAAAATAAAGTATTTCGTATAAAATAAATAAATCAATCATTAGTTTAGAACTTACAATTCTGTAGGGAAGACATCTTGATGCGGAAATTCAATCTTCCACTTTCTTTCTAACAACAAGATACTTGATGTCGATCCACTTAGTAGCACCGCTGGACTTGTTATTTTTTGAAAAGAAAACAGCAGCCTCGTTATCACAAAATAACGTGATTGGTCTCGCAATACTCTCAATCACTTGAAGTTCAGGTATGAAATTCTTCAACCAAACTGCTTGACCAGTAGCTTCAAAACACGCTACAAATTCTGCTTGCATAGTGGAAGATGCAACTAAGGACTGCTTGGCACTCTTCCATGAAATTGGTCCCCCTGCAAGCATGAATATGTATCCTGATGTGGATTTCCTTGTGTCTACACATCCAGCAAAGTCCGAATCTGAATAACCAATGACCTCAAGGCTATCGGACTTTCTGTAAGTAAGCATGTAGTCTTTAGTCCCTTGCAAATAGCGTAAAACTTTCTTAGCAGCTCGCCAATGATCCAAACCTGGATTGGATTGATATCGGCCTAGCATGCCAACGACAAACGCAATATCAGGACGTGTGCAGACTTGAGCATACATTAAGCTTCCAACAACCGAAGCATACTCATTATCTTCCATCTGCTTACGTTCTAATTCAGTTTTGGGACATTGAGACTTGCTGAATTTGTCACCTTTGAAAATAGGAGCAACACTTGGAGAACATTTTTGCATTTTGTAGCGCTTAAGCATTTTCTCAATATATGCCTTTTGTGATAAACCTAAGACCCCACGAGACCGATCACGGTGGATTTCAATGCCTATGACATAAGAGGCTTCACCAAGATCCTTCATTTCAAATTTCTTTGAAAGAAAACGTTTAGTCTCGTACAACATGTCTAAATCACTACTCGCTAATAAAATGTCATCCACATACAAAACGAGAATAATAAATCTGCTCCCACTAACCTTGAGATATATGCATTGATCAAAAGTGTTTTCTTTAAATCCAAATTCTGTTATGACCTCATCAAACTTGAGATACCACTGCCTTGAAGCTTGTTTTAACCCATAAATTGATCGTTTTAACCGGCAGCCCATATGTTCCTTGCCTTTGACAACAAAACCTTCAGGTTGTTTCATGTAAATTAAGGAATGCGGTTTTAACGTCCATTTGATGCAGCTCTAGATCATAATGAGCTACAAGAGCTAAAACAATTCTTAATGAATCTTTTCTTGAGACAGGAGAAAAAGTATTGTCATAATGTATACCTTCTTGTTGCGTAAATCCTTTAGCAACTAGTCGGGCCTTGTATCGTTCAATGTTACCATGAGAATCAGTTTTAGTTTTGTAAACCCATTTACATCCTACGGGTTTAACATCTTTTGGTAACTCAACAAGGTCCCAAACATCATTCTGTTGCATTGAGTTCATCTCATCGTTCATGGCTTCCAGCCACTGAGATGACTTAGCACTCTGCATGGCATCCTTAAAGGAAATAGGATCATCTCCATGACCTATATCGCCACCTTCTTCAGTAAGGTATACAACATAATCATCAGGTATTGCAGATTTTCGTTCTCTTTGCTACTTGCGCAAAGGCTCTTGTAGCAGCAAAGGTACTTCTTCATTGTTAGAAACATTAGTAACATTAGTACCTTTATTTAGTGATAACTGAGAAACAGAACTTGTAGCCTCCGAAATGACCGAAGTTGGGACATAAAATCGGTCTTCTTCATCGAGGTTTATAGTTCGTTTTTCATTACTCCCACTAATGTTGCCATTCTCAAAAAATACTGCATGCCGTGTCTCAACTATTCTAGTGGTATGTGATGGACAATAAAATCTAAAACCTTTGGACCTCTCTGGATAGCCTATGAAAGAACAACTAACGGTTTTTGGATCTAGTTTCTTAATGTGTGGATTGTAGACTTTTGCTTCAGCAGGACAGCCCCACACACGTAAGTATCCTAGTTGCGGTTTCCTCCCAGTCCACAATTCATAAGGTGTTGCTGGAACAGATTTACTAGGAACTCGATTGAGAACATGTGTGGCTGTTTTTAAAGCCTCCGACCACAAAAATTCTGGTAAAGTGGTATTACATATCATACTTCGTACCATATCCATTAATGTACGATTACGCCTTTCAGCCACTCCGTTTTGCCGAGGATCTCCCGGCATTGAGAACTGATGAACAATACCACATTCTTGAAGAAACAAAGCAAACGGACCTGGACTTTGACCCAAGTCGGTGTGCCTACCATAATACTCACCGCCTCTATCTGATCGCACTACTTTAATTTTAACATTATGCTGATTTTCAACTTCAGCCTTAAAGATTTTAAATTTGTCTAGTGCTTCAGATTTTTCAGAAATTAAGTACACATAAGCGTAGCGAGAATAATCGTCAATAAAAGTAATGAATGATTTGTGTCCGTTCAAACTCGAAGTGGGAAAAGGACCACATATATCGGTGTGAATTAATTCCAATAGTCCCCCACTTCGAGTGGCTCCTTTCTTATTTCCTTTAACAAATTTTCCCTTAACGCATTCAACACAATTATCAAAATCAGAAAAATCTAATGTTGGGAGAATTTCATTTTTAATGAGACGTTGCATTCTATCTCTTGAAATATGACCTAATCTGCGATGCCATAACTTGGAAGAATATCCAACATCGCGATTTCTCTTTGTGCCACGTTTATGATCAACACAATTAACATTCAGGGATAATAAAGAATCAGAAAAGGAAGAATCCAAACATAATTTATATAGATTATCACATAACAATCCAGAACCAACAAACTTAGAGTTATGATATAGTCTCAACTCATTATTTCCAAACTGAAACATAAAACCACAAGCATCAAGTCTAGAAACAGAAATTAAATTCCTAATCACACTAGGAATATAAACTACATCATATAAGTAGAGAATAAAGCCACTCTTCAAAACCAGACGAAGAGTTCCAACGGCCTCCACTTCAGCCTCTAAGCCATTAGCTACTTTAAGCTTCCTTTTTCTCTTTTCCAGCATCGTCACGGAATGGAATCCCTGCAATGAGTTCGTAATGTGCACAGAGGCACCAGTGTCAACCCACCACGTATTTAAGGGAACATCAATTAAAAGAGATTCACAAATCATATAGTTTAAATCATTACCCTTCTTTTCAAGCCATGCTCTAAACTTGGTACACTCCTTCCTCATGTGTCCAGGTTTCTTGCAGTGACGACACTTAAGACCACGCTTTGTACTTGGCGCATTTGCCTTGTTAACACCAGATGTTTGACCCTTATCTTTTTTTTTACCATTGTTCTTTTTCGGTTTTGGACTTTCAATGGCAGCATGTGCAAAGTCAGGTTTTTCAGTCTTAATACTTTCTTCTTCTTGAACACACATGGCAATCAATTCGCTCATCTTCCACTTCTCTTTCTGCGTGTTGTAATTGATCTTGAAAGGACCAAACTGAGCAGGAAGAGAAGTCATAATGAAATGAACCAGAAATCCTTCAGAAATTGCCATGTCCATGCCATTCAATTTTGCGGCCATATCATTCATCATCATGATATGTTCACGTACACCGCTAGTCCCATTGTACTTGGTAGTGAGCATTTTCATTATGAGGGCACTCGCATTAGCCTTAGATGTACTCTTAAACTGTTCCTCAACAGAAGTGAGATATTCCTTAGCAGTAAAGAGTTCACCTGCAGCATTCTTTTCAGGAATGCCTCCCCGAATTGCCAAAGAGATGGTGCTTTTCATAATCATGAGAGACATGCGATTAGAACGCTCCCAATTTTCATAAGCAGTTTTGAGTTGATCTGCAGCATCATCCTTTGGTTTTTCAGGTTTATCCATACGTAATGCTTGGTCTATTTCAAGAACACCAAGACCAATCTCAATTTGCTCTTTCCAAGTTGAAAAATTAGTTCCATTCAATGTTGCTATTCCACTGATTTGACTATTTAGATTGCTCAATGCTGAAAATTCATGACAAACATAATGCTTACTATTAACTAATCCACAGACATAAAATAAAATTAAATTAGATCAACTATAATCAGGGGACTAATAATTAATTAATCTGAAATATAAAACGCCAATTAATATTTCAGGTTTAATAGTTGATCCATTAAGAATCAATTCATATCACCGTTGGGAAGAAATAAATTGAACTAAGTTGAAATTCCACTCAATAAATTATACTTGACAATTAAAGTTGGTAAAATTGACAATTATAATTTATTAAATGTAGAGCATAATCGTAATACAATAGACATAATGTACAACATAATATCTTTTAATAAAATGGCAGTCACAATTAAAGTTGGTAAAATTGATAACAACCAAATATTAAAAGTAAATTTTATATGGTATAAATTATATATAACATAGTTCCGTTGGGTTACATAGTATATATAACATAAAACCATATACTTAAAATATAATCATATACAGTCTCAACAACATATACGAAATATATGATTAAAATATTTATAAGTAAACCATATACATACGTTATTATGGATAGCAATTAATAAATTTCACTTAGATATTCCCGGAAAAATCCCATTTATAACTTAAGTATATACATGTATATACATTTAAAATAAAATAAGATATACTCCATTTGCATAATTTCTTAAGTGGGATTCGGCACGTAAGTGACCAAGAAAAAAAATTTCTAAGATAAGTTGTGGGCCAGATGGAAAAGATGCATTTGGTCTTGATACCAAGATCCGTACAAGGACAATAAGAGGATTTAAAACATTGAGATTCTATGCAATTAAGAAATATAAGTTCTAGTCCTCATCAACTATGGACCGTTTAAACAAAGTTATGAAAAGTAAAGATTTAGATTAAGTTTGGATGAACGATATATACTACAGAGTTGTATTCAATCCCATCATAATTTGTATCTTCCTCTTACACGTGACGAGGCCTCTCTTTGTGTGCGCAAATGGTGGAAACAGACCAAATTGCATGAAGAAGATGAAATTTAAGCATCTCCAAGAATCACACACAAAAAATTAAGTATAGGAAAATATATAAGGAAAATTACTAAATTAATTCTGTAAATTCCAGAAAAATTCCAGTAAATTCTAAAATTACTTTATACTGTATTTTATACGAAAATACTAGTGCTCTGATACCAAATGTTAGAAATTAAAATATTTTAACATAATAATATCTTAATCAATTACCCTAAGATCAAGTATTTCGTATAAAATAAAGTATTTCGTATAAAATAAATAAATCAATCATTAGTTTAGAACTTACAATTCTGTAGGGAAGACATCTTGATGCGGAAATTCAATCTTCCTCAATTTCCCTTAGTGCTAATGATGGCACAATAATGGCGTTTTACTCTTTCTGTCTATTTTCTTAAAATTTCCGAAATTAAGTGAAAAGGTGCTTAATTAATGACAGGAAGAGCATTTAATCACTAAGGCAATTGAAGGGATTAAATTTTGAATGAACATGGTCCATTAGTTTTTCCATCAAAAACTAATACACCTTTTTTTAAATGAATTTGGTTTAAACATTAAATATAGACCACATTATTTATAATTAATTAAATTGTAATTAAATTAATTATAACACAGACTACCCATCAATAGAAGTTTTGTATATAGCACAACAA
Organism: Rhynchospora tenuis; assembly: GCA_027725995.1. Lineage (NCBI taxonomy): Eukaryota > Viridiplantae > Streptophyta > Magnoliopsida > Poales > Cyperaceae > Rhynchospora > Rhynchospora tenuis. Next base: position 54,582,165 of record CM050888.1, read on the forward strand.
GTTTTGTCATTGTATTAATAGCGAAGAAAGTAATCAAACAATAATGAATAGCAATTCAAACAGGAATATAAGGTGGAGAATAACGATGAGAAGCAATCGTCATTTGATTCCCTTGTTTCGATGGTTACTTAGATATAAAGTGGAGATCAATGAGAGAAAATAGAATTGAAAAGAAATATTCTCAATAAACATTTAGGAAGAGATCTATTTTCTGATTCTCTGTAGGTAATAGAATGGAAAAGAGAATATATTGGAAGAGATCTAAAAAGGTTTTAGGATTGGGCAAGGGTAATTTTGTCACAAGACATAAAAATGAGATTTTAATATTCAGAAATTTATTTAAATAACTAAAAAGGGTATATATTTTCATTAATTAAGATTTGAGGGGTATGTGATCAATTTTAAAGATTTGAGGGTAAATATTCAATTAAGAAAGATTTGAGGGATATGTGATCAATTTTGCCTTTTTTTTTATTTGGGTAGTTGTCTAAGACGGTCATCTCTCACGAGATTATATATAATATATGTTGCCAAAAAAGATTAGAACTCTAAAATTGACCGAGTTACATGACGACATAACCTAGATTCCGGTCGGATTACATTAGATTGAAATTGTGTTTCTGTTACGGTATAATCTTCTCGTGTTATTATAAGATTTAGCTGAACCTTTTTTTTTTCATTTGGCATTTACCTGTAGCAGTCCAAATGAGCTGCTATTAAGACGCATCATGACAAGAAATGATTTGATTGAGTTTTGATATTACGATATATATGGAATTCTACTCTTTATTCATGAAACAGTGTGTTTACTAGGGAATGGCTCTTTGTTCATTTTATATTATAAAAAAAGAAAAAGATTCCTAGATTTTGATCAGATTGGTCCAAAGCTTCTAGTCCATCATACAGAATTCATAAATTATATATATACGAGATGACGAGGAGCATGTTCCGATATGGCATTCACAATTGTATAGTCCCGTTTCCTTTGGGTTTTAATACCCAACCTTATTGGTAAAATTTGCATATTGTAAAGTTTTAGGAGATCAATTGCCAGAACAATATTATACAATCTCATAGTCTGTCATGGTATATCTCTTTCATAGTGCATCGAATAGAAATGCTTAAATCCTACAAAGTACATACAATTGTAAGTTCTAAATCGGGGAAAAAAAAAAAGAATAAATGAATAGCATTATAATCAACCTCACAACACACGCGAGCACACACATACACATACACATACACACACACACAACAGCCATGCACCCATACATACCTTTCTGCGTGCTAAAGTTCTTTAGACCAAAACTTTAAAAAAAGAAGGATGAAAAAAATTACAGTACAAAGTACCAACACATTCATACCATTTATGTTTTAACATCATCATGCCTTGTGTGTCTGTTTTTTGGTACCTTTCTGTGGTTTTGGCCTCTTCACAATCATAACTGAGCATTGAGCATGGTGCGCCATGTGATCGCTCACACTGCCCATGAAAGCTCTGCAGATAGCAAATTTTAAAATTGCAATGAATCAATATACTTTTGCTGTTTGAGTTTGCATTTACCACTTTTTATTGCATTAATGTCTGATCCAAGCTGGTTTGTCCATTTGCTGCTAACAAACTTAGAACTGAGATTCCTTACAAGGTTTTCTTCTCCCTGGTGCATATAAGAAATAGATTTGGTCGATGCTTCCCAAATACAACCTAAGGTTGTCATTTACCTCCGTAATAATGAAAAATTGTTTGGTTATCAGTATTACCAGACTAAAAAGGATGAAAAGTGAAATTAACATGACTAGCAAGTAGCTATCAGGAAATCAAGGTCAAATAGACCATGGCTTAAAAAAGGATAATTATAAAGGTAAATAAAAACATTAGAAGACAACCTTTGAACACTATTATAACCATGGCTTCCAAGAATTAGTATATCGGCATGGTGCTTTGCAACTGCCTCCATTAGCACATGCTTAGCATCTCCTTCCATGATTTCCACCACAGCTTCGACCTATTTAAACATTCCTATTGTTACTATGCACTACCAATTAGCTAAGATTAAATAAAACCAAACTAAGTTGTATACAGAAAAATACTGAATGAGCAGTGCAGATTGCCCTTGCTTTCTCAACAGTCTTTGCAGCAAGCTTCCTCTGATCCATCTCCGCGTCTTGTAGCACCTCTTCAGCGCCTGAGTACATATACCCAGGAAAAGACATGCCATGAATTGTACTTCAAGTGCAAAAATAACGACTAACAAGAAACCAATTTGTTTTGGTTTTATTTTCCATAACAAGAGTTCACTTCGGCATTTCACTGAACACCATGTGTGGTCAAAATTACACCACAATCTAGAAGGATAGAAAAGATGTTTAATAACATAGAACATGCATAATAAGATTCAAATGCCATACATTTTGTTAAATTAAAAGCTAAAAGAAAACAACTTTGCAGTAACAAAACCAAACTACGGCATAAAAAGATAAAATAGAAACATTACTGAGGTACAAGACATCACTAGAACTCAAATATAAAAAATTAGGAACAATCGCTCGACCTCACAAGCCTACAAGCCACAAAACAGGAAAACGAACTGTACTGTATACTGGAACCAAGAGAACAAGCACATTTTGTCTTGTCATAAACCAGCGTCAAGCCCTGACCAAATGATCTCACAATTAAAAAAAAAAAAAAAATAGAAACAATTTTTGCAGAGAGAACACCGATTTTCTTTTTTTTATCAAATGCAGATGCAAGAGTTAAATGGATGGTTATTTCCATCAATTATCAATTGTCAATTTAAAAATAATTGTTTAATCGGACAATTGGAAATGTATGTGGACAATTAAATTGTCTAATCTAAAGTGCCTTGTTTAATCACACGTTTCAAGCATATCTTATATGGCGACCTTCTCATAAATTTATTTTTGTCCGGTACGTTTGGATTATTATATGAAGAAACAAGCATTCATTACTAATTTCTCTCGAAATTTCTCTCCAACATGGGCTGCAGTGTATCCGGGCTATTTGATACCAAACCTATTTAGACCTAAAATCCTTACAGAAGAGATTGTGTAATTATTCATGGATTTACTCCTTTGATATTGAAAATAATGCAAGTATACTTATAAATGTCTTGAGCAAAATCAACTTGTTTTCAGAACAAAGGATTCTATATTTAAAACAATCAAAACTATTTACAAGTCCAAAAGGTGCTGGCATAATACACTTGCAGAATGATGGCCATAGTTGATACTTTTCCCATTAAGAGAAAAAGATTCATGGAAATAAGAGAAGAAGAGGGATTGTGGGTTAGAAGTCTCACTTGTTCCGGGCCCACTGACATTGGCTGCAGATATTGCTCTCTTAGCGTGCACGATCACAAGCTGGAACCCCATCCCGCCTCCGGTGGCAGGAGAGTAGAAATGGTTAAGAGTCCATTCAAGTGCATAGAAGCTATGTTCACTGTCATCGAATGCCAGGATCATTGTTATCTTTCCTTCTTTCGCTTGGTGGAATAATCCTTTCTCCACCTTCGCCGCATCAAATTCCGGTACGATGTGCTCGCCATGAGATGACCCTGAAGTTGACATTTTTGTGTTTGTCTTTGATCAAGAATTCGGTTTGTTTGAGGAAAGGAAGAGAGAAGACTTGCAAAAGAACAGCTGGGTATTTCACAAGAGGAGAAAAAATAACAAGAAGGAAAAGAACAGCTGTGTTTTATTTAGAGAGAGGAGACTTTGATCGAGTTTTGTTTCTTTTAAAAATAAGAGAGGCTGAGTGCAGGTCCAGTTAGGTCAGCTCAGCAGCAATTAGATTTCTTATTGGGTTAATGGTTAATTTGACCTCACTGCACACTGCATTGTGGGACCCACAGAACACTGGTCCAGAAGTCAGTGATAGCCCACGGAATGAATGCCTTTGCATAAAATGTTTGTTGATATAGATGAAAGCTTTGTTTGGTTGGGCCAGGTCTCTGTATTTTGATGCAAGCATGCGTGCTAGTTTAGATTACACTTAAAATTATGTAGCCAAAATTATCAGCACTGAAATATCAATGAAAACAAGCAATAAACATCATGGTTAAATAATAGAAGCATAAATTTTCTATTATATTAAACATTAATGTAATATAAAAGTACCATGCTAACTACATGAATCATCAAAGAAAGCAACTACACGTTTTAATAGAAATCAACCATGAACATTATTCCAAAAAAATCTGTATAACACCAAAGATACCACTAAATATATAATATGAAAAGGGGAAGGGGGGGGGGGGGGGGGGGTGAAGGAATTGATCCTCTATTCATTACCTTTTTAGATACTTCCAAAGCCTAATTACCATATCATTAATGACCCCTCTATAGAACCCTATAATTCGTAAAATATGATTATCCCATCTGACTATCCTTCTATCATTCGTAAAATATGAGATTAAGGCTGTGCTCCAGAATTGGCGGTGAAAAGGGAAGGAATGGAATGGGAATGGAGGGGAGAATCAAAAGTTAACCCCCAAATTTGAGGGGTAAGAATTTACAACATTTATAGAGAAGTAGTCTCCTCATGCACCTCCATTCTCCTCCATTTCCTTTGAGAACTTTGAGTTCTGGAGCAAGGAAATGTGTTGGGGCAGGGTGCGGTCAGTTACCCTTCCCATTCATTTACCTCCATCCACCCCGTCTGGAGCAGACTCTAAGAGACCGAAGAACTAACATATTGGATAGTAAATCCCAAGGTGTAATTTCATTTCATCATCTTGATTAAAATAATTCTTAATTTGTAATTACGAGTCTTTTACTCCAATTTTTTGTTAACAAATTTAGACAATAAAATATAAATGTAAAATAAGATTAAGTATTCAAAACTGTAAGTCGATATTTGAATATAAGCAATAGCTACAAATTAACAAGGTCAAAGTTTCAAGCCTGACTAGACTTTAATCTATATAATTTATCATACCTGAAAACTTAAATTAAAAAAAAAATCCTGAATCTTTATTTTTGGCATACTAGACTATAAATTCAACAATTAACGTAAGAAGCTCCCTCTGCAGTCTAATTCCATTTTTTATATGAAACTACTTTGGGCGTTACAGAGCAATCTTCAATTCTGAATAACTATTAAAAAAAAAAAAAACTTGTCAATTTGAACTTACGAAACTAGGCCCGGTGGTGAATTCAAGTCATTGCTTCCTTCCTTGCTGACCATGAAGAAGGTGCATGAATTGTACTTTGCCAAAATTGGAATTAAGTGTGCGTAAAAGAAAATTAAGTGTGAACTCCATACAAAATTCAACAAGTTGAGGTCCTCAAGAAATTATTAGGAATGGAATATTCTTTGTTTTTTTTTTTTTTTATATTTTTTTGGATGAATTTTAACACCTCCAACCAGAGTTATCCATAATCTGAATCGTCAAGTGAATATTACCAAAATGAAAAATAACAAAAAAGGATCCATATAGATCCTTATATTTTATAAGTCAATTTCGTACGTCACTAACGATTTCTAAAGCCAAGAGTATATATTGTGAAACGAAATTGGAAACCATGGCGCATAGAATCATGTCGGACGACCATGGTTTCGGAGTGAAAAATAGCATAAAATATTGCCTATTATTGTACATATGTGCAATGGGAAGCAGTCATGGTCACAGGTATAGCGTCATTGTAGTTCAATTAATTTACAATTCCACCCAGTAAAATGGAAACACCGAGTAATTTGCAAACCTTTTGGACCAAAAACATTTTCTAACCATGCCTGTCCCGAGAAAAAAAAAAAAACAATTCGAAATTAAAACAATATTTAGCTATATCGGCTCATCTAGGCCCAATTGAGAAGAAATTAGGCTGCGATCCAACAAAGCAAAAGGTACTTGTCAGGGTCGAAACTTGTATTCTTTTTTTTTCTTTTCTTTTTTTTTTTTGAAACACTAGATAGGGCGAAACTTGTATTCTTGGGTCGCAGTTTGGGGTGGATCAGTTTCAAAATTGCAGAGTACCAAATAAGTTGCTCATTTTAATTTGAGATTTCAAATACAACACAAAGGTCAGACAAAATGCCTGAGAAATTTTTCCTTTCTCTACCAAGTCAACTCTTTACATCAAACAACAAAGCTTTTTGTTGCAAATTTTTTTTTTTTCATTCCAAGAGAGGGTTTTACATACGTTTTGAAAGAAACTCTGTACGTTTAGACAGAAAAGATATTGACAATTTTGTTTTCATCTGAAGTCATGCATCATACATCAAAGCATTTTTGTGAACGTGCATATTGTAGAATTTAACTAAAATAATTATGATTTCCGCTTCTTCACAACCATCACCGGGCATTCTGCGTTGTTCACACAGTAGTTGCTCACACTGCCCCGAATAAATCTGCAAGGTGAAATTAGCAAATTGAAAAGCTTTTATTTAGTTCAGTTATTCACGGACATTGCATTTTGTTTGCTTTCATGCATTGTTATTTTGTGATGGTAGCATTCTTATGTTGGGACTGTACGTATTTACCCCAATTAGACAAAAAAAAAAAAACAGGTAACAAAATTAAAATAGTTGAAACATAAAAATGTTAGATTTTTTTTTTTTTTTGTGGATCATGCCATGTAATAATAAGTTTTATGCCTGTGCATTTTTGTCATGTCTCAAACCGGATCATTATAGTTTCAAAGTCTGTTATTCTCTTGACTGTAACTGATTAAAACAGTAGAATAATATGAAATTCGACGGAAATTAATAGGAAACCTTTGGATTGCTCCATAGCCATGGCTCCCGACAATAAGTATCTCAGCATTGTACCTTTTGGCTGCCTCCATTAGTACAACCTTTGGATCACCTTCTATAACTTCCACCAGGGGTGTAACCTGTTTACACGTTTGTATCATTATACTTGACTTGCTGGTTATCATAAAGATAAATGCATCCACTAATAATACAAAATTAATGCTGATAAATGTGAATTCAAAACCAAGCAACACCAAATTGAGCCAAATTCTAGATTATCAGACCCTAACTGACCAGCCGTTTGCCTCTGCATTCTGAATTTCTTTAGTATGAAATAATCACAATATGATCTTTGCTTTTTGAACACAAACAAATTAATCCAATGAACCATTATTATAAAGATTGATTACTTACCCAGTGCGCTGCACATATTGCCTTTGCATTCTGTACTGTTTCCATGGCAACCTTTCTCAGTTCAGCTTCTACATCTGGCACTATCTCAGTTGCTCCTGCAGTTCGCCCCAAAAAGTTAAATGGCACCAAATTTGGAATTTCTGATGATTGGCATTGTGTTAGAGAAGTTGGGTGTTTTTAAATAATATTCCTGAGTTCAGACCACTAATGTTGAATAAAAGCTAATTAACATTTGAGATTTAACATTTTCTTTCATTTGCTCTAATGAAAAGAAAAATAAAGAAACAATTGGTGATGTATGTATACCGGGCCCGGAGACTTTAGCTACCGATGAAGCAAGTCTCTTTGCATGGATAAGAACTAGCTGATTGCGGTTGCCACTGCCCATCGGAGTGAAAAAGTGTTCCAGTGTCCATTCAAGTGCGTTATAGCTGGTTTCGCTGTTGCTCAGTGCCAGCATCAGCACCATGTTCCCTATTCTACTTCCATTTGAACTTGACGCCATTTTCTTCCCCTTTTTTTCTTTTTTCTTTTTCCTTTATTTGTTGGGTCAAGCTTGCTGTGGTACTTTCGGAGAAAACAAGAATGACAAACCTTGATTTGTAGGGAGGGACAAAGTTGGAACAGCCAAGGAGGTTTTATATGACTGAGGCTGATCATAACTTCATGAGAAATTTTCTTTTATGATGACTGGAAAGTAAAAGAAAAAGGAAACTTATGTGGACTTGGTCCATGACTCTGACTGCCCCACTGTTTAGTGGGTCCCTTTTTGGGTTGTGAGTCAGTGATTGGTAAGTTTCTTTTCCCACCGTGCACGGAAGTAATGTTTCTGGTCTTCAACATTTCTTGCTGGGCACTGCCTAGGAAAGAAGATTCAATTTAATTAATGTGTCGATTTATACATAGCTTGTAGAAAAACCTATTCTTCTCCCCAAGTACATCTAGAAAGGGTCATCGGGTTAAAAACTTTTTTTTTTTTTACTTTCAGATTCTAATTCTTTGCATAGAACGTATTATTTTAATTTATTGGTTTGGTGAAGTGCCGTACGTTATATTATTTTAAAGTTATAATTGCATTTTGATCTTAGAATTCTATTGGATTTGGCTACATACGTTCCTTATATTAGCATTTTTGTTTTTGGTTCAATTGGCTCCGCGTCAACTTAGTAGTTCGACATGAACTTAATAAAATATTTCTGTTGAATATTATTGTTGTCAAAGAAAAGCAGAGCTCCCTTTCTCTAAAATAACTTATTGTTTGTCAACGGAATAAGGAGACTCTATTTATTTATTTATTTATCATTATTTTGGAGGGGAAGGTTTGCATAGGTTGGATGTATTATTTGTATAAGTAGTACTGAGCGGATATGTATTGAGTTAATAGTTGTAATTTGTGAACATATAATTCGTACCATTAAATAAATTATCCAAACTATAATACGGATGATATAATTTTTTTTTATCTATCTCTTCAAAAGTAATATGGATATCCAAATTATATAAATTCGAAATTCAAAACAACTGCTATAAATTTCTTGTTTGCGTGACATTATCCCATTGTTAAAAGTTGTATTTGAGCATCTCAACTTTCACTTTTGTCTTCTCATTTTTATTGAAAATACTTTCATCTCTTACATACATATATATGTGTGTGTGTGTGTGTGTTCTATTATGAAAATTAACTATTATATACATATTAAATATTAATTTTTATTTCAAATTTCAAATTTTTGTAAATGTATATCCAATCAAAATCAAAATAAATGTGCGTGTGCATTTATGAAAAAAACCGTAGGAGGAGTGTAATATACAGACACAATTTTAATCGAGGGCATCATTTACTTTTTACTTTTAAGTCCGTACAGACACAATTTTTCTGACACTGTGAACTCGCCCTGACCTCAGCTTGAATCTGTTCCAATTTATCCACCGGAGCCTATGTGAGGTGACTAGCAACTTGAGCTTTAAAAAAGACCAATTTTCTCGTCATCTTATGCACTCCATCTAGAATAATTTTCTTGTCAAAATGAATACCTTCATATATATGATTTTGATGTCCCCGAAAACAAATGGGTGCCCTTGGTAATCCTCGACCCTTCACCTAACATATCACCTGGAAAAAACACAATTAACAGCATTGACGATAATACTAGCACTGCAAACAGGCATCTGTAAAAATAGAAAGTCTTTAGGAAGGATAGGAGAGCATGAAAATAGATAGGAACCTCACCAGCAAATTTTAGATGAATTCCAACATAAGCAAATCCTATCCTCGCATCGTGTTCCTCGATGTTAATGTTCACCTGCTCATAATATATATATCAGGGAACAATAACTGTTTTTGACTTTGTTAATATCTAATTTTGGCAGAGAGCATTTGTTAAAATTGCAAGAGGCATTTCAGACTATTTGTAAAATGCATGGAGAAGAGGAAGACATGGGATTAAGTACTTGTTACTTCCCTCCTGTGTGCTTAATTCATTGATTTGCATGTCAGACTATTAATGATTTCTATGTGCTGATTTGTAATTTATTATAATTGTCACTTAGCTACCTCTCCTTACCGTATAAGATATGAATGTAAAATTGATGGCATTTGTGGAAATAAATATAAGCATCAGAGGTATCATCTTTACACGCCCTAATTTTGCTTTGAAGAGAAATTCAGCTTTAATAGTACTGTATCATATGTTGAGAATAAGGATGTTTAGAATAGGAATTAGTCTCAGATAATTGGCTCATCATTGACTATATTTAGAAAAAGGAGCCCTTAATTCATTTCTAGAATTAGGTCACTCAACTTTTTCTTTTTATAGAAAGTTACCGTTAGGTACTAAGTCAGTACCATTTTACCGTTAGAGAAATTGTATATATCACCAATGTACATTTCTGTAAAGCTCAGAACAAAGGAAATAAAATTGTTCATCATCGCAAAATTCAACATGGTATCAGAGCGGGTTTATAACCGCAAAAGTCTCAAATCATCTCAGCCAACAAAAGCACTCAAAATCCATCAAATAGACTTCAAAATTCGCAACCAGCAACCAGCAAAAATCCACAAATCCATCAAATTCACAAAGCCCTTAAAATCAATTCTTACCAGCAACCAAAAACCTTGATCAGAAATTCACCAAAATCCATCCATGACTCAAGAAAATAACAGACTGACCTTTGAACTTCTCAATGAGAAGAATTATATGCCCTGGGCTAAATCAATCACCTTTGCTCTCAGTGGCAGAGGCAAGCTAGGCCACATTACAGGCACCAAGACCAAGCCTGTACCAGCAAATACTGCAGCTCCAACAGACGATGAAAAGCAAAAGATTGAAGAATGGCAAATGTCTGATCACTGTGTAATGTCTTGGATCTTGGCCTCCATTGAACCCAGGCTCTCAAGAATGTTCTTGTACACCAAAAGTGCAAAGGAGCTGTGGGAAAAAGTTGAAGGAATGTATGGTCAGCGAAATAATTATAGTTACATATATCAATTGAAGCAAGAGATATACCAGGCAAAAAAGGGCACAAGGAGCCATACAGAGTACCTAGTGGAGCTGACAGCGAAGTTCGATGAACTAGAGGAATTCCTTCCTCCAACCACAGATCCCATAGAGTTACAGAAGCGGCAGGAGCATGAGAAGATCTATCTCTACCTTGGCGGACTGGACTCCAGTTATGATGTTGTCCGTTCACAGATCCTGCTCAACACCGAGCTCCCTCCTTTTTCAGCTGTGGTTGCTTTGGTGCAGAGAGAAGAAACAAGGCGGACAGCCATGAACTCAGAGCTGCCAGAGCCGCGCCAAACTGGAGAGAATCAGGCCTATGCTGCTACCACTTCAAACCCTAGTTCGGACAGGGGGAGAAACAAAGGTAACAAGGATGAAAAGTGCTCTCATTGCAAGAAGATGGGACACACGGACGAGAGATGTTGGATACTCCATCCGCACCTCAAACCTAAATGGAGAGGAGAGGGCGGAGGAGCTCGTGGACAGGGGGAGGCGGCTAAGAAGCCGTGGAAAAACCTAGACGGAAGAAACGAAGAGAAGAAAGGGTATGCTGCGAAAAGAGAGAGCAGCGAAGATGAATCGAGCGAAGCGACTCGACTCGATCGCCTAGAGTCGCAGATCACCAAACTCTCTTCTCTGTTGGGCCAAACTTTGGGCCAAAAAGGTTTAACTAAACTTAATCAATTTAATTATCAATCCAATAAATCGTCTGGGCCAGCAAATTGTGAGGGTGATATGTCGAATTCGTCCAGCCCAAATATAAATTCAGAAAATAAATGTTTGGCAATAGGTTTTAGTACAAAAATTGGTTCCAACAATTGTTCTAAGTGGATCCTAGATTCCGGTGCCACAGATCATATGACGGGTAATCAAAATTTAATAAGAAATTACCAACCTATTACCAAGGACCAATTCTTTACGGTTGCAAACAATCAAAAAATTAAAATTAAGGGTTGGGGAATTGTTAGTCTTTTCCAAAAGGGATTTCTTCAAGACGTTTTCCTTGTAGAAAATTGTAATGTGAATTTACTTTCTATTAATAAACTTTCAAAGGATTTGAATTGTGAAGTTGTTTTTAAATCAAATAGTGTTATTTTTCAGGATCTTCTAACGAAAGAGAAGATTGGTGAAGGATTTTTAGAAAATGGTCTTTATATTTTGGATAGCAACAAGTCGATTTTAAATGTTAGAAAAGAAGAGGACTTGAGCAACCTTTGGCACAAAAGAATTGGGCACCCTTCCGACAAAATTCTAAAAATTTTATTTGATTTTCTTAGGATAGATTGTAGTAGTTGTGAGGCTTGTAAACTTGCTAAACATTCAAAGCTTCCCTTTTGTATTTCAAATTCGAAAAGTAGTGAAATTCTTGAATTGATTCATTCCGATGTTTGGGGTCCCGCTCCAATTATCTCTTATAATGGTTTTAAATATTTTGTGATATTTATTGATGATTTTTCTAAAACTACTTGGATTTATTTGATGAAAAATAAAAGTGAAGTTTTTTCTCATTTTAAAAACTTTGTTAATTTGGTTGAAAATCAATTTAACAAAAAAATCAAAACTTTTCGTACCGATAATGGTTTAGAATTTGTAAATGAAAATTTTTCAAACTATTTGAAAGAAAAAGGAATTTTTCATCAAACGTCTTGTGTTTATACTCCTCAACAAAATGGTGTTTCCGAGAGGAAAAATCGTCATATTCTTGAAATGACTAGAGCTCTATTATTTCAAAACAATGTTCCAAAATGTTTTTGGTCGGAAGCCGCTCTTACCTCAATCTATTTGATAAATAGATTACCTAGTGCAAGGTTAAACTTTAAAAGTCCTCTTGAACTTCTTTATGGAAGAAAAATTTCTCTTGATCATTTAAAAATTTTTGGGTGTGTTTGTTTTGTGCACAAAAACCGTCTTCACAAACTTGATGTTACTTCTATCAAAGCTATTTTCTTAGGATATTCTTTCCAAAAAAAGGGTTACAAGTGTTATGATCCCATAGGAAAAAAACTTTATATTTCTAGAGATGTTGCCTTTCTTGAAAAAGAACCGTTCTATAAAGAAAATCAAATAAATAATATTGAAAAAATTACTTCAAATGATTTTGTGTATCCTTGTGTTCATAACCCGGAGCCAAGAGAACTCCATAGAGAATTAAGTAATTGTTAGGAAATGCTCATATTTTAATTTTAGATTAATTATAACTAATTAATCACCATTAACAACAAGCAAATCAATAGATCTAGTGCTAAAGCAATCACACATCCAATCAAGAGAGAAGGTAGGAGAAATTGTACCTCTCATGAAATCGCATTCATGAGGCTCGAATCCATGGCATGGGAGTCGATGGGGTGCACTCCGCGCCTTCTTCTCCTTCCTCTAATCCACCAAGAAGCTTCACCACCTCTCAAAAGCTTGTGCTAGCAAGCTTTTAGAGCAACCAACACTTAATCACAATTAACACCTTAATTATGTGGCTAATCCCAACACATGGGCCCTAACAAACAAAGGATGAGAGCTCCTCTAATGGAGATTTCGAAAATCTCCAAAGGAGGAGATAGGTGGCGGCTAGGAGAAGAGGGAAGAGAGGAGAGAGAAAGTTGGATGAGAGGCCACCCCTTTGAGTCTATTTATAGAGCTCTCATTCCTCTTCCAAACTTCAAACAAATTACAAGCATGCCACCATGCCCTAGGCGCCACCTATATGGGCTTTTAGCCCAATTTACCAAATGGCAAATTCATCTCTCATTAGCTCATTAATTCTATTAACTAATGGGCCTTTTAATTATTTGTTAATTGGGCTTAATTAGACTTAGCAATTTAAAGCCTATATATTTAATATAATTCTAACAATTATATTAAATGTAGTTGAGACTATTTAATTATCAAATTGATGATAATTAACAATAGGTTGGTTTATGCATTAATTTATTCTAACATGATCTTCTTGATATAATTAATTATAACGGTTCATAACAGTATATAATTAATTAATCAACCCATCATGTTTTGTATTCTCCAATACAAATAAATAATACACATGTGGTTCAGGTTCTATTTGTGCGACCCTTTGAGGATTTATACTATGTTGGCCATGGAATTAAATCGCTTATTTAATTCCAATAATCATAAGCGGTATCTAGCAACACGTTATGATTCCCAATTCGTATAAATAGTGTACCGTTACAATATCTCAATCCTGCATAAGAAATAAAAGTATTTCTTTGTCTGATTCTTATGTCACACGATATCTTTGTATAATCCAAGATAGGAATGTGTCATTCTTGCAGATTATACATTTCTTGATCTAGAGTTGATTGTACAAGTTGGCCAAACAATCCAACTCCATCAAGGGGCCCAAACAGATATCATCACTCATTAAGTATATTAATGAGGGACATACGGTTTTCTTGATGAACAACTTTTCCCCGCACAATTCAAGAGAACATAAATAAAGTCCTTATAGCAGCCTTTATCAGAAATCAACGTTAGACGATATTTATTGAACCTATCCTCATGTGGAAAAACTGAGCATCTCAAACTTAGAATCAACAACTGATATGAAATAAACAATGACACATAACACAATCCATATGTTTATTTCACTGGGTCAAGTCCTGTACTATGTTCCAATAACATACACATATGCAATTAAGTTGGTAACTCCTTACCTATGATTTGTAGAACTTAATCATCACTTAACTTGCATACTAATCTTTTATGATAATTAATGTTCCTTGTTAATTATCAAGATTATGGACGATTCAGATTTATTATTGTCATTCTAATGAATGATCCACAGAGATCTACAATTCAGATCCTCAACCTGAATGATCTGTCAATAATAAACTCTAGGAACAAATGATCAAATATCATCATTAACATAAACTAAGAAAATAAGTCATTAAATATTGACTTCTAGGACATAACTCCAACAGTAATGATGTAGGTGAGGAACCGCAAGAAGAAATTAATGAAGGAGAAGATGACTTGGAACAAGTAGACGATGACAACATTGAAGAAAATTTACCACCAAGGCGCTCAAGTCGTCAATCACAACCTTCAACTCGACTTAGAGATTATGTAACCTACTCGGTACAATATCCCATTCAAGATTATTTATCTTATGATAATATTTCTAGTAGTCATTATGCCTTTATAAGTAATTTGTCAAAAATTGAAGAGCCAACTAATTTTGAGGTTGCAAAAAGGGATCCTCAATGGTGTGCGGCTATGAAAGAAGAGTTAAGTGCTTTAGAAAAAAATAAAACGTGGGAATTATGCCAATTACCCAAAGGAAAAAAACCCGTAGGATGTAAGTGGATATATAAAATTAAATATAGGTGTGATGGGACCATTGAAAGGTATAAAGCTAGATTAGTAGCCAAAGGGTATACTCAAACACAAGGAATTGATTACCACGAAAGTTTTGCCCCGGTTGCAAAAATGAAAACCGTTAGAATACTTTTATCTATTGCGGTTAATAATAATTGGGAGTTACAACAAATGGACGTAAAAAATGCCTTCCTTCAAGGGACGCTTGAGGAAGAGGTGTACATGAGTTTACCTCCCGGTCACAAAATGGAAAATACTCCTAACATTGTTTGTAGATTGAAGAAGTCAATTTATGGACTTAAACAATCTCCAAGGGCTTGGTATGGTAAGCTTAGTCAATTTTTGATTTCTTGTAACTTCAAGGTTAGTAATGCCGATAACTCTTTATTTACCAAAATTTCAAATAACATCATTATTGTTGTGTTGGTTTATGTAGATGACATCATTATAACGGGAAACAATCACTTAGAAATAAATAAAGTAAAATTATAATTGAAAGAAAAATTTGATATTAAAGACTTGGGTAAATTAAAGTACTTTCTCGGCATAGAGATTGCCCACTCCTCAAAAGGGTTGTTTATTTGTCAAAGAAAGTATGTTCTTGACTTACTTAAAGAAACCGGTAAGTTAGGTTGTAAGCCGGCCAAAACCCCTATAGATGCAAACATCAAACTTAATAGCGAAGATGGTGAACCATATGAAAACATAAGTCAATACCAAAGGTTAGTAGGAAAACTAATTTATTTGACCGTGACTAGACCGGACCTTTCCTATGCCGTTAGTATGGTTAGTCAATTTATGCATGCACCAAGGACTATTCATGTAGAAGCAATAAATAGAATTTTGAGATACTTAAAGGGTACTCCCGGAAAGGGAATTTGGATGAAAAATTATGGAACTAACACACCATGTGGCTATTCCGATGCAGATTGGGCCGGAAGTTTTGATAGAAGGTCTACCACCGGCTTTTGTACATTTGTTGGCGGAAATATAGTCACATGGAAGAGCAAGAAACAAAATGTCGTGGCACGATCTAGTGCCGAAGCGGAATATCGTGCCATGGCATCTACCGCAAGTGAGTTGACATGGATCAAGCAATTGCTAGCCGACTTGAACATAAAGGTGGATACACCAATAAAAATGTTTTGTGACAATCAAGCGGCGAGACACATTGCGGCCAATCCCGTCTTCCACGAACGAACAAAACACATAGAGGTGGATTGTCATTATGTGAGGGAAAGAGTTCAATCCAAGGAAATTGAGACACCGTTTGTGAGAAGCAAGGATCAATTAGCGGACATATTCACAAAAGGATTAAGTAACAAAGACTTTGAAGACATATCTAGCAAGCTAGGATTATTTGATCTCTACAATCCTAGCTTGAGGGGGAGTGTTGAGAATAAGGATGTTTAGAATAGGAATGAGTCTCAGATAATTGGCTCATCATTGACTATATTTAGAAAAAGGAGCCCTTAATTTATTTCTAGAATTAGGTCACTCAACTTTTTCTTTTTATAGAAAGTTACCGTTAGGTACTAAGTCAGTACCATTTTACCGTTAGAGAAATTGTATATATCACCAATGTACATTTCTGTAAAGCTCAGAACAAAGGAAATAAAATTGTTCATCATCGCAAAATTCAACATCATATCAGGCCTGAATGAAAGAAAGAAAGAAAAAAAAAAAAAGGAAACGAAGGCAGGTCAATTTAAGTTTATTGAAATTGAAATGACAAAGTTTATCTCAGCAAACCTTCAAAAAATAGACAAAGTTTATCTCAGTATATCACACATTACAAATAAACCACACAACACATTCATCTCAATAAACAAAATGAGCCTTGCCATTATTAATTCATACCAACTTATCAAACCGTTCATACCAAGCTTTTGTCAACTTATCACACTTGAACTTTCTGTTGCATCAAATAAACAAAAATGAATAAAACACTAAAGAAAACTGTTGTCCCTAGGAAGGTAGGCGGCTTAACCAATTTCAAGTTTTGCGAAAGCGTTTAGTTGGTTTTAGACCGCTTTTGGTATGAACTACCTAGCACAAGTCAATTGGTACCCAAAACAAACAAGCACACACAAGCAATTCAAATATGCAAGAAAATAAATAGAGAAAGAGAGAGAGAATTGAACACGCGATGTGATAACGGAGTTCCGACCCGCTAGATGAATGGCTAGCCTTAGTCGTACGTCTCCGGGAGTTTAGCAACCACCAAACAGGTGCTCTCCGTTCAATTCCAATAAGAACGGGACTACAATTTCGAACCGAATCGCCTCGTCACAATGACCTCGAGGTGGATCGGCCTAACTCAAGTGTGGCACAAAGTGCCTAGCTCTAATGGCAACAACGGCCTCGCTATTCAAACGGCACAAAGGCCTTCAAGGTGGGTGGCACTACGGGCCTAGCTCTAACGGCTCAACGGCCTCGCTATTCAAGGGAGAGGAGCACTCAAATGGCTACAATATCTCTCAAAGTGATCTAGCTATCAAAAGCTCAAGTGGGAGAATGTCCCTGTGCTCAAAGGCTCTATTCTAGTCTAATTTTGCAAGGTGTAAAACTATTTTGAGAGAGAACAAGGGGTGGAAAGATATAGAGCTCGTCTGGAGCTGTTTACCAGTAAAAACAGCACCAAACGTTAAGTAACGCTCCGAAGCGTTATATAACGCTTCAATATAGCCGTTATAATAAGACAAATTCTGACATATCCGTTGGAGGTCGTCTGAAGCGTTATACAACGCTTGAGACAGAAAAGTCCAACGGTCAAAAATATTGTCAGAAACGTTATACAACGCTATGAAGCGTTATACAACGGAACAAAGTCAAGGAAGCGTTATATGACGCTACAGAACGTTAAGAAAATAGGAAACGTTACTGACTTATACCAAACGTTACTGATTCCTCAGACGAGTCAGTGGATCAAGCGTTACATAATGCTACCAAACGCTATACGACGATTCAAAGAACAATCGTTATACAACGTTATGAAGCGTTATACAACGTTTGAGCCAGAAAACGAAACTGACTAACTGTCTGGGCTGAGTGTTCAAGCGTTATACAACGCTATGAAGCGTTATACAACGCTTGAACCAGAAAACTGGATTTTGCTTAGTATCATGAGCTTTTCTGCTATCTAGACCATTTCAAGGATAATTGAGGACTAAAGTATACCTTCTATCCTAGTCTAAGCTAGCCTACAAGCTCCCTAAAGACTTGATCTTGATCTTATAATAATCTTTATCCAAGTCTTCATAAATTGCATCTTCTTCCTATAAATTTCTATAAAACTCAAAGAAGATTGTTAAATGCCAAATGATATTGTTTTGTAATCGACAAACCGAGAGTAGTTGAGTACAACAAAAACAATTTTCATTTCGAAAATAATAGCAGTTTCTTGTAGCATCTCTTAATAAAATAATCTATTGCAACTTATTTACAAGCTAGCACATATGCATGTAATAAACATATAAAACACACATGCTTCATGCTACAACAATCAATTTATATACTGATATACTAAGACAAGAAAGTAAAAGTGCAAAAGTGCCCAGCATGAACTGCGAAAAGATTTCTCCATTGGATGTCCAACTAATTCAACGCCATCTTCGTATCACACATCACTTCCTCCTTTCTTATCTTATCTGCAAAGGAAATACCATTATAAGAAACGCATACCGTACAAAGATATTATATATATACATATATTTTTTTTTTGAAAAAATAGCAAAGCTACCGGTTTTATTAGAGAAACAAATCTTACATCCTACAGTACAAAGATATTATATTCATCAATTGATTTAGATTGTCGGATGCTGAAGTTAACATTCCTTGATGCATCATCAAATAAGACTTAATTCGCATGAAATTTGGTTGTTCAGCTTTTTGATGTCTAATAATACAGCTATGAATTAATTTTTAATTATTTTCAACTTAATAATTAAAAAATCATTTTATTGTAAAACGTATTCAAGTGAATTATTCCATTTTTTTCTTAATGTGTATTGTACGAGTATCAGTTACGGATATAAATTCCAATCTGATATAATTTCTCATATAAATATGCGAATAAGATAGCGGTTCCATCACTACCTATTTCGGTAATTTCCAGGTATTCCAAAAGAAATGAAGACCTGCTGAAATTAAATCAAGGCCTAATCGTAAAGATAGAAGGCCTTTCATGTCCAGTCCGCTACTTTTCTTGTCCAATCAAACATTGTTACACAGTTCAAATCTCTCAATTTGAAATTAAGATAGTGAGAAAAATAATTTTTCAGGAATGCGACATAATGAGTTACATTTAATTTTAAAAAATAATAGAAATAATCGTAATTATCTCATGTTATTCGGTACATTTCAAAATTGTGAGCTTTTTGATGTCATGTAATACGTTACCACATTATAATTCCAGTTAGAGTTTTTAGTTAAATTTTTAATATACATTGCTTATTGTAAAGCTTAACTACCCTCATTTGTATAAAGCAACAGTGAGATTTAAAAAGACGATAAAAAGATACACAAATTTGACAATTAAAAACATCAATACTTGAGATGATTTTGCAAGTTATTACATACCAATGACATGATGTAATTATGTAAAGTTCAATAAAACACTCATCACATAAATTGCGCATGATGTAAATGCAGAAGCTGTGAATTAAATTCAAAGTGCCACTTATCTTAATGCCTCAGTTAAAGTGAGAGAAGACTCGAAAACAAAAGCATAACAACACAAACCGTTTGAATAGTAATGAATATTATTTTATTAAATTATGAGATATTGGAAGATATTGAAATTTATGCAAATTCTGAAACAGTGGCTCAAGGATTTAACTTTGGGATAAATGAACACCCATACGGGCACACACCTATGGACGTTATCAATCAGATTAGAGATGCAGCTCGCTTACTTGAATGGACAGATATTGAATATTCAACAAGCTAAACTAGGCTATTTATGGAAAATATCAATAATTGTGATTTAATAGGAAATAAAGTTAAGATTTACTAATTGGCAACGCATAACTCATGATTAGAACCAACCTTAATATTGGTGCGTAAGTTCTTGTTATAAAACAAAGAAATAAGAATTACATAAATTAATTAAAATAGTGTTCTCTAAAATGAGATGACACGAGTGTGTTGGTACGACATGCACGCGTGTTGACACGACACGATACGACACATTTAGAGAATTAACACGACACGTGCGTGTCAGCGTGTCATGTTGGAAATTTCCAGACATTGACATGTCTTAACACGATTAACTCGTGACACGACACAACACGACACGTAGCACGAGTTGTCACGACAAAAAATTAATATTATTTAGAACTTATTAAATTATATTGAGTTTATATTATAAATTTAATAATTTTGATTCATAATCTTTTTATTCAATCATTAAATTTTATTTTAATATATGAAATTTCAACAATTTATTATATTTTCTATTTTAAAATTTATTTAAAATAGTTTTTAATGATTTTTAGTGAATAAATTATAATACATCCTGACACGTTTAACACGTCGTGTTAGGCGTGTCGTGTCATAATGTGTGTCGTGTTAACCAATTCCTTTATTTGACACGACACGTTGAAAATATTAACTCGTGTCAACACGACACGACACAAGGTCTAACACGCGCGTGTTTAACACGACACGACACGTTTGCAATACACTAAATTAAAAACAGCATAACTAAGGAATAAAAATAAACATATGTATATATGAATTTATGTCAAACATATAGTAAAAAAAAAATAAATTGTTCCATCATATGTTAATTGACAAGCAAAAATATTGGATAATAATAATTTACAATTAGGAAGCCTAAACAAATATAAATAATAATATTATAAACTCAAAATTTTATTAAAAAAATCCTGTTAAATATGGGCTGTTAGATCTGTGGTTTTAAGCCTTGAATTTTGTGATCCATTGGATTAAAAACCGGACCCTATTACCCTGGACTCGGATCCTATGGTCGGCGTGATCCGAATCGTCCGATTTAATTTCAGCGGTTTATTTTTTCGTTTCGGACCTACCAATCTGTCTATTGAGATTACATTAGGATCTGGTTCCCGTTACCCCAACCATTTTAATTCACCGTTCTCTAATCTCTCTTTCTGCTCTCTCAAGTCCGACCCCCTCTTCTCATCTCCGATTGGTTGAAGCTCTTTCTCCGTCCGATCGAATCAAGTATATCGAGCATCCCTTAAGCCTCTTTCGTTAACCGACCTAACAAGTGGATTCCCCTCGGCCACGTCGCTCAATTTGTGACGAAATTATCCAATAGACTTCGTGGCTGCCTCTAATTTGTTGTTAATCCAGTGGATAGCATGTATATATTACCCTCCTCTCCTTCTCTCTCTTGGTACATATTCATGCTCCTTACTCTTGGCTGCTTCTGGTTTGTACCCCTAGTCTTCCCTTTTCTTTGTTTAAATGGCGATGAGAGTAAGATGACAAATTGGAGCAAGAGGAGAAGTTGGAGAAGAGGAAAAAGGAATCAAGGTTGGCTTGATTTTGGTCGTTTCTATTAATTTGAGGTATTCCCTCAATTTTCGTTAATTCAAGTTAATCGGTTTGAGTTGTTCATAGTACCACTATACGAATCCAGATCCTGTGTCGCGCGGCACGCGTACAGCGCGGGCTGTGGGCCGTCTGATCTGAATCTGATGGCTATGGGGGCCCCGTGAATAATACCAGATTGATAAGCCCGAAAAAAATGAACCGCCCGATCAAAATCGAACGGCTCGTGGAGATGCGCTCCACGCGTGCCGCGCGACACAGGAACGGGGTCCCCACTGTACACCATCCTTGCGCCTATAGTAATGCTGTAATGCATGTGTAAATTGAGAGAGGAGGTACAACCTCTATACCAATTGGTACAGTGAAGAAATCGGGTTCTGGTACAAAACCATTGAGTTCGGGGGTTTGTTTCCAATGCCAGTATATATTGAGAGGTTAATTTGTAAAAACTGTTAAGCATGTTGGCTTGTTGGGTTTCAACACTATCAGATTCTATACCCAAAACCCATAGAGTCCATGACACTAAACTCGAACCCGTCTCTCCATTGGATCTAGATCTTTCGTGGATCTTGGATCTGGACCCGAATAAAGCCAAACTCATTGACAATTTCAGACCCGTCTCTCTATTGGGTCGATTGTCTCCCAGAATTGGTACTCTCCATCCATCATTTTCCCATCCATCTCATCCACAGGCTTCAAACAGACCTTTATGGCCAGTCTATATATAGCTTTCTAACCCTCATCTCTCCCAAACCCTAGCCGCAGAGAGAATTTTCAGATCCGGGTCGAAAATCGACTCTCCATCTGGAATTCTGGATCGTGCTCTCACTCTCGTCTGGCGATGGCGTCTCTCTCCAAGCTTCATTTTCCATGCACGTCGTCTCTGAGAGTTTGCCTCGCTTTCCTCTAGGGTTTAGTTGCGAATCAATCAGGTTTTTTAAACTTTTGTCTCTCTTTTTCTATTGATCTCTTTTGTTGTCCAGATTTCGATCACCACTGAGCATTTGCTACTTAACATATCGGTCGATCTTAGATTTTTCGATTGATTTTTTGTTCCAGCGAATTTGATTAATCGAAAAGCTTGAGGAATGGGGCAGATTCAGTATTCCGAGAAGTTCTTTAACGATAAATTCGAGTACAGGTAGTTCAATTCAACTCTAATATTTTCCTTTTCATTTTTTCCTTTTTATAATTTAGTTCTAGAAAACTTTGTTCTAGATCCGCAAGTTCCTACTTGATTGCCATTTAATCATTGATTTAAGAATTGAAATTCAGAAAATGTAAATTTTGCATTGAATTTTGGAAGTGATTGTTGGATTGGTGTCATGAATTTATTTGTTAGGCTATTAAAAATAACTGATTTGTTGTTTTGACCAGAAACAAGAATCTAGCACCAGCCGACGCAAACATCCAACTTCAGAAGAGCTGAGCATCCGATTTCAATTTACATTTGTTATATGTGTTCCGTTAGTTTTTGTAAAGGAGTAGATAGTCATCATATGTGTTAAGTTAGTATCTGTAAGGGATCATCTTGTTTTATTGTGTATGTATTGTGCATTTATTAATGGATGATATTATTAATACAATTGTTCAGTTTGTTGAAATAATGGATAGTATTAATGTGTTTAACTGAATACAAATAATATTGAAATCAAATTTCTGCTGCAACTAACTGAACACATATACACTTTAAGTTTATCCCTTAACGTATTTAACTGAACACAAAAGCACGAAATTTCTATTTTCAGATGCAACTAACTGAACAAATAAAACTTTTAGTTCAACCCTTACCTTATTAAACTGAATACAAAAATACGAAAATTCCATTTTCAGATGCAACTAACTGAATAAATAAAACTTTTAGTTCAACCTTTGCCGTATTAAACTGAACACAAAAATACGAAAATTTCATTTTCAGATGCAACTAACTGAACACTTAAGACTTTTAATTCAACATTTATGGCATCTAACTGAACAAATAAACCAGTACATTTGATGACGTCAGCATCCAGAAATTTCCGAAAAAAATCTGAAAAATTTTTGCTGACGTCAGCGAGCGTCTTGCTGACGTCAGCGCGCGAAAAATTGAAGATAGAAGCCCATTTTTGGCCTGTGGATGGGATGGATGGGAAAATGGTGGATGGTGTATATCACCCCTGATTCTCTCCTTGCTGTTGGACCCTCTAAATGAGTTGGAGGATGGGCTCTGTCGGCCTTTCATGTGATTGGACATTTGGACTATTATGTAAACCGAAATGTCTTTGAATTATTTAGCTAAGTAATGATTTAATTAATGAACTTAGCTTAACAAAAAAAAAAGGAAATGAAGGATTAAGATTCAATTATGCTTAATTTTATCTAAGAATCAGCGGAATTCATAAATGGATCGCAAGTTGGCTTAATTAAAGGAAAACCTAATCTAGCAATATTAGAAGTTCCTCCAGTTAAGTGCCGAATTTCGGGATATGATGAAAATTTGTCCAATAGATTAAAAGGACATATATTATCATAATAATCTGGACAATCTGATCCCAATCTAAAACAAAACAATGAAACTTCTGATTTCAATTTTATTGTTTCTATTTTATTTCGGATTTTGTTTCTTGACTTCATTAGTTAAATTTTCTAATTTAGACATCTTGATATTAGATAAAATATGAATAACAAATAATAGATTAAATAGTAAAAATAAAGCAAAAATAAAATGAAACAATATTTGAACTCCAAAATTTGGGTTGAATTGATTTAAACTCAGATTTCGATAATAGGAGAATAATAAACCATAAATTTACAAATGAATCTTAAAAATACTTTTAAGTTTTGAAAACATAAATTAATACATCATTAATTAAATCAAAGGAAAATTAGTTACATACCCCTCTAATCTTTGCTAATTGGAAATATACCCCTCAAATCTTTAAAATAAGATATTTACCCCTCAATTCTAGATAGTTAAGATGTATTATCATTTTTCTCTGGTCATTTTGAGTAAAATATTGCCATTGAATTCAATTTCTATTTTCTGGTCAGTGTTTGCTCGACAAATTATTGGTGAGCTGATCTATATTATTTGCTTTATGGGCTTAGTGTTCAACCGAGCTCTTCAAATGTTTTGTTTTACTTGAATTGAATGTTCCCAGGTGGCATCGAGGGAACGACCAAATTTATAAAGGTAAATTAGTGAATATCACGATAGGCCGATAAAACGCCCTTCTAACTTGTTATTTGATATTGATAAGATACGGTTTGAACAAATGGAATACATCTTTAATTTATGAGAATTCGTAACCAATTCACCGTACTAAGAGAGAGAAAACTTATCATCAATATTGTAGCCAATTTGATTCCGCAATATCCCTATCGTATCTGATTTTGCTATATACTTCCTTACAGGCTCGACTACGAAAGAGGGGAGACAAGGGCATTATGGTCCGCATTTTGTAAAATCGATTTTTAGTAATTAAAATATCATCAAAATAATCATAAAGATATATCTCCTCATTTACCATGAATTGAATTGAGGGGTAAATATCTTATTGTAAAGATTTGAAGGTATATTTCCAATTAGCAAAGATTAGAGAGGTATGTAACCAATTTTTCCTAGAATGAATATTTGAAGGGACCAATAAATCTATAGTATATATTAATTTCCGTAACCGCATTGCATTTTTTTAGGGTTAAAAATATTTTTTTGCGTTTTCTATAATTAAAAGTAATTTTCTCTTTTTGTTAAATATATTAAAAAAAGTCATACCAATAATTATTTAATTTATCGGACCATAGTTGTAAGTCAGTTGCTTTTGCACTATTCAAGCTCATTTATTTGCCATTTTCCCTTTCTAGAGCTGCTTGCTTATTTCTTCTAATGAAATATTTTTTATAATATTTTTATGTTTCATATGTGCGGTTAGCATCAACTAGACTAGAAGGATAGACTGACTAGCTTTGGTTTCACTGCCGTTCTGCTGTTTAAAAGTAGCTTGCACTTATAGGGCCTGCTCCATAAACAAGGTCTCGGAGGGAGAGGAAAGGAAAGTGACAGCAAGTCTTTAAAATTGTACTATGCTCGAACTGTTTACTTGCTACATGTCAGAAGGTTACGGATGGAAAGGAAGAGAAGAGGAAGTGAAAGATATAGTTAATTTATGAAGAGTTTACTATGAAGTTCTATCCTTTGATTTGGAGGGTAAATAAATCCGGACAACATTTCCCTTCTATTCCCTTTCATTCCATTAATGTTGGATGTCTGGAGCACAACCATAGAGTTATTCATAAGTTTTTACAAAATTTGAATTTTGTTGGCACTTTAATTTAATTCTTATTTGCTGAATATTTTTTTGAAACATAATTGTGTTTTTCCATGATGTTTTGGTGCCAAATATTTTTTTGTAAAGATAATCGTACATTTCCATGATTTTTTTGGTGCCATTTGAATTCTTCCAAGTATCTGTTTGTCTCTTCTTTTGGAATAAATAATTGTCTATGTTATTAGAAGCAATCATTGAAATAGTTTCTCTCTCAATTGAACCAAATTCTTCTTTTTTCTAACTAATGGATTGGGCTTTTCAAGCTCCAAAAGAGAATGCCTCACAAAAGCCGAAAAAATTATAAATAACTTTAATTAATTACGAAATTATAAAATAATCCGTTTTTAATATTTTTTTTAACACTGACTTCGCAGTTTCGGAATCTGAGATTCCGAAACTAAAAATCCTTAGTTTCGGAATCTGAGATTCCGAAACTAGAATCTGCCGACATTTTACATGCATTTCATTTTTATTTTTTTTTTCTAACTAGTTTCGGAATCTGAGATTCCGAAACTATAATCTACCCGACATTTTACAGACATTTTATTTTTTTATACTTTTTGTTTTTTTATACTTTTTCTTTTTATTTTTTTTATACATTTCATCATACCAATTTCCACCCACTTTTTTCACCTAACTTTTTTTTAATTTTCACCTAACTTTTTTGAAAACTTAAATAATTTTCAATTATGAAAGAATATTTGAAAGATGGTTAAATTTCATATTATGAAATTTCACTTTTGAATTTTTTTTTGTTGCTTATTATTTTATTTTTATATTTAATGTTTATCTTTTTTTTTTGTCAAAATTAAAACAACCTTAGAAATATTTGTAAGAACAATAATTAATACAATTAGAAAAGTTAGAAGAATTTATAAAACATAAATAATTTACAATGACTAAATAACAATAATAAAAACGACCACAATAATAAAAACGACATTCTAAACTACTCCAATACAATAATAAAAACGACATTCTAGAGTTTAAAAACTTAGAGATCTTGACTCTTTACATATTGAAGAATTTCATCCCACCATGGTTCATCCTCTTCATTTTCATTGTCCTGTTGATTACTGGCACCGGCGTTGTCAGCCATATGAGCGGCTTCGTTCCAGAAAGCCGCATCTGCCTCTTGTTTTTCTATCTCTGCCATACATCTTGCTGCATTTGTTCTTTCTTCTTCTCTTTTTGCCTTTTGAAGTCTATCGCGCATCTGCATGTCCTGAATTTGTTTTCGCCATTTCTCCTTCTCCTTTTCTTCTTTTAGTCTTTTCTTTTCCGACTCTTCTATTCTCCTACTCCAATACTCGTGTGTAAGTCTGTCACTTTCTTCCCTCTTTTTTCTTTCGGCTTCTATGTACCGAGCTTCTCTTTCTTCCGCTTCACGGCGATCGTGGTAAGAGTAGTGCTCACGCAGGATGGTTTCTTGGTAATTGAAAATTTCACCACACTTTGTACATATCACTGTGTGGTCTCCACGAAAATTAAAAATGGATTCAACCATAGAGAAGGGTTTTGGCTGGCGTACATATTGTTCTTGGGGTTTCGGTTTAGATGGTAAGTATTCTGACCAGTCATAACGCTTCGGCCTTTCTCTTTCTTTCTGTTCTTTTACGTGGTCGAGGTAATGCCATTTTAAGGGAATGTCATAGTACGGTTCATTCACATTGTATTGGCAAGTTTGAGAACATTGACGACACACTGCGGTCCATTCTCCTCTTTGTTTTTGTTCTTCGTTGAGAGTAGAATGGAAGAATGATCCCCAATAGTTTTTCACAATGTCACTTGGATTCGGGTTTTTTGTATTGTTGGAGTTTGAGCTATTTCCTTTTTCCATGGTGGTAAAGTTCTTAAGAAGAAGTTGGAGAGAAGTTGGAGAGAAGTTGGAGATTATTGTGTCTGGCTGAACCTGGAGAGTTCTATATAGATGAAGCTCTGGTGTATGGTACAAAAAGTATGAATTAAATTCCATGTGATACTTTTCAGACTTTTTCAGAGTACGTCAAACTTTTTCAGACCATCATAATGCTCTCTCAGAGCACGCGTAGCTTTTTCAGACCATCATAATGTTTTCTCAGAGCACGCGTAGCTTTTTCAGACCATCATAATGTTTTCTCAGAGCACGTCTGTTCTATTATGAGACCACGTTTGTCATATTTGAAGATGTCATAGGGCTATACATTCAGACTATTACATTAAAGGAAAAAATAAAATATTAATTGTTGTAATTAATAATATTTATTATTATTTGAAAATATTTGAAAAATTAATAATATAAAAATTTTAATATTTGTTGTTTTCATAAATAATATAAAAATATTATTTGAAAGTATTTGAAAAATTAAAAATTTTTATAATATTTGTTATTATTTTAAAATTTTATATAAATAATATAGTAAATGTACTAAAGTATAATAAAAACAAAAGTACACAAAAATATTATTATTGTATTAATATCCAAATACTATTTGAAAAATTACGTATAATATTATTTTAAAATTTTATATAAATAATATAGTAAAAGTACTAAAGTAAAGTATAATAGTAAAAGTAATAAAGTATAATAAAAACAAAAGTACTTAAAAAATAGGGGTTTTATAGGGTAAAATATAAAAAATAGGGTAAATACTGTTTTGGCGGGGAATCTAGCTAGTTTCGGAATCTCAGATTCCGAAACTAGCTAGTTTCGTCATCTCAGATGCCGAAACTAGCTAGTTTCGGAATCTGAGATTCCGAAACTAGCTAGATTCCCGCCCAAACAGTATTTTGTCAGAAATTTCACTGTTCAATCACTCATTGAGGCTGAATTATAGTGTTGCGACGTTGTTTTGACATTATTTCACTGTTTAAATAGTGTTTTATCAATTATTTCATACGGTTGTCTCCTAGTTTCGTTTTCTCGGATTCCGATCATAAGGGTTATAAATAAGTGATTCATCTCTAAGTCTGAGAATCATATATCATTTTCACACACATAAATTCGTCTCTAAGTCTGAGAATCATATATCATTTTCACACACATAAATCTCATATCCATTAGAAATATGAATTCCATTCGTGTTTTCGTTAATCAATCTCCTTACAATCAACCAAACAATTTCAGTTTCGATGCATCTTCACGAACTGATTATGAATCAGTCAAAGATACCATTTTATCTTCACTAGGATATTATCGCGGGCATTACAATTTGAGAATTGTTTCCCGTTTTAATATGATAATTGAAGGAAGGTTTCAACAAATGCAGTTGCCGGTGAACTCAGAAAATGAATGGCGTTATGTCCAACAGGAGTGCTGGGGAACTAGACGGCTTCAAGGACTTGAGCTGCACGTTGATTTGCTTCCAGCGGATGTAGAAGGTACATTCTCTCATAAAAAATATAATTATTCATTCATAAAAATAATAACATCATAACATTTTTTCTTGAAAGACAAACAACAAACGTCGACAAAGAAAAAATAATAAGAAGTGAGTTATGTATGAAGTTTGTGCCCCACATATTGCATCAAGTTTGTTACTACCTAACGCATACATGATATTAAATAATAAGAAGTGCCTTATGTATGAAGTTTATCACAAGCTTTAATTTTTTTTAATATATAAATATCATCTATAATATTAAATGATGTTATGTATACATGAATATAATGTCATATAAAGAGAAATTCCAAATATTAAGCCCCATGTATCCTGAAAGTAGAAATTAGTAAACCAAAAATTATGTCAATAACATTATATTATTGGTTTCCTCCAATATTTTAAATATCATCTATTTGGAATTATAATATTTGTTTTATTTATTTTTTACTTAGGTGGGTACTCAGATTATAATTATAATTATAATTATAATGAAGAAGCTATTAATTATAATTATAATGAAGAAGTACATAATGATGAACAAGTTCAATCTGCAACGTTGGATTGGGATCCTTGGGAACCTAGTAGTATAGATCCTCAAAGTTCAGAACAACAACAACAAATGAATTATGAATACAATAGTAGTGGAAATGTTTGGTCACCTTGGGAACAACCAGAGGGGAGTAGTAGACAACAACAAGGAGAAGAAGGAGAAGAAGAAGGAGGAGGAGAAGAAGAAGAAGCAGATATAGAGCAACTTGACGAGGCATACGACCGTGGGCCGGGTAATGAGTCGGCATATGCCACAGGCGAGGACTTCACTGACGAAGAGGCAGAATTTTTAGAGTCACAGGGTTTGGACGAACACTATATGGCTGTTAACCGAGGTCAAGGGTATCATGTTACTGGAAGAACAGACACTTACCATCCTGTTCTCCAATTTTTAGATTGCTCTGAGTATAGGAATTCTATTCCAGAATCGTCCATACCACAAAATTCAGGACCTTTAGCCGAAGGAAATATTTTCTACACTAAAGCACAATTACAACAAGCTTGTAATAATTACTCCGTAGAAAATAATGTTGAACACAAAACCACTAAAAGTACGCCCCAATTGTTGAGTTTACATTGTAAGGTATACTCATGTAAGTGGCATTTGTATGCCCGTACAGAAAGGGAAGGTACATTTTGGAAAATAATAAAAAATGAATATGAACATACATGTGTGAGAAGATTCGGAGAATTTACACATGATAATCTGACGGCGACGGTTATCGCCAACTGCATAAGGAATGCAGTAAAAAGAGATCTTGGTATTTCCATAGAGGACGTCAAATCTATGTTAGAGCTGAAATATCTAAATGTCAAACCGACTTATAACAAGCTTTGGCGTGGGAGAGAGAAGGCAATCGAGCAACTTTTCGGGTCGTGGGAGGACGCATACAACAAACTACCAAGCCTTTTGTTGGCCATTCAGGGGACGACCCCAGGGACTCAAATCAAATGGTTGGCTCCCACTTGTGGCAATCCCAACAGAGCTATGTTCCTTGCAGCAGCGTGGGCATTCGGTCCTTGCATCGCAGCGGTGCCGTACCTTAGACCAGTTATCAGCATTGATGCATCGTTTCTGTCGGGTCGCTATAGGGGAAAATTATTAGCGGCGGTTGGTTATGACCCAGAGCAGCGGTTGGTTCCGCTAGCATTTGCATTAGTGCGAACTGAGGACGAAGCTTGTTGGGGTTGGTTCATGAAATTTCTCAGGGACTATGTAATCGGGGACAAGAGAAAATTTTGTGTTGTTTCAGATCGCCACTGGGGAATAAAAAACACCTTCAAACGCCCTCAATACGGATGGGAAGAGAGTGCTAATCCTTCGTATGCCGTGCATCGGTATTGCATGCAGCATGTTTGTGAAAATTTATTCAAGGCATGTGGTCGAGATCTGTCTGTGGTGGAAAAATTTAGAAGTAAGTTGGCAAACAAGAAAAAACCGAGGGCATATCAAAGAATGTGGAACGAATTACAATTGACACACCCTGAAGCGATCACATATCTGACAAAGTGTGGGAAAGAGCATGAACAAGATGACAATGAGCCTGCCAAGCCTGAAAGGTGGGCACAGACATATGACGGTGGTCCTCGTTGGGGGCTTATGACGAGTAATGGATCAGAGAGTCTCAACAGTAGATACAAGGCTGAGAGAAGACTCCCAGTTGTTGGACTAGTGGAAGGGACTTGGTACAAAACGGTCTCGTGGTTTAATGAGAGAAAACTCCTATCATTTGAGAGAACTGCAGAGGGAGAGCGATGGCCAAAAACAATTCAAGAAAAGATTTCCAAGCGCACTCTAAAAGCAGGTACAAAATTTAATTACTAATAATTAATATTTACATATTATTTTAAAATAAATATATAATCATATTAATCCATATTTACAGTTGGAATAAATGTTGTGACCATTGATCATATGCGTGGGGAATTCGAAGCTCAAGTGCCCTACGAGAAATCTGAGCCAGGGGTAACGTGGAAGTACAAAGTTTTAATCAGACGAGCTTACCAACCAACTGATCCTCAACTACCCACCAGGCGTGCCGTATGCCAATGCAGAAAGCCACAACTGACGGGAATACCGTGTGTTCATGTCATTGCAGTCTGCAGTAAATACAGATGGGAAGTTGATGACTTTGTAGATGACAAATATAGCACGGAGAATATGCTCAAAATATGGTCATCCGGTGAATTTCACTGCTATGGAGACGAAGAGAATTGGCCTGTTTACGATGGACCCTTGATTTATCCTGATAGGAGAATGATTAATCGGGGAAGGCGCAAGAAGGACCGTGATTGGATGTGGATGGATGCAATGCGGAAGAATAAAAATAAAAGAAACAGAGGTAAGGAACCTCTTACAACTATGGAGAACGTTCAATCCGGTCGCCGAACCACCAACCAAAGGACGAGAAGAACAAGCACAAGGAACCGAGGTCAATCATCTGCACGAGAAATGGGTGAAAGTTCTAGGGCGGGGGCCAACACGTTGCACGATCCAGTTCAACCAAGCCGGAATTCCATTAGTACAGATCCTCGCACAGGAAGTCGTCTTGGTCTTGGAATAGAAGGTCTTCAACCAGGTCGCAATTCAATAAGTTCGGACCCACGATCCGCTTCAGCACGATATCCAAGTCAGCAGCCATCAAGTGGGCGATATCCAAGTCAGCAGGCATCGAGTGGCAGAGGAGGGCGAGGGCAAACAGAAAGTACAAGCAGTGCTGGGGGCAGAGGAATACGAACAGGATTTGCTAAGCTTGGTGCGCGAATCCGTAACAATATACAAGGATGGGGAAGACATTAATATTTGTAATATTAGTATGAATGTTGTAATATTGTTAAAACATTAATATTGCTAATATTTGTATGAATGTTGTAATAACGTTACAAAACATTAGTCTGTAATATTTATGAACGTTTGTGTAATAATATGATTAATATTTTTACATGACTTTTTTTTTGTATTGGAAAAATTAGAAAAATTTCTAGTATTTTTTATGTATAATAACAATAATATAATAACAATTAATACTAAAATTGGATAATTTCTTTAGGTTGATATTATTTTTTTTAAAAATGACAGAAAATATCATCCAAGAAGAGCAGTTCAATTCAACTTTGAGAGATATGGACAAGGGAAAAGCGAAGGTTGATGCAAAAGTTGATATTACTCCAGCACTAAATAACGAGGAGCAGTTGAATTCAATTTTGAGTGACGATGAAGATTGTGTAATTAAAAAAAAAACAAGAAAACTAATGCATGTACGAGATTACAGGGCACTTTTCAAGATTCGTACCAAAAAGATGAAAGACAGTCCGAAAGAAGAACCGAGTGTTAACGCTCCGAAAGAAGAACCGAGTGTTCAAACTCCTGAAGATGATTGAATGTGTTGTTCAAGTATGCATGTATGCATGTAGTTCAACTATTTTGTTGTTCAAGTATGCATGTAGTTAACATATGTTATCTTTATATGTATTTATTAATATGTATTTATTATATGTAATAATATGACAAATATTATGTAACGTTTATGTAATAATATGACGGGCAATTAATTCATATATTATTTATTTTACGATTTGTATATTTCTTCTTTACATGACGTTATTCTTTTAAATTTTGTGTAGGCATAAAACTAAAGAAATGAAAAAGATAAATCACAATACAAGATAAAAAACCAAGTATGAGATATATATAAATCACAATCCAAGATATATAAAATCACACCAAGTACGAGATGAAAATATCATAACACTGTCATACAAAACGATATATAACAATCCTAATTCCGTCCATCACGACGGTAATGCCCCGTGGCAGGGGAATAATCAATATATGCGCCTGGTGGCCGTCGGGGCTCTCGGCCACGAGCAAGTCCTGGTGGTGGACGAGACGCAGGAGCTGGAGTCGGAACTGGAGTGGGGACTGGAGTGGGAACTGGTGAAGTGGGATAACGAGGAGGTCTACTAGACGATGCCCCAGGATGACTATACTGAGAACTGTACCCCTCACTAAAGCCAGGAAACGGAGAATGAGGCTGAGGATGAGGCTGCGACTGAGTGAAAGGCGAGAAAGGGTCATCTAAGGGAATACCGTATGTCTGGTGAAAAGCATCAGCCTGACTAAGGGGAGGTGGAGGTGGAGGTGGATGCTGAGTCTGGTACCTCCCTGCATACTGACTCTGGTGCATACTATAACCCTGTCCAAACTGCGTCTGAGTCTGAGTCTCGTACGGAGGATAAGGAGTATGCTGGGTGAGGTACTCCGAAGGTGGAGGTGGAGGTGGAGGTGGAGGTGGAGGTGGCGGTGGAGGCTGTGGCTCACCAGTCTGAGCCTCAGATGTGGGAGGCACAGATGGTCGGGAATGAGAGCGTCTGCTCTGAGTAATCGGCTGGCTAGGCCGTGGAACATCAAAAAATGAATCGAAATCATGCAAACTGAAATCACCCTGTTACACATAAAACCAGTAATAATGTTATAAAATAATTTTGAAAAAGAATAACATAACAAGAATAACACAATAATATTAGATTGTGATATATACCTGCATGAACCGATGCTCCTCCCAACCGGGCTCCGGAAGCTCCTCCTCGTCAGACGACGTATCAGGTATGGATGCTATGTCAGTCGGAAGACCCTTGGACTCTAAAACAAGTGGTATCCGATGCGGCTCGCCGACAAGATCCAATGTGGTGCTGCAACTTTTAAGAAGCGTCTTTCCAGCACGCCTGAATCCCTTCTTCACCGCCCATGCACATGCTCGAAGCACGTCTCTCAAAGTATGCTTAACCTGTTTAACCAATGTTAGCCATCAAATTATAATTTCAATCGGTTATTGTGAATGGTTATTGCATCAAAATGAACTCACCAATGCCACGTGTGCAGGACTGTCGCGAAGGTACGACATATCGGCAACCGGAGCTGTCTCTGTCTCCTCCGGAATCTGTACGACATACGCACCCCCATGTACCCTCAGCCAACGTAGATACGTCCCGAGCATAGAATCGCTCCACGGCCGGTTCTCCCTGATCATAGCCTGTGTCATGTCACCCCACATGGCAACCTCCGTCCGAAAAACGTCCCTCCAGTCTCTGGCTCGGTAGGTGGTGAACATGTAACCCATCAGGGACGACATCCTCTGCCAAGCCTGTTTTATTTAGAAAATCTATTAAATATATTAAGTAATATTAAGTAAATATAGTACTAAAAAATATATGAACATGCTTATGTAAATGATTAAATCACCAAAATAATGTACCTCAGGTCGAGGTGGCGGCACTGTCTGGTACAGCATGAACTGGTGCATGACACGATCGGCGTAGTGCCACATCACCATCCAGTAATGAATGCACGGGATACGGACAACAAACAAGCTCGGATCAACCTGAGCATAAAAGGTATGAATTAAGCTAATTTATTATGCAATTTTCTACTATTATTTGAAAGGAATATTAACTTAATTTTTCAATTATTATAACATGTTAAAGAATAATATATTTATTGCAAACCTGAGCATAACGAGGCATGCGGGCCCTAATATGGTGGTACGGCCTCCAAACGACGTGCTCGGGTCTGATCTTCATGAGAACGTCTCGAGCATAATCCATCCCGGATGCGATACCAGGGCCTTCATACTTCTTAGATCTGTGACGTGTAGTCCATCTCCTGCAAATATTTGAACATATTTGAACATATCATGCAAATATTCAAATGTCTTCAAAAATTAAATTTCAAATGCAAGGAACATACCTCCCGTAAGGTGCACAGGAATCAATAGATGGTACACCCCAGTCGCTAAAATCATCCGTGATCGTCGGCCGACACAAAGTCAATCGCGCATACGACCATAACTGTAGAAGTAACCACGGAGCCCCGATCTTCGCGCTGTTATTTATTGCTGCGGTATCCAAACCTCTATATAAAGCAGCAAGTGTGGCAGCACCCCAATTGTACACTCCCTGAGAGGGAGTAGTACGAAGATCCTACAAATCATAGAAGTTGAATCGTAAACTGTATCGTGTATCGTATCGATTCATTTAAGATACGCTAAGTTATCCTTAGAATAAATAATTAAGGATAATATTGTATAATATTGTAATGTATTTTTATTTCTATAAATTATAAATATTATAGTGTATAATAAAACTATAATATGTATAAATTATATTATTAATTATTATATTGTATAATATATGTACAAAGTATTAAAGTATTAATTAAAACCTATATTTAATTATAAGTTAATACCCTAGTATCGTAAGTTACGTATTATGTATCTTAAAATATACGAACTCGCAAAAATCTTATAATAATTAACAGAACAATTTAAATATTTTATAAAAATCTACGAACCCGCAAAAGATCGAGATAAAAACCAGGAACAGAGTCACCAGTGGCATCCGGAAATAACGTGCAACCAAAAAGCTCTAGCACGAATGCCCGTGTGTATCTCTCAATCTGATCCTCATCGTCGAGGACAACATCCTTCCAAATCTTGCGCAGCTTCGTAAACTTAACGCAATGTTTTTTCCTGCATTTCGACTTTATTGTCAGAACAAAAGAGTAAGTTCATTATAAAGTACACAATAAGTTTTATAATTTTCTTACGTTCTCTCTTTTTCTCGGAAGCACTTTTCCACTTCCTCCTGCGATGTGTCCCGCGGCAACGCTGTCGAAAGAAGATCGATATAATCGAAATCACAACGACCCGTCACGACTCGGCCAGTCACGACGGGTAAACCATATAAAAATGCCACATCCTGCATGATAGTTCAAATACTATTAGTATACATATAAATCATAACACAAGTAACATGAAATTTTCTTATAATAAAATATCACGTACCTCTAGACTAACAGTCATCTCGCCGACATGCGGAAAGTGGAAAGTGTGGGTCTCCGGCCTCCAGAACAAGGCCAAACCCTGCACAAGCGTATGATCCACAGGCATATGACCAAGCTGAACGACGTGGATCAACCCAAGTGTCGTCAGATGCTGGTCCACCTCAGGAGTCCTAGCCATCATCGGCTTATGCACCAGTGGTTGCCATTTCTTTATTTTTGAGAAAAAATATTAGAGACTATGGTGATTTCAAGTAGATTTTCAAATAATAATGAAAAAAACAAAATAACATACAGTAGGGCCACGAAGCTGGTCTGGTTGCAAATGCAACAGACGATCAGCACCGGGAGGAGGAGGAGGAGGAGGAGGAGTAGAGGAAGAAGAAGGGCCCGCTGAGGTAGAAGCCCCGGCTGAGGAAGAAGCGCCGGCATCAACAACACCAGAGGAAACGACGTCCGTAGGCTCAGGCACGTCTAAAGTAGAGGCCTGAGGATCGGTACGTAGCCTCGTAGATCTTTGTGAACCTGGAGACGTTCTTCTTCTCGGAGGCATTTTCACTACTTAATTAAAAAATTTAAATGTCATAAATCTAACAAAATTTCGGCAGCATCTCCCCTGTATCGGGAGGGTTTCCGAAAATTTATTTACCCAAATCCCCCCTAAATAAACCCATTTCAAACCAACCAATCATATCATATCACATCATATCACGATCGATAATCATATTCAATATTCATATCAATATTCTAAACTATCATATCATATGAAAAAAATATCATATCATATCAATATTCTAAAACTATCATAAAATCATAAACTATCATATCATATCACATTCATATCACATTGAATATTCAAAATCGTAAACTATTCTAAATTACGTACATTAACTATGCAAAATAATTAAATTAATGAATAAAAAATACTAACCTCGATCGACAATCGCTGCTGAAATAGGAAATTCGAATCTTGAATCTTGTTTGAAATTTTCTGCACATTGAAAACCAAAACAATATATCAACCTATAAGAATTTTCTAATTTTTCTATTAATTTTTCTAATTTTTTTATTGATTTTCCTAATTAATATGATTTTTTTAATAATTTTTTATATTTTTGGAATATTTTTCCTATTTTTGTTGATATTAACCTAATTATTTAAACATTTTTTAATTATTATAAGATGTAAAAAATATAAAATTGCTAACTTATTTTTTTCCGTAATGAATAAAATTTAATCCGAATTTTTTGTATATTTTTAATATTTTTTTGAATATTTTCCTAATTTTTCTATTATTAATCTAATTTTAAAATCAATTTAATATTATTATAACATATAAAAAAATATTATATTTACTAAAATATATTTATCCTAATTAATAGAATTTATTCTGATTTTTTTTTAATTTTTTTGATATTTTTGAAATATTATTTTTAGTTTTTCTATTATTAACCTAATATAACTAAATAAATAAATAAATAAATGAATTAAAAAAATTAAAAAAAAAAACATACCTGAGAGCTGAGAGCTCTTCTCTCTTCGGCGGAGGCGGAGAGGAAATGAAAGCGATAGAGAGAGAAACGAAGGGTCCCCCGCTTATATAATAAGCGACATTCTTAGTTTCGGAATCTCAGATTCCGAAACTAGCTAGTTTCGACATCTGAGTTTCCGAAACTAGCTAGTTTCGACATCTGAGTTTCCGAAACTAGCTAGTTTCGGTATCTGAGATTCCGAAACTAAGAATTTTTAGTTTCGGAATCTCAGATTCCGAAACTGCGAAGTCAGTGTTAAAAAAAATATTAAAAACGGATTATTTTATAATTTCGTAATTAATTAAAGTTATTTATAATTTTTTCGGCTCACAAAAGCCTGTTTTGCCTAATTATCACCATTCAAGCCCGATTAGTTGGAAGGTTGGGCTAAACTTATGCAAATTAGTACATGTACTGATGTACTCATATACAGATGTACTTTCTTATTTTTGTGTAATTGAAGCTTTATATGTATGAACTTAAGAGATTGATGAAAGTTGGAGAAGTGCCACTATCTAAAGCGTGACAACAAAATAATAACTGTACCAACTTGCTTTTGTCAAAATAATTATTCGCCTTATCTGAAGGGGCGAGTAGCTAAGACCTATAATGTCAAATTCAATGTTATTATCATGCTTTTGCAAAAGTTTACTTCGTACATAGTTAAGACAATATAGTGTCGTCCTTATTGGATCCAATATTCTTTCAAACTCGTGTTCATGATTTTTGCGCAATCAGTCATTTTCCTTGTGCAGACGTCAACTCTGAAGGTCAATACTCTATTCAACCCTCAAAATAGTAGACAAGGAACTCAAAGAAATGTTATTCAACTTTTAGTTCTAGACTAGACCATAAAAAATTGGTATTTTCAAAATTTATATTTGAGCAAGTGAGAATTGAATTAGTACAAGATAGAGTCCATCTTTGAAACAACGAAAGTCGTACAGATGTTATAATGTTGAGAATGGAGATGATGATGTGGTAAGAACAGAGCCAATTCATCTATATGCTTTGTAGGAATTCAGAAATTGCGTCTATTCTCTAGTTCTTGATATTGTTTGAATGATCAATTCCGATAATGTTGTTCACTGAAATTGACCTCAATTTTCATAAAATTTTGTTTTCCATCGGAACCAAACACACCATTATGGTTATTGTTGAGGGTTTATTGATGTTACTTTGAAGTCGGATTGCAAATTTTATCATTCCAATTAAAATCATCATATCTGAAAGAAATGTTGCCTGGTTAATGAAGAGTCAGATTAAGACATTAAGTGTTAAATGCAAAATGCAATGTCCAATATACTTTTATGTTCACAATGACGATTTTATTATAAATTCATATCTTTTGATACGGTAATTGTATCGATATTGATACAATATTAATAATCTAATTTTTATATACTTTAGTAATTCACATTGATTTTTTTTTAGCCCGTCAATACAATTGAGTACCTCATGGAATCTGAAATTTAAGTCATGATAACGTAGGCAAACCAATTTGATGTCTATCTGTATCACAAGATTTGAGCCAATAACTACTTGACAGCCACCGTCAAGTTTTTCTAAAAAAAAAAAGATTTGAGCCAATAAAGTAGACAGTAGAGAAGAAACGAAGGCGACGACGGATGGATGGAGATATCAACCTATGTGAATCTACATATCTTCTTACCTATATATGAATCTAGATTTCTTTTGGCTAACCTAGCTTCTTCTATCCCTCTCATGACCCGGTTATTTATGGTGGTGTTACTTTCCTGTTGAAGACTTTGCAAACTGATAGTACATTAGTACTCGTGTTGGAGAGTTAACAAGGAAACAAACTTGGAGTTTTGTATCGATGCATCCTGTTCTAGCGGTTGACTTAACTAGAATCATTGCTTGCTGTATTACATTCAGATTCTCTTACCGATATCATATCTTTCATTCTTTCATTTGAGAATATTCATCATTACCACTACTTTGCAAACAATTATATAGGAATCCAGCTAAATCTCTCTCGGTCATTCTTTTAGTTCTTTATTTAACTTTTATTTCTTTTTAATTTTTTTTTGGTTGGTTGGTGAAGACCAGGGGTAAATTAGTGGCGGACAACAACTTATGGAGAGGTCCAGAGCCACTTCTTTTTTTTGTTAACTTTTGCTGCGTAGACCAAATTAATGTACCATGTTTCTTTGCAGCAGCAAAATTAAAATAAATTTGTAAAATAGGCCCATGGAATGTATTGAATTCTAAGAAACAATTCCTTAATTTTAAATTAATGTTTTGATCGAATATTATATTGATTGAATTTTCATAAATTAATCATTTTTGTTATTTATTGATCCTTATTAATGCATATATTGTTATTAAATAAAGAAACACAATGCATTGTTGTCTACTTTAACTAATATGAAGCTCCGTCATTTTTCCTTTTGCAATAATACCTTGCATGGCATGTGTTGTTTATTTAGTTGCGTTGCATAATTATTATGATACATTTGTAAGCTATCATGTCGCTGACTAGCTAATGATGCAAAAATTTTGGTAGTATATACAGATGGCTTGGTGGAGTTCTGGGCGTCATGATTGTTCGACGCACAAAATACCAAAAGTTTTTTTCCATTAAATATTTATAATATCAAATATTTATAGTTAATTCATTTAATCGTGATTTTGATTTTCCCATTTTGGCTAATATTTTTCTGTTTAAATTGAAAGGGACGAACGAAGTTGAGAAAATTAAAAGACAGAGTATTAGTAGATTGCACATTGCAATTGTTAAAATACCTAAAGATAAAAAGGTTTTATGAGGAAAAAGCAAGCAACATCCAGGAAATGATGGCTAAAGCCTTAGTGCGGTTTCTAACTAAAAGATTTTTAAGAAATGTGGCATTAACTTTTGAACATTCTCTCTCTGTTCAGCATATTAAGTATCGGTAAAATTAATAATCACCAGAGGATGTGTGTCCGATGTGAATGTTATGTGTTAATGGATTAGTCAGTGCCTTAGTGGAGATTTGACCTAGTGCTTTATATTTTCAGATGAACAAATGAGGTACTGTAAAACAGAGACAGGTTGCATTCTTAAATGGAATGGGAAAAATGTGGTGCCATAGTAGCATCCAACATTTTTTTTCCCTCCCTATATTTCCTTTATAAGAACACTGAACATCGCACTGCAGGACTTCACTTTGTCAGGTTCTGATGTTGCTCCATATTTAGTATAAAATTCCAAAATAGGCAATATAATAGCACTTTTTAGGATTTGATCATGGAGGAAAACAAAGAGAAGCATATTTCTAAATTGTTATACTCGTTTATATTTTTTAACATCTAACATTTCCACTATTTCTTTTCAGAAGAATTCAACATCTCTTAGGGCTTTCTATTCAAATTTCAAAACTTGATATTTTTATGAAGTTACACATGCTAACATGCACCTGTCAAACACACATTCTACCTAGGGTGTGTTTGGATAGGCCGCTTATTTCTTATTCCGGTGAAAAACAAAAACCATAGGAATAAGAAATTTGGGTTTATTCGGGCCCTTATTCCTATACCATCAAAATTTTAGTATTAAAATAGGGAATAAGGATTACACCAATCCCTATTCCAATTCTCTATTCCTCTATCATCCAAACACACCCCTAATTCATACTCATAAACCGACATCACTGAGATGTTGCTTACAAATACTACGGAAAAGGGAAGTAGTGGCTTTTTAATTCGAATCTCGCTCACACGTACCAATACAAGGAGAATGGATATCGGTTGATTGAGCGATCATTTTCGATTTTAGAGTTTTGAAAGACAGATTGAATTGTTTAATATGTTTTTTATATTAAAATATTAACGAAAATCAAATTTCACATTTTTTATTACTTTCGTGATTTCTTAGAAATTATTTGATAAAATGGATTTTAAATCTTCTAAAAGTTGTTTAAAATTAGTGTTGAGAATAAAAAATAAAAGAAGGGTAGAAATGTAAATATTACAACAGTGTGTACCGTACAATTGAACGTTAGAGATTGTAACGGTACAATAAGTAAACGTTACTCATGTATCTCTATATATACCTTGTATCTCAAATTGTAAAAATAGAAAAACTCAATAACAATACATTTGATAAAATAACCAATACTCAATATTCTGTTTTTTACATGGTATCAGAGCAGTAGCTCTATCCCCTCAGTCTTTCGAGTAAATTGCAAATAGAATCAAAGAAACAACATGT
The DNA here is from genome assembly GCA_027725995.1 of Rhynchospora tenuis. Lineage (NCBI taxonomy): Eukaryota > Viridiplantae > Streptophyta > Magnoliopsida > Poales > Cyperaceae > Rhynchospora > Rhynchospora tenuis. Next base: position 54,624,470 of record CM050888.1, read on the forward strand.
CAAGTGGTGACAACATATTAACAGGCTCCACTGGTACAACCACCGAGACCACTCCGCCATGGAGCAGTCTTCAAGGCGTTGATACCGGCACTGTCAAACTCACTACCATTCTTCTCAATGGACTGAATTTTCAACAGTGGGTCCATGCCATAACCATTGCACTAGAAGGAAGAGGATTACTCGAATTCATCACAGGGGAATTTCAAAAACCCGATCAAGCAACAAAACCGATAGAGTATAAACAATGGAGAAAGCTCGACTGTCAGGTTTTAACCCTCATCCAGAACTCTATTGAACCCAAAATTGGGGAAATTTTTTTCAATCACAGCACTTCAAAAGATCTTTGGGATGCAATTACCAAACATTATGGAAAAAAGAAAAATCACTCCCATATCTTTCATCTCGAGCAAAAAATCAAAAAAATCACTCAAAATCAGAGGCCAATCATAGAATACATTACTGACCTGAAGAGAGGTTGGGAAGAACTGAAACTGTACCAATTCCCTACTTCTGATCCAAATATGCTCAAAGAAAGGGAGCACGCACAAGTGTATCAGTTCCTTGGGGGCCTCGATGACAGCTATGACGCCATCAGAGCCCAGATCCTCTTGTCAGCAGAGCTGCCACACCTTGACGATGTCATGGCCACCGTTGAGGGGGAGGAAACCAGACGCCTTCTCATGGCGGGTAGCTCCGCCGGCCAGGAGAGGACAGAAGCTCAAGCCATGGTGGCTCGAAACCCTAACCCTAGATCCGGAAAGGGAAGTGATTGGTGTGAAAACTGTAAGAAGGAGGGGCACCCGAGGGAGAAGTGCTGGTTCCTGCACCCCCATCTCCGGCCCAAGTGGTGGAAAGAGAAGGTGGACGGGAAGGGAGGTGCGGCGGACAACTCAAAGAAGAAGGAGAAAAAGGGGTTTGGGGCTGTGCGCTACGGAGAAGACGAAGGGATTAAAATCCCTCGTAACGGGTCCGCATCCGAGTCGGGTACGGGAGTCGGATCCACCTCTACCCCGACCCAAGCCGAGTTGGGCTCAATTCTGGCCCAGCTAACAGAACTTCTCAAGCCCAAAAAGTCTTCAGGTTTTTTTAATTCTGTTAAGTCCATTGATTTAGATGTTTTAAACCAGATCAATTGTGAACCAGAACTGAACCAAGAAAAAACCAAATCGAACCAGACCTATACTGTACCAAATAAAAGAACGAGTCACTTAAATAAACAAATATATACCTTTCTTGGTCATCATGAACATGAAAATTTGGATAATACTTGGATTTTAGATTCCGGTGCAACCAACCATATGACCGGAAACAAAAATTTATTATTTGACTATCATGCCTTAGACAATAAGGATTATGTGGTTGTGGCTAATGGTGATAAGATGAAGATTTGTGGATATGGTTCAATCAAGCTTTTTTCTAAAGAAATAAAAAAAGTTTTCTATGTAGAAAATTGTACTTCAAACTTATTATCTATTTCTAAGCTTGCTCTAGAATTGGATTGTGAAATTATTTTTTCTTCCAAAAGTGTTATTTTTCAGGATTTGAAATCCATGATGAGGATTGGTGAAGGTTTCTTATATAATGGGGTCTATGTTTTGAAAGAAAAGAAACTTAATTTCCATACAAAAGAAGATTTTGGACGTCTTTGGCACAAGAGAATAGGGCATCCTTCCGATAAAGTCTTGAAGCATTTTTTTGATTTTCCAAATTTAGATTGTAGTAATTGTGATGTATGCAAATTAGCAAAGCAAACTAGATTACCGTTTTTTGCTTCTAATTCCAAGAGTGAAAATTGTTTTGATCTTGTTCATTCCGACATGTGGGGACCCGCTCCCATTGATTCCTTTAATGGCTTTAAGTATTTTGTTATTTTTATAGACGATTTTTCAAGAGTTACTTGGCTTTACCTTTTGAAAAATAAAAGTGAAGTTTTTTCAAAATTTCAAGATTTCTCAAATTTAGTCGAAAACCAATTTAATACTAGAATCAAGACCCTTAGAACCGACAATGGTACCGAGTATGTCAATCATGCTTTCAAAAAATTTTTGAGTGAAAAAGGAATTTTACATCAAACAACTTGTGTTTATACTCCTGAACAAAATGGAATTTCCGAAAGAAAAAACCGTCATCTTCTTGAAGTAACTAGAGCTCTCCTTTTTCAAAATAATGTTCCAAAGATTTTTTGGTCGGATGCCGTTCTCACCGCCACGTATTTAATTAATAGACTTCCTAGTGTTATTTTAGATTATAAAAGTCCCTTAGAAGTTTTATATAAAAGGAAGTTTAACCTAAATCATTTGCGTGTATTTGGTTGTACTTGCTATATTCATAAAAATAAGTTGGATAAACTAGATTATAATTCTATTAAGACAATTTTTCTCGGGTATTCTTCTCAAAAAAAGGGCTACAAGTGTTATGATCCTAGGGAGAAAAAATTTTATATATCTAGAGATGTTGTTTTTCTTGAAAATGAGCCGTTTTTTAAGGAAAATAAGCTTGATGATCATATTTCCACAAATGACTTTGTGCTTCCTATTATTCCTAATCAAATTGGTGAGAAAGAAATTGTAGTTCATAATCAAGAGGAAGAACACGAAGATGAGAATGGAAGGGAAATTGGTGACATCGCCCAAAGTGATGCCGATGAAGAAAATACAAGAGCGGATGAAGAGGTGGTATTACGAAGGTCCACACGGCCTACTCAACAACCAACGAGGTTAAGAGACTTCGTGACTTATGAGGTTCAATATCCTATACAAAATTATATTTCTTATGATAACATAACAAATAACCATCGTGCCTTTTTAAGTGCCATATCCCAAAATGAAGAACCAAAAAATTTTGAACAAGCCATAAGCCAACCGGTATGGTGCAAGGCTATGAAGGAAGAACTTCAAGCCTTAGAAAAAAACGATACTTGGACAATAGTACCGTTACCAAAAAATAAAAAACCCGTTGGATGCAAATGGGTTTATAAAATTAAATACAATAGTGATGGTACCATAGAACGGTATAAGGCTAGATTGGTTGCCAAGGGTTATACCCAAACCTATGGTATTGATTACCAAGAAACCTTTGCTCCAGTAGCAAAATTGAATACCGTTAGAATTTTGCTCTCAATAGCGGTTAATAATGGATGGAAGTTATACCAAATGGATGTGAAAAATGCTTTTCTTCAAGGAACACTTGAAGAGGAGGTGTACATGACTCTTCCACCGGGTCATGTAAAAGAAAAAAAATACTAACCTTGTTTGTAGGTTAAGAAAATCAATTTATGGACTTAAGCAATCTCCAAGGGCATGGTATGAAAAATTGTCTCATTTTTTAATTTCTTGTGGTTTTAAAGTAAGCCATTCCGATACATCATTATTTTCAAAACATGAAAATAATGACACTACCGTTGTCCTTGTGTATGTTGATGATATAATCGTTACCGGAAACAATTTAGGGAAAATTAATCGTGTAAAAAAACAATTGAGAGAAATTTGAAATAAAAGACCTTGGCATACTTAAATATTTTTTAGGCATTGAGATAGCTCATTCTACCAAAGGTTTGTTCATTTGCCAAAGAAAATATACTTTAGATTTTTTGAAAGAAACCGGTAAATTAGGATCTAAGCCGGCCTCTACTCCAATTGATAGTAATACCAAATTAAATTCCGAAGATGGTGAACCGTTGGAAAACATTAACCAATTCCAACGACTTGTAGGAAAATTGATATATTTAACGGTAACTAGGCCGGACATATCCTATGCGGTAAGCCAAATTAGCAAGTTTATGCATGCACCAAGAAAACCTCATTTAGATGCAATTGATAGGATTTTGAGATATTTGAAAAATTCACCCGGAAAGGGTATATGGATGAAAAACAATAAATCTAATGATGTGTGTGGCTATTCCGATGCAGACTGGGCCGGGAGCTTCGATAGAAAATCGACCACCGGCTATTGCACGTTTGTAGGCGGGAATTTAGTCACATGGAAAAGCAAGAAACAAAATGTCGTGGCACGATCAAGTGCGGAAGCGGAGTATCGAGCCATGGCATCCACCGCATGTGAGCTCACTTGGATTAAACAAGTGCTCAAAGACTTGCATATTCCAATAAACGGTCCGATGAAGATGTTTTGTGACAACAACTCGGCACGACATATCGCTTCAAATCCGGTGTTTCACGAAAGAACGAAACACATTGAAGTTGATTGTCACTACATAAGAGAAAAAGTTCAAGCCAAGGAAATAGAGACTCCGTACGTGAAGAGTAAAGACCAATTGGCCGATATCTTCACAAAAGGACTCATTCCAAAAATGTTTGAAGACATAGTTAACAAGCTAGGATTAATAGACATCTATAATCCAAGCTTGAGGGGGAGTGTTGAGAATAAAAAATAAAAGAAGGGTAGAAATGTAAATATTACAACAGTGTGTACCGTACAATTGAACGTTAGAGATTGTAACGGTACAATAAGTAAACGTTACTCATGTATCTCTATATATACCTTGTATCTCAAATTGTAAAAATAGAAAAACTCAATAACAATACATTTGATAAAATAACCAATACTCAATATTCTGTTTTTTACAATTAGTAATAAAATCGGCCAAAAATTAAAATTTAATTTCCAACGAAAGATTTGAATATTGAGAGCACATTGAGCCTTTAAAGTAAAAAATTTGAGCTACGAGATCAAAGTACTGTTCAATCTGCGTATTTCAAAGCAAATATTCATTCTCTCAATATAGTATAAATATAGATTTTAGATATAAGAAACAACTTGATATAATAGTTTTTATTAATTTAATTTTTTATGATATAAAATAGAATGATTTTAGAATCATGTCTACAAAATATTTGAGAGGAACTGAGGACAGACCTCTATTATTTCCAATAAGTAAATATATAAATTTGAGATAAAGTATGTGAAATTGGTCTCGGAGGCAAAAAGCATAATTTTTGGCGTGCAAATACGGCGGCGGCCCCACTATTAAACGTCTTTATTCAATATCGCATCACTCTCGGATTTGTTAAACACACACACACACACACATATATATATATATATATATATATATATATATAGAGTTTTGCTATGGTGAGTTGCAACTCACGGAGCCTTTTGTGAGTTGCGATAAAAAATCTTGAATCTGATTCAAAATGACCGATCCAAACCGTCTAATATGATCTCCGTATTCAAATCTCCTTGCAGACCAAATTTTATATTTTTTCGAATTTTTTAAGTATTTTTTTCGGATTTTTAAAAACTGCTGTTTTTGAACGGTACATAATTAATTAGATTAGCGATTTTCTAAAATTTCAAAAAAATACTTAAAAATTTCGAAAAAATATAAAAATTGGTCTACAAGGAGATTTCAATATAGAGATCATTTTGGACGGTTTGGATCTGTCATTTTGAATCAGATCCATGAGTTTTGATCGCAACTCACGGAAGGTTCCGTGAGTTGCAACTCACCATAGCAAAACTCTATATATATATATATATATATATATATATATATATATATATCTATATATATATATATATATATATATATATATATATATATATATATATATATATTTAGAAAACTAGGTAGAGGCTACCAAGTAATTAAACATATATTTTGGGGTGCAAATCGCGTAGGAAGAAAATTTGAAGACTTGAAAAGTGAGAACCGCTTTTGCGTCAAGGAAAATCATCCTGAAAAAGCAAAGTGTGTCGTTTCTTATCCCCTTCCTTAATAAGAGACGGCCGACCGGATCCTTTGTGGCTGACAATTTCTTTGAGTCACTGCTCCTTTTTATTGGCAATTTGTTTGCACACGTTAAATTACCATTTATTCTGGAGTTTTACATAATGATTTTATCTGTAAATAAATTTTCAAGCAAATTAAAGATTACAACTTGCATTAAATTGATGATTAATACATTCATAAAGGCATATTATTATTACTTTTTTTTTTTTTGCAAATGCATAAAGGCATATTATTGTTACCCTGAAATACAAGTGGTTGGTTTTTTTTTGCCAACATTCTTAAAAATGAACTAATGGATGATTATTTTGACATAACTATGTGTGAATAATGTAATATCAAATCCGCATTAAAGAGGGTTTCAAACAATGAGAATGGAAGTTTAAAATATTAAATTTTTTATTTTGATTATTCACAATTTTATGAGAAATTAAAATTGAAATGTTTATTATATAATATATAATTCAATGTGTATTTTTGAAAATCTGAATAATTTTATTTAGAAACATAAGATATCTGGGAAGTAACGTGATAGTTATTAGCAACTATTTCGAACGGAATTGACAATGCGCAATATATCACCAGCCGGCCTTCAAAAAAAAAAAAGACAATGCGCCATATAGCCAAGTATATATTAATTTGACAATAGTTAAAGGTGTATTATTCAACTACATGTGTAAATATTACATTGGCAATTATGTGATGCAACGCATAATAAATATACCGTATCAATAAATGCTTCTTCCGAACAATACATCTGTAATACAAATTTACAATAAAATGAATTTTTTTTTTCCGTTTTAGTTAACCTAGTTACACGTCCCCAAGGTGTCACACTAAAGATATGCACAAAAGATGTCGTTTCCAAGTTTGCTCCATCTCATCCTTTTACTTGAAGTTGGTGATGACTTGATTTTTGATGCTTATCTTTGAAACGACCCTTCTCCGTTCTTTGTCGTCACAGATAAGATCCAATTCCGTTAACTTTATTTATGGCGGTTTTTTGGTTTCTTTGTTTCTGTCAAGTTTTCAATTTCTTTTTTTTTTTTTTTTTTTTTTTACATTCCATGATGCAAGGATTATAGTAATTATTTTGGATAGAGAGATTAATTCTGCAAAAAGTTTTATATGACTTGCGATATTTCTAGAATTCATAAAAGTAGAAGCTTATATCATGAGATAATTAAATTGATTGCATTTTAAGAAAAAAAATATTTCGTTTTATGTACTATTTTTTTAAAAAAAAAATTTAGTGCCGATATATATGTATTCACGTAGATAATTTTTTTTAAAAGCTTATCAGTTGATTTTGACGAATGTTTGGAAATGTGGTTCAAATTGACAAAAACATGAATTAGAGTTTGGGCAAAATTTTCAAACAGTTTACTTAAATCGCAGGTTCGAAATTCAGTTGGATGATCTCTATCTACAATTAATTTAAAAATAAATTGGAAAATTTGACCCTCAATTTATCTTAAAAGAAAATTTACATATTTTTATTTTGCATTTATAATATTTGTGCATGCATCTTTCTAATTTTCTTTATGTTATTTTTTTAATTTATGTTTATAAACTCATATATCTACTTACATATTTCTCAAAAAAAAATTTATAATTCAGTTCTTGTTGAAGTTTGTTCTGTCAACCTTTACTATGAAACCGTAAGTGAATGTCACACTTGCAGCAAGTTATCGTTTTTATGAAATAATTACTATTTACTACTTTCAGAGAAAAAAAACTTAAATGCGGATTAATCTCCCAAGATAAATAATAAATGCAATTGATTATTATTGGCTATAGGAATGCAACAAAGCCGTGTATTTCCGAGGATTTTCCCCTATCTCACCACTGGGCACACTTATCCCTATACTGCTTATTAATTACATTGGTGCTTTTCAGAGCACAGATGTTAGCAGGTCGGATTTTATTTCATATCCACCCGAAATGGATACCGAATGGTCACTCAATTTCTTTGTTTTTTTTTTTCCTTATTTACCCTTTTAGGAATAGGAAATAGTGTCAGTTTGTCTCATTCTCTTCATTAACAATAACACGTCATTAGCTTTGATATAATAACTTTAAGCAACGATTACTTGTAAATTGTAATATTTACAAGTACTTAATTATAAATATAAACTTTATTTCTAGATGTAACTTTATATTTAGATAATATACTTCGATCGGCCCTCGAAGTTTGCAGATAATCCTAATAGTAAAGGATAGAAATATATAGTAGGCTGGTCTTCAAAAATTAAGGAATTCGATTCCACATGTATGACAAAAATTAAGTGCATTTGATGCAATATGGGGCTAACAAAAATTGTGTTACCATGAGAAGAAAAATTATTCCGTGTAATAATAGTAACAACTAAAGAAAAAACATTTTCAGTTTCGTTGACATTTTTATTTTATTTTTTAAAGATGGTTGACTCTATAATTTACTAAATTTAATCCTGAAAAATGGAAGGTTATTATTTCCTTTGAATCAGTGACACTGTATCTTAACTAAATTTCTCAATTTGCTATTTTGAGTAATAATGAATGGATCTTCTGCATTCGCTCAATTCCAACCCAAGGGAGAGAGCTGAACCTTTATTTTAGGGAAAATTGGATATAACCCCCTCCAATCTTCTCCATCTGGATATAACCCCCTCCAATCTTTAAAACTGGATATAACCCCCTCTAATCATACCTATAATGAATATAACCCCTTCTCAATGATTCTAATCATTTTTAAATTGAAAAATATTAGCAGCATTATTTTATGACCAAATTGTCCTCCTATCTAAAATCGTTTCATCTTCTTTGAAATATTTGACGATCTGAATTATTCTTCTAATCGCTACACCCTTTCCAAAATATCTCATCTCAACAGTCTTTGATTTTGTCGAAGCTTATAATTTTAGATAAATGAAATTGACCAAATTCAAACTTCTTTCGTCGGGTATTAACGCTAATTCAATAAAACAAACTTTATTACTCTAAAGGAACCCCCTTGCCACTTGGATCCTAATTTTTCTTTCAGAATTCTTTGACTGTTAAATATATGTTTGTTACTTTTAATATTGGCAGTTGTATTTTTATGATGATAAGTAATGGGGAATTTGAACAAGGAAACAAAATGAAACTATGCAAATTACCAGTAAAATGCATTTTCAGGAAATCACCGGTTGCTTCTCTTTTTTTAATTACCCAAAAAAGCCCATTAAATCAACTGTCGGATGAATTTAGACTCATAACATAAGTTTTAAATTAAATCAATATAAATGAATTATTGAAATTTGTAAAAAAGAAATGTCGTTGAAATCTTAACATACGAATCAAACAAGCACCGACAAGAGAAAAAAAATCATAAAAGAAGTCATTGAAATCTCGTCTTCAAACTATTAGGTTATTCAATAGTGAATGAATTATTATTTTGAGAAATGACTTCTAAAATAATCAAGGATGAGTATGGGTCACCATTTGATTTCTCGTCTTCATTTTTATCCAAGAGAGAGACCACGGATTTAGAAAGAAGAAACGTTTTCAGGGAGGAGGGCAATTTGGTCAGAAAATAATGCTGCTAGTTTTTTTCAATATAAAAATGATAAGAATCATTAAGAAGGGGTTATATCCATGATAGGTATAATTAGAGGGGGTTATATCCAGTTTTAAAGATTGGAGGGGGTTATATCCAGATTGGAAAGATTGGAGGGGGTTATATCCAATTTTGCCTTTTACTTTTAATTTAGTCATTTATTACTTCTTTTCGATAGGAAGGAACACAGACTCTACCTCAACTTACGCGTGACGTAAGGCGCGTCGGTCGTAGTTACATAGATATTCTGTTGCATCAAAAATTATAAACACTGTAGCGCATTAATCCAACATCTCATTATAACCACTCGTTACAATTTTAGGACCATAAAGTTTTCACAGAGGACTCATATTATTTCTCATTTCTCTTTTTGTTTTTTCGAAATTACAAAGAAGCTGGATATTATGTATGTATACCAACCAAAAAGCAGCTGGTTCGCCTTATTTAGCTGCGACTCTTTCTATTGTCATTCCATTTTACCATTCTCAACATTTGCATGCATTCTTCTTTCTTCTTTCAATAGTCAGAAAATTTTCCCTTTTCGATTCTTCTCAGCGATTTTTCTATCGTTTTTTAATAGTTTCGTATATTCCTTAGCCAATAAAATATTGCTTCTTTTTGGCAGGGGCGGAGCCAGAAAAAATAAATTGGGGGGGCAAATTTTGTAATTATAAATGTCTGGGGGGGCAAATTGTATAATTCCTATATAATATTACAAAAATTAGTACACTATACTACTTAAAATCTGAAATCACGGGGGGTGCAGCAGCCCCAGCCCGCACCCCCACTGCCTCCGCCCCTGCTTTTTGGGGATTCCTACTGCGCAATTGCTCTCCGTCTTATTTATTCATTCAATTTCCGAAGCAAAACCCTGAACCTTCTGTATTATCTATTTGAATTCTCCAAGAAAATTAAAAAATGAAATTTACGAAGAAGTATGAGGAATACATGCAAGGAGATAAGGAGAAGGGATTGCCTCTTGTGGGATTGAAGAAGCTTAAAAAGATGCTTAAAGCTTGTAGGAGGGAAATAGAGGCGCAGGACAATAGGATTAAAGAGGAAAGGGAAATTGGAGAGAGCTCAGATTCCCTTGAAATTGTAGAGAATAAATGCAACAACAATTGCTCCGGATATTGTCCTGGTATGAAGTTTATATACTCTAGCATTCTAGGATTTTTGTTTTAACTTGCTTCTTTAATTTGTGGGTTATTTGGTATTTGTTTTGGGTGCAATTTGTTGTTTAAACTTGCTCTTTTTATTTCTTAGGTGCATGACAAATTTTTGAGACCCTGAATTATTGTTATATTTTAGACATTATATGCATTTAAGCACACTAATGGTTTTTTCATTTCACCTATCTGTCTTTTCTGTTGGTTATATTGGGCATATTGAAATGCATGTTAGAAATTGTGGCTTAACCACGGGTATGATTGCCTCAATTAAACTTTAGGATTCTTGAATACTAATTTGGTAAATTTGAAAGCGATTTATCATTATTTCTTTGTGAGAAGATAATGCACAACTCCCTAATATTTCTAAAAGAAAAAAAAAAAAAAAGAGGAAAGGAAAATAAGGTATTACACAGTTTTATGATCGGGAGAATTGTGAACTTTACTGTTTGGTCCTAAATAAGTTTTATGTTCGGTTTATTGCCTGTAGGCTGTATTTATGATTTTTCTTGTTTGTGCCTTCACATTCGGTGCCCTGTTTTTGTTTCTCTTACTTTTTGGTATCCACATCACCTGTTTTAATCGTTTGAATGTTTCTTATTTTCCAAAGTGTACAATTTCGAATCCTTCTTTAACCAAAATTAATCTTTACCTCTACATCTTTCCTTTTAATATTATGAAGAGAGATTTTTATATTGGTTTCTTTTTTTCATTTTCATATGTAAAAATCTTCTTGTTCTCAAATCCCAATAAAAAATGAGGAAAAACAAAAGAATCTGGTCGTCATAAGATCCATTTTCATTTGGCCCAACACTAAATTATTAGAACAAGCAAATATTACAAAAATTTACATGGATTATATAATTTTCTGGAAGTAAAAATGTAAATACACTAATATATTTTTCATTTAAGTATGAATTTTGGGATAAGGTAATATAATATTCTAATTTTGATTTTATATGGAGTAAAAAGTTTGGGTTTGCCAAGTTTTATCCAGTAAGTTAATGAGCTTGTCGTGTAATAAAAAACTCTGAAGGACCTTATTGGTAATCATAAGTTTTTGTAAGGGTAGCAAAAATTACTAATTATTAGATTATAAGTATTAAATTAGAAAGATGACGCCACATTACATAACAAACACAATACTTTACGCTAGTTAAAGAAAAATATTGCTCATACGACATTATAATGTGCTTTTAAGTACTAGCAAATTTTTGACTGAGAGTGAAAAGGAAAGCACACAAAGAAAACAAGCGAAAGCAAAGTTGATATTGTACTAATCCTGTGAATAATTTGACAGACATTAATGCATTCAAATTGTTCCTACTTCTCATGACTTATGATCTTTTTCACGTTATCATCTTATCTACTTTCCCTTTAACTCAGTAGTTTTAATAAATATACATGCAGTGTGTGATGGCACCTTCTTTCCATCCCTCCTCCAAGAAATGTCGGCTGTTGTTGGCTGCTTTAATGAACGTGCCAAGAAGCTTCTTGAATTGCACCTGGCATCAGGTTTCAAAAAGTATTTGTTGTGGATTGTAAACAAGTCGCACCGGAATCATGGCTCTCTGATCCAAGAGGGAAAAGACTTGGTGACATATGCAATTATTAATTCTGTTGCTATGCGAAAGATATTGAAGAAGTATGACAAGGCAAGTGTTGTCTCCTTTGACTATTTTGCAAGTATGACCCTGGGAAAGTTTGTTTTTGCAACGACATAATTGAGTAATTTGGAAGCAGGAAGGTAATCATTACCTCTCTGTTAATTGTAGGACCTTAAATTAGCTCAAAATAACCAAAATTATGATGACAATAATGAAGAAGAAAAAGATATGTTTTGTTTTGGTTGGTTACCTTTCTGCTTCAAATGTTTATTATGATTGTCTGTTGTATGCCTATTTGACATTGTGCCACTCAGTTGGAAACAGGCCCATACAGTTTCATACTTTCATTGAAACAATCATTAGTTTGAGCAAAAAGAGAGGGGGAGGGGGGTGGGGTAAAATAAGTTGTTCTGTATTAAAGGTGCATAAACTCAAGATCAGTTTCTTAAACATATGAACAGATGCATCATTCAACTCAAGGTCAAGCTTTCAAGGCAAAGGCGCAGAGTCTCCACATAGAGATACTACAGTCTCCATGGCTGTGTGAACTGATGGCATTTTACATTAATTTGAGGAACAGTAAGGTAAATAATAAGGCCCCAATGGAGCTATTTGGTGATTGCTCTCTTATGCTTGAAGATGACAAACCAACTTTGTCCTGTTCCCTATTTGAATCGGTGCGGGTCGATATTAACTTGACTTGCTCCATTTGCTTGGTGAGTTTTGTTTTGTTTCTTCTAATATTTAAATTCCAGAATTGCTTCAAAAAAAGTATATTTAAATTCCAGAAAGCATTGGAGGTTACATTTTTCTTTTTAGTTTTATTTAGGTAGAATTTTTTGTGTTTTCAAGACCAAGCATCTCAGTATATGCTTTCCAAAGGGTGTAGAAAATGGCAGCTGAGAGTTGACTAGATGGAATGTAAAAGATGAAAACTAAATTAATGTGAAATGTGGAAATATTTATAATTGAAATAAAAGAACTTAAAGAGGACTTGATAGTGCAATTACTGATTTCCTGCCAGTCTAAAATTCAATAGAGAGAATATAACATTTTCACTCACTTGGTTTTGGTTCTGAGTATTATAGGATATGGTATTTGATGCGGTCTCTTTATCATGTGGACATATATTCTGTTACATGTGCTGTTGTTCTGCTGCCTCGGTGACTATTGTAGATGGATTGAAGGTTGCTGCACTCAAAGAAAAATGCCCCTTGTGCAGAAGGGTATGCTTTTCTGGCCTATAATTTGCAGCATTTCATTTTCAATTTTCCTGCTTAATAGCTCTTAATTCATGCTTTTCATGTGTAATGTTTCTTTACCTTGTTTTTAAAAAAAAATTCAGCAAGGAGTCTACCGAGGGGCAGTGCATTTGGATGAGCTCAATATCCTCTTACGGGAAAGGTTTGTTTGCATAAAATGAAAGTGAATTTTTCATCATTATGTCAATGGATCTCTTGATACAGTATTTATGTTTTATTTTATTTCATCCTTTGTATAAACAGCTGTCCTGACGAATGGGAGAAAAGGCACCAAGTTGAAAGGCTTGAACGTATTCGTCAGGTGAAGGAGCACTGGCAGCTTCAATACAGAGCTTTTGTGGGCATATAAGATTGAGAGAAATTCTATCTTAAAAAAAAAGGAGAAAAAAATGCTCTGAGTTTTATTCAGTTCCTGAAAAATGACATTCAAATAAAAGGCCATGCTTCTTTAAGAAAGATAGTATATGGCAAAAATATTTGAATTTTGGCAGATTGATAGTATTGGATATGACCGTTACATTTGGGGTTCTTAACAATGCTGTACAAGGTGTAGTACTATTGATGCAACTTGTATTTGACTTTGTTTGCGAACTTGTGATTGGCTGTAGTCATTTTGTACATATTATATTTCCTTTTTGATAAAACACCCACTTGAGTGATATATCTGATGTGATAATGACGTATTAATTAACTATTTTAAATGATGCATTGGTAGCTGTTATGCCAATGCTTGATTCATGCTATATTCTTATTTTGTTTTTCAATTATGTAAGTCATCTTTGACATATGTTTAGATTAATTTGTACCGAAAGTATGTTTTCTTTGCTTGACGAAAAAATTATTTGGTTGGTTTTCCAAAATAAGTGCATACAAAATGCAAAAACAAAAGTTGTAGACATCTTTTCCATTGACCACAGTTGTCGGTTGTAAAACAAATCAGTCTTTTTCTACTTAAAATGGTCACGTTGTGTACTTGGGAGATGATGAAATGTTCATTACTTCTTCGTTAACTAGTAATTTCCATGACACAGCTAGACAACTTTCCATATTTCTTGATTAATGAACAATCTGTAACAAGTCATGTGTAAGGAGATGCTTCCTTTATTTTTGTTAAGAATGGAGATCATGACTCATGAGACCAAGTGGAGGGAGTAGTCAACGTTAGATAATGTCAACTACCATTTATTTAATTTAAATTAAGAAGCCTTACTGCTTCTCCTATAAGCTTGCACCCCTTCAAACATAATCACAATATCACCTAACAAACATTTAAAAATGATACTGAAAACCTCAAAAGAATAAATATACCCAAGGAAATGTTCAGTCAATATTATCTTCATCTTGCCCCCATTGAACAAAAATCATCATCTTACAATCTGATCTATTCATCAAGTTACAGTTGAAATTGCAGTGATGTGGTTCCTGTTCATCAGAGGAATTGTCATCAAGAGGTAGAAAATGAAATTCCGTAGCTCTTCAAAGAAATCGGCACCTACACCTTGCCAGGGAGATGATCAGGTTGATGGAGTCACCCTCAAATGGTTGCAATCTGCTGGTTTACAACACCTGGCATCTCCTGTTGCTTCGCTGGAACAGCAACAACAACTCCATAATCTACTTCTCCAAGTATGTGTGTAGTGTGCATATTAATTATGTTGTATTTTGCTTGTGTATTTCATTTAATTGTGAAATTCTGATGATTTGATTTGGTTACCATGGCATGCTCCCAAAATGTTTAAATTTATGTTGTGCATGGTTCTGATGTCATGCTGGTTAACATGGCACCCAAAATGTTAAAATTAATGTTTAAACAAATTTGAATGTGAGTCAATGATGGAAACTCTGATGTCATGACTCATGAATGAATATCTTTGTTTACTGTAAATAGAAGAATATTAGCCCGTGAAGACAAATTAAATTTTGCACAATATCAAATCCAATTCATAAGCAAACAGCTTATCCTCGCCTACGATTCAAGACCATTAATCGGTGATTAGTAAAATAGAATTCTATTTTATACCAAACGTGTACAAATGTGAAAGTTTTGACAAAATATGTCAACTTTTTGTCAGGTCTATTTGGGGGGGGGGGGGGAGTGGGTGGGGGACTCTGTTATGTAAGATTAACTACATTGATGCTTATATGCCTGTAGCAAAAAAGCAAAATCCATATCCCTAGAATCAACCTAAAGTGCACCAGTATCATGCAGCACTCAAAAAATCAAAGAGAAATTACATCACCCGCATTTAACGAGATAAATATACTGTCTGATACATGCATTGCTCAAAATCAATTTTCCGTAAACACACACTGATGTAATTAATTTTAGAGTTATGGAGGCCAAGCTATCTTCAGGAATGAAAATTTTAACTACAATGCTGCACAACAGCATGCAGTAAACAGTTCCGGAGAGAGTTCAAAAAATGGCACAGGAAGAATTGGAAATGGTCTCTTGGACCTTAAATCCACGGGTGATGACACAAACCTCCTATCTGAGGTATTTCTCACCTTCCAAAGTGTTCTTGCGTTAAATATTTTATTTTATTTTTTTTCAGTGTTCTCTGTTTTTGGAAAGTACATTTTGTAAAAGGTTGTAGTTAAGAATAGCAACTGTTATGATTGTATGATATCAGTCTAAATACTGCCTACCCACTGATGGTAAGGAATTGCATTGTTGGTTGGTTTCGGTTCATTTTGTTTCAATTTGGGAGTTAATTGGCTCTTTACTAAACATTTCATCTCAGAAAACTCTTTTTTTTTTTTTTGATCATCCAATCTCTCATCTCAGACAATTAATGTCATGTTATATTCAGTATTATTCAGGAGGCAATATTATACTTAACAAGTAGTTTTTTTGGTCTTTTATTCTTTCAGGAATTAACTACCGAACCACTTGATCTTTTACCAACTTCACCTCCTAAGGGAGTCAACAATGATTTCAGTTCCACTGTCAGGGGAAAATCTCCAATTAAATCAAATAAAACTATCAGAGCAGCAATTAATCAAAATAAATCTGAGAAGAATGCCAAGGGGAAGGAGGTTAACAAGGTTAGAGCCACAGTGGAGCTTACAAACTAACAAAATTTCTATTGTCATATCATTTAACAAAATTTGGCATTTTTTATATAGTTATTTGTTTTCTAATTGTAAATTATCTTTCCTTTTATCCAGTTAATCACATATGCAACTAACTATTCTCCGTTTTACTTTTACTTCTATTCCAGGAAAGTATGGACAAAGTTCCGCTCGAACTTTCAAAATTAACTCCTCCAGAGATGCTCAAAACTGAATACACAGTAGTTACCAATAAACAGAGCAACGAAAAATCCACTGACAGTGTTTTGTCACTTGAAAAGAAGATGGGTTTAAAGGACAAAGATGAAGATATGACAGTCAGTAAAGATATGGTGAGACATATAACAACAATTTACATCAAGGGGGGAAAAATATGAGAATCAAATTAAACTAGAATCATCATGCTAAGTCACTTGAGAACTAATAAACAAATATCAGAAAAGACAATAAACTAAAAAAAAAATAAGAAAATGCTTTTGATTTTATGCAGGATGTAGTAGCAGTTCAATCTGGTTCTTTGGAATTGTCGCCTACAAGGGGACTTTACAGTGATTACAAACTAATTGAAGGGGTTAAACATAAAAGCTCAACAGGCACACATGATGATGACTTCGCTTTTATGAGAGATGAAGAAAGCTCAAGGAGTTCAGAAAGCAATACTAGAAATAGAAGATCACTCTTTAAAATGGGACACATCTCCAAGAAGAGGAGTCCCTCAGTGGACAACATCAATTTGGTAAGACATTAACAGAAAGGAAAAAAAAATGCAGTGATACATACACATATATCATAAGGTATTTCCAAATTGATAAAATTCCCTTTTATTTTCTGTTTAATAATCAATAACAATGAAGGATGTTAGAAGTAAATTATTGGATCCTGTCTCGCCACTGCAACATATCTCATTTCTGGGATTGCTGGGGTTTCATAAGCCTTACTAAGGATATTTCTCATTTCTTTGAGGGGAGCTAACGCAGTTTTTCTTCTATCTAAACACTTAGTACAAAAATAAATTACAAGTCAATTTCGAGTTAATTATTCTCTGTCTAATTTCATTTTCTTTTCAATGAAAGGACAATTCTACACCAGAGTCACCTAGGACAGAACTAAATATCAAATTTAACTCTTCAATGGAGGATCAAAACAAAGTGCATTTGTCTAGAGTTTCTATTGCATCAAAGGAATGTAATGCTGCGAAAAATACATATAAGGTATGAAAATTAATTACAACAAACACATCAACAGTGCATACCACTTCGCTCAATTTTCTTCTAGTGTGCCTAGCTTATATATCAATGCAAAAAGGCACTCTCGTCCATGTACCAACGATAAATCATACAACATATTGCTACTATTATGCAGTGACAGTCATAGGGGTTAACATATACTTTAATTTCAGAAAATGTAATAAGCTAACAAACTAATAATTATGTTTAGGATGTTGTTGGTGACATGATCAAGTCCCAAGTGGCTTCGTCACCAAATGAAATCAACAAAGACGTCAATTCTGCCATAGAGGAGCTATCCAAACGTCATTCAATTAGAAAAGGGAGATCATCATCTGCTCATAGAAACGACTTCCTTTCTACGGAATCAAATCCAGTTGAATTTGGAGTTTCGGTGAGGAAATTTCAAATATTACCAAATATGATCCATAAACAGTACTGTTTGCCACTATTTTAAGGAAGCAATAAAGTACCATAGAATGATTGAATGAATTTTCGAGCAAACCAAAGTTCATTGTTTCTATAACTTTGTTTAAGAAGTTGTTTACTTATTGCTCTAGGGAACAGAAACGGAAACAGAAGAACTGGTTCCAATGCGATTTCCGTTCCATCATAGCTCGAACAGTAACCCATTACATTCAGAAATAAAAGAGAAGTCTAAGAGGCCATCAAGTAGCAAATCCATACCACCGTCTGTCCAGAGAGGGGAGTTCAATTCAGAAGTGAACAACCCAACAAAGAACAGAGTTGTAGTATTCTTGAAGTTTTTATATATTTTTTTTTTCATGTACTTGAAATGTAATACCTAAAATCAGATTTCTCATCTCAGATCCCGCAAGTTGGTTAACAGATTTTATTTATTAATTTGTTTTTTCTTTGACAGGAAATCAAGTCTGAGACACTTGGTTCCACAAACATTTCTTCATCTAGGAAGTCTGAAAGCAGGGTTAAGGCAATGTCAGTCCGCCGAAAGGATATTAATACTAAGGAAACCAATTCAGATAAGATTAGGGTTGTGGTATGACATTTATAACTAGAATTTTACAATTATCAGTAGTGTTTGGTCTGTAGATCTTGTTTGCTTGGTATAGGGCTGGATCAAGTTGTAACTTGACTTTTGTGCTTGACATATTGAAAGTCCTATAAGCATGATACAAACAAGTTTCCTTTGTTTTTCATTCAGGGTGAGGATAGCAAAACAATCCGTGCCAAAGTTCCTGCCAAGAAGGAACCTATAGTTACAAGCAAGTCCAAAGAGCACAACTTGAAGAAAGCATCAGCCAATGAACAAATGGTACTAATATCTAAGCTACACCTAAAATTATTGGAGAAAAAGATGAGGTTCTGAAAATAATATAATGTTAGCCATAATCTTAATTGCTTTTCTCTCTCGCTTATATTTTTTGCTTTTTATTGCAGAAAAAATGCAACCAACAACTTCATGGTTCTATTTCAATCCCTACAGAGGAAGCACTATCAACTTGTGCAATGGATATGAAATTGAAGGAGAAAAATGCAGCAAAGATTAGAGTTGTGGTAAGCAGCACAAAAACATTGTGACTTAACATCTTAGATGAACCTATATTCAGAGAGTTTGTGGGTGGTAAACATGTTTAATTTAATCATACATTAAGCATATTGTGTATAGGTTCGGAAAAGGCCTCTCAACAAGAAGGAGATGATTAAGAAGGATAACGATATCATCTCTGTTGAAGACATTGAGCATTTAACTATTCATGAGCATAAAGTAAAGGTTTGTTGACTATTATTCCTAGTACTCTCCTCAAGTTACTCTTTTTGTTCTGCATGAGATGAAAATTACTATTCTATAATCATCTTTCTCTAAACCCAAGATTTGATATGGATTGGTACGTTGCACAAAATGTCCTGTACCTTTATCACGCTAGCTTTGATTTTTGGTATCTAGTACAAACGCAATTTCATTTTTCTAACTTGTTCGTTTGTTCTGTTTCGATGTTTTCTTCTAATCAACTTCTGAATTGGCTGATAGGGATAAAATTAATCAAGTCTTATGCAAAACGAAGAAGACAACCAACATGTTTGAAAGCATTAAAAAATAATATGTTTTCTGACTCTTATACATTGCTCATAGCAGGGGGAAGATCTGATTTAATTTTTTTTCCATTATAAGGTAGATTTGACTGCTTATATAGAAAAACACGAATTCTATTTTGATGCTGTTCTCCATGAGCATGTCACAAACGATGAGGTAACAGCCACCAATCTAACATTATGCCATTGCAGTTAGTTTAAACCAAACTATCTTTTATTACAATGGAAACTAACCATAATCTGTTTATCAGGTTTACAATGCTACAGTGGGCCCGTCTATACCAACAATCTTTGAGCAAGCAAAAATAACGTGTTTTGCCTTTGGCCCTACAGGTCAGTTTATGCAGTATTCAAATTTGCAACTAGAAAGCTTCTTTTTAAATTAGAAACAATGATGTTCACAATGACCACTCATGACCAAGACATGATTTGTATGCCAATAAGTCAAAGGTCTACTTAGAAACAATGGTGACCACAATAACCACTTGTACTGAGTTGCTACTTTAAGATCTGACTATATCTTTCTAGGGAGTGGTAAAACCTTTACAATGAGAAATTTGTCCCTGAGAGCTTCGAAAGATATACTTCAGCTGTTGCACAAGAACCCTCACATCAACCGTAATTTTACTCTGTGGGTCAGTCATTTTGAGATCTATGGAAAGAAAATTTTCGACCTTCTCAATGAAAGAAGGTAAAGTTTTCCTCAGTTATCAATTTTCATAAACGAATTTTCCCATTTTACTGAAGGCAAAAAAAAAAAAAATTCCCATTTTACTGAAGGCAGAAAAATTTCTCAATCATTTTTAGTTTTAGTATTTTCGCTGGTAATATCTGGACAAATCTCAATTTATTATAGCTAATATTTGGTTAGCTTCTTTCATTAGTTACTCTGCAGATAAGGTCTGACATTTTTTTATTACTTTTATCAGGAAATTGTGCATAAGAGAAGATGAAAATCAACAAAAATGCATTGTTGGCTTACAAGAGTTTGAAATCTCTGACACAGAAACAGTTGAAGAATTAGTCAGCAAAGGAAATGCAGCAAGAAGTACTGGTTCCACTGGGGCCAACGAAGAATCATCAAGGTCACATTCAGTTCTACAACTGGCAATTAAGCAAAATTCAGTGGCTCCCACGAATGGCACAAAAAGAAAGAGTGAAACTAAAGACTTAAAAGCCAAATGCAGTAAAGTAATTGGGAAGATTTCATTTATTGATCTTGCAGGAAGTGAGCGTGGGGCTGATTGCACTCACAGTGAGCGTGACAAAAGGTGTGCCTTTTGAATACTATCTTAGAATGATCATAATATATCTATAGATCGAATCTAAAGTAACATTATAAAGCCCCTGTAAGTTTTCTTTGGCAATATTAGTCTGGTTTATCATACGGAAGTTGACCACTGAAATTAACTACAGCACCTCCTTTTCCCTCTCTTTTCACTTTCTCAGTATAAGCATGTGGCTGCTTTGTATTGTTATATTAATACTTAATATATTGTTTCTGTGGTTAATATCCGAAATATTGTTTTCCACTTTAATAATCTTTATACTCCTTTTTGTTCCCCATTTGAGCTACTGGTATGAACACTTCAACAGAAAGAGTAATGTGAGGCCAGGAGCTTAAAAAGAAATGGAATGCAAAAAAGCAAAATTAGTATCAGAACACTTAACAAGTTCCTTCAAAAACAATACTAATTACTAATGCAATGAACACTCTGTCGCACAAGCAGGAATGAAGGAGTTGAGATCAATAAAAGTTTGTTGGCCCTGAAGGAGTGCATCCGTGCCCTTGACAATGACCAAAATCACATCCCATTTCGTGGGAGCAAACTGACCGAAGTACTGCATGATTCGTTCATTGGTGATTCAAGAACCGTCATGATCTGTTGTGTTTCCCCCGGCACTGGTTCTTGTGAACAGACCCTCAATACACTGAGATATGCTGAAAGGTGATACATCAAGATTTATTTGCCAAATACTTAAGAGAAATTGGTTAAGATATTCTTTAGGGATAAACATACAAATCTAAGCAAAATGTATATTGAATATTGCAAGGTACCAGATATAGCAAGATGATTTACAGTTTATGCAAGAGAAAGGAAGTATTTAAAAAAATATGCTTTCAACAAAATTGTTTGCAAAAGCTTGCCCCAAGATATTATTTATGTTTCTATTTTCCAATAAAAACTGACTGTTTTTTAAGATAATAATCTAAACAGATGCCAGATCACTATGATAAAAAAATATTTTAGGTTTTTAGTTAACACTAACAAATAAATGGAGTCAAACGATAGGAAACTCCTCAAGTTTTGGGGGTTAAAATTTAGAACTAATCAAACGCTAGTTACATTAAGCAGGGTTAAAAATCTATCAAGAGATGGCTACCAGAAGGATCAAGGTGCCGAAATTTTGACAGACTCAATGGATCAGAGGATTGAGAAAACCACAAAAATAGAAGGTGAAAACAACAGAGAACTTTACAATCCTGCACCTGAGAGGGCAGAGAATATGTCATTGAGAGGGATTTACAATTCTACACCAGAAATCGGTGAAAGCTCATTTCGGTTCATGTCAAGTTGTGACTTCATTGGAAGTGAAGAAGACCGTGATCCAAAAGAGAGATGCAAAATTCAAAACAACATTGGCAGTTGCTCAAGTTTGGATTTCAGTAGTAAAAACTGGCTACAAAACTATGGCAAAGAAGAACACACTATCCAAACCATGCATCAAGAAGAGGGTTTCAACATAGAGAAAGACATACAAGCACCACTCAAGGTACTTAAGAGTGCTTATACGTTATATCTTTTTGAGTTTACCCAAATATATTCATACCAAGTATTCTATTCCTTTTAGAATGCAAGATAAAGAATTATGATCATATCCATTTTGAATCATTATGAATATATATAATTAACTATGAGATGTAGGTCATAATGGCAATAAACTTTTTTGACAGCATGACAACTGATTTAAAATATTATCTAACTAAAGAGGTAAATTACATATGATGAAGAGTTCTTAGATTTTTACTGCTTTCCTCAATTCTAACACTTAAAATATTTTCTTTTGGTTGTTTCTCAAAAAAGATCCTTTTGGTTTCTGATGAGAGCAATGTCCTTCATAATTCTACATCCATTTGACTTTGTGCAGAAACACGTATTTGTAGAATGATAAAACAATCCAATCTCTTCAAAAATGTTTGTACATGTAGGAAGAAAGCAACCGGTCATCTACTTTCTCTCGAGGAGAGGAATATTCAAATGATAAAGAAATTTTGGAAAAAGTTCCAGGTTTCTATGAATCAAGTGGTAGTCAAGAGCAACCAAAGTTCGACAGTAATTTTAGCTTCATGACACACACTGATCCTTCAAATTCAACGGAAATACATCATGAAGAGCTTTTGGACATTAAACTATTGACTGAAGAAATCTATGAGAAGCAAAACCATTCGGCAAGCTCTGATTTGCCTCTAGGAAGCAACAAAAAGACTTCTTTGAACCATCAATATCAAGAGGATGTTTCAAGTGATAACGATGATGTCAAAATAATATTTGAAGTAGATAACTCGAGCAATTCAGCCCTTCGCAAGGT
Source organism: Rhynchospora tenuis (assembly GCA_027725995.1). Taxonomy (NCBI): domain Eukaryota; kingdom Viridiplantae; phylum Streptophyta; class Magnoliopsida; order Poales; family Cyperaceae; genus Rhynchospora; species Rhynchospora tenuis. The sequence continues at coordinate 54,647,802 of CM050888.1, forward strand.
ACAAAAGCCGAGTATTTAAATTCCCCATGTTGCAAGATTAGTTTGATAAAGTTGATGCAAGTTCTACTCACTTTACTTGCTCTTCTTTTTTTCATCTTAAAATTAGGAAAAGGAGTTCAATTTGATTGCAGAAAACAAAGCGATCTTGGATACCCTGAGCGACAGTGAAAATAACATAAATAAAGGACCTGAAGCAAGATGCAGTTTATATGAGACAGAAAGAAATGACATAGATGGCCTAGATTCCAGTAATCCTACATTCTCTGATGAAGAAATATTTGTGAAGCAAATGGTACCGCAATGCATAGTAAGCCATCATTATTTGTTAGCAATCATTGTCCTCAAACACTCTAACAGATATCTCAGCGTTCAGGTGTTATGCCCAAATCCCAGAATAAAAGCTAAACTAAACACCAAAAGACCCAGAAGGACAAAATAAGAGACGAAGGTGAAAGAATAAAACAAAGTATTAAAATGAGAAATTTGCTACTCCAGTACCAATACCATCAGAATATAAATATAATATAAAATGGCTTCTGTTGATATTATATAGTACCATGACCAGGTAGCATAATGGTCGATTGACTCGATTAGTCGATTCCAATGCTTACAAAATTATAGATATCCTTATTGCAAACTTGGCTATATAAATGCAATATTAGTTAGTTCTCTAATCCTTTAAATGAAGAGACTAATTCCTGATTAAAGAAGTGAAGCAACATAAAATAATATCAAAATATTAAACAACTTATCCTATTGAATACTTAAGAGATTATAAAATATTTTATATTAGAAACAGTGAACAGAAATTTACATACAGTATACAAAAAAAAATAAAGAATATAATGCAACACTGATTTAAATATGTTAGAACTAATTTTTGGAAGAAGGGAAGAATGAAAACAAATTTACAACTATTCAACTGGCATAAATTAATATACAAGTATATTTGTACATTGTGTACTATTATTATAATGAAACTGTGTTGTTGCATGTGTTTTTCACAGGAAGAAGAGGCTCTAATAGAGAGACGAGAACAGAGAAATGGAGTGGATGTATCCTATACAACTCTAGCCATTGAAAGGGAACTGTTGCTTCCATTGGATATGGGAAATACCGATCTACATGTCATCTCAACAAATAATTCAACTAAAACAATATCAGATGTTTCTACACACAATGCATTAGATGTCTATGGAGGAAGGAAAACACCAAATAAATCACCAAACAGGAGAATCCCTGGGAAACAAAGAAACAACGGGAACAGAGGAAACTTGACCAAGGAAGAATCTAAGTCTTCTACTAAAAACTACAAAGAACAGTATGCGTTAAGTGCGGATGCAAGCAAAGTGGAAGCTCTAACAAAGGAAAAATGGGCAACCAACTTATTTGAGGTAACACGAATATTGTTGCACATTTCAAACAACTTTTTCTTTTATGGAAAGTATTGAACATGGTTATTCATGTCTTTCGTAGGAAGAAGAGGCTTTACTAGCTGCTCATAGGAAAGTTATCCAGAATACAATGAATATTGTAGATGAAGTAAGTCACACGTATCCAAAAACATCTAAAATTACATCAAATTAGTGCCTTCATCTGTGCCAATAAAAGTTAATTTTTTTTATTTGTATTATTCTTTTTCTTCTTTGATTGTTCTAACAGGAAATGAACCTATTAGTACAAATTGATCAACCAGGGAGCCTGATTAACAGATATGTAGCAGAACTGAGCTCTATTTTATCCCGCAAGGCTGCCGACCTGGCAAGCTTACAGGAACATGTCATGAAATTCCAACAAGGTCTACGAGACTAAGATTATGGGTCTAACAAGCTATACCTATTAGGAAGAGCTTCTCGTTATATGCTATACAGCTGTACAAAATTACTTTGCTCTTCATGTAGCATGTACATGACTGAATAAGCCTATCTGAAAAATTTGTGTTTTCTAATGCTTGCACTTTTGGTTTCCTGTTCGAAACAAATATAAACATTTTTCTAACTGAAATGATAGAGCCTTACTGTTATTTAATTTCTTATATTCTAGAATCTGTTATATGTTTCTTAATCATAGCAAAACTTTAGCAACATAAATTAGCGTGGCTAAAAATAATCTGTAACATCATATAGCAAGGAAAAAAGAAATCCAGCATTCATAGAAAAAGGTTTTACTTGATTCTGGAACTCAAAATATGGAAAAGTAGGGGAAAAAAACCATCCAGTTATAAAGAAAAGTTATTATTATCTTTTTGCAAACTTAATCTACAATATTCTTTGTTCTACTTCCAGAAAAGAAAGGGAAGCTGATCCTTGAAAAGAAAATTTGCAACCAAGGATCAAAGGACACAACTTCATTTGAACCAAGCACCCCTAGGAATAACAAAGACAAAGTGAATTAACATCTTTCTAATGCTTTTCCTATCTACGAGCTAACTTCCTAAAGCTATCTTCCTAGAAACAGATCGAAATCCAAGAATCATAAAAAAATCAAAAGTGCATACAGGCACCAGTTACCATTACTCAGCTCTTAAGCTGAGAATCTCCTTTACAGTTCGCTTCCTAAAGTATTCCATATCCTCCTGTCAATAACAATAGATGTTCAGTTCGCTACTATGAAAATTGAATGAGAAAGAAACTGTAGCATGAGGAAATTAAGCCACCTGACCGAAACAAAGGCTCATTCCCCTACTGTAGAAATCAATGTACTTGAGCATAAACATGCCACAATCATATCTGTTAACTCAAAAAAAAAAGGCAAGAATAATGAACTCTAGAATCAGGAAGTAAAAATGACCAGAGAGAGAAAAGAGATGAAGGGACATGATATATGACTCCATGACTCCAAAAAGAGTAAAAAATAGCACAACACCCAGCTTCAATACTCTTTCCTCTTCTCCCTTTGATTTCCTTCTTTAAGGAAAAAAAAAAAAGGAAAGGGAAGGGCCAAATTTCCCTTCTGATCTCATTCAAGGAAAAAGAACTGGGAAAAAAAAAAGTAGTTTACACATTTTTAAACAAAACTGGAGAGGTTTTCTGTTTATTTTCTTTTTCCACACTACAGAAAGGGTGTCTTACAGTGTTGAAGGTGTACACAGGAAATTGCACCTTCAACTATAAGGTAAAATTAATGCTCAAAAAGACAATCTCTAATCAGATCCTAAATAAAGGTGCAGCATTGAGAATTACCTAGAAACTAAAAAATGAAGTTAGATTTCATACCCATTTTGTTGCCTAGGAAGGCTGACAGTTTCTTGCTTCCATGAATGAGTATCCATCTCCACATTATTCTTATCCCAAGCTTCATCAACTAAGTACTTGGCCTAAAATTTGCGAATAAGAAGTTCCAATTCTCAATTCTCTCATGTTATACACAAATGTTTCTACAACAGGATAACAATTCCTTCTCATATTTACATTTTATTATAAGCCACACCATTTTGACAGTAGTTCACAAATGTAGTGCCCTTTGCAAGAAAGCAATCTAAATAGCAAACTAACTTTCACATATAAATTCAGTTCATCGACTAAGGACTCAACACTTGGGCCACTTCCCTTATTATAATTCAGATTTTATCTACTTGAAAAGTTATATAGTCATCAGAAAATTTGTTGCATTTTAAAGGAATATCATTGTAAGACAAAAGATGAAATGCCAGATGCAAATCTATTAAAACTGAAGAAACCCAGTACCAATACAATAAATATTCAGTGTTGTTTGCAAGTACAATATATTAAAGGTCATTATTTGAAAGATCCTTCTTCTTACAAATTAATGATAGATGTCTTCATTATTTTTTAAAAGTTAGAACATAGAAGGAACAAATAAGCATACCACTGATTCTAGAACTAAGCCATCCATGCCCCCTAGGGAATCAAGATATTGAAAGGACTTTTGTTTCACATTTATGACAGCCAAGCACCAATGGTTACCTTTATGGACAGGAACAAATATCTGCATGACAAAATCTGAACATAAGTTGAACATGAGTTAAAAGAAGTGCTACAATGATATAAAAGTGGAATCCTGGGGTTTAAAATTAATAATTTTACCTTGTCACAATCAATCAGGGAGTATCCTATTTTTTTTTGGGTCGTCCACCTTTTAACAGCCTTATAATCGTAGCCGCCTTTCCCACCAATCAGCTAAAAAAACAGTCCATAAGCAATGATTTTCCCTCTCATTACATAAGGAAAATAAAAAATAAATATCTAACCTTTTTATAAAAGAAGGTATTAAAGAAATGGCACTTCAGAAACCTTTCCGGTTGTCTTCTTTCCCTCTCCTTCAACAGTTCAAGGTACAAATTAATTACCTGAAATTATGGACAAATGGAATTAAAAGTAGAGTGACACAGCTACAGCTAAACTTTACAACTTAGAAAATAACAAACAAAAATACCTCATCATTCAACCAGCCACCGGGCATCAAGCACCTTATAATCTCCTTCGTTATTTCAATGTTAGAACTCTCATGGGTTACTAAAATGGTATGACTGCATATGAATACAAGTATAATCCACAATCAACCTTCTAAAAAGAAAGCAATACAACTACACTACTGAGCACAAAAAGGTCAGGTGGTTAATAAGACATAATTACCGATCACTGCCATATAAGGCACTGTACACCTCCTCTTCATCTTCTTCAGTAAGTGGGTAAAATAAATCATGTACATCCTGCAAAGAAAAAATAAACAAGTGAGCATGTTTAAGCATTATCTCTGATGGTCACGCAAGGTACCAGCAATACCAGTGTGAACCAGCCTTCAACCAATCATAATTCTTCTTCAGATTCTTATCTCCTGTCTTTCATGATTAGGTGCTAATTAAAGCATAATTACCTCAATTTCAGATGGGCAATCAACACTATTAACCTGATGTAGGTATGACAAGCACCATGTTTCGAGCCAGTTAGAATTGTTAGCATCTAGGGACCAGGGTTTAAGCGCTGAAAAGAATAGAAATGTAAAAAAAAAAAAAATTTATTACCTTCTCTTCTTCTTCTTCTTCTTCTTCCACATCAATAATATGAGCTGCCTTACGCAACTCAAGTATCTCATCTTCAGCTAATTTCAACTCAAAGTTCAAGTTTTTCAATCTCTCATCCCTTCTCTTCGTTTCCTCATACAATCGCTTGTAAACAGGTACCTTTTCCACTGCACTTCTCGCATCTAACCCCTTTCTAGTAACCAATCTCGCGTCAGGTTTCGAGGTCTCTCCAACCAAGCTCTTATACTGTCGAAAACCAAGTGTCTTCTCGCTCGAAACCTCGCTAGTGGAGGCCTTGATTCCTCCAAAGAGGCGCGCGAGAGCATTTCCCATGGCAACGATCGGATCTCTGGCGCGAGAAGACGAAGAGGAGGCAGCAAACGACTTGAGAAAGTTCAAGGGACCAAATTGAAATTTTGCCTTTTTCGAAGGGGGAGCGGAGAAAGGGAGCGCGAAATCGATGCTTGAGCGCTTTCCTCTGCTTCGGTGCTCTGCGAAGGCGCTCATGGCCTTGCCTTTGTAATTCGCTCCATTTTGAGGTGTGTCTAACGTCGTTTGGAGTTTGGAGAATCGGCGTGGGAATGAATTTGCAAAATGGTCCCTCCGGAAACGAGGTCGGAAGTCGGAACCCGGAGTCAAGTGCGATTTTACAAAATGGTCCCTTCGAAAATTAGAATGTCTGTTAAAATATTTGAGGATTCTTTTTTTTTTAGATAAGCTAGATAGATAGAGACTATCTAGTGAATTTTGAGGATGGTTTTCATCCGGATTGAAATTTGAAGGTGGTGTTTGGTAATTGATGACCATTAACTTGGAGTAATTTGACAAAGAGGCATGCATTAAGTTTTAATCCAATAAAAATATTCCAAATGGAGAGCATACGTTAGGAATTCGTAAGAGAGAGAGAGAGAGAGAGAGTTAATCTATCCCTAGGAGGTCGTGTTCAGGTGAATTAAGCTGGAATAAAAGAATTTTTAAAAAGTGTCAAAGAGGCTTGAAAGAGATTGCTACTAATTTCATCATGATATAAGTTATTTTATTTCAAAAGAGATTTTTTATTTAGAGTGGTGGAGTTCAATATTTGTATATCAATTTTTTTTTTTGTTTTGTTTACATCCTGTAAGTTTAAATATGTTTTCTATATAGAATATTTATGTTAGACTCAATTTTCTCTTCATGACATATTTAACTTTTCTTTTGCGAGTAAATATGCAAGGAAACAACGTTGGAGGCGGAAAATTTTTAAATGACTGTCATACGTTATATCAACTACTAATAATTATATAATGATCATATCCAAATCATTAAATTTTAATTATGAGGTCAATATACACTAATTTTTATAATTTGATGGAGTTTTATTATTTAAAAAAATTGCATATTTAATGTTAAAAATACATATACATGTGTTGTAGATTAAAAAAAATAATAACAAGGGACATTGCCCCCATTTCCTCTTACTAAATCTGCCTCTTTAATTAGAAATGATTGCTCGATTACTTTGCTAACGAAAATGTGTTGTGTGATCATCTTTTTTTTTCCTTCCTTTTTGGCAAGTAAACATGATATAGTCTTATTTTTTAACTTTTGAATGCTCGGTTTTGGTCGCTGTAAAAACCCAAACCTTTTTAAATTAAAGTTTGTTAATTTTTAAGAAGCTAATTTAATTTAATTAATTTAATTAGCAAAAATCTAATCGTAAATCCCATTTGTAATTAAGAACAATTTTAATTTGAATTCGATATGATAATTGATTTCCGGCCAATTGAAAATTTTCTTTAAAAATATTGATTTTGTGCCTAATTATATGTTTTATGCCTCAAAGTATTTGAATATCTATTTTTATAAATTTTCCATATTTTATTTATAGCTAAAAATCTGATTTTGGTGCTTGGAAATTGGTTTTTCCTAGTTTCCTTCAATCTGGACCGTTTGATCGAGTTTTGATCTTCGAATTTTTGTGGACCGTTGGATCAAGCTTTGGATCCCTTTCCCTTCACCTCTCTTTTTCTCTCTCTCTCCCTTCTGTTCCACGCCGAAGGATTTTCTCTCTCTCTCTCTTTTCTCCGCCGAAATCATTTCTCTCCCTCTCTCTTTGACCCTCCTGTCACTTCACTGTGCTCGCTCGAACACCTCTCTCTCTTCCCTGGCTGAGAGAGTCGTGACTCTCGCCAACTGCCTTGACTTATTTCCCTCTCCTCGTGCTACCCCTCTCTCACCTCTGACACGAGAGCTTGACTCTCGCGCGACCTAACCCTCTGACCTCACCCGCTCCACCACCACTGCAGCTAGTCCAATCCCCGACCCCACCGCTCGCCTATATGGAGGCCCCTCTCTTCTCTCTCTGCTCGAACTGCTGCGATAAGGTAAGAACAGAAAGAGAAAGGAAAAGAAAAAGAGTAAGAGAGAGAGAGGTGGAACCTAGGCGATCGGAGTGAAGTCGGAGGTGGTCGGCGAGACTAGGAGGTGGAGCTGGAGTGCGTGGAGGCGTTGGCTGTGCTTGTTTTTCTCTTTTGCTTCTTCCGTTCCCTTCTCTGTTGGTATGAAATTCAAAACCCTAGTTCTATTTTGGGTTGATTTGTGTATGTGGCTGTTGATTTTGCGAGGCTTGCACATATTTGATCTGTGCTTAGTGATTGCTTGAACTGTTGCTCTATGAGTTGCTTATTGTTGAATCGATTTGATTGAGTATTATGGATGTGCATTGCCTCTATTTGATCTGCTGTTGGTTTGATCAGTGAATGTGATGCCTCGAGTTGGATTTGTGATTGCTTTGTTGACTGATATAGGATAGCTGTGCTTGTTGTTTTGGCCTTGGTCCAAACTGTTGATATCAATTGCTTGCTTTGTTGGTCTTGTGGCTCTGTGAAGGCTTGATTAAGGTTATTAGTGCTATAATTGGTTAAGTGTCTCTATTAGGATCTGTGCTTGTCATCTTAGACTCTCTTTTCTTTGTCTATTCTGTTAATGGTTAGATGTCTCGATTGGACAACTTCTACTTGCTGTTTTATGATGTTACTCGTCTGTTTGATCAGTTTAGTGGCTTGTATAGTTGTTATTAGGTTAAATGCTTGTGGATTAAGCTATTCCTCACTTGTGGTGTGTTTTCTGGCTTGATATCAGGCTGGTTCAGGCCTGGTACCAGCTTTGGTACACTTCTGTTGCATACTGGTACGGTTTTCCTTAGGACCAGGGACCTATTTGTAAAGATTTCGGAGTTTTGGACTGTTTGGTAAATAACTTTGAACTGGGTTAGGACCTTTCTGTAATTATTTCTGTTAATAGGGACTTTAGTGTAAGAGTTATGTAAATATTTTAGATTTGGGGTCCTTTTTGTTATTTTGGCGTGGGCTGTTTGGTTGGGGTTGTGTTGACTTGGTTGGATCCGCCTGGATCCCTTCTGTGTGGGCTGCGCGAATTTCCTCTCTGGCCATTCGGCCTTTGTTCCTGTTGGGCTTGGACCCTTCTTACTGTGGGCCCTTTTTCTTTTCTGTTGGATCCTTAAGATGTGGGCTTGGTTGTTTTTACTGTGCGTGGCCCATTTCCTTTTATTGCTGGCTGGATTTTTGAATGTTAGTTGTGAGTTGGATTTTGATAAATTAAAACTAGAACTATAATATTATTGTGATGGCATATTTTATAATTGCAACACAATTCGGATTTTGAGTTAACTCTTTTGGCCGAGAAATCAACGAGACGGATTCGAAATTAAGTTGTGGGCTTTTACAAATGGGAAATGATTAGATTGTCCGTAAAATAATTTTCTATACAGATACTATGACTTAAACGGACACAGTATGATCCCAAAATATTTTCAAACAAACTTAGTTTTCTTCGTTAGTCTTTTGAAACGAATTTTATCTTATTTTAGTTGTTTTATCAAAAGTGTTTCATACTTGAGCAAAACACTATTTAAGTATTAACTAAACTTCTCAAATGATTTCCTAAACCAAACTAATTATTGCCACGTCTCAAAACGTCGTAGTTGGACTTATAGGAATCGTCAAAAACGTCTTTCTGCACATTAATTTTATAGCTGGAACTTAACAAATTATTTCCAAAAACTATTAACTTAACTTTCCTTCTTAACTAGTTTTAAACGGAACTCCGTCAATTTATTTTTATAAACTAATTAAGTATAATAATATATTTTAATACCGAGTCCCCTTTTAATTTAATTAGAAGTTAAGTATGGTTAAAGATTTCATAACCAGAACTTGAACTAGCTAAGGGATATTTGGGTTTAATCGTTAAATTAGTTTTAACGATATTGTCGTTCACCAGGTGATCAGGCCGACGACCAGGGAGACTACTACTACCCTGAGCACGAGGACGGTGACGCAGGACAGGACTCCGTCGACCCTCCAGTGGAGTAGCAGCTTCTACACCCTACTTTCCAGGTGTGGATGCCTTAGGTTTTGTTTAATCTTTAGAATAAGAATTAGATCATTAATTAATTGTATGCATATCATGTCATTAACACTAAGTAAACAATTAGACACATGTCATTAATTCAAAACTAGATTGCACTTATAGGATGTGCATTTCATATTAATATTAATTTGATTAATAAACTTAAAAGTGCCCTTAATCAACACTTGCATCTGGTGTGGATTCAGGATAGAGAGACCGAGTGTGATAGGTTCGTTTTGTCTGGGGTTTCCATTATCGGGAGATTGCACCCAAGCCATTGCCGGTGGTCTCCTTATGATAGAGATCGTGGGCAACGCGTTTCTGATGATCACTCAGCAGACCGACCGTCAGGCGGTACTGCGGTCACTTGGTAGTCATTTATTTTTGATAGGTTGTTGTTATATATGTATATGTACTCCTCTTGTTTTGACTGGACTCTATGGGGCTGTTACTGCTTATCTGATAGACTACCTCTCGATCTCCCACGTTTCAATACCGGTATTGACCTACTCCTCGACGGGGGCAGTAGGCTTGGAGCTAGGCCTTTGTTTTTATCGAGCTATGATTCTTTTTAGGTAGATCTACTTTAGGCAAGGTCCATGTCATATTGGGTTATGTGAGGATTGATTCTGGATTATGATACGCTTATGATTGACTACTGAGTGTGGGTGCTTGACTCTCGTATAAGTATAATATTATCTCGTATATTATTCCACAAAACCAGATCTTTGCTATTTTATTTGGGCATGTCATAATAGGTAGAAATGCATCATTAACACTTTGTTATACATCTAGAAAATTGCATCATTTTATAGGACTTTAAAAGTGTTTAAGTATGGTTTAGTTCTGACTAGATATTAACCAGAACCTTGTAGGCTCACTCTATCACCACACTGAGTATTAATGTACTCATCCCACATACTTTGATTGTGGAGACAGGTTCAGGTTTGGATGGCTTAGCTGAGGAAGACGTAGCAAAAGACCAAGCCGAACTGGAGTAGTTAGTTTATTTTATCATTGTTAGGATTTTGTTTAGACTTTGGCTGGAAACTTTTGGTGTATAAATGTTTACTAGCCCTTTTGTTGTTTGAACAAACTTATCCTTTATTATATGATTTTATTTGTGATATTATTTCTGTGACACTGTTTATTAGCCTTACGTGTGCACAGTAGAGTGTGTACACGTGGCGGGGTTGTCTATCCCGAGGTATGGCTTGGTTCGGGGTGTGACAGTCGCAATATAAAGATGTGATTAAAATGAATAATTGATTCAACGACTTCGTTCTGACTAATAAAATCCAGATGATTTTTTACTAGATTCTTTTAAAGGAAATATTTAGAATACTTGTCAAATTAAAATTACTTAACATCGTATCCCCCCTTCAACCCTTCTTACATAGCATATATTTATCCTTCAACTCTTCATTAAATTTATATTTTTATTTTATTTTCAACTCTCGATGTTTTTTCAATATGTTTTGTGATAAGTATGCTCATCTTTTTAAATCCTTTCAAATGCGTCTCCTTTTAAATATAAGCACAGTTGAATGAAAGTGATACCGGAGGCGCCTAAGTCGAAATGTTAATTGATTCTTAATCTTACTACATCGTCGAATTGTGGTCTTCAGATAACATTATATGCGAAAAAGTGTTAGTCTTGTAATGAGAAAATAAAACAAAATAATTTCAGAGAAAATTGGTCATGTAACAGAAAAATGGAAATTTAGTTAATTCATTTTAAACCATACTAGCCATAACATCGCGCTTCGTGCGATGAAAGTTGGACACAATTTGGTCTTGCTAAACACAGCTGTACAAATATACAAGCCATAGTACACCTACATACATACAGTATCTGAATTCCATATACATTAAATTATATGAACTAAAGAATATGCAATTTCAGTTTAATATAAACAAAACTATTTATAAAATATTACTGCCACAGCTTGAGCACAGCTTAACTATAGGAATACATATATTCCAAGAATGCTATATAAATATACCTATAGACTGTAGTAGTTTCACAGCTTATTTTTCTGCACAATATGATGTTCTTTTTTTTTATCTCCTTATAGCCTCCTCCACCTGGCAAATAGAAAGACCAAAACTATAATAAGGTCACACAAACATAGTGCCACAGGATGCACGGTACTTAAAATTAGGGTGTACAACAAATCACAGTATGCACAATAGTGTACAATGAACAATAGAACTTAAAATGGAATAGACACATGAGCTATAGGATCAAAACCTTCAATGCACAAAAACCTCATTAAAAAGAATGTCCACTGCAACATTTTGAGAATCAATTTTAAAAATCAAACTAATTACTTGAATTTCAATTTTCTTTACCGCTCCGCTGCTTCATTCAATGCCATCAATCATGCTTTACGCTTGCAGTCAGCAGTCGGCATGCAAGAAAAAATAGAGGTGCACCAAAAGCATCAATTCATCTGCTTATGAAGTATCTTAGGATGAAGGGATCACAGATGAAAGTTATATCGCAAAAATCTTGTATAGATCTTGCCAATATGAAATAAACACAAATAACCCTAAATTAATTAAGATGCTGACATATGTAGTCAGTATTTTGATCATGATTTCTTTTTCGGATATGACAATCTTAAAATATTCTCTTACAAAGTAACTATAGAACGACACATATTTTTATCAACCTTAGATGCTGGCGTGTGTTAATTTCTTGATGAATCAAGTATCTTCATCGCCTTACCTGACTATGTAGATAAATGCAAAAAGAAATTTATTAATAAAGAAGTAACCTGTTTTGCTTCTGCTCCAATCGCTTCTTTCTTCATTGTTGTGCAATCCTCGAGATCCAACTGGTAGTCTACAAATCCCTAATCATGGGCAACACTACTATCAAAAATAGCATGGGCCCTAAAATAACAGAGATGAATAAATATTTAGATTATTTAAAGAATATTGATTAAGGTATTCAAAATTATTTTCTTACTCAAGAGTAGAAAGAATGCACATCTGAGTCATCCACCAAGGACAAATGAAAGGAAAGTAATGAGTGTGACCCAGAGAATGTAGAACACCAGCATCAAAAAATTCAGTTAAATGCTTTCAGTTCATACCTATTTGGATTAAAACTCCCTTCATCAGACAATCAAAACAGATTGTATGTACATAAAAATATGATTTTTTTTTCATAGAAGTAACAATATAATCTAATAAGCTGATCACCCAAAAGATATATTGTTCCTTAGCCAGAATCTATCTCTAACCATTTAATCAGGATAAAAATGGAGTGCAGATATATATCACACAATCATCAAGCTAGAATAACTGGTGCAATGCGTAGGTACTGGTAGATACAAAATATATAAAATATTTTTGCCTCAAGGATGCTAAATTTTGTTATAATAAGACACTTACAGTTCGGGCATGTGCGTATCTTTGTCTACAAATGAAAAAAAAATAGACAATTAGAATTATTTACTAAGGAAATTTATCTAATCTATAACCTATAATCCGAAAGTCGAGTTGTTCTGGACGAATACTTAATCACCAAGGGAGCCACTAATGAGGTATGTATGTATGATCAAATAACTTAAATTGGATACAGGTTGTTATATATCAAATTAAAACTAAAGTAACCGCTACACAAAAGAATTTAGCCATCATTTTGCTGAAACATAGGAGATGTTGTAAGTTGGATAAGTACATTAATTTAGCATATATGAGAAACTGAGCCATAAGATTAGGAGACTTTGCAGGAATCGAACAGCATGCAATATCCATAATATATAAAATATTCGTCAATCGCATAAATGAGAAACTCAGCATTTGTAAGTGTCAAATTTAGATATGTTATGTCAACTTTGACAAAGTGCAACCAAAAGCAAATAGTTTGTAGGCTGTGTGCAACTCTAGTCTAATTGAACTGATTTTAATCGAGGCATTTCCATAAAAATCTTGTAAGCAATAAGCAATCTATTGAAACGTAATGAGGCTACAAATGTGACCTTATCTGAAAATAACAAATAAGAAAACAGAAAACCTGCTAGTAAGATGAAATAATGAAGAAATCATAGAGCTAAGTCTTGACTTGTACTTTGAGCGCAACAACTATGCTCAATTCTTAACCCTATCCTATTGTATATTGTTTGGAATATCAAGAATTTAAAATAAAAAGTCCATTGAGAGAATTATAGTTTTAATACAAACTGAGCAACTAATATCTTACCTTCATGTACAAATGAAGATTGAGATCAAGCTTGATATGTACAGTTTTTTGCCTCCTTGAAAGCTCAGTTAGCATGCCTACAAACATTTGGAAAGGGACATGTAATTATCATCACTAATTAGTTCTCAAGGTCTATATTATGGCAATTATGTTTTTTTGCAAAAGGGACATGTAATTATTTAATTATGAAAAAAATCAGGATAAAGGTAAGGATATCTGGGGCTATTAAAAAAAATGTATGTCTTCATAAGACACCTCATCATTCAGAACAAAAAATGGCACTTCAGAGGGCAAGAATAGGAAACATTCGAAAATAATCAAATTTAATCTGCACTTTTAATATTTTAATCTAATTTTTAGTTTTATTGAAATCCTGATGAGCGCTCATACTAATAAATATTAAAAAATATATATATGTTGCTAGTTAATTAACCAATAAGTTGAGATTGTTCTGATGTGTACCTGTGTCATTCATTTATCTGAATAGCAGCATTGGCTCACAAAGATTTTTATATTGTTATTCTTTAAGAAATGTATAATGGAATAATTATTTTGGAATAGGGACAGTAGAAAAGCAACATTAATTGAAAGAAGGAAATTTAAAAAAAAAAAAAAACTAAACAAAGATCAACAAAATGCCTATCCTAATCCTTTCGGCCTCCCACTCCCATAAAAAAAAAAAGTAATAAACAAAGGTAGCATAACAATATCACAAAAAGGGAACTAAAAGAACCTACTGCGCAAGCAAGCGAAGCAGCCCTGTAAAAAAAATGTATATTGAGAAATTCACAGAGCCTACGTACTAACCAAATATTGAGAAATTTATACAAAATACTAACCCAAAACATAAAGTTTCTTCATGTGCTTTGCTAATCGGTTGCAACGTAACAGGAGAAAGAAAAAAAAAAACCTTACCAGGGAACCAAACGAAGGATGGAGCTCTCTCTGCCGATCTAGCACAGAAAATGTGTGTAGAACCCGTGAGAAAGAGAAATCGAAAGGGTGGAGCTCTCTCTCTCTCCGTACGATCTGCCGATCTACCACTCTATCTCTCTTCGTCTCTCCATTTTGGCGAAGCGCCTGTGTCGAAGAGGAGAAAGATGGAGTTTTCTCTCTCCCCCTTCTCCTTTTTGGCTTTGCGCAGAGAAAAGCGAAGGATGGAAGAAGAGTCCAGAAGCAGGAGAAGAAGTTCATTGATCCTGTAGCCGTTTGTGAGTCTGATTTAAATTGAAAAGCTCCTAGGAATTGTGTGCAACACGGAAGCCAATAACAATGAGCGCAAAGAAAATCTACCGAACAGATCGACAATGTATACGCCCCTGCAACCGTTCCTACGTCTGCACGGATCTAAATAGAAAGATAATAAGGAATTCTGTGCGACACAGAAAGCAACAACTAACAATGCACATAATATCGACAACAAAAATAGATAGTGGAGATGGATGGGTATGATGAAATCCATCGCAAAACAGATGGTAATCCTACGGCCAGGTTTGGCGTGCGGTACTGTAGAATAAGTCAGTTAAAATTGAAGGATTGTTGGATTGGATGGATATAATTAACTTGTCTACTTAATTTTATGGACAAATGGGATAAAATTTGAGCAGTTGTATTTATTTACAGACAATTAAAAGAGATTTTGAAGAGTTGGAAGAGTACATGTAATATATTAAAAAAAATTAAGGATAAATTATGAAATGCAATATGAGTTGATGAGTATACATTTACATACATAAGAAAATAAAATTAAGCCAATTAAAAAGCTGGGCCGAAAAACGATACTCTAGTAACTATTTTTTTTTTTCTTTTTGTTTGAAATTAAGAATTCTAGAATTACTAACTAATGGAATGGAGAGGATACTAAGCACTCTCTCTCTTCGTCGTTTGTCCCCATCCCTTTCCCTCTTTCCATCGCACCGTTGCAAACAAGCTCTCGATTCACTAATGGCGGACTGTGGCGACGAGGCGCAGGCGGAGCTGAGCGACAAGGAGAAGAAGGATATCGCCGTTTGGTTCCTCTCCAATGCCCCCGTTGGTGAGATCTCCTATGTCGCTAAAGGTCTCACTCTATCTCATCTTTCTATCTAACTGAAAAGTTTGAACGTTAATGGAGCTATTCGAGCTCCATTTCAAGATTTTCCTTGGAAGTAAGCTTACTTTCTGATAATTTATGCGAGTGATTGGCATTACATTTGTAACTGACCGACTCTTCTTCCACTTACCAGAACTAATGAATACAACTTGGCTGAATTACAATTGCAGTGTAAAATTCAATTTGTTAAAAAGAAATATTATCATGCCTTAGAAAAGTATAACAAAACTCCAATTATGCATTATTCAAGCACCCAAATAAAAATTGAACTACTGACTGTCTTTATTGCATGCTGATTTTCTAAACACCGTATATATATGTTGTTTTAATTCTACTGCTGTATGCAGATATACGCACGCTTCTTGGAGATGATAAATTATATGATATAGCAGCTTCTGAAGCCTTTCCTAGACACAACAAGGCACACCTTCTCACTCTTGAATTGCCTGACAGAAGTGGAGATGTGAGTTTCAGTTTCATATTCAATAATCAATATCATAAACTGTACAACCTGTTTGCCACTGGTGAGCATACCAGTACTGATATGTTCTGTATCAGAACACTCATTATCTATCAGACCAGTATAAGTTAAAAGTGTTTTCCTTTTGTTCCAGTAGGTATAGATGCCAGCTGGTATGTTACTGTATCATTTGGCATTGACATTTAGTTTCTATATAAGATCACACAGGTGGCATGTGTGAGGAGTTTTTAGGATATTTTGAGGTTATATCATACATTGTCATTTACCTGTACAGGTTATAATAACTGTACATGGAGAAATTGGCAAGAACCAATATCTTGAGCCAAGAAGTGCTCAAGTTGCGACTGTTGACCATATCAAACAAGTACACTCTCTCTCTGGCTTTGATAATTATTACTGATTGTTAGTTGAGTTTCTGCAAAATGTATGCTTGTGTGATAATGTGATAAGCTATCACAATATATATATATATATTATATATATTTAATTTTGTTCTTTAAAATTAAATGTAAACTTAGGTGTGCACTGGGTTGAGACCTGCTACGGATGATGAACTCCCTTCTCCCTATATCGAGGAGTTCAGGTACGTTACAATTTGAACATAATCTACAAATAACGTGTGAGTGGGTTTTTTTATAATATTATTTCTATTTAAGGTTTTGAGTAGAGTTTGTAATCTGAAGCAACCTTTCTCAACACTCCCAAAGGCTAACTTTAACGTATTGTTTAGTTTTTTTTTTATTATTATCTTCTATGTAATACAAATTATATAAATGCAATTTATTCTCAAAGGTATGCACTAGATGTTGAACTGTGCAAGTATGTTGCTGAGGCATATCCAAAAGGGATATCTGCTGTTTATTGCACTAGAGGGAAAGACATTGATGGACCTGGAAGCGATTTTGATTTTGTTGCCATCATTTCAGCATCCAAAAAGAGCCCTCAGAATTTCTGGTATGGTTTGATCAATGTGGCATTAAGATTAAATATATTCTATTTTAAATTTGTTTCTATTGCTTGATTTGGGTTTTCATAAGGCATTTGTTTTTAGGGATAATTTAGACTCAAGTTATGTTCCACATTTCGGCACCTAGCTTTTTTGTATTTCGTTTCATTTACCACCTTATCATGGTACTCTTTAGCTTATAGCAGATACATTTATTTTTCTTTTAATGCAGTAATGGTAACTGGAGATCAGTATGGACATTTGAGTTTAAGGATGAGACACAACTTGTGGGAGTAAAAGGGAAGATTCAGGTCTTACTTCTGTGACATTTTGCTTTACTATTGCTGATTCATATCAATTTTTTACTTATAAAAAGAATTGGGTTCTACACCATTTGCTTCCATTACATGAAACAAAAGCATTCAGAATCCACATCTTTAAACTTTTTTTTTCTAAATTATTAGTTATCCTATACCAATTCTGGTACCAACAATTATGGATACAAGTAACCCTTATACTCGCTACAAAAGTCCCTCGCTAATAGCAGAACTAACTAATAAAGTAATAATACTTGTCAGATTGCTGCGCATTATTTTGAAGAAGGAAATGTGCAGCTAGATACGAAGAATGAGTTCAACGATTCCACTATTTTTCAGGTGAATACTTCTTTTAATACTGGCATTGTCTTTAAGTTATCGTAACCACTGAAATGTCTGTTTTTAATGAGAAGATATGTCGCACAGGTCTAATTCAGACTATCATGAAAGATATGGACGATCCATAGTACCATTTTTCTCAATTCCTGTTTTGTCCAATATTCCTGTAACTAAAAGTTGATGCTTCTTTTTTCCCAGTCACCTGAGGATTGTGCTGTTCAATTAACCAATATAGTTTGCCATCACGAATCTGAATACTTCCAATCACTTGAGGTTATGTCCTTGTTCTTTATTTCTGATAATAATATGCTTGATTTTATGTACAAGGTAAAATTAAGAGTACTTGTTTTTATGATGCAGGCATCTTACCTGCATTTACCTGATGGCATGTTCAAGGTACCTTTGATAATCTCTAGTTGCCTTTTATTGTACTTCTTGTCCTGCAAACTTTCGTGTGTATTATGTAGTTATATGTAATACCAGTAGTAGTTGATTCCATATGGATGTAATAACTGCTATCTACTCTGCACCAGCTGGATATTACTGGTACCATGTAGCCAATTATTTTGTGGAGATTATAATTTTCCAATATGACGAACCTTAAATTGCTATGTAGCCAATTATTTGCTTGAATGTCAGCATGCCTTGGTTTTTTATCATAACATTTGTATGATATTTCTTTGTTTTACGTTTGCTTTGTTGGTTCTCAACTTAAATTGTTAAGTTGCCCTTGTGAAATAGGACCTAAGGAGAAAGCTTCCAATCACGCGAACATTGTTTCCATGGCACAACACTTTGCAGTTCAGCGTCACCCGAGACATCACCAAAGAACTTGGAATTGGAAAGTAGATGTGTTTTTTGGAAATGTTAACCTTTTTCATTTTTTTTTTTTTTTTCTTCTTTCTTCTTCTTTCTTGATCAAGCATGTTGAGGCATTTCCTGTGTAATGGTTTCCCTTGTATATTATTTTGCCATTCCATGTTGGAAATAGTCTAGACTCATTTTCAGAAAGGAAATATCATGAGACATTTAGAGTTGATTTTAGACCCCTCTGGCTTTATGGTTAATTATTTTTTAGAAAAACTGGTTAAATTTTTGTAGAGAAAACTTTGAATTA
The DNA here is from genome assembly GCA_027725995.1 of Rhynchospora tenuis. Taxonomy (NCBI): domain Eukaryota; kingdom Viridiplantae; phylum Streptophyta; class Magnoliopsida; order Poales; family Cyperaceae; genus Rhynchospora; species Rhynchospora tenuis. The sequence goes on from CM050888.1 coordinate 54,666,707, forward strand.
TTAGTTTCTTTTTTGTTTTTTTACCCTTTTAGTTTCAATTGATTTCTCACTCTCTGCAGTGGAAGAAACTAGACTGCCAAGGAGAAAAGGGGCAAGTTAATAGGTACCCTGTAAAACATCAAAATTTCATATATGACCCTGCAATTTGTTTTGAATTGAAAACACCAGGTAGGCCCTTCTACGCTGGCCTAACATGATCGATTTCATTAAATTAGGAATGAGGTATATAATGACTAAAATGTATTAATCATTAAAGATGAGTGTACGAAAATCGATGAGTTCTTAGCACAATCCGCATATAAATATAAATATTATAAATGCATCAATATAATCTGGCACGGTTCGTGTAACTGACAGTTGTGGAAACACTGCTGATCAATTTATGCACTATCCTAAATCAACGTTTGAGATTCAACTTAATCGTAATAAAAAAAAAAAGATCTGGGGTATGATTACATCCTATTCTGTCTGGTGACTGGATTAACATCTCGATTGAAAAGAATATTTACTGACAGTTTGTAGCATTTTATCACCTTATGTTCTGCAATAGGAACTTTTAGTCCGTTGGTTATGCCGATAATTGAAACGCAGGTGCGCGCACAAAGAACTACAACAATCATAAGTTCAAATTTTTAACCACACCAGCTTAGATTTGAAATGAAATTAAATCAGACTAAACTGGATCGAGGTAAAGTGCAGCTCAGAGCCTTAAACCGGAATAACTGAAGGCCCAAAAAGAACGACCCAATATTGATTGTTTGCAACTAGGCCCATTTTGCAAAGGTGAAGTTCGGAAAAGTGTCACCGCATATCATTATTTGATTTTGTGTAACTTTATCTACTTCTATGTTGCTTTAGTTTATAAGTGGGTCCGGAATGTCAATGAAGGAAATTGCATTATGCCCTTGTCTCCATCTGCTCGCCACATATTTTTCTATACAGATCTGGATTCAGCTAATTAGAAACATTACGCAAACGTTCCTCAAAGAAGAAAAGAGGAGAGAGCACCGTCGCCGTCTCTCTCTTTCAAAACCCTAAAACTAGGGTTCAAACAACAAGCACCGCTCAGTCGATCAGCTACCGCCATGGTACTCTCTCTCTCTCTCTCTCTCACACACACACTATTTCAATTTTAATTTTGTAGTCGCAATTTGTAGAGCTTGACAAACACCGAATCTATCGTGTTGAATTTTGTAGGCTCAAGGAGATTACATTCAGCTTCACGAGAAGCGCTATGGAAAGCGTCTCGACCATGACGAGCGCCAGCGCAAGAGGAAGGCTCGTGAGGTTAAGAAGCGAAGCCGAGTTGCACAGCAGGTTAGAATTCTTGTTTTGGACAACTCAAATTTCATTTGTTGTGTTTAAGGATTAGAAATACAGGGGCTCCAGATCAGTACTTAAGAAAAAAAGAACAGTGTGATTGTTAGAGCTTGATGGAGAAATGCTAGTTTCTGATCTTAGGCTGTCAACCTAAGTGAAAATCACCCTCGAACAATAAATGGCAATAGCATGAGTGAAGAACATATTAACCACCAGTTAAAAAAAATGTTACAGGGTTAATTACACGCAAACTGTTGTTGGCAGCAATTACAAAGCAACAGCTTTTTATTAACATACTAGAATTTGTAACGAGTCGTATATGGAAGTACTTTGGTTAGAAATTATCAGGGAATGGCTCTAATTGGAATCTTCTTAGATAGTCTTAACAATTTGCAATTTTAAATTTATCTTCTTTCTGTAGGCCCTTGGTCTCAAAGGAAAGAGAATTGCGAAGCAAAACTACAGGGAAAAGGTCCAGATGAAGAAAACGTAAGATACTTGCATTGTTGTTTTATTATTTTTTTTTTTTTTGTTGTTGTGTATAGAAACTTTTTTTTTTATTTTACAATTTTTGGGGTTTTCTGGGTATCATTTGCATTATATTTGCTTAAGTTCCTTGGCTGCTTTATTCAAGTGTTTTTTTTCTCTCTTTGATTCCCATACTTTTCATTAAAGGATCGCTATGCATGAAGAATCATCTACAAGGCGTAAAGTTGATGATAACGTACATGATGGAGCAATGCCAGCCTATTTGCTAGATCGTGACCCTACAACTCGCGCAAAAGTAATTGTTTTGTTATGCTACTTATTTTAAACTACATACTTATTTAGAACCACTTAAATCTATGTATTTTATCAAACAACTGAGATCTAATCTAATTGTATGTTTAGGTTCTTAGCAATACAATCAAGCAAAAGAGGAAGGAAAAGGCTGGAAAGTGGGATGTGCCTCTTCCCAAAGTAAGCTCATTGTCATAAAATTTTTAATTTGTAATCCTGCAAATTGTGAAATCAGCATGTACACAGAGGAATATGTATCATACACATCTACAAAGAATAGGAAACAGTGCTAACCTTAAACAATTGTAACCCTCCTTTTACTTGGGTATAAGATCCCAATGTAGTGCTTTGAAGGAGTATTAGCTTGGTTAGTTCTTGGAGACATTAATGTGTGATTTTGATTAATAGATTATGACAATGGTTTGAGTTGCATGTAAGATTTGTGTCATGTACTCATGTAGGACCTTTTTTTTTTGTTGAGCCAAGAATGAAAGTATTTTTTAAGTTATTGAAATAATGATTGACTAGTAGTAAATCAGTTTGGATTGGAGCTGAATCTGAGCATCAGTCATCAACGGTTCTTCTGTTTCTCGTTTCTTTTGGTTTTCTAGTTGTAGAAAATTGTATTTGAACTAAACTTTGTTATCAATTATCAGCAAGTAATTTTTCTTTGGTCTTTCTTATTTTAGGTACGGCCAGTAGCTGAGGAAGAAATGTTTAAAGTTATCCGCACTGGGAAACGGAAAAGTGAGTAAATCTCACCTCGAACTACTTGTCTTTATCCTGGCAAACTTGGATTCTCATACAAGCCAGTATAGTTATACCAAAACAAAGTGCTTCAATACCCTATGAATGAACATGTAAAAGAAAATAACCAAAGATAGAAAAATTGATTGGGCAAAAATCACTTAAATGAGTAGTCTGTGGTTCTACCAATACTAGATGAATTGAAACTAAGGCACTAAACATTGTTTATTCTTAATTGTCTTATAATTTTTTAAATACAGCCAAGCAGTGGAAGAGAATGGTAACTAAAGTTTCTTTTGTCGGACCCAGCTTCACCAGAAAACCTCCAAAGTATGAGCGTTTCATCAGGCCCACTGGTCTTAGGTTCTCTAAGGCCCATGTGACCCATCCTGAACTAAAGTGCACCTTTAATCTTGACATAATAGGGGTAAAGAAAAACCCTAATGGCCAGATGTATACTTCTCTGGGCGTTGTAACCAAGGGTACCATCATAGAGGTAATCAACAGAATGTTTCCTACTATGAAGTGTTACTTTTTTCCCCATACCTTTTGAATGGTAATAATGCTACAGTTAATATTTGCAAATTAGCACTGGAATAAGTAAACAACTATATGACAAGCTAATTTGTGCTATCTGAATTGTATTTACCTTGGAATTAATTCTGGCTTTAACAGTAGAACATCTATTGTACCAGTAGGGTTGGTTTAGTTCAACTTGGGTTCTTTTGCGGCCTCAAATTTCTTAAACAAAAATTTTGGCTTAAGGAAGCTGTTCATTAGAGTGAGGTTAAAAATTGAAGAAACTGATGAATTTTGTTAGTTACTATTTGCATGTCTGTGAGTACCATGTTCTTGAGCTGCAAATACTAAGAAATCCAATTTACACATAGCAAGTAGTGAAGCATTTATTTAGGTATTGGAGCTTCATATGTTTGCTTCTTTCTCTTGCAGGTCAATGTAAGTGAGCTTGGTCTTGTTACTCCAGCTGGAAAAGTTGTTTGGGGTGAGTTGCACTTTTTTTTTTTTTTTTTTTGTAATTTGAAATTTGTCCTTGTTGAGTGCCAAAGTTACATCTAAGCTTTGACCATACTAATGAATTAAAAATTCACACTAATCCCTCTATTGGATCCCATTATTTCCTTTCCAGATGAGAAATAAAATTCCTTTATTAACAACTCTTTTGATTGGAATGTGGTAAAATAGATGGAAATGGTTTCATTACCGATGTAATTAGGGTCTGATCATTCAGATATTGTTGTGTTCTCTTTTTTGGGAAATTGGATTGACCCTTGCCTTTTTCTGATGTTTGCAGGGAAGTATGCACAAGTAACAAATAACCCAGAGAATGATGGATGCATAAATGCTGTGCTGCTTGTATAAGATCAGTTTTGTGAGGTGTAGTTTCTATTGATTTTCTTTCAGCTTGGTGGTAAGTAAAACAAGATTAGGGAAAAGTGCTTTTAACATCTTTGCATATTTTGTGCGTCAGTGCTGTAATGTAGATTGTCATAGGAATGCTGTTATGTAATTTTTATGGCAATTTTTGGCTCAAGTTGGATAAGGGGTCCCTTTTTTACATGAAATGCTAAATCAAGCTTTTGTCAACTTGATGATACCATGAATGTGTTGATTGTTTTAGACATGCCAAGTATGCTCTTTATCAGGGCTGCTTTAAATTGAATTACGTCGGGTGCATTATAGGAAAGCATATAAATTAAACTAGATGGTCTTATGTGCACATCCATTAGGACTTGGTTCATGTTTGAAGGTTTGCTCCTTGATTATGGTCCTGCCTGCTTATTGAGTTGTTCATGAATAAATCCTTCTTTTCTATTTGTAAGATAATGTACAAATAATTGTACTGTTAAACTTGAGAATAGTATGTCCAGAGATTTGAATTGTTGAATAATCAAAATAAACAGATGAAAGTGTAGAATTTTCTCTTGAGTTGTTCATGGATAAATCCTTCTTTTTCTATTTGTAAGATAATGTACAAATAATTGTACTGTTAAACTTGGGAATAGTACGTCCTGAGATTCGAATTGTTGAATAATCAAAATAAACAGGTGAAAGTGTAGAATTTCTCTTTTTAGCTTAGATTGGATTATATCAATTCTATAGCAATTTTGAATGGAATTGGCGATTGATGCACATATTCGTCTGCACCTAATGTTTAAGGGAGTTTCAGTACTTCATTACACCTATAAAGATACAAATTGTTATTTTCTATTTATGTTCCTATTTTTCAGTAATACATTTCAAGGTTTAGTGCATTTCAATCATAAGCCAGTTTCTCCAGAGAAGATTGACAACACTGAAATTTCAAATAGTGTGGGAGAGAAAATCCCCCCTCCCCAGGCAAGGATTAACCGCAAGTTCTAGCAAGAAGTAACAGTAATAGTAGCTTTTGACAAGCTTATCATTGAATCAACAGAATTGTATATTATAGATGAGAGTGAACTAGGACTACCGCAACAATAGATTACAATTTAATTCATCAGATGGACAAACGAAGAGAATTATACACATTATAAATGTTATTGAATGAATTGATTTTTCAGCAGATAAAAATCCTTTTAGCAGATGCTACACTGTTGATATTCAAGTAATTGACATCAGCAACCAACAACCCAAAATCATCTGCAAAACAGACATAAAAGAAAGAAGAAAAAATACAATTAATGAAAAACGAGTAAAGGAGAAAAACAGATAAAATAACATAAAAAAAAACAAGGGAGATAATTAACCTTCATAAATTGTCCTGACAATATCAACATAATCAGGCACAAGCCTTTGATAAATGATTCCATCAGGGTGAGCATCCAAAACTACCAACACTCCTAATGTTTTGTAAAAGAAACATTCAGATGATGTCAGATTTCTACTCTTTTGCATAAGAAATTATGTTAAATATATCCTGTGAGAAAGAGAACCTGGTGCAAGCCAAGCTTTAGTGGCATTCGAAGGCAGTGGTGCCAACCACAGGATATTTCGTAAATTCATGGATTCATCATAAGAAACATTGGATCCTGAAAGCATTTGTATAAGATATTTGCAAGATTATCCTTGTCTTACTAATAGTCTTCTCATGTTTTCTTGTTTTTTGATATTAATTACAAGAAACTCCATATTTTAACTTAACTGAAGACAAATAATTGGATAGCAAGATAAATAAGGTCATTAATTTAGTCCTTTGACCTTGGTACACTGACCCATTTGATTACTTTTTCATTGCGTATCAATTGCAATAGAGAAATTCAGAGTATGCCAGTACAAAACTATAAACCGTAATGGAATGCTGAACATGTAAAAGCATCTGGCACCAAACCAGTCATGACTGGTACCAGCACAAACAGGTCAGTTGTGAGAATTGCTTCATTAATTAAACAAGTACGGTGTTGTACCCCAATTTGGGCATTAGTGACATTGCAATTAGTACAAAAGTATCATAATGGAACTCAACAAAGTTAGATAAATCAAGGTACACCCTACCTGACTGGCAATGCCCCAAATAGTAAGGAAAATCTTCTTTATCATATGCTGGATATTCCCTTGCATGAAATCTACATTATTCGCCAGGCAACAAGAGTCACAAATAAATGAATAAATGAACCAGAAACAATAAACTCATATAAATTGAAATAAATGGTTCTATTGTTAATCTCAATGAGCATAACACATATCACAATATATCAGAAGGATATTTCTGTACCAGATTTTATACCATATTATACATCAGCATTTTTTTGGGAACAAATCAATATGCGTTGTCATCAATTTAATGAATTTTGTTACATTATATGTAATGGAACCTATACACTTACAAAATACCCAGCCTTCCTGTTTCTGTTGCAACAAAAATATGCCCATGGAAGAGGTCATAATGGCTGAGGGACAGATTCAATCCAATACTGGGCCCACGTGTTACAATCAGTTCAAACAGGAATGCCAAGTATGAATTAATGACCTGTTCACAATTTCAAGCCTTTGTTATTTTACAGTTTCACCATATATTACTGTCGCACAAGCACAAGAAAAAATGATCCCTTTTTTCCTATGTGACAATATAGTACCTCATTAGCAAAGCGTCTTCCATATGGAGTCCTTGTAAGCTCACATTTATCCTCATTTATTGTATCTACATCTGGTACCTGACATAATATGGTAATTTAGTCTAAGCAAGATGCAAAGACAAGTCACAGAACACATCTTATTTAGGGTTTGGCAGAAAACACTGCAAAAATACACTTGAGGAGTTTTGTTCAGTTGTATTTGGCTGGTTTCGGCCTCTGTTGGATGCCCAATACATATTTTTCCTTTTCATTTTTTTTTTTGTTTCTTTAATTGTTTACACATTGACGATAAGCATCAATGTAAACCCACCACTCCTCAACGGATCCAACCCCAAAATAGATGTGTTCACAATGTATTTACAAGAATTCAATACCCAAAAAAAATAATAATAAATAAAACAAAAAAAAATAGAAAATGCACACTAACGGGCAGAACAGTGGGATCCAAAGCCCGCTGAATGGCTGCGGGGTCACCACCCGAATCAACCGCAAGCCTGGCAAGCTCCATGACCGGTTCGGGCGGCCACCAGACCATCTCATTCTCCCTCTCCTCCTCATCTCCACCCCTTCCCTTTCTAACCTCTTCTAAAATAGCTCTCCTAGAATAAGCATCCTTCTCAGGCGAGAAGGGGACGAGGAACTTGAGACAGGAGGAGAGTTGTTTGGCCTCCTTGGAAGGGATGGGGGGTTTGCGATTGGAAGGAGTGGCGAGGAGCGAGAGGAGGTCGGAGGCGAAAGATTGCGCGGGGGAAGGAGAGGAATGGGAATTGGAGAAGGAAGAGAAAGGGAGGGTGATGGGTTTGGGTTTGGGTTTGGAGAGAGAGGATGTGGAGAGGGAGAAGGAGAGCGTGAAGGAGACTGCGAATGCCAGTCTCAGAGAAAGAGACGAGGATCCCAGTCTTAGTGGTCTCATTAATTAGTCCCTGATCCTCTCTCTCTTTCTCTGTTGCTTTCCTTTTGTGTAAGGAGTAAGGACTAGAGTGGAGAGTACGCCATTGTCGGAGAGAAAGGCTTCCATTTTCATTGGTTGGAGTTGGAGAGATTCAGTATTTTTTTTTTATTCTATTTTATTATATATTTTAGAATTTATAGTATTAGTAATTGCGGGAGTCCGGGAAACCGTTGACCATCGCTCGTATAATGGCAGGTTCCGGCAGTTTAGTGCTTCTCACGGGTTCAGCAGTCTTTATGGGCCAAGAATCCAAATGGGCCTAGTAAGTTATGATTAAATGTTCCAAATCATGCACCCGTAGTTAGTGCCGCTGCACTAGGGATCTCTAGGGCCTAGGGATCATACCTGCCAAACTCCGAAAAAATTATAAATAACTTTAATTAATTAAGAAATTATAAAATAATCCGTTTTTAATCAAATTTTTAAAACTGACTGCGCAGTCTGAAACTAATTCTGTTTAGTTTCGGAATCTGGAATTCCGAAACTAGCTAGTTTCGGAATTCCAGATTCCGAAACTAACAATCTTAAATTTTTGCCGAACAAACATTTTGTCCTATTCAATTTGATCGGATTTTGAAAATCCGAAACTAACAAACATTTGGAATCTGAAATAATAAATAATTTAGTTCCATTTTCAATAATAAATAATTTAGTTCCATTTTCTTGTGTTAGTTAGTTTGATCGGATTTTGAAAATCCGAAACTAACAAACATTTGGAATATTCAATAATAAATAATTTAGTTCTATTTTCTTGTGGTTAGTAGCTGCGATCTATCCCTATTCATCAAAAAATGTACTAAAGTTCATTTATGTGTTTGAAATTAAACATTTTCGTCTGAGTGTTTGCCTAAGTGAAACATTCATACTTTGAATTTGGAGATAATTTAGTGATATTTAAAAATCAAAATCATACAATACAAGTATAATATAAATAATATTTCATAATGAAAATAAGATATAAAATTGTAGTTAAATTGAAATTTGTTCAAATGAAACAAATTTTCATTAATTTAACGAATAATGCATAAATACACCATGTATCATTCGTAAGTTTTATCAAATTTTTGAATAATATATGAATCAGACAAATTATACCTGGTCAGCTGTTCATTTTGTTTCAAGAGACACTACAAACCAATAACTAGGATATCATACAAAATATTAATGATTTTATTAAAAATTTTGAGATAATTGACTCATATAAACATGATGCATATCTACTACGAACCTCATAATAGGTCCTTTACTATGACAAATAAATTACACATTTTGCCTACTTGTTAGAAAAATGAAACAAACTAGGTAGTATCAAATACGTCTTATAGAGATTCGTAATTATTTTCCCTCTAATTAGCCTTTTGTCTAATCAAACATCCAAAAAAAAAAGATGGAAATACGCTCAATTAATAACTCTTATACGTTGAATACTAAAAGAAAGTCGTATTAATCTCTATCATAATAATAATTTTGTAGTACTATTTGACCCAATAAAAATACTAATAATCAGTAGATACAGCTAGTGAGCAAGCTGGGGCCGAGTTGAGACTATATATGCCATGACTTGGAACAAATCATAATTTAATTACAGATCTTGGGTTGATGCTTTGTGGAGCACAAGTCCTTACATGTCACTATAATAAATTATTTATTATTGAATATTCCAAATGTTTGTTAGTTTCGGATTTTCAAAATCCGATCAAACTAAATTGTTAGTTTCGGATTTTCAAAATCCGATCAAATTGAATAGGACAAAATGTTTGATCGGCAAAAATTTAAGATTGTTAGTTTCGGAATCTCAAATTCCGAAACTAGCTAGTTTCGGAATTCCAGATTCCGAAACTGCGCAGTCATTTTTAAATTTTTGATTAAAAACAGATTAATTTAAAATTTCTTAATTAATTAAGGTTAGTTATAATTTTTTCGGTATGGAAATCAATTGTCAACAATTGACTATGTATATATCTTTGTTTCTCAAGGATATTATATTTTGATTAGCTGTACGTCGGTAGCTTTTTTTTTTTTTTTTTTTTTTTTCCAACTATCGATTGCTTTAGACAGTGTCTCGCAGGTTATTCTTATTGTTTTTCCGGATTCCATCAGTTTTAGCGTCATTAATTAGTGAATTATATGTAATAGGAACTTTCAAATTATTATTTCTGAAAAGCATGATGCACATCCATTAGAAAGCGATATAGAGGATAGTAAACCCCAAGCTATCATTTTTTCAAATTAGTGAACGAGATCAATAGAAACATTATATAGTCATTAACAGAGACAGATTAAGCATCATTTATCCCTTGTTGAATTTAATGCGCTTAAAAAAAAGTAAAGAAAAAAGAAAGGTTTCATGTCTTCTCAGTGGGAAAAAGAAAGAAGATGATAATTCAGATTTGAAGTGACATGATAGAAGTTGCTCCAAGTATTTATTAGACCTAGCAAATCACATGCCAGCTCACAAAAAAAATAATAAATAAGCAAATAAAAACATATAAATAAATTTCAAAGAATAAAATTTGTATGTCACGAATAAATAAGTCATGCTATTCATACACGGAATTTGTGAACGCTGAAATTTTCGAAAGTGCAAATTCAAATTTATTAAGGACCAATTGTTAATTTGTATTCTAGATGAGAAATGTTTTCAGTTTTGAATTACTTTTTTTCCGTGCAAGCACAGCTGGCGTATCCTATCAACTACAGGAAAAAAAAAAATAATAACAGCATCTTTTATTTGAGATTATTAAAAGGGAGAAAAAAGACATAAGAAAAATGCTACACGTTTTGTTCTTATTTGCCAACAAAAGATCGTGCAGGTTTTGGAATCTAGCCAAATTATAGGAAATAATGCAATTGAATTGTACCGATGTACTTTATAACCTATTTTATAACAACTCAACTAACTCCCTACATTACTTGTATGCACCGTTCGGTCATAATTTTCGGTACCAGCCGTAAATGCAGATTGTGATATTTCATAAAAAATCCTCGCTTGGGTAATTTTGTTTTAGAAATACTTTTCCGAGAGCAATCTGCGGTCAACTTTTCATTTTCTTTTGGAAGTCTATGTTATAAAATTGTGCCTGATTAAATTGCAGTTTTATCACATAATAACTCCAATATTGATGTGTTTGATTTTTAAAAGCTGCGTAACTAAGCCTCACCAGATAATAAGATAAATATAATCAATACGAAATTTATAATTAAATTAAGCCGGTATCAAACCAACCCCAAGGATCATGCATAGTGTGTGTGTGTGTGTGTGTATAATGTGTCGTCCCCTAACAAAGTTTCTTACATTTTGATTTAAGTAGACGAAGAAAAATTTACCTAATTTTGCGTATTCAGATTTCTTGCAAATATGTAATGGCTGGCAACTAAGCCTTAAACAATTGTTTCACAATTATAATGTGCCTGAAATGGCTGTATTTATAAATTTATTTAAAAATTGGAATCAAGGAAGTTACATTATATTTATTTATAATTCTGTCAGACATTCATGTGAGGTAGTGTGCCTAACTTCTTAATCATTTCTGTTGTTCCTATCTCTTATGATATATCGAAAAGGACTATTTATAGTTTTTTACAAGTTGTAACAGCTACATGTTGAGGAAATGTATTGGTGCCTAAAAGAAAAAGATTGTCAAACGACTAGCCAGCGTATATTTGTTGTATTTCAAATTTTTTTTTCCCTCAATTGACCGTCTTTAACGTGTACATGTTTATGTAATTGTGTATATTGTGTAAATTTTACATCAATATCTTTTAATTATTTCTTTTCCTTAATTTAATACATTGACTTGCTTATATATTTCTTAACCTGATGTTCAATGATTTTATTTTATGATTATGTAATGCAATTTGCCACCAATATATTCATTTCGTGTTGAAGTAATAAAACACGTTTAATATGTTTAACATTCTTCTTCTAACCGCAATTTACACGAAAATATTTTTATATTAATACAGGGCCGTTTAAAGATAATTCGAAAAGGTGCGGTTTGCAATTATTTAATATCCTACTAAGACTAAATTTTTTTTTTCTTTATATGTTTAGAGTTGTAATATTTTTTGCGAGCTAATTACTAAACGGTTTGTAGTTTAATAACTTTTTAGTAGCTACCCTTCTCTCAAACATTGTTTATCCATAATCCATTGAATGTGTGCCTGTGTGGAAATTTTATATTTTCTTTTTGTGAATCTTATATGTGTAGGAAACATTATTGGAGCTTTCCTTCGGGAAGTGCTTTGGACACGCAAGTTATGGCTGGGAGCATTCTGGTAATTTTTTTTGACACATTTGCCCACGTTTAAAAAAGCAAGAAGCTGCTCTCTTTCATCCTCCAATCATATCACATAAAAGGTTTCCCTGATTAAATTTTCTATAACACCTGAACTAAATTTTTTTTTGTAATATTATAGTGGTCTTCAATTTTTAACCGCATATTAAAGAGAGTCGGTCCATTTTTTATGTTATTCAGGAATTTTGTTATTAATTTGGATAGTCTAAGGATAAAAAAAATTAATTCGTTTTCTTATGAATATAAGATTTTTTTAAATTATAAACTGTGATTTATAAATTATAAAATTAAATAGTTCTCGGGCTCCTTTGTTTTATATATTTTATCATGCTTTTTTTTTAAAGAAAAAAATGATTTTTTTTATATTTGATCAAGATGTCAAAACATGAACATATTAGAATTAATTTGTTAAAATTACCAATATTCATTTATTTTTTGGCATCTCGATTGAGTACCAAATGAACTTCAAATTTTACAAAATTATATAAAAATGCATCTCTTGTTTAAATGAACAAGATCAATGGTTTAGATTCGTCATATGAATTTTTAAATTGTAAAATAATAATAATAATAATAATAATAATAAAAGAGAGTTGTGACATTTTGTGACACCATCAAGTGGTGTCACTATAACGCTCCTCTTTATAAAATTATAAAATTAAAATATATAAAAGTACGATGTTATTTATAATTTTTTAAGAACTTATTTACATTAACTTATTATGATATCGTTCTTTAAGATCAAAATACTTATGACGTCATCCAATTCGGTACAATTGATTAAACTGATAAAACCTCATACCCTTTGCTTAACCGTTTCGATGGCTTTTTTTTTTACAATATTCAAAATATTGGAAAAAAAAATGACGAACATGTATTAAATGATGAATTAATACTTTTTATCACAATTGCACTTTCTTTTTATGTACAATTATTGCTATATTTTAATTGATGTTGTATGAATAAATAGTTCTGAGTTATTATTTATTACATTAGAGGAAATAAAGCTTGGCATTTGGAGGTTTCCAAATAGAGTTCAAAGAGTGCGAGGGTATTTGTGTCACAAGAAATTTAGAAGAATGTCCCCAATGATAATTTGCGTGCCCATAGCAACGGACCAGGATCCTCTGGACGTTTTTTTTGAAACGTCCAGTGGACGTCTTGATCGGGGCCGTCCGATTTAAATCAGACGGTTCATTTTTTTCGGGCCAATATTTTTTTCGGGTGTGGTGGAATGCACGGGGCTCCCTTATAGCCGTTGAGATTAAATCAGACGGTCCAGATCCCTAGACGTCCACCAAACGTCCAGAGAATGGACGTCCAGAGGATCCGATTCCCCATAGCAACGCCCCTTTCCTTCATATTACATATATTAAAGAAGGCATTATCAAGCTGTTAGTACATATGCATTATCAATTCTGGTCTTATATTTTGGAGAAGTTGACAGTTACTGTTAAGGAAATTTCTGGTATTCTTAATGCTTGGTATCTTTTATTCATCCTTAATAGTTAATACTATTTATTTACGTACGTACATGGGGAATGAATATTTCCTCATGTTTTGAACTTAACTTTTTGAAATTCATCACTGTAAAAAAAAATAATAAAAAAAACTTTTTGAAAGTTTCAATTAGCATATCCTAGTGGAAATTATTAGCTCTATATATATTTGATACAGTACTGTAGAGATATATTGAAGAAAGTATTTTATTTTTTAAAAAAAAAAATCCTAAATACAGACAGACATGGCAGGCATGTACCCCTTTGGATGTAATCATACACTATTATTAATAATATTAATTACACATATTATGACTTGATCTTGAGTCACAGAATAAGGAGCTTAGCATTTCTTTTTTTTTTTTAAGGAAATATTTAATTTGTATTTTTATTAAGTTCCTATCTTCTTAAAAAGTGAAATTTATAGTTATTTCACGTTTTGTTCTCTTTTCATGATCGTATGTGTATTTAAGTTTTCAAAAGCTTACATTACATTTATTTAATTTTATTTTTTTTTGTAAAGTGTTGTACACTAAACCTTACCGCGAGTCCTCGAGGACTGCGCTTGAATTTAAAGCATTTATTTAGTGGACCTAAACTTACCATGACATATTTGCTTAGATAAATCTTTTTCAAACTATATATATAACAAAAATTGTACTTAGTGAATATCTAAATAATAGCGAACGCAATTTATAATCTACTTCTACACTTGGAAGAATTTTGATATTTGACTCGTTAAATTCCTATAAGAATTTATGTTTTCTTAGATCAAGTAGTTGCGCCTAACAAACGACCACAATCATTCTTATTTTAGAAAAAAAAAAAACGAAAAAAAAAAAGACACTAAGCAAATACCAATACGAACCTTCACTGTGGTCTGTGGAGGCCAACTAAGACTTCTTTTCCTCATGACAACTACATACTGCCGTATAAAACATAACGCTTTTTGGCATATAAACCATGCGTCAAATTTTGTATTATTTTCTTTCTGGGTTCAAGAATCAACTTCGTTTTGTTGCATAGACTAATGACTTCTCCGCACCCGTATTTTCTGGAGGTTGGCATTGAAGAATCAGGTCCAATTAATGAACCAATGTGGCATTACTTATTGTCATCGTTTAATTAAAGATTTTGTTTAGAAGCAGGCTTATATATTAATTAATTCTTGTTCTTATCCTATAGCAATGGAGAAAGTACAAAAGATGACATCAGTTAACCTAAAAATGAGGCTATCTGTTGATAAACATCTCCTGAAAAGGAAACCTTAACGCACATCTGGGAAGCACCAGCCTAAAGATGGTTTTACTTTTCGTACTTATATATTCATAATTGTTTGTACTTGATTTCCCTTTTCATAAATAAATTAAATTTCGAATAAATTATATCTGGGAAGCAATGTCCTGAAAAGGAAATTAAACCTTAACATACATTTGAGAAACACCTGGTTAAATAATGGTTTTACTTTTTCGTACTAAATTTAAAATTATTGGTAACTTGATTTATCTATAAATAACTGATATATATTGAAAATAAATTATTTACAGGTTAAGACAATCTGAATATTTAAAATTGATTATTTTACATAATGGGTTTTACATTATATATAACAGATTTACCAATAAGTATTACATACTTTTATTACAACGGGAGTTATGAAATTATTAGAAATTGTTTAGGCTCTAATCCAGACCAAATCTTGGCAAGAGTTACAATAATTTAGAAGATTGATTAAATTAATGGTTCAGTTGTGTAGAAAAAAATTCATTCATAGGGAATAAACAAACTTCTATAATTTTCTTCTTGTTTACTTCATATATATATCATCAAAATCTTAGGATCGAGAATTTTGTTTGGAGAGGTGATGAAGAGGGTAAGAAAGCAAAAATTGATACAATGTCTATTTTTCTAGCAATAATAACACACTAAGGAAACTATTTTGATCACATCAATGTTAGTTTTCCCCTAAATCAAAGCGAAAATGATAAAGAGTTCAATTGATTTTTAGTAGTGTCAAAAAATTCTCGTCAAATTCATTTCCCGGCCCGAGATTACTTATAATATCCTATAAGTGTATTCTGCATTTTTCCCTTTTGTCGATATGACTCCTAGTGAATTATTACCATGCTTATATTGTGTACTTCGGTGCATCTAAGTTCCCAAGTTAAGCATAACCAAGGAAACCTTATTGTTTATAAACAAGATGTCGATCACTAGGTGCTTCAATAACGCAACCGCATCTTTGATTAAAGAAAAAACAAAAGCGGACCTTTGATTAAAGAAAAAACAAAAGCGGACCTCGAAAGGGACTAACATATTAAAATAACGGCATTGGTATCACTTTTTCAACTAGTGGCATTTTTCAAGCCCTTTTTCCTTCTTTAGAGATCCCGCAGTTTGAAAGTCTAACGACAATGCATGTTTCCAGCGTTGTTTTATTTTTGGTTTCTTGTAGTTAGTAGTTAACACTTGAGAATAGAAAAAATTGTGGTAGCTAATCATAGGAACTTTGTTTCATGGAATCTCTTCTAATTATTTAACAGGATTTATGTTATATATGCGTCTAACATACAATATAACTTTTAAATTAATATTTCTTTTCTTACTATGAATTAACTATCACTATAATATTTGTATTTTTTTCATCAATATTGTACATGTCATTACTATGTCAAAATATATATTTTTTTGAATGTGATTTTTTTAAAAGAAATTATCTCATTTAAAAATTTGAACTTTCCTTCGACAGATTATTATATTTGTCAGATGAAAACCCGGATCGATGGACAACTTTTGTAATATTTAAATGTTCGTGTGTAACGGCTGCATTTAGACTTTCATATTACTAAAAACTTTATATATTATGATCAATCACAAGTCCATCCGAAAGTTAAATGGGCGCTCCGAAAAAAAAATCCTAATGATTTGGAAGAAAACAAGCGTTGACTTTATTCAACAAGAAAAGGAGGATTTAAAAATGCCACCCCTTTTTGGTGTCACTAAATGCTACAATTTTATTTTTCATCAATAATTCAAATTTAAAATTTTAAATTTTAAAATTGAATCTAAACCATTGATCTTGTTCATTTTAATGGATGTATTTTCATATACATTAAAAAACAGAGTTAATTAGATACTTAATCAGAGGTGTAATCATGAACATATCGGCCAGATTCATTTGTTTGTTGACCATCAAATATCAATTCAACTAAAAAAATTATAAATTTAAAATAAAAATACATCGCTCATCAAATTCAACAGTTTGAATTCTAACGTTTGAATTTTAACGTTTTAAAATATTAATAATAATTGAAGTGTAGCATTTGATAAGCACAAAGAAAATTGTGACACTAGGACTAGAATTGTTCTCCATAAAAAAAATGCTCTCAAGCCATTAATTCCTTAAATAATGAAATAATAAGTTAAGATGCGCAACATAATCGATTGTTGTAATTAGTTTGGCAATGTTTGATGGGAGATCAAAATCATATCACAACGAAAAACAATAAGAACTCCCTTATCGAGTTCTAGCAATCTTCAGTTCGAAGTCGTCATTCTCAAACCATCTTACTTTAAAATTCCTATAGAAAATCAATTTTTGCTATTCCACTACCACTAGTGTGATAATGTAACAGTTTTTATCTTTATTGAAATGGAAGAGTTTTTAGTTTTCTCTTTTAGTGTTGAAATTCGAATCAGTGTATATATACCCCCATAAGAAAAATACTGTACATGATACAGACATAAGCGCAGAGATAGAAAACTTATTTTTCACACAAGGAACATACTGTACAGAAAATATGTGCGTATCATATGGAAAATACCGTACATCAATAATTTGATTTTTTTATATATATTGTATATATTGATACATCGTGTAGAAAAATTATCACATTCTACATATTATTTATTGATAAGAAACTCGTTAAATAATCGGTTATTGAGTTTTACCATTGATCATATTTGTTATATAGGTATATTTATTTTTGTTGGTGGCTTTGGTTGATTAGCAAAGGAGTGGTGCTTGGATGTTGGTTTATCACCCTTTAGAGCGTCGGAAACTGAAATGTAACAATTAGTAATATATATTTATATTTTTTAATTATAAAATATATGACTATATATAAATAATTAAATATTTCACGTCGAAATAACAGGAAATTAGACCTAATTAATTGATACTAATCTCGCTCGATATGAACCACATATTTTTTATGTGTACGGCAAATTTATATTAGTAAAAGAATACACTTTTAGGTCAGGATAAATAAAACATTGTTCTAATTAAGAGTTTCTTGCCACGTGTCGCTTCAGTCACATAAAGGCGGCTTACAAGTATTAGATCACTGATGATCAACGAGATTAGCTTGCGTACCATGCACATGTTTTACATGCAAATTCCAACACATATCCAGTTATATATTTAAACATAGAGATGTCCAACTACAGAATTAATTATTACATTCGAAATAAGGCATTTAAATCAACAAATAAAAGAGATTGCGTTGGATAAGTGTTAGGCAAAGCACCCATAACTAATGGTTCTCATATTGACTAATTGTTAACTAATGCAATAAGAACAGGAATTGTAATTTTCTAACTCTTTCAATAAATGATAAAATGTATAATAAATAGTATGTTTTCTATATGCATGGTATACACATAAAACATATCACATTTCAAATATTGCATTTCAACATTTAAAAATTTCCGACGATTATTATAAAATATTCAAGTTTACATATCATATATCCCTACCCCTTTTCTAAATATATAAGACAACCGACGGTTGTTCCATCTCCGAATCTCGTGCATCATCCGTTAACCTTTGCCTTGTTCTAATGCATACGGTCTCCTCCTTTTTTTTTTTTTTTTTTTTTTTTTTTTTTTGAGAGAGAGAGAGAAGACGAAGAAGGAAAAAGAGAATTAAGGGAGCATATGGTCGCCCCTAATTCGTAAAAAATGGAGAGGATGTTAACATTATTCCCCGAAAGGATACAATACAGTTAACTTATTTGTTATGGAGCAAAATAAACCCCCTAGGCTATCTATGTTCGTTAAAATAATGAAAGAATGGTTCCTGATCCCCATCGAGTTAGTTTAGATGTCTACAAAAGGTCTTCGCATCTTTCCTATGTGGCAATTCATACGTGGACCTTGATTGTCTATGGCTCAAATGTATATGATATATTGTGGTATAGGGAGAAATATCTATCAATGGGATCAAGAGAAAAACTAAAATACATATGATGTATGGATGAGATTTTGGAGCTTTAAATGGCTGTATGAACTGCTCAATATAATTTTCATATTCAAATACTGTAAGAAATCAATTTTGATATGTTTTATTTTTTAAAAAAGAAAATTAATGATATTCTAAGTATTTGGACCTTCCAATAATATCTATTTTCTAAAATCTTAAAAATAGTAACAAGAAAAATTAATAAATTTTATATGGAAATACGTTGTACGGTTCAAATGAGTCATTTTTTATACTCCAAACTCATGACGTAGTGATGTACAGACATCTATATATATAATATATAATAATGATGTATTTTAGCATTTCTTGCGGAATTAACCTATACAAATTAGAAGGACACCATGGTCAATCTTAAATAAATATTTATATTTTTCAACACATTTTAGTTAAACTTTTATAACACATTATATCATTTGACTCCCCTTAATCTTATGTGTTTTCCAAACTTCAAATATATTATATGAAAATAGATTTACTTTGGCAATGGTTTTTTTTTATAATTACTTATAAAATGCAGCTGCAATTCTAAATTGTATAATGATTCCCCACTTCCAAATGCAAATTTCTCAGGAAAACAAGAACATTTTTCACCACATACTTGAATCTGGTTTAAGATAGAAACAACCATGGAACATAAATTTAATATAGCAATACAAGAGGCTGTGAATTAAAGTTGGAATTGATAATATAACATAATTAAAGTCTTGGGGCGGCGGCGCAGACAAAATTTCCCCGGACTTAGATAAGGATCTAATTCATAGTTAAGATTAACTTCACATGCATGGTATTGTCGTTGATCATACAAGATAAAGTACTTTAAGTTAATCAAACAAGGTTAAGTTTGTTGAGTGAAAACTTTTTGTCAACTAGCGTCGGCTCAAAGCTTTATTTAATTAAAAGAAATCATCCTAGCTATACTGGATTAAGTCCACTCACAAAGACAAATTATATTGGAAAAGCAGGTGCATGCACTTTTAGGTAACGGTGGTTAAATGAAATATTATTTATCATGAACTGCTACATTGTCAATAAATTTAACATGGCATTGTTTCTATCAACTGTAAGAAAATAAAAAGAAAAACAATCGCATTGATAGGCTTGCTTTCCAAGGATGAGGCCGTAAAAATATACACTTTAGCACCTTACTAATTACGTAATCACGTATATGACACTGATCGCTAAGCAGCTAAATAACACAGAGCAATGGGGATTTTGTGAAGTTTAACCAGTACGGGACAGGTTAAAAGCTCTAGAGGCTCCTATTTTATTGTTTTTGTTTCCTTGTTGTCTGTTACTTAGTTGATTGGGGGCGCTGGTGTCTAATTTTAGTGCCCCTTCTTTGTATTGGCTGCATAGGTTATTCTCTTGTTATCTTCAGTTCCAAATCTTTTTAATTATCCCTTTTGTGGTCAACTTATTACTTTCAACCAAAGAATGTCTATATTACTTTTTACTATTGTCTAGTTTCGTTAACTTTGATCTATTTAACGAACCATTATTTTATTTATGGTACAATCGATTTAACGATTGCTCAGCCAATTTCAATTAATTTTCAATTTGAAATGTTCATAAGACCGATCTATACCATTCAATATGATCTCCATATTGAAATTTTCTTGTAGAACAAAATTTTTTCTAGATTTTAAAAACTATCATTATAAGAGGACCCATAAATAATTAATTAGATCAGGAATTTTCTGAGGATTTGAAAATATAATTTACAAAAAATGTAATTTAGGCGAGCTCAGTAAATATATGGACTGATCTAAATCGAAAAATGCAATTTCCAGGGATAAGCATGTAAAACCCCCTCTCGTTATAATATTTGTAGGACTTATACTTCCTGGTTGCGATTGTGACTCGCAGGAGATAACCAAAACCAACACTTGGACCAATAAGAAGTTTTACGGCTAAACTATGTGATCTAGTTTAAGATAGACAAGCATTTCTCACATTGTTTTCACGAACCAAGGAGAAGCAGCCATCAAATTTAAAAAATATATCATGTACATCCCTCATCATAAAAAGGTACCACTTCTCTTTCAACATAATCTATTTTACTTAGTATTCTAGCTTACTCTAAGGGTCCATTTTTTATAAGGTATCCTACACTTTTATTATATATATAAGAATAAGTGTCAATTTTTTTAGCTTTGAAAAAATTTTGTAGATAATTTCCAGTTGAATTTTTAACATGTGATTTCCAATCCAGAAACGTTACGATTTGGCACTAGGAATAGATGTTTAAAGTATTAAAGACAGAATTGGATGTTTTTTTTAACAATTAATGATATATATCGAAGACAGTATTTGAGTCTCTTTATTGTATTTTTTTTTTTAAAGCATTACGTACGTTGTGAAAGAGGATTAATTCAATTTACAAGTATTGAATGCTTTAATAACTAATATTGAACAATCGTTATAAATAAACTTTAAATAATGAATTTAAAATACAAATTTTAAAAATAATTCATATGATATTGGTAAAATGCATGTATTAAACTTATACATTTTTTTTTGCATATTTTACAGCTTAATAAATTGATATGAATTATCCAAAAAATTTTAATTTGAAATTCTTAATGAATTATCAAAAGATCATACACTCAAAACTACATAAAATGTCATAAGTCATAAGTTCATAACTATGTATGTCTAACCCACATCTACTATTATTTTAATATATTTATAAGGTGCGTCCAGAAATGGCTAAACAAAGTTGCAACATAAAACCCCTAAAGGCAGAGCAAGAAGAACATTTATTTATTTAGCATGATGCCTCTATCCCCTACCGAGAAGAAACACTCGTTAGTTATGAAGACGACTTTGACCGCAGGGACAAAATTAGAGAAACATTAAAAACACCAAATGGACCAATTTGCTTAAGATAACTTTTTTTTTTATCTGCTCTGCCTTTTTGCATTACTTACTGTACTTACTGTTTTTCATAAATTTTTACGTTTACCAATTTTGTCATACAATGGAATTCGTATTCTTGAATTTGGAAAATTTTCCATGTTGTGTATAAAACACCGCTGGAATTTATAAACTTTCATATAGCATTGTTTTATAGTTATCACGTTTCTTCAATCAACTAAATTAAGTATTTGATCCCTACTTGAGTTTTTAGTTATTTCTTTAATTTGCCTTTTGAACTTTGAAGAGCTATTCAAATTATATATAAGTCTAAAAAGCATTTAATATATGCCCATGAAACATTTTTTTTTTAATCTTTCTGAATTACCTACTTGCTAACTGATACACGTATAGATAGATAATGGAATATAGAAAAATATATAGGATTCCATTGGTGAAAATACAATAATTTTTAAGATAAGAAGTCATTCTTTATTGATAGCAAAAGTCACAGTAATTGATATTTGATATATTCGAGTAATCTTTTTTGTTATTGATTGACCAAGGCAGAGAAAATTCTATAATAAATATATCTCATCAATGATATCGAGATGTATACACTTTTTGTACTCGTATTTACTCACAGTAGTTAATTAGAACTCTAGTATCGTAAGATACGTAGAAAAATAAAATTTCGATACATTATCAGACGACAGTTACCATATATATAGTATTCACCTGCCACCATATCAGCTCTTTTTTTATAAATTCCTGTTTTACAGGGATTTCTGTGAAAATATAGTTAGCAATAGATTTGAATATTTAATGTTAATTAGGAGTATTATTGTACTCGGTCATTTGTCTTCTTTACATAGTAATCCAAATTTTTATAATCGACAAAAGAGATGATTGCAAACATGTCGTCGTTGCAAATATGAATTCAGTGTATATCTATTCCATTGGTACATTCACCTGGCAATTTTGAAAATATTATCGATTAAAATAGTAGAATTTGTTTCTTGGTCATCATTTAAATAAGAAGTTCAAAAACTTTTGGTCTACTTTAGAAGCTAAATACCTATGGGCCATGAATCTCGTGATTTTAAAAATTTAATCATATTTTAATGTATTTCCATGATGTTAATTAATTACAATGCAGATAGACATTGAAATAGAAGCATTTAAATAATAAATGATTGAGATAATGTTTTTTACGATAGTTATCAAAGATATCCAATAAATGTATAATCATAATAAAATGTATGCAAATTACACTTTAGTAAGCTTTTAATCAATGCTATAAATTGTAACTCAAAATTATTTTTATAAAGCATGGAGTTACCATTTTTCTTGAGAATTAAAATTTAAGTTGCTAGACAGAGAAGCCAAGCAAACTACAATCTATGGCATCCAAAAGCAATAAGTTCTCTTGAAGACACGTTTCTCTCTCTACAGAAGCCTCATCCAGTCAGTCATCCTCCCAAAAAAAAAATTAATATATATAAACAAATAAATAGATAACAACACATTAGTACCTCGCTTTCCTCATGAAATTAATTACTAATAAACACAACCCTCCATTTGATATAAATAGTTTAACTCAAACCTTCTCTTTCAAGCAAGCTAATGACCTTTAACTCCCTAACTTGAAAAGGAAAATTGTAAACGACTCTCTTCGAACCATGGCAAAAATCCATTCTACTCTTTCCCCTTCTTCTTCTGCTGAAATTTTACAATTTCCTACTTGTTCTTACTCGACTTATGTGAGCACAGAGAGAGAGGTTTTCACGATCTGGATGAAATCTCTTGTGTTCAACGGCAGCGGTTGTACCGTGTATGATTCCAAAGGATCGATTGTATACCGGGTAGATAACTATAATTGCAAATGCAGCGAGAAGGTGTACCTCATGGATATAAGTGGAAAGGTCTTGATTGAGATTTTAAAGAAAGTAAGTTTGAATTTATCTCCATTATAATATGCTCTTGAATTAGTAAAGAAAATTTATATCATTTTTTCATGGTTACTTCAAGGACTTTGAATTTGTACTGGTATCAGAATGCACAAACCAGGATCGGCAAAAATCTACTTTTCTGTAGTACTGTATCAGGACCACCAGTATTGTGCAGTGATAGTTATCAGGAAAGGCCATGTCAAACACACAAAATAAGTGACCGGTACCAATTCTAACTAGTATAATGTATACGGTATACCACAATTTACTATGACGATCTCTCTAAATAATTCCTTCTACTTTCCTTATAAATGTGACAGAACTTACTGTTTGGAAAGTGGGAGGGTTACAGATGGAATGACACAGAGATGGAAGCAAATAGTTGGTTTAAAGTGAAAAAAGCTTGTACTATTTTCAGAAGAGAAACTTCATTTTGCGAGTTTTTGAACGATAGTGGCTGCCTCATGAATTATACAATCGATGGTTTCCACAAGAAATCATCTTGCAAGATTATGGATACTTGTAGTGGACTCGTTGTAGCTGAGGTATAATTGAACTTTTAATTGCTCAACTTCATACTTAGAAATCTTGTTATAATTTTATTGTGTTTACCTAGCCATGGAAAACTAAACCTTCTGGCATACTTTAAAATCCAGTGCCAACTTCATACTTAGAAATCTTGTTATAATTTTATTGTGTTTACCTAGCCATGGAAAACTAAACCTTCTGGCATACTTTAAAATCCAGTGCCAAATATGACTTCTTTTCTATGAATTATTATTTCATGATTTCTATTAATATCTCAATGAGAGTATTTGTTTGGGGCTTATTAACAATAAGTCCTTACTGTTAACCAGTATGTAAATCTCAATTGATGATTTAGATTCTATATTCACTCAATAGATAATTTTGTTAATTCTTCCGTTGTTTTGGGCTAATATTTATTAATTTTCATTATTTCAGGTGAAAAGGAAGGTGACAAAATCAGGGGTAGTTCTAGGAGATGATGTGCTGACTCTGGAAGTAGAACCAAACATAGATCATTCCCTTATTATGGGTCTAGTGCTAGTTTATAGCCTCATGAACCGTAGCATATGAAGAAAAGAAAGAAAACCTCATCTGAGTATATTTTTGATCGTTAGGTTAGGTTAAGTAGGGTGATTATTCTGTCAATACTACTAGAAAGAGCGATCGGTTTGGATACCACCACCCAAATTAATCTCTTATCCGAGATCAATAACCAATGTAAAATAAACAATGGAGTACTCATTTGTCCGTTTTTTTGTTCTTTTTTCCTTTTCCTTTTGTTGGGGGGAAAGGTGTCTTCTTATTTTTTTTTTTCCTAAGTGCCTACTAGGAGTTAAAGAAAATGTATATATATTGGCTGGAGAAGCCTATTTTGTACATTGCATTTGATTTTTTTTTTTATGCATAGTTAGTATACTGTGCATTTTCGGGAAAAGAAGAGGGGAAATAGAAAATTGATGTTTTATGCACAGTTAGCAAACTGTGCATTTTCGTGAAAAGAAGGGGGGAAGAGTAAATTGCTCGTATTGTACACACAATATTATTAGTAATTTTTAATAAAAGTATTAAAAGTAATTGCTTTTACTTTCCACTTTTTTGTCTTCTTGTGTTCCTCTATGAAACCAAAAAAAAAATAAAAAATTTTTGACAGCCAGCCTTTATCAATTGACTAAGAAGTAGAAAAGCGGATTTGCAATCAGCTAGAATATAAGGCATAAAAATGATTGACATTCAGTTTTACCAAAAAAAAACTGGAAAGCGAAAGAAAAGCAATTTTACTTGATTTTGACTGCTCTATTATTTATTGCGGGTTATTACTCTGTAATAGTTGGAAAATAATATGGTGATGTATGAGATTCTTTTTCTTGGAAAAAGAAAAGACGCTTATTCGAATATACTGTTCAATGCTTACAAGTTAGTACCGTTAGTCTAGAATCGGTCGTTCAAATCTGTATCAGTACCAGTTCACGGACATCTCAGAAGCCCACCTGGTATCAAATTTGTAGTATGAACATTCAAGCCACAAGTACTAGTAAATTTTGTGCCTGAATGTTAATAACCAACTGGTACAGACATCCAATCTTAAGTCTGTCATTTACATTGTTGAATGTTGACTTCATATTAGGGACTTCAGATTGTTTGTTTATCTTTATAGGTCTAAACCAAATAAAACCTAACCCACAAAACAATAATAAATAAAGAAAGAAAACAAAAAGAGGAACATTTCACATACGAAATTAAGACCTTTTCATGTGATAAGCTGACGGGATTTAGACCCCACAAATAAACTGCAGCTACTCTATAATACGTGTCCGTGGAAATGGGAGAGCTCTAGATGAGGGCCCACTAGAAATAATTAAGCCAGCGAGATATTTTGTTATTGGCCAGAAAGTATCTTAGGTCAGAAAAGCATATAGCATATCCAATCTACAGATTGAGTATACCAAAATGTGAAAATATACTACCAGAAGCAGAGTATATTGAACCCAACAAATTAAATGAAAACAGACTGGCTTCAGTTTGCCTATGTCTTAGTATTTGCATATTGTACTTAACAGTAATATCCTTACAATTTACCACACCGGTTCAACTAGTTTATTAATCACAAGACAACAAAAAGGATGGAAAGAGAAAGATACAATAAGCCAAAAAGGACAGAAGCTGGTCTTTATGTCTTTTACCATATGTCCCAAGATGTACCCCACTCTCACTATTTTATCAAAATCCATTACGTCATTTAAACCTTTCGATGTACCAAAATTTGATTGGTCTGCTCGATCGAGTACCAACCACTATGATTAGTCAGGACAGAGATGTTGAAGGTAAATTAAGAGCTTACTAAAATTAAAAAAGGTCAATACAAATAATTTGGTTTGTTGGTGTGCTATAAGTCCATAGTGCCAGCTCGAAACCCTTCAAGAGAAACAGAGGACTCTCTTTTCTTATAAGTTAACATATATCCATGCGGGATGTGTGTGCGCGCGCTTCTGTGTTTGTGCATCTGTCAGTATGTTCATTGCTTTTTTTTTATTTTTGGACAGAATGTCGTAAAAAATTGCAGACGTAAACTATTTTTCTTTTCGATACAATAAGTAGCAAAACCCTCAGCTTCACACACCTCTGTTGCAATCAAAAGCTTTTTCCTTGAGCATCCACAGAACAATTTCATGTTTTTTTGCATATTATCCTGAAATCTGTCAGCTGCTGATGACTACACCATCTGTTCCAAAGTTTAACAAACAACACAATCCAAAATACATAATGCAAATATCCTTTTTGCTGTAGCCTGTAGGAGATATATGTAGGTGTTAAATAAAGCACTAGAGGAATAGCAACCCCCCTCACATTTTCAAGCTGTTTCCACAGACATGCACAATTGTAAATTTGGGAAAAAAATATAGGGAAAAAATGAAAAAAACAAAAAGAAACTCAGCTAATTATTGTGATTATGCAAATATTTAAACAAGTATTGTTTGCTAGGACTGCATGAACTCAGCTCGAAGGAATTCTGAAAGATTATGACTTTCGTCTTTTGCTATCCAACAATAACAGTCAGAGAACAATTAGTGACAGTTAAAGACGAGCTAACTGGTTTGAATTATGAATTGCATGCATCATTCCTCGAGAACTTGTTTGGGAATCTTGTTCTCATGCTGGGCTTTTTGATATTTTCTTTTACTTGGTAGAGGGTAAACAATGAGTATACAGCCACATGGGACTTGATACCAAGTCCGGTACGGTCTGACTATTATTTTATCACTTCAATGTACAACTCTTTTATTAGTCTTTCATCTGGATGGAGGTTGGACTAATATTATCTCATACTGCACATTAATTAAGACCAAAAAAATTTTACGCTGGCGCATAATTGACAAACGATAAGGGGCAAATACATTCTTTTTTTACCATGGAGATATCGTCTCGTCCCAGGAATATTATATTGAATAAGCTTCAAAATGAAATTTAAAAATAATATCAAATTATTGAAAGATCCGTATTATGCGATATTTGCTTTATATTTATAATAAATTAGTAAAATTTAGAAAATAATTATATAAATGATAAAAAAATAATGGATAATAAAGGCCGCCTTATATATTACGTTTTCTAATCATAGTATTTTCTAAATAGTTACTGCAAAAATGGGAATTTAATATGACATCCATTGCAGAGAAAAAAGAAAACTGTATCACTTTCACAACTCTGTTTGAATGTGTTTTTTTTTTTTTTTTTTTTTTTTTTTTTTGAGGCAATGTGTTAGATTTACAGGAATCCAGTTCATAATACAATGGGAAGGTAATTTTTTTCTGAACCTACATAATCAACAAAATCAAAATGATGATCAACATTTTTCAATCTTTTTGCAGCAAAATAATAATGTTGTCCCTAACTACGGCCTAGAGGGGTGAATAGGCACAAATACAAGTAGTAAACCAGTTTAGACAATTTTGCGGAAACAAACAATTCAAAGGTTCTCACAAGCAATTAACTAATAATGTAGATAAAAGGAGAAGAGTAAGAGAAAAATGACACGCAATATGATTACGGAGTTCCGACCCGCTAGATGAATGGCTAGCCTTAGTCGTACGTCTCCGGGAGTTTCGCAACCACCAAAGGGCGCGTTCCGTTCAATTCCACAAGAACGTGTCTACAATTTCAAACCGAATCGCCTCGTCACAAAGACACTCGAGGTGGATCGGCCTAACCTCTAAATATGCAAAGACAACTCAAGATTGATGCTCTCAATCAAAACACTCAAAGATCTAGCAAGGTAGTAACTTGGGTTTGATTGATGCTAACTAATCTCAATGATATTGCTAAGAAGTGTGCTCAAATAATGAGGGTAGCAAGGAGAGTTGTTTGGAGCTCTTGGACAAGGATTTTGCAAGGGTTTCAATCAGTAATTCAAGTTTCAAAAGGCCTCATATATATAGAGGGCGTCAAAAGCTCCACAAGAGTCAAATGTTCTTTTTTGCGTTGTACAACGCGCGATTGCGTTATACAACGTGTCAAGTATCCGTTATAATAAAACAAAACGAATTATAACGGATAAAAGAGCCGTTTGAGACAGCAATGCGTTACACAACGCAAGGCGACATATTCAAACGGAACAAGAGCGTTATACAACGCAACGAGCTGTTGTACAATGTTCCTAGACTCTGCGTTACAGAACGCTTACCACGTTACACAACGTATAGCGGTTTTGCAAAAAAATCGAGAAAAGAACTCCAGCGAGTCAGGGAATTTGAACTAGTACGTTGTACAACGCACGTATGCGTTATACAACGTCCACTTCTGAGGAAAAAAGAGAAGTGGAAGAGAGAGCGTCATACAATGGAGTGCAGCGTTGTACAACGTTCTTGAGTTGTGTTATACAACACTGTGGTGCATTGTACAACGGACCACAGCAGCAACTCAGAAAATTCGCTGGAACTAGTACGTTGTGTAACGAGATATTGCGTTATATAACGCAAACCCTCATAAACTGAGCAACAAGACAGCAAATTGATTGAGATGAGTTTAGATACTTACAAAACTTGTTTTTAACACTCTAATAAGTTCTAACTACATCTCCTAAAACTCCTTAGCTTGTTTAACGCCTATCTTGATTATTTCTTCACATAATTTATCTATAATTCACTTAAAGAAAATGTTAGAAGGGTTTTGGTGTTGTTTTGCAAATCAGCAATTAACGGAAATGAATTGTTTAGTTCAACAAATAACCTCCCAGAACAAGGACGCATGTTATGGAAAATAAAAAAATAAGCATGCAAGACATGATTGGTTATATTCATGACATCATATACATCTTCTACTATAAAAATGGTTGACCGGATTAAGCAGCAGCAGTACTATATGGAAAAATACATCAGGAAATTAAACGAAAAAACATAAGCATCACCAAGTTTAAACTCGAGCAAAATTGAATAGTGACGGTCAACCACATGTGAACATGTTGTACTACGCGCATTAGTTACATGTCTAGAACTGGCAACTAAAGGATTGTGACGATATATCCAATTGTACAAGTAACAAGGGGGTCAATTAATACAAAATAATAATAATAATAATAATAACAATAACAATAATAATAATAATAATAATAATAATAATAATAATAACAATAACAATAATTAGAGGCAGGTTATGTCAGATTTCTATATGTATATATATGAGACAAAGGCTATATTATATTAGAACTAATAATGCATATTTAGAGTACAACAACAGATGAAGATCCAAGCATCTCCAACTAAAAATACAACATAACGCTGAATAATGATCCATAACTAGGCCAACTAAATATACCATACATTAATATATTATTAAATTTATGGCTGGGGCAGAATCAGGAGAGGGAGAAGATACATCAATGCCTATTTTCTCTGGGATGTACAAAAATGAGAGCTATTATTGGTTACATGAAGTAGCTCAGAGCCTTTCTCTTTCTAGACCCGCCTTCACCATAAAGATCATTCCATTGTACAAGCTCATTCATGTTTGTTGAATCAGAGGAAACACTAGCCGATACCTACATCCAATTAACACGAATTGCCAGTCAAGAAATTTATGGAGTCAATTTGCAATCACTGAACCAGAAAATTGGAATTTCAGCCTGTCGGTGCCAGAACCAGATTTGCCTTTGACAGTACAGCAATCACAAATGCTATTCAATAGAGGAATGGCACCTTAGGATTTTTAACCAAAATTTTCTATGATATAAAGTCAAAACCTGTTCATGAGCAAACTTGAAGTCAGCCATGGAGAGGGAACGCAGATCACCACTACCATGCAATGGAGGTACTGGCCTATTCTCTGCTTCGGCAATACTTTGCTCCTGCAAAAATAGTATAATATATATATACTTAATTTTATGTGTATCGAGTAGAAATTGTTTTTTGAAAAAAAAAAATATGGAAAAAAGAAAGAAGGGTAGATGAATGTTCACAAAGGTTTCTTCAAGTGTGCCACATGATGTGCTATATTAAAATATGATATTTCTTTCTTTTCAACTACCATTTGTTCCTTCACTGTTGTTGTTTATCCAGTAAAGACTTAATGGATAGTATGACCCACAATAACCAAGTAAAATAACTATGTTGGGGATGAAAACCAGTACATTGCTAACAAAAACTTAACGTCCAAAAAATCAAGAACAAAAACTTCATTTTTATCCTCTCCCTGTTAAATTTACAAGTTTTTTGTCCTTTTAATTCTAATTCCTTAGGAGTTCCATGAAATTCAACTTGCCTTCTTTTCTTTCTCCAAAAGTTCTCTGATAGGGCGGTGAGCAGCAGTGACACATAGATTCTGAAATTAAGGTTTTAAAACATTAAGATACATTTATTATGACCCAGAAAGATCAACACAGTAAATAATTAATTAATGTTGATCCTGAAATTTTTATTATTTAAAGATATCTTGGTCATGTCACAATGGTTTCTTCCCACATATGCCAGGCTAAGTATACAACAATCTAGGCAGTATACCAGCTCTTGTGAAACATATACAAGTGAAAGACAGAAAAATATATTTCATACCACTACAAAAAGTATAATTAATAAAACTACAAATTTGACCTTGAGGTCGCTTCCAGAATAACCATCTGTCATATTAGCAAGTGCCTCAAAATCCACATCATCAGCCAGCTCTTCGTTTGCAAGTATTACTCTTAGTATCTTTTCTCTGTTTGGTGCCTCTGGTAAGTTCACCATCAATCTGTCAATTTGCATTTAAAACAGTCAGGTAAGATCACGTACTCCATTGATATTTGGTCCATTGAGTGTATGTTAATACAAGTATATACCAGTTGATTGACTGGACATAAAGCATCGCGAATGGAAAACCTTAAATGACAATCATCTTTTTTTTTTTTTAGGAGTGTCTTGTTGAATACCTAGCATCTTCCCAAATTCCTTAACTCTTGTCGCAGTTTTTTTTAGGAGGTAAATATTATAAGTCTCCATTCCATCCCCTCCCATCCATCTATAAATTGTCGATCACAGTTTTAGGAGGGTTATATCTTTTTTTTTTTTTCAAACCTTTTGCTACACATATTAGGACAACATTTTTGGCTTGCAAATTTTCACCATGGTATCATAAGTACCTCAAACATATCAATATTATTCCCTGTACAATAAATAACAAACATCAATTGTTTTCCTTCTTTTCAGAATTGGGCATGTCTCAATCCTTGAAAAATGATAGAAGTGAAAAACGTAATAATAATCCCAGCTTAATATCTTCAAATTCAACAAAAAGAAGATAAAAGAGGGAAAATTAATCACACCACACTTCCTAACTTATTCAGAGGAAAAACAAATTTTGGGAAAATAATAATGGTTAATATGGGAACATGTTGCAGAAACAGGAAAGAAGCACAGCCATAAATAATAATTAATTTAAAATGTTATGTAGACTGGGATGTCATATACCCATGTTTTAAGCAAAAATAGTATCTAACAACTTGCACAGCCTGAACACCAAAATTTTCTAACAGGAAAACCAAAAATAAAATAAAATAAAATAAATACCTTCTGGGAAGCCTTCTTATTACAGCCTCGTCAAGATCAAAGGGCCGATTAGTCGCTGCAAGCACCAAGACGCGCTCTTTATCCTTGGTTCTGAGCCCATCCCAATTCACCATAAATTCATTTTTCATCTTTCGCATGGCTTCATGCTCACTGGGATTCTCTCGCCTTCCCAAAAAACCATCAACCTACAAATTTTATTCACTTAATTTATGAGATATTCACCTCAAATTATCATTTAAAGAACATTGATGGTTTTACATAATGATTCATTGTTTCTTTATCTTTGTCATAGCTTTACACTTGTTTGGCATTTTGAGTTGAAAATGAAATTCTTTAACAAACCTAGCTTCCAGTTCACATAACAAGACCACTGATAGCTAAAACAAAGTAACCATATTGGTAAGCCAATAAGTAACCAAAAAATGCATGCACCCTTACCTCATCAATAAAAATGACACTAGGAGAAATCTTGCTAGCTAAAGAAAACAGGGCCTTCACATACTTCTCTCCTTCACCAAACCACTGTTAAAATCCAGATTTGTGAATCAGCATAACAAACAAGAACTTATTCAGCATGACAAATAAATATTTGAAAAAGAAAATCTACCTTAGAGGTGATGCTAGACATGGAAATGTTAATAAAATTGGCACCAGCTTCTGTCGCCACAGCCTTAGCAAGCATTGTTTTTCCTGTCCCCGGGGGACCAAAAAGCAATATTCCCTTGCATGGCTGAAACAGTCATAACAAGTTCATTCATATTTATTATTTGTCATAGCATTTGAAAAGAAATTTTGCAATCCTTTTCACTAGCTTATGTTCTAGACTTCTAGAATTTATAGGGTTTTCTATTTTCCTTTTCTTTCTTTTTTTTTTCTATTTGCAAACACACCTTTCCCCTTACTTGTAGGCAAATTCATGTGGACTCCTGCATAACCTTACACTACCATGTACCCCCTACAAGAAATAAGAAATATCACACATAAAACCCCATAAAACTGAACATTTTTCTACTGTCTCCATATTATGCACAACGAAATTTCTACATAATTCTTGTCCCTTCAGTAAAAAAAAATGGGATAAGCTCCAAAACTAATGAAGAAAAGCGCAGTAGGAAACGAGATAGGTGACATCTCACATGCATTTCATGATGAAACAACAGAGCTTATGTTTTTTGGAGTATGTGTAATTTTTTTGGGCTTTGTAGCAGAATACATTGATTCATTCTTTCGTGCCCTTGATTTTTCTCATACTACAACTAAAAGGTTCATGTAATCATCAGGAAAAAGAACATCCTACCATACCTTCATCAATTGTCCTTTTCTGAACAATTCAGGCCTCTGGAGAGGGAGCATGACAAGCTCCTTTAGGGTTTCCTTGACCTTCTCGAGAGCCCCAATGTCATCAAAGCTGACCCCTATTTCACTGGAAGGGATAACCTCAGCTAGAAGCTTTTTCTCAAATTCATTGTCCGTAACCACATCCTGTAAATAAATTACATTAGGCATGATTAGAAAGCAATAACCCATCTCTTTCCTGCCCTATTGAAGATAGCTTTATGGTTAGCTACCAATATTCCTCAATATTTCACTTTTCCACCATCAGCTAATACTCTCAAACAAACTTAAGTTATATATCTAGCCTCAATTAAACCCTATTTAGCATTAGTTAACAATGGATGCAGCAATATGTAATTATGACTAATTTTATACTCCCCGGAATCGTAATTTGGCTAACCATAGAAATTTACTCATATCCTACAATGTTAAACATACCAATTGACAAGGAAAGAAAACCGAAGCATAGGAAAAGTGGTATTACTTGAATGCACTTATTTCACCGTTCTGTTGTAATTAATGATCATGTTATCCCAATCGTTATTGCTGTTAATTGAAGGTTTATTTGAGTGCACAAATAGTGCACATAAAACAGAATCTTGTCAAACAACTCCATCACAAAACATTTTAAAATATTATCCCAGCATAGATTCGGTGGAACGCAATGCCAGGTATTTGCTGAAATTATGATCCATGCTCATATCCGATATAGTACTTGTGTTTTGAATAATCAAAGGAATACCACCTTGAGAGATTTTTTGGTGCCCTTGGAGTCACTCTGCATATTTTGTAACAAGCTAAGCCCGTGCAGGATACTGCAAGTATTTATACAACAGACGAATTATTTTGCAGGTAAAAAGTTACAACAGTAAAAACAAACTGAAAAGGAGTATATTCAGCATACCTTTCGCTAGAGATTACAAGTTTAGATTCATCTGATGTTGCTGTATCACAGTTTGCATTCCTTGCATGATGGCTCACAGCAAATCCAACTATTTTATCCACGCCTAAACAACCATAAATATAGAGAATATGACAACATGCAATCTGCATCCTTACGAATTTGCTTAGGAACCTTCTAACATACCATCTTTTTATAATTTTCAGAGTTTACCACTATTTCATATATATGTTTCCTAGAACAAGAGCCCACACAATACTGAAAGAGGTAAGTAAGTAAGTTATTTGTTTTTCCCATGGTAAGAAAAATATGTAACAAAATTCTCCATCATTTTTGGTTTTTCCACCAAGACAACGGATAAGGTATTAACATAAATTAGAAAACAAGTACAGATAGAGAGCATAACACTACTAAATCTGTAAAAAAAGAAAAAACAATTCGAGCTTATACTCACAGTCACTAGTGAGGGTCTGGTCTTTGATGGATATTTTCTCCAGATCATCACACTCAAGGCCAACCTTGTTCAAGAACTGAAGAGTAACAAAATATAAGATCAATTCGATTGTGGTAGCACAGCCATCCAAAAACCTCATAGCAATATCCAACATCAAGGTAAATAAAACATGTTTTGAATATGAGCTAGAGAGAGAGCATACTGAACGAATGCTTTGAATATTAGACTTGACTTTAAGAGTCTCAACATCACTTTCCAGACGTTTCTTCCAATCAGAGAGCTCTGCTTCTTCCTACAATAAATTCAAAACTTTCAGTTCTTGTGCTTTAATTATAAATCAGAAAGTAATAATAGTTTACTCTGTTTTCCTTATTTACAACATTAAAGCATACCTGTGGTGGCTGAATGGTAACCTTATTTGGGAAAATTTTGGTCAATTGCTTCATCATTTTACTTGTCTCTTTATTTCTATCATGTGATCTGAAGCTATCCTGCATGCCGAAAAATATATTTACATTTTAGTATGACAGAGAATATGTTACAGTCCAGTAACAACCCGGGCCAGGGTAAAAATGGATAGGACATTGTTCAAAGGTATGGACAGCTACTAATAAAGAATGAACTTTCCTCTACTATTGTCCCTTCTGTCGTCTTTTAGTCTCAAAGAACAGTGTAGCAATTTGAATAACCCAACTTCATTTGTTGACAACAACAAGAATCTTTCAAGGTTAAACTTTAGTTTTAATTTATAGAAAAGCACACCTGGAGTGCAAAGTCGAATAGAGATTGATTGCAAGGAAATTTTGTCAAGAAAAGGCTTCCACCATGCGACTGCAAACATAAACTAGCATTAGTTCTACAACATCACATACACAAATAAAACACACGTAATAGAAACTCCAAAACATTGTTTTGTTTGTCCTTTGACTTTGGCCCATGCACTAATTATGCAACTACCCATCTCTTGAAAAACAAAATTCAAAACAACACCATTATAATACTTGAAGACATTAACAATGAAAAAGAAGTCATGCAAACAGAAAGTTATTGTGCATAGAAGTAGAACACTTGTGATTTCTTGAGTAGGCATTACTTTTCATGTCCAAGGGCACATTACAATTGTTCCAGGTCACCAAATAAGCACCAAACAACCTAGATAACAATAAACATTATGCTTAATTCAATGAAATGCAGGAATCTGGTCCTCGACACACATCAACAGCGTGTGTGCATCCACGCGCATATCTGTGTCTGTGTGTGTGTTCGAGGGAGGGAGGGAGAGAGAGAGAGAGAGAACCTTCTCCTTGCGAGTGTCAGGCTGAATGTGGGACCCAATAATAAAAATGCCAGCAGGAACCGATTCTAGCTTGCTCTTAACAGTCTGGTGTGTCTCTGCACCTCCCGATATGAATCTCTCAATATCCTTAAGAAATACTACCAATGGTCCCTTCTGCACTTCTTCTGTAGCAAACTGTAGTAAAAACCAAAAAAAAATAAAAATAAAATAAAACCAATAACCACTCTTTAAAAAGGGAATAAAAAAAAACATTCTATGGTGCCCCAAGACAACCCCATCATACAATAAATATACAACCCTTCAATAAAAAACAAGGAATTTCGCATCAACTCCTTTGGGATTTTAAAGTTTCTACCAAATTACCCTCTTTAATCCCTTGTTATCATGTAAAAAGCAACTAAGAATTAGGAACAGCTTTATCCCGAGGGTAAGAACAAGTTAACTTGTTGTGCAATGATGCACATATGATAGAATAAAAACAGAATTATAATACATCATGATAATAAATGTATAATATAGTGACACAAAGATTATCGCACCCACCTCAACCAACTCACTCAAGGGATGTTTCTCAGAATCCTCCCATCCTGGCACATCAAGGCGAAGCTGGTCGGCTGAAACAGATAGATAAGTCTAGAATGAATTTATTTGCATCAAAATATCTTCAAGATCAAAAAAGAGGAAGAACTGCGTCTGTTTGGTAGCAATAGGCAGGTTATTATTTTTCTTATAAGTAATTCCTGAACCATAAATTGGACATTCTTCATGTAGAATGAATAATTTTCCTCTCATGTATTCAGTGACACTTTAATGGAATATATAAAAAAGAGATCTTTGCCAAACAAAACCAAATAATGTTTGGGACTTACGAGGGCAAAAAAAACCGTGATCTTCTTCACAAAGCCCACCTAGGTCATTTCCTTCACATATTTTCTTGTCAAATCGAATCCCAACCTTAGAAGATCCGTTATCTTCAAATGCAAGCATCACCTTCCCCTTCTGTCCATGCTCAGGTCCCCTATTTTGAAACAGAAAGAACAACAGTGGAATAAGAAAAAAAACAAAACAGAAGAAGTCTTCTGAAATAAGTTACATTTACAATTAGCATCAGAATTTAAAACCTAATATAAAATTCAAACAAGAATTATCGCATATATATATGAAGCTAAAAGTCAAAAACCATTTCATGTAGGCTTTCAACTTAAACAAACCATCAAAATATTCGGCTAAGCCAATAATAGCACATCAGAAGAACTGCAAATAAGAAAAGCCTCAAATTGCACAGGTTTCTAAAAGACCTAATAGAGACGAATGCTGGGTCATATTTCATTTTGCACCTTCTGGCCCGTGGACTAATGATTTGAGACTTAAAACTGTTGCTGACAAGTACAAGAAGCACAATACTATTAATATCATCCTTACTATCTTACTGAGTGCAATAAATCTGCTCACCTATTCGTGCGATAATAACCAGGAGATGATGAGCAGTCAACATATCTTACTCGATCACCTAAAACAAGATGATGCATCAGACAATTGTTTTGCAAATTAAATGTAGACCCATTTATCATACTTGTATTTTTAGGGAAAGTGCCTGTAGAATTTTCCTTAATAAGAATCATGTTCACTTCAGCCTTTTATTTTGAAGGGGATAAATGGGGCCAAAGCTTAAGAGAGATAAGAGATACTATCTCTACAAACAAAATTTACATTTCCAACCAATAATTTACATTTTCAACTATAGTTCAGTAAGTTACCTTCTTTATAAGGTTCCGAGCCTTTCAACGATTGGTCCTGAAACCATTTAAAAACCACTATTTAATCCCAAATCAATATGCCACATTCTGTGTGGAATGGATCAGACAGTGGTAAAACCATTGCTGTATCCACAATTCTTTCCAAAAACAAATGAAGACATTGATATACTTGGACAGATACAATTCAGATATTAAACGGGTAAATCAGGTGTGACCTGATATGGATATGTGTAAGGAACTAAGGATAATTTTGAGTAGCAAACCAGGTACTGCCAATGACAAGAACAAAATTATTGCTTGAGAAACGGTGATAGTAATGCGAGCAATTTATATATATGGTAGTAATATTTTCGTATGAACAAGCATATCAACCTTGTAACAGAATCAACTTTTTATATCATACCATTTAAAATAAAAATCTATTTATAATATACAGTATCAATTTTTGAAAAAAAAAAAAATGGACAATGGACCTCAAGTAATGAGTAATTTTGGAATCCATATCTACATATCCAAATATTATCTCTTTACAAGTTTAAGGGTGCCAACAAGGAAAATTTTGATCCTGAAATATGAATTTCCTTATGTTTCTAAGATGGACAATAACCCAATTTCTATATGCATCTGCTTCTTAATGCCAATAGTTTATGTGAATCCTTACTGCCTTGGGACATCAGCATCCATCCAAATACTGATATTATAATCCGATTCAATTTTCTGGTTATGGAATGGGTTAAAACCATATATTATCCAACCCATTTGTAATCTATATATTCACCGATTAAAATGAGAAGGAAAGAAAATGAGAAGGAAAAGAAGTCGGAGAAAACCCATGTTATTACTAGCAGATATAATTGATACAATGTGGCTTACACCAAGTAAATGTAGACAATCAACCATAAGAAATCGAGCCTCGAAGTGCTTAGCAAGAGCTTTCCCAATAGTTTCTTGATATATCTCAGTCCCTATACCAAAAAAAAAAAAAAAAAAAAAAAAAAAAAAAAAAAAAAAAAGGAAAAGAATAGCAACTGGTAATCTTATCCTTCATATATATTTCATCTTAGTTTATTATTACAGCTCATCTGGTGTTCATGCGTACAGCACGAGTCGTGTAAATTCAAATGCCCATTAATAAGAAACTATCTTAACATGCTTAAAAAGAAAATTTGGGATTAATTTTTCCTCCACATACAATCAAGCAATGATCTCTTAAGGAAGTTATATAAAATTAATTATCAACTGTTATATATGGAAAACATTCTTTTTGTCAACAGTAAATACCTGCAGGGCCAGTTAATAGCATACGCTGGCTCAAAGATGAGATATCTTTCGTCAATTTTTGAAAATCCTTGCATTTGAGGTGAACAAATGCATCAGCAACAATTGCATTCTTTGTGTTCTCACTGAAAGACATTTGCATTACCATAATGTCGTTAGATAACAAATTAATAAATAGCAATTAGTGTCATAATTATCGCAAAAAACAAATAAATAAAATACCACGGTTTCTTAAATAAATAAATAAATAAAAGATCTCATTACAAACTTAGCACCAAATAAGAGTCCTTCCAAACTTTATTCTATTTTGTAATTTTGTTACAAGTAAAATATAGGCATTATAGGATCAGCAAAACTAGGTTTTTCATTCATGTTTTACTAATACAAGTGATAATGATGCAAAGGGAATTAAAATTAAGTTTAGCACAAGACACAAACAGGGCATCATAAGAGAGCAAAATAAGAAAAGGATAGACGGAGCATTTACTCAAATGATACACTCATGTCATTCAATTATAATAATTTCTTGAATGTTGGGCTGTAGACTTGACATTCCAGCACACAAGAAACTACTCAGTATGTATCCAGAACCAAACAAAAGAAAATTACTTCCATTAGCCAAGTTAACTAATTTGACTGTTTGACCTATTAACTAACCAATTAGCATAGCTAATGTTTGGTGATAAACAAGCACCAAATGTAGCTCAAAACTTTTCCTCAAAAGCAGACCCCAATCTGTCCCTCATTGGCAAAAGGTAGGCATTATGGCAGTTGAAGAGATTTAAGATAAAATATTACTTTCTAATCACAGCAGATTAGGTCCAAATTCAATCAAATTTGGACTCAAATGTCAGCCATTAGTGAACAAAATCGGACTAAAGCTAGACTAAACTCCACCAGTGCAAAATTTAATTTGACTTATTTATTTTCAGCTTTTCTTCCATAAATCCTTTTTTTTTAGATGTTCTTTCATCCTTCACTCATTTGAATAAACTTGATCGCCACATATTTTAAACATTCTGCATGATTAACTAACTGTAAAGCACCTGAGGTAATAGGGGAAGTCATCCAATGAGCATTGGATCTCACTGGGTTCCAGAACAGATTGTTTCAGAGTTTCTTTCAATGCTTGAGGCCTTGATGATGCTGTAATGATATCTCTTTGATCTGCTAGAAGCTTGTAAAGACTGCCAACATATGCCGTTTCTGAGTTCCCTGAAGGATGAGTAAGAACAAGTTGTGTTTAACAGTCAAAACAAAAAATATCAATCACTGATATACTGGTTATGGGTCCAGCACTTCTTTATTTGTACATTTGCAAATCCAAACTAATTACAGCCCTCTCATCACTATATAAAGTCAGAGCTGCTAGCTGGCAACATCTTTCAATGAGGGCTTGTGTGACACAGTTCCTCGTGGGCTTTCTGCACATATAGTATCCACCCATCTAACAGGCAAAATTGAAATCACAACTTTTTTTACATCCCAAAAGGCACATACCTCACTTACCAGATAGAAAACCATATCAGGTACTTCTCCGATATAGTTATTAGCTCTGGGTACATAGTTATTAGAGAAAACACTACTCCTACTCCACTCTTGCTATTGCCCAGTAGGGTTGACAATCTTTACTCAACACAAACCAGGAAAATTGCTGTATCCTGATAGTTATTAGCAAAAACACTACTCCTACTCCACTCTTGCTATTGCCCAGTAGGGTTGACAATCTTTACTCAACACAAACCAGGCAAATTTCTGTATCCTGGCCCTGATCATCATTTTTTGACACACTGGTAGTCCAAGTAAGGTAAGGACAATACCCGCATCAAAGAGACAGCCACCAAGATAAGAACCACTCCTAATGCCTTTGTTTATTTTTCTTTTGAGAACACATGTGCTTGTCAACTTTATTTGGATACCTCATTTGTATTACAGAAACTACCATTTTACAAATAGCTAATCAGGATTATACCAGAAGAGAGACAATAAAAATAAATGAATAAAAGATTATTTCGGTTCAAGGTGTCTAATATGCAGTTATTTCACTTCTTTTCCTGTTGGTACCAGTACAATATCAATGTTTGTTGCTACAATTAGCACCAACCACATAAAAAGCCAATAAACATTAGTGAAATGATCTAACCATGAGGAGCAATAGGAGGAAGGGCGGCGCAGTCCTTCTTATACACCCCAAAGGAAGCAAGAATAGCAGTACCTTTAGCTGCAGCAGCTGACTGATCCTTAGATTTTGACTCGAATCTTGAGGCAACTTTTTGTGCCATCCCACCACTCATGCACCGGGATGAAGAAAATGTTGGTTTATTACTCTGTTTCTCCCCTGAAGTTAGCGGTTGAAAGATCTATAGATATGCATTAAGGAACTGATTTGCCTCGCTTACTGGTTTTGTCTTTGTGATTTGGTCTCGCTTACTGGATAATGTTACATATCTTTATTTTTGTGGTTGTCTTTGTGATGTGGTTGGTTATTTCGTATTCATGTTGATATTAATATTCTTATTTATTTTATTTTGTTGTGTATTGAGATTTCTCCAACTAATCTAATGGTAAGATGCTTGTATTCTACCTTGTAATAATCCCAACATATTACCAACTTTCTAGTGGTATATGCCTTGCAAAGGAAGTCCTTATAAACTGATAATGATAAGTATCACGCGCATAATAATACAGAACACATACAATGAAGGACAAATGCTCCAGCATAATGGTGCTAACCTTTGTCTTAATTGCAAATAGCTGAAACCAACACTTCCACAAAT
This sequence comes from Rhynchospora tenuis, assembly GCA_027725995.1. Taxonomy (NCBI): domain Eukaryota; kingdom Viridiplantae; phylum Streptophyta; class Magnoliopsida; order Poales; family Cyperaceae; genus Rhynchospora; species Rhynchospora tenuis. Next base: position 54,708,807 of record CM050888.1, read on the forward strand.
TGACTGTTAATTATAATATGAGAACTTAACATTAGGATAACCATTTTTACTTCTTGCTAAGAAGATAAAAAGGATACATAAGCATGCCTCCCAGTGGAACTGAAAACCACCTCATCTCCACCTGTCAACATTATATCAGAGTCCTTATCCAGGGTTTTGCCATTTACGCGCACGTGCCCCTTTGAGCTCACATTCTCAAGCATCACAACTGGTGTGCCATCACGCTTAGCCCATGGAGGAGGGGAAAAATAAAAAAAATAAAAAATCAGTAACACATCAGCTTGGCTCTTATCATAGCACAGAGAGCTCAAATTTTACTAACTATTTTCTGTGATAATGTCAGTGCTCTTTTATTTTTTAGGAATATTGGTACTTCAATATGGAGATGACAATTCTCAACCAACCTTGCATGATCATAGTCGCATAATTCATGCAATAACCCAAGACCAACCTAATTGTGCATAGACTTAATTCAGATCATATAGACCTAACCAGAACACATGACAGTTGTATATTAGCTTAGGGTACCATATAAACCCTCAAAGAAATTTACAAATCACTTTATATAAATATAATCTTGTATAACTAATCTAATCTACACAAAGTATAAACAGTTAACAAACTTGTCACCAAACTTATGTGAAACTAACTATAACAAATTACATTAGATACTCTTCAGTTCGTGAAAAAGTAAACATCAAAGACCAATTTTATATTCTGCTTAAATTAATGAAAATGGGATGTCCATTGCAACGTAACATCTAGCACAACAGATGGCCCAAACCAAGCCAACTATATTGTCTTTGGCCTGACTACATCCCACGGATATCAGCTTGACATTGTATTAACCTAGTTTGGCTCCAAATGAGCTAACAGTGTAACCGTTCTTTTGTTTTTTCTTACATCAACTTGTCGCAATTTGCAAATGGTAGCAGCTCCAGATGAATTGCTCAGCCGCAAGTTGCATTTCCGACCATAGCCCACAGTAAACATTGTCCCAGAAATTGGTAGGTGTGGATCCTTGATAAAATTTTAAAAAATAGTCAGATAAGAGTCAAGTGCTTACAGTACTAATGGAAACAGAAGCAAAATAGAAAGGAGTGAGTTCATATATGCTCCAGCAAAGTATCAAAAAATTTTGCATTTACCCAATCAACATGTGTGCCTCTCCTAATCTCTGACCCCTTGATGTTCCCTTTATTCCAAAAGAAAAGAAAAAAAAAATCCTATGTAACTTCCTTGCTGGCCACGTCTTATTAAATATAAGGGTGAGCAGAAAAACAATTAGGGTATATTCTAAAGAAAAATTGAGAGGATATACAAGTATATTGCATTTTTGTAGGAAACAGTCCTGGAATTTCTTCAAATTTGAAAAAGAAAAACAACCTGAGAGCACTGTGAGAGAAGCTTGCCCCATGCCTGTGGGGAAGCAGCCTTGGGAAGCCCCTTGTTATTTCTCTTCTTAGGCAATTGCAATGGCTCCGCACTCTTCACCGATGGCTCTGTCTCCACCCTCTCGGCATCTAGTCCAAACAAATCTTATTCATAAGTAATAAACATGGAAAGGCTTTAAGTGACAGCAAATAGAAGTACCAATAGCTACTATTTCAAAATTCAAACATGAATTTGTTTCGGACCCCCTTGATTGGAAACATGTCTGGCAATTCCCTGCAATGTGGGCCTCCCACGCTGAACTGAGAGGCTAAGCACAGAACAAAAATTCCCCTGTTGTCTCATTACACAAAGTATCACTGTACTTCTTATACAGTTCATGTAGGAGATATTATAATTCAGGAAAAAAAAAAAAAAAAAAACCCAGAGAAATGGAGCAATTAAAAGAACAGATCACTGAGAATTATGATAAACTGACCATTTGATTTGGTCACTGGAGGCTGCTCCTCCACAGGGTCCTGCACTGGCTCACCAGTCCCGGGCTCTTGTCTCTCTACCTGGATTAAAACCATAAACAAAATCTAACATAAGCCAACAAAAACAGAGAACAGAAACCACTGAGCTCACATCCCCTCCAATACGTACAAAAAACCAAGCACACGCATCCCCATGTACAATCTCAGATAATAGTAATACTAATAACCACCATAGAGTGAGCTCAAAGCCTAAGCCCACCAATCCCATCCCTCAAGTAGTCTCCTGTTGTGTCCCGACTGGAGAGTGGCACAGGCGTCGGGTCAATCCCAAAAAAGCAAAAGAGAAAAACCGACGAAACAAATTCTCGTGTCGAGAAGAAACAACGATCTTGGTCATACCTTGATCCTTTTGGTGCGGCGTCGCGACGGAGAGGTCGCAGGCGCCGCTCCGGCCGCCGCCGCCGCTGCCCCCGACGTCCCTGCGGCCGCTGCAGCCGCCGTACTCCGCCTAGTCTCCACCATCTCTCCTTCCCTCTTCTCCCTTCTTCCTCCTCGCTTTTATCGCGCTTTCTCTCGAGCGAGAGAGATTTGGGATCGGTTGAAAGAGGAGAGAACGGGTATAGAAAGAGAAATGAGAGCTGTGAAAGAGAGAGAGAGATGTGAGAGAAAAGGAAGGAAGAGAGGGATGAATGGAGTGATTTCTATATGCGCCGCCTACTGTTTAAAGCGTCCTCTCCTGTTTCGAGACTACTTGAGATGGTCGTTAACGGACGGTACCACGTATTATTGCTTTGAAGGTCCACATGTCAGTGAGGAGGTAGTTGCTTGGATTCCACGTGCACACGTGGAGTATTTGGATGTGGAGGGACGGTTCCAGTATTTTAAGGGACCGGAGGGAGGCGAACGGTTTTGCAGTATTTCTTGTTGCATTGTTTCTTTTGGGTAGAGGAAACTATTGCTTGCTCTTGGAGCATTTGAAAAGTCATGAATTTTTTTAAATTATTATTATAAAATAAATACGTCGATTGATTAGATACATACATTCGTTTGGATCATAGGATTTTTCGTATAAATAAATATACGATTAGTTCGATTAAACGTTGTGTCAAAATTCATGTCAAAAATCTCTAAATAACAACGTTCGACGATAGTTCTCAGTATTTCTTATTGCGTTGTATTTTCTAGGGAGAGGAAATTATTGCTTGATTGAAGAGCATTTGCAAAATCTTGAATTTTTAAATTATAAAACGTGTCGATTGATTTAATATAACGCATTCGATTGTAGGATATTTTTTATGTAAATGCGTACAGGATATGTTCGATTAATAGCGCTTGGGAAGAGGTGTGTCAAATTCATGTCAAAAATCTATACCAGTATCATATCACGTGGAAGCACTGTCAAAAGTAAAAACGTTCAACGGTAACTCCCAATATTTCTCGTTGCATTGTATCTTTTGAAGAGAAAACTGTTGCTTGCTTCTCGGGTATTTGCAAAAGTTCTGAAGTTTTATAAATTATAAAATGTGTAGATTGATTGTAGAATTATTTATTCATATAAATGCATACAAGGCATGTTTTATTAACGGCGCTGTGAAGAGGTGTGTCAAAATTCATGTCAAAGTTTTTTTCAACTTAGAATCGTATCACATGAAGCACGGTTAAAATTTAAAAAGTATATAAGAACTTTCAATACGGTCATTCGCAATTTAGAAAATGCATTTAATTATTGGACCAACCAAAGACCGATCATTTAAACTCAGCGGATCAAACGATGTAATTAGTTCTAAAAAACATGCGGCTGCACTTGCATGCTATTTCATGTATAGCAACTTTCGTCCCCTCTTCAAATCTTAGTTTAGATAGAAAATGCCTTCAATTTTATTAATATTGTACTATCTAATATTCGCGGAGATGGCAAATAGGTTTCAATGATTACCAAGATCACGCTCCAAATAATTACCATCTGCCAAGTTTCTCTATAAAAAAAATTTAGTTTTATTATTTTGTACTACATCTCAAAGGTCAGACGAGATTAGGGTCCCGATGAGCTTGGAAATGTAAAGATTTTGGTGCATGGTTTCATTGATTTTATAATGTAATAATGTACGTCAGAATTTATTACCGTATCTGAAATCAACCAACATAAGCAATATCCCTATATTAGATCTCTCTTAATTCAAATTATCTAAGATGGTCCCCAATAATGTTTATTTATTTCTAATTCATATCATCTAACTTGAAGTCGGTGGTTAGATTAAACAAACTATCTGGCCATTCTCGTTAAGGAGCCAAATCAATTTAGAACTCTCCAACTTAAGTAAAATAATTTAAGGATTCATCGTGTAACATTCAAAATAACAATTCATACGATGTACCTACATATCAGTCAAATTATTATATTTTAGTTTATATCTAACAATTCTAAATCTACATAGAGAAAGCAATGTTATTATGTTATAAATTATAGTTACTTATAAATTATTAAATGCGGCAATATTCATTGAATTTAAACACTCTCAATTTTTTAGATATGAGATGAAAAGCAAAATACTCCTCTCCTTTTATTATTTTTCTTGTTTTATCTTATACTATAGAGAGATTTTTTAAGATATTATAGTTGTCTAATATACAACCTCTCTTTCTCGTTTTTTTTTTTTAGAGATAAAATGGGATCAAGGTACAAACCTATTTTTATATTTATATATTCTCATGGATCTTTTGACCGAGTTTCGAACCACAACATTTGATGAATACTAATCTTATCCTTTTACTAAAGCTAGATGATGAATGTTTATGTTGTTTTGGTTTAATGAAATTAAAGAAAGGTCGAAAATAACTAAAACAAGAAAAGTAAATATTTTTGGTTGTTTTATGGGATAAAAATATGCAATTAAAGATGCCTTAGGGTTCGATTTCACTTAGGATTGGTCACAGGGTCGTGAATCGTAGCACTTTCGTGTTCTGACCCACTAACACGGTCCGTATTGTGTCCAATTCGGTCCGTATTCCACTGTGTAAACTCTATGTTCTGCTTGTTGATTTGATTAGTTCGTACTAAAGGTCCATCTAGCCATACCTAAACTCCCTAGTCCTCTGCTTTCGCCTATTGGACACGGTATTTGGTATAGAACCTAGTGTTAACTCTCATCAAGTGTATTGTACCTCAACTTTCGTGATGTTGGTAGACTTACTCGAGTTTACTTGTTGTTTTCTACGAGACATCTATTTAACTTTCGTTCTAATAGAAACCTTCACCTTTCAGTTACAAGTTGATTGACTTTCGCCTTTTAACCTATCTCGAATTACTTGTGCAAGTTTTAATTATCAATTGATGTTTTAGTCCTAATAAGATGTGGCCATTCATCTATTAAGCAACACAATATAACAATCAATTCTAAACACAAGCATAAACTATAAAATTCCAACAAGTAAATAGCATAACTAATCATAAACGAGTATCACATAGCGAACCAAATCCTAAACTACATCTACCCCTAAGACAATAAAAGTCTAGCCTAACATAGTCTCAAACAACACATAAATAATAATAAAACAAGATACAAACTTCATAACAACAATAAATAAGAGAAAAGGAAGAGATACAATAATATCCTGCTTTACTCCTATTTAAACCGAAGTCTGAAGTCGTGGTTGGATTGAAACTGCCGCTGTCGCGTCTAGAATCTCTCCAAAGTCGCTGCCATGGTCGAGTGCTGATGGAAAAGTGGAAATCTCACGCCTTTCGGCGTGAGAACGGTGGTGGGAGGTGGGAGAATGATGGCTGGGGGAAGAAAACCCGCTCCCCGAGCAATAGAGACGTATATATAGCAAACTTGGCCCTCATTTCTGTCTCTGGACGCCCTAGAGGTGTTTCCCAACTTGCCAATCGCATTAGAGACCTTGCCATAAGAGAAAACTCCTTTCCAAAGTCGACAGAACTTTCTTTGTATGGAATACGGACCGTATTCAAGGGAATTCGGACCGTATTGAGAAAACAGAGAATTTCCAGTATGGAAATTCGGTCCGAATTGGTAGTAATGCGGTCCGAATTCATGTGCATCTAGCATTGCGCAGTGTTTGGGGCATAACTTCTTCATCCGGAACCCGATTGAGTTGATTCAAAGCTCGTTGGAAAGCTTAGAATGAGCTTCACAATGTTATAGATTCCTTTGGATCATTCCCTTCTTGTAGATTCTCCATTTGTTATAATTATCATGTCTTATCCACCAAGTTCCTGCAAAGCAAAACAAATTCCACGACAGTATCCAATCTTGACAATTGTAGCACAAAACACGATGGATTTAATGGTTTCAGTTACAATTTCGATGTAAAGTCTGGCCAAAATAATAGTATAAATACGAGATATCAACCTTCATAAATTATGTTGTCCTTTACTACTAAATTAGAAGTTAGTTCTCAATAGTATTACAGTACCTTGAGAGGAGCTAGTTAGCTGTAAAATTGTTTGAGTCATTCGTAATACTTGATTTTTCATTAGTGCGAGATCACACATTTGAAACTAATTGCTTAAGTCACCGCCGAATCATTTCTAAATGACATGAGAGTGTCTTGTCACTTGGTATGTGATTATTTCTGCCACAAACATATATTAAGATTATAAACTTGACAACAAAGATTGCGTTTAAATATATTTATGGACTAAGTTCATGGCCATACCCTAAGATCAATTTATTCTATACTAGAAACTTCTTTTGAAGAGTATGGTGATAAATTTAAAATATAATGTCGCGTAAGCGGAGAATTTTTGGGGTCACCGGGACCGGGCAATGACTTTTTTAGTTGGGCGTGTTAAGGTACGATTTAAAATTGTTAAAGAAGAAAGGAAGAAGGAAAGGCAACAAAAAAAGGTAGTATGTTTCTGGTGTGCTTTGTACTTTTGTTTTGCGTGTGTTCTGTACTTTGGTTGTAATTTTTGTTTCTTCCGATTTATCGGCTTTTTCTTGGGTTGCATAAGGATAAGAATGAAGAATAATCAGGGGAGAAGCAAGAGTTTAGGTGTTAGTTTAGATTACCTCTTAAGTAAATAGACCTTTTAGTAATAGTTATTTGTTAATAAACTACTTTATAACCATTTTATTATGGGTTATGCTTAACCTTGCTGTCGAAATTATTGAATATTATGAACAATTTTTAATGATTTTCCTAATAACACTACAATTCTGTTTCTTTTCTTTCCTAATACAATAATAAAAATAAATGCATTGTTAAGATGGATGTCATTATTTTATAACATATCAATATTATTTATTAATACACATTATTTTTAAATGGGAAGAAAAGAACATTACATAAAAGTCATCTGATTAACATATAATTATAAAGAGGAAATTTGATCTATTAATTAAATATGCGATAGATGGTGCGGCATGTCTTAAAAACTTTTTAAGAAATTAGCAATTTTATAGAGTATATATATTAAGTTACTTATTCTTTAATCCATTGCTAATTTTTGGATTGAAATATCTTGTTTTTGTCAGTGGTAATTACATTGCAAAAATGAATTTGTATATCCGCCTGTCACTCGAAGATCTTCTTTCATCGCTTCTATAAGACATTCCGTTTTTTTTTTTTTCTCGTAATAACCCCATGCAAATGCAACAACAAAAAAATTCTTCTTTGTTTCTTCTTTGTTCTCCTTTTTTTTTTTTGCGTTTTATTGATTTGTTGATGTAGGAAGTACAATAGAATAAAATAGTGGAGCTAATTGAATAGAGACGACACAATACCTTATCTGCAACATTTCAAGCACTGTAGACCTCAAACAAATGCAAGTTACCTACACAGTCTGAATTTGGAAACATGGCACAAACCAAACCTGCCTAATTATCAATTGATAATTACTACAAATCTATCAGCAATGGTTCAATTGTATGTGTTGTTGACATCTGGAGATTTCAACCATAACTACTGTATTTAATTCGGTACATGAATTAATATTACAGAAACAACAATATATTTTAAAAATAAAATAAAACAGCAAGCTAGACGTAGGTGTCAATGAAAACTAGAGATGACATGGACGTTTGCAATTGGATCCTAAGTCCCCAATAAATATTTTTTATATTTTCCTTATGCAGGGAGAATGAAAAATTAGGTGATAAACACACGCTGCAATTTTTGAAAATGTACCCTGCCGACTTGCGCAATGATTGGGATTGAGACGTTGACACGAGAGAGACTACTTCTCCAGGTTCCAGTGGCAGTGTTTCATAATTAATATTTTACTTATTTAATTTTGTTCCAGCCTAGGTCATCTCCTCTCCATTTTCAACATACAGCTCATCTCCAGTGACCGAACAAGACATTACAATTTACAAAACGAGTACGGCTCCTCTCCAGTTGTTGAAAGTAGATTCCCGTTTTAAAAAGCCGTTGGAATTTATCCGTCGTCTCAGCCACGAATTATAACGAGGTATGATGCATCGTTTGGATGAAATAAATTTACGGTGTTAGTCTGGCGGTCTTTTTTAATTTGGTGTGAGAATAGAAATATTGTAAGATTAGATTGTGCAGTATATTGGGTAAGATGTGAGAATGTAGCTTATGATTGGTTCGACACCGACACGTTCCTAATTTTAGCTCGACTGATTCGATTAGATTTTTGACTAATTTGATATCGAGCTCAAACTTGAAATCATTTTAGTTTAATTGAACTCGATTCAAATATTTTGGTTGGTGATTATATTATCCAGTTTGTAGTTTTTTCAGAAATAAGATGGCAATTTTTTAAAATTTTTATCATGGAATTTAAAAAAATATCAGTAAGTAAAAAATTATAATCTATAAAATAACGAACATTTATTATTTATGATGCCTGAAATAAATGTAAATGATCGAATTTATGCAGAGGTCGAGCACGTTCCAAATTTGATTGAAGTCGATTAATTTCAACTCAAGTTTGACTAACTTTATTGCGATTTCAAAAATTATACTTTAGTTAGACATATAAGAGTGAAGATCCAACTTTATTATGAATTTAACATTATACTAATATATCAGTCTACCCTCCTGTTTTCAAATGTTCTCTAAAAATTTTATTTAGTTTGTAAGTTTTGAATATTTTCTACGTCATGCATCCATATATATTCATCGTTTATGCGTTATGGAATGAATAATTAGGTGCATATGGAATACCGCATTTTAAACGTTGCACCAGCCTAGAGCATTGATTAAAAAATAAATAAAGGAATAAAAAAATGGAAACAAACATCGTATTATAGAAATCAATCACTGATTAAACAACTAACATTTGAGAAGACGTGTCATGACTCATGAGGGGAGATGCACGTCAAATCATTGAAAATCTGGTTCAATGGATGCCAAACTGTCTAATACTCTAATTAGTAAGTTTAGGTATTTTATTTACTAAATCGTATCTATTAACTATGTTAATCTAAACCAAACTTGTTAATCGTACAATGGGTCATTTATTTTTTCTTTAAAAAGAATAAATCAACTCTGTTTGGCTTTTAACAAGAAAAACATTTTTTATGAATATGTTTTTGAAGAAATCATTAATGTTCTTTTCAGATGCGTTTGAACGAAGAAAAAATAGCGATAATGGTAGATCAAATTAGAAGATTAATGGGATTTGCGGGTGCTATTCAACATTTTTATTGTCAAATGCAAGCTTAAAAATAGTAGGCTAATCTAGAATAACTGATTGTTCCTCACACATCCAAATATTCCTTTTGTCGTTTCCAAATTATTTATTGCCTGATACGTGGGGACTAATTTGATATGCTTTAAAAATTTATATAGCTATCGAAGCTTAGAAAAGATGTAAAAAAAAGTACTATAATAACCCAAAAAGATCCCCTAGAAGCGCCATACATTGAGGATTTTTTTTTTTTTTGAAAGAAACATTGAGGAAAAATGAGGAAAATTCAACTTAATACCTCAAATAGTTCATGTGATCACAACATGGCCAACTCATATTACTATTTGAGACGTTCTCCATTGAGTAAGCAAAGAGAGCTTCCAAACTTCACAAATCAGCCATCTACATAAAAAAGTGACAAAGGAACGAACACAAATCTTATTTAAGTTTCAAAGTTTTTTAGTTGGATCCGTATTGCTTTTATGGTTCAAAGTTCAAGTGGATTCAGTTGGGTTCGCTGTACTAAATTTAACGTGGCATTTCGTACAGCAACTTGCAAGAAAAAAGAATGCCTATGAGAACTATTTATTGCCGCTAAGAAAAAGCTTTAACACAGTGCTCGCGCCATTAAGGTTTTCTACCTACTACTGGTTTCTTATTTAAAGCTTGAATCCTAAACTTCTTAGAATATAATAAATTTTTACACTGACAGAGGCAGGTGCGAGGAAGTGAAGTCAACCAATCTCACATCCAAAGAGTGCTTGATTTAATTAAAGTTGATTTTTTTTTTTCTCTCTCAAGAAGAAGCTATTAAATTATACATTCAGAGAGATACCCTCTAATAAAATATTTATTCGAGTGTCATGATATCGACACAACGCTTGTCAAAATAGCGAACTTTGATATTGGATTTCATGATTATTATAACATTTGGGTTGTCAAAATACAGGAGGAAAACAATCTATATTTTTCTGTGTCAGATTAATTGCACAAATGAAGTCAATATAGCAGAGACTAACAATCATTGTTGCGTGTAATTGTTGGGTTAGGCTCGTGATATCAATGCAACGCGTTGTTGTTTCATTCAACCTTACAAATATAAATTCGAGCCTCAATGATACATCAGAAAAAGATGGATCAATTTATATGACAATTGCCCATTGTTATCATGCTACACAAATCTCAGCACCAGACGCGCAAGAGTAAATCCAACTCTGGGAAACAAAATGGATAAACTCTGCCACTGAGTGTTGAATTGTCCCCTAAATCCCTCAAAAGTGTGTTTACAGGTACAATCATTGTATCTAAAGCCACATGCCTAATAGGCTTTAGAGATGGTTTCAATCGCCTCCATTTATAAGCCCAACAGGACGAACATGTAAAGTGTATCTATTACTCATGCTATTTATATCCAATTATCAAAAGTGTGAACCAACTAACAAAAACAATAAGAGAAGGAATCACAAAAGTGGCAAACAAAATCATCATGAGATCCTTCGACTATTCAAAAGTGTAATTACTTCTTAAATAGGAAATAAGAAACCTAAAACAATTGAAAAATAACAAAGAAAACTCAACCCTCTCGGCTTTCAGCGACCCCAGCCCGCATGTCCCATTCCTCAGGAGAAGGTACATCAGCCATTATTTTGTCCTTCCCGCGCACTGGCATCTAAAATATCAGAGAAAAAAAATTCCATAATTACAAAAAGATCTCATATTAACTGAAAGTTTCACCTTTTAAGGGATTCTGTAATATGATGATACCTTGTCGACTAAGCCAAACTCCTTTGCCTTATCAAAGTCCATGTAGAACGGAGCTCGCATCAATTTCTCTACTTTCTCAAATGACTGAAAGATGACAGACAACAAAATTCATGCAAAACAGAACCATTTTAAATTCATGATAGCTGTAGTCTGTAGATATGAAAAATTCTCTAATGCTTTTAAAAAAATAAAACTAACATTTCCAGTGTGCTTCCCTAAAAGTTCTGCAAACTTATTTCTTTGGATCAAAGCCTGCATTAGGAAACAACAATAGCAGTTTTAAATTGCATTGTCAGGGATAAATATGCATAAGAGCTCTATTATTAAGAACTTGCAGAAAGCCCTCTCTTCGTTTGGAAAAGGCCCCTGCTGAGTTCGCACATCAATAACTCAATGCCAAGCTTTTTAACACTGTAATGCAGAGATCTTTGCCAATTTCCCAAACAAAAAAGTTTATTTTGTTTTTTAAAAAACAACCAATATAGACATATAACTAGACAAAAATAAAGACCTCTCTAGCGCGGCTAACTAAATCGCTTGTCGACATCTCGCCAAATGATGGCATGCGTGGCTGTTGGATCAAAGCTGAGAGAATATTATAGTAGTAACTTTTTAGTTGTCAGCCAAAAAAAAAATAGCAAATATAGAAATAGCAACAAGCTAAATAAAAAAAAATAAAAAAAAAAAAAAACTTCAGCTAAAAGGATGTTGATTTTTGTTCTCACCTCTAGCACGAGGCATCATGTACCGTTTTCCCTTAGTTCCTGCTGCAAGAAGAAGACATGCATGGCCAGCTGCCGTACCAATTAGCAGAGTGTGTACCTACATAAAGTTAATTATATATTATCAATCAAAGAATAACCAGTTATATGAAGATAACTTGCGTAGTTATTTGTCTAGTATAAAACCAGTAGTAAGTTTTGCTATAATGAATATATAAAAATAACTAAAAAAGAAATCCCCCCCTTGTAGTTATTTATTTGTATGGTTAACAGCCAACTATATATTTCATAAAGAATAGCATAATATAGTATTGATACAGTAATGCTACACTGGTAAACTTAGCAGTGAAGTTAGGAACTAAATAATAAGCCCCAGCACCACATATCTAAGAACATAGCTCGCTACTTATTCAAACACAAAAGAGTAGAGTAGGTCTGAGACAATACGTAGCAGCACCAGAATGAACCGGTTAGTCGAGTATAAAGATGTACCTCATTTTTCACACTCATCATGGTGTCATAAACTGCAAAACCTTCAGACTCTAGGGCGACCTGGAATGCCACAAATTATTAGAGAATCAGATTGAGGAAACTAAAATCTGTTATTAAGAAATAGGAGAGTTACTTACAGGTTCACCATCATCCCGAGCCGTACCAGTTGAATTGATGTGCATGTAAATTGGTTCTTGTGGGTTCACCCCTTGAAGGTACAGAAGCTCAGCTATAACCAGTTCAGAAACAGCTGGTACTAACTGTGAGCAGAGGGGGAGGGAGGGAGGGAGGGAGGGAGGGTAGATAGAAAGAGATTATACTTTAAGAAAATCATTCAAATTACTCTAGGGTGTATCAGTAATTCAGTATAATTACACAATCAAGCAGCTCCCACTAGATAACTGGTGTTGTACTACTGATGTTTGGCATACAGGATCAATACTGGTACAAGTACCTATTGGTCCTAATTCTTCATGGATAGTTTTAAATTTCTGTAAGCATAGGAAGCATTTGGGTTTCATATCAAATTGGCCAGATGCAGTACTGGTATGTAACAGACATCCAAACATACTCTACCTCTCTCTTTCTCTCTCTCTTACCGGTAAGCAAAGACAAACTATACGGGCAAAAATAAGCTTGGATTCGAGATCAGGAGGCGGCTCCATCAATAGCCGATTTTCGTCAATATGAGCAGGAGGTGTTGGCCCCTAAAACAAAAGTTTATTAATTAATAGAAAAATAAGATCAATTTTATTTATATGCCCTACAAAACATGAAATATATCACATAATAGCTTAGTCAAACAGCTAAATAGTATAAATATAGCTTGTTAAGAGCTATACATTTCCTATTGGCTTGGAATAAATATAACTTGTTAAGCTCTAGATGTTATTAAAAAAAGAAAAAAAAAAAAACATGTTTTTTCTCGGTTCAGTTTACAAACCTATTGGTTTGGAACTGATACAGTACATTAATTTACCTGGAGTGATTTCCCTGGGTGGCTAGGAGTGTAGCTAGAGCTGGCAACTACGTCCTGATACCGCGAAAAGTCAGGACTTTTCGGCAATTTCGGCCAGAAGTCGAATGAATCGGCTGCGTTGAGACCTGATATAAATGGATCGTTGAAGTCGACTGGAGGCATGGGAACTCGCGAGGCTGAGGCCACTAATGAGCTGCTCCGAGTTCGTCTCTTTGGAAGAGAATGAGGAAAGGAGGAGAAGGAAGGCGATGGGGATGGAGAAGCGGAAGGAGACATGGAGACGGGAGGCCGAGGTGACACGTGGCGAAGGGTTAAAGCCGAGCCAGTCGCCATGGTTGTTGGTTGGTTTCACAGTAGACCAACGCAGTGTAGAGTAGTGCCTTCCGCTTTTCTCGAAAGGGTTTACTCTTGAGGGTTAGAAGTTAGAAGAAGAGATGAGATGTTTTCAGAATAGTCCTTGGTGAACTTGATTATTTTTTGATGAATTTGAGTCTGGCTGCTATTTTTTCTATTTAGACTGTTTTTGCAATTTTACGCTGTTTCACGAATGATATAAGTTAGCATATTTCATGCGATGATGGAAATTTATTATAACATTTTTAATGTTACTTTTCTAATGCTAGTTAAGATTTTAATGTTAATGTATTGTTAATAGATTATAGATTCCAATTTTTTTTGTTTAAGACATCTATAAATGCAGTAAAACAAAGACCAAATAACTGTGCCATACTATGCCAAGTTTAAAGAGGATGTAATAAAACATCGAGCAGTCAGTTTTTACTCTTTAAGAGGTAAAATTTTTTTTTTCTGAGCTCGCCAACATTTGCTTTTGCACGAAATTTTCAGTGAACTTTATTTTTATTTTATTTATTTATTTGACTTTTCTAGCTACTATAATCTGAGATGTTTCAATTAGGTACTCCGTTTAAATAAAACTAACGGTGTGATGAATGATGATATGTTGCTGATGTTAACAAACTTTTATGCAAAAGTGGACAACTTTTTGCTTATATGAATTGGCATGAACATGACTTTTGGTTATTTTCTATGTTTTTTTTTTTCCGAACAATACCAGACAGTGGCTAGCAGGTTATATTAGCATTTTTATTATTTTTTTAAATTAATAATTTTTTTTATCAGAACAAAATTAATTCATTGCTTTAGAAGTAAATAAACAAACTTTTTGTGAGATATGAAAATAAGCAAAGTATATGACGTGAAGAAATTTCCGTTTTCTCTGCAATCAACATTGTGCCAAAATACTTAATTGTCTAAATACCATTGTACTTCGTAATCTATTTAGAGAGATCAATACTATTTTGCTTTTATCAATATTAAATATTCCGGGGATCGCAAGGCAATTATATGACCAAAATCGTTAATGGTTATTTTCGGGCCTTCATAAAATTACATCTTAATAGACATTCGGCCTAGTACGGCCCATCTAACAGGTTTCACTTTCATTTTTCTCAAAGATCCAAGAAGTTGGGACTTGGGAGAGTTGATGTTGTCACAATGTCACTTGTCAATGTTTAGCTTATTATGGACTTATAGTAATTAAGTTCACCATCGTTTATCTCTAATTACCGCATATGATTAATGAAATCATACTGACACCAAACTTAGTTGCGATAAAAAAGAAGAAGAAGAAGAAGAAAAATCTAACGTTGTTGAAATGAACGACTAAATTTGAAGACAGGCTATCTTTTTATTTAGACATATATGATTTTTGGAATTTAAAAGTTATCTTATTTTTCTTTGCATACCGTTAAAAGTTTTACGTACCACTCTTATTCATAAAATTATTAATTGATTTTTTAATATATATCAATCAAATATTATATATTGCCTATATAAGTGGCTATAAAAAGAAATCTATTTAGTTATATATTGGGATGAATTTCATTATTGATGATCGTAATTGTTAAACAAGTTATCTACATTATCTTGTACAATTATTTAAGCAACAATAACAACGATAATTATCATCGGTATTATTGTTATTCTTGTTGTTACTGCCGATGCAGCATTTCGTCCAAAGAAAACATCACTTTACATTAATTAACACAAGTTTAAAGAGGAAGGAAATATAAACAACAAATACGTCGAAAATCGAAATTGAAAAAGGGTAACCTACATAAGGAGGCGAAGCTCTCCTGTCTTACTTACTTGCAATGGGAAATATACCTCTATTGGTTTTTGAAGAATTGCTTTTCATTTATTATTTTAAATTTGTTTGCAGGAATACAAAAATCCGCCCCTTATTTACTTCTTTTAATACTTTGTTCATTATCTAAAAATTTTGAAGTCGCGGCATCATAATCTAAAAAATATATATTTGTAGGACATTCTTTTCTCAATTTTCTCTCTCTTTATTCTTTTTGTTTATTTATTTATTTTTTCCCTCTGTTGCTTGTCACCGTCTTAGCTCCTACGCAAAGGAGTGCGTTTGTCACATTACATGAGGTTTCGGGCGATCAATACAATGGTCGAAACCACAGATTTCCAAAGTTGAAAGCAAATAGGTTGATTAATTGATGTGACATGGATAAACATCTAACCTCAATCATACCATTCACAGAGTAGCAAACCTTGAACTGCGATCACCTTGTTTAACCCACCAACCATTTTAACTTGTCCTAGACATTCAACACTCCGATAGAACCAACTCTATCCCCTGAAGTCATTGAATTTGACAGACACAAGCTAAAGAAAAAGGAGACGCTTTTTTATGACATAAAACACCTTCAATACTTTTTCTACATTAATTGGTGTAGAAATCCTTTTGGGAGATTGCAATATCCAAAATTAGAACTGCACAAACAAAATTCTAATCTAACCCATCCAATATATGTCCAATCCAACATGTTTCTTATCGGATCTTTTTGTGATCGGACCGGGTTGGGTACTGATTTATATTTCAGATTGACCTATTCAGTTGTAGGATTGCAGTTGTACATATGACAGATAACATCGCCTTAACACAAGCTCAAAATTGAACTTCTCAAACAACATCCACTCGTGAGTCGTGATACCTTGAACCTAATGACCAGTTTATGCGCTCTCTCTTCCAGACTGTAAAAGAAGCTATTATCAAGAGAGCGCCTAAAGTGCTAAGTATAACTTTCTAAAGTACGCAAGCTAACTGAACCCAAACAAGAGCTGGAACATAAATCCTGCTTTCATTGGCAAATGCACATCTTATTTACAAGCCAGAAACGCACAAAATGAAGGCATGAAAATCCACATCAGTTCACCTAAACCACCATCCATCACAGAGTCTAGTTTTACCCATAAAAAAGTACGACAACGAGAACACAAAACATTCAGGAACTTGTACTAAGATAAGCTGTAAAAGTCTCATATTTTTCATAACATTCTTCAAAGTTCTTACTCTGACCGTTCAACAACCTCAGTCAGATCCTGCATGAGCCTCAGCCACAGGGGAGGCTGTTTGGGACACTTCAACCTCCTGCTCACCAGAGGCAGCCTCAGGCTTGGTCACATCCACAGAATCTCTATCCGTACTGCTGCCGCTAAACACCTTGGCAATTTTCTCAATTGGTATCTCTGGCAAGTACTGCACAACCGCAATGCCACGTGCACTGGCTGATTCCACAGCATGGTTGTACTTCTCAGCCCAGTGAGCAGCAGTGGGGATCACCAAGTGTGCAGCCTGTTAGAAAAACATGTACCACATAGAAAAATGAATTAGACTAGCTAATTGCAACAGACATTTATAGAGGATTTGCCTGTGCAATTCTTTACAGTATTAGCAAGGACTGTAGTCACAATACTTGTTTACAATCTTATGACAATCAATAGGTCCTCGTGCAGATTTTTCATTTATAAGTAGATACTC
Source organism: Rhynchospora tenuis (assembly GCA_027725995.1). Classification (NCBI taxonomy): domain Eukaryota; kingdom Viridiplantae; phylum Streptophyta; class Magnoliopsida; order Poales; family Cyperaceae; genus Rhynchospora; species Rhynchospora tenuis. The sequence goes on from CM050888.1 coordinate 54,726,115, forward strand.
ATCCTTAATTAAATAAAACAGTACCTGAGGGAAGAGGGGCAAACGATTGAGGTACTGCCAGATGGCAACAGCATATTGCTCAGCAATTGGCTCGTAATCCTTGTACAGCTCAACCACAGACGGCTTGTAGCGGTTGACTCCAGCCTTACATGCGGCAGATAGGCCTGAGTTGCGTGCATCACTTAAGAATTCACATAGCGCCGCAGTTATGACCTGCAATACTGTGTAGACATAGGACGTGACAGTCTTAATTGTGGGCGGCACATGTTGTTCCACAACTCCCAGGACAGAATCAACCTGTTACACAATCAGAGATATCAATTTTGTTTACTGACTGTTACACCCCAGAATAAGCAACGTGGAATTATTTTTTACTGCTATGGATTTAAAATTTAGCAGCTTACTTCCATCTTGCAAAAATACTGTAATATGACTAAATAACAATATTGGATTATTTGCATCTTTAAATATAAGAAACATATATCAAAATGAACTAAGCAATTCAAGTTTCCTTGTTTGACTTGATAACACCATGTCAAATACTGTGCAATATGAGCCCCCTTGAGGATAAATTACTTAAGTTGGACATTCCCATGGGAATGCCAAAACTCAAAACAAGCAGCTCAATTATGACATAGTTCTTCTAAAAATGCAGCAAAGAAGAAAAGAATAAACAGTCTAATAAAGCAGGGTCTTTGAGTCCTAAGTGCTAAAATGAAAACAATTTAGCATTAAAAAACCAAGAGCCAAATGAAAAACATGTAAACTAACATGAGATTTGTCTAAGGACTGTATTCTGTGTCCTCTAGAAGAATTACTAGTTTAATTCACATAAATTATACTTTTTCAAATTTTTATGTCGAGAAAACAAAATAATTATATCTTTATATTTTTCAAAATAAAGGAAGTCAAAGCTTAAACAGCAGTGAAGTACCCCCACTGTTTATAGAGAGCATAGCAATCCATACATAATACATAAACAGATAAACTGTGTGTCTGTGTCTAGGTAATCCAGAAGTAGGTCAACACCCGGTTTAGGTACACCAAAAAATAAATAAATAATTGTACGGGATGTTATAGTCTGGTATTCAAAAAGAAATAATATTAATAATAATTCTTTTAACAAAACATAATCAATAATAGTAGTATAATACAAGAAAAAGATGTTCTAGAAAGTTCGAAGAAAAGCCATCCGCGCATGGTAGCAAACTTTGCTACTCTGCGCCAGCAGGACCCAGTCCAACAAGCTATGGTGCTTGGTGCATCAATAAAAGATCTCATGACCCCACGCACGAGAGGATGCTTGGCTGCAACCTCATCACGTGAGAGAAACACTATACCCCACACTATCATGCGCTATGCGGATCTAATCTAATGCTAACATGCGCTAACGGCGCATTTTAATGTGAATATTCAGATTGCGCTAAGATGCGCCGAGAGAGGGGAATTGCTCAGGTCACGACCGGTTTACTCATCCACTCCAAATTTTCTAAAAAAATGATTAAAATACCCTCTCCTCTGCTAACTTGTTTCTCAGTCTATTTCTATCTGCTAAGGATATTTTGGTAAGTTTTAGAAAAAAAATTGGAGTGGATTTGTAAGCAAGGCGTGTCCTGAGCAATTCCCCCGAGAGAGAGAGAGAGAGAGAGAGAGAGAGAGAGAGAGGGGTGTACGGACCTTGCGATCAACCAAGAAAAGGAGATCAAAGGGAAGGTCGTGGAAGCGCTTGTAGACCGGGTCCACGATGGACTTGACTGAGCCCTCCACTGACTCTACCCCACCCTTCAGTGGCCCAGATTTCTCCTTAGCCAGTTCGTATAGGCTCGCTATGCACAGTATGGCCTGAACTGCCACCAGATGGATGAATTCGAGATACTTCAGCTCCTGTTTCTTCTACATAAAAGATTAACAAAAAGGGGTAAAATAAGTAAATCACTTGCCAAGAAGAATTCGTCTTAAAAGTCTAATTGATTGAAACAAGTTTCTTTTGATTATCCCTCCAAGATCGTTTCAATAAACGTCATGCTTTGAAAGAGTCGAATGGAAAGAATCATGTAACTGATTTCTAAGAAAGAGAAAAAGAACACTAGAATCTGTTTTTTATGATTTTTACAAGATCAGAGCTCTTAAACCAAGAGAAATCTAGTTTTCTATCTCCTTTTCCTATCAATCGCAACCAAACGTGTCAAGAAAACCCTACTAGTAAACCGAATCGTGGATTAACAAATCGAGATTAGCAACACGAACAGAGAAAAGCAAGCCATACCGTAACGTAAGTCGCTTCAGCCATCTCTGAGGAAACCTCTCGGATTGAGATTTGAAAATTGAGAAATTGAAGTTAAACCTTGAAAAGGGAAAGGAGGAGAAAGTAAGGAATGAAAGCGAAAATTCTAGAAGAGGGGATCACTTGTCAGATGGGAAAATTAGAATGAGAGAGAAGACGAGCCACTCCCTTTTATAGACGAATCACATCGCTCGCTCGACCATAGCCTCTCGGTTCGGGAACCCGATAGGACTGGGATTTCATGCGGCGACTTTCCAGTGGGTTTGTGAGGCTCGTAGCACCCATTAAAACTTAAAAGGTGCTATTAGATTTAGATTTTAATTTATGAGGTTAGTCTGAACGATACAAACTTTTTATTTAATAATAATTAAAATACTATTGACAAATAAATATTATATTTTCTAGAATTTCTATTAGTGTTTTTAATAGGGAGAAACCTTATTAGAATGGTTTGAACATTGATCTCACACTCTCGTGGTAAAAGAAGAAAAGGGTTGCATGATAATTTTGACAACTATGATGATGTTTTCTAAATCATATCTGAAAAAATTAAAACTTAAAAGTAAATTATTAATATTTTTAATATGTAAATATCATAGATATCCAATTTGATGCAATTTGTTTTTGAAGAACAACTTGATTCAATTTGAGAATTATCTCATGATTATCAAAATGTTAATCATAAACTGTTGAAAACAAGTCAAATCATTTAATAAGTGGTGAAATATAAATAAAATCTCATTTATTTATTATAGTCATTATATATACACCACATAAATTATGCTTATAATCTAGAATTTCAAATTTATTTTTGGTAGTTGTTAGCGTTGGTATATTAGTCCGATGTCAAGTGACATTTATCCAATGTTTTCTATCCATATAAAATATAGGTTTTCAAAAAAAAAAAAATTTGGATGAATTCAACACAATACATTTCGAGTTTCAACCAAGCTTACAAATTCTTTTGCGTTGTGACTAAAAAAATTACATGTGCAAAACGCCAAAGCCATAAAAAAAAAATACAAACAAAAGAAAAGAGTTACCAAAAGATCATGTCAAAGAAGTGTGATTTGACCAAATAATAATTTATACCTGCAAAAGCTATCCATTTTCTTACTATTTATAGATTGACATAGGGTAATTTAATATAAACTCATGAATTATTCTTTTATAGGAAAATTATAAATCATAAATTACTCTTTTCTATTTGATTGGAATTGTTTTTGAAAGTAGAAAATGTCAACATTATATATAGCCACGTGTTGCATTAAGTTTTATCAAAACATTTTACCACGAATTTTCTTCTTATTTTATTCATGTCAAATTTATGTCTTATTTCCATTTCGCAACTACGAAGCAAATTATAGACTTTACCAGGGAAATCGAGAAGTTTCATCAGGAATATGATGTTGATAACACCGGGGCCTCAATAAATCCAATTAAGGATATTTTATTATACAAGAAGCGAGTGCGAAAGAAGGCCGTTATGGGCGAAGGGTCTCGAACGACGGACTTGATAGCAGTAACGGGAATTCAAATCTCCTGCTGCGCCACGCGGCATGTAGCGCGACTGTGGACCGTCTGATCTGAATCGGATGAATACAGGGATCTGTGCATGTAACTAGATTGATAGGCCCGCCAATAATGAATCGTCCGATCAAAATCGAACGGCTCGCGCCGTGTAGCGCAACACGAGATCAGGATCCCAGTAACAGATGCCACGTGGCAGAGAGAAAAGCAGTACGACTCTCTAGCCTCCTATTATGTGGCTCCAAAACGAAATTATTCCCCAAACGAGGTGCCAAACTGCAGATTCTTTATGCGGAGCAGGTGCCAGATGTGCTCTTACAACTGATTATTTAATTTCTAATTTGTAACAAGTGGCTAGGTATCATTCTCCGACTTCTGTGGGGACAAGACGACAACATTCTTAGCTTAATGTTTAACATTTATTCGTTTCCTTCTTAAATTTTCATTGACGTTCAATCAACCACTTCCAGGAAAGAATGAACCGTATACCTCTTTGAAAATGAAGTCGTCCTATGAGAGCTCTGTAGCTTCCATACAAAATTATGTCGGTTAAAACGGCGGATTAATAGACAGCGACACCAATTAGGCAAATCATTTTACCTCCTGTTCATCAGAAAACCGCAACACCTTTCGATTTCTCTTCTGTTGAAATATGTTTTAGTGGTCGCATTTGCAAACAATTGCATATAAAATGGAGATAAGAATTCAAATGGCCGGTACATTCATCTAATATCGCAAAAAATAATAATAATAAATAATAAAAATATGAAAGAATATATATAATTCAGTACAATTTGCACTGAAAGATGAAGTGACATGGTGTGAATTGAAGTTCAAAGGAAATAATTTTGTTATAGCAACTTGAAATGAGCTTCATTCGATTAACCAAATTTAAAAAAATTAAAACCCACAACTACCTAACTACAAGGTATAATAAATACTTTGAAAATAGTACAAGTGACTAGTGGGATACATAAACACATAATAAGTTAAGATGATCTGAGCTGTGTTATGAAAAGAATCAGACTTGGACCCAGTTATTTTATCACACTACCACACACTTGACTTAAATATGGTGTTATTGCTGGAACAAAAAGACCTTAAAGTTGTTCTAAGCTTAGGCTAGGATCAATCTCATCTGGCAATTGGGAAATATCCTGTTAAAAATTAAATAAAATAAACAATTAGCACCAATTTTTAATTCTATAAGCAGCAGCTAAGAATATTTGTTTCAAAGCAAGGTATTTAGTGATGCAACCAAATCAACAAGAATCGTTCAGCAACTGAAAATAATATGTACAACACATGGATACATAGAGAATGGCTAACATGCCATCGACTTTCTATCGACTCATTTTTCGAGATTCAAAATTCAAACGGTCAATCCAAACCGTTCATGTTGATCATCATATTGAAATACCCTTTGAGATCGAGTTTTACATTTCATTGATTTTTTTTGCTATTTATTATGATATTTTCAAAAAACAATATATTTTAGGCCCTCCAATTTGAAAAATATTATAATAAATAACAAAAAAATTAAAAAAAAATGTAAAATTTGGTCTCCAAGGGTATTTCAATATGATGATCAACTTGAACGGTTTGGATTGGCCGTTTAAATTTTAGATCTCGAAAAATGAGTCGATAGAAATTCAATGGCATGGCATGTAAGGAATTCTCTGGATACATAAACTACAAATGACAGATATGGAACCGCCAATCCTGATCTACTTCATCAGCAACCAATTTGTTCTCAAGATATTTATTTTCAACTAAGTTTTGTTTTAATACGAAGAGATCAAATTGTTGGAAAATGAGCACACTAAACTATATATTGATATAGATAGAAGAAAATAATAGATTTAGGCTATCTTTATTTAATTTCATATTATATTATTTCCATGTTTAGGTAGGTTGAATTAGGAAAAGTACCAGGAGAGATTATATTGATTATTAGGCAACAACTATATTAGTAATCCTTATGTAATAGAAAGGACAGAAAAGAAATAAAGAAATAGTCTTCCTCTCCAAGTCCCTCTCTCTCTCTTGTATCTGTCAGAACCACGGCGAGGAAAGGAGCTCGCCGGGGGAACGACTCTAATAGTCAACCTTCTACCCACAATTATAACCTAAGATCACAGACACACATCATATATATAAAGATATTTTCAATTTCCTGAGAACCGACTTGAAAAATAAAAAGGTTTAGAACATAAATGCTTGGTTAGTGAAGTAGATCAAAATTAATGGTTTTAATTTGTCGTTTGAAGCATAGCTGATAATTTCTTAAATCAAGCTGATTAACAAAAACAACAATGGTGAGCTTAAGCTCACCCTAGCTTTTTATCCACAGACAAAAAAAAGTGAAATGGAAACCTCGAAAACAGATAAACATTCAAGCAATTATGTATATAACAAGGACATCTTGCCTAAGCTTTTCTGATCCTAATTTCGGCTGCCATTGTCTATTCTCATAATGATACCAAGAAAAATTTCTCAAGCCCACAAAATCTTTACAGTTTGTTTTTTAATGTTTACCAAACTTATCCATTTTGATAGTCTCTCCAGTCTGGTGTTTTGACTATCAAAATGTTAAACTTGCAGATTCTGGTGTTTTGACTAATTTAAGGCCCGGAGTAAAAGAAAATTCCAAATATTTTTATATATATACGAACAACATCAAGAAGGATTTGACTTGTTGACCATTATTTGATTACCTGTGGTGGCATGATTTGTGTCTGTACCGTCTGCTGCTGTTGATCTGAGGCAGCATATGATTGTGGCTGTGACAAACGATAGTACGGTTCTTTAAGCTCAAGTTTACCCGTAGATGTCTGTAGTACACCTCCTTGCTCAGCTCCCACTCCCCACATTTTTGCTTTTGTAAAAAAGGGAACAATTTAGGCAATATTAAACCCAAAATTCATGACATCTGCTTCTAAAAATTGCAGTATTTTTGGTTCAGACTAGTTCTGTACTAAACAATCCAGAACGAGGTATACAATCATTAGTGAAGTTTGGTACCGGTCAGTTTAGTACAAGAATCCGATCTACAAGCAAACCCATACAAAAAGTAAGTTAAAATAGCACAGCTGAAGAATGTTGTCTGCATTGGTTATAGTCTAACCAATGCTTCTCCCATATAAAAAAAGAGAAGCCACAGGATAAACATAAAGCTTTATAAGGTGAGATGAGACAGTGTAGTCAAGGGCTTAACATAGGAAACAAAATGATAGAGCAAAGAGAATTTACTTGATAAGGTAAGATAGATGGTGTAACTCTGGGCACTGTGAGCAACAAGGTGGAGGCGGCCAGTGATCTGCTGTCCTGCCATAACATATAATGGCTGCTGCAGCACACACCGAAGCTGGTACCAGTGTGTAGTTGGTGATCCCGGTGCCGTCGTTAGCCACCTCTGAACCGTGCTGCATTAAGAATTACAAAAAGGAATACCCCTTGGTCAAGTGACAGTACCTTCTGGTGCATAATTTATGAGTTTTCCTGATAACTTATCATTGCTTTATCACTTTTCCCAACACCTGAATCTGAATGTCAAAGGAATATGAGAAACACAAAGTAAATTCAATATTGCAGCTATTGCTACGACAGTATTGGCATCCGACTATTTAATTTGGCATTAGTTGACATGAACATAAAGTTTGTTTGGTATGAGATGGAACCAGAACTAAAATTCCTTGGGGAGAAATGATAGAGTCTAATATATTAGACGGATGGCATCCGTCCAATACAATCGTTTTCATATTTTTGAATTTCAAAAGACCGATCTGAACCGTTCAATATGTTCTCCATATTGAAAACTTAGAAAAAAAAACCAATTTTTACATTTTTTTTCAATTTTTTTTACTATTTTTTTGGTATTTTAGAAAATCGTTGATATTGGATGGTCCAAAACTTTCATATCATGAACATTAAGTAAGAAAATTCAAAAAATGTAAAAATTGGTTTCTTACAAGTTTCCAATATGAAGAACATATTGAACGGCTCGGATCGGTCGTTTGAAATTTAAAAAATGTGAAAACGATAGTATTGGATGGACCCATCCTTCCAATATATTGGACACTAGCATTTCTCTTCCTTAGGTGATAGGCATGGCAAAGCAAAAATTACCTTCCATTAAATAATACATCAAACCAACAAGCCAATCCATGTACTCTGGTTCCAACCGTGGCTGTGAAGTTTAGAGGTATATCAAGCTCATAAAGATCTTCTTCCTAACCAAAAGCCAAAAACAGTGCTTAAAAATAATATGCAAAACACATCATACAAATCATATGGACCAAATTTTACCTTCATACGAGTGAAATCAAGAGTATGGAATGTAGGCGGAGAGACCAATAACCTTGGATCAAAGGCATCCACAACAGGCTGCATGACATAGTCGGTAGTTTAAAATATTAAATAAACAAATATTTTGAGTCTTTAAACATAAGTCAGTTTCTCATGCTCATATCTAACAGCCAACAGTTAGAACAGGTAACTCACACAATAGACCAACTATCCTTAAGTTTCCTACCAAAACAATAATTCAAACTGTTTTAGAAGTCAGACCCCGGTATTTAGATTCGCTTACTGAGGTAAAAACGCTTAATTCAAATTGACGGCAATGGTAAAGCTGCTATAAGATGAACAAAAATGCCTTCTTGTTAGAATCTAATTGTCGGCTGTCATTTTGTAAATGCCGAAGGAACAAAGATTTTTATATATGAAGATAATTGAGTGTTCTTTGCAACTAAGTACTAGTGTAATTGGGGAAAAAAATAAAACAAATTAAGAATAAAAGAATGAAAACAAAGGATAGAAACACACTTGAGAAAAATATCCCTGAAAGGCTGATCCATGCAATGGAGTGAGATCAACACCAAAAAAATTCTGTTGCTGCCAGAATAAGGCCTGCATAGGAAATTGTAGAAATTTGGTGTTACCTCAATTTGTTTGGGACTAAAGGCTTTTGCTAGTGTTATCTCAATTAAGCTATAGCCACAAATCTGAGTTTTGATAAGCTAGCTTAAAATTTAGCAGGTATCATGCTGGTACGGCATGAGAATGATAAGTCACCAGATTTTTGGCCTTTCAATCTTGTTTGTCTTTTCTTTTCCTAAAGTTTTCCGTAACAAGATGACACAAAACTTTGCAAATGAATAAATGAAAAGGCAGTTTATTCACTACTTAACAGACATTTTGGTAGCATAAAACTATGCAAATGGATAAACAAAAGTTTACCTTATTTGCAACTTCAACATAAAGATATTCATCAGAGAAAGGAGCCATATGTATCCTGTTTAAAAAAGAAAATTTAATTGCTTATTTCCGGTGCAAAATAAAAAACCAAAAAAAAGGAACAGATGCAAACACATAAAACCATTGCCCAAAGAAATTAACAGTTTATCAATCACTGACTGGGACCATACATGCAGATCAATATCAACATATACATACTATAATAACAACTACTAAGTAATATGACCAAAAGGACCTCAGCTGGTAAAAGTACATCATTTGGGCTTCTGTGTGACTAACAAAAAATGGTAATAAGGAGGCACAGTAATACCAGTCCATACCAGAAGTGTTCAACTCCGTAAATTAGCTTATAACAGTGCTTAAATTTTGTAACCCAAATCATTGCAATAACCTATATTGTACCTTCCTAGTGTAGGAAACATTTTTCCACTGGGAGTAAGAAATCGATCTCTTGCTATTATATAAGACTCCAACATTCTTTCATTGACCAGCAAGGTTCCTATTAAGTTCAAAAGATGTATACTTTATATCAAACAAAAATAAAAGAGAACTTGGGAAGCAGAAATGTCATCGGTTCAACTCACATGACGAACAAAACAATGTTAGTATGGTACTAAATTATTTAGGAGGCAAGACCACATGCTCATATGCACATAAATGACAGAAAAATAGCGACAGCATTATTATATTGCAAACCAGGCAGGTCAAGATACACAGGTCAATTAAGGTTCATATACCTCTTGGCACGTACAGAGTTCTATTTCCTATCAGGGTAATACCATGAACTCTTTTCAAAACAGCACCACCTTTTTTCTTTGTTAGATCAAGAGAAATACTTGAAACTTGAAAGCAATAAGAGGGAATGAAGGGAAGCACACACCCATTGGCTCAGATATTAAAATATCTGCTTTCTCAGGCAATTCCACTTCCTCAACTTTCCCCTTGATGACCTTTCGTAAAGTTTGTCACAGACCCACAAATCATCAGCACAGATAAAAAAAAAAGTTGGACTAATAAGATATATCTGTAAATTTGTTTTTAAGCCATACTGTGATTCGCTGTCCCAGAGAAGGGTTTCCAGAAATTAGCTTCTGCGCATATTCTGCCATCTCAGAAGCCTCTACTGCATATACATGCTTTGCACCAGCCTGAACATAAGGCACATGAAGTAATTATAGTTTATAGACTAAGCATGAAAAAAAGGATAATATTATGACTAAAAGTTATTCAGTAAAATTTTTGGGCTTCAATTAGGGACATTATAAAACAACTTGCTAATGAAAAACCATCCTTTATTCCTTTCCCATTAAAAAAAAAATTAAACTTTTAATATTTTGGACTTAAATTGTATGTCAACAAGTTCTGATTTTCACGTAATTTCTAAACATGGTTTACTACCAAAATGACAAGAAAATAATACAAAAAATAGAAGCAACTTTAATTAAGTATCCTCACTAACTTTTGAAGGTAAATTATACAAATTAATTTGACTATACTACAAGACATGATGGATGGCACAACTCCAGTGTTGTGTTCCATAATGTGGGAAATTGTTAGGTGAGTTTCATAGGGTATCAAGCATCTGTTGTATACATATATATATCAATGTTCATCAACTAAAATGTAGAGTCTACCTGAGCAGCAAATAAAGAAAGAATACCACTACCAGCTCCAACATCAACCACAACCCGACCTTCAAAATCTAATTTGTTCTCTAGTACAGCGGCATAGTAAGTTCCTGAAAAGAATCAACAATGAGAATGATATGGTAAAACATTACTTTTCGAAGTACTCTCATAAACATATTAAAATAATATGCATCTTGAACTGACCTGTTCTAACAAAATCTTGCAGCATATTTTGCTGATGTAATAATTGTCCATAATAATGGAAGTACATCTTAGCTGAGGTGGCCTCTATTTTACTATCGAATTTGCTTTTAGAGGAAACTATCAACCCATTTTCCAATGATGCCCCTGCAAGAAAGAGTTCATAAATTAATTACTACATAATTAAGGTGGAAGGACAATGAATGTTTGTAGAAAAATTGCACACCATCTTTTGAACTCCTCCTGTTCTTCCATTCCTCGAGGGCTGCAGCAAACCCTTTGCTTTCATCCTTCGTCTTAAACCCGACCTTAAAGGCTTTTGAACATAACTTCTGAAAAAAGAAATTAAAACAATAAAAGAAAGGATATTTTTGAGAAACATCGAAGAAAAGCAGATGAACAAATTGATCAAGCAACTATAGTGCCAAAACAATCAGGGAAAGGGTTTCAGTCTGACAAACTTGTTAGTTTGATCAACCTATCAAATTAGAAGTGCCATTAACTGTCAAGTGTTCAAAACTGCAGAATTTATAACTAGGAAATGTACATTCACAACAAGCAACTAATTTGCTCTAAAATCTTACCTCGTCAGTAGCATTGCCTCCTGATTCTTCGCTTACACACAACAAGTCAACAGGACCTACTCTAAATACCTAAACAAATAAAATAAATAAAGCAAGTACTTTCACTGTCAAAATTTACATGCAACTGTGCAGCATATTGAAAAAGTACAATTTCCAAAACACTGACAGCAATACACCTCATCATCGCACTACAGATTAAACACCTACCGATCATATAAAATAATTATATCAGAAAGCAATAAACGTCAATTATCATAAAAGATCACAAAGAATTGTAGCTCAAAATGCTTATACCAAACTCTCCCTAGCTCAATTACAAACAAAACGACAGAACAACGCACAGTATACAGTACACATCACTACCTGAGTGGTTTCTAGATCGAGCTCGGCCAAAGGAGCCGCTGAGCCCGTTTGCACGAATCTCAACCGAGCCTGTCCCTTGCTATCGACGGAGAACACAGCCGCCGCCGGAGCAGCGGAGCATGAGGTGGCGAGATCGGAGAAAGTGACGGAAGGGAATTCGGTCGGAGCCTCCATTTCCGGAGAAGTAGGGTTTTAGGGTTTTGAGGAAGTAAGGAATTTTTAGTATTCTATTTTGGTTTTGTTTTGTTTTTTTTTATTTCGGAACGAAAGAGAGAATTTGTTCGAATGGAGCTGAGGTGAGGTGAGCAGCCGCCAAGGCCAGAGTAGAAAAGGTTTTCGTGTTCTGTGTTTGTGTTTGTGTCTCCTTTAATTTTCTTTGTTTTTTTTTTACAGTTACAGGCGTGGTGCTCTCATGATCGTTCCTCTCTCCGCAAATGGAGCTGAGCGACTGTGGGTCCCGTATGTCAGTGGCGTTCCTCCGGACCAAAATGGATCCTGACTAAAGGATTTGGAATGTTGTTACTTTGCTAGTGGGCTGGTGGGCTAGTGGGTGACATTGACAGTTTAATGATGAGTGTATAATCTGAGCCGTTGATCAGAACTGTAAGCTATTGAGAGAATTTGTTAACAATTTTATGACATAATAACTTTATTTGCTTAAGTTCCTTTTTTCAATCATAATAACGTCCGATCACTCGGATACTAAGCATCATATAGCCTTCTTAGTAAGAAGATAACAAAAAAACAAAAGGAATAAAAAATTCATTACTACACTTTTTTGCTATCTGATTTATGGCGATATGGTGCTCAGAATTTGTAAACAATTTTATTATATATATATAATATAGTAACTCTATATTTTTTATTTGCTTGTTCCTTTTTTCAATCATAATATTGTCCGATTTTTGCTGATATGTTGCTCAAAAGAAAACAAAAACAAGAAAGAAAAGAATTAATTATTACACGTTTTTGCTATCTGATTTATGGTGATCTGTTCTCAGTTATAGGCTTATGGCCCAAATCACAGCACGTTTTTGCTATTTGATTTATGGGCTGGACTTTTTTTGAACTTCAATGGGCCTAATAGGCTTCTAAGGTCAACCGTTTTTAGTGCATTCTTAGTGCATTATAAGAATGTTTATTGCCTAACCTTGAGATAATAACAATGTTTTCTTATGTCCCTAAAAAAAATAACAATGTTTATTGCCTAACCTTGAGATAATAACAATGTTTTCCCTAAAAAAAATAACAATGTTTTCTTAGCTATTTAGTGATAAGCACGAAATAGTGTTAACTGGAAGTAATTTATTCGTCAAACCAGCCTATCATAAAATGAGAACGATTCAAATATCTTTACTATTTCTTTAATTTTAAAAAATTATTAACATTAAATTTAAAAATGTAAATCTTAAAATAAATTGTTAGACCCTGGACAGGCGGTGGAAACTACCAAGCTGGAGTAGTGCTGTCAACATTAAAATAACTTCATTGAGAAAAGTTGAACTGTTGTCAACATTAAAAGAAAAACAGAAAAGAATGTCGCCATAAAAAAAAAGAGACCACTGATTTTCCCATAAAAAAATGCAATGAACTGCAAAAAGAAAGAAAGCTTTTCAATTCTCCTTGCATGCCATTCGTTGTCGCATAAGCACCACTACTGCTGCTGCCAAATCTATAAATTCTTCGTTGCATCAAAAACAAAAAGGAAAAAAAATTCAAGATTACAAAACGACAAATTCTAGACTAAAGCTACAAGAGGAAGAGATCCTGTGAACTCTGAAGCACAAGCAATTAATTGGCAATAAATGCGATATCTTTGATTAATCCTCATTTCTACCAAGGATGTTATTATATGAATAAATTTCAAATTTAACAAATTAATGAGTATTCCGCCCCCCCCCCCCCCCCCCCCCCCCTCTTTCTAGATTATTTTTTCCTATTTCCCGAGCGTGCACTTCTTCCTAGATTTCATTGGAAATGCGTGCTTTACGTGGGTATTGGATCCCTAGAATCCGAATGCAAACTAACAATAATTTAATTAATATGTCTCATATCTCGAGCATAGCTGTAATTCCCAATACCCTTCAACTCTTTCATTAATTACAGTCCAGGTTTGAAAAAATCTTATTAATTGTAGAACTGTTAATTGGAAACTTGGGTATGTTTGAATGAGTGAAGAATAATCGTTAATTTGGATTGTCGATTATTTTTCAAATCAAATTTAATTTGTTTGTCGAATATCAGGAGTTAGAATAGTACTATGCTAATTCTAGCTATTCATTGAAATCCATTTCATCATATATCATATCTGTGTAAGGGAAAGGACTAGAACGAGAAAGAAAGAGTGTAAGGGTCCGCTCCAAAGGGGGGATTCGGAACGAAGGAAAAGGAGGAAGAGATCGATTACTCGCTCCAGAAGGAGAGAATCGACGGAAACGAAAGATAATAGAGAGACAGAGAGAGGGAGATATAGGTTACTTCCAAAATCGGAGTGTACCGAGTCCCTTCCCTTCCGCTCCGAGTCCGGAGCGGACCCTAAGAGTGCAAAATTTCACTTTTCGTTTGACTTATCTTTCCATTCTATACCTAAAATATAAATAGCTATTAGCATATAGATAGGCAAAGCTAAACAATATATATATTAATGAAACTCAAATATAATAATTTAGTTGTTTATTTGATGCAATGAATATTGCGCTAATAATATAAATTTGTTAGATAAGATTAAAGAAACTAATTATTTCACATTTTCAAAGGGTTCATGTATAATTTTTCATAAAAAAATCATTGAAAAGCAAAAAATAACTAAATAATCGTATATGATTATGAAAAAAGGTGAGGACAAAATATTATTTATTGAACTCAGTTAGATATGAGTTTGTATAATGGAACCAAATTGCACCTAAGTGAAGAATAAGTCTTCTAGCAGCGTTCAGACTACATTTTTTTCTCAATATTAGGTACAACAAAAGTCAAATGCGGTGATTTGAATACCTTACCTGCTCCTGTTAAAACTGAAATTTAAATTAACAAATAGAAATACACTGTACCCAAACTTGAAAATATAGTCCAACCGACATGGGAAGTTGGAAAGATCTTTCTCCTTTAATCGATCGATCAAATGTGAAAAAGCATTAATAATAAAATGAAGAGATAATTCTGTTCATCTGATCAGAGAAAGAAGTTACTTATAGATTGAGAATAGCACAACCACATCAAATGTATATAAGAAGCAAACTTTAGTTTTAGATACAAGAAATAGACCTTTTACCATTCAGCAATAGAACGCACCAAATCCTCGTCATAACAACAAAATAAGCTCACTTTATTCTCACAAAAATATGTAACATAGATTCCTTTTGCATATATACCCTCATAAAACACCGAATTTGCAAATGTGCCCCCAAAGCGAGATGCTTTGGTAACACAAGAAAACACTCTGAACAAGATAGAACAATTAAGTGATGGTTAATGGTTTCTTCGTTCAACTCTTTTGAATTCATGCAAACTCAATATTTTACGAGATATGCACACAAAAAGAACCAAACAATTAATACAACTCTAAATAAACCTTGTATACTTCACTGTTTAGTTGCGGCACTGAGTGATGGCGCTGCAACTACGGGAATAGGGGTTGGCCGATGCGCCCGGTTGGCAGTTGTAGTAAGAGGCGCCTCGTTGGGAGCAAGGGACGCTGTCGGCTTGCAACGCACCATAGCTGATGTATCCCGAAGTGTCTAGAAAGCGTCGGGGGATGCCACCAAACTCCAACTCAGCATCATCTCCTAGACGTCGCTGACCTGTTTTGACCCAGTCGAAGTCGCCGGCTGACACAGAGATGGCAAATGCTAGGAGGAGGAGAACACAAATGGTGGTCTGGGTTGAGGTAGTCATACTTTAAATTAAGATTGGCTTTTCCACTTCTACAGAGATGAATTAATTGGGTGTTGCAAGTTTTAGAGGGGTTTATAGAGAAGAGGTGTCAAGATAGAAAGATCAGTTAGAGGGAGGTCGTTTGATTTTAAAATGGAAATGGGTGTTTAGAGGTTGGAGGGGAAATTAAGGTGGTTTGCTTATAGAAAAATTCAAAGATTATATAATTGTCATGTTGACTTTGAAATTTTGAATACGTTAGTTGGCAAAAAAAAAAAAAATATATATATATATATATATATATATATATATAGAGGAGCACGAATAACCCTGCATTTTGTTCTTTCTTATTTTTGAGTTATGACATTGATAACTTTTCCGATTTTAATAGTTGCTTTTCCAAATATTTGTCTCAATTCAACCTATAAAATGAGCGGTAATGGAACAAAAAATGAGCCCTGAATATTTATAGGATTATAACAATTAGCAACAGCTTAACTCAACTTTAATTACGATCAACAAAAAAAATATTTTAAATTGTATAGATATATTGTTAGCCATATAGCATGTATCTATTTTTGTACAATTTGAATGTCATTTATTATTAATCAGATGTACAACAAATTTGAAATAATGCTGTAAATTTCAAATTAATTATATGAACGATGGAAAACTTATGTCATTTTTTTTTTCATTTTCCAGATATTATAATTTATTATTACAATTGTTAGAATTACCAAGTTAATTTATTGTTATATATAAGGTCATCCCAAAATATACCAAATATTTATTATACATGTATTAAAGTTTTTATTTTTACTTTGAATGGTGGACCATATAACTTACTTTATAATACTGTATTTGCTCCCAAATAATAATTTATTTTATTAAAAGTTGGTGAGGAATGTTGTTTCAATTGGTGACCTAAAGAAAATATTAATAAGCATTAGCGAATTATTTTTTTGGTCCCATTTGACTTATTAAATCTAAATTCCACATATAGAAACGATCGTATAAAAAAAAAACATGTATACATACAACTGAAAATAAATAAGATAAAAAGAGAGAGACGAACTTATAAATGAAGTTCGGATAAGTCATGTTTGGCTGCTAATTACATAACAATTATTTAGGCTTATTATTTCCATAGTATGTCCTTTAGACCAATTGATATATACAATTTTCATTTGCTGTGTCCCGCTCATCATTTTTGTAAGCAAGGACCTAGTAAGTTTTTGATAAATCGTAAGTTAATTGAAACTAAAGAAACCTTTAATATAAAATGACCGTATATTATTATGACAGCTTAAAAATTTTAAACAGCTAATTATAAAAAATATTTAAAACTCACAGTACAACAGGATAATGTGTATATGATTATGAACCAACAAATATTCTACAAGGTTACAAAGCCACATCAATAGTTTGGACTCTGTTTATTTGAATAATTACTTTTATCTTTGAGGGTTTTCTGCGAAACCTTCTATGATCTATTGATTAAGTCGTTTTCTACATAAATCAATAGAGATAAAGACAACTCTTCTTCCTTTATTGAAGTCATATATACTTTGTACGTCATTTTCCTTTCAATGATTATTCAATTAATCAAAAACTTATTCAAGAAAACTAGAGAAGTATGATCTAGGTTAAAACCAGGGTCAAATAAAAATCTTATTTACCTGACTAGTTGTTCGACTAAAGCTAAGGTGTCGGACCCACAGAGATGGTGATGAATACTAATCTTATTTGTTTGCTAAAGATAGAAGATAAAAATGTCAAAAGAAATTTGTGCAAGAAAATGAAGTTTATTTTGTTTTTATTTTCTAAATGATGAAGAGATGAAATTTAATCTAAACAATTTAAATAAATATTTTTTGGAGTGTTTTGGAAGTTTAAAACATGCAATTAAAGTTGCCTTAGGGTTCGATTTTACTCAGGATTGATCACAGGGTCGTGAATCATTGCACTGTTGTGTTCTGACTCACCAATTCGGTCCGTATTGTGTCCAATTCAGTTCGAATTTCACTGTGTAAACGCTACGTTCTACTTGTTTGTTTGACTAGCATAAGATGCCCTCATATGTGGGCAAATAAAAAAATAAAATAATGTTAGACAATAAAAATATGTTTCTTAATTTACCATCGATACAAATTGATATGTTATTCAATTGTTTCTATATTAGATGGAAAACCAATCAAATCCAAAGAAAATTTTTTCCTTCTGTGCAGCAATTAAAAACCGAGATAATTCTTTCCTTGTGTGCGCATAGAGATGTGTTGAGACAGATCTAACCATACATTTACAGATCAACGGTATAAAAATTATTAATAAAAATTATTGCGACCTTTCTCTAGGTGCATTTATAAGTAGTAGAGATTAGTTCGTACTAAAGGTCCATCTAACCAGACCTAAACTCCCTAGTCCTCTGTTGTCGCCTATTGGACACGGTATTTGGTATAGAACCTAGTGTTAACCCTCATCAAGTGTATTGTACCTCAACTTTCGTAATTTTAGTAGAATTACTTGAGTTTACTTGTTGTTTTCCGCGAGACATCTATTATAAACTGTCGTTCTAATAGAAACCTTCACCTTTCAGTTACAAGTTGATTGACTTTCGTATTTTAACCTATCTCGAATTACCTATGCAAGTTTTAATTATTCATTTATGTTTTAGTCCTAACAAGATGTGGTCATTCATCCATTAAGAAACACAATACAATAATCAATTCTAAACATAAGCATAACATATAAAACTCCAACAAGTAAATAGCATAACTAATCACAAACGAGTATCACATAGCGAACCAAATTCTAAGCTACATTTACCCCTAAGACAACAAACATTTAGCCTAACATGCTAATAAAACAAACTACAAAATACAAATAAGTAAGATACAAACTCCATCCGATAAAATATCAAGAGAAAGGAAGAAATAAACTGAGAATTCCTTCAAACTCGAAATACCGAACGTCCAGAGCCATGGTTGGATTGAATCCATTGCCGTCACGTCTAGAATCTCTCCAAAGTCGCTGCCATGGTCGAATGTTGTTGGAAAAGTGAAAATTCCACGTCTTTCGGCGCGAGAACCGTGGTAGGAGATGCATGAATGATGGCTAGAGGAAGAAGAAGTGTTTCCCAAGAAAGGTGCGCCTATATATAATGTATCCTCCTTTTCCTTCTGTCTCTGGACGTCCTAGAGGTGTTTCCTAACTTGCAAAACCGATTTAGAAGCATTTCCATAAGAGAAAACACATTTCCAATCATGACAGAACTTTCTTTGTATGGAATACGGACCGAATTCATGCCAATTTGGACCGTATTGAGACATCAGAAGCTGTTGAGGTGAAAGATCATGTGGTTGTGCATTTTGTGGTTGCATCCGGTCGAGTCGGGGTCTGGCCTAAGCTAGGAATGAGTCGTGTAGCCATCTAAGTCGTCTATTTCATGCTGGTTTCTTCTAATTCCTATAAAACAATATATAAAAGACGGTAATACCAAATTCTAGCAAACAAACACAAAAGTATAATAAATTTAAGATCTTAGTCATAATTTTGATGTAAAGTATGGCCAAAATAACTATATAAAGGTAAGATATCAAAGTATTTAATTGATACTGGGCTGTTTTGCTTGAATCAGGTGCGGGGAACGTGTGCCCCTTTAACCGAGAAATGCCGTTACTATAAAGTGGATGAAACGAGTAGAATGCAAGACATTTGTTCAATTTTATTTTATTTTTTAGTACTCCAGCTTGCATTTTATACACTTATTTCTTTTCTTTTTTTTTTTAGATAAGATTGACAAAGGCTGCAGCTTGTTTTTTTTTTTTTATATATATATTGAACTTAAATTATGTTATGAACGGGCAAACCCTTGGAAGTCTTATAATTTGTTAATGGGAGGTCCCCTGTCTATATGAATCATACAATATGAAATAAGTCAAAGGGTGCGGATTGTTTGATAATGAAATCAATGAATAATTTTGAAAATCCTCAGAAAATCCGACATTTAGAATATAATATATTCTATAAATATCATGGACGTACACAAAAATGGTGAAATTTTGATACAAGTAATATATTGCAACAAATTATTCGAATTTTGTTGAAGTCCAGGATTACAGATTTGCGATGAAATTTGCCCACGGGCTCATTACCAAAAAAAAAAGAAAAAAAGTGATGAAATACCAAATAATATAAAATTGCATAAAATCTTACGCACAACCAATCCAAACAACAATACTATATTCCTGAATTTAAAATTTTAAATATAACTTAAATTTTTAATATTTGTCAAATTAATAAGGTAACTATTGTCAATGAATCTCATTAACAGTGTGTTAATTACAATGGTTATTTCGACCAAAAATTTCATATATGTGCCGACTTAATGTACATAGAAAAATTAGAAGATGATTTTGGCGTCTTTCATGCATATTTATCAGAAAATTAAGCTTTCAAAAGCTCTACTGTACTTCAACAACAGATGTGGCAATCACCAACGCAAGTCTTACATATATAAACGAAAAATCACCGAATAATCTTGTACAATATTGCGTCATAAGCACATACATCAGCTAAATTTCCCAATGAGAGGTTTTTAATAGTCAATGAGATATTTTTCTTACAAAT
This sequence comes from Rhynchospora tenuis, assembly GCA_027725995.1. Taxonomy (NCBI): domain Eukaryota; kingdom Viridiplantae; phylum Streptophyta; class Magnoliopsida; order Poales; family Cyperaceae; genus Rhynchospora; species Rhynchospora tenuis. The sequence goes on from CM050888.1 coordinate 54,746,466, forward strand.
TATCCAGAATGTAAGGCAAAGAGACAGATTTTATGGGAAAAAAGAAACACCCAACAGCTGAACTTTTTCATTGAAAAAAAAAAATTCAATCACCCTCCAAATGTCCAAATTAGTTTAAGACTGATATAAGAACTCAAAACTTAAATAACTTTACATGTGATGATGTGAAACAAAACAGAAATTAATTAGTCTTACAAAGATGACACAAATAAAAGTTGCCGCCAACCAAACGAATTTTCTATGGGCATTTAGGGCATTGCAAGAACTCTAAGTCCTTCAATTTCATCTCATATATATTATAAGCCTCAAGATAATTCAAACAAATAGGTACACTTATACATTTTTCAAACACAAACTAATTGATGTACAACAAACCAAAATGCCAAAAAATGTAATTTTGTTTGTTTCAGACCGTTTAGTTTCGGCACTGGGTGATCGCAGAGCAACTGCGTGTGTATGGGTTGGCAGGACTGGAAGGATGGCAGTTGTAATAAGAGGCCCCGGTGATATCGCACGGCACGTTATCTGCCTTCAATGCACCATAGCCGATGGATTTAGGTGGTGAATCGGTTGCAGTTGCATTGGGATCGGTGGCAGTGTTGGTGCTGTTGGTGTCATCCAAACGCCGCATTACAACGACTCCCGGGATATCGCCGGCTGAGGTGACGACAATGGTGGCAAGGATGAATAGAAGCAAAAGAGTGTTGTTGCTTGAAGAAGCCATGGATTGTTTAGATTATAATCAGTTGTTTCTTGTTTTTATATATGGAGGGATATAGAGGATTTAAATGTACGAATGCAAATAAAATAACTAGCAGATTCAGTTTTGGGCAGAGAGAAATTAATTAGGAATCACTTATGAAATCAGGATATTGTGTTGCTCATTGCACGACTTGAAGTATGCCCGCCACGTAGTTTTGAACAGAAATCCGGGAATATTTCAGATCACGACTTCTAGAAAATATTTTTAAGTTTCATTTCCCCCTTAATATTTAATTCTTTTCCTATTGTATTATTATTATTTTATTATTATTGGGTTGTAAACTAAAACTCATAATTTATTTATTTAATTTGAAATTGTAATAATAATAAAATAAAAGAAAAAAGAGCGCACGACCACAAATGGCCAATAAATATCAAAATGCTGCTTTTGTCGTAGGGTAATATTCTGACATCACAAAATCAAATTTAATAATTAATTTTGATACATTTATTGTACAAGGCTCCACAAAAATTTTGTATTTTTACTTTTTAGAGTTCATTGTATCTTATACCAAGATGATGACAAGATAATAGCATAAAATTAATATGTCGTATTTACTATATTTCTTTTTAACTAGTTGATCTTATACAAAATGAGCTCCGTAAATATATTGTACGTGAAACGATCTCTCATAAAAAAATAAAACAAACATAATAGCTTGGATTCTGAGTACGAATTTTCTATTTTACAAAAACTAGCAAACTGTAACCACTCAATGGGTGGGTAAATTATAAATTAGAATATTTAATATAAATGTTCTATTTCCAAAATGAATTTTTTTTTGGGAAATTCTATCATGAGAAGCATTTTTGAATCGGGCCTTCATCTCAACTGTTCATTTTCAAGAAATATTGATTCATTAGCACTCATGGATGGTTGCAATCAAAGCTCGATTCACAAATTAGTTCTCATGGCAGAATTTCTCAATTTTTTTTATTATTTTAATAAAAAATTTTCATATGTACTATTGTGTTCTCTTTCCAAACACAGTGCATAACTAATCATGCAATAAATTTCTTTTCTATTTTGATGAGAGCACAACCAATCCAACATAGATTTTTTTATATTAAAAGTGAAGAGTTGTTAAATTAATATCAATCATTACCATCCAGCCATTGATTTACATGATCAGTGATTAATATTGCATAAAGTAAACAAATTGTTTACACCCTTGCTTAACTTTTTTTTAGCCTTTGCATGTGTGCTTTTATAAGTAGTAGAGATAATATAACATTGTGTGACGCTAAAATTTTATGGTAATGGTATCCTCTTTTTCAATAGTCCGTAATTATTTTTTTAATGCTAATACCTTATTAATAGATCTACAAGCACAACTTACCTTGTTTTTACGTTGATTTTCGGATTAAAGTTTTTTTTTTCAGGCTCTTGAACATAGTTTGTGGAGTATTTTCAGGTTGTAAATCTAGGTACCAGCAACAACTTAATTTATTTTTTTTTACTAAAAATCAATTTTTTTCACCGAACAAGACTGATTTGACATTGATTGCTACTAGCTCTTGGTCTAGTGACAAAGATCAATGTTCATTGCATGAAAAGCCGCAGGTTCGAAATATCGACTTTGAAATTTTTTTTTCCTTTTATAAATACTTGATTAAAAAATAGGTTGGAAACCTTGACATTCAATTTATCTAAAAAAAAACATCGATCTCTATAACTGTCGAAAAAAGCGCGAAATATGGATTAATGGATTAAAAAAATCTTATATGGAGTAAATTGTTGGAAAACATCTGGGAACAAAATTTTGATTGTCATTATTTTAGTTCTTATGCAATTTTACTTTGTTTTTATTTTAGAGAGCCGGCTTTAAAATAAGAGGATAGAACGTGAGCCGCACAACCGAGAAATTCAGTAAAAGAGTTAAATGCAAGGCACCATGTCAGCTTTGATTTTGGGTCCAACTAGCTTTAATTTTATTTTAATTTTAGCTTTTCTTTTTAGTAAAGGTACACCTAAGGTTGAATGAGAGTAAGACAGCTTTCAAAACCACTTATTTGATTTCAAAATCAAATCTGTGTCTGCATTTGGTCTATTCAATACCAAATTACCAATCGATGCGTGTTGGCCTTCTTTCCAGCGATGAATTCAAAAAATGTGGTTCAACAGACCACCGCGTATGCATATCAGCGTATCTATGTTTGGTTACACAAAGAAGCATGAAAATAGAAAAGGGAAATGGCAGTGGGAGATTATTTATGGAAATGTTTCGTTACATGTGTATTTATGGAAAGATAAAACAAACTCGATCGCTTTCTATGTTTAATTTTTGTTTGATTGTGTCTCCTCTCTTTTTCCTCTGCACTCTTGTCCACTCTTGGGCAACTAAACACAATCTTAAATTGTATGTATGTGATTATATATAGTAGTTTAAGTTTTTTTTAATATCTTATAATTAATTTATTAGATGTATAATATTAAAAAAACTCTTATGATTAATAAATTATAAGATTATAGTAGTGTTTTGTTATAATTTTTTTATTTTTGGTTAAAATTTTCTTGGAATTTTTTCGTATAACATAAATTTGTGTCTACTGTCTGCATTGTGTTCATGCAATATGCAGAGACCAATTGCATGTATATTAAAGATAAGGATTCATCAAATATCACAATCTATTTTTTTTAAACTATATTAAAATTTATATTTCAAATTAATATTGAACGGTTTCGATTTCACGAGAGATGCTTTAGCCTTAAATTTTATAACTTTTTAGTTTATTTAATACTTTTAATAAGAGGTATAAAATATATTAGAATAATCTATCACAGTTAATAAAATTAATTTATTTTTTGTGACATCTTTATCAAGTATAACATGAACTAAAGAAAATTATAATTTTTAATAATAATACTTCTCTCGTGAAATTGCTGAAAGCATCAATCTGAATTTGACTTTTAAATATTAAATTTTGTATATAAACAAAAAAGAAGAAAATGTTGTGGCACCCAAAACCCCTCACATTGAAAACCGCATATAATCATTGGTTGAGAGATCCAAATAGTTTGTGTAAACTGAGGGGAGTTCTAGCTTATATTTATTTCTACCTTGTACTTCATGCAAATGTTTTTGACATGTACATTTATTATAATGTTCATATTTGAGACTCAGCTGCAAGTGAGGTATTCATTAATATGGATGGTACATATTACTATATTAGTTCGCTTAAATTTTAAATAAAATTTTTGGTCTTCTATATAAAGGCGGTACAGTTCAATTTCTGAAGCTATATATTATTCTAATTGGTATATTTTATTTCGATGCACAACTTCAATATATAATTTTTTTTTTCAATTTATAATGTAAATCATAAATACCAAATAAAATAAATGATAAAAAACGAATGTATGTCGAATTATCCTTAATTGATACATTCATCGCTGGTCTTCTAAGCTGTGCACGGACAAACTATGTCTAGAAACAAATAAACATTAAATAAACACAAAGTTTGAACTTATCCAGGGAAGGTTTTTTTTTGCCCGGTTAGTTAATCCGGTATCATCTCATTTTCGCCGATGATGTAGTATCATCATTGGGATATATAAAATTACAGTTGTGCACCTAATGGTCAGTAGCTTTATTAGACTCGGAAGCTCGCACCCAACAAATAATATTTTATATCATATCTAATTAATTATTGCAACACAAAGTCAAGAATAGGGTGGTTCTTCTGTCATTTATTTCAGTTGCCCGCTCATTCATCCAACAGCATAGCTAGCAAGAAGCCACAAACGCCTGCATCTCACCAGTCTCATTCAACAATATCACATACTATTATATTTAATTTATCTTTCATTTTTTTTTCATCACGTGATATATCCTTTTGAAAAACTTTTATGATGTTATTCTTAGTCCAATGTTTTCCTTTTCCCTCGAATTTTGACGTCGGTTTCTACAGTCAATATGAATATATAATATTAAATAAGTATACTAAAAATCTACATATGAACACTATCACATATTAAGCTGAAGCATCATTCATAATCATTTTTTAATCATGAGTGTCTTTTTCTATGTCTAAGCAAGTCTCAAACCTTTCAATATTTTGTACAACGTTTTTTTCCAAAATCATTGATTGGAAATTAAGTACGAGAAACAAGAAACTGCGATTTAGTCGGCGATGCCGATAATTCTTAACTTCCCTAGTGAAGAATGGCTTCAGCCTTCATATCTTTGACCAATTCTAACAAAATAAAAAATAAACGGTCACGATTTACTTGTGGGAGGATGCACCGGTGTAGATCTACAGAGGATAAAAATCCGGCACCGGAGGGCCAATGCAGGTTTACAATATATTAGCTAACATTGGAATATTTCCTAGACAGTCGCTATCTCGTATTTTTTTCTTAATTAAAGCTAATAATAGAATATGATTTTGACAATTATTTGGAAAAATGATAACATAGGTATAACACATAACATCAACACGAAAAAAAAAAAATGTTTCAGTTAACTTGCTAGATACAATCAAGTGCCCTGAAATTTGATAGCCTCTCCTTAACTAAAAAGGGAAAAGGAGAAAAGATGTAAGGGTTGTTCGGTCAATTTGAGACTCAGTCCACCTTCAAAAAGTGTTCAGGCCGACACGTCACCATCAGTGGGTCCAGGTATATTACCTGATACCAGCTGTGGCAACGACCACACATCCATCCTTTGCTCGGAAGTATTCAAAATTAAATAAATAGAAAACAAATCAAGAGGGGCAACTGCGCTAATGCGTTAACGTAAATTATTGAAAAAGAAATGGTTAAAGCTGTTATTAGTGAAATAGAAAAGCTAATAACGAAACAGAAGGTTGCAAAATGCTCTGTAGCACAAAAGTACAAAACAACACAAGCCCAAAAGGCATGCTTGGCATGAAAATCTACAGCAACAAACCGGAATTGAACTAAACCAGTGCATAAGAAGACGTGTTCAGTAAAAAAAAAAAAAAGTGTAGATATATCTTACATTACCACAGGTTCCTACGTACTAAATGTTTTTTGTTAGTCTCGCTATAATGTACAATCATGCAAATTTATAACTGCATATTTGACCAACTTAACGGCTTAGTTTACTTTTGAGCATATATTCTTTGGGTCTCAACTCACAACAAAAACACTGAAAAGAGCTCTTTCCTGAGAAAAACAAGGATGGAGAAGCAAATAGTTAGTTATAATCTGGAGTTGATTGTACGAATAATTCCTCATCATCTTCATCCCCGTCATCATCCTCGGGTCCCACCCAATTACTTGGATGATGTTGCGAATGCTGGTTGCGTCCAAATTCTGTATCTAATAGAAGGGGGAAGAGGAGGGAGAGAGGAGAAAAGCGAATTGTAGGAATAAAACAAATATTCAATACTTTAGGTTTATTTTACTCTGCAATAGATAAAACCTTCTGGAAATAAGAAATAAAACAATGTTTAGTCATAGTTGCTGGCAGAACTCAATTCTTCTCATCTTTATAATGTATAGGCCAACTGTTCTCATCTTTATAATGTATTGGTCAATTGGTAAGGGTACATCTTGTTAATATTGAAAATTCTGCCCTTCGCTCTTCTCAGCTCTTTTTTCCTGAGCTTGAACTGATGATATCAAGCCAAGTCATTTTAGACAATTTCCAAGGCAATATAAAGATCATGATGCTATCTAGTAAGTTAAGAGAAGGCGGCCAAGGGTGATATGATCTTAATTCTGTGAATTACCGTTGGTTTGACAGTTGCTGTTATTTGCTGATAACTGAAAAAAATCTTGGTTTTACCAGCATGAGAAATGCTGAATCTAATTTGCCAAACTTAATTGTATAAATCAAACCTTGTGGCTCAACTGCCTGATCTGTTTCCACCCTTTGTGGTCTGTCAAATATCTGTAAAGGAAATCATCTCTTTTTAAAATTTAGGCAAATCCTTTCTTTATGGCAAATAATAGGACCTAGTGCTTTATTAATGAAATATAGAAAGTGCAGCAACTTTAAGGATACATATTGTCTGCATTTTGCAGGCCTGTAGTCTTGCGTTGAGCATTCACATTAAGATTTTGAGTGAAATCTTGTGCAGAATTAATAGGGTTTCTCTGCTGCTCCTGTTGGACCACATTTTCTCTACTATTTTGAGAGTTTCTTGCAGCAGTACCTGTATAAAAAGGGGAGAGGAAAATAACCAACTTAAAGAGCCCAGAAAAAGTACCATTGCATCAGTACAGTATGGTATGGCACTAAGATAGACTGCCATCTACGTTGACCAGTATATTACAATCTGATGATGCAAAAAACAAAGTGCTGTTTATCTGACGGATGATGGTGCTAATTAGCACCACTAAACCTGATTGGTAAAATTGTCCCTCTATTATAAATGAATAGGACCAGAAATCAAAATATTACTGGAAGGCCAAAGTAAAATTCAAGGCACTGTAAAGTCTGTAATAGGCCCAGAGACTGCCAATCAGATATTCAATCAACACTGGTTTGAAAAACATACCAGTAAGATCTGACCAGATCTTAGTATGTGCAGAGGCATTCTCAGTTCCTGTAGGTGTATGAGCTGGCTCACCAGGCTCCTTCTGCCGGGCTCGAGCAGCCCCATCTGTTGGTGAAACGTGCTGATCCCTCTTAATTCCTTCGACGAGTTGTGAAACTAGCATAGTGGCAAGAACAAGATTTGCATCAAAATCTGAACTTGAACCATCATCTAGTCCAAATCGAGGTGCCAAGAGTACTGGTCTGGCAAGATTGGAAAAAGTTCATATTTTGGGTAAGTTGAACATCATCTTTATACACCAGCAAGAGCTTGAAGTATCTTGAATTCTCTTGCACAAATAGAATATAATACTAAATATGAGAAATTGAATGCTTCTAGAACAAAACTAACTCGCCAGCTTTCTCAAAAAATAGATGAATATCAACCTCGCATCCTTCACAAAATGCCAAGAAAGCCTGTTCAAAAAAATGCAAAAGATACAGAAGAAAATTTAAGTTTGAAACAAATTAAAATAATTTTTCTTGAAGTTGGTTGACGATAGCCAAACCAACTAATTTTATTAAAAATAAGAAAAATATTAGAAAGTCTACAATATTACAAACTCAGAAACAATAACTTTGAAAGCCAAGAGCTAGTAGCAACTGACAATCTAAAATGAAACAAATAAAATAGTTTCTGTGGAGTGCTCATGTTCCAATTTGTGTTATTTTCAAATAATGGACAAGTCCCAGTTAATGCTGCTATCAGGAATTATTTAAAATAAAGAAAATGCAAGAGACTTCTCTAAATTGAATTGTTTGACTACATAATGATAGGACAAACTTGCTATAACAATGCAATGCTTATTTACCAACTTAATACAAACTTTGGTCAGAAAAACATAAGGATGGTTCTTTAGAACAATCCCTCTTTTAACTTGTTTGAAAAGAAAGTCCATAGACAATACTAGAGGACAGAATCTTCAAAGAAATACTTTTTGTAATATAAATGTCAAACTAAATACTTAAACTAGATGATCACAGCCTCACAACCATCAACCCCCACCCTCTACCCCCAAGTGGAACCAAAGAGAAGAAGAAAGAAAAATGAAAAGAACAAGAATGCAGAGGTGAATATAATAACAACTAGCCTGTACTCTGTAGTATCCAGTGGCGGAGGCAGTAGGGGTGCAGGGGTGGGCTGTTGCACCCCCTGTGATTTCAATTTTTCCTATATTAGTAGTGCTAATTTTGATAATATTATATATATATTAACTAATTTGCCCCCCTAAACATTTAAAATTGCAATTTTGACCCCCCTAATATTAATTCCTGGCTCCGCCACTGGTAGTATCATATGTAGTAGCCCACTAGTACCGCATATACATAATAGACTAATAGTATAAGATGCTCTAGGCCCCTAACCTTGATTTCTTTGACCCCAAAAGTGACATCAACAGGATTTCCTGTATGTGAATATTGCAGAAACTCCTCTACAGGGTCTATCCACAGCTGTGTGTGCAATTTAGCATCATTATTATCTGTCATAAAAGAAGTTACATTAAAAATGCCCTAATTATTTGAAAATACTTAGAAGAAATATGAATAAAAAAAAAAAAATTGAAACTAAGTTTTTGTTTGCATGGGATAAAGCATCTGCTCAAGGCATTACTTAATTTTAACTTAAAGACTTTGACAACAAACCCAGTGAGCCACTAAATCCAATTTTGTAGAGTCAGATGCCATACCATACTGAGTTACCTCTTAAGTACTGCTCGTAATCAAGAATGCATGCAATACTAGCTCATGCTAAATTGCAGAGGCAATTGTGAGCACATCACATGACATACTTATCAGTATATGTACCAGCACAAGCTGACAGTTACCAAACTGTCCTGGCATATGTGACAAATGACATGCAATATCAAACCACGTCCATCATCTCAGATTGACAGGTTGAAATTTGCTAGCTCAAGTTAGATATTTTAATAGGAGGAAGAAAGAGAACCTTCAGCAGGATCAATATAACTACGAAGCTCCACGGCCTTACCACCAATATCACCAATCACATCTGAGGGCCCGTTTGCTGGTTCTGTGGCAATAATAGTGATTTCATGTAGTGAAGACTGAAAATTGGAGAGAAGGCGAGAGAGATCCTTTGGACGGACCACCAGACTGCTTGGGAAGTTTGACCGGTCTAGTGACAAACGCTGAATCTCAGGTTCAGAATTGCAGGTGATCCAGTATGTCTTCTTCAGACCTGTGCATTTGTACCCATGGAGATTTAATGCTTTTCCTTTATATTTTTTGTTTTTTTTTTCTGGGTGCGTATGCTAACAGGAAGTAAAATAATCATGAAGATGGAGACTTCTGTGCAAATTTACAAAACAAGCTCCAGTATGTTACCATGTCTGATATACCATAAAAAAAATTTCATGTAACCGATAAATAATAACTGTTTGGTTTTTTACACAAACATAAACTGTTGATATCAATTTTAAGTCAAAATTATAATCAAGTTGTTACTGATTTTTCTCATACCAGAGCAATGAAAAAAAATGATGACAGCTAAGCTACTAGAGTGGAATAGAAGACATTTAAATTTGTTTAATTAATTTTAGTTTGCTTGGGCTTACATTAAAGGAGTACTACAATTAATAAAAACAAGTTGTCAACAGTCAATAAAAAGGACAATATTCCTTTTCCATCACCCTGATCTGGTGGTGCTATCAATTCTGAATATAATTGCTATAGTTGAATTAGGAGAAATATATCTACCAGCTCGCAAAAGTATGCACCAAAAAAATTAACTTGAAATTGGAAAGAAGAAAATAACAGTTGATCACCATGGAGACAATGGAGAGAGAACTGAATCTTGGCCGCCTCTGAAGATGGTAGGGTGACAGTTAGACTATCGACTGATGCAGCCGGGGTGCGAAGCACAGATAACACTGCCTTAAGCAAAACACTACATTGCAGAGGATCAGGAGAAGAATCTGAAGAACCAGATGAAGAGGAAACTGTGAATGTATCGAAGAAAGCTGGGGTGAAAGAAATCGACTGGTATGCTGATCTTGATGCGTTCAATGTGTGCAGCTCCAACTGCACAAAGAAGAGTGTGTATGAGATTCTGATACTAGAATATATCTGGAGATATATTCATTTTTTTTTTTTTTTTTTTTTGAAATATTTTCTGGTGGAGACCAATTGTGTCAAGCACAGGACAGATATAGTGATTGCTAGCTTACATGGTAAATTATGCAGAGTGGGTCCAAAATGTCCAAAATGTTCTAATTTGTGCAGATTTAAGATCAAACTGCCTCTACAGCAGAACTAATTTCAGGTAACCTAGTCCACATTATCACTTTTCAGTAAGCATCCCAGCATCAATTATGTAAATTTTGATCTTGCTTCACTAATTCTCGCTAAAATGTCTTAACAAAGCACATGAAATATACCTCGATTTTTTGTTTGAAATAGAAAAGATAAAAAGGGGCGGGAGCAAGGGCTCTTTTGCAAATAAAAAGTTTGAATGGGGATGGGTTACAAAAATCTCATAGCGAAAGAGAGAAAACCTTGGAAGGGGATGCCTGAAAGACGAGCTCTGTGCCGACACGTGCGAGGCACGTGATACAGCGGTTGAAGGTTTTGAGAGCGTTCCCACTCATGGAGAGCTCCATTGCTGTAGTGGAGAGAGCGTCACCTGAAAGGCTGAAACAAAGAAGGCGGGGAAGAATTAGAAAAGGCGCGCCTCTATAATTCTCAATTATGACCCAATTCGGCCTGTTTTAACAAAGCCCAATTCGATGGCCCATAATAGGCCCAGTCCATCAGTCACGAACCTGTTCAAACACACAGCGCTTTGTTAGTCCCACAAGAGAGCTAACAAGCGCACAAGCTCCTCAGACTGATTATAAAAGGGAAAGCATAGCTCCGTTGCAAATCATACCTTTCTCGGCCTTTTGGCTAAGATCAAGTGTAGTATCTGTTCTTATCAGTTTAATATCTGATATGTGGGCCATGTGCTCACAACGATATTAAATTTATTTTTTGTGGGGGAGGGTCCACCACAGTAGCTTGCTACTGGGGCCCTCGAGCGTCGCCCTTGCGCTGCACTAATGCATGGGCCTGGCGCACCCCAACCAAAGCTGATTAAAATTTTTTTGCCTCCTTTCTAGCGAGGAGAAACAATTATAGGAAACAATTTTTAGGTTATATTTATTCAAAGATATAAATGGTATAAGAATAAAATTTTCAAAATTTATTATCATAAACTCAATTTAATTTTCAGGATAAATTGATGTCGGAAATGTGTTAGTATTTAGAATTTAGTGTTGGACATGCATTTTCTTATTGGAAGCAACAATATTAGTGAGCAAAATGTTCAATTAATGCACTATGCATATAATTATATACAGACGTATTATGTCAAATTGCTGAAGTTTTCATTATATGATGATATTCTATCAAATTTCAATTAGAAGCGCCCATTTTTTTTCATCGATTGCTCCTAAGAATTTTGTAAGCACATTAATTTTTAATTTGTTAGTTATTGGAGTATCGTGCTTTTAAGTTGCACCAAAATTAAGACTTTTTTTATTGCGAGCGTTCTTTGCTAAGTTGCTTTAAAATCTCGCATTTGAGAAAAGTGATTGCTAAGTGATTCAACAAAGTCAGAAAATCACTTTCCAATCACTTGCCAGTACAAAGTGGTACTTGCATTTGAGAACAAAATGGTATTAATTTAAGTACAAGTGGATAATTAATTTGGACTCGCACTTGTGCAGCATGGGCTCGCAAAAAAAAAAAAAAATTATAAATAGATAAATGCAACGATTTAGATTAAATCAAAACTATTTCCCCTCCCCATCTCTTTCCTCCCTCTCTCTCTCTGGATTCTTTGTCTGATAATTGAAAATGGCTACATGGGAGGCAAGAAGAACACTTCTACTAGTCAACCTTGCTTCAATCGCAGATCGTGCCGACGAGGCATTGTTACCAGCTGTGTACAAAGAAGTAGGTGCTGCACTGCGTGTCACACCTGTCGGCCTTGGGTCGTTGACTCTAGCACGATCAGCTGTACAAGCTCTATGCTACCCGCTCGCTGCCTACATGGCATCCCGATACAATCGGGTATTTGTCATAACCCTAGGTGCTTTCCTCTGGGCTATCGCGACTTTCCTTGTTGCCATTTCCCAAACATTTCTTGAGGTCAATTTGATCAACACATTTTTTCATTTTAACTTTTATTTTTGATCTGATATATCTGAAAAGTAATAGAGAAGATTTACAAAAATAGGTTGCAATCTCAAGAGGTTTAAGTGGTATTGGTTTGGCACTAGCAATACCAGCAATCCAAGCTCTGGTTGCTGATACCACTGACGATGGCAACCGCGGTTCAGCATTTGGTTGGCTCCAATTTACCAGTGTGCTGGGTTCTATAATGGGAAACTTCCTTGTTCTTCTCTTAGCACCAACAACAGTCTTGGGTATTGCCGGCTGGAGAATCGCATTCCATCTAGTTGCAGCTATTAGTGTAATTGTTGCGATGCTTGTCTGGTCCTATGCAGTTGACCCGCGTTCTCATAATGAGGCTGTTTCGATAAAAAATAATATGACACATAAGTCTGCATTGGAAGAGGCACGTGACTTTGTAAATGAAACAAAGGCCATCATTCAAATACCTACATTTCAAATTTTCATTGCTCAAGGTGTCCCCGGTACTTTTGCAGAGCTTCTCTTTCTTTTCTGCCGATGTGGTTTGAGTTGATTGGATTTTCTCACGAATATACTGCTTTTCTATTGACTCTTTTGTCAATTGCATACGCAATCGGTGGAGTTTTTGCAGGAGTAATGGGGGATTTTCTTGCTCGGCACCTTCCAAATGTTGGACGGATTATTTTGTCGCAGATTAGTGCTGGCTCTAAAGTTCCACTTGCGGGTCTATTGCTACTTGGCCTGCCATATGATGCCTCTTTAGGAGCATTGTATGCTGTTGCGATATTTTTCATGGGTCTGATTACCTGTTGGGAAAATGCTGGTACTAACAAGTTATGTATTACCAGAGCATCAAATAACTCAAATTAGCTGGTCCTGAGCATATCATTATCCAATCAGCTTTGAATTGTGCTTGTTTAATTTTCGAATATTATAAATTTGTAACTCAGTAGACTAATTCTGTAATTTTGTTGGTTGTGATTAACTGGATTTAGTTACTCAAACATGTCATCTCATACTTTGCATGTGTTCAGTCCAATTTTTGCAGAGATTCTACCAAAGAAATCAAGAACAAGCATCTATGCACTAGATAGATCCTTTGAGACACTGCTTGCATCTTTTGCTCCTCCGGTTGTTGGCCTTCTAGCTGAACAGATGTATGGTTACAAGACAGGAGACGGCATTAGAAGTGATGATCCTAAGATCAATCAACAAAATGCTGCCTCTCTAGCCAAGGCACTTTACACCGCTGTAGCAATTCCAATGGCGCTTTGCTGCTCCATATATTCATTTTTGTACTGCACATATCCAAGGGACAGAGACCGTGCGAACAAGGATTCGGAACTCCAAACTTTTGACCCAGACTATCAAGATGAAATGAGCATTGTTGATTTGACTTGTCAACATGCAGAGGAAGAGCAAAAGTTTGAGAGTGATGAGAGCTCTATTAGATTACCACTGATTCATAGATAGTATAATGACAGATATGCTCATGAAAGATCTTATCGATGCAAACTCCAAATATTACACGGAACTGCTTCAATTTGGAAATACCAGTAAGGTGGTGATTGAAATCTTTATGTTCTCGTATGCGATATTTGGTTATTTTTGGGTCATTTTTTTAATTATATTTTATTAATAGTGATTGTCATTTGAGTTGAAACTTGAGTTAGGAAAATTATTTTAGCTTGTCTATATTGATTTATTAGTAACGAAAGATCGATTAAAACTCGCAAATTGAATATTAAGCTTTTAGTGTTCAGTCCTTGTACTTTTATTATCAAATTTAAATAATTTAGTATTTAATCTGTGTCTTTTGTTGTTTAGTTTAAATGTCTAAGTTTTATTCTTTATTGTTAAGTCTAAATACTCTGTTATTTGTGTCACACCCCGGAAGCTAGGCATGACGTCAGTTTTCGCCACAAGAGTAATTAATACTCTTGTAAGGCTAACAGACGGACAGTAAAATTTTTTTTCAAAACTTATTTATTCCATTTTCTTGATTTCGGTCCCAGCAGACATAACACACAAGTTTATTTATTGCAAGCACACACAATATTTTACAAAAATTTACATAATTTATATGCCCGGCTTATTCCATACCTCTAACCCTATGACTCGTCAGTTAATTTATTATACAAAAGATTGTTCTAACTGACGGTCCAAACCAACTATCCTAATGTCGGGCTTACATTACATATTTTACATAAAATATATACAGAAAGGCTTAACACACAAGACCGACAACAGGCACAAAATCAGGATACGGTGACGAGCCATCCTACAACTCATCAAATTTCCTCTTCCGTGACTGGTTGCGATGGTCCCACTCGGGAACCACACCGTTAGGCGGAGGACCATCACCAAATAACTCAAAATACACATACACAGAAATTTCCGGTAAGTCATCAAAACAGAGCAGAAACACAACATTACACTGTAACCCTGGCACGTACACTTCAAGCCTTACAAATGAACACTCAGTAGTGGCGACAGCACGAGGCCTAGTAAGTCTCTGCCGGGCCTGGAACCCCCGTCCCAACAAGGCACATGCAAAACAAATATAACAGAGTGAGAATAAATTCTCAGTGCGGATTTTAGTTCCAGTACGCGGATCCTAATACAAATCCGTGCATCAGACTAAATCCTGATAATTTAATTAACACAGATATACAGATATTTATATACCGTAGGTATCAGTCGGAAAGGTCCTAATACCGGCATCTGTCAGATGACATGCAACAACAGAAAGATGAATCACAAACATAAGCATTTATCTTACAGATAAAACTTATACACTCAAGTTCTTAAGGCCTGACGGATACAGAAAGAACTTTTCCCATAACCAAAGGTAAAAACCATTTGGTGTAGACCAGACAGAGGGAATAAATCCAGAGATAGTAGCGCTAATAACCTGGCCGGGTCGGTGGCCAAACCGATAATCACCGGAGAGTGCAAGAGTTTATAAATCATAAATATACTTATCAGATTTTCGGAAATTGAAAATGGTTCAATTTCAAGTCTGATTCTTCTATCACAAAATATGGTCAAGTGATAAGAAGATTACGGAAACCATTCCAGTCATTTTTCAACAGCCTGTCATTTACTCAGTATCAAACGGATTTCAGATTCAGACTGTGTAACAATCATTGTCAAAAGCGGAGATATAATCAACATGCAATTTTTTGATTATTTTTGGGCTTCTATTTCTATATGAAATTAGAATGCAACATCAAAGATGTTCCAACATGCTATGCATGAATTTAAAAGTACCGAATTCCGAATTTTAATCAAGAAACCGCGTATCCGCACCTTCACACTCGTCTGGGGCGTGTGAGTGGCCGGCTGCTCCTGTTCATAAATAATAGATCAAGATCCGTTAATATTTATTTAACGGGGTTCTATAATCCACTTGACAGAACTAAAGTCTGATTGACTTAACCACACCTGACTGACGGTAATAGTTCCAAATTTTGTAACAGATGTTAACATTTTAATTATTAGTCTAGTCGTCAAAATTTAATTATTTTATCTTATTTTATTATTTTCTAATATCGAAGTCAGAAATCAGAAATCAGAAATTAGAGTCAGATTTTCTTTCCAGAATTTTCAGAAATAACAGAAATAGCAGATAGAAATATTTATTAAACTCAGAGAAAACATAAATCAAAAATTTATTTTACTATTTAACGGGATCAGAGTGTCTGAATATTTTCCACAATATTCGTTCAGTTAAGTCAGACATTTTCATCATATCCCTAAAATTCCAAATCCGAGAATTAGACTAAATACATTGTTTCCAAGTCATTTAGTCTTAATCAAGCTCAACAGAAATTATTAGCCCACTAATCATTAATTAAGTCTTAATCCGAAACTTAATTAAATCATAATCCAAATCATATCCATTTACATAGCCCACAAATATAAAAATAATCTTAGCCCACAGAAAATTCCAAAAGCCCACATCTATATTTTCTTTTTCTTTCTTCAACCAAGCCCACAAAAATTCCAGCCCAAATCCAAAATCCAGCGACAACCCAAAAACCAACAGGTCGAGCTCAGTTGACCTGACCCAGTCGACTGAGTCCAACCGTAACGGGTCCGATAGAAAACCCCAATCAGATCCGATAAGCTATCAATCATTTTTCAATCTAGCCCACAACAAGTTTTAAACCCTCAAATTCTTCGCATAAGCCCACCAGAAATTATAAATACTCCATATGTCACAAATAAGCCCTCAGATCTTTATTTTAATGCTCTCAGAAATTTGCAAACAAGTCCACAAAAATCCAGAAATCGCAGTTATCCCAGAGCACAACATCTTTACCAGAATATCGATTTCACCCACTGTTAGTGTACCAGTAACTGGTACCAAGGTGCAAATGCATCCATGAAAGTCTAGAATGCATGATATATATCAAATATACACTACCTCAACTCAAAATATGCATGTTATGCCCCTGATTACAAGCTTAACCCTACATAAGCATAGAATTATTCCAATTTGAACCAACAGCATGAACATCCCCAGAATTTAACACAACACCTCCATGCAGATGATTGAATAATCATTTTAACAAGTAATTTACACAATTTTCATGATTTTCCCTCTCTGAATTGCATAAGCCAAAGAAACATGCATCTAAATGCTTCTTCATCACAGTTCATGAAAAACATGTAACATAACTCTCAAACATGGTTCAGATCAGTCAAATATGAATCAGAATGCCCATGCACAAGCTTATTTCAGTAATTACCTCACTTAGAGTTAATATACACCCTAATATACCCCACAATTCCAGTTTTATGCATCAAGTCAAATATACATGTTATAACATCAGACATAGTTGCATATGAACCAGAGACACAAATTTATGCACCACTTAACCATTATACTATCACAGTTTCTTATTTACATGTTATATCATGCAATATGACATGATATTACTCTGATATGATCAACTATGTTTATTGCTAGTTACAATTCCTTCACAGATTATATATATCAAGTATCTAAATACTTATATGAGCCAATACCCACCATTTCAGTTCTAGTTTCACTCACATCTGATGCATAACATAAAAATATGCATATATTGCTCTTCTAAAGGATGCTACTACTCAGATATGCAGCATATGACATGTATATGCCTATTATCAATTATTTAAACAACTAAGTAGATGCTGCAACTCATACATGCCCTTTTACAACTAAGTAACACCCCACAGAAATTAGATAACAACCTCACAGAAACAATTAACATCGAGTAGCAGAATAAGTTAGCACACAGACAAATCAATTAGCACTAATTCACAGAACCAAAGTGAACCCTGTTAAATTCCTTCCAACCACAGAAATCACTCAACATTTCATAGCCTAACAATAGATAGAAAGTACCAAATTAAACCAAGAATCGATAGGGAAGTTATACCTTTCTCCTGGTCCTTCACAAATCGCCTCAAAAATTCAAGAACAACTAGAGCTAAGATCAAGGTGATGCTTATGAGAAACAGGGCTAATTCCATGCACTTACTGTCAACAGAGAACAAAAACCCTAGAAAATTAATCGAGTATAATTCATCGTTCTATCAAATTGATAGAAAAAATCAAGAATTAGGGGTAGGCGATTACCTCCTCTGGCCTCCTCCTCCCTCCTTTCCTCTTCTCTTAGCCCCAAGAAAAATCTCCAAATCCGAACCCTAATACAAACAACTTACCTTCGTAGAGAAGAAGAGAAAGAGAGGCGGTTCGAGGCTCAGATGGAGATGATGCCACGTCATACCACTCCCCCACAACCAATCAGATCCATCCAACACACAGAGAAGCGGACAGAGAAGAGTATCGCACGAGACAGCAGCGTGAAGACGCATGAGGTGTAGCAGAGGTGGCATCCTCTACACGGGGCACCTTAGAGGCGACCTCTCCGCCAGCCAATCCCCTCGATCCACTTAATCTAGAGCACAAACTCGAATAACTCAGAACAAAAGAGAGGAGAAGAGAGAAACAAGTCAGACGGAGGAGACGAGGCAGAAGGAGAGAGCTCCTCGTCAAAATAGTTTTATCGAAAAATAGCTAGGATCTTTTGTGAACAGATCTGTGTAACTTTGGTGTAATAAATCACTGACAGTCATTTTGTAAATTAGCTATTTCCTCACAAAATTATTTAAATACATTCCAGAAGTCAGAAAATTGTGGCAAATATACAGAAATACTCAGAAAATTACCACGAACATTTCCATGTCCTCAGATTTAATTTCCCGTCAGATTTTACTGTTACTTTCATTTTTTTCATAATTATATCATTAATTAACTTATACAGATAATTTGGAACTTTAATTACCGACTAATCAGACAGTATTGTTACAATTTGGCTCAAATATTGTAGTATTTTGTTTGTTTGTGTTAATTATTTTTTATTTAATTTCTCCATTTTAAGATCATGGAAGCACCACTGGATTTGTATCATCGAAGTATTAATTAGTAAATTGAAACTTTTGAAATAATCATAATCGTGGTATTGAATCAATACACAATATTAATTAATATTAATTTTTCAATAAAATAAAATTTTGATATGTTTAAAATGCCCAGCAGCCAAAAAGTCAATCTTATTAATCACATAGTCCGCTAAGGTGCCCATGTGATTATGACAGTGTGTTAGCTTCGTGTTGTTAAAATAAGTCAATCTTTTCGAGGTGAATGATAAATAATCCTACTGTCAGTGCAGATTTCATCTCAGAACTAGATCTAATCAATATTTTTTTTTACTTTGCCAAATGAGTTCATACGACTAGACAAATGTATACTTGCATAAATCAATATTTTTTTTTGACAAATTATATTAAATAATCATAATAAATTAATAATGATAAAGGTATACTTGCATAAATCAGTGCAAATTAGCCGAACATTTTTCAGTAATAGATTTGTGAGTAAAAAAATAATTCAACATGATTTAAAGGAATTCATAATAATGGATAGAGACGCTATGTATAAGTTGCAGAGTGAAAGATGTAAAGGCACCCATAGTATTCTTACACGGCCTATTTAGGCGAATCCTGACCCTTATTATCCATATGATTTTATTTTTAAAAGAGAAAAAATAAAGGCCATGAAACATTTTATATGATAATGGGATGAATAGATATAAATGAAAGCAGTGGAATATATCGTGTGCTAATTCATGCTCCTAGCGTGGGGAAATTCAGAGGCATTGTATATTGTTATATGTCTTGTACGATCCATCATGTCACTGTGAACGCTTCATATGAGTTGTCATGATGAACTCACTAGTTCCAACTCAGCTGCAAGCCTATAGAAAAGCAACGACTTCGTGTTATTTGGTTTTAGCAGTAGCAGTTCAGCTCCTCTCCACTAAGTCCGTTAAGCACTCACAGCCCTCTTCCTTTGCTGTTTCCAACTCTGTTTTGCTGGTACAATTGCTGAATTGTAATCACTTTGATAACTTGCCTTTTGTATTAATTAATTTTCCTACATAAGAAATGCTTTAGGTAGCGAACAATTGAGAAGCAGTTATTGAACTGCAAAAATTATTATGATTTGCAAGGTGTAGTTAACTGCCACCACTTTTAAAATGCTTTATCTTCTCAAGAGAGGTTTTGGTAAACTGGATGCTACACAGATCAGTTCTGGATTTTAAAAGTTCAAATTATGCAAAGCAAAACGAGAAAAAGTTCTAAAAAAACACACACACAGACAAAAAGAGCCCGTTATACAGAATCAGATACAGTTCATCGTTTCTCACCAAATGTAGAGGTACATGTTTATTAAAAATGACATGGATCCTGAAGAAATAAAATTAACAAACAGTGAAGAAGTTCACACACATTTTAATGCAAAGATATACAAAAAAAATGGAAATTTTGAATGAATTAAACAACAAGGAGAATGAAATCATGCAAAATTATTAGATCATGTGAATGGATGGCACATGTTTGATTTTGTACTGCTCCTTTCCTCGCAACTTGCCAAGAAGGTCCTGCGATGTGCCATTGAGTCTCAGCTCCTTAAGGTTGGTGGTATGTTGTAGCTCCGGGATTGTCTGAAGATTCTCACAACCCGTAATCTCGATTTTCTTCACCAAGGCCATGCCTCCCCCCTCCATCTTCCATTCCTCGAGGTTGGGCAACCCATGGAGTTCGAAATTCTCCAAGCTCGTAAACCCTTTTTCTGAACAATTGATTTTTTTGCCATTGTATGAATATTGCATTAGTTTAAGCACCTTGAGGCTCTCTAGTTTCTCCAGAATTGGGATTGGATCTTGGATAAGGTAGCTATTTGTAAGGGTGAGCTTAAGGAGATGTACAGGAAATAAATTGACATCAAATGCTTTCTTCAAGGACCATGATCCTTCCACGTGTAAGGACTGCATACCTTGAAAGGAACTCATATCTAGCATCTCATACGAGTTCCTTGAACATTTTATCTGAAGAGACACAAGGTGGTGGAGCCTACTCAGAAAAGTTGCAAGTGTTTCCCAACATATGAAACCATGATTGATACCTTCTGTAATTCTAAGCACCCGAATAGCTGGTAGATTAGGTAAACCCTTCGTCTGCCATAATGTTCGGAAACAAACTGTTTTGAGAGTTTGCAAGTTTTTGAGGTCGGCTGTTGGTGGCGGCCCACGCCCATGTGTTTTTGGTAAGATTACATGCCTCAGTGTTTTGATATCCCATAAACAATCAGGTGAGGGTTTTGAATAGTTTGAAAGATCAAGTGTTTGGAGATTTCTCATACGGCTTACATTTTTCCACAAAGAACCTTTGGAATCGTTATAAATATATGAACAAAGCACCAAATACTTCAACTGGGTCAACTCCTTAAAATTGTCTATCCTCACATCCTTATTTTTACCCATTTCACTGAAAATATTAAGTAGTTTAAATCTAGAAAAATTTGGCAAATCACCAAAACACAATAGTGACCGCAGATTGGGACTAGTGTAATCCATGATTTCACGACAGACACAATGCTGGGCTGCACGGCGCACGGTAGCATGCATACTATTACCAGCCTCATTTGATATTATTGCAAGGAAGCCGTACTCCTTGGCTTTTTCAATGGCAAGGTCACGAAGCAAATCATGTATACAGCAGTATTTGATTGAGCCATTGTAATATCTCTTTGAAACTTGAATCATGCTCCTGCAAAAAGAAAAAAAAAATATCTTTAGCTTGCCGCTGGACATAACATGCCTAAAATGCATTTGAGCTGAGCTGAAATATAGGCTTATATTTGAAATTGGTATAGTACAGAAGACTACTAAAATGGCTTAAATGCTACTTACGATTAAGAGAGAGAGTTTTTCAAATGTTTGAATTTGATTCGTCTTTAAATGAGAGTGTTGATTCACAACATGTATTGATTACTCTCATGTCTGAGTGGCTGCAACTACACAATGTTTCTTACTTTCTTTCAATGGAATTCGTCTAAATTTGTATCTTCTTAATAGAATTTCACATAAAAAACTCTAAAATTAAAATTGTTTGCTTTTTAAAAGGAAAATTAATCTTCTTTTAGCTGATATAAAATTAAAAGAGAAGTAATGTCAGTTTATCTAATTAAATATAGCAATATTCTTTTTGTTTCTCCAGCAATGTAGAACAAATTTGAGATTACTGAAAGCATAGGACCTCTATGCAAGTTAGGAATAATGTAAAAATATTTTTGCAAGTTTATATGGAAAATCCAACAGGAATAATCAGACACGCGGGTGTGCTATGTGCATGCGCGCGCGCACACACACAGATAGTATTTACCTTTGGAGAAGTTCCTCCAAGTAACCCTCAGCTGTTTCCTCCAGTGTTTTGTTTCTTTCCTCTCTTATAAATCCCTCTGCCACCCACATCCGAATTAAGGATTTGGCATGGATTTGATAATCCTCTGGAAATGAAGCAAGGTACATGAAGCATGGCTTGAGAACAGCCGGCAAGTCCTCATAGCTTGTAGCTAAAACCTCCATGCACTTCTTTCCATCCACATGCCAGTTGAGTGTCTGAAATACCTTATTCCAGGAACTATATGTGGGTGGCTTTCTTGACAGTAGGCAGCCCAATATCACAAGAGCAAGAGGTAAGTTACCACATTTTACAGTAAATTGCTTCACAAGGTCTGCTAAATCCTTAAGATAATTTTCAGGATTTTGATTTGGAAAAGCCTTTTTCAGTAGAAGCTCCTGGCTTTCTTGATCACTTAAAAGTGGAAGTTCATATGGATTGTAAGTAGGATCTGCTTCCATTGCAATGTTTGAGAATCTTGTAGTTATTAGAACTCTACTACCATTATTAAAATCTGGGAGAGCTCCCTTAACTTGAATCCATAGATCCTCTGTCCAAATGTCATCCATAATTATGAGATATTTCTTATCACGAAGGGCCATATTGAGCCCATTCGTGAAATATTCTACACCTTTTCGTTGAGGGATTGCATCTTGTTTTTTACGAAGATCTTTTATGAGATCCTTTTCATCTTTTTTGAGAGGCCGAATCTTCTTAATTATCGCCACCAAGAGGTCAATTAGTTTGAAGTTCTGAGAGATTGATACCCACACCCGGAAGTCAAAACCTTTCTTGACCTCATAACTACATGAAACATCAAAACGGGTACAATTACTTTTTTGGAAGTTTAGATCAAGTTTAGATAAAGTATTTATTCCAAACTTCTACAATATAATGAAAAATACCAGAGATCTTCAAATGACAAAATTACTTAGAATTTAGAATTCATTGTTGCGAATATAATTCTGTATATAATTACATGAGTTGTACCATTTTTTACAAGAGTGAATCATCATTGACATATTTAACAGTAGTAACTGCAAGTATCTGTATGGACTGACATTTGACATCATTTCAGGATAATATAAAGAGCTGCAATATTTGCATGAAGGAATAGATATGGACATGAGGACATTTATAATTAATTCATAATCAAATAGTTGGTATCGATTTTGAAATGCTGAAATTGGTTACAGAAAACTATTGTAATATCTAGTAGGTGATGTAATGCATAGAAATTTTTTTATTTCAAATAAAATTATTAATAAATTATTACATATTCTATTTAATTAACTAGACTGAAATATAAAAATTTTCTTCAAGTATTAGTCATATTTCTGCATAATCTAGTCATCAGTTGTTTGTTTTGGCTTTGAATCGAAGATGTTCATTTTTCTATTCATTAAATATTTATCATTCAATATATAAGTCATATCCATATCCAAGCATATCTTTTAAACAGAGATTATTTCAGTTGTAAACAATTTTGCTAAATGTAAATTATGCACACCTGTTGTATGCTTTTCGAGCAAGAGTTGTCTTTCCAAGACCACCGAGCCCAACAATTGAAACTACACACCGTCTTGTAGTGCTGGGATCAAGGAGTAGCTTGATTATGTTTTCTTTGTCACTCTGCAAACCAACAACATCAGTCTCATCTGTGTCGGGAAGCACAGTTTCCATGACAGGCTTTTTCACTCCCCCTATGCTACCATCACCCAACTCCCTAATTCCATACTTCTCCACACACTGGGAGATCTCATCGATTCTTTTCTCAATCTTGTTAATCTCCTCACTGATCTTATGTACAATGGGGAGCTTCTTAGGATTCATTAAAACCCTGTTGAGTACACTAATCATCTGAGGCTGATTGAAATTATTGACCTCTGCAACAACTGTGTCAATCACATCCTCTATTCGGTATGCCACATCATGCACCTCATTCACCCAATTCTTAGCCCTTTCATCTGAGTTGCGCTTCAATTCGGCATCTTTTAAAAAGGCCCGAATCCAGCGGAGCTCATGCTGCATTGAGTCTAATTGTCTGTGATAACCTTGAAGGAACGAAATTTCCTTGCCTACAATGTCAGCTAACTTGCCCAATGCATGGTTCACAATGGCCTCAGCCATTTTTCTGTATTATAGAGTGCTAGAAGGGCTTTATGAAAGATCTCTTTTTTGTTGTTGCTAGCACATCAATAATCAGGGATGCATATGAGGCTTTCTTTTTTTTTTTTTTTCGGGTGTGGATTGAAAGGTTAATGATAAGTGGAGATGAATAGCTTGGTTCTTTAAGGGATTCCTAGATTTGGAAGAAGCATGGAACTGTTAAACAATTTTGTACTGGAGTGAAGGCTGATGCTCACTTGAGGAGAGAATAAATAGATGGGATGGAGGGCAAACAAAGTGCATAATTAAGTATTTTATTATGAAGATGAAGGAAAACAGAGTGCATCTGCAATCTGTAGTGCTTAATTATTTAATCTATGCTGAGTTCCCTAGAGGAGGTAAAATAGAGGGTATAAATGCACTGCAAAACTAACAGTTTGATTGAAGAGTTTATACTCAAAGCTTTCGGGTAGAAGTAAATTATTCAAGTACACTGCACAAGCAATTCTGAATTCTGAAGCCTAGGAATAACAAATTTTACTTCACATATCATTTCGCAACAAAGGATTAAGTTGGAAAAACAGCAACCGCTGTCTATAATTGTATTATTGTATATACATACCGCCATGTAAAATAATATCTTATTTCCTTACCAGTTAATTTTTTTGGAGTAATTTGTTTATAAGTCTGTCCCTTAAGATATTGAATTAAAAATCCAAACCTCCATATCTCTGTCATGTTTCTCAAATATGACAAAATTGTGAACTGCAATTAATAAGACGTCAACTGTGCATGATGTAAGCACTAAAACTGCACAAAACAAATTGAAATGTTCTTCTCAATATTAGTTTCTTTTAGATGGCTAGTAGTGCCACCACCACAACTAATACCTACCAAGGTAATTTGAGGAGCTGATCTACAGGACTTTTAAGTCATGATTAATGATTGTTGCAATAAATTAAGATTTACTGTATCTCTGTCCGCACCATCATTGTCATTTTCTGACAGTTTTCATGCAATTTTCTCTTTAGATGGTAACAATAATTGAAGAATGTGAGAATTTTGAGAATCAGTAAGATATGAAATGCAATGTTACGAAATTCAATATCTGAACAAACTGCTTTTAGAACATCTGTTTTTCTAGAATATTATTTCAAATTAACAGACTTCCATTTTATATATGTTAGAGTTCCATAATTATATACTTTCCAACTAATATTCCTTAAACCAGAAAGGAACGAGTTCCTTCTTAGTTTTTCCTATTTTTCTGTTGAATCATTAGACTAGTAGACTTGGGATAAATAAAAAAATACAGTGAAACATGCAATATATAACCCATAAGCAAGCATCAAAGAAGTCAAAACACAATTGATAAGTGTAAAGAAAGTAAATAAGCTAAAGAACACGAGAACACAAAGATTTAACGTGGTTCAGTACAACATGTACCTACGTCCACAACACACGCACACCTCTCTTTTTATTATTTTCTGTAAATCTGAATTCATACAATACAAGGAGAGAAAGCATATAAATAGAAAAGATTTCTTGCACATCAAGTCACTCATGACTTGCACACCAAGTCAAGCGTTTCTTGTGCTCCAAGTCTAGTGTTTCTTCCTTGCCAAGTCAGGTGTCACATTAGATCCAAACCATGATCTTCTGTGACACCATATTCCAACACTCCCCCTCAAGTTGGCAGGTAGATGTTTCGCATGCCCAACTTGCCAATTGCAGTATGAAAGATGTTACTGGACACTCCTTTTGTCAGCATGTCAGCCAGCTGTTCTTCAGTTCTTACATGAGGAATGCCAATAATTTTCTCTTCAAGATTCTGTCGAATGAAATGTCGGTCCACTTCAATGTGTTTGGTCCTATCATGTTGCACAGGATTCTGAGATATAGCAATAGCTGCTTTGTTGTCACAGAACAACTTCATCTCCTCGCCATCATAAAGACCAAGGTCTTTGAGTACCCTTTTAATCCACAACAATTCTTGAACACCCTTAGCAATTCCTCTGAATTCAGCTTCAGCACTAGACAGAGCTACTACTTTCTGTTTTTTACTTCGCCAAGTGACCAAGTTGCCACCAACAAAGGTGAAGTATCCAGATGTGGATTTCCTATCAGTCACATCTCCTGCCCAATCAGAGTCTGTATAACCCTTAACTTGAAGATGACTATTTTTCTTGAAGAAGATACCTCGTCCAGGGGATCCCTTGAGATACCTCAAAATCCACATAACCGCTTCCATATGTTCTTCACTCGGAGCATGCATGAACTGACTTACCACAGACACGGCATAAGCAATATCAGGCCGAGTATGTGATAAGTAAATAAGCCTTCCCACCAACCTCTGGTACTGGTCTTTGTTCGTTGGCACCTGACCAGGAAGCACTCCTAGTTTCGTATTCTGCTTGGATGGCGTGTCCACAGGTTTGCAATCTAGCATCCCTGTCTCAGCTAGCAAGTCCAATACATACTTTCTTTGAGATAGAGATATACCTTCCTTATTTCGTGCCACCTCTATTCCAAGAAAGTACCTCAAGCCTCCAAGGTTCTTCATTTCAAATTCTTTGGATAATTTTTCTTCTAAGTCTCGCATTCCTTCAGAGTCATCACCTGTGATTATCATGTCATCAACATAGATTATCAAGACAACAATCTTCTCTTTATTCTTCAAAAAGAACAAAGTATGATCTGCATCACTCTGGGTGTATCCATATCTTTTCATGGCACTGCAAAATCGTCCAAACCAAGCTCTCGGCGACTGTTTTAGACCATACAGTGCTTTCTTCAATCTGCACACAACAGGTTGTTCACTTGAGTAACCATATCCTGGTGGAATGTCCATATAGATTTCCTCATCTATATCTCCATGTAGAAAAGCATTCTTCACATCAAACTGATGCAGAGGCCAGTCTCGGTTTGCTGCAATGGACAACAGAATCCTGACAGTGTTGAGCTTGGCTACTGG
This sequence comes from Rhynchospora tenuis, assembly GCA_027725995.1. NCBI lineage: Eukaryota > Viridiplantae > Streptophyta > Magnoliopsida > Poales > Cyperaceae > Rhynchospora > Rhynchospora tenuis. Next base: position 54,773,778 of record CM050888.1, read on the forward strand.
TGAAAAAGTTTCTTGGTAATCCACTCCGTAAGTTTGAGAATAACCCTTTGCCACCAGCCTCGCTTTGTACCTGTCAATTTCTCCAGTGGGCCCATATTTGATTGTAAATATCCATTTGCAACCTACCGCTTTTCTATCTTTAGGCCTTCTTACCAATTTCCAAGTCTCATTCTTCTCTAATGCATCCATCTCTGTCTTCATTGCTTCAACCCATTTTGGGTCACTGAGAGCTTCATTCAAGTTTCTTGGAACATGAGCTGAGGCAAGAACCTTGTCAAATTCTTTCACTTGTTCCGGCATGTGAGACAAAGTCATGAAGTTAGCCATTGCGTACCTGCCTTCACCACTTTCATCCGGTCGATATCTCTTCGGAGGTATGCCTCTGTTAACCCTGTGAGGCAATTGGTAACCAGGGTTAGTAGTAACAGGTTCAGAAACACTTACCTCTGACTCCGGAGTATGGTCATGTGGTGATGGAGGGGACTGTATCATTTCTTCATCTTCATCATCATCTGATGGACCAGAATTATCAAGAGGGTCTATTTCTGGATCAGGAGAATTCTCAATTACCAATTCTGAATTCGGACCGAAATCCAACAAGTTCGGACCTAAATATATGGTGTCATCCTCTGTTCCTTCTCTGTTCGGACCGAATTGTTCTGAGCTCGGTCCAGACAAAGGTCTAGTATCTCCACTGGTATCTCCATTCGGACCAAAACCACTAGAATTCGGACCAAACTGAGGTTCATCATCTGTCATTGCATCAAACCAAGGCTCATTCTCTACTGTACTCTCCCCCTGAGAATGAGTCTGCTCTTTCAGAAAATATCCCTCATTTTCAATAAAGGTTACATCCATTGTGGTATAAATTTTTCTAGATGCTGGGTTCATACACCTATATCCCTTTTGACGTTGACCATAACCTATGAACACACACTTTTCAGCACATGGGTCTAACTTTGACCTTTGATGTTTTTGTATATGAACATAGGCTATACAACCAAATACTTTTGGTGGAATCGTAAGAACTGAGGGAATTAAGCAGTACTTTGAAAGTACTTGCAAGGGTGTTTGAAAGTCAAGTACCACAGAAGGCAACCTATTCATCAAGTAAACTGCAGATGTAACTGCATTATCCCAATAAGAATGAGGTACATTATTTTCAAGCATCATTGCCCTGGTCATTTCTAGAATTTGCCTATTCTTTCGCTCCGCTATGCCATTTTGTTGAGGGGTGCCCACACAACTTGTTTCATGTATAATTCTATTGGTCTTAAAGAATTCCCCTAATGTGTTGTTGACAAATTCCCTTCCATTATCACTTCTGAAAATCTTAACATTCCTGTCAAATTGGTTCTTTACCATGGTAATGAAAGATTTGATGGCAAGTGGTACCTCATGTTTATGTTTTACCACATTAATCCAAGTCATTCTAGTGCAATTGTCAACAAATAACACAAACCATCTGTTACCAACTTGGGATTCAACCGGGGAAGGCCCCCATACATCAGAGTGAACCAGGTCAAAAGGAGTGGTATTGTCATTATCCAAGTTTCTAGGAAAATGGGCTCGATGACTCTTAGATTTAATACATACCTCACAATCAAAAGATTCATTCTCAAACCCAAAAAATAAACTTGGATAAAGTTTCTTTAGGTACCCGAAAGAAGGATGGCCTAGACGTCTGTGCCACATCCAAATCGAAGACTTCCTACTTGAACTTGAGCCAGCTGATAAGTGAGCTCTTCCGGCAGCTATGTCTTCCAAATGATACAATCCTCCCCTCTTAGTACCACGACCAATAATCTCCTTCGTCATGAGATCCTGAAAGAGACAAAATCTAGGATACATGAGTACAACACAATTAAGTTCTTCACATAATTGACCTACAGACAATAGTCTTGATGAAAGAGAAGGGACCAATAAAGTATTTGAGAGTGTCAAAGATGAGGAAAATTGAACATCTCCAGCCCCTGTGACTGGATAAACTTCCCCATTCGCATTGGCAATCTCAGTCTTCCTTGGGTGAGATTCTCTTATCAAATCGTCCTTGTTGTAAGTCATGTGATCTGTTGCTCCAGAATCTATAATCCAAGATTCGTTTATGTTTTGAATAAGAGCCATGGTCTCCAGTAAAGATTATCTACACAAATCTCTTGTGCAGGGAAGATATCAAGTCCAACTGTGCAGTAACTCGCACAAGAAAAAGGATAAGTAAAATAGGACAAACAAGTGCGAAATGGACTAATTTTGATCCGAAATCGCAGGTCTGGTCGGAGTTCCGGTGAGATAAGAGTTGGTCGAGAAGATCCAACTGTGCAGTAACTCGCACAGGGATAAAGGATTCAATCTTATGCAGTAACTCGCACAAGACAAAGAAAACACACAGATCTCAGAACCTACCGCTCTGATACCATGTAAAGAAAGTAAATAAGCTAAAGAACACGAGAACACAAAGATTTAACGTGGTTCAGTACAACATGTACCTACGTCCACAACACACGCACACCTCTCTTTTTATTATTTTCTGTAAATCTGAATTCATACAATACAAGGAGAGAAAGCATATAAATAGAAAAGATTTCTTGCACATCAAGTCACTCATGACTTGCACACCAAGTCAAGCGTTTCTTGTGCTCCAAGTCTAGTGTTTCTTCCTTGCCAAGTCAGGTGTCACATTAGATCCAAACCATGATCTTCTGTGACACCATATTCCAACAATAAGAAAGGTTAAATTAAGCAGTCCTAATGAAGTAAAGAGGGAAATAATTGATTGCTAGTTTAAAATACTGCAACAAACAAGTTGACAAATACCATGCCAGCACAATAATAGCAATACTAATGCCCGTACTAACTAATCGAATTAAAATAGTTGCAATATTACTTTGACTTGAGACTCCTTGCTCCAGCTAAGATCAAAGCATTGGTGATGTCATCTGCAAGTGCGTTTTCCAGGCAATTGCGTTGTAAGAGAAATGATAGTCAACCAAATAATATAAGTTCAGCTAACTGCGTTGGAACTTCTGCTGGGAATTGTTTTTAAACCTTTCTTACTAATTGTTGGAACTTCTACTTTCTCAGTTATTTGTTCAATGATTGGCTAACACAAGCATTTCTGGGTATCAGCAAACCGGCATTAGTTGCAAAGGCAGTGATAATTACCTAGTTAATTTTGACAAATTCGTAATTTTCTGATTAAAAAACTTTTCCATAAATGGAAAAAGAAGAATTTACTGAAATATAAAATTCAAAAATTACATCCCACTTTCGTGGAAATGAAGGATGCAACTTTACTTTATGTGTGGAAATGAAGCTCAGTGACTATACAAGAAGGTTAAAATGCACATGGTGCCTTGCGTAGAACGTTTGATTTGCTAATAATAAGATCTCTGAAGTCATTTATTATTAGCAAATCAAACGTTCTACGCAAGGCACCATGTGCCCCATGGAAACATAAAAAGATTTAAAAAAAAAAAGAGAATAAAATGCACCAGATAACATCCAGCGATATTTTCCTTAACAGTTACTGTCAATACTCTAAAAATAAGAACCAGCGAGAAGCAGTATACTTTAATATTTCTTAAATAATAAATCAAAATAATCATGAAAATACTTTAAAATTTAAAATGGGACAGTCCTTAAATTTGTAATTGTCGTTATCAGTATGGAGAAAATTGTTGGGCATGCCGATAATAATAGAATATAAAATCCATATTAATATTCTTTCTCATTCATATTATAAAGAAACGATGCTAGGAGAATTGATGATTTTGTCGGCATCATATATTTTGTTTTACAATGTCGTCATCTATTTTCAATCTGATGCTGTCATCATTGAGTTGTTATCTTACCTGTACATAACAAAAAGTATATTTATTGTAAGAAATGAGTAGCACAAGGATGATGGATTTCCATGTGCATTGAAATAAAGGAACTCCGTGGTATATTCCTCTATTGTCATATGAAAGATCTATAGCTCGACACCATATAATGGGTAACCACCATAATTAAAACCGAATTTGAATCTAAATTATAAAGATTTACGAGAGAAGATCACCATCATACTTTATTGGAAGAAGACACCGTCTTAGGATAATAAGACGATTATTTATTTTCCAATGTTTTTTTTAATAATTAGTAATTATTACAAAGAAATTACAAAATATTAGCCAGGGGCTAAATAAAAGGGAAGAATTTAAAGTTCTTAAAAGAACCTAAAAATATATATAAGAGAAAACGGCATTTAAAACGAACTATTTTCCAACAGTTTTGGCTTCCAGTAAAACTGGGGAAGAAAACACATAAGAGAACAATGAGTTTTATAATATCCACTTATTGATGTTAGCATACTTGCGCTAATGACATCATACTTTCTGCTTAACAGTCCATCTCAGAAGTACATGAAAATTAAACTGATTAAGGTCACACTCACAGAACAAATATGGCAGAAGATAAATTAAGGCTTTGATAATCGTTTAATAAGATAGAGATGGACTTAACGGAGAAGTGACATAAACAAGTCTGCATGCGACATACACAGTCAAATAAAATGAGACCATTCCAGACGAGTAAATCTTATGGTACATGGTTGACTAGACCGCACAATAATAAGTATGACTGTGTCTGTATGAGACCTTTCCAGTGACCCCTAATTATAAAAAGATACGTCAGAAATTTTTAGAACTAGCATATGATATCCTCGTATATGGGCAAATAAAAAAATAAAATAATGTTAGATAATAAAAATATGTAGCTTAATTTACCAATGATATAAATAAATATGTTATTCAATTTGTTTCTATATTAGATGGAAAATCAAATAATAGTGTTACTTCGTCTGGCGATTGATATCCAACCACAGATCAAATCGTTCCAACGGCAGAAACACATGTTTACTATTTAGACCTAGTGTGTAACACCTATACGGTCCGTGCATTTATGTAGTAGAGATAGAGATAACAAAAAACATCTGCCACGTACCGCCATGCTAGCACAAACGCAGATACATCCATACACTTCACTTCTATGATCGTTTGATGAACGTTTAACATAATATTACTCCTCATAGATTAATACATGCACTTTTGTATGAAAAATAAGTGTTATTAACCAAGGAGCTGGGAGACCTGGTCAGTTATATATGTCACATCCCGCAGCAAGATGTAACAGATTCCCGTCACGGAAGTACAAATAATGTACCTCCGTAAGGCTTAGTCGTGCAAAAATAGTTTATTTTTTTTTCTAAGTAAAAATAAGCGATCACTAATCACAGATAATATAAGCAAATATTATCCATCACAGAGGCAAGTCACAAGGCATACACAATCAAGCAACATGTCACAACACACACACACACACACACAAACACACACACATATATATATATATATATATCACATGCGCATCCAGTACAAGTCTCAAAATAAAATATCATACAACACGCTCATAACTAAGGCTCAAGACTGGCGACTATAAGTATGTACAACATATATACTAGTCCTCGACTCATTGTCTATAGGAACTAGTATAATGTAAAATCAAAATCGACTCCAGTCTAAGTATCTATGATATCATAATAAAACGGGCACAAAGTCACTCGTCCAAGATCTCATCTATGAGAATGGGACTCACAACAGGCTCCGGTGTGGGTGGTGGGGTCAGTGGTGGAGATGGTGGGGCAGGTGGTGGCGGTGGAACATACTCAATATAAAAGTAAACTCCAGTGGGGGCTAAAGATACGTGATACGATATAACAGTGCGCATGTGAGGTATATAGGTACGCAAGTGGACATGGGATCCATCAAAAGTCATCAGGGGCGGACCTCTCAAACACCTCAGATCGTATGGCTCAGCCATACGATCTGATCTCTCCACGAATCTAAAGTCTGATCCTACGGACAGAAGGAGTTTACTTTTATATTGAGTATGTTCCACCGCCACCACCTGCCCCACCATCTCCACCACTGACCCCACCACCCACACCGGAGCCTGTTGTGAGTCCCATTCTCATAGATGAGATCTTGGACGAGTGACTTTGTGCCCGTTTTATTATGATATCATAGATACTTAGACTGGAGTCGATTTTGATTTTACATTATACTAGTTCCTATAGACAATGAGTCGAGGACTAGTATATATGTTGTACATACTTATAGTCGCCAGTCTTGAGCCTTAGTTATGAGCGTGTTGTATGATATTTTATTTTGAGACTTGTACTGGATGTGCATGTGATATATATATATATATATATGTGTGTGTGTTTGTGTGTGTGTGTGTGTGTGTGTTGTGACATGTTGCTTGATTGTGTATGCCTTGTGACTTGCCTCTGTGATGGATAATATTTGCTTATATTATCTGTGATTAGTGATCGCTTATTTTTACTTAGAAAAAAAAATAAACTATTTTTGCACGACTAAGCCTTACGGAGGTACATTATTTGTACTTCCGTGACGGGAATCTGTTACATCTTGCTGCGGGATGTGACATATATAACTGACCAGGTCTCCCAGCTCCTTGGTTAATAACACTTATTTTTCATACAAAAGTGCATGTATTAATCTATGAGGAGTAATATTATGTTAAACGTTCATCAAACGATCATAGAAGTGAAGTGTATGGATGTATCTGCGTTTGTGCTAGCATGGCGGTACGTGGCAGATGTTTTTTGTTATCTCTATCTCTACTACATAAATGCACGGACCGTATAGGTGTTACACACTAGGTCTAAATAGTAAACATGTGTTTCTGCCGTTGGAACGATTTGATCTGTGGTTGGATATCAATCGCCAGAAGAAGTAACACTATTATTTGGTTTTCCATCTAATATAGAAACAAATTGAATAACATATTTATTTATATCATTGGTAAATTAAGCTACATATTTTTATTATCTAACATTATTTTATTTTTTTATTTGCCCATATACGAGGATATCATATGCTAGTTCTAAAAATTTCTGACGTATCTTTTTATAATTAGGGGTCACTGGAAAGGTCTCATACAGACACAGTCATACTTATTATTGTGCGGTCTAGTCAACCATGTACCATAAGATTTACTCGTCTGGAATGGTCTCATTTTATTTGACTGTGTATGTCGCATGCAGACTTGTTTATGTCGCATGCAGACTTGTTTATGTCACTTCTCCGTTAAGTCCATCTCTATCTTATTAAACGATTATCAAAGCCTTAATTTATCTTCTGCCATATTTGTTCTGTGAGTGTGACCTTAATCAGTTTAATTTTCATGTACTTCTGAGATGGACTGTTAACCAGAAAGTATGATGTCATTAGCGCAAGTATGCTAACATCAATAAGTGGATATTATAAAACTCATTGTTCTCTTATGTGTTTTCTTCCCCAGTTTTACTGGAAGCCAAAACTGTTGGAAAATAGTTCGTTTTAAATGCCGTTTTCTCTTATATATATTTTTAGGTTCTTTTAAGAACTTTAAATTCTTCCCTTTTATTTAGCCCCTGGCTAATATTTTGTAATTTCTTTGTAATAATTACTAATTATTAAAAAAAACATTGGAAAATAAATAATCGTCTTATTATCCTAAGACGGTGTCTTCTTCCAATAAAGTATGATGGTGATCTTCTCTCGTAAATCTTTATAATTTAGATTCAAATTCGGTTTTAATTATGGTGGTTACCCATTATATGGTGTCGAGCTATAGATCTTTCATATGACAATAGAGGAATATACCACGGAGTTCCTTTATTTCAATGCACATGGAAATCCATCATCCTTGTGCTACTCATTTCTTACAATAAATATACTTTTTGTTATGTACAGGTAAGATAACAACTCAATGATGACAGCATCAGATTGAAAATAGATGACGACATTGTAAAACAAAATATATGATGCCGACAAAATCATCAATTCTCCTAGCATCGTTTCTTTATAATATGAATGAGAAAGAATATTAATATGGATTTTATATTCTATTATTATCGGCATGCCCAACAATTTTCTCCATACTGATAACGACAATTACAAATTTAAGGACTGTCCCATTTTAAATTTTAAAGTATTTTCATGATTATTTTGATTTATTATTTAAGAAATATTAAAGTATACTGCTTCTCGCTGGTTCTTATTTTTAGAGTATTGACAGTAACTGTTAAGGAAAATATCGCTGGATGTTATCTGGTGCATTTTATTCTCTTTTTTTTTTTAAATCTTTTTATGTTTCCATGGGGCACATGGTGCCTTGCGTAGAACGTTTGATTTGCTAATAATAAATGACTTCAGAGATCTTATTATTAGCAAATCAAACGTTCTACGCAAGGCACCATGTGCATTTTAACCTTCTTGTATAGTCACTGAGCTTCATTTCCACACATAAAGTAAAGTTGCATCCTTCATTTCCACGAAAGTGGGATGTAATTTTTGAATTTTATATTTCAGTAAATTCTTCTTTTTCCATTTATGGAAAAGTTTTTTAATCAGAAAATTACGAATTTGTCAAAATTAACTAGGTAATTATCACTGCCTTTGCAACTAATGCCGGTTTGCTGATACCCAGAAATGCTTGTGTTAGCCAATCATTGAACAAATAACTGAGAAAGTAGAAGTTCCAACAATTAGTAAGAAAGGTTTAAAAACAATTCCCAGCAGAAGTTCCAACGCAGTTAGCTGAACTTATATTATTTGGTTGACTATCATTTCTCTTACAACGCAATTGCCTGGAAAACGCACTTGCAGATGACATCACCAATGCTTTGATCTTAGCTGGAGCAAGGAGTCTCAAGTCAAAGTAATATTGCAACTATTTTAATTCGATTAGTTAGTACGGGCATTAGTATTGCTATTATTGTGCTGGCATGGTATTTGTCAACTTGTTTGTTGCAGTATTTTAAACTAGCAATCAATTATTTCCCTCTTTACTTCATTAGGACTGCTTAATTTAACCTTTCTTATCAATTGTGTTTTGACTTCTTTGATGCTTGCTTATGGGTTATATATTGCATGTTTCACTGTATTTTTTTATTTATCCCAAGTCTACTAGTCTAATGATTCAACAGAAAAATAGGAAAAACTAAGAAGGAACTCGTTCCTTTCTGGTTTAAGGAATATTAGTTGGAAAGTATATAATTATGGAACTCTAACATATATAAAATGGAAGTCTGTTAATTTGAAATAATATTCTAGAGAAACAGATGTTCTAAAAGCAGTTTGTTCAGATATTGAATTTCGTAACATTGCATTTCATATCTTACTGATTCTCAAAATTCTCACATTCTTCAATTATTGTTACCATCTAAAGAGAAAATTGCATGAAAACTGTCAGAAAATGACAATGATGGTGCGGACAGAGATACAGTAAATCTTAATTTATTGCAACAATCATTAATCATGACTTAAAAGTCCTGTAGATCAGCTCCTCAAATTACCTTGGTAGGTATTAGTTGTGGTGGTGGCACTACTAGCCATCTAAAAGAAACTAATATTGAGAAGAACATTTCAATTTGTTTTGTGCAGTTTTAGTGCTTACATCATGCACAGTTGACGTCTTATTAATTGCAGTTCACAATTTTGTCATATTTGAGAAACATGACAGAGATATGGAGGTTTGGATTTTTAATTCAATATCTTAAGGGACAGACTTATAAACAAATTACTCCAAAAAAATTAACTGGTAAGGAAATAAGATATTATTTTACATGGCGGTATGTATATACAATAATACAATTATAGACAGCGGTTGCTGTTTTTCCAACTTAATCCTTTGTTGCGAAATGATATGTGAAGTAAAATTTGTTATTCCTAGGCTTCAGAATTCAGAATTGCTTGTGCAGTGTACTTGAATAATTTACTTCTACCCGAAAGCTTTGAGTATAAACTCTTCAATCAAACTGTTAGTTTTGCAGTGCATTTATACCCTCTATTTTACCTCCTCTAGGGAACTCAGCATAGATTAAATAATTAAGCACTACAGATTGCAGATGCACTCTGTTTTCCTTCATCTTCATAATAAAATACTTAATTATGCACTTTGTTTGCCCTCCATCCCATCTATTTATTCTCTCCTCAAGTGAGCATCAGCCTTCACTCCAGTACAAAATTGTTTAACAGTTCCATGCTTCTTCCAAATCTAGGAATCCCTTAAAGAACCAAGCTATTCATCTCCACTTATCATTAACCTTTCAATCCACACCCGAAAAAAAAAAAAAAAGAAAGCCTCATATGCATCCCTGATTATTGATGTGCTAGCAACAACAAAAAAGAGATCTTTCATAAAGCCCTTCTAGCACTCTATAATACAGAAAAATGGCTGAGGCCATTGTGAACCATGCATTGGGCAAGTTAGCTGACATTGTAGGCAAGGAAATTTCGTTCCTTCAAGGTTATCACAGACAATTAGACTCAATGCAGCATGAGCTCCGCTGGATTCGGGCCTTTTTAAAAGATGCCGAATTGAAGCGCAACTCAGATGAAAGGGCTAAGAATTGGGTGAATGAGGTGCATGATGTGGCATACCGAATAGAGGATGTGATTGACACAGTTGTTGCAGAGGTCAATAATTTCAATCAGCCTCAGATGATTAGTGTACTCAACAGGGTTTTAATGAATCCTAAGAAGCTCCCCATTGTACATAAGATCAGTGAGGAGATTAACAAGATTGAGAAAAGAATCGATGAGATCTCCCAGTGTGTGGAGAAGTATGGAATTAGGGAGTTGGGTGATGGTAGCATAGGGGGAGTGAAAAAGCCTGTCATGGAAACTGTGCTTCCCGACACAGATGAGACTGATGTTGTTGGTTTGCAGAGTGACAAAGAAAACATAATCAAGCTACTCCTTGATCCCAGCACTACAAGACGGTGTGTAGTTTCAATTGTTGGGCTCGGTGGTCTTGGAAAGACAACTCTTGCTCGAAAAGCATACAACAGGTGTGCATAATTTACATTTAGCAAAATTGTTTACAACTGAAATAATCTCTGTTTAAAAGATATGCTTGGATATGGATATGACTTATATATTGAATGATAAATATTTAATGAATAGAAAAATGAACATCTTCGATTCAAAGCCAAAACAAACAACTGATGACTAGATTATGCAGAAATATGACTAATACTTGAAGAAAATTTTTATATTTCAGTCTAGTTAATTAAATAGAATATGTAATAATTTATTAATAATTTTATTTGAAATAAAAAAATTTCTATGCATTACATCACCTACTAGATATTACAATAGTTTTCTGTAACCAATTTCAGCATTTCAAAATCGATACCAACTATTTGATTATGAATTAATTATAAATGTCCTCATGTCCATATCTATTCCTTCATGCAAATATTGCAGCTCTTTATATTATCCTGAAATGATGTCAAATGTCAGTCCATACAGATACTTGCAGTTACTACTGTTAAATATGTCAATGATGATTCACTCTTGTAAAAAATGGTACAACTCATGTAATTATATACAGAATTATATTCGCAACAATGAATTCTAAATTCTAAGTAATTTTGTCATTTGAAGATCTCTGGTATTTTTCATTATATTGTAGAAGTTTGGAATAAATACTTTATCTAAACTTGATCTAAACTTCCAAAAAAGTAATTGTACCCGTTTTGATGTTTCATGTAGTTATGAGGTCAAGAAAGGTTTTGACTTCCGGGTGTGGGTATCAATCTCTCAGAACTTCAAACTAATTGACCTCTTGGTGGCGATAATTAAGAAGATTCGGCCTCTCAAAAAAGATGAAAAGGATCTCATAAAAGATCTTCGTAAAAAACAAGATGCAATCCCTCAACGAAAAGGTGTAGAATATTTCACGAATGGGCTCAATATGGCCCTTCGTGATAAGAAATATCTCATAATTATGGATGACATTTGGACAGAGGATCTATGGATTCAAGTTAAGGGAGCTCTCCCAGATTTTAATAATGGTAGTAGAGTTCTAATAACTACAAGATTCTCAAACATTGCAATGGAAGCAGATCCTACTTACAATCCATATGAACTTCCACTTTTAAGTGATCAAGAAAGCCAAGAGCTTCTACTGAAAAAGGCTTTTCCAAATCAAAATCCTGAAAATTATCTTAAGGATTTAGCAGACCTTCTGAAGCAATTTACTGTAAAATGTGGTAACTTACCTCTTGCTCTTGTGATATTGGGCTGCCTACTGTCAAGAAAGCCACCCACATATAGTTCCTGGAATAAGGTATTTCAGACACTCAACTGGCATGTGGATGGAAAGAAGTGCATGGAGGTTTTAGCTACAAGCTATGAGGACTTGCCGGCTGTTCTCAAGCCATGCTTCATGTACCTTGCTTCATTTCCAGAGGATTATCAAATCCATGCCAAATCCTTAATTCGGATGTGGGTGGCAGAGGGATTTATAAGAGAGGAAAGAAACAAAACACTGGAGGAAACAGCTGAGGGTTACTTGGAGGAACTTCTCCAAAGGTAAATACTATCTGTGTGTGTGCGCGCGCGCATGCACATAGCACACCCGCGTGTCTGATTATTCCTGTTGGATTTTCCATATAAACTTGCAAAAATATTTTTACATTATTCCTAACTTGCATAGAGGTCCTATGCTTTCAGTAATCTCAAATTTGTTCTACATTGCTGGAGAAACAAAAAGAATATTGCTATATTTAATTAGATAAACTGACATTACTTCTCTTTTAATTTTATATCAGCTAAAAGAAGATTAATTTTCCTTTTAAAAAGCAAACAATTTTAATTTTAGAGTTTTTTATGTGAAATTCTATTAAGAAGTTACAAATTTAGACGAATTCCATTGAAAGAAAGTAAGAAACATTGTGTAGTTGCAGCCACTCAGACATGAGAGTAATCAATACATGTTGTGAATCAACACTCTCATTTAAAGACGAAACAAATTCAAACATTTGAAAAACTCTCTCTCTTAATCGTAAGTAGCATTTAAGCCATTTTAGTAGTCTTCTGTACTATACCAATTTCAAATATAAGCCTATATTTCAGCTCAGCTCAAATGCATTTTAGGCATGTTATGTCCAGCGGCAAGCTAAAGATATTTTTTTTTTTCTTTTTGCAGGAGCATGATTCAAGTTTCAAAGAGATATTACAATGGCTCAATCAAATACTGCTGTATACATGATTTGCTTCGTGACCTTGCCATTGAAAAAGCCAAGGAGTACGGCTTCCTTGCAATAATATCAAATGAGGCTGGTAATAGTATGCATGCTACCGTGCGCCGTGCAGCCCAGCATTGTGTCTGTCGTGAAATCATGGATTACACTAGTCCCAATCTGCGGTCACTATTGTGTTTTGGTGATTTGCCAAATTTTTCTAGATTTAAACTACTTAATATTTTCAGTGAAATGGGTAAAAATAAGGATGTGAGGATAGACAATTTTAAGGAGTTGACCCAGTTGAAGTATTTGGTGCTTTGTTCATATATTTATAACGATTCCAAAGGTTCTTTGTGGAAAAATGTAAGCCGTATGAGAAATCTCCAAACACTTGATCTTTCAAACTATTCAAAACCCTCACCTGATTGTTTATGGGATATCAAAACACTGAGGCATGTAATCTTACCAAAAACACATGGGCGTGGGCCGCCACCAACAGCCGACCTCAAAAACTTGCAAACTCTCAAAACAGTTTGTTTCCGAACATTATGGCAGACGAAGGGTTTACCTAATCTACCAGCTATTCGGGTGCTTAGAATTACAGAAGGTATCAATCATGGTTTCATATGTTGGGAAACACTTGCAACTTTTCTGAGTAGGCTCCACCACCTTGTGTCTCTTCAGATAAAATGTTCAAGGAACTCGTATGAGATGCTAGATATGAGTTCCTTTCAAGGTATGCAGTCCTTACACGTGGAAGGATCATGGTCCTTGAAGAAAGCATTTGATGTCAATTTATTTCCTGTACATCTCCTTAAGCTCACCCTTACAAATAGCTACCTTATCCAAGATCCAATCCCAATTCTGGAGAAACTAGAGAGCCTCAAGGTGCTTAAACTAATGCAATATTCATACAATGGCAAAAAAATCAATTGTTCAGAAAAAGGGTTTACGAGCTTGGAGAATTTCGAACTCCATGGGTTGCCCAACCTCGAGGAATGGAAGATGGAGGGGGGAGGCATGGCCTTGGTGAAGAAAATCGAGATTACGGGTTGTGAGAATCTTCAGACAATCCCGGAGCTACAACATACCACCAACCTTAAGGAGCTGAGACTCAATGGCACATCGCAGGACCTTCTTGGCAAGTTGCGAGGAAAGGAGCAGTACAAAATCAAACATGTGCCATCCATTCACATGATCTAATAATTTTGCATGATTTCATTCTCCTTGTTGTTTAATTCATTCAAAATTTCCATTTTTTTTGTATATCTTTGCATTAAAATGTGTGTGAACTTCTTCACTGTTTGTTAATTTTATTTCTTCAGGATCCATGTCATTTTTAATAAACATGTACCTCTACATTTGGTGAGAAACGATGAACTGTATCTGATTCTGTATAACGGGCTCTTTTTGTCTGTGTGTGTGTTTTTTTAGAACTTTTTCTCGTTTTGCTTTGCATAATTTGAACTTTTAAAATCCAGAACTGATCTGTGTAGCATCCAGTTTACCAAAACCTCTCTTGAGAAGCTAAAGCATTTTAAAAGTGGTGGCAGTTAACTACACCTTGCAAATCATAATAATTTTTGAAGTTCAATAACTGCTTCTCAATTGTTCGCTACCTAAAGCATTTCTTATGTAGGAAAATTAATTAATACAAAAGGCAAGTTATCAAAGTGATTACAATTCAGCAATTGTACCAGCAAAACAGAGTTGGAAACAGCAAAGGAAGAGGGCTGTGAGTGCTTAACGGACTTAGTGGAGAGGAGCTGAACTGCTACTGCTAAAACCAAATAACACGAAGTCGTTGCTTTTCTATAGGCTTGCAGCTGAGTTGGAACTAGTGAGTTCATCATGACAACTCATATGAAGCGTTCACAGTGACATGATGGATCGTACAAGACATATAACAATATACAATGCCTCTGAATTTCCCCACGCTAGGAGCATGAATTAGCACACGATATATTCCACTGCTTTCATTTATATCTATTCATCCCATTATCATATAAAATGTTTCATGGCCTTTATTTTTTCTCTTTTAAAAATAAAATCATATGGATAATAAGGGTCAGGATTCGCCTAAATAGGCCGTGTAAGAATACTATGGGTGCCTTTACATCTTTCACTCTGCAACTTATACATAGCGTCTCTATCCATTATTATGAATTCCTTTAAATCATGTTGAATTATTTTTTTACTCACAAATCTATTACTGAAAAATGTTCGGCTAATTTGCACTGATTTATGCAAGTATACCTTTATCATTATTAATTTATTATGATTATTTAATATAATTTGTCAAAAAAAAATATTGATTTATGCAAGTATACATTTGTCTAGTCGTATGAACTCATTTGGCAAAGTAAAAAAAAATATTGATTAGATCTAGTTCTGAGATGAAATCTGCACTGACAGTAGGATTATTTATCATTCACCTCGAAAAGATTGACTTATTTTAACAACACGAAGCTAACACACTGTCATAATCACATGGGCACCTTAGCGGACTATGTGATTAATAAGATTGACTTTTTGGCTGCTGGGCATTTTAAACATATCAAAATTTTATTTTATTGAAAAATTAATATTAATTAATATTGTGTATTGATTCAATACCACGATTATGATTATTTCAAAAGTTTCAATTTACTAATTAATACTTCGATGATACAAATCCAGTGGTGCTTCCATGATCTTAAAATGGAGAAATTAAATAAAAAATAATTAACACAAACAAACAAAATACTACAATATTTGAGCCAAATTGTAACAATACTGTCTGATTAGTCGGTAATTAAAGTTCTAAATTATCTGTATAAGTTAATTAATGATATAATTATGAAAAAAATTAAAGTAACAGTAAAATCTGACGGGAAATTAAATCTGAGGACATGGAAATGTTCGTGGTAATTTTCTGAGTATTTCTGTATATTTGCCACAATTTTCTGACTTCTGGAATGTATTTAAATAATTTTGTGAGGAAATAGCTAATTTACAAAATGACTGTCAGTGATTTATTACACCAAAGTTACACAGATCTGTTCACAAAAGATCCTAGCTATTTTTCGATAAAACTATTTTGACGAGGAGCTCTCTCCTTCTGCCTCGTCTCCTCCGTCTGACTTGTTTCTCTCTTCTTCTCTCTTTTGTTCTGAGTTATTCGAGTTTGTGCTCTAGATTAAGTGGATCGAGGGGATTGGCTGGCGGAGAGGTCGCCTCTAAGGTGCCCCGTGTAGAGGATGCCACCTCTGCTACACCTCATGCGTCTTCACGCTGCTGTCTCGTGCGATACTCTTCTCTGTCCGCTTCTCTGTGTGTTGGATGGATCTGATTGGTTGTGGGGGAGTGGTATGACGTGGCATCATCTCCATCTGAGCCTCGAACCGCCTCTCTTTCTCTTCTTCTCTACGAAGGTAAGTTGTTTGTATTAGGGTTCGGATTTGGAGATTTTTCTTGGGGCTAAGAGAAGAGGAAAGGAGGGAGGAGGAGGCCAGAGGAGGTAATCGCCTACCCCTAATTCTTGATTTTTGCTATCAATTTGATAGAACGATGAATTATACTCGATTAATTTTCTAGGATTTTTGTTCTCTGTTGACAGTAAGTGCATGGAATTAGCCCTGTTTCTCATAAGCATCACCTTGATCTTAGCTCTAGTTGTTCTTGAATTTTTGAGGTGATTTGTGAAGGACCAGGAGAAAGGTATAACTTCCCTATCGATTCTTGGTTTAATTTGGTACTTTCTATCTATTGTTAGGCTATGAAATGTTGAGTGATTTCTGTGGTTGGAAGGAATTTAACAGGGTTCACTTTGGTTCTGTGAATTAGTGCTAATTGATTTGTCTGTGTGCTAACTTATTCTGCTACTCGATGTTAATTGTTTCTGTGAGATTGTTATCTAATTTCTGTGGGGTGTTACTTAGTTGTAAAAGGGCATGTATGAGTTGCAACATCTACTTAGTTGTTTAAGTAATTGATAATAGGCATATACATGTCATATGCTGCATATCTGAGTAGTAGCATCCTTTAGAAGAGCAATATATGCATATTTTTATGTTATGCATCAGATGTGAGTGAAACTAGAACTGAAATGGTGGGTATTGGCTCATATAAGTATTTAGATACTTGATATATATAATCTGTGAAGGAATTGTAACTAGCAATAAACATAGTTGATCATATCAGAGTAATATCATGTCATATTGCATGATATAACATGTAAATAAGAAACTGTGATAGTATAATGGTTAAGTGGTGCATAAATTTGTGTCTCTGGTTCATATGCAACTATGTCTGATGTTATAACATGTATATTTGACTTGATGCATAAAACTGGAATTGTGGGGTATATTAGGGTGTATATTAACTCTAAGTGAGGTAATTACTGAAATAAGCTTGTGCATGGGCATTCTGATTCATATTTGACTGATCTGAACCATGTTTGAGAGTTACCATAGGAAAGGTTATACTTATAATTTATCCTTTTTTAGGTGCAGTTTTATTCTGGTACAAGTGAACTTGGGGGTGTTTTTAGAAAATTCTTTGGGTATAGATATCAATCTGGTTAAGTAGTTTCTAGTGACATAGTAGTTAAGTAGTATTTAGGTTGTTTGTTTATATGTTTTGGAACTTGGTTTCATGTTGTATTGTCTTTAATTAGGTAAGTAATCCTTTTTTTTTTTCAATGTAATAGTTTCATTTATAAACGATACTGGCCTACAGGCAAAATTTAATGCAAGTTACTTTTTTTTTTTCCTCTATACGACTGAGTTTGCTCATAGTATGTTTATCATCTAATGCAGGGACAATGCATCAAAGCAGCTACAATCGGCAAGCAAATGATCTGAATTGCGTGTGATGTGCTAATCACACAATAGTTAGGGTGTAATCTCTAATATGCTTGATGATGCATCTATATATATGCTGTAACTAATCGCTTTCAAAGAACATCAATCCATCTTGGACAAGCTCATAAATTGCTATTTGGTATTTGAAATAAAGAATGTGAATCATATTAATCGCTATTTGCTATTTGAAATAAAGAATGTGAACTGTATAATTTTGACATTTGCTATTTGTGTCAGGAAATGAATTAATTGCCAGTATCACATGCCTCAAGGCTCGTCAACATGAATTTTGTATATTTTTTGGTAGGTGTAAAATTAGTGTAATATTTGAAAATGATTGATGTTTGTTTAATATAAATTCCATCCAAAGCTTCACTTTTGTCAGTTTGTGGTAATTTTTCTCATGAAAATCCACCCCTGACATATATGGTTTTCCTTCAATCAAGCTTCTTCCAAGATAATTTGACTTTGGTAAGGACAAAATTACACAAATTTTGAGAGCGATGTTAACAAGCACAAAGGTATTATGTGGTAATAAATCGGAAGAGAGCAGTTCGGACTGTAGGGCACGAAGGGAATTGAGAAGAGGTTTCTAATTTCTAAGTTCTAACTGAAGGGGTCACCTCGTCGTTTCGTTTTATTTCCTTTCTCGAAGGAGCGCCAGACGGAAACACGACAGCGCTAGACGGTAACGGAAGGAAAAATTAAACAAACGGAGAGTGCAGCGCTCTTACTGTACGTCATCTGAGCCATCGGATTATTCAATCAAACGGTCTGAAACACTAAAGCACAGACCCCTACGCTTTAGAAAGCATTTTAGCCAATCTCTCTCTCTCTCTATATATATATATAGAGAGAAAACCTATGGTGCATTGCAATGCACGGAAGCTTCGGTGCATACTGATCCAAACTCATCGATCGGCTCCAAAATGACCGATCCAAACCGTCCAATATGATCTCCCTAATGAAATCTCCTTGCCGTCCAAATTTTCCATTTTTTCGAAATTTTTAAGTATTTTTTTCGGATTTTTAAAAGCTGGTATTTTTTAACGGTTCAGAAAAAATTAGATTAGCGATTTTCTAAAATTCCGAAAAAATAGTAAAAAAATTCCAAAAAATATAAAATTTGGTCAGCAAAGAGATTTCATTAGGGAGATCATATTGTACGGTTTGGATCGGTCACTTCGAAACCGATCGAAAAGTTTGGATCAGTATGCACCGAAGCTTTCGTGCATTGCAATGCACCATAGATTTTCTCTCTATATATATATACATATATTTACTATTTATGTTTTTATTATTATTATATATTTTTTATTTTATTTTATTTTATTTTTTTATTATTATTTTTTTAATTTATTTTATTTTATTTTATTTTATTTTAATTTAATTTTAAATTTAATTTTATTTTATTTTAACAATTAATCATAAAAATATATTTTTAGTTTACTTAAAATATACTTAAATTATTTTTCAAAAATTATTAAATTTAAGTAGAATAAAATAAAATTTAATAAGAAATTTCTTAAATTCTTAAAATCTCAAAAATCAAAGTTATTTTTGTTTGTTTAATTTGGGATCAGTTTAGTCGGTGATTTTTGTCATGTATCTGTTCTTGACTCACTCGAACTATTTCATCATCTCCCGAAAACCGTCAAATTAGAGAAATATCCGACATTTTCATGTGGCCTTTTCCCTAATTATTTAATTAATCTTAATCCTTCATTAATTAACTTAATTATAAATTAAGTTTTAATTTAAATCCATAAGCTGCCATGGGCCTAAACCCATTTTTTTTTTCGCTGGGCCAAAATTTTGCATCGGGCCAAAGGGAAATTTTTTTTTTTTCCAAGCCCAACCCAAAAATCTGGTCCCAGCCCACTTCTCCACACGGCTAAGCCAAGTCAACCTGACCAGTTGACCTGAGCCAACCGTAACGGATCCGACACGGATCCGACAGAAGGGTCGAAGATCCGAACCCAATACCTCCTTCAAAATTTTCGGAAAGAACCCCAAATCATTTTGTTTCTCAAACAAACCCTTTCTTTTTATGAAAGAGTCCTTTTTAATAACTTTCAGGTCCTTTTTCCTTACAACTAGGTCCTCAGACCCATTTTTTTTTACACTTCAGTCCCTGTCACCAGCGACAGCACAACCAGAGGTACCAGATCGGTACCAGTGGTACCTCCAGCGTACCCAAGACTGGTACCACCTTTCAAACATGTCCCTTAAGCATCAAACAAGTCTCCTCTAGGCTCAGCAAAGCTAAAAATTCATTAACAATTCAAGTTTTTGGCTTATCACTGTATAACCGAGCTCAACACCTCAACAACACCATTTTCCATCAATTTCAATCATCAACAAACAACTTTTATCAACTATCTAACCAAAACAAATCTATTAAATTCGACATTTCAACATTTCAAACACAGTTCATCTACAACCCGAGCTCAAAACCCTAATTTCACAAGTTTACCAAATTAGCTCGGTTTAAAGCGAGAAAATCAAAGAATAATCACCACAGAGTTCATACCTTGGATCTCTCTGCATGTCCTCCTCCTTTCTCTCTCTAATTTCACTCTTTTCTCTTTTTTTTTTCTTAGAAATTTTTAAAACTGGCCAAAACTTACCTCAATCGAACTGTGGCTTTTATAGCCAAGGCGACAGCGGAGAGAGAGAAGAGAGGAGTCAGCAGTCGAGATTCCCAAGCACGAATCTCACACTCCAGCTCATACCTGCGGCCAATGGCCATTCTCCACGCGGGGAAAGCTTACTGGCTCTTCAACCCAAAAATGGCGGTGGCCTCAAGCCGATTGGCTTGCCACACTCGAGCCCCTCGGCGATTTACCATATTTTCGCCGGAGAAAAGAGAGACAGAATCGAACGATCGACGAAAAAAACGGAAGAGAAAGGAGAGAAAGAGATGAAGCCAAGCAGCTGTAATCGACTTAGTCGATTTTCAGCGTGATTTTTCCCCCTTGATCCGCTGTGGCGGAGGTTATGTAGCCAAGGATGCTGCTACTCATATAGTTTATTAATTATAATTATTTTTATTAAGATTTAATTAATCTAAAATCAATTGATTATCATTTCCTAATCCTTAATATTACTAAAATTATGTACATAATTTTTAGATACTACACAAAGTTAAAATTTTCGATTTCGAGTCGATTTTACTGTTAATTTTGATTTAATTATTCACGATATACTTACTTCTTAATTAACATAATTAATACTAACTTTCCATATAAATTCCTAGTAATTTCATCTAGTTCGTTTAAATTAATTTACCTAATTAATTTAAATGGGTCTGGTATTTTTGCTATGTTACAATATAACTCGTGAGTTTTCCCCCTTTTAACTTTTTGATAGGATGGTTTATCAGAAAAACCACAGAAACATTGGATTCTCAGAAACCGAGAGATAACAAAGTATAAAAAGGAACAAAGACAATTTATTAAGGCAGACAACCGAAATAATAGTTGCTTGGTGTCTAGTTATGTCTACGCGATAAATCACGCACGGCGCTCCCATTTAATCACTAGAACTCTCAGCACAAAAAGTCGCTTCATTAAAAGCTCAAATAGGCATGCAAACAAAAATTGCAGTATCTCATTTAGATACCTTAAGATTCTTGAAAGAACATCAAGATGGTCGTTTTTATATAGAGAATAAATGATTTAAGGTCCATGCAGAATCAAGTTCGAATATCTTATAGTAAATTCGAACTCGAATGAAACTAAGTCTCAAAATCCCAAAAACTAATGAAAGAAGTACAGAAACTCGATTTACAATCCGATCTCACTTCCATGGAATGATGGCAAAACAGCAAGTAGTGGATCTCCATAGCCCACAGGCTCTGCATATATAATAAATATTTACATAATTTACCTAAAATTTACTGAGTGAAACCACATATTATGGGACTTAACCAATAGTTTAACGGCTACCACTCGCTTTTTTTAATAATTAATTTACTTAGATAAGTAAGGTTTCACTCTTAACTTGTATTAAAAGAAACCTCCAGCTGGTGCATTCATTTTGGTGTTTTATTGTAATTAAGGTTGTTAAGGTTGTTACGCTAGAGCATTATTTTTGGGGTTTTACAATATGCACACATGGGATGACAATGAGTGAGCCCCAGAATCTACAGTACTGTACTGTACCGATACAAAAAGTCATTTTAAGTTCCCAACTTCTGGTACTTGAGCTAAGCTTCTACAATATACCAATGCAAAGATTCATATTTGGTGTTTTTGGTAAGCAAAAGAGATACAGAAGGATCCTTTTATATGCACCCAACAGCAATATTGGTGTCAGGCACAGGTACATTAATGTACCAAGTATAGCAGTAAATTATCAAAACAATATTACCTCCATCCTTGCAAAGGAAGCTTATTATTTCACCAGCCACATTAGACTGCATGATGAGAAAAGTGCGCAATTTCATAAGTAAATGCATGATATGCCTCTTTTTAAGCTGTATCCTTAATCTTTCTGATTTAGGAGATAAATACTTACTCTAATTGGCAGATCATTCTTGAACTGAGTTATAAAGCCAATGACCTGGCCTTCCTTAATGACCATTCCCTACACATATATACTTGTAGAGTGAGAGCGACAGAGAGATCCAAACATTTATTTTCATATATTCCTCTATGCTATGTATTTCAGATGCTCTCCTTATTAATTACCAGTTGCTTAGCCACTTTTTCAGAAAAGGAAAACTACTTAATTGGTGCCAAATTAAGGGACAATATTGGCATGTCAATGATATCAATAATTAAAAGAAAACAAAAAATACAACTCAAAAGGAATAAAAATGAGAGGGGCCAGATTGTGCAAGACCAGAATAATTTTCTGAAGTTCAAAAAACAGAAACCCTACTAAAAATTACCTCTTTGCAAACAGAAGGACGCTTTCCCCCTTTGACGGTTCTTGACCTTAAAAAGACGCCAACCTAGTAGAAAATATCATTTAAAAAATCGCATCATCAATGTTGTATCATAAAAGTTAGAAAACCATACATGCCTATTATCAGTGTTGCTATAGTACTTGGTTCAAAAAAAAGAAACCCTACTTAAAATACTAAATTGAAAACCAGCAGTGGCGCAAAAAAGTTTGTGTTTAAACATAAATTTTCACTACATACTGTAGGTGCTGAGACTATTTCATATGAGCTTGCATCAAGGCCCTGTAATGCAAGCTTCGCATCTTTTCCTGAAACGTGTTTAAAGGGGTTGCTCTCTTCAGAGGAGGATTTGGGGGCTGCCTCTGTTTCTTGCTGGGAAGTCACAGCTGAATCATTCACGCTTGCACTAGGGACTGGTGGAGCTACGGCCACTTGATAGGAAGGTGGATGTGGCTCAACTGGAGAGGATTCAACGTCCCTTTTCAGATACATCTGGAATTTCCCCACCTGAATATATATGCAATTTAAACAAAACCATTGTTATAGTGGGAAATAAAAGGTGAAACAAACATGGTAATTTAAGATATCAAGGAACATATGCATAGATTATCTTTGGGAACATATACATACAAAATTTGATAATCATGTCCAAGGATACATTCTCTTTACCCAAAGTGTACCGAACAAATTTGAGCAAGTGATAAAGAATTTCTGGAGCTCAAAATTAAGGAGGAGGGGAGGGGGGGGGGGGGGGGGGGGGCGCACCTTAAGCTTGACCTCAGCAACACTGGTTCCATCACAGATATCCCTTAACATTCCCTGCACCACAAAAGGAAAATGATTACTCAGAAGACATTCTTTTATCAGTAAGGGCTGATTCAAATGAAAATAATTGGTAACCTGTATGCTTCAAGAAAAGACATAGACTAAATTCAATATAATGTCAGCCAACAATTGAGAAGGAAAAGTAACAAAGAATCTATGAGAGATGAAAACCTGTACCCTCATAATTAATTAATTATATAGAATTATAGATCATTATGAATCAAAGGGGATAACTATCATAGCTTAACATGTTCAACAATCTATAGTTAGATTTATTTTATATCTAATTTACAAGTCAAAATAATGCTATGCCACCGAGATTAATTAAATTTGCAAAGGAATTTCAAGTGTCCGTAACATTAAGTATAGTCTATAAAGTATAATGGCACTTTCAAAAGACGACAGAAAAAATATAGATAGCATGCAAGAATAAAGTGCAATACATCACCTCGACACCACTAGGGAAAGTTGCCTTTTGCACAGCTTTCGTTCTCTCAGCATTGGAAGCTGCTACATGCAATTACAAAGTTGCATTTTTTATGAAAAGGAACACTTTCATCGAGCCAACAAGATATCAATTAAATCTATCAAGAAAATAAATACAAACTAGAATCCAAATTATTTGCAGTATTCACCAGCTGATAACTCTATTTAATTTTTTTGTACATGACCATGTAAAGTTATCTTTCTTTACGTCTTTGATGTGCTCAATTTAAAATGAATTAAATAAAAGATATTGCCTATGTACTGGCATATAAAGAACCAATAGCACACCATATCAGTATGGATTAACTGGAACTCAAATTCAAGCACTATAGAAGAATAGTAACCAACCTTCAGAGGATAACACTGAAGAAGTTTCAGTTGCTTTCAGGCATGGCAAAATTGGTTGCTTTTTTCCAATTACTACCCGTAAATACTGAGCAGGTAAAATAAGCTTCTTTGAGAAAGGACTTTTAGCACCCACTACGGCCCCTGCCAAAATGTGGTTTGCTACATTAATATAACTATCAACTGATTTCATCTCATGATTGCAAAGAAAATTGAAACTGGATGCCAAACTAAATTGCCCCATGAAATTAAAAATTCAATTCAATGAGGAGAACTAGAGATTCCTTCTACAAACCAATTGCTTGATTTGGCTGGTTAAAGTTCAACAATTATCACTTGAGAACAAGTACAAGGACGAGAAAGGTATCACCAATCAGGACAATTAAATCAACAACTACCCAAAAACCAACTAAATACAAGCTCAAATCGTCTCCATTCTGAGTAGAGACCAAACACAGTAGCTCATCAGGTTGCTTACGAGAGGAGGTAGGAAAACTAGTGCGTACGTTCTCAGCTCAAAATGGAGAGGATCTGGATCCGAGATCAAGGTGCGCTTACCAGAAAAGGAACGAGTGAGTGCTGTGGCGTCCATTGGAGAGGCGCAGCGTTCGATCGAGAGAATTCGAGAAAGGTTAGAGAGAAATCAGTTTACGTTGAGTGAGATAGAGAGTATTTAGAGAGAAACAGAGAAAGAGAAAAGGGATTATGCTTTGCGCAGCTCTCTCTTTGTTAAATCCGCCATGGGCAATTTCGGCATCGGTTTCTCCGCATAGCTGGGTCCCACCCGGGGTTCTGCTATCACTGTACTGTGAAACCACTTGGCTGGTAGGAAATGAGAAACAGTGTAGCAAGTTCATATTTCTATAGTTTATAACTCGCTACAAAATTTAAAGCATTTAAGAATCCGCATAAATCAGGAGAGCAATATCTCGATTGGTCTTCGGCTCGGTTAAGTGAAAATGGGCCTAATTTGAGAGGAGGCCCGATTGTGCCATCTACGCTTCTTTAATGGTCCCAGTGAAGCCCAAAGTGGAAATTTGCGATGTACAGAAATCTCGCTAGGGTTTTTAAATCCAAAGGGAGTATAAAGAGCTGTTCGTCTGCTGTTAATTTTCTTTGGTTTGTATCCGCCGTCTTTGCAAAAGAAAACAAGGTATTCCTTCTTCCGAGAAAATCTTGCCTGAATTTCGTGCTTTTCTGATCGATTTACGTATTATTTAGTTCTTTGCTGAAGTTAGGGTAATGAGGGTATCACATCCATCTGTTGATTTGATTAAGACCTTTTGTTTTATGATGAGTTATGTATTATGTAACAAGTTAAGGTTGCTTAGGAGGCTTGATTCATAGATTAGACTGTATCTAGAAGCTTAGATCGGTATGTTGTATATTGTGTTAAATTATGGTAGGCACCTAATGACAAAGTGTTATGATTATGTGCATAGTGTTTTCTGTGTGATTGTTAATATTATGGTACCAAATTGAATAATAACCATGTGCCTTAGAATATAAAATGTTTAAATCTCCCCAATTAGGTACTTCATCATTTAAAATTTTACACTAACTTTACATTGTTCTTTTTTCTCTTATTCAGGAATTCCACTGCAATCCTAGCCGTCGGATCGAACTTCTGAGACAAGATGCAGAACGAAGAGGGAAAAATTGTTGATCTCTATATCCCCAGGAAATGGTACGTTGAAATGCTCATTCATGAGGAGTATTAGAAACCTATAATTAAGATCTAAATTAGAAAATTTTCAAGGTTATAATCTAAAATACTATTATGCTTTCTGTTGTCTAAATCTATTCTGGCATACTGATTCTTTATTTTAATTGTACTGTGAACGTAGTATGGCGCTGTAGCTTGCCATTGGACTCAAAACTATGCTTGATTTTTTAAAAATTTGTACATGTGCTGTTGGTAGTAGCCATGCAGTTCTCCATATATTTTAAACAATATGTAAGGAAATAAAAAATAGGAACAAACAACAATTGGTGTCTTAACAGTTTGTGTGGGATTGTATTGGTTAGCTTTGGCTTTTGGTCAATGTTATGACATATAGCTGCTACCTATTTTGATAGTTGTAAGCACAAGTTAATTCATTGAATGATGAATAAATGGAAAATGAAATAACCACATGTTCTGTAGAGGTGTAGTGCCAGTACTATTACTGTCTCAGTTTTTTGTGAAATATTTTGAGAACTTCATTGATGTTATTGCTTTTGGTTGTAGCTCGGCAACTAATAGGCTGATAACAGCAAAGGATCATGCATCAGTGCAGCTCAATATAGGTCATCTTGACGAGAATGGCATCTACACTGGACAGTTTACCACCTTTGCTCTCTCTGGCTCCGTTCGTTCTCAGGTTTATTTTCTCTTCTCTGCAAATATTTATTGTATAAGTTGTTGCTTGTGTATCATGTATGATTGTTAAGTACACGTTGCATTGTTGTTATACCTTTCCATTTTATGTTCTTTTTCTTTTGGCCTGAAAAACTGTGTTATTACTGCCATGGTGCTTCTTCCTTTTTGGCACAAAGGTTCCCAAACTGCTTTTTCTTAGAGGTCCTTGTGTTATTATTCTATTTTACTATAAAAATAGTATGGTTTATTTTTTGGGGCCCCGGTGCTGGTATTTTTTTCCCAGAAAATTTTGGAAATCTGTGGGTAAAAGGGTACTTGATTTTTAATAGTGGTTAGTGTGTTGTTGCAATAATATTTACTGAAATAATTAGGCTTCTGAAACTTCTTCATTAGGTTTACTCTGATATGGTATGGTAGTTCCTTTGTGGAAGTATATTACACTATGAAATTATAGTTGTTATTAGTGGTTTTAAAACATATTAACAAAGCACTTGTGTTGTTCAACAGGGTGATGCTGACAGTGCTCTGGATAGGCTATGGCATGCGAAGAAAACCCAGGTTGGCCAGCAGTAGATGAACCATCCTGTTATTTTTATACTCCAAACCTGTTATGGGTTTTATTTCAATGGGTTGAGATATTTTCTTTAGGAGGGGCCAGTGTAAGATGTTGCTTTGCCAACAAATAGACATATTTCTTCTCTAGTGTTGCCTTTTTGATTAAACTGGTTGTAT
Organism: Rhynchospora tenuis; assembly: GCA_027725995.1. Lineage (NCBI taxonomy): Eukaryota > Viridiplantae > Streptophyta > Magnoliopsida > Poales > Cyperaceae > Rhynchospora > Rhynchospora tenuis. The sequence goes on from CM050888.1 coordinate 54,801,362, forward strand.
TGGTTTCTGTTCTAATGGTTTGTTGAAATGAAAATTTGAAGTTATGAGAACTTGTTTGTAGTTTTAATAATCCCAAGTTCTATTTAAGCATGAAAATGCCTAGAAGGCTAAATGTTATGGTATATTAGTACTGTAAATTGCAATTGAGTTTTTCTGATGTGGCAATTGCAGTTTTGCAGTTGCAAATTTTTTTTCTGCAGTTTAAGTTTAATGATGTGTTAACATCATGCAACTGCAGAGTTTACTCTTCGGTAGTGGTTTGTTTTGCAATTTAAAGTCTTGGGAGTTATTTTTTAATGCTGCAGAATGGACTACATGAAAATGATTATATAAGACGTGAAGTTAAACGAAAGTTCGTTTATATTTGACCCTGCGTATATATTGCTAGAAATCAAGCCAAAACAGATTGCATCCAAGCATTGGAGCAGCAATTCCTTCAACTAGAATTTTGAGCATCAGTTAACTACTCGGGCATCAAGGCTAGTCAGAGTTGTCCTGTTACGTAATGCTTTTATTAGAATGCAATAAGACGGGTTGTAAATCACTGAACAGAGTTGTACCACCTATGTATGATGGCCTTACATGCTATTAAACAAACTTGCTGGATCCATTACTACTTAGTTCATGCCTTTGCAAAGAATTGAAATGTACGCATCCATGACTACTATTTTTAGGCTTTTTATTTCGCATCCAAAATCATGATAGGGTTTTAGATAAGGCATCTACTCAGCGTCATCCAACCCAGCGCCATCCAAGCCATCCACAGAAGCGCGCTCCCCTCCTTCAGCGTGTCCCCTACCCTTCCCTTCCTTTCCTCCATTCTTTCGCGAGTTCACCCCCCTCCAGACGCATCTCTCCCTCTCGTCTCTCACGAAGATCCCTTCGCGAGTTCTCCTCTCTCCCTCTGCTTCCAGGTGCGTCTCTCCCTTCCATTTTTTCTCTTCCTTCGTGAGTTTCCACTCCTTCCCTCTGCTTCTTTTTTCTTTCTGCCTTCTCTTTTCCTTTGTGTTCTCTTCTATTTCATTTGTATTTGTTTTTTTTTTCTTTCTCACTGGTCTTTTTTATCTCTTTTCTTTTGATCTCATGTTATATAACTGTGCAATTTATTTGTCATTTCCGTTCAGTTTATTTGCTCACTTTTACTTTTTTGTATGAGTCTACATTGTTTGTTATATATGTTCAGTTTATTTATTATAACTGTGCAATTTATTTGTCATTTCTGTTCAGTTTATTTGCTCAATTTTACTTTTTTTGTATGAGTCTACATTGTTTGTTACATCTGTTCAGTTTATTTGTTATAACTGTGCAATTTATTTGTCATTTCTGTTCAGTTTATTTGCTCACTTTTACTTTTTTGTATGAGTCTACATTGTTTATTACATCTGTTCAGTTTATTTATTATAACTGTGCAATTTAGTTGTCATTTCTGTTCAGTTTATTTGCTCACTTTTACTTTTTTATATGAGTCTACATTGTTTGTTACATCTGTTCAGTTTATTTGCTTTTTATGTTCAATTAGTTGATATATCTGTTCAGTTTATTGTTTTGTATGTTCATTTTAAAAACGCATGATAAAGTGTGAGGGAGGCGAAGGGAAAATAGACTGTCAGGGAGGAGGGAAGGATGGAAGGGAGCGCGAGGGAGGAAGGGAAAATAGATCGCCAGGGTGGAGGGAAGGACGAAAGGGAACGGGAGGGAGGAAAGGCGCTTGAGGGCGGAAGGAGCGTGGGGGTAGAAGGACGCATCGCTCACCCAGGCGCGCGGAAAAAAACAAAAGATGGAGGGGAGGGGAGAGTTGGATGGCGCGGATGATTTTTCGCTGGATGACACTTATCAGTTCCGTTTAGATAACGCTAACCTTGATCTATTTCGTTAACCCGTCCAAAAGACGGGGTTAGAGCTAACTTTAGTTCTGGATCCATCCTCCCTTATTCAACTGTGACTCCATGAAACTAAAGTTTATTTTTAGGGAAAATAGGAATTTTGTTTTCGAGAACTTGACAGCAGCTATCAAGCAGAGGGAAGATAAGAATTAATCCTTCATTTTTAATATTCATATGAAATTTATGTTGTTAGATTTGAAACTCGCTATCTCCAATTAAGAATCGTTCATTACACCGGGAATTCAAATCCGGTGTAGAATTTCAATTTCAATTTGCACTTATTGCAATAAATAACCAACTTAAGGTGGAAATAACATAGAAGTGCCACTAGATGGTTTAATGACTTAGCCCGGCATTAGTACCTCTGCATTACTTCTTGTTGAATTAGTTACTGTCTCTATAAAGATACAAATTAAGAACCGTTCATTAAACCGGGAATTTTAATCAGGTGTAGAATATTAATTTCAATTTGCACTTATTGTATTGAAATAAATAACCAACTTAAGGTGGAAATAACATATAAGTGCCACTAGATGGTTTAATGACTTAGCCCGGCATTAGTACCTCTGCATTACTTCTTGTTGAACTAGTTACTGTCTCTATAAAGATACAAAGGAACATGATTGTCGGCTGCATTTTGATAAAGCTATAAGATACTCAATGGTGATTGGTGAATGTTTGGTTGACTTTTGGCACCACGCTTTTAGCTGTCTCCATTGAGTGATTCTTTTTGTTGTGGTATGGATGTTCAAAATTAAAAATGACTATGACCCTTTTTTTTTTTTTTTTTTTTTTTTTTTTTTGAGATAAAGAGCTCGTAGCTGTAAATTAAAACCAAAATAGTAGTCTTACAAATAATACAGGCCACCTAATAACAACCACCTAACCCCAAAAAGTAAATACCACCTTTGACCACCTCCTCATTTACTACCCAATTACATTTACTACCCAAATACTACTTCCTCTCTTCTCCCCAGAGTGATGAACAGCCTACCTCAGAGAAGAAAAGAGGAACAGATCTAAAAACAAAAGGAAAAGAAAAGAAGCGAAAAAGACCAACCACAGTTAAGCTTAAACCAAACTACAAATTAAGTTTCCCTACTAAACGGCCAAGCACTATCCAATTCTATGTTGAGCTGCTTCATTCTCGCCAGATCCTGAGCTGAAGGATACCCATGAATACTAATTTCACCTCTTCGTGCAGCAATCGCAAGAAAGTTTACGGAGTGTAAGAAATTCCTACCCACATACTCGATCTGAATTTGATTTTTCAAATGATCCATTAAATTTATGAACTCCTTCATTTTTGTTGTTAACTGCATACCATTTGGAGGGTAAGAACCACTGGAAGCAATAAAGTCGACAAGGTTTTTGCAATCGGAGAAAATAATCCACTTTGTCGAAGAACTCTGGGGGATATGCTTTATTAAATCGGACGCCTCCTGTACAGCAATCATTTCAGTATGAAAAGCATCTTCGGCCTCCACTTGGTGAGCAGCTACGAAAGTCATCTTATCATCAGAATCCAGAATGATAATCCCAATCCCCGCCTGAGAGGTATGAACCCAAGACCCATCTGTTATCACAACTCTTGTATCCTCATTAATTCTTCTTTGCCTGTTGTAACAACCATGAGAACTAATAAAAATTTTTGTTAGATTAGAAGCTTTGGCACAAACAATAGTGGGATTTTCCTTTTTCTTGCTAAAAACAAAATCATTTCTGCTTAGCCAAATGTAATAAAGCAGATTGAAATGATAGGCTAAGGAATGGGGCTTTTTACTCATGAACCAGTTTTTGACTATTTGACAGGGAGACACGTTTTGTTTGTACCCATGAGAACACTTAGATAAGTCCCAAATTAAAGCTGAGTGTTGACAAGTAAACAGCAAATGAGGTATCGATTCTGGATCTTTCTTACATCTAACACATATAGGAGGGATTCCCTGTATTCTGTTATTTAATAACTGAGCGACTGGTAAAGCATTCCAACAAAGTTTCCATATGAAAAATTTGACCTTTGGGGGGACATATTTGAATTTCCACAGAAATTGCCAATTTAAATCAGGTATAAGGAAATGATTTGCCTGATAGTTTTTCATCAACATGTTATAGCCCTCTTTAACATTATAAATACCCTTTGTGGAGCCTGTAAATTGCAGGAAGTCCTCAGAATGAACATCTAACCTTATGCTTGTATTGTTGATAATTGCTGGCAGGGCAGAAGCTGGGAGCATTGATTTTAATACAGGCACTTTCCACTCATTTACCTGCAAGTCAAAAGCATCAGAGACATGACAATTCCTCTTTCTGGTTAGATTTAGGTAATCTTGCCAACCTTGAAACCAAGGATCTCCTCTGATATGAATTTTGTCTCCTTTACCTATTTTCCACCAAAGTTGGGAACTAAGATTATGCTTGATTTGTTGTATATCCTTCCAAAAAGAACTACACCCCTTTCTTTTACTAGAACCCCAAATACCTTTGAAAAAACAGTATTTATTTATGATTTCCTGAGCCCACAAAGATTGGTTACCAGCAGCCAACTGGTACACCATTTTTAGCATCAAAGCAATATTAAACCAATAAGGATGTTTAACACCCAAGCCCCCTTGTTCTACTGGTAACTGAACCTTATCCCAGCCAATCATATAAAGATGTCTATTTTCATTAGATTTAGCCCAGAGGAAATTTCTCATGATTTTGATTAACTCATTATGGAAATTTTTATGAAAAATTTTTACAGAGAACCAATAAACTGGTAAGGTCATGAGAACAGATTTCAATAGGACCAATCTTCCAGCATTGGACAACAACCTTGCCTTCCAGCCCCCTAATCTATTGTGTATTTTTGAAATAATTAAGTTAGTTGTTGTATCCTTGTAAATAGGGGGCTGGTTCAACACAACACCAAGGTATATTTCTTCACTCTTAGCCTTTTTAGCTCCCCACAAAAAGGTAATGTGTTCTTGCAATTCAAAATCACAATTTTTACTAAACCACACAAGGGACTTAGAAGGATTAATAATTAAACCAGAAACTTCACCAAAAGCATGTAAAATCCCTTGAAAGTTTAATACCTCTTGGCCAAATGCTGGGCCCATAATCATCAGATCATCAGCGTAGAGGATATGAGTGATGGGGCTAGACTTTGGTGTAAGAGAAATCCCTTTTACATAACCAATTTGCACTCTTCTCTGCAATAAACGACTCAAACATTCCATAACTAGAATAAATAAAAAAGGGGACATAGGGCAACCTTGTCTAAGGCCCCTGTTAGGTCTAATAAAACCACCTTTACCGGGATCTCCATTAATATTAATGTAAACAGTCCCTTGTGTTAACGAGTTTAGAATTAGGAATATCAGATTAGGAGGGAAATTAATATAATCAAGAGCAGCTCTAAGAAAATCCCATTGAACAGAATCAAAAGCTTTTCTAACATCTGCCTTTAACAAGAACGCTTTTTCTGTAAAATCTGCTGAATTGAAGGAATGTAAGATTTCACGTACCAAAATGATATTGTCAGAGATTTGTCTCCCTTTTACAAACGCCGATTGACTTTGGGATATAAGCTTAGGAAGATAAGGTCTGATCCTATAAGCGATAACCTTCATCAACAGTCTATAGAAAATGCTACCAACGCTTATAGGACGATAATCCCCGGGCTCAATCGCTTCCTTGGACTTAGGCAAAAGAACCACATTGCATCTCAGCCAATCTTTAGGAACCTGCAACGTTATGAAACATTTTTGAATGGATTGAACAATTTCATCCTTTAAAGTGGGCCACATTTGTTGCAAGAACCGAGCAGTGTATCCATCTGGGCCGGGAGCAGAATCAGGGTACATTTGGAATAAAACCCAGTGAATTTCCATTTCGCTAGGTAATCTGGAAAGTTGCTCATGATCAATGGTGTTAATTTTTTCAAAGTTCAGATATCGCAATTGTTCAAACCAGAGATTAATGTCATCTGAGTCAGCTTTAATGTTTTTACAATATAAGGTTTTAAAAAAATTAACAAATTCTGTTCTTATTACCTGCATATCACCCGAAATTTCTCCCTCCCTAGTTTTTACCACTGAGATAGTGTTTGTCCTCCTTCTGCTAGAGGCCTGAAAGTGAAAATAGGCCGTGTTTAAAAGCAGACACTGCTAGACTATGACCCTGCTTAAAAGCAGACACAGTTCAATTGTAAGTTCGCCACATTTTTTTTTCCAGATAAAAAGGATATTGCTTCTTTTAAGGTTTTGTCTGTTGTTCTAGTAGTGATGTATGGTGCCAAAAATCTGCACCTGAACTTTGTGGGGCTAAAAACATCTAGCAATGAAAGATTCTACATCAAGATTATCTTATTAGTAATTTTTATGACAGTTCTTTTATTTTGTTTTCTAAAAATTGTTAGCACATATAGCTGTAGCAAGTGTCAGTACATTGAATTGCACTTGGTTTGTCCTTGACAATAGTTAATAGGCTAGTGCAATCTATTCTTAGGTTTTTCCATTTTGTCTCTACTGTGTCCCTCTTTTTGTATATCGTGCTTAGGTTTGGGTCTGTGTCAGGTTTACGGTCTGTGAATTATAATTATAATAATAATAATAATAATAATAATAATAATAATAATAATAATAATAATAATAATAATAATAATAATAATAATACTAATACTAATACTAATACTAATAATAATAATATTATTATTATTATTATTATTATTATTATTATTATTATTGTTCTTATTATTATTATTAATTATTTAACGGAATTGACTAGAGGTTATGTTAAGACATTTGCATGCAGGGATGATTGATTCAATATTTACTATTAGATTAATGCGAATTAGATATTTCATTACCCACTTGTACAAAAATTCCTTGGTTTACTAATAACCCAATCTTTTAATTTTCGTAGTTAATTTAAGTTCACATGTAACCTGTAGTGTCCCAAATTAGTAACGATAAAAGTGTGAATATAATTTAACTTCTTGATTTTTTTTTTTACTTTCTAATTGATATATTAGTCAAGATTCCTTTTCAAGGATGAATTATAAAACAAGAAAAGGAGATGTTGCAGACAGTTTTTATCTCACCAACTGTTTTACCACTTTTTCCAATGATGCTAAAAGTGATTGACGCTAACAATTTTTGTCTTCTTCTCTTTTTCGTACATTTTTTAAATATTTTTTTGGTAATAGTTATCATCGCCGAGAAATAATGTCTTGTTCATCGTCAGCATATTTTATTATAGACACACAAATACAGTTTTTTTTTTAAATATAGTTGGCAGCAACTACCACACACAACTATAGACGTTTAAGTACGAATTAAAATGAATTTAAATTATGAACTCTACACAATGGATTTGTAATCCTGTACATATTCATTTTTTATACATGATTTATGTACATTCAGGATGTGTTTGGCAGCCATGAGAACAGGTGCTGTTCGCGCACAAGGCTGTTCGCGCGAAACCAAACATCCCAGAAAATTTGAGAACAACGAACAACCAGCTAGTTTCCAGTTCCCTTTTTTTTTTTTTACGAACTGAGAACAACGAATAAGAACAAGGGTGGATCCCACTTCCTTGTCCTTGTTCTTTGTTCACATGTTCACCCAAAAATCAAGTAACAACAATGAGAACAAGCAATTTCATATTTCGTTTGGTCTAAATAGCTTGTATTTTTTATTCTTTTGAATGAGTGTGGATCAAGTTCTAATTTTTTTGAGGTAGACTAAAATCAACTACGACTGACAGATGGACCCATCAACTACAATTATATCTCAATTTTTGAAATTCTAATGGCTGATCCAAACCGTTAAATGTGTTCTCTATATTGAAAACTCATTTGAGACCAAATTTATATTTTTCGAATTTTTTTACTATTATTTTAAATTTTTGAAAAATCGTTGTTATTGAAGGGTCCATAATTGTTTAGATTAAGAATTTTATAAAATACCAAAAAAATACTAATTTTTTTTTAAAAAAAATATAAAAAATGGTCTCCAATGAGATTTCATTTTGGAGAACATATTGACAGACTCATCGGTCAGTCTCGACTGATTTTAGTCAACCTCAATTTTTTTTTCATTAATATAAAAAAGAAAGTTACAAAATATTTTTTAGAATCGGTTTCCAAATAATTAAACCAGTAGAAGAGAAAAGGCTTAACAATTAAGAAAATATAAAGTTTGTGTTTGGATGATTTGGGAATAAGTTGAAGAAGAACTCTTCTAGGAAGAAGAATTAAAACATTTCTTCCTAGGAAGAAAATTCTTATTCCAAACTTTTGTTGGAAGTGAAATTTTCAACAAATCATTCTCCCACTCTCTTCCAAATTTATTTAGATGCTTAGGAAGAACTCTCCTCATTTAATTTTCTTTCTAAGAAGAGATAGTCTTGTGCAATACAAACAAGTCCAAAAAGGTAAAAACAAAGCCTAAATGATTCGCTCTTTTCTTCCCTCTCTCGCTTCTCTTCGAAGAACTAACGCATAAAAAAATTTCGATGTCTTCTCTTTTTTGTTTTTTGTTTTTTTTTCCCTCTTCCCTCTCTTCTTTCAACCAGCTAGCGATCATCATGATTTTTTTTTTCTTTCGCCGAAAGTTGAGATTTTTCTTTTTGTCTCTTAACATTTCTTGTCCTTTGCTGACCTTTGCTTGTTTTTTTTTTTTTCTAATTAGTTTTTTCTTACATACAGAATGGTAATTAGAGAACTTTTTAGGGTTCAAAAAGGTTTTTATTTTTTACATACATAGAACAAGAACAAATTATAATAAAACCATAGAACATGAACAAGTTTTAATTTTTATTCTAAACTTATTCTTTATGTTTTTATTCTAAACATAGAACATGAACAAGTTTTAATAAAAACATAATTTTTAATTATTTTTTATTTTTATTCTTATTTTCTCACTCTGTAACTCTTAGTCGTTATTTTACTCAAACCGTAAAAGAATAAATAATACAAAACCTACTCAACACTAGAAAACCCAGCTTCACGGTATGATGTGCTATTTTTGCCACTTATCAAATAGATTAAACCCTAAAACTGAAAGCTACATCTATTGAATTTTCAATTATTTTTTGTATTTAATTTTCATAAGAATCAATTCTTGATATAGTTTCAAGAAAAATGGATCATGAGTAAATGTTTTATGGTTAAAATCCAACTTAAGGATCATTTATGACGTAAATATGTAAGTTAATAAAAAATCGGAGTTTTTATCGCATCTTTCTTCAAAAATGCGATAAAAAACAATCGGGGCTGATAGCCATCATCCCCAAAATTTATCATCCCTATCATCCTGAAGATGTGTTTTTCATTTTTAGAAATACATTAATGATTGTTTTCTATTTTCAGAATATTTTCCCATCATCCCCTGAGATCATCCCCTCTCTCCCTCTCTGTTACCTTCCCTCCTCCTCCCCCTCCCCTTCCACTCTGTTTTCATTAATAACTGTCATAATTATTTTTTTTCAGCACAATTATTTTTTTCCAGAACAACTAGAACAATTAGCATTTTTTTCCAGCACAATTATTTTTTTTTTCAGAACAACGAGAACAATTAGCTTACCAACTAGAACAATTAGTTTACCAACTAGAACAATTAGCATTTTTTTTCTAGCACAATTAGAACAATTAACATTTTTTTCAGCACAATATTTTTTTTTCAAAACAACTAGAGCAATTAGTTTACCAACCAGAACGATTACTTTACCAAATAGAACAATTATCATTTTTTCCAGCACGATTATTTTTTTTTCAGAACAACTAGAACAATTATTTAATGTTTCAAATAACTGTTCTAGTTGACCTCTGGATGCTGGAAAATTTTTTCACCTGAAAAAAAAACATCTCTGGAAGGAAAGAGATAATTAATTGCATTCCGAAAAAAAGAAAAGAGGGATGAGATTTATTTGCATAAATTGCATTCTGAGAAAGGAAAGAAGGGATGAGGAGTTAATGAAGACCTGGGATGATGGGATGATGGAATCTATGGGATGATAGAAAGCAATTCCCAAAAACGGACAGTCACGCGATTATTTGTGTAAGTTAATAATTTTCGCATCTTTCTTCAAAAATGTTCGGACCAAACCATTTTTAAACCCCGACCCTAACCCTCGGCAAGGGCCTAGAAGGGCCAGCTTTAATTTTCGACGAAGACGGATTTTGATGGGACGAGTATCGAAGGATTAGGTCCGGTCTAATCCAACCCGATTTATTTAGAGGCCGATTCAATATCGTATTTGAGATAAAATTCTAGAGTATCAAATTGTTGAATTTTCATTTGGCGTCAGCCTCAAGTGCTTAAAATTTGATAATATGGTATTTGAGGTAGAAATTTTCTATTTTAGATTGTTACAATTGTATGTACCATATGCTTCATCTTTTGGAAAAATTATATTAACTAATTTATAATATATTAATTGATTATTTTTTTACCAGAAATTTGAAACTTATTATTTTACCTACTATAATTTATAATCTGTATCAAATTAATCTTACCTTTGGTATCTATTTAGAATGGTGCGTTGGATACATAAACTACGTTAACATACTATGCTGAATATATATAACAAAGAAAATAGACACGAGAAATTCATGATGAATATAAGTTCTTTTACATATTAGTATTCGATAACAAAATTGCTATAGCTTAATTTTGTGTTGACCAAATAATCTTAGTGAACATGAATTTTACTTGTCAAATATGCCCGAACAGTGATTATTTATGCAATAAAAAAAATTACCATAAAATTATGAGAAGAATATAAAAATATATATATATATCATAAAATCCTTTAAATCCTTTGGATTCTTGAGCCCGATCATTTGAAAGATCAAGGGCTTAGAAGGGCCGGATTTTCAAAGATCCGGGCTACCTATTGAAAAAATAAATCCGACAAAACCCAGTCCTTCTTGGACTTCCTCTAACCCAATCCGATCCGACTCTTATGCCAAATCCGTTAAGTCCGGTCCGACCCTTTTGACTTTCATTAATTGCTTTATGTGATGTATTGATCTTCTGCGACCTTTATACGGTGTCATGATTGGAGCAGGGATTTGTTTACAATTTCAAGTATACTACATAATTTATTTATGTAAGTACACATAATTAGTATTATAAAACTTGAACTATATCATTATCTAATGCATAACAAATTTAATTAGTGTTAAACTTTAACCTTAATCTGATTATTTACAACTAAATAGGGAAATTATGTAGGTATTAATGAAAATTATGGTAACAATGTAACATCATTCGGTTTTCAAACCGATATGACTGGTCGAACCGGTTGAAGTATCGGATCGCAAGCTCCACAATCGGACCAGTATTAAAAAAATTGCTTTTTAACCATTGTCTCTCGGCCTTTTATATTTTTTTATCATTATTATGGCTGGTTTTCTTTACCATAGTGTAGCAATATTAATTGAATGGTGTAGCTTTTACCCAAAAATATTTATTTATTTATTTCTTCTTGCGCAAGAAGTTTTCCACGAAACTAACACTATCCTTAAAAAGTGGACACATGCGGACAAAGTAAGGGGCTAATGGAGAGCAGCATGACGTATGATATAATGATATTGGGGATCACTATCATATCTCCAAGAAAATTTCTAATTTCATGTTGCATAGTCGCAACTCTAGGTGCTATCTGATTCAAAGGCATTTGTTGGGTCAAATTTCAAATAAAGGTTGTGTGCTTTCGACGAAGCCATATTTTCGCCGCATCTATTCGCTCGAGTAATATGTCCGGCATGCGCCAACAAAGAGTATCTTAATTATATTTCTCCATTGGTTCAAAGTTCAAACAGAGAACACCTATGCCCTTTCTTGATCATTCCATTTTGTATCTATTAGAAAACTATAAAATATTTATATTAAATTTATCATTTTTTTCACCAAATTCTCTGAACTTATGTCCCATTGAACAATTCATGTCAAGAGAACAAGTCTTTAGCAAGCGTGCTAATAAAAAACAACGCAATTTGATATTACAATTGAGCCAGGTTACATTGCAACTATTTTTGGACTCCACAAGTTACCACAATTTCATATTTTATTAATATTTAATTTTTTAAAAATTTAAACGCTGAATCCAAACCGTTGATCTTGTTCAATTTAACCAGCGAAATGTTTCTATATAAGCTTAATAAAATTTAGAGTTGATTTGATACTCGATCAAATGGTCAAATGATGAACGTATTAGAATTAATCTGTCATAATTAACCAGATTCGTTCATTTGTTGTCCATTTGATCAAGTATCGAACCAACTCCAAATTTTATAAAACTTATATAGAAATACATCGCTCGTTAGATTGAACAAGAGTTATAAGATCAATTGTTTGGATTCGACGTTTGAATTTTAAAAATTTTAAACATTGATAAAATATGAAGCTGTGGAAACTTGCGGCACCAAAAAGTGGTGGCACTAGAACTTTGCTCATTACAATTTAGGGTGTATACAAGTTGAGTTTGAACGAGTTGGAAACAATCTAAATTCGAGTTGGCTTGAGTCTAGTTAGAAATATTTTCAAAATAGTTTAAACTCAACTCGTCTCCAACTCAAGCAAACTCTTGAGTCATGAGCCAACTTAACTGAAGCATATGTCCTTCAAAATTTTATTTATTTAATTCATATGTTACTTTAATATTAAGACATATTGATACAAACAACATTATAAATAAAAAAATTGTTATCATTTATATTTTTTCTATTGGTTTGAAATAAAATATATCTTGAAACTCTATCTCTGAATGTTAGAGTTATTTAAAATAAAACTATATAAAAATTCTTATAATTAATTTATAAAATTTTAATGCTCATAAATTATATTGATAATTTCTACTACTTATAAAAGCATCCATTAAAAGACGTAAACATGTTAAGTAAAAGGTGTTAGCAACCCTAACATCAAATATGAATCATTGATTTTGTTAATCTGATATAATCTGTAGCTTAGATTTGAATATCAGATAAAAGATTCTGAAAACTGTCTAGGCATTGGGTGAAAACGTCTCATTAATATAATTATCTTTTTGTTAATATCAATGAATGAAAAAAAATACAAAATCAGATAATATAAATAAAGGAGAATGTGTTTTTAGAAATTTAGATGATTCGCGAAATCTTTTCATTATTTGTATAAAAAATATTGTCATAAATTCTATTTGGATAATTTTTTAGTTTGTTAAAATTTCGAACTAAATTTTAATCACACTTTTGGGTGGACACATTTGCTAGTACTATCTAAAATAAAAGCTTATTATGACATGAGTCGACTCACAAGTGTCATACTAAGTTGAGTTCAACTCAAACTCCATTCGTTAGTCAAGCGTGTTAGTTTAAGTCAAGTTATAATCGAACTTTTTCTGAGTCAGAGTTATGAGTTTTCTGCTAATTCCAAGTACAAGTTTGAAATCTGATTTGATGTATGAAGTTCAAAATCCGACCGGAATCTAAAAAAATAGATGCTCGACCCGTTCTTTCTTAAAATAATTATATTAGATTAGAAAAAAAAAAGTACTACAAACAAAAATAAGGATTCAAAATTCGTAGTTATTTTAGCCCATTCTTATAGTTTATAACTACCCCTCTGTTATTTTATTATACGAATGATATATTAAAATAAGAGAAGTATAGCACTAATGGTGCTACTTTCTTTTTTTCCTCTATCTAAAAGAACGAATGAAATGTTGACTTAACTTTTTTATAAACGGTACTTTGCAAAGTAAGATGGGATTTTTACTTCAGGCTATTTCAAAATTCGAACTTCAATAGACCAATCCGAACCTTGAATTTGTATTTCTATTAAAATCTTGCTTCCAACAAAATTTATATTTTTTTAAGATTTATTTTAGAAAAAATATTATTATTGGAGGGCCATAACTAATTAGATCAAGATTTGTTTTAGAAAAATTAAAATATAGTAATCCAATATGAGGAACAAGTTGAATGGTTCATATTGGTTGCTTGAGGTTCTGATTTTGAAAAAAAAAAAAATCGCTAAAAGTAAATGTATCGAATTACTTTACAAAGCATCATAGTCTATGAACTGTTCTTACATACTAAGAGAAAGAAACACAATGGACCTCATCATACACTCAACACAGAATGAAAAGACACCTCCAACTTAGAGAAGGCATTTAATTCAAAACAACTTTGTTAATTTGCATTACATATTTAAAATTCAACCATACTTTATTATTTAGCCTCCATCTAAAATGATTTAAAAATTTACTTTTGAAACACATGCACATGAAGCTATTATTTCTTAAATTTGTTCATGATTTATTTAGATTTTTTTTTAATAAAGAGAAAGGTCTTTGCTATCCAATTTTATTCATACCATGCTGTATTGTCACATTCATATAGGATATGCTTGGATGTAGTAATTAAGGAATAAAGTATGAACACAGACAATTATTTATTCTTATTTAAGATTTTGTTGGAAATAACAAGATAATTTTGGTATTGAATAAGTAAATTTGGTAATGTTTGGTTGTTTCCTAACAACTTATTTCCAAAACAGCTTTTTTTAATCAAATTAAACACACGCATAACCGAAACATCTCAAATTGAAGGAACAATATAGGGAGATTGTATAGAGTTGAATCTTCTCGTCTCTTTAAATTTTTTCTTCCCTTTTCTACTTTTGAAGTGATCAGAAACAATTTTTGGACATAATTGATCACGTCTCCTCTTTTATCTTCTTCTTTTCTCTACATTCTTCTAGGGTAATTCTAACAGATGAAAAGTTAACGGAAAGGACTTAATACCATTAGTAGATTAATTGGGTGACTTTGTTGAAGTGGCTCCAGTGCTATCCGTGGTTGCATCTATCGACTTGACTGCAGTGCAGAGAGAATCTCTGATGAATTGTTCAGCACTCCCTATTGGAGCACACGAGGGACCACCTTACATAATTGTTCATGCTTGAACTTATCCGTCACCGGACATGAATATCACTTAAAGTTAACATAAGTAATTTAGCACCATCATAATTCCAATTGAGTTTTTTTTTTTTTTTTTTCTTTTTTCGTTTTTGCCCATGCAATTATGCCTTTGCGATAAGAAAGTAAGGCTTGCTTTTTGAACATAAAGTTTGAACATTATAATATTTATCCTTGTGCATGAAAGAATCATGAGTTGTTTATAAAGAGATGACATACTTAGGCTATTATGAAAGTACTTGTATTTCAATAGAAATACAAACGGTCCTAATTACATATTGTTATATTAAATATCAATCATGTTGGTCTACGTATATGGTGTACATATCAAATTTTTAATAAAAAAAAGCATTTTTTTTCAATTTTTAGAAACTTTTTACATTTTTTTCTTTAGTTTTTCAAAGATGGTTCTAAACAATTAAAATAAAAATGTTTGCATATCAAATTCTGTCATTCTACAAAATAAGAAATATTAAAACACAACTATAGATGTAGTAAAATGAAGGATTTAAATAAAATATGGGTATGCAGATTACATTAAGTGATAAGGATGTATGTAATTTTAACTATTTGATGGATAACCCCGTCATATGCGATAAGAGCTCAACTCTCAAGTTGCAACTGACCGATTCAAACTACTCATTTTAGTAATTGTTGCTATTGGACGATTTAATCTTTTGATCAAGTGATTTTCAAAATCTGAGAAAATAATAAAAATATTTTTTAAAAATATAAAATTTAGTCTCCTACAAGAGTTTAATGTGAAAAACATGTCATGCTTATCGAATCGATCATTTGTAACTTGAGAATTGATATATAATCGCATTTGATCGCATTTGATGGACACAAATGTCAAATGCGTTTGTCTAATGAGTTTGACAAACACGATGAGATCTTAATTCTCAAGTTGCAAATGGTCTATCTGAACGGCTCATTGTATTCTTCACATTGAAATCTTGTTGGGGATAAAATTTTATTGTTTTTAAAATTAGTTTACTATTTTATAAGTTTTTTTTAGAAAATATTTTTGATTGTTTTATTCATAATTGTTTGAACAAGTGATTTTCTAAAAATCTCAAAAAATAGTAAAAAATTTGAAAAAAATTAAAAAAATACTTTTCAATTTTAAATAATATAATATTCAGTATCCTTAATGTGAAAAATAGAATGAGTGATTCAAATCAATCATTTACAACTTAAAAATTGAGATGTGATTGCGATTGACAGAAATAAATATTGTATATGTTTGACTCTAGCATTACTCTTGATCTAAATAAAATTATTTGTAAAGTAGGCTGACACATACACACAGTCGATGTGTGTGTCCGCAAGTGTGGATATTGGTGTTATTGCCATCAACCACCGTACTAAGAACGATGTGTGTGTCCGCAAGTGTGGATATTGGTGTTATTGCCATCAACCACCGTACTTTCTTAAATTAGGTTTAACCAAATTAAAGTTTATTTTATATGCTAGTCAAACGTATCCACCGAATGGGTGGTAAATATATTTTTTTTAAAATATTTATCAAAAAAATAAAAATTGAAATCTCTGTAAAAGAATAATTTATTTATTTTTTAATAAATAAAATTATTTGAAAAATTATAGATGAGAAATTTTTATATATATACTCTATTTCTAAAATGAAAAAAAATATTATTTTAAGTTTTCAATGTGTGTTGTGCTCTCATTCCAAACACAATGCACTACCAATTCAGTGAAAAACCATTGATTTAAAAATGGTTAAGAATTGAATTGGTGCTTTTGTAATTGTACAAACAGAATAAAAATATTTATTAGATAAATTTTAGATTTGAGCCGTATTATTCAATAAATAACTCTTAAGTGGACATTAGGATGTATGATATATTAAAATTTCAAAGTTCCCGATGTCAAATATTGTCTTTATGTAAAAAAAAAAAAAAAAAAAAAAAACAATAAACTTCTATATGGGGAAAAAAAGAAAACAGGGTGAACTACTGAGCTCCATGTCATGATAGGAAAGAAAAAAAGAATTGGATGCCATAGTCTTAAGTCCTAAGATTGAAACACCTAAGTGTAGGCTTTCTTTTTTGAGACGAACAATAAATGCACCGAGTTCCAAATCTGTGGTGACAAGCTATCACGTCTCCAAAAGATAGTGATTGTTTCTCCATTATTCCTGCCCAATTAGCCACAAAATAAGCGCATCCACTAAAACAGCATAGTCGGAAAAAGATGATATCGGCTCCACTTAGTAAATTCTTATGTAGCCTCTAATTGAAAAGGAACAATCGTGGATAATTTAGAGGTAACAAAAATTTAATCTGAAATCCATTAAGCTAAAATTTAATCTGATTATTTCAGAAAGTAAATGTATGATCTAAAATTTGACTTAGATTAATAAATATCATAAACGTAAACTCAATTCAAAGTCGTGTAGATTTAAAACACAACTGTCCGAAGTAAATCCAACCAAATAACTCGATTCAAATAATTTTATTTATCAATACTCATAGTCAGTTTTTTAGTACAATAATAAAATAGGAGAACTGACTGTTGAATTGAATTGATATGTACTTCAAACTGAAATTAACCAGGACTCGACTTGAAACTGAAATAACTTGATGACAAAGTCTAAAAAAATCTAAATTCACAACTAAATGATCCAAAATTCATAAATTCTGTTCACATAACTCAATCGACACCTCACTCCAGTGAACTTGGCCCACTACATTTCAATTCCAACAAACTTGAAATTATGCAATTATGTATGTCTAACAAGGAACGTTGTTTATCCTTTTTCTTATTGAATGAAAGTATAGGGGAAATAGATAAGATTTAAAATAGAAAGACAAGCATTTATTAAACGGAGCTAATAATCACCATCTTCAAGATTTCCCATCCCATCATTCCCTAGATAACGTGTTTTCTATTTTCTATTTTCAAAATTTGATTAATTAAGCGCTAACTATCTTTCTATTTATTATCCAGAGCTACCATCCAGAACATACTCCCTCCCCCTCTCCTCACCTTGTGCCCACCCTTTCAACGACAATTGACATTTTTTTTCAGAATAAGTAAATATATTAACGAGGACAATTAAATATATTTTTCAAAACAATTGATATTTTTTTAGGACAATTAATTTTTTTTCAGGACATTTAGTATTATTTTTCTAATTGTTTTTGTTTTGTAAGCTAATTGTCCTAGTTCTCAAGACAGTTAGTATTATTTTTCATGACAATTAATTTTTTTTCAGGTTAATATTATTTTTCTTATTGTCTTAGTTTGTTAAGTTAATTGTCATGATTTTGTATGCTAATTGTTCTAGTTCTTAGAACAATTAGTATTATTTTTCAGGATAGTTAGTATTATTTTTATAATTGTCATAGTTCTATAAGCTAATTTGTTCTGATTTTGTACGCTAATTGTCTTAGTTTTCAGGATATTTATTATTATTTTCAAGACAATTATTTTTTTCATGTCAATTAGTATTATTTTCCTAATTGTCCTGTGTGGTAATTGTCATATGGTTCTTATGCTAGGGGAAAGGGTGAATAACGCTAGATGGGAGGCATGGATGGGTGGATAACGGGCAGTGCATTGAGCAACAGAGTTTTAACTTGGAGCAACGTTATTTTCTTCTAAATGACTAAACTACCCTGACCGTGAACTGTCATGCATGAAGTAAAAAACTGGAAAAGGAAAAAGTAAAAATGAATTGCGAAACATCAATCTAACATTTGAAATTAGAAGAATATTAAAAGAAAACATTTGAAATTAAGGGGCAAAAAGAAGATTAATCTCTGACCTACAGAATTTGATGTAGCAGTGTAGAAAGGCACAGAAAGAGAGGTATCTGATTGAGAGAAGGGATAAATAGAGAAGGTGGAGATGATAGATCGTTGAGAGATTTCGGGAATCAAGGGAGATTATGCAATCAGTGTATATAGTAATAGTCGAAAAAATAGAAGAAAAGTAGATCTCCAATTATGCAATCCGTGCTGAGATTAAAATGTTCAGAAAAAAAAATTAAAGGGCGAATTAGTCATTTTAGATTAAAATATGTTGCTCGGAGGAAAAAGTCCGTTGCCCAAAGTATTTCCCGTGGATAACGCTTGATACTTCTGAAAATGAATAATTAATAATTAAGGACATAAATGGAAATTGATACTTAATGAGGACGCTGGACAAGTTTTCGAAAATGGAATAAATTAAACGCGCTGGATGGATATGATGGAATCTCTGTGATAGTTTTAAGCAATTCCGTTCCGTTTATTAAAGGCTTTTTTTTTTTGGACACTTCTTGTGATTGTTCACTTCTCTCCGTTTCCTTTTTCTTGGCACTTATTTTATCACTCGTCATTGTTGAATAATTTTTCAAGATAGTTTTAGCTTTCCAAAAGAAAAGGAAGCATTTAATGGAGGCATTCGTTTTTTTTCTTTTTTTGTTTCTTCCTTTAGAGTGATCATAATCATATGAAAACTTCGCCATTTAAATTATATAAAGTATTTCTAGCATAATTAAACTCGGGGAGAGGTTCTTCATCTAAGGATCACTGAGATGACTGACCAGTCATGATTTTGCATGTCCTGGTCTAAAATAAATTTGTTTTGATGTACTCTTTTTGTCCTGATAGATATGATCAATTAAAAAAAATAATTAAAGGTTGCTATTAATCGATAAAGCTAGATTTTACACTTGATCATTTTGAGATGGATTATATATATATGCTTGATGACACTGGAAACATAGAAAAAGCTTTCCCGAACAGGCTTTTGAAATTCCCTTCATTATTAATAAATAAATAAATAAGCAGGCTAACCGCCTACTTACTGATGTTATTAATTAAAATAACATAAATTACAATATCATAAAATGCACAAGTTATCTTGTAATTAAAGATGCATGGCTATTTATGAGCTTATATTATATGTTGATTTGTGGTGTGCTTTACTGACGTTTTTGATGCATAAGGGATGTCAAAGTTTCTTTCAGATAAGGGAACAGGTTAACAGGTTGTACATGATATCTAACTTATTAAAAAAAAAAAAAGGCAGTCTGCTAGTTAATTAATAGTGCGTATTGAAGGAAAAGGTTGCATGTGCAAGTAATGTTAAAGAGGGTGCTAGAAAAACAACATTTTTAAAGGTTGCATGTGCAATATTGTAAAAAGGTACATATGGTACACATATTCACCTATAAAAGGACATTTAGCACTTCAGAATCTCACTTAGAGGGATATATACTTATCGAAACTTGTTTCCTTTTTGTTTTCTGCCATGGATGGTAAGAAGTTGGAGTTCAAAGGGGAAGAGGCTCTCAAAGAGCTTGAGAGACTAACAACAAATGCAAGAGAGGTGCAGGAAGCCCTCTTAAGGGATATAATATCTAGAAATAAAGAAACTGAGTATTTGAGAAAATACATGATGGGGGCAGAGGATATTTCCGAATTCAAATCTAGGGTTCCCATCGTCACATACGAGCATGTTCAACCGTTCATTGAGAGGATATCTAACGGCGAGGATTCTTCAATCATCTCGGGTCATCCCATCGTTGAGATGCTAAGAAGGTCCGAACTTTCTATCTCTTTCTAGTAAAATTTTGCTTTTTCATTTAAAACTATATATACTGTATTTTATGTGATTAATTATATAGGATATTTTGATGTAACTTTTAACTATTAGATTTTGTGAATTTATTGAAGTATTATGATTTCAGCAATGAAATAGTTAGCTCATTAAGGCTGCTACTTTCAAAAAAAGAAAAGGTTACTTTTACTTATGTAATTAAAGTTTGTACCCAGCATATCATAACCAAGGCTAAATTAGTTTTCAAAAAACGAGATTGATGAACTTAAAATAAGTCAGGAAATATGCAGGAAACAAGAACGAAGAAACTTTGGCATAGGCCTTTCTTCTTGATTCCCTCAAATATAGTATCTCAGAAGAAAAGTGTATGAAAAGAAACTTATCTTTTGCATATATACATTTATATGTTTCCTTAGCTCTGGGACAACACGAGGGAAGCCTAGACTGATGCCATCAATTGCTGAGGATCTTGACCGCCGTACTTACATGTACAATCTCCTTATGCCTATCATGAGCAAGTAAGTTGTCATATAATATTCTTTCTTATATATATGGGAACATTCATACATCTGATGATATTAATAAAAACATAATTTTTTAGGAGAGAGAAAAAAAGGAAAATAACAAACAAAAATTTAATCTCGTATATAGTATTTGATTCTATCAAGAACTAATTGCTCTAGCATTAATATAAGAATACTCTTAATTTCTACAAGTTTTCAATTGTACATAGCAAAAAAGAGAAAAAAAAAGTGTTACAATGTACTTAACCTTGAAACATCAAATAAGTAATTAACAGCATACATTTCGAGATATTGATATGAAGTAACACCCACTTTGTAAATAGTCCGTTACAATGTACTTACACATTGAAACATCAATTCTTGATTTGGAATGCCACGAAGTTACTACTGATAAGGATAACGGTTGCACCATCCATCCCTATTATTGGAGGCTGCCAATTCAGGCCATCACATTTATCACATAATATTTTTTTCCACTATCTATTTCCTGGTAAAATAGTCATTTACAACAATAGTAATACTCGACGTACTGCTCATACCAAAATGTTAGAGCTGCCTTAATGATTTCTAATTGAAGTGAAAATATAATCTGCAGGTACGTGCCGGGGCTTGACAAGGGCAAGGTAATGCACCTCCTTTTCATTAAGGCTGAAACAATATTGCCATCTGGCTTGCCAGCACGGTCTGTTTTAACCAGCTACTACAAGAGTGATCATTTTAGATGCAGAGAACCTGATCCATTTAATGACTTGACCAGCCCTAATGAGGTCATTCTATGTCCTGATAGTCAACAGAGCATGTACTGCCAGCTCTTGTCAGGTTTGATCCACCGTCATAGTGTCCTTAGACTAGGGGCTGTATTCGCATCTGCACTCCTCCGTTCAATCACTTTTCTGGAACAAAATTGGTGGGAATTAGCAAATGACATCCGTTTGGGTAAGTTGAACCCAAGCATAACCGATCAAGCATGCCGAGATGCCATGTCACATATTCTTGTGTCTCCTAACCCAACACTTGCAGATGAGATTGAGTCAATTTGTAACAACGCTTCCTGGCGAGGCATACTAGTGGATCTATGGCCCAAAGTCAAGTGCATAGAAGCAGTTTTGACTGGCACTATGGCGCAGTACATACCCATGTTGGAGTTCTATAGTGGAGGGGGAATTCCTTTGGTTTGTACCATGTATGCATCATCTGAAAGCTACTTTGGTGTGAACTTGAATCCTCTATGCCATCCAAACAACGTGTCTTACACTCTGTTGCCTAACATGGCATATCTTGAGTTTATAAAATTGGAGAATGGATTGAGATGTGGGGATGAAGAGGAGGTCCAGAAAGAGAAGGTGGTTGGTTTGGTTGATGTCAAGGTTGGGAAATACTATGAGATTGTGGTAACTACTTTTTCTGGTAAGCTTCTTCTCACCTTCTTTTCATGTAGAAACTTGGAATTTTAGGACTCTCTTACATCTGTTAGTGTTAGTTTTGCATTGCTATCCTTGTGATGTACAGGGTCATGCAGGTCCCTTCTATTTTGTAAGCGGTACCGCAATGTATATAATATTTAAATGGTAAAATTGACACCCCATCTACATCCCTAGACCCCTCTGTATTAAATTTTCCAAAATAAGAAGAATTATTCGTTAAGTTATATATTCCTCTTTCCGACGTTTCTGTTAGTATACCTGGTTAGTGAATGTTGTGGGTCCGTTTGATTGTGGCAAGTAAAGATTTCAATTTTAATGTTTGAAAGAAATGGATAAAATCTTGTTTTAATTAATGAATTTTGAAACTTGCCTAATTGAACCATTCTGAGAAACTGTCATTTTGGGGTCCAGGACTTTACAGGTACAGAGTTGGTGATGTGCTACAGGTCACAGGGTTCTACAACAACGCACCGCAATTCAAGTTCATTTGTCGCAGAAATGTGATCCTCAGCATTGAATTAGACAAGACAAATGAAGAAGACCTCCACAAGAGCATCACTGTTGCCAAAGAAATCTTAGAGAAACAAAACTACCTCCTCACTGAGTATACTAGCTATGCTGACAGCTCCAGCGTGCCAGGACATTATGTGCTCTTTTGGGAAATCAAATTAATGTCTAAGAAATTAGAATCGGGCAAGGTCCAAAGTTTGGTTCAACCAGAACTAATTGAGAGTTGTTGCATTGCCATTGAGGAATCACTTGATTATGTGTACAGGCGTTGTCGTTCTCATGATAGGTATGAAGACTCTTTATAACAATAATAGTCCAATTTAACTCAAATCATCGTCTTGTCCTCTTTCCTTTCTTTATTTTTGTATTTCTATTTTATTCTCTGGACTTGAGGTTCCTTGGCAACTCCAATTTCTTTGGGAAATGCTTGGCAGCATCTAATAAGAGTATAAAAGCCTGCATTGAAGTAACTACACATTGTGTATTGGTTAACGAAACCATGACATGGTTACATGGTCTAAGAAAATAATTGCAATGCAATACAGATTTATATGGGCTGATGGATGGATCAATTAAAATTGGGTTTTTAACTCTCTTTCTAAAACCCCGTTCACTAATATATTATGAACAACTGGTAACATGTTAGGTCAGTGGGGCCCTTGGAGATCAGGCTACTGGAGTGTGGGACCTTTGAGGCGTTGATGGATTTATTGATAAGTCAAGGAAGCTCAATTAATCAATACAAAACACCAAGATGCGTTGAGCATGGTCCAGCACTAGATCTGCTCAATTCTAAGGTCATGGGCTGTTTCTTCAGCCCAAAGGATCCTACCTGGAATGCTGGATTGTGAAGACAAGGAAGGCCTCAAATCTTCATCGTGCAAAGAGTGTCACAGGACAAGACAGATAACCACATTGTTTCAAAATGGTTGCTTGGGTACTTCGGGCTTGTTCTGGGTTTTATTATTACTATTGTTAATATTTATTATTATTATTTTTTTGTATTCAACAGTTATATAGCAGGGAAAATATTAAATAAAATGTAATAAAGTTTGAATTTTATGTGATGTGGTAACAATTACTCTTCCTGTGTTGTAAGGTAAGCTTAATTAGCATATTGTAAAATGGTCAAGACTTTTTAACTTTTTCACCCAGCTATATTTTTTTTGTTTACAGCTTATCTATCAGTAGTGTTCTCCAAAATGACACGACACGAGCGTGTTGATACGACACGCACGCGTGTTGGCACGACACGACACGTGCTTGTCGGCGTGTAGTGTCAAAGTCGTGTCGTAATGGAGACTTTCAAACATTGACACGTCTTAACACAACACGAGTTGACACGTGATACGACACGACATGACACGTGACACGAGTTGAAACAACAAAAATTAATATTATTAAAATTTATTAAATTATATTGAGTTTATATTATAAATTTAACTACTTTTGATTCATAATCTTTTTATTTAATCATTCATTTTTATTTTAATATATGAAGTTTCAATGATTTATTATATTTTGCTATTTTAGAAATTATTTAAATAATTTTTAATGAATTTTTAGTGAATAAATTAAAATAAATTATAATATGGCTTGACACGTTTAACACGTCGTGTTAGACGTGTCGTGTCATTACGCGTGTCGTGTTAACCAATTCTTTCATTTGACACGACACGACACGACACGTTGAACACGACACGTTTGCAATACACTATCTATCAGTAGATTGGAGTATAGGACTTATCAGTTCGTACCAAGTTGGTCCAATTGAAACCTATGATAGGTCGGCTGGTACTCTAGTCTCATCTATCTTGGTGATGAAAATTACTTTGATCTGCTACGCCAAATTTCCTTTAACCACAATCCACAATAACTTATAATGTTCAAGTTATGTTGCGTAGGTCTGGTTAATATTTTGGTCTAATCTTGTCAATTGTTGATGATCACATGAGCTCCGAATCACATGGACCAACCCCTAGCACTTTATTGATAACATTGATGCGTTGAGTAATACAGATTTTGTAATAATTCAAATAATCTGTCTGCATGATCGGATATTAATTCATTCCCTATTGTATCTATCACCTCCGATAAAGTTTGCAATTAAATAAGATAAATTGCCTTATTTTTTCCTATTCGCTCCTCTCATTAAAACCAGCCAAACAGGATACAAGTATTGCATAAATTGTTTAGGTTAATAGCTATAATTTATTATTCATTTATTTTAAAGAACAAATACTTCTATAATTAGAAGCAAGTACTTCTTAGCTAACTATCATGTCACAATCTTGCACATGCAACAACAGCAACCTTGATATTTACCGTCAACACAGATACAAGATTTACTAAATATAATTTTAGCATTTCTTGATAACTTGTGGATTTCATTCAACTTGGAAACTTCACTGTCTTTCATCTCACCTCTAATTATGAGCCTCTCAAGTACTGGTGCATTGATTAGTATGGTTTCAGCAAATTTAATCACTCTTTCTGAACTAGCAAAAGGGATGACAGTTGCTTCCGTCAGACATGGAAACTTGTAATTAAGAGACATGTATTCAAGAAACTTGTAATCACTAGAAAAAGGCAAGCAGCCAACTCGCTCAAGCTGAAAATTTGTTAGAATCAAATGAATTGTTTGTGAAAATATATAAACATATAACTATGGTAATGAAATGAAACTATAAAAAGAATTAATCTGACTATGTTACTAACATATACTACGAGTTTTTGTAGCATCGGGTTTCTTTCGAGTAATACACATGCAGAATAAATGTCATAAAGCTCCAAAGGTGCTAAAATCATGACCAATATCGTAGATATATAGTTGAGAGTTGGAGGATCCTTCTGCAAAATATAACATGCAATTTTTTTTCAAAAAAAAAAAAAAACATTATACCCACAAATGCTTCATATTTTCGTTGTAAAATTCATAAATTGTGGAGATAAAATATTGAGTTGATGCATGTCATCTTACCTCAAGAAAGTAACAAAAAGCACGCGAAGACGAAATATCATTAATGTAGATTGGTAACTTGATAAGATCGCCACTCAATCCCACTGTCCTAGAAGTGGCCTCCAATTGACGGGTAACAAAATTGGCTTCGCACAAGCTAGGAGTCAGCATAGAGACTTGGGTAAATTTACCACAAATTGTCAGTTTCCGAAGGTTCGGTGCGTGAATTTTAATGACTTCATCGATAACGATCGATTTAATTCTAAATTTTAGATTTTCCAAGAGAGGGCAATGGGAGACTAATCCTGTAATACCCTCCGGCGAAATAGTACAATCCATTAAGTCAACAGTATGTAGTAATCTAAAGCCATCAAACCCTTGAGGCAAATCAACGAAACATCTACTCAATAACATTACTTTCAACTTGAGACAGTAACATATGAAATTGGTAATGAATAAAACTTGATCAGCATCCGCTTCTATAGTAAGTTCACTTATATGCTTTTGTGACAAGGTTTTCAACCATGTTGTAAGAATCATCGAACCAAGTTTTGCGGCAGAAAGTTTGAATTTATGAAGATTTCCTTTATGACATTTGAAAAGTTGATCAACAAAATTTAAATTCCTTGATTCATCTGTGCCAATATTTTGATGAGAATTTGAATTTGTACTGCTATCGACGAGCAACGCTGGAATTGTGGACCAAGTGTGCCGCCAACTTGTTGATAGGATGCATGTCCTCACAGCCGGGGGTGTCAAACGTTGATATGTGGAACGGAACACCCCTGTTTCGTTTTCGTTCCGTTTCATTAGACGAAACAGAAAACCATTTCGTTTCCGTTCCATTTTCCTTAAACGGAACGGAAATTCCGTTCTGTTTCGTTTTTACATTCATTTTCCATGGTATATCCCTGAAACGTAACGAAATGTTGTTCCGTTCCGTTCCGTTTCTCAAAAACGAAATCAGAAATCCTTACGTTTCGGACGGAACGGAACGGAACGGTAGAAAACGAAAGGAAATTGACAGCGCTACTCACAGCCTCTTTTATTGGCAAATAGACAAGAATTTTAAGTTTTATGCATTCTGGAAGGTTGGATATAATATCAAAACTAGAAAAATCTTCTTCTATGGATAGTGAACTTGTGAGTGACATTGTTTTGTGGCAAAAATACCACCAACATCCGCTTTTCAATAACTATCTCACAGAAAGAACGAACGATTTATACGGAAGGCATGGTAGAAATCCTTTTATCCTGTTAAAAAAAAAATTAGGCAACATAGCATATTAAAATTCACAGTTCAAAAATAAAATTAACCTGATGATTTCAAAGCATAATTTTACAGATTAAGTACTTGACAGGTATTATATATAAATAATATAATATCTGTAAATTTACGTGGTAATTGTGAAAAAAAATAATATTTCGTTACAAAAATCGAAGAAACTCATATTGTTAGCATAAATGCATCTCCTGAATATGAGAATAATGTAAAGTTGTAAACTAAAATTTGTAATAGTCAAAATGATATTATATATCCATATATTTGAATGAAATTTCACAAATACTGGAATTAAGGAATCAAATGGAGAACTTCAAATAACCTTGAGAAAATTTAGAATTTCAAATGAAGACATCGTGATCTTCGAAGAATCCCCAATTGCTTAGTTTTTATGAGGGTAGTTGATGAGACCAGCAAGGAATTTATAGACCAAAACCGAGAATGACAGAAGCATTAATGGAGCCGAGATTCCTGAAAACCTATAATTTTAGAAATTAGGGCTAAACTTTGGATCGATTGTTTAAGGGTCCCGACGTGCAAAGAATGCCCAAAGATAGAAAAACACGGTTTGGTTATTGTTATTTAAATCATCTCTAGGCTAGTAACTTAAAAAAAGATACAAGACGTCTCTCGATAACGTGCCATTTTTAGCCATCTTTTCTGTGTGTGTGACTGTATATCGTGTGATCAATTTTGCTGCATCGATCTTGCCTCCCTCTTACGACTAATAACAAAGAGAAATATTATTGTCTAATATATTGGACGGATGAGTCCATTCAATATGATCGCTCTCGCTTTCAATCTTTAAACGACCCATTCAAACCATTCAATATGTTCTTCATATTGAAAACTTATAAAAATCAATTCTTACATTTTTTTTTTGTAATTTAGAAAATTCATGGTATAATAATGGATTGTCCAATAACAACGATTTTTTAAAATACAAAAAAATAATTAAATTTTTTTTAAAATATAAAAAATTGTTTCTTATAAGTTTTCAATATGGAGAACACAGTGATTCGTATCGGTCGTTTAAAATTTGAAACATGAAAACAATCGTATTAAACGGACCCCATCTGTCCAATATATTGGACACTAACATTTCTCAATAACAAATGAAGCACTATAGTCTATAAGCATTAAAAATTTAATCGTTTGGGTATTAAGATGAGGCGCATTTCGGCTTGCCTGCCTGATTTTAGAGTGTATGACATACTTAATAAATGGTTCTCTGATTCTGAAAAATTATTAATCTAATCTGGATGGCTTGCCCAGGTTTACACATTCGAATTTCTAAGGTCAGTGGGGGAGAGAACATAATTTTTGAAGTGCGATAAATTCATAGGACAAGAACCATGGTTGCATTGATTCAAAGTGGCAGCTTTTGGGTATTTCGGCTTGTCTTTTGGGTTCATCTTTTTTTTTTTTGTTGTTATATTTATTATTTTATAACAAAAGTTAAAGCAGGTCTAATACTACTGTTGGAATTTTTCTAGTTATGTGGTCGCAGACTCGCAATTACTATTTCTGGATCGTCAACAAATATGATCAGCGTATTGTAAAATGTTCAGGACTTGCAACTTTTTCACCGAGCTGTTCACTGCTATCAATTGTTTACAGCTTATCAATAAATTAATGTAAGTGCTACAACAATTCTAGAATGAAGAAATAGTCCAGAATCGTAAAATACCTCGTGCCATCGCTAATTGAAATCAAGTGTTGAGTGGATGAACTTGAAACATACAAACCAAGCGCGTCTCCTTAGTCTTTGATCTTCTCCATATCCTGTAGTGAGAGAATCACTACAAAGCCGATATGATCGCCCCAACTGATGGTGTTTACAGGGTTGGTCGGCCTTGAGTCGTTCCCTCAAGAAAAACCTTATGCTCTCTCACTTGTCTAAATTCTGTTTAGATCTGAAAGAGACACTCTTCTATACACTCTGCCATCCCAGAGGGGTTCAAATTCATTTCATTTCAAAAAAAAAAAAAATAGAGGGTTCAAATCGCTCAGAAGTTGCAAAGGTAATGTTTCAACCAAAGGGTGAAATGATCACAACGTTCTGTCCAAATACATTGTATCAATCGGGACGGACTGTTTCAATCTTAGAACTGTCCGTTCCATTTACAATTCGGACAAAATACAACAATTGATTCCTACAGGCTTTTATATTTTTTAAAAAAATAAAAACGGATTTCAATTATATTTGTGCCGATTTGGTCTATATTGAACCAAAATATGCCACAGCTTTAGTCCCTTTTAGCGAGATGATGCCAAATTAATGTAAAACTCCCTTTAACCACAATTTCTTTTATACGTTCAAGTTATTTTGCTTAGGTCAGGTTAATATTTTGGTATCATCTATTTTTAATGATCTCATGGTTTCCATGCATGAACCGCGCTTTGTTAAAGACATTAGATGCGTTGATCACTAAATCAATGCTGTGAAAAACAAAAAGCCGCAAGAGCGATTACATTATGCAGATATTGTGTTTTGTCAGTTTTTTGAACAAAACTAGAAACATTAATCAACCGCAAAAATCAATTATTCAATGTCTTAATTCATTGAATGATTATCAAATCTAATTAGCCTAATGTCAAACCGATAATCTGGCCCAGTAATTTCAGTTGATCCGGCACACCTTCGTTTAAAATACACAACTGAAGCTCCAAATAAGCTTCATTAGCACATTATAAACATATTTCATTATGTATAAACAAACGTTTTTAATATGTAAGATCTCAATTTCATTCTAGGCCATATAAGGAGCATAAATATAGATTATATTGTGACAACGTGACGTCGAATGAATAAAGTATAGCTTAAAATACTAAATTGATGTTTTAAATAAGTTTTACATTATATGAATACTTCTTTGTGTATAACATAATATTTTGAATAAATAAGATCTGAATTATATTATAGACCATATAAAGAGTTCAACTATAAATTATTTGTGATTAAATGATATCTATTTATCATGAATCGTTTTAACTAAAGAACTGAAGTTCTAATTAATCTTAAGTTCCACACAATATGCATATTGACATTATGTTTTACGCAATATTTTGAATATGTAAATTCTGAATTAAATTCTATACCACATAAAGTGTTTAAATATAGATTATTGTGGTCAACTGATGTCGAATGAATCAAGAATCACTTAAAATCCTCAATTGATGCTCTAAATAAGCTTCATTTGTTCATTATGAATATTTCTTCTTGTATATACAATATTTTGAATAAATTATAACTAAACTATATTGAAAACCATATAACTGGCTTAAATATAGATTATTATTAACAATTGACGTAAAATGAATAAAGAATGGCTTAAAATACTCAACTGAAGCTCCATATAAGCTTCAGTTGCATATTATAGGCTTATTTCTTTATGTATAATCCAATATTTTTATTAATTAAGATCTGAATTATATTTTAGACCATATAAAAGTTTAAATATAGATTAGTGTGTTAAAAATTAGCATCAAATGTATTAAGGATAGTTTAAAATACCCAACTGATGTTTCAGATAAGCTTTTTTTTGCACATATATGAATCTTTTTTTTTTTTGTGTATAACACAATATTTTCAATAACTGTGATCTGAATTATATTATAAAGAGCGCAATTGTAGATTATTGTGATTACATGACGTCCAACTAATCGTGAATCACTTTTAAATGCTGAACAGAAGCTCTACAATAGCTTCATCTGCACATTATATGTGTATTTCTAGTTGTCTAAAATATTTTTAATAAGTAGGTTCTGAATTATATTCAAGATCATATAAAGTGCTTAAATATAGATTATTGTGATCAATTGACGTCGAATGAATCAAGAATAGATTGAATTGCTTGAGTGAAGCTTCAAATAAACTTCATTTACACACTATATGCTTATTTATTCATGTATTACGCAATATTTTGAATTACTTAGATTTGAATTATTTTCTAGATCTTGTAAATTGCATAAAAATTGATGCTTGTGATCTTGTAAATTGCATAAAAATTGTATTACGCAATATTTTCAAGAGTTGTATAAAATGGTCAATTGAAGCTACACATAAGCTTCATTTGCAAATTATATGCATATTTCTTTATGTATAACTCAATATTTTGATAAGTATGATCAAAATCATATTCTAGACAATATACAGAACTTAAATTTAGAATATTATGGTAAAATGATGATAGATGAAATAAAAATCGCATAAAATGCTAAACTGAAGTTCAAAATAAGTTGCCTTTGCACGTTATATGCATATTTCTTTTAGTTTCATGCAATATTTTGAATATATAGTAGAGGATGGCTAACACGCTATCCGTGGCACGTGCCATCCATTTTCTATCTACTCATTTTTCGAGATCCAAAATTCAAATGGTCAATCCAAACCGTTCAAGTTGATCACCATATTGAAATATCTTTGGAGACCAAATTTTACATTTTTTCGATTTTTTTTGCTATTTATTATGATATTTGTCAAAGAGGATGGCCTAAAATATAATATTTTTTGAAAATATCATAATAATAGCAAACAAATTCGAAAATATAAAATTTGGTCTCCAAGGATATTTCAATATGATAATCAACTTGAATAGTTTTGGATTGACCGTTTAAATTTTGGAACTCAAAAAACGAGTAGATAGAAAATGGGAGGCATGTGCCACGGATAGTATCTGAATTATATTCTGGACAATACAAAGGGTTTAAATATAAATTTTTGTTATCCATTTATGTCAAATGAATCAAGTATGACATAAAATGCTCAACTGAAGCTTCAAATAAGAATTATTTGCACAACTTATGCATTTTTCTTTATGTAAAATAATATTTTGAAAAAGTTAGGTCTGAATTATATTCTAGACAATATAAATTTCTTAAATACAGATTTCAGTATGTATAATGAAATTTTTTTAATAAGTTAGATCTGAATTACATTCTATTACAAAGTGGCTAAATATAGATTATTGTTTTGAAATGACGTCAGAAGGACCCAAAATCGTATAAAATGCTCAACACATGCTTCAAATAATCTTCTTTTGCACAATCTAAGCATATTTCTTTATCTATGACACAATATTTTGAATTAGCTTATAAATTATATTGTGGACCACAGAAAGAGTTTTAATATAGATTATTGTGATTAAGTGATGTCGGATGAATCAAGAACCACATAATATTCAACTGAAGCTCCAGAAAAGGTTCATTTTGCACATTATATGCATATTTCTTCATGTTTTATGCAATATTTTTAATAAATAGGTTATGAATTATAATTTGGGTCACATCAAGAGCTTAAATACAGATTAATGTGATCAATTGACATCAAATGGATCAAGCATCATTTAAAATACTCAACCGAAGCTCGATCTTCATTAGCACATTATATGCATATTTCATTATGTATAACCCAATATTTTTAATATGTAAGATCTCAATTTTATTCTAGGCCATAGGAGCATAAAATATAAATTATTGTGACAACGTGACATCGAATGAATAAAGTATAGCTTAAAATACTCAAATGATGTTTTAAATAAGTTTTATTTGCACATTATATGAATATTTTTTGTGTATAATATAATATTTTGAATAAATAAGAGCTGAATTATAGACCATCTAAAGGGCTAAATATAAATTATTATGATTAAATGATGTCTAATGTACCATAAATCTCTTTAAATAAAGAACTGAAGTTCAACTTGCACGTCATATTTTGAATATGTTTATCCTGAATTAAATTCTATATCAAATAAAGTGTTTAAATATTGATTACTGTGATCAATTGATGTCGAATGAATCAAGAATGCTTAAAATACTCAATTGATGCTCTAAATAAGCTTCATTTGTTCATTATATGAATATTTGTTCTTGTATAGTGCTATATTTTGAATGAATTAGATCTAAATATATTGTAGACCATATAACCTGCTTAAATATAGATTATTGGTATCAATTTCCGTCGAATGAATCAAGAATCGCTTAAAATGCTCAACTGCAGCTCCATATAAGCTTAATTAGCATATTATAGGCTTATTTATTTATGTAAAATGTAATATTTTATTAATTAAGATCTGAATTGTATTTTAGACCATATAAAGTGCTTAAATATATTATTGTGTTAAAAATTGACATCGAATGTATTAAGTATAGTTTAAAATACCCAACTAATGTTTTAAATAATCTTTATACACATTTTATGAATTATTTTTTTGTGTATAATAACAATACTTTCAATAGGTGAGATCCGAGTTATATTCTAAAGCATATAAGGAGCTCAATTATAGATTATTGTGATCGAATGACGTCTAATAAATCGTGAATCGATTTTAAATGCTGAACAGAAGCTCTAAATTAGCTTCATCTGCACAGTATATGCATATTTCTTGTTGTGTAAAATATTTTTAATAAGTAAGTTCTTAATGATATTCTAGACCATATAAAGTGTTTCAATATAGATTTTTGTGATCAATTGACTTCGAATGAATCAAGAATAGCTTAAATTGCTCGAGCGAAGCTCCATATAAACTTCATTCACAAAGTATATGTTTATGTATTCATGTATTACGCAATATTTTGAATTTGTTAGATTTGAATTATATTCTCAAATTATATGCATATTTCTTTATGTATAACTCAATATTTTGAATAAGTATGATCAACATCGTATTCTAGACAATATAAAGAACTTAAATATAGAATATTATGGTAAAATGACGATAGATGAAATAAGAACCATTCGAAATACTCAACTGAAGCTCAAAATAAGCTTCATTAGCACATTATATGCATATTTCATTATGTATAACCCAATATTTAAAAAATGTAAGATCTCAATTTCATTCTAGGCGATATAAGGAGAATAAATATAAATTATTGTGACAACGTGATGTCGAATGAATAATGTTTAGCTTAAACTACTAACATGATGTTCTAAATAAGTTTTATTTGCACAATGTATGAATATTTCTTTGTGTATAACATAATATTTTGAATAAATAAGTTCTGAACTATATTATAGACCATATAAAGAGCTCAAATATATATTATTATGATTAAATTGTGTCTAATTTATCATGAATCACTTTAAATGAAGAACTAAAGTTCTAAATAAGATTCAGTTGCAGATTATATGCATATTTCATTATGTTTTACGCAATATTTTGATTAAGTAAATTCTGAATAAATTTTATACAATATAAAGTGCTTCAATGTAGATTATTGTGATCAATTGATGTCGAATGAATCAAGAATCGCTTAAAATGCTCAATTGATGCTCTAAATAAGCTTCGTCTGTTCA
Source organism: Rhynchospora tenuis (assembly GCA_027725995.1). NCBI lineage: Eukaryota > Viridiplantae > Streptophyta > Magnoliopsida > Poales > Cyperaceae > Rhynchospora > Rhynchospora tenuis. The sequence goes on from CM050888.1 coordinate 54,835,778, forward strand.
GTATATGAATACTTTTTCTTGTATAATGAAATATTTGGAATAAATTACTATATAACCTTCATAAATATAGATTATTGTTATCAATTGACGTGGAATGAAAAAAGAATCACTTAAAATGGACAACTGAAGCTCTATACAAGTTCTTCATTTGCATATATATAGGCTTATTGCTTTATGTACAATGCAACATATTTATTAATTAAGATTTGAATTGTATTTTAGACCACATAAAGAGGTTAAATATAGATTATTCTATTCAAAATTGACATCGAATATATTAGGTATAGTTCTAATTATTCTAAACCATACTAGGAGCTCATATATAGATTATTGTGATCAAATGACGTCTAATTATTCTAAACCATATTAGGAGCTCATATATAGATTATTGTGATCAAATGACGTCTAATTAATCGTGAATCGCTTTTAAATGCTGCACAAAAGCTCTACATTAGTTCCATCTGCACATTATATGCATATTTCTTGTTGTGTAAAATATTTTTAATAAGTAAGATCATAATTATATTCAAGACCATATAAAGTTCTTAAATATAGATTATTGTGATCAATTGACGTCGAATGAATCAAGAATAGCTTACTTGCTCGGGTGAAGCTCCAAATAAACTTCTTTTACACTGTATATGCTTATTTATTCATGTATTAAGTAATATTTCAAATTAGTTAGATTTAAATTATATTCTAGATCCTGCAAATTGCATAAATATTGATCCTTGTGATCAAGTAATGTCGGATGAACAAGATTTGCATAAAATGGTCAATTGAAGTTACAAATAAGCTCCATTTGCATATTATATGCATATTTCCTTTTCTATAACTCAATATTTTAATAAGTATGGCCAAAATTATATTCTAGACCACATAAAGAGTTAAATATAGAATATTGTGATCAAATGACGGTAGATGAATCAAGAATCACATAAAATGCTCAACTGAAGCTCAAAATAAGTTGCCTTTGCACGTTATATGCATATTTATTTTGGTTTATTGCAATATTTTTTAATATAGAAGATCTGAATTATATGGAGACAACACAAAGAGCACAAATATAAATTATTATTATTCATTTACATCAAATGAATCAGGTATGGTTTAAAATTCTCAACTGAAGTTCCAAATAAGCTTTATTTGCACATCATATGCTTTTTTCTTTATGTAAAACACAATATTTTTTATAAGTTAGGTTTGAATTATATTCTAGACCATATAAAGTTCTTAAATATAGATTATTGTGATTAATTGACTTCAAAGGAATCATGACGCTTAAAATACACAATGTAGTTCCAAATAAGCTTAATTTGCAAATATTATGCATATTTCGTTATGTGTAATGATATCTATTTAATAAGTAAGACCTGAATTATATTCTAAACATTACAAAGTGCTGAAATATAGATTATTTGTTTCAAATGACGTCAGATACACCAGAATCGTATAAAATTCTCAACACGTCCTCCAAATATTCTTCTTTTGCACATTATATGCATATTTCTTTTGCACATTACAAATGTCGAATAACCCAATATTTTTAATATGTAAGATCTCAATTTCATTCTAGGTCATATAAGGAGCATAAATATAGATTATTGTGACAACATGACGTCGAATGAATAAAGTAAAGCTTAAGATACTCTACTGATGTTTTAAAGAAGTTTTATTTGCACATTATATAAATATTTCTATGTGTATAGCATAATATTTCGAGTGAATAAGATCTGAGTTATATTGACCATATAAAAGAGTTCAAATATATATTATTGTGATTAATGATGTAATGTTAGTAATGTATCATGAATCATTTTAAATAAAGAACCGAAGTTCTAAATAAGCTTCAGTTACACATTATATGAATATTTCATTATGTTTTACGCCATATTTTGAATACATAATTCTGAATTAAATTCCATACTGTATAAAGTGTTTAAATATAGATTGTCGTGATCAATTGATGTCAATGAATTAAGAATCTCCAAAAATGCTGATTTGATGCTCTAAGCTTCATTTGTTTATTCTGTGAATATTTCTTCTTGTATAATGTAATATTTTGAATAAATTATATCTAAACTATATTCTAGGCCATATAACCAGCTTAAATATAGGTTTTGTTATCAATTTCCTTCGAATTAATGAACAATCGCTTAAAATGCACATCTGAAACTCCATATAAGCTTCATTTGCATATTATAGTCTTATTTCTTTATGTATAATCCAATATTTTAATTAATTAAGATCTGAATTCTATTTTAGACCATATAAAGAGCTTAAATATAGATTATTGTGTTAAAAATTGGATTCAAATGTATTAAGTATAGTTTAAAATACCCCAACTGATGTTTTAAATAAGCTTTATTTGCATTTTTATGAATATATTTTTGTGTATAAAAAATATTTTCAATAAGTGAGATCTGAATCATATTCTAAACCATATAAGGAGCTCAAATATAGATTATTGTGATCAAATGACGTCTAATTAATCGTGAATCGCTTTTAAATGCTGAACAGAAGCTCTACATTAGCTTCATCTGCACATTATATGCGCATTTCCTGTTGTGTAAAATATTTTTAATAAGTTCCGTATTATATTCAAGACCATATAAAGTGCATAAGTATAGATTTTTCTGATCAATTGACGTCGAAATAAATCAAGAATAGATTATTATATTGCTCAAGTGAAGCTCCAAATAAACTTCATTTACATAGTATATGCTTATTTGTACATGTATTACGCAATAGTTTAAATTAGTAGGATTTGAATTATATTCTAGATTATGTAAATTACATAAATATTGATTCTTGAGATCAAATAACGTCAGATGAACCAAGAGTTGCATAAAATAGTCAATTTAAGCTACAAATAAGCTTCATTTGGATATTATATGCTTATTACTTTATGTATAACTCAATATTTTTAATAAGTACGAGAAAAATTATATTCTAGACGATATAAAGAGCTTAAATATAGAATATTGTGATTAGATGACGGTAGATGAATCAAGAATAGCATAAAATTCTCAACTAAAGCTCAAAATAAGATGCCTTTATATGCATATTCTTTCAGTTTCATGCAATTTTGAAAATATAAGATCTGAATTATATTCTGGACAATACAAAGAGCTCAAATATAAATTATTATTATCCATTTATGTCAAATGAATCAGGTATGGCGTAAACTGCTCAACAGAAACTCCAAATAAGATTTATTTTCCCATCATATGCTTTTTTTTCTTTATGCAAAACACAATATTTTTTATAAGTTAGATCTGAATTATATTCTAGACCATATAAAGTTCTTTAATAGAGATTATTGTGATTAAAATACACAATGCAGTTCCAAATAAGCTTAATTTGCACATTATATGCATATTTCTTTATTATAATGAAGTCTTTTGATTAAGTAGGATCTGAATTACAGCCTTTTCAAATGACATCAGACGAATCCAGAGTCGTATAAAATGGCTCAACACATGCTCCAAATAATCTTCTTTTACACATTATATGCATATTGCTTTATGTATGACAAAATATTCTTAATAAGTAAGATATCAATGATATTGTAGACCATAGAAAGAATTTTAATATATGCATCGAGAACCACATCTCAACTAAATTCCAGAAAAACTTTATTTGCACACTATATGCATATTTTATCATGTTTAATGCAATATTTTGAATAAGTTGGATCTGAATTATAATTTGGCTCATATCAAGAACTTAAATAAAGATTATTGTGGTCAATTGACGTCGAGAATCAAGAATCGATTAAAATACTCAACTGAAGCTCCAAAAAGCTTCATTAGGGCATTATATGCATATTTAATTATGTATGATCCAATATTTTTAATATGTAAGATCTCAATTCTATTCTAGGCCATATAAAGAGCATAAATATATATTATTGTGACAACATAACATGAATGAATAAAGTATAGCTTAAAATATTCAATTGACGTTTTAAATATGTTTTATTTGCACATTATATGAATATTTCTTTGTGTAGATAATACTTTGAATAAATAAATATGAATTTTATTATAGACCATATAAAGAGCTCAAATCTAGATTATGGTGATTAAATGATGTATAACTTATCATGAATCGCTTTAAATAAAGAACTGAAGTTCTAAATAAGCTTCAGTTGCACATTATATGCATATTTCATTATGTTTAACACAATATTTTTGATATGTAAATTCTGAATTAAATTCTATACAATATAGAGTGCTTAAAAATAGATTGTTGTGATCAATTGATGTCGAATGAATCAAGAATCACTTAAAATGCTTAATGGATGCTCTAAATAAGCTTCATTTGTTCATTATCTGAATATTTCTTCTTGTACAATTCAATCTTTTGAATAAATCATATCTAAAATATATTCTAGACTATATAACCTGCTTAAAAATAGATTATTGTTATTAATTAATGTCAAATGAATCAGGAATGGTATAAAATGCTAAACTGAAACTCCATATAAGCTTCATTTGCATATTATAGCCTTTTATTTTATGTATAATGCAATATTTTTATCAATTAAGATCTGATTTATATTTTAGACCATATAGATTATTCTGTTAAATTGACATCGAATATTAAGAAGTTTCATTTGCACATTTATTAATTTTTTTTGTGTATAACACAATATTTTCAATAAGTGAGACCTGAATTACATTCTAAACCATATGAGCGCAAATATATTTTATTAATCTTCTTTTGCAAATAAACCCAGAAAGAGTAACATGCTCAACTATAAGGAGCTCAAATATATTCTAAACCCAGAATTGTATAAAATGCTCAAAACTTGCTCCAAATAATCTTCTTTCGCACATAATTATATGCATAGTTCTTTATGTATGACACAATATTTTGAATAAGGATGAATTATATTGTAGCGAAACCTTCCTCTAAATATATACATATTTCTTTATGTTTGACACAAATATTTAGAATAAGTATTTAGAATAAGTATGATATGAATTATATTGTAGAACATAGAAAGAGTTTTAATATAGATTACTGTGATTAAATGACTTCGGATGACTCAAGAACCACATAAAATGCTCAACTGAAGCTCGAGAAAAATTCATTTGCTCATTCTATGCATATATTTTCATGTTAAATGCGATATTTTAAATAAGTTGGATCTAAATTATATTTTGGTTCATATCAAGAATTTAAATACAGATTATTGTGATCAATTGACATGACATCAAATATATTAAGTATAATTTAAAACACCCAACTGTTATTTTAAATAAGCTTTATTTGCATATTTATGAATATTTTTTTTGTATAACATAATATTTTCAATAAGTGAGATCTGAATTATATTCTAAATCATATAAGGAGCTCAAATATGAATTATTGTGATCAAATGACGTCTAATTAATCGTGAATGGCTTTTAAATGCTGAACATAAGCCCTACAATACTTCATCTGCACATTATATACATATTTCTTGCTGTGTAAACTATTATTAATAAGTAAATTCTGAATTATATTTATGACCATATAAAATGCTTAAATATTGTTATTTTTATAAATTGACGTCTATCATAAATAAGGTGTAGGACTTGACTATCTTATCTTTATCTTTAAAAAAAACAAACATTTATTAATTAATCAAAAATAAAGTGATTAAAATCCGAAAATATTAAATAATCTATTACTGCGCAGAGTGCTGACCACATTACTTAAAGGTCCCCAAAACTACAGAATTTAATGCTAAAACTCGAGCCTCATAATTCCATACTAAGCATGAAGATTATCAATAACTTCACAAATATTCAGAAAATTCCAAATAAGTCCCAAATGGAATTTATAAACTCTAAAAAAAAATTTCATAAAACTATAGAAAATTCTAAAAAAAAACAAACAAGTTCTAGATATTCCAATAATTGTCCGAATACCCAAAAAAAAAAAAATCCTAAAAAGACTCCACAAAAAACCCAAAAAGGTCCAAAAATTTTTGCAAAGACCATTAAAACAAAATAACAAATTCAAAACCGAGTCCACCCAATTTATGTCCTCGAATTCGAAAAAAACAAATAAGACTCAAATTAATTCAAATCATGTACCCAGAACCAAAATCAACCAAATTTAAAGCCCCCAACTAGCTCAAATTGGATCCAAAGTCTACTCAAGTCAAATCTAAACCCAAACTTGAGTCAATCTGAGCCCCTAAATTGCTTAGATTCTCAAAAAATAAATAAATAAATAAAATTGCTCGAACTGAATCCAAGACGCTCCACAGTCCACAGCCCAACCCTGAGTTGACCTCCCAAAATGTCTATAACCAAACCCAAAATTTAGAATTCGCTCAGAGCTCTTTCATTAGCTCAGTCGACATTTGTCAGAGCTCTTTCATAAGCTTAGTCGACATTTGTTTTACATTCATCGAATCATCGTTTCAAGCTTTGAAGTCACTGAGCCTGGATCAACATAGCGTTTATATATTCAGATGCTTGACTTTGTATATTGGTTCTGTAGAAGGGATTTTAATTATATATTCAAATAAGATGGTAACTCAATGAGGATATTGTTCATAGTAAGGCGGCAGTTCTAAGTGCGGTTATCTTCATAAATGATATCCGGAGCATATTGGATTAGTCAGGATGTTCTGTTGAATTTTATTCAAGATAAAATTATTCTTGCAACTTCACCATTATACAGACCAGGTTGAGACCCACCAGGAATATGTTTATATCTGGCCTGTTTTGTACGAAATTCTAAAATATCTTGCAGAGTGTGCAGGCATGACATGGTACTAGAAACAACATTATTAATTGGTGCTGAATCTCACTTCTCATCGAGCTGATGGGGGGATAATGAGATCCTCATCCTTGGCGCTGCACATTTCCGGAGTGGTTTTGCAACTCGCAAGTATAGATTTTATCTGTGAATTCTGTTGCTGTAATGTGTATGTGTACGCTTCAACAGTTTTTTTTTCTTAGTTTTTTGAAGACAGAATTTGGGAGAAAATCTAATCCTTGCAAGTTGCAATTGTTTACTTTCCTTATTTTTCCTAGATCTAATCGCAATAATTATCCTCAATATTTTTATTTATTCTTTATAAAGTTTCAAATTTTATTCACATAATGCTTTGAATTAATATATACTAATTGGATATATATATATATACAATTTTCAGAAATATGGATGCAAATCCTACACTTTCAAGTGTATGCACATGCATGATGGCTAGATGGTGTGCATATTGCCAAATGCCATTCGATACTTGATAACATAGATGATGACCACCAACATTGATGTCATATGTTGTAGCATTGATGTCGACGTACGTGACCATGAGACTATCCCAGGCAGCTATATACGTCAATCGGTCAATGGCATGATTATGTGCTGCTTTTATGAACAAACAAATTGCATTAAGTTTTTATCTAAATACAAACCATGAACACCAAAAGCATGAAATTTGGAATTACGTTCCGAACTGGAAAGATTGTGATGCTTTTAGGACCATTCGTGCAATGAACTCTCTCTTTGATGTCTTGCTAAACGTAGAAACTAGTACCTAATTTTTTTTGACATAAAAATAAGGGTCGTGCCCTTATCTTTGTATCGAGGATTGAAAGTTTTTTACAATTTACAAGTTAGCCAGTGGCTAAAGAAAAGAAAAGATAAAACTAATTAAGGAATACAAACTCTGAAATTGTAATCAAAATACACTCGTTTTTGGAAAAGAGAGAGGTCAAGTCGGAAGAAAAAAGTGGGAGTAGTCTATTACTAGCTTAAGTTGTGTTGAGGATGTTCCATTCGATGATCGTCTGGTCCACCAAATCATTTATGCTTGTTAGCTGCTGTCTGAAGAGTCGCGAGCATCTCTCGCGCCATAACACAAAGATGATTATTGCTAAGATGGCTGTCCACCAAACTAGTACCTAATTATATAAATATAAAAGGGACACTCCAATTGAAACATTGGAAAATCGTAAGCCATTTTAGCACAAGTATCTTGGACATTGTTGATCCGCCCTCAGTTTCTAAACTGATGTTAAATGAATAATAAGTGGATAAATAAATAACACGTGGAATTGAATATATATAGAGGACTGGACAGAACAATTCTGGTCTTTGTGTGTACTCCTAAAAATATTCAACCTCCTAAGGTGAAGGTATATATAATTTGTGATTATTTTATCCTACAAACCTAATTTTACGTTTTCTTTCCAAACCATCATAAAAAATTATGAAATTAATGAATTTATTTTCTTGACCTGGGATTGACTATATACCTATCCATGCACAATTAACTTTGTATCAACCGCACACTGCTTTTATTATACATTTTTAGATTTTTTTTCTTTTCTATCTTTTCTTTTAGAATAAAATAACGATGTAATCACTCATGAAACCAAATAATCTCATATATATACTTCACTTTAATAAAAATTATTACATGATAATAACAATCATGACACAAACATTAGCAATAGAATTAGGCTATAGCAAGAAAGGCTTGTGTATATATATATATATTATATACTTAGGGTTTCCTATTGACGGGTGTAGCTCCATAAGACTGTGGCTTTTCATTAGGGTTTTGTTTATTCTTTGATGGCATTTTGTAAGGGGATTTATTGTAAGATGGTACACCTTCATAAGGATATTTTCCATAGTAAGAGGGTGGTTCTAAGTAAGGGTATTCTTCATAATCATACCCAGGGTAGTTAAAGTATTTGTCTGAATTTTCTGGTGGTTGTGGATTATATTGTTCAAGATACATTCTCGCAATTTCTCCGTTCCCACCTTCTGGAAGGAACCCACCGGGAGTATGTTCATCTCCAGTTTCATACACTATCCGGAGGATCTCCTTTGGAGTTCTACTGTATGAGATAGAGTCGACATTTGCTGAGATAACATTGGTGCAAATTCGCATTTCTGCACCAAGCTCAGGGGGTACAATGAGACCTTCATCCCTGATCCCGCACATTGCCAAGCGGTTCCGCAATTGTGATATTTTGTCTGTGAAAACAGCCACAGTAATGTTGTAGGGTTCAACAATATCTTCTAGCCTTTCAAAGAGCCAACCGCGTAGAATAGCATCTTGGGCTGATTCTACACCTAGCAATCCTGCTAAAGACTGCACAAAATTTCAAAATTTAATTTGGTCTTTGCTCTGTGGTGCAATTTCTTAATTTATGGGTGTAAATTACAATGATGGTCTTTTTAAATATCGACATATATTCTACATACGGTGTCATTTACCTTTTTATCATATTTTGTTAAATGGCAAATCACCAAATTATATTATATTCAACTAAAAGCAGTGACATTGCGGTTTACGCTATTTGCATCTTTCTCTTTAAATTATTTCCGTCCTTATGCTGGACTATTAGAGTGATGCCTTCAAAATAATAGTTCCAAATTTATACCTAAAATCAGTTAGAGAGACAGATTTTCATACCCGCTTTGAACGATAGCCATCCAGGTTTGGATTTGCACCTGTGTAACCATTAAGGCCTATATAAGGAAGAACATACGAGGCAACCATATAGTGGAGGCTATCAATAAATGGATCAAACGGAGGATCCAACTTGTACCCCAGTGCCATATTCATTAGCTTCGCCCAATGTGCTCGACTTATATCAATCAAGGGTCGTTGAATTGGACCAAATACTGCTTCGATATACCTTAAAATTAATATATAGAAGTGAGCATGCCAAAGTTGAATTGTAGTTTGATATCAAAATATATTGGAATTATGATAGCATGAGGTTTTCAGGAAAATGAAACAAATTTAGCACTACTAGTCTACTACTGTACACTTGTGTAGCTTTACCATAAGTTCACATGATAGTAAAATTTTCCAGGTGACATGCAAGAATATTTTATAACTTTTTAACATGAATTTATCCTTTCCTACCATATATAAGCATCCAACATTCATTGGACAACATATGTTTTGCTATTCGACAATAATGTAATATCTTATTATCTTGTAAGATTTGTTTAACATATTATAACATTTTATAACACTACGCATTGAATTTATATATTGGTGGCATTATGTAGAGTTGAGAGGGGTAAATTCAAACCTAACATGGCCGACTTCTTGATATGCAAACTCTGTAATAATCCTTTGTGTAACCTCATCCAAGTTTGCCTTCTGTCCATCAATTGGAGGTGGTCCCCCATGTGCCAACTCCGGTGCGATTTCATCAAGCCCAATGCCCAATGCACCATGCAAGAACCACTCAGCCTCTATAAACTCTAGGTTCAGTGCAAAATGAAATGGAGGCCTGTCATATGGGAATACTGGCACGTTACTGTGAGGCGGCATTGGTGTGCATCTGGGACTATCATCGTCATACGGTATAAGATATTGAATTAGTGGTATTTCTGATGCTTTAATGGGACAAGTAGGGAATGGAGGGTAGTTAGAGATCTTTGGTTGTGTGTTGGTGACCAGTGGTTTAGAAGCTATAGTTGATGAGAGTATTGAAAGAAGCATAAAAGCATTGAGCTTAAGAGAATAGTAGATTGTTGGATCCATGTCGAAGTTATTTTTTATTGTGAGGCAAACAGTCCCAATGACCTTTAATTATTTATAGGTAAAGAACAACGCGAACCAACTTTCTAAAGTTTCAATTCAAGTTAGATTTTCTGTACTTCTCCTGTATGTGGTCATCGATTATGTGGCTTTTGAGTTTTTGACCATTTTATTACTTGTAATCTAACTATCATAGAATCCACTACTCTTCTAATTGTTAGGTTATATGTGAAACGAGCCACAAAGTATTTGAAGAAGCGGTAATCTCTATACCTAACCATATATATTACCATTTAATTTAACAGAATTGCTGCTCCTAGAGCCCACAAAGGAACAAATTAAGTACAGAAAGGAGCATAAGGTACGGAATGATTGCCTGATTGTTTTTTTTCTTGCCACTCAACCGATGAAAGCAGGGGATGAAGTGTTTACACGTTATGGTGTTTTCTTTTACAATCTTAACATTAATGAATAATACTTGTACACGTTATTAAGATATTAGAAATTTAGAACGTCTTTTTGGGACCATCAGGCCAAGATAGATCGCTTACTTCCTTCCTTTTTTTAATTAAAAAGAGATCAATCAGGCCTTAACTTCTATGTACTAGCTAGCTAGTCTACTAGTTTAATCCTTCTGGAGAACAACTTCTGCACCTAACTCTTTATTTTGTCTTTATTTGTCCACTTTCTAATTTTAATGATTTTCAAAGAATTGGCAACATAAATGGTAAAATTCATTGTGTATAAACTGCAAGAACTTTGATCGATCTTACTTGTATTAATTGAAGAGATCGAATGAATTTATCTGAAAATATGTTTGACCAAACTTACTGTTCAAGTGTAAGCTAAATATATAAACTATATATAAGTGTGATGTCAATTTGTATTTACCACTTTTAGTAATACAACTTACCGGTAGGTAGCCTTTTTCTATCAATAAAGCAAGTAATAATGCTTCTAAATGAAATGTTTGTTTATACGACTCATAACCTGAACGGTTCATAGAGTATATACATCATTTCGAACAGTAAAAATATTATACTTTTGTTCTTCATAAAATACTAAAAAGGGAAAAACATACATGGATAAACCACAAAATAATTTACCATGAAAAAGACAAATCAGAAAACTATATCAGAAAGTAACACTACGTCAACATTTTTAACGGTCTAGGCATAATACATGTACACCTTGCATTTCAGATCATATATAAGGTCCAAATACATTGCGATTTAGAGTTATATTACACCATGTTGCAGAAAGGAATTTTATCGTATGAAAAGAAACAAGAAAAAAGGAATAAAAAAGGAATGGGCACAAAAAGGGTACTTCCCAGAGCCCAAGTAATTACTTTCTGAATTCGCCCAGCAGGCTGACAGACGAACAATTATTGAAAGGGAAATTGATTCTAAATTTGAAATTATGTTACATACTTGGGTAAACAAGGTGCGATTTAAGAAAAGGTGGTTGTTCTTTATTCTGTGAATAATTTGTTGAGTAATAGGTGAACTGTGATGTTAGTTGGCTCACTGATTATTAATTATCTGACATTTTATGAGTTGGTTGTGTCAGACAGTAAATACAGTACAGTGCACATGAACAAGAAATAATTGGGTAGTTCAATACATTTGTGGCGTTTATGTGCATTTGTTAGTTGGAAATGGAAATTGTTGTAAAAAAATAGAAGGAATAAACAAACAGCACTCGAAAGTCTTTTATTTCGTTTTCACGCTTAATGTGTAAAAAGGCCGAAATATGTTAATGGGTTCGCGTAAATCTTATGTATTGAAATGGTACTAACGGCCTATTTGATTTGTATATTGGGCCCAGCCGCCCAGCATGGCATTTCTGCGCCGAATTATAGTAACAAATCCAATCCAACAAACCTTCGATTTCAGCTGACCCAATCTACAGTAAGTCAGTAACTCTGGAGCCATCCTCAGCCTTCCGATTAGTTAGCTGTTTCGGATGGATTTAAATCCCTATCGTCTGCCTCCACCTATGTCTCTACCCAAGATTTTCTGTGTATTATGTGGATCTGCTCCCGTCGTGCTTTTCCCTGTCGTGACTCCGGGTTTTATTACTTTGCCTCTTTCTATACGTTGCACGGATAGCTGGATGGAAAAGCTCATAAAAAAATGGCGTCTTTATAAAGGACCCAATCACGTGGTGGTGCCTGCCCTCTTTCTTCTTCGGTGAGCTCAGATCACGTGAACCGAAAGAGAGATGGATGGGAATTGTTGTGCGGTCTACAAGCTCCTTCTCTATATGATTTATTCTCCTACTTCTTTCCAAATCATTTGTTGATTTAAAACCTCTCTCGCGCGTTGATATTTCTCCGATATTTGACAGTCTCTCAACTCTCAAGCTTTTCGAAAAAATATTTGCAATGTGTCCTCACTATTTTCAACATATTTGGGACATCAAGGTTATTATGATTTCTCTATGTATTCTTTACATCCTAGTCTCACTCGTAAATTATTTCTAATTTGATTGAAATTTTTATGGTCTCATTTGGGCACCTGACGAAATGAACAAACATAACACAAAAAGAAAGAAAGAGCTACATATTGATTTCTTCGGATGGCATCAAAATACTATCGGCAATAGTAGTTATCTACGTTTTAATAAATTGTGTAAGGGAAAGTTCACACTTGTTCCCATTTCTCACTGCAAGGGAACCCCTTTTACCTCAAAAATACAACAAAACTAGCAAATTAAGGATGTCTAATTGGATGTAGATATTGCGAATAGGCTGGTGCATATTTTTTTTTTAAAAAAAATGATCTAATTGAATATTGTTTTGTCATATATTGACATCCTTTTGTATTATATTTATTTAAGCAATTATACAAGTACATGTTGACGTCATCCCATACTCTTTGATTTAAAGCTTCAACTAAGTCGATTTGGCATAAAATACATATATCCAATTGTTTAAAATATTGCATACAATATGGCGATGGTGATGTATCAATAAAGCGCAAATGTAGAGCTCATCAGAAGTTTGTTGAAAATTTTGCACCAGCCACAACCAACGAAGAATGCAGAGGGAAAAGAATTCTAGAATGAGTTTCTGGAAACTTGAATAGGTAGTAATAGGCGAACAGAAATATTCAAGTTGAGAAGAAAGTAAATGTTGTGAATATATTATCTATAAAGAAACGCTTTCAATAAATATTAGATCTTCCTAAAAACAAATTGTGAAAACTATTCAATTATTAAAAAATTATGAAAACTACCTGCACCACTTTTAAAGATATTACGTCAGAGAACCCTCAAGTAATAAATATTTATTATTATTTTCAATGCGTCGACTTGTATTGTGCAGCTTTATTTCTGTAAATGCTTTTAGGTTTGATTATTTATTTTTTTATTTTGCTATCTCAACAAATTACACTAATGTAGAAACAACTTTCATCTTTGGATTACAAGCTGCACCTGCTGCACGCGTGTAGAGTAATACTTGAAGAATCCCTCAGTAATTGCATTTGTTTTATTTTTCGAGTACTTTTTATTCACTTCAAAATGGTGAGATGAAGCAAGAGGCGTCTACCTAATTGACGACTTAAATTGTATTGCTATTAATTTAGAGATTTTTTTTATTATTATTTATTTTACTTTAATTTTTTGGAGAAGAACAACTTGCAGACTTGCAGTTGCAGAACAAATTTGGAGTTTGCATAGCGGCTGCGGTTAACTACATGCATAGAGACAAACAGAAGTACTGTACATCAGGTGGGGGATGGTTTTACATTCTTGACGTGTTGTCTAGAATTCAACATGAAATTTCAATGACTTAAGTTGTCGATGGAAGGATATCAATAAGAAAAATCCCAAGCTACTAGATTTAATATGAATCACTTCCTGAAGCAGAATCATATGTAATTTTAATTTTTAAATCATTTCTTACATAAAGGGAATTTTGATTTTAAATCGATAATTAACAGTTCCAATCTTTATAAATATAAAATATAATACTCCCTAAAGATAGAATAGGAACCGATTGTCATTTAAAATTTAGAGTGCAAAAGATAAATATATGTTATCACAATTTTTTTGATTAAAAGTGCAAAAGTTTCTTAATGAAAATTTAGAGTGTCCCTAGCTCTGTACTTAAAATAAAGATTTTTCTTAGAAGTATATTAAAAAAAGGAAAAACTCTCAACTCTTCATCTTGACTGTTCTTGATCTGCTAGAAGCTTCTTAAAAGTATTTAAAAGTAATTTGTGATTCTACCTGGAATGATTGTAGAGGTACCAAATCTGTACAACGGAACAAAGGCAAGGTGACACCAGATTAGGATTGGTTATTTGACTACAAGTCTACAAGTTTATACGTGCAAGAAATCTTCAAGCGTGATGCTTGAAATGATTAGCCTTTCAAAGTTTCAATAAACTTGTATTTTATTGATACTTTGGTACCCATTTGAAGCAAATTCAAGTCAATGCATCTCACAATTCCGTATTGCGTTTTAATTCACTACTCATAGTTTTATATTGACTAGTCTAAAGTGACTTTGACATCTTAATTGTCTAAATTTATATATTTACCCAAAATAGATATTGTAGCACACTGAAGTGTGAAAAAAAATTGCATAATGACTAATAAATCCAAACCCTCAGATTTAACCCTAAAGACCTTTATTTTTCTTTTACGTACAAAATTAAATTTTTACTGTCGATGGTGACACTTGGATCTCTTTTTGACAAAATTTTAAAATCAAATAGAAAGAATACATTTTTTTTCTGGAATCAGGTTGAGCATAATTTAAATTTTATTAAACCATGCATGAACGAATAAACATGGTGCGATAAAGAGTTGAATGTACAAGATAAAAATCTATCTTTAATTACTAGAAAATATAATTTTCTTAAAATGGAAAGGCTTTAATTCCCAAACACCCAGAGGTTTATAATGTCTTCAACATAATCCAAAATCATCCATAAATCCTTATCTCCATCAACAGAAATTTACCTACGAAATTTTCGTTGGTATTGATATCCCCAAACGAATCAAGCTTTAATTAAACTCTTTACTTGAAAAAAGTATTTTTTTACGTAATTGAAAGTCTTGGATCAAACACCCACTACTTCATGATATCTTAGAATCCAATCCAAAATCCTTCATCCATTAACCCAAATTTGTGCCCAATTGTCGAGCATTTATTACAACTTACTTGAGATAAAAAAATAGAGAGAGATAAAAGTTTCTTATTTAATTGAAACTTGAAAGAAATGGACCCCAGAACATTCAAAAGTTTATAATATCTAGAACCCAAACAAAAATCCATTCATAAATCCTTGATTCCATTAACACAATTTTACCTACCAAAGTTTCCTCGGTAGTGGTGTTCCCAAACGAAGCAAGCTTTTATAACATTACCATATATAACTAACTATAAAGCTACCATGGCATTGCATTGATAATACCGGACCAGGATCCTCTGGACGTTTTTTTAAGTGGACGTTTCGATTGGAGCCGTTGAGATTAAATCAGACGGTTCATTTTTTTCGGGCTAATATTTTTTTCGGGTGTGGTGGAATGCACGGGGCTCCCTTACAGCCGTTGAGATTAAATCAGACGGTCCAGATCCCGAGACGTCCACCAAACGTCCAGAGGATCTGATTCCTGATAATACCATCTACTGCATTCATTTCGCTGTTTGGTTACTTCTCAACTAAGAATCTACAGGAACAAATGAGAACCCAAGGCTTTAAATGGGCCATAAAACCTCTTCTTTTTTTTTTTTCTTTTTTGTTTCTAATTTGACCATTTCTTGGGCCCTATCAATTCCTTCCTTTTCTGGCACAGTCACTGCCTACGCAATTCCATGTCAGACTCCAACCTATTTCCCTTTTTCTTTCCTTAGAATTAAAATATCGTTGGAAAACTTAACCTTTATTCAAACCCTCTCACAATCAACAGCTCTGAAAATTGGCTGCGCTAAGTATAGTTCATCCTTTTTCATGGTGCAACGTGCAAATGTACATCTGCGGCAGAAATTCATTGTATTCCAGTGCAATGCGTTTTCTGATATTCAGTGAAGAATAATACTACACAAAAAATAGTATAAAAATAGAGACAAGTTTTACATATATAATTATTTAAAAGTTAGTACCTTTAGCGAAAACATGTTATGTTTGGCTGGTGTTATTTTTAATAAAAAAAAAATTATCCTCAGAAATGTTAATAAGAAAAAAGGGAAAAAAAAATTTTTAATAAGGAAAAAGCCCTAACGCGTTTATGGACACAGTAAATGCGCTGTGTCCTAACGCGGTCAATAAACGCGTTAGGGCTCCCTAACGCGGTCAACCATCGCGTTAGGAGCCATAACTTTTACAGGTTACCGTTTTCGACCGTTTCTAATTTTCTGCGTGCGTTTTTGTTTAAAAGAGAAGGCTGAGGGGGGAGTGAGGCACAACCAGAGATCAGAAGAGAGAAAGAAAGAGAAAAAGAAAGAAAGAAAGAGAGAAAGAGAAGAAAAAAGAAGAAAAAAAAAAGAAAAAAAAGAAGGAAAGCAAGAGAAGAAAAAAAAGGTTTGAAATTTTTTATTAAAATTTTTTTATTGATTTTTATTCATTTGTTAAGACAAAATTAGTAGAAATTTTGTAATGATATTGAATTATAATTATTGACAATAAAATTAAATTAAAATCATAGACTGTATTTATAGTCTTAATTTAGATTTTTTTAAACAATTCAATATTGACTTGCTTAGATTTTTTAATTTGAAAAAAATTTAAATATATTGTTCCTAATTGATATTTATCAATTGTGATGAATAGAAATGGATTTGAAACCACGCAAGGTTGTTACCGGTGTGCTGCTAGAGGGACATAGTGAAGTATTCGACCATCACATATTAAGGACACTGTACTGGATGAATTCGCACGACAAGTTCTATTTGGAAGATTTGGATGATTTATATAATGAAGACGACGAAGTGTGGGATGTTAGAGGACCGAAGCACTGGACCGACAAGGTCAAGAGGGAAGGGGGGATCCGTGTCAAGGTGGACAACAATAGGACAATTTGGCTTAAGTTGAAGAGAGTCTGCCCACCTGGATTTGAAAATCATCCCGCTGCTGCAGGCGACCCTTATCGTGCTTAGTTTTTTTTATATTTTATTTTTTCTTTTATGTTGTATGTTTGTATGTTATGTTATGTTTTTTTTTTAGTATGTTATGTATGTTTTATGTTTATAAGTTTTTTTATATTTTATGTTTTATGTGTTATGTAATATTATTTTATGTTTTATTTATATATTTAATGTTTGTATGTTATTTTTTAAAAAAACAGTAAAAAACCTTAGGAATATTTATAAGAACGATAATAAATATTAGAGATCTATAATAAATAAGAACAATAATAAAAACAATAAAAACCTTAGAAAAATTTATAAAACATAATGAAGTTACAACGACTAAATCACAATAATAAAAACGACATTCTAAATCTACTTTCTAAATGGTGCAAATATTACAAATGGTGCAAATTGTTCATACATAATATCAACCATAATTTGAACCATAGTTCACACTCAAATATTACAAATAGTTCATACATAAATATTACAAATAGTTCATACTAAAATATTACAAATAGTTCACACTCAAATATTACAAATAGTTCATACATAAATATTACAAATAGTTCATACTAAAATATTACAAATAGTTCACACTCAAATATTACAAATAGTTCATACATAAATATTACAAATAGTTCATACTAAAATATTACAAATAGTTCACACTCAAATATTACAAATATTACTAAAATATTAAAATATTACGACTCTTTGTTTGTTGCTTGTGTCGGTTCTTACCTCAACATTGTTCTTGCAACAAAAATCACAGACTGCCAATATTAGTTGTTTCTTAGACCCAAACGTTTTACCAGGTCCGACTTCCCGTTTTGACTCTAAATTTTGTTCCATCCTACCAGCATATTCAAACATCGAAATATCACACAAATCACTTACAGGATGGTGCGTGTCTGTTCTTCCGGAAATTTACGGCTGGTCACATTTTGCATAAAATGACAGTTCTGTGTTTGGTAAGTCCTCTTCATCCGAAAATTCCTCTCCGGTGGGGAGATCAGAATAACTATCCGGACCTTCTTCATCGTCATTATCCTCGACTCCGACATCATCTTCCGAGGACTCGTTCTCGACCACAGGCGACAGTCGGGCACCACGACTATGATCTCCAACATTGCCGCTATACAAAATATTTAACATTAATTCAATTTGAAATACAATTGGTATACTAAATATTATTCGAAAACATCATAACTATTATACTTACTCGTAAGGATTGGAATCTTGACCACCAAAAAGATTTAGTGTCGTGTTTGGCTCGCTACTACTGGGCTCATCAACCGGCGTCAAGTTTAGGTCTGGTCTCGTTCCGTATACGGGCATCAAATCGACGAACAGTTCAAGAATTGGTATTCCTCTCATCTCGAACGTCTGCTGGTAATAGTAGCGCCATTCAGTTTCGGAATTCAAACGGATAAGTAAAGATTCAAATCTACCGTTGACTATATCGTTGTAACGACCTTGAATGTACACTGTATATTGACTTTCATAAATCTGAAGTCTACGGTATAATTCATTTCGGATATCGGCATAAGTTGTGGAAGGACTACTATTTAGGTACAAACAACAACCAGTGAAATTTGGAGATGGGTTGACAAATACAGAAATCGAAGTCATTTTTTAATATAAGAGGTAATGAATTCGATTATGTTTCAGTGAAGCAGATCCTATATCCTATATATAAGTTTATCTAACGCGGTTATAAACTCAGTTATGCATCGACAGTTATTTGATTGAAATGACAAAATTTTTGATCTGAGGCGATGAAATGACAAAAGAGACGATGAAATGACAAAAGGAAAAGCAGTTAAAAAAAAATACAGTCAACGCTATTAATAAAAGCGTAAATGCAGAGCTAACGCGTTTTAAAAACATGTTATAGAGGACCTAATGCGTTTCAAAATCGCGTTAGCTGCCTCTTTAGAGCTCCCTGCAATTTACTTTTCTTCGCTTTTCCTTTTTAATAATTCCCCACCTAACGCGGTCGTTAAGGAGCCCTAACGCGTTTATGGACCGCGTTAGGACACAGCGCATTTACTGCGTCCATAAACGCATTGGGCTTTTTCCTTATTAAATTTTTTTTTTCCTTTTTTCTTATTAATATTTCTGAGATTATATTTTTTTTTATTAAAAATAACACGTTTGGCTGTATACCCATTATTCGAGAAACTGCTAACTACACAATATCCATCTCTGGCCTAATTTCTTATAAGCGCCATACTATCAGAGTATCATTTAATAACATATATGAATATTCCAGAAAATGATCAAACAACCAGTTAGGTGCACTATAAAATATATAAGTTGGCAAAAATAGAATTATTTTTTTGGAGACAAATGATAAGAGGGCGGTGAAGATTTAAGTCAAATCTCAAAAAGTGTGAGATCTGAGAATACATTAAATGCTTCAGAGCCATAATTAAGTGTGTTGTTGGCTAAATTATTGAACTAATAATAGTACCTGGAATGCTACATGTGGTTCTGATTAAAAAACCAATCCTTCCTTCTGAGACACAAGTTTAATAATCTACAAAGGAAAAATTAAGGATACTTTTTTATTTCAAAAGGCTGCTAAGAATGAGATTGGATTGCTGAATGGTTCTTAACAACATCTGAGGTGTCTTTGGAATCTTGCTGTAATAAATATTAAAGGCCATAAGCCTGCTGCTATAATTAAGATACCTTTTGACCTATTTAAATGTCTAAATTACTGTCTATATGTGTACCGAAGAACCTCACCTTACATCTGTGGTTCAACTTTTGATAATTTTGGGAAATAAAGAAAATTTTCCCTTTTTTGTCATTTCAGATAAAGACAGAACAATCCGCAGAAAACAACTCCCAAAATGATAACAGGAGAGCAAATTGAACTAACTTTAAACATTGTACGCATATGCAGTACTAGACGATTCATAATTTTTTTAAAAATACAAAAAGAAAAACAATAACAAAAAGACAATAAATAAATAATAAATAAAATCTAAACAAAGTTTCACTGGAGAGAGGTTGAGTACTCAAGTACTGTCACAGACTCAGAGTCAAATATAGGAAATAGCAGCTACAGTAGTCGTTCAGGTTTGTACCGGACCACTCTAGAGAGTAGAGACCTTTATTGAGAGACCCATCAAGGCATCAACTCAGTATATCCCTGTGTCTCTTGGGACCCACCAAAATCCATAACTGCCTTTATACATAACTACTTTGACGGACATGTATAAATTCTCCGCGAAACAAACTAAACACACCTGGAACAGACCAGTATAGAAACAGAGGTAGCTAGAATGGTACCACAAATTAAACTTGTATGTATGTAGACCAAGTCTACATAAAATAAGTATGCTGGCGCAGCAGCCAAGGTGCTTAATGGTTGCCTGTAAACCTATCCCAGGCTCACTAACCAAAAACCACTCTACAACAATCCGTGCCATTATCTTACATTGCAATTAATGTTAATTTATTTGGGCAGTACAGTTCAAGTCCCACTTAGCTAGGGGCTCTATGCCCCACTAAAATTTGTTTTGTCGCCTCCAGCGCACTAACCAAATCCTTCACATTTTTCTGCAATCATGCTGTATAAATTCCATGCAATTATTGTTAAAAAAACCTTCCTGCGGAGAATGATCCGAACTGCTATAGCTCTTTTACACAAATTACTTAAATTCTTTTTTTAAAAAAATTCTTAAAATTTTTTATTCTTTTGCAGTAAGACATGAGATAAAGTTTCATCTATTAAAAAAACAGTACGCTAAAATTTACCTATTTGATGAAGAATAATTTAATCTATTGATATAATGTTGAACTCGCCACAATTCACTAAGGTTGTACTCCACAATTGTTATGGTGGAGGGAAGATTATGAAATATGAAGTAAACTAGGGATGACTAGACATGATGGAGAGTGTTAATCACGCTCCACAACATGAATAACAGGAGATGAGATGAGGTAAGGCAGACTTCAATTTGAAGTGAGTTATTTGCAAATTCATAATCCTTACCTCCACACCCCTAATCTCCCTTCATCCCCTCTCCCTCCTCATTTCACTACTGAGCACACAACCTAAGTTTCACTTATTATTGTGTGTTAACAAGAAACGGTAATTTGATGAGGTACACATTCGCGCAATTTAATATTTAAGTTTTCAACTAATATGCAAGTTAGTAGTTGATTTACTAAATTGCAAAACCTTGCAATTCAGGAAAAACTTGTAGAGGGACATTTAAGCCTCTTTACTATCCTGTTATACTTAATTACAGAATATTAGTCCCAAATCATTACAAACAGACACCTCCAAATAAACTTTCAAATAAAAATGTAAAATGAGAACAAAACAAATACAAATCTGCCAGCAACAACACTCTTTTTCTTTTCTTTTTATTTGCCTTCTTTTTTATTCGCACCAGAAAACAACTCAACCAGTTTGGCATGATCAAAACTTCCATTAAGCACATTATTCCTCCAAAAGAGGTCTATCTCATGACCAGAACTAACGAAAACAACATGAGTAATATGGACAACATAAGTTCCAAAGTTGATGATATCAAATAAGTACCAAAAATGAAAAGTTGATAATTAAATAAGCTTATGTAAATAAACTGTTTCTGACAATCCGCATGTTTTTGTAGGATCTGCTGTATGTACCTGCAGTATATTCTCTTTCATGGGATAAACAAAAAGGAAAGAAAGAAAACTTTCTTGCTACTATATAAGATATCACATCTTGCATAACTGAGAACTTTGGAATCATGTAGTGAGTCAAAAATTTTAATAGTAACAGTGTACCAATTAGGGCAATATTTCCTGTGATTTTTTTTTTTTTTTTATGCACAGGCCATGGGCTATTTCCTGTGATTATTTAATTGCGGCATACGATTATCAAACAGTTAGAATGACATTAAAAAAAAAAAATCTTCCGGCCAATTTTGATTGATGAAACGACTCATGTAATGATACATCCAATATTGTTATCGTAATTGCATTGCCGACAAAACCAAACTTATGTTATTAGACCTTCCTCAATGTCAGCTAAAATAATGTTATCTATCTTTTTCTTCATAGTTACGTAGATCAGAATGTCAGCTAAAATTCGGAGGAATTTCACTTCGGTTAATGAGCGACGATTTCTCGATACAAATTCAAGCTCGAATAAAATATAAATTATTTAGATAAGACCAAATTTTATATAAATTTAAATTAATAAATAACTTACATATGGCTTTTTTTTTTCGCCAAAATACCCCTCACGAGCCAAACCGCACTAAATATCATTTTTGCTAGTCCAGTGTCATTTCTTCTACAAATTTGTTTTCTCCGACGCATATAGCATCTTTTCCATCTGGTATAAATAGTCTACTACCATCTCATTAATTATGTTAGTGAGTTTAGTTTTCTTTTTTTTTTAAAGAAAAAAAGAAAACCAGTTACCCATAGGATTATTAGCTTAAGATCATATCAAACATTACAAACACAACTGAATAATCTATGAATCTACTAGGCAATAATCAATCAAATTGTTTATACTTCCAACTAAAGCAAAAATACAGAAATAAAAGCAAATCTATGAATCTACAATGCCTAATGGTGCCTAAGTGACAAAATTTGAAACAAAAATACTCAGTAGGAAATCGTTATAATCCTATTAGTCTCTAGTTACCAAGGTGATAACACTGCAAATTAACCTAATTGGCTCCTCAATTTAATTAATTAAACTAATAAAACCATGCATCCAAAGATGTCATCTTCAACATCTTACACGACACCTCATCTACAACAACCATTCCACAACTCTAAATAATAAATCTTACAAAAAAAAAAAAGAAAGATGATGAAGAAAAACCTAGCTCACATAACGCTGCATGAATTCGCATTCTCTTCATTGAAATAACCAAAAGTATCCTCCCCTCGCGTAGATGATTCAGCTGTACCATAATTAAACTCAGATGGAGCCCCATATGGATACGGGTATGGATAAGGATGTGGATTCTGGTATGCATCTGGGTACATGTATCCTTGCATACCGGGCATCGGCGGTTGTTGGTAGTAAGCTTGGCTTGAACTTGGTTGTGCCATATGGTAGCTCATGATCGGTTGAGGCGGATACGGATATGAATATGATGGGTACATGAATTCCTGATTAGGTTGCATGGGGTTGAGTCCCTTTGCAACTGGTTGCCCCCCTTCTTTGCCACTGCTCTCATTCTCTTTCTCGTTCTGTTCTTTCTTCTCTTTCTTGTTCTTGCCACTGTTACTCTGTGTTGCTTCCTGTTCTGACTGTTCTTTTGGCTTCTCCTTCTCTTTTTCTTTTGGCATCTCTTTTTCTACAGTTTTTTCTTTTTCTTTTTCTTTTTCCTTTTCTTGGGGTTTGGATGTTGTTTCCTCCTCAGTTTTGGGTTTTTCTTTTTCCTTCTCCTTTTCATGCCCTTTGTCTGAGCCCTTGTCATTTGCCGGTTCCTGTTGTTTCTCTTTCAGGTTCTCAGAGCTCTCTTTAGGTTCCTTGTCTTTGGGTTTGCTATTCGACTCATTGTTCTTGCTTTTAGTGTCATTCGATGAGGTAGGCTTCTGGTCACCACCAGGTTTTTTCGCTTCTGGCCAGATCGAGGCTTGTTTGCCAGATTTGTTCAATCTTCTTATTAGCATCTCATGATCAACATTGCCAGTAACGGTTACCTTGTGTTGGAATGAATCAATCTCAACCTTGTAAACCCCTATAATTAAGCATAGTGATTTAAGAGGTAATGATTAGAATTTTTTAAACAGAAAATTGAAGAATATTACACAAATTATAGAACAATTTGTTAATTTTTTGGGAAACTGCAATTCATGTACCATCAGAGAATTTCTTCAATTCAATTTCATTGGGTAAGGCAGTACTTTTCTCTCTGATTCATTTTCTGAAGAGAAAGTGGGGTTGAAATGAAATGACCACGTAATTTTTACTCTTTTTTTTTATACAAAAATAAGGTAATTGGTACGCTGTTCAATTGAAAACCGACTTAATTTTTTTCATTTGACCGAGTGCAACCTGTCATGAAAAGGTGGTACACTGTTCCATATCCGGTCACCATTTTTGTAGAATGAGATTGGGACTGCTATTAGCCTATTACATAAATTAATTGGGTGTAGAAGCAATTTGTACTTCGTACCATCTATGTTTTGGAGAACTCTTCGAACTTTTTTCTTGCATCCTTCGCAATGGATAGAGACCTTCAGAAACAAAGTCTGAAACGAAAGAAAAAGAAAATTGAATACAAAAGAGCAGGGGGAAGGAAAAAGACATCTACGACTCATGAAAGAGCTTTCTCTTGTGCAAAGAAGAATTAAAGAAAGATCTTTAATAACTAGCTGGTAATTGGTACCTTGTACTGGAGAGCTTCTGGGCCTGCTTCCGCCATTGAAGCAAGCTTTAATTATTTTTGGAGAGAATGAAGAAAGAAAAGAGTACAAGAGAGTAGAGGAAGAGAACTTGGAAGCGGTGCTGGGTCTTTTGAGGATGCCTTTTAAAGCTGTGGGGATTAATAATTTATTTATTTAGCACAAAGTGGGGAGGAGATGGAGGCTTTTATTTATTTGGGTCTCGTACTCTCTTTAATAAGTGGAGGGTTATTTGAAATAAGCGTGCGAGTTAGGGACCCTGATCTGGTGTTGCGCTACACGTCGTGTAGCGCACCCACGAGCCGTTTGATTTTGATCGGACGGTTCATTTTTTTCGGGCCTAAGAATCTGGTTATTTTCATGGGGCTCCCTTATCCATCAGATCAAAATCGGACGGCCTGTGTGTGTGCTACATCGTGTGTAGCGCAACACAGGATTTGAATTCGCGAGTTAGGTGTTTGAAGCCTATTTGGACATCTATTCGTTGTTTATAGGAAACAGTTTTGGGCTTTTCTCAAAGCATTTTTCAGGAAAAGTGCTCTCAAACTTTCAGGAAGTTCTTTACATTATCAAAGCGAGTTTATATTCTTTTTCAAACCAGTAGTTAGTTGTATTTGTATTGCATCTCGAGGCTAAATAGACGGGAGTGGCTAGTATACTTTTCCAACAAGATAAAATTTTTATTTTTAAAATTAAAATGGCCGATTCAAACAGCTTAAATTATTCTTCGTAATAAAATTTCAGTGGAGACCAAATTTTATATTTTTTTCAATTTTTTTATTATTTTTTTGAAATTTTTTAATAAGCTCGATCTAAAAAGTTATGAATCCTCTAATTTTAGAAATTCGAAAAAATAATAAAAAATTTGAAAAAAAATATAAATTTGATTTCAAGGATAATTTAATATAGAGATCATCTTGAGAGGTTTGGATCAGCCGTTTGAAATTTTAACAGTCGACATTTGGATCGTGTTTGATGTTCTATTTGTTTGATTCTAGCTTTATTTTATCATAGAACATTTTAGTAGGCCGCTAAGGGTCTTAAAAAAACTTCTATTGGCTAACAAGGGTTTTAAATTTGGTGGTCCTTAATTTTTTTTTCACAAAAAACGAGGGTCAAGCTCTTGCCTTTTATTAAGTCTTCCTTAAAATTTATAGGATCGTGCTGCCTTGATTTTTGATGTGCTATTATTCGTAACGAGGATAGTTGGATTCAATACACTAATTTTAATAAAAATATATACTCACTACTTTTTTGACTTACACACTTATTCTCAAAATACATATTCGATTATATAATACTCAGGTAACTATTATAAAATGTACATTTAACTGTTGTAGAATAATAAAAGGGCATTTGAGAAACAAAAACTTGAGAGTTGAGGCATCTATATATAAACATTTCTAACTATATTGCTGATGCCTTACAAAAATGCATCCACACTCCCCTTTAAAAATGAATTTATTTTCTGTTCGAACTTTTTAACCTTTTAAGTTTCAAGTAATTTTCACAGTTGACGGTTGCTAAAGTGCCATCGCAATCGGTTGACGCATGCATTCAAATCTAGCAAATATACAGGAACCTGACTATAGCTAAATAAATCTCCCAAAAATGGTCCATACCATACGTTGCTATGAGAGAAACATCAATGTTATGTTTGGCCCCTTGATTTCTGAAAAACCACACAATCAAAATAAAATTTCAAAACCATTATATTCAAAGAAGAGGTTTGTACAAATGGAACTCATTCGTTGAATTATTGTGGGACCCAATATCACACTTTGAAAGATGGCGACTCTTAACCTAGACAATTATATCAATTTTAATTGTGGGATCATGATGGCTATTTGACTACAACCTCAATTTTTGAATATACTTATGGATTTGGGATCATGATAAGGATTATTAAGGTGGGCGCATATATATGTTCCCTGTTTGCATTCTAGTCTACAAATCATTCATGGCGTTTCATTCTCATTTATATCTTATTTTAATTCATTTTTAATAGATAATAAACCCTGAAAAGAAATTTTGTTGTTATTTGAACTGTGTATAATATATTCTCACCAAAGGCTCACGAGTAAAATTACTGAATGCGCTGCCAGAATTATATTGCTCGAATTAACAGTAGCATGACAGAGGTAACAGATGTATTATGGTGGGTTTTACTTCTAAAATTTTGTGCAACGGAATTTATGGAGCAATGCAAAAAAAAAAAAAAAAAAAAAAAAAAAAAAAAAAAAAAGAAGAAAAGAAGAAAAGAGCAGAATATAACTTTTTTTTGGTAATAATTTGTTATATATATATATAGAATAGATATAAAACACTAATGTGCATATGGGCCTTATGCACAACATTTCTATGCTGTCGGATCGGCATTTCTATGCACAGCATTTATATAAATGAAAGTTGGCCTTAGAAAGAACGACGTCATGTATTTTATAATATGTAAAGCAATGATTTTAATATTAAAGTTTTTCTAGCAATATTAATAGGACTGTGAAATTAAAATAATAATTTCCAATAGAAACTGTTACCGAACTCAGCAACTCTCCGAAAACAAAAATAAAATAAAAATAAAAATAAAAAAACCCGCATGACTGCAACTGGATATTTTTGTGCTCTTAATATTACTATTTTTTGGAAAAAATTACATATATGCCATCCTAAAATCAATTTGCTTAGAAAATTACCATTTTCCATTTTCAATTTTTCATATTGACCAAAATATCCTCTTCCTTCTCTCCTTCATTGAAATTGCCTTTGTTTAAACTTTAAAGGCTTCTACGTATTTAAAAAATGCACCTCCCCAATTATGCGAGTAATATGAAAATTAATTTCTTTGTTGATCAATTGAATTTTTTAGTTAATTTCTCTCGAATATGAATTTCGGAATTTATGGTGAGAACTGAGACTAATTAGCATCTTATAATTAACGATCGACGAGGCGATTCTTTTTGAGTAAAACAAGAGTCAATCCCTCGCACAAATTTTAATTAAATAAACTATATTTACCAAGTGACTAAATTGGCACAAAAAAAAACTCCATTAAAGACCAAATTCTAGATAATAAATCTATTGAAAGTCTTAAATCAATAAAAAAAATTGAAAATACAAATAAAAAATAAAAACGAGCAAAGCGTCTATAATATTCTAGCATTAGCATATGCGCTCCAGAATTGCTATCATTTCCGTATGAACCCTGATTTTTGAGTTGTCAAATAAGAAGCGATTTTTTTTAAAGGAAAAAAAAAAATCGGTAGTTCAAGACAATTGATTTCGATTTTTCAACAGGAAGGAAGAAGGAAGATAAATAACGAGGGTAATTTAGTCAATATGAAAAATTACAAAAGTAGCAATTTTCAAAGTAAATTTAATCTGGCGTGGCAATTTTCTAAAAATTTAACTTTGGAACAGCAGATTTCTAATTTCTTAATTTTGAGATGGCATATATCTATTTTTCCCCTTTTGCCCCATTGGCTTGCGTCCTAATTTCGTTGGTACCTAACAAACTTCGTCAGTTGGATAGGAGCTCATGAAATTTGCATGCTTGAAATTAGTTTGGTTCGTTATTCGTATCAATATTGTAATTGTGAAAAGTGTGAACTTTTGGAGCCTAATTTCTATGAGGACTGAGGAGTAATTTAAGATATTCTGTGGAATGGACAGCCTATCTTGCACTCAGCGCGTTCTTTTAATATAAAATACAAGCTAATTTATCTAAATCGTTTATTTCTATTTAGAAAAATATCAACTGTTTGTTTCATTTTACGAGAGGTAAAATTCAAGCTACGAAACTGGGCTAGATATTTTATATTTTATTGCATACGTAATAATTTTTTAAAATAAAAGGAAGTTTAATTTCTCAACTTTAAGCATATATGTGAGTTTCCAACCCACAATCTCCGTTGGGCAAGTATTGTCTTCAATCAATAGAGTGAAAGTAAATTCTTTTATTGCATGCACAATTGGAAGGATGTACCTATATATCTGTAGATAATTATTTTTATTTTATTATATATATATATATATATATATATTTTTTTTTTGCACAAAGAAGATACTTCACAAAATTTTCTTCGCGGCCTTAACAAATTATATTTCCTCTGACAATTTAAATTTCTGGTATTTTAATAATTTTCTTGCTATCACCTTCAAGTACCTTTAGTTCTTCTATTTGTTTGTCATGATCTTTTATTTTCTTCTTTCGCTGTTGATTCTTTTTGTTTTTTCTCCTTCGTCCTCTTCTCCTCTTTAATTGCTTCTTTAATTGCCTCTTTTTATGCCTTGACCAATATATTTAAGGGGACTGAACTATGCATACACTACTAAAAATCATTGATGAATGGTTCCTTTCTATACAAATCTTGAGAGTTTTGAAGAGATCAAGTTATTTATTCATTTTTTTTGGGAAGAAAATTAGAGCCAAGCGCCGTAACTTTTATATTTAATAACGAATTTATTTTAGAAAAAAAAAGATAGGTTTAGTTATTTTAACATACATTGATTATATAATTTTTTTAATCCTATTTACATTATATAATGCATCAACAAGGCAGCTGCTTTGGGCAACGTTCAATTTTCTTCATACAACATAAGTGGACAAAATCGCCCCTCTAACTAAGTAGATGCATTCCAAATTTCCAATAATATCTTATATAATTTTTTAATTAAATGCAATCAATTAAAATAATATAAACTAAGAGTTTGTGGGAAAATAAGTTTAGTTTAACAAAAAATATAATTAAATTATTTTATCCAAAATTACTAGTGAAATTAATGGAAAAAAATATTTTCTTTCAGTGCAATCAAATATATCAAATATACTTTTTAGCAGAACACCTAATGTTTATATAAGGTCGATATTTTAATCTAAATAATGTGGATTTTATAAAGGCCGATATTTAATTGTGGGTTTAAAGATGGTGAAATGCAGTTGATAAGAGGGACAATTTTGTCCATTAATGTTGTGTGGAGAAAATTGTACGATGCCCGAAGCAGCTACCATCAACAAAAAAAAATTGGGGGAGCCACTATTCTTATCCATCCGGATCCTCGGCAGCCGAATAAAACAGCTGCTGAGCAGTCAAACACTTTTTTTTTATTTAAAAATTTTAAAATTTAAATATCAAATCCAGACCGTTGATCTTGTTCAATTTTACGGACGATGCATTTTCATATAAGTTTTATAAGATTTGGAGTTGATTTGATCTTGATTAAGTGGTCAACAAAATGAATGAACCTGGTTTGATTAATTCTAATACGTTCATAATTTAAGCACTTAGTCAAGTATCAAATCAACTTCAAATTTTATAAAATTTATATGAAAACGCATCGCCCGTAAAATTGAACAAGATCAACGGTTTGGATTCGATATTTGAATTTCAAAATTTTTAAATATTAAAAAAAAAAGTGTTTTGACTGCTCAGCAGCCGTTTTATTCGGCTGCCGAGGATCCGGATTCCTATTCTTATGCGTTCTTACTTGGCAATGGACGCCAAACCAAAACGCTCTCGAGTTGAGGCCTAAGGGACAGTTGAAGTCATTCCGACCAAGTTTTTTTTTTTGTTTAATATTCAATAAAAAAAAGGGACGGTGTTATAAATTTCGACGCAATTAAAGATGTATTTTCTTGTGCATCCTCTTAATTATTTTTTGAAAACTGAAAATTATTATCTGTTTTCTATATATTTGACCCAATTATTTTTTTATTTTCGTGCCACAGAATTTTTTTGTCTCATTCTTTCTATACCATTAAAATTTGTGGTTAAGCTCGGAAAAAAATAAAGTATGCTTTCATCCTCAATGAAACTAAAAAAAAATTAACTTTATGAGTTATTACACTTATAATTACAGGAAATTATTAACGGCAATAATTTAAAAGAAATAAAGAAATTAACAGGAACCAAAATTAGGAACCTAGACAGACGAACTGAGCATTCTGTTGACGTGGTTCGCGATACGTTTGGCGCAAAGTGGAGCCCAATAAAAGCACTAGGCGCCAATAGCTTGCCTTTAAAATAGTCCATTAATGCAATATTGACACAATAAATCTTTCGTCCCCACATTTTACAATACAATGAATTTCGTACTATCATTTGTCATTTATCACTAAATATATATTTCAAAATCCCACAGGCATTTATCTATTGTGCCATCAATTATTGAGGATACCGCAAGCTAATTAAAGGGAACATTTTCATGTGACGGACAGAGAATGGAATCGATCATCTCAAATTTCAATTAATATCAGTTTATTATTCATATTTTTATCGTTGATCCATTTTATATAGAGCATATAAACAATATGGACTGCAAATTTTCCGCGTAACTAACTATTCTTTTGATATTAATTATGGAACGAGTAATTATTAACAACACTAATCTAGCATAGACATGGTCACAATGATAACATACCGTGTCCAATGCAAACACAATGCATCTAGATATGCTTCTAAAACTATCAACAAAAATAATGCTGTCAAATTGATGACACATTCTGATATATTGTTGACATGGATATGACATATTGTAGCAATTTGTCACATAATAGTTGTAAGTGTATTGATGGTAATTTAAATGTTCAATTATCTAACATTAGAAGGACATTTGATGACAGTTACCAGTTTAATAAGACAACTGTGAAAAATATAAGAATGATTGACGGTAACTCGTATTTGATATTACTTTTTTTTTTTACATCGACCTGTTGATTTCATATAATAATTTCAATTGACTCAAACGAACTTTATGACGTGTTTAGTTTAAATCAAACAGGTTGGATTATAAAGCAATATCTTACATATCAATTTTAAAGTAAAAAACGATATGATATAAAGACATTGACGTATATGAAATGTGACAACCTAGCAATCATCAGAACATTGATTACTAGTAATCTAGCAGTAGTACTAAAGATGCAAGTAGGGAACTTGAAAAAGTTGATTTCCATGAGCAGTTGGACGTGATTTGAAAAATTACCGGGGCGTATGTGAAGTTTTGTGGATTAAGGTACACATGCCAATAAATAAAAGGAACTGGTCGGATCAGATTTGCACAGAGCTTATATTGACTAGAGCAATCCAGCGTACAGTGCTTGTTTCAGTTGAGACTTCAGCGGCAGTGGAAAGATCGGATCCAACACAGGATCCTTTTGGATTCTCAGCCACGTGACCTTTTAAATCAAACTTGTACTTTTTTCACCAAAATTGAAAGTAAAAGAATATGCACTGCTTTCTATCGCCATTCCAGCTCATAATTTCAGATTGTTCATGGCAAAATATGCAGTACGCATGAGAGCAAAAGAAAAGACAGGAAAACAATTTAATAAATAAAATATTGTGGGACCATTTGCAGGTTCATTTTGCCATTTTTTTATATTTTTAGAGTTACGGTTATGAGTCAATAAATTACTAACGTAAATAAAATTGTAATTCTATTACTGGGCAGCATACAGTAACATGGCATATTGTAACAGAGTAGGAAAACCAAACTAATTTGAATCAATTA
Source organism: Rhynchospora tenuis (assembly GCA_027725995.1). Lineage (NCBI taxonomy): Eukaryota > Viridiplantae > Streptophyta > Magnoliopsida > Poales > Cyperaceae > Rhynchospora > Rhynchospora tenuis. The sequence goes on from CM050888.1 coordinate 54,868,288, forward strand.
GGTTAATTTAAAATAATATTAGGAAATTTGAATTTAAATAAAAATATAACATTTTCTTAGAAATTAAATCAAAAGTAACATGAAAATCGACCCGAATTCGAAATCTTTGATTTTATGTAATATCTATAAATAGTATAAAATATTTTAGTAAAATCAAAGCTTAATTAATCATGAAATACAATGTTAAATTGATTAAATTTAAGTAAAATCTGTAATTTAAAGTAACTTAAAATGAAGTACAGCACAATTGGCCACAAGAATTTGTCGCAGAAGATCCCAAAGGTTAATTTTTAATAAAAATCAGGAATTTCGCTGTCGAAATCTCCTTCTCTCTCTTTTCTTCTCTTTTCTCTCCGCTCCGTCCGATTCCCCTCTTCTCTTCTTCTTCTTCGATGAAATGCCACACTTACCCCTAGGCTTTGATCGAGTGTGGCGGGCCAATAGCGCTCGGCCACAGCTTCACCAGCGCCATCATTGCGCTTGCTCGATCCCATCCGAGAGAGTCTCGAGCGCGTATAAGGATAAGGATGAACAGCGTGACTCGAACTGTAAGATTCGAGCTCGCCATCTTCGTCGTTGGTCTTTCCTTTCTTCTTTCTTCTTTCTGTTTTGTCTATAAGTACTCCTTATTTGGTCGATTTTGGGGTTGGCAGTAAACAAGAAAATTTCTATAAAAAAAATTAGAGAGGGATTGAGCGGATAGGAGAAAAAGGGGAGGATTATTTCTGAAGATCGAAGGTATATTATCCTTCCTTATCATCGTTTGATTGATTCTTTGCGTCGATTTGAGTTAGCTGCTAACTTAGGGTTTTGAGTACAAATTTTAAACTGAGATGTTAGAATCTGGGATTTGGATGCAATTTTTGAGTAGATTAAGCATTAAATCTGTGATTTGAAGGTTATAACTTGGTTAGAATGCATTTGTGAGGTTATTTGGGTTCTGTTGGAAGGAAATTGGTTGAAAAATGCGGAAATCTGAGTTGTTATCGCTGTTAAGCTTTAGGGAAATGTTTTGGAGAGTTGATTGATTGTTGTTGAGGCGTGGTACCAGCTGTTGGTACATGGTACAGGCCTATGGTACCATTCTGGTACCCGTCGACGAGTGCCAGGGGCTGAGTTGTGAGAAAAAAATATGTTGAGGACTTGTTCGTAAGAAAAAAATGGCTTGTTTGTAATGAAAAAGGGCCTAAAAATAAATAGAAAGGGGCTATGTGAGAAATAAAATGATTCGAGGTCTTTTTGAGAAAATCTCTAGGATAACAGATCGAATCTGATGAATTGATAGCGGATCTGGTCGGAAATGGACGCGGACCCGTTAGGCTGGATCCAGGTCAACTGGACCAGGTTGACCTGGTTGAGCCTTGTCGCGAGTGGGCCTATTTTGGACTGTTTCTGGACTGGGCTTCAGCGAAAAAAAAAATAATAAGGGAAGTGGGCTTAAAATTTATACGGTTTGGAAATCTTATTGTTTGGCTCCAAGTTAATTTGTGGGCTAAACTAATTGATAATTAACAAACTTAATCAATGATTAAGTTAATTTAAATTGTGGGCTTAGATATTTAATTAAAGAAAAAGCCACTTAACTGTCGGATATTTCTTTAATTAGTCGGATTTCGGGAGATGATGAGAATAGTCCGAGTGAGTCGAGAACAGATACGACGACAAAATCACCGACTTTCTGATCCCAATAACAAAATAAAATAACTTTCAGATTTTCGAATTTGTTTTATGATTTTCTGATTTTGATTTTCGTATTTTGAGTTTATATTATTTTGATTTAAATCTTTTTATATTTATATAATAGATTAATATTGAAGAAATTAATTAAAGTAAATATAAAAAGAAATTAATTAAAATATGTTGAAATTAATTAAAGAAATATCATAAAAATAATTTAATAAAACCTTATGATTAAGAGTTAAAATAAATTAAATTAAATATAAGAAAACATTTAAGTAAAATCATGAACATAATAATTAATTAATTAAGAAATAAATTAAGTTAAAAATAAAAGAAAAATAGTATAATAATAAATAATAAAATTTAAAAAGTTCTGAAAACACAAGCAATTACTATAAAATAATTAGAAATGTCTGGTCAGTCTGGTAGCTTAAGCCGGACCACTTTTCTAGATTAAAACGACCGTTAATTAATTAATAACGGTTTTTACTAATTTCAGGAGATTGGACTGACGAAATTATCGACCCGAATACAGGTGCGAATACGTGGATCTCTATAGAAATCTAGTTTGGTAAATTTAAATTATTGCATAAGCATGTTGACGGTTCATTGAGATACATTATGAATTTATCATGTTAGATTATAGGAACAGATATTACAACTCATGTTGAATCTATCTCCTTGTTCAAATTGACTCATGTGATTAGGCAAGTTTGATTTATCATTTGACGAATGGGCTAAATCATTCTAGCTCAACTTAATCTTGCCTGGAAATACTGGATTATGATTATACGAGAACGGTACTGGATAAAGATTGATATGAAAATCAAAACCACTCTCCGGAGTCGGTCGGCCACCTGCTTCGGCCAATTTGGTAGCGCTATTCAGATATGGAATTCCCTCATGCCTGCCCAGGGTTAGGGACACGTCCCTCATGCCTGCCCTGGGTTAGGGAAAGGTCACCTCATGCTTGCCCAGCCGGTTGGGTTAGGGGCCTGAGTGTGTCTTTGATTATATACTGATACTGTGTGATATGATATATGATGTTTCATGATTTTCCTGACTCATTTACGTGCATGTTTATTACAGATGGTTGTGATAGGACCGTTCCGGCTTCGGTGTTCGGTATGCAGCTGAACATCGATTGCATTGCATTACTTCTATATTACCTTGATTGTGTTATTAATTTATTTAATTATTCATTTATTATTATTCATGTTGACTATTACGGGAATTATTCCAGATTTAGATTTCGACCAGAAATCCACGTCTGGATCTAAAACCCGCACTGAGAAATTATTTCTCACTTGATTTTCTTGTTGCATGTTCCTCGGCGGTTGGGGGTTCCAGAGGACGCACCGGCCTGCGAGAGGACCGCCTATAGCGGTGATTGATGGATCCTTCTACCACCATAGAGTTTATGTGCCCCACCTACGTACTAGTGTCACCCATCATATATCCCTGGCCCCAGATGGGATATATTTTTATTTTGAGTATGCAGACCCCCCAGCTCATCCTCCAGTTCCACCGCCCGCCCCTGAGCCTGCTGCACCACCACCAGTCATTGTTATTAGTGACTCAGAGGACGAGGGGGAGCCGGAGGAAGAGGTAGTTTAGTTTCTTCTAGTTTGTTGTGTGTGTGTGTCGGAACTGTTAGTCAGTTTTTGGTTTGCACTAGTTCTAGTCTTTGCTCTGTATATACAGACTAGACTAAGTGATGTTTATAGATTTCAGTTCCGAATAGTTGTTGGTTTCGTTATAGACAGCGTGAGACAGTACTTTATGTTATGTATGTAAATATTATGTATAATAGAGCTTGTGTTTTATCTTAGCAGTTTGTTTTGTTATTTATTTCTACCATCGTCAAATTGATAATTTTCATTTATATTATCAAAAGAAAAAAAATATACGTCTTCTATTAAGAAAAGTTAGCTTAAGCCTTACGGAAGTACTGGAAATTTTCGTGGCGGGAGTTGTCATATCAGGTTAGGGGATGTGACACATATAGTACAAAATGAAAAACGATAATTAACCAATTTTTCCTTTTTTTTTTTTTCAGAATTCATGCAGAAATAAAAGGAAGAGAGTATTGGGTCGGGTTATTGGGTCCAACAACCCGAAGCATAAGATGGTCCTATTATATTCTGAAAATTATTTAAATCACTATTTATTATTTAATCATGCTGGAAATGGTAGTACTCTGACAATTACTTTGGGGAGCATGATCACATGCATCATCATCATTACTAGAAAAACAAAATATTGCCAGACCCACAATGTACCATGTTTGATGTGAGTTATCAATTATTCCTATTTAAGTGAACAAAATTATTGCACGTAGCAGCATTTCGTACGGATTCAAATGTATCGTTCGTTTCGCCATTATCTTCTTATTTGTACAGAAGAAAGATATTTCTTATCAACCAATAATGCTTCTGTACCATGTACTTGAACTTGGTACTATTTCCATTTCGTTATTTCAGATAAAGTTGGAGAAGCAATTTTGGTATGATGAGAAGTGGAGAACCAATTAACTTTTTGAAAGCCAAATGGGAACATTCATGTTGTGGCTCATGAATTTTAAGAAAAAATAAGTATTTTTAAGAACATTCATGAATTTTTATTTTTATTTCCTTAAAGCTTGGTAGACGTCCAAGCCAACAGTCTTTTTTTGTCTCGGAGCCCTTAGATTGAGTTCAAAATTTCAAATTCATCCTAGAGACCGAGGCATTAATCAGATGATCGGCATTCTTCAATTTTTAATAAATTTAAAACTTAGGAGGAGTCCTTTACACATTAGTACGTTGTCAATAAAAGGATGACATCTCCCTGGGTCCCTGCAACAATTTTCATAAGCCGTCTGATCAAAATCACACGGTCCAAAATCACATGTTTTTATTCCAATAAAAAACATTTGTTATTTGTTTAGAATTAATTGATTTCAATCTGATGGTCCACAAGCAAAGTCTGTTGCATTGCTCCAATCATCTTTACGACAGCGAATGTAATTTCTTAATTCTTTTTTTAAAAGTTGCCTGTTTTTGAAAAAAATAATGATCTACATTAGCACAAAATAAAAAGTTCAGAGGTCAATAAATAATTTATTTCTCTTCCTCTGCCAGCAAAAATTAACATCATTCTCTCTAAAAACAACCATGGAGTCACTTACGATCCGTGTTAGACTCTTGCTTTTATGCTTTCTATTTAATTTAATAAAATAAAAAACTTTTCATTACAAAAGATATATTATGGCGTAATAAATTCCACATTGGACCATAAAATTAGAATTATTTTTTTCCATCTAAATCAAGCAAGATATTATCCTTACTACTTATAAAAGCAACCATAAAAAGTTGCAACAATTTCACTAAGGGATGGAAAACAATTGTTATATCAATTATGCACTATTGATTTGTGTAATCTGATCTGGCGTGTGGTCTAAATGTTGATTTTAGATAAAATGTCAGATCATTTGATATAGAAGAGTCAAGTGGTGTTTATATAATTTATTTTTTCGAAGATATATCCACTTGTATCGTTGGAAGATTCGACCATATATTTTTGTTGCCTAATAATTTTTTATTTCTTTATTTGCTCATGTATTGAGAACATCTTTTCTGCTAGTATGAAAAATGTCTTAAATAATATTTTTGTTGCGTTAGCTTAGCTTGTACCTTTATTATATATATATAAACAAATGTACAACAATGATTTCAATTTCCTACCGGCACCCTTACCGGTCAGATGACCGAAATCCGAAATTTTCTGGTATTTTCCCGAAAATTTCCGGTATTTTGTCTCACAATACCGAAAACCACCGTTTCGGTCACTATTCCGGTATCCGGTATTATCGGAATTTTCCGGTAAGGGGTAGGAATTTGAAAACACTGATGTACAGCAGTGGTCCAACTTGATTTCTCCTACAGGAGGGGGAACAAAATCCTCTACAGGTTTTTTAAACGACCTACAGTACAAATCTTGTATCATGGCCGTTCAATTAATAATGGATGCCACGCGATTGATACCAGATCCGTCAAAATTCGTGCTGCCTGTAAAAATTAGCCCGTGAAGATAAGATCAGAAGGTTGATGGTAAAAAACATGCAGTGCTGGTTTTATTTTGTTACAATATTAATGTGTAGACGCGTATTGGAAGCTTCTTCATGTTTTGAAACTGTATCGAGCACTGAAAACATACTTAAGAGGACCTCGTTTCTCAGTAATATGATTATGTACTCTTGCCAAAAATTGCCAACAATGTTTAAGAATGTGTTAGACATTTAAACCATAAGTTTAGAGCACTTGAGAGAAACAAAAAGAAAAAAAAAAGTACTTGATTTATATGTCGATCAGTTTTATATTGAATCAAGCACTCGAGCGCATCAATTTTGAATTTTGGAATTGGTTTGTGTTAAATTGGTTCTAATGATTAGTCCTACTAGCGATGTGGTAAAGAAAATACTACAAAGCTTCATGTAAGAGAAACTTATATGTGAAAGGAAATTCGACTTAAAAAAAAAGTTCTGTTGCAATATGCATCGTATTTCATACTTTTTAATAAAGGAGTTTTGTGAACTCAAAATTGCAAAGTTCTTATTGAAGCGTCTTTTTCTTTATTATGGGGGAAAAGGATAAAAGGTGCTCAAATACGAAAGTGTTTCTTTGACTAGACGATAGCTAGATTTCTCATTATTTCAATAAAGAAGACGAAAAGAAGCTAAAGTTAAAACTTAAAACGACAACATACAAAAAGGTCACGTCAGCCGAGAGAGTTTGGAGTTAGGACTCAACTTTACTACGCATTTTGTTGTCATGCTTTGATCATGCATGCATGAAAGTGACTCGATACCATTTCATTTCTTTGGTACTATTTACTTAAGGCAATGCACATCGTGTGGATGAAAATGGACCCGTAAAAATAACCAGATAAAATGCAGATAATATTAACATATATTGGATGGTAAACGAAAGTTCCAGGAAACTGCATACAGCAGATTAGGATGTTAACATCGATATTATTCGTATTCGAACAACAATATATACACAGTTACACACTCAAATTTGCATACGGTTTTTCTAAATCTGATACCACATATTGACATATATATAAATAAAATTATTATATTCATTCTTGAATGCTGACATCTCATATATTTATGTTCGAAATTGCACTCAGTTTGAAGCCCATTGCAGGATGTAAAATAAAATATAGTGAGATGTTAAATTTGTTTTATAAATTAGGATTATACAGGAAATGAAATCACAGTATGATTTGATGACATTTGAAAATAATTTCTTGAGTTGTAAATAGAATAAAAATTAAAAAAGCAAGATAGATCTTATAGTAAATGCATACATAATCTTGTCTGTCCATATATAAGGACGATCTGTATCCGGAAAATAGAAAAAAAAAATCATATTACATAATTATTTTCTGGTCTGAAATGTTTGTACGCAACGACATAATTTTTGAGAAGGACAGAGGGTGATCGGAGACAAAACACTTAAAATATCACACGCAAAAATTTAAAATGGATTTTACAAACAATCCTTTATCCAAAAAAAAGTCATATACCAGCCTTCGTGAATTCGTGATAGAGTGAAAAGATGTCATTAATAGCAGTAAAGAAATGATCACAATAATGACTATTTAACGCTTCATATGTACAACTTTATCAGGTTCCCAACATTGATATCCATGTCGGGTCCATCACGTTAATCAATTAAAACTAGTTATATTGAAGGATTATAAATTTCAAAATCATCTTATACCTGATTTATACCTAAAAGAATTTTTTTTTATTAATTTCCAAAAGTATTTCGGTTTGTGTTGTAATACTTCATGTCATCCAGCCTAAAAGTTTAGTAGCACAATAATCCAGGTGAATTTTATTTGAATCTCAAAAATTGGCCCAAGCCGTGTGCAAGTCAAAACATTTTTAAGTGGCCCCTCATATTTTTCTTAATATAACAAGCAGGCCTAACAAGAACTAAATTCAAAACTTAGTACCAAAATTCCAAAAGGCTAATAGGTCTCATTGTCTCAACAATAAATTACAACTCTCTTGTTCCCAATTTACACCACAAAAGCGAGTGGGATCGACGACTATTATGCGTTGAATCTACAAAGGTTGTCTTGTCGTGTAGTTCTATTTTCTCCTCCCTCAACGGCCATCAAATAAGGCAGTCTGAATCACCATCTCACCTTTGTGCCTATTTCCACTCGTTTGCTATTGACTGTTGCGTGGTGACACCACTATCAACGTCAAATTAAAGGATATCAGAGTTGGTACTGTATCCTTTTCTAAAACCCCTCAGAAAAGACTAAAGCTCTGGTTAGAATCACTCATTTCATTTCATTTTATTAGAAATTTTCGCATCAAAATGGAAGAATTTGATGTCATTTGATCGGTTTTTACATGTTCTGAGATCCAATGAAATCTTAAGACGTCAATTCCAATAAAATGAAATCACATGAAATCCCACCCAAAAATAGCTGCGATGAGCCGATGACTGATGAAAGCCTAAGTTTTATAATAGACCTGGTCTGTAAAAGCCCATTAACGGTTCCATATCAGCCCATAATAACTCTTCTCAAGGTTGCATTGGGCTCTTGGCCTCTTTTTATTCAGATCCAAATTTGTGGTGATCTCTAATTTCGTCTTCTCTGCTTCTCTCTTCTGCAAACACTGCACAATGCATTCATTCAAACACCTTTCTAAACTCCGTAACAATTCCCTTAAATCAGTACCCAGAGTCTTCTCCATTTCTATTACAACTCAATCGCACAATTCACCAGGGTCGCCTCCTCTCCAGTCGCAGCTTAACGCCTTCTCTTCCCTCATTAGGCGCGAGCGATATGCATCTGGCAAATCCATGCTTGCTTCCATCCTCTCCTCTCAAAACCCCACTGACCCATTTGGCTCCATTGCTCCATTGATCCAAAACGCATGCGAGATTGCACAAGTACCAGAAGATGTCGTATTTGACATGGTGTTTCGGGTTTACTCTGAATTAGGCTTAACTAATCATGCACACGAGGTGTTTGAATTTATGCTTGAACGGTTTGGCCGTGTGGAAGGAAGGTCTTGCAAAGTGTACTTATTGGCATTTATGAAGGCTGGTCGGTTTGATATGGCGGCTGATTTCCTTTATCGGATGGTTGAGTTGAATGGGATTGTGAACCATTCCTGTGTGAACACCCTTCTCCAAGGGTTATGCAAGAAAGGTGAAGTGGGGATTGCCCGGGAGTTGTTCGATGAAATGTCACAACGAGGGATCAAGCTGAATGTTTTGTGTTATAATTATTTGCTCGAAGGTTATGCAAAGATAAAGAATGTTGAGATGTTGACTGAGATTGTTGATCGTATGAACTGTGAGGGAGTTGAGGCTAACGTTGGCACATACACGATTCTAATTGATTTCTATTCTAATTTAGGAGATATCAACAAAGCTGAAGATTTCTTTCATGTTTTCAATAAGAATGGATTAAGTGCAGATGTGTATTTATACACCGCACTAATAAACGCTAACTGCAAGGTTGGGAACATGAGAAGAGCTTCTACATTATTTGATGAGTGTGTAGAGATAGGGATTGCCCCAAATGAGCATACCTATGGTGCTTTAATAAATGGGTTTGTGAAATTAGGTCAGATTGAGGCAGCCGAGATGCTCATGAGTGATATGCAATGCAAAGGAATAAAGTTTAATAAAATTATATTTAATACAATGTTAAATGGATATGTTAGAAAAGGGTTAGTGGAAAAAGCTGATGAATTAACATCAATTATGGAGAATACTGGCATTGGATTAGATGCATACACATACAATATACTTGCATGTGGTTTCTGTAAACTTTCTAAATTTGGTGAAGCCAAGAAAGTTATAACTACCATGGCACAAAGAGGGGTTAAGCCTAATTACATCACTTATACCACATTAATCCGCATCTACTGCAAGGAGGGAAACATGGCTGAGGTGAGAAGATTATTGCAGGAAATGATTGAAAAAGGCGAACACCCTAGTTTGGTCACGTACAATACAATCCTGCATGGATATATTAAAAAAAGAGATATGAGAGAGGCAGAGTTATTTAAAGAAGAGATGGAGAGAAAAGGGTTTCTACCGGATGTTTATTCCTATGCTTCTTTGGTACATGGCCATTGTATAAACGGGAAGATAGATGTTGCACTTAAAGTATTCGATGATATGAAAAGCAAGGGTGTAAAGGGAAATGTGGTTGTATACACAGCCTTGATATCAGGATTGTCAAAGGAAGGGAGGTCTGAAGAGGCATTTCGATTTTATGATGAGATGGTTGTGGCAGGGTTTACACCAGATAATTTGGTATATACTGCTCTCGCTGGAAGCCTTCATGGTACAGTTGGTGTCAAAGATATTTTGCCTGATGTTTGAAGGCAGGGATGATGATGTTTTTAATGATTAGCATATCATTTCGGGGATTGTAATTTGGGTTTTTGCTGTGCATACTGAGATGCATATCCCATAAGAAATATATGCTATGTTTGTGTATGCCCGATTTATTGATTTCCCCCCCCCCCCCCCCCCCCCCCCCCCCCATAATTTAAGTTGGAATAGATTCTCGATAATACTAGGTAACGAGTGAGCAAACATAGTCTTTTCTTTTTACCTTTACTTTTATTCCTTGTGAAATTCACATTATTGTGTAAAAACATTTAATGAAATTGACCACTTGTGGGATCATTTTCCCCTTATATTTAGGATGAAGATTGTAAAAGCTTTCTATCTAAATTAACTTGGCAGAACAGTATTTGTTATTGAATGAATAAATAAAAAAGGAAAAAAGAACTAAGAACAGTAATTTTTTTTTTTAAGAAAGTCTTGGTAGCTGCTACCAAGTAGTTAAAATTTTTGCATATAGTTTATTATCCTTTTATAATGTCATTGTTAATGATTCAGCATGATTGTACTTCAGGCATCGGCATCTCTTCGTGTGGAATATGCTTAAATCTTTATATATGTATTTGTATGATTTCATGATGAATATTGCAGCTATTTTGATAAAGACTAGAAAAATGATACAACATAAACAGCTATTTTGATAAAGATTTGAATATTGCAGCTCCTTGACTTCCAAGATGTTTAGAAGAGTAAATGACACAAATGATCCTTAAATATTTTTCTTTACCAATTTGTTTCTTAAAATTTCAAAATTAAAATAATACTTTTGAAACTCTTAAGGACTAAAAAGATACATGAAACTTTACGGACTAAAATGAAACATGAGTGAACCTTGGACCATTGTTTAATCCACTCTAATAAGAAATTATGCAACGAAAAGGAGAAGAAATTATGACTGTGAAAAAATATACAAATCGCCAAACAAAGTTAGTGATTAGCAAAATTTATCTCATGACCTTCTGTTGTCCCGTGTCGAGCATTTTGAGCCAAATGTAATGATCTACACCCAATGATTGTGACTTCATGCTGTGAATCTAATCAGTCGCTCAGGTTTTGATTGCATGGTAGATTAATACTGTTCAAAATATGCAAAATCTGATCATGCATCGAATTCTTTTCTGTCTAATGCATAAGAAAGAGGTCTATTTTCTTTAGTATCTCTGATATTGTCATTGCCTGCTTCTTGATCACCATTTTCTGATGGATCCTTCATCTATTTTCAAATAAGGATGTAAGAAAATTAACATTTCAGATTTTCTTTTACCTGGATACATGCATTTGGTAATGAGAAGTTTCAAATGGAAATGATACACCTGTATTATTTGCATGTAAATTGAGCAAATTTTATTCCATATTATAATAGAAATAACAAACATTTACCGCAAATTCCAGAGATTAAACGCCCAGCTGTTCTAGCGCGCATGATGGTAGTCTTCATTTCTTTAACTTCCTATAGGATCACAAGCATAAATGTAAAAAATAAGGAATTATTTAGTAATCAAAGCACCTTATTCTATAAAGGAGAAAGTAAAAAGAAAAACAAATGAAAAAAAGCAGTTACTGATTGCAATTGGTCCACATCTGAGGTAAGTTCCTTCTTCAGGTCTTGAAGCTCCTATATACATCGAAACAATAACATATAGTAATATATCCACAGAGAATTTGATATCTGGGTGTTATCTTTTTTACTTTTGTTTTAGAGGACAGATTAATACTTTGAAATGGTTTCATATTTCAATAGAAATAAAGGTATTAATAATGTTACTAACTTTAGAATGTTTCAACTAAAAGCTGATAAGTAGAAGTAACAGCTCAGTTTACATTTTTGTACGTGCTTGCTTGCTTGTCTAGATTCACCCTCCACTTTTATACCTCCTACACAAGCCAATATTTTGACCATTAAACTAATTGTTTAGATGTTCAATGTTGGAGTTATGTCCTAGAAGTCAATATTTAATGACTTAATTTCTTAGTTTATGTTAATGATGATATTTGATCATTTGTTCCTAGAGTTTATTATTGATAGATCATTCAGGTTAATGATCTGAATTGTAGATCTCTGTGGATCATTCATTAGAATGACAATAATAAATCTAAATCGTCCATAATCTTGATAATTAACAAGGAACATTAATTATCATAAAAGATTAGTATGCAAGTTAAGTGATGATTAAATTCTACAAATCATAAGTAAGGAGTTACCAACTTAATTGCATATGTGTATGTTATGGAACATAGTACAGGACTTGACCCCATGAAATAAACATATGGATTGTGTTATGTGTCATTGTTTATTTCATATGAGTTTGATTCTATGTTCGAGGTGTTCAACTTTTCCACATGAGGATAGGTTCTATAAATATCGTCTAACGTTGATTCCTGATAAAGACTGCTAAGGACTTTATTTATGCTCTCTTGAATTGTGCGGGGAAAAGTTGTTCATCAAGAAAATCGTATGTCCCTCATTAATACACTTAATGAGTGATGATATCTGTTTGGGTCCCTTGATGGAGTTAGATCGTAATGTAAACCAGACGATCAACTCTAGATCAAGAAATGTATAATCTGCAAGAATGACACATTCCTATCTTGGATTATACAATGATATCATGTGACATAAGAATCAAACAAGGAAATACTTTTATTTCTTATGCATGATTGAGATATTGTAACAGTACATTATTTATGCGAATTGGAAATCATAACGTGTTGCTAGATACCGCTTATGATTATTGGAAATAAATAGTGATTTATTCTTCATGGCCAATATAGCATAAATCCTCAAAGGGTCACACAAATAGGACTTTGACCACACAATGCATTATCTATTTATTCCCAATAGTGAGTATTGCGGAAATATGATAAGTTGATTAATTATATACCGTTATGAATCGTTATAATTAATTAAGTCAAAGGGATCATATAGAAATAAATTAATGCATTATCTAATCCCAAAATAATTATTAATGAGTTAATAATTAATTTCAGATCAACATATTTTAATACAAATAGTTATATTGATTAATTGGGTCGTTATTTGATAGAATAATGTATAGCCCAATTATAGAGCAAACTAATGAGACTTTAATTAGGTGAAATAAAGATCCAAATGGGTGTGAAAAGTGGCCCAACAAGGGCCCAATTCGTGGCTGCCCCTAGGGTGGCAAGAAGTGTAATTTTAGGGAAGTTTTCCCTAGGGTTTGAGCTCTATAAAAGGACCCCTTTGGAGGCTCCAAGAGCTAGCTTTCTCTCTCCTCTCTTTCTTCCCCTTGTGGCTGCCACAAACCTTCTCTTTTCTCCCTCTTTTGCTCATATGTTGAGCTCTCTTCTCCATTTAAATGGAAGATTTAGTTGCTAGAAGAGAGAAAGCTAATGGGATTAGGCTTGTTCTTGGGTGTGCTAGCACATACCTTGAGAACGTGGTTAATCTCCTTGGTGGACTCGAGGCCGGCGGCGCAACCATGATGGTGGTGGTGGAGAAGGCACGCCATCGACTCCCAAACCATGGATTCGACCTCATGAATGCGATTTCATGAGAGGTATAATTTCTCGTACCCGTTTCTCATGAATTGAGTGTGAATGGCCTTAAGTCTAGATTCTATGTGCTTAATTAAGTATTTTGTGCTAATTGTTGGTTCTAAAATAAAAATTGAGCACTTTCTAACATTCAATGTGTAATGGTAGAAAACTCAGCTCTCATGATTCGGTGATTAGAAATTGCATGGATGGGACTTAACTGATAGCCTGATACTTTTCCATGGAAAATGATGAGAGCAATTTAATATTTTACCATTGTAAAGTAGTTGCCAAAGGTCATACATTGTAAATTTACAACAATATGTATGACAAAATAATAAGCTTATAACGCCTAAAATTTAGTTAAATTTTTCTTTATACCCTTGCACAATACTAACGACAAATTAATATTGACTTAGGTGGGTGGCATATGGTATAAAGTAGAAATAAAACAATTACACGGCAAAAATAATACAGTCCAACAAGTACATGCCTTATTGGCCCAAATACCTTCAAGTATCAGAATTGCAATTAATTATTGTCATTTCGCACCATTATTTTAGCTAATTATTTGTACACAGTAGTAACATTTTTTGTGGGCTTTTCTTAGCCTGAGCAGCCGAATAATACCATTTAGTCATTTACCAGTACATTACAAAATTAGATACATAAGTGTTAATTTTCTCCTATGCAACACACAGAGCCCTAACAAGGGATAAATTTAAATGTACCTCTTTCAATTCCATAATCCAGGATAGTAGCTCCGCTTGAGATCCATCCAATTCCTAAAATTCCATACAACAATTAACAAGATCAATGAGAAGTTCACAAAGACCATAACTTTACAAATTTTGCAATTACCCCCTGAATAAACGAGAAAAGTAGGTCTACATTTCACTTTTCTGGTTTTAGAGTTTTTTTTTCTTCCGTGAGAAAATGTAACAAAATTATATTCATCTTACCGCAATTCGTTCTCCCATTTGCTGGAAATGCGCTTTATTCTTCAATAAAACAAAAGTATAAAAAGAAAATACATTAGAGAAGGTCATAAAGGAAAGTTGATGAAGAGAGTAAACAAAGATTCAAGATCAGGTAAATAGGGATCAATACCAATACTGGTGGTGGAACGGTGGTTGGTAAGATAGGAGAATGAGATGTCTCAGCCATTACTGGTGATTTGCACTTGAGAGAGAGAGAGAGAGAGAGGAGAGATTGAATGAGAGCACGACCTGGTATAAAAGGGAAGCAAGGTTGTTGCCAGAGTTTTAAGTTAAATTAATTAAATATTTTGTAATTAAGTCACATAAGAGCGGTCTCTTAAGTAGTCGTTGGAGCGATAATGAGTGGAAGAGTTGGTGGTTTGGTGCACCAGATCAAAAGGATTGCTGAAACTGTAAAATTCTGTTAAGGATAGGGTTTATATTTAGTAATTGCTTAATAGGAATTACTAACGCAACAGAAACAAGAAACTATGCAATATATCAGTGCCACAACACCAGAAACATAGTAATATTGAAAAATATAATATTTGATTTGAACAATCTTTACAATTATCAAAAATAATATTTAAATTTATGGTATCAGACACGTTATTTGTTAAGCATTGTATAAATTATATCCAAGAGCTCAGATATTGTGACATTCAAAGTGAGCCGAATAAGATATAATATTAATTCTAAGTGAGCAGAATAAGATATACTTGTTTGCCTCCAAATTTGGCCATAAGACAAACTGTCAGACGTCAGCAAAGAAACCTGCAAAAGAAAATGAAAATGGCATATAGTGAAGCAAAAATTCACAATCATGGCCCACGTTCCAAACAACAAAAAAAAAAAAACAACACACAGACGACCAAAAACCCACCAAATGATTAATTAATTAATTAATTAAAATTATATGAAGTATGTCAATGCCCACATAATTAATTAATTAACTAATTATAAAGCCCTAAAAATAAGAATTGTGTGATGGTTATATGCCATACATTTTTCTAAGGATTCATGCCAAATTTCATACCAAGCATGTCGTGATAACACAAGTCAAATTGCTTGAAATTAAGCAATATAAAGTTCTAGCATACAGACAGGATCCAGTACGGTAACAAGTACAGACGACTCTGTACCAGAAACAACCATATAAGCACATACATTCAATTTGGGCTTATAATCAAGTTATTTGGCATATTGGACTGGTTAATTTGATTAAAAACAAAACCTATTCAACTTAATTAAGCAAAGCCCACACGGTTTAATCAAATTGGGCCCTGGTGAATATAAATTAAATTCAGTCCAAACCAATTCAGATCCGTTCGGACCCAGCCCAGCCATAGAAGTTGAATCGTAAAGTGTATCGTGTATCGTAGTATTTAGAATCGTATCGTGTATCGTGTATCGTATCGAATCGTTTAAGATACGCTAAGCTACCCTTAAAATCATGTAAATTAACTAGATAGTAAATATATTGATTTTTTTCATTAAAAGAAAATTCTAATATCACACCCTATTATTATAATCATTCAGCAATTTAGGCATCTAATGATGTAGTGTATGAATATTGGCTATTAGTTAATATTATAATGTATAATATATTTATATATTATTTATAATTAGATCTTGTAATGTTATATTACATAATCTGTATAAATTATACTTATTTTAATCATTATAATGTATAATTTATTTATTTATTTATTTATGTATAAATTATTAAATATTAATAATTATAGTTTAAATGTATAAATTATCATTGTTGTTATTATTTACTGATATTTTATTATAAACTATATAATTTATAATAATTATTAATATGTATAAATTATTATTATTATTATTATTATTATATAATCTAGATATTTTATTATTGAATTTATTATTAGTAATTATTAATTATTTATTATAATTAATATTATTATTTTAATATGTTTATAAATACTAATTAATTTTAACAAAAGAGACTTTAATGTGCAATATAAACAAAATTTAGTAACGAAAGAGACTTTGTCTACTGTATACAGTTGTGCCCAATACATTCTCCCTCCAATTAATCTTGGGACCCACGTGTCAGTATTATCTCTTCCATTTTCTAGCCGCTTTCTCTCTAGTGCGCAAACAAAAAGGGACGACAAATATTTTATTGAGGAAATTGAATCGTCGGTAAGGAAATGTCGCTCGCTCTGATTGGTGGTTAGCGAATCAGAGGAATCGTTGCGATTCGATACGATACGCGAATCGTTCGATCGTATCGTACGATTCAGTCGATACGATGGGTTTGCGATATATAGGCACGATATGCATCGGTGGGCCAATATATCGTATCGAATCGTACGATACGCATCGTGAATCATACGATTCCAACTTCTATGAGCCCAGCTAAACCAGACACCTACGCGTCCGTCGTCGCTGAGCCTAAACGCGCGTCCAACAATGCTCAAACTGACTCGATCGAGTCAGCATCAGACTCGACACGCGTCAAGCCCCCATTGGCTCGTTCCCGTGGACCCCCGCCTTTCTGTTAATGGAAAAAGAAAAAGAAAAAAGGGAAAGGACAGTACTTACCTATAGAAGGAACTCGATGAAGCCGTTAGGGATCCGCCTCTCGTCGGCGATACACGCCATCGCAGCTCAAACCAAATGCACCGCTGTGAAGAGGGTGTCACCACGACTCTGTCGACACCAGACACGGTTACCTTCTGAGCCTGCAGTTCGGCAAAGTCGAGGATTTCAGCGACTGAGTCGCAAATTGGGGGAATTCATTAAGTTAAATTAATGGAGAAAAGAGCAGTTACATGACCTGGGAAGTTTCTCTGAGGCGTGAAGAAGAGGATTTTAAGGTCAATTCCAACCAATTTGATAATGAGAACAGTTATTGCCATTCGCCATTAACAAAAACACTGAGCTCTGTGAAGCTAGCTTCATGTGATCTTCTGAGTGAAAGAGAGAAAATGGAAATGTCTAACAAAGTTCAAAGTATCTCAAAAGTGATTCAAAATGAATCACAGGCGTATGAATTGACAAAAGCCAAAGTTTCTCCACGACTGGAGGAGTCTAGTGAAGAAAAAGTGAAGCCCAGGAGCAAATGGAGAGCATCATCCCTTCGTGGTCTCAGCCTACTACCTGAAAAGAGAGGCTATGTCTGAAGAGCGCCTGGTGCTTGTACTATGTGACACGAGAAAGGGAGCCTTTGCATTGCTTCCTAGCCGTTGGATGATTGAAAAAGGGAAATGGCTGATCTGACTCATTTCCTATACCAAACAAAAGGGATTAAAGAAGGATTGAAGTATGTATGATGCATGCTGTAGTCACATCTGCACCCTTGATATCAAATTGCAAGTAGTGACGCAACTGATGGACGGCAAGATGAGGCATCTACATACCCCCTTCCCTGTACACACCAAATAACCAGAAGATGACCGAAGAGTGACCTTCTCACGCGTGATACCCCCTTCTGCCAAGGGCAAATCAGACATTAAAGGGAACAGACAAGGGAATGTGAGGTATAATTGGGGGATTTAGAGGCATGAATACCCGTTTTACCCTCAGACTGTCCATATCCCAAATTAAAAGGGGATTGTCTATGACTAAAATCATTGAAACCCCTTTGAACATGGAAATAAATGTGATTATAAAGCCACAACATATCATTCAGCCCATGGCGCCAGGAAGTGAACATTGAAAGGTGCATAAGCCTCAACAGCAAACAGCAAGCTGGCCTAGTAACATTTGATTAAAAAGATCCAAAGCCAACAAGAATTAACATTGAAATAGGATTGATTATGAACCAATAGAAGGGCAAAAGAGGAAGTCAAGCAAATAAAATGCTGTTGTGAGTCCTTTCAGCTCTCAATTGAGATGGATTACACTGATTACAATCCATAAATAACTTAATTAGACCCACACAAACTCAATGTCTCTTGGTGAAGTTCATATCTGATTGTGGGACCCCCTTTTGCATAGTCTCATGACTAGTTGGTCATATACAAGGCTACACTGACTATTGAACCATAAATCACTAATACAATACAAATGGAGAGGATCATGTGAGTTCTGGATGATTATTAGACCTACATGGCTAGAAACACAAAGGAGATACCATGCATAATACCATCTCCTCCACACATAGCCTACAATGGCCTTGATGTTTGCCACCTGTCAGCTGGCGCCAGAATACCCCCTTCTCCAAGCATACCCAGAGAAATAAAGCAGAAACACACCCCCACATGTCATACAGGATACAGCCAACCCTAGGGACCCACATGTCAATGAAGGCAAGAAGTGAATCAAGACAAAGGCAAGTAAGGCGGTTCACCATCAACAGATCACAACCCTTCATCAGATTTTGGAATCACCAGAGAATGCCACATGGCACCAGGAGTTGGAGAAACCCTAGCCCAAATTGCCTATAAAAGAAGGCCACAGATGAAGGAAGACCCCCCTAGTTTTCTTTGAAATTTTAGCCGATAGTTTTAAAAGACTTTTCAAAAGTGTAAAAAAAAAGAGAAAAAGTAAAAAGTTTGTATGTTTGCTAATGCGTTTTAATGAAATTGTTCTTATGAAGCATTATTTTCCTTCCTAATTCCTTGGTATATACTGCAACCAGCCAATTATTTATAATACACCAAATTTTCTGTTTATTGGTTTTGTTCTTGATTGTTAAAAAGGAGCTTATCAAGGGGGGCAACTTGAAGTTGAAATTTTTTTCTTTTCCCTTCTTTCCTCTTTTTTTTTTTTTTGATGCATCATGTTCATGGTTTAATCATCTATACAGCATTCAATAAGTAGATCAACTGTGGGAGCATCTGGGTTTTTTGCCTGTGAGCAAGTGTCTGGATGTGTACCTAATTGGTTTAACAAGTTAAATGAATGGACATCAATCATTTGCATAGCGTTTAATAAGAGGATTAACCATGGAAACATTCAGGTTTCTTGCCTGTGAGCAAGTGTCTGGATGCGTACATGATTAGTTCTATAAATTAAAACATGTATCCTCATTTGCATATCATTTATCATATTGTACCGACCTTGAACTTCTTGGATTTCATGCCTATGAGCATGTGTTCAAGCGGAGATATGGTTGATATAACAAAAAAAATAACAATGTATCCATACTTAGTGTATTTAGTGAATCTAGAGGGACATCATTGCATATATGACTAATTTCAATAAAAAGGGGGGTTAAAGTGCATAATAAAATTAAAACAGGTCCATAATATGAGAAGTCACTAAATTACTCATTTTAGGGATATATATGCAAGAAAATAATATAAAAAAAAATGTGTGATAGTGACAATAAATATTTTTCCTTAGAATGCATACAGTCGTATGTTGTTATTAAAGAAAATATATACGCATGCATGCACAACATAAGTTCCATGGCAAGTCTAGTTGTTTTATTCTGGGTTCATATCATGCCAAGAATAATAATAAACATTGGCATTAAAAAGACATAATACATGTACACAATATATATATCATAGCCCTTTCCTTTGTGTGTTGGTCAGTCTTACCCCCTACATAAAAATAAAATAGTTATCAGTATAAATCCACTTGTCAGGTTATTTTCTTAAATAAGTAGGGTTAAGTGTCAAGAGTGAAGTCCAAACTGACTACAAGACGTATCATTAATACATGTAGACAAAATATAAAGGACGTAGGTAACTAGAGGTGATGATAGTCTGCATTAAAAATATATCAAGTCTTTCAGTTCTAAGCCCAGCATATGTTTATATGTTTGCATTTATGGTTAATAAGTCATTTATACATGTAAAACCTTATGCCCAGTTTATAAACTCAAAGTGCATAGGTCCATACAGTTGCCTTTAATCTTGGCTAAAACCTTCAATATCACACGGTTTGTTACATCATCACAGTAATGAATGATACAGATACATGCTTTAAATTACTGAAGTTAAGCTCAGTTGAAATAAAAATCCATCATAGTTTAGCTATAATAAAGGTTTGGCTCAGCTAAGCCCTAATAAATGCTCAGCCCAATTGAGATGCCTCAATTAGCTCAGTAGTGAATTAATAAACAAAAATGGGCATCATATGATTATGAACTCTTGATCAGGAAACCATGGTTATCCAACAAGATAACCTGACCCAGGAAAAGAGGAAAAAATAAAAGAAAAGAGCAAAAAGGATATGCATGTACATGGCACAACTGAAACCAGATTGACACCAATTCGTGCAAAGGACTCACCAGACTCGATTGGTTAAATTAACAATACAAACAAAATCAAAATAAGTCAATTACACATAAGGATAGGCCAATTTAACAAAAAATGCTGTCAATGACTTATGAACAAGTTCATTTCACAATCCGAAACCAACCCAAATCAAAATCAAGGTTAGTTTCCTCAAAAATGAAAAACACAATGTGACATGATGTCACAAAAGATTTCAGAAGACCATCATGGTACTCTATAGTGCGGTCCCAGCCGATGAATTGTTAGAAAGTGTTTAATTCTATTTTTGTACCATCAAATAGCAAGAAATCACAACTAAACACCATAGATCTAGTGCTAGAAGTATTCACACATCAAAACAATGAGAACAAGTAGGAGAAAGTTATACCTCTCATGAAATCGCATTCATGAGGCTCGAATCCAAGGCATGGGAGTCGATGGGGTGCGTGCTCCACCACCTCCACCATCTAAGGCGCCTCAAGCCCACCAAGGAGCTAACCACGAGCTCTATGAAAGTGCTAGCTTTCATGAGCTCCTAGCTAATCCCCTCTATGAACCTCTTCATCCTATTAACTATTTTAATGGAGGAGAAGAAGTAATGGTGCTTAACACATGAGCAAGAGAAGGGAGGAAGATGGGTGGCGGCTAGGAAGAGAGGAGAGAGAAAGTGGATGGAGGCTAGGGCTTTCCCAAGAGGTGACCCCTTTATATAGCCAACAACTCTCATCCTCTCTTTGAACTATTTACAAGTATGCCACTAGGGCTCTAGTTGAAATTAATAGGGCCATTTTGGGCTACATCAAATGTTGCAATGGCCCAATAAACCATCCCATTTATTACTCCTTCATCCTTCCTCAAATCGGGCCTTTAATTAATTAAATAACTAGAAGCCCAAATAACTCAAACTATTTAAAGTGTGTTGAACATAATTAATTATTAACTCATTAATAATTAATTTAGGATTAGCTAATGCATTAAATTGTTTCCATATGATCCTCTTGACTTAATTAATTATAACGGTTCATAACGGTATATAATTAATTAATCAACTTATCATATTTCACAATACTAACTGTTGCGAATAAACAATTAATGCACCGTGTGGTTAGAGTCCTATTTGTGCGACCCTATTGAGGATTTATGCTATGTTGGCCATGAAAATAAATCGTTATTTATTTCCAATAATCATAAGCGGTATCTAGCAACACGTTATGATTCCCAATTCGCATAAATAATGTACTGTTACAATATCTTAATCCTGCACAAGAAATATAAGTATTTCCTTGTCTGATTCTTATGTCACATGATATCATTGTATAATCCAAGATAGGAATGTGTCATTCTTGCAGATTATACATTTCTTGATCTAGAGTTGATCGTCTAGTTTGCATGCATACGATCCAACTCCATCAAGGGGCCCAAACAGATATCATCACTCACTAGGTATACTAATGAGGGACATACGGTTTTCTTGATGAACAACTTTTCCCCGCACAATTCAAGAGAACATAAATAAAGTCCTTATAGCAGCCTTTATCAGGAATCAACGTTAGACGATATTTATTGAACCTATCCTCATGTGGAAAAGGTGAACATCTCAAACTTAGAATCAAACTTATATGAAATAAACAATGACACTTAACACAATCCATATATTTATTTCATTGGGTCAAGTCCTGTACTATGTTCCAATAACATACACATATGCAATTAAGTTGGTAACTCCTTACCTATGATTTGTAGAACTTAATCATCACTTAACTTGCATACTAATCTTTTATGATAATTAATATTCCTTGTTAATTATCAAGATTATGGACGATTAGATTTATTATTGTCATTCTAATGAATGATCCACAGAGATTTACAATTCAGATCCTCAACTTGAATGATCTGTCAATAATAAACTCTAGGAACAAATGATCAAATATCATCATTAACATAAACTAAGAAAATAAGTCATTAAATATTGACTTCTAGGACATAACTCCAACATGAATACCGCCGGAGTCCATGCTGATATGACCACTGGAACCATCCAGTTCAAGGTCAAATCCAGTCAACCAAGGTTCGAGCCCAGAAATTGAAGACACGACGAGAAAGAGAGGTGAAGAACGATTCCACAGCACTCAACCACGGCCAAAATGGTGGCCGGAGTGACGAAGTCAACTGTGAAGGCCTTTCTTTCGTCGCCGACTCAACATAGGCGAAGGAGGAAAGAAGAGTGAGATCGCACGGGATCCTATGTGGCACCACTCCAACGGCTGAGTGTAAAGGAATCTTCAGGCGTTATGAAGAAGAATGCAACACAAAGAGTTACACAAAGGAGGTTACAGAGACGGAAGGATAGCGTCACTCCAGACAAAAAATGGATAAACCCGGTACACAGAACCATACCTCTGACATGTGAGACCCACCTAGCGAATCCGAATCATACTCAAGCTCATTCCGGTGCACCAGCCCGTGCGTGAACCATCTGACTCGATCAATTCCTAACCTCTGGATCTTCTGTGGCGCGGAGCGTGCAGTGGGTCTCTGACAAGCCAAACATGAAACACCAAATCCAGAGCCAATAAGATTTTTTAAAATTACAGGAACTTCAAAAATACATTAAAAATAGCCAGAAAATCCAAAAAATTTCCATAAAATATCAAAATGTCCAGAAAAGTATGAAGAATATTTTCATACAACACTTCAAGTCCAACTTCTCAACCAAAAGGAAAATTAAAGTTAAAATCATAAAAAAGCAATTAATATCAGCGGTGCAAAAATACCCAAAAAGTCGGACCACACCAAAAATTGATAAAAGTGTAAGGGTATGAACCCCTTTGACAACAGGTACATCAGGACACAAGTATATCAGGACAACAGAAACAATTAAGCGGCAACTGCCGTCAGGACCCGAAAGAGATTGAAATCCAAATCCCTAGGGGACCCAGAGATAAAATAAATGGGCCAGGAC
Organism: Rhynchospora tenuis; assembly: GCA_027725995.1. NCBI lineage: Eukaryota > Viridiplantae > Streptophyta > Magnoliopsida > Poales > Cyperaceae > Rhynchospora > Rhynchospora tenuis. The sequence goes on from CM050888.1 coordinate 54,892,070, forward strand.
CAAATCAAAATTCAAAAAAAAAATAAAATCCAAACATAAAACAATGCAAGCCCAGAGCCAAAAATCCAGAAAATCTAAGGCAAAATCGAAATCCAAAAAAAAAAAAAAATCCAAACCCAAAATCGAATCCAAATCCGGAAAACTCAAAATCCAAATCTAAAGAAAATCAAAACCCGGAATCAAATCCCAAAATTCAAACCCAAAATGGCACAAATTCAGAAACAAAATTAAACCCCGAAAAGGTGAAACCCAAAGCCACAGAAATAAGTGATCGAGGTATAAACCAGGGTCAAAAGAAAACCTTGTTTACCTGACTAGTCGTTCGAGTAAAGCAAAGGTGTCGAACCCACAGAGACGGTGATGAATACTAATCTTATCCTTTTACTAAAGCTAGATGATGAATGCTTATGTTGTTTTGGTTTAATGAAATTAAAGAAAGGTCGAAAATAACTAAAACAAGAAAAGTAAATATTTTTGGTTGTTTTATGGGATAAAAATATGCAATTAAAGATGCCTTAGGGTTCGATTTCACTTAGGATTGGTCACAGGGTCGTGAATCGTAGCACTTTCGTGTTCTGACCCACTAACATGGTCCGTATTGTGTCCAATTCGGTCCGTATTCCACTGTGTAAACTCTATGTTCTGCTTGTTGATTTGATTAGTTTGAGCTAAAGGTCCATCTAGCCATACCTAAACTCCCTAGTCCTCCGCTTTCGCCTATTGGACACGGTATTTGGTATAGAACCTAGTGTTAACCCTCATCAAGTGTATTGTACCTCAACTTTCGTGATGTTGATAGACTTACTCGAGTTTACTTGTTGTTTTCTACGAGACATCTATTATAAACTTTCGTTCTAATAGAAACCTTCACCTTTCAGTTACAAGTTGATTGACTTTCGCCTTTTAACCTATCTCGAATTACTTATGCAAGTTTTAATTATTAATTTATGTTTTAATCCTAACAAGATGTGGCCATTCATCCATTAAGAAACACAATACAATAATCAATTCTAAGCATAAGCATATAAAACTCCAACAAGTAAATAGCATTACTAATCAACAACAAGTATCACATAACGAACCAAATCCTAAGCTACATCTACTCCTAAGACAATAAAAGTCTAGCCTAACATAGTCTCAAACAACACATAAATAATAATAAAAACAAGATACAAACTTCATGACAACAATAAATAAGAGAAAAGGAAGAGATACAACAATATCTTGCTATACTCCTATTTGAACCGAAGTCTGAAGTCGTGGTTGGATTGAAACTGCCGCCGTCGCGTCTAGAATCTCTCCAAAGTCGCTGCCATGGTCGAGTGCTGCTAGAGTGGTGGAAATCCCACGCCTTTCGGCGTGAGAACGGTGGTGGGAGGTGGGAGAATGATGGCTGGAGGAGAAGACCCGCTCCCCAAGCAATAGAGACGTATATATAGCAACCTTGGCCCTCATTTCTGTCTCTGGACGCCCTAGAGGTGTCTCCCAACTTGCCAATCGCATTAGAGACCTTGCCATAAGAGAAAACTCCTTTCCAAAGTCGACAGAACTTTCTTTGTATGGAATACGGACCGTATTCATACCAATTCGGTCCGAATTGTGAAAACAGAGAATTTCCAGTATGGAAATTCGGTCCGAATTGGTAGTAATGCGGTCCGAATTCATGTGCATCTAGCATTGCGCAGTGTTTGGGGCATAACTTCTTCATCCGGAACCCGATTGAGTTGATTCAAAGCTCGTTGGAAAGCTTAGAATGAGCTTCACAATGTTATGGATTCCTTTGGATCATTCCCTTCTTGTATATTCTCCATTTGTTACAATTATCATGTCTTATCCACTAAGTTCCTACAAAGCAAAACAAATTCCACGACAGTATCCAATCTTGACAATTGTAGCACAAAACACGATGGATTTAATGGTTTCAGTCACAATTTCGATGTAAAGTCTGGCCAAAATAATAGTATAAATATGAGATGTCAATAAGACTTCAGATTAATATCCAAACTTCCAGAATCCAGGGACCAAACTTTAATTATGTCTGAAAATCAGAATTTCATGAACAAAAATTTCATGAATAAAATTCTAGAACATAAGAAGACTAAAGTTTAAAACGTCCAGAATGACCAGAATTTCAGAATACGCCTTAATACCAGAGTTTAAAATGTTTTCTTTATAACCGAACTCCTGCACGTCACAGGGCCGGAGATTTAACACGTCAATTGACCAAAATCGATACACGTTCAAAGACCGGGATCTCCACACGTTTAAACGCTTGAGAAACCAGAAATGTCTAATAATCCTAATTTTAATATGTCAACAAGCATACCAAAGTTTTAAATATGTTGATAAATTGAAGTCATAAAAGCGCAAGGACTTCAATACATTTGAATACCAAGACTTTACATGTCTATGTCCGTTCTCCCTGAGCTTACAATGTGTTTAACTCAGGAAGAATAAAATTTTCTAAAAAATGGTCAATTAATCGCCACCCAAAATCAAATTCCAGGAATCCCAGATTAGTCTTGCATGATGTCAATTTTCTTGCACCCTTATGTCTGCTCATGTCATTATCTTGCATACATCCTGCACATCGTGGAATTGCCTTCTCATTTTAATGTTAAAGTGTCGTGTTGTGAGAATAATAAGAAACTGACTGTTATGTCCAATTAATTGACTATCCCGATCTAGAGGTACTCTTGACTTGGTTCAGAGGTAATTAACAGTACGGGCTTGCGCCTACTGGAAAAAAAGGACCTGCAGTAAACAATCAAACTCTCAAAAGATTCTAAACCGTGCCAGCACCCCCATTCTATTCAGGTGGGTGCTGATGTCTGAGTTTGGAGACGATTGAGGGGTATCTAGTCCGCAATATCTTTTTCCCCCGCGGAAGTATCCGGTCATTTCCCCCTTCCGAGGATCAGGGTCCAAAAAGGTGCGAGACAATACTATTAATTCTTTTTCGTTGAATGAACCAGGGAGACAAAACTGGTTGCATTATAGTTTCAAGGAAAATGAAATATATATAAAAGGATTGCTAAAATACAACATGCAGTATGGATGGACTCGTGTAACCCGAATATCAAATGATCGATCCGAATAGCTCAATGTAATTTTCATATTAAAACTTCGTCGAGACCAAATTATATATTTTTAATTTTTTTTAAAATGCTATTATTAGAGGGCTTAAAACCATTTAGATCGACAAATATCTCAAATTTTTAAAAAACAGTAAAAAATTTTGAAAAATTATAAAATTTGATTTTCTTGTAAAATTTTAATATGAAGATGCAATTGAGAAATTTGGATAGTCATTTGAAGTATAAAATTTAAAAATAAATGCGTAGCACAAGACATATTCATGTTTGTTTTTCCCCAAAAAACTTGACACCAGCTGTCAAGAGAGGGACATATCAATGTTATGGGTAGCAATCTAACAATTCTAATAAGTAATATCGGTCTTATCTTTAGTAAATGATTTGGGGATTATGCAGTTGGATTGTTCATGATTAAATGATTAGAAAATTTGAAACGCTTCTGAAAGAGTATTGTCCAGCTAGCTTCAAATAAACAATAACTTGTGCAATCACAAAGAATAGCCATAAATATTATTTAATTAAGAAACCATAATCATTTCTATGGTGTTTGACCTTCTTGCATAACACACATAGTTAATTACAACAAATCAATAAAAAGAAAATATGTAGGAAACCAAAATTTACATTTTACTCTTGTTCACAAAAAAATAAAGAAAAAAGAAAAAGTTAATCCACTTCATGAGGTGGTACTCCTGGGTCAACTTTATAACAGGGATGACAGATCCAACTATTGTGAATAATAAAAAAAAGTCAATTCAACGGGCTACAAAGATATTGTGGGCTATAATGAGCTCAGCAATTAATTTACTTTAACAGTAAAATAACGGAGAAAATGAAAAGATAGATTCGGAAGCAATATATTATCTAATTTGAAATGTCAAATTGTTCAATAAAATTATAACTCACATTCAATTTTTTTTTGTCTTAAATTATATATAAAAAAAATACATGTGCCAGCACAAAGACACTGCTATATTTAATTTTAGAATTTATTGATACATTTGCAGGGCGGATCCAGCTGTTCGAAAGTCGAAAGTCGTTGCTTATGCTAGCTGAAGTTGTTGAAGTATAAGTGTATTGAAATCAAGCAAAAAGTGACCATAAAGGATCACAAAATAGAACTTAATCAAGAGCAAATACAGCACAGGAAAACTATCGGTGAGAAAAGAGAGGAAAATTCAAAGCAGAAAAGAACGATGCGCCAGAGCAGCTCGAAATACCTACTAATCTGGAAAATCAAACCGAATTAGAGAACCCCAGTTCCTCCACTGCTTCAGAAGCCGAAGCTGCAAGTCCCAAGTCATCACCTTCGACTTCGAGGAAGCTAGCTAGTTAGGACTTCGGCTTCCGAATCAGACAGCTAGGTAGGACTTGCAAAAAGCGAAGAGAAGGTCGAGGGGCACAGCAAAAGCAAAGAGTGAAGATTTAGAAACAGTGGTGAGCAAGGTGAGGGATGGAGAGCAGTACGGAGACTGAGAACAAAGAAAAGGAGAGGAAAAAGACCTTCAGCATCTCCATAACTTGGACCTTCTATTTCTCCTCTTTAAACAAAGAAAGCTTCAAAGAAAAAGAGAGGAGGAGGAGCCTCAGCCACAACACTCGTCCATCAGCAGCTGTCGTCCGCCTTCGCCTTCGTCAAGCAAGCTCGAGTGGAGAGAAGTAGTGTAAGGGGGTGCTCAGTTTGGGCTCGGTTTTAAGAGGAGAGGAGGAGTAGTGAGGTGGAGTCTGGTGGGGCTTTGGCTGGGAGGAAGTGGTGGAGAAGGAGAGAGGAGGAAGTGACAGCGGAGAAGAGATGAGGAAGGTCGATGGAGGTGGGGTCGGGGTCCTTGGCTGGGGCGAGTGAGAAAGAAAAGAGGGGTGAGAGAGCCGATCAGAGAAGGAGAGGCGATCAGAGAGGGAGAGAGGAAGAGGGTTTCGGCTGAGCTTGTGTGCGTGCGAGAGAGGAGGAGAGAGGATTCTGCGTTTGTGTTGCGATGGACGGATACGATCAACTGAAGAGAAACGAACGGTCCGGATGAGTTACTGTTCTTACCACAGTAAAAGTGATATCTCACGCAGAAGTCACGACCCTCCAAATTTATATAGTTATAATTTTAAGGGAAAATTTTTTATTTGCCACCCAAAACTAGCGAAATTGGGGAATTGCCACCCAATTTTTCAACCTTTTGATTTTGCCACTCTAAAACTGGGGTTCATTATGTTTTTACCACTTTCCTTCTTTTTATATATTATTTATCATTAAAATAATAAAAAATAAATTTGCTGACCATTTTACCCTCTCACCTAATGGACGAACCCAACCTAGTCGACCCCAATCGATTGGATCTAAACCAATCAATGTTTCTATCTTCTCCTATCTTTCATGCGATGAACCATATTTCATTTCTTCTTCTCTATCGCAGAGCGGCACGCAAAAAAGCTAAGCAGCTCTTCTTCTCCGATCCGAACCCAGTCGCACGAACCATTGTCTTCCATGACCATCTATGTCTCTCCCTGGCCCTCCCTTCGTATTCTCCGCCTGAACCCTTGCTCTCTCCGTACTCGCACAAACCAAGTTGTTTAATTTGTTATCGTTCAAGCAATTTCGGGTGTGCCAGCGAAACCATTCATTGTAAATTTTTCTCCATGCAATTTTCAATCGAAACCAATTTATGTTAAAGATATTGAATCAAATAGAAGCAACCGTGTAGCACCTTGGTGCCAGTAGGTCTTTAATAACGCAACTCTTTTAATCTTCTGAAGCTAGTTACAGGTCTAAATTGTGTACTCGAATAGCATGACATAACTTGTCCAATTTCCATAGAATGTTCTTTTGTAAGCTGTAAGCAAGCAGTATTAATGAATAACGCCTCATTGGAAATTATTATATGGTCAAATTAACAAGATAAATCAACAACACCAAAGAATGGAAACAAATTGAGTGAGAACAACTAGATTGACCCAGTACATCAAGTTTCCAGCACAATTGAACTGCATATCAACTACAACAAAATGAGAACAACTAGATTGACCCAGTACATCAAGTTTCCAGCACAAAATGGAAACAAGTAGCTTCGTATTGCTACCAGAGTACAACCGTTTGCTTTAGGGTGAGAGAGAAGTGCGAGAGATTGAAGTTAGGAGAGAGATGTGCGAGAGAGAAGTTGGGTTCCGATCGGAGCTCACATCATAGAGTTGAGAGATTGAAGAAGGGTTCATGTGCGCGAGAGAGAAGCTCCAGAGAGAAGAGATGAGAGGTTGAATGGGTTAAGTCGACTGGGTGGGTTGGGTTAGATTGGGTTCTGGTTCAATCCATTGGTATTTTGGTCAGGAAATTTATTTTTTATAATGTTAATGTTAGATAATATATAAAAAGAAAGAAAGTGGTATTTTCAGAAGGACACCGTGTTTCTGGGTGGCAAAATTAAGAAGTTGAAAAATTGAGTGGCAATTCCCCAATTTCGCTAGTTTTGAGTGGCAAATAAAAAATTTTCCCTAATTTTAAACTCACATATGTTTTTTGATGCATGAGTGCGTTGAGACTCAGAGATATTTGCCACACATAGAATACCAAACACGAAATTCGCTTATATGCCCATAATTTTTTAATATTGACATTTCAGTAAATTTTTAGTGATTTAGTCCATCCAATTTTGTGTCAGGCATGCAACGAAGAACCGGACCAGTATCCTCTACCCATCTCTACTGAGATGGGTAGAGTGCCCATCTCATCACGACCTTCCGATCTAATCTGGATGGTTTATTTTTTTCGGGCCAATAATTTTTTTCGGGAGTGGTGGAATTCACGGGGCTCTTTTAGCCATTAAGATTAAATCAGACGGTTGAGATTTAAGATGGGCACTCTACCCATCTTAAAGAGATGGATAGAGGATGCGGTTCCACGAAGAACCTACTCCTGTCTTTTGACGTGTCTTTGTACCGTTGGTATATTAACAGAAGAATTTTTCGTGATTGACGTGGCATTTTAAGTTTATCCAGAATAAGCATTTTATTTGACGGTGATTGAGAAAGTATATATGCAAAACTATAGGAACTAATTCTCAAATCTAAGAATATGGCACGGTACATATGCCACTCTCTTTCAGCTTAAAGTATGGAATATATTGGACATATCGTACAATGACAGGTGCAAACTCTAGTTCCAATTAGGACCATTAATATAAGATATCTACTGCAACGTTCTTCCCCCCCCCCCCCCCCCCCCCCCCCCCCCCCCCCCCCTCTTTCTTGGTGAATTAAGTTGTATATCTCTGAAATATAATAGAAATACAATATGATTATAGAAATTATATAACAATTTAACTTTGTCCAATTACTGATAGTATATAGTATATAGTAATCAATCTTGACATGCCGATGCATTTCTTATATGCAACAAGATAGGATTTCGATCCATTAATTGATAGTAACGCATCGAAAAGTTACATTAATTAATTAATACAAAGATCGCTATGGATATAAAAAAAAATTTACAATATACAAAAAACATGTTAAGAAAATACATATTGAACTAAAAAATATGACCAGGAAATTGTACAAGTACACTATATCCCGAAGAAACCATTTGCACAAATCAAAACAGAAATATTATTCTTAATTGCTAACAATCTGCGGTAAGATAGACATTATTTTTATAGGTTAAAAAACGTGGGATATATACAAATTATGGAATTCAAAGTATCCTAAATCAGGCTTATAATTCGTTAGCGCACATATGATTTGTCAAAAGAAAGATTGGAAGCATAAACAAAAGCAAAGTACATTACGGTTGATGTCAAAATCAAAATAGTGCATTTCATTTTCTCCTACTTTTAAGCAAAAGATGCTCCGCTAACTTCATTAGTTTGCTAACTAGACAAAAAGTTTTAGGTTATGACTTCCTCAAAATGCTGCCAGCTCAAATTATTCGCCATATTGTAAATATAATCTAAACAAAGAAATTTAGGTTATGACTTTCGAAGAGCGACTCTTCCAGGAAAAGTCACTACTCTCAATATAAATTTGTTGTTACAATCCTAATGGGGATTTTAAAAAAATGAAATTGTATACTCTTTTTTTAATGCTAAAGTATACTTACATAGGATTATGGCAAAATGACATTGTATTAGGCAAGCAGTCAACATTTTTTTTTAATTATTATTATTATTATTTTTTATGGTGGTGGGGATTAAATGGGGGAAGAACTTTTCTGTTCCTTTCTTCGCACTGTTTTAACATTCTAGAATAGACTGGCATCGCCGTCTGAATTTTCATGTAAATCGAATATGATCTTAGCTTTTGAACAGCCTTTTGGGCTTTGGTGGAATTTGAAAACAGGGCCTGCCTGAACAATCATGCTTTTTCTACGAGCCATAGTTAGTTCATGAAAGGAAAACGAATTTGTTCTTGATAGAATATCATAGAGACATTTCTAAGATTTTGATAGTTCTCATACAAATTAGACGAATTGAAAGAGGACTTCATTATCAATTTTGTGCCTTCATGACTTATAGTCAATACAAACTTAAAAAGTAATTAATTCTTGGTCGGGAATCCTTTAGATGATGTTATGTACTTTATCATTCTCCTTATTTTCCCCTTAATTATCATGCGGGCATCTGTTATGTATTTTATTTTATTTTTAAAGTTTACTTCATTTTTCTTCTCCATACCGCGATTGGTACGGGCAAATTCTTTTTCTTTTCTTCTTTTGGTTAGCTTTCTTTTATTATTATAAAAAACAAGGGTCAAAATCCCTTAAATTATAAATATACATCGAAGCATATTTCTTTTATTTACATTTTTTTTCTATTATAAATAAAGCACACATTTTTTTATCACATTGTTTATTAACATTTAAATTCTAGACTATTTAGAAGTCAATATAAGCAAGAAGCTAAAATTGTTTTAACACCTTTTAATTTATTATTATTTATATAAAGTATTTTTTAATTGGAGATATTATCCCTTTTTTTTTTTAGCCTAAGACCCCAAGAAGGGGTTCCAAAATTATGCTAGAAAAAACTGAGTCACCAAAAGCGACTCTACATCAATAAAATCCAAAAAGAAAAAGTAGCGAATTCTGAAGTATTGTCTAAACCCATTCTAAAGTATTTGTCTAATTGGAGATTTTACTAGTTGATACATTAAAAATGCAAGGTACAAATACGGTTAATCAGAAAATTTGAAACACATATCGCTAAGCGGCCGAGCCTGTCCGGAACTAAGCTGGGTGTGGGAAATTCGGAATATCAAAACTCAAAAGATTAGGAAACGACAAAAATTGTAGAAGAATATAATGCGCATCCGGGGAATCGAACCCCGGTCAGTACCGTGGGAGGGTACTATGATACCACTACACCAGATGCGCGCTATTTGCTTCGATTTCGGTTTCGATTTTTAAGATCTAATTTTAATTTGGCAAGTAGCATGTTCCTCTGGTATATATTTCTACTACTTATAAATGCACGTAATGTATAGGTGTTACATGCTAGGTCTAAATAGTAAACAAATGTTTCTGCCGTTGGATCGATTTGATATGTGGTTGGATATCAATCGCCAGACGAAACAACACTATTATTTGGTTTTTCATCTAATATAGAAACAAATTGAATAACATCTATTTGTATCGCTGGTAAATTAAGTAACATATTTTTATTGTCTAACATTATCTTGTTTCTTTATTTGCCTAATATGAAGGCATGTTATGCTAGTTTTCAAAAAATCATATATCATTATTAATGAGAACAGTATCGACATTTCGTGGACTAAGGAGCATGTACGTGCTTTCTCTTGCCTTATGTCAGATGATCAGAATGAGAAACAAAACAACAATATTATGTGATACCTAGAGGGTTGAATATCTTTATTTTTGCTCGTACTTTATCTTATCCATACGGTTTACATTCTTAATCTCAAATAATAATAAGATTTTAAAAATCAAATATCAAACTAAACATTGTAAGATAATAAATTGCACTCACTCCGCGTGCATATAAATTTATGATATTTCAACTATGTTTCGGTGAGAACAAAAAAATTTTAAAATCTGTGTTAGAAAATTATCTGCATAAAAACGGCAAATTGGAATGTTTTACTCTTCATGCCAACTTACAATGTTTTACTCTTTAAGTATGCACAAAAAATGACATAAATAGCTTTTATGGACTATTTTGGCATTTGTGTGTTTTAAATTTAAGCTTAATGTGTACATCCAATTTATATGATACACACATTTGATATCTTAGATATATTATTCAAACTTAAAAAGATTAATTTGTTGATATGTTCTTCATCGTAGACCATGCATCAAATTTGAATTAATTCATAATTTAACAGGTCATCAATAAAAAAGTTATATAAAATTTAACCTCTCTGCTGGTTATTTTTGAACCTTCTTCTTTTTCTTCTGATTTGGTTCTTTATTTTAATTTTATTTTATTGGAATACTAAAGTTTGCTCATTAAATATTATTGAATTAATAAAAAAGATACAATCAAAGAAACGGAAGGAATGAAAGAAGATTTGAAATACAAACAACACTGTTCAGCCACACAAATAATAATAATAATAATAATAATAATAATAATAATAATAATAATAATAATAATAATAATAATAATGATGATGATGATGATGATGATGATGATGATGATGATGAAAAAGCTCTGGCCATAGCTAGGTCCATCTGCAATTAGAGCTTGGGCGCCTAAATCCACTACAGGGACTCGATTCTATTTAGAAATATTCAGCCTAGCCCAGAAGAATAGTAGGAAATAGAAGGTTGATAATTTGTCTACTATTTTTTTTTTTTTAAAAAAAGCCGACAATAGAGAATAAAAAGATTGATAATTTGTCTAGTATTTTTTCAAAAAGAGCCAACAATAGAAAACAGACAAATCGATGCAAAATTGAGGTCTACTATTTTTTCAAAAAAGAGCCAACAATAGAGAATATACAAATCGATGCAAAATATGAGCAAAACTTATCAATAGTTGAAGCTATATATTTTTAGTCTTTCGTTACAATATTCTACTTTGTTGATTCAGGAGCTCTTTAATTTTGCTAATGGCCAGAAAATAGATTTTAAGAATGAATAACTAAATCAGACAATTTTGTGATGTTAAAGTTGCACTTTATCAAGTATAGCAGAAATTATGAGCAAAGTAGGCGAACATATCCATATGCCCTGCGAGTTGACACGTGACGTTCACGTGAGATAAGGGCTCCTAAACGGATTCTTATCTTACATTTAAAATTTAATGGAATCAATCCCTTCTTTCCAAACGCCCCAACTTTTTACATTCTTTTCTCCATTTAGGTGAGGGGAATTGATCCATTTTCTCCAATCTTAGGCGGATTTGTTCCCTTTGTTAGGCTTTTCTCGGCTATAACCATACTATCTTTTTAGACTTTTTTTCTCTTAAGTTTAATTATTCTTTTGTTAATACAGGTTTTCTTCACTTGACATCTTGCTGCATGCATGATGATATCACGGTAATAGCATTTCTTTGCAGAAGGATATATAATTAATTAATTTCATATACTAACATAAAAAATGATATGTTGACTTTAGCTAGTACAGTATTTACAAACTCGTTCTTTTCTTTAAGAAAACACCATTTAAGTAATTTTCTACTATTGTTTAAAAATAAAGTAAATTTCTACTAGAAACACATAAAAATTCTAGAAACAAATTGAGAGTTTCAAATATTCCATATGTAATGATATAACTACTCATAATGAAAACAAAAACTGATTTTAAGTTGTAAGATTTGCATTGTTATTCACTATTTGGATGTTTCAGCATTTTATTTACTTTGAATGTGATGTATCAGCATTTTAGTTCACAGACCATGTGTATTACCGTGACCTGTGACAGCTATTGATGAAGCATCCATCCATCAAGCATATTTTTACATTTCTTTCTAATTGGTCCACAGAATTTTAACAACTGTTGTCTTGATCAAGACGTTTAAACATATATAGCATTTTATATATCATTGTCATGAACTCCATAAAAGAAAGTGTTACTGCACTTTTAGATCGATAAATCAGATTTTCTATGAGAGGATCAATCCTCATTTGTTTCAGAAATGAGTAAATTGACAAAGGAATAACTTGGTACCAGTGAGGTACTGAACTGAATACAGCCCAAGCTATTAAAGATTTGTTTTGATCTCCGTACTCTGCTTCCTGTTGTTTGTGTACATGGTTTTGTAAATCGAGTTCATAATAAGTTAGTTATATGTTTAACTTTGATTAAAGCCTGACTTCTCCTTCTTTAGCAATTAGGGCTGAGGAAGGTTCGAAAGAGATAGTCGGGTTATATCAAGGTTGGGCGCCGACAATTCGACAACTCATGTATTATGCATTCGTGTGTTGAGTATTTTGCAGTCTTGTTTCTATTTTATTCCACGTACGTAAGTTAGGAGACAAAATTATAATGGAGGAGTTACATATTATTTGACACCATTTTTTTATATATAGGAAATTAAATGCATTACTCCCAGTACTTGCACAGTTATGAACCTTTTGATGCTCTCGGCAGAGGCACACACAGGAGTTGCCTCTTAGAAAAATTAGAGGCGGAAGGTGGCTCAGTGCAAAGTGGCCAACTTTTCCAAACCCTAGGGGATCCCGGCTCTAAAAAAGTTAGAATTTGTTAGTAATGATGATTACATGGCCCATGAATTAAGGAAAGGTGGAGAATATTGCAATTTCATGATAATATATATTAAGCAATCGAATTATCCCTTAAATTAATGAGATAATCCTGAGTGTTCTGGAGCTTGCAAATCAAGAAATCACTTTTTGTACGTTTCCTTTCTTTTGCTTGTACAATTTTTGATTTGTTTCATGATGGATTTCTTGGTAATGTTCGAGCATTATTCGAGTTCATTTATTCCTGTGCAAAGACGCGAGTAAAAAATTGGAAGTATATATAGTTGAATCTTTTAGTTAGAATGTTGCTATTCAGAAAAAAATGGAATAAATAAATATATTTAGTTAAAGCACGGATAAGATTAGAAAATTTACTTTTGCTAATTCTCAATTTGTATTTGTACACTTTCATTTCAATGAAACGGATGGATTTCAAGCCGCCATTTCTACCAAAAAAAAAAAGAAATAATGGAAAGTAAACACAAATTAAAACATAATTCAGCTTCTTTTTTTTGAAGGTACAGAATTCAGCTTCTTACTGAAGCACTAATTAATTATGTCAAGAAATACTCCAAAAAATGTTTCCTTTGATGTTTCTTCACTACAGAAACATGTAGGCTCGAAAATGTTTATATCTGTTGTTTACTCTCTGCAGCACTTAATTTATAATAGTGAATTAAACATATATATATATTTTCTGGTGCATATATATATTCATGGTTTAGTTTGTTTATGTGCACGGCGCGCCTAATCCAAGTGTCACCCTTGTTTCATATATTGATTTATTAAATTAACAGACATAGATTTAATTAGTATTCCTTTGCGATGTACCTTTGAACTAACCTTTGCAATGGTCCTAATTAGTGACTTAATGCATTCTTCTTCCAGACAAAATATTGAGAAACTCATCAGCAGAGCCTTAATTGGTCGTGTGTATTTTCATCATAGATTGAATTTTAATAGAAAAGTTGTTCTACATGACTTTACTGCCAATTCTGACATTTTTTCTCTTGATGGAAGGAACTGATTAACTGAAAATTCTTATCATAAAGAAAGCTCTGTGTGCCTGTTGATTTTGCTATTCTTTAAAAATGTTTCCTCTATTTGGTTATAAACAAAATGAACAAATTACAATTCAATTTCTGTGGGTTAGAGTTATATAATTGATTGATGAAGGAAGATGCAAAGCTGGAGATTAATAAAGGACAAATTGAACGCGGGGAGGAAGCTTCAAAGCAGCGGATTTGCTATAGAACCGACCACTTACCGAACCTTTACATACTATACCGGCTATCATACTGGTGAGGCTGGCGGTATGGCATTTTACCTGTTTTACAACCGGTATAAGATAATAACAATACTTCAAGAATCGATTGAACCTCTTGTCCCAGCGGTAAGAGATTACCTTGCCACAGCTGCAAAGTGGGTAATGCGTTTGACCAGCCGGTTCAAAACTAAAAGGTTTTGTCCAGTCACAAACAGGTTGATTTTTGGGCTTTTTCACTGGATCAAGGTCCGGTACCCAGTTAAATCCAATACTTATTCGGTATTTAAAACATAGCCAATTACTGGGAAAAACGAATATCCGGTATTGATCAGCTTGAAACTGCCATTCTTGTTTAGAGTTGAAAAACATGCAAGTCATACATGTTTTGTCAAAATATGGGGGCGAGTATTTCTCTTGAAGCTACATAAACATCACCTAATTGATTCCTCTTCTACATTATAATAGTCTGAAAGTCATGTTTGAAATTTCGAAACTTTTGAAAGTTGGCTTTAAGTGCTTTCTATGGTCTCTTGCTGGCTTTTGCTCTGGCTGGATAGGCATATCGACTAGTATGAGTAATGGAAAAGGAAGGTTCAGAACTTCAAATTGTTATTGATTAACGTCTCCTCTTGGTGGAGTTGAAAACCTTAATTTATCCATATCACTACCTTTCATTGACTTTAATTTAATTTTATTTATTTATTTTAATTTTTTGCTGTTTAACCAGTAGTATTAACACTTCTTTTTACGTTCATTATATTCGATCGTGATGGAGAGAGATGTGAAAAGGATTGTTCAGTTAAAAAAAAAATTACGTTGAACAAACTAGTTATGTACGGACAGCGCGCTGAATGCATACCAATTACAAAGGGATATAAAAAAGTAACAAAGAATTTAGAGCCAAATTATTATTTTAAAAAAGAAGAAAATGCTCTTCTATGTTCAAAAGCTTTTCAAACATCACATGCACAAACCGTGTCTGTTCAGACAAACAGAATTTCCCAATAGTTATCTTCTTTTTTTTTTTTTTTTTTATCGGTGCCTTTGAGAAATAATATATGGTACATTTTTATTAACTTTATGGGCTCGTTTGGATGTGTTAGGAATATGGTGGGAATAGCATAAATTTAGGAAAAAACACTATTTACATGAATTGTGAGAATTGGCTATTCCGGAATTGGAAATGTTGTTTGGATGATGAGTTTAGGAATAGCGTTGGGAAGTGTGAAAAGTAGAGAGAAAAGTGTTATTGGGAAGAGTGTTATTGAAAATTGTGTTAGGAATGGAATTGGCTATTCCAAAATGATTTGGATGAAAAATTTAGGAATGAAATTACTAATTCCGGGAATTGGCCAATTCCATTGCCATCCAAATGACACCTATATGACCTAAACTAAAATAGCTCTTATATTTGTGCATTGATTAATTCCTGCCTCAGGATTGATAAAACCTTCAAAAAAATAATGTATTAATAAAACCTTCAAAAAAATAATATATTAATAGGCTTTCCTCTCTAAATCGACGCTATCTATTGATAAATTGATAGGGGAGGATTTGTTCACAATTGATGAACATATATACTGTGTCACCTTCTATTTTATATACAACCAATCGCCATCATGTACACTTACCATGACACATGTACACTCGAATTGAATACGGTCCCGACACTACTAGACATGTACGTATAACTACATGCTCCAATCATGCTTGGTTAATTTTGTCTTCTACTACCTGCATATATTTAAGTACTGTCCATTTTTCAGTAACTTATAAATTAGAAGGTAAATAATTAAACAAGTCATAACACTAGTGTTTTATCTGATTGGCTCACACAATGCAATAATAATTTTTGAACCGGAAAAGGAAACACGGAGTACAGTGTAAGCATTTATTCTTCATATGGTACGAGGATTTATAAAGCAAGAAAAGACACTTATCTAAGCTCAATGGTGCATAATCATGCCTATATAATTAATATCTATAGATGAATATATGTCAAATATACGTAGATCCTGATGTGGAATTACACAGCATATCTATCTAATGCACTGATAGCTTATCTCTCTAGAGGGAATCTAGAGACCCTCTCTGTCTCTGTACCACGTCTGATACAAGCCGTTAGTTTGTGTTGGCGAGATTGCGTGATTCCGTACGGAGATTGGCCTAATTGCACCATACGCGTTTGTCTTTCCCATATTCCAAATTTACGTTCTCATATCAAAGTAAGCAACTTTAAAATATTTTGGAATATAAAAGAAGTAGATAATTGAAATTGCACAACACTCGATGAATCTCACAAACATTGGTGCTACACTGCTAGTATCATACACGCACACAGAATTACACTTGATCTTAAATAAAAAATCATAAGATGAGTAGTATCTTTCTTTTTGTATGTTTATTTGACAAATACAAACAAAACCATGATCACACGATTCAGACCCATGCATAAAGTAACACCCAACAAAAGAACAGAACCTCACCGAACGCGCCAAACATCATAATCATGTTCCAAGTATTCCTTCTTACCCCACAAGCCCCCTTCTCTTTTTCCCTTCTCAAACTCTATATATAACCCCTTTCCACCACTCCCCATCCGTATCCCCTTGTCCTTCTCTCACACTATCAAACTTACACTCATACATACATTCTCTGATTCTTTAATTACTACCTCTCTCTCTAAAAATGTCTGGAGTGTGGGTATTCAAAAACGGTGTTGTCCGTCTGGAGAACCCGGCATCCGGTGACAGCCGAAAGGCGTTAGTATATATTCCAAACAACGAAGTGATAACTTCATACAGCTCGCTGGAGAGGAAGCTGCTAAGCCTCGGGTGGGAGCGGTACTATGAGGACCCTGACCTGCTGCAGTTCCACAAGCGGTCCTCCCTTGACCTCATCTCCTTACCGAAAGACTTCTCCCGTTTCCGTTCCATGCACATGTTTGATATTGTGATCAAGAACCGTGAGACTTTCAAGGTCATTGACAATTAAATGAGGCATGTCGCTTTTGTGCACACTTACCTAGGTGTCTGATGTTTTTGTTGTGCTTTCTCTAGTCTTGTACCTGAGAAATACACTAGTGAAGTAAGGATCTTTGGTTGAGCTCACCTTAACATTTCTGATGCATGTGCTTTGTGGTAAATTTATCTTTTTTAAGAGTGGTGCTTGTTTCATTTTTTTTTTTTTTTTTTTTTTTTGTGTGTGTTTCTAGTTTTGAGTGCATCTGTTATATATTATGAGAAAGGATGTTCTTTGTAATTGATCTCATGTATGTTCAGTGATTTTAATTATCTGTATGTGTTTTGCAGTTTGCATGTGTGTGTATGGGTACTTTGCTTGCATGTGCGTATGCACGCATTGGAGCTGTTTTGCATGCTTAGCTCTTGCTACTTTTTTTTTTTCAAAAAAAAAAAGACAAAAAGAAAAAAAAGAAACGAAGCTGTTTTGCATACTGTTTTCAGCTGTATATAAGACGGTATATATACAAGCATATATTCTATGAATGTTATTTTTGTGTACGAATTGCAGTTGCTCAAGTCGGGAATATTTACTTGTTTCCTTCTTTTGAATAATTTGAGCATTTAATATACCAAACTCTTGCATTGCTGAAATATCTATATGTTAAAAAGGAAAAAAAATATAAGATTACATTTGTAAATGATAACTTAAAGAGTAACTAAAACATCTGAATATTTTACTCATTATACACTAAAACAGTAAAATTCATTATACTTAATCTGAATTTTGAATTAATGATACTTTTACAAGTACCGGCTATTCTCCAGGAGATATCCAGGTTAAGTGGGACTAGAGGACTAAATAAAAGAACCCCTACATCATCTTCTATCAGCGTTTTTTAAACCATACAGGCACCCCTATATATGGGCCAGGTGGCCAAGGCATTTTCCGATATTTTGTCACACAATATTGGATACTACCGTTTTTGTCACTGTTCCAGTTCTCAGTATTACCGGAATTTTTCGATATCCGGTACGGTATTAAAAACACTGTCCTACATTATTTGTGCAATCTATCATATACAATTCTACGACACATTTATATGCACAAACAACTTTTCTTTAATAGTATAAACGTACTCTGGCAATTATATAGCAGACAACGCAACTTAATTAGGAGGAGCTGACCTGAAACAGAGAATAATTTAAATATTTATATAACTTTCATAATGTGGAACTTGGAATACAACTTTAGTATATTGCATTTTTTTTTGGCAACTTTACCTACTTTGCACGGATTGTACTACTTTTGTTATGCAAACATTTGGAGTGTAGATTTTTCTATTTTTTAAATTAACAAAAATATTCCCAGTGATGCTGGATTGACACTTGGGTAATTGTTATCAAGGCTCATATGTAGGATTCCATGAACTAGTGGGGGATTTGATGATTTAAAGCAAACCAAGGGTCAAATTCACCCTCCCTCATTTCTGCATCATATTAAAATGTTGTATGGTGTCTAGTGTGCAACGAATATCTCAGCCATCCACTCTGCATTAAGTCGTGCACATTAGAGTTAAAAGTCTGTGACAGAACAGAGAAGTTAACGCAGCGTCTTTGCTCCTTGTTTAATATATTATTAGTTCTGGTTCCCTTTTATGTTGGTTGTTTTATTACTCGTTCTTCGGTACCCAAAGAAAAAAAGATCCAAGTATCTCCGGAAAAAAAAGGAAGCCCGCTGTTAAATAAAGGAAAGGCCTTACTGCCTCATAACGGCCCAATAAAAAAATCCAGTTTGGAAAGAAAAATAAAAATGTAACTATGTAAGCCTAAGTCTTATTTGTTGGAGATTTGGGTGTGGGCCGAGGGCTTTATTATTTATTTATTTATTTTATTATTATGATTATTATTAATTAATTAATTAATCTATTATTATTATTATTATTATTATTATTATTATTATTATTATTATTATTATAATATTTTTTGGGGTTGGGGGGAGAGGGTGTACATCGTAAGTTCATGTACATTTGCTATCGTACACTGAAACCTCTGTTTGATTTAGTGTTAAATAAAATATTACGAATGTGGGCAATTTTCAACAATGTTATAAAGTTCGTTATTAACCAATGTACATGAATGAGATATAATTCTTCTCAGATCAAATCGAATGTGGTTCTTCAAGTAAAACTTAAATCAATTATTGGTTAAAATATATGCCCTTCGAGGCATCGAGCCACCTCAAAATCATATAACATATATAACCATTCCCATATAGACCGAAGCTTAATGTATTTAAATTTCTAGAAATAACTTAAATCATATAACATATATAACCATTCTCATAGACCGAAGCTTAATGTATTTAAATTTCTAGAAATAACTTATAATACAAACCCAACTTATTCGGACGTGATCACTAATTAACTAAAAAATAATAAGAAAGATGAGACAAAAAAATCTGACAGAAGGAAAACAACAAAACGTTGATTCACACCCGTAGATTAAAAATTATTTACCCAAGAAAAGAGAACCTAATCCTCGAAAAATAAGAAAAAAAAAACAAAAGTAAAAAACCTCACCTAACACGCCAAATAAATCAAAATTTATGACTCGAAAATCTTACTCTTTACTAATTCAATAAAAATAGAAAAGCTGATCACACCCATACAGACGGAAACACCCAAGAAAAAGAACAGAACCTCACTTAACGCGCCAAAGATCACACACTGTTACCTTTTTAATTAAATATTGCCCCTTTACCCCAGAAGCTAGCCCCCTTATAGTTTCACCTACTATATTTCTTTTACCCTTCTCAAGCTCCATATAAATCTCCTTCCAGTACCATCCCCTTTGGTGTTCCCTTGTTCTTCTCTTTCTCTCTATCGAACTTACACCAATACATATATTCCCTCTATCTCTCTCTCTCTAGAAATGTCAGGAGTGTGGGTATTCAAAAACGGTGTTGTCCGTCTGGAGAACCCGGCATCCAGTGACAGCCGAAAGGCGTTAGTATATATTCCAAACAACGAAGTGATAACTTCATACAGCTCGCTGGAGAGGAAGCTGCTAAGCCTCGGATGGGAGCGTTACTATGAGGACCCTGACCAGCTGCAGTTCCACAAGCGGTCCTCCGTTAACCTCATCTCCATACCAAAAGACTTTTCCTCCTTCAAGTCTATACACATGTTCGATATCGTGAACAAGAACCGTGAGGCGTTCAAGGTGATTGATGCTTGATAATTAGCTCTGGTGCGCACTTAGCAGGTGTCTGAGAGTTTGTTCTAGTAATTTTATCTGGGTTTTGCTCCTGAGAAGTACACTGGTGGACTCAAGACATTTGGATGATCTCGCCTCAACGTTTCTGATGGATGTACGTGGTTTGTGATTTATTTATATTTTCAAAGAGTGGGGCTTGTTTCTCGTTTTTAATTTTTGGGTGTTTATTGTTTAGTCTTGAGTGCATCTGTTATTTTAGGATGTCATTTGTAATGGATCTCATGCATGTTTTGTGATATAAATTTACTGTGTTTGCAGTTTATGTGTGTGTTGTGGGGGGAATATTTGCTTGTTTACTCTTTTGTTAATAAATTGAATCTTTAAGTATTCCAAAATAACAAGACACGAGCGTGCTGGTACGACACGTATGCGTGTTGACACGACATGGCATGTTTATGGAATTAGCATGACACGCGTGTGTCGACGTGTCGTGTTGGAGATGTCCAAACATTGACATGTTTTAACACAACACAGCACGCAACACGCGTTGACACGACAAAAATTAATATTATTTAAATTTTATTAAATTGTATTGAGTTAATATTATATAAATTTAATAACTCTTATTCATAATATATTTTATTCCATCAATAATTTTCATTTTAATATATGAAGTTAAAATAAATTTCAACAATTTAATTACTATATTTTCTATTTTAAAAAATAATTTAAGTACTTTTTAATGAATTTAAGAAAATAAAACAAATTGTAATATGGCTTAACACGTTGTGTCAGACACGTTGTGTCATAATGCGTGTCATGTTAATCAATCCCTTCACTTAACACGACACAACACGACACGTTAAAAATATAAACTCGTGTCAATACGACACGGCACGAGTTCTAACACGCGCAGGTTTGACACGATACGACACGAAACGTTTGCAATTCACTGTATAACAAACTTCTTACATTGTTGAATCACATGTTTTCTCTATTAAAAAATAATAATAAAACAGACGGGAATAGTTGTACAACATATAGCATAAGCTGGCAGTCACTGATGCATGAGTTACAATATACAATGCGGACGATAATAATGGGAAAGAAAGAGAGACTATCTTACGGTATGTGTTTCCTATAATTAATTATAATCACCATTCTATACATAGAACTCAAACAACAATCTTAGAGGACTACATAACGCAAAGTTCAATTGCTAATTACATTCCAATACACTGGTCTCTTTCCTTAGTCATCTAATAACTATTACAGAAATATTTAAAAGAATTTCTAAATTATACAAACTGTTTCATCAGCTTTTTTCAAATACGTGGTTTCGTAACTTCCATTTGTTTGGCAGATTAAATTAAACAAGTACCATCAGCTCTTCCATTTGTTTCTTGTCTATATTTGTTCATTTTGTTCTATTATATATTTGTTCACTTTGTTTTATTATTTGTAATTTTGAAGGAAATCAAATTGTAACGAGGGATCAGAGTTGAGAGGAGAGTGGAGGTGAGAGAAAGCAGGTAGAGATGAGGAAAGAAGGGTGGAGATAGAGGGACGTGAGGAAGGAGGCAGAGACGAAGAGCACGCCAAAGGCACAGGAGAGTAGGCGAAGGGGAGGGGATGGAAAGAGAGCATTCCATTTTTTATAAAAGAAAATTATTAAATTTTTCTATTTTTAGAATGGAATGATGCATATGAGAAAAATGAATTGCACTTGTCAGTGCAGTTATTTTATAGAAATTACTATCTACCATCTCTCCACACGTCATCCCGTGTCATCGCGTTTGTATTTGTTCAGTTATTTATTTCTATGTTCAATTTGTTACTGTTTGTTCACATTATTCAATTATGAGTTAAATTTTATTTTTGTATTGTTGTTCAGAATTTTATATCATTTTCAACTTATTTTTATTGAAATTATTTATTTTTATGTGTTCATTTTGATTATTTAAATATTCACTTTGTTCAAGAGATAGCAAAACTTTATATTACAGTTAACATTTATGTTATTTAATTATTCCTCCCTTCAGTACCAAAGAAAAAAGATCCAAGTATCTCGGGGAAAAAAAAAGGAAAGCCCGCTGTTAAATAAATGAAAGGCCTTATTGTATCAAACCGGCCCAATTAAAAAATCTAGTTTGGAAAGAAAAGTGAAAGCCTATTCCTTATTTTGTTGGAGATTGCGAAGCTTAATGTATTTAAATTTCTAGTTATAACTTATAATACATACCCAACTTATTCGGACGTGATATTAACTAAGAACAAAAAGAAGAAAGCTGAGACAAAAATATCTGACAGAAAGAAAAAACAAAACGTTGATCACACCCGTAGATTAAAAATTATTTAACCAAAAGAAGAGAACCTAATCCTCAAAAAAGTAAGAAAAAGTAAAGTAAAGAACCACACCTAATGCGCCAAATTAATCAAAATTAATGACGACACGAATATCTTCTTTTTCGAAAATAAGAATAAAAGATTGATCTCACCCATACATACAGAAAACACCCAAGTAAAATAACAGAACCTGACTGAGCGCGCCACCGAACATCATAATTAATTACTTCTTTGTACATGCCTCTTACCCTTTCACCTATCGCATTTGATTTACCCTTTCTCAAACTCCATATATACCCCATTCCAGTTTCCACCGATGCACATCCTTATCTTGTTCTTCTCTCTATTTATCGAACTTAAACCCATTAAATATACATTCCCGTATCACTCTCTTTCTCTCTCTAGAAATGTCAGGAGTGTGGGTATTCAAAAACGGTGTTGTCCGTCTGGTGGAGAACCCGGGATCCGATTACACCACATCGTTCAGCGTTGACGGAAAGGTGTTGTTTTTCATTCCAACCAAAGCAGTGATAGCTTCGTACGATATGCTGGAGATGAAGCTGGTGAGCCTCGGGTGGGAGCGGCAGTATAACGACACTGACCTACTACAGTTCAAGAAGCAGTCCTCCACTGACCTCATCTCCATACCAAAAGACTTCTCCTCGCTTACGTCTGTGCACTTTTACGATATCATGATCAAGAACCGTGAGGCGTTCAGGGTCGTTGACGTTAAAAAACAAGATAATTAGCTTTGGTGCGCACTTAGCCAGGTGTTTGAGAGTTCGTTCTAGTGCTTCTATCTGGGTTTTGCTCAGAAATACACTGGACTCTTAAGAAATTTGGATGAGCTCGCCTGAACGTTTCTGATGTGCGGTTTTTGGTGAATTTATATATTTTTAAGAGTGGGGCTTGATTCTTTTTTCTTTTTTAGTATTTCCTTATTTTCTTTGTGTAGGAATTATGGAGATGTTTGTGGACCACAGGTTTTTGTCTGTGGACCACAGAGATTAATGGGCTGTCAGGATTCTATTGGATTAAGCCCAGACAATTGCACCTTTTACTAAAGGTGCAATTGTCTGGGCTTAATCCAATAGAATCCTGACAGCCCATTAATCTCTGTGGTCCACAGACAAAAACCTGTGGTCCACAAACATCTCCATAATTCCTACAATCTCCCTCTTGGAGATGTCACTTACAGTCAAAGTATTCATACGGCAAAATGGACCGTGCGACCAGTGATACCTGCAAACCTGTATCCTAGAGGAAGCCGGTTAAGACTATCTAGGACATTTAACAAACTGTTAATTAAAGCAGTATCTCATACCCTAGGTCAATTAGATATACACCTGACTAAGCATTTCACACTCCCTCTTGGACAATGCTTAGTCCACATTACTCACATGTATTCCCAATCAATGTCCCAAATGACATAATTGGCCGCGGCGAATCACAAGTAAGTCAAATGGTGTAATCACAATTACCTTCCTTTTGTACTCATGTCACTCGATTAGAAACTGATTGCTTTCTGACAAATGTCCCGACAGACGGTATTAATGCTTCGCCATTGGTAACATAAGGAAGTAGCATACATCAGCTCCCTTTCTCATGACATAGTCAAGAGTGATAAGGGTACGTAGTTGTGGGTCTCACACAACGAGAAGACAGGGATGACCATCTAAGTCACTTAACTCATTTCCCACGTGTCGCTAAGCACATGCAGTATGAAATACATGCTACAGTGTTTTTCTACCAAAAGTAGATGCATGTCACATTAATACAAACACTGTACAAGTCTAAGTTCAGTTACAAACTATGCATCTATGGTCTAGATTACATTCATTGTAACTAACCCTGAGTGCCTTCGCAACTACACTCCCGGAGTGTCTTGCAAGGCCACTCACCTCGGCTAATAATAGGCTACATGAATTGTGGGGAAACAATTAATGCCGACCACCACATCGTGGTCTCATCTTAGTCCTTGACTAAGGCGACATCAAGCTCTATTTGCCCCAAATGGCATCTTAGTCCCAGACTAAGCATAATTAGCTTGATAAGTCTTATCTCTGCCCGCCCCAGACGTCAGAGACGATTGCTCGTGTGAGAGAGCCAATCTCAGCCTATTGACATGCTACCATAAGTACCAGCCTCAACTCGAACAACAGTAAAATACAATTTTACTATATCCATCTTTCATGTTCGAGTTAACCAAAGAGTATCACTCTCAAGTACAATCACAACCTATGCACACTAGGTATGTACTTGATCCACGATCAACTCTAACTGTGTTATCATAAATTCATGTCTCTAATTTCATATCTGAATATGTTTGGTTCTTCTCATAATCCATAGTATGCTTCAATAGCCATACAATTACAATGAGTTGTTCTCGACTCCCTCTATGTCATAACAATCTCCAATTGTATATAGAATTATACTCAACCAAACTCCTTGTAGCCATGATATCCAATCATGCTATATGCTCCACTCTCACATGAGTGGGCCGGTACTACTAAACATGCTGAATTCTCATATCCAAAATGAGAATGACTCTACATTTACTCCAACTCTACAACGAGTGAGTAAAATCTGTATTTCTTGCTACATCAAGAAATAGTATTATCAAGCAATTTACATCTCAAATGTAAACTTGGGTTTATCAAGATTTCCTCTCAATAGGCAAACCAAACACAAGTATATTGCCTTGATAAGATAGCATGTATGTACCATTCAGATATCTCAAGTCCCTCGGACTTTTTTCAAATAAGTATAGAATTGGCTTACATCTGTCATAGGGTACTGTTGTGGTCCACAACCATCTTGCTGCGATCCACAACTACCTTGTTGTGGTCCACAGTATACTCATGTTACAATCTGCAATCATACTGAAAGATGCTGTCATCCACAGAAACTTACTGTGGTCTGCAACACAATCATGTTGCGATCTATAACATGCTGAAAAATGTTCGCAAAATACTCAAATATATTACAACACATTTTTCATAATATCTGCACTACATCCTGGATATTCTGTCACAATAGACTACATCCATCTACAGACCATAACAGATCGATGTTACTTACAAAGAACTGTTATTCCTATGGTCCATAGCAGATCATTGCCACTCGCAACAATCTGGAATTTCCAGTAGCACTTCATGAACCCTCTTACATAACAGATCTTATGGACTTAGAACATGTATCAAGACTCACACTTATGTTCTTCACACGTGTCATTTGGATTGCGTACCATGCAACCAAATATCATACAGATATGTCCTAGTCTCTCGTATAATAACAAGAAACATGCCGGAACAATCTCTCAAGTGTTGACACAAAAACATATTTAAGGCTTAACAACTACATTAGACAAAGAGTCACATAGACTTATTCTATTCAGCAAATAGTGTACCATATAATTAGCAACATATTCTTAGACAGTTTAACATTCATGCTCAAAAAAATCTCCAAATTCTATTGACATGATTTAATTTTAGACTTACTGAATCGGCTAAGTTTGCATACACTGCATACTTTACCATAATTCCGCCACAAACTAGGCAGAAGATTCAACATCACATTGTCTAAAATCTGTTAATACTTCATAAAGAATAGTTCTAATCTATATTGGTCGATATTGCTCAAATAAGACTATTTTATAAGACTCTCTCTATTCTAATATATAGCCTATCACAACCGAGTCTTATACTTTCAATAAATCAATTTTAAAAGTCCATATCTCATTGTTTCTTCATTTACTTATAAGACATAGAGAGACCATATACTCCAAGATTTGTTCTTCTCCTTGAGGATCAAACACCATTAGAGAGAGAGATCTTCTCATCTAGTCGGATTAAGGATTCCGATGTTGAGAAGAAGTCGAGTCTGGCACTTGTACTGTGAATAGTGTGAGATTGTTGTCAATCTCCACTGGCGATAGTAGAAGACGGGGCTATGGCACAGCGAGAGCAAGCGGCGATGGCTTGGTGCGGAGGAAACCCAAATAAAGAGGAGATCCTAACACGTTTCCGCATTCGGTATGATTTATCGATTTTCTTACATTGGTATCAGAGCCTTGTGTATATATAGAGCCACATGCATCTATTCATCAAGAGATGCAAATAGAGGCTGTCAGTCTGTGGTCCACAACAGAATCTCTGCGGTCCACAACAGATTCTCTGTGGTCCACAGAAACGTCTCCACACTCCAAATTCCAACAATCTCCCTCTTGGAGACGTTGATCAACATACAGTCAAGTCTTCATACTGGCAAATGGACCGTGCGACTAGCGATACCTGCAAACCTGTATCCTAGAGGAAGCCGGTTAAAGCTATCTAGGACATTTAACAAACTGTTAATTAAAGCAGTATCTCATACCCTAGGTCAATTAGATATACACCTGACTAAGCATTTCACACTCCCTCTTGGACAATGCTTAGTCCACATTACTCACATGTATTCCCAATCAATGTCCCAAATGACATAATTGGCCGCGGCGAATCACAAGTAAGTCAAATGGTGTAATCACAATTACCTTCCTTTTGCACTCATGTCACTCGATTAGAAACTGATTGCTTTCTGACAAATGTCCCGACAGACGGTATCAATGCTTCGCCATTGGTAACATAAGGAAGTAGCATACATCAGCTCCCTTTCTCATGACATAGTCAAGAGTGATAAGGGTACGTAGTTGTGGGTCTCACACAACGAGAAGGCAGGGATGACCATCTAAGTCACTTAACTCATTTCCCACGTGTCGCTAAGCACATGCAGTATGAAACGCATGCTACAGTGTTATTCTGCCATGAGCAGAGGCATGTCAAACAATTTAAAAACACTGTACGAGTCTAGGTCTAGTCACAAACTATGCATCTATGGTCTAGATCGCATTCATTATAACTAACCCTGAGTGCCTTCGCAACTACACTCCCGGAGTGTCTTGCAAGGCCACTCACCTCGGCTAATAATAGGCTACATGAATTGTGGGGAACAATTCATGTCGACCACCACATCGTGATCTCATCTTAGTCCTTGACTAAGGCGACATCAAGCTCTATTTGCCCCAAATGGCATCTTAGTCCCAGACTAAGTATAAATAGCTTGATAAGTCTTATCTCTGCCCGCCCCAGGCATCAGAGACGATTGCTCGTGTGAGAGAGCCAATCTCAGCCTATTGACATACTACCATAAGTACCATCCTCAACTCGAACAACAGTAAAATACAATTTTACTATATCTATCTTTCATGTTCAAGTTAACTAAAGAGTATCACTCTCAAGTACAATCACAACCTATGCACACTAGGTATGTACTTGATCCACGATCAACTCTAACTGTGTTATCATAAATTCATGTCTCTAATTTCATATCTGAATATGTTTGGTTCTTCTCATAATCCATAGTATGCTTCAATAGCCATACAATTACAATGAGTTGTTATCGACTCCCTCTATGTCATAACAATCTCCAATTGTATATAGGATTATACTCAACCAAACTCCTTCTAGCCATGATATCTAATCATGCTACATGCTTCACTCTCACATGAGTGAGCTAGTACATCAAGTCATGCTCCATTCTCATATCCAAAATGAGAATGACTCTACATTTACTCCAACTCCACAACGAGTGAGTAAAATCTGTATTTCTTGCTACATCAAGAAATAGTATTATCAAGCAATTTACATCTCAAATGTAAACTTGGGTTTATCAAGATTTTCTCTCAATAGGCAAACCAAACACAAGTATATTGTCTTGATAAGATAGCATGTATGTACCATTCAGATATCTCAAGTCCCTCGGACTTTTCTCAAATAAGTATAGAATTGGCTTACATCTGTCATAGGGTACTGTTGTGGTCCACAACCATCTTGCTGCGATCCACAACTAACTCTTTGTGGTCCACAACTACCTTGTTGTGGTCCACAGTATACTCATGTTACAATCTGCAATCATAGTGGAAGATGTTGTCATCCACAGAAACTTACTGCGGTCTGCAACACAATCATGTTGCGATCTATAACATGCTGAAAAATGTCCGTAAAATACTCAAATATATCACAGCACATTAATCATTTTATATGCGCTACATCATGGATGTTCTGTCACAATAGACTACATCCATCTACAGACCATAACAGATCGATGTTACTAACAAAGAACTGTTATTCCTATGGTCCATAGCAGATCATCGCCACTCGCAACAATCTGGAATTTCCAGTAGCACTTCATGAACCCTCTTACATAACAGATCTTATGGACTTAGAACATGTATCAAGACTCACACTTATGTTCTTCACACGTGTCATTTGGATTGCGTACCATGCAACCAAATATCATACAGATATGTTCTAGTCTCTCGTATAACAACAAGAAACATGCCGGAACAATCTCTCAAGTGTTGACACAAAAACATATTTAAGGCTTAACAACTACATTAGACAAAGAGTCACATAGACTTATTCTATCCAGTAAATAGTGTACCATATAATTAGCAACATATTCTTAGACAGTTTAACATTCATGCTCAAAAGAATCTCCAAATTCTATTGACATGATTTAATTTTAGACTTATTGAATCGGCTAAGTTGTATCCACTGCACACTTTACCATAATTCCGCCACCAACTAGGCAGAAGATTCAACATCACATTGTCTAAAATCTGTTAATACTCTATAAAGAATAGTTCTAATCTATACTGGTCAATATTGCTAAAATAAGACTATTTTACAAGACTCCCTCTATTCTAATATATAGCCTATCACAACTAAGTCTTATACTTTCAACTGATTACTATGCATAGCATTAAATCAATTTTAAAAGTCCATATCTCATTGTTTCTTCATTTACTTATCTCATTTTGCATCTAGCAAATAAGTTTGAGTTACTTCTCTAGCTTGTTGAACCTGTTCTTATTCTATGTTACATGTCCTATGAGGTTGAGGAATACCATTTTATTCCCCTCCTGTTTCTCAATACTCAGACAAGTACATGTCAAACACAAGAACGATTCCAAACAACTCTAAGTTACTCAAATAAAATAACTCCCTCTCAACAGGAAATTAATTTAGTATTGTGATCTAATCATATGGCATTTCTACTATTTCTTCTCCAATAAAGTTCCTCGAACATTATGAGAAGGTGCAATCCAAATGCAACTGAACTTATGACTACTTAAACATCCACACTTGGATCTATAATAGTCTATAATTCACAAAATAGTAGAACTTAGAGATTAGAGGCGCAAGGCTTAGAACAAAGACCACATCTATATTGTTCTAACCATATCTTACAAGTTCCAATTCATCACAATTTGCTGTAGTCCGCAGCCAATATGCCGCAGTCCACAATAACTCTATGTTGCAATCCTCAACAAGACTTGCAATGTCTCCACAATCACATAATCAACTACGTGATTTATCATAAAGATTTCATTATAAATTGACTTCACCCATATTCAAAAAAAATATTGATCCACAATCAATTTTTTTTCTCGAATTATGGCTGCCATTTATAATGAGACTATTTCCGATATAGTCTTAATGTGATGAATTATAAGGCACCAAGTTCAACCCTCATATTGGAATACAACATCCAAATATATCTCTAAAACTTGAACAATATATCCACAAAACTTTCAAGTAATCAACTTTAGCTAACTATATTCACAAGTTGACAAATAAGCTTGGCACAAGTCCTCGGATGCCAACTTATGTCAATGTCCAACTCTAATAGTCTAGCATGCCATAACAATCACAAACTAAGAGACTAAGTAACATGCAAGAAAAATAACCATATAGCAATTCAATTTAGCAATCCATCACCAAAGAATTAATGACAAGTACTAGATTTTATCAATTAAAGAAACACAAAATATCATGGAGCGATCAATTCTATTACGGTTCTCAGCCGAATGCTGTGGGTCGTAACATAATCATGTGCAAGTCCCTAAGACTGCACATTTCACTTGACATCCTCCATCCAGATAATCTGTTTCTTATGAAATTGACAATAATCATAGATATAATCTGATTTCTTAAGCAAATGTGATGTTTCTTAATCAAAACCAAAAACACATACACACATATGCAAAATCAGATTTCTAGTACTTTCAATATGCTTAGAATCAGATATCATTTCATACATTTGAGTCAACACTACAATCTCTTCAATATATACTAATGCTTGACAATAATCATGAATTCCAACATAACAAGCAACATTCGTTTAAAAACGAATTATCCCAAAACAGTGAATTTCACAAAGAAACCATTTCTCACATAGAAAGTGAGAAATATTCACTTGTTGCTTATTAGTTCATACATGACATACTTCATGCAACTCCAAATCATTTTGACATGGTTATAAGATGCCACCCTACTGTGCTTCTTGAACCCATAAAATAGATTGAGTTTGCATAAGTTTATTGTCAATTAGTTTTACTGAACTTTGAGATATACCTCATGGTATTAGTGTTACCGAAACTCAAATTATAACAAGAATAATCTAACTCATACCATTCAGCAACACAATGCTAACAGTATAGTACTTCTTTTCTAAGCATGTCAACTAATTCACCAAGAATTCTAAATATGAATTATTACGGTCACAAGTACATCCTAATGCTCTATAAGACATTGAGATATTGTAATTTCACACATCACACATATCCATCAATTTCTATTTCAATAGAGATCAGCGATGACTTATAAAACAAGCCAAATCCAATTAACAATAGAGACACACACAGTATGGGTTGGTACTCCCACTAATTTTGTCATCCAATCTAGAATTAATCTGAAATCAATACTATCTTTGCAGCAAGTGAGAAAGAACCTAGGGAAACAAACATCGCTCGCAAACAAAGAAATATTGATTTCAATTAATTCAATTGATGCAAAATATCCAGAATATGGATGAGACAAACTCTTGTCCACCAATCCAAATTCACCCAACATGTACACTCACATGTAATTGGCAAGATGGTACCTACTTGCACCATCAAACCGATAACAACACCACATGTGCTATCATTTACACAATTTGGCAAACCAATTACCAAACTATCAAATATTATCGTCAAGATAACCTCTATAACCATTGGTTATGCAAACGGTCAAGTGTTACTAATTCTGGCCGAATTCTATCTTTAATTGTGACTTTATTGTCTGTCTGCGTGGCATTATGCGGTCCGCAAAACCTTGTCTGCGGTCCATAACCCACTATCATGGTCTGCAACCAAATGTTGCATTCCATAGGCACAGAGAACTCAAGCTCTGTTTCCCACACAAAACTGATGCGGTCCACAACCCACACGTTGTGGTTCACACCCAGTCTATCACGTTGGGAATTTGATTTTGGCAATTAAACAAACCTCAAAATCAATCAGACCATACAAGTATTCATCTCTACCAAATACCACCACAGCATATGGTATATTTTGCAACTTTCTCATTCACACGTTGAAGAGAAATCACAACTCGAAACTAATCTACACAGTCTCTAGGGTTCTATATTGCAAATAGTCACAAAACAAAGCATAAGAACTCTCTAAACCAGAACTAATGGTTAATTGGGGCTTACTGGTACTACCTATAGCATTTGGTTGAGGTTACTAACCATAACAAGTCAGTATGTGTCTTTATTTCGTGAAAAACTACATTTCAGACCTTTTCTGCGGTCCACAGAAGAATCTCTGCGGTCCACAGACTATACTGCGGACTGCATCTATCAATTAATGTTGCATCAATGGAACAAACCTCACTCGATACTGTGTGAGTAAATAAGAGTTTGTTATAACTATAACATTTATAAATTAAAACCATTTATAAATTAAATGTTATTTATAACATTTAATATTAACAGTATAGTTTTTTTAAAGAAACGGATATGTTATAGTTATTTTCATAATATTAACAGTAGTAATAAGAGTTTGTTTGTCTTATTACTACAGTAGTAATAAGAGTTTGTTTGTCTTATTACTACCACAGACTATAAATGGTTTTATAATTTATAATTGATAAGTAACATTTGGAATTTCTGTAATATACATTGCCAAATAACATTGTATATAAACCCAAATGTTCTTATCAACAGATATTTTCTGTTGGAATTTGGAGAATGGAGACGTTTCTGTGGACCACAGAGAATCTGTTGTGGACAGCAGAGATTCTGTCGTGGACCACAGACTAACAGCCTCTATTTGCATCTCTTGATGAATAGATGCATGTGGCTCTATATATACACTAGTCTCTGATCTTTTAAAAAAAAAAATTCAGTAGAACTCATAAGAGAGACAGAAGTGTAAGACATAGAGAGACCATATACTCCAAGATTTGTTCTTCTCCTTGAGGATCAAACACCATTAGAGAGAGAGATCTTCTCATCTAGTCGGATTAAGGATTCCGATGTTGAGAAGAAGTCGAGTCTGGCACTTGTACTGTGAATAGTGTGAGATTGTTGTCAATCTCCACTGGCGATAGTAGAAGACGGGGCTATGGCGCAGCGAGAGCAAACGGCGATGGCTTGGTGCGGAGGAAACCCAAATAAAGAGGAGATCCTAACACGTTTCCGCATTCGGTATGATTTATCGATTTTCTTACATTGGTATCAGAGCCCTATTCCTCTTCTTTTCGGTTTTAATGCACCATTAAAGCCTTGAGATTAGTATCTGGTTGTTTTCTCTGTGATTTGTGTGCTTTATCTCGTGGTTTTTGTGAAGAAACTCCATGAAAACTCGAATCTGGTTCAGTCCAGAAATTGCCTGTGAGATAGTCTGACTTGACGAGGGTATAACTTGAGATCTGTTACTCCATTTCGAGTGAGGTTTGTTCCACTGGAAAGTGCTTCGAGTCTACTTTCCGGAATGTCCAAGAACTCGAAAAACGGATAAGTGTGCAGAAAGTTATCGCCATTTTACCGAAATGATGCGAGTCAGAATTCTCGTCATTGTATTGTCTGTGGACCGCAGAGACGCTTCTGTGGACCACGACAGAACAGGTGTTCACAGGATAGATTGTCTGTGGACCGTAGAAGTTTTTCTGTGGACCACGACAGAACATGTGAATTTCGGACATATTGTCTGTGGACCGCAGAGGTTCTTCTGTGGTCCACGACAGAACATGTGTATTTCGGACAAGATTGTCTGGGGTCCAAAGAGGCAGTCCGCAGTATAGTCTATGGACCGCAGAGATTCTTCTGTGGACCGCAGAAAAGGTCTGAAATGTAATTTTTCACGAAATAAAGACACATACTGACTTGTTATGGTTAGTAACCTCAACCAAATGCTATAGGTAATACCAGTAAGCCCCAATTAACCATTAGTTCTGGTTTAGAGAGTTCTTATGCTTTGTTTTGTGACTATTTGCAATATAGAACCCTAGATACTATGTAGATTAGTTTCGGGTTGTGATTTCTCTTCAACGTGTGAATGGAAAAGTTGCAAAATATACCATATGCCGTGGTGGTATTTGGTAGAAATAAATACTTGTATGGTTTGATTGATTTTGAGGTTTGTCAAATTGCCAAAATCAAATTCCCAACGTGATAGACTAGTTGTGAACCATAACATGTTGGTTGTGGATCGCATCAGTTTTGTGTGGGAAACAGAGCTTGAGTTCTCTGTGCCTATGGAATGCAACATTTGGTTGTAGACCAAGATAGTGGTTTGTGGATCACAAACAAGGTCTTGTGGACCACATAATGCTATACAGACATACAATAAAGTCACAATTAAAGATAGAATTCGGCCAGAATTAGTAACACTTGACCGTTTGCATAACCAATGGTTATAGAGGTTATCTTGACGATAATCTCCGATAGTTTGGTAATTGGTTTGCCAAATTGTGAATATGATAACACATGTGGTGTTGTCATCGGTTTGATGGTGCAAATAGGTACCGTCTTGCCAATTACATGTGAGTGTACATGTTGGGTGAATTTGGATTAGTAGACAAGAGTTTGTCTCATCCATATTCTGGAAATTTTGCATCAATTGAATTAATTGAAATCAATATTTCTTTGTTTGTAAGCGATGTTTGTTTCCCTAGGTTCTTTCTCACTTGCTGCAAAGATAGTATTGATTTCAGATTAATTCTAGATTGGATGGCAAAATAAGTGGTAGTACCAACTCATACTGTGTGTGTCTCTATTGTTAATTGGATTTGGCTTGATTTATAAGTCATCACTGATCTCTATTGAAATAGAAATTGATGGATATATGTGATGTGTGAAATTACAATATCTCAATGTCTTATAGAGCATTAGGATGTACTTGTGACCGTAATAATTCAGATTTAGAATTCTTGGTGAATTAGTTGACATGCTTAGAAAAGAAATACTATACTGTTAGCATTGTGTTGCTGAATGGTATAAGTTAGATTATTCTTGTTATAATTTGAGTTTCGATAACACTAATACCATGAGGGTATATCTCAAAGTTCAGTAAAACTAATTGACAATAAACTTATGCAAACTCAATCAATTTTATGGGTTCAAGAAGCACCGTAGGGTGGCATCTTATAACCATGTCAAAATGATTTGGAGTTGCATGAAGTATGTCATGTATGAACTAATAAGCAACAAGTGAATATTTCTCACTTTCTATGTGAGAAATGATTTCTTTGTGAAATTCACTGTTTTGGAATAATTCGTTTTTTAAACGAATGTTGCTTGTTATATTGGAATTCATGATTATTGTCAAGCATTAGTATATACTGAAGAGATTGTAGCGTTGGCTCAAATGTATAAAAGATATCTGATTCTAAGCATATTGAAAGTACTAGAAATCTGATTTTACATATGTATGTATGTGTTCTTGCTTGTGGTTAAGAAACATAACATTTGCTTAAGAAATCAGATTATATCTATGATTATTGTCAATTTCATAAGAAACAAATTATCTAGATGGAGGATGTCAAGTGAAATGTGCAGTCTTAGGGACTGACACATGTTTCTGTTACGACCCAC
The DNA here is from genome assembly GCA_027725995.1 of Rhynchospora tenuis. Lineage (NCBI taxonomy): Eukaryota > Viridiplantae > Streptophyta > Magnoliopsida > Poales > Cyperaceae > Rhynchospora > Rhynchospora tenuis. The sequence goes on from CM050888.1 coordinate 54,927,562, forward strand.
AGCATTCGGCTGTGAACCGTAATAGAATTGATCGCTCCATGATATTTTGTGTTTCTTTAATTGATAAAATTTAGTACTTGTCATTAATTCTTTGGTGATGGATTGCTAAATTGAATTGATATATGGTTATTTTTCTTGCATGTTACTTAGTCTCTTAGTTTGTGATTGTTATGGCATGCTAGACTATTAGAGTTGGACATTGACATAAGTTGGCATCCGAGGACTTGTGCCAAACTTATTTGTCAACTTGTGAATATAGTTAGCTGAAGTTTATTACTTGAAAGTTTTGTGTATATACTGTTCAAGTTTTAAAGATATATTTGGATGTTGTATTCCAATATGAGGGCTGAACTTGGTGTCTTATGATTCATCACATTAAGACTATATCGGAAATAGTCTCATTATAAATGATATCCATAATTCGAGAAAAAAGTTGATTGTAGATCAATAATTTTCTGAATATGGGTGAAGTCAATTTATAATGAAGTCTCTATGATAAATCACGGATTTGATTCTGTGATTGTGGAGACATTGCAAGTCTTGTTGAGGATTGCAACATAGAATTATTGTGGACTGCAGCATATTGGCTGCGGACCGCAGCAAATTGTGATGAATTGGACCTTGTAAGATTTGGTTAGAACAATATAGATGTGGTCTTTGTTCTAAGCCTTGGCCTCTAATCTCTAAGTTCTACTATTTTGTGAACTATAGACTATTATAGATCCAAGTGTGGATGTTTAAGTAGTCATAAGTTCAGTTGCATTAGGAGTGCACCTTCTCATAATGTTCGAGGAACTTTATTGGAGAAGTAATAGTAGAAATGCCATATAATTATATCACAATACTAAATTAATTTCCTGTTGAGAGGGAGTTATTTTATTTGAGTAACTTAGAGTTGTTTGGAATCGTTCTTATGTTTGACATGTACTTGTCTGAGTATTGAGGAACAGGAGGGGAATAAAGTGGTATTCCTCAACCTCATAGGACATGTAACATAGAATAAGAACATGTTCAACAAGCTAGAGAAGTAACTCAAATTTATTTGCTAAATGCAAAATGAGATAAGTAAATGAAGAAACAATGAGATATGGACTTTTAAAATTGATTTAATGCTATGCATAGTAATCAGTTGAAAGTATAAGACTTAGTTGTGATAGGCTATATATTAGAATAGAGGGAGTCTTGTAAAATAGTCTTATTTTAGCAATATTGACCAGTATAGATTAGAATTATTCTTTATAGAGTATTAACAGATTTTAGACAATGTGATGTTGAATCTTCTGCCTAGTTGGTGGCGGAATTATGGTAAAGTGTGCAGTGGATGCAACTTAGCCGATTCAATAAGTCTAAAATTAAATCATGTCAATAGAATTTGGAGATTCTTTTGAGCATGAATGTTAAACTGTCTAAGAATATGTTGCTAATTATATGGTACACTATTTGCTGGATAAAATAAGTCTATGTGACTCTTTGTCTAATGTAGTTGTTAAGCCTTAAATATGTTTTTGTGTCAACACTTGAGAGATTGTTCCGGCATGTTTCTTGTTGTTACACGAGAGACTAGAACATATCTGTATGATATTTGGTTGCATGGTACGCAATCCAAATGACACGTGTGAAGAACATAAGTGTGAGTCTTGATACATGTTCTAAGTCCATAAGATCTGTTATGTAAGAGGGTTCATGAAGTGCTACTGGAAATTCCAGATTGTTGCGAGTGGCGATGATCTGCTATGGACCATAGGAATAACAGTTCTTTGTAAGTAACATCGATCTGTTATGGTCTGTAGATGGATGTAGTCTATTGTGACAGAATATCCAGGATGTAGTGCAGATATTATGAAAAATGTGTTGTAATATATTTGAGTATTTTACGAACATTTTTCAGCATGTTATAGATCGCAACATGATTGTGTTGCAGACCACAGTAAGTTTCTGTGGATGGCAGCATCTTTCAGTATGATTGCAGATTGTAACATGAGTATACTGTGGACCACAACAAGGTAGTTGTGGACCACAAAGAGTTAGTTGTGGATCGCAGCAAGATGGTTGTGGACCACAACAGTACCCTATGACAGATGTAAGCCAATTCTATACTTATTTGAGAAAAGTCCGAGGGACTTGAGATATCTGAATGGTACATACATGCTATCTTATCAAGGCAATATACTTGTGTTTGGTTTGCCTATTGAGAGGAAATCTTGATAAACCCAAGTTTACATTTGAGATGTAAATTGCTTGATAATACTATTTCTTGATGTAGCAAGAAATACAGATTGTACTCACTCGTTGTAGAGTTGGAGTAAATGTAGAGTCATTCTCATTTTGGATATGAGAATTCAGCATGTTTAGTAGTACCGGCCCACTCATGTGAGAGTGGAGCATATAGCATGATTGGATATCATGGCTACAAGGAGTTTGGTTGAGTATAATTCTATATACAATTGGAGATTGTTATGACATAGAGGGAGTCGATAACAACTCATTGTAATTGTATGACTATTGAAGCATACTATAGATTATGAGAAGAACCAAACATATTCAGATATGAAATTAGAGACATGAATTTATGATAACACAGTTAGAGTTGATCGTGGATCAAGTACATACCTAGTGTGCATAGGTTGTGATTGTACTTGAGAGTGATACTCTTTGGTTAACTTGAACATGAAAGATGGATATAGTAAAATTGTATTTTACTATTGTTCGAGTTGAGGCTGGTATTTATGGTAGCATGTCAATAGGCTGAGATTGGCTCTCTCACACGAGCAATCGTCTCTGACGTCTGGGGCGGGCAGAAATAAGACTTATCAAGCTAATTATGCTTAGTCTGGGACTAAGATGCCATTTGGGGCAAATAGAGCTTGATGTCGCCTTAGTCAAGGACTAAGATGAGACCACGATGTGGTGGTCGGCATGAATTGTTTCCCCACAATTCATGTAGCCTATTATTAGCCGAGGTGAGTGGCCTTGCAAGACACTCCGGGAGTGTAGTTGCGAAGGCACTCAGGGTTAGTTACAATGAATGCGATCTAGACCATAGATACATAGTTTGTGACTAGAGCTAGACTCGTACAGTGTTTTTAAATTGTTTGACATGCGTCTGCTCATGGCAGAATAACACTGTAGCATGCGTTTCATACTGCATGTGCTTAGCGACACGTGGGAAATGAGTTAAGTGACTTAGATGGTCATCCCTGCCTCCTCGTTGTGTGAGACCCACAACTACGTACCCTTATCACTCTTGACTATGTTATGAGAAAGGGAACTGATGTATGCTACTTCCTTATGTTACCAATGGCGAAGCATTGATACCGTCTGTCGGGACATTTGTCAGAAAGCAATCAGTTTCTAATCGAGTGATATGAGTGCAAAAGGAAGGTAATTGTGATTATACCATTTGACTTACTTGTGATTCGCCGCGGCCAATTATGTCATTTGGGACATTGATTGGGAATACATGTGAGTAATGTGGACTAAGCATTGTCCAAGAGGGAGTGTGAAATGCTTAGTCAGGTGTATATCTAATTGACCTAGGGTATGAGATACTGCTTTAATTAACAAGTTGTTAAATGTCCTAGATAGCTTTAACCGGCTTCCTCTAGGATACAGGTTTGCAGGTATCGCTAGTCGCACGGTCCATTTGCTAGTATGAAGACTTGACTGTATGTTGATCAACGTCTCCAAGAGGGAGATGTTGGAATTTGGAGAATGGAGACGTTTCTGTGGACCACAGAGAATCTGTTGTGGACAGCAGAGATTCTGTCGTGGACCACAGACTAACAGCCTCTATTTGCATCTCTTGATGAATAGATGCATGTGGCTCTATATATACACTAGTCTCTGATCTTTTAAAAAAAAAAATTCAGTAGAACTCATAAGAGAGACAGAAGTGTAAGACATAGAGAGACCATATACTCCAAGATTTGTTCTTCTCCTTGAGGATCAAACACCATTAGAGAGAGAGATCTTCTCATCTAGTCGGATTAAGGATTCCGATGTTGAGAAGAAGTCGAGTCTGGCACTTGTACTGTGAATAGTGTGAGATTGTTGTCAATCTCCACTGGCGATAGTAGAAGACGGGGCTATGGCGCAGCGAGAGCAAACGGCGATGGCTTGGTGCGGAGGAAACCCAAATAAAGAGGAGATCCTAACACGTTTCCGCATTCGGTATGATTTATCGATTTTCTTACATTCTTAAATCGATAAATCATACCGAATGCGGAAACGTGTTAGGATCTCCTCTTTATTTGAGTTTCCTCCGCACCAAGCCATCGCCGCTTGCTCTCGCTGCGCCATAGCCCCGTCTTCTACTATCGCCAGTGGAGATTGACAACAATCTCATACTATTCACAGTACAAGTGCCAGACTCGACTTCTTCTCATCATCGGAATCCTTAATCCGACTAGACGAGAAGATCTCTCTCTAATGGTGTTTGATCCTCAAGGAGAAGAACAAACCCTTGGAGTATATGGTCTCTCTATGCCTTACACTTCTGTCTCTCTTTTGTGTTCTACATAATTCACTTATTAAAAGATCAGAGACTTGTGTATATATAGAGCCACATGCATCTATTCATCAAGAGATGCAAATAGAGGCTGTCAGTCTGTGGTCCACGACAGAATCTCTGCGGTCCACAACAAATTCTCTGTGGTCCACAGAAACGTCTCCATTCTCCAAATTCCAACATCTCCCTCTTGGAGACGTTGATCAACATACAGTCAAGTCTTCATACTGGCAAATGGACCGTGCGACTAGCGATACCTGCAAACCTGTATCCTAGAGGAAGCCGGTTAAAGCTATCTAGGACATTTAACAAACTGTTAATTAAAGCAGTATCTCATACCCTAGGTCAATTAGATATACACCTGACTAAGCATTTCACACTCCCTCTTGGACAATGCTTAGTCCACATTACTCACATGTATTCCCAATCAATGTCCCAAATGACATAATTGGCCGCGGCGAATCACAAGTAAGTCAAATGGTGTAATCACAATTACCTTCCTTTTGTACTCATGTCACTCGATTAGAAACTGATTGCTTTCTGACAAATGTCCCGACAGACGGTATTAATGCTTCGCCATTGGTAACATAAGGAAGTAGCATACATCAGCTCCCTTTCTCATGACATAGTCAAGAGTGATAAGGGTACGTAGTTGTGGGTCTCACACAACGAGAAGACAGGGATGACCATCTAAGTCACTTAACTCATTTCCCACGTGTCGCTAAGCACATGCAGTATGAAACGCATGCTACAGTGTTATTCTGCCATGAGCAGACGCATGTCAAACAATTTGAAAAACACTGTACAAGTCTAGGTCTAGTCACAAACTATGCATCTATGGTCTAGATTGCATTCATTGTAACTAACCCTGAGTGCCTTCGCAACTACACTCCCGGAGTGTCTTGCAAGGCCACTCACCTCGGCTAATAATAGGCTACATGAATTGTGGGGAAACAATTCATGCCGACCACCACATCGTGATCTCATCTTAGTCCTTGACTAAGGCGACATCAAACTCTATTTGCCCCAAATGGCATCTTAGTCCCAGACTAAGCATAATTAGCTTGATAAGTCTTATCTCTGCCCGCCCCAGACGTCAGAGACGATTGCTCGTGTGAGAGAGCCAATCTCAGCCTATTGACATGCTACCATAAGTACCAGCCTCAACTCGAACAACAGTAAAATACAATTTTACTATATCCATCTTTCATGTTCAAGTTAACCAAAGAGTATTACTCTCAAGTACAATCACAACCTATGCACACTATGTATGTACTTGATCCACGATCAACTCTAACTGTGTTATCATAAATTCATGTCTCTAATTTCATATCTAAATATGTTTGGTTCTTCTCATAATCCATAGTATGCTTCAATAGCCATACAATTACAATGAGTTGTTATCGACTCCCTCTATGTCATAACAATCTCCAATTGTATATAGGATTATACTCAACCAAACTCCTTCTAGCCATGATATCTAATCATGCTACATGCTTCACTCTCACATGAGTGAGCTAGTACATCAAGTCATGCTACATTCTCATATCCAAAATGAGAATGACTCTACATTTACTCCAACTCCACAACGAGTGAGTAAAATCTGTATTTCTTGCTACATCAAGAAATAGTATTATCAAGCAATTTACATCTCAAATGTGAACTTGGGTTTATCAAGGTTTCCTCTCAATAGGCAAACCAAACACAAGTATATTGCCTTGATAAGATAGCATGTATATACCATCCAGATATCTCAAGTTCCTCGGACTTTTCTCAAATAAGTATAGAATTGGCTTACATCTGTCATAGGGTACTGTTGTGGTCCACAGCCATCTTGCTGCGATCCACAACCGACTCTTTGTGGTCCACAACTACCTTGTTGTGGTCCACAGTATACTCATGTTACAATCTGCAATCATACTAGAAGATGCTGTCATCCACAGAAACTTATTGCGGTCTGCAACACAATCATGTTGCGATATATAACATGCTGAAAAATGTTCGCAAAATACTCAAATATATTACAACACATTTTTCATAATATCTGCACTACATCCTGGATATTCTGTCACAATAGACTACATCCATCTATAGACCATAACAGATCGATGTTACTTACAAAGAACTGTTATTCCTATGGTCCATAGCAGATCATTGCCACTCGCAACAATCTGGAATTTCCAGTAGCACTTCATGAACCCTCTTACATAACAGATCTTATGGACTTAGAACATGTATCAAGACTCACACTTATGTTCTTCACACGTGTCATTTGGATTGCGTACCATGCAACCAAATATCATACAGATATGTCCTAGTCTCTCGTATAATAACAAGAAACATGCCGGAACAATCTCTCAAGTGTTGACACAAAAACATATTTAAGGCTTAACAACTACATCAGACAAAGAGTCACATAGACTTATTCTATTCAGCAAATAGTGTACCATATAATTAGCAACATATTCTTAGACATTTTAACATTCATGCTCAAAAGAATCTCCAAATTCTATTGGCATGATTTAATTTTAGACTTACTGAATCGGCTAAGTTTGCATACACTGCATACTTTACCATAATTCCGCCACAAACTAGGCAGAAGATTCAACATCACATTGTCTAAAATCTGTTAATGCTTCATAAAGAATAGTTCTAATCTATATTGGTCGATATTGCTCAAATAAGACTATTTTATAAGACTCTCTCTATTCTAATATATAGCCTATCACAACCGAGTCTTATACTTTCAATAAATCAATTTTAAAAGTCCATATCTCATTGTTTCTTCATTTACTTATCTCATTTTGCATCTAGCAAATAAGTTTGAGTTACTTCTCTGGCTTGTTGAACCTGTTCTTATTCTATGTTACATGTCCTATGAGGTTGAGGAATACCATTTTATTCCCCTCCTGTTCCTCAATACTCAAACAAGTACATGTCAAACATAAGAACGATTCCAAACAACTCTAAGTTACTCAAATAAAATAACTCCCTCTCAACAGGAAATTAATTTAGTATTGTGATCTAATTATATGGCATTTCTACTATTTCTTCTCCAATAAAGTTCCTCGAACATTATGAGAAGGTGCAATCCAAATGCAACTGAACTTATGACTACTTAAACATCCACACTTGGATCTATAATAGTCTATAATTCACAAAATAGTAGAACTTAGAGATTAGAGGCGCAAGGCTTAGAACATAGACCGCATCTATATTGTTCTAACCATATCTTACAAGGTCCAATTCATCACAATTTGTTGCGGTCCGCAGCCAATATGCCGCAGTCCACAATAACTCTATGTTGCAATCCTCAACAAGACTTGCAATGTCTCCACAATCACAGAATCAAATCCGTGATTTATCATAGAGACTTCATTATAAATTGACTTCACTCATATTCAGAAAATTATTGATCTACATGTAACAAGAAACTTATGAACTATGGTTTGCAAATAACAAGAAAATTATTCCACAGAAACTTACTTTTATTATAAACCATACCAATTTATGATTCACTCAAATAACAATGTATATATATTACATTTGGGTTATACCAATTGATAATTACAGAAAATCAATTATAAATTAATTGATTTATAATCATACAATAACATTTGGAATTTATACCAATTGGTATAAATTTCTCACAATGAGTACATGTTGGAATTTGGAGTGTGGAGACGTTTCTGTGGACCACAGAGAATCTGTTGTGGACCGCAGAGATTCTGTCGTGGACCACAGACTGACAGGCTCTGTTTGCATCTCTTGATGAAGAGATGCATATGGCTCTTTATATACACTTGTCTCTGGTCATTTTCTGATATAAGAAAACAAACTAAGTGACTCTACTAATGGGGACAAATGAGAGACAGAAGTGTAAGACATAGAGAGACCATATACTCCCAGATTTGTTCTTCTCCTTGAGGATCAAACACCATTAGAGAGAGATCTTCTCATCTAGTCGGATTAAGGATTCCGATGTTGAGAAGAAGTCGAGTCTGGCACTTGTACTGTGAATAGTGTGAGATTGTTGTCAATCTCCACTGGCGATAGTAGAAGACGGGGCTATGGCGCAGCGAGAGCAAGCGGCGATGGCTTGGTGCGGAGGAAACCCAAATAAAGAGGAGATCCTAACACGTTTCCGCATTCGGTATGATTTATTGATTTTCTTACATTGGTATCAGAGCCCTATTTCTCTTTTTCGATTTTAATGCACCATTAAAGCCTTGAGATTAGTATCTGGTTGTTTTCTCTGTGATTTGTGTGCTTTATCTCGTGGTTTTTGTGAAGAAACTCCATGAAAACTCGAATCTGGTTCAGTCCAGAAATTGCCTGTAAGATAGTCTGACTTGACGAGAGTATAACTTGAGATCTGTTACTCCGTTTCGAGTGAAGTTTGTTCCATTGGAAAGTGCTTCGAGTCTAATTTCCGGAATGTCCAAGAACTCGAAAAACGGATAAGTGTACAGAAAGTTATCGCCGATTTACCGAAAGGGTGCGAGTCAGAATTCTCGTCACCGTATTGTATGTGGACCGCAGAGGTGCTTCTGTGGACCACGACAGAACAGGTATTCACAGGTTAGATTGTCTGTGGACCGCAGAGGTTCTTCTGTGGACCACGACAGAACATGTGAATTTTGGACATATTGTCTGTGGACCGCAGAGGTTCTTCTGTGGTCCACGACAGAACATGTGTATTTCGGACAAGATTGTTTGGGGTCCAAAGAGGCAGTCCGCAGTATAGTCTGTGGACCGCAGAGATTCTTCTGTGGACCGCAGAAAAGGTCTGAAATGTAGTTTTTCACGAAATAAAGACACATACTGACTTGTTATGGTTAGTAACCTCAACCAAATGCTATAGGTAGTACCAGTAAGCCCCAATTAACCATTAGTTCTGGTTTAGAGAGTTCTTATGCTTTGTTTTGTGACTATTTGCAATATAGAACCCTAGATACTATGTAGATTAGTTTCGGGTTGTGATTTCTCTTCAACGTGTGAATGGAAAAGTTGCAAAATATACCATATGCCGTGGTGGTATTTGGTAGAAATAAATACTTGTATGGTCTGATTGATTTTGAGGTTTGTCAAATTGCCAAAATCAAATTCCCAACGTGATAGACTAGTTGTGAACCATAACATGTTGGTTGTGGATCGCATCAGTTTTGTGTGGGAAACAGAGCTTGAGTTCTCTGTGCCTATGGAATGCAACATTTGGTTGCAGACCATGATAGTGGGTTATGAACCGCAGACAAGGTTTTGTGGACTGCATAATGCCACACAGACATACAAGAAAGTCACAATTAAAGATAGAATTCGGCCAAAATTAGTAACATTAGATTGTTTACATAACCAATGGTTAAAGAGGTTATCTTGATGATAATCTCCGATAGTTTGGTAATTGGTTTGCCAAATTGTGAATATGATAACACATGTGGTGTTGTCATCGGTTTGATGGTGCAAATAGGTACCGTCTTGCCAATTACATGTGAGTGTACATGTTGGGTGAATTTGGATTAGTAGACAAGAGTTTGTCTTATCCATATTCTGGAAATTTTGCATCAATTGAATTAATTGAAATCAATATTTCTTTGTTTGCAAGCGATGTTTGTTTCCCTAGGTTCTTTCTCACTTGCTGCAAAGATAGTATTGATTTCAGATTAATTCTAGATTGGATGGCAAAATTAGTGGTAGTACCAACCCATACTGTGTGTGTCTCTATTGTTAATTGGATTTGTCTTGATTTATAAGTCATCGCTGATCTCTATTGAAATAGAAATTGATGGATATGTGTGATGTGTGAAATTACAATATCTCAATGTCTTATAGAGCATTAGGATGTACTTGTGACCGTAATAATTCAGATTTAGAATTCTTGGTGAATTAGTTGACATGCTTAGAAAAGAAATACTATACTGTTAGCATTGTGTTGCTGAATGGTATAAGTTAGATTATTCTTGTTATAATTTGAGTTTCGGTAACACTAATACCATGAGGGTATATCTCAAAGTTCAGTAAAACTAATTGACAATAAACTTATGCAAACTCAATCAATTTTATGGGTTCAAGAAGCACCGTAGGGTGGCATCTTATAACCATGTCAAAATGATTTGGAGTTGCATGAAGTATGTCATGTATGAACTAATAAGCAACAAGTGAATATTTCTCACTTTCTATGTGAGAAATGGTTTCTTTGTGAAATTCACTGTTTTGGAATAATTCGTTTTTTAAATGAATGTTGCTTGTTATGTTGGAATTCATGATTATTGTCAAGCATTAGTATATACTGAAGAGATTGTAGCGTTGGCTCAAATGTATAAAAGATATCTGATTCTAAGCATATTGAAAGTACTAGAAATCTGATTTTACATATGTATGTATGTGTTCTTGCTTGTGGTTAAAAAACATAACATTTGCTTAAGAAATCATATTATATCTATGATTATTGTCAATTTCATAAGAAACAAATTATCTAGATGGAGGATGTCAAGTGAAATGTGCAGTCTTAGGGATTGACACATGTTTCTGTTACGACCTACAGCATTCGGCTGTGAACCGTAATAGAATTGATCGCTCCATGATATTTTGTGTTTCTTTAATTGATAAAATTTAGTACTTGTCATTAATTCTTTGGTGATGGATTGCTAAATTGAATTGATATATGGTTATTTTTCTTGCATGTTACTTAGTCTCTTAGTTTGTGATTGTTATGGCATGCTAGAGTATTAGAGTTGGATATTGACATAAGTTGGCATCCGAGGACTTGTACCAAGCTTATTTGTCAACTTGTGAAATAGTTAGCTGAAGTTTATTACTTGAAAGTTTTGTGTATATACTGTTCAAGTTTTACAGATATATTTGGATGTTATATTCCAATATGAGGGCTGAACTTGGTGTCTTATGATTCATCACATTAAGACTATATCGGAAATAGTCTCATTATAAATGATAGCCATAATTCGAGAAAAAAGTTGATTGTAGATCAATAATTTTCTGAATATGAGTGAAGTCAATTTATAATGAAATCTCTATGATAAATCACGGAGTTGATTATGTGATTATGGAGACATTGCAATTCTTGTTGAGGATTGCAACATATAGTTATTGTGGACTGTGGCATATTGGCTGCGGACCGCAACAAATTGTGATGAATTGGACCTTGTAAGATATGGTTAGAACAATATAGATACGGTCTATGTTCTAAGCCTTGCGCCTCTAATCTCTAAGTTCTACTATTTTGTGAACTATAGACTATTATAGATCCAAGTGTGGATGTTTAAGTAGTCATAAGTTCAGTTGCATTTGGAGTGCACCTTCTCATAATGTTCGAGGAACTTTATTGGAGAAGAAATAGTAGAAATGTCATATGATTAGATCACAATACAAAATTAATTTCCTGTTGAGAGGGAGTTATTTTATTTGAGTAACTTAGAGTTGTTTGGAATCGTTCTTGTGTTTGACATGTACTTGTTTGAGTATTGAGGAACAGGAGGGGAATAAAATGGTATTCCTCAACCTCATAGGACATGTAACATAGAATAAGAACATGTTCAACAAGTCAGGGAAGTAACTCAAACTTATTTGCTAGATGCAAAATGAGATAAGTAAATGAAGAAACAATGAGATATGGACTTTTAAAATTGATTTATTGAAAGTATAAGACTCGGTTGTGATAGGCTATATATTAGAATAGAGAGAGTCTTATAAAATAGTCTTATTTGAGCAATATCGACCAATATAGATTAGAACTATTCTTTATGAAGTATTAACAGATTTTAGACAATGTGATGTTGAATCTTCTGCCTAGTTTGTGGCGGAATTATGGTAAAGTATGCAGTGTATGCAAACTTAGCCGATTCAGTAAGTCTAAAATTAAATCATGTCAATAGAATTTGGAGATTCTTTTGAGCATTAATGTTAAACTGTCTAAGAATATGTTGCTAATTATATGGTATACTATTTGCTGGATAGAATAAGTCTATGTGACTCTATGTCTAATGTAGTTGTTAAGCCTTAAATATGTTTTTGTGTCAACACTTGAGAGATTGTTCCGGCATGTTTCTTGTTATTACACGAGAGACTAGAACATATCTGTATAATATTTGGTTGCATGGTACGCAATCCAAATGACACGTGTGAAGAACATAAGTGTGAGTCTTGATACATGTTCTAAGTCCATAAGATCTGTTATGTAAGAGGGTTCATGAAGTGCTACTGGAAATTCCAGATTGTTGCGAGTGGCGATGATCTGCTATGGACCATAGGAATAACAGTTCTTTATAAGTAACATCGATCTGTTATGGTCTGTAGATGGATGTAGTCTATTGTGACAGAACATCCAGGATGTAGTGCAGATTGTGTTGCAGACCGCAGTAAGTTTCTGTGGATGGCAGCATCTTCTAGTATGATTGCAGATTGTAACATGAGTATACTGTGGACCACAACAAGGTAGTTGTGGACCACAAAGAGTCGGTTGTGGATCGCAGCAAGATGGCTGTGGACCACAACAGTACCCTATGACAGATGTAAGCCAATTCTATACTTATTTGAGAAAAGTCCGAGGGACTTGAGATATCTGAATGGTACATACATGCTATCTTATCAAGGCAATATACTTGTGTTTGGTTTGCCTATTGAGAGGAAATCTTGATAAACCCAAGTTTACATTTGAGATGTAAATTGCTTGATAATACTATTTCTTGATGTAGCAAGAAATACAGATTTTACTCACTCGTTGTAGAGTTGGAGTAAATGTAGAGTCATTCTCATTTTGGATATGAGAATTCAGCATGTTTAGTAGTACCGGCTCACTCTTGTGAGAGTGGAGCATATAGCATGATTGGATATCATGGCTACAGGAAGTTTGGTTGAGTATAATCCTATATACAATTGAAGATTGTTATGACATAGAGGGAGTCGATAACAACTCATTGTAATTGTATGGCTATTGAAGCATACTATGGATTATGAGAAGAACCAAACATATTCAGATATGAAATTAGAGACATGAATTTATGATAACACAGTTAGAGTTGATCGTGGATCAAGTACATACCTAGTGTGCATAGGTTGTGATTGTACTTGAGAGTGATACTCTTTAGTTAACTTGAACATGAAAGATAGATTTAGTAAAATTGTATTTTACTGTTGTTCGAGTTGAGGATGGTACTTATGGTAGCATGTCAATAGGCTGAGATTGGCTCTCTCACACGAGCAATCATCTCTGACGCCTGGGGCGGGCAGAGATAAGACTTATCAAGCTATTTATACTTAGTCTGAGACTAAGATGCCATTTGGGGCAAATAGAGCTTGATGTCGCCTTAGTCAAGGACTAAGATGAGACCACGATGTGGTGGTCGACATGAATTGTTCCCCACAATTCATGTAGCCTATTATTAGCCGAAGTGAGTGGCCTTGCAAAACACTCCGGGAGTGTAGATGCGAAGGCACTCAGGGTTAGTTACAATGAATGCGATCTAGACCATAGATGCATATTTTGTGACAGACCTAGACTCGTACAGTGTTTTTTTTTAAATTGTTGGACATGCGTCTGCTCATGGCAGAATAACACTGTAGCATGCGTTTCATACTGCATGTGCTTAGCGACACGTGGGAAATGAGTTAAGTGACTTAGATGGTCATCCCTGCCTCCTCGTTGTGTGAGACCCACAACTACGTACCCTTATCACTCTTGACTATGTTATGAGAAAGGGAACTGATGTATGCTACTTCCTTATGTTACCAATGGCGAAGCATTGATACCGTCTGTCGGGACATTTTTCAGAAAGCAATCAGTTTCTAATCGAGTGACATGAGTGCAAAAGGAAGGTAATTGTGATTACACCATTTGACTTACTTGTGATTCGCCGCGGCCAATTATGTCATTTGGGACATTGATTGGGAATACATGTGAGTAATGTGGACTAAGCATTGTCCAAGAGGGAGTGTGAAATGCTTAGTCAGGTGTATATCTAATTGACCTAGGGTATGAGATACTGCTTTAATTAACAGTTTGTTAAATGTCCTAGATAGCTTTAACCGGCTTCCTCTAGGATACAGGTTTGCAGGTATCGCTAGTCGCACGGTCCATTTGCCAGTATGAAGACTTGACTGTATGTTGATCAACGTCTCCAAGAGGGAGATTGTTGGAATTTGGAGTGTGGAGACGTTTCTGTGGACCACAGAGAATCTGTTGTGGACCGCAGAGATTCTGTCGTGGACCACAGACTGACAGGCTCTGTTTGCATCTCTTGATGAAGAGATGCATATGGCTCTTTATATACACTTGTCTCTGGTCATTTTCTGATATAAGAAAACAAACTAAGTGACTCTACTAATGGGGACAAATGAGAGACAGAAGTGTAAGACATAGAGAGACCATATACTCCCAGATTTGTTCTTCTCCTTGAGGATCAAACACCATTAGAGAGAGATCTTCTCATCTAGTCGGATTAAGGATTCCGATGTTGAGAAGAAGTCGAGTCTGGCACTTGTACTGTGAATAGTGTGAGATTGTTGTCAATCTCCACTGGCGATAGTAGAAGACGGGGCTATGGCGCAGCGAGAGCAAGCGGCGATGGCTTGGTGCGGAGGAAACCCAAATAAAGAGGAGATCCTAACACGTTTCCGCATTCGGTATGATTTATTGATTTTCTTACAGAAACTTATATATACATTGTATATAAAACATTTGGGAATTTAAATCACAATGTTATTTGATAAGATAAATAACATTTGGGTTTAAAGCCTTGAGATTAGTATCTGGTTGTTTTCTCTGTGATTTGTGTGCTTTATCTCGTGGTTTTTGTGAAGAAACTCCATGAAAACTCGAATCTGGTTCAGTCCAGAAATTGCCTGTAAGATAGTCTGACTTGACGAGAGTATAACTTGAGATCTGTTACTCCGTTTCGAGTGAAGTTTGTTCCATTGGAAAGTGCTTCGAGTCTACTTTCCGGAATGTCCAAGAACTCGAAAAACGGATAAGTGTACAGAAAGTTATCGCCGATTTACCGAAAGGGTGCGAGTCAGAATTCTCGTCACCGTATTGTATGTGGACCGCAGAGGTGCTTCTGTGGACCACGACAGAACAGGTATTCACAGGTTAGATTGTCTGTGGACCGCAGAGGTTCTTCTGTGGACCACGACAGAACATGTGAATTTTGGACATATTGTCTGTGGACCGCAGAGGTTCTTCTGTGGTCCACGACAGAACATGTGTATTTCGGACAAGATTGTTTGGGGTCCAAAGAGGCAGTCCGCAGTATAGTCTGTGGACCGCAGAGATTCTTCTGTGGACCGCAGAAAAGGTCTGAAATGTAGTTTTTCACGAAATAAAGACACATACTGACTTGTTATGGTTAGTAACCTCAACCAAATGCTATAGGTAGTACCAGTAAGCCCCAATTAACCATTAGTTCTGGTTTAGAGAGTTCTTATGCTTTGTTTTGTGACTATTTGCAATATAGAACCCTAGAGACTGTGTAGATTAGTTTCGAGTTGTGATTTCTCTTCAACGTGTGAATGAGAAAGTTGCAAAATATACCATATGCTGTGGTGGTATTTGGTAGAGATGAATACTTGTATGGTCTGATTGATTTTGAGGTTTGTTTAATTGCCAAAATCAAATTCCCAACGTGATAGACTGGGTGTGAACCACAACGTGTGGGTTGTGGACCGCATCAGTTTTGTGTGGGAAACAGAGCTTGAGTTCTCTGTGCCTATGGAATGCAACATTTGGTTGCAGACCATGATAGTGGGTTATGGACCGCAGACAAGGTTTTGCGGACCGCATAATGCCACGCAGACAGACAATAAAGTCACAATTAAAGATAGAATTCGGCCAGAATTAGTAACACTTGACCGTTTGCATAACCAATGGTTATAGAGGTTATCTTGACGATAATATTTGATAGTTTGGTAATTGGTTTGCCAAATTGTGTAAATGATAGCACATGTGGTGTTGTTATCGGTTTGATGGTGCAAGTAGGTACCATCTTGCCAATTACATGTGAGTGTACATGTTGGGTGAATTTGGATTGGTGGACAAGAGTTTGTCTCATCCATATTCTGGATATTTTGCATCAATTGAATTAATTGAAATCAATATTTCTTTGTTTGCGAGCGATGTTTGTTTCCCTAGGTTCTTTCTCACTTGCTGCAAAGATAGTATTGATTTCAGATTAATTCTAGATTGGATGACAAAATTAGTGGGAGTACCAACCCATACTGTGTGTGTCTCTATTGTTAATTGGATTTGGCTTGTTTTATAAGTCATCGCTGATCTCTATTGAAATAGAAATTGATGGATATGTGTGATGTGTGAAATTACAATATCTCAATGTCTTATAGAGCATTAGGATGTACTTGTGACCGTAATAATTCATATTTAGAATTCTTGGTGAATTAGTTGACATGCTTAGAAAAGAAGTACTATACTGTTAGCATTGTGTTGCTGAATGGTATGAGTTAGATTATTCTTGTTATAATTTGAGTTTCGGTAACACTAATACCATGAGGTATATCTCAAAGTTCAGTAAAACTAATTGACAATAAACTTATGCAAACTCAATCTATTTTATGGGTTCAAGAAGCACCGTAGGGTGGCATCTTATAACCATGTCAAAATGATTTGGAGTTGCATGAAGTATGTCATGTATGAACTAATAAGCAACAAGTGAATATTTCTCACTTTCTATGTGAGAAATGGTTTCTTTGTGAAATTCACTGTTTTGGGATAATTCGTTTTTAAACGAATGTTGCTTGTTATGTTGGAATTCATGATTATTGTCAAGCATTAGTATATATTGAAGAGATTGTAGTGTTGACTCAAATGTATGAAATGATATCTGATTCTAAGCATATTGAAAGTACTAGAAATCTGATTTTGCATATGTGTGTATGTGTTTTTGGTTTTGATTAAGAAACATCACATTTGCTTAAGAAATCAGATTATATCTATGATTATTGTCAATTTCATAAGAAACAGATTATCTGGATGGAGGATGTCAAGTGAAATGTGCAGTCTTAGGGACTTGCACATGATTATGTTACGACCCACAGCATTCGGCTGAGAACCGTAATAGAATTGATCGCTCCATGATATTTTGTGTTTCTTTAATTGATAAAATCTAGTACTTGTCATTAATTCTTTGGTGATGGATTGCTAAATTGAATTGCTATATGGTTATTTTTCTTGCATGTTACTTAGTCTCTTAGTTTGTGATTGTTATGGCATGCTAGACTATTAGAGTTGGACATTGACATAAGTTGGCATCCGAGGACTTGTGCCAAGCTTATTTGTCAACTTGTGAATATAGTTAGCTAAAGTTGATTACTTGAAAGTTTTGTGGATATATTGTTCAAGTTTTAGAGATATATTTGGATGTTGTATTCCAATATGAGGGTTGAACTTGGTGCCTTATAATTCATCACATTAAGACTATATCGGAAATAGTCTCATTATAAATGGCAGCCATAATTCGAGAAAAAAAATTGATTGTGGATCAATATTTTTTTTGAATATGGGTGAAGTCAATTTATAATGAAATCTTTATGATAAATCACGTAGTTGATTATGTGATTGTGGAGACATTGCAAGTCTTGTTGAGGATTGCAACATAGAGTTATTGTGGACTGCGGCATATTGGCTGCGGACTACAGCAAATTGTGATGAATTGGAACTTGTAAGATATGGTTAGAACAATATAGATGTGGTCTTTGTTCTAAGCCTTGCGCCTCTAATCTCTAAGTTCTACTATTTTGTGAATTATAGACTATTATAGATCCAAGTGTGGATGTTTAAGTAGTCATAAGTTCAGTTGCATTTGGATTGCACCTTCTCATAATGTTCGAGGAACTTTATTGGAGAAGAAATAGTAGAAATGCCATATGATTAGATCACAATACTAAATTAATTTCCTGTTGAGAGGGAGTTATTTTATTTGAGTAACTTAGAGTTGTTTGGAATCGTTCTTGTGTTTGACATGTACTTGTCTGAGTATTGAGGAACAGGAGGGGAATAAAATGGTATTCCTCAACCTCATAGGACATGTAACATAGAATAAGAACAGGTTCAACAAGCTAGAGAAGTAACTCAAACTTATTTGCTAGATGCAAAATGAGATAAGTAAATGAAGAAACAATGAGATATGGACTTTTAAAATTGATTTAATGCTATGCATAGTAATCAGTTGAAAGTATAAGACTTAGTTGTGATAGGCTATATATTAGAATAGAGGGAGTCTTATTTTAGCAATATTGACCAGTATAGATTAGAACTATTCTTTATAGAGTATTAACAGATTTTAGACAATGTGATGTTGAATCTTCTGCCTAGTTGGTGGCGGAATTATGGTAAAGTGTGCAGTGGATACAACTTAGCCGATTCAATAAGTCTAAAATTAAATCATGTCAATAGAATTTGGAGATTCTTTTGAGCATGAATGTTAAACTGTCTAAGAATATGTTGCTAATTATATGGTACACTATTTACTGGATAGAATAAGTCTATGTGACTCTTTGTCTAATGTAGTTGTTAAGCCTTAAATATGTTTTTGTGTCAACACTTGAGAGATTGTTCCGGCATGTTTCTTGTTGTTATACGAGAGACTAGAACATATCTGTATGATATTTGGTTGCATGGTACGCAATCCAAATGACACGTGTGAAGAACATAAGTGTGAGTCTTGATACATGTTCTAAGTCCATAAGATCTGTTATGTAAGAGGGTTCATGAAGTGCTACTGGAAATTCCAGATTGTTGCGAGTGGCGATGATCTGCTATGGACCATAGGAATAACAGTTCTTTGTTAGTAACATCGATCTGTTATGGTCTGTAGATGGATGTAGTCTATTGTGACAGAACATCCATGATGTAGCGCATATAAAATGATTAATGTGCTGTGATATATTTGAGTATTTTACGGACATTTTTCAGCATGTTATAGATCGCAACATGATTGTGTTGCAGACCGCAGTAAGTTTCTGTGGATGACAACATCTTCCACTATGATTGCAGATTGTAACATGAGTATACTGTGGACCACAACAAGGTAGTTGTGGACCACAAAGAGTTAGTTGTGGATCGCAGCAAGATGGTTGTGGACCACAACAGTACCCTATGACAGATGTAAGCCAATTCTATACTTATTTGAGAAAAGTCCGAGGGACTTGAGATATCTGAATGGTACATACATGCTATCTTATCAAGACAATATACTTGTGTTTGGTTTGCCTATTGAGAGGAAATCTTGATAAACCCAAGTTTACATTTGAGATGTAAATTGCTTGATAATACTATTTCTTGATGTAGCAAGAAATACAGATTTTACTCACTCGTTGTGGAGTTGGAGTAAATGTAGAGTCATTCTCATTTTGGATATGAGAATGGAGCATGACTTGATGTACTAGCTCACTCATGTGAGAGTGAAGCATGTAGCATGATTAGATATCATGGCTAGAAGGAGTTTGGTTGAGTATAATCCTATATACAATTGGAGATTGTTATGACATAGAGGGAGTCGATAACAACTCATTGTAATTGTATGGCTATTGAAGCATACTATGGATTATGAGAAGAACCAAACATATTCAGATATGAAATTAGAGACATGAATTTATGATAACACAGTTAGAGTTGATCGTGGATCAAGTACATACCTAGTGTGCATAGGTTGTGATTGTACTTGAGAGTGATACTCTTTAGTTAACTTGAACATGAAAGATAGATATAGTAAAATTGTATTTTACTGTTGTTCGAGTTGAGGATGGTACTTATGGTAGTATGTCAATAGGCTGAAATTGGCTCTCTCACACGAGCAATCGTCTCTGATGCCTGGGGCGGGCAGAGATAAGACTTATCAAGCTATTTATACTTAGTCTGGGACTAAGATGCCATTTGGGGCAAATAGAGCTTGATGTCGCCTTAGTCAAGGACTAAGATGAGATCACGATGTGGTGGTCGACATGAATTGTTCCCCACAATTCATGTAGCCTATTATTAGCCGAGGTGAGTGGCCTTGCAAGACACTCCGGGAGTGTAGTTGCGAAGGCACTCAGGGTTAGTTATAATGAATGCGATCTAGACCATAGATGCATAGTTTGTGACTAGACCTAGACTCGTACAGTGTTTTTAAATTGTTTGACATGCCTCTGCTCATGGCAGAATAACACTGTAGCATGCGTTTCATACTGCATGTGCTTAGCGACACGTGGGAAATGAGTTAAGTGACTTAGATGGTCATCCCTGCCTTCTCGTTGTGTGAGACCCACAACTACGTACCCTTATCACTCTTGACTATGTCATGAGAAAGGGAGCTGATGTATGCTACTTCCTTATGTTACCAATGGCGAAGCATTGATACCGTCTGTCGGGACATTTGTCAGAAAGCAATCAGTTTCTAATCGAGTGACATGAGTGCAAAAGGAAGGTAATTGTGATTACACCATTTGACTTACTTGTGATTCGCCGCGGCCAATTATGTCATTTGGGACATTGATTGGGAATACATGTGAGTAATGTGGACTAAGCATTGTCCAAGAGGGAGTGTGAAATGCTTAGTCAGGTGTATATCTAATTGACCTAGGGTATGAGATACTGCTTTAATTAACAGTTTGTTAAATGTCCTAGATAGCTTTAACCGGCTTCCTCTAGGATACAGGTTTGCAGGTATCGCTAGTCGCACGGTCCATTTGCCAGTATGAAGACTTGACTGTATGTTGATCAACGTCTCCAAGAGGGAGATTGTTGGAATTTGGAGTGTGGAGACGTTTCTGTGGACCACAGAGAATCTGTTGTGGACCGCAGAGATTCTGTCGTGGACCACAGACTGACAGGCTCTGTTTGCATCTCTTGATGAAGAGATGCATATGGCTCTTTATATACACTTGTCTCTGGTCATTTTCTGATATAAGAAAACAAACTAAGTGACTCTACTAATGGGGACAAATGAGAGACAGAAGTGTAAGACATAGAGAGACCATATACTCCCAGATTTGTTCTTCTCCTTGAGGATCAAACACCATTAGAGAGAGATCTTCTCATCTAGTCGGATTAAGGATTCCGATGTTGAGAAGAAGTCGAGTCTGGCACTTGTACTGTGAATAGTGTGAGATTGTTGTCAATCTCCACTGGCGATAGTAGAAGACGGGGCTATGGCGCAGCGAGAGCAAGCGGCGATGGCTTGGTATGGTTTTATAATTTATAATTGATAAGATTATAAATGAAAACTCGAATCTGGTTCAGTCCAGAAATTTCCTGTGAGATAGTCTGACTTGACGAGGGCAAAACTTGAGATCTGCTACTCCGTTTCGAGTGAGGTTTGTTCCATTGGAAAGTGCTTCGAGTCTACTTTCTGGAATGTCCAAGAACTCGAAAAACGGATATGTGCAGGTTAATATTAGTGGTATGAGTTTGTTTAATATTAACAGTATAGTTATTTTCATAATAAATGCTCTATAATAGGTTAATTTATAACTATAACATTTATAAATTAAAACCATTTATATTAGTGGTAGTACCAACCCATACTGTGTGTGTCTCTATTGTTAATTGGATTTGGCTTGATTTATAAGTCATCGCTGATCTCTATTGAAATAGAAATTGATGGATATGTGTGATGTGTGAAATTACAATATCTCAATGTCTTATAGAGCATTAGGATGTACTTGTGACCGTAATAATTCAGATTTAGAATTCTTAGTGAATTAGTTGACATGCTTAGAAAAGAAGTACTATACTGTTAGCATTGTGTTGCTGAATGGTATGAGTTAGATTATTTTTGTTATAATTTGAGTTTCGGTAACACTAATACCATGAGTATATCTCAAAGTTCAGTAAAACTAATTGACAATAAACTTATGCAAACTCAATCGATTTTATGGGTTCAAGAAGCACCGTAGGGTGGCATCTTATAACCATGTCAAAGTGATTTGGAGTTGCATGAAGTATGTCATGTATGAACTAATAAGCAATAAGTGAATATTTCTCACTTTCTATGTGAGAAATGGTTTCTTTGTGAAATTCACTGTTTTGGGATAATTCGTTTTTAAACGAATGTTGCTTGTTATGTTGAAATTCATGATTATTATCAAGTATTAGTATATATTGAAGAGATTGTAGTGTTGATTCAAATGTATGAAATGATATCTGATTCTAAGCATATTGAAAGTACTAGAAATCTGATTTTGCATATGTATGTATGTGTTCTTGCTTGTGGTTAAGAAACATAACATTTGCTTAAGAAATCAGATTATATCTATGATTATTGTCAATTTCATAAGAAACAAATTATCTAGATGGAGGATGTCAAGTGAAATGTGCAGTCTTAGGGACTGACACATGTTTCTGTTACGACCCACAGCATTCGGCTGCGAACCGTAATAGAATTGATCGCTCCATGATATTTTGTGTCTCTTTAATTGATAAAATCTAGTACTTGTCATTAATTTTTTGGTGATGGATTGCTAAATTGAATTGATATATGGTTATTTTTCTTGCATGTTACTTAGTCTCTTAGTTTGTGATTGTTATGGCATGCTAGACTATTAGAGTTGGACATTGACATAAGTTGGCATCCGAGGACTTGTGCCAAACTTATTTGTCAACTTGTGAATATAGTTAGCTGAAGTTTATTACTTGAAAGTTTTGTGTATATACTGTTCAAGTTTTAAAGATATATTTGGATGTTGTATTCCAATATGAGGGCTGAACTTGGTGTCTTATGATTCATCACATTAAGACTATATCGGAAATAGTCTCATTATAAATGATAGCAATAATTCGAGAAAAAAGTTGATTGTAGATCGATAATTTTCTGAATATGGGTGAAGTCAATTTATAATGAAGTCTCTATGATAAATCACGGATTTGATTCTGTGATTGTGGAGACATTGCAAGTCTTGTTGAGGATTGCAACATAGAGTTATTGTGGACTGCGGCATATTGGCTGCGGACCGCAACAAATTGTGATGAATTGGACCTTGTAAGATATGGTTAGAACAATATAGATGCGGTCTATGTTCTAAGCCTTGCGCCTCTAATCTCTAAGTTCTACTATTTTGTGAATTATAGACTATTATAGATCCAAGTGTGGATGTTTAAGTAGTCATAAGTTCAGTTGCATTTGGATTGCACCTTCTCATAATGTTCGAGGAACTTTATTGGAGAAGAAATAGTAGAAATGCCATATAATTAGATCACAATACTAAATTAATTTCCTGTTGAGAGGGAGTTATTTTATTTGAGTAACTTAGAGTTGTTTGGAATCGTTCTTATGTTTGACATGTACTTGTTTGAGTATTGAGGAACAGGAGGGGAATAAAATGGTATTCCTCAACCTCATAGGACATGTAACATAGAATAAGAACAGGTTCAACAAGCCAGAGAAGTAACTCAAACTTATTTGCTAGATGCAAAATGAGATAAGTAAATGAAGAAACAATGAGATATGGACTTTTAAAATTGATTTATTGAAAGTATAAGACTCGGTTGTGATAGGCTATATATTAGAATAGAGAGAGTCTTATAAAATAGTCTTATTTGAGCAATATCGACCAATATAGATTAGAACTATTCTTTATGAAGCATTAACAGATTTTAGACAATGTGATGTTGAATCTTCTGCCTAGTTTGTGGCGGAATTATGGTAAAGTATGCAGTGTATGCAAACTTAGCCGATTCAGTAAGTCTAAAATTAAATCATGCCAATAGAATTTGGAGATTCTTTTGAGCATGAATGTTAAAATGTCTAAGAATATGTTGCTAATTATATGGTACACTATTTGCTGAATAGAATAAGTCTATGTGACTCTTTGTCTGATGTAGTTGTTAAGCCTTAAATATGTTTTTGTGTCAACACTTGAGAGATTGTTCCGGCATGTTTCTTGTTATTATACGAGAGACTAGGACATATCTGTATGATATTTGGTTGCATGGTACGCAATCCAAATGACACGTGTGAAGAACATAAGTGTGAGTCTTGATACATGTTCTAAGTCCATAAGATCTGTTATGTAAGAGGGTTCATGAAGTGCTACTGGAAATTCCAGATTGTTGCGAGTGGCAATGATCTGCTATGGACCATAGGAATAACAGTTCTTTGTAAGTAACATCGATCTGTTATGGTCTATAGATGGATGTAGTCTATTGTGACAGAATATCCAGGATGTAGTGCAGATATTATGAAAAATGTGTTGTAATATATTTGAGTATTTTGCGAACATTTTTCAGCATGTTATATATCGCAACATGATTGTGTTGCAGACCGCAATAAGTTTCTGTGGATGACAGCATCTTCTAGTATGATTGCAGATTATAACATGAGTATACTGTGGACCACAACAAGGTAGTTGTGGACCACAAAGAGTCGGTTGTGGATCGCAGCAAGATGGCTGTGGACCACAACAGTACCCTATGACAGATGTAAGCCAATTCTATACTTATTTGAGAAAAGTCCGAGGAACTTGAGATATCTGGATGGTATATACATGCTATCTTATCAAGGCAATATACTTGTGTTTGGTTTGCCTATTGAGAGGAAACCTTGATAAACCCAAGTTCACATTTGAGATGTAAATTGCTTGATAATACTATTTCTTGATGTAGCAAGAAATACAGATTTTACTCACTCGTTGTGGAGTTGGAGTAAATGTAGAGTCATTCTCATTTTGGATATGAGAATGTAGCATGACTTGATGTACTAGCTCACTCATGTGAGAGTGAAGCATGTAGCATGATTAGATATCATGGCTAGAAGGAGTTTGGTTGAGTATAATTCTATATACAATTGGAGATTGTTATGACATAGAGGGAGTCGATAACAACTCATTGTAATTGTATGGCTATTGAAGCATACTATGGATTATGAGAAGAACCAAACATATTCAGATATGAAATTAGAGACATGAATTTATGATAACACAGTTAGAGTTGATCGTGGATCAAGTACATACCTAGTGTGCATAGGTTGTGATTGTACTTGAGAGTGATACTCTTTGGTTAACTTGAACATGAAAGATGGATATAGTAAAATTGTATTTTACTGTTGTTCGAGTTGAGGCTGATACTTATGGTAGCATGTCAATAGGCTGAGATTGGCTCTCTCACACGAGCAATCATCTCTGACGTCTGGGGCGGGCAGAGATAAGACTTATCAAGCTAATTATGCTTAGTCTGGGACTAAGATGCCATTTGGGGCAAATAGAGCTTGATGTCGCCTTAGTCAAGGACTAAGATGAGACCACGATGTGGTGGTCGGCATGAATTGTTTCCCCACAATTCATGTAGCCTATTATTAGCCGAGGTGAGTGGCTTTGCAAGACACTCCGGGAGTGTAGTTGCGAAGGCACTCAGGGTTAGTTACAATGAATGCGATCTAGACCATAGATGCATAGTTTGTGACTAGACCTAGACTCGTACAGTGTTTTTAAATTGTTTGACATGCGTCTGCTCATGGCAGAATAACACTGTAGCATGCGTTTCATACTGCATGTGCTTAGCGACACGTGGGAAATGAGTTAAGTGACTTAGATGGTCATCCCTGCCTTCTCATTGTGTGAGACTCACAACTACGTATCCTTATCACTCTTGATTATGTCATGAGAAAGGGAGCTGATGTATGCTACTTCCTTATGTTACCAATGGCGAAGCATTGATACCGTCTGTCGGGACATTTGTCAGAAAGCAATCAGTTTCTTATCGAGTGACATGAGTGCAAAAGGAAGGTAATTGTGATTACACCATTTGACTTACTTGTGATTCGCCGTGGCCAATTATGTCATTTGGGACATTGATTGGGAATACATGTGAGTAATGTGGATTAAGCATTGTCCAAGAGGGAGTGTGAAATGCTTAGTCAGGTGTATATCTAATTGACCTAGGGTATGAGATACTGCTTTAATTAACAAGTTGTTAAATGTCCTAGATAGCTTTAACCGGCTTCCTCTAGGATACAGGTTTGCAGGTATCGCTAGTCGCACGGTCCATTTGCCAGTATGAAGACTTGACTGTATGTTGATCAACGTCTCCAAGAGGGAGATGTTGGAATTTGGAGAATGGAGACGTTTCTGTGGACCACAGAGAATTTGTTGTGGACCGCAGAGATTCTGTCGTGGACCACAGACTGACAGCCTCTATTTGCATCTCTTGATGAATAGATGCATGTGGCTCTATATATACACAAGTCTCTGATCTTTTAATAAGTGAATTATGTAGAACACAAAAGAGAGACAGAAGTGTAAGGCATAGAGAGACCATATACTCCAAGGGTTTGTTCTTCTCCTTGAGGATCAAACACCATTAGAGAGAGATCTTCTCGTCTAGTCGGATTAAGGATTCCGATGATGAGAAGAAGTCGAGTCTGGCACTTGTACTGTGAATAGTATGAGATTGTTGTCAATCTCCACTGGCGATAGTAGAAGACGGGGCTATGGCGCAGCGAGAGCAAGCGGCGATGGCTTGGTGCGGAGGAAACTCAAATAAAGAGGAGATCCTAACACGTTTCCGCATTCGGTATGATTTATCGATTTTCTTACATTGCGGTTCATAACCCACTATCAAATCATACCGAATGCGACATGTGAGAGTACATGTTGGGTGAATTTGAGTAAGATAGAATAAAGTGGAATATGAGTGGAAAACCAATTTATGACAGATGGTTTATAATGAAGAACATTGTGATTTAAATTGCCAAATAACAAGAAAATATAATTGGGTTTAAAGCCTGTAATCATAAATTGATAAGAAGAGGAATAGGGCTCTGATACCAATGTTGTCAGAAATTATTTGCAAATAACAAGAAAATTAATGATTTGATACCAATTTAAACCACAGAAATTGGTATGGTTTTATAATGTTATAAACCAATGTGTTGATAAGAACTATTCACTCAAATAACAATTTATAATTTTCTTCTCAATTATAAACCACAGATGGTTTATACCAATGCCTAGTTGGTGTGGATCGCAGCAAGATGGTTGTGGACCACAACAGTACCCTATGACAGATGTAAGCCAATTCTATACTTATTTGAGAAAAGTCCGAGGGACTTGAGATATCTGAATGGTACATACATGCTATCTTATCAAGGCAATATACTTGTGTTTGGTTTGCCTATTGAGAGGAAATCTTGATAAACCCAAGTTTACATTTGAGATGTAAATTGCTTGATAATACTATTTCTTGATGTAGCAAGAAATACAGATTTTACTCACTCGTTGTAGAGTTGGAGTAAATGTAGAGTCATTCTCATTTTGGATATGAGAATTCAGCATGTTTAGTAGTACCGGCCCACTCATGTGAGAGTGGAGCATATAGCATGATTGGATATCATGGCTACAAGGAGTTTGGTTGAGTATAATTCTATATACAATTGGAGATTGTTATGACATAGAGGGAGTCGATAACAACTCATTGTAATTGTATGGCTATTGAAGCATACTATGGATTATGAGAAGAACCAAACATATTCAGATATGAAATTAGAGACATGAATTTATGATAACACAGTTAGAGTTGATCGTGGATCAAGTACATACCTAGTGTGCATAGGTTGTGATTGTACTTGAGAGTGATACTCTTTGGTTAACTTGAACATGAAAGATGGATATAGTAAAATTGTATTTTACTGTTGTTCGAGTTGAGGCTGATACTTATGGTAGCATGTCAATAGGCTGAGATTGGCTCTCTCACACGAGCAATCGTCTCTGACGTCTGGGGCGGGCAGAGATAAGACTTATCAAGCTAATTATGCTTAGTCTGGGACTAAGATGCCATTTGGGGCAAATAGAGCTTGATGTCGCCTTAGTCAAGGACTAAGATGAGACCACGATGTGGTGGTCGGCATGAATTGTTTCCCCACAATTCATGTAGCCTATTATTAGCCGAGGTGAGTGGCCTTGCAAGACACTCCGGGAGTGTAGTTGCGAAGGCACTCAGGGTTAGTTACAATGAATGCGATCTAGACCATAGATGCATAGTTTGTGACTAGACCTAGACTTGTACAGTGTTTTTTAAATTGTTTGACATGCGTCTGCTCATGGCAGAATAACACTGTAGCATGCGTTTCATACTGCATGTGCTTAGCGACACGTGGGAAATGAGTTAAGTGACTTAGATGGTCATCCCTGTCTTCTCGTTGTGTGAGACCCACAACTACATACCCTTATCACTCTTGACTATGTCATGAGAAAGGGAGCTGATGTATGCTACTTCCTTATGTTACCAATGGCGAAGCATTGATACCGTCTGTCGGGACATTTGTCAGAAAGCAATCAGTTTCTAATCGAGTGACATGAGTGCAAAAGGAAGGTAATTATGATTACACCATTTGACTTACTTGTGATTCGCCGCGGCCAATTATGTCATTTGGGACATTGATTGGGAATACATGTGAGTAATGTGGACTAAGCATTGTCCAAGAGGGAGTGTGAAATGCTTAGTCAGGTGTATATCTAATTGACCTAGGGTATGAGATACTGCTTTAATTAACAAGTTGTTAAATGTCCTAGATAGCTTTAACCGGCTTCCTCTAGGATACAGGTTTGCAGGTATCGCTAGTCGCACGGTCCATTTGCCAGTATGAAGACTTGACTGTATGTTGATCAACGTCTCCAAGAGGGAGATGTTGGAATTTGGAGAATGGAGACGTTTCTGTGGACCACAGAGAATCTGTCGTGGACCACAGACTGACAGCCTCTGTTTGCATCTTTTGATGAATAGATGCATGTGGCTCTATATATACACAAGTCTCTGATATTTTAATAAGTGAATTATGTAGAACACAAAAGAGAGACAGAAGTGTAAGGCATAGAGAGACCATATACTCCAAGGGTTTGTTCTTCTATGCCTTACACTTCTGTCTCTCTTTTGTGTTCTACATAATTCACTTATTAAAATATCAGAGACTTGTGTATATATAGAGCCACATGCATCTATTCATCAAAAGATGCAAACAGAGGCTGTCAGTCTGTGGTCCACGACAGATTCTCTGTGGTCCACAGAAACGTCTCCATTCTCCAAATTCCAACATCTCCCTCTTGGAGACGTTGATCAACATACAGTCAAGTCTTCATACTGGCAAATGGACCGTGCGACTAGCGATACCTGCAAACCTGTATCCTAGAGGAAGCCGGTTAAAGCTATCTAGGACATTTAACAACTTGTTAATTAAAGCAGTATCTCATACCCTAGGTCAATTAGATATACACCTGACTAAGCATTTCACACTCCCTCTTGGACAATGCTTAGTCCACATTACTCACATGTATTCCCAATCAATGTCCCAAATGACATAATTGGCCGCGGCGAATCACAAGTAAGTCAAATGGTGTAATCATAATTACCTTCCTTTTGCACTCATGTCACTCGATTAGAAACTGATTCCAAACAACTCTAAGTTACTCAAATAAAATAACTCCCTCTCAACAGAAAATTAATTTAGTATTGTGATCTAATTATATGGCATTTCTACTATTTCTTCTCCAATAAAGTTCCTCGAACATTATGAGAAGGTGCAATCCAAATGCAACTGAACTTATGACTACTTAAACATCCACACTTGGATCTATAATAGTCTATAATTCACAAAATAGTAGAACTTAGAGATTAGAGGCGCAAGGCTTAGAACATAGACCGCATCTATATTGTTCTAACCAATCTTACAAGGTCCAATTCATCACAATTTGTTGCGGTCCGCAGCCAATATGCCGCAGTCCACAATAACTCTATGTTGCAATCCTCAACAAGACTTGCAATGTCTCCACAATCACAGTATCAAATCCGTGATTTATCATAGAGACTTCATTATAAATTGACTTCACCCATATTCAGAAAATTATTGATCTACAATCAAATTTTTTCTCGAATTATGGCTATCATTTATAATGAGACTATTTCCGATATAGTCTTAATGTGATGAATCATAAGACACCAAGTTCAGCCCTCATATTGGAATACAACATCCAAATATATCTTTAAAACTTGAACAGTATATACACAAAACTTTCAAGTAATAAAATTTAGCTAACTATATTCACAAGTTGACAAATAAGTTTGGCACAAGTCCTCGGATGCCAACTTATGTCAATGTCCAACTCTAATAATCTAGCATGCCATAACAATCACAAACTAAGAGACTAAGTAACATGCAAGAAAAATAACCATATATCAATTCAATTTAGCAATCCATCACCAAAGAATTAATGACAAGTACTAGATTTTATCAATTAAAGAGACACAAAATATCATGGAGCGATCAATTCTATTACGGTTCGCAGCCGAATGCTGTGGGTCGTAACAGAAACATGTGCCAGTCCCTAAGACTGCACATTTCACTTGACATCCTCCATCTAGAAAATTTGTTTCTTATGAAATTGACAATAATTATAGATATAATCTGATTTTTTAAGCAAATGTTATGTTTCTTAACCACAAGCAAGAACACATACATACATATTCAAAATCAGATTTCTAGTACTTTCAATATGCTTAGAATCAGATATCATTTCATACATTTGAGTCGACACTACAATCTCTTCAGTATATACTAATACTTGACAATAATCATGAATTCCAACTTAACAAGCAACATTCGTTTAAAAAAAACGAATTATCCCAAAACATTGAATTTCACAAAGAAACCATTTCTCACATAGAAAGTGAGAAATATTCACTTGTTGCTTATTAGTTCATACATGACATACTTCATGCAACTCCAAATCACTTTGACATGGTTATAAGATGCCACCCTACGGTGCTTCTTGAACCTATAAAATTGATTGAGTTTGCATAAGTTTATTGTCAATTAGTTTTACTGAACTTTGAGATATACCCTCATGGTATTAGTGTTACCGAAACTCAAATTATAACAAGAATAATCTAACTCATACCATTCAGTAACACAATGCTAACAGTATAGTATTTCTTTTCTAAGCATGTCAACTAATTCACCAAGAATTCTAAATCTGAATTATTACGGTCACAAGTACATCCTAATGCTCTATAAGACATTGAGATATTGTAATTTCACACATCACACATATCCATCAATTTCTATTTCAATAGAGATCAGCGATGACTTATAAATCAAGCCAAATCCAATTAACAATAGAGACACACACAGTATGGGTTGGTACTACCACTAATTTTGCCATCCAATCTAGAATTAATCTGAAATCAATACTATCTTTGCAGCAAGTGAGAAAGAACCTAGGGAAACAAACATCGCTTGCAAACAAAGAAATATTAATTTCAATTAATTCAATTGATGCAAAATTTCCAGAATATGAATGAGACAAACTCTTGTCTACTAATCCAAATTCACCCAACATGTACACTCACATGTAATTGGCAAGACGGTACCTATTTGCACCATCAAACCGATGACAACACCACATGTGTTATCATATTCACAATTTGGCAAACCAATTACCAAACTATCGGAGATTATCATCAAGATAACCTCTTTAACCATTGGTTATGTAAACAATCTAATGTTACTAATTTTGGTCGAATTCTATCTTTAATTGTGACTTTCTTGTATGTCTGTGTGGCATTATGCAGTCCACAAAACCTTGTCTGCGGTTCATAATCCACTATCATGGTCTGCAACCAAATGTTGCGATCCATAGTTACAAAGAACTCAGTCTCTGTTTCCCACACAAAACTGATGCGATCCACAACCAACATGTTATGGTTCACAACCAGTCTATCACGTTGGGAATTTGATTTTGACAATTAGACAAACCTCAAAATCAATTAGACCATACAAGTATTCATCTCTACCAAATACCACCACGGCATATGGTATATTTTGCAACTTTCTCATTCACACGTTGAAGAGAAATCACAACCCGAAACTAATCTACATAGTCTCTAGGGTTCTATATTGCAAATAGTCACAAAACAAAGCATAAGAACTCTCTAAACCAGAGCTAATGGTTAATTGGGGCTTACTGGTACTACCTATAGCATTTGGTTGAGGTTACTAACCATAACAAGTCAGTATGTGTCTTTATTTCGTGAAAAACTATATTTCAGACCTTTTCTGCGGTCCACAGAAGAATCTCTGCGGTCCACAGACTATACTGCGGACTGCCTCTTTGGACCCCAGACAATCTTGTCCGAAATACACATGTTCTGTCGTGGACCACAGAAGAACCTCTGCGGTCCACAGACAATCTGTCCGAAATTCAATTGTTCTGTCGTGGTCCACAGAAGAACCTCTGCGGTCCACAGACAATCTAACCTGTGAATACCTGTTCTGTCGTGGTCCACAGAAGCACCTCTGCGGTCCACATACAATACAGTGACGAGAATTCTGACTCGCACCCTTTCGGTAAATCGGCGATAACTTTCTATATACTTATCCGTTTTTCGAGTTCTTGGACATTCCGGAAAGTAGACTCGAAGCACTTTCCAATGGAACAAACCTCACTCGAAACGGAGCAGCAGATCTCAAGTTATGCCCTCGTGAAGTCAGACTATCTCACAGGGAATTTCTGGACTGAACCAGATTCGAGTTTTCATGGAGTTTCTTCACAAAAACCACGAGATAAAGCACACAAATCACAGAGAAAACAACCAGATACTAATCTCAAGGCTTTAATGGTGCATTAAAACCGAAAAAGAGGAATAGGGCTCTGATACCAATGTAAGAAAATCGATAAATCATACCGAATGCGGAAACGTGTTAGGATCTCCTCTTTATTTGAGTTTCCTCCGCACCAAGCCATCGCCGCTTGCTCTCGCTGCGCCATAGCCCCGTCTTCTACTATCGCCAGTGGAGATTGACAACAATCTCATACTATTCACAGTACAAGTGCCAGACTCGACTTCTTCTCATCATCGGAATCCTTAATCCGACTAGACGAGAAGATCTCTCTCTAATGGTGTTTGATCCTCAAGGAGAAGAACAAACCCTTGGAGTATATGGTCTCTCTATGCCTTACACTTCTGTCTCTCTTTTGTGTTCTACATAATTCACTTATTAAAATATCAGAGACTTGTGTATATATAGAGCCACATGCATCTATTCATCAAAAGATGCAAACAGAGGCTGTCAGTCTGTGGTCCACGACAGATTCTCTGTGGTCCACAGAAACGTCTCCATTCTCCAAATTCCAACATAGATAAATCATACCGAATGCGGAAACGTGTTAGGATCTCCTCTTTATTTGAGTTTCCTCCGCACCAAGCCATCGCCGCTTGCTCTCGCTGCGCCATAGCCCCGTCTTCTACTATCGCCAGTGGAGATTGACAACAATCTCATACTATTCACAGTACAAGTGCCAGACTCGACTTCTTCTCATCATCGGAATCCTTAATCCGACTAGACGAGAAGATCTCTCTCTAATGGTGTTTGATCCTCAAGGAGAAGAACAAACCCTTGGAGTATATGGTCTCTCTATGCCTTACACTTCTGTCTCTCTTTTGTGTTCTACATAATTCACTTATTAAAAGATCAGAGACTTGTGTATATATAGAGCCACATGCATCTATTCATCAAGAGATGCAAATAGAGGCTGTCAGTCTGTGGTCCACGACAGAATCTCTGCGGTCCACAACAAATTCTCTGTGGTCCACAGAAACGTCTCCATTCTCCAAATTCCAACATCTCCCTCTTGGAGACGTTGATCAACATACAGTCAAGTCTTCATACTGGCAAATGGACCGTGCGACTAGCGATACCTGCAAACCTGTATCCTAGAGGAAGCCGGTTAAAGCTATCTAGGACATTTAACAACTTGTTAATTAAAGCAGTATCTCATACCCTAGGTCAATTAGATATACACCTGACTAAGCATTTCACACTCCCTCTTGGACAATGCTTAGTCCACATTACTCACATGTATTCCCAATCAATGTCCCAAATGACATAATTGGCCACGGCGAATCACAAGTAAGTCAAATGGTGTAATCACAATTACCTTCCTTTTGCACTCATGTCACTCGATAAGAAACTGATTGCTTTCTGACAAATGTCCCGACAGACGGTATCAATGCTTCGCCATTGGTAACATAAGGAAGTAGCATACATCAGCTCCCTTTCTCATGACATAATCAAGAGTGATAAGGATACGTAGTTGTGAGTCTCACACAATGAGAAGGCAGGGATGACCATCTAAGTCACTTAACTCATTTCCCACGTGTCGCTAAGCACATGCAGTATGAAACGCATGCTACAGTGTTATTCTGCCATGAGCAGACGCATGTCAAACAATTTAAAAACACTGTACGAGTCTAGGTCTAGTCACAAACTATGCATCTATGGTCTAGATCGCATTCATTGTAACTAACCCTGAGTGCCTTCGCAACTACACTCCCGGAGTGTCTTGCAAAGCCACTCACCTCGGCTAATAATAGGCTACATGAATTGTGGGGAAACAATTCATGCCGACCACCACATCGTGGTCTCATCTTAGTCCTTGACTAAGGCGACATCAAGCTCTATTTGCCCCAAATGGCATCTTAGTCCCAGACTAAGCATAATTAGCTTGATAAGTCTTATCTCTGCCCGCCCCAGACGTCAGAGACGATTGCTCGTGTGAGAGAGCCAATCTCAGCCTATTGACATGCTACCATAAGTACCATCCTCAACTCGAACAACAGTAAAATACAATTTTACTATATCTATCTTTCATGTTCAAGTTAACTAAAGAGTATCACTCTCAAGTACAATCACAACCTATGCACACTAGGTATGTACTTGATCCACGATCAACTCTAACTGTGTTATCATAAATTCATGTCTCTAATTTCATATCTGAATATGTTTGGTTCTTCTCATAATCCATAGTATGCTTCAATAGCCATACAATTACAATGAGTTGTTATCGACTCCCTCTATGTCATAACAATCTCCAATTGTATATAGAATTATACTCAACCAAACTCCTTGTAGCCATGATATCCAATCATGCTATATGCTCCACTCTCACATGAGTGGGCCGGTACTACTAAACATGCTGAATTCTCATATCCAAAATGAGAATGACTCTACATTTACTCCAACTCTACAACGAGTGAGTAAAATCTGTATTTCTTGCTACATCAAGAAATAGTATTATCAAGCAATTTACATCTCAAATGTAAACTTGGGTTTATCAAGATTTCCTCTCAATAGGCAAACCAAACACAAGTATATTGCCTTGATAAGATAGCATGTATGTACCATTCAGATATCTCAAGTCCCTCGGACTTTTCTCAAATAAGTATAGAATTGGCTTACATCTGTCATAGGGTACTGTTGTGGTCCACAACCATCTTGCTGCGATCCACACCTACCTTGTTGTGGTCCACAGTATACTCATGTTACAATCTGCAATCATACTGAAAGATGCTGTCATCCACAGAAACTTACTGTGGTCTGCAACACAATCATGTTGCGATCTATAACATGTTGAAAAATGTTCGCAAAATACTCAAATATATTACAACACATTTTTCATAATATCTGCACTACATCCTGGATATTCTGTCACAATAGACTACATCCATCTACAGACCATAACAGATCGATGTTACTTACAAAGAACTGTTATTCCTATGGTCCATAGCAGATCATTGCCACTCGCAACAATCTGGAATTTCCAGTAGCACTTCATGAACCCTCTTACATAACAGATCTTATGGACTTAGAACATGTATCAAGACTCACACTTATGTTCTTCACACGTGTCATTTGGATTGCGTACCATGCAACCAAATATCATACAGATATGTCCTAGTCTCTCGTATAATAACAAGAAACATGCCGGAACAATCTCTCAAGTGTTGACACAAAAACATATTTAAGGCTTAACAACTACATTAGACAAAGAGTCACATAGACTTATTCTATTCAGCAAATAGTGTACCATATAATTAGCAACATATTCTTAAACAGTTTAACATTCATGCTCAAAAGAATCTCCAAATTCTATTGACATGATTTAATTTTAGACTTACTGAATCGGCTAAGTTTGCATACACTGCATACTTTACCATAATTCCGCCACAAACTAGGCAGAAGATTCAACATCACATTGTCTAAAATCTGTTAATACTTCATAAAGAATAGTTCTAATCTATATTGGTCGATATTGCTCAAATAAGACTATTTTATAAGACTCTCTCTATTCTAATATATAGCCTATCACAACCGAGTCTTATACTTTCAATAAATCAATTTTAAAAGTCCATATCTCATTGTTTCTTCATTTACTTATCTCATTTTGCATCTAGCAAATAAGTTTGAGTTACTTCTCTGGCTTGTTGAACCTGTTCTTATTCTATGTTACATGTCCTATGAGGTTGAGGAATACCATTTTATTCCCCTCCTGTTCCTCAATACTCAAACAAGTACATGTCAAACACAAGAATGATTCCAAACAACTCTAAGTTACTCAAATAAAATAACTCCCTCTCAACAGGAAATTAATTTAGTATTGTGAT
Organism: Rhynchospora tenuis; assembly: GCA_027725995.1. Taxonomy (NCBI): domain Eukaryota; kingdom Viridiplantae; phylum Streptophyta; class Magnoliopsida; order Poales; family Cyperaceae; genus Rhynchospora; species Rhynchospora tenuis. The sequence goes on from CM050888.1 coordinate 54,964,497, forward strand.
CTAATCATATGGCATTTCTACTATTTCTTCTCCAATAAAGTTCCTCGAACATTATGAGAAGGTGCACTCCAAATGCAACTGAACTTATGACTACTTAAACATCCACACTTGGATCTATAATAGTCTATAGTTCACAAAATAGTAGAACTTAGAGATTAGAGGCGTAAGGCTTAGAACATAGACCGCATCTATATTGTTCTAACCATATCTTACAATGTCTAATTCATCACAATTTGCTGCGGTCCGCAGCCAATATGCCACAGTCCACAATAACTCTATGTTGCAATCCTCAACAAGAATTGCAATGTCTCCATAATCACATAATCAACTCCGTGATTTATCATAGAGATTTCATTATAAATTGACTTCACTCATATTCAGAAAATTATTGATCTACAATCAACTTTTTCTCGAATTATGGCTATCATTTATAATGAGACTATTTCCGATATAGTCTTAATGTGATGAATCATAAGACACCAAGTTCAGCCCTCATATTGGAATACAGCATCCAAATATATCTCTAAAACTTGAACAGTATATCCACAAAACTTTCAAGTAATAAACTTCAGCTAACTATATTCACAAGTTGACAAATAAGCTTGGTACAAGTCCTCGGATGCCAACTTATGTCAATGTCCAACTCTAATAGTCTAGCATGCCATAACAATCACAAACTAAGAGACTAAGTAACATGCAAGAAAAATAACCATATATCAATTCAATTTAGCAATCCATCACCAAAGAATTAATGACAAGTACTAGATTTTATCAATTAAAGAGACACAAAATATCATGGAGCGATCAATTCTATTACGGTTCGCAGCCGAATGCTGTGGGTCGTAACAGAAACATGTGCCAGTCCCTAAGACTGCACATTTCACTTGACATCCTCCATCTAGAAAATTTGTTTCTTATGAAATTGACAATAATTATAGATATAATCTGATTTTTTAAGCAAATGTTATGTTTCTTAACCACAAGCAAGAACACATACATACATATTCAAAATCAGATTTCTAGTACTTTCAATATGCTTAGAATCAGATATCATTTCATACATTTGAGTCGACACTACAATCTCTTCAGTATATACTAATACTTGACAATAATCATGAATTCCAACTTAACAAGCAACATTCGTTTAAAAAAAACGAATTATCCCAAAACAGTGAATTTCACAAAGAAACCATTTCTCACATAGAAAGTGAGAAATATTCACTTGTTGCTTATTAGTTCATACATGACATACTTCATGCAACTCCAAATCACTTTGACATGGTTATAAGATGCCACCCTACGGTGCTTCTTGAACCCATAAAATCGATTGAGTTTGCATAAGTTTATTGTCAATTAGTTTTACTGAACTTTGAGATATACTCATGGTATTAGTGTTACCGAAACTCAAATTATAACAAAAATAATCTAACTCATACCATTCAGCAACACAATGCTAACAGTATAGTATTTCTTTTCTAAGCATGTCAACTAATTCACCAAGAATTCTAAATCTGAATTATTACGGTCACAAGTACATCCTAATGCTCTATAAGACATTGAGATATTGTAATTTCACACATCACACATATCCATCAATTTCTATTTCAATAGAGATCAGCGATGACTTATAAATCAAGCCAAATCCAATTAACAATAGAGACACACACAGTATGGGTTGGTACTACCACTAATTTTGCCATCCAATCTAGAATTAATCTGAAATCAATACTATCTTTGCAGCAAGTGAGAAAGAACCTAGGGAAACAAACATCGCTTGCAAACAAAGAAATATTAATTTCAATTAATTCAATTGATGCAAAATTTCCAGAATATGAATGAGACAAACTCTTGTCTACTAATCCAAATTCACCCAACATGTACACTCACATGTAATTGGCAAGACGGTACCTATTTGCACCATCAAACCGATGACAACACCACATGTGTTATCATTTACACAATTTGGCAAACCAATTACCAAACTATCAAAGATTATCGTCAAGATAACCTCTTTAACCATTGGTTATGCAAACGGTCAAGTGTTACTAATTCTGGCCGAATTCTATCTTTAATTGTGACTTTATTGTATGTCTGTATAGCATTATGTGGTCCACAAGACCTTGTTTGTGGTCCACAAACCACTATCTTGGTCTACAACCAAATGTTGCATTCCATAGGCACAGAGAACTCAAGCTCTGTTTCCCACACAAAACTGATGCGATCCACAACCAACATGTTATGGTTCACAACTAGTCTATCACGTTGGGAATTTGATTTTGACAATTAGACAAACCTCAAAATCAATTAGACCATACAAGTATTCATCTCTACCAAATACCACCACGGCATATGGTATATTTTGCAACTTTCTCATTCACACGTTGAAGAGAAATCACAACCCGAAACTAATCTACATAGTCTCTAGGGTTCTATATTGCAAATAGTCACAAAACAAAGCATAAGAACTCTCTAAACCAGAGCTAATGGTTAATTGGGGCTTACTGGTACTACCTATAGCATTTGGTTGAGGTTACTAACCATAACAAGTCAGTATGTGTCTTTATTTCGTGAAAAACTATATTTCAGACCTTTTCTGCGGTCCACAGAAGAATCTCTGCGGTCCACAGACTATACTGCGGACTGCCTCTTTGGACCCCAGACAATCTTGTCCGAAATACACATGTTCTGTCGTGGACCACAGAAGAACCTCTGCGGTCCACAGACAATCTGTCCGAAATTCAATTGTTCTGTCGTGGTCCACAGAAGAACCTCTGCGGTCCACAGACAATCTAACCTGTGAATACCTGTTCTGTCGTGGTCCACAGAAACACCTCTGCGGTCCACATACAATACAGTGACGAGAATTCTGACTCGCACCCTTTCGGTAAATCGGCGATAACTTTCTATATACTTATCCGTTTTTCGAGTTCTTGGACATTCCGGAAAGTAGACTCGAAGCACTTTCCAATGGAACAAACCTCACTCGAAACGGAGCAGCAGATCTCAAGTTATGCCCTCGTGAAGTCAGACTATCTCACAGGGAATTTCTGGACTGAACCAGATTCGAGTTTTCATGGAGTTTCTTCACAAAAACCACGAGATAAAGCACACAAATCACAGAGAAAACAACCAGATACTAATCTCAAGGCTTTAATGGTGCATTAAAACCGAAAAAGAGGAATAGGGCTCTGATACCAATGTAAGAAAATCGATAAATCATACCGAATGCGGAAACGTGTTAGGATCTCCTCTTTATTTGAGTTTCCTCCGCACCAAGCCATCGCCGCTTGCTCTCGCTGCGCCATAATACCAATGTAAGAAAATCGATAAATCATACCGAATGCGGAAACGTGTTAGGATCTCCTCTTTATTTGAGTTTCCTCCGCACCAATCCATCGCCGCTTGCTCTCGCTGTGCCATAGCCCCGTCTTCTACTATCGCCAGTGGAGATTGACAACAATCTCACACTATTCACAGTACAAGTGCCAGACTCGACTTCTTCTCATCGTCGGAATCCTTAATCCGACTAGACGAGAAGATCTCTCTCTAATAGTGTTTGATCCTCAAGGAGAAGAACAAACCCTTGGAGTATATGGTCTCTCTATGTCTTACACTTCTGTCTCTCTTTTGTGTTCTATTGAATTCACTTATTAAAAGATCAGAGACTTGTGTATATATAGAGCCACATGCATCTATTCATCAAGAGATGCAAATAGAGGCTGTCAGTCTGTGGTCCACGACAGAATCTCTGCGGTCCACGACAGAATCTCTGTGGTCCACAGAAACGTCTCCATTCTCCAAATTCCAACATCTCCCTCTTGGAGACGTTGATCAACATACAGTCAAGTCTTCATACTGGCAAATGGACCGTGCGACTAGCGATACCTGCAAACCTGTATCCTAGAGGAAGCCGGTTAAAGCTATCTAGGACATTTAACAACTTGTTAATTAAAGCAGTATCTCATACCCTAGGTCAATTAGATATACACCTGACTAAGCATTTCACACTCCCTCTTGGACAATGCTTAGTCCACATTACTCACATGTATTCCCAATCAATGTCCCAAATGACATAATTGGCCGCGGCGAATCACAAGTAAGTCAAATGGTGTAATCACAATTACCTTCCTTTTGCACTCATGTCACTCGATTAGAAACTGATTGCTTTCTGACAAATGTCCCGACAGACGGTATCAATGCTTCGTCATTGGTAACATAAGGAAGTAGCATACATCAGTTCCCTTTCTCATAACATAGTCAAGAGTGATAAGGGTACGTAGTTGTGGGTCTCACACAACGAGGAGGCAGGGATGACCATCTAAGTCACTTAACTCATTTCCCACGTGTCGCTAAGCACATGCAGTATGAAACGCATGCTACAGTGTTATTCTGCCATGAGCAGACGCATGTCCAACAATTTAAAAAAAACACTGTACGAGTCTAAGTCTAGTCACAAACTATGCATCTATGGTCTAGATTGCATTCATTGTAACTAACCCTGAGTGCCTTCGCATCTACACTCCCGGAGTGTCTTGCAAGGCCACTCACTTCGGCTAATAATAGGCTACATGAATTGTGGGGAAACAATTCATGCCGACCACCACATCGTGGTCTCATCTTAGTCCTTGACTAAGGCGACATCAAGCTCTATTTGCCCCAAATGGCATCTTAGTCCCAGACTAAGCATAATTAGCTTGATAAGTCTTATCTCTGCCCGCCCCAGACGTCAGAGACGATTGCTCGTGTGAGAGAGCCAATCTCAGCCTATTGACATGCTACCATAAGTACCAGCCTCAACTCGAACAACAGTAAAATACAATTTTACTATATCCATCTTTCATGTTCAAGTTAACCAAAGAGTATCACTCTCAAGTACAATCACAACCTATGCACACTAGGTATGTACTTGATCCACGATCAACTCTAACTGTGTTATCATAAATTCATGTCTCTAATTTCATATCTGAATATGTTTGGTTCTTCTCATAATCCATAGTATGCTTCAATAGCCATACAATTATAATGAGTTGTTATCGACTCCCTCTATGTCATAACAATCTCCAATTGTATATAGAATTATACTCAACCAAACTCCTTGTAGCCATGATATCTAATCATGCTACATGCTTCACTCTCACATGAGTAAGCTAGTACATCAAGTCATGCTACATTCTCATATCCAAAATGAGAATGACTCTATATTTACTCCAACTCCACAACGAGTGAGTAAAATCTGTATTTCTTGCTACATCAAGAAATAGTATTATCAAGCAATTTACATCTCAAATGTGAACTTGGGTTTATCAATGTTTCCTCTCAATAGGCAAACCAAACATAAGTATATTGCCTTGATAAGATAGCATGTATGTACTATTCAGATATCTCAAGTCCCTCGGACTTTTCTCAAATAAGTATAGAATTGGCTTACATCTGTCATAGGGTACTGTTGTGGTCCACAACCATCTTGCTGCGATCCACAACTACCTTGTTGTGGTCCACAGTATACTCATGTTACAATCTGCAATCATACTGAAAGATGCTGTCATCCACAGAAACTTACTGTGGTCTGCAACACAATCATGTTGCGATCTATAACATGCTGAAAAATGTTCGCAAAATACTCAAATATATTACAACACATTTTTCATAATATCTGCACTACATCCTGGATATTCTGTCACAATAGACTACATCCATCTACAGACCATAACAGATCGATGTTACTTACAAAGAACTGTTATTCCTATGGTCCATAGCAGATCATTGCCACTCGCAACAATCTGGAATTTCCAGTAGCACTTCATGAACCCTCTTACATAACAGATCTTATGGACTTAGAACATGTATCAAGACTCACACTTATGTTCTTCACACGTGTCATTTGGATTGCGTACCATGCAACCAAATATCATACAGATATGTTCTAGTCTCTCGTATAACAACAAGAAACATGCCGGAACAATCTTTCAAGTGTTGACACAAAAACATATTTAAGGCTTAACAACTACATTAGACAAAGAGTCACATAGACTTATTCTATCCAGCAAATAGTGTACCATATAATTAACAACATATTCTTAGACAGTTTAACATTCATGCTCAAAAGAATCTCCAAATTCTATTGACATGATTTAATTTTAGACGTACTGAATCGGCTAAGTTTGCATACACTGCATACTTTACCATAATTCCGCCACAAACTAGGCAGAAGATTCAACATCACATTGTCTAAAATCTGTTAATACTTCATAAAGAATAGTTCTAATCTATACTGGTCAATATTGCTAAAATAAGACTATTTTACAAGACTCCCTCTATTCTAATATCACAACTAAGTCTTATACTTTCAACTGATTACTATGCATAGCATTAAATCAATTTTAAAAAATCCATTCTCATTGTTTCTTCATTTACTTATCTAATTTTGCATCTAGCAAATAAGTTTGAGTTACTTCTCTGGCTTGTTGAACCTGTTCTTATTCTATGTTACATGTCCTATGAGGTTGAGGAATACCATTTTATTCCCCTCCTGTTCCTCAATACTCAAACAAGTACATGTCAAACACAAGAACGATTCCAAACAACTCTAAGTTACTCAAATAAAATAACTCCCTCTCAACAGGAAATTAATTTAGTATTGTGATCTAATCATATGGCATTTTTACTATTTCTTCTCCAATAAAGTTCCTCGAACATTATGAGAAGGTGCACTCCAAATGCAACTGAACTTATGACTACTTAAACATCCACACTTGGATCTATAATAGTCTATAGTTCACAAAATAGTAGAACTTAGAGATTAGAGGCGCAAGGCTTAGAACATAAACCGCATCTATATTGTTCTAACCATATCTTACAATGTCTAATTTATCACAATTTGCTGCGGTCCGCAGCCAATATGCCACAGTCCACAATAACTCTATGTTGCAATCCTCAACAAGAATTGCAATGTCTCCATAATCACATAATCAACTCCGTGATTTATCATAGATATTTCATTATAAATTGACTTCACTCATATTCAGAAAATTATTGATCTACAATCAACTTTTTCTCGAATTATGGCTATCATTTATAATGAGACTATTTCCGATATAGTCTTAATATGATGAATCATAAGACACCAAGTTCAGCCCTCATATTGGAATACAACATCCAAATATATCTCTAAAACTTGAACAGTATATCCACAAAACTTTCAAGTAATAAACTTCAGCTAACTATATTCACAAGTTGACAAATAAGTTTGGCACATGTCCTCGGATGCCAACTTATGTCAATGTCCAACTCTAATAGTCTAGCATGCCATAACAATCACAAACTAAGAGACTAAGTAACATGCAAGAAAAATAACCATATATCAATTCAATTTAGCAATCCATCACCAAAGAATTAATGACAAGTACTAAATTTTATCAATTAAAGAAACACAAAATATCATGGAGCGATCAATTCTATTACGGTTCACAGCCGAATGCTGTAGATCGTAACAGAAACATGTGCCAATCCCTAAGACTGCACATTTCACTTGACATCCTCCATCTAGATAATTTGTTTCTTATGAAATTGACAATAATCATAGATATAATATGATTTCTTAAGCAAATGTTATGTTTCTTAACCACAAGCAAGAACACATACATACATATGTAAAATCAGATTTCTAGTACTTTCAATATGCTTAGAATCAGATATCTTTTATACATTTGAGCCAACGCTACAATCTCTTCAGTATATACTAATGCTTGACAATAATCATGAATTCCAACATAACAAGCAACATTCGTTTAAAAAACCATTTATATTATCAATTATCAATTAATGTTATTCTGGAAATTAATTTATAATCGGTAAAAGGAAGGTAATTGTGATTACACCATTTGACTTACTTGTGATTCGCCGTGGCCAATTATGTCATTTGGGACATTGATTGGGAATACATGTGAGTAATGTGGACTAAGCATTGTCCAAGAGGGAGTGTGAAATGCTTAGTCAGGTGTATATCTAATTGACCTAGGGTATGAGATACTGCTTTAATTAACAAGTTGTTAAATGTCCTAGATAGCTTTAACCGGCTTCCTCTAGGATACAGGTTTGCAGGTATCGCTAGTCGCACGGTCCATTTGCCAGTATGAAGACTTGACTGTATGTTGATCAACGTCTCCAAGAGGGAGATGTTGGGTGCGAACTCTCTTATATTAATCAGATCTGGTCTGTTCCAGAGGGTGTGACAGAATTAAGAGAGAGACTCCACTTCATTTGTGCTTCTTCTCCAAGAGCACAAATCACCATTAGAGAGTGATTCCTACACCGAATTGAGAGAACTCGGTTTGTGCAGTCTAGTAGGCATTTGGACTGTGAAACGTGTGGTCTCTTCTAGAGATCCATCAGTGATAGGAGTAAGAAGAACACGTGAGAAGGACCGGCAAGGCGCTGTGGTGTGGTTTCTGTGAAAGAAAACCGATCCAAGAACTTCCGCTGTATTGTATGAACTCTAATCTTGTCTATTTAGTTTTTGATAACTCTAGACTTGATTTTCTAACACTTTGGGTGTTTAATTTTGAGTGCATTTTTTTGGATGTTATTTTGTAATTTATCTCATGCATGTTTTGTGATATTAATTGTCCTTCGCAGTTTGCATGTGTATGCGTGTTTGTGGAATATTTGATTACCTTTTGCTAACTAAATTACATCTTTATTATAACAAACTTCTTGTAATGTGTCACCCCCCTCCCCTCCCCCGACACCACCCCCCTCCAAAAAAAAAAAATGAAAAGAAAAGAAATACAGAGGAATAGTTGTACAGCAGATAGCATAAGCTGACAGTCACTGATGCATGAGTTACAATATGCAATGCAGACTCTCATTCTCTAGTATGATATTATCTAATAACTGTTTCTAAATTGAGCAAGAAAAACAGGCAATATTTAAAAAACAAGTTATATGAAATGTTTCTTTAGCTTTTTTCTTTCAGATGAGCGTTCCTAAATTTCATTTGTTTTAAGGCAGATTAAAGTAAACAAGTGCCATCAGCTATTCTCAAGTTTTCATCACCAGAACACCCACAAACATTCTGATTAGATGTTCAAAATTAAGAAACAAAAGCACATGATTAATGTGATAATGCTGCTTTACTTACTATGGTGACCAAATAGCAAGGGAATCAAGGCATTTTATTACATTCACAATTTCAAGACCACATAATCAAAATATTTGTAGTCCAAACAGCATAAGCAAAGTCTTCACAATTCAATTCTGTCATAGAGAAAAATCCCGTAGCCCAATTCGTACGAAAACATAATCCACCCTCATGTAGAATTGCATTTATCTATCAAATAAAAAATCCTAACAAAAAGGCTTTTCCTGGTCAACCAATCATAAACTCTAACCTATGTCCCAACAAACACGCAGAGATACTCTTAGAGCTCCTCTTCATTTCTCAAGTACTCACCATTATCAGCCTGGTGGTGCACGACAACTGCATTGGTTTCTGCTTTTCTGCAATCCTGCGTCGACCTGGCAGCGACCCCAAATCCCAGTGACAAATCCGACATGGACAGAACCACCACGCCATCTCCTGCCTTGGTGTTCTCAGTGATTCTCGCCAGCATCGATTTGGTCACCGAGTTTCCATATAAGAATGTCATTTCTGCCGCTGGTTTCAGCCAGATCTTGTTTCTGGCATGAGCAGCGAGCAGATCAAGAGAGTGGATTGTGAGACGGAATTGACCTGTTCAACCAAAGTGCTCATTTGAGTATAATTGTGCATACAGGGAGCTGAATTTCTCATGAGTCAGTACCATTGTGTAATTCATTAATTTGAGGCGCACAAACCATCTAATTCATGCTAGTATAAGGAAGTAGGGCCGTCAACGGTACGCCACTTACCGTTATGTCGTTTCGTTTAACCTAAGTGGAATGGTTTGTGGCATAAAAAATTATACCGTTTTCTAAACGAAACGGTAGGTGGCATAGTTGGTTAAACCATTTCGACCGTTTCAACCACATTTCAAACCATTTTATGTGTAATTTCTGAAGTGGAACTGTTGATGGCACAAAAATCTGTTTCGTTTAATAAATGAAACGATAAGTGGTATGTCGGTTTCATACCGTTTTTAAGTGGCACGATAACGGTAGAGGACATTTCTGTAATTTTCAGCACGTTTGACAGCTCTGTAAGGAAGTACTGTAATTATCTACTTCTAGGAAGTTAGAATAGGAGAAATTAGCTCAAAATCTTACTGGTATAGATTTCAAACATCTCAACAATTAATCAGCACATACCAAACAATAAACAATATTTTATTATCCTAGATATTATTCCCTTGTACTACAAAAAGGGTACCATACTACTGAGTTCTGACAAAAGTTTCACGCTGAAATCTATTCTAAATCAATTATCGGTAAAGACATATGCCCATCGAGCCATCTCAAATCATATAAAATAATCATTCCCATAGACTGAAAGCTTAATTCTAAATATATAAACTTGGGCGGTTGTGCCCAGTGCGTGAGTTACACCACAGTAACTCGCGTGGATTTTATGTGGCCAATCGGGTGGATTTTTTGTGCGACATGATTTTTTGTGGTCTGGATTTTCTGTGGTCCATGATTCTTTGTGGAAAAAACAATATTTAGTATGTGGCAGCTTCCGTATAATATTTCAATATTATTCTCAATTTTGATGACATTTTTTATATAGTGTTCTGAATTTCGTAAAAAAAAATTATATGAACACATCACGCAACGCGCGATGTTAACTCTATAGTTATGTTGGGCGATGTTCACTCTATAGTTATCAATCTTAACCAAAGGGTTGCTCATTTCATTAAAAAACCATTTAATAACATATTCGTATAGGAATGAATATTAACACTAGTGTATAGACATTTCTACTTACTAGCAAATGCGTCCAGTGTGAGAAAATTTTTAAAGAATGATCAAAATAGAATTATAGCAATAATTTTGCAAAGTAGATTGTCTCATTTTTCATATTTTCCGATTTTGTCTTCTTCACAGTTATTTAGATTGACTAAGAAAAGGAAAAATGCTAATGTCCAATATATTGGACGGATGAGACCCGTCCAATACGATCATTCTCACATTTTCAAATTTCAAATGATCGATCCAAACTGTTCAATATGTTCTCAAAATTGAAAACTTATAAGAAACAAATTATACAATTTTTTTTCATAATTTTTTGCTTTTTTAATATTTTAGAAAATCATTATTATTGGATGATCCATAATTGTTATATCATGAATTTTCTAAAATATCAAAAGATTGGTAAAAAATTTCAGAGAAAATGTAAAAATTGGTTTCTCGTAAGTTCTCAATATGAAGAACATATTGTACGATTTGAATCGATCAATTTGCAGTTTTCAATATGAGAAGAATTGTATGGGACAAAAGCATTCATCTAATATATTGGACTCTAACATTTCTCTAAAAAAATAGATTAATGAAATGAAAAGAATTTTAGGTTAGTGTAAACTTACATTCGTTACATTCAGCGACCTTTTCATTGTAGGCAAAAAACTTTATCTTTTCATTTTGAGATTAAATCTACACCCTTGATCAAATTGAATTATAATAATTAATGAACAATATTATTCTAACCAAGGATAGATACACTTTTGATGCCAGTTAAATAGACTCTTGAATTGGATAAGTACAAGTAGTATGAATAACTTAAAATACATGCCCAGCTTATTCGGACATGAAATTAAAAAAAAAATTAAGAAAGATGAGACAAAAATATCTGACAGAAAGAAAAAACAAAACGTTGATCACACCTGCTGGTAAAAAAATAATTTACCCAAAAGCAGAGAACCTAATCCTGAAAATAAATAATAAGAAGAAGCACCTCACCAAACACGCAAAATTAATCAAAATTTTTGACACGAATATCTTACTTTTTTCTGACAATAAAATTAAAAAGTTGATGACACGGTCACACCGACTCACACCCATACCTTCAGAAACACCCCAGAAAAAAGAACAGAAGCTCACTGGCCAATCATGGAACCGGATCCTGTGTCGCGCGACACAGCGTGCAGCGCAAATCCGAGCATTTCGATTTTGATCGAGCAATTCATTTTTTGCAGGCCTATCAATCTGGTTGCATACATGGGACTCCCATATCCATCCGATTTAGATCAGACGGTCCACAATCCGCGCTACACGCTGTGTCGCGCGACACAGGATCTGAATTGCGCCAATCATAATTACACTATTTCAAGTGTTGCCCCTTACCCGAAAGCTAGCCTCCCTTACACTTCTACCTACCGCATTTTATTTCCACTTTATCGAACTCCATATATATACACCACGCATCCCTAGTTCTTCTCTTTCTCTCCATCGAACCTACACCCAATACATTCCCTGTAATCTCTCTCTCTCTCTCTCTCTCTAAAAATGTCAGGAGTGTGGGTATTCAAAAGCGGTGTTGTCCGTCTGGAAAACCCTGTATCCGGTTCCAGTGGCATGAGAAAGGTGCTGTTACACATTCCAACCAATGAAGAGATAACTTCATACGATTTGCTGGAGACGAAGCTGGTGAGCCTCGGGTGGGTGCGGTACAATGAGGACCCTAACCTGCTGCAGTTCCAAAAGCAGTCCTCCATCGACCTCATCTCCCTACCAAAAGACTTCTCGCGCTTCAAATCTGTGCACATGTACGATATTGTGATCAAGAACCATGAGGCATTCAAGGTCATTGACGTCTCTAACCAAGAGGCATCCATAGCTTTGCTGCGCACTTAGCCAGGTGTCTGAGAGTAAGTTCAAGTGCTTGTACCTGAGTAGTACATTAGTGGACTCGGGAAATTTGGTTGAGCTCACCTGAACATTTCTAATGGATGTGTGTGGTTTGTGGTCAAATTTATATTTATTTTTAAAAGTGTGGCTTGTTTCTCGTTTTTTATTTTCTTTTTAGTTTTTTGTGGGTGTTTAGTTTTGAGTGCATCAGTTATTTCGAGCTGTTCTTTGTAATTGATCTCATCCATATTTTCTGATATTAATCAGCTGTGTTTTGCAGTTTGCATTTGTGTTTGTGTCTGTATGTGGCTGTAGGAATATTTGCTTATTTACGCTTCTGCACAGTAAATTGACTCTTTACTGTAACAAATTTCTTGCACCGTTAAAAACAGATGTTTAATTTCTCTCTGTAGAAAATAAAAATAAGAAAAAAAAAATATAGTGTAACAGTTGTGCAACAGACAGAATAAGATGACAGCCACTGATATATAAGTTAGCATATGCAATGCAGACGATATTTCCTATCAGTTGAGAAAGAAGGAAAGAAAGAAAGACAATCTTACGGTTTGTGTTCCTGTAATTATAAATCATCGTTGCATACATAAAACTCAAACAGAATTCTTAGAGGACTGCACAGCGCGCAGTCCACTTGCTAATTACATACCAATACAGCGTTCTCTTTCTTTAGTCATGTAATAATAATTTCTCAAATTGGTCGAGCAAGATAAACAGCAATATTAAAAATAATGCAAAATGTTGCATTAGCTTTTTCAGATATGTGCTTCGGTAAACTTCATTTGTTGGGCAGATTAAATTGAACAAGTGTCATCAGCTCTTCTCAAGTTTTCATCATCAGAACACCCACAAACATTCTGATTAAATGTTCAAAATTAAGAAACGAAAGCACAGATTGATGTGACCCTTAGCTATACTTACTACCGTGAATTATTAGCAAAAGCTATGATTTCATTCACAATTTGAAGACCAGATACTCAGAATTTTTGCCCAAACAGTATAAGCAGAGTCTTCACAATTCAATTCTGTCATAGAAATAATTCCATAGCTCAACTCGTACAAAAACATAATCCACCCTCATGCTGAATTGCATCAATCAAATAAAAAATACTACCAAAAACTTTTGCGGGTTAAACCATCACATAAACTCTAACCTATGTTCCCGACAAACGCATAGATTACACTTAGAGCTCCTCTTCATTTCTTAAGTACTCACCATTATCAGCTTGGTGGTGCACGACAACTGCATTGGTATCTGCTTTTCTGCAATCTTGTGTCGACCTGGCAGCAACCCCAAATCCCAGTGGCAGATCTGACATGGAAAGCACCACTAACCCATCTCCTGCCTTGGTGTTCTCAGTGATTCTAGCCAGCATCGACTTTGTCACTGAATTCCCATACAAAAACGTCATTTCTGCCGCTGGCTTTAGCCAGATCTTGTTTCTGGCGTGTGCAGCGAGCAGATCGAGAGAGTGGATTGTGAGACGAAATTGACCTGTTCAATCATACTGCTGATGTGAGTGCAATTGTAATGTAACTACAAGTAGGTACTACTAGCTGGAATTTTTCGGCATTCAATACTAGTGTGTGATTCATTTGAGGCACAGAAAACATCAAATTCATGCTATAACCTACTCATTACCATAAACAATTTCATATTAAATGGCAGGATGTATTGTACTTGTCCAGGTCCAGCAAGTTAGCATCTGAAAATTAACTCTAAATCTTACTGGTAATAGATGCCAAAACAGTTTAACACAAATCATTTATTTGCACATACCATGTCCAGTTTGAAAAGAAGAGACCAAAATTTCTTATCCTACATAAATTCCACATTAAAATCTTTTAAGGTAACTCATAAAAGGAGACACCTAAATCAAATTGAACCCAATAGGATACCTGATTTGGTGATTTTGCCAATGGGGAGGCCGAGAGAGACAAGCTTCGGCCGCGCAATAGAGGTGGCGCGGCGAACGAGAGACTCGCTGGCGTAATAGACCCGGTTCTTGTGTAGCCGAAAGCAGTATCCACCGGGGTCGGGTCCCTCCACGGCGGGTCGCTCGATGATGTGCTTCAGGTTCGGACCTACGAACTTAAACAGCTTTTCGAACACCAGCGTCGTCTCCTTCTCGTCAAGCGGTCTCATGGCGATGCGAGGGTTTGAAGTATTTCAAGGTTTGTGGCTGCTTGAGTGAGAATTCTAATGCGCAGCTGTGGAGAGGCGAGAGGGTTTTGGCCCTTTTGGAAGGAAAGAAGCGTGAGTGGCAGCTAGGGTTTTGTGGTTTGGTTTGAATCGTATCGGGTAGGGTGTGGACTGCGGACCAGGATCCTCTCCAGTGGTAGTTTTTGATCGGAGCCGTCCGATTTAATCTCGACGGTTCATTTTTTTTGGGCCAATTATTTTTCGGGAGTGTTAGAATTCACGGGACTCTTTTTAACCGTTGAGATTAAATCAGACGGTCCAGATCCTAAAAACGTCCACTGGATGGCCATCCGGAGGATCTGGTTCCGCTGGACTGCTGCTGGTGCTTGGACTCGAACTCGACTCGAGTTTGCAGCGATAAGAAGCCAGTAATGTTGGGTCGCCTATTTTTTAATGCAATTACGTTTTTGTCCTTCCAAATTTCGACAAACATAGGATAAGGCATTAAGGCCTAAGCTGAGACTATGGACATAGAGGCTGCACAGGGAAAAAAAAAAAAAAAAAAAAAAAATCAATGTTTCAACACGGCGGCCCATTTAGCGTAATTCTTTATACCAAATTATTTTATGTTATTTTAATTAGAATTAATTTTAAATCTTACCAGTGGCTGGCTGGCTAGCTGCTAAGTAGGAAAAAGGAAAAAAAATAAAATAAAAAAATGGCTGCTTTTAGTTTTAACGATTGTTGACAGATGTCTGTTTGAAACAAATTAAAATATTGAATGGGTTGGATGAATTTAGAAACAGGTCGACTCGAACAATTTATTTAATCTGTTTGGTCTACAGATGTCTGTTTGAACAATTTAAGACAAAATAATAGATAGTTACATACTGCTAGACAAATAATGATTTTGCATGGGGTACTACTCTGCTTGTGATAATATTCAGCAGTATTAACTCCTGAAATTCGCACGAATACAGTTGTTTGCAAGACGAACTGTGGAAACTAAGAAAGATTGTTTTACTAGTGCAATTGTATACATAATATATTAGAACCGAGAATACACGTCAGTGATCTAATCCCAAAGCCACGTTATACAAGACATTAGACGATCATACATATATACAGTCACAACTTTTCACCTTTTTTCTGGTCATTTATGTCATACATCAAATAAAAATAAATGTACACCAAGAAACACACAAGTATCTAGAGTTTTCTAAGATTCTTGTTTTAGGAAATTGTGGCACTCCAGTTGCATCATCTCTCCACCAGCTGCTGGATCAAATTGACATCTATAGAAACTGCAGGTGCAATTAAACAAGAGTTAGATAGTACAAAAAAATAAATCTACAATCAAAACATTATCATGTTGCTAGCTGACAATGAAATGTTAATAATTCACAAAATATGTCCAGGAGAGAAGACACCAATAGCATTATTTTCCCTATAAATGTCCATTCAAGATAACGATAATTTAGGACCAAAAAGTTCTATTATTTTATTCCATGATCTGCAGAATTAAGTTCAAATTGCACATACCTCTGCTAAACAAATAAATATATATTCAAGTTAGTAACCGTCCATGAATACAGTAGAAAACCAAGAATACGGCTATTACCCACAAAGTTTTATAGTTGATTTTTAATAACAGGAACCATGGTTATATCTTATACAAAGATAAAAGGGGACAAATTAACGAACAGAAGTTGTGTTTTTAATATGACTAGAACTACTGTACAAGTATACCACACAGATGATGAGCTAGCACTCTGTTCATGGCCAGTACCAGTATGGATCAGCTAGCACATTTTTTGCAATATGGTGATAACTTAGGAAATAGACAGATATAAGAAGAAATTCACCTTCCATCCATGCCAACAATAACAATGGTGTTTTTCTGGTCACCAAACGCTACAATATACTGTGAGCCTTCACGTAACCGAAATTGTGCCACTGACCATTCTGAATGGAAATATTTTGGCAAAACACCTGAAATTTCAAAAATATCATCAGTTAGTCATAACTGCTGAACTAAGAGGTGAAATTGAAAGGCCTGGGAAGTGCACTATCTTTGTGCTTTCAGCATGTTCAAATTAAATGTACTCATTAGAACTTAGAAGTCAAGTAGTTTTGTAATTGAATAAAGGCAGCCAGAAAAGATAATTGACACAAAACAAAAACAAACTATCTTGGCAAATGAATTTCCTAGCTTTTGAGAGGCAGAAATGTTTTGAATTGATTGTTATTAAACTATTCATTTACTGCTTTGGTATTAAGTTTGAAAGTAACTCCATAGAACATTTAGCTTTTCTTTTTCTTTTTTTTTTTAAAAAAAAAAAAAAAAACCAGTAACATTAAAACTTGGAGCCTGTTGGCCTGTTCCATTGTTCTTCATTCAACAAAGAAATGTAAATATGAGTCATTAACACTGTGGATAGATTTTCTTACGGATGTTTCTTTTACCAGAATATGATTCATTTCATATCAGTATCCCAGTTCATTTTTTAGGTACCAACGTTCAGGAACAAGATGGGATTAAAAACTTTATTAAAGAACAATAATAAAGGCAGATCTCTTCTAAGAAAAATTGGTACATGTGCACAACTACTTTCATGAAGAGTATTTTGGATAATGTTTCTATTCAAGTAATGAATGTACCTTTGATGAAAGAGAGAGCAGGTGTAACATTTGGAACACTAGGTTCAGGTGCTGGTCGAGGCTTGTCATTTGGTGTCAAGCCCATATTAATTTTTAGGCTAAAAACATGAACTGTTCCCTTGTCACTAGAAACAGCCAGCCACTGCATGTTACGAGAGAATGCCACACTATATATCTCTGCTCTATCAGCACCTCTTCGTACCTATTCAATAAACCAGAAAAAATTCTTGTGAAATTTTATTTTATACCAAAGATGAGAATCAGACAAAACAAGGGTTAAGTTGAATGCACAATGTCATCAACAACAAGGCACAGAACGGATCAGCATCTCCCAGCATATGCAAATGCAAAGCAAAGATTTCTCCCATTGGCAACTAACTACTATAAATCCAAGATAGTGTCAACTTACCAACCAGAAAAGGACAAAATGGGGTCCCGCAAAACCTTATATCAACCAAAGCACATCATTCTTTTACTATTGATATAAAACCTTAACCTGCCTGGATAGACATTATAGAATTTTACTTACAGGTAATGTGGACTAAAATTTGCAACCGGGCTTAAATCTGGATCATTCATTTTAAATTTTAAATTATGAATATAGATGAATGATCAGGATTCAAACTCAGTTTAAATTTCTGTCTATCAAAGAATTACCTATAACTTTCTACCCTTTGTACTAACTTATATTACGGCGATGCTTGAAATTGCACATATCAGAGGATCAGGTGGTACTTAGCACAATGAGAAAATGGATTTTCACAAGTAACCAAATTATAGTCAGTAACATGGCTTACCTCTTGAAGAAGGGTTCCATCAAATGTACTGAAGATTCTTACAAGTGTACCCTTAGTACTGGCAGTTGCCACCAGTCTCCCGTCCTGCGACAACACCAAACAAGCAATCCTCGAGTCATGTGCCATGATGAACTTGGTGCGTCTTGCACCATAGTGCTCGATCCTGACCTGGCCCTTCTGGCCACCAGGGCAGACAAGGATGAGCTGGCCCTGGTGTTGAGACACAGCACAGAGACCACGCGGGTTGGGGGCAGTCTCAATCTGGTGAACAAGCTTGAAGTCGACAAAATTATAGACAAAAATTTTTTGATCAAGCACCACAATGACGCGGTCTCGGCGCAAGCGCACAGATCGCACTTCTGTGCGGAATGACAGCTCTCCAATGCACCGGGTCTGGTGATCATCCCATATCATCACCTATAATGTTTGAGAATTAATGTAAAAGTTAAGAGAGGACTCATACTTTTGTTTTGATGCAGGGAGGCATAATAATTTTCCAATTGTAAGTGAAAAGGGAGAAGTGATAGAATCAAACTCTTTGAAGCTCCTAAAATTGTTATTTGATGACAGTACAGTCCAGTATACTAGGGAGAACAACACAAACCCTTGTGTATCAGGAAAAGTTAATTAAGTATCATCAGGAATCATAAACTCCACGATGTTCCTGGCCTAGAAAACCACTTCCTAAGAGATAGATAACTTCTGAGTTTAAAGTACTAAATTTCATATAGGCCTTGTCATAGGTTAGATAAGTACAACAATAGGCATATTCGATGATGTTTCTAGCAATCATAAATTCATAATTATTAAATATCACAACCTTAGTAGCAATCACGAGATCAAATCTAAGACAGTATATTATTTTCCAAAATTTTCTTTCATGAAGTTTGTCAGTATTCCCCTTTATTACAAACCTAGCTACTCCTGATTCATCTATCAAAAATCTCTAAATTCCTAGCACTCTTTACATGATCTGAAGCCACTTTCTCATATGTCAGTAGACATCCGCACTAAAAACTTTATTTATATATCAGAATCATATATGATAGATTGCTTTTGCTAATTTAAAGGATGACTGGATTAAACTCTAGCATAATTCTATCCCGAAAAGACCAAGGAAACATTTCAGACATGCCTTATTTTGAGGGAATGCTGGGGTGGGCCCACCACCGACTAACGCCAAAAGATTACAGCGAAATAGCATCTCAACCACCGCCACACCGCCTCCTTCGAAATCCCGATTAATGATCCCACGAAACGGGTCACAATTATAGACCATGAAACCCGTTGAAGTACCAACCGCGAAGCACCCATAATCCTGATTGAACGAAAGGTGAAGTAGAGCGGGAGGTTGTGTCGAGGCGGTGATGGAGTTGGGAAGAGGCGGCGGTGCTGTCTGAATCAGTTGGGAACTTGGGTTATGGGTTTCCGCCGACGGAGAACCGGGAGGAGAAGGGGAAGTGGGTGAGGTGGGTTCCTGATCGGGTCGAGATTCTAGTTCGGGTTCGGGTTCGGTTTCAGTGGGTTCTTCGAGGAGAGGTGGAGTTGGGGTTTCGATCGGGAGGTTGGAGTCGAGGTCTGGGTTTGGATCGGGAGGGATGGAGAGAGTCGCCATGGGAGAAGGTGAGAGGGGCAAGGACGTAATTATGTAGGAAATTGGAGGGGATAATTGTTTTGTTTGGCAGAAGGAAGTTCGAGGTTGAAGAAAGGTTGAAAAAGGGATTGAGGCAAGTTTTCTTTGCTTCTGGGTTTTATTCTATTCTAGACTCGTAATATAAGTAGAACTACTTTGCATTTTAGCCCTGCCATTTACGGAATTCATATATAGAGACTTGGATGTTTTTTCCTCTTTTTATATTTCACGTCAGTTTTGACTGTAACGTTTTTGGGTGTGTTTCGATGCATTAAACATTGGCTATTTTTGGAATATAATGTCTACAAATAGATATACATAGAATAGTCTTAACATAACTATCCTGAGCTGGTAGGCTATTTGGACGAACAATTGCTACAATGATATTATTATTTTTGGTATAGTTGTATGTTGTTATTTTTCATAAAACATCCAAATGCACCCTTTATTTCCCTATTTAAACCGAGGACATTTTTTTGCAAAAACAACCTGTTCCATAAGTTCTAAATATATATTGACGATGCATTATTTTTTTTTTCTTAAAAAGAAGCATGATGACTTGCACAGTATTATATTTTTCCTAACAAAAAAGTATAACACAAGGTTTCTAAAATGAAATATGCACTTAATAGTACCGGTGTTTGAATCATCTTATGCTTAATTTATATCAAATTTCGCTTTGACTCTAGATACAGAAACTATTAATTTTAGAATATTTGAAGTCATTAATTTTAGACATAAAAGGTAAGTATTGTAAACTTTTTCATTAAAAAAAAAAGGCAGAGACGATATCATTCAAAAAAGAAATTTGAACTGAAAAATAGAATATTGATGGCTTAGAAAAAAATCATATCCGAAAAAAAAAAGGTTAAAAACTCAAATACCCATACGAGTTCCATATTTCGAATTTGGTTTAAATGATTGAAAAGTCCTCTGTTGAACCAGAGTAAATTTTGATTAGCAATAATTTATTCTTATGAAACGGGTAAAATCGGTGATAGTGATTTGGTATAATGTGTTCCTTGCACTTCTCATGAGTTAATTGAAGGATGGTCTTGTTTCTGCATTACTATTATATAATTAGTTTAACGATGTCTATCTACAATTTTTTCGCTTGCT
Source organism: Rhynchospora tenuis (assembly GCA_027725995.1). Taxonomy (NCBI): domain Eukaryota; kingdom Viridiplantae; phylum Streptophyta; class Magnoliopsida; order Poales; family Cyperaceae; genus Rhynchospora; species Rhynchospora tenuis. The sequence continues at coordinate 54,985,624 of CM050888.1, forward strand.
AGAAGGTACACGTGGGATCCAGGACCAGGACATTCCTTTCTTTGAGAGAAAATTTTCTTTGCAAGTAATAAATTAATAACAACTAACAACGGAAACAGGTCGTGCATAATGCTAGGTGTACGTAATTGAACCAACTAAATGTGTATTAAAAACTCCCAAATAGAATATTAGCTGAACTTCTGCAACACAGAAATGCACTCTCTTGGAATTTTTAACAGATTAAAGAAAATGTTTGCAAAAAAAAAAAAAAAAAAAAAGTGAAATTTCTTTGAAAAAATGGTTTATGGAACAATAAGCAGTTCAAAGGACAACGGAATCTTACTAGTCAATAACAAGAAATATTACTTCCCATATATCATATATGAACTTTTAGATATTGTAATCAAAAAATACTATAACGTTGGGTATATTAACTACAGTGTTTGTGCTGATGTAGGCGTGATGTGGGATTTTGTGGGTGGGCCGTGGGTTTAAATTGGGCCGTCTATTTTTTTTTTTTTTTTTTTTACTTTGTTTTGCTCAGCTGTGTGTCTTCGATGGTTTCGCTGTGTTAGATGAGATCGATCTGCGCCGTACAGCTGTTTCGTCTCTGTTTGGCTTCTTTTGGCTTCTTTGGAGAGATCGTTGGTTTGGAGGTTTTATTCTGTTTGTCGGAAGAATGCGCCATTCTGTTGTTGTTGGCTGTTCTTCGTGCATTGGTCGTCTGCTTTGATTAATGGTGTGCTTTTGCTTCTCTTCTCTTTGTTTCTGATTTTGTTGTTCCTTTCGGAATTGGTGGTTATATTGCTGACATTTTTTTTTGCGTTTTTTTGCTGACATTTTTTTCTGCGTTGTCCATCTCTTGATGGATCCGTGCGGTCAACACCATGCCGTTGCCCACGCCCGTCCCCGCCTCTCTCCCCTCCATGCCCTGGTTTGGATAAATGCTTGGTTTTTTTAATGCAATTCCCGAGCTGTGAGAGAAGACAACGTCGGAATTTCTCTCCGCCGATCTCGACGCCCTCCAGCATCGCCTCACTGCTTCGATTAGTTGTAAGGAGGGGTTTTTCATCCGCTCATCTGCTGATTTTACCCTTTTTCTCTTCCCAGACAAACCAGGTTTCCGCCTCTTTCCTCTTTCTGCTCCGTGCTTAGTCGCTTGGTATACTTTTTTCCCTTTTCCCTTTTATTTCTGCATTCAGCCTTCTGCTTTTTTTATTTGCCTGATCAGTTGTCTAAACCCAAGATGGATACTGGTATTTTCACTGATGGTCTCAGTATGATCTTTGAATACACTGTAATTTTTTGGCAATTATATATTTCTCTCTTTTATTAGATTCCACAGGGTGAGCAGTGATCGTCGAGATTGCGCGAATCTTCTATTTTGAGGTGAGTGGTGCTTTTGTACGTTTATCTTTCTGTTTCTCCCCTCTTTCTCAGTTTTATCTGGTTTGAGTTCTAGATCTTATTACTTTTGGCTATTGTTTTGTTCTCTCTTCTGTTCGATTTGTGTAGGTCTTTTCCTTTTCTCCCTTGATTGTTTATAATGGGAGTTGAGATCAGGACTGGTTGGTTGAAATGGGGTCGAGGGCAGCAGAGTTGAGTTGTTTGTTTCCCTTTGTATGGAGTATTAGGCTTGGCAAAGTAAAAGATCTTGACCTAAGCCATTACAATTTAGTAAGCATCACATTGATATTTTTTTATGGTCTTAGTTAAAATACAGTCATTCCACTAATATCATATTTTTCTTTTATTTTAATATGTAAAATTGTTCCTGTCCTTAAATTTTGTAGGAAATAAAGGTCATCTCTAGCTCAATAAAAGGGTTTTTATGTTGATGGCTATGAAAAGGTATTTTGTTACCAATCTATGTCTGATTCTACACTGATATTGTATAATTTGTTTATGTATCTCTCCATCACCACTAATGTTTAATATTCCTTTCTATATATTTCTCCATCACCTCAAAATCAAAGAAAATTTAATATGATGAAACCAAGGGCATCACGGTCATATGAAGATAGATTTTGAGGTAATTGATTATTTTATTCTAATGTCATTTTCTTTGATTGATTATTTATTTCTTCTATAGGTAAAAATGTGTATCTAATTGCCGATTTCTTGCAACAGTTCTCTCTCTTCCAAGTGAGCACTGATTTGGTACAAACAACTTTATATTTGAATATGAATAGTTTGAAAGTAATTGCGAGGAATTAGTTTTTTAGGTGTAAGGAGTTGATTTAGACATTGTTATGGGGTTAATCATCATTTCAATTATCTGTTTACGAAATTAGAAAGTGATTTGTTGTTATAAATTTGATTTAGAAACCAAATTTTTCTTCTATAATTTTAGCTTTTCTTCATTATGTCGCAACCAATTTGAGAATTTTCAATTTTTTGAATCAAGAGAATTTTCAATTTTGTGAAGTTCCTTTTTATTCTGTAGGTGGGGACTGTTTTGCAGCCTATGAATTTGGAGGGGTTCAATAAAAATATCAGATCTGTGTTGTTTGTTACCGATATGTGCTAATCCACCATGAATGTTTATTAATTTGGACTGTTTTTGTAAATTTCTGAATTTCAAAGCTGTGTTGTTGACTCATATACTGGTAGAATGAGCTGGGAATAAAGGCTAAAGCGTTGTTCCATTTTTCTTTTAAGGACTCTAGCACCAAATTTGAGATTGGCCCAAATGAAAGTTCATATTAAAAAAAGGATGCGTTACTGTGGTGTAGATGCAAACGTAGACTATTAATTTATCATTTTAAGAGAAATGAAATAAGCTATTAAATTTTTTATTTTAATTGTTTCTATTATCATTTTCTGTCTTTACAGGAAGCTATCATGCAGATAGCACGATACCAGTACCCTAAATACTATTTGACAGTAACCATATTCTGTTCAACATTACAGGGTAATTACTTTAGAGATTGGTTGAACTTTTCTTTTTATTTCATATCTTTTATTTTCTTCTCTTACTTTAGTCTTTGAATCTGAACCTTACAAGCTTCACATTTTCTCATAACTTACTTTTTATTTATGAAAATTTTGCAAAAAATCTAGAACTGATATGCTAGCCTATAGGTAACGAGAGCCAAAAGAAACTAAAGCCCATGCATATATTAGGCTTAAAGAGTTATAGTTGACTTCAGGTTAGGAACAGTTTGATGCCACTTTATTAATATCATTTAACTTCATTTACATAAATTTAGTTTAGGAAAAAGGTTGATAATCACTTTATTAACATAAATTTACATGATTTACAGAGATCTTAGGCCATGCCCATTAAATTTTTTAATTCGAGATAATATGTTACTCAAGATTGAAATCCTATTTAGTTTCCAGCCTACATCACTTCTATGGTGGTACTGATATGGTGTTGCTTTTGTGATGCTATAGTGAATGAACTTATTATCAATTCAGATAAGATGGAGAAAATAAAGAGATAAGAAATGGGCAAAAAAAAAAAAAAAGGGACGGTTGTGGGCTGAAACAAACTATCACAATAATTAATTTTAATATATTTAGTTTTGATTCAAATTATTTTTAAATAACAGGTCATCGACTTCTTATGAAAGAATTAAGCAAAACTGAGTTGATTCATTTGATTTGATCTCATAGTGGCAATGCTAAAATGAGGATCGAAAGGAAGCAAGCAGAGGCTGATGAGAAATTGCAGCGGAGAGAAACTGAGTCGATTCATTTGTAGCGGTGGTAAATCGTACATTTTTTTTAGCATTGTTATCCCCTTTCCCACCTCCAAGCTTAACTCGCCAGACATCAATAACACCTCACGCGCGAAGAGCATATACAATGCTAGTTTTGTTTCATTTTCAAATGAAACGGTGGCTCTCCCACCTTTTTTGGAAAAAAAAAAAAATCCCATATAAGGATGTTGATTAAGGCTTCAATTAAAATATTTTTTATGCGGAATTTCATTTCATTTCATTTGAATTGATTCCTCAAGATTTCGTTAGATCTATTTACGTTAAAATTCCAATCAAGTAATATCAAATCCATTTATTTTGATCAAATTTATTTCTAAGGAAATAAATTCCTCAAGAGCAGGATGCATGGAGTCATGCAGTGCTTTGAGCGCGATTCGACAAGTGAGGGACAACCCAAGAGGCTATGCTTTGTTATCTCTTGGGACGAAGAGAAAAAATATTATCTATCTTATTTACTTATGATGCTGGTTTATTGTGTGAAAATATATTATGAATAAGTTTTTTGTTTAATAATAAATAAAGGGAGATATCGTTGGAGCACTGGTACCTCTAGATTTTGGTACCAGTGCAACAGGTTGTAGGGTAGAGAATTGAGAGAGGGTTGTAATAGACTGCTTTTGTCGTTTTAATGAAAAGAGTGGTGAGCAACTTATGCTCACTTGTTTCAAAAAAAAAAAAAGAAGAAAAAAGAAAAAAAAAAAAAAAAGAGATAAGATTTTGATGATAATGGTCTAAGAGAGAAAAGCATTATCTAGCCATGAATTGCGCAATAACAGACTGAAACAGTTGAAGAAGATTGTTATGAGCCACCGAATAGTGAATAAAATAGATTGCACATAGTTACCCAATTTTGAAGTCTAGAATCTAATCCATGTTGTCATATCTTAATGGCCATGTCCAATCATTTAATTTATTAGATGCATTCACAAATTCATTAATTGTTCAGTTTTAGTAAACCAATCAAATAAAATACTATCAGCAAACCAAGCTTTCAAGGGTAGTGTGCAGTATAATGCGAGCACTTTCTGCTCTTAACCGCTCAGAAAATATAAAATTATCCGAAGGTTGAAGTGCAAACGGTTATAAACATAGTTTACTTTGCAAAGATAGGATATTTATTCTGACTTCCACAGATCTTGCCTCATTCATTTTAATTTCACAATAAAATGAAATTAGGATAACAAAAGAGCACTGAGATTACATTTGTATGCATTACCTGACAAATAAGAACTATAACTCTCGTCCATTAATTAAAATCTACAAAGTTCCTGCCCTCTTGGTCTCTCTATCCCACCTAGAAATCATACCCACCATCAAATCCACCAGCATCATCAAAACCTGCATCGTACCTGGCATCATCAAAACCTGCATCGTACCCGGCATCATACGCACCTGCATCGTACCCGGCATCATATGCACCCACATCGGATATCATGTCACCAATCAGAAGTCCTCCAAGAGCCCCACCAAGCAAACCCGCCCCTAGGCCCATTCCAAAATTGTTCTGATTCGACATGCCATGTTGCATGGGCTGCTGTTCCGGGTAACCATAAACAGGTGGTGGCCTTGGTGCCGCATACGGATGTGCGTATATTGGCCTTGGTGGTGGATAAGTTCTGACTGGCTCTTGCAGCTGGGACATAGGTGGTGTCGCCAATCGCTCCTGTTGCTTGACAGGCTCTTGCAGCTGGGACATAGGTGGAGTTGCCAATTGCTCCCATTGCTTGACAGGCTCTTGCAGCTGAGACATAGGTGGAATTGCCAATTGCTCATGGAGCTTGACGGGCTCATGTGTCTGGGACATAGGTGGAGTTTCCATTGGCTCACGGAGCTTGTATGATATGTTAATAATTCCACGTGGCTTGCGTGAACCGGCTTTCCGAATTTGGTACGATGCGAAATACGCAGCCTTTGTTCCATTAGAGCCGCCATACGGCATCAAGCTCTTTAATGGGATATAAATCTCACCTGCAAATTTGGTAAATGGAACTGTTAGAAAGTTCAATTTAATTGTGAAACATGTAAATATATAATGTTCTTAGTCCTAAAGATATTTCTTGCCTCTTGAATCACATCATCCAAATTGATAGTACGAAAGTAATCTTGAATTCAGAATTACCCACACTTTTTCTGCCAAGTATTTGTCACCACCTAATATATTCATTTTCCAAAAATACTTTCAAGCAGGGTAGAACTGAATAAAAATTTTGGAACTAAACTCCTTTCGAGCGGGAGCTCGATAACTAAAAAGAAATCAAACGAAGGAGACAGAGCAAAGCAAAGTAGCAATTTGTATTTGGAAGTTTACTTTCTTTTTAATTTTTTTATTTCAAGAAACCTTCCGGGTATAGTGACCAGATATTTAATTATTTTCAAATATGAAAAATTTACAAAAAATATTCAAGAAGAAAACTCCGGTACTATTCAGAGGAGCGAGGCCCCAACCCCTGCGTGGCTGCGTGCGGCTCATCATCACTAGGACAACTCAAGAGTTTGCAACAAATTATGTTAATTTTTTCTTAGTTAAATCAATTTTTTTTTAATCCAAAGTAGTACTAGTTAGAAAGCTTAATTATAATTAACATATGCACCAGGCATCAAGCTCTTAAATTGTTTCTGCAGATTTTTTCTGGACCTACATGACAAGTTTTGCTACAAATAAAAGAAGATATATAACTAAACCACTAAATTAATTACTATAATTATATATCACTTTCCACATGGACAAACTGCTTAATTAGTTTTAAATTTCAAAAGTACAAAAAAACATAAAATATTGTGGCTGCGATATTTATTGTAATTAATTACCAATATTCCAGTCACCAAGCATCCGGTTGGCTCGGACCAGTATATGGATTGAAAGGTTGCCGACGTCAACCGCGTTGCCATCAGCTGGTATAAAGAAACGAGCAGTGTAATTCCATGTCGGGTTCTTATTGCCACGTCGGTCGACCGGAGTTTGTTCGAACTGCATGCCATGATTGCCATCTTTTAAGGACAATATCGCGAATGCTTGCAGTTTGGAGATGAGGTTTACATTTTTCAGGTCTCGAGCTGAAACTAGAGTTAGGTCTAAAGTACGGTATGCCATGAGTTTTGATAGTTGCTAGAAAGAAAGATGAAAGAAAAAAATTTGAAGAGATTAATTATATAGGTGACACTTTAGACGGTGTAAGAAGGCGGTCGCTACTTTGTCTCGGCTTATATTGCATTAAGCCTAATACATACAAATGATAAATAATGATATACGATATTTAAACGGATATATATGTCGATTGTATCTTATAAACGATATGTACGATAATAGTTTGGACAATTTTAAAACTTCATATGAAATAGAATTGTAGAAATAGTTATATAAACTTTAAAATTTTATAAAATTAAAATTGTAGAAATATTTTACGCTGTATAAATAAATTGTGTATTATATTTCGTGTAATTAAAAATATGTTTGACCATTAATGTATTACTAAAATTGGACGGTTTGTTTAAAACTATAAAATATTCGATGGATTTTAAACTATATTAAATTTAATGCACAATATTTTAAAATTATAAAAAATATATTTGTCATTATATTTTTTTATATTTGATATATTTGAAGAATGATTTAATTAATTATGACATATGTTATATATATTAGTTTGTTAATTAATTATATTTGTATTACTAATAGGTATCAGAATTTTTTTTCTTTTCAACTTTCGGTGTCCCTGATATTAGAAGAACGGAGGTGTTTCATGTTTTTCCTTTATATTTTCAACTTTCGGTCAACGAAGCATCCTGAAAATTACGATTATTATTTATATTATGGCGCGTTAAAAAATTATCTTACCTACTGTGTAAAAAAAAACAAAAAGCTGATAAATTATCATTTAAAAAGTACTAGATATGGCAGTCGCAGCTTCGCTGCGCTATATAAAATATAAAAATGTCTAATGTAAATTATAAAAAATATGTTGTAAAAAACTTGTCAAAACTTATAGACAAAAAATTCTAAGTTCAAATTAGTAATTTTTTCCATAGAAAGTCGCTATATAAACTCGACACAAATTTTCTGTCCAAAAAAAATCTTGCTAATATTAATGATTGGTACGACTATTTTTAATTGGTATGACTATTTTTAATTATTTTAAACAAACCATAAAAAAAGAAATAAAAAATTACAAAAATGAAAACATAGAAAGTCGTTATATAAACTTGACATAAATTTTCTATCCAAAAAAATCGTGCTAATATTAATAATTGATACGACTATTTATAATTTATTTTAAACAAACTATAAAAAAATAAAAAAATTACAAAATGAAAAAAAAAAAAATTCTGGCCGCTTCAAAAGCTGCCATCGCAACTTAATTAATACTTTAGATGAAGATTTACTGACATTTCATTGTAGGTTAGGGGCAATCACAGAGACAATGAAATGTAGGTTAGGGGCTTGGCATTGAAATGAAATTAGTAGCTATTCATTTTGCCTACTTAAATACTTTTTTTTTTTATTTTAATCAAAAATCAGGGCATGACCTCTATTTTTCTTCAAAAATATTAATCTATTCTTTTGTGATTGTATAATGTGTGATTTTGGATTTTACTAAAATAAGCTACTCGATTCTACGAAGGTACAGAGTCAGTACCGGCGAAGGTAAATCAGTACCTGTTTCTTTAGGGTGTGCTCCAGAAGAGATGAATCGGAGCTAAGGTAAGGTACGGAAGAGGAAAGAAGAGTAAGGAAGATTAGAAGAACGAAGATACCCTGCTCCAGATTTCTAAAATCATGCATCTAGAGTAACAGCTTTAATCTCCTTCTTGGACGTTTCTACCCTTAGTTTATATGAGGAGAGATTAGGGGGTCCACAGTCAGACAAAGAAAACCGAAGGACGTTTTAGGTAAAAAGTTAAATTTGTTGGTGTTTCTTCAGTACACCCCGATTTTGGGGGTAACTGGTCTTCCCCGTAAATGGCCTGTTGGGGAGCTGTGGTTTAATCGAGTTTCCGTCGATTCACCCAGCGACGGCAATGGGAGCAGGGTAGCTTAGTTACTCTACCTTACCTTCGCTCCGGTTCACCTCTTCTGGAGCAGGGCCTTAGAATGTGAGGCACGATTTCCCTTTATTTATTTATTTTAATTTTGTGTGCTTTGGGCCGTTGGCTAATGGAAAGTGGCAGGGATTGTTTAAAAAAAAAAAAAAAAAAATCAGGCATAGGTGAGTCGCGGTCTATGCTCCAGGCACACCAACCAAATTGCAAACCTCCATCAAACTCGATAATAGTAGCCGCAGTGTCGGATACTCCAGGCACATACACCACAACATAACCGACAGGTGTCTGTAGTTAAAGGGGCCCACTCGTCAGTCACACCCGTTGGTTCTCCATCTATGGTTAGTTACAGTAGACAAGAAAGACATTGACACATTGTCTCGCTTCCCACAAACTCCAGTCGACCACAGACAGCTTTCAACTTTCCCTAAATACCCTTCTGCAGTTGGAATTCCCTCTACCCAATCTGGCTCTTTACCAGGGGCAATTCAGTCATTCGCATCTCTACGGAGCCCTGCGTGTTCTTTCCCCTTTCTCCTCTCTCGCTTCTACGAATGGAGAGGGTGAGTGGTTTGTTTTTCCTACAGCGACCTTTTGTCAAGTTGCAACCATTTCTTATATCCGTGCTACTCGAGTCACAACCAGTTCTTTTTCCGTGCATCTCGAGTTGGTCCAACTCCACTTTCCTCTCTCTCTTCGCCTCCTCTTTCCTACTTTCCTTCTTCTCTCCTTCTTCTTCTTCTTACGAAAGTCGAGATCCCCAAACCCTAGCGTCGCCATATAACGTAGCGAGTTCAACTCTATTGCTTTAGAATTTTTGCGTTTTGGGTTTTTCCAATTTGTTCTGATTGTTGAATTCGTTTATTTGGTTTGCAGCTTTGAGGAAGCTCCTGAATTGAGTTCCCTCGTTGAGAATTTTGTCGACTTTTTGATCCAGGGCTAGGTTCTGGAAATTTGGCGATAAAAAGAAGTTCAAATCTCTGTGATCGGAGCAAATTTTGCTTTCTGTGCGGAAATTTATAGGGTTTAGGGTTTCTACTCTTAAGCAGGCAAAAAGAATAGCTACTAATTTCATTTATTTGCTTAATTGGGAACAATTTTGGGTGCTCTGAAGAGTTTCGTACTACTCAATTGAGCTGGGGTAGGTATACAATTCTCCTAGATGGAATTTTTTGAAATTTACATGTAGTGGGGGATCAATGGACAGGCTTAGATTGGCTGTGGGGCCTCCTGAGGAGACCAATGGAGTCCCAGAGGAGCTTCGGTGCAAACGGTCAGATGGAAAGCAGTGGCGATGCAGCGCTCTGTCCATGCCTGACAAGACGGTGTGCGAGAAGCATTACATCCAGGCCAAGAAGCGAGCTGCCAACTCGGCCTTACGTGCCAGTCTTAAGAAGGCTCGGCGGATGGCGCAGGAAGAGGAGGTTGGGCCCCAGATTAATGGGTTTGTGGGTACCAGTTTGGACTTGGGTTCAATCACTTCTCCTAGGCGGTTTGGTGGGAAGTTCAACAAGGTGGATTATGTTGCCAATGGTGAAATTGTGAATAGAGAGAATAAGGAGATGGGGGCACAATTAGTACTCTTGAGGAATGGATATGGTGCTAATAATTCTATTTCTAATGGGCAAAAGGAGTTCGGTGGAAATGGCATTGGCCCTGAACCTGTGGTGAGTTGCTGTTCTTTTTTTTTCTTTTTTTTTTTTTTTTAATAATATGCTTTATTGTACCATTTATATTTTTTTTCATTATCATTAGATCTGTTACTGAACCTGTAGTGAGTTGCTTGACTTTGGTAATGACCAGGTAGTATACCACTATAAAATTCCAAAAATTTCGTTGTTCTATTGATTCTTATGGAGTGCTGTTGCTATCTCGTCGAATGGAAATTTTGTTGAACAATAATATTATGTTGGAGCATCTTGAATCGTTATTTAACTAAAAGTATGAATTAAAGGCTTGTATATTTATTCTGATTGTTTCAATTCTTTTGTTATGGTGTATGACATACTGCTCTTTGCAGTGCACAATGCCGTTCCAAATTTGGAGAAACATATCAGTAAGTAATTTTTTAAACTTTTATTTGATTAACAGCTAGATGACTCATTACAAATCCGTGGTGTACGAGAAAAACCTTCTGAGTTGATTTGTCACCAATGCCAAGAGAATGCTAGCGGTTTATTGTGTGATAGCTGCAACAATAAGGGTTATTGCGTTTATTGTATCTCCAAGTGGTATGAAACTCTACCATTCTTAATTAATTGTTTATTTCCATCAACATTATTAGTTTTTATTTTGACTGGTATCTTAAATATGCTCATTGAATCGGTGTCAGTATTATACTTATGTTTCTCATTTTTTTTTTTTCTCTTAATTTCTTTATATATACTACTAGGTATGCTGAAATTCCAATGGATGAGATAAAAAAGGTCTGTCCTGCTTGCCGCGGTATTTGCAACTGCCAAATTTGTTTGCAAGGAGATAATTTGATTAAGGTAGAATTTTTGTTATTAATTTGCTATCATTTATATGAGTTCCAAGTGCCTGTCGAGTTGTATTCATGCTAAATACTTTTATATCATGTTAAAATATCTGGTCAGGCTAAAGTGCAAGAAATGGATGGAATGGAGAAATTGAAGTACCTTCACAGGCTTCTGGTATATGTTCTTCCGGTCGTAAAACAGATATATGCTGATCAGTGCTTTGAGATTGGTGTGGAAGCTAAAGTGCATGGTATGCTGAAATTCTAAATTATGTACTTAGTTATATGAATTCTTCACTTGCCTGCTGTTAAAATCTCTTCCTTTTGTTAGGGCCTAAGGTCGATATACCAAGAGCAAAGATAGATCCTGACCAGCAGATTCTCTGGTAAAGTTTCATTCCACCTGCGCTTACTGATTAATGTATTCTAGGACTAGGAATTGGGACACCCGAAGATAGAAATTCAGGTGTATATGACAGTAATTATCCAAAATTTTCAAATAAAATTGCTAGAAGTAGAGTGCTCTCTCTCTCTCTCTCACTCAGACATATATATATTTTCTGGAGTTAGTTTTCAAAGTTCTCCACTTATACTGCATTAAGATTACCATATTACTGATATTTAGTTCTTTTCTTCAAGTGACTTTTGCAAGGTGCCAATCTACGACTACCACAGACACTGCAGCAATTGCTCCTATGATCTGTGCCTGACATGCTGTCGCGATATTCGTGATGCATCAAAATCTTCACTTGAATCCAAAGAAATACGTGCTAATGCAATTAATTTTCATGAATTATTTCCTTCCTGGAAAGCTAGCAGAAGCGGAACCATTCCATGTGGACACACATCAACTGGATGTGGCAGGTCGGAACTGATCCTTAGGCGCATACTTAAGATAAACTGGATTTCCAAGATTGCTAAAAACACTGAAGAGATGGTTTATGGATGCCGTGTGCTGGAACAAGTGGACCCTTCACGTGAGACAGGTGAACTGGTGAGCTCACCATATTGTGCCTTGTGGGATGAGGTAAAGCAGGAGGGGATCAGTCAGTTCTCCAAATATTGGGAAAGAGGCATACCGGTTGTTATTAGGCATTCTTTTGAGATGCCTCTGGCTTCTAGTTGGGATCCGCTCACCTTATGGAGAGGAGTGAAGGAGACAATTGATGAAGAAATGGATGAGAGATTAACTGTCAGGGCTATCGACTGTAAAACTCAATCTGAGGCGAGTTTTTGAAAACTGTCTTTTTACCTTTAGTTTGTCATTAGCATCCTTATTGTTTGCTTCGGGGAGGGCAACTGACAGGCACTTACTTTTTCTGGTATCAGGCCCAATAATTTTATGGGTAGTTAATTAGATATGTTTTAATTAATTGATAATGTGTTGAACTCTGGCAGGTGGAGATTGAACTAGCCGAGTTTTTAAGAGGATATTCAGATAGAAATATGCTGAAGACAGAATCGACTCATCAGCTTTTGAGGCTAACAGGGTGGCCACCATCTACTGTTCTCGAAGAATTTCTGGTTGTTCAGAGACCTGAATTTCTGGTGAATTTTCCTCTAATTGATTTCATCCATTCTAAGTGGGGCATCTCTAATCTCCCATCTAAGCTTCCCCATGACAGCTCCATGCCTGAGATGGGCCCAGGGTTAGCAGTCTCTTATGCAAATTCAGTGACTAATCTCCAAGTCAATATGTCTGATGTGGTATGCTCATACATTACAAACAATCTCATTTCTAATATTATATATTATATATATAGAGCACCAATCCCATCTGATGAAAGTTTGGTTTACTTGAAAATTTGCAGGTGTTTATGTTGATGCACACAACTGGGTTGCATCATGGAAAAGAAGTATTAAACAATCATGAGTTTGAAGAAGGAAAAAGTGACAATGGCTCCATTATCGATCCATTGTCAAGTGAATTGGAGAGAGAAAACCTTGTAGCAGCTGTTTGGGATGTTTTCCGAAGGGAGGATATACCAAGTTTAAATGAATTCCTGAGATTGCACTGGCTGGAGATTGGACCCACACGTCAATCTCATGCGGTAATTTGGTTATGCATTACACCATACCAAACTGATTTGTTTATCTAATTGACCTTCTATCCTGTATAATTGAGTGCCTTCAACCAATTAATTGCAAAAATTTTATTCTCAGGTTGACCAACCTGTTTATGATGGGGCTATTTTCCTTGATGAAGAAATGAAAGTATTATTGAAGAATGAATATGGTAAGTAGTGGATCCTGTTTACCTGGTGAATTTACGAGCTAATATTAAACTTAGCACATTTTCATTTGAGTTAAACTTAGGGAAATTTCTGCTAAATGGAACCTTGTCCCATGTTACAATGTTTGAATAAACGTGGTAATTGCTGTGTGTATTGGTTTTTTACATGTCAATATTTGTATATAACAGGAATACAACCATCGTTGATTAATCAACAGATTGGGGATGCTATTTTTATTCCTGCTGGCTGTGCCTTTCAAGTTAGGAATATTCAGGTAATGCTTCTCTACCTGCATGATCATTCACATCATTTATTAAGATCATTAAGCTGTTAAAATTTTTATTTCTTTTAATCAAAAACATGAAACTGGCTAGTTGGGAGGTGGCTGGGTGGTTGGCACCTCCTTGAAACAACAATAATTTTACCAGCATAAGAACCTCGATTGACAGGTGACATGGCAAATTTGGTCTGGCAGATAGCAAACTAGTATAGACTGTTATTGTCTACATACCTTGTTATTTATGTCCGATAATTGTACAAACTTGACTACACAGCATTCAAACAATTGGGTCCTACTTGACTGTCGGTACATGTCCATGTCTTACTATTTACTCGTACTATACTGCACTCTTGTTTTTATCTCTCTCAATTTGGACACTAAGTGTTCTTCCTTCATTTTTTATTTTTTATTTTTATTTTTTGAAAATCTGCAGTCTTCTGTTCAATTGAAGTTTGAGTTCCTATTCCCAGAGAGTGTACAAGAGTCGACACGTATGGCTCGAGAGATTCGTTGCCTTCCAAATAATCATCATGCAAAGTTTAATATGTTGGAGGTACATAATTCTTTTTACTTTCAAAAGAATTTCAGTTTCAGACTTTGCATATCGTGTTAGAAATGTTTGTGTTCCTGCACAAAAGAAAAAGGGAAAATAGTTTATATGCTTGGTTCAATGTACAATGCATGGAAACATCCTACTTTGTACAAACCTCAAAATTTTAGGAAAAGATCCGACAAAATAGAAGTAAAAGGAAATCACATACACTGATTAAATTGCTCGATTTATCCTTTGTTCCCCAGTTTCTTAAAAAAATACCTGAATTACCTCACTATCTCCTGTTACGTAGAGTTTTTGTAAATAGGATAGCTTAATTGGCTGTCTGAAGAAATCTGAGAAATGCAGGGTGCAGAGGTACTATAGCCAGTATTTTTAATGAGAAATTCAGGGACATGGTGATTCTTTGTGGGGGTGGATGCAGGAATTTTTCTTGATTCTGACACATTAGTAGTACTAAAGAGGGAAAAGTATTCCTAATTGAAATTCTTGATACTAAAATTTGTTCTCTTAATTAGGTGGAGAAGATGTGTCTATATGCTGCCAGCTCAACTATTAGAGACATTCAGAAAATATCACTTGACCCTAAGTACTCTCCCTCTCTCTCTCTAGATTTGTCTCATAATCCAAGTGATAATTGGTGCTTTCTACTAATACTCGTCTTGTACATATTTTTCAGGCTTAATTTGGATAACAAATTTAAAGATCGTAATCTGACAGAGGCAGTTTCAGAGAATTTGGCGCGAGTAACTAGCAACAAGCTCCAAGTAGTAGTTAACAGTTGAGAAACCCAAGTACAAAATTTGATTACTTCACCGACCATATAATATTTGATGCTGCAGACATTGCTCGGCTTTTTGTACAGTTATTTTAGTAATAGTTGTTCTATATAGTGATTAGTGTTTTTAACTTAACTGCCATTGTAATCTCTATTATAGAGTTATGTGAATTTCTGATCGAGGTTTAATGGGTTCGTCGCCTCATGTATATTGTACTAAAAGAGAGAAAATAATCAAATAAAAAGGTTAATATTATTACAATATGCGATGTTTTGAACCTCTCATTTTTTTCCCATTTAAAACAAAATTATCATCTGAGAGGTATTTATGGTTAATCTAGTTTCTTGTAGAAATTACTTGGTAGATATATATTGTTAATTCAAAAGAAAGCAAACAAAAATGATACTTCTAAAATAGTAAAGAAAGAGCTAACTTTTGTTTGGAGAAATAAGAAAAATACCAGATAACATTCTTAATTTTTCTTAACCTTAAGTTCCACAGCTGGACTTCGGATTGATTATTGGACAATTTTTATTTATTATTACATCATCAGACCCTGGAATGGAGAGCCTAAATTCTTTTGAAACTCAGATTGAAACGGAGTTAAAAGTATGTTAATTTTGTCCACTAAGATTCCATAATACACTTCACTTGTAAAAGACTAATAGAAAGAGATGATAAACACGCTGGCCAGAACCGTCCAGTTGACCTCCACAAAAGAGGTTGCTAATAGGTACTGGTGTTAATACTTTTCAGCTATATCAGTTAGCAAAGAGGATAGTTCTATAGGCTGAGAAAGCATGGCCATGTGATCAGCTCCTTCGATCTCTTTCACCTCTGTCTCAGGGCTATGCGCAACCATCCATCTTTGAAACTCCAATTTTATGGCCTTGTCTTGCTTGCAAACAATGAAAACCCGGTTTACCGAGCCGTAATTTTGTTTACTGAGCATGTCTTGTTTTGCTTGGTCTGAATTGAATGTGCTCCCTGGCATTAGTAGTCTTCTTGCCAATGTCAGGTCCTTTAACATGATTACAGAAAATGGATGGTAAGTTATTACTTATTTCACATTAATTGTTATATGCTTTCAATAAATTTTGAGTGCCACCATGCCAAAGCGCCGAGTCAACATACAGAGATGATAAAGTATCTTACATGAACGATTAGATTATGCTAAGATAGCATAATTGTATCACAAAGGAAAATTAGAGAAATTAAATATATAGCTTCGATGAAAGATTATGTCAAGGCAGCTAAAAAATAGTGCAAGGCACCAGCATGCTCCCTTTCTTTCAATTGCTTAGTTAAGCAGCAAACATGTCAAGTATTTCTTCTCATCTTTATATCATTTGTCAAAGTCAGTGGGTAGAAATCAATGACCTCAGGTGGGCAGAGCTGGTACATCTTGGTGGCTAGATAAGTGGGTCCCAGTGTGATCACTGGCTTAGGTCCTGGCATTTCTGGGTCCACAGAGAAGCTCGAGTCCATGAAATACTCTATTGGATGCTCCTTTGAGTACTGTCATAACACCCAAAAGAAAAAATTATATTAATAAATAATAAAAAAAATCATGGACATTATGAACTCAAAAAGTCAAATCCAATTTATCAGCAAAATAGTAAAACCAGGCTGGAAAGCCTCATGGTCATGGGCAAGATAATGGGTTAGTAGGTGGATGATTCTTGAACGCCTAATCCTTTTTTTTTTTCACTTTTCTTAGGTGAATTAGGTTCCTTTACAAAATTTAGGTATTAGATTCTACAATTAGTAGTTTTTTCCCCTTCTAAGATAATATAGCAACTGATGCTTTTCTTTTGAAGTTAAATATGACTGTATGCCAATATTGGAACTCTGATTTCTCAGTAATGACTTCTGAACTGAGACGCCAAATGGTTTTGGTTGTATTTCTAAACAGTGCAAGATCTGTGACTAAAACATTGCTTGTTTTATATAGATAAGTGTCACTGATATGACTATTTCTTTGAAAATTGAGTCCTAGAATTTAAATTTTACTAATAAGCACGTACCCTAAAGAAAGCAACAAAAATGTAAAATTAGAAAACAACAAAAGTTGATTATTGCCATTGTAGCAGTACAGAAATTTGCATGTGAAATGTATGGCTTGTTACCGACAATTCCAAAACCAAAACTAATTCAACATCATAAAATTTACCTCTTCTTCAATCTCGGAGACAGAAAGCATTTCACTGGGTATCACGGCGGTGACAAACACAGCCACAGAAACCTTGGTTGGGAACGTCTCCATGGCAAGTGCAATGCAAAAGCCCGCCAAACTGTGTCCCACAAGGACCACCTGCTCGTTTGGTGGGACAGCTGCCATGGCTTCCAACAGAGGCCGGCAGTAGTCGGAAAATGATTCAACCTCCTCAATTTTTGTTGGGTTTATGCCTGATGCCAAAAGATCAGGTGTTGTCACACGGTGACCGGCCACCTCTAGCCTAGTGGCGAGCTTGTACCAGCACCATGCGCCATGGCACATGCCGTGGACTAGTACAAAGTGCTTGTTCTTGGTCTCCATTTAGAGTTTTCTAAATTTATGTTTCAGGATATTGATTGATGGGTATTAACTATTGCGAAATGAGGTGGTGCTTGTGAAAATTCAACTTACAATTAATGTTTCTGAGTTTCTCTGGGATTTATAATGATATATAGTAAGTTAGGTTGCGTGGGCCGACGAGTTAATGGCAAAACATTTTACACTTAATGTTTGTGTGGAATCAATAATTGTATCGCTCTTTATGTCTTTCTCATTTCCAGTTCGCGACTAAATATTTTTTTTTAAGGAATGATAACGGTTATCTGCACTTTTGCCATCCCTTGCAATCACTTGAACAAAATGAACACATAAACAGACAAACTGAACATATAGATAATCAAAATGAACACATACAAACAAATAAGTTTTGTCATTTTTATTTAAATTTGTATATGCATGTTCAACTTATTTTATGGCAAAATTGGACATAACCCCCTAAATCTTGCTTATCTGGATATAACCTCTATAATCTTAAAAATTAGATATAACTTCCCATAATCATACCACTTCTGAATATAAACCCTTTTTATTTATCTAAACAATATTTTAAATAAAAATGTCAGTTTTTAATTTATATGACCAAAATATCCTTCGTCCTCCTCTACAAAACTCTCACCTCATCAGTTAATTTCTTTGTTCGCTCCAATAAACCATTCGCAAAGGTGTAAAAACATAACTTAATTTCTGAATTACAAACTAAGGTGCACAGTTCCTGAGGTGATGTGATTATAGGAAATTTACATGGACCAATTACGAAGATGCTTGGATACTGGGCCTTGTTGTTCCAACTAGGGTCTCACGAAGGATGAAGGGTAATTTAGTCATACATGTTAAAAATTAAACATTTTTATTTTAAATACTGTTTAAATAAATGAAAAGGGTTTATATCCAGGACTGTTAAAATTATGGGGGGTTATATCCAATTTCTAAGATTGCAGGAGTTTTTTTTTGAAGAAAAACAAGGGTCTTTGCCCTTGCCTTTTAATTCATTAAAAAATAAAGTTTAATTAACAAACAGACGACAGCCAGAGGCTGACTAAGAATAAAAACTAAAAAATAAAAATCCTGACACTAGAAATTACAAAAAGTAAAGTAAGAAAAGTGAAACAAAACACCTCCAGAGAAGAAAAAAATAAATAGTAGCATTCTAATCAGCAAACATAAATCAAGGAGGTTTTCTCAGAGAATGCCATTCCAACATCACTTCTTGTACCAAATCCTGTGGCTGCTTAGAAACTTCTTTGAAAATTCTATTGCATCTCTCCCTCCATAAGATGAAATAGGTAATAGCTAAGATGTCTCTGAGTGTAGAAGGCAGTGAGTTGTTAAGAATTGAAAAATGATCTCTTACGGATAGAAGTAGAGACCCATTATGTGAAAGCGTTCCAGCAATACTAGCTAGAAGAGCAGTGAAAAAAGAACAGCCATTGAAGAGATGTTTTACAGTCTCAGAATCTGATTTGCAGAGACAACATTGATTAGGGAGTTGCCATCCTCTTTTTTGAAGATTATCTATGGTTGCAATTTTGTTTTGTAACATCTGCCAAAGGAAGACATGAAATCTGGGCTGAATTCTAAGCTTCCAAAGTTTGCTGAGATTGCTGGCATGGGCGGGGAAGATTTTAATCAAGGTATAAACAGATTTGGTGGAAAAGGTACTAGCTGAGCCTGGTAAAGACCAAGTAAAAGAATCCATAGCCACATTAGAGAGCTGCAAAAGAACAACGGTTGTATCTTGCAACAATGAATTAAGCTGAAACAAAGCTATTGGAGAGTATTGTAGCAAAGGAGAGAAAAGGGCAAAAGGGTCATCAATTGCTGCAGCAAAATTTGAAACTGAAATGTACGGTTCATCGGCAAAAGAAAACAACTCTGGATACTTATATCTTAAAATTCCTGAGTTCCAATTATGTAACCAGAAAAGAGTACTCTCTCCATTAAAGACTTGTGCAGTAAGGCCAATTGAAACCAGATTCTCAATTGCAAGTAGTGGTGAAGTTAACCTGCTTTTGAGTGGAGACAGAGATAGCACATTGCATTGCAAAATAGCAGCAAGATTTTTCCATAAACCTTGCCCCGGTTGATTCCATTTCCACAACCACTTTGAAAGTAGAGCCGTGTTGAAAGTCTTTAGATCAATGACACCAAGGCCCCCGATTGACTTCGGCTTTGTAACAGTATGCCAATTGACCATAATCATTTTCCTCCCATTCTGATTTACCCCATGCCATAAGAAGTTCCTTCTATAAGCATCAATCTTCCTAATAACCCATGCAGGGAGCTTAAAGGATGACATAAAGTAAGTGGGGAGGGAAGAAAGACAAGAATTTAAAAGCACAAGTCTGCCTGCAATGGAGAGTAAAGAGGCAGACCAACCGTGCAATTTTCTTTGAAACTTGGCAATCAAAGGAAGGTAATCATTATTGTGTAGCTTTCTATTAGAGAAAGGCAACCCTAAATAAATTAGGGGGAAAGTTGCCACCCTGCAATGCAGTGTAGAAGCTAACATCAAGGTGACATCTTGCTCACAGAAAATAGTCACCAGATCAGATTTGAGCGAGTTTAGAGAAAGGCCAGAGAGATGATCGAAAACCGAGAAAATCAGCTTGAGGAATTGCGCTTGTTGTTGGCAAGGCCTGAAAAACAAAATAGCATCGTCCGCATAAAACAGAGCTGAAAACATACCAGGAAGAGGTGTTGGAACCGCCCCTAAAGAGTTCAATCTTGAGAGCCATCTGGATAGAAAATCAAAGGCCAATATAAAGATATAGGGAGACATCGGGTCCCCCTGCCTAACACATCTTCTAAGAACAATCGGTCTTCCTGCAATTCCATTGACAACAACCCTAGAATTGCCTTTTAGAATGCACCCCAAAATGATTTTTATGAAGCTATCAGAGAAACCCAAAGCCTGCAGCACCTTTTTGATGAAACTCCAACTTAATGTATCAAATGCTTTATGTATATCCGCTTTGAAAATGGCCAAAGGAATTTTAGCTTTAGTTGCATGAACAATTACTTCCTGTGCATAGGAGAAGTTTTCAGTGATCGATCTCCCTCTCAAAAAACCGGTTTGGTTTTGGGTGATGATAGCATCCAGAAAAGAAGTGATTCTGTTAGTCATGATTTTGGAGAAAATTCTTTGAACAGAGTGAATAATACTTATTGGCCTAAAATCAGGAGGTGAGGAAGCATCTTCTTTTTTTGGTATCAAAGCAATTAGAGAGGAATTTAGCGATGCAAGAGTACCACTCCGAATGGCAGAATTTAAAGTGGCAGTTATTTCAGAAACAAATTCTAACTTAAAGAATTTGTAAAAATCTCCCGTAAATCCGTCAGGCCCCGGCGATCTATTTGAAGGCCAAGAATCTATAACTTGCAGAACTTCTTGGGAAGAAATTGGTACCTCCAAACAATCATGGTTATTAGTGGAGATAACAGGATATAGAAAAGACCAATCCAAATCAGCGGTGGTTGTTGAATTTGATCCCATCAACCCACATAAAAAGTTAAAGAAAGCATGACCTTTACCCTTCTGATCAGTAACAGAAACACCATTCACAATGAGAGATTGAATGAAATTTCTCCTTTTATTAGCCGTAGCCTTGGAATGAAAATAGGAAGTATTCCTATCTCCTTCTAACCTCCACTTAATTGATGACCTTTGTTTCCAAATTGTCTCTTCTTGAATGGCCAAATCAACTAACCTCCTTTTCAGCAAACATTTTAGAACATTTTCCAAACCAGTGAGAGGTCTGAATTCCATCACCTTGTCACACCTAGCTAAAAAAGCTCGAATAACTTGAACCTGAAATCTGACTCTGTTGATCCTCCCCTTAGACCAACTTCTAATCTCTTTAGTGAGGAGGGAGAGCTTGGAGTGAAATTGATAGGGATCTGTAGCAGGTGGTAGTGAAAACCAGAGGTTTAGAACCACATCTGAAAATTCTGGTATATGCAAAAGAAAGTTTTCAAATCTGAACAAGTTTGAGGGTAAGAAAGCTGATTTGAAAGTACAAAGAATTGGTGAGTGATCTGAAGAGGTATTTGCAAGAGGCTCCTGAGTAACATTTGGGAATTTTTGAGAAAGAGGGCTGTTAAGGAAGAATCTATCCAATCTTGAGAGAGTAGGGGCAGACCTGTTACTTGACCAAGTGAAGTTTCTACCAGATAATGGCAAGTCGACCAGCTCTAGATTAGAGATGACATTATCAAAGAAGGTGACATCTGAGGCATTGTGACCTCCACCGGTAGTTTCAGAGGGAGATTTCGTGATGTTGAAATCCCCGCACAAAACCCAAGGAATAGCAGTCATTGGAGCAAAAGAATAGAGGCTAGAAAGAAACTGTTGTTTACCGGCATCTGTTGAAGGGCCATAGACGACAGATACTCTAATTGGAGAGCCATCACAATTGAATGTGAAATCAGCAGAGAGAATCATTTTCGTAGCAAAAGAATTAGAAAGAGTGACCAAATTATCATCCCATGCTAGTAAGATACCTCCTCTTGTACCCTCAGCGTCCACCGAAAGAAAAGATTTTAGTCTCAAACCACAACAGTGACAAGAGAGTCAGTTGTTATATCCCACTTAGTCTCCTGGAGACAGACAAAGTGGGGTTTTTCAATCACAAAGGTTTGCCTTATAGCAATTCTCTTTTCTCTATTGTTTAAACCTCTGACATTCCAGGTTATAAACTTGATATCACACACCATTTGAGAGAAATAATAGAAACATCCAGAGAAATTGTAGGAGCAATGAAGATAAAGTAAATATTCTCATTACAATAGGAGGTGGTACATGAGAATGACAGCAAAAAGAAGCAGCAACACAAATCATTAACCATAACACAGAGAAACAAAAGAATAACTTGCCAGAAGAAGACATGAACATAGAATCAGAAAATTCCTGCATCACTTAGCATACGCTTGATTTCATCAGTGAAGGCATAACCAGCCGCATTAATCACCAACTCGGCTTGCTCCAATGTTGGGCGTTCCACCCCATTCAAAAATTCTTGTAGTGCTTTCTGATTCTTGACTCGTGGTTTCTTTGTCTTAGAGGCAGTAGATTCATCAAATTGCACCATTTTTGCTTTCTCCAAAGCTGAAGTGTAGTGAGGAGTTGATTTAGATTTGAGCCTTGCACTTCTTCGTGGCTGAGGAGAAAGATTGAGATTTGGTTGTGCGGTTTGCAGAGAGGCGAAGGAGGTAGGAGCTGCAAACTTAGGAGGGCCTTGAAAACCTGGCGGGCCTAAATCTTCAGCAATGGTATGAAGGGCCTGATCAGAATTAAATAATTCTACATAGGAAAAACTCGTTGGTTCTTGGGCCTCAGATGGGCCTTGCAGAAGATAACCCGAGTTGACAACTGGCTCATTAGAAATAGAGAAGTGATAAGAGGCAGAGGGAACAAAAAAATTAATGGAAGGCATCTGGCGTGGCATGGGAGGCACGCAAAAGGATATTGGCATAGGGGAATGCGCACGCCTGAAGCCGCCAGGAGTTGCATGAGGAGTAAAAGAATTGTCAGAAGAATTAAAATTAAGCAACGGTCCATTAAAACCGAAAGATGTTTCCTCTCCAGTGGCACGCAGAACTGCAGAGAAGGCATGCATCATAACAGAGACAAACCGTGCCAGGTTCAGAGTGCCAGTACGATGTTGTACAATATTCTGATCACCTGCAGATTCCTGAACTACCGAGCTAGCAGAGCCAGGGAAGCTAGCTGGATCAGAAACATTGTCAGAGCTTGAAGATGGAGGTGGTTGAGGAGGTAACGAAGAGGCTGAAGCTGAAGGGAGTTGAACATCAGCAGCAGAAGTTGAAGGGCCAGCAGAAGTTGAAGGGACAGGAGGAACGGTAGCACAAATTGAAGGGGTGTCAGTACGGGAATCTTGACGGGTAGAAGCTAAAGATTCACCTTGAATCAGAAGGGTGCAAGAACGTGCACAATGGCCAAATTTAAGACACAAGATGCATCTCTGGGGCAGATTGCAGGAAGATTTTTTATGACCAGAGAAAAGGCAATTGAAGCATTTATTGCTTTTTTTGAGAGAGGAAATAACAGAATTGATTTTAGACTGCAACTCTTGAGAACCAGCTTGCAGTTTAAATTTTTTTGGAAGCACCTTAGTCCACTGTTGGTCCTTATTTTGCTGAGTACTATGAGTTTGCAAAGAATCCTTCTTAGAAACAGGAGGGCCTCTGACATGGCGATGAGGAGTGTCGAAACAAGCAAACCTTCTTTGGAAGGTTTTAGGAGTGAACAGTTTTAATGAGAAGATGGTGAAAGCAGGATTAGGGAGTAAAGGTTGAAGTCTGGACCTGACATTAGATTTAGGTTGGTTTTGCCGTGGTTGAGAGGTGGGATTAGCAAAAGCTGTTTGTTTAATGGTAGCTTGGGTTGGTTTTCGCTTAGTGTAAACATCAAGCAGGGGTGGAGGAGGGGGCGAGGGTAGGGGAGAGATTTGGGTGTCGGGCTTGAAAATCTTCTCACTGATCGCCTTGCCTTTCTCCTTAGTTGTCACTGCCATCGCCTTCGCTCTAAGATTGCAGGAGTTATATTCAGATAAGCAAAATTTGAGGGGGTTATATCCAATATTGTCTATTTTTATTATACTCATTTGTCTGTAAATGTTCACTTTGATCATTGTTATGTTCACCTTGTCTATTCTATGTGTTCAGTTTCTTCAAGCGATGGCAAGGGATGACAAAATTGCAGATGACAGTAATCAATTTCCTTTGTTTTATCCAGATTAAAAATATTCAAAATAAATTTAATTTGAATTAAAAATTAATCTAAACAAATTCAGAATAATTAAAAGTTTATTTAAAAATTGAGATCACGTAAAAATAAAACTCTTGATCTAAACAGTTAATCACTCCTCTAAGATCTCTTCGATATGAAGTCTGATTTGTCGATTTTTAATGGGACGAATCTGATCTTAAAGTGACTCTACAATTTAATTAAAATATATTGAAACGAAGCATGAGGTTAAGAGAGTTTGATCAAACAAATTTTAATCAGATTTTTGTGTCAAATCAAACTCTCTTTTTAGTCGACAATGTATTGTTCTTTTTTATAAAACCTATAAGAAATCTGAATTTAAATGTATGGTGTATTCATTGGTGGACATCTATTTAAAAGCAAAGTATAAAAACTAGGGACAATTTAGGCACAAGGGGTGGACAGCTTTATTTTAAAGCAATGTATTGTTCTTTTTATAATTGCATTTTAGGAATCAGCCAACCATTTGTTTCTCTCTTGTCCATATAATCAACAATTGTGGTTTTGGATGTGCTACTGTCAAAATATCTTTCATTCTTGGGCGTCCTTACAAGATGTTGTTAATTTCTCTTTGAAACTGCAAAAACATAATAAAGCTGCTTTCTTGATAGTTTATAGTGCTTTCTGTTGGCACATTTGGTTAGCTAGAAATAGTTGCATTTTTAACAACTTCCATCAATATACTTATAGACATTTGCTAACAGATATTTGTGCAGCTGTGAACTATTGGGCAGGTTTGGCTAAGATAGAGGTGCAAGATTGTATCAAACATTGGATTCCAAGTGACTGGGATCAGATTCCCATTCACACAGCACCACTTCCTCCTATGTTATGCAGACATGAAGGAGCAGGAAGAAGGGACGTGTGTGCATCGATGGCAGCTGGATAGTGAAGACCGCAAAACGTTACCTTTGCAAACCTGAAGCAAGGATTTTAATTTACTTACAAATTTTTGATTGTTGGATTTCGTTGGATGTAATACGTGGTGAATTTTGTCTCAAGGGGAAGTTTGTATGGTATTCTACAACTTATAGTAACCTGTCAAACATGGTCAAATGGCATGGAACAGGTCATTTTGTTTGCCGGTATGATATTTCATTTCGTTAACTATTCCGTTTTGAAATTGAAGCAATATTCAGTGTCACTATTCGTTCCACTTTGAAATTACATGTATTTTTGTTGAAAACAAAGCGGAACAGTTCGAAACGGCACAATTCCTTGTTTCGTTTGCCATTCCGTTATCGAAACGCCACGATTTACTTTGCCACTAACTGTTTCGTTACTGTTTCACGTCATGGCGAAACGGCATAACAGCTACTGTTGATAGGCCTAGCTTATAGTACAGGAAAAATTAAATAGAGTACAGAGAAAACAATAGGTACCATAGAAGGTACAATATAGGTTAGGAAATCGATACTGACATATCTGTTTGGTGCGCTAGGTAGTTGGCGAAGACCTTTGCTGAAGGTCAGTTTTCTTTTTTCCTTTTTGCTACTGTATCAACGCTTGTTTTATTTCATATAATGAAACGGTAATTACTTTGGCTACTTTTTTCAAAAAATAAAAGCTGTTTATAGTTTCCTTTTATATAAAAACTATACAATTCTTTCCGGTAGTGTGTGATTTCTAAACTGCCGTCAAAACAGAGAAATCATTATATTAACTAATTAACTATTGGATATTTGAAAAAAAATATCTGTAACTGTATAACATGCATTTAACTACCTAGACACAGATTATCAAGGGTGTATTTGGAAGTGAAGTAAAAAAATGTTGAATAGTTTGTTTTTGAACAAAAACTATGGAGTAATTAAAGGAAATTGAGAGAATTCTTGAAAATGATTTTATTTCTCTCAAGTTTTTCAGTACACAGATCTGTTATATATACACATCAGCTATTGAGTCATTGAGTGTTCCTATGCTTATCCACACACATAAAATGTCCTGACACTTCTAACTAATGATTTCAATTTCCTACCGGCACCATTGCCGGCCAGATGGCCGAAATCCGAAATTTCCTGGTATTTTGTCTCACAATACCGGAAATCGCCGTTTCGGTCACTGTTCCGGTACCCGATATTACCGGAATTTTCCGGTAAGGGGTAGGTATTTGAAAACACTGCTTCTAACTAAAAACAGCTACAACTTTGAATCACTCATCCATTTCTTCAGCACTAGAGTTGTCCCGTCCATCATTTTCTGTACAGTAATATTAGAATTCAACATGTTTGAAGGTGTGTTCATCGAACTCGATCGAAACTCAATATTTGAGATGACAATGATAAATCTGAACAACTCAATTTTTTTTAATAATGAAATTTTCTTTGAGATCAAATATTATGTATTTCAAATATTTTATTATCTTGTTTAGAAATTTAAAAAATTCTCAATCTAATTAGTTATAAACCATTAAATTTAATATTTTGAATAAAATTTGAAAAAAAATATAAAATCTTATCTCCAAGGAGATATTAATGTAGAGATCATATTGAGTGGGTTGGATTAGCCGTTTCAAATTCTAATAGTTGAGGTTTGGACTGAGTTTTACATCAAACATATTTGATAGCATTATTCAAAATTGTGAATAAGAATTAGCTAGAATAATTTATTTATGAACAATGATATGCTATTTGGATGATATGTAGAATAAAAAAAAGAAGAAATAAATATAATAATAATGTGTTTTATTTTTCTTCTTCTCTCTCCTGTGTTTCTTTCTTGGTGATCCTTTTTTTTTTATTAATTTTACTTATACGTGTTCCACCATTTGTACTGGATAAGAACAAGGTCTGAATTTGTTGTTATAATTGTTTATAAGTTAGTTTGGTGGAGTTTACTTGAGTTTAGATTAATTAGGTTAGTTTATTTAGGATTTTGTATCAAGAATCAGTTACTACCATAATTTTCTACTTTAATGCAGATTTTGGACAAAACATGGCTTGGATGAATCCATAATGATGTAGAGCTCCTCGTAAGCTTTCCAATGGTTTTTGAATCACCTTAAACGGAGTCCCGATGAAGAAGATATGGGCAAAATACTGACAGTACGCTGTGCTGAAAGTGCTATTTTCAGCCACTTTCCAAACGGTCCGTCTAGAACCTTCCAGAATTAGCAGAAAGTGCCCGTTTTAGAGGTTATTCTTGGTAAGGCGGTTGTTTTCTATTTCCATCACATCTAGAATGATCTCCCTGCTATTGTGAGCGTTTCTAATCAATGCCAAAGCCTATATAAACATGGTTTGAGGGGATACAAGAATATACAAGGTGGAGTTTAGATTTAAGATCCAAGTTAGGGTTAGACAAAGAAATATTTGAGAGTTTAGTCTCAAGTCCAGATCGTGGTAGCGTTATACGAGTCGTTTGCGACAGCAACGAGTCGTTTAGAAGGAGATTTCGACAAGATCAAGAGAAGCAAGGGCAATTGGTTGTATCTTATCTTATTTCTCATTTTCTCTTGTTTGTTCGATGTCTCTTAGTTGTTGATTCTTTGTTTTAGGGGATTATGGCAGTAAACTAATTTATGTAGTAGTTAATTGAACCTTTTGATGAGTTTTATGTTTATTTTGTGATTTCTATCTTTTGGTTTGATTATTTGCTATGTTGAATCTGTGATTGCTTAGGTAGAATTGATTATACCAAGTAGATTAAGGCCTTATCTAGTATGGTAACAATAATTTATACTTTTGCATGAATTGATTGAACTGTTTGAGGATTGAAAGTAGTCGAGAGACGAAATCGGAACCAAGTAACCGATAGGTGAACCTTTCTCACCCTCCGTATGAAAGATAGGTTTTAGAATCCTTAAGCCAAAAACGAGAGTTGAGTAACTTAGGTTTTCTAATTGATGAAATAATTTATCCATAGGAATTCGAATAGTAACGAGAGTTAATATTCGATAACTTAGGTTAGAATATGATTCTGCACATCATTAAACATAAAATTAGTCTAATTAGTCAATTAATCGTGATTCAAACGGACCGTCCGAGAGATCAGACAGATCGTTTGGAACCTGCTACATAGAGAAGTTTGCTGACCTGAATCCCTAATCAAATTTAGACTTATTAATTATCTCCCATTTAGTTCTAGTTTTGACCTTGATTCTAGACTTAGGATTTGAACCACCCTTCAATTCTTAATTCTTAAAGAGATTGAACTCGTCTAACTAATTAATTAAAGTAAAGATCGATATTCCAACACCGTCCCTGTGGATTCGACCCTCAAGCTTTACCACAAACGATTAGATCGGGTAAACGAGGTTTTTAATTTGAACGTGGTTTTCCCTCGATCATTTGCCAAGATGATCAGTTTGCACCAGAACAACTTCAGAAATGGATGGTCCAAAAGAGCCCCGGGACAGAACTGGTAGAGATTGTTGGTGCTGATCATATGGTCATGCTCTCGAAACCAACTGAGATGTTTGGTGTTTTGCAAAAGGTTGCAAAAGAAGTACAATTGATTGGTTTTCACTTTCAGAATTCATTGAGATTGCTTTTCTTCACATTTTTAATATTTATATGATTTTCATGATATGTAATAAAACCCTACAAATGATTGATTCATACTGTCTTTTAGTTTCTTCATGTCCACATTTAAATTAACCCTTGGTACATACAAACAAACATTTTTTTCTCAAGGTAATATTACAGTTGTAATATAAGCAGGCTCCTTCCAATATTTACAAGAGCAAATTACACAAGTGATTTTTAAATATTTTTGTTTACTAATTTGGTCCGTTGAGTTTTAAAATTAAAATAATACTTCTGAAACTCTTAAGAACTAAAAAGATACATGAAACTTTACGGACTTAAATAATACACTAGAGGGGAATATCGAGCTTCGCTCAGTGTAGATATCTATAATAAGAATATTTTTATTATGTTTTTATAGTTTAATTATGTTCATTTTTGGATATATGGTTAAGATATATTTATCTTTAGAAATATAGTTTAGTTATTGTAGGTAATTTGATTTGATTAAAGTTAAAGAGTTTGATCAATTTAAAGAAAAAATTATATATCTGTAAATATAGTTATAATTATCTAAAATAATGTGATTTATATTATGTTGATATTATTCATGAAATGTAATATGTTTATAAATGATTAAATAAAAAAAATATATATAGTAAGAAAATCTGATTTTTCTATTTTCAATTGAATGAATTTAATTTATATTTTGTAAACCGAAATTAAGAATGGTGATGAAGAGAAATTAAGGTGGAGAGGGACTCTAAGCAACACAAAAGAGATGAAGACATGATGAAAATGAAAAAAAAAAGAAGAGTTCACAAAAATTAGAAACAAAATAATGTGTTGTGAAATTATTATATGATGTTGAACCGAGTCAGTTTTATAAGCAATAACACCCGACACATAATTAGTTACAAAGTATCACATTACAGAAATCAGAAAAAATTCTATTTCACAACTATTTCACGATGCTTGAAGTGTCGGATGATATTTAACTAAAGAATTCCGACACCCACACATCTTTATTTATAATATTGATGAGTGAACCTTGAACCATTTGTTTAGTTCACCCTATTGAAAAATTAAGCAACCAAAAAAAGGAAAAAAATATCATGATTGTGGAAAAATACACAGATTGCCAAACAAAGTTAGTGATTAGCAAAAAATTATCTTATTAATTTCTATGACGTTTTATTGTCCGTCTAGAGCATTTTGAGCCAAATGTCAATGATCTCACCCAATGGTTGTGACTCCAAGCTGTGAAACTGATCAGTGGCTTAGGTTTTAATTGCAGTTGAGTACTACCGAGGATTCAAAAATATGCAAAATCTGATCATGCATCGAATTCTTTTCTGTCTAATGCATAAGGAAGATGACTATTTTCTTCAGTATCTCTGATACTGTCATTGCCTGATTCTGAATCACCATTTTCTGATGGATCCTTCATCTATTTTCAAATAAGAATGTAAGAAAATTAACATTTCAGATTTTTTCTTACCCGGATACATGCATTTGGTAATCATAAGTTTCAAAAGGAAGTGATACACCTGTATTAGTTGCATGTAAATTGAGCAAATTTATTTCATATTATAATAGAAATAACATACATTTACCGCAAAATTCCAGAGATTATACGCCCAGCTGTTCTGGCGCGCATGAATGGTAGTCTTCATTTCTTTGACTTCCTATAAGGAATTATTTTGGAATCAGAGCACCATATTCTATGAAGGAGAAATTAAAAAGAAAAACAAATGAAAGAAAACAGTTACTGATTGCAACTGGCCCACATCTGAGCTAAGTTCCTTCTTCACGTCTTGAAGCTCCTATATACATCGAAACAATAACATAGTAAAATATCTACAGAGAATTTGATTTATGGGTGTTGTCATTTTTACTTTTGTTTTGGAGGACAGATTATTTCTTTGAAATGGTTTCGTATTTCAATAGAAATAAGCCTAAATGAATTAATAATGTTACTAACTTTAGGATGTTTCAACTAAAAGCTGATAAGTAGAAGTAAAAGCTCAGTTTACATTTTTGTACGCGATTGCTTGTTTGTCCAGATTCACCCTCCACTTTTGTACCTCCTACACAAACCAATATTTGAACCATTAAACTCATTGCTTGGATGTTCAATTGGTACTGGTAGAAAACTCATTGATTAGAAATTGCATGGATGGGACTTAACTGATACTTTTCCATGGAAAAGCATAAGAGCAATTTAATATTTTACCATTGTAAAATAGTTGCGAAAGGTGATACATTGTAAATTTACAACAATATGTATGACAAAATAATAAGCTTATAAAGCATAGAATTTAGTTAAATTTTTCTCGATACCCCTGCACAAATACTAACCACAAATTAATACTTAGGTGGGTGGCATATGTAAAGTAGAAATAAAAAAATCGTACGGCAAAAATAATACAGTCCAGCAAGTACATGCCTTACTGACACAAAGGCCTTCAAGCATCAGAATTTTAATTATGTATTGTCATTTCACATCGCTATTTTAGCTAATTATTTGTACAAATCAGTAACATTTTTTGTGGGCTTTTCTTAGCCTGAGTTGTCAAATAATACCATTTAATCATTTACTAGTATATTACAAAATTGATACATAATGGTTAATTTTTCTCATATGCAACACATAAATCCCTAACAAGGGGATAAATCAAAGTTAAAATGTACCTCTTTCAATTCCTTAATCCGGGATAGTAACTCCGCTTGAGATCCATCCAATTCCTAAAATTTCACACAACAATTAACAACATCAATGAGAAATTTACAAAATGCATCAAATCCCACAACTTTGAATTTTGCAATTAGCCTCTAAACGGAAAACTTAGGTGTATATTTCACTTTTCTGATGTTTGAATCTTTTTTTTTTTTTAATTTGAGACTGAAAACTGTAACAAAATTATATTCATCTTACCGCAATTCGTTCTCCCATTTGCTGGAAATACGCTTTATTCTTCAATAAAACAAAGTATAGAAAGAAAATATATTAGAGAAGGTCATAAAGGAAAGTTGATGAAGAGAATAAACAAAGATTCAAGATCAGGTAAATAGGGATCAATACCAATACTGGTGGTGGAACGGTGGTTGGTAAGGTAGGAGAATGAGATGTCTCAGCCATTAATGGTGATTTGCGCTAGAGAGAAGAGATTGAATGAGAGCGCGACCTGGTATAAAAGGGAAGCAAGATTATTGCTAGAGTTTTAAGTTAAATTAATTAAATATTCTGTGATTAAATCACTTAAGAGCGGTCGCTTAATTAGTTGTTGGAACGATTTATGAGTGGAAGAGTTGGTGGTTTGGTGCACCAGATCAGAAGGATTGCTGAACCTATAAAACTTCTGTACAAAATAGGGTTCATATTGTTGGAGTTATGTCCTAGAAGTCAATATTTAATGACTTATTTTCTTAGTTTATGTTAATGATGATATTTGATCATTTGTTCCTAGAGTTTATTATTGACAGATCATTCAGGTTGAGGATCTGAATTGTAGATCTCTGTGGATCATTCATTAGAATGACAATAATAAATCTAAATCGTCCATAATCTTGATAATTAACAAGGAACATTAATTATCATAAAAGATTAGTATGCAAGTTAAGTGATGATTAAGTTCTACAAATCATAGGTAAGGAGTTAACAACTTAATTGCATATGTGTATGTTATTGGAACATAGTACAGGACTTGACCCGATGAAATAAACATATGGATTGTGTTAAGTGTCATTGTTTATTTCATATAAGTTTGATTCTAAGTTTGAGATGTTCACCTTTTCCACACGAGGATAGGTTCAATAAATATCGTCTAACGTTGATTCCTGATAAAGGCTGCTATAAGGACTTTATTTATGTTCTCTTGAATTGTGCGGGGAAAAGTTGTTCATCAAGAAAACCGTATGTCCCTCATTAGTATACCTAGTGAGTGATGATATCTGTTTGGGCCCCTTGATGGAGTTGGATCGTATGCATGCAAACTAGACGATCAACTCTAGATCAAGAAATGTATAATCTGCAAGAATGACACATTCCTATCTTGGATTATACAATGATATCATGTGACATAAGAATCAGACAAGAAAATACTATTATTTCTTATGTAGGATTGAGATATTGTAACGGTACATTATTTATGCGAATTGGGAATCATAACGTGTTGCTAGATACCGCTTATGATTATTGGAAATAAATAGTGATTTATTCTCCATGGCCAACATAGCATAAATCCTCAAAGGGTCACACAAATAGGACTTTGACCACACAATGCATTATCTATTTATTCGCAACAGTGAGTATTGCGGAAATATGATGAGTTGATTAATTAATTATATACCGTTATGAACCATTATAATTAATTAAGTCAAAGAGATCATATAGAAATAAATTAATGCATTATCTAATCCCAAAATAATTATTAATGAGTTAATAATTAATTTTAGATCAACACATTTCAATATAAATGGTTATATTGATTAATTGGGCCATTATTTAATAGGAAAATATATAGCCCAATTATAGAGCAACCTAATGGGACTTTAATTAGGTGAATTAAAGACCCAAATGAGATTGTGAGGTAGCCCATATAGGCCCAATTCGTGGCCAGCCATAGGGTGGCAAGAGGTGTAATTTTGGGGAAGTTTTTCCTAGGGTTTGAGCTCTATAAAAGGACCCCTTTGGAGGCTCCAAGAGCTAGCCTTTCTCTCTCCTCTCTTTCTTCCCTTTGTGGCTGCCACAAACCTCCTCTTTTCTCCCTCTTTTGCTCATGTGTTGAGCACTCTTCTCCATTTAAATGAAAGATTTAATTGCTAGAAGAGAGAAAGCTAATGGGATTAGGCTTGTTCTTGGGTGTGCTAGCACATACCTTGAGAACGTGGTTAATCTCCTTGGTGGACTCGAGGCCGGCGCCATCCATGGAGAAGATGAGGCGTAGGAGAGCACGCCATCGACTCCCATACCATGGATTCGAGCCTCATGAATGCGATTTCATGAGAGGTACAACTTTCTCCTACTTGTTCTCATTGTTTTGACGTGTGATTGCTTTAGCACTAGATCTCTTGATTTGCTTGTTGTTAATGGTGATTAATTAGTTGTAATTAATCTAAAATTAAAATATGAGCATTTCCTAACAGTGGTATCAGAGCTATGGTCGTGCTTAAGGTTTTTCACACTTAATTAAGTGAGAATTCGTAATTAATTAAGTTAATTAGTGATGTGCATGCTTGCTGGCCCTGGAAAGGCTGTTTTCTGTCTTGTTGCTTGTTTTTCGTGGTGTAAAACTCTCTGAAATTTTTTCCTTCTTATTGGAGGTTGTAGCCCTTTGAGTTGTGGTTGTTTTCCCACTGGAATCATTGAAATTCGATGTAAAATGAATTTTTAGTGATTTAAACGGTAACGGTGCGCAGATCTATTATTCTGCTGCACAGTTCTGTTCTTGTGGTTGGTAACAAATAAGTTTGTATACAAAGTACCTGTAACTTTTATATAGGATTATTCTAAACTTGATGCTCTTTCTGGATATGTAAATTTTGTTGCATATTTCGGATATTATGTGGGCGTTCAAGGATGAAAAGTGATGAAGTTGTCAGATCTGTTTTTTCAAACAAACTGATTGTTTTGAAAAACTGTACTTATTGAGAAACTTTTATGGAAAAGTGTTGAAATGGAAATGTTCTCCTTTAAGTCTGGAATCTGTGAAAATTAATTTCATAGATTTTCATTGAGATTTGATACCTCAACCGAGTGAAACCTTTTTGGTCGACGGTCTGTTCCAGAACAGGATACCTTGCTTAAATGCTTGTTATCTCGTTGATCTTGAATATAACTTGTCGATTTTCTTTTCATGGAATGATAGCCTATTGTATGTAGTATTTTTCTATGTAAATTGTTTGCTGGAAAAATATCAAGGGGATGATCATACAGATCAAAAGGTTGAGACCCATAACAGAATTTTCTCTAACGGTGCTTCACGCACAATCTGAGGATTTGTCTTTTTTGGTTCTCCCTGATGGTAATTGATCTCTCCTTGAGATTTTTACAGGTAATCACAATCTTTGTAAGGAGTTCTCTGGATGTATTTCAGATTTTTTGGAGACCGAATTATTTTGAATTTTTTCGGGTCCCGAATTTCGTATTTTAATTAGTTAAAATAGTTTCTAATTAATCAATTTATTGAAATGTTAATTAGAAGACTCCTTAAATACCCTCCTTTCTGTTTTGATAGTTGGATTTAATTTAAAAGGGCTTAAACAATTAGTTGTTAAGGTTAAGCCTTCTTTGCATTCGGAAAACTTGAGCAACAAGTATGCACAAAGATTCTAATTAATGAAATTAATTAAGAGCAAGTGAATCATGTATATTGTATATGTGCTAACTTTGTTTTGTAGGAGGATGTGGGTTTGATATGGCTCAAGATGTCAATGCCTTGTGTGTTGTAAAATGTTGTGAATGCATGTGATTGCTTGTAAAGTGGCCTAAGGTGCCTTGATAATTAAGTGGTTAATTTTTGATGTAACTTGTGAGGCTTGCATGCCCCTAAGGCCTAGGCGGGGTTTTAGGAATTTTATCACATGTATTTATTTCCCTTAATTATTAGATAGGATCTTAGTAATTAGTGGGAGGGCTTGATTAGATTAGTCTCGTTACATGGAGATGCGACGAAGATTAATGCAAGCGGGAGCCATACAAACCCACGACAATGCTTGAGATGCTTATGTTATGTGATTGTTTGTGAATGCCTTGAATTGTCATAGGTAGGTATGGGTGTATGCTTACACGACCACCAAACAAAGTCACGTAATTGCTTTTGTCCCAAACTAAATTGATTAAGTCGACCGCCTTCCTTCTCTCTATCCCCTTCACGTCAATAGCCAATCATGGCGCGGTCCGCCATAGCGGACGTCATGGTTGTCAACCTTGATAGTCGGGGTACAAATGAAAAGATTTGTTAGGAGCAAATAGAGAGAGGTTGCTTATCGATGGACCCAACAAGTTTTCTTGGACATCGGGGCGAAGTTTGTAAATATACTTAGATATTCACAAACCAAGAGTCATATGGTTGATATGATTGGTTGGAGAACCTACCTTGTCTAGTTAAGTAGGGTGTCGTGCCATAGCAGGCTCTACTTGACGAAAATGAGGATCTTGGAATCCATTACATTTAGGGACATTAATTAAATGTAGTGGGAGTTTTGTTTATCATTCCATAAACAAAACATTGCATAAACTAAATGACCTTAAATTGAAATTGTTATAGATATTAAATATGTTAATTTCGTTGCGATCAATCTTTGGAAAACGACAAGCTCGTTTCTAAGGTATTTACTTGGAGAAGAAATACCGATTTCTAAGACATGTTCTTGGAAATGAGAAACTTGAGCAAGTTTAATCCCAAAAACGTTCCTCGACTTCCCGAATAATAGCTTCGCAATGATTGATTAGTTTTGACGAAAATTATTCAATAAAGCGAATGCTTATATCCTTTTAGAAGTTCTAGACCTTTGAATTGGAGAATTCATAAGGACTATACTAAGACTTCTACACTCTCATCCATTTACTCAAGAAGACGTTCTTAGAGAAAGTAAAGATATACTCAATCATTTATGATCGAGTAATGAAATGTGAGTTAACCAAGAGACTCTTCTTATAAGAAGATAAATGTTTCATTAGCTTGCAAACCGAAAGGTTTGAGTAGCTAATTGACAACTAGAGATACTAAGATCTCCAATATCAAGGATTGTTGATATTATCGTAAAAACTCTTTCTATGGATAAAGGATGTATTGTTCGCACACTTGTTAGTGCTAAAAATGATTGGTTAAGTATTAAAGGAATACTCCACCAATATATGAGTTGAGACTTTGAGACCCTCACTAGTGACCGTGTGTCACATGAGATGTTTCATTTGCTATTTATGGGAGGCATTTGAAAGGTTGTCCGAAATACCATGATGTTCTAAACCTTAAGATATTTGTCGTTCAAATTATCTCACTATCTCTAATTCACACTAGTAATTAGGTGCTATTTCATGTGTTCGCATTTAACGAAATGTGTAGACAATGATGAATAAGAGAAAGTTCGAGATAAGTAAAGTAAACTCCGTTTTGGAAATGGCTTGTACGTCTAAGCCGCTACCATTGAATACGTAGAGTTATCTTTACTAAATAAAGAGTTTGTTTAGGAATTTGAGGTTGTATACCTTATTCCAAACATCTCATAAAACCTTATCTCCATTTCATATTTGATGATGGATGATCATGTTTTGTAATAGAGAAATGTTGTTCTATTGGTTTTATAAATTTGTGTATAAGATTTCATGCATCTTAATTGAATTTGCTTGAAATAGATTAACAAATTTTGAATGACAAATATGTAAGACTTCGCATAAAGTATTTGACTTTTATGTAAAATAGTTGCTTAGTCGAATATAAACAAGAATCGCATTATGAGAGTCTACGTAACGTGGAGCTCGTAAATCAATTCGATTGCAAAGAATCGCATTATGAGAGTCTACGTAACGTGGAGCTCGTAAATCAATTCGATTGCAAAAAATCGCATTATGAGAGTCTACGTAACGTGGAGCTCGTAAATCAATTCGATTGCAAATCAATTGAAATTCATGCGAATCGTGTTTGTTAAAAGACAAAAGCGCCTTTGACCTACGAAGGTTTAAAGGACAAGTAACCTTATTAAGACTTATACATATTGATGTATATAGACTTATAGGACTTGTGCAATTGAAAGGTTGTTGACACTTTACCACTTGACCAACGATCATTGTAGATATTAACGTATCTATTTGATATGGTATAAGTATGAATCTTTTGACAAGATCAAAATGATCTCAAGAGTAAAGTTGAAAAACTATTCAATAAAAGCAATAAGTCTTAAGATGGATCATGGTAAATAGTTAAGTCATGTAGTTTGATATATTGCCTAAAGAGTATGAAAGACGTTTCACTACTCGCTCCATGAGGAACATTTGGAAAAATGTATCCAAGGATGAAGGTATCGAACATTGTTTGATATAGTTCGATCGGTAATAAATCAAATTGACTTGTTTGACTCATGTAAGGGATTGTGTTTGAGGACAATATTGTTTACACTAAATAAAAATTCCATTGAAGTCTATTGAGAAAGATATCTTACGAGATTCGATCTCTAGGTATATTATTTCTCAAGATTTGGTGTTGAGAAGCTTATTTCAAGGTTCGATTGATTGATAAGCTTGGACCCAAATAAGACGCTTATTATTTTGTAGGATATCTTGAATTAGCCAAAAGGTACTACTTCTATGAACATGATAAGAACAAGGTAGTTGTTGCTCATCATAACGTAATCTTGAAGAATAATATTCTCAAGAAGAAGTAGTGGGAGTAAAGTGAGCATTAAAGGAGTTTATGCGTCACTACAAGAAGTATCTTTATAGGAAACTTGTCACTCCATACATGGTGCTTAGTGGGAGTTGAGCGGAACTTAATTCACAAGCAGTTGTGAAAGGAAGAAGTTTATAAGCACGCTCGCTTATAAAGAGTACTCAAACATCTCACAAATGGATGATGTTCGAGAAACTCGTGCAATATATTAGGATCAAGAACTTATTCTACAAGTTGTTGTAGAAGTAATTCATAGACCTCAAGCACCAATCCTACAAAGATCAACGAGAGTGAATTGCCTAAACTGAAAAGTACATAGGTTTCACAACATCCTCGTACTTGACATATGAGGATCCGTTGATAAATAAAGAAGCGATGGAAAGATCCGATTCCACAAGTATGATTTGAATCTATATGATCTTTAAGTGCAATCCATATATATAACAACAAGGTATAGACCTTGATTGATGTTCATGAAGGAGCGATCCATCTAGAACATTTAGATCTTTAAAAGGAAAGATAGATATGGATAGCAAATCGACTATGTACAAAGCACAATTTCATGATTGATGCTATGTCTAAGTCGATAACAAGTTGACCATGTACAAAGCACGGCTTCTCGCTTGTAGCTGTGTATAAGTCAATAAAGATCATTCTAACAATAGTTAAATTTCATATATATAGATATATGAAAAGATACATCAAAACCGCCTTCTTCGATTGAATGAAGGAAGTTGTTGTGTATTTGACACAAACCGAGGATTTGTTGTTAGAAATATATATATGCTTCAATGATCCATTAATGGATTGAAGCAAGTATTGTGGAAATTGGAATAAATATTTTGACAAGAAAGTCAAGGAGTTGAACTTCGTCAAAAATATCTTGTATAGACAAGATATTCAGTGGGAGCATTAATATGTTACATGTATTGTACAAGATACAAGACATTAATTGGGAATAAAATTAAGGAAATGATTATTGTCAAGATCTCATTAGAGAATGTTTTTCTCAATAGAGAATTTGGGCAAGTCACCTAATCCAAGGAAACAAAATCTATGGAGATAGATTATGATGGATGTTAGGTTTGAGAAAATGTGCATATAATGACAAAGTGTTCTAGTAACATGAAAAGATAGACTCCTAGAAAGGATGTCTAACCAAGTTGTATGGCATACACTTGAGTTCTACTCGGTGTGTTGTAACTCAATTCGAGAAGAGTGCACAATACAATTCGAGCATCCTTCTGTTATGAGTTTCATTACGTACGCCATACTTATGCACATGCCCCTATGTGTTGTACCCAAGGAGTATGACAAGCAGTTGTCAACTGGATACAAAGAAAAAACACGTTTGGACAATAATCGAGAATATCTTCGAGTATCTTATGAGAAAGAATGATATATTTCATCTGATGAAAGAAAGCTCATATAAATTGATATATTGATGCTAGTTTTCGAAAGATTGATATGAATACAATTGAGCTACGTATTTTGTTTAATGTGGTGTTGTAAATTTAGAAGGTGTTCTAAATGGGATATTACAACCGTTTCCGTCACCAAAAACAAAATATATATAGCAACTTGTGAAGCAATGAAAAAATATAGTATGGATCGAGAAGTTCTCAGTCAAGCTAATTTGGTTCTGTGCATCTCGAACCATAGCTTAAACTTGAAGAACCCAATATTAAATTGGTGATCCAACTAAGATCTATGACGATGGCACTTGATCTCACATGATGATGATCAAGAACATATATATAGGAGTATATATGTATATAGGGTCAA
This sequence comes from Rhynchospora tenuis, assembly GCA_027725995.1. Classification (NCBI taxonomy): domain Eukaryota; kingdom Viridiplantae; phylum Streptophyta; class Magnoliopsida; order Poales; family Cyperaceae; genus Rhynchospora; species Rhynchospora tenuis. Next base: position 55,025,677 of record CM050888.1, read on the forward strand.
ACAAAATTGGATGGGTTCGCGGACACAGCGAACACTCTAACTTAACCTCTACTTTAAGCAATATACGAGATGCAATTGTGCATCCATGCGTGATGGACGTATGAGTAACTTGCTTTAAGTGTATTATGTCTTTTGAGGTTCGAGACATGTATATATATGGATATATGACATTGTTCTAAATTCTTCACTGGCTAGAAGTCACTATTGATTGACTCTAGGCCAAGTGGGAGATTGTTGGAGTTATGTCCTAGAAGTCAATATTTAATGACTTATTTTCTTAGTTTATGTTAATGATGATATTTGATCATTTGTTCCTAGAGTTTATTATTGACAGATCATTCAGGTTGAGGATCTGAATTGTAGATCTCTGTGGATCATTCATTAGAATGACAATAATAAATCTAAATCGTCCATAATCTTGATAATTAACAAGGAACATTAATTATCATAAAAGATTAGTATGTAAGTTAAGTGATGATTAAGTTCTACAAATCATAGGTAAGGAGTTAACAACTTAATTGCATATGTGTATGTTATTGGAACATAGTACAGGACTTGACCCGATGAAATAAACATATGGATTGTGTTAAGTGTCATTGTTTATTTCATATAAGTTTGATTCTAAGTTTGAGATGTTCACCTTTTCCACACGAGGATAGGTTCAATAAATATCGTCTAACGTTGATTCCTGATAAAGGCTGCTATAAGGACTTTATTTATGTTCTCTTGAATTGTGCGGGGAAAAGTTGTTCATCAAGAAAACCGTATGTCCCTCATTAGTATACCTAGTGAGTGATGATATCTGTTTGGGCCCCTTGATGGAGTTGGATCGTATGCATGCAAACTAGACGATCAACTCTAGATCAAGAAATGTATAATCTGCAAGAATGACACATTCCTATCTTGGATTATACAATGATATCATGTGACATAAGAATCAGACAAGAAAATACTATTATTTCTTATGTAGGATTGAGATATTGTAACGGTACATTATTTATGCGAATTGGGAATCATAACGTGTTGCTAGATACCGCTTATGATTATTGGAAATAAATAGTGATTTATTCTCCATGGCCAACATAGCATAAATCCTCAAAGGGTCACACAAATAGGACTTTGACCACACAATGCATTATCTATTTATTCGCAACAGTGAGTATTGCGGAAATATGATGAGTTGATTAATTAATTATATACCGTTATGAACCATTATAATTAATTAAGTCAAAGAGATCATATAGAAATAAATTAATGCATTATCTAATCCCAAAATAATTATTAATGAGTTAATAATTAATTTTAGATCAACACATTTCAATATAAATGGTTATATTGATTAATTGGGCCATTATTTAATAGGAAAATATATAGCCCAATTATAGAGCAACCTAATGGGACTTTAATTAGGTGAATTAAAGACCCAAATGAGATTGTGAGGTAGCCCATATAGGCCCAATTCGTGGCCAGCCATAGGGTGGCAAGAGGTGTAATTTTGGGGAAGTTTTTCCTAGGGTTTGAGCTCTATAAAAGGACCCCTTTGGAGGCTCCAAGAGCTAGCCTTTCTCTCTCCTCTCTTTCTTCCCTTTGTGGCTGCCACAAACCTCCTCTTTTCTCCCTCTTTTGCTCATGTGTTGAGCACTCTTCTCCATTTAAATGAAAGATTTAATTGCTAGAAGAGAGAAAGCTAATGGGATTAGGCTTGTTCTTGGGTGTGCTAGCACATACCTTGAGAACGTGGTTAATCTCCTTGGTGGACTCGAGGCCGGCGCCATCCATGGAGAAGATGAGGCGTAGGAGAGCACGCCATCGACTCCCATACCATGGATTCGAGCCTCATGAATGCGATTTCATGAGAGGTACAACTTTCTCCTACTTGTTCTCATTGTTTTGACGTGTGATTGCTTTAGCACTAGATCTCTTGATTTGCTTGTTGTTAATGGTGATTAATTAGTTGTAATTAATCTAAAATTAAAATATGAGCATTTCCTAACACATATTTAGTAATTGTTATTAATTGGAATTACTAAAACAACATAAACAAGTAACTATGCAATATACCAGTGCCACAAGACCAGAAGCGTACTAATATTGAAAGATATAAAATTTAATTTGAAAAATCTTAACAATTATCAGAAATAAAATTTAAATTTATGGTGTCAGACACGTTATCTGTTAAGCGTCGTATAAATTATATCCAAGAGCTCAGATATTGTGACATTCAAAGTGAGAAGAATAAGATGTAATAAATTCTTTTTGGTTGAGTGAACCGGAAGGCAAAACTAGTTGCATTATAGTTTCAAGGAAAATGAAATATATATAAAAGGATTTTTAAAATACTACATGTAGCTCGGATGGACTCGTGTAACGCATTCAGATCTCAAATGATTGATCTGAATCGTCCAATGTATTTTTCATATAAAATTTTCATCGAGACAAATTTTATATTGAGTAAATTTTTTCGGAGGTCACTAAAGTTTGTACATAGTCTAGTTTTTGTCACTAAACTTTAATTTGTCATTTTAACACCATGAAACTTTGATTTTGTCCAATTTTAATCACTATGTCAAAATTCCATCTAACTCCGTGTAATTGATAAAAATTGGGTGCAAATAAGAGATCCGAATCAAATGTAGTATCTCTTCCTCTCTCTCCCACATAGCATCGGACCAGTATCCTCTACCCATCTCTATTGAGATGGGTAGAGTGCCCATCTCATCACGACCGTCCAATCTAATCTGGACGGTTTATTTTTTTCGGGCCAATAATTTTTTTCGGAAGTGTGGAATTCACGGGGCTCTTTTAGCCATTGAGATTAAATCAGACGGTTGAGGTTTAAGATGGGCACTCTACCCATCTTAAAGAGATGGGTAGAGGATACGGTTCCACATAGGATCTCCCCTCGATACGCCTCCTCCATTTCTCTCTCTGAATTCTTTAATTCTTCCGTCTCTCTGCCCAACCCTACCTCCAAGTCTCCAACTTACTACTCTCTCTCGATCTCTCTCTTTCTAAGTTTGAGGTAATTGGGACAATGAATATGAGAATATCCACTTAACTCTATTATGATATCACACTAATTTGAATGTTTTTTAATTAGTTGAGATCCTTTTGACATGGGTGCAAATTAAGCTTCTAAAGGGTGTAATGGAGTAGAATCTAAAGCTAACATGTATGTACGGTAAAAATTTTTTCTAATTTTTCATTCTTTATGATTATTGAATTTACAATGGCAGTATGTACGGTAAAAGAGAAATTTTAGTTACATCTGTTTAATGGCTTTTATTTTTTTTCCCCATGCACGCTAAGCATTTTCAAATAAAATAAAAAACAAATGCACAATTCTCTACAGCAATATCAAATTTGAAAAAAAAAAAAAGCAATTTAGTTAAGCAACTAACCATAAATTGGCCTCGCATTAGTGTGATTTCAGTATCTCATTTTTGACACTAGCGAAAAAATCGCAGTGTTAATCTTTATGCCATGGCAAGAAGTAGAGAGGCAAAGAGGTATGGGTTGGTACAGAGAAACGGACGAGAATTGTAGTGCTTTTTAAAGGGGAGAGACACCGAGAGTATTGAAGGATGAAGGTAGGGTTCCACAGAGAGATGGAATTGGAGTTCACGATAGGATGAGCCTGATGAGATGCTCTGTGGGAGAGAGAGGAGAGGTTGACAAATATCTCATATTTTAAAAAATAGTAAAAATAAATGCGTAGCACAAGACATATTTGTTTATTTATTTATTTAATTTTTTAATTTTTTTTTCCAAAAACTTGACACCAGCTGTCAAGAGAGGGACATATCAATGTTATGGGTAGCATTCTAACAATTCTAATATTGGTCTCATCTTTAGGAAATGATATGGGGATTATGCAGTTGGATTGTTCTTGATTAACTAGATTAGAAAATTTCAAACGCTTCTGAAAGAGTATTGTCCAGCTAGCTTCAAATAAAGAATAACTTGTGCAATCGCAAAGAATAGCCATAAATATTATTTAATTAACAAACCATAATCATTTTTATGGTGTTTGACCTTCTTGCATAACACACATAGTTAATTACAACAAATCAATAAAACGAAAGTGATTCTTGAGAAATTAAAAAGAAAATATGTAGGAAACCAAACTTAAATTTTACTCTTGTTCACAAAAAAAAAGAAAAAGAAAAAGTTAATCCACTTGATGAGGTGGTACTCCTGGGTCAACCAAAAGTTTATAACAGGGATGACAGATAGGCTGTCAATTTCATCGTTTGGAACGGCATAATCGAAACGGAACGAATAACGATACCATTTTTCATTTCGTTTCAATAACAAAACGGCAAACGAAATAGAAAATTATACCGTTTCGATCGTTTCAGCCTCATTTCAAATCGTTTCATGTGTATTTTATGAAGTGGCACGGTTAATGGCACATAATTCTGTTTCGTTTTCAAAACGAAATGGTTTGCGAAATGACATATGGTACCGTTTCGACAAATGGAACATCAAACGAAAAAGGCTGTTCCGTGACCGTTGGCCACGTTTGACAGCCATTGACAGATCCAATTATTGTGAATAAAAAAAAAAGTCAATTCAACGGGCTACAAAGATATTGTGGGCTATAATGAGCTCAGCTATTAATTTACTTTAACAGTAAAATAACGAAGAAAATTAAAAGAAAGATAAGGAAGCAATATATTATCTAATTTGAAATGTCAAATTGTTCAATAAAATTATAACTCACATTCAATTTTCTTGTCTTAAATTATATATATAAAAAAATACATGTGCCAGCACAAAGACACTGCTATATTTAATTTTAGAATTTATTGATACATATGCAGGGTGGATCCAGCTGCTCGAAAGTCGTTGCTAATGCTAGCTGGAGTCGAAGTATAAGTGTATTGAAATTTGAAATTCACAGATATTTTTGATGCGTGGGTGCGTTGAGACTCAGAGATATTTGGCACACATAGAATACCGAACACGAAATTCGCTTATATGCCCATAATTTTTTTAATATTAGCATTTCAGTAAAATTTTAGTGATTTAGTCCATCCAATTTTGTATCAGGCATGCAACGAAGAACCTACTCCTGTCTTTTGACGTGTCTTTGTACCGTTGGTATATTAACAGAAGAATTTTTCGTGATTGACGTGGCATTTTAAGTTTATCCAGAATAAGCATTTTATTTTACGTGATTGAGAAAGTATATATGCAAAACTATAGGAACTAATTTTCAAATCTAAGAATATGGCACGGTACATATGCCACTCTCTTTCAGCTTAAAGTATGGAATTTATTGGACATATCGTACAATGACAGGTGCAAACTCTAGTTCCAATCAGGACCATTAATATAAGATATCTACTGGAACGATTCCCCCCCTAGGGGTGGGCAAAAAAATCATAACTCATGAATTACTCGAACTCGCCTCGAAAAAAATTCGGATATAACTCGATTTAACAGAACTCGAGTTGCCACAACTCGAGTTAGGAGCAACTCGAAATGAAACGAGGCGATTTCGAGTTGGGTCCAACTCGATCGGCACTAACTCGAGTAATCAGTATAGCCCAAAAAAATAATCCCGACTCAGAGACATCAAACTGTAGCGGTCCAAAAATTACTCTCAAACATTTTCACTTATATACCAGTATATTGTACAGTAATATCTCAAGCTAAATTTAATTTTGGTGTCATTTATGATGAATAATAAGCACTGTACTAGTGTACTACACAGTAATATATTAGTTTTGCATAATAGCTAAATCAAATTTCGAGTAGAAATGTCGAGTTACGAGTTAACTCATGAGTAACTCGAGTTGTCACGAGTTGATTTCGAGTAAGTCAAGTGAACTCGAAAGTGTGTCACGATCAACTCGCGAGTTAACTCGAAATGTAGCGACTTGATTTCGAGTTGATACTAACTCGATCATAACTCGACTCGAAACCACCCCTACCCCCCTCCCCTGTTGGTTAATTAAATTGTATATCTCTGAAATATCATAGAAATATAATATGATTATGGAAATTATATAATATTTTAACTTTTGTCCAATTGCTGATAGTATATAGTAATCAATATCTTGACATTCCGATGCATTTCTTATATGCAACAAGATAGAATTTCGATCCATTAATTGACTGTAACGCATAGAAAAGTTACATTAATTAATTAATACAAAGATCGCTATGGATATCAAAGAAAATTCACAATATACAAAAAACATGTTAAGAAAATACATATTTAACTCAAAAATATGACCAGGACATTGTACAAGTACACTATATCCTGAAGAAACCATTTGCACAAATCAAAACATAAAATACTGTTCTTAATTGCTAACAATCTGCTGTAAGATAGACATTATTTTTATAGGTTAAAAAACGTGGGATATATACAAATTATGGAATTTAAAGTATCCTAAATCAGGCTTATAATTCGTTAACGCATATATGATTTGTCAAAAGAAAGATTGGAACTTGGAAGCATAAACAAAAGCAAATTACATTCGGGGATTATAAGCGTCATCCAGCGAAAAGCCATCCGCGTCATCCAACATATTTTTCCGCATTTTTTTCTACGCGCGCCCGTTCCGTCTCTCTGCGTGTTCCCCTCCTCTCTCCCGCGCGCTCTCCCTCCCCTTCCCTTCCCTTTCATCTCCTCTCCTCCCCCCTCCTCTCTCCCCTCTCCATTGGAGAATTTTTCCGCTCGTCTCTCCCTCTCTGATAAAAAAGTAATTTCACCTGAACCTGTTAGTTTTTTTAATCCTGTCACTTACAGGAACAAAGTAAACATTTACAACAATAAAAAATAAAGAGACAAATATTGATTAAATAAAGAAACAAAATGAAACGATATTCTCAATAAACTGAACAGATATAACAAATAATTGAACAAATATAACAAACAACGTGAATCCAGACAAAATATAAAAGTGAACGTAAATACATCAACAAAGTTAATAAATAACACCAATAAATTGAACAGAAATGAAAAATAAATTGAACAGATACAACAACAAACGTGTACTTTAGCAAAAAGATATAACACATAATAAATAAACTGAACATATATAATAAATAAAATGAACATACATGCCAATAAATTGAACAGATATAACAATACATAGAATATATATATCAAAAACCGTAAAAACTCATGAAAATGAACATAAAAACAAATAAATTGAATAGATATAACTAATAAATTGAACATAAATAAGAATAAATTGAACAGATATGACAAACTACATGAACTCATAAAAATGAACATAAACAAATAAATTGAACAAATAAAACCAATAAATTGAACATAAATAACAATAAATTGAACAGATATAACAAACGCCTTGAACTCAAAAAAAAAAAAAAACATAAAAACAAGGGAATAAACAACAAGGAAGGGCTAGTGAGAAAGAAAAGAAAACAAATAGAGATGAGATACACGAAGGAAGGGAAAGGAGAAAGGATAAGAAAAGTGGTGAGCGGAGGGAGAGAGGGAGAAATGAGAAACTCACCAATGAAGGGAGAGAAGAAGGGAGAGAAGGGATCGGAGGCTTGCCTGGAGCGGAGCGGAGGGAGAGAAGAGTGAAAAAAGGGAGGTGAGACGCGCGCTAGGATCAGACGCGAGCGCTGGTCTGGTCGGGTGCGGAGAAATGAAGAGGCGTTGAGTCTGGATGACTTGGATGGCTTTCCGCTGGATGGTATGAATCAATTTCCAATTACATTACGGATATCGGACTCGACCGAACATTGAAAGGGTCGAATTCGGATCGAACTGGTAGTTTAATCAAGTAGGGCCGATATTGGATATCCGATTCAAACCCGCCCAATACCAGCCCTAAATGGTGTTGCTTTTCCAAGACGTTGCAATCCATGAAATTCACTTGGTTAGCGCTGATAAAACTATATCGCAAGAAAGGGTTGTTTAAAATGATATAAAACTATATTTTCCATATATATATAGAGAGAGTAACAGAGAGAGAAAACATATGGTGCATACCGTCCAATATGATCTTCCTATTGAAATCTCCTTGCTGACCAAAATTTATATATTTTTAAAAAATTTTTTACTATTTTTTTGAAATTTTAGAAAATCGTTAATCTAATTTTTTTCTGAACCGTTAAAAAATAGTAGTTTTTAAAAATCTGAAAAAATACTTAAAAATTTCAAAAAAAATGTAAAATTTGGTTGACAAGGAGATTTCAATAGGGAGATCATATTGGACGGTTTGGATCGGTCATTTTTTATGTAGATTGAAGAGTTTGGATCAGTATGCACCGAAGCTCCCGTACATTAGTATGCACCATAGGTTCTCTCTCTATATATATTTTTCAGGAGCCCTAATTTAAATAGTTTTTAGGAGAATCATTTTTTTATCTAGTAACGAAAAGTAAGCATGCTTAATTATTAGTAAAAAGTTACAGATTTAAAATCCGATTGGAAGAAGTCTTTTTATAAAAGTAATGCATCCTTTGTAAGAAGTTACAGATTTAAAATCCTATTAGAAGAAGATCTTTCTATAAACATTTAATTTAAAAGATAAATTGGAAGCTTGATCATAATTTATTTATAAAACAAAAAAATTAGTTTTTTGAGTTTTCGGCTGATCGGTATATGTCGGTTTGGGCTTGTTATGGACATTTTTTTTATTTATTTAGTTATGGGCCCGGATAACCTTAAGATTTCTTATCAATATATCTCAAATTATGCTTCAAATTAATTTAATTTGCAAACGAAATCAATATTACCTTGAGAAAAAGATGTTTGTTTTGTATTTACCAAGGGTTAATTTAAATGTGGACATGAAGTAACTAAAAGACAGTATGACTCAATCATTTGTAGGGTTTTATTACATATCATGAAAATCATGTAAATATTAAATGTGAAGAAAAGCAATCTCAATGAATTCTGAAAGTGAAAACCCATCAATTATACTTCTTTGCAACCTTTTGCAAAACACCAAACATCTCAGTTGGTTTGGAGAGCATAACCATATGATCAGCACCAGCAATCTCTACTAGTTCTGTTCCGGGGCTCTTCTCGACCATCCATTTCTGAAGTTGTTCTGGTGCAAAATGATCATCTTGGCAAACTATATAAACCCGAGACACCGATCCATATTTCCCTTTAGTGATCATCTTTTCATATATCGGATCATCCGAAAAATCTGTACCCGGCCTCACCAGCAGCTTGGCCAGCTCCAAATCCTAATTAGATTGCTAATGTTCTTAATAAAATATTCAAATATTAATGGATTTAGAAAAAAAACAATAATAGGATCAATTACATCTATACTCTGCCACATAGAAGTTGTTGCATTTCATCATTTCAATTATAAACTGTTATTAGTTATACAAAAATTAATCTCTACTTCTAGTCGATCATGTTAACCATACAAATCATCGTATAAAGCAATGAGATGCATTGGAATCCAATATTACTATTATTTTATAATTACTGAAAGATTGTGGCACGACTACTCACAAAATAGACAAATGAAAAACGTCATTCATTAACAATAGTAGTGGTGCTGTTACCAAAATGCAAAATCACAAAATTTTTGGATGGTATTTTAGTATACAAAAAGTTTCTAAACAGGGCAATTATAAAAAATCGAAAAATGAAATCTTCATTTATTAATAATAGAAATTAATAACAGTGGAATATATAGTGTTACCTAAATAAAATTCAGAAAAATTTGGATGGATTTTCAATATATATAAAATGTTACCTCAACTGGGCAGTTATGATAAAGTTTCTTTGACATGAACTCAGGGCCGAACTCGAGCGAAGGCAATTGATTTGGGTTATCTTGCTTCTCTTTGATTTTGCTATCCATGAAAGTCTCACGGGGCAGGCCGTTTGAAATATACTTGCAATACCATGAGGAAACATTATAATCAAGTGGTATCTAAATATGCTAGGAATGTCTCTCAAAACTCGTTATTTACTTTATTGTTTTTTTTTTTTTTTTTTGGTCCTTGGTGACTGCTGCATTTTTTTGTTGAGAATTGTGACTGCTCGCCGATAGTCACCTGATTTGGGTTGCTTTCGTAGGTTTGGCTTGATATGTTGGTAGATTGTAGATTAGGATGGGGAATGAATTTTAGTGCTGCCATGCTTGGGATGGGGAATGGCCGAATGGTTTTCACTGATTTAGTGGGTTTTTGGCTTGATGGGTTGGTAACAGTCATTTTTATTGTATTAAATTTTATTGCAGTCAACAAAGACAGAAATCAATAGATAAAAATAATGAATGAACAGATACCAAGAAGAAGAATAAATAACCCAATAAGGTTTACTTTGTATTAATTACTGAACAGTAAACTAAGGACAGAAAATTAGCCTATAAATATTGGATTGATATGACCCAAAACAGTACTCATTACGATAGTACGACTCGTACAAAATAATTGAGGCTTCTTGTTGCCAGGAAAATAAGCCCCCAATTTAGTAAGGAACAAAACGATAACACAAAAAAAAAAAAAAAAAAAAAAAAAAAACGTTTAGGTAAACAACCATGATTTCGACAATGAATATTCTTCTAATTTAATCTTATGTTGTTCATATATATATACGTACCAGTTTTGAAATAAAAAATTTGGGATCCTCAACATACGGCATAACAGCAGCAGCAAACACTGCAACTGAGATCTTCTCTGGAAACCTCTCCATAGCAAGAGAAACACTAAAACCACCAAAACTATGCCCAACAAGAATCACCTTCTCACTGGGTGGTATTGAGACCATGATCTGAAGTAGCGGCTCGGCATAGTCGGTGAACGAACGGAGGTCATCCAGACGTGATGGGTGGATCCCACACGCAGCCAGATCAACAGCGGTGACACGGTGACCGGCTTGTTGGAGTAATGTGGAGAGCTTGTACCAAGACCATGCACCATGGCATACCCCATGTATTAGAACAAAGTGTTTGCTCTTAGTACTCTCATGTTCCTGTGCCATTTCCCTTTGCTAACCTGTGTGTGGAAGCATATGTTTTTTTATAGATATTTTTGTTAGACGTGACTTGAGTGCTAAAAGTACACTAAAACAGACAATGACCGAGTTGAAAAACTAGATTGTTTCTGGGTAGGCTTGAGCTCTTTGGAGAGTGGTACCAGTTAGATATTGGTGGGATATTTGTAGAATATTTGAAAAGTTGTTTTGCAATCTTTTGTGGAATATTTGGAAATCTCGAAACATGTTGATCTTTCAAGGGAAAAAACACCTTCCTCGACTCAATACTAAATCAAACATCCTTATTCACACACGTAGTGTTCTAAATTCGTGCCGTGCCGTGTCATGTCGTGTCAAACACGTCGTGTCCGGATCATTTGTCGTGTCGTGCCGTGTCATGTCTAAATGTTTCACGTGTCGTGCCGTGCCGTGTCTAAATTCTAAGGGATGGACACGACACGCCTAAGGACATGACACGCCTCGTGTCCTCGTGTCGTGTCGTGCGTGTTTTTTTTTACAGTGTCGTATTTTAATATGTTTGAATTTCATAAAACATAGTCATAATACTTATGTTTAGGGGTACATTTGAAATTCAAATTATAAATTTCCTAAAAAGTAGATAATATAAGAATTTTCTTGTTATTTTATAAAATTTAATATTTTTAACCATCATTATAAACTTGTTGTGTCTCTTGAGTTTTGTCATGTCTCGTGTCGTGCTGTGTCCTGGAAATTCACATGCCGTGCCGTGCCGTGTCTATTTCATTAAAGTCGGACACGACACGCCTAAGTTCTCGTGTCGTGTCCGTTTCCGTATTTTACCGTGTCGTACCACCTTCGTGCCGTTCCGTACCGTGCCGTGTTCGGACACGCCGTGCTTTTTTTAGAACACTACACACACATTACTGTCAAGAAACCAACAGAAAACAATCAGAGAGTTGAGATGAAAGAAATATCAAGTACGTTCTGCCAGTCAATAATTGATGCATCGTTGGACCCTTTCCAAAACACAGAATTAGTGGGGTTATATTCAATATAGGTACGTTCTGGCAATTGGTTTCCTAATAGGTTGCTTTATCTTTCGAATAGGGACAGCTTATTTTGAGTTGGCGATAGTGAGGGAAGCTTGTACCGGACTGTATTGTACCGGTCTGCATGTATTAAACGCTGTATTTGGCTTTTCTTTAAATAAAAGAGAAGTGGTAGGGAAAAACCCTACTAAGTTCCAAAAAAAAAATATTCAATATTAAAGATTAAAGGGTTATATTCATTTAGATTAGAGATGATTATAATTGAGGGATTATATTCAATTTTCCCTTTCTTAATCGCCAAGAAGAAAAAAATAAAAGGGGCAACAGAAATGGCCTTTCTCCATTTCCGTTTTGTTTTATCTTCCCAACTCTCTCCCAAGACAAATCTTCACTTCTCTAAAACCAACGCAAAGACACTACCGACCTTCACCTTCCAAGCAACACCGTTATGCACCAAACAATACCAGTCAACACTGAGCTCGGGCCACTTTGTACTAGTACATGGCGCATGCCCCGGCGGCTGGGTCTGGTACAAGCTGGCGACAAAGCTAAATGAAACCGGTACCGTCTGAGTAATGCATCCTTTGTAAAAAGTTAGAGATTTAAAATCCGATTGGAAGAAGATTTTTTTTTTTTTTTTTTTTTATAAAAGTAATACACCTTAATTAGTAAGAAGTTACAGATTTAAAATCTAATTGGAAGAAAATATTTTATAAACATTTAATTTAAAAAATAAATTTGAAGCTTGATCAAATTTATCGAAAAAAAAAAATAGTTTTAGAGTTTTCGGTTGATCGGTACATGTTGGTTTGGGCTTGCTATGGACATTTTTTTTTTTTTTTGTTTATTTAGTTATGGGCCCGGATAACCTTAAGATTTCTTATACGGGGCTTTCTTTTGGTTTAGCCAATTTCAGTCACAGTATAGGTACAGGCTGTCAAGTAGTAAGCAATATATCTCAAATTTTTTTTTTTTTTGAAGGCTCATCAATATATCCCAAATTATGCTTCAAATTAATTTAATTTGCAACCGAAATCAACCAGTTATTACCTTGAGAAAAAAAAATATTTGTTTGTATGTACCAAGGGTTAATTTAAATGTGGACATGAAGTAACTAAAAGACAGTTTGAATCAATCATTTGTAGGATACCAAAATCATTTATTACATATGACGAAAATCATGTAAATATTAAAAATATGAAGAAAAGCAATCTCAATGAATTCTAAAAGTGAAAACCAATCAATTGTACTTCTTTGCAACCTCTTGCAAAACACCAAACATCTCGGTTGGTTTGGAGAGCATGACCATATGATCAGCACCAGCAATCTCTACCAGTTCTGTCCCGGGGCTCTTTTCGACCATCCATTTCTGAAATTGTTCTGGTGCAAGCTGATCATCTTGGCAAACTATATAAACCCGAAGCACTGATCCATATTTCTCTTTAGTGATCATCTTTTCATATATCAGATCATCTGAAAAATCAGTTCCCGGCCTCACCAGCAGCTTGGCCAGCTCCAAATCCTAATTATATTACTAACGTTCTTAATAAAATATTCAATTATTAATGGATTTAGAAAAAAAAACAATAATAGGATCAATTACATCTATACTCTGCCACATAGAAGCTGTTGCATTTCATCATTTCAACTATAAACTGTTATTAGTTATACAAAAATCAATCTCTCCCTCTAGTCGATCATGTTAACCATACATATCATCGTCTAAAGCATGAGATGCATTGGAATCCAATATTACTATTATTTTATAATTACTGAAGATTGTGGCATGTCTACTCACAAAATAGACTAATGAAAAACGTCATTCATTAACAATACTAGTGGTACTGTTACCTAAATGCAAAATCAGAACATTTTGGATGGTATTTTTGTATACAAAAATTATTAAACAGGACAATTCTGAAATAGAAAAATGAAATCGTCATTTATTAATAATAGAAATTAATAACAGTGGAATGGTGTTACCTAAATAAAAATCAGAAAAAATTGGATGGATTTTCATTATATAAGATGTTACCTCAACTGGGCAATTCTGATAAAGTCTCTTTGACATGAACTCTGTGCCAAACTCGAGCGAAGGCAATTGATTTGGATTATCTTGCTTCTCTTTGATTTTGCTATCCATGAAAGTCTCACGGGGCAGGCCGTTTGAAATATACTTGCAATAACATGAGGAAGCATTAGAATCAAGTGGTATCTAAATATGCTAGGAATGTCTCTCTCTCAAAACTCCTTATGTACTTTTTTTTTTTTTGTCCTTGGTGACTGCTAACATTTTTTTGTTGCAAATTGAAACTGCTCATTGATAACCCGATTTCGGTTGCTTTAGTGGGTTTGGCTTGATGGGATGGTAGATTGTGGATAGGGATGTGGAAAGGATTTTAGTGCTGTTTATGCTTCGAGATGGGGAATGGATTTCACTGATGTAGAGTAGAGGGTTTTGTCTTGATGGGTAGGTAAAAGTCATTTTTATTGTATTACATTTTATCGCAATAAAAAAAGACAGGATTAAATAAGATAAAAAAAATGAAAGAGCAGAAACCAAGAAGAAGAAAAAAATAACCCGGTCAAGTTTAATTTGTATTAATTACTGTCTTACTGAACAGTAAACTGAGGACAAAATATAGGCCTATAAATATTGGATTGATATGACCCAGAATAGTACTTAGTAAGACTGGTACAAAATAATAAGCCCCAATTTAATAAGGAACAAAACGATACCACAAAATAAAGTTTAGGTAAACAACAATTTAGACAAAATTCTTCTAATTTAACCTTATGTTGGTTATATATATACACATACCACTTTTGAAATAAAAAATTTGGGATCCTCAACACACGGCATAACAGCAGCAGCAAACACTGCAACCGAGATCTTCTCTGGAAACCTTTCCATAGCAAGAGAAACACTCAAACCACCAAAACTATGCCCAACAAGAATCACCTTTTCACCGGGTGGTATCGACACCATTGTCTGAAGTAGCGGCTCGGCATAGTCAGTGAAGGAGCGGATGTCATCCAGACATGATGGGTGGATCCCACTTGCAGCCAGATCAATGGCGGTGACACGGTGACCGGCTTGTTGGATCAAGGTGGAGAGCTTGTACCAAGACCATGCACCATGGCATAGACCATGGATTAGAACAAAGTGTTTGCTTTTGGTACTCTCATGTTCCTGTGCCGTTTTCCTTTGCTAACCTCAGCGTGTAATCCAATGTTTCTTATAGATATTTTTGTTAGACTGACTTGAGTGATAAAAGTACGCCAAAACAGACAACCACCGAGTTGAAAAACTAGATTGTTTTCTGGATAGGTTTGAGCTCTTTGGAGAGTGGTGCCAGTTAGATATTGGTGGAATACGGAATATTTGAAAAGTTGTTTTGCAATCTTTTGTGGAATATTTGGAAATCTCGAAACATTTTGATCTTTCAAGGAAAATACACCTTCCCTGACTCAATACCAAACCAAACATCCTTAATCACACACGCTACTGTCAAGCAACCAACAGAAAACAATCAGAGAGTTGAAATATAAGAAATATCAAGTACGTTCTGCCAGTCAAATCGTATTAATTGATGCATCGTGGGACCCATCCCGAAACACAGGATTAGAGGGGTGATATCTATTATTAAAGACTAGAGGGGATTAAATATGCAAATGAAATTTATTTAATCGCCAAGACAGAAAAACGAAAACAGAAATGGCCTCTCTCTATTCCCGTTTTGTTTTTTCCCAACTCTCTCCCAAGCCAAATATTCACTTCTCTAAAACAAACGCCAAGCCACTAGGCCCACTACCGACCTTCACCTTCAAACCAACACTGAATTGCACCAAACAAGACCAGTCAACACTGAGCTCGCGCCACTTTGTACTGGTACATGGCGCAGGTCATGGCGGCTGGGTCTGGTACAAGCTGGCGACAAAGCTAAATGAAGCTGGGCATCGTGTCAGTGCACCTGATTTGGCGGCATCTGGTATCAACCCAAAAAGGCTGGAAGAAGTTAATACGTTTGAGGAGTATTCTGAGCCGTTGGTGGAGGTGATGGAGGCCGTGCCGGCTGATGAGAGAGTGGTGATTGTGGGGCATAGCAATGGTGGCCTTTCGATTTCACTCGCCATGGAGCGGTTTCCCCAGAAGATTGCCGCGGCGGTGTTCGTCACTGCGGCTATGCCGAGCATTACTAATTCATATGTTGCCATCACCAAAAAGGTGTTTCAGAATGCATAGATATTCTGTTTTATTATTGTAATTTCTTAATTATTGTACATATTGTACTTGATTGGAGAATTGTTTTCTGACAAGTGTCGTATGCTTGATTCTCTATTCTTTTACTCAAATTAAAAGGGAAGATTTGGTACAAGAAATTAAAGCAATAACTGTCAAGACTTTGTTCCTTGGGGTTTCAAAATTGTCTTGAATTACTCTTTGGGTTCCCAATTCGTAGACACATATTGTGAGATGTGAAGATATATATGTGAGCAACCAATAATTGATTTCCCATGCCTTGGACAGCAGTACATATTTATTTGTACCCTTCTTTAGTTTAATGAGGACCGAATAATCTTTTTCAATTTCATCCCTTATGGTTCAGATGCATGGTTGTTAATGCAGCTAATGGGTTGATGATGAGCTAAATTTTGCTAAGGTCTCATGATTTAAGAAATCAAATTACAAGTGTATCAGACAATCTTAAATGCTTGTCACAAACTGATTGAGATAATTAATTAGGTTGTTTGCTGACCCTTCTACCTTGCAAAGGAAAAGTATTAGAAAGTGATATAATGAGTTCTTCAGATTCATATTACAATTAAATAATGCTCCATCAAAATCCCAAGTTAGATCTAGCTAGTATGACGCCTATCGAAATTCTATAAGAGGTAATTAAGCAAAAGTATCTAATTTTTATGGAAAAAAAAACTAAATATGCATTACAATTTGTAAATGCATCTCTTCTCTGTCAAACATTAACATGTATGGTTTCTATGTTTCCTTTTACCAGTGTTATGATCTTAGGAATAATTTTTCTCCTTTGTTAAGAACCTTTTGTGCATGACAGCTGGTTGGGGATGTTCGTAAAAACAAGATGGATTCTAAAGATGTTTCAGGACCTCGTAGGTCTTTCTCATTTGCCCCAGAAGACTTGCGAACTAATTACTACCAGCTATGTGCACCTGAGGTATATTGTACTAATTTCACTATATTTTACGTTTTTAGATATTTATGGTTTGTGAATTTATATGTGCAGGCCTTTAATTACAACCTTTAAAGTATCACATTTTATGTAGATATACCAACAAATAACAAAACAATTATGTTTTTTTTTTTTTTTTTTTTGTCTTTTGTAAGGGTTTTGGTTCCTATTGTCCCACATTGATGAGAAACAAGCAGATAAACTTTAAATCTTTTTTTTTTTCCCTCAAAAGCATAACCAACCAAAGTCTTGACAAATCACTTATTCCAAAAATGATTTTGCTTGGGGTACTATCCGGACACGTCTTTTATCTTTTTTTTTTTTTTTTTTAATTTATGTTAGCATTGAAGGTCACTTCTGTAGTTCACAATCTTACTGAAGGTATTCTAATTTGATCAAATGATCAAGATGACTTTGACTATATCATAATTGTCTTGACTCCATAAATTAATGACAGGATGTAACATTGGGTACAATGTTAGTGAGGCCTGGAAAGCCGTTTTTCGACTCAAGTATAAAAAGAGATGATTTTGTAACAGCAGAAAACCATGGTTCAGTGAGCCGGGTCTACATTGTTTGCAATCAAGATAGGGCCCTACCTCGACAGACCCAGATCTGGATGGCTGAAATGAGTCCTGGAACAGAAACAATTGAGTTGGATGGTGCAGATCATACGCCCATGCTTTCTGTACCAGAACAGCTTTTCAGCCACTTGGTTGATATCTCAAATAGGTACCAGTGAGCAATTTCATAGATTTGTTTGTAATGATAATTATGAAATATGCATAGCAAACATAAGGTAATATATAATATTTCCATCAGTGATCGCAGAAGTAAATAAATGTGAATTTCAGAAATAAGAGTTATTCTTTCAGTAAAGTTATCTTGCTTTGGATCCAATGTTGGCATTGAAACTAGGGTATTTTTCTCTACTTTGTGTTTTTCTGCTCTACATACAAAGAAAATTAAGTATATATTATTTTTGCCACTTGGGGAAGCAGATAAGGGGGCCTTTTCCTTTAAGAAATTGAAATAGACAGAGGAGAGTGTATGTAGGTTATACAGAGCCACCGAGTCTATACATGCTGGAAAAGGTAGGACCCATTTTTGAGGGAGGCTTTTTTTCTCCAACTTCGTTGTGGCGGTATGAGTGGGTGGAATTGACATGCTGCCATTGTTACAATGGCTTGATTATGTATTCCTAATTAATGAATTTGAGCTGTAAAATTTAAACAATTTAGATTTGACCAAAAGTCCACTTTCTGTTGTAAAGTTAAATGGCTTGACACTCTTGGGAATTGTACAAACCGAATACCATTGCAATAACGTCAGTGGATACTGTTATTATATATCTAGAATAGCAAGATGTTAAAATTAGTTCATAGATCCTTGTTTTTTTTTTTTTTTTTTTTTTTTTTTTTTTTTTTTTGAGACATTTGCTTACATATAACAAATTGATATATTCTAAATTCAATGTGTTCTCAAGTGAGACATTTTAAGATAGCTTTTACATGCATGTAATTAAATTGTAAATATGAATTGGTGACATTTTAAGATATATTGTAAATATGATTATATGACTGGAATTAAGTTGCTTTCGAGACGTAAGAAACTTTTGAGGGGTAACACCCGCACATGAATTTCCAAATAGAAATAATGAAACTGTAATTTCATTCCTCATATAATGAAAGATAGTTGCATTTTTGCAGAAAATTTATTGTTTACCAAGTTACCATTACACTAGTGGACACAGGTAATGAAAAATGGATTACACTGTTTTTCCACTACCTGAAAATCAAATAAAATAAAATGTCCCGACCACGTAATTTTCAAAAAAGACAGGTGCACAACTTCGGAAAAATTTTTACGAACTGTATTGCAATTTAAATTCTAACAAAACATTAAAAAAAGACAGTTCACCTTCTCTGTTTATTTTTCCCCCAGTCCCCACTCCCCACCACATACTTATTATTATCCCTGAAACGAGCGAAGAAAGCATATATTATTAGAATAATAAAATAAAGGATATTATTAGAATAATAAAATAAGGGGTTTGCTTTTACTCTCATCATTCTCATGTGTCATTCATTCCCTTCCCTGTGTTGCCCCGATTATCATTATCTGTTAATAATTAGCTTTCTTGTTAATAATTATTGGTTTACAGTCACATGTTTTCAGATATTTTTTGTAACACTAACTCCGTAAAAAGGGTCTAATTTCTACTTGGGGCCCACAGTCAGATCCAATCTTTTCACGTTTCACGGAATTAACGGAGGGAACGGACAACAGAAATGGCCTCTCTCCATTCCCGTTTCGTGTTCTCTTCCCAACTCTATCCCAAGCCACATCTTCCCCACTCCATGTCTAAAACCAACGCCAAGCTATTACCGACATCCACCCTCAAAACAACACTAAATTCCACCAAACAAGACCAGTCAACAGCAAGCTCGCGCCACTTTGTACTTGTACATGGTTTGTGCCATGGTGGGTGGGTCTGGTACAAGCTGGCAACACTGCTTAATGGGGCTGGGCACCGTGTCAGTGCACCCGATTTGGCTGCATGTGGTATCCACCCTAAAAAGTTGGAAGAAGTAAATACATTTGAGGAGTACTGTGAGCCATTGATGGAGGTGATGGAGGCCGTGCCGGCTGATGAGAGAGTGGTGCTTGTGGGGCACAGCAATGGAGGCCTCTCGGTTTCGCTCGCCATGGAACGGTTTCCACAAAAGGTTGCCGCGGCAGTATTCACCAGTGCGGCTATGCCTAGCATTACTAATTCATTTGTTGCAATCACCAAAAAGGTATTTCACAATGCATAGATATTCTGTTTAATTTTTGTTATTTCTTAATTATTGTACATATTGTACTTAATTAGAGGGTTGTTTGCTGACAAGTGTGGTATGCTTGATTCTCTATTGTTTTACTGAAATTACAAGGGAAGATTTGGTACAAGAATTAATAACTGTCAAAACTTTATTCCTTGGGGTTTCAAAATTCTCTTGAATTACTCTATGGGTTCCAATTCATAGACACCCACATGTGAACAGCTGATAATTGATTTCCCATGCCTTGGACAGCAGTACATATTTATTTGTATCCTTCTTCAGTTTAATCAAGACCAATTAATCTTATTCATCCCTTATTGTTCAGATGCATGGTTGTTAATGCAGTTAGCAGGTTGATGATGACCTAAATTTTTGCTTAGGCCTTATGAATTGAGAAATCAAATTACAAGTGTATCAGACAAGCTTACATGCTTGTCACAAACTGATTGATATAATTAATTCAGATGTTTGCTAACCCTCCTACCTTGCAAAGGAAAAAATCTTAGGAAGTGAATGAGTTCTTCAGGTCTATATTACAATTAAATAATGCTCCGTCTAAATCCCAAGTTGGATCTAGTATGACGGCTATCGAAATTCTAAAAGAGGTAATTAAGAAAAATTATCTAATTTTTGTGAAAAATATGCATTACAATTTGTAAATGCCTTCTCTGCCAAACATTAAAATGTATGGTTTCTTTGTTTCCTTTCCAGTGTTATGATCTTATGGTTTATTTTTTCTCCTTTGTTAAGAACCTTTTGTGCATTTTATTTCTTTTATGCATGACAGCTTATTGAGGATGTTCGTAAAGACAAGAAGGATTCTAAAGATGTTTCTGGACCTCGTAGGTCTTTCTCATTTGGCCCGGAAGACTTGCGAACTAACTACTACCAGTTATGTGCACCTGAGGTATATTGTACTAATTTCACTATGTTTCATGTTGTAAGATATTTTATGGTTCGAGAATTTATATGTGCACGCCTTAAATTATCACTTACACAATTTTATGAACAAAACAGTTGTGTTGTTTTGTCTTTTGTATTTGTTAAGAATGTAAGGGTTTTTGTTCCTGTTGTCCCGCATGAGGAGTAACAAGCAGATAAAGTTTTCTTTTTATTTTTTCCCAAATGCATAACCTTCAAAAGTCTCCACAACTCAGTTATGCCAAAAATAGTTTTGCTTGGGGTACAATTTGGACAGCTCTTTTATCTTTCTTAAATTAGAATTGAAGGCCAGTTCTGTAATTCACAATCTTACTGAAGGTATTCCAACTTGATCAAATAATCAAGGTGACTTTGACTATTTCATAATTCTTTGCACTTTCTCACTCCATCAATTAATGACAGGATGTAACATTGGCTACAATGTTAATGAGACCTGGAAAGCCATTTTTCGACTCAAGTGTATCAAGAGATGATTTTGTAACAGCAGAGAACCATGGCTCAGTTAGCCGGGTCTATGTTGTTTGCAATCAAGGTAGGGCTCTACCTCGGAAAACCCAGATTTGGATGGCTGAAATGAGTCCTGAAACAGAAACAATTGAGTTGGATGGTGCAGATAATATGCCCATGCTTTCTGTACCAGAAGAGCTTTTCAGCCACTTGGTTGACATCTCAAATAGGTACCAGTAAGCAATTTCATAGATTTGTTTGTAACTATAATTTTGAAATTTGCATAGCACAACCTAAGGTATATATGACAGTTCCATCAGTGATCAGTGATCGCAGAACTAAGTAAATGAGAGTTATTCTTTCAGTTGTTGCTTTGGCCTTTCATGGTCCAGTGTTGGCATTAAAACTAGGTTACTTTTATCTACTTGTGTTTTTCTGCTCTATATACAAAGAAAATTAGGTATACATTATCTTGCCACTCGAGGAAGCAGATAAGGTTTTTTTTTTTATTTTTTAAAAAAAAAACTTGAAATATGCAATACAGAGCCACTGAGTCCTCTATTCTATACATGCTGGAAAAGGTATGACCCATTTTAAGTGAGGCTCTTTTCTCCAACTTCATTGGAGCGGTATGAGCTGGTGGAATTGACATGCTACCATTGTTACAATGGTTTGATTATGTATTCATATTCACAAAATTTGAGCTGTAATATTGAACAATTTAGATTTGATCAGAAGTCCTCTTGAGAATTATACAAACCATGCTAATGTTATTGCAATAACGTCAGTAGTTGCTGTTATTGTCTAGAAGAGCGAGGTGTTAAAAAAAAAAAAAAAAAAAAAAAAGAAAAGAAAAGAAGAAAACCTGTTCATAGATTTATCTTTTTTAGACATTTTCTTAACATCATTGATAAATTTGATATATCGTAAATTCATTGTGTTCTCAAATAATACATTTTAGATAACTGACATGCTAAAATTGTATTCATACGACTGCAATTAAGTTGCTGCCGAGACGTGAAATTTTTGAGGGGTAACACCCGCACTTAATTTCCAAATAAAAATAATGAAACTGTAATTTCCTTTCTCATATTATTTCTTGAATTATGTGGTCATGGAACATAGATGCATTTTGCAGAAAATATATTGTTTACCAAGTTAGCATTACACTAATGGACACAGACAATGAAATATAGATTTCACTTTTTCCCCCCTACCTAACAATCAAATAAAAAATTCACGAAAAGAAAGAACCCCAATCACACCATTTTCAAATAAGACGGGTAAAGTACACAGCTTCTGAAAAATTTTACAAACAGTTTTGCAATTCAAATTTCAACAAAAGATTGAAACAAAGCAGTTCACCTTCGTTGTTTATCTTTTTTCCCCACGAAGTACCACTGAAACGAGCGAAGAAACTATGGATTGGAATAAAATAAAGTGTTTGCTTTTACCCTCATGTGGCATTCATTCCCTGTGTTGCCTCTCTTATCATTATTTGTTTATAATTGTTGGTTTACTGATATCTTTGTTAGATTAACTCCGTGAAAAAGTGTCTAATCTAGGCGTGGGGCCCACAGTCAGATCCAATCTTTTCACGTTTGTGTTATTTATTTATTTATTTTTTTTGCCTCATCTATTAATTTCACGGAATTAACAGAGGAAACACACAACAGAAATGGCCTCTCTCCATTCCCGTTTTGTTTTCCCTTCCCAACTCTATCCCAAGCCAAATCTTCTCTACTCCAAGTCTAAAACCAACGCCAAGCTATTACCGACCTTCACCTTCAAACCAACACCAAATTGCACCAAACAAGACCAGTCAACAGCAAGCTCGCGCCACTTTGTGCTTGTACATGGCTTGTGCCACGGTGGGTGGGTCTGGTACAAGCTGGCTACACTGCTTAATAGGGCCGGGCACCGTGTCAGTGCACCCGATTTGGCTGCATGTGGTATCGACCCGAAAAAGTTGGAAGAAGTAAATACAATTGAGGAGTATTGTGAGCCGTTGATGGAGGTGATGGAGGCTATGCCGGGTAATGAGAGAGTGGTGCTTGTGGGGCACAGCTTTGGAGGCATCCCAGTTTCCCTTGCCATGGAGCGGTTTCCACAGAAGATTGCTGCGGCGGTATTCCTCAGTTCAGCTATGCCGAGCAGTACTAATTCATTTGCTTCCATCACCAAGAAGGTTTTTCAGAGTGCAAAGATATAACTCTAATGAAAATTTGCCTTGTAATTTGTGAATGATTTCTCTATATATTATGGGTTCTTTTTCTTTTTCTTTTTCCAGTGTTATGATCTTATAGATCATTTTTTCTACTTCGTGACAGACATTTTTTGCATTTCGTTTCATTTATGCAAGACAGTTTTCGAAGGAACGCCGTGGGAAAGACATGATGGATTCAAAAGCAGTTTATAGCGGAGATTTGAGAAGGGGCCGACATAGCTCTTACGTCCTTCACATTTGGCCCGAAACACTTGCAATCTGATTACTATCAATTATGTGCACCTAAGGTACATTGTACTAGTTTCAGAGTAGTTTTTACTCTTAGAAATAGTAATGGCTTGAAAAATTCATATATGCCTGCCTCAAAGCCATCCTCAATTCCTCATATATAGTACCAATTGTATATGGATACTAACAAATAACGATATGTTAGATGTATCTTCCTTTAGGGTAACATAAAAACAATTGTGTTTCTTGTCTTTAAAAAGGGTGTAATTTAAAAGTCTGGACTACTCCCTTTTTCCAAAAATGATATGGGAGACAAATATGGGTCATTTTGCTTGGGTGCTATTAGAACACCTCTTCTATCTTTCTTAATTTTGCATTGAGGTCACTTCTGTAGTTTACGATCTTAATGAAGGTATTATTGAATAAATAATCAAGGTGATTTTATTATTTCATAATTCTTAGCACAGTCTGACTCCATCAATGACAGGATATCACATTGGCTACAATGTTACTGAGGCCAGGAAAGCCATTTTACGACTCAAGTGTGACAAGAGATGATTTTGTAACAGCAGAAAACCATGGGACAGTGAGCCGGGTCTACATTGTTTGCAACCAAGATAGGTCTATGTCACGACAGAACCAGATATGGTTGGCTGAAATGAGTCCTGGAACGGAAACAATTGAGTTGGATGGTGCAGACCATATGTCCATGCTTTCTGTGCCAGAAGAGCTTTCCAGCCATTTGGTTGACATCTCAGATAGGTACCAGTGAGCAATTTCCAAGATTTGTTTGTGGTGGTAAATTTGAAATTTGCATAGTAAAAATGAGAGAGATTAATTTTATCGGTGATCAGTGATTGCTGAAGTAAATAGATATGAATTTGAGAACTGACAGTTACCCTTTTGGTACAGTCATCTTGATTTGGCCTTTCTTGGACCCGATATTCCTATTGAAACTAGGGTACATCTATTCTATCTACTTTTTGCTTTTTTCCAATCTACAAAGAAAATTAAGTAGATATCATTTTTGCCCCTGGAGGAAGCAGATATGATTTTTTTTTTTCCTTAAATGCTATTAAAAAATACCCAGGAGAGTGTATGTAGGCTCTCATTCGATTCAAGAGGCTGGCTTATGAAACAAAAGTCAAATCATGCACACCCTTATGTTGACCTGGCACATAGACAGTCATAGAGAGCAACTGAGTCCAATACATGCTGGACCCACATTTTAGTGAGTTTCTCTTGCCAACTTTGTTGGTGTGGTATGAGTGGGTGGAATTGGATATGCGGCCATTATTGTAAATGTTCGTTTTGCGTTCTTATCTTATCAATTTATGAAATTTGATCCCATTACCTTCCAAACAAATAAAATCCAAAAATAAAAATAAAAAGAAGAAGCCCAGATCGCACATATTTCAAAATATAAAACAGGTACACTACTCAAGGACCACTGAAGTGAGCGAAGAAATCAGTAACTAATCTGAGAGGCGGACCTTCTTAACAACAAGGCTGTTTTTCATGTCCAAACTCAATTAATTATAATTATTACAACCCTTGTACAAAAGGATACAGCTAATAGTTCAAATAGAATTAATCACCCATTTTTTTTTAAAAAAAATGCAATCATAGACATATGGCCTGTACCAGCTTGGGTTTACTGACCACGATACATCACAACCAGCAGGCTTAAAATACAGGTTTAGGCAAAAAACAGGGAGGTTGTACAAGATAACTAGAGATCTGCTTCAATTTGTTTCTGTTAGTTTCCCGTTAGACATAGCAGTGCAGAGAGCTAGCTGTGTACTTTTAGTCTCCCACTTACCAGCAAAGGTCAAGGAGAAAGAAAGTAGAGAATGAAATTGAAGCAGCTGGTATTATGGTAAACTTTAATGGTCTCAAATAATGTCAAAATTGAAAGAGTTAAAACCCAGGTAGTTATGTTTTCTTAGAGCTAAAACCTTTGTCTTTTTGGGTGTTGTCTGTTGGTTAGATCCTCCTTGTTTAATTGCTTGTTGTATTCCACTGGGTGTGATAATTCGATTTGGGTAGGTGTGTTTGTGAACACTATTAACAAAAATTACTGAAGTATATCAACTTTTTGGTTGATCTGGTGATTGAAAGTCTGATTTGACTCTTATTTGATCATGGATTTTGGTCGTGCCCAGAAGGTGTTTGACAAAATTCTGCAAAGAAAATATTGTGGTACTGTATTCAATTTACTCAATTAATTTTATTTATCTAAATTATTCTCTCAGCGACATCTTACAAGAATTTTTGAGAAACATGTCTTCTTAAAGTGTAATGAGTCTTAATCTCATTACCACTATCTAATATAAGCAGTGGGCTTTTTTCACAACAAGTTCAAGCTCATTTTTCCTATGCACAGAGAATCCTGGTGAGTCGCTCATGTCAAGCTCCTCCGTTGTCATTCCACTTGGCAACTCCCAATCAAAGTGATGTATCATATTCGCTAGTGCAAGCTCTGCTGTGGCACTACCAAATGCTATACCGGGGCAAATCCTTCGTCCTGCTCCAAATGGGATGTACTGGAAATTGTTTCCACTGTAGTCCAGTTGGCTGCCGATGAATCTTTCTGGCATGAACTCCTCTGGCACCTCCCATGATTTCGCCTCCCTCCCGATGGCCCATGCATTGATAAGGATTTTGGTTCCTTTAGGAATAGTGAAACCATTTATTTCGCATTCTTCCATTGATTCCCTTGGAAGCACCGGGATAGGAGGATGTAATCGTAGGGTTTCTTTGATAACTGCTCTTAGGTAGCCCATTTGGTTTAAATCTTCTGATCTTACCATGTCACCGTTCTTTACCATTCCCCTGACCTCCTCTTGTAGTTTCTTCATTATTGTGGGGTTTTTCATAAGCTCACACATTGCCCAGTCTATAGTGATATATGTTGTATCTATCCCAGCAGCAAATGCATTCTGAAAATATAGGATTACTTAACTCGTGCTCAGCAAAATACATATTTAATAAACTTTTCTTTCCTCCCTCTTTTGTCCTATTCGTTCAGTTAGCAAATAATATATTCAGAATATATTTCTTCATATCCTAAAATAAAATAGCAATATAGTAATCAGACATAAAAGCTCATGTTTGCAGTTCAAGACCCAGGACTTTCTTTTTAATATTTTAAGTTAACACTTTGAAATTTTACAAAATAAAAAGAATAAACTTACTAGCAGCAAGCCCTTCATCTGATTCATGGTAAGATTGACACTTGAATCATTCTTCAAAGAAAGTAAAATATCAACAAAATTATCTTCTCCCTTGTTCCTCTCAACATGAGCTTGGATTACCTCTTCAAAAAACAGGTCCCATTTTTTCTTAGTTCTAGTAGCCCTCCTTCCCAATCCTATAAGCCCTTCTAACCATGAAAATGAAGGAAACACATCGCCAATGCTAAATTGACCAACTAATCCAAAACTCTCCTCCACCACCTCTTGCATCATGGCGTACATCAACCTTTCTTCAATAATGAATTTTCCTGAGACAACCCTACATATTACATCCATCATGAATGAGAACAAAGCCTTGCTTAATTCTACAGGATTACAGCTCGATGAGGAGGCATGATTGCTAATCTTTGCAATCAACTTACCAACCTCCTCCTCTCTAATTGTTGTATAGGAGTGAAGCTTTTTTGCACTCATTAGGTGGATGGTGAAAATCTTTCTCAATTTCCTCCAATTCTCACCATAAGGTTCAAAGGCCATGTCACCAAAACGAAGGACTTCAGTGGCAACGGAAGAAGGCCGGGAAGCCAAGGTGATGTCATGGGTTCGCATGACGGCACATGCCATATCAGATGACGAAACAATGAGACATGGTACTTCACCCAATTGAAGCAGCATGATGGGCCCATATTTCAGAGAGAGTGAATAGAGTGATTGGTGAAAAAGTAAGCTTAATTGGTGAAGGTTTCCTATGAATGGGAGCTTTGGAGGCGAAGGGATGAGCTTGTCAGGGCTTATTGAGAAGCTTCTTCTCTTTGCAATAGAGTGAAGTATGGAAATAAAGAACAGAGAGATACAAAGTAATGACAGGCTCTGCATTAAAGTGAAGAGCAGCTCTTGAGGAGGCACCATTTGTGTTTCACAGATAATGTGTTTGTTTTGCTGCAAGTACTGTGCTAAAACTGCGGAGCGGTACTAGAAGACTTATTATCTCAAGCTACAAATTCTCCATCTTCCCTTCCGAAACCGAAAGGAAAAATATCTGTCCATATTTTCCTTGAAAATAATTAAAAATTATATTGTTTTAATAGTTGCATTGCTTGTTAAACACATCAAATACATAATTTGTTTAAAATATGGTGAATGTGGTTAAGAAAATAAAAAAGTGAGGGCACTCTCATCAAAATAATGAGGAGAGAGAACGTAATCGAACAGATAGGAAGTAATTATGTGGAAAAATTAACAAGATTAATTTGCCATTTCCTTTGCATATAAGTCAGAGGGCCGCAAATTTTGTTTATTAGAAACATTTCTAGCTCGAAAATATAAAAACGTACTAAAGAAAAAAAATATGTAATTTTAAATTAAAATAATTTTTTTTTTCAAATTAATAAATCTCACATCACCAAACTCTTAGACACAAGTTAATATGAAACAACCACAAATATATACAATGATAAATAATGAAATAAGTCGTATAAAAAAATATACAGAAAAATAAGAGAGAATATTGTATTATTTAATAATTTTGTTGTAATTTAGATAAAGTAAACATCTCTTTTAATGGGAACGGAAAAAAAAATGCCAAATTTAGACATTCACTATAATATGTAGAAAAAAACAATGAAATAGGAAAACCATTTTATCATAATCATAATAAAAAAGGTAAAGAACATTGATGATTTGACATGGCTAATACAATAAAATTTAATTCTTTTATAAGTTTTTTTATAATTTCTTAAAAAGGATAGATGGAGTGAGCAACTTGTCTTCTAAGTCTTTATGTATTACATTTTTTCAACACTGGGTTTTGCAAGCATCCCAACTTTCCAAATCATAGCCGCCACCAACAGCTCCTATACTATTACTTGTATTTTTATTTTTATTTATTATTATTATTTTTTTGAATAGCAGCTCCTATACTATTTCTTACCAACTTACGGACGTGTATTATATAACAAGTCCATGAAGTTTAAATGTCTAGCGTCCAATTGGATTTGTTTTATTTGGTCCATATTGATCAAGTAGTCGCAGTCAAGATAGGCACGCACAAACTAATTAAAAGCTACTAGCAGCAGTGCCACCAGTGGGCGAATTGTAATATATAATATGTCAAAATGAAAATATTATTTGACACCATTATGTTGTCTATTTTCAATATCTAAGAGTAACGTTATTTTGATCGGCGCTGAAGGTAACAGTAGTATCCATCGCTTTAAAATTTAAACAAATAGAATCAATAATAAAAGTAAATATGTGAACAATCTAAAAATTAATTCGATGAACACTAAATATTTTTTTTTTTCAATAAAGAGTTATACATAAAAGTATATTGTCTCAAACAAAAAAAAATTATAAAACATGGTAAGATTTTTGAATTGTTTTTGCTCCACTGTTGTAATGAACAATAATTATACTCAAGACGGAGACCTGCTATATCAAAATTAATAATTAATAAATAAATTAAAAAAATTAAGATAGTTTTATATGTTGAGTACATATGTGAGTGTGATTGATGTGTAGATAATAATACCCAAAAGTAACCTAAAAATAACCGCAAGCGCATGGTAATTCGTTGGTACAGTCGGGGTCGAATCTACAGGGACGATAAGATGAGTACTAAACCGTACTTATTCACAAAATCTAGACGATAAAAAGAAGGGTTTGTGGCTTAATCAACAAGTAACAAAAAAACAATCAATGAAAGGTAAACAAAACAGTAGCAAGTTTTTGGTATTTTTGGAGGTAAAATATGGTATAAAAATGTCCTAGGAGTTCAGTTTCTACCTTGGTTAGGCTTCGGGCTATCAACGCACGTCGCTCTCACGCCACATCGTTGACTCATGATTGCCTGAAAATCCTGTGCGACCGTACAAGGTTCCCATGCGACCGCACAGTCCTTGGTTAATGTTGAAATGGCACGAAACAATGGTTTCTGGCTTGTGTGAGACAGATCTAGCCATATCTATACTCCTAAACCACAACTCTTGGTAATGTTGGTCACAGTATTTGGTTTGGAACCTAATCGAAAGCCCCCATTAGGTTAATTAACCCTTAACTCTCGTAATGTTGGCTTAATTATCCTAAGTCCACTTGTTGATTGTCTAATGCATCCACTAGACTCTTGCCTAAGCAGAAATTTGTCCCTCTCAGGCTTAAATTGGTCACTTCTCGTCTCCTAACCTACCTTGAGTATTTATTTGGTTCAACTAATCAACCTACACCCTTTGCCTAGATTAGATGCGGTCATTCACCTAATAGGAGGTTCGATCAAGTAATCAAACACAAACAAGCATAGTCACATAGAAATCAAACAAGTAGTACACAGTAAAAATCAAGTATCAAGTCAAATCAACAAACCGAACCTCAGTTACAACTAGTCCTAGAACATAACTAAATTTAGTCTAACATAATACTAAAGAAAACAACAAAAAAAAAAGCAAAGTAAAAAAATACAATCTCCATGAAAAACCGAAGGAAAGTGAAAGGCAAAAGCCTCTTCTATCTTCTAGATCTATAAGGAGGAAGCTTGGATAGAAATATGAGGCGAAGGAGGTCGAAATGGGAGTTTCCAAAGCGGCAGGGGGTGGTGCGGTTGCAAAGGGGCCACTGGAGGTAGATCGGGTTGTTTTTGGGGTGCGACACCGTCAAGGAAGAAGGTGAAATGAAAGATGCCATAATTTCAGCGCTTCAGACGCCTTATATAGGGGTCGGGTAGAGTTCTGTGAGGTCGCACCAAAGTCGTCGGCCCAAAATTGAGTCATGTGAACACCATCAAAGCCCAATATGGGCCTGTGCAGTCGCACGCAATCCCTGTGCGGTTGCACAGGGTTCTCTGAATCACGCTTAATGCATCGATTCATGCTGAATTACATCATTTTCATTGTGAATTGACTCCATGTTGAGATATTTTGTAAAGTATTAAATATTAGGTTTTTTGTATTTTACAAAATATTGAGATAAAGGAAGCGGAGAAGCGAAAAGAAAGAGTACTCTTTTGATTTTTTTTTTTTTAATCACTAAACACGTTAAAAAGATTTTCAAACATTATATATTTAATCACTCTATATAGTTGACATAGGATGTCAATTTTTTTTAAGCTGAAAAATAATAATAATATTCATTTTCATACTAATAGATGGGCAAGTGATAGATCCATTGAATACTTTATTCCAACATTTATTCCAGATATAACAATAGAAAAATGTAATTATGACACATTTGATATCAATTGTATTTGTACGTATATATAAGAATGATGGGTACGAATTTCTAGAAATGCATTACGTACTAATAAAATCAACATAAACAATATATCAATCACAAAATAAATGAAATTATAAAATAATACTTATATTAAAAAGAAACTTAAAATTTAGTACAAACTCATGTATAGAGCAAAGTGGGAATAAATGTCGGAATAAAGTATTCAATGGATCTATCACTTGCCCGTCTATTAGTATGAAAATGAATATTCTTATTATTTTTCAGCTTAAAAAAAATTGACATCCTAGGTCAACTATACAGAGTGATTAAATATATAACGTTTGAAAGTTTTTTAAACGTGTTTAGTGCCAAAAGGTGTTTAGGACATCGAGCTTCTCAAATTTTATTAATATTTAAAAAATTTTAAAATTCAAATGTTGAATCTAAACCGTAGATCTTGTTCAATTTTACGGGTGATGCGCTTTTATATGTTTTACAAAATTTGGAGACAATTTGATCCTCGATTAAGTGACCAAACTATGAACGTATTAGGTTTAATTAGTATCAAATCAACTCCTAAATATAAAACTTATATGAAAACACATCACTCATTATATTGAATAAGATCAAGATTGAGCGTTTGAATTTTAAATTTTTAAATATTGATAAACTTTTGTGAAAACAGCCTCTACCGTCGTTTTTGCAGAGGATTTCATTCGCCTCGCACAAAGCCTAAACATCTCGATCTCTTAGATGTCAAGTGCGCTAACACCAAGCAGGTTCGATCTAAGTAACATGTCTTATCACAGCGCCCAGGACGTCACAGTATAGTCTCTCTTTGTAGAAGGAACAATTGATGGCTCTAGATAAGCAAGTTGTTGGATATTTCAACACAAGTAATATTTGATGAGGATGAGATATATATATTGTAGTTCAAAGAAACAATTTAGAGAAGTAAAAAAAAAAGAAAAAAATAGTATCACAATTGAGTAGTTCTGTGGTGCTTTATTTATGCTGTTATAGGTTCACAGCTTTTTGTTACCCAAAAACAAATAAGAAAAATTAGAGTATTTAACGTTTGTCCAATACAAAAGAAAGCAACAGAAAATTAGAGTAACATTGCGCTCTCAAAAAATTTGTCCCATGCATTTTTGCTTAGCTGGTTAAGTACTTGCACTAATATATTTTTGTTTGATTCTGATACAGAATTGATGATCTTTCTGTTGTTGGATTTCTATCTGAGATGGCTTAGGGAAGGGAAGAGAATCTTTTTATTGTCCGTGTTCAGCAAAAATATTTACTGTCTAGGGAGCATGTTAGTGTTTATATTGTGTTGTAAAATTTAATTTTTCTATGATAAAAATATGCACATTATCGAGTGTATCATCTCCTCCCTTTGAGGGAGAATTTCGCAAAAATTAGAAATCATCTTAATCGTTCCTGTTGAAAAAGTGTTTGCCTGCGGAGATATAATTAGAATAATATCTTGTACAATGATTGTATTTGTAATTCTAAGAAGTGAAACCCTGTGCGTATAGACAAATAAAAATTCGTTATTGTTTTGTTCAATTCTAATTGTTAAGTATGTCATGGAAGTAATTCTTTCATATTACTCAAGTCCAAAAGCTAGCTATCAAGGTATAGTTGTCCTGCTAAGTATGGGGCCTTCCACTTCCAAGCGCCTAACAGCTGTCCTGCTAAGCACTATTCCTGTTCTCTTATCAAATAATGCAAATGTGACCTGGATACAAAACTTAAATCAGTTACATTATGAAACTCTATTGACCAAAGAAGATGACAGTCTGACAGAGACCAGAAACCAGCATTTTGCCAGACCAAAAACCAGTAGATTACCAGACCAGAAACCAATAAATTGCCATGAGAAATCTAATACTATATGTCACTCTTATATATAAATTAGGCTAAATTAATAGAGAAAGTAACAATATTAATAGTAAATATTAAAATCAACCCGTTTAGTGCCATAAAAAAATAGAAGAAAGAATTAAAATTAAAATTTGTCAATTAATGAGTTAGTAAGTGCATATTTGCATGCTCATTTCTTAAGCAGTTATATATAGAGCCTTTTATTCCATCAAAGAGACATTGCAAAATTGTAGAGAATGAGAATCGGTGATGGTAGAATCATACTCAATTACTTTTGGGAAAGACAGTGTCAATGACTTGAAAAACTTGCCTCGAGTGACGAGTTTCATCCTGCCTACCCTCCCAACACCTATCTGCCTTCAATTAAAATCCATGAACCCACAAATTATTTTACTTTATACCAAGAAATTCGAACAATTTAGAAATGAGCCAGAGTGGTAAGAGACGGGATGAAGAGGAGCAACGGTGCGTTGTCGTATTGCTGGGCCTTTCCTCATTGAATTCTCACAGAGAGAGAGAGAGAGAGAGAGAGAGAGAGAGAGAGAGACGAGCGTGATGTCAAGAGAGGGCAAACGGACTGGAATTTCTCTCCGAACTGGCCATTTGTGAGAGAGGATCGACCGATCGAGAGAGCGGGAGGAGAAGAGAGAAGCGCCACAGTAGGAGAAAGAGTGAAGGGTATTTCTGGAAATGCAAATATCTATCTCAAAATACAGTATCATTTTATTAGGAGGGTATAATAATTGTATAAATGTGGCAATTTTCTAAATATATTGAGTTTAGAGTGGTATTTTTTAAAGAGTTTAGTTTCCCTTCTTGACTTCTTGTTGATATGGTGATTAAAAATCTGACTGGCCTCTTGTATGATTGTGGATTTTGGTCATGCCCAGAAGGTCTTTGATGAAATTCTGCAAAGAGAATTTTGAGTACTTTGGTTGGTTGTACCGGGACATAATATGCTAGGTGTTACTGAACCTATATTTAATCTAAAACATTCTCTCTACTACGTCTTATAAACCTTATCCAGAAACATGTTGTAACATCCCTGAATTTTAGGACCTGTTTGCAATACTTCAAATTCTAAGGTCCTATTTGAAAAAATATTTATTTTATCCACTTGATCTTATCCATTGAAAATATCTATTTGATCTTATCCATTTGATATTATATAATATTCATTTGATCTTATCCATTTGATTTCTTAGCTGTTAAGTAATCCATATTTTCATAAATAGTAATCTATATTTTCAGAAACAGTAGCTAAGTAATTTATATTTGCTTACTTAGTCATTAAGTAACTTAATATATTTACTTTCTTAGCCACTAAGAAACCTCCACTATAAATAGAACCTAGTCTCATTCATTTCATTTCGGATTTCTCTCTCCCACTATTTCTCTCTCTCTACCTAATCTTGACTACCGTCTTGGCTTTGGATAGTCGGCCATATGGAATTCGAGTACTACGTCGCAATCTTATTGGATAGTCCTTTCGATTGGTTTGTGCTTGAGGATCGCTCAGTCAGGTAACCAGACTTCTCTATAATTAAATTTTCGTTTGTTTATTTGATTGAATTGATGAATTGATACATGTAAATTGTGACTGATATATTTTACAAGTCAACGGGTCTCTGATGTGATTGATTTGAAATGGAATAGTGAAATGGAATGTGAAGTAATATGGAATGTGAAGCGGAATCGTCTAAAGAGGGATTCGCGCTATTGTGGAAGTGATATGAGAAACTGATTTGAGAAAATCTAGACCCGTTGATCTTGTAAAATATATTTTATTCGTTATTGTTATTGATGTGTGGATTAATCCGATCAGTTGATATTTTGATTATATAAATTGGTTATAGAGAAGCTGCATCGTTAAATAACCGGTTACTTGGCTTTGTAGCTGACTCCGTTTGCTTTTATTTCTTGTGACGTAGGTCGACGGGCCGTCGGATGGATGCAAAAGATACTGTACCACCTCGCGCCTCGTATTTCGGATACGGGGTGTGACACATGTCTTCTTAAAGAGTAACAGGTCAAAACTCTAAAGGTGCTTATCAGTCATTTGATGAATAACAATATGAATAAGACAATAATTTGTAGTATCACACTGGTTGAGAAAGTCCTTACCTTAGAAGTCGGAGATAGTAATAAATAAATTTTGATCTCTAGTTAAAGAAATTGTCATTTGGTTTGGCGGTGATCAAATTTTAAAAACGTTTTAGATTTTATTACTGACAACTTAAGTCATCTACTTAAGTCAACCAAGGCCCATGGACATGCTTTATATGCCTAAATCCTAATACAATTGAGATGTTATGATGTATTCTGGTAATATGTAAGAACCCAATGAGATTAACATAATAAAATAGCTTCATTTAACATACAATAGTCCAGCTCCTTCATATCATCATATGATAATCAAACGCACTCAGGTTTAACATTTTATATCGCGAGGTAATAATGGTTAGTAACTCAATATCAATATATGTGTTTACACTGATCCTGATAAACAAGCACTGATTCAGGAACTAGATATCAGATATGGAACATACTTATTGTAATAACACCTCATTTGAACAAAACAGAAAATAATTTACTGACAATATAAAATGTGGTATAACCTTACATCAAGATCAGGAGAAACTAATCTGATCCTTGCTTTTGGTACAATTTAACACATACTGCACATTATTCCACTGTAATAACAGGCCGCAGCTCATCCTTCCTATTTTTATTACTACTGTCTAATATGAAGGATGAACATTTTTTACAAGAAGTTCAAGCTCATCCTTCCTATGCACTGAGAATCCTGGTGACTCGCTCATGTTAAACTCCTCCCTTGTCATTCCAATGGCCAACTCCCAATCAAAGAGATGTACCATATTCGCTAGTGCAAGCTCTGCTGTTGCTGTAGCAAATACAATACCAGGGCAAATCCTTCGTCCTGCCCCAAATGGAATGAACTGGAAATAATTGCCCTTGTAGTCCAGTTGGCTGCCAAGGAATCGTTCTGGCATGAACACCTCTGGTGCCTCCCACGATTTTTCCTCCCTCCCAATGGCCCATGCATTGATGAGGACTTTGGTTCCTTTAGGAACAGTGAAACCATTTATTTTGCATTCTTCCATCGATTCCCTCGGAAGCAGCAATGGGATAGGAGGGTGTAGTCGTAAGGTTTCTTTAATGACTGCTTTCAGGTAACCAAATTTGTTTAAATTTTCTGTTGTTACCATGTCACCGTGTTTTACTATTCCTCTCACCTCCTCTCGTAGCTTCTTCATGATTACAGGGTTTTTGATAAGCTCACACATTGCCCAGTCTATGGTGACATATGTTGTATCTATCCCAGCAGCAAATGCATCCTGAAAAAAATTTATTGTGAAATATTATATATTATATATAGGATTAAAACTCTGGATGCTCAACAAAATGTATATTTAAAAGATATTTCTCCCTCTTTTATTCTATTAGTCCATTTAGCGAATAACATATTCAGAATATATATATTTAATTCATCATATAAACCCCATGGTTGCAGTTCTAAACCAGAAAATTATTTTCATATATATGTTGATAATTCGGAATTTTTGAAAAAAAAAAGGGATAAACTTACTAGCATTAGGCCCTTAATCTGATTCATAGATAGATCAGGATTGAGGCTTGAATCATTCTTCAGAGAAAGTAAAATATCAACAAAATTGTCTCCTCCCTTGTTACCCTCAGCATGAGCTTGAATTACCTCTTCAAAAAACAGGTCCCATCTTTTCTTATTTCTACTAGCCTTCCTGCTCAATCCTATAATCCCTTCTAACCACGAAAAAGAAGGAAATACATCGCCAATACTAAATCGGCCAACTAATCGAAAATTCTCTTCTACCACCTCTCGCATTATGGCATACCTCCCTTTTTCAATAATGAATTTTCCAGATACAACCCTACATATTAGATCTATCATGAATGAAAACAATACTTTGCGTAATTCTATAGGATTGCCACTTGATAAGGAAGCATGATTTCTAATTTTCTCAATCAAATTTCCAACCTCCTCCTCTCTAATTTTTTCATAGGAGATCAGCTTTTTTGCACTCATTAGGTGGATAGTGAAAATCTTTCTCAACATCCTCCAGTCCTCATTATAAGGTTCAAAGGCAATATCTCCAAAACGAAGGATTTCACTGACAGCTGCAGAAGGCCGAGAGGCAAAGGTGAGGCCATGAGTTCGCATGACAGCACGCGCCATATCAGATGACGAAACAATGAGCCATGGTACCTCACCAAAATGTAGCAGCATGAGGGGCCCATATTTCAGAGAGAGTGAATAGAGAGATTGGTGGTAAAGTGAGCTCATTTGGTGGAGGTTTCCTATGAATGGGAGCTTTGGAGGCGAAGGTATGAGCTTCTCACGGCTTTTTGAGAAGCTTTTTCTCTTTGCAATGGAGTAGAGTATGAAAACAGAGAACAGGTATATAGAGAGTAGTGACAAGTTCTGCATTGATGTGAAGTGCAGCTCTTGAGGAGGCACCATTTTCTGTTCAACGGTAATGTTTGTTTTGCTCCTAGTGTTGTATTTGAACTGCTTTATTTATAGCGCAAAGAGGATGAAGACACTAATTTATAGGTTAAATAATATTCGCCGTACTTCTTTCCGAAATGAGAGATATATGTCCCAACAAAAGAAAATTTTAGGATATGACAATTTCAACAAAGGTCAGAGATATTAAAAAATATGTACAATGCATGAAAAATAAGTATTTCTTTCAAAATGTTAAAAATATGTACAAATGTATCAATACGATTAACCACATGAAAGATTCCTATAGGAAAAAAAAAATTAATTATATTATTTTGAAAGTTTGCATTGCGCCTAAAGCAAATACACATCCACAGGTAGGGGCTCGACCTCTATTTTTCTTCAAAAAAAAAAAGAGAAAAGAAAATACACAATCTTTTTATTTTAAAATATGAGTCGTCCGATGAATATAACGAGATAACAATGAAAAAATGCGAGCACTCTGATTTAAAAAAATGGAAAAAAAACATATAGATTTGTACGGATGGAAACTTTGTTAATGTGGCATAACTATAAAAACTTCAAACTTATCATCTGTTTTAGCGAAATATAGATTGACCTATCCCTTCCAACTAATAACTGCCATATAGTTGTGTGTCATTTGTTTACTTGCGGTGGAAAACTGTATACGACCTTTTTATTTACTCATGTTGCTTTCTGAGTTTTGATCCGAAAAAAATGTTACTGACTGAATAAAAATTTATATATATCAAAATAAACCTTTATTGAAAATCTTACATACATTAACTTTTTCTTTATGAAACTTTATGTAGAGACAGAACAAAAGAAATTGCATCACTTTGAGATTTTCTTAAATTGCATCACTTTGAGATTTATATATATCAAAAAAATCAGTGCCATATACATCATACGAATTTCTTTTAAATAAAATAAATGGGTTGTCTAATCAAGATTAACTGTCAAAGCATCGATGTAACAGGCTAAGGAATAAAAAATAATTTTCTTTGTACAAGTAATTCATTATAATTTCTTAAACAGATATTTGAGTGTACTAATTGCCTTGTAACTCTTTAAAAAGTCTAAACTTGTTCAACACAAGGTTTTCAACCATTCAAAGTTTCCAAATCGCTGCTGCACCGAAGCTCATTCACTTGTTCACTCGCCTTTTGTAATTCACTCATTCATTGAGGTCTAATCGAACTGACGGCACGGATAATTTTGTTTATTGACTCAACCAGTACCACATATGAAATTCCTCCATACCAGATGGTGATAGACTAATTAAAAAGTTCTTTCAAAACTGAAACTTCTTCTTTTCCTCTACTAGGTCTTTGTTTTGGCTAGGGTGCATTTGGATTTTCATTTTGAAGTACTGCTTGGTAGAGGTTTTGGCCCTTTTAGATGGAAGACAGACTAGACAGTTCTGTTTTAATTTGGATGGTTTGTTACGTTCGTGCATTACCGTTGATTAGACAAGGTTGGGAGAGAGGAATCCCAAAAGGCCAATTCATTCGATTATAAGTAAAAGCAGGATAGGAAAGATTTTTGTTTTTCCTTTTCGAGGACAAGTTTCTTCAGATGCAACGACAAATGACAAGTCATCATAAATGATCATCTCTAATCTCTTGACCTGCTCATGAGATAATTTGGTTTTAGTGATGCTATTGTATTATGCATAGTATTAAATAGATCAGTTGGTAAAATAAAAAATTGTTTATTTTTTAGGCTCAAACAACTGATTCGATTCGATCTAATCATAAAAATTTAAATTTTATATAATAGTATATATTATACTTTTAAGTTTTCTACTTTATATCCAGATAGAGAGAAAAGTCATTACTTTTAAGTACAAATATTTTTTTTAAAAACAAAATCTGATTTGTCCATTTCTTATAGCTCTGGGAGTGAATGATAAGGCTGAAATTCAGCTCCAGCCCTCTTAAAATATTCGATGTGTAGATTGAATGAATAGTTTGTATCGGTGTTTTAAAATTTTTAAAAAGTATAGTTTGAAGTTTTAACCAATATCACCTCAAGATCAGTACTATCCACAGCTCCATAACCGCAATCTTTTTCAATTTTCATTTACGACTATCATGATTAAAAAGCCATTTTTTAATCATCGCACCTTACTAAGAGTGCTAAAATTTTCGTTTTTAATGACCTCCACTAAGATGAGTCCATTTTTACTGATCACCTAAGTCATGCATTTTTCTAAACGTCGCTGTTGTAAAGATATTCATATCACAGATTGATTACACAATAATATTTGATAACACAATTCGTTATTATCGCCAAATATCTACCCAAATTCATGTTTAAGCAGTTGCCTTGGTATTGATCTTACGAGAATGAAATTTGAAACTATTTTAAGACGAGTATATAATATCTAATTCGTAAATTTTAAGTTGCAATTCTTTCTTACATTCTTGCCTAATTCCCTCATCTTCATAGATTTGTTATATGTTGTAGCTTCAATAGAACAAGTAAATCTCAGCTCAATAGTACAAAATCGTTCTACTGTTCCAAGCAATGCAGAGTTGTAGACCGTCCAATTGGGATCCAACAGTAAGATTGTACATAAAAATAACTCTCCCAATTTAAATTGTCAAATTTGAAACAGAAGTCCTTTAATCGACAGTACCGTCACAATAATGGAAATTTATATTATTTATTAATTATTAATTAAAATTCGTCACCACTATCGGTTTTAATTAAAAATAGTTTTTTTTTTCTCTTTTCAGTTAAATAAATTAAAAATACTCATACCAATCTTATGCAAGAAAGGAAACCAACAGAATCAACATATTTCTATTTATTTTCTTATTATTTATTTCCAAGTTTTAATAGCATATTTTTATTTATTTTCATATTATTTATTTCCAAGTTATAATATGTTGAATTAGGTTATGTATTAGGGTTTTGATTATTATGCAACTATATATGAATGATTCAGTTGTAAGAAAAATGCAATTTTATTAGAGACTAAAAAATAATATTAGAGAATTAAGAATCTGTGTGATCTCATAAAAAATCTCTCTTTTTCGTACTTTTCCATTATCTTTCTTTGTAGTTCATGCATCATTTGGTATCAGAGCATTAACTATCTTAGATTTCTAAATATATTTAATTTAATGATTGTGAAGCACGGACTATAGAGAAAGATAATAGAGAAATTTTATCATAGATTCATATTTTCATAAGATGCATTTTTGATAAAATTTCTCCATTATCTTTCTCTATAATTCTTGCATCACAATCATTAAATTAAATATATTTAAAAATCTAAGATAGTTCATGTCCAATCTGGACCCTCTAATTTTCGTTGCTCGATCGATTTGAATTTGTGCCCAAAGTTACTTTGAGCAAGTTTTTTTGGGCAGAAAATTTATGTCAAATTTATATGGTGACTTTTTATGGCAGAAATTACTAATTTTGAATTTTAAATTTTTTTGTCTATATTAAATTGGATTATTCTTCAATCTAAAAAATATAGCGCAACGAACATGCGATTGTCACTATTAATATTAAGTATTAAGAAGTTAGAACACACAGGGACACAAACGAAACAACGAAATAATTTGACTGTGTCAGAATAAATCCAAAACTGTCCTATCTAGGTTAGGATAAGATCTTAATTAAAGTTATCTTTTTCAGGACCTTACATATTTACCAAAAATTAATCTGGGAACAAAAGTCTAGCTTGGAGTGCCCTGGCTTTTTCGCTATTGTATCCTCTTCGAGCATATGTTGTGACTTGTGACCAAAATATTCGGTAAGTTTAGCAAAACAATAAAAAAGGAACTATATTAATTTAGTAATGCCAAACACTGGTTTTATCTATTATTTTCTCTGTTCTGGTGAAGAAGAGAGAGACATATTAAAAATATTTTATTTTTTATTCATATTGATATTGCAATTATTATTCAAAAAATGTTACAAACTAACTACAATCTCACAGTAACCTCTATACTATGAACATTAGCACACTTAATGCACTTCCCTTGTGCCCAATATAACTAAAAATAGACACCATGATTGGACTCATAGAGAACAGAATACTTCAGAGCTCGAAACTGTTTTCTAAACCCAGGTATTTTGCTAATTTCTATTTTTTTCTACCTATTCAACCAACGTATAAATATTTGTTAAATGTTATATAGGAAATTTTGAATTTTCAAATTGGGCTTGTGTCATTTTTGACTCTGGTTATTTGTCATCTTTGTATATAATTTTTAAAATTTTTTAAGATAAATTAGGGATCAAATCTGCAAACTTTATTTAAAATTAGATGTTTATAAATTATCCAACAGGATTTGGAACGTACCTCTTTTCACATCTTTTGAAAATAATATCGACGTTAAATATTCCAAACTAAATCTGATTTGTCAATCTCGGCTTTATAATATTATTAATGGTCCGACCTTAAATTCAAAACTATCCACCCTTGCTTGCTGAGGCCCAAGAAAATTTTAAAAAAAGGTGATCAAGTGGAATGCAACTGTGAAACAGGGGCCCTTAATTAGTGACTAATGTGCAACTCATTGACATTGTAAATGTGTTGAAAGCCGAACCGGGCAGCCCATTAGTGAAGTTACCGGTTCAACAGGTCGAACCTAGCTCCATAAAAGTCCGAATGACCGTTGATATGACCAATTTCACCTTGCAAAAAAAAATTTACCATCCTTGCTAAGGTTAAAAAAAATATTGTTCTGAACTTTCTCTGAATATAAAAGTTGAACTAGAATGGAGTTGCTTTCTCTGTCTAAAAACCAACTTTTATTACCCACGTTACCCACGACACACCACATAAAAATTATTGTACCCCTAGGCAGCGGAACAACAACAAAAAAAAATTAAATTCAATAAATCTAATACCGAGTTACCGACCCATCCTGTTCACCAGAAAAATTAACATGCATGGTCGAACAGGTCTGATTTTTAAAACATTAATTGATTACTGCTCAAAAATCTAAACTATTTTCTGAACATGTGTCACGCTATCAAGGTGTTGCCTTGCATAATTGAGAAACTGATTAGTTTCAGGGGGGAAAACACTTAAATTATAAAACAAAATGCTCTCATGGAAAGGCAATTAGGAGTACAAGTGTTCTCAGTTTTAATTTTCTACCATAGAGAGGAAACAATTTTTACTATCAATTAGTTGTGCTTGCACTGATCATGATGGATATAATGTTTGGATTTGTGAACTAGTGATCAGATTCGGAAAACACTGATTGTAATAATACCTCACTGGACCAGTAAACAAAATAATAAATGAAGCAGGTATAAATGTTGGGATATAATCTAGCATGCATCAAGAGTACCAAGGACAAACTGATCAAATTATCTATTCCATCATTATTTTAGACATGCCACAATACTCCACCAAATGCAATAACAAGCCCAAGCTCATACGTCCTAGTTAGTTCAGTTCTAATTTGTAATATGAGGAGTAAACATTTTAACAACAAGTTCCAGTTCATTCTTCCGATGCACAGAGAATCCTGGCGAATCACTCATGTCGAACTCCTCCCTTGTCATTTCACTTGGCAACTCCCAATCAAAGTGATGCACCATATTCGCTAGTGCAAGTTCAGCTGTAGCTGTA
This sequence comes from Rhynchospora tenuis, assembly GCA_027725995.1. NCBI lineage: Eukaryota > Viridiplantae > Streptophyta > Magnoliopsida > Poales > Cyperaceae > Rhynchospora > Rhynchospora tenuis. Next base: position 55,068,958 of record CM050888.1, read on the forward strand.
GCAAACAATATACCGGGACAAATCCTTCGTCCTGCTCCGAACGGGATAAGCTGGAAGTTGTTGCCCTTATAATCCACTTGGCTACCAATGAATCTTTCTGGCATGAACTCCTCTGGCGCTTCCCATGATTTCGCCTCTCTCCCAATGGCCCATGCATTGATAATTACTTTGGTTCCTTTAGGTATAGTGAAACCGTTTATTTTGCATTCTGCCATTGATTCCCTCGGAAGCAACAACGGAAGAGGTGGGTGTAGTCGGAGGGTTTCTTTGATTACCGCTTTTAGGTAGTCCATTTTGTTTAAATCTTCTGATGTTACCATGTCACCGTGCTTTACTATTCTCCTGACCTCCTCTTGTAGCTTCTTCATGATGTCAGGTTTTTTGATAAGCTCGGACATTGCCCAGTCAATGGTGACATACGTTGTATCAATGCCAGCAGCAAATGCATCCTGAAAGGTTTGATTGCAAAAATGTATATAAATGATAATTCTAAATTCATAGTGCTCAACGAGCTACATATTTAAAGTTTTCTTTCTCCTTTTGTCCTCTTATTCCAGTAATTTACCGAATTTATCCAGAATACATTTTTAGATCCTAAAAAAGTTATCAACACAATAATCTACATAAGGTCACTTTTGAAGATCAAGACCTAGAATTTTAATTTTTTTTAATAATTTCATATTTTCCCTAAAGAAAAGAAAAGAAGAAAAAAAAACATATAAACTTACCGCCATTAGCCCCTTCATATGATCCATGGTGAGAGCAGGGTTGATGCTTGGATCATTCTTCAAGGAAAGTATAATATCAACAAAATTATCGCCTCCCTTTTTCTTCTCTTCACTTTGCACATGAGCTTGAATTACCTCTTCAAACAACAGGTCCCATTTTTTTCTATTTCTAATAGCCCTCCTACTCAATCCTATAAACCTTTCTAACCATGAAAATGAAGGAAACAAATCGCCTATACTAAAACGGCTGATTAAACGAAAATTCTCCTCTACCACCTCTCGCAACATGTCATACCTCCGTTCTTCCATAATGAATTTTCCAGAAACAACCCTACATGTGACATCAATCATAAACGAGAACAAAATCTTGCTTAATTCTATAGGAGCATTGTTTGATAAGGACACATGGCTGCTGATGTTCCCAATCAAATTACGAACCTCCTCCTCTCTAATTGTTTTAAAGGAGAAAATTTTTTTTGTACTCATTAAGTGGATAGTAAAAATCTTTTTCAATTGCCTCCAATCCTCACCATATGGTTCAAAGGCCACATCACCATAACGAAGGATATCAGCGATAACAGCAGAAGGCCGAGTGGCAAAGGTGAGGTCATATGTTCGCATGATGGCACATGCCATATCAGATGACGAAACAATGAGCCAGGGTACTTGACCGAAATGAAATTGCATGATGGGCCCATATTTCAGAGAGAGTGAATAGAGAGACTGGTGGTAAAGTGAGCTTAATTGGTGGAGGTTTCCTATGATTGGGAGCTTTGGAGGAGAAGGTATGAGCTTCCCAGTGCTTTTTGAGAGGCTCTTTTTCTTTGCAATGAAGTAAAGTATCAATATAGAGAACAGAGAGAGACAGAGTAATGACAGACTACTCTGTATTGAAGTGAACTGCATCTCTTGAAGAAGCACCATTTCGTTTTATGATAATATTTTCCTTTTCTGCAAATGTTGCATGAAATCGGGTTGTAATAGAATAATATTTATAGCACAGAGGGATGAACTTGTCATATAATTTATAATATATTAGCTGTCATGCCAGCAATGTTTTGGAAATATTCATGTGGTTGAAAATGATGTTTATTATAATTTGGTACTAATTTTCAAGTTGATAATATAAAACGAGCATTTAAAATTTTTATTATTTAGCCCATGTTAACGAGTGCACAAGATTTAGAAACATATATATTCACCAAAGTCTCTAGCGTTTCAGAAACGACCATTTTCGTTATAGACTATGATCTTTTCCCATTTTACATGTACAATTTATACACCCGTTGTCATACCTAGGATTTTTCTTTCAAAGTCCTTGGAAATTTTGTTCTTAAATTCAGTCTTTGAATAAATTATGATTTTTGGTGATCAATTTTCCTACAAAATATTATAGTTCTAAATAAAAGAATAACTAAATTAACGTAGTAAAATTTTTAATTAAGTTTGGATTCAAGAAGCTTATAGTTTCATGCATTTTTCTAAACGTCGCTGTCGTAAAGATATTCATATCACAGATTCATTACACAATAATATTTGATAACACAATTCGTTATTATCGCCAAATATCTACCCAAATTCATGATGAAAACAGTTGCCTTGGTATTGATCTTACGAGAATGAAATTTGAAACTATTTTTAGACGAATATATAATATCTAATTCGTAAATTTTAAGTTGCAGCTCTTTCTTACATTCTTGCTTAATTCCCTCATCTTCATAGATTTGTTGTATGCAGTAGCTTCAATAGAACAAGTGAATCTCAGCTCAATAGTACAAGCAATGCAGACCGTCCAATTGGGATCCAACTGTAAGATTGTACATAAAAATAACTCGCCCAATTTAAATTGTCAAATTTTAAAAAGGAGGTCCTATAATCGACACTACCGTTACAATCATGGAAATTTATATAATTATATAAAAATCGTGACCGCTATTGATTTTTAATTAAAAATAGTTTTTTTTTTTTATTTAAATAAATTAAAAAATAGTCGTACCAATCATTAAATTAAATATATTTCGAAATCTATGGTAGTTCAAGTCTAATCTGAACCCTCTAATTTTCGCTTGATCTGAATTTATGCCTGAAGTTACTTTGAGCAAGTTTTTTTGGACAGAAAATTTATTTCAAAATTTTATGGTGGCTTTTTATGTAGAAATTACTAATTTTGAACTTAATTTTTTTGTCTATAATAGATTGGATTATTCTTCAATCTAAAAAACATAGCGCAACGAATCTATGATTGTGGTATCTAGTATTAGTATTAAGTTAGAATTACACAAACGAAACAACGAAATAATTTGACAGTGTCGGAATAGATCCAAAACTCTCATATCTAAAATTAGGATAAGATCTTAATTAAAGTAATCTTTTTCAGAACCTTACATATTTACCAAGCAATGTCAGTTAAGTCTAAAGAAAAATTAATCTAGGGACAAAAGTCTAGCTTCGAGTAGTGCCAACATAAAATATGGTGTCAGTAAAGGTGAGGGGTTATTATGCAAAATTGTCAGGTCTAACTAGGTTTCTAAACCCTGTCGGATCCTGAACCCGAACCTGTTACTAAGTAATTCGACATGTTTCCTGTCGAGTACCTTTTGTTAGTGATCCATGTACCTCCTTGTATTGCTCTCTTCTAGTGCAAAGATTGTATTATATTATTATTAGGCTTTGCAAACTATACACTTTTACCGCTGGTCATTTGGCCTAATTCTATGCAATCTCTTTCTTATGAAATTCAGAAATTAAGGTGGCTTTTATATATAAAGTAAAACTATAGAACTTGAATAAAGAAAAGATAAAGCTAATATGAGCTTAAGGTTTGCACGTAAATGGACACACATAAATAATCAAAATGAGTCATTTTACGTTATAGTTTATATACTTAGATAATAATTTAACAAAACAACGTTTTTAGCTTAATTAGTATGATATCAACATCTTATAGTTTAATGTCACTAACAGTTAACTAGTTCTTTATATTTCCAACATAAAGTGACGAATTATGATTTAAGTGAGATTCAAGTAGCTTTGTAGAATGAAAGTATATAAGCACATTCATAATGTCTATATATAAATTATATATTTCCACTTCGACTAGTAATTATCAAGTACGCACGAAATAATATGCAAATTGTCATTTACTTTAATAAGCGATTGAACTAAAAAAAGGCTTAAATAGTTTGGTTAAGATAAATTTTAATCATAATTTATTAATTAATGATTGGAAAGTCAAAATCAATTAATAAATAACTAAATAAAATACTTAGTAAAATATATTCCAAAACAGAATTCCATCAATCTAGAATCTGAATCAGTCAAACCCAGAACAGTCTAGTTAACCAAGTTTGTCAGTATGGTAATCCAAGAACTGCCTGAAAATAGGTTATTTTGGATTTTATTTTAAGTATTCTACGTCACTATTAAACAGTCATTAAGATAACCACCCTCTTCTTATTAAGGAGCCGATCTAGGATCGTTAATACGAGATTATTGAGCCTAAGGATTGTCAAGTAGGAGAAACCGGATAGGAAGATCGTCAAGCAATCGAGCCATCATAGATATCAAGAAGACGTTTAAGCTCGCTATTCATGTGCAGATACGTGGATTTTTATAGAGATCTGGTCCTGGTAACTTTAAATTATGCATGAGCATGTTGGATGCATTATGAATTGATCATACTAGTTTATAGGAACAGATATTACAACTCATATTGAATTGATCTCCTTTGTTCAATTTGATGTGAAAACTCAGTCAAGTTCAATCTAATCTTGCCTGGTAATCTTGGATTGTGATTGTGCAAGGATGGTCTTGAACTTGATTAGTATAGAAGTCAACACCACTCTCCGGAGTCGGTTAGCCACCGGCTTCTGCCAGTTCGGTAGCGCTATTTGAATATAGAATTCCCTCTGGCTTGCCCAGGAACAGAGATACGTCTCTTTGGTGTCCTGGGTTAGGGAAATGTTTCTTTTGATGTCCAGCCGGTTGGGATAGGAAACCTGAGTGAGTTTTGATGATATGCTCTTGTGATATGGAATTTCCTACTGTACCTTAGAAAAGGGATGTGTCCCTACTGTAACCATATAGCAAGAGAAAGGAAATGTTTCGCTCTTGATTTGTTTGTGTGCATGTTTATTTTCTAGAAAAGTGGTTATGATTGATCATTTCTTGTTCGGTTGCTTGGTATACGACTAGTTAGAAAATTGCATTGATTTATTTGACTATGTTTAGTTATTTAATTGGATGTTAACACTACGACAGAAATGATTTTTGGAAACACTCAATTAGAAACGGTTTTTAATAAATTCGTTTCTAAAAATAGATAGTGGCATTTTCGCAATTGTCAGATGAAATTTTTAAAAACGGTTTTTTATCATAACCGTTTCCAAACTTTTTTCCAAAAAAAAATAAATAACTGTAGATTATTAGTAACGGTTTTTACTAAAACCCGTTTCTAAAAATAGTATTTTTAGAAACAGTTTTTAATAAAAAACCGTTTCTAATAATCAAACTGATTTCATTTTTTTGTTTGATTTTTAGAAGCGGTTTTTTACAAAAATCCGTTTCTAAAAATACTATTTTTAGAAATGGTTTTTAGTAAAAACCGCTTCTAATAATCTACAGTTATTTTTTTTTTACTTGAATTTTTCTTCATGTTTTTATTTTCTGATTTTATTATAATGCAAAATAATTAACTATTATATTTTTTGTTTCTGTTTTTCTATTAAAATTACGAAAATTAATATTAAGTTATAATTTTTATTAAATATATAATATAAAATAAATTATATACAATTTTAATGTGTTCTTTAAATTTTTTTTAAAAAAAATTATTAATGATTTTTAGAAACGGTTTTTAATTAAAAAACTGTTTCTAAAAATCAATTTGAATTTTTTCACATGAATTTTTCGTCATGTTTTTATTTTCTGATTTTATTATAATGCAAAATAATTAACCATTATATTTTTTAATTTCTGTTTTTCTATTAAAATTACGAAAATTAATATTAAGTTATAATTTTTATTAAATATATAATATAAAATAAATTATATACAATTTTAATATGTTCTTTAAATTTTTTTTAAAAAAAATATTAATGATTTTTAGAAACGGTTTTTAAATAAAAAACCGTTTCTAAAAATCAATTTGAATTTTTTCAATTGAATTTTTCTTCATGTTTTTATTTTCTGATTTTATTATAATGCAAAATAATTAACTATTATATTTTTTAATTTATGTTTTTCTATTAAAATTACGAAAATTAATATTAAGTTATAATTTTTATTAAATATATCATATAAAATAAATTATATACAATTTTAATGTGTTCTTTAAATTTTTTTTAAAAAAAAATATTAATTATTTTTAGAAACGGTTTTTAAATAAAAAACCGTTTCTAAAAATCAATTTGAATTTTTTCAATTGAATTTTTCTTCATGTTTTTATTTTCTGATTTTATTATAATGCAAAATAATTAACTATTATATTTTTTAATTTCTGTTTTTCTATTAAAATTATGAAAATTAATATTAAGTTATAATTTTTATTAAATATATAAAATAAAATAAATTATATATAATTTTAATGTGTTATTTAATTTTTTTTTTAAAAAAATTATTAATGATTTTTAGAAACGGTTTTTAATTAAAAAATCATTTCTAAAAATCAATTTGAATTTTTTCACATGAATTTTTCTTCATGTTTTTATTTTCTGATTTTATTATAATGCAAAATAATTAACCATTATATTTTTTAATTTCTGTTTTTCTATTAAAATTACGAAAATTAATATTAAGTTATAATTTTTATTAAATATATAATATAAAGTAAATTATATACAATTTTAATGTGTTCTTTAAATTTTTTTAAAAAAAAATATTAATGATTTTTAGAAACGGTTTTTAATTAAAAAACCGTTTCTAAAAATCAATTTGAATTTTTTCTATTGAATTTTTCTTCATGTTTTTATTTTCTGATTATTATAATGCAAAATAATTAACTATTATATATTTTTCATTTCTGATTTTCTATTAAAATTACGAAAAATAATATTAATTTATAATTTTTATTAAATATATAATATAAAATAATTATATACAATTTTAATGTGTTCTTTAAATTTTTTTTAAAATATTAATGATTTTTAGAAACGGTTTTTAATTAAAAAACCGTTTCTAATAATCAAACCGATTTCATTTTTTGATTGATTTTTAGAAACGGTATTTTACTAAAAACCGTTTGAAAAATAGTATTTTTTAGAAATGGTTTTTAGTAAAAAACAGTTTCTAAAAATCAAACAGATTTTTTTTTTATTTTCCAACTTTTTAGAAACGGTTTTTTATAAAAAACCGTTTCTAAAAATAAAACGATTTTTTCTTTTTATCTTCATCTTCTCCATTCCCTACCTAGCTACCAGCCATTTATGTTAAGTTGTTGCATGAGTTTATTTTTCCACCAAAACCGAGAGTATTTCCAACAATCCAAAACCACTTATTTAAATTAGCTAAAAATTCTGAAAATTTTGGAAAATTGAAAATTAGATAGAGGAAGCAAAGGATAGCAGATAGAAGTTAAAAAAATTGCATTTGAGGTATATTTTTTAATTATTTTATGATTTAATTATTATTTATATTTTAAACTATTTTTTATATTTGTAATTGATATTTTTTATTTTGTATTGATAAATTAGGAAGTGGAAGGGAAGGTGATTCTATTGAAGCAAGAAAATCATCGTTTTCGAGAGAATTTCGGTAATTTTTTATTTTAACCCTCCATAATTTTAATTTCTTAAATTATCAATTTGTAGCATGCATGTTAATTAATTAATTGTTTGGCATTTGCATTTATTAGATGTATTGTCATATAGGACCAAATTGCCGGAATTTGAACTATTTTAGGTCGTGCCCGTCCGAGATTAATCTACTAGGGATTAACCTCGGATAGTCCCCATTTTTTGGGACTGCTCTTTGGATATTCTGTCTCATTTAGGATAGCGAGCGGTACGCTAGATACAATCTAGTGTTTGAGAAAAATTCGGCAGCATTTCTCCTTATGTTCCCACGAATGCGTCCGCACGAGCAATCGTGTGTTGGCGTATTCAGGGAACATAAGGGGAAATGCTGCCGAATTTTTCTCAAACACTAGATTGTATCTAGCGTGCGCTCGCTAATGAGACAGAGTATCCAAAGAGTGGGTTAGGATGGTAACCGGCCCGAAAACTTGATGTGATAAATTGAACCTAATAACATTAAACCCTAACTTTTGGATATATATTGTGATCTTCACAGATGGATCAGAGGGAGATGTACATGTTTAGTTCACGGATATCGGATGATTTTCGTCAAGTTCTTGAAGAGTTCATAGAATGTGCTGAAGAACATCGGAAGTTAACTAGAAAACCCAGAATTCTATGTCCTTGTAAGCGTTGTGTTAACTTGCAAAGACATGATACTAAAATTGTCAGATCTCATTTGATTGAGCGTGGATGGATGACAACACCTAAATACCTACGGTGGATTTATCATGGGGAAAAGTTAGAAGATCGTGATGATGTTAGGAAAAACATTCATTCATCCGATTCGGAGAATAGTGTAGAGAATGTATTTGTGGGTGATGATGTATTTGTGGGTGAAAATATAGAAAATAGAGAAAATGTAAGTCAACAACAATGCGATGATGATAATATAGAAAATGATTTGGATGAATTGATGAATGAAATACCAGATGGTTTTATTGATGATCAGGTTCATGATATTTTTCAAGAGTTTGATGAAAATTGTAATGCACCTTTATATCCCGGTTGTGATAAGGATAAATTCTCAAAAATTAAAACTGTTTTTAAACTGTATAACTTAAAAGCTAAGAATAATTGGAGCAATAAAAGTTTCACATCTTTGCTCGGTCTTTTAAGAGAAATGCTTCCAGCAGAAAATACATTACCGGATACATGTTATAAGGCTAAGAAATTACTATGTCCTCTGAATTTGGGAATAAATAAGATTTCAGCATGTCCGAATGATTGCATACTATTTCGGAACGAGTACGAGAATCTTCATAAATGTCCAATTTGCAATGCATCACGGTACAGGCTAAGGGACGATGATTTAGAGGATGACGAAGAGAGTTGTACAAAGAGGCCAGCTGCGAAAACAATATAGTATCTGCCTATAATACCAAGGTTCGAGCGTCTTTTCGGTAGTTCAAGAGATGCTAAACTACTGAGGTGGCATGCCGAAGGAAGAAAGAAAGATACAATGATCAGACATCCCGCGGACTCGACCCAGTGGAAGAACATAGACAGTTATTTTCCGGATTTCGGCAATGAATCTAGGAATTTGAGATTAGGACTATGCACGGATGGGATGAATCCTTACGGTCTCATGAGAACCAATCGCAGCGTATGGCCGATTTTATTGGTTATTTACAACCTTCCTTCCTGGTTATGCATGAAAAGAAGATATATGATGATGCCGTTGCTCATTTCTGGTCCAAAACAACCGTGCAATGATATAGATGTGTATTTGGCTCCGTTAATAGAAGACCTTGATGAGTTGTGGAAGAAAGGGGTTGAGGTATTCGATGCTTATTCGAAAAGTTATTTTACACTACGTGCGATGATTTTTTGCACGATTAATGATTTTCCTGCATACGGAAACTTGTCGGGTTATAGGAACAAAGGAGAAAAAGCATGTCCTATTTGCGAGGAGGAGACACATTATCAATGGTTATCAAATTGTAGAAAAATGGTCTACTTGGGACATCGTAAGTTCCTTAGCCGTCATCACCCCTACCGTCGGGCTGATTACAAAAATAAATTTGATGGAAAAACCGAGGCTCGAAGGGCACGGATCCCAAGAAATGGAAGGTAAGTATATGAGGAGGTGAAGGATCTTAAAGTAACATTAGGCAAACCATTTGCGAATAAAATCCCGGATGGCATTTGGAAGTAGAAGTCTATTTTCTGGAACCTAGAATACTGGAAATATTTGGATGTTAGGCATTGCCTGGATGCGATGCACATTATTAAGAACATATGTGAAGCTTTGATTGCTTTGATTTTAAATGCTCAAGGAAAAGTAGACAATGCCAATGTGAGGAAAGACATGGTGGAAATGGGGATTCGACTGGAACTAGCTGCACAGCCAGATTGTAATAAGAGGCGGGATTGGTTACCCGATGCAGTTTATACTTTGACAAAAAAAGAGAAACTCAGTTTGTTGAATTGCTTGAAGAACATCAGGGTTCCAACGGGTTATTCCTCGAATATCTCAAGAAAGGTATCGATGAAGGATATGAAATTGATTGGAATGAAGTCGCACGATTATCACGTGTTGTTGACCCAATTGCTCCCGGTTGCAATTCGAGGATGTTTTAAGGAAAATGTTCGTAACTCCATCACTAAGTTGTGCTTCTTCTTCAATGAAATTTGCTCCAAAGTGATTAATCCTGAAAAACTGATAGAGTTAGAAACCGGTGCTTATCAGACCATATGCGAGTTGGAGATGCACTTTCCCCCATCATTCTTTGTAATAATGGTCCATTTGACCGTTCATTTAGTAAGGGAGATTCAGACGTGCGGTCCGATATATTTGCGGTACATGTACCCTTTTGAAAGAGCAATGGGCCAATTGAAAATGTTAGTCCGAAGCAGATCTCGACCCGAAGGAAGCATAGTCCAAGGATATGTGGCCGAAGAGGTTATCGATTTCTATACTGATTACATTGATGGACTTAAACCTATTGGTTTGCCCAAGGATATGTAGACTACTAGGGAAAGGTATACTTGGTTTGAAAATAATTACAGTGGACCTTGAAAGGAGAGAAAAAGCACAGCTTAAAATTCTGCAACAAGTTGCCGTCGTGGCCCCTTATGTGGAAGAACACATAGCAGAGTTGCGAGAACAAAATCCTAACAGAAATGAAAATTGGATCACCAAGGAGCACAACAAAAGCTTTATAAAATGGTTCAGAAACAAAGTGCGACTATTCCCATCCGATAATGAAACTGTCAAATACCTTGCGAAAGGTCCAAATGCGAATGTGTACACCTATCAAGGGTATGACTTGAATGGATTTACCTGGTATACAAAGAAACAAGATGGAAAAAGCGTAGTACAAAACAGTGGAGTCACAATAGAAGCAATATCAAGTGATGGCAACTCATCAGAGCCGTATTACGGTTGGATTGAAGAAATCTGGGAACTTGATTATAATGCATTTAGAATACCTGTGTTTGATTGTAAATGGATCCTACAAAGTGGAGATAGAAAAGAAAAAAATTTCCAAATGACAACCATTGATTTGAGAAAGTTGGGATATGCATACGACTCCTTTATACTTGCAAACAAACAAGCGATGCAAGTTTTTTATATTGCCGATCCGGTCGACGTCTCACGACATGTGGTACTTCAGGGGAAAAGACGCATCATTGGTGTTGAAGATGTCGTAGACGAAGAAGAATATGACCAATTCGATGAAATAGCACCATTCTCGACAGGTATATTCAATAATTTATAATAATTCCATGAAATTCTACAAATATTATTGAATTAATTTGATACCCTACACCTAATTATACGTAATATTATTTTTCACAGGTATCGATGGAACGCCGCTAACAGCTGACGAGTTAGAAACTAATTTACGTGCCGATCGCCAAGATGAAGGCGTGTGGGTAGATCGACCAAAATCACCAAAGAATAAAGGAAATTGAGTCAACATAATTTGCGATATTATTTTTAATACTTTTTTATATTTTTTAGACCTTGCAAGACTAGTTAAATATTTAATAGAACTTTTAAGATATTTTATTTTGATTTTAAATATATAATAGTTAATTATTTTGCATTATAATAAAATCAGAAAATAAAAATATGAAGAAAAATTCAAGTGAATAAATTCAAATTGATTTTTAGAAACGGTTTTTTAATTAAAAACCGTTTCTAAAAATCATTAATATTTTTTTTAAAAAAAAAATTAATGAACACATTAAAATTGTATATAATTTATTTTATATTATATATTTAATAAAAAATATAACCTAATATTAATTTTCGTAATTTTAATAGAAAATCAGAAATGAAAAATATATAATAGTTAATTATTTTGCATTATAATAAAATCAGAAAATAAAAACATGAAGAAAAATTCAAGTGAAAAAATTCAAATTGATTATTAGAAACGGTTTTTTAATTAAAAACCGTTTCTAAAAATCATTAATATTTTTTTTAAAAAATTTAAAGAACACATTAAAATTGTATATAATTTATTTTATATGATATATTTAATAAAAATTATAACTTAATATTAATTTTCGTAATTTTAATAGAAAATCAGCAATGAAAAATACATAATAGTTAATTATTTTGCATTATAATAAAATCAGAAAATAAAAACATGAAGAAAAATTCAAGTGAAAAAATTCAAATTGATTATTAGAAACGTTTTTTTAATTAAAAACTGTTTCTAAAAATCATTAATATTTTTTTTAAAAAAAATTAAAGAACACATTAATATTGTATATAATTTATTTTATATTATATATTTAATAAAAACTATAACTTAATATTAATTTTTGTAATTTTAATAGAAAATCAGAAATGAAAAATATATAATAGTTAATTATTTTGCATTATCATAAAATCAGAAAATAAAAGCATGAAGAAAAATTCAAGTGAAAAAATTCAAATTGATTTTTAGAAACGATTTTTTAATTAAAAACCGTTTCTAAAAATCATTAATATTTTTTTTCAAAAAAATTTAAAGAACACATTAAAATTGTATATAATTTATTTTATATGATATATTTAATAAAAATTATAACTTAATATTAATTTTCGTAATTTTAATAGAAAATCAGCAATGAAAAATACATAATAGTTAATTATTTTGCATTATAATAAAATCAGAAAATAAAAACATGAAGAAAAATTCAAGTGAAAAAATTCAAATTGATTATTAGAAACGGTTTTTTAATTAAAAACCGTTTCTAAAAATCATTAATATTTTATTTAAAAAAAAATTTAAAGAACACATTAATATTGTATATAATTTATTTTATATTATATATTTAATAAAAACTATAACTTAATATTAATTTTTGTAATTTTAATAGAAAATCAGAAATGAAAAATATATAATAGTTAATTATTTTGCATTATAATAAAATCAGAAAATAAAAACATGAAGAAAAATTCAAGTGAAAAAATTCAAATTGATTTTTAGAAACGATTTTTTAATTAAAAACCGTTTCTAAAAATCATTAATATTTTTTTTAAAAAAAAAATTCAAAGAACACATTAATATTGTATATAATTTATTTTATATGATATATTTAATAAAAATTATAACTTAATATTAATTTTCGTAATTTTAATAGAAAATCAGCAATGAAAAATACATAATAGTTAATTATTTTGCATTATAATAAAATCAGAAAATAAAAACATGAAGAAAAATTCATGTGAAAAAATTCAAATTGTTTATTAGAAACGGTTTTTTAATTAGAAACCGTTTCTAAAAATCATTAATATTTTTTTTTAAAAAAAATTTAAAGAACACATTAATATTGTATATAATTTATTTTATATTATATATTTAATAAAAACTATAACTTAATATTAATTTTCGTAATTTTAATAGAAAATCAGAAATGAAAAATATATAATAGTCAATTATTTTGCATTATAATAAAATCAGAAAATAAAAACATGAAGAAAAATTGAAATTGATTTTTAGAAACGGTTTTTTAATTAAAAACTGTTTCTAAAAATCATTAATATTTTTTTTAAAAAAAATTTAAAGAACACATTAAAATTGTATATAATTTATTTTATATTATATATTTAATAAAAACTATAACTTAATATTAATTTTCGTAATTTTAATAGAAAATCAGAAATGAAAAATATATAATAGTCAATTATTTTGCATTATAATAAAATCAGAAAATAAAAACATGAAGAAAAATTGAAATTGATTTTTAGAAACGATTTTTTAATTAAAAACCGTTTCTAAAAATCATTAATATTTTTTTTTAAAAAAAAAATTTAAAGAACACATTAAAATTGTATATAATTTATTTTATATTATATATTTAATAACAAATATAACTTAATATTAATTTTCGTAATTTTAATAGAAAATCAGAAATAAAAAATATATAATAGTTAATTATTTTGCATTATAATAAAATTAGAAAATAAAAACATGAAGAAAAATTGAAATTGATTTTTAGAAACGGTTTTTTAATTAAAAACCGTTTCTAAAAATCATTAATATTTTTTTTAAAAAAAAATTTGATGAACAATATTATATATTTAATAAAAAATATAACTTAATATTAATTTTCGTAATTTTAATAGAAAATCGGAAATGAAAAATCGGAAATGTAACATATAAAAATTATTTTTGCATTAATGAATAATAAATTATTAAGTATTTTTCATTATTTATATGAAATATATGATATTTACAAATTAGAAAAAATATTAATAGAAACGGTTTTTTAATAAAAAAACTGTTTCTAAAGATCAGAAATTAAAAAAAAGTTTTTTATCTTTAGAAACGGTTTTTTATTAAAAAACCGTTTCTAATGGCTTTTTTTTAAATCCCGCCCCCTCTCCTCTGTCACTCCCTCTCCACTGCCTCTCTTCCGAAAAAAAAATTTAGCTAAGTCCCTAGCTAGCTCATCACTCCCACTACCTCACTCAATCACTCCCACTGCCTCTCTTCCGAAAATTTTTTTCCCTTTGTCCACTGCGCCTCCCTCCACCTCACTCCCTCTCCCTCCATCTCTCTCTCACTTCCGAAAAAACTAAGTACCCACTGCCCTAGCTCTCTCTCTCGATCCCGTTCTCCACTGCCCCTCTCGATCGCCTCTGCCTCGGCTCCACCTCGACAGCAAGCATCAAGCTCATAGAGGTACCACATTTGTCTCTTGGATATGAAATGGTACATGCAATGGTTTAAATTCGAGTTTAGCTAGTTTTGTTATAATATTAATTCAATGGTTTAAATTCTTCATGCTAATTTTGTTATAATATTAATAGCCCATAATAATATATATAGAAGTACATGCAATTTGATAATTTGTGTTTAGCTAGTTCATCAATTTGAGATGGTTAGTTGATAAATTTAGTACATGCAATAATTGAAATTTAGATGCAATAATATTATGGAGTTGTAATGTTAGTTGATAAATTTAGATGTTAATAGAAATTTAATTGAAATTGAGATGGTTAATACAAATTGATGTGAATTGTTTTCATACCTCAAATTGAGATGATTATTGAGAGGATTACTTGAGATGGTTAATTGATAATTGCATGTAACTTGATTATGTGAATTGATAATTGCATGTAACTTGAATACATGCAATAACATTTTTGTGTGCATGAAATAGTTAATTATTTATATGTCTTGATATGCATGTGAAATTAAATGTTGATATGCATTTAATTTGGGTTTGGATTTGGGCGAAAAATGTCTTGATATGCATGTGAAAAATGTTGGATGCAATATTTGGTTTTGGGTTTGATTGGGATTTTTTTGGAAAAATGCTCATATATAGGGGAGGTTATGCTGAATTTTTTTAAAAAATAATGAAATACTAGAATTGTATACTTAGATTATATGCATGCAATTAAGTTAATTTTGTATACTTAGATTTATATTTACGGTGAATTGTATACTTAGGTTAATTATTATGATGATTATGAATTGATGTTCTAATTAATTGATTTGATTGCCTAATTAATTGATTGTGATGATTTTGCTTTGAATTTGCAGTCATGTCGAATCCGGACGAGAATCCACCGTCAGATATTGATCGCGATAATGTATTGGATGAGGATGAGGAATTGATGCCAAATTTGAATGCAACATCCAGTAGCAGAAGGGGAAAAAGATCAACGGCAAAGTGCAATAAGACGGCTCAGAAGATAGCTGCCGGAACAGCGTTGAAGATTGATTTCGACGAGTTAGGCATGCCTACCGGTGATAACGCTACTGAATTCACGAGGAATATTGCACTAAAAACAAGAGATATGATTCCTATCAGGTACAAATGTAAATATATGAATGCGAATGATGTTTATATGAATTTGAATTTGATAATAATATTAATCGTTTCTAATGCAGTTATAAAAGGTGGCCATCAGTGCCAAGATGAAAATGGATTTGTTGGCGGCTATATGCACGCAGTGGAATATACCGTCTGACTCTCCACATTTGAAGAAGATTCTTTCGACGTGTAGCACAAGATGGCGGGCTTATAAATACAGATTGGTAAAAGATTATGTTTTTAGGATCACTTCTAATCATAATTGCTTGATTGACTTCAATTACAACGTGTCTTTCTTCTTATTGTAGAATAAGAGATATAGGTTAAATCCGAAAGAGGGAGAGGAGCCGTGGGATGTACATAACATCGCAAAAGAAGAATTTGAAGCATTCGATGAATATTATGGATCCTCTGAGTTTGAGGTATGAAAACAAATCTTTTGTCCATACCAATAGCTTATCTTTTTGGCTATACTTACAACAAGTCTTTTGAATTTGATATAACAGGAATTGAGTAAGAAAGGAAAAGAAAATGCCGCCAAGAAAGACATGCCTCACACACTCGGATCTGGCGGTTACATGAGTGCAGAAAAGACTTGAAAAAAAGGAGAGGTGGTCCATGGTGCGACCTCCGCCATCAGCGAGGAAGTAGATAGCAGGAGTTACAGATGGGGCAGGGCACGAGCTAGGAGGGATCCGAAAACGAATGAACTTAGGTGTACAGATCCTAAGGTTGCAAAGGTCATTGATACAGCGGTACGTGTGATAACTCAAATAAATAAGACATTGATGTATTCAAGGAATTCAACTTAGACCGACTTGAATTTATTTTATGACAGGTTGCTTATGCTGAGTCCGGTGAATTTAAAGCATCTCGTCAGAATGACATCTTGACTAGTGCCATTGGGACAAAGGAGCATTCAGGAAGGTTGAGAGGATACCCTGGATTTACCGGTGTGAAAGCGGTGTTTGGCAAGGGTACAAGGAAATCCAAGGGCTACTCCAAAGAAGAACTTGATAGGAGAGTGCAGGAGGAAGTGAGCCGTCAAGTGCAAGCGGAAATCGATCAAAGAGTTCAAAGGGAAGTAGCTAGAGTGATTGAGCAAAGCTTCTCGCGGATGTGGCCGCATAGGCAACCATCACCACAGAACTACGATCCAATAACAAATCAAGCATTTATTTTGCTATCACAGGGTAGCAACAATCAACCACATCCTATTCCTGGCTCTGGTATTCAGGTATAAAGAATATTGCTTGCTAATATATATAATTTAGGGTTTAGCATATGTAATTAATCAGGTTTGTTATTTGTTTATAATTGCAGGGTTCCATGGAAGCACTTCTCTTCCTTGCAGGAGATAATTTGACTATCAATTATGTCGCAAGAGCTATGGTGTTTGCACGTAACTCCATGGATGAGACGGTTCACGGAGAGCCATTAGGTAAGGAGGAGTTGAGGGTACAGCTGCTAGAAGTGTTCCATCATGCTTATGAATTGTCACCACCTTATCCACCTCCCAACTCAGACGACCGGCTCGGTATGCTTGTGAACTCATTTCTAAGGTGGCCGAGCTTTCTTGTGGATACCGATTTGTCGAGATTGGTAAATCTTACAAACTTATCTAAATTGGTATTAATTAAATTGAAAATGTGGTTTAATGACTAATGTATTGATTTCAAGGTGTCTCTGAGGCAAACACCACAACAACCTGCATTATTGGCGAAAAATACAGGGAAAAAGAAAATAATGCAGCAAGTGGAGGAGGAACCGGATGAAGTCGACGAAGATTTTGATGCGGATGCGTTCTTAGTGGACGGAGAAATCAAAATGCGGGACCCGTTTTGCACCCCGGAGGAATTGCAACTAATTGGGCCTAACGCAGCTGAGGTGCACAACTATATGTTGATGGTGGACCCTTCCGTGTCGTCTTTCGAAATTCATGCCAAGTTCGACTGCATAGTACTGGAGAGTTTCATTCTCAGTTTCTCGGACATCGAGGCCATCTTCAAAAGAAGAATGCTTATAGTTCAAGTCATGAAAGTTTGGACCATGTAAGTTTCTTTATCAACTTAACAATAATCGATTGATAACTATTACAATATAGTATATTGCTATAAATTGAATCAATATGCAGGTGGGCTAGGGATTATTGTAAGGAGGTGCAACTCAAGGATTTTAGGTTTATGGATCCAGAAAGAAACACGGGCAGTCATGCGCATAGTGATCCTCCAGGCACATTGACCTACTTGACGACGGTCTTCGCCAAAAGAAAGAGCGGTTATCATGTTTTGCTACATCAAAACAAGTTGTTACAAATTTTCTAATTTTGATACTAAGATTTACCATTTGCGATTTAATATTAGTTTTATTAATAAGGTTTAATATGTAACTGCAGGGGTCATTTTGTGGTTATAATCGCACAACCCTCGACAAAAACGATGTGGATTGCAGATTCTCTGAATAACGACTTCTTGGATTCCCCAATTATGCAAGCATACAACAGGTAAGTTGTCTTAGTCAACACATTTATTATATAGTAAGTAAATATCTATAAATTAATTCTTCTAACTACTTCATATTTTAATGTTGCAGTGCTTTAAGCAGATTGAAATTGGGGCAGAAATTCAATATTCGCTACATTCTGGTACACAACTCGACTAATAGTTTCATTTAACTTCTCATTTATTGGATATAATATTAATTTCTTACTTGTAGAGTCCAAGACAATCGAATAATATCGAATGCGGATTTTATGCGATGAGGAACTTGCAGATGATCCTGTCTAACTTCCTACAATCCAATCAAATACCAGATGTATGAATTATAATGCTTAGCATAATCGTTTAAGACTTAATTTGAATTTAGGGTTTGGAGTTTATAAGATTTAGGTTCAATATTATCCTTAATCATTTAATACATGTATTATCAATTAACACTCAAAGTACATGCATTACAACTTAACCATCTCAATTCAAGGTAACCATGTATACATGTATACATGCAATTAACATCAATTGGTTAAATAAAAGGTAATTGAATTAGGTTTATCCTTAGGTTTGTCCTAAATTCAATTGGTTAAATATGTTTATCCTTAATCATTAAAGTTTAATTGAATTAGGTTAGAACCAAATAGATTTATTTTTACTAATTGAATTTGATTAATTGAATCTAGGATTTGGAGCCGTCACCTAAACCTTATAGTGAAGAAGAGCTTAACTTTACTATCGAGGAGTTGTTTAGATATTTGCGTAGACAACTTGTATGAGTTTTATAATTTATGACTTGTGTATGAATTTTATATGAATTGTTGTTAATTAAATTAAATGTGTTATTTTGATATATGAATGGTTTGCTTCTTTTGGTATATAAATTATGTTTGGTATATAAAATCGGTACAAATATTTATGGCTAGCAAAAATGGGGCTAGCCCCAAAATAAAAATATTTTTTTTTATTTCGATTTAATATTAGAAACGGTTTTTAGTTAAAAACCGTTTCTAAAAATAATCAAAAAAAAAATTAAATTCTGACTATTTTTAGAAACGGTTTTTAACTAAAAATCGTTTCTAAAAATAATCAAAAAAAAAATTAAAATTCTGACTATTATTAGAAACGGTTTTTAACTAAAAACCGTTTCTAAAAATAAAAACTGTTTCTAAAAATAGTCAGAATTTAAAAAAATTTAATTTGACTATTTTTAGAAACGGTTTTTAACTAAAAACCGTTTCTAAAAATACATTTTTAGAAACGGTTTTTAGTTAAAAACCGTTTCTAATAATAATCAGAAATTTATTTGTGTTTTTGAAAACGGTATTAATAGAAAACGGTTTTTTATATATCTTTAGCACCGCCTATTTTTAGCACCGCTGCCAAACCGGTGCTAAAAACATATAGAAAACCGTTTCTATAAATCAAAAGTGGCGCAGTGTAATTTCCTTATTCATGTTGATTATTACGGGTATTTTATTTTGGACTAAGAGATTTCAACTAGAAATCCACGTATGAAACTAAAACCCGTATTGAGAATCTATTTCTCATTCCGTATTTTTGTATGTTTCCACAATGGATGTGGATTTCAGGCTGCAGAGACGGGCTCGATCATGTCAATAAAGTATTAAGCCAAACATCTTGTCATGATGACTCATTGAGTCATAGAAATCTTATGCGCTAAATCATGGTAAGCTTGAATTCATACCTCATACTTGGTAGGAAAACGTCTTGCGGATACATAAAAACGGTGTATTCGCGGCGGGATTGTTACATCTTAGGTGTGTCTGACAACCCAGCAGCCTTTTGCAGATGCGTTGTGAGTCTTCTTTTATTTTTCTGATTTACCATAATGCGGCCAGGCTACTTTCAATTTTCAGCATAAAGACCTTTGCGATTGTTTTTTGTATTTCTACTTGTATTTTTTTACCGTACTTTGTAACTTTAGCATCTTCCTAAAATTTTTTATTTATTTAATATAAAGATGAGGTCCTGAAACCTCATTTTTGAATAAAAAAACGATTTTATTTCGGAAATGGCACAATATGATACATATTCATGACCAGACGCTGCATGACGTCTTTTTAATCAATTTTAAAATATAAAATACATTTTCTCTGTGTTTTTTTTTTCTTTCTTAGAAAATTAGAAATTATTACACGACTTACATTTTAAAATTGATAAAATACAAAAATGTTATACGACTAAATACACAACACATGGCTAATTTATCGATCAGTACACATTGGATACACAACACGTGACCATAAATATTGATCAATGCACCCTTTCTTATATAATATTTTAAAAAATAAATAAATTGGATGCTTAATGTGGTGAAGGAGACTTATCGATCGCTACATGATTCCCTCTGTCCGATAATATATTAAATCGAGACTTTATGATAAAAGAAAGGGACGGTACACCAAAAGAACAATAAATATTTCTGAACGGTTACAACATGGTTATCTATCTGTGATATAAAATGATAATGGATGCAAACAAATATTAATTATTCCCTTTACCTTGAGTGTGTGGATGTAAGATGAAACACATATTATATTCCAGATCGCGATCACAACTTTAGAGAAACAATAGTGATGGTGATAATTTTTTTTGTTTTTTTGATGGCCTAGTCACGGTGATAATTAATAACATAATTAAGGATTGTACCACTTCAAGTTTATACCAACAACGACATTATTCACGGTGATAAGAACCACACTATTCACAATGAAATATAGTAAAAATATGTTTGACTCCCACTTCCCAGGACCATTTCCAAATTTTTCTTTTTCAGAAAACTTGTCATAGCTGACAACTAGGCCATTACCAAATTTAATCTCACATATATTAACAAAAAAAAAAGAGACCACAATAGTCAAATGATAGCAGAAACTAATAATTAATTCGAGCACAAAACATGCGCCTTAACAGCAAGGCAAAGACTGTCCTTCCTGTAAACGGACAAACCAGGTGATTCGCTCATGTCGAACTCATCTGTTGTCATTCCTTCTGGCAGCTCCCAATCGAAATGGTGCACTAAGTTTGCTAGCACTAGTTCTGATGTTGCCATCGCAAATGCTATACCGGGACAAATCCTTCGACCTGCCCCGAACGGGATGAGGTGGAAGTTGTTGCCCTTGTAGTCCACTTGGCTGTTAATGAATCTTTCTGGCATGAATTCCTCTGGCACCTCCCATGATTTTGCCTCCCTCCCAATGGCCCATGCATTGATAATTACCTTCGTTCCGTTAGGAATAGTGAAACCGTTAATTTCGCATTCTTCCATCGACTCTCTTGGAAGGAGGAGAGGGAGTGGAGGGTGAAGTCTCAGAGTTTCTTTGATTACTGCTCTGAGGTAGTCCATTTTGGTTAGGTCTTCTGATGTAACCATGTTGTGGTGTTTTACTATTCCTCTGACCTCTTCTTGTAACTTCTTCATTTCCTTAGGGTTTTTAAGGAGCTCTGACATGGCCCAGTCTAAGGTGATGTATGTTGTGTCAATTCCAGCAGCAAATGCATCCTGATAGAGTGGGCATATATATAATGAAAGTTTCGAATTAATTATTTGCACCTTATTTAGGCTTCAATTATTCAATTATTCGGCCAAAAACATTAAAGAGGATTCAATGAAACTGAGTGTAGAAAAAATTTTCTTTTGACTGAATTCTGACTTACCGCTAGCAACCCCTTGATCCGGGCTGTGGTGAGCTCAACATTTATAGTTGCATCGTTTCTCAAAGAAAGTAACATATCTACAAAGCTATTCTCTTGACCTCCGTCATTTTCTCCTCTTTGAAGATGAGCTTGAATCACTTCATCAAGCAGCCTATCCCATTTTTCCCTATTCCTATTAGCCCTCCTACTTAATCCTATCAGTGCTTCCATCCATGACATAGAAGGAAACAAGTCTCCTATACTAAATCGGCTAGCTAACCTAAAATTTTCCTCTACCACCTCTCTAAATATGTGATACCTTCCTTCTTCCAAGACAAATCTTCCACAAACTACCCTGCAAATTAGACTGGTCATGAATGAGAAGAAAAGACTTCTAAGTTCAATGGGACCACCATTTGACAATGAGGCATGGTTGCTTATTTTTCTGATCAAAGTGTTGATTTCCCCCTCTCTAACCATTTTGTAGGAGCCAACCATTTTGGTACTCATGAGGTGGGTGGTAAATATCTTTTTTAATTCTCTCCAATCCTCTCCATACGGTTCAAAAGCAATATCTTCAAATCGAAGTATATCAGTGACGACAGTAGAAGGACGACTGGCGAATATGCTGTCATGAGTTCGCATGATAGTACATGCCATATCTGAAGAAGAAACGATTAGCCATGGTACTTCACCAAGCTGGAGCATCATGAGGGGACCATATTTAAGGGAGAGTAAATAGAAAGATTGATGAACGAGTGAACCAAATTGGTGGAGGTTTCCTATGAAAGGGAGTTTTGGAGGGGATGGTGGCAGGTTTTTAAAGTTTTTAGATAAGCTTCTTCTTTTGTTAATCAAGTTAAGAACGATGATAGAGAGAACAATTATGGAGAGTCCAAATGTAGAAGAGGCTAAATTTTGAAGTAATGCCATTTTTTGTTATCGTGGTTTTTCATCACATTAGTTCTTAATTAACCATTTATAAACCTAAAGGGAATGTCAACATCAATTTTGCTACAGTAGTCCACTACTATGATATAATTATGGACATTTCACCCGTTCCTTCAAGTGATCATTCCAAGTTATTTGCTGTTGTCACTGGCATTCCAAATTTCCAATATGCGGTTTACATTCGTCTTAGAAGCTTATCTGTCCAGCTTTTGTGGGCTCCAACACTTATTTTAATAAAAGCAAAGTCAATACAGATCTCAACATCAATACAGCAAATAAACCCTGAATGAACGCTTAATTGTGATTTTTTTTATTACGCACGCTTGTTTTTATTCAACTCGGACATAGTGAAGCACTGTGTAGCGGTTGTTAGAAAAAGAAAAAAAATGAATTACGTATTGGGTGATGGTTATGAAACTCGGACTAGGAGTGTTTGATTAAGGAGTCGAATCGGGTGACTCGGAAAAAATCGGATGACTTGGATTGGAAACTCGGATTTTCGTAAAAAAAATTATTTTAAGGTCTAAAAAAATAAAAATATATATATGAAAAAATAGAAAAAAATATTTTAATGAAGATAACTTCATTAAAACGCCTTAATATATTAGTTAGGATCGTAGAGAATAAAATTTCTAATTTTTTCATGTTCTTGGATCTATTTTTTGATCAATTATTTATTTTCTAAAAACTATTTTCTGTCCGAAATAATTTAGACCGTCAGATCTGATTTATATTAAAAAATAAAAAAATGTGTGGAAATGGAGGCCTCCAGTCTGACCCCTTCCCCTTCCTTTCTTCTTTCCCGTTCCCACTCGCCTCCCTCCTCTCTTTTCGCGATGGAGCACCAAGAGAGGTCGAACAAGCCTCACAAGAGACACCACCAAGAACTTTTTCGGGACTCCTGACGCGATTCTCCGTTCTACAACCTCTTCCATCTTTTTTTCGTGCTCCTTCACCTCTCTCCGAGAATAAATACCACTGGTGGTCTCAAACCGAATCCGTCCCAACTCGCCAAAACTCGGATCGTTGGCCGCAGAGTCCGAGTTGAATCGCCGAGTTTTAAAACCATTTGGGTCATAGAAATAATTTCAGGGCGAAGGTCAAGATATATGCAGTTTGAATTTTAGATTAATTTTCCTTTTAGAATTTTATTATGAGTTGAATGAATGGTGGATAATAGCTCGACACCAATATGTGCCAAACATCGACATTTTTTTCCCTCGACTTGTCAAGGAGATGCAACAAAAATCCTGTAATTGCTCCTTATATACTCTCACTAGGATGGCTCATGGCTGGCGGTGGGATTGACAAAATTGAATCAACGTCTGGAATTGACAAAATTGAATTGACGTCTGGAGCTGACATGGATTATCCCCTGAGACAAGTATCTCTGTGATGAACTCCCATAAGAAGTCTGAAGAAACAGAGAGGCCCGATGGTTTGCAGAGTAGTGAAATGATTGATTTGTATATGTTGGCGCGATTAAAGTCAGAAGAGGAAGCCTGGTAGCCTATTTCAAACAAAAGTTAAACAGATCATCTCACCGCTGTTTTGCCACAAGCACAAATTCTCTATTGTTCCTGTTTATCCAATATACCAGATTTTACTTTTTTAGGGGGCGTTTGGATCATCTAAGAATAAAATTAAGATTAACTATTCGGAGGAAAAAAATATTATTCCTAAACGATTAAGAATAAGTTTTTTGAGATCTAGAGTGTTGTTTTTAAGTTGTCCAACATCCGGATTAAATTTTTATTCCTAGAGTGTTTGGATCATCTTTTTAATCCGGATTAAAAAGTAGTCCCAACAACTTCTTAATCCACATTAAGAAGATGATTCAAACACCCTAGGAATAAAAATTTAATCCGATGTTAGATCACTTAAATATAGCACTCTAGATCCCAAAAAACTTATTCTTAATCGTTTAAGATTAATTTTTTTTACTCCAAATAACTAATCCTATTTTTATTCTTACATGATCCAAACGCTCCCTTAGATTTTAGTGTGGTAACTGGTAACGATATTTTACTTTCAGAAAAAGAAAAGTCGGTAAGAATATTAAAATTCAAGGAAAGATGGGGACAAGTTTACAATCAGTTCTTGTCTTTTTCCTCTTTTCCGTTTCATTAATGGAGTTCTCAAACACCGATTCGGTCTCAATTACCAGACCTAGCATTGATAAAACTTACTCAAGCAGAATATTATAAAGCACTTTTGACGGAACTCGAAAAGATCTAATTCTAAAGGAGAAGGGGAAATCACATGAAAGGAGGGTAACCCACAAGGAGCTAGGATTCCAGCGTCAGCTGATCAAAGCGGCTGTTTCCAATTGCGAGCGAGCAGAGGTCAACGTGGTCCAGTCGTCCAGCCTCAGTCCGTATTTAAAGGATTTGTTCCAAAACAGCATCTGGTAAAGACTCCATGTTTGGTTTTCAAGTTGGTTCTTCCTTCCAGGAAATGGAATGAAATAGTCAACGAATAAATATGAACGATTATTTAGGTGCACTAATTCAATTTCATATCTCCGGTTTCAACAAAATAGCTTGTTTAACTTGGCTGTTGGAGGGTTTCTGTATTTCTTTCTTTCATTCTTAGTTACTTGATTAAGTTTTTGCAGCGAGAAGCATTCTTTCTTTTTTTTTTTTCATATTTCAAGGCACAAAATTTTTAAAAATTGAGATGGTAGAAATTGGGACATGGTGACAGAATAATTTTCCAACTAAGCCTAAAAACTTGTAAATTGAAAATTTAAAACATAGGCCGGGCCGACATATGATATGACCATTTTTCTCTATATAATATCTTTTTTAAAATTTATTATCTTGAGATGCAGTATTTTATTTTTACCCCACAAAAATAAACATGTCATTTTCTCAGTAGGGTTTCTCAAACGAACTGTAAGACTAGGCATTTGGTTATTTTAATTTATAATTTCAGTCTATGTTATATCACTACACATGAATGGCGCCTACATAAACCTTTGTCCGCGAGATGGTTTCTATTAATATTTAGTGCTGATTTATAAGAACTTTACCCCGAATTTTGGTCGATAGAAACAGCTACAGAGCTACACATTCAAAGTCCAATTGTCGAGTGATAGTGTCTATTTCGAGGATCCGAAATGCAATTAGCCAACCGGGTATTTTAGAGAAGATACCGAAGTAGTACGGAAATGGGCTGTAACCAAAATTGACATGAGTTGGTTCGAATTTGAACTGGTGTAGTGCTTTCTTATGTCGTAATTGCTGGGAATATTTGCGAGATATATGTGTGCACTAAATTATATATCTGTCATTTATTTATTTACTTGACTCCGTCGTTATCTCAAAATTTTGGACATTATACGTTAGTTATGATAACCTACTTCTACTGTACTATTATTTTAAAATTTGAAAAATAAATATGAAGTGTTGGCGTTTTCATTCTCAGATAATAGTCCTGTATATACGTCTAATGTCTTATAAAATTTTTAGTTTAAAATATTTCAAAATATGGACTGAAGTCAATCTTCAACTGCAGCACAATATATTTAATTACATCAGAGAGAGAAGGGAATATCGAAAAAATTATATTATCATTTCAACAAAACAAAAAGAAAATTAAATCACATCACTTATAAAAATTTTGTACTTTTTTTAGGTAAGCCATTGCTTAGAATGTTAATAAGTTAAGTGAAACATCAATATGCTAAAAGAGCGCACGTAAATGCGACATCCACCATACTGGAACATCCAGTGATCTTGTTAAGACTTATAAAAGCATGATGATTTATAACACGCCAATTTAAAAGTGTATGTTCAATACAGCTAAAAGAGTTAGAATTCATATTTATAAGATAAGAGGCTAACTAACGATCATTCTAACAGAAAACTAAAAGGCAAGTTGGTTCTTTAGATTTTCCGTGGCATAGACCTACGTGGCGGCCTATTCATGGGTATATATGACTTAGACATCGGGATGGCTTTCCTCTTTGACGACTTATCAAAGCGCTTGCTTAGCTTCTTTTCATAGACGTAGTGATTGTTTTCTTGTGCCAAACAAGGATAGCTGGCACACGATAGTACTGGAAGATCTTCTTCTTTAGGGTACCGGAAATGGAAAAAATCAGGAATAACTCCCAGAGCGACAAGTAGTTTTCTGACGTTGGATGATCTGGAGTTCATGACTTCGTAAAGCCGCCATGACAAGCGTTTTTTTAATAAATACCAGGCATAAGAAGGGTTATGCACCAAGTTTAGAAGTCGGTGTACGGTCATTATACCCCTACCAAACTTAGTCTCCTCAAATAGCTCTCTCATAAGCACAAATTTTCTTTTTTTCCTGTTTATCCAATGTATACACAAGCATCAGTATATACTTTTCAATCTTGATGGCAAGGTTAAAACCAGAAAATTTCATTACAAAAATAAATGATAATAGGAAAGGTTAAAACACAAGCTTCAAATTTTAATGTGGTAAGAATACTATATTACTTTCAAAATATAAAAAAATGGTAAGTATACTAAAACTGTAACGAAGATTGGGAAAAAGTCTATGGTCAGTTCGAAAATAATCATTTGTTATTGAAAAGAATGTAATTAGTAAGAATCTGTGTTGCTCCTTTTTTATTTTTTTTTTGCGCTATTCTTTTCCTTTTTTTTTTAACCACCTCACTACAGTAAAATAAGGTTTTAGAAGTTTGAATTGTCTGAAATATTGCTCATTCAATGACCCAATTTCAATTAATTACCATATACCTGGACATGCAACTTTGAATAAAAGAACTTACTCATGTAGCACTCTATAAACATCCTTTGAAGGAGCTGAAAAATACTTCAAGTAGAAGGGGAAATCACGGGAAATGAGATTGGTCCACAGGGAGGATTCATGCGTAAGTTGATCAAAGCGGTTGTCTACCATTGCGAGGGAGCAGAGGTCAACGTGGTCTAGTCGTCCGTTCTTGGTGCCGGTTTGCAGAATACGGTACCAAACATCATCAGGAAGGGACTCCATTTTTTGTTTTCTAGTCGCTTCTTCCTTGCAGGAAAGCAAAATAAATAGTCCACCAATGGATACGGAAGATTATATAGGTGCACTTATTTATATTTTCAGTTCATTCTTTGTTAGAAGTCATATTTTCAGCTTCTTTCTATATTAAAAGCGGCATTCCTTTCTTACCGATTTGACAAATACAAAATTATAAAAATAAAACGGTGGAAATGGGAAACATGCAAACTGATTAATTTGGCAATTAGGCCTAGAAACTTCTTCATTATTAAAACATATATGAGGTCCAAACTCTCAAGGTTTGGAAATATGATAATTTTTCTCTCTCTATATATTTATTTTTGTTTGAATTTATTTTCTTCAAGTGATGTGTTGTGTGCATTATTTTCACCACAAAAAATAAAGATTGAGCTTGCCACTTTCTCATTGGGTTTCCTCAATTCATAGTAAATTAATAGTCAATATATAGGGCAGTATTCACGTAATCGCAGGTCCGAGTGCTCACACACCGCCGAAATGGTCCATAATATATAGCTGGTGATTGCTATTCAATTAATCTTTTTATCAAAATTAAAATTTGTGCAATTTGTGCAATCAGACTCGTTTATCATATATAGGACACTGCAAAAAACAAATATATAACTATATTCTATGTTTTTAATAAAAAGCGGCTACCGCATTAGCCTTTAATTAACAATAGTTTTTTCTTTTAAATAAATTAAAATAGTCGTACCAATCATTATTTAATTTAAGAATTAAATATATTTGAAAATCTAAGCTAGTTAATGTCAAATTTATTGAAAAAAAGATATTATCTCCTCCTACGACATGCGATCTGAACCATCCAATTTCATTAATTGATCGATCTAAATTTATGCCAAAAATTCTTTTCGCAAGTTTTTTTTTGGCAAAAAAATAATGCCAAGTTTATATTAAGACATTCTATGGAAAAAAAATTAATAATTTTGAACTTACAAATTTTTGTCTAAAAATTTTGACAAATTTTTTAGGGGAGATTTTTATATTTAACTTCAAAAAATTTTGGCAAGTTTGACGAAATAGAACACAAAAGGCTCTAGAAAGATGCTATAGTAGAATACGGACACAGAGGACAAATTTTAAGTCCGGGCACCCTACGTAAAAAAAATATTTAATATATAAATTATAACAAATAATAATTTTCAGCATAAAAAAGTTATTTTTGTAAAATTAATAGATTGTACTACAAAATACATAGTTTTTCATAAACGTAATAATTTTTCTAATCTATTTATCTCGTGCCTAAAAGTACAAAAGAAAAAATCAATCTAATCATCTGATACAAATATTTAAAAATATATAAATTTCAAACAAGCTGACTCGGTAATGTTGACAGATTATACTACAAAATACAAATATTTCTGATTAGGCAAAAAAAAAGTACATTGCACTTTCAAAGTATAAATTCTCCATTTTACGGTCACTTTCCATTCACATCCGTGGAAAAGTTACCCACTTTTAGTATTTATCAAATTTTATATTGACAATAAAATTTGTAAAAATATCAAATAAGAAAGCTTCCATAGAATGATAGAACTTCTTAAACAATACATACAAACCATTTCTCGAGATATTAAGCAAGGACAAAGCCATTAACTGTCATTATTATTTTTTCATACAATCATACAACCATAACGAAAGAGAAGGATATAAATTAAAAATAAATAAACAACTAAAAACAAATCTGCTCCTAATATGCAAAAAAAAAAAAAAAAAAAATGCAGGAGCACCCCTCAGTTCTGATGTTATGAGGGAAAAACCAATTAAGGAGAGAGAATACTGAATTGTATTTATTAATTTATTATTATTGGTAATAGTATAATGAGAAACTGGGAGAGAGTGCCCAGGAATCCCGGCCTGAAGTTTAAAATATTACGTAACTTACGAATTAATTCAGTTTTTTTCCTAATTAGTAATAAGATATTTTTGTTGACGTGTGGTTTATGCAAATTTTAGATTATTAGGAATACAGATATAACTTTCACTTTAATTTCCTACAAATTTAACGAAAGTCATTTGGTTTTTCCTGTTCATTTTAGAAAGTTAAAACTTTTTTCATATAAATATAGTGTAATCAATTATAAAAATTTGTTACTTTGTAATAGATATCAATATTATAAATAAAGATGTGTGGGTGTCGAAATTTTTTAGTTAAATGTCATTCGACACTCCAAACATTATAAAATAGTTATGAGATAGTATTTTTATGATTTTTGTAATGTGATGCTATGTAACTATTTGTGTGTCGGGTATTATTGCTTATAAAATTGATCCGGTTCACCAGCAGACAATAATTTTACAACACATTATTTTGTTTCTGATTTTTGTGACCCCTTCGTATTTTCATTTTCATCATGTCTTCATCTTTCTTTTGTATTGCTTAGAGTCTCTCTCCGCCTTAATTTCTCTTCATCAACATTTTTAAGGTTTACAAAATATAAATCAAATTCATTCCAATGAAAATAAAAAAACATCAGATCTTTTACGATATATATTTTTATTTAGGTCATTTATAAACATATTATATTTCATGAAAAATATCAACATAATATAAATCATATTATTTCATATAACTATAACTATATTTATACACATATAATTTTTTCTTTAAATTGATCAAACTCTTTAAATTTAATCAAATCAAAGTACGTACAATAACTAAACTATACTTCTAAAGATAAATTATCTTCATAATATATCCAAAAATGAACATAAATAAACTATAGAAACATAATAAAAATATTTTTATTATAGATATCTATATCGAACGAAGCTCGATGTGCCCCTCTAGTATGCTATAAATGTAGTTTCGGAAAAAAAAAAATTCTGGATTGAAAAATATGATCAAATTCTACATCTTATTAAAAGACACGAAAAATCATGAGTGCATATTCAATTTTTTTTTATCACTTGCAGTGCATATTCAATTTTTTTTATCACATGTATCTATTTCTGTAAAGATCTTTTTTTCCCTTTTAAATAGCGCGATAAGCTAATTGTATAACATTCGGCCGTTTCTTAGCAACTTGTGGGCATGATAGGTCGAATTAAAAAATCATTACTCTTTCAAATATTAAAGCTTTCCATATGAAAATAAATTTGACAGAGATCTTCGTATTTAATCTCATTTCTGCTCTCTTATACAACAACAACAATAACTAAACGTTTTATCCCAAACAAATTAGGTAGGCTAGAAAAAAAAATACAGCAAAAAAAAAGACATCAAAAATAAAATAATATATAAAAGTACTGATAATAGTAATAATAGCAGTAGTAGTAGTACTAATAATAATAAAAACCGAGTAATGCTAGAGTCAAACGTGTTTGACACTTGAGCCCGTCAAAGATGATCGAATCTCAATTTTCGATGTTACAATGACAAATCTGAACCGCTCAATTTATTCTCCATAATGAAATCTCATTAGAGATCAAATTTTATATTTTTTTTATTTTTTTTTACTATTTATTCTGAATTTTAAAAAATCTTCAATCTAATTAATTATGGACCCTCCAATTTTAAATAATAAAAAAAATAGTTCAAAATTTTGAAAAAACTGTAAATTTTAGTCTTCAAGATAATTTCAATATGAAGATCATATTGAGCGGTTTAGATCAGTCATTTGAAGTTTTAATATGTAAGACTAGAATCGTGTTTGAAGTCAAATGTATTTGACTCTAGCATTGCTCATAAAAACCTACACCCTCAGCTGGAATCTAATAAAGTTACCTACAAACCTATGACATCACTCCTATCCTAAATTACTATGTCATGGCTCCAGGACATAAATTGCTAACTTTCATGCGTTCCTGTCGATCGCTAACTATTTGAAGACATTTCATTCTTTAAGGTCTCTTTTTACCGTTTCTTCCTATGTAAATATTTATTTATTTCTGCCTATTCATGTGTGTTCAAAATGGTTGAGAATTCCGCTACGCACCGGTGCCTTAGGAGGCCTACGTTAGATATGTTCAATCTATCTCAAACAATGTTGGATCAGCTTCTCTTCTATCGGTGCAACACAACCATAATCTTTATTAGGATATGTTTCCTTATCTGTACTATCTCATATGTTTCCTTATTTATCCTTTTTTTTTCCATTTCACGGTTTCATGAATAGTAATTTTTTTTTGATAGTTTGATTGTGGTGGCTTGGTATCTAATCTAGTAAATACTTTAATTATTTGTAGATTCTAAAAACAGAACCAATTAAACAAAATAATCGGGGATGATAAGGATCATCCCCAATATGCCTCATCATCATCATCCCCTATTCTATTTTTTTAATGTGATTAATTAAGCTCTAACTACCTTTCTATTTTTCTCTCTCATCCTCTCATCCCCTAAAAATTGCCATCATATATCATCTCACGTTCTATTTTAGTGCACATCTCCCTTCCACTCTAGCGTCCTTTACATTAATATGTAAGTAAATTTAGTGCGCATCTCCCCTAAAAATTTAGTGCTTCATCTTCCTCAAAGAGTTCTGATCCTCCTAATGAGGCCTCGCCAATCTTTCCTACATCCAACCCCCTTTTCTCTGTCCCCAATCCCACTCCCACGTGGCGCCACCCGTGTTGTCCATCCCCACCATCGACCTCTCCTTGCTCGATCCCACCCCGCAAGCACACTGCTCGTCCACCGAATGGGACACTTTACACGTCATCAACCACAGTGTGCCACCTTCACTTCTTCAAGAGAGGTCGATCGAGGCTAAATTGACAGTGGGCCCCACTGCTCAGCAGTACAGAAGCAAAATGTTTGCTAGGGAGATACCGTGCTGGATTGGAGAGAGTATTTTCACCACCGTACATTGCTGTCGGAGAGAAGATACCCCACCAAGTTGCTTTTTTTTATCCCCAATTATAGGTAAAATTGAATTTATGATATAGTGTTATCTAAATATAATACAATTAAGCTTCATTTCTAATGTAGTGCTATTTAATTTCCCATAGTTTGTTGACCAATTATGCGTAAAAATTATCAACTATTTCTTTATGTGAACTTTGTAGTTCATACACTGTTGAAATATATGAACTTTTATTCTATATATGTTATAATTTTAGAATTTTAAACTTTCATTAATAATGTGGTTTAAATGTGATTTTGAACCGTTTAATTATCAGAAAGACTTACTCTGGCATTAATATCCAGGAATGGTGACATAGTACAGTACAGAAATAGAACACCTTGCCAAACAACTCCTTCCTATCATCTCTCAAAGCCTAAACTTGCCATTGTCATACATTGAGGATGCAGTTGGGGACGTATATCAAGACATAACTATGAGTTTCTAACCCCCATGTCCCCTGCCTGAACTTGCATTTGGTCTACAGGCCTACTATGTCATGAGAGCGATTACACTCTTGATGCAAGATGACATAGCAGGCTTGGAGGTACTTAAGGATGAATGTGGGTCTTGGTGCAGCCTCTTGAAGATGCAATCGTGGTTATTTTGGTCAATATGACCAAGGTACTTGCCTATTATTATTATAAGCAATTTTCAAAGGAATGTTGCATCATTCTTTCAAATGCAATATATTAAAAAAATAATTGAGAAATTAATATTTAGTAGCTTGAATTGATTGCTGCGTTTTTTTTTTTTTACTTTGTTTCCACTGAATTTTTGTGTTGTTTCTCAATCAGGTTTAGGTACAAAATTAGTGTGCATTATTATATGACAGTTTACACCTGAATTGAATGTCTATTTTCTATATAATGATTGATCTAAGTAATTATATTTTGTATGAGTTATGACTATTTATTTTCTGTTTGTACTATTTTGATGAGTGTTTGAAATTGGTATTGCATTTTACAGAATAATATACGACTCTTTTTACAGCTGTAACATATTATAAGCATGTAGGTATCTATAGTCAGTAAAAGACTTTGTTATGCACTATTTTCAATGAATTAACAAAATGCAATAGATTTTGTATGATCAGTTATACTGATACTTTTATGTAGTATCTTTGATGTGTGTTTTCTAGTTTGGTTTGTAGAAGAATCTCTGGTAGAATGTAATATTTTGTGTGATATAGTTGGTTATATGGTATTTTATTCCTCATGATTCTCTTGTTCTCTCTCTGATGCTTGTACCGCACAAAGAAAAGATGCACTGATTATAAAGTTATCAGGAGATACTTTATTGAATGAAGAAGAATAATGTAATTTAGATTTGGGGCTATATTGTATCCAGTTTAAGGGGGAGTAATTAGTCAATGTTAGGTATTTTCAAAGCAAGTTGCTTCAAAGAACCAAAAATCTGTACATGAAAATTAGTAAGCCTTTTACTTAATTTGATTTGCTAAATTTGCTTCATTCACTATACTTTTATGTTTCTTACTGTAGGGGCTAAATTAATTCAAGTAGAAGGATCTAATCATTTGGCTATTCTAATGCGTGTATAACTAATTTAGTTATAAGGTGAGAAAAAGAGGAAGCAAGCGGCGCCATCGATTTCTTTCTCCATATCAAAAAAAGAAGCTCGGTGGAAATGGTAAGAGAGAAGGCAGGCGCAAACAGTAAGGAAGAAAATGGAATATCATTAAATGCCACAAACCACTGCCCAGTACACATGAAAATAATCTGAATTAAATTCCGATCCACATTTAATTCAGTACTCTCTAAAAAACTTTTATCCCAATTGAGAGAGGAGTCATACATGAATTGCCCATCTATATTGCTTACCAATTTGGAAAAATTAAGAGCATCATTTAATAACATGGACCAAAGAAATAAGACCAAATTACAACTCTTAGTACCCTCAATAAATTCCATGCACCATGTTCATTATAACATTTTTACAGAAAACATATTTTATTGTCATCAAACAGACTTCACTGGTTGCGCCATGCTCAACACAGATAATTCACCCGAAAAAGAGAAATAACACTGTAGCTAAGAAAAATAAAGGGGTGTCAACTATTACTAGGTTTAAATTAGAAAAAAGATTCGAGTGGTTTCATTTTTTTTCCCTTGGAAACATCTTAAAAATATAAAATTCTAATTTGATGCGGAGCAACAGATAGAGACATGTATATTATGGGAATATCAGAATTTCTATTACAACTCCATTTCAGAAATACCACAGTACGTATCAGCCATTTTTCGGACCCAAAAGGTCTGAAATTTGGTTCAAATATTTTCTAATTTTTTATTATTTTGCTATTTTGGATTACATTTATTTTATTTGGACTCCTATGTAATTTTTCTTTATTTCAGGCTCAGCTATTTTTTATAAAAGAAGAATAATTTTATATTTTGATTATCTTTAAGAATAAAAAGTTCTAGATTACTTTGTGTGTTCTTTCTTGAGATAGAACATGTGCTAATTACTTCTGTGGCATGGACTCCTATTTACACCCTAAGAGACCATAATACCAAACATAAATAGGTCCTCTCCAGCACTTCCTAATAATTAAACACCTGCATTTTTTTTTATTTTGGCAAAAACTCGTGCAAATTGGAGAGGAGACCAACTTTGACTAATTAAACAACCAAGTCATCATTTGTCTGAAAGTGAACCGACCACATACATCTAACAAAATGGACACACTGACATTGTCGCTGCTGGTGCTATAACAGTGGGTATCAATTATGACTCCGAAACTCGGACTTAGACTCGGACTCGGATTGTTAGTCGAAGGAGTCGAATCAGATGACTCGGAAAAACTTGGACGATTCCGATCGAAAACTAAGATTTTTTTATGAAAAACACTTTTAATGCATTTAAAAATCAGAAAAAAAAAATAAGAAAATATAAAAAATATATAATTACAAAGGAAGTTACAAAATTAATATTTTGAATGCATCAAATTAACTAAAATATAAAAGCAATACAATTCTAGAATATTACATAAGTTTATAAAGACACAGAATTAACAAGTGTATTGTATCTTCTAATTATACATTAAAGATAAATATTAGATAAAATATTAGACAAAAAGTAAGAGGGCAGTACCGATTACCAAAATCAATTACGCTAGCCTCTTCCTGCGGTTCACATTCGTCCCCTAGACAAATCGCAATGTTTCCTTTTCGCGGCTTCACCTCACCAAGACCAGTACCGAGTACACCACCTCTCTTCTTCCAAGACCACCTGTCTCCCTCCCAACTCCTCTTTCCCTTCGAGAATCGAGGGTCAAAAATATCTGTTGAGTTTGTGATTGGCTCTGTACGCGAGATAAAATTTCAGAATGAGACTTGAGACCAATAATTGAAGTGAGATAGAGGGACGGAGTAGTGGCTGCAATAATTGGTGAGACTCTGACCGTATCGATCAAATTCGTTCGATTTCGGCCGGTTCGTGCAATAATTGGCCAGTTCCGACCAATTTCTTTCAACGACAAATTTCGTCCGATTCAAAGGTAAGGATCTATTCCGTTCTACATCGCTAAAACTCGGCTTGGTATCCGCCGAGTACGTTCCGACTCGCCCGAGTTTTCAAACCACTATCAACTATCAAACATCTTTAGTAGCAATGCTAATATAGAATATATCAAATTACACCAAAAAAAGTACCTTACAACACAAAAAATCATTTCATCATGCCGTCTTCAAGGTTCCATCACCAGATTGCATCATCTATTTGTTTCATACGCTCAGTGTTGCTTGGATTGCTCCTATTCCACCGTCCGAATTATTAAGCCAAAATTGAAAAATAATATATTAAACAATGAGTTCCTATATGCTCCTAGTTTATTAGCACCTAGCTTGAAAAAGTAAACATGTTTATAGATAGACTCTATGATGAAGAATAGAGAAGTAGAAAAAACAATACTTTTCGATTAAAAATTAAGGGTCTGCTCCAGAGGGTAGAGGGGATGAATGGAGAAAGAGGGCACCTGCCCTAAGAGTTAACCTGCTCCAGAAATAAAAAATTTCAGTGGAAATGGGGAGGAATGGGGAGGAATGGGGAGAATAACTCTTCAGATTTTTCACCGGATCTTAATCCCAAATTGAGGATCAAGTTTTAGTTCCTCTCCTCTCTCCCATCCCCTTCCATTCCACTCCATCCAACTTTCTGGAGCGCACCTAAGGTCTCTTGAACAAATACAAAAAGAATAAAAGATGTCATACAATAGAACTGCTGCCTATATATTATCTGCCCAAGCCTCTTTATTTCTGACCAGAAGAACTCTAATATATTTATTTACATTTGTTGTATCTGCCAGCCAGTATAAGCTGGAAATGTGTACAGGTACACCTCTGGTTCCTTTTTGTAATAACTAATAAATGTCAACTTGTCAAGGGTTTAATGTTAGCTCGGTGGACCAGGCTATAATTTGGCCCATTTGATAGGCTCGAAGCTGATGCGACTCACTCGAATTTGACTCAAAATTGACTCGATATATAGTTCTATTAACTAATTTATAATATTTAGTACCTAATTTCTTATTATAATATTTCTGAATGGCTACAACATGTTTATCTTTCTGTAATAATTGATGCAAACAATTATTATTCCCTTTATCTTGAGTGTGTGTATGTAAGATGAAACATCAATTCCAGCAGTTCGCGACGATCACAACTTAACACTAACAAAACAAATAGTTTCTGTTAATTACCAACCCCTCCCACCCTACCTAAGAGAAACAATATTGATGGTGATAATAATAGAATTAAGGATTGTACCACATCAAGATAATATCAACAACGACATTATAAATTCTATATAACAACAACTATTGACAACAACAACGAATATATAGATATATTGTTTGATTCTGACTTCCAAGGATCATTATCGAATTTTTTTCCCAGAAGAACTTTTCAGTGGCTGACAAGTAACCCATTACCAAATTTCATCTCAACATATAAAAGAAACACTATAATAAATAAATAAAAACAGAAACGATTAATTACTTCGAGGCCAGAACATGCTTAGCAACAAGGTGAAGGCTGTCCTTCCTGTGAACAGACATACCAGGTGATTCGCTCATGTCGAACTCATCTGTTGTCATTCCGTCTGGCAGCTCCCAATCGAAATGGTGCACTAAGTTTGCTAGCACTAGCTCTGATGTTGCTGTTGCAAATGCTATACCAGGACAAATCCTTCGACCTGCCCCAAATGGAATGAAGTGAAAGTTGTTGCCCTTGTACTCCACTTGGCTGTTAATGAATCTTTCTGGCATGAACTCCTCTGGCACCTCCCATGATTTTGCCTCCCTCCCAATGGCCCATGCATTGATAATTACCTTCGTTCCTTTAGGAATAGTGAAACCGTTAATTTCACATTCTTCCATCGACTCTCTTGGAAGGAGGATAGGGAGTGGAGGGTGCAGTCTCAGAGTTTCTTTGATTACTGCTCTGAGGTAGTCCATTTTGATTATTTCTTCTGATGTAACCATGTTATTGTGTTTTACTATTCCTCTGACCTCTTCTTGTAGCTTGTTCATTTCCTTGGGGTTTCTTAGGAGCTCTGACATAGCCCAGTCTAAGGTGATGTATGTTGTTTCAATTCCAGCAGCAAATGCATCCTAATAGAGAGAGCATATATATGAAAAAAAAAATTTCAAATTATTTGCACGTCAATTAGCCTCAATAATTCAATTCCCTTGCCAAAATTATTAAATAGGGTTCAATGAAACTGAGTTTAGAAAAAATTTTGTTTGACCGATTCTGACTTACCCCTAGCAACCCCTTGATGCGGTCCATGGTGAGCTCAACATTTAGAGTTGCATCATTTCTCAAAGAAAGTAACATATCTACAAAGCTAATCTCGTTGCATCCATCACTTTCTCCTCTTTGAATATGAGCTTGAATCACTTCATCAAACAACCTATCCCATTTTTCCCTATTCCTATTAGCCCTCCTACTTAATCCTATCAGTGCTTCCATCCATGACATAGAAGGAAACAAGTCTCCAATACTAAAACGGCTAGCTAACCTAAAAGTTTCCTCTACCATCTCTCTAAATGTGTGATACCTTCCTTCTTCCAAAACAAATTTTCCACAAACGACCTGCAAATTAGACTGGTCATGAATGAGAAGAAAAGGCTTGTAAGCTCAATAGGACCACCATTTGACAGGGAGGCATGGTTGCTTAGTTTTCTGATCAAAGTGTTGATCTCCCCCTCTCTAACCGTTTTGTATGAGCCAACCATTTTGGTACTCATGAGGTGGGTGGTAAATATCTTTTTTAATTGTCTCCAATCCTCTCCATAAGGTTCAAAGGCTACATCTTCAAATCGAATGATATCAGTAACGACAATAGAAGGACGACAGGCATATATGCTGTCATGAGTTCGCATGATGGAACATGCCATATCTGAAGAAGAAACGATTAGCCATGGTACTTCACCAAGCTGGAGCATCATGAGGGGCCCATATTTAAGGGAGAGTAAATAGAAAGATTGATGGATCAGTGAACCAAATTGGTGGAGGTTTCCAATGAAAGGGAGCTTTGGAGGGGATGGTGGGAGGTTTTTAAGGTTTTTTGAGGTGCTTCTTCTCTTGTTAATCAAGTTAAGAAAGATAATTGAGAGAACAATTATGGAGAGCAGAAACGTAGAAAAGACCAAATTGTGAAGCAGTGCCATTTTTTTGTTATCATGGTTTTTTATCACATTAGTTCCTAACCATTATAACCAGAAGGGAATGTGAACATCAATGTTGTATTTTCGTTACAGTAGTGTAGTACTATAATATAATTATGGACAGCTGACCCATTCCTTTCAAGTGATTTTTAAGTTATCTTTTGCTGTCAATGGCATTCTAATATGTGGTTTACATTCGTCTCAGAACCTTATTTTTCCAGCTTTTTTGGACTATTAACGTATTTTAATAGAAGCAAAGTTAAATATACAGATCTTACAATCAATAAAACAAAAAGACCCTGAATGAACGCTTAATTTTAGTCACACACCTTATTTTCCTGCACTGGTACCGCCCATTTCTGTACCAGGGCAGTGGGCCTTTATAATTGGGATCCACGTGCCATCCTGCTTCTAGAGATTTCGTGCAGCACCGACAAATTGTCATTATTTTTTCTTTTATTTATTACGCACTCTTGTTTTTATTCAGTAATTTCAACACCTAGTGAAGCACTATTGACTCACAGAAAACAAGTCTTGATAAGAACAAAAATCACGATAGCCTAAAGTGAGCGACCACAGTTTCCTAAACGGCGGCTGTCAACCAAAAAAAAAAAACAAAAAAAAGAAAGAATTAAGCCCTATGTGATCGCGACATTAAAAAGAAAGTCTGAATTTTCCACGGAAGCCGGCTTAAAATATTTTGATCTTAGTGCATTTTCCACTGCAATATTATTCATTCGAGTGCGACTGGACTACTATTCATCCTTTTTAAAAAACTTCTTTAAAGACTTTTGCAAACCCACTATGTAGTTTGATATTATGGCAATCGGTCTACTTTAGTCCTGACTCCTGAGGCTGTGTCTCGATCTCCTAGTGTGAAAAAGAGAAGATACGGCAGAAACGGTCCTATGGAGATTCCCCTTGGTCCAATTCCCGTCAGGTGTAACCTATAGGCAACGAAAATGGGCCCGAGACTTCAACTAGAGGAGCGGCCTGTTGGTTCACCAAACTCTGATCCAGCCTCACACCTTCTCCAGGTCCGAAGGGGTAAACATGAAAACTGCTTACCACAATCATATTTTTTTCTATCATCACTATCATCACCAATCTATTTTAAAAATTCTTACTTACGCTCTCCAATTTATTTTTGATATTTCTATTAACATTTTCCACCTTGCCTCTTCCACGCCCTCACTGCACTCCTCCCGGCCCGGCTTTTGACACCCCTATTCTATCTAGGACATTTGCAATATATATGAAGACGATCGGAATGAAAAATCAGGACATTTGTAGTGAGAAAAAGAAATAGCAATAGTGTTTTTATCTAACACAGCAAGAGAAATCGGGAAAATTAGTATTTTTATTAAGTACATTTACGGTTTATATAAGGAAAATCATAATAAAAAAATTAGAAACTTTACAACAAGAATAATAAATGAAAATAGCAGACAAAATACAAGGGGGTGGTCGATGGGAAGAGGCCTAAAGCAGGGTAATGGACGAGAGGAAGAATATAGGGCGAAAAAAGTATGAAGTTGAAAATATACTTCAAATAGAAATTGTAAAAAATAAAAATATGTTAAAAATAATATGGTACTGATGGTGATGATAAAAATTTGTGATGATCGTTATCAGTTTCCAAAAAAAAATATTAACACCCAGTCCCAACAACCAATTGTGTCCGTTTATTTTCTGACATTAACCCCATTAACATATTTTCTAGGATACAATCAGGCATTCTGTAATCATTGTTTAGTGAAATATAAATGTATGTCATACAGAGATACGCATCGACATGCCACACAGAAAAGATATAATATTTTTTTAGAAAATTCAATTTTTTTTAAGAAATAAAGTCCAGCAAATGATATAGGAGTAAAAGTAGAAGCCCAATAATTTCCTTGTGTGTTCTTTTTTGCGAAAGAAGTTGCGGTTACTCACTGCATCAAGATTAATTACATCCTAATATTCAAACATAAATGGGCTCCTCTCCAGCAATTTCTAATAATTAAATTCCTGCAATTTTTAATTGTTGGCAATAAAACTCGTGCAATTGGAGAGGAGACCAACTTTGACTAAATAACCATGTCTCCCTCTGTCTGATAGTCTAAACTCTAAAGCTATGTTGCATGAGTACGGGTACGAGTACTGTATCCGGTACGATTCGAGTACGGTGGTATGAAAATTTTTAAAAATCTCCGGTACGGGTACGACGATATATATATATATTATTTGAATATGTTATTGATCTATAATTATATTATATTACAAAATATAATGTGTATAACATAATTTTGTTTAGCTAAGGCTTAGAGTTTACACAAATAAATGACATAAACTTGAAATTTACATAAATAAATAACATAAACATTTATATCAACACATTGACCGTTAAATGTTGACCATTGACCGGAACGTACTGGGTAAGATATCAGTACCCGGTTCGTACCCAGTACGGGTACGGCTGATTTTTTCGAGTACCGGATAATATAGGTCTAAAGTATAAACCGCCCACATACATGATGCATATGTCAAATGAACACAAAGACATTGTCGTTTCTGGTAAATAACACTAATAATAGTAGTTATCAACGAGTCCGGTAGCATTGCTACCTGTGCGCCAAAACCAGGTGATAATCATATATCATATATCATATAAGTATTCAATGTTGGAGACTTTTCTACAGTACTTTGGATGATGTCAACATGATATCAGCGTTTTATTTACCTCCATTTCGAAAAAAATAATGAACACCTCCATTTTAGAAATTTCAGATTGAAATATAGTTTAGTTTTTAAATTGTTTAGCTACATTTAAAAATTCGTTTGATAATGAAAAATCATGTGTGTGCTCATAAAAATGTAAAGGATTCAGATATATAATTTTTTTTATTATAGACTTATAAAATATTTTTAAATAATTTTATGAATCTCATAAAATTTAATATGCATACAAGTTTCTAAAATTGTTTTGAGGCATTGAAAAAATCATTTGCTTATGGAAACTTATGTACTTACTCAAAAATATATGAAAAATTATTTGATATAAAATTTTAAAGTTAGAAACTTATAAATATTTTAAAAATTTTTTGAATCTCACAAAAATTGAATTTTCCGTAATTTCATAAATATCATTAGGTTTTTAATTATTCAAAGAAATTGACAATTTTATTAGTGCATAAAATTTTATATATATGATGCAAAAATTATAACAGATCCAATCGTGCCATTGAGCTATTTTAAATTTAATCATATAATTGTATGAAATTTGGAATATGGTTGGTACGTACTTTTTAGATTATTTGAGAACATTTATTAATTTAATTGACCATAAAATTTTTATCCTTCATCATTAAAAATATGGAATACCCATTAATATAAAATTTTATAGTTAAAGAGTTCTAAAATATTTTTGTCAAATTTCTAAATCTGATGAATTAATTCTTTTGTTTTATGACTATGATTTTATTTTTCATTGTTTCTATAAGCCTTTCCAAAAAAAAATTTATTTATAAAATTTTATATACGTAATAAAAAATTATAAAAAAATTATTGATACAAAATTCTTAATTTTATATTTTCGTAATATTTTACGTAATTCTTTTACTTCCAGAATTTTTGAATATGATTATTAAATAATATTTATTGATAATCGAATTTCAGTTCTTTTTTAACATTTGATTTATAAATGAGAATTAATAATATTTGATGATATAGTTTTATCAAATTTACAACCAAACATGTTGCTAGCAATTTAAATGGATATTAATCCATTCTAAAAACACAGTTATGACAATATTGGATCTATCCTTAACTGATGCCATGACAGAATGGTGATTGTTGCCTCTAAGCTGTACAAAACTGTTCATGAGACAATATTAATGGTACATTCTAATCTCGATTTAATTTGATTAAAAAAAAGTTGTCTATATATGTATAGAGAGATATGTTATAGTGCATTCTAACATAACAAAACTTCGCGCGTAACATATGCATGCTAGTATATATCAAATTGCACCATAAAAATACCTTACAGCAAAAAAAAAAAAAAAAAAAAAAAAAAACTTCATTCCATCATGCCGTCTTTAAGATTCCATACTTCCATCACCAGACTATGCAATCATCTATTTGTTTCATATGCTCAGTATTGCTTGGATTGATCCTGCTATTCCGCTGTCCGAATTATTGAGCCAAAATTGAATATATATTAAATAATGAGTTCAAATATTCTCCTCATTTACTTTAGAACCTATCTTGTCAAAAAGTAAACATGTTTCTGCATATTTATCCAAAAATAATCTGACAGTTACTCAGTCAAGAACCTGAGAAGGATAAAGATATGACAATAGACTTTATAATTAAGAATAGAGAAGGGGGAAAAGAACACTTTTCGATTAGAAATTGATGGTATCTTTAACAAATAGAAAAAACAATAAATTAAAAGATAGCATACAAAATAAAACTACCTATTATCTTTCCGAGCCTCTCTATTTCTGACCAGAAAAAACTCTAATTTATTTATTTGCATTTTAAGCTTCTATCATCCAGTACAAGCTGGAAATGTGTACTGGTACACCTCTGGTTCCTTTTTCTAATAAATATCAAAATTTAATGTTAGCTCAGTGGACCAGGCTATTGAACAAACTAAAGAAAGGTTAATAAGGAAACTTTGGTTAGCAGTAGCACTATTAGATTTGGGCCTTCGGCTCCGCCCAGAATCATAAATAATTTATGTTGCTAAAGACTTCTCAAATAAAATTATGTTTATTGGTCAGTTCATATTTCATAGTTTAATTTGATGCAGAATGATGTAGAAAAAAAAAAAGGCTCACAGTTTATGCAAATATACTGTAGACAAAGTAATTCTCTTCTCTGGACTCCTGTTTTTATACAATTAATTTTGACTACCTTACAAGGTTACATTTTGGAATATGAGTTTGGCATTTAGGTTGCTTTCTGCATCTATGACATTGCATTCCATGACAGGCTTGTTGTTGATGATTTTGCCCTTCTCAACCTCTTTGATCGCTTCAGACCATCTCTTAGACTGCATACACCACCAGTATGGCGCATGAACCGCATGACAGGTTCTGGTGCGATCTTGGTACACAGACCACGTTTATTTGAAATTTTGCTGGATACTTGTATCAAACCGAACAAAATCAGAATTTATGTGATGAA
The DNA here is from genome assembly GCA_027725995.1 of Rhynchospora tenuis. Classification (NCBI taxonomy): domain Eukaryota; kingdom Viridiplantae; phylum Streptophyta; class Magnoliopsida; order Poales; family Cyperaceae; genus Rhynchospora; species Rhynchospora tenuis. The sequence goes on from CM050888.1 coordinate 55,113,589, forward strand.
CCGGCCTTAAACTGCATACGGTTCTTGATCCCTTATTTCTTGCAGATAGGGGTGGCAAAAAAAACTCGTGGCACCCTCAAGATTGATTTGACTTTTATTTGAATTTGGGTATAGTGTTTAACAAAACTACGGCACTTCGACTTGAATTTTATTCGAATTTATCGTCTCCAACTTTGATGGCATAGAAACGGCATGACACGACACGCGAGTTGTCCATGTACGGCATGAATGACATGAAACACAGCACGAGACACGATACGAGCACAAGCTTATAGTGAGGGTTAAAGATGGTAAATTTTATGAAATAACAAATAAAATCCTTATATTGTCTATTGTTAAAGACAATTTCATAATTTGAATGTCCAATTCATTAGTACAAATAAATATATAACTATGTTTTATGAAATGCAAACGTGTTCGAACATGACATGGCATGAGGACACAAGGCGTGGCGTGACGTGTAGTCCATCCCTTAGAATTTAGACACGGAACGGTACGACATGTGAAACATTTAGACATGACATTGCACAACAGATGATCCAAACACAGCATGTTTGACACGGCACGACACGGCACATAACTTATTTAGAATACTATGTATCGTGCTCTTTTTTCCAAACACGGTGCACAAACAATCGAGCAATAAATTTATTTCTATTTTGATGAGTTCACAACCAATCCAGTGAAAAATCTCTTTCAATTAAAAATGATGAACTTGTAAACTTATATCTATCGCTAACATCTAGTCATTGGATTAAACGATCAATGGCTAAAATTTCATAGAGTAAACAATTATGTTTACACCCTTCGCCTAATTATTTTAGTTCTTGAATATGCGCTTTTATAAGTAGTAGGGATAATAACAGAAACTATTAATTACTTTGAAGCCAGAACATGCTTAACAACAAGGTGAAGGGTGTCCTTCCTGTGAACAGACATACCAAGTGATTCGCTCATGTCGAACTCATCTGTTGTCATACCTTCTGGCAGCTCCCAATCGAAATGGTGCACTAAGTTAGCTAGCACTAGCTCTAATGTTGCTGTTGCAAATGTTATACCGGGACAAATCCTTCGACCTGCCCCAAACGGGATGAAATGGAAGTTGTTGCCCTTGTAGTCCACTTGGCTGGTAATGAATCTTTCTGGCATGAACTTCTCAGGAGACTCCCATGATTTTACCTCCCTTCCGATAGCCCATGCATTGATAACGACTTTCGTTCCTTTTGGAATAGTGAAACTATTTATTTCGCATTCTTCCATCGACTCTCTTGGAAGGAGGAGAGGGAGTGGAGGGTGCAGTCTCAGAGTTTCTTTGATTACTGCTTTGAGGTATTCCATTTTGGTTAGGTCTTCTGATGTAACCATGTTCTTGTGCTTTACTATTCCTCTGACCTCTTCTTGTAGCTTCTTCATTTCCTTAGGGTTTTTTAGGAGCTCCGACATGGCCCAGTCTAAGGTGATGTATGTTGTGTCAATTCCAGCAGAAAATGCATCCTGATAGAGAGAATATATATAAAATGAAAGTTTCAAATTAATTGCACATTAATTAGGCTTCAATTATTCGATTCACAGGTCAAAATCATTAAAGAGGGTTCAATGAAATCTGATTACAGAAAAAATTTTATTTGATGGAATTCCGACTTACCCCTACCAACCCCTTGATGCGGTCTGTGGTGAGCTCAAAATTTATAGTTGCATCATTTCTTAAAGAAAGTAACACGTCTACAAAGCTAATACCTTGGTCTTCATCACTTTCTCCTCTTTGAAGATGAGCTTGAATCACTTCATCAAGCAGCCTATCCCATTTTTCCCTATGCCTATTAACTTTCCTACTTAATCCTATCAGTACTTCCATCCATGACATAGAAGGAAACAAGTCTCCAATACTAAATCGACTAGCTAACCTAAAACTTTCCTCTATCACCTCTCTAAATGTGTGATACCTTCCTTCTTCCAAAACAAATTTTCCACAAACTACCCTGCAAATTAGACTGGTCATGAATGAGAAGAAAAGGCTTGTTAGTTCAATTGGACCTCCATTTGACAATGAAGCATGGTTGCTTATTTTTCTGATCAAAGTGTTGATCTCCCCCTCTCTAACCGTTTTGTAGGAGCCAACCATTTTGGTACTCATGAGATGCGTGGTAAATATCTTTTTTAATTGTCTCCAATTCTCTCCATATGGTTCAAAGGCTACATCTTCAAATCGCATGATATCAGTAACCACAGTAGAAGGACGACTAGCGAAGATGCTGTCATGAGTTCGCATGATCGCACATGCCATATCTGAAGAAGAAACGATTAGCCATGGTACTTCACCAAGCTGGAGCATCATGAGGGACCCATATTTAAGGGAGAGTAAATAGAAAGATTGATGGATCAGTGAACCAAATTGGTGGAGGTTTCCTATGAAAGGGAGCTTTGGAGGGGATGGTGGGAGGTTTTTAGGATATTTTGAGAAGCTTCGTCTCTTGTTAATCAAATTAAGAAAGAAGATAGAGAGAACAATGATGGAGAATAGAAACGTAGAAAAGGCCGAATTATAGAGTAATGTCATTTTTTGTTATGATGGTTTTTCATCAGATTAATTCCTAATTATTTATAACCAAAAGGGAATGTGAACATCAATTTTGTTACAGTAGAATAGCACAATAATGTAATTATGGACATTTGACCCGTTCTTTTCAAGTGAGTTTCAAGCTCTGTTTTCAATACCTTACCGGAAAATTCCAGTAATACCAAGTACCAGAACAGTGACCGAAATGGAAGTATCCGGTATTAAGATGGAAATACCAGATAATTTCGGAAAATACCAGATTTTGGCCATTGGCCTGTATGGATGCCGGTAGGGTATTGAAAATCATACTTTCAAGTTTATCTTTTGTTGTCATTGGTAGTTCACGTTCGTCTCAGAACCTTACTTGTTCATCTCTTGTGGGCTCCACCGCTTATTTTAATATAAACAAAGTTAAACATACAGATCTCAACACCAATACAGCCAATAGACATGAAAGAACGCTTGATTCTAGTCACAACATACCAACCTTATTTTTCTGCACTAGTAGCTCCCATCTCAGTACCAGTGAACATTTATAATTGGGATCCACCATGTAAAGGTGACATTTTGCTCCTCGAGATTTCGTGCGGCACCAACAAACTGTCAAATTATTATTTATTACGCACGCTTGTTTTTATTCAGTAGTTTCAACACCGACATAGTGAAGCACTGTTGACTCGCAGAAAACAAGTCTTGATAAGAATAAAAATCACAATTATAATATGAATAGCTTAAAGCAAGCAAGTGACCACCGTTTCCTAAATGGCGGCTGTCCAAAAAAAAAAAACCAAAAAGACTTGACCCCTGTTAACTCCAAGTCCCAGCAACTAATTGTCACTGTGTGTTCATTTATTTTCTGACATTGACCTCCCATTAAGGACAACGATTAAATCTGACCACATATTTTCTAGGATACAATTTGGAGTTCTCTGTAATCCTAGTTATTGAAATAAATCTATGTCATAAAGAGATATAAAGCAATATGCAACACAGAATAGATAGAATATTTTATCAGAAAATTTAATTTTTTGTATTAAAGAAAAGTGGTCTAGCAAATGATAGGAGTAAATGTAAAAGTCCAAGAATTTCCTTTGTGTTCTTTCTTGCAAAAGAAGCTGCGGTAACTCACTGTATCATAAATTCATGATTACATCCTAAGACCCAAACATAAATGGTCTCCTCTCCGGCACTTTCTAATAATTAAACACCAGCATTTTTTAATTATTGGCAGTAAAAACTCGTGCAATTGGAGAGGAGACCAACATTGACTGAATAACCAACCATGCCAGCATCAAACTGAAAAGTCTAAACTGCCCACATACATATATCAAATGAACACACAGACATTGTCGCTGCTGGTACTATAACAGTGGCTATCAACTACTCCAGTAGCAAGGCTAACTCTACAGGTACCCAAACCAGGTAATAAAATATATTAAATTATACCTAAAAATATATACCTTACAGCACAAAAAATCATCCATCATACCCTCTTCAAGATTCCATCACCAGACTATGCAATCATCTATTTGTTTCATATGCTCAGTATTGCTTGGATTGGTCCTGCTATTCCCCTGTCTGAATTATAAAGCCAAAATTAAAACATATAAAAAAATGAGTTCAAATATTCTTCTAATTTACCTTATCACCTATCTTGTCAAAAGTAAACATGTTTCTGCATATTGATCCTTCCGACAATTTGAACATTATCTGACGGTCACTCAGCCAACAACTTCACAAGAGTCAAGATATGAGAAAAGACTTTATAATTAAGAATATAGAAGGGGGATTACAACACTTTTCAATTAAAAATTGAATGTCTCTTTAACAAATTGAAAAAGAATAAAAGATATTATACAATAAAACTTCCAATTATATTTCCAAGCCTCTCTATTTCTGACCAGAAAAACTCTAATTTATTTATCTACAATTGCTGCTTCTACCAGCCAGTACAAGCTGGAAATGTGTACTGGTATACCTCTGCTTCCTTTTTGTAATAAATGTCAAGGTTTAATGTTAGCTCAGTGGACCAGGCTATAGGGCAAACTATAGACGTTAATAAGGGAACCTTGGTTAGCGCTGTTAGATTTGGGCCTTCGGCTCTGCCCAGTCTTACAAATATTTTATGTTGCTTGATACTTCTCAATAAAAGTGTGCTTATTGGTTAGTTCGTATTTCATAGTTTAATTTGTGTCAGAATGACGTAGAAATCAAAAGAAAAGGCTCACAGTTTATGCAAATATACTATAGACAAAGTTATGTTCTCTTCTCTGGACTCCTGATTTTATAAAATTAATTTTGACTACCTTACAGGGTTACATTTTGGAATATGAGTTTGATATTTAGGTTGCTTTCAGCAGCTATGACATTGCATTCTATGGCAGGCTTGTTGTTGGTGATTTTGCCCTTCTCAGACTTTCTGAGAGCCTCAATCCACCTTTCAAATTCACTGATTGGTACAAGCTTCTTCTTTTCCATAATTTCATTGATAATAAGTCATGACAAGCCGGTTAAGGGGGGAAAATCAACTGGATGAAAGCTGGAATTTTAGAATGTGACCTTCTAGTAAGCGTTAGCCCACATTATGCTGAGGAGCTCTATTCAGTTGTTGAGTGTGGTGTTGAATTAGGCCATTCGTCATTGAAACAACCAGCTATGAAGGGCATTGTAGATGGTATGAATGGCAACTAGTGGAACCGGATTATTGACAATTGGCTTAAACTATGATGCTGGAACTGTAAGTAGTAGTGCTTCACATAATTGACCCCTACTTCTATTGCCTGCTCATAGTTTAATTGTTTTCAGAATTAGTAATGTTTCTCGGTAGTTATCACATGATAGAATGCACTAAGTTGATTAAAAGTTTAAAACAACTAGAACGCATGCACGATGTGTATATATCAACACACACACACACACACACACAGGAATGCTGGTATTTCAGATTGTAAATGTTGTTTCCATTTTATTCTGCATTTGAATTGCAATTCTAGCATTGGTAATCTATAATAATGAAAGTCGTGCTGAACCCACAACAACTTTTTCCAAGTTGTATCGCAAGGATAGCACATGTAAAACAGGTGCAAAGATAATTGTTAAATTACCAATACAAAGCCCAGAATTGTCAAGGTGACCAAATATTCTAAATAGCTTTCTTTTTTTCCCTTTTTGAGGGCCTAAAACTTACAGTTGATGAAGCACTTGTTGTCAGATCATTTGGGGTTTTTCTTCTGTAATTCACTGCACAAAGAAGATGAAATCAAATGAGGTTACATCAGATCCCAAAAAGTAAATCTGAGGGGAGATAAAGAAGAGTCAGCAATAGTACGACCTGCAGAAGAGGTGAGGCCGGTTTGTTAGTCAAGAAGAGTCAGCAAACACAGATCCAATTAGCTAAATCAAAGTATCTCAAACAATGGTAATTGATATGTGGCTCATATTATCAGGCATCGTCTACATGAAAAATGGAACAATCATAAACAAATATAATGAATGGGTGTCAAATGGACAGAAAGGATGTCAAACTGAATGGAATTAATTACAGTCAACTTATAGCAAAGAATCTGATGACTACATCTTGCCAAAAAGTAGCACCTACCTGTACCCTTCTATGATTGTATACTACTAGGGAGAAGGTTGTGTGACAAAGGATAAAGAGGCTGTCATGCCAAGCACACTTCTATATAAATCTGAACATAAAGGAAATAAAGATTATATTATTTGACATTATTTTCTTAAAAAAAATAGTCTAGATGAACACCCAAAAAGCTTAAAATAAATTCCTTAAACAATTTGGTACCATTGCATAGTGTTCAGTTTTGATTGCAGGTTCAAAGATGCAAAACCAATACCTGGATTTTTCTTCAATCAACTGTCCATAAGTATATATTTGGCACAAATCTGACATATTAGGGATTACAATTATAACAATTTTTTTTTTTAATTTTACAAACACGCGGCTATAAATAACTAAAGTTGAAGAGCAAATTACAATCAAAATGTCTTGGAAGTAGGAATATTACTGGTTCTTACTTAAGAGAAATCCCTCTAGGATTTAAATTTTTTAAAAAAAAAGGGGGGGGGAACCGCATCCTCTACCCATCTCTTTAAGATGGGTAGAGTGCCCATCTTAAACCTCAACCGTCTGATTTAATCTCAATGGCTAAAAGAGCCCCGTGAATTCCACCACTCCCGAAAAAAATTATTGGCCCGAAAAAAATAAACCGTCCAGATTAGATCGGACGGTCGTGATGAGATGGGCACTCTACCCATCTCTATTGAGATGGGTAGAGGATACTGGTCCGGGGACAATTGAGGATTAACAATTGAGTAACACATTTCCCCAACCAAGGTTTAGATAGGAAAAAGTATTGATTGCAATTCACAAAATTAATGATCACAATTTCACTCACCTATCTTCAATTCCTAAAGATCTCTCCAGAACAACAAACCCTGCTTTTCTTCCCGCTTCCTATCCTCCGCTAATTTGACAACAATCTAGTACAGAACACTCTTTGTCAGAATGGGTACTTTATATTTTGGGCGGAAGTGCCTCCAGTCCGGTACTTTGTTACCCTGGTCAGGTGGCTGGTCCGACTATAAAGCACTAGTGTTTTGTTGTTCCGGATTCTATAGATGCAGTCATGCACTCGTTAATTGCTTCCAGTCGGATTTCCAGTGGCATTTCTCCAGTGTAACTTCGTACGCTTTATTGCCATGGAGACATGGACCCACCTGACCGAGCATTAAATAAAGGGCATAGATACTTTGACAATGAGATTATCAGATTAGCACAATAATTTTGTCAGTCATTAAATATATATCGTTATAATTAAAATCAAACATCTAGAATGTGGTTTTATACTATTTGTATGCTATGTACATGCAAAATTATGAAATCAGATAAGTTTCACCATTTATTAAAAAACTTTGAAACTTTAATTTTTCCAACGGTCAAACTTAATGGCCCTTGATGGAATTCCGAATGATATTTAAATTGCAATGAAAATTAACAGCAATTGATAGGCTTATTATTTTTTATCGTGTTCTTTAAAACTTTTGAATAAAACTAAGAATATATATGTACTTTCAAGGATAAAAAAAATCAAGTTCTCTTCTTTCCTTTTTTTTAACCAAGGTCTAGCCCTCAACTTTCCATTCCACAAGTAAATTAAAGTTTATTTAGGCAGAGGCTAAAAATTACAAATATTAAAAAAAAAAAATCTGAATGAAAAAACTAGAAAATTAAATCCAAAAAAACACTAACAAGAAAGAAAACTTATAAAGGAAACCAGTAGACAATTAAAACACTTGAAGCACGAGATATGAGAAAATGATAGAAAATTGCACAGACATTGCAATCTCTGGTAACTCATTTTGGGTTGGATTTACTTGCAGCACTTTTACAAAACTGGGGCAAGTCTTGTTGAAAGAAAAAAAAAAATAGATCGGATCCACATAAAGCGTGTACACTTGAATCGGGATCCTCTGATGTTTTTCAAAAACATCCAGTGGACGTCTTTCAACATGGATCGTCCGATTTGATTTGAACGGTTAATTTTTTTCGGGCCTATCACTCTGGTATTAATCACGGATCATCAATTATTAATCGGACAGACCCGGATCAAAGACGTCCACTGCACGCCCATTCAGAGCACCTCGTTCGGTGTACACTGGAGGCATCTTGTTCCATCACTGCCTCTATTCCTTGTCGCTCCCTGAACCCAGAAAATTTGGAAAGAACACGTCACATGTGACATACATATCACATGTAAAAACAAAAATAAACAGAAACACCACCATAAGCCCGCCGTGCACCGCGCTGCACCGAGTCCAAACAAATGACCTTCCGACTAAGTCAGCTAGTCGCCGCGCGCCGAGCGCTTGCGTCCGCCCAGCGCCGCTCCGCACTGAGCGGTGGGTCCGCCCAGTACTCTCTGACCTTCACTCGCTGGCACGTGGGTCACCACCATCACCACACTCCCGATGAAGAGAGCGCGTCCCCAAGCGCCGATCGGATATTCCGACTCGGGCTCGCGTCGGATGTGGCTCTCGCTGTTGGAAAGGCTGTAACGGGTTATGTCTCTGGTAGCACCGCCATAATTGCTGACGCAGCGCATTCGGTTTCTGATATAGTGAGCTTTGAACTTCTTTATGTGTTTTTTTAAGATTTTATGATTTGAGGGTTTTGTTCTAATTAGTGAGTACTGATGGATTAGCATTAGTTAGCATCCTTTTGAGCTACATGGCGAAATGCACAGCTTGGGTCTTGTAGTAAATTAAAGTAGATGAACAATTTTCATGCTCTTATGATATTTTCATCTGATAGTTGACACTTGACAGTTTTTTATTTTAGTTTTTGTTAATTAATAGGATATGAAATTAAATTTCCTAATCTGTAGTGGTAAAACTGACATAACCATTCAGAAAGGAGCAAATTGTAATGTCCTGTCTATGCTACTCCCACTGTGAAGTTTTGTGCTAAAAATAAAAAATGTATCACTCATGCAAATCCCTCCAGAACATTTCTCTCTTAAAATTGGGAATCATCTGGAGCTTTCTATCAGTGATTTTCACACTGAATAATCATTTTTTTTTTAATAAGAAGCTGACGCTGCCTGTTGTAACTTATAATGAATAGAACTGTGGACATTACAATACTGTAGACAGAAAAAGGAAAAAATAAATAAATAAATAGAAGGCCCAATTAGCTGTATCGGTCCTCGGTTATCATACACATCTGAAGGGCTAAAATTTAATCCCTTCCCCTGAACATCAGTGTGCTGTATTTATTTATCAATGAGCCAAAAAAAAAAATTTCCCTCAAGTAGTAAATTGAAGCTCAAGCTCAATCGCTTGGGTCCATTTGATACCCCACCAACAGTTGAGAAGGTTTGTCCAGTGACTAAGCATATTTTGAATAGTAGTGAACAGTGAAGTTTTCATAATTCCTGTCTATTGTTGAACTAGATAGATAATTAGCACAGACATCATTCTTAAATTCTTACAAGACCCCTGTTGGAAAGAAAATTTGTTCCTCTCATTCAATAAGCACGTCTATTGAATAATCATTTAATGATGTATTTCTTAATTTAATAATATATTTATCTCTTTTAACTACTATTTTTTAGTTGAATAGTTTTATTTTATTCATTTTTTTCTTAATTCCGATTGAATATTGGATATTAGGTATTGAGTGGAGTTGCATTATGGTCCTACAATGCAGCCAGAGCTCCAAAAGATAAAGAACATCCATATGGTAAGTAGATTTATAGTCAATCCATGTGGACCTAGAGATCCTATGAAACTCAGACTGAAAGTTGGTTGCCACTGCCCAGGATCAAACCTGGCTAATTAAATATGGTTGTATTGTAGATGCCCGTGTCACTGCTGAAAATAATTATTTATGTCAATATTTACAATTTAACTTTTTTCAGGTCATGGAAAGTTTGAAAGTTTAGGGACACTTGCTATCTCCAGCATGCTTTTGGTTACTGCCGGTGGGATCGCTTGGCATGCAGTTGATGTTCTTCAGGTTTATTTTGCTTTTAGTTCTTTTCTTATCAGATATTTTTCTGAAGTTAAATACCTAATGATTTTTATATCAGGGGCTTCTGGCTGCAGATGTGATTGGCAATGCATCACCCCATGGGCACCATAATCATGGTCATGCAGGACATCATCATGGGATAGACCTGGAGCACCCAGCTCTGGCTCTGAGCATGACTGTAGTAGCAATATCTGTTAAAGAAGGGTAAATATCAGAAACAAGACCCTAATCCCAAATCCAGCAACTAATTAGAATTGAAAGTAAATATGAATAGAGAAACTTCTGGTTTTTTTGTGAAAAGGTTGTACTGGATTACAAAAAGAGCAGGGGAGAAGGAAGGCAGTGGCCTAATGAAAGCAAATGCATGGCATCATCGCTCTGATGCCATTTCTTCTGTTGTTGCTCTTATTGGTGTCGGTAAGGCATTTTCTTACACCTAATCATCATCACCATGATTATATTCAATATGACCATCATTTGCAATGTAGCATCATCATAACAACCATATTGATCGATCTCATTGCAGGCGGAAGTATTCTCGGCGTACCATTCTTGGACCCACTAGCTGGTCTCCTTGTATCTGGCATGATTCTAAAAGCTGGTATTGAAACCGGTTATGAAAGGTATATAATCTATTTTTAATAATAGGAGTTAAAACTCAAAATGATAATCAGCTATTATTTATTTTTCTTTTTCTTTGGAATCTGGCTGTAGTATAATGGAGCTTGTGGATGCAGCAATTGATCCGTCCATTTTGCAGCCTATAAAAGAAACAATTCTTCAAGTTGAAGGTGTCAAGGTAGAGACCTAAGTCACCTAACACACCAATCTCTCCCTGTGAAGGTAGAGACCTAAATGCAAACTTCCTTTCGTGCAGTGTAGTTGCAAAACATGATAAAAGAAAACTTTAGAATTACAAAACCATACAAAAGTAATGAAGAGGAACACAAACCTTTATTTTTTTTTTTCCTATCATTTGTACAGGTACTACATTTAATTTCGAAGACTAATTGATTTGTTTTTTCATGTGAAAAGGGATGCCACCGCTTGAGGGGAAGAAAGGCCGGTACTTCGTTGTACCTGGATGTACATATTGAGGTAAGCAAACTCATTATATGATTAGCCGATGTATGCCATTTCCTTGTTTTTTTTTTTTTTTCGAAAGCTTGACAGCTGCTGTCAAGTAAATGCCATTTCCTTGTTGACCTACCATTTTAAATATTTCAGGTGGATCCATTCTTGAGTGTCAGTGCAGCACATGAAATTGGTGAAACAGTACGTCATCAGATACATCAAGCTCACAAACAAGTTGCCGAAGCATTTATACACATAGGTAGATGCTACTATGTATATATATATTTATGCTTTCTCAGCATAACATGAAAGTAATAAACAGTAATTGTGAAATAGGAGGGCAATAAGCTATAAGGATGTTTCCTTTGCAAAAGGTACTATGTCCTTTCTCAGGAATGAGAAAACACATTTCTTAAACTGTTGATGTTGTGCCTCATCTGTAGTATTTGTTCATATAATGTATAGAGGGTATATATGCAAACCTAAGTTTATTCTGGCAATGAGGTGTATGTATAGTTTGTCAGGAGGGATGGGGGTGAATTCTTGTTACAACTGGTTCAATATATACAGAACTGTATATGCCAAGAGTAATAGGGAGTTTACAATTGTTATTTGTTCATTTAGAATTGCTTGATATATATGTTTGTTTACTGTCAAATTTGTTGCTATGTTGAAGGTGCTTGATTATACTTGCATTCTCTTCTAATTATTTATTTTGTTGAGCAGATCCTTCATATTCAGATTGCTCCATAAACCCTGATAAGAAAAAGTTGAGCAACTCAACTGATTTGTCAGAGGGGAACTCAACGCTCATTTCTAGCCAACAGGAGGCTGAAGCCATTGTTTATGATATTCTGTCTGCACGCTTCTCAAAGGTACTTGTTCTTTTCTTCCAAAAATTGTGCATCAATACTTTCAGAAGATGTTCCTGCTACTCAGCCTCTTGCACTGTTTTTTTTTTTTTTCAGAAAATGTCTCTGGACCGTGTAATTTTACACCTATTGCAAGGGAAGCTGTTGCTGCAGGTGCAAGTATCAATGCCTTCTCATTTAGTGATCAAGTATGTCATATTTTTTAGCATTTCTTTTTTCTCTGCAACCTACTAACATTGGTCATTGCAATTTAAAATATTATTTTAATTCTTAAAAGGGATGCAATGGAGATTGCAAAAGAAGCTGAGAAGGAGATACTCAAAGCCGACTCAAGGATAAACCAAGTCAGCATACAACTGAGTTTAGGGAACCAAATTACTAATTTGAGTTGATTTTTGAAAACACAAAGGGCTTTCAAGGGGAATTTTGAAGGCCATCCAATAAAATTAACTGAATTTGTTCACAGTATATATTAGCCTTATTATTTTTTGTACAAAAAACTGGCGAATCTTTGTTACCCAGTATATTCACTACCCATTCATTCTGCAAATAGAAACATTACAACATACATGTTTTTGATCATCAGATAAAAGGTACCAAAATCTCTACAGACCCTACCTCAGCAGTAAAATTTGACAACCGGTGTCTCTATAGGAGGCTGGTCCAGCTGTGATGGTAGCTAGTTATAAAAAAAGATTAGTATTATCTAATGTCTCCAAATATTTTGAAAAACGCCTTAAATTAACGTATAAGAATGAGATCTTTAGCTTTCCTTTTCTTTTTTTTCTATTCTTTTTTGGTTCATATTTCAATTTTTGGGCATTCACATAGCTAGCAAATCTGCTAATTCAAAATTGTGAACCACGTTTATTTGGTCAACGCCAACTTCCCATTGTTAAATTCATTTTATCTAAAAAGTAGTTGCTTGAAAAATCTTTCCTATAAGTTGATGGTTCACGTCTCCATCGCACTTTTATTTTTAAAAATTTTTAATAATAGAAAAATCATTACTCAAAACATCATCAAATGTAATGTTAAGATAGGAACTTGTATGAACCGTAGTTGACTTTGACTGAACTATTGGAAAGACTTTTACTTTTCTTGCGGGTCCCACCAAGAATGGCTACTTGGCTAGAATATTTGTTCTTCTTGCTCCTGTCTTCTAGTCGCCGCTAGCTAACGAGACCCTATTTGTCGTAATTTTCACTTGACCGTTCGATCAAAATCGGACGACTTTGATTACTTCGATTTTTAAAGCGAATGAAAAATACTACAGTGGGTGCCATCACCTTTTTATGTGAAAAATTTTGTGCTGACGTACTCCATTCGGACCATTTTTTTTTTTCTTTTTTTTTGACCTTGCAAACACCCCGTAGGGTTCCATTCGGACCTATTGGAGAATGCTCAGGTTGCACTCGCTCCCCTACTGAGCAGTGGAACCCAGTTCTCCCTGACCCTCTCTCGCATCGCATGTGAACGGGCACCAAGTCACCAACACAAATTCAACAAAGAGAACGGAACGCCATAGCGCCAATCGCCGTATATGTCCCGGTCCCCAGTCCGATCCGTTTGGTCTCGGTCGAATGTAACTCTAGCGTTGGAAAGCAATGTTTTCAATACCTACCGGCACTCATATCAGTCAGTGGCTGAAATCCAGTGTTTCCCCGAAATTTCCCAATATTGCCTCTTATACTGCCGTTTCAGTCACGGGTTCTGGTATTATCGGAATTTTCCGGTAACAGGTAGGGTATTGGAAACAGAGTTGGAAAGCCTCTGGCGAGTTTTTTGCTTCGCTACCACATAGCTAATGTGGCGCGCCTGGTTTGTAATATATAACTCGTATTCTTTTCAATCGAAATTCTATTCTTTAATTACAATAAAGCCGTCTAGCTAGATCGTATTAGACGTTATTCTTAAACATATTTTATCTCAACGTGAAAGAGAAAACACAACTGAAATAACTGACTTTTTTATTAAACACTACTTCTATGTAGGACAAGTGGATTGATCATTTTTAATTATCGAGTTTTCTTCTTGTTTATTTCTCTGTCCGAAATTGTCATTAATTCAAACATAATTGTCGTACTTGGCGAACTAATAACAAGATGTCAAGATAAGCGTACATACATATATACTTAATGCATGGGCCAAGGCCCAAGGTAATTAAGTGGAGAATGGCAAACGGCAATATTGTCCGAAAAAATTATAACTAACTTTAATTAATTTAGAAATTATAAAATAATCCGTTTTTAATTAATTTTTAAAAAATGACTGCGTAGTTTCGGAATCTGAGATTCCGAAACTAATTCTGCTTAGTTTCGAAACCTGCCGACATTTGTGCGGAAAAGTAGCTAGTTTCGGAATCTCAAATCCCGAAACTAGCTAGTTTCGGATTTTAGGATTCCGAAACTAGCTAGTTTCCCGCTCTTAATGACTATTTAATCAATTATTTCACTATTTAACCACTATTTAATCAATTATTTTCCCGTTATATATAACCCCCACCCCTCGTCCCTTTCATTTCTCTCCTCTCTCGCCTCTCGCGTCTCCGAAGAGCATCAGGTAAGTTTTTATTTTGTTTTATATTTTAATTTAATTATTTATTTTATTTAGATAAAATATGTTAATATTAGAAAAAATAGAGAAAATATTTGAAAATTTTGAAAAAATCTGAAAAAAATTTTATTATTTGTTATGTATAATAATAATATAATTTTTGAATTTTTAACGTGATATAATAATAGAAAATTGCATTAAAAATTAGGTTAATATTAGAAAAAATACAAAAAATATTGTTAAAATATTGGAAAATTTTGAAAAAATCAGAAAAAATTCCTTTATATATTATGTATAATAATAATATAATTTTTGATTTTTTTACATGATATAATAATAGAAAATTGCATAATAAATTAGGTCAATATTAGAAAAAATAGAAAAATATTGGAAAAATTAGAAAAAATTCTATTATTTGTTATGTATAATAATAATAATATAATTTAGAAATATTGTAAAAATATTGTAGAAATATTGAAAAAATGTTAAAAGATATTATAAATAATATGTAAAAAAATATTGTAAAATTATTTTGACAGATTATAATAATTTAGAAATATTTTAAAAATTGGAAAAATTAATACTAAAATTGGATAATTCGTTTAGGTTGATATTATTTTTTTAAAATGTACAGAAAATATCTTACAAGAAGAGCAGTTGAATTCAACTTTGAGAGATATGGAGAAGGGAAAAGCGAAGGTTGATGCAAAAGTTGACAATACTCCAACACTAAAAAACGAGGAGCAGTTGAATTCAATTTTGAGTGACGATGAAGATGGTGTAATTACAAAAAAACCAAGAAAACTAATGCATGTACGAGATTACAGGGCACTTTTCAAGCTTCCTGCCAAAAAGATGAAAGACAGTCCGAAAGAAGAACCGAGTGTTAACACTCCTGAAGATGATTGAATGCCTTAACGTTCTCTTTATTTGTGGACAAACTATTGTGTTGTTTAATTATGCATTTTGTTAACATATGTGATCTTTATATGTATTTTGTTAACTGCTTGTTTAATTTTAATCTGGCTGATATTTTGTGTGGTTTAGTTGGTTGTTTAATCTTTACATGAGGTTATTTTTTTAAAATTTTTTGTAAGCATAAAACTAAAGAGATATATAAAATATGAAATATAAAAATCACAATACGAGATATATAAAAAAACACCAAGTACGAGATGAAAATATCATAACAATGTCATACAAAACGAGATACAAAAATCCTAATTCCGTCCATCACGAGGGTATTCCCCGTTGCCGGGGAATAATCAATATATGCGCCTGGTGGCTGTCGGCGCTGTCAGCCGCGAGCAAGTCCTGGAGTGGGACGAGGCGCAGGAACTGGAGTGGGAAATCGAGGAGGTCTACTAGATGATGCCCCAGGATGACCAGACTGTGGACTGTATCCAGGAAATGGAGACTGATACTGAGGCTGCGACTGAGAGAAAGTCGACAACGGATCATCATCTAAGGGAATACCGTATGTCTGGAAATAAGCATCAGCCTGAGTCTGGTACTGACTCTGCTGAGGCTGCTGCATATAACCCCCTCCATACTGACTTTGCTGCATATGACCCCCTCCAAACTGCGTCTGAGTCTGGTACGGAGGATAAGGAGTATGCTGGGTGGGGTAGTCTGGGTGTGGCTGAGAATAAGGTGGAGGTGGAGGTGGAGGTGGAGGCTGTGGCTCAGCAGTCTCAGGCACAGATGGTCGGGAATGAGAGCGTCTGCTCTGAGTGATCGGCTGGCTAGGGCGCGGAACATCAAAAAATGAATCGAAATCATGCAAACTGAAATCACCCTGTTACACATAATAGCAGTAATAATGTTATAAAAATAATTTTGAAAAAGAAGAACATAAGAAGAATAACACAATAATATTAGATTAAGTTTGTGATATACCTGCATGAACCGATGCTCCTCCCAACCGGGCTCCGGAAGCTCCTCCTCGTCAGACGACGTATCAGGTATGGATGCGATATCCGTCAGAAGACCCTTCGACTCCAATACATGAGGTATCCGATGAGGCTCGCCGACAAGATCCAATGTCGTGCTGCAACTAGTAAGCAGCGTCTTCCCAGCACGTCGGAATCCCTTCTTCACCGCCCATGCACATGCTCGAAGCACGTCTCTCAAAGTATGCTTAACATGTTTAACCAATGTTAGCCATCAAATTATATTTGAAATCGGTTATTGCGAATGGTTATTGCATCAAAATGAACTCACCAAAGCCACGTGTGCAGGACTATCGCGAAGGTACGACATATCGACAACCGGAGCTGTCTCTGTCTCCTCCGGAATATGTACGACATACGCACCCCCATCGCTCCATGGCCGCTCCTCCCTGACCCTAGCCTGTGCCATGTCACCCCACATGCCTACCTCCGTCTCGAAAACGCCACGCCAGTCTCTGTTTCGGTAGGTGGTGAACATGTATCCCATCAGCTGCGACGTCCTCTGCCAAGCCTGTTTTATTTAGAAATTATATTAAGTAAATATATTAAGTAATAATAAGTAAATATAGTAGTGAAAAATATATTTTATTGTACCTCAGGTCGAGGTGGCGGCACTGTCTGGTACAGCATGAACTGGTGCATGACACGATCAGCGTAGTGCCACATCACCATCCAGTAATGAATGCACGGGATACGGACAACAAACAAGCTCGGATCAACCTGAGCATAAAATGTATGAATTTAAAAAAATAAAAAATTATATTATTATTATACATAACATATAATGCAATTTTCTACTATTATTTCAAAAGAATATTAACCTAATTTTTTATAATATTAACATAATTTTTTAATAAATTTTCTATTATTATAACATGTAAAAGAATAATATATTCATTGCAAACCTGAGCATAACGAGGCATGAGGGCCCTCATATGGTCATAAGGCCTCCAATGGACGTGCTCGGGTCTGATCTTCATGAGAACGTCCCGAGCATAATCCATTCCGGATGAGTAACCAGGGCCTTGATACTTCTTAGATCTTGGACGTGTAGTCCATCTCCTGCAAATATTTGAACATGTTTGTTTAGTTATCTTATTTTTAAATGCAAATATTTGAACATATTTGAACATCTCCTGCAAATATTCAAATGTGTTTAAAAATTTAATCTCAAATGCAATGAACATACCTCCCGTAAGGTGCACAGGTATCAATAGATGATAGACCCCAGTCGCTAAAATCATCCGTGATCGTCGGCCGACACAAAGTCAATCGCGCATACGACCAGACCTGCAGAAGTAACCACGGAGCCCTAATCTTCGTACTGTTATGTATTGCTGCTGTGTCCAAACCTCTATATAAAGCAGCAAGTGTGGCCGCACCCCAATTGTACACTCCCTGAGAGGGAGCAGTATGAAGATCCTACAAATATTTACAAATTTCATTTGTGTCAAGCAGTCAATTATGGCAAAACAAATGTACATATTATAATAATTAACAGAACTCATAAAGATTTTATAAAAATTTACGAACCCGCAAAAGATCGAGATAAAAAGCCAGAACAGAGTCCCCGTGGCATCCGGAAATAACGTGCAACCAATAAGCTCTAGCACGAATGCCCGTGTATATCTATCAATCTGATCATCATCGTCGAGGACAACATCCTTCCAAATCTTTCGCAGCTTCGTAAATCTAACGCAATGTTTTTTCCTGCATTTCGACTTTATTGTCAGAACAAAACAATAAGTTTATTATAAAGTACACAATAAGTTTTATAATTTTCTTACGTTCTATCTTTTTCTCGGAAGCACTTTTCCACTTCCTCCTGCGGTGTGTCCAGCGGCAACGCATATGTCGAAAGAAGCTCGATATAATCGAAATGACAACGACCCGTCACGACTCGGCCACTCGTGACGGGTAAACCATATAAGAAAGCCACGTCCTGCATGATAGTTGAAATAATATTAGTATACATATAAATCATAACACAAGTAAGATGAAATTTACTTATAAATGTCACGTACCTCTAGACTGACGGTCATCTCGCCGACATGAGGAAAGTGAAACGTGTGGGTCTCCGACCTCCAGAACAAGGCCAAACCCTGCACAAGCGTATGATCCACAGGCATATGACCAAGCTGAACGACGTGGATCAACCCAAGTGTCGTCAGATGCTGGTCCACCTGAGGAGTCCTAGCCATCATCGGCTTGTGCATCAGTGGATGCCATATCTTTATTTATCAGAAAAAAAAATTAGAGACTATATTGATTTGAAGTTGATTTTCAAATAGTAATGAAAAAAATAAAATAACATACATCAGGGCCACGAAGCTGGTCTTGTTGCAAATGCAACAGACGATCAGCACCAGGAGGAGGGGAAGAAGAAGGGCCCGCTGAGGTAGAAGCGCCGGCTGAGGTAGAAGCGTCGGCATCAGCAACACCAGAGGAAACGACGTCCGTAGCCTCAGGCACGGCTGAAGTAGAAGCCTGAGGATTGGTCCGTAGCCTCGTAGATCTCTGTGAAGCTGGAGACGTTCTTCTTCTCGGGGGCATTTTCACTTAATAAAAAAAAATTCAATTTCAGAAATCTAACAAAATTTCGGCAGCAGCTCCCCTGTACCGGGAGAGTTTCCGAAAATTTCTTTACCCAAATCTCCCCTAAATAAACCCATTTCAAACCAAGCAATCATATCATATCATATCATATCATATCATATCACAATCGACAATCATATTCAATATTCAAAATAAAAAACTATCATATCATATCATACCAAGCAATAAACTATTCTAAACATACATTAACTATGCAAAATAAATAAATTAATGAATAAAAAATACTCACCTCGATCGACAACTGCTGCTGAAATAGTAAATTCGAATCTTGAATCTTGTTTGAAATTTTCTGCACATTGAAAACCAAAACAATATATCAACCTATAAGAATTGTCCAATTTTTCTATTAATTTTACTAATTTTTCTATTGATTTTCCTAATTTTTAAAATAATTTTATGTTATTATAATATGTACAAATATCAAAAAATATATTATTAATTTACATAACAAATAATATAATTTAATATGATTTTTTAATATTTTTTTATATTTTTGGAATATTTTTCCTATTTTTTCTGTTATTAACCTAATTATTTAAACAATTTTTTATTATTATAAGATGTAAAAAATATAAAATTTGCTAAAATATTTTTTTCCTAATGAATAGAATTTAATCTGATTTTTAAATTTTTTTGGATATTTTTTAAATATTTTTCCTATTTTTTCTATTATTAACCTAATTTTTTTAATAATTTTTCTATTATTACAACATGTAAAAAAAAAAATTTCCTAAAATATATTTATCCTAAATAATAGAATTTAATCTGATTTTTTTATAATTTTTTCATATTTTTTGAATAATTTTCCTATTTTTTCTATTATTAAACTAATATAACTAAATAAATTAAATTAATTAATTAATTAAAAAAATAAAAAAAAACTTACCTCAGATCTCGCGGAGAGAATTCGCTCTTCCGAGAGCAAATGAAAGGGACAGGAGAGAGGGAGAGGGTCGCGCGCAATATATAATAAGCCTAATTCTAGTTTCGGAATCTCATATTCCGAAACTAGCTAGTTTCGGAATCTGAGATTCCGAAACTAAGCAGAATTAGTTTCAAACTGCACAGTCATTTTTAAAAAATTAATTAAAAACAGATTATTTTATAATTTCTAAATTAATTAAAGTTAGTTATAATTTTTTCGGCAATATTGTTATATGAGCTGTCAAATGAATTGGGCTGTCAAATGAAGTATTGTTATATGAGCTGTCAACGGACAAGAAATGACACAATTATATCTACGAAGTCAAACAAAAAGTGATCACATGCAAAATGCTCTTCAAATAAAATGATGTACTGACTTATAAGGCACCAAAATTAACTGAATGTACGGATGCCGCGTGAGAAACCTGTTTTCCGATGATACAAAACCATGATTTTTTTTATTCCTTAGGGATCAAAACATTACTCATATAATATTAAATTAAGTGTACGAGTTTGAATGTAAACAATGTGATGCTTCAATTTGTTATCGAATATAAGTATATAACTGGGAAATTTATTCATGTGTTGTTACTCGTTCTGATATGTTCTTTTCTTTCCAAAGTATATTATCCGGTTATCCTCAGCTGGCAGCTCAATAACTACACGCATTTGGGTACGTGACAGTCACACTTGTTTGCTGTTTAAACAGTCACACTGTCACATGCCATTTCAATATTTATCCCCGTTCTTAAGTCTTCAACATGGTTCTGAAAATCGGAATCGGAATCGGAATCGGAATCGGTAGTTGGTCTAAGGAGTCGAATCGGACGAATCGGAAAAAACCGGGTGAATCGGATCGGAAAATCGGATTTTCAACGAAAATTATGTTTTATGCAATTAAAATTTAGAAAAAAAATACGAAAAAATTAGAAAAAAGTATTTTGTCAAATGTAAGCTTGAAAATAATCAATTAGAAGTATAAAATCAATTAAAACATAACAATTTAATAATTAAGGAAGTTATTGTGATACCTGAAACTTTACAGAAAATAAAAAATTGAAAATAATTAAAATAAAATTTTTATTAATAATTTTATTTAGAAAAAAAATTTGAGATGAAAACATTTGTTAGCTTAAATGTCTCAGTTAGGATTGTAGAATAAAAAAAATTACAATCTTTCTATATTATTTTTATCGTTTTTTTATCAACGATGTTTTTGTTTAAATTATTTTTTAATCCAATGAAATCTGGGCCGTTCAAATTATAAAATAGAATTAACTGGAGAGGTCCAGCTGGGACCTTTCTTCCCCATCTGCCTTTTTTCCCGTCAAAAACAAAAAAGGGGCTGCCGAAGCGCCCATGAGTCCATGACCCATTAGAGGGGAAGCCACTCTCCTCCTACATCATCCCACCGGTCTGAATATCTGCAGCCAAAGTGGCAAAATCAACAACCAGTGTCCAGCTGTGGTGGTGCTAAATTGATGGTAGCTACGCCAACTCTCCTCCGTTGAATGCATTTTAGCTAAAATTGCTGCTTGAATTTTCTGCAATCAAGTTGATGGTTTAATGTCTCCATCGAACTTTTCTTTTTTTTAATTAAATAATAGAAATATTAAAAATTCAATAACATCAGATGAAGTGGACCTGCGTAACGTCAGAAACGGAGACGAAAATATGGTGTTTCGTTTCAGTGACGAAACAGATTTCAATTTCGTTAATCGTTTCGCTGTGAATAAACAGTTGAAATTTACGTAATTTTTGTGATTTTCGCGAGATTTATGTAATTTCGTCCTTTTCAGTGTTTCGTTAACTGTTTGGCAACCAAGACGAAACGAAACGAAAAACGGTGAAACGTCATTTCGTTCACCGTTATTCGTTTGCAGCCCTAGATGTAAGACTAGAACTTGGATAAACCGTTGATTACTTTGACGGAACTATTGGGCAGACTTTTACTATTCTTGTGGGTCCACTGAGATTTAAGAATGGCTACTTGGGATAGAATATTTCTGCTACTTTTCCTGTCATGTAGTGGCTTGCTCGCCGCAAAGGAGATCTATATGTTTTCCATTTTTTTATGTTTCCACTTTTCAGTTGGATTTGTAAACCATTTTGTTTTTCCTTTTCTGAAGGTTGGAATTGTTTTCATTTTCATTTTTCAATTTTTTAATATTTTTTGTGTTTTTATCTGCACCCAAATATATTTAATGATTTTATTCAAAAGCGTTTATATCGTATGATAAATTATATCTTTTGAATATCGGTATCAGCACTGTTGAATAATGAGTATTTATTATTATATTATAAAATTGTTTATATCTTTCGTGTAGAAAATATATATTATTATCACCAAATATTAATATTTAATATATATATAGATAGATAGATAGATAATAAAAATATGGGAAAAATACTCCGTACATCCTGGTTCACTTAATTTCGTAAAAATTACTATTAGAAAGCAGATGAATCTGACTCTGATATATACTAACAGCGGCATGCCGTATTTTTCATCTGACCGTCTGATCAAAATCAGACGGATTTAACTTATTTTGATTATTTAATTAAGGCGAACGAAATTTACTACAGCGGGTGTCATCATCTTCTTTATCACGTAAAATTGCGCGTCAAACGGACCCGTGGAGACCGCTCAGTGGTCAGGCCACTCGCTCCCACTGAGCGGCGGGACCCACTTCTCTTCTCTTTGACCTTCGCACTTTCGACGAAGAGAGTGCGACGCCTAACACAGTAACACCGATCGCATGTCCCCATTGGGTCTCGGTTGAATGTGACTGTAGCATTGGAAAGCTTGTGGCGAGTTCATGTCTCGGCTACCACATCGCTGACGTGGCACACTTGGCTTGTCATGTAATATGGTAAGTAAGATTATCACTTGCATCCTTTTCTGTTCGAATTTTGCAACTCTTTTGTATAAATTTGTAACGACTTACGAATTTTGTTGTTTTTTAATTTGTAATGTATTTGAATTTGTTGGGGCTGGATTTTGAAATAGACTGCTAGGTGGCTGCAATTAGTTGTGAATTGTGCTGGATGATCAAATGTCATGCTCTTATGATATATTCATCTGGTAGCTGATCGGTGGGCAGTGGCTGCAATTAGTTGTGAATTGTAGCTGATAAGTACTTAGCTTGATTTTTGTTTCTAAATATTGTTTTGTGTTCAATATGAAATCAAATTCAGCAGACTCAGAAAGTGCAGTAACTTATAATTTAACATTCAAATAGGGCAATATCATGCTTAGACTTCATGAGATTTCTATTGTGAAACTCTATTCTAAGCTTGAAATGGATCATCATCAAGGAAACAAGGGGGAGTACATACTCCATGACATTTCTATCTGGAAACTGAGAATTTTCTTTTGGTTTGCTCTCATTTGTTTTTTTTTAATTAATCCTTTATAATGCATTGTGTTAATTAATTACCTTTTTCATCTTTTTCTTTACTTATTTTTCTAATTATCGATTTCACCTGATATCAAAATCCAGCGGAGTTGCGCTTGGAGAAGTTCATAACTGCACCCCGTTATCTGCACATCAAAAGTGTTTTACTTCCTCTTGAAAAGAATTTATGCCTGATGACAAAAATGTTGTCTGTAATCAAATAATTTGAACATGCATGCTATCTGAACTCCTTTGCAATCTCAACTTGCACATAGTCTATTACAAAAATTATTTGTACTTCTCATACCAAAGAAAGAAATTTTATCCTTGCGTATAAGCACTTTTTCAAGAGGACATACAAACATTTTTGGGGCTGCATATATAGGTGCCGTGATAATTTTTCTTCCAATAATTCAGCACATAGAGTCTACATCAGGAGAGATGTATTCTTGGTCCAATGTGGTCCAAGAAACGGTAAAATCAAGCTGAAACTTTGTTTCTGCAGACTACATGATAAATCTAGTTCATCTGTTTCAATATAGTGTGTAGAAATCCAATGCAGATGTGACTGGCTATAATATTTTACTCTTTTTTTCTTTTGTATTATTATCATAAAGTCTTCTTCATATAATGGTGAGTTCAAAATTCTAGAGAACTTGCTATTTCCAGCCTGCTTTTGACAATTGTGGATGCAGTCACTGAGCATGAAATTGATGTTCTTCTGGTACGTTCTTTTTGAATAATTTTCATAAAACTTTGAAATTTCAAGTCAATTGATTTTAATCTCTGGACTCAATATGCTTGGCACACACACATGGGCAGCATTATCATGGTCATGGGATGAACTTAGCCAGCTCTTGCATTGAGGATGACTGTGGTAGCTCTTAAGGAATGTTGAACCAAAAGTAATTTTTCAAAATTAAATCAGATTGAGTGAACAGCAGTATTTCTTTAGCAAGAAGGTCGGATTAAATTATGAATGAGAAGGAAGGAGGCAGGCTGCGGATACAAGTTTCTTTTTTTTTTAGTGTCAGGTCATATTTCAGTACCATGCATTTGCAATTAGGAGGAATTTGAACTTATTATACCCTCCACCAAATGCTAATTTTTTTTAGTCTCTGGTCATATTCAGTACCATGCATTAGCAATTAGGAGGAATTTGAACTTATATATCCTCCACCAAATGCTAAACTTTTTTTAAAATTTTGTACGATAATGGATTTGATTTTGTATTTAAAAAAGAGGGATGCCACCACTTCAGGGGATATAAGGGCAGGTGTGTTGCTGTACTAGTGTCTTAAAAGATTTAATATTTAAAATATGATCAGCTGGTGCAGTTTCCATTTTGATCCACTAAAGATTTAAAATTTTTCAAGTGGATCCATCCTCAAGTGCAAGTGCAGCTTCTAAACAAGTTATGAAGCAATATTACTATGTTGACAAGTTATGAAGCAATATTACTATGTTGGTGTGCAGTAGTACTGAAATGGGGGAATATGCAAGGGTATTCTCTTGCAAAAAGTAGCCTGTCTATTTCAAAATAAAAATGTAGTTCATTTAGACTCTTTATGGTGCCGCCTCTTACTCTGTATATTTTAGTAGGGTGAGATTCATTAACAACAGTTTAACTTGACACTGTCAACAGTGCCTTGTCATAATATCAATTGAAAGAAGTAAAAGAGAATCATGTTATATTATAGACGTTCTTTACATTATAGATTGATTTTATGTCACAATTTGAGCATCATTTGATATTCCATCAAAGTTCATTACAACTGGATCATTGCGAATTTCGACTCATATGGTGAACAATAAAACTTTTACCCAACTTCATTGGGTTTCATATTTATAATGTGGCCGAAATATAAATAATATATCAAGTGTTAGATTTTAAGATTGTATGTTAATTTTAACAGTTGTCAATATTGTCAAGTTAATCCGTTGTAGTGGGTATAAAATTAGGAAAATCACTGTGGGTATACAATATGATGTAAGATGTTCATGGAGAAATGGTATAATTTATGCAAAACATGATTTAAGTTATGAATTGGCATACAGGAATTGTCAGTTTTGCAATGAGGATTGGACTTTTTTTTTAAAGCAGATTCTTCGAGTTCAAATTACTACCCAGATACTGATAAGAAAAGGTGAGCAACTTAACTGATTTGGTGGGGAGGAATTAAAAGATCAGTTTTAAACAACAGGAGCCTGAAGTCATCATGTTACAAGGGAGAAATCTATTCCTGATTTTTTTTTCTAGTTTCTAATACATTTCTTTTTCTTTTTTCTTAAACAAAATGTCTCTGGACCATGTAATCTTGCACTAGTTGCAAGGAAAGCTGTTGCTTCTGGACTTCTGGTATAAGTTGGCTTCTGGTGCAAGTATGCTAGAATATACATTTATTTATTTATTTTATATTTTATTTTTCCTTTTCTTGCTCCCTCTTTTCTTTGACCTATGATACTTGGTCAATGCAACACAATGACTGCAAGGGATGTATGCAGAGGTTGCAAAAGAAGCTGAAAAGGAGTTTTTCTAGAGGCTGACTGAAAGATAACCAAAACAACATTCAACTGAGTTTGGAGAATCAAGTTAAGAGTTGTTTGTTGAGACTTCCAAAGAGAAATATCTTAAACGAAAACACAAAAATGAAATGTACCTGATATCATAGCTGCCAGTATTGCTAGACATGCTCGCTTAGAAACCGCAAGTTTTCTCTTTTTTCTTTCTTTTTCCTTTTGTAGTTAAGAAAATAAATATTTCTTAATTTAATAAATTGCTCTTCGGAGCCTTCAAAAAAAAAATAAATAAATATTTGTGAGTTCATGTTGTTGAGCTAATTTCTCATGGTAATGTCGTTTCTTTGATTATGTCAGGTAATGTTATTACTTCATCTTTACCGATGCAAAGCATTTACTTATTGTATGATGTCATGTAGAACCAAAAAAATGATTCTCTTTTACTTCTTTCATGTAGAACCAAAAAAATGATGCAAAGCAGAGGGAGTTACTGCTAATCACTTGCTTTGTGCTCTGGAGAGAGCGTTGTGACAGACTCTTCAACTCTCGACAAAAGAATCTTAATGCTCTGGTGGAAGACACTCTTTCAGAATGGAGAGTCCTGAATCCTTCAGGATATCCGATCACTTAGTTTTTCAGATTTAGATTGTACCTTTCTGCTTTTTTATTTTATTCCTTTTTATTTTCGGCGGGTTCACTCTCTGAACTTCGCCCTTCTATGTACATATTACAACTTTTTTATTAATAAAAGTTTTGGGGCTTGACCCCTTGCTTTCTTCAAAAAAAATGATGCTGCGTCCTTATAAAGGGTTGGAACTGTTACGTGTGCTATAAAATGTTTTCTTGTTTACTAATAGAAAAATATTTTACATGGCAACTTCATGTATTAATCGAAGTCCTTGTGTTGAAAATTGGAACGAATCTTAGGCAAACAATTTGTAGAATATGTCACGCTTATTTACAAAGAGATTTGAGATCTTGTAGAAGTTCATTTGCAACTCCTTTTGCCTTAGGTACCATCACTGCAAATTTAGTGTACTGTTGATTGTTCCGGTCGTTTACTTCTATTTTTATAGAAAGGTGCAATTTGGTTTGCACCAAAAAGAAATCACATGTTTTTCTTGTGAACTGGGTATTGTCCCAAAAGGTCGGCTTTGGCCAATTTATTTCTTTAGAATTAGAATCTGAGAGTTGTCTTCATAAGCGTTTGGCTAGACCTTCGCTCCAAGTTTCATATTATCAAAAACTACGTTTGTTTAATTTCAAGATAACTTGTATAAAACGGAAAAGGAATTTGTTAGGAAGTGCGAGTCAACCTCACTGCAAATAATTTCTCTAAACTAATATGGTAAGTCATCCAAGGTTGCTTTGTATGTAAGGGACTGACAAGTTTCTGGCAAAGATGGCCATTTAATATAAAAATTTTAGTTGTAAAAGTATTGAACAATGAGAATGAAACAAAAAAAAATAGAATCGGAGTTGACAGTTGACGAAATCAGACAACTTATTTTGTATGATTCATCATTGCAGAAAATATTTCCTTTTCACAAAACAGCCTCATATATTGAGTTGTTGCATGAACAAATTCCCCTCTCAGTACATGGCACCACTTTCTTTTTTGCAACAAACAGTAACATCAAAGCATTTGATATCTGAGAATTAAAATTAGTACACAAAATTCCAAAATGCCTGTCTCACATTGCATCATTTGATGCGAGAAAAATTAGATTTAATCGAGCAATATCAAAATAGAGATCATATACTATAACCCAGCCAACTGTCAAAACCCACACACTATATAGGTACACAGAAACATCTGCATTTATGGTAACTATTATGAAAACAAAAAAAACTAAGACTGTCCCTAAAGTTCCAGAAATCTGGAACTAATTAAACAAGAAACACTACTCATATTCCCATTTATTCTATCATATTCTTCAGACAAATAAACCAATTTGGACTTTTAAGTCGACAAATCCACCTGAACCACATTATCACAAGCCTTCACATCAGGCTGGACATCTCCAGTTAGATCCACTACAGGCTGGTCACAATTTCTATTGCATGACTCATCCTTGGCCACAGCACTATGCTCCACTGCATTGGCATCCTCTGATGGAATGGGACCCGCAGTTTCTTCTACCTTGTGGCTCCTTCTAGAAGCCCCCCCTGACCTACGGGCCTTTCTAGAAGGAGCTGAGGGAGTTCTCTGCTTCGGGCCTCCAAGAAATCCATTGGCAACTGCCTCCAGTGCACGTACTGTTGGTGGTCGGTTCCTCGTACTCACCCGTCTTCCACTCGTCATGGCATTTGATTCGCTTGGTACTGGTGCACTAGATTTGTCACTAGTCCCAACATCCATAGGTGCAGTTTCTGGTTCATTAAGATTGAAGTCATGAGGCTTTTCTTTGACAACCGGAGTGTCGGGTAATTCTATTTTTTTTTTCTGACATTTTCCAACTTCGCAACCCACAACTGAAACAAACGAAACATCAATTTCCTTCTTTACTTCCTTGACTGGAGGCTCGATTTCCTTCTTTATTTCCTTGCCAGAAGATTTTGGTTTCCTCTTGATGACCTTCTTTGGTTTTTTGGAGAGAGCTGAGTCATGCTGGATCAGATTTGCACCCATTTCAGACCCATCAATTAAGTGGGGCATGACATTGTTCTCTCTTTCCAGTGATTCTCTGAAAAGAAAGGTCACCTTTCTCTGCCTCTTTGCAGGAACAGCTTCCTTAACAGATTGAGACGCTTGAACAGACGAATTGGAGTCAAGTTTGGTCTGATCTACTACCACTTCTAAACCTGGCTTAGGCTCAGTTTCAGCAACCTTCAGCTCTTTGACCTTTCTTTTCCTTGGAGAAGTGCCTGTGCCCCCTTCTTGTGGCTTATCAAAAGGACCTGGCTCGACTCTGGTTTCACCCTGAACGGACTGAACAACTGTTTCAACCATTCCAGAAGAACCCAAATCAGGCTCT
The DNA here is from genome assembly GCA_027725995.1 of Rhynchospora tenuis. Lineage (NCBI taxonomy): Eukaryota > Viridiplantae > Streptophyta > Magnoliopsida > Poales > Cyperaceae > Rhynchospora > Rhynchospora tenuis. The sequence continues at coordinate 55,142,585 of CM050888.1, forward strand.
GTTTCCTCTTTCATCACATCCTTGACCAGAAATTTGACTTTTCTCTTCCTTTGGGGTTGTGTGCCTTCTCTACCCTTATCTGCTTCGGCAGGCAAGGCCAACCCGTTACGACCTGCCTCATCACCATTTCCTTTAGAGAAAGAAAGGCTCTTTTGACCGGCCCCTTGCTGCTTACACCCACTCAGCCTCCTCCTTTTAGGCACTGGAGACAAATATTTGTGCACCCTCGGTTTGGAAATATGAGAGACCTTACCAAAATGGCCCTCCTTGTTATTTACAACAGAGGTAGTTGATACATGACCATTGCCAATTGAATCTATGATAGGACCTGTACCAAGGTCAATGCCCTCCACCAGTGGGCTGGTTTGTACCGGATTCACCTCTGAAGCCTCACCCAATGCCAAATCCCGTCTCTTGACTCCTGACCGATCGTCATCCTCAGAGTCTGATGTATCTGATGAAATTGGAACCCTGGACGGGCCTGCCACGAGCCCAGGTTCCATCCCTGAGGCTACACAAGCTGGTAGGCTCTTCAGCTCTCTAACCCGTATCCTATTTCCATCGTGCAGCATACTGGTGTCCACCACCATAAATTGCATCAACTCCGAGCCATCACGAGGTCTGACCTTAGGTCTGAGATACTCCTTCGGGCTCACAGACATGGTTCCTTGGCCCCACTCACCATCCTCGTTACCCGCCACAACACTGTCAATATCCAACAAACCAGGTTCAGCTGCTACCTTCTTCAGGACATCACTAACACAGTCATAATAATGCTCCCCTTTCATCAGCCTCTTTCGAGAAAACTTTTTGATGCCAGGCAGGAGAAACACAAGGGAGTTTTTAGACCCAATAAGGTCTCGAGGCTGCTCAGAATGCCAGCCCCGGGCTAGCAAGCGTGGCCACACAGCTTCCCAAAAGAGGTCATTTGCCCGTGCCTTGCTGAGGCGAAAATCACCAGTAAGGAATCTGATGATCTCAGATGGTGAGAGTGATGAACAGGCCTTCCCTGATGGGATCTCAGGACGGGCCGTAGCCGGGTGGGCTGTCCTGCCTGAATCAGGACCTGGCCCCGTCAGGTCTTCTCGGCCCTTGCCGATGGCAACTGCATCAATGAAGGTTTCGAGGCCAATGGTGGATCTTAGAGAGAAGGTGAAGTCTTCAAATGAGACAGTGCTCTCGTTGAAGGATTTGATGGCCTGAAATAAGAGAAAATGAAATAATTGATAGGCTGGAAAAGCACATTCAAGGACCTGTTTGTGCATGTTGGTACCAACCAATAGTCCAACAGTTCACTGCTCAAAAGAATGAACTGTATCACAATTATCAAACACACTCTTTTCGAAAGTTCCTTGCTATTTTTGAAAGCGTGTGTTTCAAAATAGTTTATCAAGTATTGCAGAAACAAAAGGGTTTGTTTTTTTTAATTTAATGCAAAAGGCAGAAAGTTTTGGGTTAAGATAAAGGCTACTATCTATGCCAGTACAGATCAACCTCTGGACCAGTATGAAGCCAGTACAAACCCATCCTACAGAATTAACTAGAATATAAATTCAAAATGTTAATGGGGTTAAACTAAAATGCAAAATAAAAACATTATCACAATAAAACTACATACCTCTAGCACACGTTCATGTTTCTCTTGGGGTGCTGCTGACAGGAGACGTGAAACAAGCTCCTGTTGTCTCCAACCAGTGAAGATACGTGCGCCCACAATGCACTTGCGAGTGCGTGCCTTTCTACAGTCAAACCATTTCTTGTATACCTCTGATTTGTAGAAAACTCCGTAATAGTACACCAACACATCTCCCATGCTCTTACTTTCAATAAATTTCTGTACTAATCGAAGGTTCTTTCCGAAAATGTACAGCCCAAGAACCAAACCCTTTACCTCAGTTTCGTTCCAATGTGATGCACCCATACCGGGAACTGGTACAGCACCATCATTTTCTTGAGTGTCAACCCAAGTAAGAGGGACTGGCAGGCCGATTAAGAATTGGTTGTCAGCTGGTACAGTTTCAAGTAGTAGGGGCGAATCCGGAACTTCTACTTGGTATTCATCTCCTACACGAGGACAAATCGGTGTTTCGTCTGGCATCTCGTCGAGTACAGGGGACCCTTCTGGCAGTAGTTGTAGGTTATAAGGTGTTTCTTCTGTATTCTCCTCTTCGGTATCTTCGTCGACTATTGCGCCAAGTGGATCCATCTGCCAAATGGTAATTCAATTAATCTCAGTAACTGTAGCTAATAATTCAAACCATGATACTAATAACACATAGCAACCCAAGTTTAGAAATCATGCATAGCTATAGCAAAGGTAATTGAATCAATATTACTTTATATTTATCCAAATGGGATCATATCAAGTCAGACGTCTGAACATGCCGACCCAGATTACTTTATATTTAACGGGTCACCATGCTTGACCCATTTATAATCGGAACACAGCCTAATTATTTCTCACTGTGTTGCCTCAGGTTTACCGGCCGGGATATGTTCAAACACCATACCAAACAATTTTACTAAACGGGTCGATGAAGTGGACCTGTTATAGATTTGTGACCCAATACCTGCTTATGTTCGAACCAATGGCCGGCGTTGGCAGGTCAGTTTGCCTAGGGTTTCTCAGTTGAATCACACTAAGAGAGAGAGGTGGAGGGCCAGAGAGAGAGGAGAGAGAAACATAGAGAGGTGGTCTTATATTGTACAAAGAAAGAGGTTGGGGTTCGAGGTTTCTTTAACCAAACAAGATTTGTAACCCGTTAAACTATTTTGCCACCGAGTTAGCAACCTAGTGTTGTAATAACAAAGCACTTAACCTAGATGCTTAGCGGTTACATTATAGTATACCAAATGCAAAATCAAAACAACAACCCACTGTCGAGTTCCACAATGGTGTACAACCCACAATAAAAACACCATTAGGAATCGATCAAAGCAACGAAGAGGCGAGAGTTCTTAAACAAACCAACCAACTAGACCCGGTTGGATGTAACTGGAGAGGTCCTGACTGGAATCGTGGAGGGGAGAGATGGGAGGAGGAATTGTCTTCGATTCCATTACCATGTCAAAAACCAAATAGTTTTTCATGACGAGAAAATTTGGAATTAATATTCGTACCATGTGGTGAAAAGCTCGCGCTTTTGGCTTCTTCGGGTTTGTTGTATTTGCTCGTAGTCGTAGGAGAGGAGCTTGTGACGAGAAAACAGAGAAGAGAAGAGAGAGAAAGAGAGAAGGGGAAGGAAAAAGAAAGGAGAGAAAGCAAACCCACCCCTATTTATTAGCTATGTATTATGTATTATGTGCTTGTTTATGTGGATCTTATATAATATTTGAATTGGTTTCCTATTTTCTTCACAAAAAAAAAAAGACTCCGTATTTTTTTACTGCCCATATGTGTCTTTCGGAAATAAATTCTTGGTTTATATGTCAGGAGATATGAATACATCATGGTTTCTACGTATATTAACTTCTATGGACTCAACCCTCTATTTTATGGCCTTGTTTGATTGGATTTGGAGTATTTGTATTATAATACAAGCACATATTTTTGTATGCAATGCTGTACGATTTCCACAAAAATTTTATTCGTTTGAATGGGCAAGTGAGGGAAAAAAATAATAGCATTCATATTATTATATTAAAATTATAAATAGTGATAATATCATAATAGTAACAATAACGAGGATAATTAGAAATAACAATAATAATAATAATAATAATAATAATAATAATAATAATAATAGATAGATAGATAGATAGATAGATAGATAGATAGATAGATAGATAGATAGATAGATAGGATAACAAGAACAATAAAATAATAACAATAGTCACACTATTGCTAATGGTAATCATAAAATATATATATATATAATTTGAACAATCAATATGATGATGATGGTGAAAATGATAATAATATTTGACTACATATCCCGATAGTTAAGTTTTACTGCTAACTCCTAGTCTAAATTTATCTTAGGATGTTCTTTTGGTAACAGTACGATTCATTGTCAGTTTGCTAGATTATGTGCTTAATCTGAATTTTTTTACAACAAAAGGATTTATTCGAATACGATCTTAATTTATTCGTTCCTGTATTCTGATCTTATTTTGCATTACATAACTTACATCATGCGTTTGTTAATTTCGGTTTAGTACGAAATTATGAATTAATGACTTGTAAAACAAATTCACCGTTGTTGAATTTGTATTGTTATTGCATAGTCTAAATTTAAGTTGACGTCTAGAACCGGTCAATTTTTGTCTTTCGTTGTTTCTTCCTTACTATTTTAATATTGTCGCACAATATCTATAATTGTTATTTTGCGTACGGCGCATGCAGGAGCAAGAGTGCAAGACAGACTGTACCAAAATCAGTATTAAACTGCTTTGTTTAGAAAAATTAGGAGTAATAGTCACAATATCCATTAAAACTTAGAATAACCTTTTCTTTAAAATTTCAAAATGATATTTCGTTCATAATTTTCCTGTTATTTTATTTAATATGGTTGTATTTAATTTTTTATTCGTCAAAATTAATCTTTTGTTGAAATCGAAGTTATTAATTTGCCCTCAGCCCTAAGTACAAATAATATAAAATCATTATACCCCCTTCCAAACTAAGAAGAAAGAAAATTCGTTATAATATGAATAAATTAAAAAATTATTAAGAAGGCACTCGAAGTGAAAGGAAACGAGTATAGTGATCATATTTTGGTTCATTAGTAGAGTGTAGAGGTTGAAATGATAAATTTGGTTCACATAGATATTTCGTCATGCATAATGTGATTTAAAATTAAGATTACATTTTAAGTTCTGCTTGAAAAATTAATTAGTTTGGACTTTGGATAAAAAAGTAAAAGAATTTTTGGAAGCTTTAACGGGTAAGAACGATTATTTCCTAGGTTAGAACCTCCAGTACTTAGAAATTAATTATGTGCTTTTTCCAATAATTTTGTTTAGAAATTTTGAAATTTCCACTGACATGCATACGTGTATACCAGTATATAAAATTCAGATCCCCAGTTACTTTGCATCGTTGCAAAATAAAGCTGTTGAAATTGGAACATTATACGTATTTCAGTCCATCAAAATAGAAAGTCAAAACTCACCATATATGTATAATAAAGTATTTTAGAATTCATTAAATTTCAATAGAACATAAATCAACAGAGCTGAAAATTAAATTCTGATGATGGGATTAAGCCATTTAAGAATAAATGTAACATCATAATAATTACGAAAAAGGAAGGATAAATTTTCCTTATTATTTTATTACTATTCATCTAGGGTTTTAGAGGGAATTAAGAAGAAAGAGACGCATTTGTAAAGAGTAATCTTGCTGCGCCGGCGTCGGCGTCGGCGCTCCACTGTGTCCAACGCTTGAGACATTATCCCCTATTTCTATATTTATGACGCAATAATACCAATATTTTACTTAGCGGAAGCGATTTTTGTCGAAATTTTATGACACACAAAAATCCATCTCGATTAGAAAGTTAACGAGAATTTGTTGAAAATTTTTCACTCGCTCTAATAAATTTTACCAGCTTATAGAGAGTTAAAAATCCCATTAATTTTCGACTCAATTATTTATCATAAATAATTTGGTAACCTATAAATTTTCTTAAAAGGAAATATAGAAAATTATTCTTACCCGGATGAAGATAAATGCAACATGATGATGCTTTGCTTCCTTCCGTTTTGGCTTCGGTGATTAAATATGGTGGACGAAAATTGTTGTGGCTTTGGTAGAGACGAGCGCAAGCCAGCCGAATGGAGGACGAAAAAAATTATTGTGATTTTGGTAGAGACGAGCACAACTCCGAAAGAGAGAGATTTGATATTGGGGAAAGTAAAAGAAATGATAAATTCAGAAAAAATATGACACGATTTATTAGAGATGGAAGCGTAAAAGAGAAGATAAAATTTAGGCGGCATAAACGATATATTTATCTCAAGTTATTTTCTGTGAATATACTTCAATAACCAATGTTACAAACCTAATCAATTTTGCACTATGTTATGCATATTAAATTAGCACTTTTTCATGAACAGCTTGTTATCTGTCAATAATTGAAGTATATTCATTTTTATTTAGCGGAGGGTTCAAATGTCACAATTTTTTCGTGTCACTAAAATATTAAAACGACAATTTTTAGAACAAGAATTTGTAAATTTTGTTCAATTTCAAGCAAGATGTGTTCCTATAAATTTTGTAAATTTTTTTAAGTAATTTGATATTAGAACAAGAAGTAATAATAATAATAATAATAATAATAATTGTTTAGATCAAATGAAAGCAGATTGAGAGAAGGAAAATCCGAACGATATTGGAGAGTGAAGAGGTCATAAATTCATTAAAAAAAAAAAAGAAAAAAAAAAGATAACATGTTAAATTAGAGAGGCAATGTAAATATAAAAGTTTATATGCCATATATATGATCATTTCGAGTGATATACTCTAGATATGATTCTGCAACCAACATACAATTACCAGCCCAATAATTTAACATCATGTGATACATATCAAATATACTGATTTTTCAAATGCTAAAGTCACACAAACTCCATAAATGAAAATTCTATCAAAACTAGCATAGTCTTGGACAATAGATAATAGTAGCAATATATTGAGTTTTCCTTTCCTTTAGCTGTTTATTTTTTTCCCTGTTTCAGAGACCTTTTTGTATAACCATTCCTTCAAATGATCAATCATTATCACGTAGATAATATGGATTTTTCAATCGCCATATACAATCAAATGAACCCGACTTGAGGCACCATTCGGACCAGGGTTCTGTGTCTGGATAATACAAATTAAACAATCGTATGCATTCAATTAATTTAAGATCTCTTGTGGATTAAAATAGATGCATCCCACTAATGTAATAGTTGTTCCTTAAATCCCAGTAGAACATGAAAATTGTAAACCAGTGTATCATTGTTTTGGATTTAATACAACCTTGAGTGTATCTAATCTGATGACGGGTTAATATTCCAAAGTAAGGATATGGCTCCTGTTTTGTTTAGAACCGTTAAATAATTATAAGAAATAAATAAATAGATAACGGAAGTCTCGGTTGGTCCCACTCCGTCATTTGTTCTGTGTGCTCGTCATTGGCATGGTATGCATGGACTTGAAAACCACGAGTCTTTCTCTGGGTGAGTGGTTTAGCAATTAAAACCACGGTTTCAAGCTTGAAAGCGACATAGAAAGCCGCAAAGGATTGCCAAAAAGGAAAAATGAAAATTGAAAAGCAAACTGGGCTCGGCGTTGGTATTAGAAAAAGCCCATAATTGTAGAACCCAGCATCTGATGTTGTGGACCCTATCTCATGTTGCACGTCCTTCGATTTTGATCGAGCGGTTTATTATTTGGTGGACCTATCTGGTTACATGCACGGGCTTCTATATCATCCGATTCAGATCAGACGGCATGTAGCTGCGCTACACATGATGTAACGCAACACATGATTTGAATTCGGCGTCTAATATGAAGAATGAAATGACGTAGTTTTTTAAAACGTCCAGTGGTAGTTTTTTATCAGAGCAGTCCGATTTAATCTCGACGGTTCATTTTTTTCGGGCCAATATTTTTTTCGGGAGTGGTAGAATTCACGGGGCTCCCTTTTAACCGTTGAGATTAAATCAGACGGTCCAGATCTAAAAACGTCCATCCAGAGAATCTCGTTCCGTAGAATAGCGCCTTGTGTTTGCCAAAGAGTTCTATAATCATGTGTGATGTTATCACGTGGTACAGATTTTATTTATATTATAACTTGTATTGTATACTATTGATATGGACTATCATTTACCCGTTTTTTTTTTTTTTTGAAACAGTAAAAGCCCGTAGGCATTTGCATTAACTAAATAAGTCTTTGACATACATAATAAGCTTCACAAACAACCAGCCTAAGGAAGCACAACACAATATCATACACACACAAAATAAAAGGCATTCCCTATATAAACATTCAAAAGAGGGAATCCAATAATCATAGAAAAGATAACTAAGCAGGATCATGATCAAGCCTCCAACTGAATGCCTCATGTGGCCAGAACTTGTTTCTTCCTAAGTCAACCTCCATCTTGGTTGTTCTTCTTGCTTCATTTGCCATTTGATGAGCTTGAAAGATATGCTCCCTTCTCGCATAACGCATCTGAAAGCACTGCAATGTTGTGATTATCTTGAAGCATTCCTGAATGAAAGGTATAGCATGCCAAGAAGGGATATCCTGCATATTAAAATTATTAATAATATCTACCAAAATTTTACAGTCCGAAAACAAATGAAGATTAAGATGTACAAGGGAGTAAGAAACAATATGTTTTAAAGTATTGAGGAGGGCTATCACTTCAGCTGTGAAAGCATCATTTGCAAACCCACTACACATTTGAGAAGAATGATAAAACCCTCCTGGCTTGAACACAATTGCTGCTGTTCCCATCCGACGATTGTTGTCCCAGGATCCATCTACAATGATGAGCATTGCATCTACGGGGAGGGAATATGTTGTAATAAAATCTCTCTTAGAATTCCTCTGTATCATCCACTGCCCCTTTAGGTAATCAGCAGCTTTTGCTTTTTTCAAAATTTTGTCAATCTCAATTAATGTCCCCTTAAAAATTAAATCACACCTTGCCTTCCAAATTTGCCACATAATATTAAAAAAGCACGTTAAGTGATCAGGCAGATAATATTGGATGGCATTTGAGATAGTTTCTTCAACACTGGTTGGTAAATTATCAACTATGAGACCCAAAGGGGAAGCAAACCAAACTGCTTTTGATGAGGGGCAAAAGAAGAGCAAATGCATATTGTCCTCAATTTGCATACCACATCTAGGACAGATAGGGGTAATATGTGGAAAAATATTATTCATTTTATATGCTGTGGGAAGACCATTATGTAACAATCTCCACAGGAAAGTTATGATCCTTGGTTGAACCCCTCTTATTTTCCATATCTGTTTCCACAAACTCTCATTCTGAACTGTTTGATTTTGGTCAGGTTGCACCATTTTATAATAGGAGGTGGATGTTTTATAATGTCCCGATTTTTGTGGCAACCAAAGTAATTGATCTGAATCATTTTTAAATATTTTAACCTTGTACAAAATAGATCTCGATATGTCAATACCGAAAGTCTGGTGTAGTTTATTTATATTCCAGGAGGTACCATCTTCATTAATATATTTATCTAGTGTGATTGAGGAGTATCTATTTTGTACAATTGATACCTGTTGCCACTCTTGAAACCAAGGAGACCCAATTGCCTGAATATGTTTCCCATTCCCCACTCTCCACATTACATCATCCTTCAACAAATCTCTCACACTCATGATGGCTTTCCAAAAATTACTAACCCCTCTTTCATTTGTTGCCCTCCAAAATCCAATTCTAGAAAAGTATTTGGCCTTAACAACCTTTACCCATAATTTATCCTTATCAGATGCCAGTTCCCAGGCCATTCTCAACAGAAGTGCTTTGTTGAATATTTCCATATCTCTTAATCCTAGGCCCCCTTGCTCCATTGGTTTACATATTTTTTCCCAAGAAACGAAAGAAAGGTATCTATCTTTATCATGTTTGCCCCATAAGAATTTCCTCATTATCTTTTGTACTTCTAAAACAGTCTTTTTATATAAAAGAGTGGTAGTCATATAGTAAATAGGAAGAGCATAGAAGACAGATTTTAGAAGTACAATTCTACCAGCCAAAGATAAAATATTTAATTTCCATCCTGCAAGCCTTTTCCAAATTTTATCTAGAATGTCTCTATGAGCCAAATACTGAGGTGATTTTGTTTGTGATAAATAGATTCCTAAATATTTTTCCTCACTCTCAGCTTGTGACACCTGTAATTGGTCCAGAACATTTTGTTTTACGTATTCATCACAGTTTTTTGTGAACCATATTTTTGATTTGGCTGGATTAATTTGCAATCCTGACATTAAACCAAATTGGGCCAGTGTATCCTTGATACTTTGAACCTCTTGTTGTTCAACTGGGGCTAGAATAATTAGATCATCTGCAAATAGAATATTAGAAATAGGGGGTGCAGTGGGTGCTAATTTGATGCCCTTATTTACGCCCAATTGTTGTAGTTTGTTAAACATCCTTGTCAACATTTCCATGGCCACGATAAAAATGAAGGGTGACAAAGGGCAACCCTGCCGAACTCCCCTTTGTGGTACAAAGAAACCATCATTTTTACCATTGATCATTAATGAAATTTGACCTCGTCTATAACAGTTCATAATCAGATTAATCAATGTACTTGGAAAACCAATTACTGTCAAAGCTTGTTGTATAAAGCCCCATCTGATTTTATCAAACGCTTTTGTAATATCAGCCTTTAGCATAAAAGCTTTGGATTTAAAGGAGGTTATATTGAAAGAATGTAAGATTTCCCTCACTAAAATAATATTGTCCATAGTCCCCCTCCCTTTAATAAAGGCTGACTGATTTTGACTTATTATTGTTGAAATAAATGGCTTTATTCTTTCAGAAATGATTTTCATGAGCAATCTATAAATTGTATTACCTAAGGTTATTGGTCTATAATCTTTTGGATTCTCCGGGTTATCTACCTTAGGTATAAGAATTATATTCGATTTTAGAAGGTCATCTGGTACATTCCCTGTACAAAAAGCTTTTCTAAAAAGTTTAGTCACTTCACTCTTTAGTAAGGCCCAATTAGCTTGCAAGAATCTAGTATTAATTCCATCCGGGCCAGGTGCTTTATCTGGGCCCATTTGGAAAAGCACTTCTGTTATTTCATTTTCATCCGGGGGTTTTTGAAGTTTAATAGTAGCCCACTCAGGAATAACCGGGCCATGATCCAAATGCCACTCATGGAACCATTGTTGAAATTGATTTAGGTCTTGAATGTTATCATCTTTAAAAAGATTTTTAAAATAAGTTACAAAGACCTTTCTAACTTCTTTTTGCTCAGAAACAATCTGGCCATTTTCATTTTGCACATAACAAATTTGATTATGCTTTTTCCTTTGAGATGCCACAGTGTGGAAAAAAGTAGTATTTTTATCACCCTGTAATTGCCAATTTAGTCTAGATCTTTGTTTCCAATAATCTTCTAATTGATCCTCGGCCAAATAATAATTTTGCAACAAATCAATTTCTGTCTGTGCATCTTGCAAATTGGGGGGCAAAGATTGAAAATGTAATATCTGTTGTTCTAACTGTTTGATTTTTTTCTGGGGGGTAGTGACATTTTGAGCCCAGGATTTTAATTTATATCTATAATTCTTCCATCTTTGATCCCAAACTTGCCCTTCAGTTTCTTGCCAGCTTTTTAAACAAAATTCATTAAATCCTTCCTCTTTAAACCACCAATTTTCAATCTTGAATTGCTTTTTAGGAGAATGATGTATGTTAGTATTCAACATGATGGGTGCATGATCACTGTATATTCTAGGCAAATTATTCACATAAGCTTGATTAAAATAGTGATGCCAATTTATTGAGACTACAGCCCGATCCAGTCTCTGAAAAATTACTTTTGAAGTATTTTGACTATCATTTACCCGTGTCGTGTCGTGAGTTGAGTAGAGCGAAAAGCCAACATAGCACAAAGACACGATTAAGAATTCTTTTTTGTTTTATCAAACTTGTGATTGTGTCGCATATCAAATCTCTGGCATAACACGGTTATAACATTACACAATAAATCAATAACACATTCATATCATTCCAATCCGTACACGATAAGAAAAGAACAATAGCCATGTTGAGAGTAAGAACCGAAATCCACAAAATTTACTTTGCTATTTTTTATATAAAATTATATTATGCAATCTCGATCGTAGAGATTTAAAAATTTTAGGTTGTATTTGTTGTCGAACAATTTAAAAAATCATCAAAGATATTTTTTTTTCCAGTTTTGTAAAATTATAGAGAATATCTATTATGCTTTATGCATCATGATGTGCAAAAAGCTTCCGTGAAGCATGACCGTTTTTATATCACACATATAAAAATTACAAAATTGTTATATATTTCCACTGTTCGGAAATAATTTAAATTATAAACTATTCATAATAAATTTTTATGGGATAAACGAATGATTTTAAATTATATAAATTTGATACCCAATTGAACTATAAAGCTATCATAATAAAGTTTTTGCAGACCTAGTTTTCGAAAAAAGAAGTTTTTGCAGACTTAGATTAGAAAATGTCATTTAAATTGTCACAAAAAAAATATTATTGAGGCTGACTTAAGTACCGATTGCTGACCCGCTTATAAACTAATTATAATCCGGCTTGTTGTAACATAACTCAACTACTTTTTCATAACAATCAGATTAGTTCGGATGACTACTTGACTAGCGAGTAGCGACTAGCGAATAGCCGCAATTTCAAATGGGCTTAGCCGAAAAATCCGAATCAAATCCGAACGACTTGGGAGTTGGGACCCAAAACGAGTCGAATATGACCTGAACGAACGGGCACTGGAGTCACTGGAGCGAACCGAATCCGAAACGTCGAACCCAAAGCTACATTAGAAGAGATCTCATCTCAACCGTTAAATTTAAATCACACGGTTCTCACAACTCGTAGGTATCAGAGTCCCTATTCCGACCATCGGTGGAGATTATTAGCAGTAGTTACGGATCTACTCTGATCTTAAACCCTTCTTTCTCTTTCCCTCTCTCCTCACTTGCGATTTGCGAAACCCTGAAAGTTGCGAGCTTTTGTAAAAGCACTTACAAATTCATTTCCAATTTTGCACACGGCCATGAGCGGAGGCGGCGCCACCAGCTGGAGGAGCCTCTTACTTCGGATCGGCGACAAGTGCGCCGAGTACGGCGGCGGCTCCGACTATAGGGACCACATCGTTAGTCACTTGACCTAGCAAAGTAGCACTCTTTTTATTTTTTTAAATATTTGTGGCATTTCGTGATTTTTTTTATGGTGTTTTGAATTACAGGACACATGCTTTAGCGCGCTTGGGAGAGATTTTGAGACCTCGAAAGATGCAATTTTTGAGGTAACGCTTTTGTTTTGTTTCGATAATTTGTAAGGGCTGGTAGCCTGGTACCATTTCTTAATTTCTTTATTTTGTTTTTAAGAAATGTTCACCGTTTTTGTTGTACCAATGGTTGATCCCTATTTCAACCTCGTATAAGGTTTCTACCTCGGAAAATTGAGCGTGATGTGACTAGTAATTTCTCTGTATTTCAATTGTAGTGGTATTTCATAGTAGTTGATGTAGCAACCTCAGTTAATTATAGGTTATGGGTCATATTCTTTCCTTTTGCTTTCTATTGGGAATATTGTACATGTTACAGAAAGAAATGAAAAGCTGTTCCTTTCTTACATTAATTTTCAATTGTACTTAAATTAATCAATTTTCCGGGATCCATGTAGCTTCTACTCCAATGCGCTGAGCAGTTGCCGCACAAAGCTCCATTTTATGCTGTTTTGGTAAGGAAACTATTTATGTCTTAACTGAGACACCTATTTATTGGAAATTTTGAAATATGAAGCAGACAGCACTTCAGAAATTGTAACCGCTCTTACAAAACAGACATGAAAAGAAGGTACTTCTACATAGAAGAGTAATTATTGTGTCAGTTTCAATTTTGAAAATGCACCGTGCCTTGAATTTGTATAACATAAGTCAATTTTGAAAACTTAGTTTTCACTTGAAATCATGTTTCATTTTATAGCTTGTTTGTTAAAAAAGAATATAATCTTTTTCAGGTCGGTCTGATAAATTTGGAAAATGAAGATTTTGCAAAGCGAGTGGTAGATGCTACACATTCTGTGCTACAGGTGCTTTGATTTACGGAGGCTTTTTTGCATATTATGTGGCATTCAGGTGCTTTTATAAAATGAGACCTGTTTGACAGCATATTCAGATTAAAAATTTAATTTCATCTGTTTTCTGCAGGATGCCTTGCAAGAAGGAAATTGTGACAGGATAAGGATATCACTGCGGTTCCTCACTGCTTTGGTGAGTAGTTTAATTTTTGAACATGTAATAGAAACATTACACAATGAGTCATGCAATTTCCTAATTAAACTTTGAAAAGTTGATTTTCTAATTTTGGACATTTTAGGAGTTGTTAAATATTTCTTTCCTTATCAGAATTCCTGAATGCTGATTAGGAACTTGATAAATCTGTCCTAAATATATCTCATTTGACCATTATTGTTCAAATTAAAAACACAATTTTCGTCGTGTCCCTTTGAAACACCATGATAATATGTATGTGGCCACATACAGAGTTACGGATTTTATTCTTGCTTTGCGCAGAATGTGGATAATATTACAGATGCATCTGCATCTATAAGCTAGCCTTTAACCTGTTTTGACTCTACTTGATGAACAACCCCATATTTCTTATGGTTAATCTGTCTATACGATAAAGATAAGGGAGTCAATTCCAGTTCTAAGAAGGAACTTATGATTTTTTTTTTTTTTGGCCGGGGGGGGGGGGGGGGGGGGGACAGCTGTATTTTACGTTGTTTTTTGGAGATGCATATGAACCTATTTCCATTGGTTACTGGCGCTTGTTTTCTTCATCTTCTTCTAATCGAATTGCTATATCATATAGATGCACTTGAGTGTCTTCATATTGTGATCACTAAGAATATCCGTTGGTAAAAAATTTTGGACCAGTTTCGGAGAAAGGATTTACTTCACATCTGAAGAAATATTTAAAAAATATAGAAATTTGGTTTCATAAAATATTCCAATATGGAGATCATGTTGATTAGGCATTTAAATTTTAAAAAATTGAGATTGGGAGCTGAAGCGCTGGCTCCACTCCTAATGTTCATGTCTAAACAAGTCTTTTACAAATGGAAACTCTGATAATTCAGTTATATTAGGGGATTCAAGTCTTTCAGTCACTTTATAGCCTCATGGAAATTGAGTTTTTGTCATTTTCTTGAGAAATACTCAAATTCCCAGTCTTGATGAATTATAATTCACTTCAATGCTGATATTTGACTACACAGAGTTTATGTTTGAATGTGCAGAGTTACATCCCTTCTTTATCAGCCCATTGAGTTTGTTTTCTTATTTCTTTCCTTTTCCTTTTTTATTCACTAGATGTCTAGTAAAGTTATTGCTCCGAGCTCAATTATTGAGGCATTTGAGACGCTATTGTCATCTGCTGCTACAACAATTGATGAAGAGACAGGAAATCCTTCATGTCAGCCTTGTGCTGATTTTTATGTTTATTGCATTTTGGCTAGCCTTCCATGGGGTGGCGCTGAGCTTGCTGAGGTAATGTAAAAATTTGTGTAATTTTGGTTAAAAAAAATGTAATTTCATTTTCATGTTATGAAAAAATTCTTATGATTGTCCAACAAAGAGGCTGCAATTTTTATTTTTTGACTGATAATCGTAGTTCTGAATTTGGTGATAATTTATTTTTACTTGACCATAACTTAATGCTTAATTTTCTGTTCAGGTGTAAGCTATTCTAGTGCAAAGTCAAGAAAAAAAAAAATCTGAACTGCCCACCAAGCTTTAAATCACACTTTGTCATTCTCTTGGGGCCTACTGCATAAAATATACAAATCTGCATTACAAGCCTGCATCTTTATTTTAATCATAGAACTGTTGGAAAAATGAAACAACAGGTCATTAAGAGGATCTTTCTTTATCAACAACATTATTATGTGATTTTTTTAACCACAGGTGGATAATTGATAAATGCTAAACCCATGAAGATGTGCTGGGTAGTTTTAACAGCCATTTTACCCACATGCTAAACAGCTAAATTCTAATTTTTAACCTCACCACATAGGACCGGTAAATGCTGTTTCAAACCTTGTGCCTCACCAATATTGAACTTAGATGGTACAAACCTTGTACCTCACCAATATTAAACTTAGATGGTACACGCCTGTTACCGGTACCGACTGAAATGTTGCTGAAATTGGGCACCATTATCGTTGGCTTAAACACTGGTAAGCAGACTTGCAAAATTGAGGGTATATTCTATTTTTTTGTCAAGTTCAACTAAGATGTGAACCTCCTTTTATGGATAACAGCAAGTGCCGGATGAGTTTGAAAGAGTAATGGTTGGGTTACAGTCATATCTAAGCATCAGATCCCACTGTAACGACATTTCTTTTTCTGTGTTTGAGACTGATGAGGGAACATCTCCTACAGAAAAGGTTGCTTTTCATTTTTAATTTTTTATTTAATTTATTTTCATTAGGCCTAATACAAAGGATTTTCTTCCTGGTCTAACGTTTGGTTTTTATTTTCTGCTTCTAAATGTTGTGGATATTTCTTTGTATATTTAATTTGTATTTATAAAGGATCACCTGGCTGCTAAAGAGGCTTCAAATCTTTATGTTAAGCCAGAAAACCAAATGTTGAAAAAATTAAGAATCCAGAAAAAATACTGATACTACGGTGCTTTAGAACTCTTCTGTATCAGTTCTGCAAATTTCTTGCTTTTTTTTTCCCTTTTGTTTAATTTTAAATCACGCATGTCCACTTCTAAAAGAACTTGATTGTCTCTTAGGATTTTGTCGAAGACTTGTGGGAACGTATACAGCTTCATTCTCATAATGGATGGAAAGCTGTTAGTGGTATGTATTTCAACCTCAGTTTTCATGAGTGATGATTTTTCTTTTTTCACCAGCCTCTTGGTAAATATATTACAAATAATATTGCATAGATTCTTGCATTCACAAGCAAATAAAACGATTCTGATTTTGTGAAAACCAAGATGTGCAGTACGTGCTTGCAAATGTATGAATGATGGGAGTTTGTCTGAGTTGTAGACTACCCTTTTCCATAATTCCTGCTCTTTATTTTCTTATGTATATGTACATCATGCTTAAGTATATTCTATGTAATGTGAACTACAATATTTTTTGACTGAATTAGCATCTTGACGGCTTGACCTAGTATATCTTTTCTGAACTATAATGTATATATTATTGAACTTGTTTCTGATCAGATTTTACATTTATTGATGAGGTAGTGGTAGGGTTCTCCAATCGTGCGTGTCGTGTCGTGTCATGTCAAACACGATCGTGTTAGAGTCTCGTGTCGTGTCGTGTTGACACGAACTACTTTTTTAATCGTGTCGTGTTAAATGGTGAGGATAGGCAACACGACACGCATTCTGACACGACACGACTAACACGATCGTGTCGTGTCGTGTTGACACGTCGTGTTAGTCGTGTCACATCGTGTCATATTATTTATTATTTTTTTAAATTAAAAAATATTAAAAAATTAAAGTAAAGGAAAAAAATTACTAAATAATAATTAAATTAGAACAATATGAGTCAAATGATGGTAAATAATATGATATAGTATTATAAATTGAATTTAAATTATTAATTTTGTTTAACTAATTAACATTAATAATTAAATTTGTGTTAATGTGTCGTGTTAATTCGTGTTCGTGTCGTGTTCGTGTCGTGTTGCGTGTCAAATCGTGTCGTGTTGGTTCGTGTTAAACTTTCTAATATCCCAACACGACACGATAACACGATCGTGTCGTGTCAATTTTGTATTCGTGTCGTGTCGTGTCGTGTCAACACGTACACCGTGTCGTGCCAACACGATCGTGTCGTGTCATTTTGAAGAACACTAGGTAGTGGTTTCTGTGCTGCATCTTATACTGAAGTTATGGGGCTTTTATTTGGATTTGTTTTGATTAAATGTGTTGCTTCTTGTTTAGTGCCACGACCTCATCTCCCATTTGAAGCACAACTAGTGGCTGGACAATCACACACTTTCTCTCCAATCAGTTGTCCTGTACAACCGATTTCATCTCCATCTAACTTCAAGAAATCAAGAGGGCAGGAGAGGCATGAGGCTGGGTTGAAGTTCCCTCAGAGGCTGCGCCGCCTCAGCATCTTTCCTTCCAATAAAAATGAGGTGAACTGTTTTTATTTTATATTTATTTTCATCTGTGCATGTTTTGCAAAAGAAATTTTGAGATCTTATGTTTGGCTATATGATTGAATATATGAGGTACATTTTTCTTTGGCTTGGAAAGAATAAACAGAGAAAATTTGATTTGAAAAATTTAGGAGCGTTCTAGTCCAAAAAAAAAAACAAAACTACGAAAAACTGGATTACGCGGCTACTAGGAGATAATTCTTCAATGTTCTGATGCCTTGATTTCTTGTTTATTCTAGTTTGGGGGGGGGGGGGGGGGGGGGATTAGATCCAGTCACTACCATATTTCATTTCCTATTCTATGTTCTGTTGGACTAAGATATATGCATTTAAAATTTTGGGGTTTCTAATGAGATCAATGTAGCCAACAAACAGGCATAAGTACATTTTATATTTTGTTTTCTGAATGGCATCAATATTATCAACATGAGTAGTTCCAATGTGTGTGGCTTTTTCAAAGAGAACAAATAGGAATCCTGCATACTTGCAGGTTCGTCTCAATATCTGCATACTTTCAATATTCAGATCTTATCCTTACCCAAGTCCAGAAAGCTGTAACAAATTGTACTCTGCATAAACTGTTAGATCTCATTTATCTGTCCTTTATTCATTTTTTTTTTTTGGGGTTCTTTGGTAGGCAATGAAGCCTATAGACCGCTTTGTAGTTGAGGAGTATCTATTGGATGTGCTTCTTTTCTTCAATGGCTGGTATGTAAAACGACAAATCTCCTGTTTGTTATTGATTTACTTAAAAGTACTGTTATTTCTAGAACATTGCAAACTCCCTGATATTTGTTTAGTTTTGAATAAACATGAATATACGTGTTGTTAGTATAATTACCTGTTGGTTCAGTCAGTGCTACATACCAATGTGATTAAAAAATTCCTCACTTTTAGTTATTCTTTAAATGTTTCAATTTTTTTGTTAACTAAAAGAAGAATTAAATCTAACTTGTTCTTGGAAAGATAGTCGCAAAGAATGCGCCTTCTACCTAGCTGGGCTACCAGTACCATTTCGGTACGAGTACATCTTGGCCGAGACAATATTTTCTCAGGTGAGTGATACCTATCTTTTATTTTTATTACCATTTGGCTTTTTATTCAACTGTTATAAGGGCAATTTTGTTTGTGTTTAATAGAATGGTGTTTTATGCTCAACAAAAATAAGTAGTCCTAATGTACTCATTCTTATGCACATTATGCATAAATTCTGACTATGTCTTTTGTGCAGCTTCTATTGTTACCTCAACCACCATTTAAGCCTATATACTATACGCTGGTCATTCTTGACCTTTGCAAGGTACTTTTTTAACCGTTAAACATTTTTGTCATAAACATGTAATCTGAATTGATCTTCTGTGGCTCAAACTCAAAGCTTATCCTTTTTTTTTATAGATTTTAGAAATTTTCTGTGCATAAGACTAGACTAGAGAAATATAGGATACACTGATACACATTTTCACCTTGGTAGTCGTCTTTGGTCCTTTTTATTTCAGCTAATTCATCAATTTTATTTATTCAGAAACTATCTGTTTTTGGCCAGTTCCCAAAATCAGAAGCCTAAAGGGAAAATAATTTTATGCTTATTGTTTGTATATGTTCCTTCGTGAAAATATCTGCTCTGATGTGTTTGTTAGTGTACTGAAAAACAAGTACGTTTCAAGAAATAAAGGGCGGTTATCAAAGTGTCGTTATTTGGGATATTAAAAAGCATTTTGATTTTGTTTGTTTATTTTTTATTCATCTCAGGCATTACCTGGTGCTTTCCCAGCTGTTGTAGTAGGAGCTGTGCGTGCTCTGTTTGACAAAATTTCAAATATGGATATGGAATGCCGTAGCCGTCTTATCCTTTGGTTTTCTCACCATCTGTAAGTTCTTTTAATTATTAGAAGAAATTTGTACAATTATTAATATGTGAAGCTGTTTGAAGTTTGAAACTACATAAAGACAATCAAAACTTTTTACCTGTGTAGGTCGAACTGTCAGTACATCTGGCCATGGCAAGACTGGGCTTATGTTAGAGACCTTCCCAGGTGGGCACCTCAACGGGTCTTTGTTCAAGAGGTGTTAGAACGGGAGATTCGTTTGTCATACTGGGATAAAATCAAACAGGTTTAAAATTCTCTTTCATTTTTGTTAGCCAATTTTATATTAAAACAAGCTGTTAAAATTTCTCATGTTTCTCACTAGAAAACTATTGTATTATTATTTCTTCAAGTGCTGGACTTAAATGGTAGGTGTTGCTTGTAGCTTCAAACGATAATGGGAGACGAGCAATCTGTTACCTAGTCTGAACCCTTGATTAAACCTATCACTAAAGTTTAGATAACTCTTTTGATCCCATGTGAACAGAGCATTGAGGATGCGACGGCACTGGAGGAATTGCTACCTCCTAAAGGTGGACCTGACTTTAAATATGCAACCACTGACACAAACAAAGAACTCACAGATGGACATAGATTATCGAGGGAACTAAGTGGCCATGTGAGGAACCGAAAAACCTCACGAGAGATTTCTTCATGGGTTGAAGAATACATAATCAATGAGCACGGCCCCAAGTTCGCATTAGAAGTGGTCGCACAGACTCTTTTGGATATTGGGTCGAAGAGTTTTACCCATTTGATAACCGTGCTAGAGCGGTATGGTCAGGTGATGATTCTTCTCTGTTATATACTAGTAGTTGGTGAAAATGGATTCTATTAGCAATAAATAGGACTTCGTTTGACATAGCTTACAGATTGGTTTTGTTTGGGGTCAGTATTTTTCTACATTGGTTACAATATATTGAATACGTAACATTATTTGATCTGATGTAGTAAGATCTACTTGCTAGGTATACCTCTCAGTTAACCATGTTTTCAGCCAGTAAAAGTCTATTTGAAGTGTTATTTTTGTAAGGTATTTCATGTTTACTCTGCAAAACCTCAAAATATCACAATACATGTGTATTAGCGAATTTTAATGTTCATTTCCAATTAAAAAAAAATAGAATTTAATGCTTATGCCAAGGAAATAGGGTATTAAACTGTTGAAGGGGGTATACTTGGTATTATGGGTTACTTACAGTTTAAATAAAAGTAATGTAAATTAAAAAATGGTCTAATGTTTCCTACTTGCATCCCTAGGTCATAGCGAAGGTGTGTTCCAATGAGGATTTGGAAGTTGAGCTGATGAACGAAGTAGGGTTGTACTGGAGGAACAGTACACAAATGACTGCTGTGGCCATTGATAGAATGATGGGGTACAGATTTATCTCGAACCGAGCCATCGTTAAGTGGGTGTTTTCTTCAGTAAATATTGATCTGTTCCATGTCTCTGACCGTCCTTGGGAGGTACCATCTTTATTTGTTGTTTTTTTAAAATATTTTTTACTCAACATACCGTTTCTTTGTTTTGAGGATATTAGGATGTGGTGCTGATCCCTCGGATCCCTCTGAGGAAAGAGGATATGTTATGTTTTGGGATGACTTGACTATGGCCTTGACCTTGTAGTCGTGTCAGCTATTATAAATAAGTTGCATTTTGAATACAGCATTGATGATCTACATAATTCATACAGATCCTATTTATGACATGAATTATAATTAACCAAGTTCATTCACCATAGGTTGAAATTTTAAGGGTCAGCTATTATAACTAAGTTGTATCTTGAATACAGCATTGATGATCTACATAATTCATACATGTCCTATATATAAAACTAGCGTGAATTATTAAACAAATGGATTCACCATAGGTTGCAATTTGAATTTTGGCTGAGCCATCAATGCAATTTTTAGTTGGTGCCCTTCACTTGACCTATAATTTACAATATTATGCCATTTTGTCAACAGGTCTTAATTGTTTTCCTATTCATTTTTGTTATGCAGATACTTAGAAATGCAGTGAATAAAACATGCAACCGTTTAGCTGATCTAAGGAAGGAGATAGCAACTGTTGAAAAGGCTGCTCATGCAGCTGAAGAGTCATCTTTAAAATCGGTGAAGGATTATGAGGAGGCCAAGTTAATTAGCGAGGCTACGGATGGGAAGGATCCGGGTCAGCCTCCTGCACGGGTGAAACGGCTTGAATTATATGCTGAGAGGGCTAGAAAGGATGTGGCAACAGCACACGAGTCTGTGGAGGCAAAGAAGAAGTCTCTTTCTGGAGCTATGGATGAAAGCAAGGTACTTATTTTACTTTACTTTTACCTTTTGTCTGGTTCTAGAATGCTTGGAAATGATATTTTTGTTTCAACAAATCAAATTTTATTTTTGGAGCACACATCAGCTGAACAATTAAACATTCTATTTGGCTTCACTTGGACTGGGAAAGTTTCATGATTGGATGTTATTAATTAATTGGACTTTAATATGACCTAATTCCAGGAATTTCTCATGTTTCTGCTTGAGAGATTTTGGATGAAAATAATCTCAGTTCAACTCTTTTCAAGTTGAAATCAGGGTAACTCATAGAACAAATTGTCTATTATTTCTATTAGCTTCTATTCGGTTCACTATGTGTATGCACCAGTTGTGGAACTGATTTGGTTGGAAAATGTGTTGGTTTTAATAAGAGAATTTTTTCCTTATCTCCTAATTGCACATTCCTACACAACTTGTTTTTGGCATGTTTCAGGCTTTGTTCACACTGCTATTTAAGAGCTTTGTGAATGTGTTGAACACAAAGCTGCCAGCTGTCTCTCCTGATGGAGAGCTGCCAAACCTGCGCAGTGGTAATGCAACTGAGAAGCGTGTGGAGGTGGACCTTGAGGCGCCAGCTTCTATGGATGTTGACCAGGACAATGAAAATGGAGGGGCCAATGATAGGCAAATTTTTAACTTTCAGATCTCTAGTTTTTGTTGGTGGGAATTTGCAACAAGTGTGACCTTGTGACTTTTTAATACAAGTCCTTCGTTAATCACAAAAATATATCTGCAAATCTTATTAGTTTTGGGGGTAGGGAGGGGAGTGTTGCAAATTTGTCTTGCATCTAACTATTCACTTTTTTCCCCCCTAATTGTAAACATAATGCTTGAACAGTGAAGCAAACGGAGAGGGTAGAAAACAAGGCTATAACATAGGCGAGCTGGAGCAGTGGTGCCTTGTCACACTAGGATATCTAAAGGCCTTCTCACGCCAATATGCAACCGAGGTAACAACTTGTTATTTGCATTTATACTTCTCCTTTGCTTATTACTGGACAAGAGGTTGATGCTGCAGAAGAGTTGCTTGATGGTACTGACCTATAATTACTACAACATTGTAACTCCAGTTTCTGTTTTTTGTTTCTTGTACGGATTCTGGATGGATTTTGGTTCTGAATTCATTTTAATTCGTATGCACATTCCTTTCAAATTTTTTTATATATATATATAGAGAGTTTTGCTATGGTGAGTCGCGACTCACAAAATCTTCCGTGAGTCGCGATCAAAATTTTTGGATCTGATTCAAAATGACCGATCCAAACCATCCAATATGATCTCCATATTGAAATCTCCTTACAGACCAAATTTTATATTTTTTCGAAATTTTTTAAGTATTTTTTTCGGATTTTTAAAAATTGCTGTTTTTGAACGGTACATAATTAATTAGATTAGCGATTTTCTAAAATTAAAAAAAAAATACTTCAAAATTTCGAAAAAAAAATATAAAATTTAGTGTGCAATGAGATTTCAATATAGACATCATATTGGACAGTTTGGATCGATTACCTTGAGACAGATTCAAGAGTTTTGACTGCGACTCACGGAAGACTCTGCGAGTCACGACTCACCATAGCAAAACTCTCTACACACACACATGTATCTCAACGTTAATTGGAGTTTGATCTCTTTCAGATATGGCCCCACATTGAAGCACTTGATTCAGAGGTTTTCACTGGAGACGTGCACCCACTCATCAGGAAAGCTGCCTTTTCAGGGTTATCTAGACCTAGTAACGAATGGTGATAATTGTAGGTTGTATGACTAGTTTTGAACTTTGGTTGTAGTAAATTTTTTTTCCCAAATGTGGAGGGAAGCTTGTAGTTGATATAAATTATTTCATCGTAGATACCTTTACCTATTGTAGGTAGAAAGATCTGTGGTATTTGTCTAACATGTCAATTGAATTAGAATGAATTGTAGTTCTGTGTGAAGTTCATGTAGAATTAAAACGTCCCTGCCCTTCAATATCATTGCATCTCTCTTGGTGCCTTGGTGTTTGCGGTGATTGGTGGTGCAACATTCTTATTACATTGATAGAAATAAAAACATAAACTGAACTATTTATATTTTGGCGAAATACAGGTAAGGTATATATGTTATAATTTATAAAGACAAATAATTCGCATTGCACGCCTTCTACATCTAACGATGTAGATAAATAGATGCCAACGTGGACACAAACACATGCTCGGGGGGCATAAGCATGTATGGCCCAGAGCGTGAAGCACGTGGGGTTGACGCATTGTCACATCGACAGTTTGACACCATGCATGCGTTTTTATTTTTAAAATTAAAATATAATAATGCACTACTTCAACTTGTATATAATGAATAAGGTACTCTTTCTCTCTTACCTCCCTCGACTTCCCCTTTCTTCCTTATCCTTATTCAACCAAACACACCCATTAAAATAATTAGGAATTAAACGAAACAAATGTGTTACCTTTCCTCCTTATATAAACATACTGTTAGTTAACGGGCTTATAGATGCAACATTTATCGCATAACGTGGGATAGGTTATAAAATAAGCAAACATAGGTCGTGTGTGTAAATGAAATTCGATTCCTCGAGAATTTATTTTGTTTTGCTGGCTCAAGAAAACATGTATTACCTTATCGAGTAAAGATATAGATAAGAAAAACTAATTGTTAGTTCATGGAATGAGAATACGACAATAGATATTGCATATCGGTTACCATACGAAGTAATTGATAAATGTAAAATCATATATAATAAGTTTTCAATTACTCATTATTCAAGATCGTAACGTTTATAATCAATATTGATTTAGAGTTAAGCTGTCATCCCCGTTTACAACCCTTGATTTCTTTTTTAGTGAACTTAAAATTTACAAGTTAACACGTGCGAACGCATCACTCATGAAACAAAAATGTTTGAATAGTTCGGATTTATCATTGATGCTGACGTGTAGATTTTACGATTATATTTAGTGAACGTCTTGAAGGGTCGGCGAAGCCATCGGGAGGCTGGATCAACGCCAGGTGGGGCTACAGGTAGCTTTTGGAAGGGTCAGTCCTTCAAGAGCTTAAGTATGAAAAATGAGTCTGACCCTTTTCAAAACTGACTTTTTCAGGCCCTTCGGATTTCGAGAGGCTATGCTTGAAGGGCCTAAAGGATTGACGGATTAATAGGTGATTTTCATGTATATATGTTTATCTCGTTTAGGATCCAAATTATATTTGAATATATGTGTTTTTAACTATTTCATCAATTCTAAAATTAGGTACTTCTATGGCCCTACTTATTTCCATGATCTTCGTGAAGCGACGACTCGATTTGATGTATTTTGGAAGATCAGACCCAGAGTTGACAACCCACTAGGATTCTAGTTGGTAGCTGATGATACTAGTGACCAAGCAACTTCTTAGCAGAACGCTAGCCATATCTAAGCAGGTCGATGGGAAGTTAGAAGGCAGTTCCAGAAATAGACAAGCAACTAACTCCATGCATTTCAATCAGTTATAGATACTCCAATTGCACGATCTCCTCATTTGGCAACTGTCTTCAATGCCTATATAAGTAATAGGTTGTATTTTGACCAGGTTTTCGAAATTTGGAGGGTTTAAACAAAGGTTGAGAAGAGAAGTCAGAGCAGTCCAATGGTCCAGCAGAAGTGTCAAGCAGGTCGCTTGAGTTGTCATAGAGAGAAAAAGAGCGAGATTTTGAGAGCAATCCGTTGTAATCTATGTTACTTTCTTATGTTACTCTATTCTAAAGATACCTTGTATTGTTTTGTTATGTATATTGTAGGATAGACTGCTTTTTAAGAGCTATGGTAGTGAACTTTTAGCTTATTTGATATTTGCATGATTTTATTGATTTTATTTGATATCTTGTGTTTTATACCTTGCGCTTGATCTGTTCTAATTGATATTGTTGACTTGTTCTAAGTAGATTTGGTATTTACCCGTTAAGTAGAGGTTTTACTTGATTATTGGTAGATAAATCCGACCAAAACGTAATCAATTCAATAATCTCATTTCTAATTAGAAGGTTAAAACTCGAAAGGTGAAACCAAGAAGAAGATAAATGTGGGGACTTTTTCGTCATTTCTCGAAGAATGTATCGGATTTTCTCAAGAACGGGAACAAGTCTTAGATTCACCCCTCACGAGCTTAAATTCAAGTATTAATGCCTCTTAACGACCAGAAAGCATCGACTAGACTCCATTCTCATGAGGGTTTATTAATTTGTGGATCCTTTCTTTCCAATAGGTGCAAGCCTCTATTGTTAATTACCCCGTGGTTTCCCACGAGAACCTCTGATTAAAAGATTCGAAGAATTAAATGTAATAGGCTAGAAAATCGTTGTTTAAATGATTTTGGTATTTAATAAGTAAATTTTTATTTTGACCTAAACTGGACTCAATTGATGCCACCAAACTTATTTGACGGGGACACAATTGAGAATGTCTAAAATACATCTAAAACCACTTGATTGAAATAACTAAGAATATCTAAAATTAAAACTAAAACTAAAACTAAAGCTGTTTATTTGAAATTTCTATATTTTTACTATGAGGGTGATTTGATTTTACGATCCTTGGCCATTTGGGGGCTCACGAGAATCGGTTCTCGGCCATTTGAGGGCTTGTGAGAACAAAGAGAGTTTGATTCTGTAATTCTCGGCCATTTGAGGGCTTAGAGAACAAACGGGGTTTGGAATTTTCGACCATTTAGGGGCTTAGAGAATCGGTTCTCGGCCATTTAAGGGCTTATGAGAACATGAAAGATTTGATTTTATAATTCTCGGCCATTTGAGGGCTTTGAGAACAAAAAAACTTTGATTTTATAATTCTCGGCCATTTCAGGGCTCGTGAGAATTGATTCTCGGCCATTTGGGAGCTTTAAAAACAAGAGAGGTTTGATTTGATTTGATTTGATTTGATTTGAGTTGATTCGACTTGATTTGATTTATTTTGATTTTATTTGATTTATTTTGATTTGATTTGATTTAACTCAATTTATTTAATTCAATTTGATTTGATTTAATTTGATTTTGAAGATTGTCTTATATTTAATATTATTTATTTGTTATTTATATATATGTATATATTATTATTTTTTTATTTATTATTTATTGTTTATTTATTCTTTATTGCTTAAAATTTATTTACCATTTGTTTATATATTATTTTTTTTGTTTATTTATTTATCATTTTATTATTTATTTGTTTTTATTTATTTACTTATCACCTTAAGATTCATTATTCATGATTTATGACTTAATTAGAAGTTATGATCTTATTTATTATTTGATGATTTATTTATTGGTTTATTATAATTACTTTTTTTTTAGAAATCTTATTAAAATAAAAGGAAATTTAAATATTACCAATTTATTTTTTTTAGATTTGATTATACTTGACAAGAAAGTGATAAAATTACTTAGAAAATTTATTAAAGTATTTGACTATTTTTCTAGAATTTATATAATTTGTTTTTTTATGACAAAAATACTTCAAAAATAAGAAACTATTTATTTTGACAAAATTTCATATGAAAATAATATTGAATCTGGTTTATTTATATTTTTAGAAGTTTTTAGATATTTTATTTGGATTTTTCTGAGGTTCCTACCAATTTTGGTGAATTTTCAAAGTTTTGACAATTTATAAAATTCGATTTTAATGAGAACATACTTTGAAAAAAAAGAAAGAGCGCAAATTGACATAATGTTATACCAAAATATCAGTAAATCTATTTTCTACAGATTTTTAGGATTTTATGGATATTTTATTTGAATTTTTCTGAGTTTTCTACTATTTTTAATGAATTTTTAAAGTTTCTGCCAATTTGGAATTTTGTGATTGGTCCACGTATGCTGATTGGGGGCTGACTGAGCACTAACTCCGTTCTGAATTTTGTGTAACGAGTGACGTGAGCTGCCACACGCAATCTGTCACAGAAAATCCGAAACGACGCGAGTTCAAACTTCCTCTTCTCCGCTAGTTTTGGTCTTTTTGCAGAAAGGCCCCTGGAATTCTCTCTGGCGAAATTACGGCGACTCAGTTCACTGTTTTGGTCGAGGCTTAGTGTAATCGAGTCGTTGGAGAGAGATGAAACTATTGGTAGGCTCCGTACTCGCTATGGTAACCTGTGACGACGTGTGCCACCTGAGAAGGCCCGAGAAGTCCATCAATGGCGTCTGAGCCTTCTAGCCATCTTCCTTTGCCAGGAATAGGTTAGTTATGCTCGTGAGTGCACATTAAAGGCAGTGGTGAAGTTTATTTGTCATGGAAAAGCATGGAAGGTGATGTTCTGGACTGAGGTATCAAGACTCCAATTTGGGACTGGTCTGACCCATGTAGTGGGTCCCACAGAGACGTTCCCCGGTGCCAGCCACCATGTAGCCACCATGTAGATAGCTTCAAGTGCTAAGATTAAAGGAGTTTGTGACTTTAAATTGATTTTAAACCACTCAATTTCGTGTGTGAGGCAAAGGAGCAAAACTGTGCATTTTTAACATTTTTGTTCAATTCCTGATTTTGCATGTAAATCCATTTACAGCAGCTGTAGTTGTTTTAATGCTTAATTTAGGTTACATTAGAACTGTTTTAGGGATTGGAATTAGTGCAGATTATGAAAGAGAGCTTTTGACACCTTTCACAGTTTTTAATTTTTTTTACTTTAAGCAATTTTAATGTTGTTTTAATAATTTCTGCTTTGACTTACTAAACTGCAAGGAACCTACTTACAGTGAGCCTATTGAAGCTGTTAGACCATATGAGGACTGTTCTTTAATGCAATTTCGTAATTTTATTCAATATTCCCATAATATCCAAGCTACTGCCCTCATTGAAAATATAATAAAATATGCACTTTTACTTATCCAAAAATCATACAAACTTGCAAAGAACATCCTTGATGTGACTATAAATTTTCTGCGTAATTATTTTTGCATAAAAGCCCAAGGTTTTCATGATAACAAAATATTCTAATGAACTGTCCCTGCTGCCCTTAAAAATTCATATAAAATCACATAAAATTCATAAAATGGAAAATCTCATTCCCTGCTGTCCAACAACTCTAATACATGCTGTCCATACCTATTTTTGTATTTTAGTGAAAATAAACCCTACTTTTTATTCATTTTTCACTTCTGGCCAGATTTGATGCATATGCATATTTATGTATTTTTTGTTATAATAATGTAATAACGATTGAAAATACACAGAACTCTACATTATGCATTTAAACACTTCATTTTGATCAATTTTACAGAAAAGGGGGCTGGTTGGGGGTAGCCTGACTATTTACGTTTTTTTTTGCTGTTTTGAATTTAACTCAATCTTTTGAACATGGTTAGACCAGAGCCATGCTCTGGATCCACACCAAGTCAATTCAGGAGTTTCATAAGGGTTGAGCTAGACTCCAAACCCCCACACAGTGGCCATGGCAGGTTCAACTTTGAACAAGAGAATACCCCATGAAACAAGGAATTAGGCTCCAAACCTTCATGAGGCATCTTTTTAACCATCTTATGGTCATGACTGATGCCACGCTTCAGACCATGACCCATAAGACCTGTGCTTCCATTACTCAATCGCACCATGGCTTGGTGGCTGAGTCAAACAAGGAAAAGAAAAGGAGAAATGTCACACCCCGGAAGCTAGGCATGACATCGGGATTCCGCCACAAGAGTAATTATTACTCTTGTAAGGCTAACAGACAGACAAAATTTTTTTTCAAAATTAGCTATTCCATTTTCTTGATTTCGGTCCCAGCAGACATAACACACAAGTACAATTTATTGCAAGCACATATAATATGTTATATAAATTTACATAATTTACATGCCCGGCTTATTTCATACCTCTAACCCTAGTGACTCGTCAGTTAATTTATTATACAAATAAGTGTTCTAACTGACGATCCAAACCATCTATCCTAATGTCGGGCTTATATTACATTTTACATAAAATATTTACAGAAAGGCTTAACCATCCTGACGAGAAACAAGCACCAAAACCAGGACACGGCGATAAGACACCCTACAACTCATCAAATTTCCTCTTCCGTGACTGGTTGCGATGGGTCCTACTCGGGAACCACACCATCAGGCGGAGGACCATCACCAAGCAACTCAAAATACACATATGCAGATATTTCCGGTAAGTCATCGAAACTGAGCAGAAAAACCACATTACACTGTAACCCTGGCACGTACACTTCTAACTTCACAAATGAACACTCGGTAGTGGCGACCGCTCGGGGTCTAAAAAGCCTCTGCCTGGCCTGGAACCCCCGTCCCAACGAGGCACATGCAAAACAAACAAACGGAATGAGAATAAATCCTCAGTGCGGGTTTTAGTTCCACTACGCGGATCTTAATACAAATCCGTGCATCAGACTAAAATCCCAATAAATTTATTTAACACAGAAATACAAATTTCATGTACCGTAGGTACCAGTCGGAAAGGTCCTAATACCGGCATCTGCCAGATGACATGCAACAACAGAAAGATGAATCACAAATGTAAGCATTTATCTTCCAGATATAACTTATACACTCAAGTTCTTACGGTCGGACAGATACAGAAAGAACTTTTCCCAAAACCAAAGGTAGCAATCATTTGGTACAGACCAAACAAAGGGAATAAATCCAGAGATAATAGCGCTAATAACCTGGCCGGGTCGGTGGCCAAACCGATAATCACCGGAAAGTGCAAGAGTTTATAATCATAAATATGCTTATCAGATTTTTCAAGTACTGGAGATGGTTCAATCAAAGTCTGATTCTTCTATCACAAAATATGATCAAGTGATAAAGATCTTACAGAAGCCATTCCAGTTATTTATCAAACAGTCTGACTTTTACTCAGTATCAATCGGATTTCAGATTCAGACTGTACATAAATCATCATCAAAACGGTGATATAGTCAACATGCGTTTGTTTGATTATTTCTGGGCTTCTATTTCTAAATGAAATTCAAATGCATCATCAAAGATTTTCCAACATGCCATGCATTAATTTAAAAGTACCGAATTCCAAATTTTAATCAAGAAACCGCGTATCCGCACCTTCACACTCTTCCGGAGCGTGTGAGTGGTCGGCTGTTCCTGTTCAATAATAGATCAAGATCCGTTAATATTTATTTAACGGGGTTCTATAATCCTTTTGACAGAATTAAGGTCTGGTTAAACTACCCTACCTGACTGACGGTAACAGTTCCAAATTTCATAACAGATATATTTCAATAATTAATATTTTAATTATTAATCCAATTGTCAGAATTTAGTTACTTTAATGAATTATTTCTTAATATCGAAATCAGAAGTCAGAAGTCAGAATCAAATCTTTCAGAAATTTCAGAAATAACAGAAATAACAGAATTATCAGAAATATCAGAAAAATTTAATAAACTCAGAGAAAATATAAGTCAGAATTTTTATTATTTAACGGGATCAGAGTGTCTGAGTATTTGCCACAGTATCCGTTCAGTTAAATCAGACGTTTCATCACTTCCCTAAAATCCGAAAATTAAACTAAGTACGTTGGAAATCCAAGTCATTTAGTCTAATTCTAGTCATCAAGCTCAACAGAAATTATTAGCCCACTAATCTTAATTAAGTCTTAAATCCGAAACTTAATTATAATTCCAATCATGATTATTACATAGCCCATAAATCAGAAAATAATCTCAGCCCACAGATATTCCGAAAAGCCCACACACATTTTTTTTTCCTTTTCCTTTTTCTTTTCCTTCGGCCAAGCCCACAATTTCAACCTAAGTCCAAAAATCCAGCGACAACCCAAAGCCAGCAGGTCGGACTCAGTCGACCTGACCCAGTCGACTGGGTCTAACCATAACGGGTCTGACAAAACTAAATCAGATCCGATAAGCCCTCCTTATTTTCGATCCAGCCCACAGAAATTTCTAAGTCCTCAATTTATTCGCATAAACCCACCATAAACTATAAATACCCCACATGTTACAAATAAGCCCTCGGTTAATTATTTTCATGCCCTCAGAATTTTGCAAATATGTCCACAGAATTCCAGAAATCGTAACTAGCACTCCAGATCATTCAAGTTATGCCAGAATACTAACTTCCCTTTCAGTTAGCGTACCAGTAACTGGTACCAGATCACAAGTACTCAGAATAACCATTTTCCCACAGAATTCAAGCGTTAACAGAACCCAAAAATGCATTCATGCATATAATCTTATACTATATGCTCACAGATATCAATCTAACTCCAAATACATAAAATTTATGCATGTAATACCCATAAGACATGAACCAGTATGCACATATTTATGTGTTCAATTCAATAAGCATCATGTACATGCTGATATAACCTCCAACATAGTCAACAATTCTCATTTATTCATATATTTCATGCCTATCATGACTATATACATATTATATCATCAGACTTAACCCAAAATATACATGTTATGCTCCTATTTACAAGCTAACCCCTATATTAGCATAAAATCATTTCAGTTTGAACTAACAGCACAAACAATTTCAGAAACCAAACTTCAAATGATATTAGATAACATAATATGCATGCTATTAACATGATAACCTTCTCAGTTTGCCTATAAATGCATTCATGAGTCAAATCATAAGCCAAATATTATTGCCACAGTTCCAGTTTAATTCATATACATGTTATTAACTATTTACCAAATAAACATGCATCTACAGACCCTCAAACACTTGTATGCACTGCTATAACTCCTAAATGCCAATTATATTAGCATGTGCACCCAATATATGATTGTTCAGAACAATTAGCATCTCACAGAGACAAATTAACATTCCCACAGAGTCAAACAATCTCCCAGAAATAAGCAACATCACTAACAGAATAAGTTAGTATATTAGTGAAACAACTAACATAATGTATCAGTACCAAAGTGAACCCTGTCTCAAATTCCTTCCAAAGCACAGTCAATTATTAACAGTCTAGTAGAAATCAAACCTAACAGTAACTGTCAAGAATCAAATTTAATCAAGAATCGATAGGAAAGTTATACCTCTCTCCTGGTCCTTTGTAAATCGCCTCAAAAATTCAAGAATCACTAAAGCTAAAATCAACGTGAGGCTTATCAGAAATAAAGCCAATTCCATGCACTACTGTAAATATAGAGCAAACCCTAGAAATTAGGATAAATCAATTTAACTGAAATTGAATCCAAATTCAGGGAATTAACAGTAACAAGAGTGATATTACCTCTCCCGGCTCTAATCCCCTCCTTCCTTTTCCTTCGTCCCCACTCAAACCCTAGAAATTGGGTCTATAAAACACTCACCTCAAAACCGACAGAGGAAGGAAATGAGAGACAAAACCAAGGAGAAGATTAAGCCACGACAGCGCCCAACGTATGACTCTCACAGATCCACGCAGAGAGAACGACAAACAAATTCTAGCTCGAGACAGAGGCGTGAAGGCGCATGAGGTGTAGCAGAGGTGTCGCCTCTTCACGGGGCACCTCAGAGGCAGCCGTCGCCTCCATCGAATCACAGAATAACACCAAAGCATGAGCACGCGCTCGAGTAAAGCCAGAGCTAAAGAAAAGAAAGGCGGAGAAGAGAGACAGACCGGACAAAGGAGACGAGGCAGAATGAGAGAGCTCCTCGTCGAATTAGTTTTATCGAAAATTAGTCAAGATCTTTTGTGGACAGATCGGTGTGGCTTTGGTGAAACAAGTCACTGACACCTCTTTTTGTAAATTAGCTATTTCTCATAAAAATCAATTAAAATAATTTCAGAAGTCAGAAAAATTGTGGCAAATATACAGAAATACTCAGAAAATTATAACGAACATTTCCATGTCCTCAGATTAAATTTCCCGTCAGATTTCACTGTTACTTTAATTTATTTCGTAATTTAGACCATTAGTTTACTTAAACAGATAATTTGGAACTTTAATTACCGACTAATCAGACAGTATTATTACAAGAAAGATGCTAAATTGGATCTCTTCCAAAACTCATTTCATTTATACATCATCATTTACACACGAACAGCCCACAAATTTACCTCTTCTCTGTTTTCCCAACTGCTCGATTTATTGTCCCCTTCTTTTTCACTACTGTTTTTGCTCAATTGAGCTTAATTGAACTTATCTAACCTAACCCATACTGATGGCTGCCTACCTTTCTCCTCTCTACCCCTTTTTCCATCGAAGTTGGGGGTTTATATAGGCTCAAGGTTAGGGTTTTGCTTTTTCAGCCCGGCAGCATCACAACCGTCCGATTCTCATCAAGGGTCCAGATGCAATTGCTCCTGAGTCCTGGTTTTGCAAAACCATGGGCGAAGGAACGTGGTTTTGGCGTGTGTGGAGCTGGAGGTGGCCACGTCGACGAAAAACGGCGACTTCACCTTTTCACCCGGCGTCAGCGCGTGTTTGTCTCTAAAATTCGGCAAATTTAAACAAGCCGATAGAAGACGTCAAGATGCATGAAAGAACGCTCGTATAGAGCTATTCGGATGTAATTGACGACGATTATTTGATAAGTTCAAATTGAATCAATTTCAAGCAATTTTGGACTTAACTAAATATATCAAGAGGGTAATACCATGATGCTACAATACAAGCAAGTTGGTCGGGCCCACAAATCATACAAACCCATACAGAATATGTGTGAAGTATATGTGAAATACGTGCCAAATACGTGTGAAATATATGTATAAAATCATGCATAAATCAGCAAATACATCAATGTATACAGGCCAAATTTAAAATACAAACAAAATACATCAAAAATAGATGAAGCCCACCACAGCCCATGAACATCTCGGCCCAAACAACTAATGGGTTTGGCTCAACTAAATTCCCCCGACTCGGATCCAACAATGATCCGACTGGATCCAAACTCGACAGCGTCTAAACGCAACGGAACTGAGTTCCGCCTCAGCACAAACGCAACCTGACAGGTGGGCCCATGAGCCGTTAAGTATTTTTCTAATATAAGACGAACACGTGGCAGAACCCCATTGGCTCCCCTTTAAATTTCTGTTAAAGGAAATAAAAAGAAAGGAGAAAGGACAGAACAGAAGGAGAAACCTTCTTCTCCGACAAGAAAAGTCCTCCTCCGCCGCTACACTCCACCACAGCCTAAACTAATGGCACCGCTGGAGAGGCGATGAACTCACGATCACGGCGACACCACGATCGACTGGAAACGGTGCTTGCAATCACCTAATTTCAGAAGAGAGGGGTTATTGATCGATGCAAACAAGAGAGAAATTCTCTAAAATTGGGAAATAATTGATTAACACGAATACCTGAGGAGCTTCGTCTGAGTCTAAAGAAGTGACACAATGAGCAATTCGAGTTCAATTGGGCTCGAGACAAGCTTATGCATCCATGGTCGCAGCGGAGAAGTTCGAATGAGTGAGAAACCAACAATGCAAGATGCTACAGCTCAAATTGCTAGTGGAAATCGCTTCACGACAACTCCGGAGCATGTTCATGCAGAGAGCAATAAAAATGAGGTGTTAGAGACTCTTATACACATAATTGATCTCTGAAATGGAGGCATCCAGTCGATAAAAGCACATTGAAGCAGTTAAACTGGAGAGGAGTCACATTTTTCTCAGCCTACAAACTGAAAAGGCTTCTAGCCCTGTCAAAGACAGTGTACAATCGACTGAGAGAGAGTAATTAGGGAAGGGATAGTGCACTGTGCCACTCCCAGTGGTCCTTCTCTCTTTCCAGAGAAAATTAAGAGATGCATTGAACCAAAGCACAATATCAGATATGCTACAAATGCTAAAGGATTGCTGCTTTAATATTTCATAGATACCAAATCATCCCCAGTCACTCAAATGCGCTTTAAGTTCAATGAATGGCCAGATCTTCACCAAATCAAACAAGTTATGCATCTGTGCATGTATACAACCAGATGTAAATGGAAAGCATCAAGATATACTTGAAAAAGGCTCCATGCGTGTCATTCCTGGGCCCATGGGCAAATCAGGCATTCTTGCAAGCAAACAAAAGAATGTTGCACACAAATCATAGCAAAAGGCACAGTAAATGTCAAGTATACCCCTCTCAGCCCCTCTCAACTTGTTGCATAGATATTGCACAAGGAGTTGGCAACCAAAAATCAAACAAATTACATGCTTACTGGAGATCAAATATGCACAGGATACATGCCATTTTGATGTCAAAAGTTACATGAGGCCTCAGAATTAAGTCACAAGGCAATAAGCTGCCTGATAGGATTCATCATTGGCCATATGGGGAAGGCAATAAATTGGGACAAGCCATAGCCAGTTTCATTGCCAAAACCAACATAAACCATTTGGCATGTCAAATGTGAGCACAACTTGTCAAAATATGACAAGTGTTGACTCAGAACACTTGACTGCCAATAGATAAACCAATCTCTCAACATATAAGCCACAGATGCTTCAAATAGAACCTAATTGAGTCTCATATGATATCATTGACCCGGGTCAATTAGTCACTGCCAACTATCAATTAAAGCTTGCACCAGCTATGAAGTTTATGTGTGAGCACCAAAATGTCATGCAACATGACAGGTAGCAACTCAAACAGCAAGAAACCACAAGCTTACAGCTACAAAAAATCCAGTAAAGCATACACTAAAGGAAAATGATACCTCATCAATCCTTCATCAAGTGGGGAATGTACCCAACCCTCAGACATACCCCCAAGCGCCTATGCCAACACAGCCAACATCCAATGGCATCAATTAAATCATGCCACCTGGTGTGTGGACTTTTTCGTCATTTCTCGAAGAATGATCGGGTTTCCTCAAGAATGGGAATAAGCCTTAGATTCACCCCTCACGAGTTTAAATTCAAGTGCAGAAATGCTTCTTGACAACAAGAAAAACATTAACGAGAATCTATTCTCATGAGGGTTTATTAATTTTGTGGATCCTTTCCTTCCAATAGGCGCAAGCCCCTATTGTTAATTACCCCGTGACGAATCACGAGAACCTCTGATTAAGGGATTCGAGGAATTATATGTCGTCGGCTAGAAAAGTTGTTATCTCAATTTATTATTGATTTAAGATAAACTCAATTGATGTTACCAAACTTGGTTGACGGGGCACAATTGAGAAAATGAAAGACTTAATTCTTTTCAGTTTAAATCGGACTCAATTGACGGTACCAAACCTAAGCGACGGGACCTAATTGAGGATATCGAAACGTTTTATTAATGACTTTGTTAAACTTGTCTTATCGGGTAGGTTTCGGATGATAGCTTAGTTTTGGCGGTTTGTAGGAATTTGTTTTCTGATCGTTTCATGATTTGTAAGGACAAAAGATTTTGGATTTTATTCCTGGGACTGTGTGAGTCGCTATAGGAATTGGTTTCTGATAGTTTGATGACTTGTAAGGACAAAATATTTTGGATTTTATTCCTGGGACTATGTGAGTCGCTATAGGAATTGGTTCCTGGGACTCTGTAGGTCGCTGTAGAAAAGATTCAATTCCTGGGACTGTGTGAGTCGCTGTAGGAACAAAGGAAAGATTTAATTCCTGGGACGGTGTGGGTCGCTGTAGGAATTGGTTCCTGGGACTGTGTGGGTCGCTGTAGGAACAAGGAAGGATTTAATTCCTGGGACTGTGTGGGTCGCTGTAGGAATTGGTTCCTGGGACTGTGTGGGTCGCTATAGGAACAAAGGAGAGGTTTAATTCCTGGGACTGTGTGAGTCGCTGTAGGAATTGGTTCCTGGGACTGTGTGGGTCGCTATAGGAACAAAGGAAAGATTTAATTCCTGGGACGGTGTGGGTCGCTGTAGGAATTGGTTCCTGGGACTGTGTGGGTCGCTGTAGGAACAAGGAAGGATTTAATTCCTGGGACTGTGTGGGTCGCTGTAGGAATTGGTTCCTGGGACTGTGTGGGTCGCTGTAGGAACAAAGATTTAATTCCTGGGACTGTGTTAGTCGTTGTAGGAACAAAATACGGTGAGTTCCAAGGGCTATGTTGGGCCGCTGTTGGAAAGACGATTTTGACTTTATGTCAACTTTGATCTCAACTCCACTAAAAAGGCTTTTCCCCAACCGAAGAGGTTTTGGCTTTGACTTTGGACTTCGTGTTTGGACTTTTAAATCATTTTATAATGTTTCTCTTTGGGGTTTATTGATTTTTAATATTTTTCTTTTACTTTGATTTTAGAAATCTAAGTGTTTAAAATTCATTTTAAATCTTTGAAAATACTTATTTCAAAGTACTTAGTTGAAAATAGTCCCTTGAAGATTGTTTTAATATTGAAATTATTTAAATTTTGCTTCACAATTCTACAGAAAATTTATTTAAGATTTATTGTGTTTAGTGTTTTTATGAAATTTACTTTTATAACGAAAATACTTTAAAAATATAAAAGGCTAATATTTTTAAAGATTTTGATATCAAAATATCAGTAAATCTAGATTCTACAGATTTTTAGGATTTTATAGATATTTTATTTGTATTTTTCTGAATTTCCTACTATTTTTGGTGAATTTTTAAAAGTTTGGTTGATTTGGCAATTTCTGGTTGGGCCACCTAGGCATTGAGAATGATGTGGCAGCTGAGTAGACTAAACTCTTTAAATGAATCTAATTTTATCTTTAAACGTTGGGCACTTGGGCCTCCTTCATTTGGGTTTTGATAGTTATGGGCTTGCTGATTTTATTTTGTTTACATCTAATTTTCATTGAACCGAGTAGATCCCATGTAGTGAATAAAGGACAAATAACAGGGGTCCTTTTGTCACAGAAAATCAGAGGTGTCTTAGGCGCTAATATCCGATCGAAGAAGACGGATCCCATTTCTTCTCTTAACGGGCTCGTAAGATTTCGGATCTGAGTCCGCTAACAATTCCGGCCATCGCAGGTGACACGGAGAAGCTCTACGGCATCGTGGCGGAGAGGTGACTGTGGCTATAGGCTTGGTTTTCGCCGCGTCGGCCTAGTTTGACGGTTGAGCCACCACGTTGGTACAGCCTGAAGATGGTTGGTACCGAAGGCATTTTGGGAGGTGAGAGTGTACCAGAAAGTGATCTTACAGCTTCGTGGTGATAAGGAGAGAAGGTTCACGACTTCAATTTATGTTGCATTTGCTTGTTTCAGTGAAAAGCAGATTGATGGAGGTGAATACAGTGGAGTGGTACAGAGAGAAGAGATTGATGAATTTGGTTAAGTCTGGCTGAGATAGGAGATGCTATTTAACTTGTTTTATTTGAGTTTTGCTGGTGTACATCTTAGTCATCCATCAGGACCCTCTAATTGGCAACTCATTTGTAAAATCACCCTATTGCAGCTTTGGACAGTGCATGATTTCACAATGCATTCTATTCTTTATTTCACATGGTCTGGTACAAAAGATTCACCTTATAGTCTCATATAATACTAATTGATTCAATATGTACTAGGCTCAATATGTTATGTTCATGTATTTCATGGGTAAGCAACAATTGGCCGCCTGTTTATTCTCAAAATAACAGTTCCCTGTTGAGAAAGAAAGCTTAGTCTTCTTCACATGAGTACCTTATAACCTTATTTCGGAGAGAATAGCTAATGGGAGTTTGATAAATAAGCCGAAATACATCTCGCATATGCATTCTGGTTATAAAGTCATAGTACTTGCTTAGTACCTTAATACTTTAAAAAGAAATTCACTATGATGGATATCTAACGCCTGATTCTCCAAAGCTTCACCAAGATTTCAATTCACAATTAATTGTACAATGAACTTTTCTAAAATGAATTAAACGAGGTGCAGTATTTGATGATTCCATGAACCAACTTTATATCAATTAGAATAAGCAAAGAATCAAAACCTGAGAGTAGAAAAAATTTTTTTATATGATATGCTGAGTTTGCAAGAGACATAGTTATAAAATGACTAATTGCAATTTTATGAAGATTTCATTATAGAAAATTGTAAAATGCAAGTTCCTGAGACATTTTTATTAAAATCCAGAGATTTTAACTTATTGCACCTTTACTGTTTATAGTTGCTATCTAATATCTGGATGTACAGTCATATCAATTAAACCTATGAGACAGCTTCAATCCAATGATCTATTGCTTATGCATATCGATCCAGAAACTTTATATAATTCTAATAAATTTCGATTTAACAAGAATTTGACAGCATCTCCCCTCTCCTTTGTTTAATTAACTGAATCTTCTCTTCCATGGCCGAAACCAATAGGAGAGAGAGATGCTATCATGATAAGGAGAAACTCCAGTCATGATTAAGTACTAGAGATTGAAGAAACTCCAACCTCAGCACTGGAATAGCTATTATCTAAAGAATCTTCAGACAAAACTTTAGATCGGATCAAAGGAAAGAGTAAGAGAGCAGAAGAGAAGGCAAGCACTGTTAAATTCTCAGGAATTGAATCAAAGAAAACAATTTCAAGAAACGGTAACAAAATCAAGCAATATCAGATCAAGGATTGATACAGGAGAGTTCAAATGCACTTTGCAAAGATCACAACTTTATCAATTAAACGCCAAATTCTTATTACAAACTTGATTCATACCTTTTCTCTTACCTTTTTCTCAATTACAATCGGCTGCTGAGCTCTAATCACGACTAATTTGACTATCCTATACTTGCACTACAAGTGCTTGTGGAAATGCTTTACTCACTGTATCTACCTAAGCTCTAACAATGGAGATTTGTGTGTGTAAATCAAGCTCCGAAGTCTCTAGAGAAGATCTCTAGAGGTTCAGAGAATGAATGTAAAGTGCTTTTAATCAATGTGTGAGTGGCTGAGAATTGTGGAAGTAAAAATCCCCTTCTCCTTCGGTTGATGGGGTATATATAGCCTTCAATCTTCAGTAGCTTCTTTTGGAAGGAGCTGTTTCAATCTGATCTTCGCCGTTGATTGGGAAGCACACGGATCGCCATCCAATCCGACGGCAGTAAGAGTATCAACATGTGTTTCTTTTGGGATAGTCAACAGCAGCGAATAGGAGAGTTGACCATGGCGGTTATGAATTTGTTAGGGCTCAATTGATCTCGTCCATTGATGTTCTTGCCCACAGATCGAGCCCCCATCCAAGGGCTGTCATCGTGTTATGTTAGGGCCCACTAGAATGGTCAACAGGAGCGGAAGAGGATGTTGACCCAGGCGGTTACGCGGCTCCCCCCTCCATTCTTCTCTTTTCTTCTTCGTGATTTCTCTCTGTTTCGTTGGAGAAGGAGAACGCTTCAACTGGGTCCCATTTGTCGGATTAAGTGAGAGACAATAGGATGGGTGAGCCTGGTCCGTCGTGAGCCAGTGTTAGACCAGAGATTTTAATATTTTCGGTTCATGCTCCAAGTCCAGGCGACATGAGGCGGAAGAAAAGCCAGCGCCACCACTTATTTCCCCTGGATCCCCTGCAATGGGATGTACGCGCCAACTTCTTCTGATTTTTGTGGGATTTTTCGACATTCCAATTAAAATAAACTATTTATTTTGCTGCCAAATGAAAATAATTTATTTGAAGGCCTTCCCAAGGGTATTTTTGGATGAAATTTTGTGGGTTGACTCAGAAAAATACGAGGAATTTATTGGTTCAAAGGGTTTTGTGGAATTTCTCATGGATTTATTTTTGATAATTTTATGGTTATTGTGGGTTTCTTCGCATAACATGGGACTTCTGTGAGGCTTCTGGCCAATCTTAAAACACCATAATTTTTCTCATGCTCCACTGAATTTTTGTATAATTTTCCATAATTTTTGGAGTCCATTTGGCATTTTTCATGAATTTCTCAATCTCCTTGTATTTATTGCTCCATGAATTTATTCAATTATTTCATGAATTTGGCACTATAAAATGGGGTCAAACAAATGCCCCCACTGGAATTGGTTGTGACGATTCTGAAATGGGAACAAGCGATTCCAGTGGCCTCTTTTCTTGACCCCTTTCGCATGGTTGAATGATTTTCGTCAGGACTTATTCTTGGTTTATGGATATGGATATGGGACCCTGGTATTTGTTGTGAAATTTTGATTGCCACGCTTGCTTGTTCATCCTCTTGCATTCATTGCTGCTTGCTATTGTTGTTTGCTGTCTTTATGTGTGTCGACACATGTTGGTTTTGAGCCTTCGTGCTTTAGGACTTCTCTTTTATGCCTTGCTTTTATGAAGGCGAATGTCTTTTTCCCTCCAACTTCTGTTTTCTCTTTCACTTCATTTGGACTTGGGCTACACACGAGTCCGAGACTCAATTTAGGCTGGGGTATTTTGGCCCGCTCCTTTATTTCCTTGGGCCTAGACTCACGTGGGCCTGTCGTTGTCTTGAATTTGAACTTTTGGCCTTCAAGCATTTCTGGCTCTTTATGTGCTTCGACTATTGTATAGTTATTGCGCATGATCAACCATACAAGCAGTTTCTCTCCCACGACGCACCATTTCCATTTCTTTTCCACACCTTTACGCTGCACGTTTCCACCACTTGACAAGTAATGTCCCTGACTCCAGGAAATTATATAAACCAAGGCCTCATATTGTTCTTCTCATCTCATCCTCAACACCATATCCTTCGAGTCTTTATCACCTCTTTTATAACCCTTTTTGATTCATGTCTGCTCCCAAGCGTCCAAGAAACACTATGGGTTCATCCTCTTTGTGCATTAATCCCACTGTGCCAAACTGGTCCTTTGCCCCAGACAACCGCTACCTCTTTCGTGATGAGCCGGCTTTCAACAGTTATAATGATGACATGGGCCGTGATGAACGACCCGTGGCCGAGTGCTTCTTCTTTCGACACGAGAGACGCATTCCAGTAGAGCACGCTAATCTTATCCATGGTTGGCTTGATTCTTGGAGTCTTCATGGCCTTGTCAATCTGGATAATCCCTATCATCCCCGCATCACTCGCCTATTTTATGCCAACCTGCGTATCTCTTATGATCACTACGGCAGTCCTTCGGCCACCTCCTATCTTTTTGGTCAATTTATGACCATTACTGCTGAGAGCCTGGCCGAATTCTTGCAGGCTTCAAACACGTTGGCTGGCTCTACTGCATACGCTTTTCATCGCTGGCCACGAGGTCTTGGTAGTTATCAGGAGTGTCTTCGCTGGTTCAGGGCCGTTCCGGCCGAAGGTGACATTGAGATTGCCTCAACTGAGCATCTTCCCGCTCTTCATAGGTACTTGCTTTATTATCTTTCTCCTTTCTCATCTTCTTTTCCGTTTCTCCTCTTCTTTAACTTCTTTTCTTTTCAGATTTCTTTTCATGGTAATCAATGACATCATATTTCCTCAAGGAGTCATATCCAACCATGCTCGTCCCGGGAGTCTATTCTACCTTCGCCATCTTATCTTGAGGAACCACCCCATCAACCTGGGTCACATGATCATCTTCTATATGCACCAAGTAGCTATGGCTTCTCATAGCTATCGAGCTTTGCCCTATGGTCATCTTATTGAGGCTCTTATGCGTCGTGCAAATATCCCCATCCCAGAAATGTTGTGGGGAAACCCTATTTCTGAGGCTCATGTGGCCTACCCTCGCAATCTTCTTTCTTTGTTTGACTGTACTGGATGGGTGGAATCTTCCATGAACATGCTGGTTCCTGATCCCAACCAACCAGTTAATGAATACATCTTGGCTCCTAATGCTGAGCCTAACCAGTACAGTCCGGTGAGGGTGGCTTCCCCTCCTGATGACGATTCCATTGCCTTAGCTCTCGAGGCTCCTGCCCCTGCCTCAATTCGAGCTCTTATTGACCAGCGCTTTGGGGAGTTAAGCGCTCGTCTGGAGGCAATAGAAGGGATGCTTCAAGTTATTTCTACTAATCTCAACAATCTGGTTGGAGGTGCTGCAGCAGCCATGGTCCCTGAATAGGATCTTATGTTTCTTATTGTAACTCATGCTTCACGCACATGATTTGTATCTTTGCTCTCTTTTCTTGTATCCCTTTAGTTTGCAGTAGTTTTCCTTTCCTTTATTATTGTTGTTGTACTGCATCCTCCTTGGATTGGTTATATTTGTAACCCTTCATGATGAATGAATGAAACCTTCTTTTCCCCTTTGTTTCTTCCTTGTCTTTGTTTATTTCTTTCTTGTGTTGTGTGGCTGCCCCAATGTGGTTGATTGCGAGCACTTGTCCCAATGGGGTCGATAATCAGCTTTTGCCCCAGGGTAATTGATAACCGATTCTTGCCCCAGACTAGTTGATTGTTGGCTCTTGACTTCTGGAATTTCGCTATTGACGGTTGATATAGTGGACATGAACATTTAGGTTCTTTATTGTTCACTATACTTATAGATACCAAATACAAAGCATTATGTTTGTTTTGATATCTATGAGTCAACATTGAGGTTGGCTTTTCAGAAACTAGAACATTGAGGTTCTTTAGTGTCTTTTCGACATTGAGG
The DNA here is from genome assembly GCA_027725995.1 of Rhynchospora tenuis. Taxonomy (NCBI): domain Eukaryota; kingdom Viridiplantae; phylum Streptophyta; class Magnoliopsida; order Poales; family Cyperaceae; genus Rhynchospora; species Rhynchospora tenuis. Next base: position 55,187,033 of record CM050888.1, read on the forward strand.
TCGATATAGAAGGCATGAACATTTAGGTTCTTTATTGCCTACTATACTTTTAAATATCAAATACAAAGCTTTTATGCTTGTTTGATATTTAAGAATCGACATTGTGGTCGATAAAAGAAGTAACATTGACTTAACGTCGGTGGGGGATGGGTGCCCTCAGATAGCTTCATAGGGCGGTGCCTTAATGCCTTCAGACGCCACAGAGGCTTCTTCATTAGGCATAGGTGTTTTCCGAGAACCACGAAGGCTCTCTTCAACACGGCTTCGCGTTCTCTGGGACTCGAGAGTCCCTTCATCGACCGCGGATTTGTAAGGTAAATTTTATTTTTGTGCATTCGGAAACCACACAGGTCTCCTCAACACGATTTTCCTATCAAACTACATTATTTGGCTAGTGGATTTTGTGGAGTTGGAAACTTTATGGAAGGGTTGACTCATGGAGTCAAAAGGCAAGTCACCCTTTTCCTCGCCCTCTCGTTCTCACTCTCTCATTAGGTATAGGCCCTCATTGTAATGTCTCTCAATCGGCATTGGCGTATTGACACGGCATTGGCGCAATAAACATAGGGTTTTAGGATTTATGTAATTCTTTTTATGGTTTTGAATTTTGGAATCTTTTATTGAGGCTTTGACCGACTTTATTCCTTTAGTATATTCAAGACCTATTGAGGTCTTTTATTCACGGAATACCATATATTTTTTTTTGTTGGTTATGGTTATAGGTTTGTTTTGGTAATGGTATTTATTCATGATGAAATTTTGGGTTTAGTTGAAATGATTCAAAACTTTATAAAATCTCAACTACTGGCAATAGGATAACAAACGATTCAAAGTGGTTTTAGATTTTGGGTTTTGGTACATTAGATTTTATAACAAAGGATCAAATCCTACTCATGCGGTGCGGGCCTTTGGAGGACGTGTTCAGGAAGTGGCAACATACCCGCTCGGTATTGCCCCTCAATCCAATCTTTAAACACCCAACAATCTTCCACCTTGTGCCCCAAGATTCGATGGTAGAGACAAAAATTAGGATCATCTGACTTTTTCATATCGTCTAGGCGCTTGCATGGTGGTAATTCGAACATGTCCCTGAACTCGCAAAATAGCTCTAAAACTGCCTTCTTCTTGAAAGAATACGGTTTGCTTGTCAATGTTACTAATGACGGGAGCGGTTTGGGATTGTTATTGGAGCTACCCTTGGCTTTTGGTGCATTTGAGCTTGCGACCATTCGTGTCGGGGCCATCCTTTTACCCTCATTTCTTCTCTTTTGGCCATTTGAAAAGTGATCTTCTTGTGGAGGTCCTACTCTTTCTAACGCGCATACCATCTCAATGAGTTTTTGGTAGGAGTTGATGTCGGCCGTAATGAGATGCCGTTGTATCCATGGTTCTAAATTTCGCAACAAAATCCCAACTCCTTCTTCTTCTGGTATTTGGTATTCGCACTTAATGCTCATTTTTATCCACCTATTGACATATTTGGAAGCGCTTTCTCCTTTTCTCGATTTTTCATGTAGCAAATCAGCCATTGTCACTTTTTTCTCTTCAAACCCAGCACTTGATGTCCCTTTGAGTTTTCTATCTTCTCCGAATACCACTTTTGGTTTACTCTTATCTTCTTTTGGTTTTGGCATGTATCCTTCATCTTTTCCGTCCAAAGGTTCCTTAATGAGCTCCTCCTTTTTAGGTGGTGAGTCATGCTTTCCATTGAAAAATTCATCATACAATCCTTTTCTTTGAAGGAAGTGCATAAGATCCGTCCATAATGATGCTTCTTCCTCCCGTTTCTTCTGTATCTCCTTTAATTCTCTTTTCACCCTTGATAACTCATCATCTTTTGATATGCATTCGTTTTCTTTTTCTCCGCCGCTCATCTCTTCATCACTTATCCCAGCGAACAGGTCGTCTTGACGACTATAGGGAACTTCATTATCATCTTGTTCTATCATTGCCACTAATGGCCCAGAGACTACGCCCTTCTTTTTAGTCGTGTGATTAAAGCCATGCATTTCTACCTCTTCATCCATCTCACAAGATTGTACATCACCCTTGATCGTCTTTTGCACACCATCCTGGATGTACTTGACACATTGATGGAGTGTCGATGGGACTAGGTAGTTCTCATGTATCCAGGGCCGTCCCAATAAGGCTGTATATGTGGTATTTGACTTAATCACTTGAAATTTTACCCATGTTTCTAGCCTTCCAAACTTTATAGGAATCACGATAGCCCCCATGACACGCTCAGACTCCCTATTGAACCCGTGGATATAGACATTCTCATCAACTAAGTCATCTTCTTCAAAGTTTAATCTCTTCAGGGTTGTTAGCGGCATAATGTTGACCGATGCCCCTGTGTCTACCATTATTCGGGTTAACCATACTCCATTGGACATGCCCGAAATGTATAGCGGCTGGTTGTGATAAATTGTGCCAAGTGCTAGGTCATTTTTTGTGAAAGTGATTTGGGTAGGGGAGTCTATCTGAATTGCACTTGACTCCGAAGCCTTAGACACATGATTGTTTGTCTCTTCAAATTCCTCATATCGAATCACATTGCACTCGGCTTCATTGTTTGAGTCTCTTCGCCTAACGACCGCATAAGTTTGGGCATGTAATGCTGGATCTTGCTTGAATGTATCGGGAATGGTCAAGTACCCCTCCTTGATCATATCCTCAATTATTCCTTTGATCTTAAAACAATCATCCGTTGAATGCCCCAACACTCGATGGTAAGCGCAATACTTTGGATCATTGGTCTTGTATTGCTCTTCTGGCCTTTTACACGGTGGTAATTCTATGGCCCCCATTTCTAGCACTTGTTTTAATAGAGCTTCTGTTTTTTCCTTCTTAAATGAGTATGGCCTATTCAGTCGCTCGGCCAAACTCTCGGCAGGATGATTGTTTCTATTATTATTGTTGCCCCGACTATTTCGACTCATAGGGGCCTCATGAGTTCTTTCATGTCTCTTTCCTTTTTGATCATTTCGACTGTAAGTGAACGGTGTCTCTTTTGGCGGCCCCATGTGCACCACCCTTGCCACACGTGTTATCAGGTTTTCATAAGTGTAAATGTCACTACCAGAGAGCGACCTTTGTATCCAATCATCCAAATTTCTCAACAAAAATTCCACAGCCTCACTTTCGGGCATTTGGTGGGTGCATCTTATGTTTAGATTCCTCCATCTATTAATGTAATCGAGGGCCCCTTCCCCCGGCCTAGGTTTTTCGCATGCCAAATCGGCCATCGTGATCCTTCGGGTTACCATAGCAAACTTAGCTCTGAATAATTCCTCCATTTCGTCCCATGACTCCACCGAATCATTCTCCAATGAGGAATACCACTCAAAAGCGGGACCGGTCAAACTTTGAGAGAATTGTTTTAGGAGAAGGGCTTCATCGTGAGAAGTATTGCCACATGCATTTCTGAATTGCACCAAATGTTGCTCGGGGGTGATGTTTTTTTCACCCGTGCCATCAAACAAGTTAAATTTCGGCACTTGGTAGTTGGACGGGTATTGCACATGCTCATACCTTTTTGGGTAAGGCCTACCACATTTCTTGCGGAAATTAACCAGGTGTCCCGCCCTTGAGGCTTGCAACTGTTGGCTTATCATTTCTTGGATGAATTGTTTTGTTGGTTCGGGCCTTTCTGCTCCATTCCGAGAACCTGCCCCTGGAACCTCGTCCTTGTAGGACCCATATTTGTCCTTACTTTTTATTTCTTTAGAGGGTCTTCTTTCTACTCTTTCTTCTTCTTCATTTGAAGAGTAATACTTGTTTCTACTCTTCCTTCCCTTGAGAGGTTTTCTCTTGTTCATTTCTTCTTCATTGTCCGAAGACTCATACTTGATTCTGTTTTTCTTTTCTTTAAAAACTTTCCCTCTATATTTATTTTCTTCTTCTGAGGACGATGAGTGATCTTTCTCAAGTTCTCCCAATAGGTTCTTCTTTTCTAAGAACTTGTACATTTTCTTTATTATATCTCTTTCTTTTTCTCTTTCATGCATCAATTGAGAGATCTTTCTTTCATTAATTTCCAAAATGCTTTTCAATCGAGCATTCTCTCCTTCAGCCCATCGGCCATCATCATCGCTATTGCCCTGATCATTTTTAGCATGATCTTTTCCTTTCTTATTTTCTTGATAACTTGTTGAAGGCTCGTCCTGTTTATTCTTGCCGTTTTGACGAACCACATGGGTTTCCTCGTCACTGGCCATATGCACAAATGCGTGCATCTCAAACCTTTTGTCAACTTCTACCATGTTGACATGAGCATGAATGATCGGCCTTCTCTCTTGCCATACCATGCGTCTCCTTTTATTTGATAGCCCTTGATTAGTCACCTCGACCATCAAACAGGTCTTATCCTTAGGTACCCACCTTTTCTTAGGTCTTTTCTCATCTTTTATTGGCCCCAATCGCTCTCTGACTGGGGTTGTTGCTATTTCTTTGACATTTTCTCCCAACCTTTCTTTCACGGGAGTAGATGCTCTCACTTTTCCCTTTGGTCCCAATCTCTTATGGACCGGGGTTCGAGAAAACATAAGTCTTTCCTTGACAAATTGTTTTGCTTGAGGCTTTATCCCCCTGAGTCGAGCTTGGTATTCGGGAGGAAATTCTTCCACCATTTTCAACTCGGCCACTGGGGAATTTCTCCTAACCAGCCGAAGTGGCGTGAAAGGGTTGCTTACTGGGAGATTGGGCTTGGCTTTCAACTCCCTTTGATACGCGCTTTGAATCTTTCCAAGAGTCCTTGCACCGTTGAAGACTTGAGTGTAAACCTTTCTCACCGCCTTCTTCTTTTGAGAAGAACGACGATTAGATCGACGCCTCCTTGATGGGATTGTTGAAACCTCATGAACCCTTTTATGGGAAATAAGGGCCCACTCCTCTTCCTTATTCACTTCTTGCACATTGGGCACGGCTTCTTCAATGCCCCTGATGTCTTCTTCAGAGTGAGCGATCTCCATTTGCCCGTCTTTGCCATGTACTAGAGGCACATAAGCAAATCCAAAGGGCATGCCTCCAAACATGAACTGGTTGTCAAAATGGATGGGGACTGCCCCAATGGTGAACATCCCGCTAGACTTGCTCATCTCAACACTTGCGTTGAATGCCATTTCAATCCTACGATAACAAATAACTCAATGTTATTGTTAGTAGCGTTTATTTGAAGATTTGAAAATTTTAAGAAACACTTGTCTAGCCTATACATTATATTCCTCGAATCTCAAAGATGAGAGGAGAAAGAGGTCCCACCGGGCGTGCCAGAGAATCTGTGTGGACTTTTTCGTCATTTCTCGAAGAATGATCGGGTTTCCTCAAGAATGGGAATAAGCCTTAGATTCACCCCTCACGAGTTTAAATTCAAGTTCAGAAATGCTTCTTGACAACAAGAAAAACATTAACGAGAATCTATTCTCATGAGGGTTTATTAATTTTGTGGATCCTTTCCTTCCAATAGGCGCAAGCCCCTATTGTTAATTACCCCGTGACGAATCACGAGAACCTCTGATTAAGGGATTCGAGGAATTATATGTCGTCGGCTAGAAAAGTTGTTATCTCAATTTATTATTGATTTAAGATAAACTCAATTGATGTTACCAAACTTGGTTGACGGGGCACAATTGAGAAAATGAAAGACTTAATTCTTTTCAGTTTAAATCGGACTCAATTGACGGTACCAAACCTAAGCGACGGGACCTAATTGAGGATATCGAAACGTTTTATTAATGACTTTGTTAAACTTGTCTTATCGGGTAGGTTTCGGATGATAGCTTAGTTTTGGCGGTTTGTAGGAATTTGTTTTCTGATCGTTTCATGATTTGTAAGGACAAAAGATTTTGGATTTTATTCCTGGGACTGTGTCAGTCGCTATAGGAATTGGTTTCTGATAGTTTGATGACTTGTAAGGACAAAATATTTTGGATTTTATTCCTGGGACTATGTGAGTCGCTATAGGAATTGGTTCCTGGGACTCTGTAGGTCGCTGTAGAAAAGATTCAATTCCTGGGACTGTGTGAGTCGCTGTAGGAACAAAGGAAAGATTTAATTCCTGGGACGGTGTGGGTCGCTGTAGGAATTGGTTCCTGGGACTGTGTGGGTCGCTGTAGGAACAAGGAAGGATTTAATTCCTGGGACTGTGTGGGTCGCTGTAGGAATTGGTTCCTGGGACTGTGTGGGTCGCTATAGGAACAAAGGAGAGGTTTAATTCCTGGGACTGTGTGAGTCGCTGTAGGAATTGGTTCCTGGGACTGTGTGGGTCGCTATAGGAACAAAGGAAAGATTTAATTCCTGGGACGGTGTGGGTCGCTGTAGGAATTGGTTCCTGGGACTGTGTGGGTCGCTGTAGGAACAAGGAAGGATTTAATTCCTGGGACTGTGTGGGTCGCTGTAGGAATTGGTTCCTGGGACTGTGTGGGTCGCTGTAGGAACAAAGATTTAATTCCTGGGACTGTGTTAGTCGTTGTAGGAACAAAATACGGTGAGTTCCAAGGGCTATGTTGGGCCGCTGTTGGAAAGACGATTTTGACTTTATGTCAACTTTGATCTCAACTCCACTAAAAAGGCTTTTCCCCAACCGAAGAGGTTTTGGCTTTGACTTTGGACTTCGTGTTTGGACTTTTAAATCATTTTATAATGTTTCTCTTTGGGGTTTATTGATTTTTAATATTTTTCTTTTACTTTGATTTTAGAAATCTAAGTGTTTAAAATTCATTTTAAATCTTTGAAAATACTTATTTCAAAGTACTTAGTTGAAAATAGTCCCTTGAAGATTGTTTTAATATTGAAATTATTTAAATTTTGCTTCACAATTCTACAGAAAATTTATTTAAGATTTATTGTGTTTAGTGTTTTTATGAAATTTACTTTTATAACGAAAATACTTTAAAAATATAAAAGGCTAATATTTTTAAAGATTTTGATATCAAAATATCAGTAAATCTAGATTCTACAGATTTTTAGGATTTTATAGATATTTTATTTGTATTTTTCTGAATTTCCTACTATTTTTGGTGAATTTTTAAAAGTTTGGTTGATTTGGCAATTTCTGGTTGGGCCACCTAGGCATTGAGAATGATGTGGCAGCTGAGTAGACTAAACTCTTTAAATGAATCTAATTTTATCTTTAAACGTTGGGCACTTGGGCCTCCTTCATTTGGGTTTTGATAGTTATGGGCTTGCTGATTTTATTTTGTTTACATCTAATTTTCATTGAACCGAGTAGATCCCATGTAGTGAATAAAGGACAAATAACAGGGGTCCTTTTGTCACAGAAAATCAGAGGTGTCTTAGGCGCTAATATCCGATCGAAGAAGACGGATCCCATTTCTTCTCTTAACGGGCTCGTAAGATTTCGGATCTGAGTCCGCTAACAATTCCGGCCATCGCAGGTGACACGGAGAAGCTCTACGGCATCGTGGCGGAGAGGTGACTGTGGCTATAGGCTTGGTTTTCGCCGCGTCGGCCTAGTTTGACGGTTGAGCCACCACGTTGGTACAGCCTGAAGATGGTTGGTACCGAAGGCATTTTGGGAGGTGAGAGTGTACCAGAAAGTGATCTTACAGCTTCGTGGTGATAAGGAGAGAAGGTTCACGACTTCAATTTATGTTGCATTTGCTTGTTTCAGTGAAAAGCAGATTGATGGAGGTGAATACAGTGGAGTGGTACAGAGAGAAGAGATTGATGAATTTGGTTAAGTCTGGCTGAGATAGGAGATGCTATTTAACTTGTTTTATTTGAGTTTTGCTGGTGTACATCTTAGTCATCCATCAGGACCCTCTAATTGGCAACTCATTTGTAAAATCACCCTATTGCAGCTTTGGACAGTGCATGATTTCACAATGCATTCTATTCTTTATTTCACATGGTCTGGTACAAAAGATTCACCTTATAGTCTCATATAATACTAATTGATTCAATATGTACTAGGCTCAATATGTTATGTTCATGTATTTCATGGGTAAGCAACAATTGGCCGCCTGTTTATTCTCAAAATAACAGTTCCCTGTTGAGAAAGAAAGCTTAGTCTTCTTCACATGAGTACCTTATAACCTTATTTCGGAGAGAATAGCTAATGGGAGTTTGATAAATAAGCCGAAATACATCTCGCATATGCATTCTGGTTATAAAGTCATAGTACTTGCTTAGTACCTTAATACTTTAAAAAGAAATTCACTATGATGGATATCTAACGCCTGATTCTCCAAAGCTTCACCAAGATTTCAATTCACAATTAATTGTACAATGAACTTTTCTAAAATGAATTAAACGAGGTGCAGTATTTGATGATTCCATGAACCAACTTTATATCAATTAGAATAAGCAAAGAATCAAAACCTGAGAGTAGAAAAAAATTTTTTATATGATATGCTGAGTTTGCAAGAGACATAGTTATAAAATGACTAATTGCAATTTTATGAAGATTTCATTATAGAAAATTGTAAAATGCAAGTTCCTGAGACATTTTTATTAAAATCCAGAGATTTTAACTTATTGCACCTTTACTGTTTATAGTTGCTATCTAATATCTGGATGTACAGTCATATCAATTAAACCTATGAGACAGCTTCAATCCAATGATCTATTGCTTATGCATATCGATCCAGAAACTTTATATAATTCTAATAAATTTCGATTTAACAAGAATTTGACAGCATCTCCCCTCTCCTTTGTTTAATTAACTGAATCTTCTCTTCCATGGCCGAAACCAATAGGAGAGAGAGATGCTATCATGATAAGGAGAAACTCCAGTCATGATTAAGTACTAGAGATTGAAGAAACTCCAACCTCAGCACTGGAATAGCTATTATCTAAAGAATCTTCAGACAAAACTTTAGATCGGATCAAAGGAAAGAGTAAGAGAGCAGAAGAGAAGGCAAGCACTGTTAAATTCTCAGGAATTGAATCAAAGAAAACAATTTCAAGAAACGGTAACAAAATCAAGCAATATCAGATCAAGGATTGATACAGGAGAGTTCAAATGCACTTTGCAAAGATCACAACTTTATCAATTAAACGCCAAATTCTTATTACAAACTTGATTCATACCTTTTCTCTTACCTTTTTCTCAATTACAATCGGCTGCTGAGCTCTAATCACGACTAATTTGACTATCCTATACTTGCACTACAAGTGCTTGTGGAAATGCTTTACTCACTGTATCTACCTAAGCTCTAACAATGGAGATTTGTGTGTGTAAATCAAGCTCCGAAGTCTCTAGAGAAGATCTCTAGAGGTTCAGAGAATGAATGTAAAGTGCTTTTAATCAATGTGTGAGTGGCTGAGAATTGTGGAAGTAAAAATCCCCTTCTCCTTCGGTTGATGGGGTATATATAGCCTTCAATCTTCAGTAGCTTCTTTTGGAAGGAGCTGTTTCAATCTGATCTTCGCCGTTGATTGGGAAGCACACGGATCGCCATCCAATCCGACGGCAGTAAGAGTATCAACTTGTGTTTCTTTTGGGATAGTCAACAGCAGCGAATAGGAGAGTTGACCATGGCGGTTATGAATTTGTTAGGGCTCAATTGATCTCGTCCATTGATGTTCTTGCCCACAGATCGAGCCCCCATCCAAGGGCTGTCATCGTGTTATGTTAGGGCCCACTAGAATGGTCAACAGGAGCGGAAGAGGATGTTGACCCAGGCGGTTACGCGGCTCCCCCCTCCATTCTTCTCTTTTCTTCTTCGTGATTTCTCTCTGTTTCGTTGGAGAAGGAGAACGCTTCAACTGGGTCCCATTTGTCGGATTAAGTGAGAGACAATAGGATGGGTGAGCCTGGTCCGTCGTGAGCCAGTGTTAGACCAGAGATTTTAATATTTTCGGTTCATGCTCCAAGTCCAGGCGACATGAGGCGGAAGAAAAGCCAGCGCCACCACTTATTTCCCCTGGATCCCCTGCAATGGGATGTACGCGCCAACTTCTTCTGATTTTTGTGGGATTTTTCGACATTCCAATTAAAATAAACTATTTATTTTGCTGCCAAATGAAAATAATTTATTTGAAGGCCTTCCCAAGGGTATTTTTGGATGAAATTTTGTGGGTTGACTCAGAAAAATACGAGGAATTTATTGGTTCAAAGGGTTTTGTGGAATTTCTCATGGATTTATTTTTGATAATTTTATGGTTATTGTGGGTTTCTTCGCATAACATGGGACTTCTGTGAGGCTTCTGGCCAATCTTAAAACACCATAATTTTTCTCATGCTCCACTGAATTTTTGTATAATTTTCCATAATTTTTGGAGTCCATTTGGCATTTTTCATGAATTTCTCAATCTCCTTGTATTTATTGCTCCATGAATTTATTCAATTATTTCATGAATTTGGCACTATAAAATGGGGTCAAACACCTGGATCAAGCAAAGAAAACAAAATCAAATTAACTGGAGACATCAGATGAAATTGGAAGAATGGATAAGTAAAGAAATCAAACTTATCTTTTCACACCTCAGCTGGATGCAGTGAAGCCACCCTGCTGACCCAGTGGGTCCCACAGGCAGCTACCCCCTCCAGAAGCCACACCAACAAGCTACCAAATGCAAACCACAAACAATCCAAGGGTCAAAGCACCACTGGAGGGGATCATACACTCTCTGATGCACTGTCCAGCCTAGGTTATAGACTCCACAGCTATGCCAGCTGAAGGAGATGCTCTCACAAGAGCATCCAGACCATTGAACTCCTACAAGCATGGGATCAATGCCACATACTCAAGCCAGTTTTGGCGCCAAACACAACCCCTCTCCCAAGCCAGAAGGAGAAGGACACAAATGCCCCCAAATCAGCATGACAAGTGGCCCCATGGCCCACCTGTCATGAAAACACCAAATTACAAGTAAACTGAAGTAAAATAGGCCAAATAGCCACTGCCCCTACCAATGCCAGATGTCAATTGACTATAGGATAGTGTAGAAGACAGTAGAAAGGCTCAAGGTATAAAGACTTACCATTTGAGGCGGCAAGAAGCAAGGAAGCATCTCAGCCCTTCTTCAACATTTAAAATTCCCAGGAAATGCCACATGGCAGCACCAAGACAACATCAACACAAACCCTAGGGGTCATCTTCCCCTATAAAACAAGCTCTCCATCGATTGAAGAAGGAGAGGCAAAGTGCTATATTGAAACTCTGCCCATTTTTCAACTTAATTTGATTTCTGTAAAAGCAAAAGAAAACTAGTTAATTTTTATTCAAGGTAATTATTAAAAATGTAATCTTTCAATTGAAATAAAGTTTTATTTTGTATAAACTTACTTTGTTTCTATATCTATGCATCTTCTTACCTTGTTCTTACTGCATGCATCTAGTATAACATAGATATAAGCATGTTTACTTCAGTTACTAGCATATTCAGCTAGTCTAAGCATCTAAATAATCATATTTGTAAGTCTTCAGTTGCATCTTACATGAAAAACACATAAAATTGTACTAAATATCCCTCTGTTAATCAAATAAAAGTGTAATTAAGAATGAAAACATAAAAATATGAAGCATATACCTGCAAAACACCCCCTCTTCTCTTTTCTGTGCAGCAACCAGGTGGCAAGTTGAAGCAACTAGAGGGAGAGCTTGGAGAGAAGAAGGGTACAAGCCCCTAAAGCTTGCTGTATAAGGAGATGAGAGGAGTCAAGCTAACAGGTGTGCTAGCCATTGAGCAGTCACCTTTGATCTCTCTCTGAACCATGTTTTGAGCTCTCAATGGAGCATAGATCAGTTTCAATGGGTGTACTTGCCTCTGAGCAGTCACTCAGAGGTTGGTTTGTGCTTCATGGTTGTCACACCCCGACCCGAGATGCTGACGTCGTCTCCGCCACGAGAATGACAAGTCATTCCCGTAAGGCTACAGACAGATAACTAAAATTTTTTTTCAATTTGATATCCCATTTTCTTGATTTCGGTCCCAAACTTAAACGTGTAAACATGGATGAATAAAGCAAGTTTCATCTTATTACACACAGATTATTATACAAGTTCTTATTTCACACTCAAAAGTAAAACATTCTGGCGCTTAGGCTTATTATTTTTGTATAACCTAAGGCTGGTTCACTCGTCACACTCTATATACATATAAAACATAATTGACAACCACCCCGCTTGCCACTTGCTGCCAATTACCACAAGCCCGATTAAGTTCTACAGACTATATTACAAAATATAAAATCTTCCCCGACAAAACCAGCTATCAACATGACTCACGGTACTAGGACAACACTACCACTATAAGGACAACAACAACAACCCAACAACAACCGGCCCATACTAACGCTCCCCGCGTTTACGCTTCCGCGGAGTGATCCTCGGACTCAGGTTCGACCTCCATCTCGCGCGGCGGACTCGGAGGAGGAATCTCCAAATACAGATACGCCAAGACATCGGGAAGTTCATCCAGATACAGAGCTAGGGTAGCATTACAATTTAAACTCGGGATATGAACACAGAACTGCAGACAAGAGCACTCAACTGTAGCTATAGACCGTCGCCTAGCACCATTCCTACGTTCCTGGAACCCTCAAAAGAGGCAACAAAAATTCGGATGAGAAATTAATCTCAGTGCGGGTTTTAGTTCCAGTACGCGGCTTCTTGGTACGAACCGGTATCGGAAATAATACCCTTTATATTTGAAACAATTATAAAATAATAAATCATTGCTTTTCAGGATATATTTAAAATAAATCAGAATGTTTTGTACCGTAGGCACAAGACGCAATGGTCCGATAACAGGCATATTGCAACATGAGATATGCATCAATTCAAATCAAGCATAAGATATTTATCACAGAATTCCAACAGAGTATAGTATACACTCAAGCTCTTATCGGCCCAACAGAATCAGAAAGAACTCTTCCCACACCATAGGTCCAACCCTAGGTACAGATTACAGAGGGAATTTCCAGTAATTAAAGCGCTAATAATCCTGGCCGGGTAGGTGGCCAAACCTTACTCCGGAGAGTGATACTTATTGTAATTATGCTTGTACAGACTGATTTAGAATGGTCCGATTTCAATTCAAATCCGATTCTTCTATCACAAAGGATATTATGCAAATTAGTCAATTTACGGAGCCATTCCAGTCCTTTAATATAATCCGACTATTCAAATGATTAACAATCGGAAATTCAATGTCGGAATATATTTCTTTAGTGGAATCAAATGAACAGTTTGTTTCAACATGCATTTTCATATTTCAGGGATTCCTATCGACTACATGAAATTGGAAATGCATTATCAAAGAATGATCAACATGCAATGCACAAATTTAAATGTACCGAAACCCGAGTTCTAACAAAGATTCCGCGTATCCGCACCTTGCTTGATTCAGATGTCCGGGGGCACTTCAGTATCCGTTCCTGTTTACAAGTTACAGATCAAGTACCGTTAATTCATGTTTAACGGGTCCCTTAAATCCGTTTGGTAAACATGATTAAGTCTGGTAACTTATGGGTAACTGGACTGTACGTTTTGGTTCCAAGTCCTTTAATATCGTTATAACTTTTAATTACATTTTCAATTATTCGTTTTAGCGTTTAATTGTACGTTTCCTAATATCGAAGATTCATTATCATCAGAAATAACAGAAATATTTATACAGAAATTTAGGAAACTCAATTAAACTCAACGGAAAATACAAATCAGAAATTATTTATTTGTTCTTGCGGGATCAGATAGTCTGAATGATTTGCCACGTATCCGTTCTTTTGAAAGTCAGACTAAATCTCATCATTTCCCTAAAAAGCCCACAATCGATAGTTAAACTAAGTACATTGTTGCCAAGTCGTTTAGTTTAACAGAAATCCGTCATTAGCTTTATTCAAATCCGAAAGCTAATTAAAATCCGAAATTATTTTCCGAAATTAAGCCCACAATACAATCTCGGCCTACAGGCCCCTTTTTTTTCTTATTTTTCTTTTCTCGGCCCACAAGACAAAATCAACCACAGCCCAACAACGAAACAGAACAACGAAACAGAGCAAACAACGAACAGGCGCAACCCAGTCAACCTGACCCAGTTGACTGGACCGCCTCGTAACGGGTCCGCCAAAACCAACAATCAGATCCGACACCTACAGTTAGTAAACCCAAACCCATTAAGTCTAGGTTTATGCACATAAGTCCACAGAACTATTACAATCCCTCAAAATTTACATCAAACCCCCCTTAAACTTTGTCCAGCTATGCTATGTTACAAAACCGTCCCTAGATATTTACAGAAAAGCCCAAATTAAATTTTTCCTTCGCAAAACCATCCATAACTCAAGCAACTCGTACCAGTATGACATAATTTCACCCCAACACCTTATAATCATCTTGATTATCAACTCAGAACCACTTATAGCCTAATTAGCATCCAACCATTACCCCATTCATAAAATTTTACAAGTATAATGCTATAACCCGAGACAGTATAGAGTATAAGGACATCAAATGCCATTTTCCCCCAATATAAGTTCAAAGCATGCAATTTATAACCCCTAATATCTCAACAGAATTTTGTATAGCAACATATACCCGAACTATGCACATATGCTTGCCTAAGTCATGTATACAGTGGCTACCTTACACAAGATGCTCATTTTCTTCTTAGAAGAGTATAGAACAAAGTTTATATACTCTAAAACATGCATATAAGTCAACTTAGAACAGTGAATGCATATATTTACATATAATAAACTAGTTCAACCCTATGCAATAACTATATGCACAGACCTATGGTTTCTTCATGCAACATATATATATATAAGTATGTAGAAATTACAACTATACCCCATATATGCAGATACTGAACCACATAGCTAATCACATAGTATAAGAATGAGTATACAGTGCCTAAAACAACCTAATTACTCAAATATACATGTATCTACAGTATCCTACTATAGGGTATATGCATAAACAGATTTATATGAAACTCAAATGCTTCTATTCATGCCTATGAAAGAGTTACATTACCACAGTATCATCTACATGCTTCTTTATTACTCTTTCTATACCTATAACAGATAATTACACATATTACTTCACAGAACATGATGATTCATCACTCTCAGTACCACACTAGTGTCAGTAACCTAATAACAGTAAAACATCACCCCTTAACAACTACTATCCGACATCACATCAATCCTAACATGATATAAGCACAAGCAGTTACTCTTAAACCCAAATACTACTCCCAGTAACCTATTTATAACTCTTATCAGTATTTCAGTCCCATACCAGTATCCTACTCTTCACAGTATCTGCCTCCTCATGTCACAATCTTAATTAGTTTGCTCATATCATATCTCAACTAATAACAGCTATCTCCCTTATCAAATAGACACAATTTGCTATTCACAGCTAGCAAAATAGTTACCAATATAAATCGCGACACAGTAAGTATCACTTAACTATCAATCGCAGCATATCATACCAAACAAGTCCTAATTCAGATTACACATAGCCACAGCAAACTCGTTTACAAATTAAATCAAGCCACAATACAGAGAGAGAGAGTTATACCTTGCCTCTGATCGTTGAGAAACCTTCTCAAGAACTCAAGCACAACCAACGCAAGAATCAACGTTAGACTAATCAAGAACAAGGCAACTTCCATAAACCTAACACTCACGGTAACCAAATCGACATCAATTACTAAAATTGATAACAAGAATTCACAAGGTAAAGGTAGAAGCATATTACCGTTCTCCAGCGCCGCCTCAATCCGCCTGTCTCCTCCTCCTACTTTTCCCCAAATCCGAAACCCTAATTTATAGAAAACATAACTTACCAGCTAGCCGAGGGAAGAGGAAGAAGACAGGACAAAGAGTTGTGGTGGAGCAACGCATGCTTGCCACGTATTTCACCTCCATTACTCCTCTGACAGTCGCCATCGAGAGAGGAGAAGGAGCACCTGCCTTCTCGTGCAAGCACGGAGAAAGAAGCAGGAGGTGCGAAAAAGACAGAAGGCTTCACTACGGCGCCTCTCAGCTTAGCCAATCACAGAACAACAACGCAACAAAGAAGAGATGGCTTCGAGCACATCTCGAGAAGAAGGGAAGAAGAAGAAAAGAGACGGACAGATCGGAGAAACAGAGAGAAAGAATCGACGAAATTTTCGTCGTTTTCTTTTAATAAATCTCCCCCAGATCTTTTGTGGCCGGATCTCTGTGGCTATTGGTGTAGCAACTGATTAAATAGCCTAATTTTTTTGTAAATTAGCTATTTCCTTAATTAACTTAAATAACATTTTCTAGTATTAATTCTTCGTGGCAATCATACAGAAGAATTCTAAATACCGAGATGTACATTCTCAGATTTCACAACAGAAATTTCCCACAAGTTTTACCGTCAGATTTGATTTTATTATGCAATATTAATAATAAACGATTCTTAATCGATTTACCAGACAGTTTCAGGACTTGGTTTACCATACGTCAGTCACTAATGTTACAATGGTTCAGTGAAGTAACACAAGTCCCTGTGATAATTAAATCCAATATCCTTGCCTCAGTCAAGCCTTACAAATGCCTCATATCTAAATAAAATACCCCCACAATCTAACACTGAGGTCACATGAGACTGTCATGCCATGAGGCCATAGCCCTATCCCTTCTTGTACCACAAATACCTAGTTATGCTGCCAAAATCATGTTAGGAATCACCAGATAGTAAAACCATGATCAACAGATATCAAATGACCCAAATCAGTCCAATGATCTCTTGTTCATTCCAAAATAGCACCCCACAAAACTACTGTGCTAAGCCAACTTAACCAAACACCTGTCAAGACCCTAATTATCTAGTTATAATGCCCAAATTTGGCTAGACACGGCTAGATAGTTAGACCCCAAAGTCAGAAAATGTCAAACTCCGACACACCCAAGTACTGTCCAAGCCAATCAAATTAAGGACCATACAACTCAATTAGATAGCATTATTGCCTAATAAACCATGATCCACCAACTAATTAGTGCCTACACAGCCAAGTTGGGTTTGATTATCACAGGAAATTGGGTGAGTCATGGCTCAAAATTTATACAGCAAGTGTTAGGGGTTTTTACCTCAAATTGGCTCTCAAATCGACCCAAGGCGTCGCTCTGGCTGCTTAGGCATGCCGCCGATTGGCCCCACTTGGACCAATCTTGGTTGCATGAACGCTGTCAGACAATCCCAAATCGAACACGATTTGTATCTCTCCAGCCCCAATTGATGAGAATCAACTCAATCGACTAGCTGAAAGGAAAAAAGGAAGGTGCGACCACCTCTCCGACGCTCCCCGACAGAGAAACAACCCTCTCATGGCGGAGATCGAGTCGACCTCGAAATTTTGACCCCAGTCAACCTCTCGTCGGAAGAGACGAAAAAGAAAGAAGAAAGAAAGAAGGAAAAGAAGAGTGCTGCGTTGAAAAGTTGACCAGCACGAATCTTGGCGTGAATCGACGCCTCTCATTCGTCCCCAACGGATCAAAGGAAGGTGTTAGATGGACATGGTGCATGATACGCCAAGTCACTGACAGTGGGTCCCACGATGTCAGGATCCAAGCGCGTCGGCGCACAGACCCGCGCGTGAACCAGCTGACTCGATCGGTTCCATCAGCGACCTGCTCTGATCTTCTGTGGCGCCATATGTGTAGCGAATCTCTGACGCCCAGAACACGAAACAGCAAATTCCCTGACCAATCAGAATTTTTTAAAATTACTGAAACTTTAAAAATGCTTTAAAAATAGCTAGAAGGGTCAGAAAATTACCAAAAAATACCAAAATGTTCAGAAAATTACAAGGAACATTTTTGTATAAGACTTCAACATCAAATTCCTAAAGAAAAAGGGAGTTTAATTCAACATCATTAATTTCCCTTAAAAATATCATTAAGAATGTCTTAAGACTCAATTGACATAAAAACACAAAAGATTTAAAAGTCTAAGTGTCTTAACCACTTTGACAACAGGTACACTTGGACAGCAGGTACTTTGAATTATCAGGGACTGACTTTCCCGGTATTCAAAATAAAATAGGAAGCCCTGGCCAGACAGACCGAACCAAGACCTAAATTCAGGAACACCAAATACAACTCAAAAGTATCCAAAACCTATACGGACTCCGCACAACTTTCAAGCTCAGAGATCTTCAAAACTAACTATAGATTCTAAGATAGCAAATTCAAGGAACCTGAAACCCCACAAGAACAAAATCAAACATAAACCCCATACTTAGACCCAAAAGTCAAGTCCAGAAATTAAATCCCAGGGAACACACACCCTCCAGAAAACCAAATACCCAAAATGTCTGAAAGCCAGGGCTATTAAACTAAAAATGTTTAAAGTCTTAGAAACGCAAACAAGACTCAAATGACCTGAACTTCCTAACACATCTTAACGCCAGGGTTCAAAACGCTTAAGCCAGACCCTAAAACGCTAAAGATTAAAAGTTCAAATACGTCAACAAACGACTGAAGCTATAACACGTTCAAGAACTGGAGTTTCTATACGCTAGGATGCCTGAAGCTCTCAATACGTTCGATAACCTTAGCCTCGACACGTCGACAACAAACATAAATCTTAGACACGTCTCAATACCGAAGATCCAGCACGTTTGACATACCGGCTCTTCAAAACGTCACGAGACCAAGGCTTTACACGTTTTACACTTGTTTCTCCATACACGCGATGTGTCTCGGATATGGGGATGATAAGTCTTGAAGTGATCTAATACCTAATCGGTCAAAGATCTACCAGACCACATCTAAATACAGAAAGACTGCCCGTGCAGCTCTTTTAAAATAGAAATTTCTTCTCCTTGCAGCCACCACAATACATCATATGCATTCATGTCATCAGACACTTATCCTGCATTTACACTCACTGTCAGTTCACTCTGTTCATCAACATGGTCACTTTAGACGATTATTTAACAAGCTTGGACACACTTAATATGCCTAATCTATTAACATCTCCGATCTAGATGTTCTCTCGACTCGGTTCAGAGGTAATTAACAGTAGGGGCTTGCGCCTACTGGAAGGAAAGGACCTGCAACAAACAATCAAACTCTCGAAAACCCTGAGACCGCTTCGGTATCCTCATCCTTTGTCAGGCGGGTATTGATAGTCGTGTCCCAAGGAGTTCGAGGGATATCTGATCCGTATCTTTTTCACCCCCACGGAGGTATCCATAAATCCTAACCGAGGTGCGGACCCGAAAAAGTGCGAGACAGCGCGGTAAAAGTCGGAGAATTCTTTTTACCAGCGAGGAAGACGACGCTTTGCTTGGACCCCACTTGTAAGGTTCAATGAGATAGAGAGAAATGGGTGGACTCGGTTCTCTGTGAGCCAATAGAAGTTTAAAAGTGGTCGGTTTATGAAACAGGTGCACCCAAATTTGAATCCTAGGCGAGTAATTTTTAAACCCAGCGACTTTTTCCTCCCCCTTGGATCCTCTGCAATGGGGCGTACGTGCCAACCCTTTGGATTTTTCTGGGAATTTCTTGATTTTCTATTTATATTTCTATCAATTAATTGCTGCCAAATGGAAATAAATCATTTGAGGGTCTCTCTAAGGGTATTTTTGGATAAAATTTTATGTGTAGGTTCAGAAAAATATAAGGAATTTAATGGTTCAAAAAGATTTGTGAAATTTTTTATGGATTTATTTTGAGAATTTTGTGAAATTTAGGAGTTTCTTTATGAATTTTGGGGTTTCTGTAGATAATTTTTGGCTTTTAGAACCATGATAATTCATCATAATCCATAAGGGATTTTTGGGTATTTTTTGAGAATTTTCGGAGTTTGTTTGGTATTTTTCATGGATTTTTGAGCTTTCTTGTATTTATTCACCATAAAATGGGTTGGTTATTTCATGCATTTTGGCATAATATTTCATACACTACACGTGCCTACTTTGTATAATAATCATAATATCATATGGCAAGGAATAGACACAAGTAATGATAATAACATTACTAGAAGGATCGTGTTTCGTAAAAAGGATTTGCTAAACATCTATATTATTTGGGTAGCTGTAATGTATGCTAGAGTACCGCTTACAGTTTATGGAATAAAATATTTATTCCATTGCCAACATAATATGGATCCTCAATATAGGTCACACCAACTGAATGGGAAACAAGAAATATATTTTCTATCAATCTGACATGAGTACATTGCGCATATATTTTAACGAAATATATGATCTTGAAACTTTAAAACTGACTCCATCTGACATGAGTACATTTGTATTTTTTAAAATTATATAAGAGCCATGTTTCAAAATAAAAAAATACAAAAAGGTTAGTTAAAAATATAGAAAAGTGTGATTTAAATTATTCGTGATTTCGACCATTGTTCTAAAAATGGCTGACAAGGTCTAGTAATCTTCTAATTAATCGTTAGTGGTGGTTGAACTGTCATGTATACTGTATTTGATGGATATTATACAGATTTTAATGAATAACCACTAAAACTAACTAGCCAGCTGTCAAACAAATAAATTAGTAGTCAAATTCAATTAATCATTTCGAAGTAATTTAAATCGGCTTAAAAGAAGTTTTCAAAATAAATAAATAAATAAATAAAGCAACTAAAGACCTAGTCTAAGTGCATCTAAACCTATTTCAATTCACTTACGCAGAGTTATTGAGATATGGCTATAAATTTCATATTTTTGTTGCTTGCTTATTCACTGATTAAACTATGTCATCTCTTTGATTTTATTCTCTGTGTAATTTTTAAATGCTGTAAGTAGGATATGCTTCATTATTAGATGGTAGCTATATTTAAAAAGTTAGATATAAGAAAAAGTTCAAACAATATAAGATATTTAAGTAATAAAGATTAGACTGCTACCAAAAAAAAAGAAAAAAGTCTCGCACCTAAAATGATAGATTGTGTGATTTCTACTGTAATTATAATAACCTAAAAGGTCTCTTGACACAAACAATCATTAACATAATAATACCACAAGGATTGGTACTTGCTAGTTTGGATTAAATATCCAAAATTTTTATGTTAGTCCATCTTCGGAAATTTAATCCATTTCTAACTCTTTACCTTTCTTAATCATAGGTAATAATACTGGGGTTCAACTTTAAGGATGCTATTTGCTTAATGGATGCATTGAGTTGGTTGAATATTCCGGAATTATATATTGATAAATGTCACGCTTTTAGGAACCAAAAAGGATCCAACTAGAATATTCCTGAAAAGAAAAAGGAGCCGAATGATTTGCCTCATTTATTTTGAGCCAGAAACTTATTAGCCTGATCAAAGTCTTGATTTATCTAACATGTAAAGATATGCAGGAATTCTGCATGTGATGAGAAAAGGTTGAAATTTTAAGAGATTGTGAACATAAATAATATGAACCCAAAGGTCGCATAAAACAGACATAGAAATCATAAAAAAATATTATCTCATAAAAGAAAAATTAAATAAAAAACTTTAAGTCTGCATTCAGTGTCTTTATTGTTATACTAAATTGGAAGCCCATAAAACAGTTTTGATTGTTCATGTCAAGATTCCAAAGATTGCTTGCCAATCAGACCACCAATATCACAACCACCCTGGCGACCAATGAATAAATTCACTGCTCTTAAAAATATTAATAACAATAAATACATGCACTGAACTTATCCATATCCATAGTATATTCATAGTTTTCTTTCCCATATACTTGTCAGCCATCAACTGACTGTCCAGTTCCGAAGAAACTGGAGAGGACCAAAGCCTAAACTAGGTGGCACTGTACATTATGGTCTCTCTGACCTGGGCGGCGCAACTGACCGTGTTCCATTGAATCTCCAGATTAACTGATACAAGTACTCTATAGGTAATCCTGTAACAAGTTATTACCTTCACTTAAAAGGGATCAAAGCGATAGCGACTTGAAACAGCGTTCGACTACAAAGTAAATGCAACAGAGGATATTTTAAATTCGGCTATGTAACTAGTTGAAGTAGTTGGACTTGGTAAGTATATTCCGTATTACATTTAGATGAGACAACATTCCAAAGAGCCCGGTGTTTCGTAAGAACAGTCAATGGATAGTGGGCCCAAGAAGTAGTTTCTCCTGGCGCGTGCTTAAATATTTTCGCTTTTCTGTTTCTTTGATTAATTTTTTACGCTATGTGTGTGCAACGACACATTACGCAGCCACTGGTCCATACAGATGGATCGACACAGTTGTGATTTGTGAAGAACAAAATAAAATATTTTTCGTTTATACCCTTGTAAAATAAACCGACTTTTTAATTAAAGCCCTCTCCGTATCAATGGGCCGCTGGGTCCCGCCGCAGTCACGTTTATCTACCACAATTAATCCCTTGGTTAGCATTTTCCTATATTTTATTTACAGAACTTAACATGAGTTTACTAAATTTGCCATTGGACCCAAACTTTGTGCATTATTATAAAAAGCGCATTAATGAAATAAATCTAAGCGAAATTTACACACATTTTTGGCAACTAAAGAAATTTATATTGGATTGTCCCCATTATATTTGAGCAATTTCCTGCCTAAAATAATTATTTTTAATAAAAATACACGCTGGATTTTAAGAATAAGAGGAAATTCGAATACTTTTTGGTTAATGAATAATAACACGGCTTATATTTTCGGACCTGTAATTGAAATTCAGGCAATGTACCCTAAAGGTGAAAAAGTTAAATATATCCAGAAGCTGATGTGGATTCCATACAGTTTTAGAAACAGCAACAAATAATACACTTTCAAGGGACGTTGGTGCAAAACGCACGTTTTTCTTGCAAGAAAATAGCTGAAAAGAAAGAAAAAAATAGAAGGAAAATTAAGAAACATCGCGTTGGTAAAACCGAACTAATTCTCTCTTCAATTCTCCTTGAATCGGTTCTTGATTGATTCCATCTAGGGATCGCTCGGATCGCTCGAGTTCTTCTAGATTTTGGGTATTGCGCAATAAAATCCAATTCGATCGAAGAAGAGAGATTGGGGCTGGCGATTGTCGGTCCGATCTGTGTTCGTTCTTCAAAAGCCATGATTGGCACTTCGAACTAAGAGTAGTGTTGCAATTAGGGTTTTCAAATTGGGAATGGAGGATAGCGAGCTAGAGGAAGGAGAGGCGTGCGATTATGCTCTTGACCCTGACGCCTACTCTTACATCGTGAGTAATTTTTATTAATTTGATCAACTCTATGAGATCTTAGAACTTATATAGGTAGCTGGGTAATCTTTGTTTTTAGATAGTTTTGCTATTGATCGCTAAGTAAGAACTTGGATTGTGTCATTGGGCATTGATCAGTAGCTTATTGGTTACAAAAATTTAAGAAAGTGGTTACCAAAAAAAAGAGAAAAGGGAACTTTTGCAATTCTAAAATATTCTGTTAAAAAGAACTTGAATTCTTGCTCCTCCTCTTAAAAAAGAGAGAAGCTGCTCATACAAAACTAGATATAGAGAGAAGATTAGACTTAACTATGTGATCAAGTGATTCATGTTACAGACCTTAATTAGGAAGCATGTTCATTGCACAATTCGAGATTGGAAAAATTCCTGAACTATCTGGTAAAAGATAGGTGTTAGGGTATTGCCCAGCCCTTTTATTTTTATAAGCAGCTTTTGTAAAGTTCTTTTTCAATCTTTGTTACCAAATCACCTTTGTATTTTTTTACATATATTGCCTTAGGATGAAAAAATCGAGAATTACTTGGGGCATTTGCAGAAGGAATTTGTGGGTGGAGAATTATCAGCCGAGCACCTGGGTAAGATGAAAGAAATCAATCAGTGCTGTTGCCTTCTCCAGATGTGTTACATCTTTTGTGAAATAATATGAGAATGTGATTGACAGGGGCAAAATTTGGAGGTTATGGTTCTTTCTTGCCAACACAGAGACGGTCTCCTTCTGCTTTGTCTCAACCGAGGAGCCCGCCTAAGCCGTCCAACCATAGAAACTCTGTATCTCCTTACAACCCCCCACTGGAGGTGTTTTACCTGAATCTTCTTTTCACTAACTTATTTCAGTCATTGAAAAGTGAAAAAGTGCTATGTTGTTACAATCTTAAATTTGAAACTTATGACTTCCTTCATAGGCTTTGTACTATATATTGCACTAGTTATTATCCAGTAAAGCACCTTTAATACTAAATTGAAAAAATGTCCTCATTTGGTAAACTGAGGAACCCTGTTCATTCTATAGTCCCAATAGAAAGTCCTAATAGAAATTATAGTAGGAAAGAGAACAAAGAAGTTCAAATGCAAACTTCTAACAATCACGTACTAGATTTACGAATACTAAAGGAAAAATAGCATTATGATAACACCAGTAATAGCTTATCTCATTAATTCAGTAAATTAATTTTACTATTATTGGTTCCAGGGAACACATCACAACCGCTCAGTGGTAACTGGTACATCAGTTTCCTCGAGGAATATCCCCAAAAGAGTTCCATCTACAGATAATCTAGCCATGAAAGAGACACTTACAAGTGGGCTCAATTCAAGGCAACCGCCGACTCAAAAACACAATCCTTCAAAAAATTCTTTAGGTGGAGGCAGTACTGATCAAAAGACACTTAAAGTTCGCATTAAAGTTGGTAATGAAAGCGCGTTGAGAAGAAATAATGCTGCAATCTATAGCGGTTTGGGGCTTGATATCTCACCTTCTTCTTCCTATGAAGCTAGTTCAGGAGGGAGTGCAGGGCCTTCTGCTGAGTCTCGAGGCATACCCAGTGAATCTCCTCAGTCCATTCTTGAGGTATATATATATATAGATATTTCTTTTAATTTGCTATTGATCAAAATGATTTAGAGTTGTACTATAGTGCTTTTGAACCATGACATATTTTTAATTAATGTAGAACCATCCAGATATTTACAGTTAATCTTCATTTGCCATGCGTGTCTCTATGGACAACCTTTATTTTCCTTGTGAAAGAGAACATTTAACATTGATAGCTACAATGCTGTAATTAGATGGACTGGGGTTGCTTGCTTCTGTTTCCTTTATAGAAATTTGTTTATTATATGCTCATTTTGCCTATGTTGGAAAATGTCACTGTACTCATGAGTTGTGTGTAGGCTTTGTCCTTATCAATAAGCATTGATCTGATAAGATAATTGTCCATTTTGTTACTGATACAGACAATGACATGCTCTCTGATACCTGTTGGGTCTCTTCTTTCGCCCATCAAGGGATGCTTTATGAATTTCACTGGAAAGACAATCCCTCCTATGTTAAAAAATGCTCCTAAGACTGCTCAAAGTCTTTCCAAGTCAAATCTCCCGGCAAAAGAGGCTAAGGCCCACAAATTGAAGAACTCCCGACCTGATGAGAAAAATCACACTCATTCTGCTTCTAAGGCTTTGAAAGAATTACCAGCTTTACCCTCAAAAGAACAAACGAGCAGAATTGACTTGGTAAAGGAGAAGGTGGCATTAGTTGAAGGTGATCAGAGTTATGTTTCTAAAAGTGTAGAGAATGGGGATGTAAATTCTAAGGATAAACCTAAATTGAAATCAATCAGAGGAGAAAAGAAAGCAGTTGATTCTAATAAAGAAAGGTTTCGTGATTCGTCTTCTCTTGATTCAAAGAGAAAAAATAAAAGTGAATCAAAGAAGAAAATAAGCATCAGCAAAGCTGATTCAGTTGAACCCAATAAAAACGGTGACCAATATGCAGGGGCTAGTAATACCATGAATAACCTTGTAGAAGTAGAAAATGCAGCAGAGGTGAAAGTGCAACCGCAGTATGATGAGAGGAGAGTGCAAAAAGAAAAGCAATCTAGCAACTCAACCTCTATGGATAGGAAAAAAGAATCTGTTATGAGATCTAAAAAGTTGGACACCCTGCAAAAAAATGAACTTGAAAAAGAATTTACACGTGAGTTTTCTGAAGAGGAATTGTCAGAGAAGAGAAAGAAATCAGGCAGTGTGAAGATTCAAAATGAGAAGGATTTTACTTCTTTGAGGGAAGCTGCTCCAAAGGAGAGACCCTCTAATAATAGATTTGAGAAAGAACCAGTTTTGGAGGTGCAAGTTAACAATTCTGTACCAGTACCCAGTAATATTAATCTAACAACTGCAGAGGCACCAGTGCCACCAATTCCGCCAGTGGAAATAAAGGAGAATTGGGTTGCTTGTGACAAGTGTCATAAGTGGCGTCTCTTGCCTTATTGGACTAATCCTGAAAGCCTCCCAAAAAAATGGCACTGTAAACTGCTTGATTGGCTGTAAGTTCTTTTTGTCTCATCTTTCAATTTGAAGAAGCATAGTAGTTTATTTTGGTTTGTCTTTTGTCTCTTTCCTGTCCTATTATATGATTTGTATATAAAAGATGATGTAAATTGGAAATTCAACCACAATTTCACTTGCTTTGGACTTTACTCGCAGTACAGTTATCTGGCTTGCATCATAATGTTTTTTGGAAGCTCTTGTTTTCCATTTTTCTTTTTTGGTGTCTGTGATGATACCAGGCAAACAAATAATTATATAGTACCAAAACAAAAATTGATAAATTACATAAACACGTTAATTAAGAAAGTTGGCATACATTTGCATACTGTATAAAAAACTTGTAAATCATCATTTAGCAATTGTTTTGAGTCATGGAGAGCAGGCTAATTGTCACAAAATATAAGCTTTTTATTATTGCATTTTAAGGTGCTTTTGATATTTATTCTCAACTTTTACATGAGGATTAATCTTGATATCAGTACTTCTGCTTTCATTTATAACACTGTTGAAGTGTTAGCCTCTTGATAACCTAAGTCTTTTATGTCTAAATGCTTCTGTAGGCCTGGAATGAATAGATGTGATGTTGGAGAAGAAGAAACAACAGCTGGTGCAAATGCACTTAACCTGGTCCAGCTCCCCCTCCCAGTAACTGTGAATGCTTCAGCTGGCCTTCTACCTGATGCTAATGTAACAGTTCCACTGCCTGGTGGAGTCCAATCCGTTAGTCTACTACCTAGCCAAATTCCAAAGAAGAAAAAGGAACACAGAGAGGGGACTGATTTAACGAACCCTTTGAAGAAGAGAGATAAGGCATCTTTGAAAGGTAACTTGGAGACATCGTCTTTTGGCAGCGGCGGATTGGGCATCGAGAGCAGGTCTGCTGATTTTACAGCAGAGAAGCAGAAGTTTAAGCACCAAAATTCAGGACGACGATCTGATGGAGGTTCTGGTCTTTTTATCCATCCCCCCTCCTCCCCGTTCATTGTTTGCATCCAACCTCATGTTTCTGTTCTCCTTGTTCAAAGTTGGGACGCTGCCAAAGAAATTATCTCAGTGATTGTTTCTCACTCTTTTGTTTTCCAAGGAATCTCAAAAACATTTGAACTCTTTAAGTAGTCTTTTTTCTTCCCTTTAGCAAGTTGGCATTTGTCTGAAATTGTGGTGACCTTATGATAGCTGGTCCTTGGCATAAGGCATGATGGGTTATTTGTAGTTAATATATTTTTTTTATCTTAAGGTCTAGCACTTTATGTTATTTAAGTATTTTATTATTTATTTATTTATTGTGTGCTGAAGAGAATGTGTGTTTTGTTGGTTGATTTTGCTTGCAGGGGATACTATGGGTAAAGCCAGCAACCATTCAAAATCCAAGAACAAGAGACCCATTGAACCTGATGACTCCAAAGCATCTAAGAAAATTAAAAAAGAAGACTCACATTCTAATGCGAAAGAAAAGAGGCCTGAGTCCAACTTACCTGGAAATGCAGCTTTAGATACAGCAAACACGTCATCTAAAAAGACAAGCTTAAAGTCTTCTCTCAACGAAAGATTAGATACCAAAGGTGCTAAAGTTGAGAGGAGAGATAACTTCAGCATGCAAGAAAATGAGAGACCTGACAGAGTATCTGAGAGAATTGATGTTGCTCAAGAAAAGAAGATGAGAGAACAAAAGCATGGAGAAAAGGCTCCTACTTCAAATAGAAGGGATATGGCCTATGCTCATCCTTCAGCGGAGGCCACTTCTAGCTCATCCAAGGTATCTGGTTCCCGGTCCCGTAGAAGTAAAACCAAGCTTCATGAAAGGAGGGGCTCTCCAGTTGAGTCGGTGTCTTCCTCTCCAGTCAGGCATTTGAGTTCGGAGAAGTTCCATAGAAAAGGAATACCATTGAAAGAGGAGGCCGTAAATATTGCCTCGTACACATTACCTATGGTAAGCCCAAAGAGGGGTCCCAGCACAGAAATAGACAGACCAAGCAAGCAGCCCCGCTTGTCAGAGACTCAAAGAAGCATGGGTGAAGATTTGAAAGCAGTTGGAAGTAGTAGAAATGTACTACCAGAGCAGGGTAGCGAGTACTTAGAGAAGAAATCAGTCCAACTTGCTGACAGGCCTAACCATCATGAAAACCATGATGATTTAAATCAACGTAAGACATTAAAAAGTGAACCGAAGGTTTCTTCAAGGCCAAAAGAGAAACATAGAAGCCACTTGGACAAAGGTATTATATTTTGAAACCATATGCACCCCCACTGGTCTGTAGGTTATGATATATCTCTCTCCTTCCAGTATCTGTGATCCAGAATGGCAGAAATTGATCTTTTGTTAGCCATTGGTCTTTATTTCCAATTTTTTTTTATTCTTTAGACAGCAAGTAGAGGCCTTTAAAATTGGTGCCATGAAGGAAATTTTTCTGTATCAGCCAATTTGATGGCAGGATTATCATTACTGACTAGCACTTGAAATACTTTTTGGTGCTTGGTAATTGGATTAATTAGTAGCAAAATATTTATCCTCAACAGATCTATCTCTTCTGACTGAGTTTTTTTTTTTAACCCGGTATGAATTGCTTTTCTTATTTTAGCTGCAACTGCCAAGCCACAAATGGCAGGTAGCAAGCTTGAACCAGAAGACTCAGGTACTCAAATTGGTTCTTCAACAGTGAATGAAAATAGGATACAACAAAATGGTGAATTGCCCAAGGCACCCCAGCCCAAAAAACCTGAGATTGCTAATGGATTACCATCAAATGCCATTAGGCAAGCTGCTCCTAACCCAGTGGACACATCCAGTCCTGCGAGGAGAGATGGCCCTTCAGCTGCGTATGCTCTTCTGAAAGAAGCCCGAGCGTTGAAGCATACTGCTGATCGCATGAAGGTAATTATAGCTCACTGTGGTATTGTGCATTACATTTGACTGTATAACCTAATTCATCTGTTAACAGAGTCACTGGGTTTTAATTCATTTTGAATTCTATAAAAATAACTATATCTGTAAACCTAGCACTGCACTCACATGTCAATTGTGATGAATATTATCTAACATCAGCAGCTAGACTACTTGTGTATTGACTTCTTGGTGGGTTGTGTCTTGTAGAGTGATCAATCAGAGTTGGATAGCACGGGATTATATTTTGAGGCTGCTTTAAAATTTCTTCAAGCAGCTTCTTTATGTGAGCCTGCCAGCGGGGATAGCTCTAGGCAAGGAGAGACTACCCAGGCCATGCAAATTTATTCAGACACTGCAAAATTGTGCGAGTAAGCTAGCAATCGTTTTTTTTTTTTTGTACTAATTTGTTGCATATGTATCATGAACAAATGAGGGTTCAGCTGGTTTCCTTCATCTTATTGAACAACAGTTTTTCCATTGACCTTCTATTATTACATCGGTTGACATTTTTCTTTTTGCAGTTTGTATGTTCCCTTGGTATAGTTAGAAAGGTAAAGGGACAAAGTTAGACCTTGCAGTTTTGTTTAAGTTGAGTACTGTGATGTTTTTCGTCAAGAAAGTTATGTTGCACTTTTATTTTACTTAGAAAACTCATATTGAAACTATGGGATCTCATCTAACATTTCTTTCTGGATTATTTTAAGAAGTAGAACTTGGGATCAATTTGTCTGTATTCTGCTGTCTTAAGATAATGCTTGATCTGAAGATTTGTTTCGTGTTGCTGGTTTTTTTGGCAGATTCTGTGCACATGCATATGAAAGATGCAAGAAAATGGGTGCTGCTGCCTTGGCATACAAGTGTGTGGAGGTAGCTTATTTCAAGGCCGCCTTCTATAAAAATAGTGGTGCTATCCGGGACCGCCATGAGCTACAAGCTACTCTTCAGATGGTCCAACTTGGTAATTAGTTTTTAGTTCTCAACAAGTATCAGTGTTTAGGTGTGAGTCAATGGATGACTCACTGCGGTACTCACTAAATTGGTCAAATTGTCATACAACACTTAAAGCATTTTTCTTAGCAGTTTATAAAAATTGGTCAAGTTGTAGTTAGTTCAGTCACGTCAGATCGGAACTTCATTTTGTTTATTGTTTAACTGTATCTTTGGCTGTTGTTATAGGGGAGTCGCCATCATCCTCTGCCTCAGACATTGACAACTTGAATAACCATGGGTTAGCCAAGGTTGCTTCTGTCAAGGATTCTAATTCACCTCAAGTTGCTGCTGCGAACCAGTTACTGGCCGCTCGCAACCATCCTCCCATGGTCCGGATACTGACATATGTAAGTTCCTTCAATGCCCAATAACCTGAATTGTGATTTTCTATACAGGAGTTTTAAAAATTTTTAAACAATATTACTTGAATGTTCGAGTTTTTTTCTATGGACGCAGCTTATGGATTTTAAAAGGAAATTCCAAATGGTGTTCTTCTCCTTATATATATCCATTTTTTTTCAGATGTGGTGTCTAGACATTTGTGATCTATACTTACATTACACTTTTCAGACATATTGTCTATACATTTGTGATCTATACTTCCATTGCACTTTCTATTCTATGCTATACTGGGTCTGACTTCTGCTCCTTAATATTATAACAGACAAATGATGCAAATTGTGCATTTGAAGCAACTAGAAAGTCCCAGCTCGCTTTTGCAGCTGTGACAAATCCAAATCCTGCACATGGAGAGGTTGATGCAAATGTTATTGCCTCTATTAGAAGTGCCCTCAATTTTGGTTACCACAATGTCAGAGAGCTACTTCAACTTGTACGAGTTTCAATGGAGTCTGTTTGTCGTTAGTATAGAACTTTTCCACTAATCAGGTACTCTTCTGAAAATATATTACATAATTGAATTGTAGATATTATATGTGTTAGACAATATGAAGTGCATTGCGTACTTTTTTTTTTCAATATGAGATGGAATACCAGAAAACACAACGCTTGCACTGTGTACTGTACTAGCATTGATACTCTGCAATAACCCCAAAAAAAAATTGTTACTTGGTCTACAATTTAAGGTGCACTAGAAGAAGTGATTAATAGATTATTGTGTTCAATTGATGGAAGTGGGAATAACAGAGTTTGGTATTACTTAGCAGTATTTCAACATAATTTACCTGAGACTCGTATTGTTACAATGCACTTTTCCAGGTTAACATGCTTCAAATAAAGTGGTTTGCCCACTGCCTACTCTCATGTCATTGTGTACAATTACCAAGGGACATGCTATACAAGTATATGGCCACGTTCTTTTGTATAACAATACTAGTTCGATTACTTGCGTACAAATGTTTCGAGTTGAGCTGGTTCAAGTGTAAATATTACGAGATGAATTGTCGAGCTTAGCTGCACAGAGCTGACAAGATTTTGATGGTAATTTATTTTTATATTGCATCTGATTCCTTGATTATTTACTAATTATCTTTCTCTCTCTTTGGACCCACCCAGAATTGATATGCAAGGTCTTACACCAATAATTGACAAAGCTGTTTATTATAAAATGGATAAACAAGTTCCATTTTTTGAATGAAT
Source organism: Rhynchospora tenuis (assembly GCA_027725995.1). Classification (NCBI taxonomy): domain Eukaryota; kingdom Viridiplantae; phylum Streptophyta; class Magnoliopsida; order Poales; family Cyperaceae; genus Rhynchospora; species Rhynchospora tenuis. The sequence goes on from CM050888.1 coordinate 55,218,682, forward strand.
TGTGCTGATATTATCAGCTTAATTCTTTTTTTTTTTTCAGGTTTAGAGGGGATTAGTGTTCAAATTAGCTGGCTGTCTGTTGGGTAGATTTATGGTCAATGCGGTTCGATGTTCTTGTCATGTCACTGACATGTGTACATTCATAGAAATTGTATCATGCTGTGTTCTTTATCATCATTGCTGCTGTAAATATTCTTCACTAGTTCAAGATCTGATGAGTAACCCATAATAATTTTTTTATTTTTATCCTCGCTTAACAGTTTTGACTTGTAATTGATGAGTTTGATCAGTGTATCAGAACTAGCCCAATGTTTTAGCTCTAATTGTACAGGTCGAGTACGTTGAATTAGTTCTAAAATGTTCGTTGCTCTAGTTTTACTCATGTGGCCCTCGTTAAAGATCCACATTAATTCGAAGCCTGTTATATGTTTTCGTTAATGATTACACTAAAGGTTATCACATAATGGAAGCACACCTAAAATTTGATAGTTTATTAGTTAGCCTATCTGTAGTTTTAATACAATTACATGTACATTTATATATACAACTATCTAGAGAAATATAAGATCGTTTCAAGGAAGTGAAAAGCAGAAAACTAGCATTGGACAATAACTACTAAAAAAAAAATACATATTGATAGATATTAATTTTAGAAATCGTTGTAGATGTTTTAAAATTGGAAGGAATTGCTAGTACACTAGACATTGCTAGTACTCGTCGCAACTACATAAAGGAGAGGCGATTTTGAAAGCATTGCCAGAAAATACAAGTTGAATGTATTGCAATATAAACGTAAACAATGATAATCTACTTTATCTCACATTGAATTTTGCTATAACGACCGTATTGCGCAAAGTACTGATACAATCTCACAAAGGTAGTCAAACGAGAACATATCATCTAATCTCATTAAAAATGGAATGAAACCAAGTAAAATTTCCGCTAGAAGAATTTTCTCTAAAAAAAATGTTGGTGTTATTAAGTGCCTCCCTTTCCAGATCAGATACGCAAGATAAATCACGACAAGTCGCAGAAAGTTGCACATTCGATAAGCAGATTTCGTCCAAGGCCAAACGCTAAAGCTCCTCTCCTGTAAAAATAACATTTTAACAAAAATATAAAACACAATATGTTTCATAAAAACAAATAGAAAACAAAATAAAAAGAAACAATGCAGTCAAGTTAAATTCTTAACTAATCCCTATGTAATAAACTAGACTTAAACAGAACGTGATCTAGTTTGACGGTATGAGCATTATGTTATTGCCTCCAAAAAAAAAAAAAAAAAAAAAAAAAATCAAGTCCGCTGTACATAAAAAAGTTGGACCTTATATTTGTTCAAAATAAAAAAGAAATTGGATTTAAACAATGCTTACATTAGGAAAAGCTATCCAAAAAATCCTTTTGTATACCCAAGGCAAAAGACCAGCCGTGGTGATACAAGTCTTCATCCTGCTATCTCCGCCATGCAAAATACTTAATTTCAAGCAACAGAGAGACAATAATCTACCAAAATTTAGGTAATGATATGCCCACTTTTCTTCTTTGAAATTAGAGGCTATGTAGAGGCCGAGAGATGCCAATGCAGGACAAAGCCCTGAGTTTATAGCAGATTTAGAATCTCGTTTAGCAAAGGATGCACTCGCGTACATCAAACAACCGATACTTACCGCGCACAAGCCGATCCATCGGCTACTGAATAGTTTTGACATGGTAGAAGAACAGTCAAGTTTTAAGTTAGACAGAGAGGTAGGTCTCTTCTACCATCACATTATATGGCATAGAGATGAAAATTCCTCAAAATTTTGTCAAAGAAAGAAGGACAATTTCGGTGGTCAAGCAAACTGGGTTTCCTAATTATAGTAAACAGTAAAATTATTCTGACAAATTGTTCTTGGCGACTAAACCTGGAGTTGGAGGTCCTTCATTAGGGACTTTTCTTTTTCCCTCAAATTGTACTAATCTTTTCTAAGAAATCGGCCATTTTATTTCAAGGAATGGCTAGACTCCAACATGTTGGATACACAGTGGCGAAGCTAGGATTTTGCGCCAGCAGGGTCCATAAAATTTTTTTCTGAAAAAATTATTGTATGATAATGACATAATGTTAAATCAAGCTTTTAAAAACTCTATTTTTATCCATTATATCTAGATTTTCGTTTATATCGAACAACGATTTTATCCGTTTTATCACCGTTATATCGTTATACAACTGTTTTATCGTCGTTTTATCACCGGTAAACACTAAATCACCACCCAACCGCTAAACCACACAAATTACATTTAATCCTTGCATCTAATATAGACATAGTATAATAATAAAATTTTAATAAACAATTTTAAAATAATGTCACATAAATAAATATGAGAAATCAAACATCTATTATAATAACAACATAAGATCTAAATAATATATCCAATTTATAAAATAATAATTCAAGAGTCAATGATCATTCATCCAAAAATTTCATATTCTATTATAAGTTTTATCTTAATAAGATTTATTTCGGAGGAAGAAAGAAGACGATTTATTAGGACTAATACGATATGAGTCTATGTGCGATATTTTAGGAATCGTTACACAATTCAAATCAAACATAACATGTCCAGCTGGGTCCCTAAGTTCTTATATATATTTTTTATTTACAAATCGTACTAAATAGTATGTAAAATTTTGTTTTCAGGTGGGTCCTTGGACCCACCAACATTAACGTGGCTTCGCCACTGTGGATACATACACTCGTCTAATTTGATAAAATTATAATTTTTGTGATTATAACAGCTGATTCAAACAGCTCAAATTATTCTCATAATAAAAATTTCAATGGAGACCAAATTATATATTTTTTTTTCAATTTTTTACTTTTTTTTTTTAAAAATTTTTTTAGAATATGCTCAATCTAAAAAATTATGGACCCTCCAATTTCAAAAATTCGAAGAAATAGTTAAAAATTTTGAAAAAAAAATATGAGTTGAGGGCCTACCCAAAAAAAGAAAGATTGACTGATATATTTATATTGAAATTCTTAATAGTTAACATTTCGAATCGTTTTCAATATTCTACGCGTTTGATTCTAGTATTACTCTTTATTCCCGCAATCCAAAATACCACTCTTAAAACTCTCACTACCGGTCAAGCATTAAGGAATGCATTATAAATGTTGAGGGCCTGGTCCAAAAAAAAAAAAGGGAAAAATCGATATTAGCGATATATTTATATTTTGTAACATTTCAGATTTAACAATTTCTCTTTGTGGTAATAGTCGAACGAATTAATCTGCATAGTAGTTTTGATAAAGGTTCTCCGACAGTGGAGCCCGCTGTCAGTGATACCGGGACCCAAGAATAGATGGGAGTCCATTTTCTCTCCCTTGTGCCAAATTATAAATTATAATATTAGTTAAATTTAAAAGGTAAATTCACATGGACTAAATTTTATAATTAGGTTTAAATGTAAATCGTTTGTTTAAAATTAAGAACATAGATGAATAATCGAGATTCTTAAAATTTACAATTTTACATCCACCATAAAATTATCCTTAGTTAATAATTCGTACTCTTTCGCACCCCCCCCCCCCCCCCCCCCCCCCCCCCCCCCCCCCGCTTCTTTTCTTCCCCGCATTCATAAAGACGTAATTTGGCTATTTCAGAGTAACTTGATGATCTACGGTAATGAAAAGAGATATGGCAATGTATCTATATGAATTAATAATTTTGTACAAATTTTATATAAAAAATGTTTTATATGCTCGAGATCATAAAATCAGTTAAAAAATTCTAATAATTTGAGATAATTTCTCGAAGAAAAATATTATCGAAATAATATTTATTTATTTGGATCAACAAATTTTTCATATTTTAACATTTATGTGTGTGTGTAAGTTGTTCCTTCCTGATCATAAACCATATAGTATAAAGAGGGACAAAAGCACGAATGAGTGTGAGAATATAATTTTGTTTTTAATTTATACTTTCATAATATAAGCACCACACACTTAATTATTCTTATTATTATTAGGGTAATATTATGCTGCACAGAAATTTTAAATCAGATTTGAATCCTGATTATTCATTTCTGTTTAGAATTTCAAATGAATGGTCGACAACAGAAATTCTTTTATTATCATCATCATCATTATTATTATGATTATCTCCATTCCTAAGAATTACTGTTCTTATTCTTCCCCACATCCAAACGCACTCAAATTCTAAGAAAATAAAATCTTATAGAAATCCGCTATAGGGGTAAAATCGTCATTGAAAAATTTAAGAGGGTTCGAAAAGAAAGAGGCGCTGTCGAAAGCAAGCACCACGGAACACACCCAAACCCAAATCTCTCTTCCGATCAACAGTCAATCACAAATTCACAATCCACCTCTGAAGAATCGCTGAAAACCCCGAAGAGTCAATTACTCCCAACACAAAAGCGCAAGTGGAAACGCCGCGTAACTCGGACGGCGAGTCGGAGAAATCAGCGAGACACAGACAGTGGTAACTGGTATGTTTCATTTCACCCCTTTTTTTTGCTATTCTACCCTTGCATTTTCTCTCAATACACTTTTGGCCAATCAAAAAAATCTCCCATTAATCGGATCTTGAGCTTCTGATACATTTTCCAAGCTATAAGGGAAAACCAACAATGGAGTATTGTTTTCTGTGGTTGAAGGTCCTAATTGCAAGTAAGGCACTATACAAACAGTGACAATAGAGGTGTTTTGGGGTGTTGGGTAGGAGGGAAAGAGGGAGGTGGGCCCCACAGGCCACTGACTCAATCTGTGATTGATTGTGAATTAATTTTGTTTGAGCTGAGTTAGTGTTTAGTTGCAAAGAAGCAGGCTCTGGTGGCTTTTCTTTTTTTTTTTTTCTTGGAAATAATTAAAGTACCTGAATATGAACACTGCTTCCAAGAACAAGCATTGCTTTTGTTAATTTTTTTGAAACTTTTTTTTTTTCCCTGAAAATTGCTCCCTGATGGAATGAAATTTAACATGGGTACATTTCAATTCAATACAATGGAATGTGATGAAGTTGATTCGGAACTGAATTTTATTGATGGAAATGAAGGAGATGACAAGAGTTCATCAATGAAAAATTACAAAAAACTCGTGTTTGTTCCCTAGTTTACAGAATTCTTATTTCAAACCATAATTAGGGTTTATTAGTTTGAAACTTAGAAAAGACAACTTAATTCAAAACCTGTGAAAATCTGATCAGAAATGTGGAAAAGAGATTGGTAACCTTGTTGGGACTGTTGTTGGTGACCAGTGTTCAAGCTTCAAACCTTATCTTCTCAGCCACAGTTACAAAGAGGACAAGGTGAACAGGTCTTTGCATGGGCTAAGAGCAAGTTCTCAGCCAATAGCATTGTTTGACGAGGATTTTAGTACCCGAGAGGTCTTTGCCCGCCTCAAAATTGCATTGATTCTCTTCTTGTCATTGTTGTTCTCACTTCTGGTAAAAAAAAATCACTCCAGATCTGATTCTGGATTCAGCAAACAGGAGTGTATTTCAGATCACAGGGTTAGTTTCTCTTTGTCATTCTGTCCCTAACCAAGTATGCTGCCATTTTCTAAAACACCATTAGTAAATGTGAATCCTGACTTTTGCTACTTTTTTCAGGAACGTATAAGCTTCCACCTGTTCGTTTGATTGTAAGATTTAAGATGTACTACAACTTTAGAAGGCGTTGATTTGATGGATCCAGAGGGAAGGAAGTTTGGCATAGGTACATATAAATAGTTCCCCACTTTATTTTGCACTGAGTAAATCAACCAACCAGCTTGTATTGCACATAATTTTTTTGGGGACAATTATGTTGGTTGTCAATGTATGTGTTTTTGTGTTGAAGTGAAGTCTAGAGAGAGGCCACAAAGGTGCATGATACTCTCTATATTCTGTCGTTTGGTTGTCAATTATCTGTTTGTGTGTCCTCAGATATCTCAACTTTTAGCAAGGACAGCCAATGGGGATGTACATTTATAGGTTATATTGACAGTAAATCTATGTGACAACAGTGACAACCTTTAAGCTGTTATTAAAAAAAATATATATAAAGTAAAATTACAGATACACTCTACACGGTTATGTATATCGAAATTGGTGCTATTTGAAAACTAACTGATCACCCATGAAGCAGTTTGAATCATTAGTGGTCCCTTGATTGGGGACAAACAAATCTCAAATTGCACCAAATTCAATATGCAACCTACGTAGAGAATAACTCTACAATTTTCTCTTTCTATTTTTGATAATTATAGAGTTGGTTTTCAGGGTTGTGATGCAAAATGGTTGTCACTATATCCTTACCCATTTATAAATACATTAAAATAAAGTACTTTGAGAAAATAGGAAAAAAGTTCTGGTAATTAAATTGATCATTTTTGCTGCTGATCTCACAACTAATTTTGCTAAAGTAGACTCGGCTGAAACTTTATACTTCATATCAGGACCAAGAGAGCTGAATGGGGCTGTGGATTTGATAAAGCACTACAAACTGTCAGCGCACCACGACTTCTTCTGTAAGAGACCGCTGCCAGCAGCATTATCTGAGACACACTATTTGCATAATTTGGTGGGTGACACTGAGATCCGTAGAGGAGAAGGGATGGAGCTCGACCAGCTCCTGAGAGATGGTCTCTATTCTCGCATGCATGACACTGGCTCAACTCATATCCGGCCGTTTGATATGGAGACACTGAGTCAGGCCTTCCAGCTGAGAGAAACCACCCCCGTTGATCTGCCTTCTGTAAGTATGCTTCCCTTCTGTAAGTATGCTTCCGTGAGAAATTTGGTACCGATTGATTATACCAATTTGGGCACAGGCCGGTTCAGTCCATCTAGTAGCCAATTTGTGGCAGTAGCTGTACTGGCTCCAGTTTGTTTATATTTCTCCAGGCTCTACACCAGCACCAGGCTCCTGAACTGCTATGTTGGTACCATCTTATACCAATAATGTTGCTGTTACTGGTTGATCTGATAATGCTGATGCTTTTCCAGATGGTTTGTACTTTTGCCAGTAGTCCAGTACCAAGTACTGAAATTAGCAAATCAAATTGCTTAAATTAACACTTTTACATTTAAACTAGGATTAAATTGTGTTCATTCCCTCACGTTCCTTTATCAAGTAGAATCCCTAAACTACACTTAAAAATGAGAAAGTAAAAGTTGATATTTAGGTTTGTTTTCTGGACATATCTTATGCAGTCTGAGAAAGGTACTCCTACAATTTCTGGCAAATCAAAGAGTGATTCAAAAGAAAAAGATAAAGACAAAGACAAGGAAAAGAAGCACAAAAAGCACAAAGACAAAGATCGAGAAAAAGACAAGGAGCACAAGAAGCATAAGCACCGGCATAAAGATAAGGATCGAAGCAAAGATAAAGAGAGAGATAAGGATAAAGAAAGAAAAAAGGATAAGAGTAGCCACCATGACTCGAGTGGTGATCATTCAAAGAAGCATCATGACAAGGTATGTGAACTCTTTTGAGTGTGAAAATAAATTATGTCCTCGCATCTGAATATAGTTTAATAAAATTATGACAAATTGGCCAACCAGGAAATCATGTGAATCCTATTACTGACTCAATTGATTAATTATTTGATGCCAAAGTATTCTGGGTCTCTTTTTCTTCTTCTTCATTTTTATAATGAATAATGTTGGCTTCACAAAGGTTTTAGACTCCCTTATTTTTTACGGATCTAGATAGGTGGTATCAAATACTGTATTTTTCTGTACGCACATGTGTATATTTATGGTGATCTTGTTACTGGATGAATGCTGGCAGAAGAGAAAGCATGAAGGCTTCGAGGATTCAGCCGACAATCACAAACATAAGCGCAGTAAAGGTACTGAAATTTTCTATGGTAAATTAATTATAATGAGAACTGCCCAAAAAAGAAAAAAGAAAAATCCCGCACGATATGCAGGTATACTCACTTCTTTGCCCTCATGGGTGTCCTAATAGAATTTCCTGAAAGATCCTGTGAACATTAAATGTGATTAGAAAATATAGGAATTCAAAATGTTGTAGATCTGGTTTCAGTGTACAAAATATTCCATGTCTTACCCCTTGTTGAATTGAAATTTTAGGCTTAACTAAGCTCATTTGGGTACTAGACACATCTTACCCTTCTTTCTTTTCTTCTCAATAAAATCATGATGACCTTCTTGAGCTTGACTAGCCATCCCAATTTAATGTGATTATGTGGCCTTACAGGAATGAGGTTTTTAGTTCTGTAAAATAGAGAGAGATTTAAGTTGAAAACTGAAACCGTTTATAACCAAATATAACATTAACCATCTCTGGGCAATATTAAATCATTTATTTTTATTTAGATAAAAGTAAAGATCTCTCTAATAAATAAATTATACTTGATTTCTGACAGCTCAAGAGCTTGAAAGCAGATAGCAGGGGGTGAAAATTGGTAGCTGTGATAGATATGACTATTCTCTGTGATGTTATTTATCCTCTTTATTGGGTTCTTTTCATTTCCATTACTAGGTGGTGGAGCAATTGATTTGTAACCTGGTGTGTGCTATATTTTTGCTTAATCAAATGTTCATTCAAATACAGTCTGTAAGTTTCTTACTTGTTCAAATCTGTCCTGAATAGTTTAAGGACCAATTTGGACGGGATAGAAGCTCTTGGATTAAGCTATTTTCTCGACCTAATTTCATATTGTGCTTGTGATGCAGGTTATAGGAGTAGGTAGCCATTATGCTGCAGCAGGCTAGCTCTAATTTTGGAGTTCTATTAACTGTTCATGATGGGACTAATTCTCTGTATTTGACAAGTAATAAGAAATATGGTTTTAGGGACTTCTTAGTGTGATTGTAAAAAAGAACAATCTAGCTCTTCACTTCTCTCGGCCTTAGGCCTAGAAGCCTTTATTAGGAGCATGCATGATTTGTTTTTTGTTTGGTGTACTGTAAATAATTAGTGTGGTTTGGTTTATTCATGTCTTGCAGTTTTGGCTTATATTTATCTTGCAACCCTTTATCTGAATAGTAATGCAGACGAGGACAATAAAAACTCATTCATATTTGAATATTTTAAAATCATTTTATTGGTATTCTGGAAATATCAACTGATATTTAAATTGTAGAAAAAAAGTGCAAAATTTGAATTCTGAATATATATATATATAGATGAAACTTCGCCTTAATTGTATTGTACTGCTTACAAAAATGATGGTAGAATCTAGACGAATTCACATCCTCTGCAGTGCAGTGGATAGCTGCGGTTTCATCACAACCGTCCAATGGAAGATGGATGCCCCGTGAATAATACCAGATTGATAGGCTCGAAGAAAATTAACCGTCTGATCAAATCTCAATGGCTCGAAAAAATTCGCTGCTGGCAGCGCGCTGCTGGAGGATTCGGATCCGAATGTAGACTGGTGATTCAAAGAGAACGCTAGATTCTCTATAATGTATTATGTATGCAACGGTGGGAGAAACGGAGAGCCAACTACCTGGTAACGCAGGCGGCAGGCCCAACTGCATACAAACTCGTCACATATTGAGCGACACAATATTTGCCATCGGAAATCCATTAATACATGTCAAGGGTTTTATCTTTTTCTACTGGAACCCTCTCCCGTCCGAAATCCCAAACCCTCTCTAATTCTCTTCTTTTTCCTTTCCCGATATAAATTTCATAGGAGCGAGAATATCAGAATTTCCTTGTCAGATTGTTAACTAATCTTAGCTCTCCAATGGCGGGTGCAGTCTCTAAACCATTATTCTTTGGCGACGCCTTGTTGCCCCATTGCTACTGGTACTGGAAAGCCACAAACAAGGTAAAATCACAGATGAACCTTTTAAGTTAACTTAAAAATTAGGATTCATTCAACTTGTATCTGTAACCGCATTATAATACCCAATTCCTAAAGCAGCACTTACCCTAGAGTTGTGTGTGCCCCCGAACCAGCCGGTGCGTCTTGTGGTGGTAACTGGTAAGTTTCATCTTATTATTATTATTTTTAATTATTTGTTGGTCTTTTAGTTTTGATGGCCAAATTCAGGCTAAAATGAGTATCGAAACAAACTGTGACTTTATTAAAATGCTGTGTAATTTAACATTACATTTGGAAGGTATCAATCGTCCAATTGTCTTTAAATTTTGTAAACAGGTACAGGAAGTTCAACTAAGAGTAAGAGTCAAAATCTCAAATGAAGCAGCTTCCAATGGTATATTAGCTTTCTTTTCTTTTTTACTTTTTTGGGTCTTGTCTGGCTATGTGCAATATGCACACACACTTGATCTGATTGTTTTGCTTGCATCAATCAAATTCAGATTGGAAGCTATTCAAACTCTCTATAGAAACTGACACGGATACTATCAGACATTTTGGAGGTTATTCTTCTAGTTATGTATTGCTGCCGAAAAGAGTTAATTACTTGTTAAATTCAAGTTATGCTGGTACAGATTTGAGTGTAAATACTGTTATTTCTGGTTACTGGATGGGGCCAGATGATGAGGATGAGTGTGGTTATGTTGAGGCTTTGGTTCAGAGAATTATTTGATTTTATCATACATCAATTATTACTAGCTTTTTTTTTTTTTTTTTTTTTTTTTTTTTTTCATCTGTTATTCCTTTGTTGCTGTTGGTGATTCTCAATCAGTTTTAGTATTTGAGCTAACAGTTTTTTGACAAAGTACAACTTAACTTGATGGAAATATATTTTGGCAATTGGCAAACTTGCATTGGCAGAAATTTTCTACTTGTTTTGCTCGTGTTGTTGTGCACTTGTTGGCTGAGGATTTATTTAATGTTCGAAATTTCTCCAGATATTTTATGAGAAAGAAGGATAATTATTGGGCCCAATTGCAGATTTAACAAAAAAGATTCATTTGTAAAACTTTCTCCCACTTTGCTTAATTTAATGCCAAATTGAAAACACAAAACTGAAGTGAGTTGCTGACAATCTATTACTTATCTATTATTTTAGTTCCTAGAATTAGGGATCAAAATGTTGTCGATAAGATTTTCGCAGTGGGTGCATGAAATGTAAAAATAATTAGTATCACATGCTCACTTTATATTACCCTAGCCTAGAAGTAACTATCAGCTTAAATCCCTTGAGAAGTAACTGTGTATATTAAAATGTATTAAACCGGATAAAATGAGCATGAAAAGTAAAAGAAAAAGCATTTGGAAAATGACTAAAACAATACAATTTTTTAAAATTTAGTGCAGTTTGACTATTATATTAATATTTATCAGCTTAACTAAACAATCAAAATCCATGAAAGCTTCTACAATTTTAGTTTTATTTTTTTATTTAGAGAATTTTACACTGATATCAACCAGAGCCTCTCTTCTTTTGACCCAACAGCTTAAAGTCAAGTAGTCAACGTCTCTCGCTGGTCGTCTGTGACTCGTCTCTGCTTTAACTCTACAAAAAATTCTCTCTTTGGACTTCTACAAGGCCTTAACGGGCTTTTAGTGGCCTTACCGCATCCGAAGCCGCCACACAAATCCGAAATCCACTCCCTCCCATTTCTCCACTTGATCTCTTTCCTCTCGAACCTTCCACTCGACGGAGGTGTGGCGTGCGGCATGGCGCCGGCGCACGCCGACGACTCTGTTGTTTCTCTGTCGGACGATGAACGGCGCGCGCTCCGTGGAAGCAAATTCGCGCCTCTTCCTCCGCCTCATCCTTCCCGCTCCCATCCCAGGTTAGTGCGCCGTTACAAACTAACAGAACAGAACTGTTATGGATCCAGCTGTTAGGGGTTTCTCAATTGGGATAAGGAATCCAATTGTAGGTTCAATTTTTGTTAAAAGAATAAGATGGCAGTAAATATTACTATTAGGGAAGTGTAAAGAATTCACGAAAAATGATTAAGAGAGAATTAAGGATAACTTAAGTTAACTAACTACATCCAAGTTTTCTGCCTCTACAATTATCTCTTTCTTCCGGTTGTTAGTTACGCAAATTGTTATGAAAATACCATAAAAAAAAACTGTTTCAGTTCAAACTAGAAAGATTCACTACGCTCCATGGATTTAACTCAAGTGCCAGGTAAGAAACAGCGAAGGGTATTAAATGCACTATGTAATTCATTAAAATTAAATACTGAAAATGACCTGGGATTAATAAAGACACCAAAATCTTCCAAAAATTCTGCTGACATTACTCAGCAAAGCGATTTAAGCCACTGAAAATCTTTCAAAAAGTTGTGCTGGCATTACCGGCTACATTGTTTGTCAGACTGGTACAGTGTTGCTACTCTAAATTCATATTCCCTTCTTTGTATTTGGTTTTCTTTTTGGCCACTAAGCTATCTCCTTGTACAATTATAATGGCTGTGCTTGGCAGAAAGGTAAAGCGGATAAAGTTATCACTGCATCTCTAGGTTATTCCCAAGTAATCTTGCTCACAGACACAACAAAAGAAGATGGTTTCATTGTGTTGTCTTCTTCTTTGCCTATATAATATGCCATTGAAACAATGATTTCTGTCAGGTTGGCTCATCCTGGTGGACCTGTGAAAACAAACAAAGCTGCTGCCTTGGCAAAATTTTTGGAAAGGAAGCTTCAGCAACCTGATGGGTTGAAGTCTATCAATCCTGACTTGCTAGAGTTGGCTGTCAAAAATGCTAAAGAAACTGTAAAAGCTAGCAGTGGTAAGTACTAGAGCTATCCCATGGCCCTCATCGGGAGTGGGTAAAAGAAACAAAGAAGACAGAAAAGAAAAATTTTGGGTTTTTTGGGTCTGTCAAGTTTGCTGAACTAGGTTCAAGCAGGTCGATTCAGGCCAACTTAATTTTTAGCAGCTTTAATTTACTTTGTGGTGTTTCCATCTTTCAGACGTGAGCTGCAATTTTTCTGCAGGAACTTTCTTTTAAGATATATTCCATAATGAAAAGTCTGATTTAAATATTTTGATAATTTGCTTGAAATTTTGTTTGTATTCAGGGCCTTCGACCTCTGGAACAAAAGTGCGTCATGTTGCATCTTTTGAGGATTCATCTGAGGTATATTTGCACGTTTTTATAGCTTTATTTTGGAACTACTTTTTTGAATTATGTGATGATTAATAACTAATTCTTTCCAGGATTCTGGGAGTGAACAAGAACCTGCAGAAATAATCGATAAGAAAAGGAAAAGGAAAAACCTAAAGGTTTTGCCGCACTCTTCAGCTTTCATTGAGTAAAAATCTTTAGTGCCATGGTAATTGCATGAAATCTCTAACTATTATAGGGCCTCATAAATGAATATTTCAGGTTTCTAGAGATAATGAAGTACCTGGGAATGAAACAAAGAAGAAAGATAATAAGAAAAAGAAAAAGAAAAAGGATAAAAAGAAGAAGAAGGTAACAAACCGTCCCCCCTTTGATATCTCAGGTCTCTGTATGAAAATGGTGTTGTATTATTTGGTTACGAACTACTTTTCACTTTTCAGGATGGTAAGAAGGGAAAGAAATTTAAATCATGATTGAGGAGGTTTTGGCTTGGTAAGAGAAAAGCATTTATTATTGCATTAGGGACTAAAAAGCTTCCGTCAAATAGTGTATGAGAAAATTTGTCCAATAGCTTGCCTAAGGTTTTAACCTTTTGTTCTTTTCATTTGTCTAACGCTCATGACATCTGGAAAAATTCCAGCTGGTTCAGTTGTCCATTTTGTTCCTGTTGTACTTTGTTCATGTTATAACTGTAGATTAGGTTCATTCTTTCCAAAACGTGAGTTGTTAGTGATAAATATTTGCAAGTTCAGGCAGCAACTAACTACAGGTTCAGATATATTATATTTGCAAGTAATATTGTAATTGGTACATTATTGTGGATTTTGGCTCACTGACCAGTCTAATTTGTCTGGTACTTCAACTTCATTAGTTTATAGGTCCGCTTACTTATTACAAATAAATGAACAAATTTCTAGGCACAATTAAACTGAGTGGACAGATCATTTTGTCTAAGCTACTTGTTGAATTTCTTTTGTTGATGTGATTAAAAGAAAAACATAAAGGCCAATCCTAAGAGTTGCATGGCTAATTAAAAAGAAACTATGATTGTTAATGCTAGCGGTGGAAATGTCACAATTTCTATTTAAATTTCTTATGTTGTTGCAAATTCTATTCGACTATAGGAGTAATTTTTGTAAATGGATGGAGCTGAAGTGATGGAATATTTATAGATTTATAGAATATGATACTTGAATAATCAGTAATATAGAGAGATTTGTCACTGACAATTTCAATTTCGGAAAATATAAAATATTGTACTATAAAAACTAAAAAAGTAATGTAATTTTAGGCTTTTTGTTATTAACAGTTAACAGATAAAGAGTGGAGAAAATGGAATGATAATTCTGACACTCTGAAAGACTTGTGATTGGAGGATCTCATGAAATGATGAAAAGCTTCCTTGCTTCTTGCATTCTACAGTTTTACCTACAAACAAAATACCTGCCACCCATCCGATATAACTTTAGGTCCTGTTAATAAGCTTTATCGAGTAGACTAGATTTAAACGCAACTTTAAACGCAAGTGGACTAGATTTTCGGTACTTTCAGCTTCTAAATTTTACAAATTATATTTAAGCAGCTTCTATATACGTTTTACTGGCAGATCTAACACTTTTAATATCATTAAACTTTCAGGTGTCCTTTTTTATTTTCAGAAATAATCCATGCTAATAAACGTAGTATTGTTCATGGTAAATCTCTAATAGAACAATTTCTGAAATAAAAAAAGAGCATTCTGAACTGAAATGATATCAACACCATATACGATAATTTTAACATCATTATCTACATTAATATGCGGAACATAAGTAATTGTTAGACAAGTTTGGATCAACGCTTATAGTTCGTTTGTATCAATTCTTACAAATTTTTTTTTTTTTTTTTTTTTTTTTTTTTTTTTTTTTTTTTTTTTTGTAACAATTAGGCATAGTATGACAAATTTTTTTTTTTTTTTTTGGTACAAAATCGCAACTAGAAGTAATCAAATTTTATATGACAAATTATTACATTTAATACAGATGGGATCATAACCATGACTTAATTTTTGTTGTAATAAAAGGTAAAGCGAATGACTTGCCTATTTTACGTTTTTCATTAGCACAATTAGCTGCTGGACGATCAATAAAATTGGGTGTCAGCGATTTTATCTCTATAACTTGCCTAAACTTCGCATAATAATATAATTGTGTTATATCACAATGTATATAAATTATGGACTATGGAGCGATGTGATGCACATTTGATTAACAATTAGGCAAATTTGTGTCAAGTGCATTCATAATTAAAATAGCGAGCAAGTCCTTTGTAGCTATTTCATAAAACAATGCACATAATAAATTTAAATGTAAATTATTGTTGCCAACGTGGTTTACAAAGAGCATTTCAAATACCAGCTATACAGGTCTGGTAAATATTAAGATATATGAATCATAAACTTTTCTTTATTATGAACTCCAGTCTGTACGTTATTAACCAATTTATAAATATTTGACACATGTATCAGAAAATTATAGTTATCTTTATTCGAAACTCTAATTTTTACACTATTAACCACTTCACGGGGCAAATTAAACAACAATAGGAAAAGTAAATTTTGCACGAGCGCAGGAGGGTCATTTTGTGTAATATTACTGCGGAAACTTTTAGCCGTGATATTGTCAACAAGACGTTGATAACAAACTGGGAAAACAATGGATTGTATAAATCACAACCAAGGAATAGGACCAAAGAAATTATCTGCACTGACAATAAAAATTTCTCTGCAATAATTCGAGAAATTATTACTACACTGAAACACAGCAGCCTTCTAATTATCCATTGACATAATTTAAAGATAAAAATCACAATAAGAATTTACAAAAGCCTGCAGCTATATTCCCTGGTTCTTGAATTCTTCCCGCAATTAATCAACATTAAGCTCCCTGCTTGACCCACAAAATAAAGATGAAGCAGAGAGAACTAGACATCTAATATTTTACTATTTGGACAAGTTTCGCTAACCTCACCTCTGTATTTTATCGCATTTAAATCCAACTTGAGTCATTAAGCAGCAGTTCAAAATCTTTTGAATTCCCATTTGGTTTTCTGCCACATTTTAATTTGAGTATGAACTACCAACACTAACAGGTGCATTTGAGCTGCAATTGCTTACAGTTACTGGGAAGGTCAGTTGCGGAGAGATAGGCTCCATACTGGAGAAGAGGTCAGGCTGGTTATCTCCAGTAGGGGTTGTGCTGTAGGGAAGGTTGACTGGAAAGACTGGCATGTCGGAGAGAGCAGAGAGAGAAGAGGTTGAAGGAGTGTAGCTGAGTGTTCCCAGTGGATGATCAAACTTACATGTGGGCCCATATTTGCAGACCCCATGTTTGGCATAATAGTTACAAGGCTGTGCACCCTGTCAGAATAAGCTTGGCGTTAACAGTTGCAAAAGATAAATCTACGAGGAAAAAGGAAAAGGAACAACTGATGACAAGTATAATAGCTGGTACCCTACCAAGCTCCTAAGAACTCAGTCAATGTTTCAGATCAACATCATAAAATTAATAAACAAAAAACAGAAAATAATATATGTTGCTTTTACTACTACATGCCGATTTAGTATGACAGTATTAATGTCAGAGTTCTATAGGGAGGGAGGGAGGTACCTGTCGAAGAGGGAGACCCATAGGACTTAGCACACAATTAGCTCTCTGCAGGTTTGGATCAAATGGCATGGGATGGTGGTATCGACAACTTGCCCCATATTTGCAATATCCCTTGTTGATAAAATTGTGGCACTCAGCCTGTCCTGGCCTCTGTGGCAACAGCACAAATTGATCCCTTGGACCACTGCTTGTGGGGCCCATCAGGGAAGGCACAACAGGCAGAGGAGGTACTTCATAAGGATTAGGTGGTATAGTTGATGGTATTTGCTGTGGTAAGTTATAAAATGGTGTTGCTTGTACCAGCTGTTGGCCTGATGGTGCTAATAACGGATTGATGGATCCCTGTTTCAATAAAATTAATCGAAAACTTGCTTAAATTTTGGGGCATCAGATTTTTGCTTGTAGGCTACTTAATTTTGTTAATAATGCCTGAACTGCATCTTTATCTCCAAAAAAAAAAAAAATTGTTAAATATTTTTTGTTCGAGAGATTCAGGCTTAATAGGGATTGAGTCATTTTCACTGTTTATACAGTACAGTAACAGTCACTACTATGTTGTGAATTCAAGTTTCAACTTTCAAATAATAACCCTACTGTGAATCATCATCAATATACAAAAAGAATTAAGAATTGAAAAAGAATATGACCAGATAGGGGTTCCATCCTGGAGCTGGCACCACACCTGGCGGCAACAACATAGCACCACAATTTCTGGGTGGTATGGGATATCTTCCCACATTTAAATTCAAATTCATATTAGGCAGAGGTGGGTATATAACTGGCGTGATGACAGATGAGGATTGAACGGCTGAATAGTTCACTGGTACTGGTACTGGTGCTGACGGTGGGACTTCGGTTGTAAGAACTCTCTCTGGATGGTGGAACTTACATGCTGAGTTATACTTACAGTTGCCCGTTTTCAGATAGTAGTTACACTCTTTCTCACCCTGTTATAAATTTCAATTGTCAGCTATTATGGGACCTTCTAGAAATCACATTCAAAATTGGAATAAAATTAACACTCCCGCCTATAGGTTATCATTTGTGCATCACCAAACTCCTGGTTTCAATGACAATTGACCCCCAAACATGACTTTCCTTAGTACTGATTTGACCCATTGACCATATAACTCAGAATGACCAAAAGTCCCTAGTCATAATTTTTTTTAAACTATATGACAGATAAATATATAACATATCAAAATTATTAATGTGAAGTAGCAAAACAAGTAGATTATAAAAATTACTTTGTGAATTTTATAATTTTATGTCTTTTTTTTTCATGCAATTGCCTTTTTCTTAAAAAATGACCAAGATACCAGTGCAAATTATTTTATTTTAAAATCATATGACTGATAAGTACATCATTTCATTAAATAATTAAAGTGAAGTAACGAAAAAAAGTAATATATGAACATTTTTAAAATTTTTAGTTTATCATTTCATGCTCTATATTCCGCATAAATCTATTTTTTTCCCCTTCAGACAAATAAAAGGATTAGCAAGAACAACTTTATACCATACGATGCAATTAAAAAAACAGAAATTTATGTTTAACATATGATAAACCTATTTTCAAAATTGATACCATTGATTTCATTTAGAATTTCACAAATGAGATTCAAGCGTATGCTCAAACGGGGTTTGTGGAATAAACAACAGTGTTATAACTTTTTTGCATATAAAGTGAACATCAGGGGTTTGCTTCTCTACATTCAACTATAGAATCGCAACATAAAAGCACAGAAATGACATTTACTTGCTAAAACTCAGTTTGGCCTCATCGACCTTCCTTGAGTAACAGAAGTATGAATTAAAGCCATGATTGACACTGGTATCTACTGGGTGCAGTCAATAAATTAAAAGCCACCACATAAACCCAAATTGAGCAACAAAATTCACAGCTAAACCACACAGATGTTATGCTCCGAGAAAGACAACAAACATTCATGCGAAGGAATTTATTCAGTGGTGAAGATAAATCAATGAGGCAAATCAAACTAACCAGTCTAAGTGGAAATCCATGGCTATTTAATGTGACAAGTGGTGAAGCTGACCCACTAGCTTGCTTTGGGTGGTGATATTTACATGCAGAGCCAAACTTGCAAGTCCCATTTTTCATATAGAACTATAAGTAAAGTTCAAAATCGTTAGTATAATTATAATATCTGGCATAAAATTAGATGAAATATTAGTTTTTTAAAAAAATTAAAGAAACCACCTCACAGGCAGGTTGCCCAGGCCGTTCAGGAAATTCTCCAGCCCCAGGTAGCTTCAGCAATGACAATAAATAACAGGAAATCAATCAACACGACTTAAAACTAGATATACATTCTTCTCTAACAATCAGAAAAATAATTGTATATAACTATATATTCCTATGGATATTGTTAACTTTAATATTGTTAACTTTAATCTGATCAATTTTGAGCATAATTAGGTCTGTTTAGGTATTCAATTGAGGTTAAAAATTAATCAGAACTATTATGAATTAAAAGGTACATGGTATAAAGACCAGTAATACATAAATATGCATTGCTTACCATCGAACCACCGTCACGCGGATGATTGTAACGGCATCTCTCGCCATAACCACATGATCCATTACGAAGAAAATAGATGCAATCAGGTTCACCAGGTCTTTCTGGTAATCCCGACCCACCATCTCCTATTTCTAACCTCCTCATTGATTCTATCAAGCATATACATACAAAGAATCAAGTACATTTTACATCAAGTCAAATTATTCCATAAATATAAGCCAAATTCACAGAAGCACTAATTTAATTTCCCAATCACAACTTAAGAAACCCCAAAAAGATCCTAAAGCAGGTATTATTGATCAACGTAAGAGAAATTTCAGTCTGGATATCTCCATTCACTCAACCAAAGCAAATATCACAAATTCCTAAACAAAGTAACATCAATTGAATCAATTTGTACAAAATTTCATAAACCCCAAATAAAACCTAACACCTGCCAACCCAAATCAAAATTATCCAACAATTCCTAAAGAAGCAAAGGACGAATTCCAAAGAAACCTAAACCAAACAAGTACCTTCAAGTCCAGTATTGGGTCCACCATGGCTACTCTCCAGTGCCCCCGTGTTGCGTACGGTCGGTGGCTCCATGAACAGCTTCGAAGCTTCGAGAAACTTCGTTATATGTAAACGATCTCAGTGCAATGTCGATTTCGCATAAACGAAGAAAGCAAGAGAGAACGAAACTCCTGTACTTCGATTTGATCTCTCTCTCTCTCTCTCTCAACCGCTTTGCTTCTCTCTCTCTCTCTCTTCTCTGAGCTTATGTGTTTCGTCGGTTCATCGGATCCTCTGGTCGGCACGAATGTGCGGATCACATGGTCGGCAGAGGATCCGGACCGTTCGATTTAATCTCAACGGTTCATTTTTTTCGGGCCAATATTTTTTTCGGGTGTGTGGTGGAATTCACGGGGCTCTCTTTAGCCGTTGAGATTAAATCAGACGGTCCAGATCCTCTGCCGACCAGCTGGTCGCCGACCAGAGGATCTGATTTCGTGTCGGTTTGGTTTCCATGTGTTTTATTATTATTCACTGTCCCGATCTCGTTTCTCTGAGCTAATTTAATTAATGGACCATTTCTTCGTAGACGGGTCCCATTAATGGCCTTAATACAGAATTAACTCATCTTGCAACGGCTGTTAATAACGCATTTAATTAAACACCGAGTCCAAGTAAAGTTTTCTATCTTCTCTACGGTTTGGTCTATGTAGTTTGTACCCGCCAAGGTTCTCGGATAGTAATTTGAATGAGTCTGGTCTACATGAACCTAAAACTGGAATGATTCGGTCCATGGTGTAAGAACTGTGTATATGTTGACGGTGTTTGAATGCCCGGTCTTGACGGCAATATCTCGAGTCAAGTTTGCTCCGCGTTTTCTTTTAATTTTCTTACGGTAAATACGACTAGAATCTCAAACTTTTTCACAGTTTTACTTTTTCACAATCATGTATGTTCTGATTTTCAATGGCTTCATAAGTATTTCATTCCGTGCGGCGAGTCACTAGAAGGAGTATTGTCTTAGTTTGTGGGTCCCAGTGTCAATGATTTAAGAGCAATGTTTGAGATCTGTATCGCCACATAAAATTATGATTATTCTATGTAGATCTGTAGCGGATGGGTCAGTTGGAAAAGACTAATGTCGTACGAACCGGACCTGAATCGGAACTTTAATGGACCGCTCCGCTAGCTTTGGATTCGGAAAAACGTATGAACACAAGGCTATGGAATTAAATAATAATTTTATTGATAAAAAATTGGATAAAAATCTTGTATATTTTTTTTGGTTAAATACTTCTCGCTATTTAGTTAGTTAGATAAAAGTCATAGAAATATATCTGCAAACCGATAAAGTGCAGAACTCACGAAAATAAATCTTTTAGAGTAATTTTTCGGTCATGTGAGTCAACTGTAACTGGGTGGAGACACGAGATATTCCATTTTCAAAGTGCTTTAGATTTAGAAGAAAAAATAATAATAAAGTTCTGAGAGTAAATTAATATCATCATTAGGATAGTTATTATCATTGGGTGTTTTCCCAAAAAAATAATAACCTTGAGAAATTAAATGCATTCTACCAACCAATGAAAAAATGTACATTTTTTTTTAAAAAATAGAAAGTTCTATGAAGTTGCCACATGCAAGTACCATATCTTTTGTCGTAAAAAAGAAAAAAAAAAACAAAAAAAAACAAGATGTGGCAGCCTTGATCGAACGATATGATCGGATCCGATCTAATCCAACAAAATTTTAAAGCTCACTATCACTATCTAAAGCTGAAATGATCCTGACTCGAATAATAATAAAAAAAAATTAGAACAACCCAAAATCCAAATATGAAGACTAAAAATGGTACAAGCAGGGGAACTTGGAGAGCTTTTGGTTCAAAAAAAGGAAAAAAAAAATGGTACAACCTAAGTGGAATCAATTCGGACCACAACCAATCCGTGAAAAAAAAAATGTAAAAGGACCATAAAAATGTTCTAAGCCAAAGTTAACCAAAAGCTTTCTAATTACTCGCTTCGACAATAACATCATGAGTAGATAAATAAAATCTACACTGAATTAGTGTACAATCACTTCTTAATTTGCATCAAAATTTGTCTTGAATATGAATCAAATTTCTATCCTTTATTCCGTTTGAGTAAATTGTTCGTGACTAGATATGTGAATTTAAAATCATAAATTATCGGAACAAGTCAAAAGGAAAAATTGGACTTCAATCAAATTCTTAACAAGACCGATCTATGAGCTGCACACATATAAAATGTTAACTGTTAATGGTAGTGGTTGTTCTCTTTTTTTTTTTTTTTTTTTTTTTCTTTTTTTCTTTTTTTTTTTTTTTTTTATTATCAAGGGCACCCAAGCAGGAAAACCAATTTACAGTAAAAGTTGAATCTTGCTTACCTTATTATATTTTCGACTTAGTTCAGTTAACTTATTACAAAATTTTCAAATTACCAAAAAAGAGTACCGGATGACTTATTAAAAGGACTAATGCAGATCAATAAAATGGGTTGATATCAAGTCTCAAATTCATCTTGTAAGAAGTACATGTAGTACATTATAAGTGTTTCATGAAAAGCTGAAAACTTGTGAAAAGAGCCATGTGTCTATCAGAGACCTAGACTCCTAATGATGTAGTGCATCATCCTCAGGGGCGGAGCCAGGATTAAACGGGGGGGAGGGGGGAGGGGCGAGAGTAGAACTAACGCAGCTGCCAAGCCGTATTGGCGCACAAGCTCACATGAGAAAGAATCAAGCGAGTCCATAAAATCATATATTATTATTAGCTAAAAAACCATATATATTTCAATAAATTCTATTTGGGAGGTTTTAGAATTCATAACACAAGTAAAATTTTGCTCGTTGCGTGATCAATTTTTTTTCATTGATTGCAAATGGCCTATAAATTAATATCTACTTAATATATAAATTTTGTGTAGTGCACAATTTTTTTCTTATACAAATTTAAATTGTACGTTTTAAAATATTGTCATCTGATATAATAATTGTTTTTTCGATATTATTGCACACGTGAATAATAATACAATATTTTTTTTTTGGATTGTTTAAACCTAGGCAACATATTATAGAAACCAACAGATAGACCTATTTAATATCATCGATATTATTGTTTATAGTGTTGACAGTAAATATATTACCTATTATATTAATCTTATAATATAAAGATACTCATGAACATATAATAATATCATATATTGTAAATCAAATTTTGACTAGATCATAAATTGATAAAATTATAGGGGTTCTAAATTAAAAGTTCAAAGAATAAAAAAAAAGAAAGATAGTGCTTGTGGTCATGTGGAGCCCACCCTCATGGTCTGAGGCTCTGAGCGGCTAAACCATAATTTTTTCATGGAATCGAATAGAAAGCAGAAACAGTGTTGAATTTGTGACTTTGAGTCTAATAGTTGGGCCAATTAATTAGGTTTTTAATTTCTTAGGGTAGGCTTAACGATTGATCTGAATTAAATTTCCTGATTTTGGCGTATGTTTCGCCTACGCTCGCCCCCCTTGAATCCGCCCCTGATCATCGTGCATTGCATTGGTGAACTCATATGAAAACACCGTGCAAATCAACTATTTTTTTTTTGAAAAAAATAATTTTAATAGTTAAGCCTATCAAAATATTAAGTTACCTCAAATCACTACCTCTAATTTTATCGTGTTTTAATGAAAAGAATCCAAAAAAATTAAAAATAAGAAGTTAAAGTACGATTTACTGGCCAGAATTGGTACCAATCATCCTCAAGTTTCCCATCCTTACCATTCAAAGGCTCCAAACAGGCCAGATTGGACCTATCGACTGGCCCAATCCATATATTTCGCTCTAAAATACTCTCTCTGAACCCTAGCCGCTGGTGCCTCATCTCCTCTCTCTCTCCAAACCTTATCCTCGTTTCTGCTTCAGATCTCTAGAGATCGTTCTTCAGCGAGAGAGGCGAAAACTGTGTTGTAGAAGGACCCGACGAGAACAGGATCAAGAAGACGACCGAGTATCGATTCGACGACGATGGAAACAAGGTCAAGGTCACCACCACGACTCGTTTGCGGGGCTTAGGAAGGCTAAAGTTAGCAAGAAGGCAAAAGAGCGGCACAACTGGACTAAAATGGTGCGAGGTAGTCGCTTTCTCATGAGAGAATGCACCGATCTAAGCAACGCTTTCTCTGAATTCCTCGTTTGCCCCTCTCTAAGCAACCTCTCAGGTTCTCTCACCAATCTCCATTCATTTGTTACTCAAATATTTATTGAAGTCATTAATCACGCACATAAGGTGTTCGTAGGATTGCTCTTGCTTTTGTAAGGCTATTACTAAGATTTTTATTAGAACAATATTGAGGTCAGACCGACTGGTATCACATTAATAATCTAAATTGAATTATTTTAGCATAGAATTGGTTTGAATTCGGAAATCCTCTTTTAGTTTACGCATGGTTTGTTAACTTCGATCTTTCGAGCTATTTGAAAGAGCTGTGTGATTATGAAGGTTGTTTGAAGTAGCGAGCTTGGAATCCGTATTAAAATTGTTTGTTTTAAGTTCTTAGTTTGTTGTGAATCGAACTATATTTGTCAAATTCTACTTTTGGTGTTATTTAACTGGTGAGAAGATGATGTTGATTCGATATTAATTGATAGCAAGAGGCGAATAAACTATTACAATTTCACATTTCAAAATGGATCAACTTCTTAAACCTAGATCTATCAATTCTTCGTGCTATTTTTGTTTTGATTAGTCGATTTTATCTTAGGCTCTGTTGCAGAATTTCATATTGTTTTTTGTCTTAAACCCTAGATCTATTGATCAGTCAATTTTACCTTGTGCTTTGTTCCAAAACCAATTGGAAAACTAAAACTAACTTGATCGGATGTTTGGTTATAATGAATTTGTTATTTTTTTGAACTCTAATTGAAATATTAACATGATTGCTTAATGATTTTTATAGATCTCATTTGGGATGGCTCAGTTGGTTGCTTGAAGATGAGTTCCGAGTTTACAATCAATTTGTTCGACTTGTGACAAAATTGCGGATTAATTTAAGCATTGGAATATGTAATTTATCATGAGTGATCTAATTTTCCTAATGGATTAGTTAGTCATCATGTGTGTTCACTTTGTTTATTATAAATGTTAACCATATTGTTATATGTGTTCACTTTGTATATTGAATATTGAATGAGTTCACTTTGTATATTGAATACTCAATGTGTTCACTTTGTTTATTGTAAATGGTTACTATATTGTTATATGTGTTCACTTTGTATATTGTAAATGTTAACTACGAGATTAAATTTCTGCTGCAACTAACTGAACTCATAAAAACTTTTAGTTCAACCTTTAACGTATTTAACTGAACACAAAAGTACGAAATTTCTATTTTCAGATTCAACTAACTGAACAAATAAAAACTTTTAGTTCAACCTTTACCGTATTAAACTGAACACAAAAGTACAAAAATTTCATTTTCAGATGCAACTAACTGAACAAATAAACCTTTTAGTTCAACCTTTAACGTATTTAACTGAACACAAACGTATGATAATTTCATTTTCAAATGCATCTAACTGAATACTTACGACTTTTAATTCAACCTTTATGGTATTTAACTGAACAAATAAACTAGAACATTTGATGACGTCAGCATCCAGAAATTTTTGAAAAAATTCTAAAGATTTTTCGCTGACGTCAGCGAGCGCCTTGCTGACGTCAGCGCGCGAAAAATTGAAGATAGAGGCCCATTTTTGGCCTGTGGATGGAATGGATAGGAAAATGGTGGACGGTGTATATCACCCCTGTTTACTGGCCGAGTCAAGTATCAAATTTTGGGCCGTTAATTGCACGGGCCTTTGTGAGGTGTGATGGCTATTGACCTGGCAATTCTAGTCGGCTCCCCTAACAAAAGAACTAAGAAAAGCAACAAACATAGCTCCTTAAACAATTAACATGATCCTAAAAGTTACATTATTCAAACATACAAGGGATACAACACAACACTCCATAAACCATGCGTCAATCTTGCACTCTACATTACAAGGATTAATCACCCATAAAGAAGGGAAATAAAAATAAAAAATAGTTAAGCTTTTGACACCCCTGGTTTTTTGTCAGCTTCAACAGAGTCATTAGTTGTCTCAATTTCAACAACGGTGCTTCCATTTGTTGTCTGATACTTCTCTATGTCCACAACTTGTGAGGTTGATTCTCCATTCCGTGGAGTTTTATATATGAAATATAAAACCATTTGCACCATGCCGAATATAAAGCCAATGACATTTGGTACCTGATTTCAGTAAAAATTGGAAGGAATGTAAATTAGCAAGAGAAGGAAAAGGAAGTTACAGAAAGATATCAGAGCAGTACATTGTGGGGTCTCTAGGTGCATATTTCCTTTTTGTTTATTTAAGCTGAAGAGACAGACATGCCAGAAAAACATTAAGCATAAAAAAGAAGAGAAAAAATTTCACTTACAGCAACAAAGGTGTCTTTTCTCAGGAGACCGTAGCAGAACCATGCAATTGCACTTAGTGTGAGAAACAAAGAAAGAGAGAAAGGCATATATTCCACACTCTTTGTTCTTATCACTCGTTTCTGCAACAAAGTTAAGTAGTTAACGAAAAAATAAGCTACAGAAACTCGTGTAAACTTTCAACAAATTTTCTATGACTAACTATAACTGAAAAGATCTCAACAGGAGACGACAATTGTATATCTTATTTATATCGACTTACAATAACGCTAAGAGGAGCTACAAAGACGCAGACAGCCAACGAGGCACAGACAGATCCCATTATCTCAATCCTTTTCCTTTCTTTGAGAAACATCAGAGTGCATACAACCAAACATCCATACAACAGGATATTTAGCATTGAAATCAGCTTCAATGCAAATACCTACATGAAGAGATAATTTATTGCGTGTTATATTCGTAGCAAATGAAAGAGAACTAGCATTATATGTAAACAATACTCAAAAGATTAGAATAACATACCAAGGCATCCCGGGGGGCATAAACAATGAAGATTGCGAGGTAAATAGACTCAAAAACACATGCGGTGCCATTAATGGTGAGAAGAAGCACATCCCTCGTGAGTATGGCATAGTATAGCCATAGCATGGCACTAAACAGGGCAACAATGTAGGGTAGCGAGTGAAACGACTCCGTTGATTTCTTCTTGTACACCCTATAAAATGTTGGCCTATTGAAACAAACAAAAAACATTTTTAACAGATAGTCTATAGAAACAGAAATAATTCTGTGGGGTGGCACACATTTTGTGGCATGTCTCGCTCGATCAGTCATAGGTCATTTTGTCTATGCTTACACATGTATATCAGGTACAAGATTTTACCGGCATGTCAGAAAATCAAACTAACTGGCAAATGCCTACTGGTGGTGGTGCGTGCTGCGTGCATGCTAAACAGAATCATGTATTTTAGAACTTCTACCATATAGATAGCATGCACGTATATTTAAAGCATATGTTTGCGAAAGCAATATTAGACTCCAACAAATGGGCATTCTTAAGTTGCAATAAAATAAAGCAATTGATGAGGACTTACAGTGGGGCAAGGAAGACCATAAATGACAATATGTTACCTGAAATGAGAATTAGAAAATGTTTAGTACAATTAGAACAATGCCACCACGGAATTGTTTTATATATTTTGTTCAAGTCCTAACTAATGAAGACTATTAAAGTTGATGAATGACAAATATACGACGCATTTCCCACACAGATATAAAACTACTAATTGGAAAACAGAGGAGGTTTGTGGAGAGCATTTGAAAAATCTATATATGTTATTGAAGAGTTAGATAATGCACCTAACAAGCCAAAGCCAAATGCCAAAGGATGTTCAATTCTGATAACAAGCATATTTGTACTTTGGTACTTGCTGAAGAGAATACAAATTTTGAAGGTTAGTAGATACAAATGATCGCAAACTACAACATAAGACTCTGACTACCTTACCCTATATATAGTGGGCTTGGCATTGCATATGCAATTAGCTTGAGTGTTGGAAGTAACCAATACGCGGATGTGTGAGCAATATGACATGTGTATGGTTTCTCTTTTTATGCGACTTAGTCTTCTCCATTTGT
Organism: Rhynchospora tenuis; assembly: GCA_027725995.1. Taxonomy (NCBI): domain Eukaryota; kingdom Viridiplantae; phylum Streptophyta; class Magnoliopsida; order Poales; family Cyperaceae; genus Rhynchospora; species Rhynchospora tenuis. The sequence continues at coordinate 55,246,467 of CM050888.1, forward strand.
TTGAGGACTGGAGGTATCCTATGGCATGTGCCGTACGTCTAAAATATGAGTGCAAAATCTATAATATAAAAAAAAAAAAAAAAAACTAAGGTCTTTGGAAAAAGGTTAATCTTACCTAGCTCACATATCTTTTTTTGTTGAGATAAATGAACTCACGAAATATGTATTGAATTGTGAATATAAGTAGCTAATATTGTATCTCAAAACTTAATTAATTCTGTGCCAAGTAAAGTATTTATCAAAATTGTCATATACTTCCGATTATTTTGAAAAAAAAATATTTACTTTGTTATGTATTTTTGTATCTATTCTCGAGATAAAATTTTAATTGAAAATCACATAATAAAATAAAAAGGGAAATTCTGTCATCAACACTAATTTGTGAAGCGGGCTTTCATCTCAACCGCTTATCTCTAAGAGATATTAATTCATTAGCACTCATGGATGATTGTAATCAAAGCCCGCTAATAAATTAGTGCTAATAGCAGAATTTTCCAAATAAAAAATATGGATAATTCTAGTGTGTATTCTGAGGCTAAAATTTAAAATTAAGATATTAAAAATGTTTTTTTTTTTTTACTTCTAAAAGGATGCTTCCATCAATTTTATTTATTAGTACAGATAGAAAGAATAATTTCATCAAATGTACAAATCTTGAGATAAGATATATATATATTTTTCTTACTCAATTTTATATTATTATTAGAAATGACTTTTCTATCACTCAAAAACCAACAGCTATTAATTATTTAGTATGTAAAATAATATGCTATGTAAAATCTTAAATACGCGCTGGAATTTTCCCTAAAATATTAAATATGCGCTCGAATTACGATCTAAGTACGATTAATCGAACCGTCCATTTAGTATACTTCAGTATTTGTACAAGGTAAAATTGGACCCAAAACACAATCTAAGGTCAGGAAGGGAGCTTCCAGTCCCGAGTAAAAGGAGATAAGTTAATTATATTTATTTCAATCAAATGCAATTGCACTATGTGGTGTACTTGGCGTATAGGTGTTCTCTTGTGTAATGGTCTGTTAAACCTTACCTAGCTTCGTGCAATCTAGCAAGGTGTCATCCACGCATACCTCCCCAAAAGCATGAGATATTTCCCATCATCAATAATACAAAGCATTAATTACATCAATTTCTCATGTGCAAATTATATTGTGTACCAACAAATGATTTAATAACATTGGTTGACATATTCGGCCATTTGGGTAAGCATTATTAATTACATTATATTGCGTCGGGCTAGAAATTTCTCATTTGTAAATTATATTATGAACCAACACATTGGTACAAACTCAAATAAATACATTGATTGACATAATTTGGTTTCTAACGCCCATGGAATTTTTAATTTAATAAAATTAATACTAATATATTGACAAATATTTTACATACAGAGGCTCTTCTTAACAGATTTTTGGCAAGTAAATAAATAAAATTGGTGGGAATAATTAGGTATCGTTTGGATGAGTTAGGATAGGAATAGCGTAAATTTGGGGAAAAATACTATTCACGAGAATAGTGGGAAGAGTGCTATTTCGGGAATATGAAATGTTGTTTGGATTGTGAGCTAGGAATAACGTTGGGAATAGTGTTATTGAGATGAAAAGTAGTGAGAAAAGTGTTATTGGGAAGAGTGTTATTGGAAATTGTGTATTCCTGGAATTGGCTATTGCTGTCTTATTCCACTTGCGTTTGGATGATTTTTCTCTGCCAGGAATTGGCTATTCCAAAAATAGACATATTCCCCACCCATCCAAACTATACTTATTGTTTTTCTTTTGCTTTGTTGCCCCTTCATTACCAGTGAATCTTTTTCTAATGTTATGATCTGAGAATATTAATCATAATATTGAGCACAAAGATACTATTAGACGTCAAAACAATAGAATTTTTCATCTAATGCGTTATTAATAAATGAAAATAAAATATTCTTTAATTTAAAAATTTGGACCGTAAGTCCGTAACATCTATGCTATTTAAAAAACGGCGAAACTGTTTCCATTATAATTAAGCAACATGTTAAGTAATATATATTGACTTTCAGCGGCGAGGCAGCCGTCATTTAGCTTTAGCATATATTACAGGAGTAAAGCGTCACGAAATATGGCTGGTAAACAATGCTATTGGTGTGTCTTGTAATTGACCTTTTTTTTTTTTTTTTTCTTACAATACCAAAATTTTTTTTTTCTGAGAAATCATCTGTACCCATGTATAATACACTTTATTCCTCATTTCTCCTAGTTTCTTACATGATTTGAACTTGTTATATCTCTGGAAATAATCGATGGAGTTATTGACCATCTGTATAGGACTCCACATTCTATTATAATTATATATATATTTTTTTAATCTAAAAGTATTCCTCAATAGAATACCAGCTTCATTAAGCAAAAAAAAAGTCATCAATTATACTATTATAAAATATACTTTAATATACTATTTCTGTTGATTACCGTTAAACTATATAACCTTAAAAAAATTACTCAAAAAGAGATGTCCCGGAATTTCTACAATACTAAATCATCCCTATATTATTGATATTAAAAGTCTGGTTTATAAGGCAATGGGTACTTATCTAGAATTTTCATGCCTCCAAAAGCATGGAAAAAGAGAACAAATTATACAAGCTAAAAAGAAGCTTATGCATGGGCCCCTTATTCGATGAGGCTATCTGATGAAAATGATACGAGTTGCTAATTTTGGGTTACAATTTCTAGACAGGGAAGGAAAACCACTTGTTCCTTATCGTGATAATAGTAGTATGGTGTCTTTAATCATGATTCAGAGTATTTGAGAACCAGTACTAGTTGGCATTGTGTAAACAGAGTTAGCATTGCTATACAATATATGCACATATCTTTTGTGTGATAACTACCTGCTGTCCATAATCTAAATCACACGGCTTGAGTTGGATAAAAAGCAAGCTTATCCCTCTGTGTTTCTTTATTTTCTTTCTTTTTTTCCTTTTTCTCCCCCCCCCCCCCCCCCCCCCCCCCCCCCCCCCTCTTGTAGGGGGTGCCCTTCACAAATCTAGCAATGAAATAAAGTTCTGCTCATTTTTTGTGAAATGATATATACCAGATAAGATAAAAGCTACTTTTAAGAAAAGCACTGACATCAATTATACAATATTTACAAATTTTACAATTCTTTTGGGTATTATCCTGAGCAAGTCTATAATTGAAAGGAGCGATAGCTGCAGGATGAGTAATGGCGTCCGTTCATTCATCTTACGTGGCAATGATTTCATGAGTTATTGTTAATATTTCTAAAATTGTTAACATATTAATTTATCTCTACTACTTATAAATGCACGTAACGCATAGGTGTTACACTCTAGGTCTAAGTAGTAAACAATTTTTTCTGCCGTTGGATTGACTTGATTTATGGTTGGATGTGTATTGCTAGACGAAATAACAGTGTTATTTAGTTTTCCGTCTAATTAAGAAACAAGACGCAGCGCACTTGACATTTTTAGAGCCTAATTAATAATGAAAATCTTTAGAGCCCTTTCTATTTAGAGTTGCATCTTCAGATTTGACATTTTTCAATGAAAAGATACAAGATAGTATTATGTGCATGTATTTTTTATTTTTGCAAAGTCACAATATTTTTTTTTGGGTCATTATTAAATGCGAACGAACCATATAAACTGAGAGGCATATGGCGTAACTTAAGTTAGTAAAAATGGAGAGTTGCCAATCAATTAATTTAACATTATTTGTGCTTTGTAATTGGTATTGTCTTATGATTTAATTTATTTTAAATTTAAATTATTAAGTTTAAAAATTTTAATTATTAATTAGAAATGATATACCGTCACTTTGCCACAAATTTTAGTGACTTAATTTTTTTTTGAAGGTCAGTTTTAGTGTCTTGAATTGTCATTTTATTATGTTTAATGGACATTAATGATGGTATGTCCTGACAAACAACTAAGTTGCTGATAAAATCATGAAACATTCGCAAAAAAAGTTGTATACCGAAGTGTTTTGCGAAATGATTAAGGTAATAAAATTTCATTTCAAAAATATTAATTGCTCTCATATCACACTTACACATGCACTCAATGTATAAAATTATCTTAATTTTTACACTGATGTCTTTCTCTGTATTGAATATTGCTACCTTCAACACCAATCATGACAATGTTGATCTTAGATATTGAAAATAGACAACATATCTATGTCAAATAATATGTTTACATATTAAAGTCCGCCCGCACATTGAGCGGGCACTGCTGCTAGTATAAAATCTAATTGTCCTTTCACATAAATCTTATCAATAGTCTCGTCGCCAATGGTTCTATTATTTGCTGTACCAGAAGTGTATAACTTAACACTTACTATTAGTATTCTGTAATTATTACTCATGTGTTACTTCGAAAATGCCACCTGGAATTTACTAATTGCCCCTGAATCTTTGACAAGAATGATTTGTTGGTCTCTTATGCTTTGTTATAATGTATCTTACTGTTGTATTCTTTATGAAATGTTTAATAAATGAAACATACACCAACAAATGACGAATTAACATGTGATTGATTAATCGGATATCTGCAAACAATGCAACGCTTCATTATTAATATGTACATATATTCATAATGAATTTAAAAAATAGATCATTATACATACTAAAAAAAATAACAAATTGTAAAATTAATATAATTTACATGTGCAACCGATTGCTGGAATAACTGCTGGCTATACATTGCTAGCAAAATTGTATTTCCAATATATATAGCATTATTCATTATAATGTAAATTATATTTTGTTTTATAATTATACATACTATGTGAGTAATTTAATCAATAAATGGAATAATGGTTCTTCAAACGGTTAGGCATTCATGATCACAAATGGTTATTCAAACGGTTAGGTACAAGAGACCATTTGAGTCACTAAGTGAACGGAAACAAAAATACAATGGACTGATTTTGATAAAAACGCAGTTAATTTTTTTTCCTTGTACCACTGTTTTAAAGAAGGAATGGTTATTGTTTCAAAAGCATGGGGTCTATTGTACAAGTCTTAGATATATATGCCTTTGCTATAGTATTATATGGCTAGGAAATCTTCTGTTGTCTCCTAAAATGAACGAAAGCAGTTTAAATAATTAAGTTAGTGGTTTGGCGTTATATTTGATAATATCTCATGCAATTACAAATCTTATCGACCAAATGGACCGGATTTGAACTTGACATCTGTAACCCACTCTGATTAAACGACATTCTTGGAAAGGAGGCATTAATTACTTCATTATTAGCTTGATGTCAATATTAATCCAAAAAGATTCCGCATAAGGACCATGATATTTGAGTATTGATTTTTACAGTTTAATTATAATTTTACATTCACGCATGGGCAAAGTCACGAACTTATCTTAGAAGAGTCAAAATACGATATATAAGAAAAAAAATTCATATAAGAACGTACAAAAAAATTAATGTATTAATAATAAAACGTATTTTTACTTGACTTCACTAAATCATCATTTAATAGAACTGGATATATTTTTTTTTATATATAAAAAGAAAGAAAATGCGCATGTAAATGCATTGTTTCTGGCGGGGAGCTCGAAAACCCCGTACCCAGTAATCAAAAGTATCAAAGTATTAAGTTAACTCACAGAGTTTAGCTCTAATGCAAGACGACATCAACAGTGCTAGTTGATGAGATGACGATGACGATGATGACGACGACGACGACGAGATGATAGTCATAAAAATATTACTACTATTAATTTGAGTCTTTTCATCATGAGCCATTATAATGGAAAAAAGATAGTTGCTCGGCTCAGATATTTTTTTTTACACATTTTTTTTTTTTAAAAATGATCTTTCTCTTCGTCATCAGTCCTTTTAAAAAAAATAAATAGAACTTCCACATAACATTGCAAATCAATATGAAAATTAGTTTTAAAGATATAATAATGAAATTATCAAGATTTAGTTATATCAAATCTAGGTAGAAGAACCAAATTTATTGGCACACTAGAAACCTAAGAAATTATCAGATGAATATAAATAAAAACGAATGTAGGAGTCTAGGACAATCTGCAAAATAAATAAATGAATTTACCAATTCTAGAAATAAAGTAGTAATAAAGTAGTATGTGCTGATTTTATTGTAGGTTCAACGACCTTCTATTGTAGAATTAAAATCATGGGAGTAACAAAAGCTTTTATTTCCAACAATATAATCCAATCTTTCGAATTACTAAGATCATAAATTTATTCTACAAAATATAAAGAGCTTAAATATAAATTATTGTGATTAAATGATTTAAAATGAATGCACAATCAATTGAAATGCTCAGATTCTGTCCAAAAAGCTCATTATTTACACTTACTGTGCGTAATTTTCATGAATAATCCAATCATTTTGGATTTTTAAAATCATAAACTTATTTTTCACTGTATACAGAGCTCAAATATAGATTATTGTGATCAAATGACTTAAAATGAATACACAATCGCTTCAAATGCTCCAATTCTTTCCAGAACGCTCATTATATGCAATTTATGTGCGTAATTGCCATGAATAATCCAATACTTTTGAATTTTAAAGATCATAAACTTATTCTACACTGTATAACGAGCTTAAATATAGATTATTGTGAACAAATGACTTAAAATGAAGGTACAATCGCTTGAAATGCTCCAATTCAGTCCAGAACGCTCATTCTTTATACTTTATGTGTGTCATTGCCATGTATAATCCAATCATTTTGAATTTTTAAGATCATAAACTTATTCTCCACTATATAAGGAGATTAAACATAGATTATTGTGATCAAATGACTTAAAATGAATGCACAATCGCTTGAAATTCTCCAATTCTTCCAGAACGCTCATTCTTTACACTTTATGCGTATAATTTTCATGTATAATCCAATCCTTTTGAATTTTTTAAAATCAAAAACTCATTCTCCACTGTATAAAGAACTTAAATATAGATTACTGTGATCAAATGACTTAAAATGAATGCACAATCACTTGAAATGTTTTAATCCTTTCCAGAACGCTCATTATTTTGCAATTTATGTGCGTAATTTCCGTGTACAATTTGCCATGAATAATCCAATCCATTTGAATTTTTAAGATATAAACTTAATCTCCGCTGAATAAAGAGCTTAAATATATATTAGTGTGATCAAATAACTTAAAATAAAAGAACAAACGCTTGAAATGTTCCAATTCTGTTCATAACGCTAATTATTTGTAATTTATATCGTAATTTCCATGTACAGTACAATCCACTTGAATTTTTAATATCATAAACTTAACCTCCACTGTATAAATAGCTTAAACATAGATTATTGTGATCAAATAACTTAAAATAAATGCACAATCGCTTAAAATGTTCCAAATCCGTCCAGAACGCTCATTATTTGCATTTTATGTGCGTAATTGTCATGTATAATACAATCCTTTTGAATTTTGAAGACTATAAACTTATTATCCACTGTATAAAGAGCTCAAATATAGATTTGTGTGATCAAATGACTTAAAATGAATGCACAATCACCGGAAAAAGCTCCAATTCTCTGCAGAACGCTCATTATTTGCACTTTATGTGCGAAATTTCCATGTATAATCCAATCCTTTCAAATTTTTAAGATCATAAACTTATTATCTACTATATAAAAAGCTTAAATATAGATTATTGTGATCAAGTAACTTAAAATAATTGCACAATTCCTTGAAATGTTCATATTCTGTCTAGAACGCTCATTCTTTACACTTTGTCTGTAATTGCCATGAATAATCCAATCCTTTTGAATTTTTAAGATCATAAACTTATTCTCCACGGTATAAAGAACTTAAATATAGATTATTGTGATCAAATAACTTAAAATGAATGCAAAATTGCTTGAAATGCTCCAATTCTGTACAGAACGCTCATTATATGCACTTTATGTGCGTAATTGCCATGAATAGTCCAATTCTTTTGAATTTTTTAAAATAATTAACTCATTCTTCATTGTATAAAAGAGCTTAAATATAGATTATTTTGATCAAATAACTTACAATGAATGGACAATCGTTTGAAATATTCCAATTCTTTCAGAACGCTTATTATTTTCAATTTATGTCGTAATTTCCATGTACAGTACAATCCACTTGAATTTTTAATATCATAAACTTAACCTCCACTATATAAATAGCTTAAACATAGATTATTGTGATCAGATAACTTAAAATAAATGTACAATCGCTTGAAATGTTCCAATTCTATCAAGAACACTCATTATTTGCACTTTATGTGCGTAATTGCCATGTATAATACAATCCTTTTGAATTTTGAAAATCATAAACTTATTATCCACTGTATAAAGATCATAATACAATCCTTTTGAATTTTTAAGATCATAAACTTATTCTCTACCGTATAAAGGTCTCAAATATAGATTATTTTGATCAAATGAATTAGAATGAATGTACAATTGCTTGAAAAGCTCCAATTCTGTACATAACGATCATTATTTGCACTTTATGTGAATATGCTTTCTAAGCAATACTCATCTATTCCAAGACAAATCTATTCATAAGAAATAGATCAAATATGGATTTCCTAATCCATGTCTATTCCCATGTATAATCTAACCTTTTGAATTTTTAAGATCATAAACTTATTCTCCACTGTACAAAGAGCTTAAATACAGATCATTGTGATCAACTGACTTAAAATAAATGCAAAATCGCTAAAAATGCTCTAACTTTGTCCTGGATACTCATTATTTGCACTTTATGTGCGTAATTGCCATGTATAATCAAATCCTGTTGAACTTTTAAGATCATAAACTTAGCCTCCACCGTATAAAGAACTTAAATATAGATTATTGTGATCAAATTACTTAAAATGAATGCACAATTGCTTGAAATGCTCCAATTCTGTCTAGAACACTCATCATTTGCACTTCATGTGCATAATTGGCATATATAATTCAATTCTTTTGAACTTTTGAGATCATAAAATCATTCCCCACTGTATAAACAGGTTAAATATAGATTATTGTGATTAAATGACTTAATATGAATGCACAATTACTTCAAATGCTCTAATTCTATCCAGAAAGCTCATTATTTGCACATTATGTGCGTAATTGCCATATATAATACAATCCTGTTGAATTTTGAAGATCAGAACTTATTCTCCAGTCTATAACGAGCTTAAATATAGATTATTGTGATCAAATGACTTAAAATGAATGCACAATCGCTTGAAATGCTCCAATTCTGTCCAGAACGCTTATAATCTGCACATTATGTGCGTAATTGTCATGTATAATCCAATCATTTTTATTTTTTAAGATTATAAACTTATTCTCCACTGTATAAGAAGCTTAAATATAGATTATTTGTATTAAATGACTTAAAATGAATGCACAATCGCTTGAAATACTCCAATTTTGTCCAGAACGCTCATTATTTATACATTTTGTGCGTAATTGCTATGTATAATCAAATTCTTTTGAAATTTTGAGATCATAAACTTATTGTCCACTGTATAAAGAACTTAAATATAGATTATTGTGATCAAATGATTTGAAATGAATACACCATCGCTTGAAATGCTCCAATTCTGTCCAAAACGCTCATTATTTGTACTTTATGTGCGAAATTACCTTGTATAATCTAATCTTTTTGAATTTCGAAGATCATAAACTTATTCTCCACTGTAGAAAGAGCTTAAATATATGTTATTGTGATCAAATGACTTAAAATGAATACACAATCTCTTGAAATCCTCCAATTATGTCCAGAAAGATCATTCCATACAATTTCTATGCGTAATTGCTATATATAATCCAACCCTTTTGAAATTTTGAGATCCTAAACTTATTATCCACTGTATAAGAAGCTTAAATATAGATTATTGTGATCAAATAACTTAAAATAAATACACGATTGCTTGAAATGTTCCAATTCTGTCCAGAATGCTCATTATTGGAAGTTTATGTGCGTAATTGCCATGTACAATACAATCCATTTGAATTTTAAGATCATAAACTTAATCTTCTCTGGATAAAAAGCTTAAATATAGATTATTGTGATCAAATAATTTAAAATAAATGCACAATCGCTTGAAATGTTCCAATTCTGTCCAGAATGCTCATTCTTTACACTTTATGTGTGTAATTACCTTGAATAATACAATCCTTTTGAATTTTGAAGATCTTAAACTTATTCTCCACTGTATAAAGAGCTCAAATGACTTAAAATGAATGCACAATCGCTGGAAATGCTCTAATTCTGTGCATAACTCTCATTATTTGCACTTTATGTGCGTAATTGTCTTTTATATTACAATCCTTTTGTATTTTGAAGATCATAAACTTATTCTCCACTGTATAAAGAGCTCAAATATAGATTATTGTGATGAGATGACTTAAAATGAATGCATAATCGCTTGAAAAGTTCCAATTCTGTATAGGATGCTCATTATTTGCACTTTATGTGCGAAATTGCCATGTATAATCCAATCATTTTGAATTTTTAAGATCTTAAACTTATTATCCACTGTATAAGGAGCTTAAATATAGATTATTGTTATCAAATAACTTAAAATAAATGCACAATGTCTTGAAATGTTCCAATTCTTTTCTGAATGCTCATTCTTTACACTTTATGTGTGTAATTGCCATGAATAATCTAATCCTGTTGAATTTTTAAGATCATAAACTTATTCTCCACTGTATAAAGAGCTTAAATATAGATTATTGTGATCAAATGATTTAAAATGAATGCACAATCGCTTAAAATGCTCCAATTCTATGAAGAACGATCATTATTTGCACTTTATGTGCGTAATTGCCATGTATAATCTAATCTTGTTCATCCAATAGTGGTGGTGAATCAATTAAGATACACTGTTTAAGAAAAAAAAATTAAGGAATCAATGAAGATAGTGTGTTCATTTTAAGGAAAAACCTAGGTACACTTTTTCCACAGTAGAAATTAAAAAAGTCATTTAGTGAGCCAACAAGATTTTATATTGAAATTAACACTTATATATAGGGGGAAAAAATCATATTTAATTTCACATTGGCTACTACGGATACAAACAATTTCTAAAAACAAAATTTGAAAACCGGTTTTGTTCTTATTAAATATTCGTGTAATTTTATTATTTTGTTACAATAAAAACACAACCGGTTTTCCATTATATAAAAAAATATATAAAATGCACATGATTTTCTTTTAAGTTTTTTGTTTTGTTTAAAGTTTTTTTTTTTTTACAACTATGATTGTTTTCTTTTTTTTTTTTTTCTTTTTTTTTTGTGCTATCTGAATTACCATTATATATTAGTCGTTCCCCGGGACATTAATGTGATGTTGATAGATATGACATAATGCGGCTTATCATTCAGGAATTATGTTAATATGGGGGTATTAGACGGACGACAGTTTTGTTTTGGCATCGGCGCTCGCTAGACAATTAATAAATTAAATATTGTGGCCAAAATATGATTGAAATTGTGCAAATAAATGCTCGTTGGCTTGTTGTAGCTAGATTCAAGAAATAGAATGGATACATGTAAGAAAATTTACATTGACCTCAACTCTCGAGGTTCTTTTTTCTTCCTTTTTTTTTCTTAATGATGATCTGATTCTATACGAGGATTTCTCCTTTTTTAAAAAAAAAAATAAAGAAAATAAAAGAAAGCATATATGCAGCCTACTTAAGAAGAGTATACTAACTAGATAAAAAACTTTGTATTTTATTGTTTTTTGTACTTATCCAATGGAGATGATAATCATATATATTTAACTTTCATAACCTTTTTTTTTCTTTAAGATTCTCATATGTAGATTTTTTTACTAATTAATTTGAATTTTAGTTTTGCTACGAGTATTAATTATAAAGCATATTGATCTCAATATTTGATATGATATGTGACTGTTATTTTAAGAACTTATTGGCTTTCATATTGATGAAATGTCCGTGCGAGATTGTTATCTTCATTCAAAATCAATCCTTGTTGGCACACACGACAAATTCTCAGCCAAACAAATGTCCCCTCATTCTCTATTGGTCGATGTTTAATTATAGTACGGACCGCAATTATGTGCCTAACAGCGTGTTAAAATTTATCAAGAAACAGAAGATAATCGCTTCTGTAATGAAACGTGGGTGGATGCCATTGGCTGGTCAAACTTTCCCAACTAATGGTTGTATCATTCATTTGTTATTGCACTATCTAAAGCTATTCTTTAAATAATTCGGCATCTGTTTCTACAATAGGAAAAAGGAAACGGTAAATTTTGTTGGGGCACCCCAACTTCAAAAATAAAATAAACAGAGATCAATTTTGAGAATTTTGGAATATATAATTACTTTTCTTCTAATAGTACATATGTATGTAGTATTTAATTACTCCTTGAGGAAACTATTTAGTTGTATACTGTTACGGTTAATAGAAGCTTACTAATTAGCTTAAAGAGCTTGTCCAATTCAGTAATAGAAGCTTACTAAATAGCTTAAAGAGCTTGTCCTATTCAGTAATAGAAGCTTACTAAACAGCTTAAGAGTCTTGTCCAACAACTGAATTATATAATAGCATGTATTGAAAAACGAGCATAGACTAAAAACTGATCAAAGTGATTTTTAGAAGAACAGACCAGCTAGTCTTAGCTGATTTTTTTTTTTCTTTTGTTTTTTAGCGTTGCTAGGATGAAAGAAAAACTTTAAATGTGGTAATGTGTGTGGGATTTCAATATAAGTTTCTACTTTCTAGACATAAAGGTCATGCAAAGCACAACTCTATTTCATATGAACTTCCCTTCGGTTTTTGTCACAGGCTCGACCCTTTTTTTTTTTTCCACAAACTAATTAAACCATCAAATCAGTAGCTCCACCTTTTTATTGACCGGCTCCAACTTGATAAACCATAAAATCGGTAGTTTTTATATCGATTCAATATCCGGGTTGATTTTTAAAATGCTGATTACATTAGGAAGGGTAAATTAATACATAGTTACCTGAGCTCTCACAAAGCACTGGAATCTACCAGACATATATTGGTGATACATAAATAAAATGAAAGTGATAAAGTGAGAGATATATGAGATAAGTATTAAGTAATAAAGCGATAAAGTAAGTGATATGAACTATTTTTAAAAATTATATGTAAAATAAACTTCTACAGTGTTCTTTTTCTTCTACCAATGGTTTTTGTTGTTTTTCTCCCTTTTTATTTAACCGACAAGCATAACAAAATGGGAAAAATTAAATAAAATTCTGTAGTGCTTCTCAAAAAAAATGTGAACCAATCAATGGAATAATGCCACACACGGTAGGCTTTGTGATCCCTTCCCTCTACCGTTGATTGGTTATCAATTGAAACACAGTGGTCTAAGTACGTCATGGAGAGTTCAAAAGGAGTAGTAGGCAGGTTAATAGATTAAATTGATACTTAAACCAATAAAATAAACAAGAGTAGGCATGCAGGACATGCACTAAAATCATAAAGAGATTAATTTAACACTTATTCTGGGATTAAGGGGGTTTGTGCTGCCACCAATGAAAGCAGTTCTCAGATTATGTGGCAAAGTTTAATATTAAGCATGGCTTATGTGTCAAGTAATGTAACTATGTTGTCTAGATAGGACAAGTAAATGCTTCCTTTTGGGTTTAGTAATGAACACCTTGGAGATGACATGATATGGTTAATAATACATGATGAAGATATTCCGAAGATATTCACTGTTGTCCCTATTACAAAATCCAAGGATAACTACAATTATGAATTTTGATGATGATAATTTCCTTAATTAAAGTAGTGGACGAATCCACCCGTTTGTACTTTAAGACGGTATAAAATATCCTGCTTGATGTGAAATAAATGTAAAATAAATTGACGAAGACTTCATAAGTTAGGCTGTCAAAGAAGAAATAAAAAGGAAAAAAAAACTAAACCCAAGAAAAATCAATAAAAAGTGTAAATAACCTTTTGGAGTTTAAAAGATAATTTTTAATTGGGAATTTCGAATTTTATCATGGTGTATTCACGTAAAGTTTTTTAGAAGTCCATTTTTATATGAAAAATAATATTCCGAAGCCGGAATTTGACTTATGAAGTGCATGTGTGTTATTTATTTTATGAAGTATTAAATTAGTGTCTAAATTAATCTATTTAATTAGATTCAGTTAGAATTGTGGAAGCCTTTATATTGATATTAATTTTTACCTTTTCACATTATTCTATTATCAAATTGTATTTCTTTAATACCTCTCTCTAGACAGCCTTTATGCGATCGGTACAAAACAAATGCTAGAGGAAAGGGACAAAATTTATTTGATTAAACTATAACTATTTTAATAACTGGATGTGACTGTAAATTCTTTAAGAATCAACGCACAAAAACTACCAACACTCGCGAACGTGAAAGCTACCAAAACAACGGGAAAGTTTTATCAATGTTACAACTAAATTTTTTTAAAAAAAGATGATGTCTTTGAATGTAAATTTTGATAGTTTCCGGACGCGAGGGGAAAACTGATTCACAAATTTTGACACTTGCGCGCGCATACACACATCAATCAATATTATAAATAAAGATGTGTGGGTGTCGGGATCGTTTAGTTAAATGTAGTTCGACACTCCAAGTATTGTGAAAGAGCATTTTTTCTATTTCTGTAACATGATAATCTATAACTATTTGTGTACTGGGTATTATTCCTCATAAATTGACCCGCTTCACCGGCAAGCAATAATATGGTAGTACATTGTTTTGTTTCTGATTTTTTTGATCCCTTCCTATTTTCATTTTCATTGTCAATTTGTAATAGTTAAGCTAAAAATATTGTAAATTATGTTGGACATATATTTGGAAAACTCAAAATTCATTCTATGAGATAATATTATTGAACATATTATTTTAATATATTCATATCTTTATTGATATGATCGTGATATTTATTCAAAATAATATGTCCAACATAAATTTTGGCCTAATAGTACATATATATATATATATGGTGCTTTGTTTTGTCGCCAAATATCATTTATTAAAAGATAACATGTTGCAATCATATTTTTCTCTTTTATTTTTTTATGTTGATATGCTGATGTTGATCGATTGATATTTATAATTTATAATTGGGTTGGCTTTTTTCCTCAGATATAAACTGCAAATATTTCCTTTTAAAACATAGTATATTTAGAAAATATTTTATTTTTCTTTTGAAACATACATGATTTTTTGAGGATAATATTTTTTTCCATGCCTTCTCTCTCTATATATTATATATTTTGTTGCTGATCAATGATTATAATGGTGTGCCATCTCATTGTTCCTTGGTAATATTTCAGTTAAAATTTTAGTTTATGTGCAATTTCATTTTTCCTTTCGGCTTAAATTAAAGTTTATTACTTCATTAGTAATTTTCTATCATTTATAATATTAATACAATAAAAATTCATGTATCGAGCGAAGCTCGATGACCCACTCTAGTTTAACATAAGGACATTTGTCCCATTTAATATAGGGACATTTGTGCTTTTCTTTATTATTTAGGGTCATGTTTGGGGAAATGAGAAAGTAAGTTTTTGAATGTTTACACTTCGACTAAAATATAAACATTTTCATTGTATTTCATCTGGATATTTATCATATAAATACTATATATAGTCTTTTTAACTCATAATACATCATGAAATTTTTTGGGACGACGACCCCTCTGGTCCCATCATTATTTTATTAAATCATAAACTTTATAGAACTCATGACCCAGAGCACGATTGGGTGGATAAGCTAAACTATTATAAATTCATTATCATATATGCTTAGTGATTTCGTCAAGTAAAAAGGATTAAAGCGGTAATTAAAGTGTAAGATCAATTTCCCATTAGGTCATGGTAATAATTATGCAAACCTTTCATTTGGTTGTCGGAGGCTAATGAACCAATAATTAATTATTTCATTAATTTGGTCTTTGGAGACTTTACAAGAAAGGTAGTTAGGTTCAGATGCATGAAGATATGAAAATTTTGAATGATAGTGATTTTTACCTAGATCAGGTTGAACGAAGGGCTCTAATTTCCTGCAAAAGAAAATGAAAAGAGGTGCAATATATTATGGCAGCATTTGTATTACCTAAATGCCATTATTAAATAAGTTTTTTTTTTACTTTGCATGGGATATAATTATTAAATTATTTTGAAATTCTTTTCGTTAAAATTAAACAAAATCAACAATTTAGATTTTTTTAATTTAAAATATAATAAAAATTTGAGATTCTGATACTTGTGGCACAGAAACATTGTAATATTAGAACCCTCTTCATATTTGTTAAATATTTGAAAACAGTAATATTGGTGTGAAATACATAGAAATAAATAATTAAATTAGTTTGAAAAAGTGCAGGAATAAAAAAAAAATGACAGAAAAATTATTCCACTCAGCGACAAGACTGTACGCTTTTGTCCTGTGGTGCACGGCCCAAAAAAAAAAACAAAAACAAAACATAAATATCTCTCGAAGTGGATTCAGGATACTGGACAAAAGTACGCACCAGCTTCTTTTTATATATTTTTTTTTGTTTCAACTGTTTTTCTTAGCATTGCCAATAAACATTGGAAACCTTGTAATTTAGCGTCCACCTTTTTATTGTAATGTTGTGCAATTTTCATTTTTATTTGAAGCTGGTTTAAAACGTATGAGTCAGGTTCGAGAGCTTACTGTTGGAAATATTAATCCCAATTATTTTGATAATATAGATATTAATTACATTTGCAAGTAATAATTTGGAAAAGATTGTTGTTAATTTTTGTGAGAGTCGAATTTACTTCAAGATTACCGTCGGAGTTCCTTTATGGTTGACAAATATTCATAAGATCAAAGTATTATATTTAGAAAATTATTCACCCTATATTTATGCTGTGATTAAAACAAACTTTCGTGAAGTAATGGATGACCAGTTAATCAACCCTTACTGGCTCATGGTCCGCGCGCAATGTTTTTCATTTAAAACTATTTTAAGAGTAAAAGCAAGTAACAATCTGTGACAAAGAACGTGGGAGTCCAGTACAGTTAGTCAGTGATTCTATCGTTTATCTAAAAATAACGGATTCAATTTCTTCTGGACGCAGAAGAGGGATAAAGTCTATATTGACTGGGATATACTCCTCTCTTAATAAATATCCTTGAATAAAAAAAAAATCTGTGACAAAGAATAACACAATAAAAATGGAGGTTGTGAATTCACCTATGGAATTCAACATAGATATTTACATTAAAAAATTAAAGGGAATTGATCTCTCTTTAAATGAACAAGTTAATAAAATAAATATTTCGAGAAATAAAATTTTCTAACAAAAACACATCCAAATAAAGTTTGTCAAGAGGAATACAAATTTTATAACAAACTTAAATTATTTAAAATCATTTCAATTTTAAAGAGATACAGAATATGATATTTCGTGAAACAATCAGATGACGATATTTTAGACCCGTTTCTCAAAATTCAAAGTTCAAACAATTGAACTGAAGTGTTCAATTTGTTTTTCATATGAAAATCTTGTTACAAACTAAATTTTATATATTTTTTTTCCAATATTTACTATTATTTTTTTAGAAAATAATTGATCTGACAATTGCATGCCCTACAATAATGTTTTTCTAACAATAAAAAGTAATTGTAAATTAAAAAAACAATAAAATTTAGTTTCTAATAAGATTTCAGTATGAAGAACAAATTAAGCATTTAAATTGATTGCTTGAAGCTCAAACGAAGAAACGAGTTAGAAGTAACAGTCCCCTGTTGCATCGGGAAATATCGTAGTCTATGTTTAAGTACTAATCTTATAAACGAGTTAGCATAATTTTGGTGAGAAATGCAAATTTAAACTTAATCCTGCTTATCTTATAAACTATATATAAGGAGCGCTAATGGGGAATAATGCAAAACTTTAAACACGCTTTGTTTGTTCATTTTAAACTTGGTTGATGATAAGTTGGATGATGGAGATTGGGGAAGAGAATTGTGGGCATGTGAGGGGCAACTAATAGTAGGAGAAAGAAGAGACGTGTGCTTTTGGGAGGATATCATGAGATAAAAGGAAGACAGGTCTACTACTATAATCGTCTATATAGTATGTATATACAGTGGGGTTCTAATTCAGATAATATTTGTTATGTTATCTTAATTTACAAATTAATATAAGCTAGTGAAAGTAATTGCACGATCACATTTGATTTTGTTGATGATATGCCGGGTTTTTCAGTTTTAAGTATTAATTAGAGGAGGTTTTCTGCGATTCAGTTATGATGTAGGAATATTGTTTCATAATTTTCAAAAAACTCAATATTTGATCAGTAAGTATGGATTAATAAAAAAAAAACTGTTGTATAAAAGGATGGGTTGGAAATTCCTCTTCTTAATTTTCTCAAAAGGAAAAAAAACGGAAAATAGAAGTCTAAAATTTGCATCATGTGTAATGGTACTTCGTAGCTCGTTCCGAAGATTGGTACTTCTCTTGTATTCCGAGAGTATCTTCATTTCGCTTATAAAGTAATTACAACTGTAGTTTTAATACATGGATGTACAATAATTGTTAATTAACTTTTCTATTTAGCAATATTTTTATAATACCAGTATACCACATCTTGTAACTGGTATGGGTTTATATATAGTTAAACCTGAAACTGCAATTATACAAATACAAGTATAATTAAAATCATTGTATAGAATTAATTTACCTGAGATTAGATAAGAAGAAACTGCTAAATTACTGATATTAAAAATAATTTTTATCTTTTAGAATTTCCGAGATAAAGATATATATCATCAACTATCCTATTTGAAAACCAGCTCAAAGAGTCAAAGAGCAAAGTTCAAAATATGTTCCATATTGACAGAGTTTGGGTCCAAAATCTATCATTGGCACCCTGATCGGAACATCCAAATTAGAGGCGGATTGGAATTACATTAGATTGAAATCCAGTGATTGAAACCAACGAAGAAGCAGAAAAGAATAAGATTCGGCGGGAGTTCAGACCGCTGAAATTCTGTCTCCAAATTCTATCAAAAAAAAGAAGAAAATTTAGTGGGATTTGAGGCGGAGACGCTAGATGCACAACAGAGGTAGTGAGATGGCTACTGAAATCCAATCCAATTATGTTTCCTCTCTGCTTTCCGATCAGAAAAGTGATTCGAATATCCAAATATTCGACATTCAATTCCAATCAATTCAACTCCCGTCGAGTTCTTTCCTCATTCTGATCAGAGGGGTTATACATGTCAGACATTGCCAAGTGCCAACGTAAGAGGAAGGCAAACACGTCACTAAAGACACAGAAGGAAAGCTCAATCTATTAGGAAAAATAAAAATAAAAGTTTATGCAAATGTCAACGGAATCGTCTAATCTACACAAATAGTCTTTTGTCTTAAATCAACAGACCTAGCGATGGCTCAAAAAGAAACATATTTGATATTTTTTCTCTTGAAACTTTAATCTGTAAAGAGCTTTTTAGGGTATCATTTGAGTTAAGGTCTTGATCAGTCATCAGTGAGAAACCAAAGCTCTTTTCATGTTTAGTGGCCTAAAAGGCACTAACTTATTTTGGAGAAGTTAAACAAGTTTCGTTATGTAGATAAGATAAGACGGAACTCAAAGCTACTTCGGAAAAGAAATCTGTGAAAGTTTAACAACTATAATGATATTGCTGATATATCATGCCAGCCCAAATTCGAATAACATAGTGCCCGTCGCAACTCGCAAGATACAATTTTTGTACTGATGAAGTGGGAAATTTAAATTTAATGGGCCATCAACACCCAATAGAGGTTATATCTCATACCTGAATTGCCTCTCAGACCTGATAAATTAAGCCCGTAGACCTTCAATACGTTTTGCAACTATTAATTTTAATAATTTTCGTTTATTTTTATGTTTTGGAACTCAAAGATTATAAAGTGCCCTCATTTTTAAACAGGAAAACAATCCAATTATATATTTCTTGCAATGACTTTGGATTGATGCGATTTTTGTTTTTCAAAGTGCTCGTCATCTTGTTGAACTCATAAAAAAAATAAAAAAAGTTTTGAACTCTCTCTTAAAAGAAACTTTGAAAAAAAATTGAAACTCTAAAATGGAAATAAGAGTTTCACTTAACTTCTATAAAATTATTCACTAGATAGTCGCTATCTAATTTATCCAAAAAAATTCTATAAAATTATAAAATTTTGATTCTTCCGATAATTTCTGGAACGTTATAGGTAATATTAGTTTCGATGCATTTTTTTTTGAAAAAAACGAAGACAGGTGTGAGGTTTTGCCTCTTCATTCAGCCCCTCTCTCTCTCTCTCTCTCTCTCTCTCTCTCTCTCTCTCTCTCACACACACACACTGCATAAAATAAAATAAAATCCAGCTGTCAGCTGTCTCGCTTTATGTTGCTCTTAATCACTATTGTTACAACTTACAGCCGGCGTACACTTCAAGCACACTGACTGTCAGTATCAGTAATAATAGAAAACTCTGTTGATAAAATATTTGGTGACAAACAGCTTTAATGCTGAAGAGATTAATTAATCTATTTAAAGAGCAATGAAATGAGATGCAGATAACTAATCAATAAAAAGGAATGCTCATCAACTCATGTTCTGGTTAAGTTAGAAGTAGCACTGCACATACTGACATTCTGACAATAATGCGTCACTATCTCATGTTAAAATTTAAATATTGATGAAGTACAAATGTTACCATTCGGCAATATACATGCAGCGAATGGAAAATTATTAGCTATTTCATTCGTCTTTAAAGCGGGCCTTGCTTTTCATCAACGACCATATCCAAATTCACGACTTAGATTAAAGCCCAAAATAAAACAACAAATAGATGAGCTAGAAGAGAGAACGATATAAATTTCTCCATTAAATAAACTTAGTTGCAAGAAATGTGATCATTCTATTAATCACCGAACCATGCAATATAGCACATTTCTAAGAAATTATAAGTGCTATAATTTTTTCCCTACTACAGAAATGGTTATGTATACAGATGCAAAAAAAATAGCTAAGCATAGTATGAAAGAAATCAAAGACTTAGCCTCTTAGGTGATAAAAAATGAAAAACTAATGTAATTTTTTATTATTTCTTCATGTATGCATGAGCCGAATCCATTTGATTTCATACGATTTCTTATTTTGTACTTTATCGCTTGAGAAAGACTCTTGTCGTTCTTTGAGATATAATTCGGATTTGTTATCTTATTATTCCGTATTTTGGCTTATATACATCACGGTAAAAGACTTAAAAGCATCTTAAGTTAATGTTTATTATTCATTCAATCAAGTGCTGTGCCTTGCAGATGAACTTATCCATGCAACCATCATCACCACATTTTAAATAACAAAAACTTGCGCGCTGTGAAATATAAATAATAAAAAGGATTACTAAATTAAACAAAACAGAACTTCTTGTCCGATCCCGAGAAATATGGTTATAGATGTCACGTTTATCTAGATGATCCTGTTGGAATGATTATGTGGCTTTTTCTCTTTTAAATTGCAAAGTAATATATGTAGAACAATGGAAAATAATTTGTTATTTACTTATAATAAAAGCCAGATGACACGGCTGTTCATTGTTTGTCGGTGGATCTAGGTACACAATTGAGCTAATAGGAGATCAGAGATATTATGACTCTCACAATAAAAAATTCCTTGTGAACTATAAATCAAATTATAGAATATTTATTTATTTTATTTTTTTAAGATAAGATGGGTCAAACCTCCAACTTATTTTGAAATTAAATATTACAAAGGACTCCTAACTGGGTTTCGAACCCATTAATTTTATTTTTTATTAATTCTAACATGAAAATATTTATTTTATTTATTAATCTTTAAACTTATAATCCTTCTTTGATGGAATCAAACAAAATTAGTTCCCTAAAATCCAAAGAGGAAAATGTCAATCACCTAAACCTTATATTAATTTAATTACATAGGAGCAAGCACATCTCAATTGGAAATAATACAGATGTGATAACAAGACAACAAAATGATTTCGTAAACTTGCTTGTTTAGTTTGGCTGAAAATTATAATAGTAGTAGTTATAGTTGATTTATAAGCTTTCTGAACGCAATGCATATATAAATGATATCCCCATGATATTGGATTGATCTAAGAGCTTGAAATAAAAAATATTGCAAAAATAAAGTTATTTTATTAATACTATATCAAACAATAATTATCAAATTACTTATGCGATAGAAATGCCATCCATTACTGGATTGGCACATCAGCATAAGTTGTCAAATCTGCATGAGCATAAATCGATAAATCGAGTGAGTTTATCTCTTGTCCGGCCGGCTCTTTCTGTCCCACTTAACTACCTTTTCCTGTTGTAATTAGTAGGGTGATTTGCTTGACATCCAATAGAATGATGCAGAGAGGTCACATTAGCAAAATTAACGTTTTAGTTAAGGAAACAAACAAAATGATCGTAATCATGCAGTTTTTTAAAATACAATGAATAACTTTGATGTAAATGAGGAACTGAGAAATAATGTATTTTTCGTTGATTGCTAACTATTGGAATGTATTACCTAGGTAGCTACTGCCTAGTACTTCTAAAAAACATATATATATTGGAATGTAACTTTTTTTTTTCTTTGGAGAATGCTTAGTAAGGGCTGCCATTTTTTATGACTGTTCTTACTAAGTGAATTTCATAAAAAAAAAAAAGAGGCTCAAACTTTAAACTCAACACGCTACGACAGAGTTATTTTCTTTTCCTCTTGATTTATATTAAAATTGATTTCGTTAAACTTATTTTTAATTTCCTACTTTAAAAATAGTAATTTACTTTTCATATCATGTAACTACGAATGAAGGAAACTATTAAATAGCGAGGGAAATAGAGAATTAATTTGGTATATATATATGAAAAAAAAAAAATCCGAACGGCAAGAGTTTTTGTAAATTAAAGTTGCATCTGCAATTGAAAATTGAAGTATAGCATTCAGAATAAGAGACCATTTCAATTTATATTTATTTAATTAATCTCTAAGTTTTGTACTATGAAAAATTATATCAGTACCATTGGATCCAAATTTAAGTACAAAAAAAAAGGACTACCTTCCATTAAAACTACAAGCCGTAAGTTATATCATAAAAAAAACAAAGACCTAAATAAGAACGAATGCCTCGTATTTTCTAGAACAAGACTTGGTGGCCCCAAATGCACAATTTTTTAAACTGTATACTTACCTTGTTGAGTAACTTAAGTAGCTTTCATTCTACTTAATCAACAATCATTAAAGCTAAATTGAGTAATTAATAAAACAAAAATATCCTGGGTGCATCATGGGTACAATTGCTAAAGAAATTGATTTGAACCCCTTTTCTGGTCTGCCATTATGAGCACCACTAGGTCATTCTAGCCATAATTATTATTCAAATCACCTCTTTAATGTCAAAATTATCTCCAGTTCGGTTTAAATTGGAGTCAACCATTACAAATAAACACTGACCAGTAACTCGACATTTTCAAATGGATATCAGCGGCTTTGCACAACTAGGAGATATAATAAACCGTTACATGATGAATCAAAATTCCTAATTTTGTGGTGGGGATTGATTCATGAGTGAGAGACCAGGTTCTGGTATTGCCTCACTCATTCAGGACAATGGTTTCATGTCACAATCAACTGATTTTTAGTGTTGTAAAAATTTATGGCATGGTTTTTGGGACTTGTATTATCTCAACCAAATTACAAGCACAAGTGTCAAGTGAGATCAATAGCCGAATTTTCTTGTGAAAAACTTCCAATATGCTTATCTGTATTACTGTATAACCATTAAATTCTCATATGATTACATAATTAAGTAGAAAAGGTATTTCACGTGAATGTTGGTGTATTATTATTCACTGCAAATTCAGAAAAAAGTTTATATATGTAGTTAAATAATTATTTTCCAGAAACTTTACCATGCAACATGATATATTTTTGACGCCGTCAGGGCCCAAAAAGGCCCATAAATTAGGTGGAAGGCATAATGATGACACGCATCCAAGCATATAGGCTTTATATATGCCCACCTAATTTCCCTTTGTTTAATCTTACTTTTTCTCTGTTGCTGAACCCACTCTAATCTCGCTTTTGCATTTTATATAAGCACCAAGCATTAGTCATGAACCATCACCTTTGTAAATTTCATAACAGAATTGTATAGAATCCAAATTCCCCGTGACTACTCAGGTGGGTCCCATCTCTCAGTGACTGTAAAATTGCATAATACTCTACACTTGCCACAAAGAATTTGTGTTCTGTGGTGTCTAGTCCCACAAGTATCCAGTAAACAAATGCCTATGATTTTATCACTGTGCAATCAATTGGTGATTACAAAGCACCCCCACTAAACATAATTGTCTAAATAAATATGTCAACTTTAGCCCAAAGAAGGGTAGATGAACAAAACAGCTTAGCTACTGTTCCTTTTTGTGCAAAAGATCTATCTATTCACACTATAGCACCTCTTTGCTTGAAAAGTATTGAAGGAAAGTTACACATGTTAGTTTTTATCCAACAAAGAAGCATTTAGTGTTATTCTTTTTGTTGGTAGCTGTCAGTTGATGGCACAATCAACTCTAATAAGAAACCCTTATCTTCTTTTTTTTTTTAAAAAAAAAAAAACCCAAAAGAAGCCTACATATCCGTTGAATGTGGGTGTTTTCCTAATGCAAACCATCCCTTTATTCTCCCCTTTAAAAGCAAACCTTTTTCTTAAGTTCTAAATTTCGTATCTACAAATTAATTAATATGATTTCTCTATTACTTTTAATTGCAATGCCCCTTTCCCTAGTCAAAGAATTATTTCTCTAA
This sequence comes from Rhynchospora tenuis, assembly GCA_027725995.1. Taxonomy (NCBI): domain Eukaryota; kingdom Viridiplantae; phylum Streptophyta; class Magnoliopsida; order Poales; family Cyperaceae; genus Rhynchospora; species Rhynchospora tenuis. The sequence goes on from CM050888.1 coordinate 55,271,331, forward strand.
TTAGACTAGAAATATATCATAATATTCATTAATCAAGTAACCCGTTGCGCTGTATATGATATTGCGTTTCCCTTATAATTATTATCAACTCAACTTAGAAAATCTTTAGAATAATTTTTTGGCGAATACTAAAAAAGAGTGGAGGCGTTTTGTAACATTAGTGACTGACGTGTGGTAAACCAAGTCCTGAAATTGTCTGGTAAATTGATTAAGAATCGTTCATTATTAATCTTTTATAATAAAATCAAATCCGACAGTAAAATTTGTGGGAAATCTCTGTTGTGAAGTTTGAGAATATTCATCTCGGGATTTAGAATTTTTCTGTATGATTGCCACGAAGAATTGATATTAGAAAATGTTATTTAAATTGATTAGGGAAATAGCTAATTTACAAAATTAGGCTATTTAATCAGTTGCTACATCAATAGCCACAGCGATTCGGCCACAAAAGATCTGAGGGAGATTTATTAAAAGAAAACGACGAATTTTGGTCGACTTTTTCTCTCTGTCTCTCCGATCTGTCCGTCTCTCTTTTCTTCTTCTTCTTCCCTTCTTCTCGAGATATGCTCGAGGCCATCTCCACTCTGTCTCGTTGTTGTTCTGTGATTGGTCGAGGTGTGAGGCGCCGTAGTAATGCTTTCTGTCCTCTTTCGCACCTCCTGCTTCTTTCCCTGTGCTCGCACGGGAAGGCAGTCACTTCTTCTCCTCTCTCGATGGCGACTGTCAGAGGAGTAATGGAGGTGGAATACGTGGCAAGCATGCGTTGCTCCACCGCATCTCTCTTTCCTGTCTTCTCCCTCTTCCGTCTGTCAGTTGGTAAGTAAAGTTCTCTATAAATTAGGGTTTCGGATTTGGGGGAAAAGTAGGAGGAGGAGACAGGCGGATTGAGGCGGCGCTGGAGAACGGTAACATGCTTTTACACTTACTCTGTGGATTCTTGTTATCAATTTTAGTAGTTGATATTGATTTGGTTACCGTGAGTGTTAGGTTTATGGAAGTTGCCTTGTTCTTGATTAGCTTGACGCTGATTCTAGCTCTAGTCGTGCTTGAATTTCTGAGGAGATTCCTCAACGATCAAAGACAAGGTATATCCCTCTCGATACTGTGGTTCGATCTATTTTGTATTTCATAAATAGGTTTGTTGTGGCTATGCTTAAGTTGATTGAGGGTTCTGAGTTGTGCTATGCTGAGATTTGGTAGTTAATGTTACTTGTGTATGTTGTGGGTTAGGTTCTATGATGATATTGGTAGCTATTATTGATGCTGTGAGTAATTAATTTTAGAACTGTGGGATACTGATAATGCTTGTGCTATGTTCAGTAGTAGCTGTTATTGCTTAGGGTGTGATTTGTGAGCGATGAAACAAGTTAATTGAACTTGACTATATGATAATTTACTTACTGATTTTTCTGAGAATAGTTAGTTAAACAATAGAGTGCTAATTGCATCATCAGTAGGGCTAATTGCTGCAGTTTCATTACTGTCAAGATGTACAAAGGTTGATGCTTTACTGATAGGGGATGGTATATGGTTCTGAGTTCATGTCCCATATCTTGTTGTTGAGTCTAATGTATAAACATGATCTATATACTAGCATATTTAGTTATTTGAAATATAGTTGAGAAGCACATAGCTGCTACTGTGGTGTTTTAATTTATTTATAGGCATATCTGGAAGCATTTGAGGTTCATATAGATCTATCTATGCATATGCTTTGCATCAGGGCACTGTAGATATATATATTTGAGTAATTATGTTATTTTAGGCACTGTATACTCATTTCTAAATAACTTGCTGTTATTATATACTTATATGTTGTGAAAATCTTAGATACATGTCTCAATATATGCATAGAGTCATTGCACAGAGTTGGGCTAGCTTATTTGCATGTGTATTGTCACTGTTCTTAGTCTGAGTTAGCATATGTACATGTTTTAGTGTATATGAACCTTGCTCTCTACTCTTCTGATATAAAACTGAGCATTTTTGCATAGTCAAACATATGCATACCTCTAGGTAGCCACTGTATACCTAATTAGGGTTAGTAAATATGCATACAAGGAGTATAGTTGGCTTCTATATTTTGCAGTACATATACTTAGTTGCTGTACTAGCATATATGCATGTTCTAAAGGCATGTTTGTATTTAAGTTCTGATTATATGCTTTTCTAATAATGAAACATGATATCTGGAGTTATGAACTTGACTGATTAAAGGAAATGATGGATTTTGATGTATTACATGATTCTTGATTGTTAGATTTTTGAAATGTCTTTCTAATAAGTATATGCATGTTATAGGCGCATTTAAGGATTATGGTTTGAGTTGGAACTTGTTGGGACTGTAGTCAGGTTTAAAGATGCATATTAAAGTTATCTGATACAGGTACAGGAGGATAGTACCCTTCTGGTAGATGGTTGCGTGAAATAAGGGTGATTCTGTGAAAGAAAATATATATTGGGGGCTTTTCTGTAAGTATTTAGGGACGGTTTTGTAACATAGAAGGTTTTAGTAAAAGTTTGAGGGGGCTAAATGTAAATTTAGAGGGTTTGTGATGCTTCTGTGGGCTTGAATGCATAAACCTAGACTTATCGGGTTTGGATTTGCTAACTGTAGGTATCGGATCCCTTTTCTGGATTTCTGGCGGACCCGTTATGCGTTAACCCAGTCAACTGGGTCAGGTTGACTGGGTTGCGTCTGTTTGTGTTGCGTCTGTTTGTGTTGCGTCTGGTTGCGTTGTGTCGCTGTTTGCTCTGTTCGCTGTTTTGGGTTCTATCGTGGGCTTTGGTTGGATTTTTGCCTTATGGGCCGAAAGAAAAAAAAAAAAAAAGAAGAAAAGGGCCTGTAGGCCGAGATACACTGTGGGCTTAATTTCGGAAAAATAATTTCAGATTTTAATTAGCTTTCGGATTTAGATAAAGCTAATGACGGATTTCTGTTAAACTAAATGACTTGGAAACAATGTACTTAGTTTAACTATCGATTGTGGGCTTTTTAGGGAAATGATGAAATTTAGTCTGACTTTCAAAAAAGGAGAACGGATACGTGGCAAATCATTCAGACTATCTGATCCCGCAAAAATAAATAATTAATTTCTGATTTATATTTTCTGTTGAGTTTAATTGAGTTTCCTAAATTTCTGTGTAAGTGTTTCTGCTATTTCTGATGATGGATTCTCGATATTAGGAAACGTACAATTAAACACTGAAACGAATAATTGAAAATGTAATTAAAAGTTATAACGATATTAAAGGACTTGGAACCAAAACGTACAGTCCAGTTACCCATAAGTTACCAGACTTAATCGTGGTCTACCAAACGGATTTAAGGGACCCGTTAAACATATATTAACGGTACTTGATCTGTAACTTGTAAACAGGAACGGATACTGAAGTGCCCCCGGACATCTGAGTCAAGCAAGGTGCGGATACGCGGAATCTTTGTTAGAACTCGGGTTTCGGTACATTTAAATTTGTGCATTGCATGTTGATCATTCCTTGATGATGCATTTCCAATTTCATGTAGTTGTGAGGAATCCCTGAAAATATGAAAACGCATGTTGAAATAAACTGTTCGTTTGATTCTACCAAAAGAAATATGTTCCGACATAGAACCTCCGATTGTTAGTCATTTGAATAGTCGGAATATATTAAAGGACTGGAATGGCTCCGTAAATCGACTTATTTGCATAAATATCCTTTGTGATAGAAGAATCGGATTTGAATTAAATCGGGCCATTCTAAATCAGTCTGCACAAGCATAATTATGATAAGTATCACTCTCCGGAGTAAGGTTTGGCCACCTACCCGGTCAGGATTATTAGCGCTTTAATTACTGGAAATTCCCTCTGGAATCTGTACCTAGGGTTGGACCTATGGTGTGGGAAGAGTTCTTTCTGATTCTGCTGGGCCGATAAGAACTTGAGTGTATACTGTATTCTGTTGAAATTCTGTGATAAACATCTTATGCTTGATTTGAATTGATGCATATTTCATGTTGCAGTATGCCTGTTATTGGACCATTGCGTCTTGTGCCTACGGTACAAATCATTCTGATTCTAATATAGTTTGAAAAATGAATTATTATTTTGTAATAATTTCAATTAAAAGGGTATTAATTCCGATACCGGTTCGTACCAAGAAGCCGCGTACTGGAACTAAAACCCGCACTGAGATTAACTTCTCATCCGAATTTTTGTTGCCTCTTTTGAGGGTTCCAGGAACGTAGAAATGGTGCTAGGCGACGGTCTATAGCTACAGTCGAGTGCTCTTGTCTACAATTCTGTGTTCATATCCCGAGTTTAAATTGTAATGCTACCCTAGCTCTGTATTTGGATGAACTTCCCGATGTCTTGGCGTATCTGTATTTGGAGATTCCTCCTCCGAGTCCGCCGCGCGAGATGGAGGTCGAACCTGAGTCCGAGGATCACTCCGCGGAAGCGTAAACACGGGGAGCGTTAGTATGGGCCGGTTGTTGTTGGGTTGTTGTTGTCATTATAGTGGTAGTGTTGTCCTAACACCGTGAGTTTGTGTTGTTATCGGGTTTTGTCGGGAAAGGATTCTATATTTTGTAATATAGTCTGTAGAACTTAATCGGGCTTGTGGTAATTGGCAGCAAGTGGCAAGTGGGATGGTTGTCAAATATGTTTTATATGTATATAGTGTGAGACGAGTGAACCAGCCTTAGGTTATAAATAAATAATAAGCCTAAGCTCCAGTGAGGTTTATCTTTTCGTAGTGTGTAACAATATCTTGTACAATACTATGTGTGCAATAAAATAAGACTTGGTTTGTTTATCTGTGTGTTATGAAACTTCTAGGCCGCAACCAAGAAAACGGGGAAGTAAAATTGAAAAAAAAATTGTAGCTATCTGTCTGTTAGCCTAACGAGAATGACTTGTCATTCTCGTGGCGGAGTCGACGTCGGCATCCCAGGTTGGGGTGTGACACGTTTCCACCGGAGAATTTTAAAATTCGGAAAATTTTCGAGATATACCATCGCAAAAAAGACTAATTAGTTTTATACTACAACAAATCACTAAAAATTAGTTTTATGTCACTGCAAAACAATAAGAATTAATCTTACGTTAATACAAAAAGATAAGAATTGGATTTTTTTTATTGACAAAATGATAAAATTTTGAGTGACTAATATGAAATTTACAATATTTTTTATTTTAAAAAAAAGTGGCTACTATCAATTTGTGCAACTTTATGATGGTACTTGTTTAATAAGTCGTTTTTGTTATGGTACGTTTCAAATTGAAGTATTTTAGAGTAGTATAAATCAACTTTTTTTTCTCAAAAAAATTTATCTAGCAAAATTATGTCTAGACTCCATTCAAAGGTAAAATTACTACTTCACCCAGATATCTATTACTAGCCCCAAAAAATTATAAACCTTTCATGGAATCTTACATAGAATGTTGGTGATCATTAATTGTGTGACCTCTATTTAGAGTATTCTGTGTCAAGAGTGGTCCATAAATCAGGACAAGATCTACAGCCACTTGCCACAAATTAAACTTCAAATTTGTGAGAACCACCTAGCTAGTACAACTATAAAAATATTTAAATTTGAGAAATGAAAAATGTAATCCAAGTTACGATAACCTTTATGGTGCTGGCACCCAAAAGCAAGAATATGATTGCAAAAGTGTCAAAAAATAAAAAGGCATATTGGAGAAGGCGAAACCTTTTTTTCTTTTTTGGATAGCAAAAGTGATTTTTCTGGTGGTAAAGACTAAAACAGGGTACATGTTTTTGATCTCTCAGCTGTGTTCTGCAACTGCTGGTTATTACTTTGAGGATAGCAAATTATCTTTTCATTTCTCATTTCTAGAAGGGTTTTTTTGATATGAAAAGTGGAGGCATATATTAATAAAAATATATTATACGGTACATGTTGTCTTCTCTTATTTAGAACTTCTGTGTTTGATTTCCAAATAAATTTCTATTTTTTATAATAATTAGCATCAAACGATAAACATGCGAAAGCAATTCTGACAACGGTCCAGAATTAGCACGCAACTTATTTGTACTTTTTCATTTTAATTTGTCGTTATTAAATCAGCCTTTGTAACCTATAAACATGCATGTCCATTATATTGATTTTTTTTCTATTTTCAATGAACAACTAGAGAAAGTATATAAAGTGTAATGACAGTTTTAGATCCAATCACAAATTTAGTTAACGTTCCTCTAACCTTTTCTGAGAGTTCGTGGAGGTGAATGACGCGTGTTATTACTTTTTTTCTATATTTTCAGTGCATTGTTAAGTTTTGTTAAGAAAAACAAATATTATTTTTACAATGCTGTATGAAGGGCATTCCAGTGATTATGCTAATACACCTGGCAGTAAAATTAACAAATACCTGGTCGGCGGTATTATAATCTGCAAATTGCAGGTAAATTTTTTAATATTGAGCATCCTACTTTTTAGAATGGTAAGAAGGGGAGATACCACCTAAAAGGTTACTGCCGTTCACAAAGTACCAAGTAGATGCAGTAAGACTTTTTTACCCCTACCAGAATCCACCTTTTCTTAAACTAATGAAAACGACTGATTACACATGCTATCAAACAACGGATAACACATGCCATAAAACGAGAGAAAATTTTGTTTTAGGGAAAAGTTAAAAAAAAAAAGAAAAAAAATGAGAGCAATAAAATGGCACATTTGGGTTTTTAAAAAGCAAAAGAACAAATATTTTTATTATTTACTTGCGAAAATTGGTTCTTAATTGTTTTAAAACAAAATCTAGGGACTTTGTGAACTTGAGTTTTACGAAAGAAAGAAAAAGCATAATAAATGCTTTGTAAAATTAAGGTTAGAATTGTCCTCTGTTGCCAAAGACAGAGAGATGAATTATATTGCAACAAACTCTGTTTCAAGTCAGGTAAATTTTTTTTTTGCCAAAGACAGAGAGATGAATTATATTGCAACAAACTCTGTTTCAAGTCAGGTAATTTTTTTTTTCTTTTTTCACATTCCTGCTTCTTTTTTTTTAAAAGACATTATCCTGTCTTGTAACATATACCTTTATAAGTTTATTCTTGACAGACCAATTAAATACTTGCCTTACGAGGCAACTCCGGAACTGCACAAACTGCTGGGGGCTTCCCAAGTATATACACACTTGAGGCAAATAGATGGAGTCAGGTAACATTTCACCAATTGTATAATTCCCATAACGAAACTTTCTCCTGCCCCATTAAAGCCGTCTTAGTCAGTCTGTCAGTCTCTCTCTTGCACATATTCTCTCAAAACTGAAAGCGAGACACAGACATAGAGAAAGAGAAAGAGAGAGATGGGAGTGGCAACAGTGATAGAATTGAGGCAAAGTATATCAGGAAAGAGGTCGTTTCGGCCCAGTCTCAGCTCCCGCCATGCAAACGAGTGGTATGAATATCTATGTGCTGATATTTTGAATTTGTGTTTTTACAGTTCTTTTCTTTCTTTCTTTTTTTATTTTTCCCGTTTTAGTAAATTTTAGTTATGTTTATGCCAGCGATTTTGTTGACATGCATGTCAGAAAATATTTCTTTGTTGAGTCAGCAATAAAGTTTGTCAATAGTTGTTGAGTTCTGTCTTTTGGTTAATGAAATAACGAAATTGGCAGAGAAATTTGTGTTTCCGTGAATTAATTTTGAGCAACCTGAGTAAACTATAACGATCTCTTTTTCATTTATGATTGGAAGCTAATTTGTGTTTCTGTGAACTAAATTTATATTCTAATTTTTTTCAAACAAATATTTTCCACCAATATTAAGAAAAAGCGGTCCTGGTATCTAGTGTTACCAGTACTGATAGAACACAATTTTAGAAACTTTCGTATGTTTAAACCTGATAGATATTGACATATAAATTTTTTCTTATATTACAATGGACATTTCAGGCCGCCAACTGATGTATCCAGTGATCTCACAGTCGAAGTGGGTACATCAAGCTTCGCACTTCACAAGGTGATTGTCAACTGCTGACATCTTTTCTCACTATAGTTATAACATTATTAATTGTTATGAAATTGAAATGATTAAGTAGAAAATTTACTTAGAGCAATTAGAACATTTTGATTCATAATATATTTGGTTATAGCAAGTAGATCGTCCCACTGCAATTTTAGCCAGTAGAACATGTACCTTTTGTCCCAGATTGATTGGTATTGCTTGTAATTACTGTGCATTTTTGTGCTTTTGTTTATGCCAGTATCAGCACAAAGGAGTTCCAATTTTTTGTTAATGTTCCCTAATTGATTTTCTGGCCAGGACAACACATTAGAACCTCAAATTGACATTTATATTTACCCGTAAGACACCCAGGAAAAATATTAATGAAATGAGAAAGTAAAATAGAAAAAGAATTAATCACACTGTTTATGCATTATGCAAATTGCCTTATTATGTTTTCTTGTTATAGAAAATGAAAGGAAAAATGAGAAGAATTGACCGCACTGATTATTATTTTTTCTTGTTATAACAAATGCAGTTCCCTCTAGTTTCACGTAGTGGCAAAATCAGAAAGCTTCTATCAGAAGCAAAAGACTCAAAAATTACCAAATTAAACCTAAACGGCACACCTGGTGGAGCCCAATCCTTTGAGCTAGCTGCAAAATTCTGCTATGGTGTCAACATAGAGATAACTTTATCCAATGTCGCCATGCTTCGTTGCGCCTCACATTATCTCCTCATGACCGAAGAATTCTCTGAAAAAAATCTTGAGTCCAAAACAGAAATCTTTTTAAAAGAAACTGTTATGCCAAGCATCTCAAACTCAATTTCAGTTCTTCACTCCTGCGAATCACTACTCCCAACAAGTGAAGAAATTGGTTTGGTAAATAGGCTAATTAACAGCATTACAACCAATGTGTGCAAGGAGCAATTGAGTACTGGCCTCTCTAAGCTGGAGCAACACTCTCCATTAAAGCCACTTGAAATGAACAACCCGGATTGGTGGGGGAAATCACTTTCTATTTTGGGATTGGATTTATTTCAAAAGGTTTTGTCATCGGTTAAGTCAAAGGGACTTAAACAAGAGACAGTTAGTCGAATTTTGATGAACTATGCACAATGCTCCCTACAAGGTATAATGGCAAAAGATTTGGGTTCCTGTAAAGGGAGCTTTAGTGATGTCGAAACAGTGAAAAAACAAAGGTTAATTGTAGAGACCATTGTGGGTTTACTTCCAGCACAATCTAGAAAAAGTCCTGTGCCACTTGCATTTCTTTCAGGGTTGTTAAAAACTGCAAATATGGTATCTGCATCCAACATATGTAAAGGTGATCTGGAGAAGAGAATTGGGTTGCAACTGGATCAAGCCATATTGGAGGATATACTGATTCCAGTAAATACACAGAATGGGCACCACAATCATACTTTATATGATACTGATTCTGTAGTGCGAATCTTTTCTATATTCTTGAATTTTGATGAGGAGGAAGAAGATTCGAATAATGTTTGCTATGATTTTGATAGCCCAAGGTCACCTAAGCAGAGCTTAATTTTGAAGGTTTCAAAATTGATGGACAGTTATCTTGCAGAGATAGCATTAGATTCAAATTTGATGCCTTCAAAATTTATTTCCTTAGCTGAGTTGTTGCCAGATCATGCTCGGGTTGTGACTGATGGACTTTACAGAGCAGTTGATATTTTTCTGAAGGTAAATGATTGAAGATGTTTAGTTTTTGTTAAAAAAAAAAAAATTCAATTAATCTGAATTAGATATAAAAAAAAAATTGTTAACCATTTCCTCACTGCAATAGAAAAAATATTACTGTCATTTACTCACCAAATCATCTAATACAATGAACATTTACAAATATAGGTGCACCCAAACATCAAGGAGTCTGAGCGGTACCGCCTATGCAAAACTATCGATTGCCAGAAGCTTTCGCAAGATGCATGCAGCCATGCAGCACAAAACGAACGTCTCCCAGTTCAAATGGCAGTGCAAGTTCTCTACTTCGAACAAATTCGCCTCCGAAATGCCCTCAATGGGACACACGATCAGTTCTTCTTAGGCCTGGTCAATTCACAGTACCCACAACGGTCAGGAAGTGGGGTGGGAAGTGGTGCCATCTCTCCCCGAGACAATTATGCATCTGTCAGGAGAGAGAACAGAGAGTTGAAGTTAGAAGTGGCAAGGATGCGAATGAGGCTAACAGATTTGGAGAAAGATCATGTCTCAATGAAGCAGGAATTGGTTAAAGCAAACCCGGCAAATAAATTGTTTAAATCATTTACGAAAAAATTGAGCAGTAAGTTTAGTTCGCTGTTTAGGATGAAATCAGATGTGAAGCCGTTTGGTGCCAAAACAGCACCTGATGCTAAGCTTTTGTTTCAGAGAAGAAGGCGGCACTCAATTTCTTAATTTTTTCTGTGAGGGTTCGCGGTTGTTTGGTGTTTGTGTGTAAATTTGGTCCTTATTTTATTTTATTTTATTTTTCTTTTTTGTATGGTTTTCATACAGTTTGATATGACGAATTAGTTTCTATATGAGTTTCGTCAATCTCACAGATATGTATGGAATTGTGATGCGAAAGCCAAAATGATGTACAAAGATTGAAATTATGTACAATATTGAGTTTGCTAATTAGGGTGGTTACTGTTAAAACAAGTCAAATAAATGATATGATCTGAGACTTTCTTTTCTTTTTGAATGCTTGGTGGTGATCACCACGGCAATTCATTAAATACGATGTGGGATTTATTTGTGATTCAGAACTTGGTACTAAGTTGAACTGCTTGTTGTTTGAGTTTTGGTCTTAGACCGGGCATCAGAAGAACTAACATAACAAAAGCAAAACAAAAAATGAAAGTAAATAATTTGAATTCAGTTTGGTACCTTCAAATTGAAATGTGATGATTAAATTTTAATTTCACGTATTACGGATTATTTAAAACCTAATTTAAACATTTTTTTCAAGTTAATTTAGCAATTTCATTACCTCCGGTTTGTCAGTAAGCGAGTCAAAAAGGAAAACCGCTAGAGGAAGGGGTCGAACCTTCGACCTTATGGTTAACAGCCATACGCTCTAACCGACTGAGCTACTCCAAAGAATATTTGATATATTCGAAACCAGGGAGAGAATTTTTTTCCCTTTTTTTTTTTTTTTTGAAACAAGACCGTACTAGATCCTACCACTTTCATTTAGCAGAAGCAAAGTTTTACAAAATGTAAAGTAAAAATCTTAACCGCTGCACTGGTACCATACCATACCGGTACCAGTGCACTATTGCTATCTCCCCTTGACATAAATGAGTAAAAACAAACACATCCAACTACAAGTAAACCTGAATTGGATTGAGAGCGTTTGATTAAGAACGAACGTTTCAGATCTGCTTGAGATGAAGCAGTCCAGCTTGCGTAGCCATAGGATTTGTGCCCCTTGATGCTGTTCCAGTTGACGGAGTCAATTGTCTACTGGGCTCTTGCCTCTTGCGCATTGACTGAACCCAATTCGAATTGGTTTCCCGCTCTTTCAGATTTATTGCGATTATTTTTCCCAAGTAGAGCGCGCTGCCCCAATCTCTCTCTCTCTCTCTCTCTCTCTCTCTCTCTCTCATCCAGAAGGCGCTTGCAATCGAATATCACATGTAAGTGAGAAAAAGTTTCGTCCTTTTTAACACAATCTCATCTTATCTATTTAATTTTGTCATCGCTCGTTGTAAAATTTATCATATGTCTCTCTATAGAATCAATTTCGTATGGGATTAAAGCACGGAACTTTTTTTAAAAAAATTTATGATGATTAGGGTGTTGGTTAGGTCTTGGTTCTGGTGTGAGGCCATTTTTGGGGTTATGTTGTTTCAGACTGATAGATTAATCAGATTTATTTGCATTTAGCAATTTCAGGTGAGGTAGGTTGAGTTGTTTTCAAGTTAAAGGGTAGATTGGCTGGAGGTTAATGTAACTCTGGTATGGTTTCAGGTTACCTTGGGTTTTGGTTACACGTTAGTCAGATTAGTATCAAGTCCTTCAGGTTGTGGGCTCCTTGGTTTAATCTGATTTTCATCCTCTCTGTCTCGTGTTGGGTTCTGATTTTTGGTGAGGAAGGTTCTGTGCTGGTCAGATTACCCCATCTGTAGTAGTGACATTACGGATAAATGTACGAGTAAATTAGCACAATCTGGTGAACTTAATAGTAGTTCAATTCATAAAAAGTTGTCAGTGACTATAACTTTTATTTTTCTGGTATTTAGATTCAAGGTATTGTCAGTTTGTCACAACTGATGGGTCATTCCAATCCCAAAAGGAGTAGAGCAAATCTAGCTAATCAAGACATGATTAGCAACCTGCCAGATGAGATAAAATACAAGATCCTTAATCTCTTGCCAGTACAAGAGGCTGTGCAGACAAGTGTTTTATCAAAGCAGTGGCGCCGCAAATGGGCTTTCATGCCGAAATTATTTGTTTCTGAACTTAACTGTGTTTCTCCTACATTAGGGGATACATATGCTTCTCGCCTCGAAACTTTCGTTGACAAGCTCCTGCTTCTCCATGAGGGGCCACTCAAATCATTTCAACTCTTTACTGGACAATGTTGTCCTCCTGCATTTGACCAGTGGATGCTTGTTTTGTCAAGGCTTGGTATTGTAGATTTACATTGGGTTTTACTGAACTACGAGGTTGTGTACAGAATCCCTTCTAGCTTTTTCTCTTTCAATGCGCTAGAATCTGTTTACTTGTGCAATTTTCTACTCAAGGTGCCTCAACCTTTCAATGGATTCAAGGCACTTCGTAGCATGGAACTGTTAAAATTTACCAGTACTACAGCTGACTTGACGAAGCTGCTGTCTAACTGTCCTGTTTTGGAGTCGCTGGTTTTGATAAGTATGAGGGTGTCCATTGGTCTTGAGATCCGGGCATTGAGGCTAAAAATGTTAATAATTAATGGTTCCTTTGATTATATCCGACTGGAGGCGCCGATGCTTGTTAATGCTAAAATTCTGTTAAGAAATTCTGATACATGCTGCTTAGCAAAGAATGGAGGCAAAAGCAATCTTGAGGAAGCTCTTGGCAGTCTGGTCCACATAAAAAGGCTTAAGATGAAGGAAAAATTTGTAAAGGTTACATTTTATGCTAAATCTAAGCATGCTTTTTTTCTTATTCTAGAATTTGTCAATACTATTCAGTGTTTTTTGTATGCTTCAAAATGTTTCCTTCTGCTGTAATTTGACAAACCTAGTTAAGGTATATGTCCAAGTGAAATATCTATTAAAAAAAGGGGGGAAAATATCTATATTTCCTATCTTCTTCTTCCTTTTTTTTTTTCTTTCCTTTTTCTGAACTCGCTCCAAATCATCTCCGACATTTTGAACTATAAATTAGTTTGGCCACATCCACATGCCCTAGAATTGGGGTTCTAGCTAAATAAAATCCTCTTTATTGATCTCAGTTTTTTTTTTTTAATGACAGTATCTTGCTAAGGGATGTCTCCCTGATCACCTTCCCTACATGTTCAATCACTTGAAGAAAGTCTCTATAAAATTAAATCTTCATTGCTTCGAGGAGACTCGAGTTGCTTGTATTTTGTTCCACAATGCTCCCAACCTTCAGGACCTGTATATATTGGTAAAAAAATCATTAGGCGAGAGCAATACATTTACATCTTTGTTTTGGATTAGAGGTGTCAAAATTTATAAATACAATTGCAAATACTAAAGTTTGTTCTTCTTAAACCTTTATTTTGTCAGGCAGATGTTCGTTCAAAGGAGGAAGATCCATCAACTCTTTCAAGCTTTTGGGATGCAGAAGCAGCACATGGTCTTGTTTTCAATCAACTGAAAACAGTTTTTATGGAGCAATATGAAGCTTGTGAGCCAATGCTTACATTTGTGAAAATTATCTTGGGCTCTGCGCCACTTCTAGAGGAAATGATTCTAAGGGAATCCACTATATATGAAGAGGACGAAAATGGGAATGTCACGCAAATAACTGTTGATCTCGACAAATTCACAAAGGCCTCCTCCAAAGCTGCGATCATCTTTGAGTGAACCATCATTTTGAAGTGGTAATTCTCCCTAATCTGGCAAAATTTGACAACCAAGCTTAAGACCGCAGGATTGTCTTACCTCCTATTTACTGAGACCAATTGCAAGTGGTTGTTTGTTTGCTCTGTGAGTCTTATAGACATTGGTTGGTTACAGCTTGCAAGTGCTTGCTTAGAATGCCTTAAAATTTAAAGGAAATGCTGAAGATTCATGCTAAGTACTTTTTTTAAAGTTTGAAGGGTAAATGAGTGGTCTTGTAATGGCTTTCTTTTTGTAATAGGTGAATGATTTTTAACGAAGATCAAATTTGACTTTTGTTTGCTTTTAGTTATTACTTATTAGTGTGCTGGAATAGGATAAAAGCCTGAAAGAGCACAAAGTAGTGATCATAGAATATGAAAATGTACGAGAAAAGAAATTAAGCTGCGCTAGGTTAGGCCAACCGGTTTGAACTTTGGATCCATTTTCTTCATAAATCTATCCAATTGATTGTTAGGACGATTTCTTTTAACGCCTAATGTAGAATAAGGCATATTGTTTGATCGTATTTTAAAATATACTTCTTACTGCGTTATGCTCAATTTGAATTCACCTGTTTGCTATAGGCTTTATTCCCTCAATAAGTAAAATAAATAAATAAATTAAAGTAGTGTCCTGTTGTCTTTCGTCTCTTAGAAAGAACTTGAAGAAAGAAAATTTATAACCAAACACGGTGCAATGGGTTCCACTGATTGAAAGGGGATCGAGTCCCAATGTTGAGGGAGCCACATATGGAGTGTCTTTCAAATGCTTCAAATAAAAATGGAAAGCAATATGCTAATTTCTCCCGGTCATGGATTAGGCCTAGAACCCTCGCAGTTTGGTATAGCTTAGGATTATTGGAGAATTTTTTTTTTGTTTTTGTATTTTACGGTGACTTTTCCAAAAGGGTCACAACGAAGACAATTTGAAGACTAAATATATTGTGTGCATTAAACTAATTTAAACCTAGATGTTGTTTGCCTCTAATATTATATAAAAACAGCGTATCAGTTGTTTATTCAATTTCATCCTTTGATGAAAAACAAAGATAGAAGAGACGATTCATAATTTTGATGAATAAGAAAGAAGAGAACCCATAATTTGAATCATCGCGTCCAGTAAATTTTGCACTAAAAAGAACTCATTTATGACTCAATTATCCACGGACATACGGATTTGGCTTCAGAAAGAAAAATGTCTATTGAAATTTTTTTAATTTTTCAAAAAAGATAATTTTTATTAATATAAAATCTGACGTCCCAATAAATTTCACTATAAATTGCATTAATGAAATACACGCACAATGGAAAATTATGTACATAGAATTTTTGTAGAAGAACACGAAAAGAATTATATTACTTTAAAATTTTGTTACAACTTAAACTACATCGAATACATCTCTTTTAAATTTTTATATGTATTGGTGTTGGCACATCAGCTGCTCGATAATGACGAGTAGAGAAGCAAAGTCAAATGATGGACATGGATAAAGAAGCATGTCCAAGAAAAATTAAACTGAATCTCTCTTCATTTTCTTGAAGGCCATATCACGACGCAAATCATACATTAGTGCTCCATTTTCTGTCTTCTCTATAGTGAAAAACCAAAATAGGTTTGACCGCTTACCTGTAGACATTATTCAAAAGTTCAGCAAACTCCCTAAAGAATATGGGATTTAAAGTAGAATGACCTGAACAATGGTAGTATAAAGAACACCAAAACTGGCATTTTAACCTCAAGAAAAGCATAACAAGTGGCCACAATTTAGTACCTCAATTTGCAGAATGAAAATGACACGGCTTTCAACTATCGTGAATCTACCATAATTCAGAAGGAATAAGGTACTTTCAATTTTTATCTTTCTATTACTTCAATGGTTTTAGCCAAATTCTGGCCATCTAATGGACCCTTCACCGCTTATACTTGAGCTTTCTTTAATGGACCCCTCATCTCTTTTCCTCGACCTTGCAGAGCTTCTCTTTTCATACTCATCATGCCAGATCATCTCCATCTGACAAAATACAATGCATATGAATCCAGAATAGATGTTAAATCTTCATGTATACAATACAAAAGCAAACTTATGACCTTTCCCTGCAGATTACAATAATACCTCTCCAATAATAACTGTGTCGCCTTCTTTAACACCCTTCTTGATAAGAGATTTATTCACACCACATACCTCCAGTGCATGCTGAAATCTCCGTAATGATTCTGAGTACCTAGAACAGAAGAATAAATATAGAATGTTTGGGCAATGATCTTTATTCTCCAACAAATGGATTACTAGTTGTGTTCATGAAAGGAAATGATACCTCCAGTTTGTCATCTGAACAAAGCGTTGGATCCCCGCTCCGGCCACATGCCAAGTGTTTGAGCCATTTTCATGAAAGATTTCAAAATCGCTCATTGATGTGCTCCTTTCCCTTTTTATTGCATCAGCAACATGATTCAGGTCTTCTGGATTTTGCCACTCTGCTAAGGCAAAATAAGTTTTGTATTAGTAAAAGTAAAAAAAGCCAGACTTCTCTAAAAGAAAAAAATAGAAAATAACAGGTGAAGGAAAGATGAAATAGAAAATAACAGGTGAAGCAAAGATCAATTTACAATTTTGATTCTTTGTTCAGCATGCCAATACCAAATCATGGATTTCATTGGGGCCAATATTGGATGATGGAAGTAAATAATGGCAAATGCCACAATTTTGGACACTTTAACTGAAAAAAAAAACCCAAAAATATGCACAAACTCAAAACTAAGAGGGCAAAAGAATTGTCAGTAACTCAAGCAACCTTTCAGTATAAATCAGTAATTTTTTAACGGGTTTATCACCAGAGAAGTACGTAAAGTAGTTCAAGTGATATTATTTGTGCAACAAAAATCAATGCAAATATTGCAGTTATTCGAAGAATATAAATGTGTATAACAAAAGATAGATAAATTAGCTTGACCTTCAGTTTCTTTCTTTTCTCTCCGTTCTTTCTGCAACAGCTCATATGCAGTGCTTACAACCTCATGAGTTCCCTGTCTATTAAGTGCACTGATGCAATATGGCTCAATTCCGTGACTTCGCAATTTCTCCCTGAACGAATCCCACTTCTCAAATGCTTCTGGAAGGTCCATTTTGTTGAATAAAACAATATATGGTTTCTCCGCCAAAGCAGGGCTGAATAATTCTAGCTCCAATCGTACAGCATCATACTCATACTCTGGTTGTTCTGCTGATCCATCAACTACATGTACCTAACAACAATGATAAGTAATATAAAAATATGTCATTAGCTGGAAACTAGATATATAGTACACGCACAGTTAAGGGGGGATGGTGTTAATGACAAAATCAATTGCTGCTGGTCCCACTTACTGCTTTAGTGAGGGGCTCTGTTACGATCTAGCACACTCTTTGGTGCACAGACACACAGCCACATTAACACACAAACACATGCATGCAGGCTCATGGAGACTAAAACAAGCACATAACCACCACATATGTACTTGTACCAGGTACCGGCATGACAGAAACTACCAGGTAGATAATTTAATGACAACAGGAAGGGCAGCATTGAACTTCTATGTAATATAGTATTTTCTAATATTAGACTTACTAAGACAGAACATCTCTCACTGTGCCGTAAAAATTCATGGCCTAAACCATAACCACGATGTGCTCCTTCAAGTAACCCAGGAAGATCAGCAACAACCATGGTTGCATCAAAGTCGAGTGAGACAACACCTAAATTTGGAAGTAACGTTGTAAAGGGGTAGTTTGCAATTTCTGGCTGAGCAGCAGTTATAGCACTCAGAAATGTGCTTTTGCCTGCATTTGGAGCACCTACAATACCTACATCTGCCACTAGCTTCAATTCCAAATCCAACCACCTGCACCAACAACAAAAGATAGTACAAAAGCAGAGAACAAGACCTCAATAAGTTTATAGAATACTAGAACAATGCAACAATTTATGGTAAATGTAAAATAATAGGAATGTGGCACAGCAAGTAGGATTGCTCAATCTTTGCTAAATAATAAATGTAATAGTAATCTAGCAGAGTTTATCATTGTTTTTTAGTAAATAATATGTTAAATAGAATTACAATTCTAATATTTGACAAAGTAAGAAGAATCATTCATTCTTTGTCAAATACAACTACATTGACATTGCATCCTTTCTGAACTGTTTTGTCCTCTTATCTACTAATCTTTCATTTAGTTGTTTTTCTTTTTAGAACGTTTTATATTGTAGTAAAGCCTCAAATATTCTAATTATTGAAATAATTAATTTCTGTTAACTTTTCCAGATTGAATTAAACCTCAAACATTATGATTATCAAAAGTTTAATTATATAGCAAAAGGTGTAAGCAAATAAAATTAACAAGCTTATACATTTCAGCGCCTTCTTCGCCTCTCTCAGCAATCTTAGGCACCTTATTGGTTCCAGACTTGAACGCTGCATTCCCACGCCCACCACGACCACCCGGCAGAAGTAGTGCCTTTTGACCAGGCCGAACCAATTCCATAAGAACCTCGCTTTTCCCCGATTCACCTTTCACTGCTTCTCTGACTACCGTGCCTGGTGGGACCAACACCACCACATCCTCCCCCTTTGCCCCTGCTTGCTTCCTTCCTTGTCCGTGCTCTCCCCTTCCGGCCCTGCAAGCAGATCAATCAAATTATGTAACATGACTTGCTCTTTCTCCCTCTCTCACTACTTATCCATTTTTTTCTATTCCTTCTTTCATTTTATTCTCTCTCTCTCTCATGACAAGAACAATGTACTTTAACTTTGTATAATATCATTAGCAAAATACATCTAGAGGCCTTCATACTTGATAACAACAGCAAACATTACCGCTCATTTTAAATCAACAAGTCCACTACCAAACAGTACAAAAGTAGGTTGCATAAAGTGTACATGAATAAACGAACCCAAAAGGAGGAAAATCGTCCACCACTGTTACGTAGGAGTTAATACATAGTAAAATTTGCTAAGATTACATTCAGTACAATACAAGCAGGGACGAGACAGGGTTTTATTATTGAAGTGGCCTTGACAAATAAATCATTATGTTTTTCTTTCCAATTTGTGCAGCTTGAACTCAAAATCACCTGTTTCTATATTTGGAAGCTTATTTGCTTGAGAAAATTTGTAATTCTCACTAAGACTGCTATTTGACAGCTCATATAGTTTATTCAATTCCAGACACAGAACTAGTGGGCCAATGAGAATATTCCTATAAAATGCATAAATGTAAATTAAAGGAGGCCCTTGATTTACCATTGTTTGGCTGAACTAAGATCGTTATACATAACAAAAAAAATTCAAGGGGAGCCATGGCCCAGGCTGATACCACTCGAGTACACGAGCGCCATGTTCGGCATTTGCAATTAACACAAGAAAAGTATGAGAAAATCTTGGTTGCTATGTACAATACATTTAAGTTGTTTCAGTTTAATTTATAGATGTAATTCCAGACTTCTTCTCGTTATCTGCATCAATTATGAAAGTAAAAAACTGCAACCAGACCTGTAATGCAACGTCTTTCTAAAAGGAAGCAAAGAGTTCATAGAAGGATCCACCTCCAAATAAACATGACCTCCCTGGCCTCCGTCCCCACCAGATGGTCCACCATATGGCACATATTTCTCCCTCCGAAAGGCGACCACTCCATTGCCGCCATCCCCAGCCTTGACATAAATCTTTGCTGTGTCAAAGCACCTCATGACAGCCGGGACCCCCTTTTCTTTTGCTTCCTCTATTTGCTCTTCTTCGCCATCTACCCATTCTTTATCAAATTGAAAAGGATTGCTCTCGGTTTTCATATCAAAGCCTGGATCCAGAAATATCTCTTCTGCATTGATATCCTGTAAGCATAAGAAGGAAATTGAGAACCCTGAATTTGGTCGGCAGTAACACTAGACCAGGACATGAATAGGCAGTTTAAGCATCACTTTCTAAATGGTCACGATTGTACCCAGAACTGGTGTGTGGCTGAGTAGTATGTATTAGGCAGGTACACATAACTGTACCACTCCGGAATTCAAAATGGTAGGAACATGTAAAGGATGAATCACTCATATAACATGTATCATGTGAGTATAACTGTACCAGGCAGGTAACTACCGGTGTGTGACTGAATTGTCAAGATCGTACCCAGTATCAGTGTGTGACAGAATGAATCACTCACGTATTATGCATCATGCAGACGAGTTGGTGTCAGTATACCAGTCATTGTCCAGGTCAGGTCTGGTCAATACTAGGTATTCGACCAATCAGATTGGTAATCAGCAACTTACCAGTAAACTCAAAATCACACTAATACATCCAGGTTCCTAAAAAATATGACGACCATACCTCATCTTCCTCCTCATCTAGTATCTCCTGCATGAAACTAGATGCATTCAAGCTCTTTTTGGGTGCCTTCTTCTTCAATGGTGGCGCTTTCTTCTTGGGTTTCTTCCCGAGTTCAGAAAATTCATCAATGGTGATCTCCATTGGGGAAGAATCACTGGAGGGGTCGTCCATAAGCGGTAGGCGAGTGTATGTGGTGGCCAGTGCAGAAGGATGAGGAGTACTAGAACTAGAGCTAGAGCTAGAGATGGAATTGGAATTTGGTTTTTTAGAAGGAGGCTTTCGTCTGGGATTTCCACGGGGCTTGGGGCGCGCTCCGGCGCACACTGGTCGGAGAGAGGAGAAGGATAAGGCGGTTGTCGCCATTGCTGACTACGTTTTGAGCAGAGAAAGAGTGTGCGAGATAAAAGCGAAAGGAACTGGGATATTTTGGAGTTGGATAACACGGGAGTCACTCGCGGTTGCGGGTCGTGGGAATTAGATGTGGATCCGCAAATAGAGGTGCTACTGCGCTAGTGCCAATAATACGCAAGTTCTCTGCCAAGCACGAGAATGATTTTTTTTTAAATAATTGCAAGCTTTTTGATGACTGAATGGATGATCCAAATTGTTGAATATAATCTATTTTATTAATTAAAAGCCTTGTCCGTATTTTTTTTTTATAATTGATCGCATTTTTGCATTTTCTATTTTTAGTTAAATATAGTTTTATTTTTACATTTTCTATAACTAAAAATTGTTTTCTCTTTTTTCTTAAATATATTAAAAATAGTTGTGCTAATAATTATTTAATTTAAGAATTAAATATATTTTTAAATCTAAAATAATTCATATTGAATCATTGTAATCTAAAAAAACGTAGCACAGCAAAGCTGCGACCGCGATACTTATAACATGAATAACAAATTTAGAATTTATTAAATTTATTAGAAGCTTAATTAAGGAAATTTTAGTTCATAAAATATAATGTTATACCTAAAATTCACATAAAATTCATACGCAAAATCGATTCGAATTCGAAATCTTAGACTTTGTGTAATATCTAAAAATATATTTTATTATTCTAGTAAAATCAAAGTTTAATTAACATCAAATCTAATATTAAGATTGATTTAAAACTTAATGAAATAATATTTACTAATAATCTATATGAGTAGCAGCATCTTTGGATATAAAATCTCGCCACACCATGCCACAGAGGATCCGAAGGATTAAATCGGAATAAAAAAAAATTTAATGAAGAGAGCTCTTCCTCTCTCTCCGTTTCTTCGCCGCTGTCTCTCTCTCTTTCTTCTTTTCACTTCTTCTTCGTTCTCTCCGATCACTCTCTATGGCCTTCTCTCGCTTATGGATACAGTAAATAACGAAATGGAGACGGAGTAAAAAGAATGGGGCTGACCAATCTCCTTCCGCCATTTACCCCTCTCTTTTCTCCGATCTTATCTGACTACGCGGAATGGGGCGAGGTGTACTTTGAAATTGGTAAAAATTTTCGATGAACTCATCCTCGCCGTTCTCTTTTCTATGTGTATTTTTGTGATTTTCTTTGGTTATGGGTATAAAAGGGGGGATTTACTGTGTATGTACGTTTGGTTGGCTTTGAGGGAAAATCCGGGAAAGAAAAAGAGGGAAAGAGAAGGTTAAGGCAAGGAAAAAAAAACTTAGAGATCGAAGGTATTAAGCTATAATCTCTCTATTTTAATTCGGGATGTTTGAGGGGCGATTGAGTATTGTTATGCACTTAGTTAGGTTTGTTGATGCTTTTTGTTAAGAAAAATTTATTAGGTATGTGCTTACTTTGAATATTAGGGTTAATCGGGACAATTAACTCTTAATGGTGGGATTTTGGCTAATAACAGTGGGTAATGAATGTTCTAAATGCTTTTAGGTGATGCATCTGAGTTAAGGAATGTTAATTTTGCTGTAAATTGGATTGCAACACTGATTTAAAGGGTACAGGTATTCGGGTTGATGAGATGATGCTAATCTGATAAAATTTTTGAGTTTTTGATTAAGTGGTGACTTGGTGCGTGTTTGCGATGTTGTGCACAGGCGTTTAAAGCTGCGGTACCAGTTTTTGTACCACTGGTACCCATTCTGGTACCTGTCTGGTAGGGTGGCTGAGTTTTTGGGCTGATTCGTGAGGAATTTTTTGGGTCTAAGGACCTGTTCGTGAGAGAAAAAGGACCTAAATGTGAAGAAAAGGACCTAAATATAATTTAAAAGGGCCTGATTGTGAAATAAATGATCCGAGGTTTATCGAAAAAATTTTCGTTGAGTTAACGGATCGGGTTGCTTGTGCTTGTTGGATTCTGTCGGAAGTGGCTCGGGACCCGTTTGGACTGGCTCAGGTCAACTGGGTCAGGTTGACCTGGCTCAGTCGGGTTGGCTTTTGGGCTTGTTTTGTGTGGGCTTTGCCAGAAAGAAAGGAAAAAAAAATTTTTTTTTTGTGGATGGCCCGATCTATAAAAATAATTAACTTAAATCTAATTTAATTAGATTTAATAATTTATTAATTAATAAACTTAATCTATGATTAAGTTAAAACAAAAGTGGCTTAATAAATATAATAATTAAAGGAAAGGCCAACATTACGTTTGTGTATACCTTTAATTAGTCAGTTTCGGGAGATGATGAGAATAGTTCGAGTGAATCTAGAACAGATGCAAAATTATCGACTTTCTGATCCCAACAATTAAAACAATTAACTTTGAATTTTAATATATTATGTTTTATAATTTATTTTGAGTTTCAATGTTTTATAATTCTTAAATTTATTTCATAATTTAATTTATAAGTTTAAAACATTAATAAAACTAATTTAATAAAACTAATTTGAAAAAAAAAGAAGAAGAAAAGAAAATTTCTTTAAAACTTAATTTTAGTAATAATTGTATAAAGATTTTAAATATTTGTATATTTATATAATAAATAAAAAAAATAAAAAAAATAAAAAAATAAAAAAATAATAATAATAGAAAATAAATATATAAGTATATTACATTAAATAATAACAAAGTAAGTAATAAAAGAATAAATTAGATAATAAATAGAATTCAAAGAACTATTGAAAACACAAGCCATTACTATAATAAAATAATTTAATTTAGTGATTTTAGTGGGATTGCTAGGAAAACTAAGTTTCTAAGTTAGATAAATATTTATTTGAAACCGTTAGTTGATTCTCAACGGTTTTTAATTTACAGGGAATTGGACGGAAGCAGAAGCGGAAATTGATAAAGGTGCGAAACGTGGATATCTATAGAAATTATAGTTCGGTAATTTTAAATTAGTGCATAGCATGTTGGTAATCAATTTGGATGCATTAACTACCAATCATACTAGTTTTAGGAACAGATATTACAACTCAAATAAATTTATCATGTTGAATTAAGTCTCCATTATTGGAAATTTGAGAATTGTTAATCAGGCAAGTTTGCTTATCTTTTGACTGATTGAACTGTATTGCATCGGTTCAATAAATAAAAATTGCCTGACATATTAAATTCTGAAAGTCTTGTGAAGTTAATGATGATTGATGGAATTTAAAAGAAATTAAACCACTCTTCAAAGTCGGTCGGCCACCGGCTTTGGCCAGTTCGATAGTACTATACGGATATGGAATCCCTACCGCCTGTCAGGGTGCCAGTTCGATAGTCGGATATGGAATCCCTACCGCCTGTCAGGGTCAGAGATTTTAATCTCTACCGTCTACCCTGTCCAGGGAAGATCTCTCTCCGCCTGCTCATACTAGTTGAGTTGGGAGATCTGAGTGTGTATTTGATTATCTTTATGACTTATGATTTGACGGATCAGACTTTATTGACTATCCTGACTTGTATGTTGTGCATGTGTTGTACAGATGGTACTGATAGGTCCAGTCTTACTTCGTTGCACGGTAGGTTATTAGATAATCACATTGCATTATATTATAAGTATATTCTTTTTTAATTTCATTTAATTAATTATTTACTTTATTATTATATTATTCATACTATTTTTACGGGATTTAATCTGGACTTATATTTTAACTAGAAATCCACGTCTGGAACTAAAACCCGCACTGAGAATTTATTCTCACTCAGTTTGTTTTGCATGTACCTCGATTGGTTGGGGGTTCCAGGGTACGCACAGGCCACTGAGGGGCCCTCCACTCTTCGTGATTGATGGCTCGCACGTTCATCTTCATACTTTTGTTCCTCATATGCACACTTCCCTTACGTACCACGTTTCTATGTTCCTGACGGTGTATATTTTTATCTCGAATATACTCCTCCTCTAGCTCCTGCGCCTGCTCCACCTCCAGTTCCAGAGCCTTCGATACCTCCCACCCCAGTAGTTGTGATCAGTGACTCCGATGACGAGGGGATCGTCTTGGAGTAGTGTGTTTGTTTTGAGACTCATATGGTTTGTTTGGTAGTCGAGATGGACTCAAATTTTGATACACTAGTCTAGACTTTGTGTATATGTGAGCTAGACTAAGTGTTGTGTATAGAGAGTCCATTCTCAGGGTTTGTGGTCCCTTTTGATATGTGTGTGCTGAGTACTGATGATGATGTGACAGTGTTACATATGTATTTTATATGATAGTGTGCTAGTTGTTGAGTTTGTCTTGGATTGCTTGTGATTTGCTTTGCTATGTCTCAAATATTATATTATCACACTGATATTCTTTTAGAAAAAAAAACTGGACATCAATGATAGGCTGTGTATTGCAAACGTGTTGTATCGTGCCGTGTCGTGTCAAACACGCGCGTGTTAGAGCTCGTGTCGTGTCGTGTTGACACGAGTTAATATTTTCAATGTGTCGTGTCGTGTCGTGTCGTGTCGTGTCAAATGAAGGAATTGGTTAACACGACACACGTAATGACACGACACGTCTAACACGACGTGTTAAACGTGTCAAACCATACTATAATTTATTTTAATTTATTCACTAAAAATTCATTAAAAATTATTTAAATAATTTTTAAATTAGAAAAATATAATATATTGCTGAAATTTCATATATTAAAATAAAAATGAATGATTGAATAAAAAGATTATGAATCAAAAGTCATTAAATTTATAATATAAACTCAATATAATTTAATAAATTTTAAATAATATTAATTTTTGTCGTGTCAATTCGTGTCACGTGTCGTGCCGTGTCGTGTCACGTGTCAACTCGTGTCGTGTTAAGACGTGTCAATGTTTGAAAATCTCCAACACGACACGACTTTGACACGACACGCCGACACGCACGTGTCGTGCTAATTTCATAAACGTGTCGTGTCGTGTCGTGCCAACACGCGTGCGTGTCGTATCAACACGCTCGTGGCGTGTCATTTTGGAGAACACTAAATGATAGGTTAGGATTTAAGTTAAAGCCTTACGATAATACAAATTTTGTATTGTCGTGACGGGAGTTGTCATATTCAGTGTCGGGATGTGACAATACCTAGTAATTTTTTTCTTTCCGAAAAATATCTTCTTTTGGGCCCTGCATTTTAATCTTATGAAAAACATCAAACAATTTATTAAATATATTTAAGATTCTATATATATTTAAGAAAAACAGAAAATGTTTCACAAGTAGAGTGAGTTTGACCAACCACACTGGTCGACAAAAACGTTTAATAAGAAAATTAAGTACCCAACTATTGAGATGATAGAATCAGCAGCTGATCGGGATTCGGGACTCATTACACCTGTTTAGGGTTTTCCAAAATGACAAGATACGATTGTGTTAGCACGACACGACACGAGTACGGATTTAGCACTACACAATCGTGTTATCGTGTCATTTGACAATCCTGAAAAACTAACATGATTTTACATGACATAACTAACACGTAACACGACACAAACACAAACTAACACGACACGACACGACAACACAAATTTAATTTTTAACATTATAAAAAATAACATCATGATTAATAGCACATAAAAATACTTCTTATTTTAAATTATTTAATAAAAGGATTATTTAAATTACTTTTATATTAAATCTCAATTTATAGTTGATATCTCTTATTTTTATATGTATTTTGACCGTACTTAGTCCTTAATTATTGATCAAACCATTATAAATTGTCTCATAAATTGCTATGTTTCCAGGATATTGCTCCTGCCGTCGTTTCTTGTTTTATTTTGTAGAATTCCTTGGAAATTGAAGACGAGACACGCCATACGAGGGGGATGGATCACATTCTCAGCCAGATGACTCATTCTTGGCCCACACAAACGTGCCACAAGACCACAGGAGCATAGCGCAATCCTTATCTCCAGCGTGGGCCTGATTCTCAACCCAATTCTCAGCCCATCCAACAGAGCCAGAGTACCATTTCACACCGAAATCCTCTTATTTCAGTCCGAAATGGATTTATGAAAAGTGCAATTCTAGCGATTCTCAAAGAAGGAAAGAAGCAAACCGCCTCTCCTTGCCCTAGCCACATCAAGTGAGTATACATACGCGTCCCCTGCCTCCAGAGGGGGGAATCCTGTTAGGAAGTGTTTAATTCTATTTTTATGCCATCAAATAGCAAGAAATCACAACTAAACACCATAGATCTAGTGCTAGAAGCATTCACACATCAAAACAATGAGAACAAGTAGGAGAAAGTTATACCTCTCATGAAATCGCATTCATGAGGCTCGAATCCAAGGCATGGGAGTCGATGGGGTGCGTGCTCCACCACCTCCACCATCTAAGGCGCCTCAAGCCCACCAAGGAGCTAACCACGAGCTCCATGAAAGTGCTAGCTTTCATGAGCTCCTAGCTAATCCCCTCTATGAACCTCTTCATCCTATTAACTATTTTAATGGAGGAGAAGAAGGAATGATGCTCAACACATGAGCAAGAGAAGGGAGGAAGATGGGTGGCGGCTAGGAAGAGAGGAGAGAGAAAGTGGATGGAGGCTAGGGCTTTCCCAAGAGGTGACCCCTTTATATAGCCAACAACTCTCATCCTCTCTTTGAACTATTTACAAGTATGCCACTAGGGCTCTAGCTGAAATTAATAGGGCCATTTTGGGCTACATCAAATGTTGCAATGGCCCAATAAACCATCCCATTAATTACTCATTCATCCTTCCTCAAATCGGGCCTTTAATTAATTAAATAACTAGAAGTCCAAATAACTCAAACTATTTAAAGTGTGTTGAACATAATTAATTATTAACTCATTAATAATTAATTTAGGATTAGCTAATGCATTAAATTGTTTCCATATGATCCTTTTTGACTTAATTAATTATAACGGTTCATAACGGTATATAATTAATTAATCAACTTATCATATTTCACAATACTAACTGTTGCGAATAAACAATTAATGCACCGTGTGGTTAGAGTCCTATTTGTGCGACCCTATTGAGGATTTATGCTATGTTGGCCATGAAAATAAATCGTTATTTATTTCCAATAATCATAAGCGGTATCTAGCAACACGTTATGATTCCCAATTCGCATAAATAATGTACCGTTACAATATCTTAATCCTGCACAAGAAATATAAGTATTTCCTTGTCTGATTCTTATGTCACATGATATCATTGTATAATCCAAGATAGGAGTGTGTCATTCTTGCAGATTATACATTTCTTGATCTAGAGTTGATCGTCTAGTTTGCATGCATACGATCCAACTCCATCAAGGGGCCCAAACAGATATCATCACTCATTAAGTGTATTAATGAGGGACATACGGTTTTCTTGATGAACAACTTTTCTCCGCACAATTCAAGAGAACATAAATAAAGTCCTTATAGCAGCCTTTATCAGGAATCAACGTTAGACGATATTTATTGAACCTATCCTCATGTGGAAAAGGTGAACATCTCAAACTTAGAATCAAACTTATATGAAATAAACAATGACACTTAACACAATCCATATGTTTATTTCATTGGGTCAAGTCCTGTACTATGTTCCAATAACATACACATATGCAATTAAGTTGGTAACTCCTTACCTATGATTTGTAGAACTTAATCATCACTTAACTTGCATACTAATCTTTTATGATAATTAATATTCCTTGTTAATTATCAAGATTATGGACGATTTAGATTTATTATTGTCATTCTAATGAATGATCCACAGAGATCTACAATTCAGATCCTCAACCTGAATGATCTGTCAATAATAAACTCTAGGAACAAATGATCAAATATCATCATTAACATAAACTAAGAAAATAAGTCATTCAATATTGACTTCTAGGACATAACTCCAACAAATCCTACCTTCCACAATTGATTTCCACATTTCATACTTGGCGTTTCTTGCTCTTCCATTGATTTCTTGGGTGTTCTAGGCGTTCTTGGAGGCGATAGCAGCAGCACGACAGATCCACATCGATTCCTTGGCCTTAGATAGCGAGTATTTGCATAAAGATTCTTCGGTTTACTCTTTTATGCTTTTATTTCGTTATTTTATAGCTTGTATCTTTATTATTTGTATGACATCTTTAGTTATTTGTGTTATGAACATGTTATGCTAGATTTTATTATGTCTTAGGGGTAGTTAGTAGATTAGTTTGGTATTTTGTGATGACTTGATGGATTTATTATGATGCTATGTGATTTATTTAGTTTTGAATTATATCTTGCTTGATTGAATTGATTGCTTGTTTGATTATCTACCTTGTGATGAACTGCAGCACCACTAGGGCATTAGACTAAATTTTGTAATTGGTTAATTTAGTATTTGAGAGAAATCAAATCACGATGAGGGTTTAGAAATGAGGAGGAAAAATGAGGAAGAGAGATGAAAGAGGGTGTGGTGATGGCATAGGGAAAAGAGGAAGAAAGAAGATAAATGAAGGGCAGCAGAGGAAAGGAGGGAAGCAGAAAACGGAATGGAGTCGCTGATACCAGAAAAGAAAAGGCGGTCTCTAGCGTCCTTTTATTTTTTAGGATGAGATGATACGGATGAAAAAATGGAGGATTCCACTTAACCAGCCCGTATTTAAATTATTAGATTAATTCCAGATAAATTACCATCAATTAATTGACGGCTTGCATCATCAAACACTATTAGATTTCAAATTCAAATGTTTAAATGAATGATTCGTACCATTCAAAGTGTTATTCATATTTTTTCTGAATATTTTAAGTTTCTTTTCTGATTTTTAAAAATTGTTGTTATTAATTAGATAAAACTTTCTAAAATTTCAAAAAAAATTAAAATATTTAATATATATATATAGAGAGAGAGAGAAATATCTGATGCATTACAAATGTACTGGAGTTTCAGTGCATACTGATACAAACTCTATGATCTGTTTCAAAATGACCGATCCAAACCATCCAATATGATCTTCCTATTTAAATCTCCTTGCCTACCAAATTTTACAATTTTTCGAAATTTTTTAAGTATTTTTTTTCAGATTTTTTAAAACTGTCATTTTTTAATGGTGCAAAATAAATTAGATTAGAGATTTTTTAAAATTTAAAAAATATAAAATTTTGGTCGGCAAGGAGATTATAGTGGAAAGATCATATTGGACGGTTTGAATTGATCATTTTGGTGATATCTAATGACTAAATTTGGGCTTTATCAGGCTAGGTCTTTATAAAGCAAAAAAAATGCCCCGACATACCAGAGAGAAAAACTCGCTGAAATTATCAAATTAGATAAATTGAACCAACGTGGGTCCCACCCATATGGTTTCTGACCACTTAAATTTGTACAATTTATGAATCAGTAATGAAATTTTGAAGAACTTTTGCTCATAAAGACCTGGTACAACTTCATTTACGTGTCATCTGTATTTATAAGACTTGATTTATTTACTAATTACATATGAATATTTCTTTATGTCATTTCTTTACTTTATCAATATAATGAGAATATAAGAACATGTGATCAGTAATTCCAGCCATGAGATTTTCTTAGCGATCGGTGATTTCATGAGTTATGCTCGTAAGGAACTGACACAATTTCTGCAGCTAGTTCCAGCCATGAAATTTTCTTAGCGATCAATGATTTCATTAGAATATATGAACACTAGCTATAGCAATTTCTGTGAGAGCTTCCAATATTGTAATTCTATAGCAATTCCTTTTCATGAAACTTGGCAGAAGAGATACACTAGCTAAAGTTTATTACTTTTTTTTTTTCCAATAACTCATGAGGGGTTTACGTGCACAATCATAGTTTATTAGCATGGAAGGAAAAATAAAGAAAACAGAAAAAGGTTAAGGGGTATATCTGTCCTTTTATTAATTCGAAATTAATTTTCAGTTTTTCATAAGGCAATCATATAGTTAATTATGTATGGTTAAGTTGAAGAGTAAATAAGAAACCATTTAGTAGAGTTTAGTGGCAAATAAGAAACACACAAGAGTATAGGGAGAAATAAATAAATAAAACGGAAGAATTGAAGGGTATACAAAAAACTAAGCCTTTTTTTTTAAGGGACTTTGTCACTCTTTTTTGAGTGTTACTGAATTGTTGCGGTGCATTTGGAAAAAAAAAATAATATACTAAATTCACAAATTTATAAATCAGAGGTATTTGGTCGTGGAATAGTTTGATGCATGAGTTATGGTTGCATAAGTGATTATTTCAAGTTATGTAATGGACGTTTAGTTACGCTATATGTAGATGAATAACTTATGATCACATAAATTATTATTCTATAATTATATTAATTATCGTTATGATGAATTAATGATATTATTATTATGTTATTATAATTATTATAATTAAATAATACATTTAATTTTTTATATTTAATATAATATAGTTGAAAATAATATTATTGTTATTATTAAGTTAAAATCTCAAAATCAATGATAACGAAAATATTAAAATAATCATGATATTAATGATAATGATAATGATAATAATAATAATAATAATAATAATAATAATAATAATAATAATAATAATAATAATAATAATAATAATAATAATAATAATAATTTCTTTATGGTGGTTTGAAAAAATAATATTTTGTATTTTTATCTCAAGAGTGGGCTACTGACTTATGACACTTTTTTATTGGATGAATTATGCATTTTATGCAAATATTATGCGACGAATGTTTGGTGAGTTAGCGATGCATATATGCATCCTTTGAATCATAACCAATTAAACACTCCATCATCTGTATTAGGCCAGGAAATTAAAACTTGCACACACTACCAGAAAGAGAGGCTTTTGCAACGGGAGATTAGCAACGGTTTTTATAAATAATCGTCAGAAGCCATAAAGTAGGAGAGAGAAAAAAATCAGAGGGAAACATAGCTAAATTTTCGGCCCAAAATTATAAAACAAATGTTGGGTCCAAGTAGAGACGGTTTTCTCAAAAACCCGTTGCTATTTGTTTATACAATTTCAGACGGTTTTTATCAAAAAACCGTTGCTATTTAAATACATACGGTTTTGTGTTTTTAACCGTTGCTATTTTTGCGATTTAGGTATTTCCGTAACCATGCCCCCCTCCCTCCTCTCCTCATTCGACATACCCAGCAGCCAACCAACTTTCTATATTCTCATTAAATTTTCTTTAATTTTCATAGTTATACCACTTGAAAAAAATAGCAAAAAAATTCTAAAAAATTTGAAAAAATAAGAAGTAGAAGAGAAAGAGTATGAGAGCTGATCTAAGGTAAAAAAAATTAAATTTAAGCAAATATTTGATATTTCTCTAATTTTTCTTTTTAATTTCGGTTTTATCTTAATTTTTTGTGAAATTAGTGATTTATTGGTAATTTTTATCATAATTTCAGACTTCAATCAAGGAGAGAAGACCTATATATTGTAGATTAAAGGTATATTTTCATAATCTTATCTATTTATTTTCATTTATCACACCTAATTATAATTATACATTAATTGCATTTGCACGTTAATTACACGTATTGTCATATAGGACCAAAATACCGGAACAATACCGAATTTAGGTCGTTGCCCGTCCGAAATTAATCCATTAGGGATTAATCTCGGATAGTCCCCATTTTTTGGGACTGCTCTTTGGATATTCTGTCTCATTTAGGATAGCGAGTGATACGCTAGGTGCAATATGGTGTTTGAGCAAAATTCGACGGTATTTCCTCTTATGTTCCCACGGATGCGTCCACACGAGCAATCGTGTGTTGACGTATCCAGGGAACATAAGGGGAAATGTTGTCGAATTTTTTTCAAACACCAGATTGCATCTAGCGTACGCTCGCTAATGAGACAGAGTATCCAAAGAGTGGGTTAGGATGGTAACCGACCAAAAAACTTGATGTGATAAATAGCCCAATAACCCTAATTCCTAACCTTCTCCATACATTTTATTGTTCAGATGGATCGGACGTGGATGTACACAAAGAATCGACTCTCGGTTCAATTTTTGAATGGACTTGAAGAATTTATGGTTTTTGCTAAAGAGATTTTGAAATTGACGGGCTATCATAAACTGCGTTGTCCCTGTTGTGATTGTCAGAATTTGAGATGCTGGTCTAATTTTGAAGAAGTGAGAGGTCATTTTCTTATGTATGGGTTTTAGCCGGGATATACCCGTTGGACACGTCATGGAGAGACTAAGGAAGGATCTTTAAATCCTGGGATTAGTACAAATGTGTTGGACTTCCAATGTGATGAAGGAAATGTATTATCAGAAGATGAGAATGTATTGGATGGTGAAAATATACAAAATTTGGATAGTAATGTATTTGAAAATGCAGACAATACACAATGTAATGATGATTTGGATGAAATAGTGAATAATGTGGATGAAGATTTTGTTAATAATGTTGAAATTTTTGTGTATGTTGCGAGAAGCAGATAAGATGAAATTATATTCAGGTTGAGAATTGTCAAAACTTAATGCTGTTTTCAGATTATTTAATTTAAAAGCCAAAAATGGATGGAGCGATACCAGTTTCACATCTTTGCTCAAATTTTTACGTGAACATTGTTGGAGTTATGTCCTAGAAGCCAATCATTATGGCTACTTCTATGGTTTATGTTATTGATGATATTTTATCATTTGTTCCTTGATTTATTTATTGATAGATCATTCAGGTTGAGGATCTGAATTGTAGATCTCTATAATTCATTTGTTCATAAATGACAATAATAAATCTAAAGATGTCCATAATCTTGATAATTAACAAGGAGCATTAATTATCAAATAAGATTAGTATGCAAGTTAAGCGATGATTAAGTTCTACAAATCATAGGTAAGGAGTTACCAACTTAATTGCATATGTATATGTTGTGGAACATAGTACAGGACTTGACCCAAATGAAATAAACATATGGATTGTGTTATGTGTCATTGTTTATTTCATATGTTGTTTATTCTAAGTTTGAGATGCTCAGCTTTTCCACATGAGGATAGGTTCAATAAATATCGTCTAACGTTGATTCCTGATAAAGGCTGCTATACGGACTTTATTTATGTTCTCTTGAATTGTGCGGGGAAAAGTTGTTCATCAAGAAAATCGTATGTCCCTCATTAGTTTACCTAGTGAGCGATGATATCTGTTTGGGCCCCTTGATGGAGATGGATTGTTTGCTAGCAACTTGTACAATCATCTCTATATCAAGAAATGTATAATCTGCAAGAGTGACACATTCCTATCTTGGATTATACAAGGATATCATGTGACATAAGAATCAAACAAGGAAATACTTTTATTTCTTATGCAGGATTGAGATATTGTAGCTGTATACTATTTATGCGAATTGGGAATCATAACGTGTTGCTAGATACCGCTTATGATTAATGGAAATAAATAACGATTTATTCTCCATGGCCAACGTAGCATAAATCCTCAAAAAGGTCACACAAATAGAACCTGAACCACACGTGTATTATTTATTTGTATTGGAGAATACAAAACATGATGGGTTGATTAATTAATTATATACCGTTATGAACCGTTATAATTAATTATATCAAGGAGATCATGTTAGAATAAATTAATACATAAACCAACCTATTGTTAATTATCATCAATTTGATAATTAAATAGTCTCAACTACATTTAATATAATTGTTAGAATTATATTAAATATATAGGCTTTAATTTGCTAAGTCTAATTAAGCCCAATTAACAAACAATTAGAAGGCCCATTAATTAATAGATTAATGAGCTAATGAGAGATGGATTCACACTTTGGTGAATTGGGCTAAAGGCCCATATAGATTTCGGCTAGGTTGAATGGCATCCTTGTAATTTGATTGAAGTTTGGAAGAGGAATGAGAGCTCTATAAATAGACCCCAAGGGGTGGCCTCTCATCCAACTTTCTCTCTCCTCTCTTCCCTCTTGCCCTAGCCGCCACCTTCCTCCTCCATTGGAGATTTTCGAAATCTCCATTAGAGGAGCTCTCATCCTTTGTTTGTTAGGACCCATGTGTTGGGATTAGCCACATAATTAAGGTGTTAATTGAGATTAAGGTTTGGTTGCTCTAAAAGCTTGCTAGCACTAGCTTTTGAGAGGTGGAGAAGCTTCTTGGTGGATTAGAGGAAGGAGAAGAAGGCGCGGAGTGCACGCCACCGATTCCCACGCCTTGGACAACCTCACAAGAACGATTTGTGAGAGGTATAACATCCTCCCCTTTTTCTCTCTTAGTTTTGGTGCCGATTCGATATTTTGCACTAGGTCCTTTGCACGATTGTGTATTTCATTGTTCTAATAGTAGAATAAATGAATTTATGACACTATCTAACAGTGGTATCAGAGCTCATGGCTGTGCTTACTGTTTTGGCACTTAATTAAGTGAGAAATTCGTAATTAATTAAGTTAATTAGTGATGTGCATGCTTGCTGGCCCTGGAAAGGCTGTTTTCTGTCTTGTTGCTTGTTTTTCATAGTGTAAAGCTCTCTGAAATTTTTTCCTTCTTATTGGAGGTTGTAGTCATTTGAGTTGTGGTTGTTCTCCCACTGGAATCATTGAAATTCGATGTAAAATGAATTTTTAGTGATTTAAACGGTGACGGTGCGCAGATCTGTTATTCTGCTGCACAGTTCTGTTGTTGTGGTTGGTAACAAATAAGTTTGTATACAAAGTACCTGTATCTTTTAGATAGGATTAATCTAAACTTGATGCTCTTTCTGGATATGTAAATTTTGTTGCATATTTCGGATTTTATGTGGGCGTTCAAGGATGAAAAGTGATGAAGTTGTCAGATCTGTTTTTTCAAACAAACTGATTGTTTTGAAAAACTGTACTTATTGAGAAACTTTTATGAAAAAGTGTTGAAATGGAAATGTTCTCCTTTAAGTCTGGAATCTGTGAAAATTAATTTCACAGATTTTCATTGAGATTTGATACCTCAACCGAGTGAAACCTTTTTGGTCGACGGTCTGTTCCAGAACAGGATACCTTGCTTAAATGCTTGTTATCTCGTTGATCTTGAATGTAACTTATGGATTTTCTTTTCATGGAATGATAGCCTATTGCATGTAGTATTTTTCTATGTAAATTGTTTGCTGGAAAAATATCAAGGGGATGTTCATACAGATCAAAAGTTTGAGACCCATAACAGAATTTTCTCTAACGGTGCTTCGCGCACAATCTGAGAATTTGTCTTTTTTGGTTCTCCCTGATGGTAATTGATCTCTCCTTGAGATTTTTAAAGGTAACCACAATTTTTGTAAGGAGTTCTCTGGATTTATTTCGGATTTTTTGGAGACCGAATTATTTTAAATTTTTTTCGGGCCCCGAATTTCGTATTTTAATTAGTTAAAATATTTTCTAATTAATCAATGTATTGAAAGGTTAATTAGAAGACTCCTTAAATACCCTCCTTTCTATTTTGATGGTTGGATTTAATTTAAAAGGGCTTAAACAATTAGTTGTTAAGGTTAAGCCTTCCTTGCATTCGAAAAACTTGAACAACAAGTATGCACAAAGATTCTAATTAATGAAATTAATTAAGGACAAGTGAATCATGTATATTGTATATGTGCTAACTTTGTTTTGTAGGAGGATGTGGGTTTGATATGGCTCAAGATGTCAATGCCTTGTGTGTTGTAAAATGTTGTGAATGCATGTGATTGCTTGTAAAGTGGCCTAAGGTGCCTTGATAATTAATTGGTTAATTTTGATGTAACTTGTGAGGCTTGCATGCCCCTAAGGTCTAGGCGGGGTTTTAGGAACTTTATCACATGTATTTATTTTCCTTAATTATTAGATAGGATCTTAGTAATTAGTGGGAGGGCTTGATTAGATTAGTCTCGTTACATGGAGATGCGACGAAGATTAATGCAAGCGGGAGCCATACAAACCCACGGCAATGTTTGAGATGCATATGATTATGTGATTGTTTGAGAATGCCTTGAATTGTGATAGGTAGGTATGGGTGTATGCTTACACGACCACCAAACAAGAGTCACATAAATTGTTTTGTCCCAATTATGATTAAGTTAAATCATCCTCCTTCTCTCTATCCCCTTCACGTCAATTGCCAATCATGGCGCGGTCCGCCATAGCGGACGTCATGGTTGTCAAACTTGATAGTCGGGGTACAAATGCAAAGATTTGTTAGGAGCAAATAGAGAGAAGTTGCTTATCGATGATTCCAACAAGTTTTCTTGGATATCGGGATGAAGTTCGCGTAGCGAACCAAGAATCATAAAGTTGTATGATTGGTTAAGAGAACCTACCTCGTCTAGTCATTTTGGATGTCGTGCCATAGCAGGTCCATTTTGACGAAAATGGGGATCTTGGAATCCATTACATTTAGGGACATTAATTTAATGTAGTGGAAGTTTTACTTTATGGAAGTTAAAACAAAAAGCATAAACTAAATGACCTTAAATTTTGATATTGTTGTAGATGTCTTCCCCGTCTTTTACGCTACGTTCTCTTCTTGAAAAAGAGAAGCTTGCCTTCAATGGTGCCAATTTTTTGGATTGGCACCGCAACCTTAGGCTTGCCCTTAGGTTTGAGAAGAAGGAGTATCTCTTAACCACTCCCTTACCTCCTCTTCCTGAAGAGAAGGCTCCTAAAGAGGACCATGATAACTATGAAAAGCATCACGGAGACGACATAGAGATGTCGGTCTTGATTGTTGCAGTCATGGACAATGAGCTCCAAAAGGAGTACATTGATAGTGGTCTTGGAGTGTTTGAAATCATCTCTCGTCTCTCAAGGACATTTAAGACCAAAGCTCGCACCGAAAGGGGCAAACTCATCAAGGCCGTCGCCAACACTCGTTTGGCGGAAGGTCATGAAGTTGGCCCACACGTCATGAGGATGGCGGGGTTGTTTCGGCAGCTTGAAAGCCTTGACACGGCCTTCCCACCGGAGGCTATTCAAGACTTTATTCTCAACTCTCTTCCTCAGAGTTACTCGGGGTTCATTGTGAACTACCGCATGAATGGCATGGAGAAAAGTTTGGAGGATCTCCAAAACATGCTCATGGAAACTGAGGAAAGTCTCAAGAAAGAGAAAGGGTCTAAGGATGTTCTTGCTGTGAATGACAAGGGAAGGAAGATCAAGAAGAAAGCCCGCAGAAACAAGAGAGGCAAAGGCCCGGTGACGCCCCAAGGCTCGTCCAAGGGAGCTCCCGTGGGTTCAAGGAAGAAGAAGAACCCGGCCACTTCCGATACCGTGTGCTACTACTGTAGTGAGAAGGGCCATTGGAAGAGGAATTGCCACAAGTACCTTGCTGATAAGAAGGCTGGAACCGTCCGTCCTTCTACTTCAGGTATATTTGTGATTGAAACCTTTCTCGCTACCTCAAGCAATGACTGGATATTTGATACTGGTTCATGTGCTCACATTTGTCGAAATGTGCAAGCACTAAAGAGTAGGAGGCGGCTCGAGAAAGGCGAAGTTCAACTCCGCGTCGGTAACGGCACGTGCATCTCCGCTATGGCCGTTGGGAACGTGGAATTATCTTTGCCTTCTGGTTTTATGTTGGAACTCAAGGATGTTTATGTAGTTCCATGTATCACTCGAAACATTATCTCTATCTCATGTTTAGACTTGGATGGTTTTGATGTTGTAATAAAAAACAAGTGTTTGACTTTGTTTCGTGATGAAGTTCGTTATTGTGTTGCGCATTTATCGAATGGTCTTTATATGCTTGATAGTAATGAACTTGTTTTGAGTGTTGAAAATGACAATAGGAAACGTAAGATTTCTCATGAGAATGCAACTTTGATGTGGCATTGCCGCTTAGGTCACATCAATGAGAAGCGCATCAAGAGATTACAAACCGTTGGTCTCTTGGATCAATTCGCTTTCGAGCCAATTGACATATGCGAGTCTTGTTTGATGGGAAAGATGACCAAAGCGTCTTTTTCCAACAAAGGGACAAGGGCAAATGGCTTGTTGGACCTTGTACATACCGATGTATGTGGACCTATGAGCATTTGTGCGCGTGGTGGTTACTCATACTTCATCACTTTCACCGATGATCATAGTAGATACGGGTATATCTACTTGATGCGGCACAAGTCCGAATCCTTTGACAAGTTCAAAGAGTTCAAGAATGAAGTTGAAAACCAACTTGGTCGAAAGATCAAAGTTTTACGTTCCGATCGTAGAGGAGAGTACTTGAGTCATGAGTTTGGTGATTATCTAAAGGAGTATGGAATAGTTCCACAACTCACTCCGCCGGGAACACCACAATGGAATGGTGTATCCGAAAGGAGGAATCGAACTTTGCTAGACATGGTTCGATCGATGATGAGCCAAACCGATTTGCCTAAATCGTTTTGGGGTTATGCATTAGAGACCGCAGCTTTTACACTAAACCGTGTTCCATCTAAGTCCGTTGAGAAAACACCCTATGAACTTTGGTTTGGTCGGAAACCAAGTATGACGTTTCTCAAGATTTGGGGTTGTGAAGCTCATGTAAAGAAACTAATGAGCGACAAACTTGGACCCAAAACGGACAAGTGTTATTTCGTAGGATACCCTAAGGAAACGAAGGGATACTACTTCTACAACCGCAACGAGAACAAGATAGTTGTTGCTCGTACCGGTGTGTTCTTGGAGAAGGAGTTTCTCGCAAGAAGGAGTAGTGGGAGTAATGTAGTTATTGAAGAAATTCATGAACTACCACAAGACATGCCTCAAGTAGGTAATGTAGTTATTCCTAATGAGGTTCCAAATGAGGTTGTAGCCGAACCCGTTCCACAAGTCGTTGTGGAAGAGGTTCAAGAGAATGCTCCCTCAAATAAGGACTCGAACATATCGCGAGTCGATTATGTTCAAGAAACTCAAAGTTTTGAGGATCAAGAACCAACTCTACAAACCGTTGTGGAACAAGTTCAAGAACCTCAAGAACCTCAAGCACCCATTCTACGAAGGTCAACAAGGGAAAGTCGTCCACCCGAAAGGTACTTGGGTTTGCACGATGTCCTCGTCATTGCGAATGACGAACCATTGACCATTAATGACATGATGAAGAAATCCGACTCCAAGGAATGGATCAAAGCCATGGAATCCGAAATGCAATCCATGTATGACAACAAGGTTTGGACCTTGGTTGACCTTCCCAACGGAGTAA
Source organism: Rhynchospora tenuis (assembly GCA_027725995.1). NCBI lineage: Eukaryota > Viridiplantae > Streptophyta > Magnoliopsida > Poales > Cyperaceae > Rhynchospora > Rhynchospora tenuis. Next base: position 55,311,153 of record CM050888.1, read on the forward strand.
AACCCGTTGAGAACAAGTGGATCTTTAAAAGAAAGGTCGACATGGATGGCAACTTGACTATTTATAAGGCACGACTTGTTGCGAAAGGTTACAAGCAAATTCATGGTATTGACTATGAAGAAACCTTCTCGCCCGTCGTCATGTTCAAGTCAATTCGGATCTTGTTAGCAATTGCCGCATTTTATGACTATGAGATATGGCAAATGGATGTCAAAATCGCCTTCCTAAATGGAAATTTGGAAGAGGATGTGTACATGACACAGCCCGAGTGTTTTGTGGATCCTAAGAATGCTAACAAGGTATGCAAGCTTCAAAGGTCCATTTATGGATTGAAGCAAGCATCGAGGAGTTGGAACAAGCGCTTTGATGAAGAGGTCAAGAAGTTGAACTTCATTCAAAGCGAAAAGGAACCTTGTGTTTACAAGAGGATTAGTGGGAGCGTGGTCGTATTTCTTGTTCTATATGTTGATGATATACTCTTGATCGGGAATGATATTCCCGAATTGAATGATGTCAAGGATTCATTGAAGAAAGTGTTCTCAATGAAAGACTTGGGCGAAGCCGCCTACATCCTAGGAATCAAAATCTATAGAGATAGATCTAGGAGGTTGTTAGGCTTGAGCCAAGATGCATATATTGGCAAGGTGTTGGAAAAACACAAGATGGCTAGTTCCAAGAAGGGTTACTTGCCTATGTCACATGGCATTTTCTTGAGCAAGACTCAATGTCCGACGGAAGATGCAGATAGGAAATTCATGAACAAGTTTCAATATCCATCTGTGGTCGGATCGATTATGTATGCCATGCTATGCACTCGCCCTGATGTGGCACATCCGATTAGTGTGACTAGTCGATACCAAGCTAACCCTGGTATGCCACACTGGACCGCAGTCAAGAATATCCTCAAGTATTTGAAGAGAACACAAGATAGCATCCTCGTGTACGGTGGAGACCAAGAGCTCGTTGTAAGTGGTTACACCGATGCTAGTTTCCAAACCGATCGAGATGATGCTAAGTCACAGTCCGGCTATGTATTCCTGCTCAATGGTGGTGCCGTAAGTTGGAAAAGTTCCAAGCAAGAAACTACGGCCGATTCCGTCACCGAAGCGGAATACTTAGCGGCTGGTGAAGCAGAGAAAGAAGGCGTTTGGATCAAGGAGTTCTTGACCGAGCTAGAGGTGGTTCCAAGCATCTCAAGTCCAGTGGATCTCTACTGCGACAACACGGGAGCCATAGCTCAGTCCAAAGAGCCTAGGTCTCACCAAAAGACCAAGCACATTCTACGACGATTCCATCTTATCCGTCAGTTTGTGAATGACGGGTGGATCAAGGTCAAGAAGGTGGACGGTGCCGCGAACACAACGGATCCTCTGACAAAGCCTTTGTCTCGAGCCGCACATGAGTTGCATGTTGCATCCATGGGGATTAGGCGTATGCCTGAGTGGCTTTGAGTTGTATCTTTTACTTTGAGGCTTTAGTATGAGACATGTATATTTTGGATATTACATTGAGTACTATGCACTTGCTAGAAGTCATTGTTGATTGACTCTAGGCCAAGTGGGAGATTGTTGGAGTTATGTCCTAGAAGCCAATCATTATGGCTACTTCTATGGTTTATGTTATTGATGATATTTTATAATTTGTTCATTGATTTATTTATTGATAGATCATTCAGGTTGAGGATCTGAATTGTAGATCTCTATAATTCATTTGTTCATAAATGACAATAATAAATCTAAAGATGTCCATAATCTTGATAATTAACAAGGAGCATTAATTATCAAATAAGATTAGTATGCAAGTTAAGCGATGATTAAGTTCTACAAATCATAGGTAAGGAGTTACCAACTTAATTGCATATGTATATGTTGTGGAACATAGTACAGGACTTGACCCAAATGAAATAAACATATGGATTGTGTTATGTGTCATTGTTTATTTCATATGTTGTTTATTCTAAGTTTGAGATGCTCAGCTTTTCCACATGAGGATAGGTTCAATAAATATCGTCTAACGTTGATTCCTGATAAAGGCTGCTATACGGACTTTATTTATGTTCTCTTGAATTGTGCGGGAAAAAGTTGTTCATCAAGAAAATCGTATGTCCCTCATTAGTTTACCTAGTGAGCGATGATATCTGTTTGGGCCCCTTGATGGAGATGGATTGTTTGCTAGCAACTTGTACAATCATCTCTATATCAAGAAATGTATAATCTGCAAGAGTGACACATTCCTATCTTGGATTATACAAGGATATCATGTGACATAAGAATCAAACAAGGAAATACTTTTATTTCTTATGCAGGATTGAGATATTGTAGCTGTATACTATTTATGCGAATTGAGAATCATAACGTGTTGCTAGATACCGCTTATGATTAATGGAAATAAATAACGATTTATTCTCCATGGCCAACGTAGCATAAATCCTCAAAAAGGTCACACAAATAGAACCTGAACCACACGTGTATTATTTATTTGTATTGGAGAATACAAAACATGATGGGTTGATTAATTAATTATATACCGTTATGAACCGTTATAATTAATTATATCAAGGAGATCATGTTAGAATAAATTAATACATAAACCAACCTATTGTTAATTATCATCAATTTGATAATTAAATAGTCTCAACTACATTTAATATAATTGTTAGAATTATATTAAATATATAGGCTTTAATTTGCTAAGTCTAATTAAGCCCAATTAACAAACAATTAGAAGGCCCATTAATTAATAGATTAATGAGCTAATGAGAGATGGATTCACACTTTGGTGAATTGGGCTAAAGGCCCATATAGATTTCGGCTAGGTTGAATGGCATCCTTGTAATTTGATTGAAGTTTGGAAGAGGAATGAGAGCTCTATAAATAGACCCCAAGGGGTGGCCTCTCATCCAACTTTCTCTCTCCTCTCTTCCCTCTTGCCCTAGCCGCCACCTTCCTCCTCCATTGGAGATTTTCGAAATCTCCATTAGAGGAGCTCTCATCCTTTGTTTGTTAGGACCCATGTGTTGGGATTAGCCACATAATTAAGGTGTTAATTGAGATTAAGGTTTGGTTGCTCTAAAAGCTTGCTAGCACTAGCTTTTGAGAGGTGGAGAAGCTTCTTGGTGGATTAGAGGAAGGAGAAGAAGGCGCGGAGTGCACGCCACCGATTCCCACGCCTTGGACAACCTCACAAGAACGATTTGTGAGAGGTATAACATCCTTCCCTTTTTCTCTCTTAGTTTTGGTGCCGATTCGATGTTTTGCACTAGGTCCTTTGCACGATTGTGTATTTCATTGTTCTAATAGTAGAATAAATGAATTTATGACACTATCTAACAGGAACATTTGCTCCCTAAAAATAATGAGTTGCCGGATTCAATTTATACGGCAAAAAAATTGTTGTGCCTATTGAAAATAGAAGTAGAAATAATTCATGCATGTCCGAATGACTGTGTATTATTTCGTAATGAGTACTGCCATCTAGATAAATGCCCAAAGTGTAATGCATCACGGTATAAACCGAGGGACGATCATATTGAGAAAGGTAAAAAGGGCCCAGCTGCAAAGGTGGTATTTTATCTGCCAATAGTACCAAGATTTCAGCGGCTTTTTTCTAATGCAAAGGATGCCAAATTGTTAAGATGACATGCAGATTGTAGAAAAAGAGGCGATGGAATGCTTCGACACCCCGCAGACTCTCCGGATTGGAGGAACATAAACAGGGAATTTGAAGATTTTGGCAGTGAACCCAAAAATTTGAGATTGGGGTTATGCACAGATGGGATGAATCCTTACGAAAACATGAGTAGTCGTCAGACTACATGGCCGGTGTTATTGTGTATTTATAACCTTCCTTCCTGGTTATGTATGAAAAGAAGATACATGATGATGCCCTTGTTAATTTCAGGTCCTAAACAACCAGGTAATGACATAGATGTGTACTTAGCTCCATTAATAGATGATCTGGATAAATTGTGGCGAAAAGGAGTGAAAATATTTGATGCACACTCTAGAACTGAGTTCAAGCTCCGTGCCATGATATTTTGCACGATTAACGATTTCCCAGCATATGGTAACTTGTCGGGGTATAGGAATAAAGGAGAAAAAGCATGTCCTATTTGCGGAGAGAATACCCATTCTATTTACCTGAAAAACTGCAGAAAAAATGTTTATCTGGGACACCGTAGGTTTCTTAAGAACATGAATCATCCTTACCGACTAGACAAGGAAAGATTTGATGGTAAAAAGGAGAAAGGTAAGGCCCCAACTCCTTTATCTGGGAAAAGAGTATATGAACAAGTAAAAGACATAGAGGTTAGATTTGGTAAGAAATTTGTAAATGAAATTCCGAAGGGGATATGGAAAAAGAAATCAAACGAACACGATCTATATCTCAAGAGGCCAGTTCCGGTGCAATCCCACCTAAAGAAGTCTTAAGTCGGGCGATTGGAAGGCCGGAACACTCGGGGAGAATGAGAGGAACCTCCAGTTGGTCCAAATCAACAGATGAGTACGGTAGAGACCCAAGGAAAAAATTGAATCATGGCATGAGCCATGAACAATACGATAAGGTGGTCAAGGAGACCACTGAGGCATGTTTTAGGAAGATGCAAGATTGGTTTGCCTTGATGAGAGTGCAGATTCCAATCCCAACCGTATCGCAATTTCAGAACTCGCCGTTCCAACCATCGCAATTTCAGAATCCGCCATCCCAACCAATTTTGGCGGAGGTGGATTCAGCAATGCCCAGACATGCAGAATTCCAAATGGATATGGGCGAAAACTTTATCCCTCCGTATCCGATTAGTGATTATCAGGTTATTATTCTTATTCCTATAAACTAATGAAATTGGATAACTTTGTAAATAAATTGTGATATAAATTCATTTGTAATTTTCAGGAACTCCCACAGTGCGACCTCTTCCTCCACAATAGCACAGGCGAGCGGGTTAAGGTGATGTTGGAGTTATGTCCTAGAAGTCAATATTTAATGACTTATTTTCTTAGTTTATGTTAATGATGATATTTGATCATTTGTTCCTAGAGTTTATTATTGACAGATCATTCAGGTTGAGGATCTGAATTGTAGATCTCTGTGGATCATTCATTAGAATGACAATAATAAATCTAAATCGTCCATAATCTTGATAATTAACAAGGAACATTAATTATCATAAAAGATTAGTATGCAAGTTAAGTGATGATTAAGTTCTACAAATCATAGGTAAGGAGTTACCAACTTAATTGCATATGTGTATGTTATTGGAACATAGTACAGGACTTGACCCAGTGAAATAAACATATGGATTGTGTTATGTGTCATTGTTTATTTCATATGTTGTTGATTCTAAGTTTGAGATGCTCAGTGATCGAGGTATAAACCAGGGTCAAAAGAAAACCTTGTTTACCTGACTAGTCGTTTGAGTAAAGCAAAGGTGTCGAACCCACAGAGACGGTGATGAATACTAATCTTATCTGTTTGCTAAAGCTAGATGATAAATATTTATGTTGTTTTGGTTTAATAAAATTAAAGAAAGGTCGAAAATAACTAAAACAAGAAAAGTAAATATTTTTGGTTGTTTTATGGAATAAAAATATGCAATTAAAGATGCCTTAGGGTTCGATTTCACTTAGGATTGGTCACAGGGTTGTGAATCGTAGCACTTTCGTGTTCTGACCCACCAATACGGTCCGTATTGTGTCCAATACGGTCCGTATTCCACTGCGTAAACTCTATGTTCTGCTTATTGATTTGATTAGTTTGTGCTAAAGGTCCATCTAGCCATACCTAAACTCCCTAGTCCTCCGTTTTCGCCTATCGGACACGGTATTTGGTATAGAACCTAGTGTTAACCCTCATCAAGTGTATTGTACCTCAACTTTCGTGATGTTGGTAGACTTACTCGAGTTTACTTGTTGTTTTCTACGAGACATCTATTATAAACTTTCGTTCTAATAGAAACCTTCACCTTTCAGTTACAAGTTGATTGACTTTCGTCTTTTAACCTATCTCGAATTACTTGTGCAAGTTTTAATTATCAATTGATGTTTTGGTCCTAATAAGATGTGGCCATTCATCTATTAAGCAACACAATATAACAATCAATTCTAAACGCAAGCATAAACCATAAAATTCCAACAAGAAAATAGCATTACTAATCAACAACAAGTATCACATAACGAACCAAATCCTAAGCTACATCTACTCCTAAGACAATAAAAGTCTAGCCTAACATGCTAATAAAATAAACTACAAAATGCAAATAAGTAAGATACAAACTCCATCCGATCAAATATTAAGAGAAAGGAAGAAATAAACTGAGAATTCCTTCAAACTCGAAATACCGAACGTCCAGAGCCGTGGTTGGATTGAATCTACCGCCGTCGCGTCTAGAATCTCTCCAAAGTCGCTGCCATGGTCGAGTGCTGCTAGAGTGGTGGAAATCCCACGCCTTTCGGCGTGAGAACGGTGGTGGGAGGTGGTAGAATGATGGCTGGAAGAAGAAGACCTCCTCCCCAAGCAATAGAGACGTATATATAGCAACCTTGGCCCTCATTTCTGTCTCTGGACGCCCTAGAGGTGTTTCCCAACTTGCCAATCGCATTAGAGACCTTTCCATAAGAGAAAACACGTTTCCAATCATGACAGACTTTCTTTGTATGGAATACGGACCGTATTCAAGGGAATTCGGACCGTATTGAGAAAACAGAGAATTTCCAACATGGCAATTCGGTCCGAATTGGTAGTAATGCGGTCCGAATTCATGTGCATCTAGCATTGCGCAGTGTTTGGGGCATAACTTCTTCATCCGAAACCCGATTGAGTTGATTCAAAGCTCGTTGGAAAGCTTAGAATGAGCTTCACAATGCTATGAATTCCTTTTGATCATTTCCTTCTTGTAGATTCTCCATTTGTTACAATTATTGTGGCCTATCCACCAAGTTTCTGCAAAACAAGACAAATTCCACGACAGTATCCAATCTTGACAAATGTAAGACAAAACACGATGGATTTAATGGTTTCAGTCACAATTTCGATGTAAAGTCTGGCCAAAATAATAGTATAAATACGAGATATCACTCAGCTTTTCCACATGAGGATAGGTTTAATAAATATCGTCTAACGTTGATTCCTGATAAAGGCTGCTATAAGGACTTTATTTATGTTCTCTTGAATTGTGCGGGGAAAAGTTGTTCATCAAGAAAATCGTATGTCCCTCATTAATATACTTAATGAGTGATGATATCTGTTTGGGCCCCTTGATGGAGTTGGATTGTTTGGCCAACTTGTACAATCAACTCTAGATCAAGAAATGTATAATCTGCAAGAATGACACATTCCTATCTTGGATTATACAAAGATATCGTGTGACATAAGAATCAGACAAAGAAATACTAATATTTCTTATGCAGGATTGAGATATTGTAACGGTACATTATTTATACGAATTGGGAATCATAACGTGTTGCTAGATACCGCTTATGATTATTGGAATTAAATAAGCAATTTAATTCCATGGCCAACATAGTATAAATCCTCAAAGGGTCGCACAAATAGAACCTGAACCACATGTGTATTATTTATTTGTATTGGAGAATACAAAACATGATGGGTTGATTAATTAATTATATACTGTTATGAACCGTTATAATTAATTATATCAAGAAGATCATGTTAGAATAAATTAATGCATAAACCAACCTATTGTTAATTATCATCAATTTGATAATTAAATAGTCTCAACTACATTTAATATAATTGTTAGAATTATATTAAATATATAGGCTTTAAATTGCTAAGTCTAATTAAGCCCAATTAACAAATAATTAAAAGGCCCATTAGTTAATAGAATTAATGAGCTAATGAGAGATGAATTTGCCATTTGGTAAATTGGGCTAAAAGCCCATATAGGTGGCGCCTAGGGCATGGTGGCTTGCTTGTAATTTGTTTGAAGTTTGGAAGAGGAATGAGAGCTCTATAAATAGACCCCAAGGGGTGGCCTCTCATCCAACTTTCTCTCTCCTCTCTTCCCTCTTCTCCTAGCCGCCATCTACCTCCTCCTTGGAGATTTTCGAAATCTCCATTAGAGGTGCTCTCATCCATTGTTTGTTAGGGCCCATGTGTTGGGATTAGCTACATAATTAAGGTGTTAATTGTGATTAAGTGTTGGTTGCTCTAAAAGCTTGCTAGCACAAGCTTTTGAGAGGTGGTGAAGCTTCTTGGTGGATTAGAGGAAGGAGAAGAAGGCGCGGAGTGCACCCCATCGACTTCCATGCCATGGATTCGAGGCTCATGAATGCGATTTCATGAGAGGTACAATTTCTCCTACCTTCTCTCTTGATTTGACGTGTGATTGCTTTAGCACTAGATCTATTGATTTGCTTGTTGTTAATGGTGATTAATTAGTTGTAATTAATCTAAAATTAAAATATGAGCATTTCCTAACAGGTGACCCATGGAATAATCCTTCCGTCATATCCAGGTCAGATCGTACATTGTCAACCCTTGCCTCCAGACTGGATTGTAGTCCAAATCGACAGGGTTGATGATATATACCGCTCGTGGAGTATCCCAGGATTAAGTGAATTAGAAATAGCTGATAATATGGGGGCTCCAATTCCGTGGCCGAAAGTTGATGTGGAGCTACTAGGACAGGTATCCTTTGATTTACAAAGTTTGTTTGACACATATCTAATTTTCCTTGTGACTAATTAATGTCTTTGAATGCAGAGTAACAAACAGCCGTTGCCACAAGCAGTTAAGGGTAAGGAGAAGAATGTGAGTAACGAGAAGGTGGGTAAAAAGGTGTCAAGCGAGAGGTCAGTTATTGGTCGTAAACCGCTACTCGAACCGGAGTGCGTTGCTAAACTTGAGAAATCTGAGCTCTCCTTGTACAACATGCTGATGCTCCAACCGGAAGATGAGAAAGTCTTTATTCTAGAGGATTGTAATCCTTGGGGTACGCATAATGATGAGGTCAAGTTCACGGTGTACGTGGTGGATATTGTCGAATGTTATTAGTTTTATAAGGGTTCCAAAAATCTCTTCATGGTATTTCTATTATTGACTTTTTCCATAATTATCATTGTATTTTTTGCAATTTTATTAGTGTTTTCATTTGCTTAATCAAATGCAGAAATTAACTCCGGTTGGAAAACCATATAGTGGTGAAAGAGATCATGGACTTCATGAAGCATAAATTATTCTAAGTTAGATTTTTGTATTTGATGACACTTGAATATTTTCTTTATAAATTTGGATCATGTACTAACTTTTCTAAATATTTGATACTCTACAAGTTTATTTGCTATTTTTATTTGTGATTTTGGATGTTGATATATATGTGTGATTGCTGAATTGTTTGGTACAGTGGTACCATTTTGTATGGCTAGCAATATTGGGCTAGCCACTAAAAAGAGGTATAACATAAAAATTATTTTATTAATTTAGCAACGGTTTTTATGATATAACAGTTGCAAACCTTACAAGTATATTTTAATGCGCAGTTTTTTGTACCAAAATAGCGACGGTTTTTAAGTAATAACCGTTGCTATTTATTGGGCCGAAGACGGGCTTTTCATTAAAACTGTTGCTATCTGCTGAATTTAAAGACGGGTTTTAGTTAATAACCATCGCTATTTTTCAGACGGTTTTTTTCTACATAGCTACAGGGGCTTCTGCAACGGACGGAAACCGTCTTTATTTCGATTTATTAACCGTTGCACAATCTCTAATGTGGCGCAGTGACATGCCAAGGAGGTAATGAATGCCTTGCCAATGAGGCGACGATCTATTACTTTTGTGCTTGATACCGTCCATTTATAGCACCGCACAGATCATCAAAAAAAATTTTTTTTTAAAAAAAGAAAAGACATGCTATGGGCTTAAGTACAGTGGAACAAAAAGCTTTTCTTGTGATTATTAGTGTTGTGTGCTGGACTGTTTGGTTAACTCGTAATAATATCATTTTCAATAAGAAATGTACACCTACAATTAGAAATACTGTAATTCATATTTGTGCGCTTGTGGATTATTAGTCAGGTAATTAATATTGAAGTTGACGTGAAGCAACTGGTGAAGAAATGGGTCCCAGCTGACTGGGAAGCTATATCATTACAGGAGACACCAAGCCCAGTGACGCTGATGGATGGAGGAGATGATACGATATTGCAAATTTGCAATCATGGATTGCAGTCTACTGAGATGATAATACACAGAAAAATTGCTTTCTGGATGTTATTTGCTTGATGTTTTGAATTAAAATACTTTGTGTTGCTTTAAAGACTAAGTTGAATTTAATTTGAAGAGGGTTATATAAGCTAATAATCTAATTTCTCTCTCTCATTGTGAATCCAGATATGTAACATACTAACATCTCATTTTATCCCTTATTACTCTTATCTCATTTCAATCGAACATTAATTATTTAAACGGACCTTTGTGAAAAATACCTCTGTTCATGATTAATTGAGCATGCCCTATAGCCTAATAATCGAATAAGCCGATAAGTATACACCTTGTTCAATTTGTTGACTTTTTCTTGTTTTTTGATCGTTCAGATGCGATATCTTTTTATTAAGGGTATTATAGGAATAATTAAAAAATCTGACACACAAAAAGAAGTTTTAATATGTTTTAATTGAAAATAATGGCATAAAACTAATTTATGTTGTTTTATGATGGCATATATCAAATTTGTTATTTTGTGATGGCATATTTGAAATTGCATTGTTTTGGAGTGTCATAAAACTAATTTTCTCTTTTATTTTTGTTTCGTTATCAAAATGAAATTGGGTGGCGCTCCTACTTTTTTCAAAAAAAAAAAAAAATTAATGTAAATCTCAACCCTGCCCCACTCGCCGCACCCACATTGTGGTTATATTTTATTTGTATATTAATGTGCAACTTGTATATACTTACGTTACAAGAAATAGAAAGGTGATAAGGATGGGTACCTATATACGTTCAATATATATATATTTTATCCCCGCTGCAATTATTAAACCGCATGTGATATGTCGCATATAATAAACAAATCAATATTAGAAAACTATATAACATGTGAATGGTATAGTAGTTATTGAACATAGCTGGCAGGCGGCAGCTGTGAGTTGATATAATTCATACATGTCTGCAGCCGACCCAGCTCACAACCGATTTATAATTTTCAAGTTATTTTACTTTCACATCCTATGGACGCGGTGTTGGGCCACATTCATTGCTATAACAAAGATTTCTGTCACAACCCGCACTGATGGGTCACGGGCACGAAAAACAGTTTTATGCATTTATCCGACGGTCCGTCAATTTACGTTGCAATAAAAAAATATACAAGAATCAGATACAAACCTTAATAATCGATTATTTAACGACAAAATTTTTATGTACTTAATTAATATAATAACATTCAATAAGATCAGATTAATTAATTCACATAACATTATTCAATGCAATCAATCAATTTGAATCGCGAATCATATTTATGAGGATTACCAATAATTTACTATCACATTGAGAATTACCTTCTACGAGAATTGCCAACGGCTTATAACACAATTCAGATAATCAAATATACTCAATAACGATTACAATAAATAACTTCAATCAAAACCAAACGATAATATCAAATCAATAAATCAATACGCAAATTTAATATAAAGAAATCTGTTTAGATAATTGAGAATTCAGAAATCACAAATAGAATGACAATTCAATTAGTAGAACTCGGAATTCTCGGAATTCTAATCAGATATGCAAATTGATTGCCACCTATTATTCACTTCTAATTTTAGAATTTCCTTTCAAATTGAGATGTAATTGGGCATGCTCCGGATTCGGAATGAACATGGAAAGGTTTATAAAAAAAAAAAAAAAAAAAAAAAGATGGTGGAAGGTAACTAACACGTGGTAGAAAAACAATGAGCATGAAAAGAAATAGGCTAGGACGCGCAGCTGCTTCGTGGCATATTCACAAATTTCCTTTTTTTTTTTGGAGGGGGGGGGGGGGGGGGGGGGGGGGGGTGTACAAAGCAGGAATTACTAATAGTAGGCGATAGTTAAAATAACTTTTTTAACAAAGTCAACAAGTTTGAGTGGTCAAGAACAAAAGGATTTGCACTCTTCGTTAATCTTGGTCCAACAGGTCAATAAAAAGGGGTGTTACAATGTGAAACTCCCCATTTAAATTTGGAGCAGATGTCGTTCTTATAATGCCTTCGCGCTTTGTTTTCCTCCTTTTTTTTTTTAAACTAAATTGTATTTCAACACAAAATAAGGTATGCTTTTTATCAAAACATGGAGAAAATTACACAGATAGTAGAAAATAAAACACACACAAAACGAAGAGGTGGTGTGCTCATTGATCAGAAGCTTTCCTGACAGATTTGAAAACCATCCGGGGCTCTAACCCAAGCAGCATACCGTCATGCACCACCGAGAATGTGTCGTAACGAAGGAATAGATGTGCCACAAACAATCGGCCGACCAATAGCACCATGTCTTTTCCGGCGCACTGTTTGTCACCAATTGTCGGGGCTGCCGTCTCTGGCCCGTTCGACCAGTACACATACTCCAATAACTTCTTTCCTTCACCAACAAATCGATCGGGTATGAATTCTTCGGCATTTGTGAACACTTTCTCGTCCCTCATTGCGAGGGGTTGGTAGCCGCATATAAGCTCCCCTTTCTTCACTCTAAAAGCTGTGTCGTGACTTTCTATTATGAAATCAGTTCTGGCACGGCCAAATTGATTCTCTACTGGTGGGTCTAGGCGCAATGCTTCTGAGACAACTGATTTGGTGAGCTCCATATTCTCCAAAGCATTTAATGTAATCATGCCATTTGATGACTTCACCGCTGATCGGATTTCTTGTGCCAATCTGCTGTGCAACGTCTCCCCGGCATATGTGAGCCATTTGAGGAGGATTGGCATGAAAATCTTGAAACCCGCATTTGCATTGAATGTTGTCATGAAAATCAGGTTGTGGAGTGCCACGTTGCGCAGGAGCCCGAATTTGTTGGCTGCGTCCTCTAACAAAGACTCACCTGCTTTGGAGAAGAACTCCACAAGGGCTTCATAGTCACTACGTGCGAGGCAGGGGGGAAGTGGAAAACAATGCAAGAGGAGGTCTTCAATAGGCCATGGGATAAATTTAGTTAAATGGCTTGCTAGCGGATGGAGTTGGAAAAGCAGCCATATTGCGGCCTTGTTAGATGCCGACGGACCAATTACTTCACTTGGCACAGCTCCGAGGAATGCATTGCAGGTAAAATCAAACGCTGTTGATTGGTTGAGGCTGTTAAACTCCACGGGTCCAGAGGCTATTTTTCTCTCTACCAAATCAAAAAGGGAAGAATATGCTTCATGGAAGCTGGGGATGAACTGGGACTTGCGAGATGCCAACAGGTGGAATGAAAACGACTTGAGAGATGAGTGCAGCTGCTCGGTGGTATCGAGGTACGTCATGGGGCGGATGCCCGAGAAGAGGGAGAGAGACGGGGTGTATGTGCCGGTGACAATGTCCTTCTTTTCAACCTTAGAAGGGTCGAACAGTACACGGAAGCTCTTTGCATCCAGAACAGCAACGACACGGGGGTTGCGAGATATAAAAATTCTGGGTGCCATGTTCATTCTCACCACCGTTGAGTTGTTCTTGGCAACGTGTGATTTGAAGTAGCCCATGTGGCCTTGGAAATAGTAATAGTGCAGACGGTCGTAGATCGGAGAGAGAATCGGGATGCCATAGTTGCCTGGGATTGGTTTTATGGGTAATCCAGAAGGCGACTGTTCTTGAGTGGTACCCGTGCTTGACTCAGCCATGGAACCGGCGAGCTAGAGAGTAGAGATAATATACTTTGGTATATATTAAGAAGGCTCAAGTAGTCTAGAACTACATGAAGACTTCCATGGATACGAGCAGGAGTATTTGTAGCAGAAAACGAAGGGCTTTTGGGATATTTACCATTTTTTATTATTAATAAAGGATAATACAATCATTAACGAGGCTCAATAATCCTTAGCGGGTTTGGATCTTAGGATAAATGGGAACAGTAGGGTTGTAGAATTCAGGACTGTAATTTTGTATCAGAAAAGAAGCGGACCTTCGGCCTTTCCTTTTTTCTTAAAAAAAAAAAAAACTATAGCTATTTATGCTGACTGTTTTTTTATGTTTGCACTAAACAAACAAGCAATTGATAGCTTGTGTGATATATCATGTTTTTAAATGGCTCAAGCCTGATGCATGGCACTGCCTCTGCTATCAAGTATGGACTAATTTTCTGGCATGGCGGCACCCAGCATTTTGTGGCTTCTCAGAAATGAGAAACTTATTCCAAAATCCGAATTATAATAAAAAAAATCTGAAAACTAACTCATCAACATTTTTTTCTTCGGTGAAGGAGAACAGAATTGGGTTACTTCTCCAAACAAGAGCTAGTTATATAGACAACTGAAAAAAAAAAATGTATATTTAGAAAAGCAAATTTGAATTATGGTTCTAATTGAGAAATATCTAGCCATTGAGGTCGACACAACTCAATATCTTGAACCAATTCTGATTCTTTTATGTCTGCCTGACAATGCCTATTCATTGTAACATTTAAATAAAAAAAAAAAAAAGAAATCCAAGCGCGCGGAAGGAGGTAAGAGTCTCAAATCACAAATATACCAGTTGTGGTTCGAGGAAAATCCATTTAAAGCAAGCGTCCTTGAGTGGAAAATCATTATCGTTATTACTACTACTTATAAAAACATCAACTTAAAGAATGTAAAAATTTCAATTGAAGTGCACCATTAATTTTTATAATTTGATTAAATAAGTGGTATAGATGTTAACTCAAAATGGAAGTCCAAGACATTAGATTCAAATGGTAAATTTTAAATGTGCATTTATTTTTTAAAAATAAACGAAGGAAATTATAGACGGTATTTACCAAATGAAAAAAATGAAAAACAAATTAATTACAACCAGAAAAAACTTTCCAATATGTGAGCAAATAAGAAAACAATTGCTATTATTTTTGTTTTAGATAACTTTACATATTAGACAATAAAGATATTGTAAAATCAATGAT
Organism: Rhynchospora tenuis; assembly: GCA_027725995.1. Taxonomy (NCBI): domain Eukaryota; kingdom Viridiplantae; phylum Streptophyta; class Magnoliopsida; order Poales; family Cyperaceae; genus Rhynchospora; species Rhynchospora tenuis. The sequence continues at coordinate 55,326,219 of CM050888.1, forward strand.
TTAGTTTTTTATATTTTAAAATTAAGAGTTAATAATGTTATGCAATAAGATATTTAATAGCATAATCAATGATTATTTTTTTTCTAATTTTTAAATTAAGAGTCAATTTAGCAGCTACTTGATTATTTTCCAATAAAGAATCTGACTTTTTATTTGAAATCAAGATATATGCCACAGATTAGATCAAATTGTACAAATCAATGGCCCATAATTAATATAAGAAATGTTTACACCTTTTAGACGTAATTGTTATGACCTTTTTATTAGGTGTAATTATTATGACCTTTTTATAGATGCTCTTATAAATAGTAGGAATTTTCATCATATTCAAATACAAATCTTTATTATTGTTAAATTGTTTTATTTGATATTCTACACTATGCAGAACAAAAATCAATTAATTAAATCAAAACATTTTATTATGATGCCACACGTTGGGTGGGCATGTTTGTATTTACTAAAGAAAGTAAGGGGTTATTCGGAACTAGGTTATTCGGAGTGTCACCAAACACGTCTCCTGAACAACGGGAATTGGTTATTCGGCTGTTTATTCTAGTTCTCGGAACTGTCCACCCGTGACCCATTTGAAATATTAAAATATTCTTCCCATTAGAAATTTGGAGAGAGAAACCAATTAGAAATTGGTTCCAATATGAGTCTAAGTAGAATAACGACAGGGTTACATGTCTAATTCGCATATAGACATTTAAATTGCTGATTGTGGCACACCTACATGTCCGATTTAATTAAGCATACCCACTTTTCCCCAATTTTTCAGTTTTTAGATTTGTCAAGTTTTCAATTTGCACAAAGAAGAAAACTGATTTATAACTGATATAAAGTAATGAATTCGAATTAATTATGATATTCGATATATTTATGTGGTCCTTATTTTGTCATTGCAGGTGTTTTAAAGAGGAATGATTTACTCTTTTGTATCGAAATATAGATAGACAACAGTATTGAGGTGGCGCAAAAAAAAAAAAAAGAAATTAGAAAGGATACATGCATAGAAGTTAGGTGAAAAATATAAAGAACAAATCATTATTTATATTTTACCCTTGTCCTTATTCTTATATAACCATCCAAACAACATCGAGAATTACATGATTAAGCAATTCTTCACCATTTCTTATTCATCACTCTTGTTCTTAAACAAGCTATTCTATTCTTATTCATCACGCGTTTTCTTTTTTCTATTTCTGGAATACTTGTCCAGCGTCATCCCTCATCCGTTCCGTTTCTATCTTTAATCCCCCATCCAGTGTGTACCCACCCCTTCCCTCTCCTGGTGTCTATGGTTTCGTCCCTCGCCCCACCTCATGGAGACCCCACCCCGCACAAAACCATGACAATTACGATATATATTAGCACAATTATGTTCAATATATTAGAATACAATTCATGAACAAAGAACATAAAAACCCATGACAATCAGCATACAGAACTATGATAATTAGTATAAAAATTAAGATAATCAATCTAAAAACCAGAACAATTACCATTAAAAATTAGGATAATTAAATTTTAACCGGATAATTAAGATATTTTATCTTGATAATCAACATAAAAATCAAGACAATTAGTATACAAAACTGGGACAATTAACATGTGGTTATCAGTACCGAAATAAAATTAAATTGACCAAATTGAAAAAAAAAAAAAAACTCCCGGCCCCACTTGCATTACAATGGTGTTATTTTGGTCAACGGATACATCTTAGAAATCATTATCTCTAGAGATATCAACTTTGCCGCGTTATATTTATTTATTAGAAATTTGAATCGTAGAGTTGGGAGATGGTAAGGACTTCCTTATCCATTGGTTGTTTATATGGCAATGCATATATATTTCGTGCAATCTAAAAAATTGGCTTCCGTATATGAGTTGATATAATAATGTTGGAATGCTACAATAAAAAATCCTATCGGATATCATGTTGAATACATATAAACACGTATTACTGACTTACTGTGACTTGCTAGCATGTTAGATTTAATTTAGGTTGAAATTAAGTTGGAACTCTAGAATGATAGGCCATATTAAAATTGTTAGACTGGATAAAAGTCACTTTATATTAATGGATATTAACAAAATTTGACATTTTCTCCAGGCGAACAAAAACTGTTGACAGGATGCACCTTTAAAAAAAGAAAAAGAAAAATGAGGGTCAAGCCCTCATCTTTTAATATTCATAAAAAAAAGAGTTATTGACAAGTATATTCATTTCAACCAGGCTAAAAGCAGAAAGTGCAAAACTTAAAAAATAAGGTCAAAGGAAAGAAAAGCACTCTCTTTAAGAAAAAAAAATCCAGAAGAAAGGAAAAAATGGAAATTAAAAAGAAAAATATTACTATCTCAAAGCTGTCCATTCTAGCAAAATTTCATGAATGACTAAGTGTAAGATTAGTGTAAGATTTTTTACGACCTCTGAAAACTCATGCACGTCTTTCTCTCCAGACAATAAAGTAATGTCGATAACATCTTTGATCTGGCCAGACATAAGATAGCTGGTCAGGATTAATGAGTGCACTTGAGGAATGGCAGACCCAATTGTAGCAGGTGAACCGGGTTGTTATTGAGAAGATCATTCTTGGCAAGTTGTAGTTAGTAGCGGAGCCAGAAAAATTTAAACGGGGTTCATCAAAATAGTTAATTTTCTTTTTATCAATATCAATAGAATTATCATAACAAAAATCAATTTGTCTTTAATTATGGGGTCAACAATATCATTACTGGAATTTTTTTTAGGTCAAATAGTGTTTTCTTTAGAAAAATACCAATAAAATCATAAAAATTATATATAACAATGCTGAATTGGAATAAAACAAAGGTTTAAATAACGGATAGCGGACGTGTAGCGGCCATGCTAATGTCATAGCGGATAGCGGCCATTTAGCGGCCGCTATCGGACCATAGCGGATATTATATCGGGTACATACTTTCATTCAAATTAAACACTAAATAACACCAAATACATGCATATATATATATATATTGCGTCAATCATTAGAAGTTTGAAATACACTACTTTAATATCAAAATAGATACTTTAATTAGCATTGTCTAACATGGCAACATAATAAGTACTTTGATTAGCGTTATCATACTTGAACTTGAACAAAACAAAAGATATCAAAATGACAACAGTCAACAGTCAACTCATTCATTCATTTTTTGAAGTTCAAGAGGATGACGACTCCTGATCTTCCTCATGATCATCCTCATCGCCTGAAGACGGCAAGTCCAACTGCTCATCCTCCTCCTCTGATGAAGAAGTGGATATTAATTCTCCAGTGTTAATGATTCTTTTTGTTTTTTTGGCATGTCTAGAGCTTGTGGGATCATTCATAACTCTCTTCCTTGTGCATGACCTAGGCTGAGTAGACACATTTTCTTGAGTATCTTCACCATTTCCATTTTGTTCACTATTGTCTTCTTCGTCAGAAGGAACATTACCAACCCATTCATTATTTTTATCGTTAAGCACATCCACATGTGGTATCTCTATCGGGTCTCTATTTGTATCTTCTTTCTTTTGTTTGAGCTTTGAATTGAACTTCACAAAAACAAGATCACTCATTCTTGAATGTAGCATCTTAGCTCTCTTCTTTGAATTAACCTAAGAAAGATTAAAATTTTGTTAACAGTATAATTAACTTAACAGTCCAATTTCGGATATCATTGAATAATAAATATCTAACCTCCACAGGTGCATCCAACACAACAACCTGCCAACTAAAAATCCGTATGTTCTTTTCAATGGTACAGCCCACTGTACCTCCTTTAATTTGTTTTCTACTGGAAAAGACAATCTTGTATTGAACTATCCAACAATCAAGAAAAGAGAAACTGATTAAGCTCACTGTACCTCCTTTTATTTACATACCTGTTCAAACACACTCCAATTTCTTTCACAGGCAGACGAACTACAAGTCAGACTTAATACTCTCATTGCCAAATTCCTCAAAAGTGGTGTGTCACTGCCATGATTGGCCCACCAATTAACTTCAACAATTATGCAATTTAAAAACAATCAAACATTAGCTAATTGAGTATTACCAGGAACACAAGTTCAAAAGAATCAAAACCATAACAATTATCAGCATGTAGGCATCAGCTAGCAAATATCAACTAACAAATTAAACAATAAAAGTTAATTGAACATTACCTGGATCACCTTTTCTCTTCCTATGCCGAATTGCCATTTCTGATCCAAAAGATCCAATACCCCTCTCATAAGCATTAAGTTCATTTGCAATTCGATCTTGCTCCTCTTCATCACACATTTTTCCAATACAAGTAATTAGACCACCTCGAAACTCTCCACTTCTATCAATATTTCTCTGTTTTCATAGTAGTAGTAAGGATTTAGGTAGTGACCAGCTTTGTGTAATGGGGATTTAAGTTTGGCATTCCATCTTTTATCAATGATGTCCCATACTTCTTTGTAGTGTTTTACCTCTCCATCAAACTGCAAAGAAATCAATTTCTTTGCATCATCCGGAGCACCCCAAATTAAACCCATAGCTGGTGTCTCGCTATCAACCAACCTTAGAACATGCACTAGTGGCTCAAACAACTTGATAGCATATGAAACATGTTGACTAGCGATGCTACACAAACTCACTTTTATTACTAAATACTAAACTCAACATTACAGCTAATGCTCATATATACTTACATTCTACACTACTACAATATACCTTACTAGACTACATCTCTATTGTCCAACTATTATCCTAACTTTTGTGCGCACAAATACAACAATGAGCTCATGCCTTATTTATACAAGCATATGTCGGTTACATGAGCATTCTAGATTTTTCATATATTTTCTATATCATACTAAACTAGATCGGCAACAATAATCTTCATATTTCTAGATTCTTCACTAATTTGGTAGATATAAAATAATGGGCTGGGCTTCGGTGCTGACTTCAACACTCCCCCTCAGCACTGACTTCTGATTAGTGTACCCTTTGGTACTCCTCGTCCATCAGGGCCGTCATGCTTCTTCTCATATCTATAAGATTTCTGAATATGCCGTCGTATTTTTACTTTCGGTCTGTCTTCGATTTGCATCACAATCGAATTCAACTTAGCACATGGTATCTTCCAATCTCGTCGTCGAGTTCCTCCATTATATGCTCGACATATTACGCGACTGTGTGAGATTTTTCGTCATTCTCGCTGAACAACGGGTTTCAACGGGAGAGAAACACCCCACGAGATTCACCCTCCACGGAGCCGAATTCTAGCGCAGAAATGCCTCTTGACAACAAGGGACATTAGTGAGAAATCGCCTCTGTGAAGGTTTATTATTTGTGTATGGGTCCAACTTTCCAATGGGCGCAAGCCCCCATTGTTAATTACATCGGGACGAACCACGAAAACCTTTGATTAAAGGGCTAAAAGAAGTATGCTAGGAATAAAGTCGTAAAAATGGTTTAGGTCGGAGTCGATTGACGGGACCAGACCTAATTGACGGGACTCAATCGAGGAGACAATGCTAAAATTATTTCATTTTATCGTTTTGTTGTCACTTCGTTTTGTCGTTTTGGGGTTGTTTCGAAGATACATTTCATTTGGAGCCGTTTTGAAGTCGTTTGCAACTCTTGGGACGTTTCGAAGGTCGCTTGTAAGAGTTGGTTCCTGGGACTTTTGAGGGTCACTTGTAGGAACGAAGAAATTTGCAATCCTTGGGACTTTCAGAGTCACTTGTAAGGACTGGTTCCTGGGGCCTTTCTTAGCCACTTGTAGGAACAAAGGAAAATATCACAACCCTTGGGGCACTTTCATTGTCCGCTTGTAAGGGTTGGTTCCTGGGGCATATATTAGCCACTTGTAGGAACAGGATAAGAGGCGTTTCAACCTTTGGGGCACTTTCACCGTCCACTTGTAAAGGTTGGTTCCTGGGGCATATATTAGCCACTTGTAGGAACAAGATGAAGAGAGACGTTTCAACCTTTGGGGCACTTTCATCGTCCACTTGTAAAGGTTGGTTCCTGGGGCATATATTAGCCACTTGTAGGAACAGTTCTCTTGTCCCCGAACATGTTGCGCACAGCTCAGTTCAGGGAAGATATATTTGGTATTCTCGGGGCCTTTATTAGCCACTTGTTGAGAAACCACTATTTTCTAGAATTCCAGGGCCTTTGATGGCCACTTGCAAGGGAATCTAGTGTTTGGAGATCCTTGGGACGTTTCATGTCACTTGTAAGGACTCACGTTTCAACTCTTGGGGCATTGTGGAAGCCACTTGTAAGAGTTGGGTTCCTGGGGTTAATATCAACCACTTGTAGGAACACTTTTGGAAATCTCGGGGCAAGGAGGCCACTTGATGAGAATCCGTTGTTTTATATAATTCCTGGGGCACTATTCATGGCCACTTGTTAGGAATTTGATTTCAAATTTTCTAAGGTTGATCTCAACCCTAGTGAGGATTTGATTTCCTCAAGGAAGAGGTTTGTGTTTGACTTTAGGTTTCGCTGTTTTGATTTTTACATCTTTTCAAAATTTACTTTACTTGGGGAATTGGTGATTTTTTTTTTTTCCTTTCAAGAATTGAAGAATTTTAGAATTCCCGGGCAAAGAAGCCACTTGATGAGAATCTAACGTTTTTGAATATTTCTATGGTAATATCAATGACCACTAGAAAATGAATTTTAAGCCTTCCAAGGTTGATCTCAACCCCGGCGAGGGACTTTTCCTCAAACGAAGAGGTTTCGGTTTGATTTCAGATTTTGTTCTTTTGACTTTTATATTTCTAGAGTTTCATTTCTTGAGGGAATTGAGTGATTTCTTGGACTTCCTGTCTTTTCCATTTACTTTCTTATTTCTATTTCTTTTCTATTTAATTTTTAAGAGGTGAGTCTTTTAAGGTTTTTCTCTTTTTTTTTTGTATATTTCAAGGGTGTTTATTTTGAAAGAAATATTAGGTTTGGAGTATTTATTTATTTCTTGAAAGTGTTTATTTCGGGTGTGTTTATTTTATTTTTGGAAAGCATTTTAATTTGAAAATATGCCTTTATATGGATTTTAGAAACAATTTCTTTATAAGGTGACTACAATATATATTTTTTTTTATTTTTTTTTATTCTAACCTATGATTTAGGTCCTAAACCTATGATCTAGATCCTATCGCATTTTTGCAAGTACTGTATTGGAAAATATTTACTTATGGAAAATAATTTCCTTTTGAACGTTTCATATATTGAAACTATTTAAAATTTTTTTATTTTTTGAAATCTTATAGCAAAGGGATGGTGCGATTTCTTTTATATTTTTCTAATGTTTTGAAATTAATCATCATAGTGAAAATACTTCAAAACGACGATTTCTAATCCTATCAACCATATCATAAGATCAATTGATTTATTTAATTTCTAACATCCTACTAATATTTCTATTTGTATTTTGTGGGGCGTCCTACTAAATAAAATAAAATTTCTAGAAGTTTGAACTCATCTGGTTGGTCCACGTCAGCGGGAATTTGATGATGTAGTGTGCCATGTATTTGCCATGTCAGCATCGGTAAGGAGAAGAGAGCGTTTTGTTGGATGGCGAGTCACATGTGTATTGTGTTTACTTTAGTCGCAGAGGATTTCGTGTGGCTAGAAGCGGGATTTGAAGCTCGAAGGGCGCCGGGCTGTTACCTCCTTCTCAGTGATATAGGCTTGCGTTCAATCAGTGACCTAGACTCACACTTATTTTATGGGCTCTCATCGCACAAAACTTTCCTAACATTAATCTTAAGAGTATTGAATCACTTTACCGCTTAGACGGATAACCAACTTGTTTCTTTACGCTAATGGTTTTCTATATGCAATTAACTATTCTCTATGAGTAATATTACGTCTAATTTCTTTAAGGTTTATCATAATCAACAAAGTCAAATATGCAACCGTATAAGAGGACCATCTAATCAATATGACCATGCATCATGCCTTTACTTCCTTATTTGGATTTAGGGGCTCAATTATACACAAAGTACTATGAACTCCTGAGTTTGATAATATATTACTTATCCAAATGGCGACCAAAGTGGCATTATTTATCAAACCAAACAATATGATTAATCAAATATTTTATTACAAAACTGCAATATTAACGAATGAATAATAGTTCAGTTTTGCAAAGTAAATCTTATATTCTTCAGGGAATTTCTGTGTATCGAAGAGAAAATCAGTTAGTATTGAAATTAATTGATATATGAGTTAAAGCAACAAACAACAAAGTCGTAAGGCATGCCTCTAGATTTATAATCTATCCTGGCCCAATAACAGCAATCTTTATAGTTTGGTCCCTGTACTTTTTAAGTATCAATCCAACAGCCTTATACAAGATGTAGAAAGGTTATTCTTAGTGCGTGAATCTTGGTTTCTCAATACTTCAGCTCATACTTTATCTTCCAAGAATTACCGTATTATTGATTTTGAAGCTATTACAAACATTATTTTTATAGGAATAACATATGTAGTGCCAATATATGTAGTGCCATCATAAGTCAATTCCATATTTTGCTCAACCTTAAACTTCTTCAAATTGCACCTGACATCAAAAAGATAACAACAATCAGTATTCTTGGGGTAATATAAAATGCAAGAAAATCTTGTATTTATAAATCATTCCAGTCCTTGTTTCTAGTTTCGATCCAGAACCTGGGTCCTAATAATATACATATATTTAGCAATTCAGACCCCATACTTTATTGATTTTCTATAAGGCTGCTAATTCATTAATTTGATTCAAGGAAGTAGTCGGCATGAGATATGACATGACCAAACTTAATCGTTTCATTTCTGGTCTGGATATCTCTTTATAATACACTACAACTTACACAGAAAGTTCATTTTTATGTTGCTTTGACCAAATTATGTATAAGACCCTTAATTGTGTTTAATAAAACTGATAAAAGGAAAGACAGGAGGAGAAATGAAAGTGGTAACAGGTATGGTACAGCACATAGGTGAAATGTTATATAAAACAATACAAGATGCATATATATTTTTTATGTTCTGTGGCACAGAACAGTTCATGGATTACAATATAATGCTATACTATGGTCAGGTTTGTCAGATCTGGATGAAATTGGGCAGCATAACGGTTCTTCTAATAAGGAATATGTTTTTCTTTCAGTCATAATGGGGGCATGGTATCCCCACCTTGACTTTTAAGAAAACAAATGGACTGGAGAAGGATATAATCCCTCCCAGCTTGAAGACATGACTGACGAGGGGACATAGTCCCTGTCAGGGGTACCTGCATTTAAGGTCATACTACATATATACGATTTGATATCAAGAAACACAGGGAATGCAGGAAATACTGTCACATCAAAGATAATGTATTATGAAATCAGTAATTATCAATAGAATAATAATTTTTCCACTAATAGACACATTTTCACCTACTATTCGCTGTCAGTATTTCAATTTTCACCTAATCATTCATGTATATTGAGATATCGCCTATGAATAACATCTAAATCTGGATCTTGATTCCAAGGAATACGCATAAGTACAAAATCGCCTATTTTAATATTACAACAGTTCCTTTGACATGATTTCTTTTATCAAGACTCTTGTGTCTATCTAATGGCGAAGAGAACATAGTCCCTGCCATATAGAAGACAGATTAATACTGGAAAAGGGATAGTGTCCCCACCAGGTGTGCTATGTTTACTGGATTGGCAAAAGAGATAAAATCCCTGCCAGTAAGTTCGTTATAACCAAGACCTATACAGAGGGAGCAGTTATCAACTAAAGTATCGTCAAGAATCAATTCAATCAAGCCAAGGAAGAGAAGAATAGCAAAGAGACAGTGTCTCCCGCTCTTTTTCTTCTCAATTGATACTAGTATTCAGATCAAACACAACTTATACTTCTCATAACCAAGATTTAGCAAGAACATTCGAATCAAGCATTGTTAATATCAAATTCGACCAGAAAAGAGGAGAGAAACAGGAATCAAATTAAAGAAGCTCGATTGCATCTCAATATCAAGAAAACTTATCAATTGCATTCAAATTCATCAAAAATTCACTGATTTCAGTGCAAATTCTCACCTTTACAAGCTTTTAACGATCTTTCTCCTACTAATTACAACTTGAATCTTACTCCAGCGTCTCTCTCTCTCTCTCTAATCTATTGTGTAGCTACTGCACAACACATGTGCATCCTAAACTTTCTCAGAGTGTAAAAGAAATCCAAGGGGAAGATGTCGGAGAAGGGGTTTTGGAAAAATATCAAGAACCAGAAAAGAGATTTCCAAAATCAGAGAAAAAGAGGTCCCTATTCCATTGTGCTATGGGGTTTATATAGGCACATGGGGTACCTGTGAGCTTCAATTCAGTTGTAACCTCTTTCTGTTAGAGCGGAGAGCTCTCCTCGACAGCTGGCGTCAGTCATCCTCCTTTGACTCGAGTTGACTCACATTGACCAACTTTGACTGCCTCGTTCCTCTTTCAATCGCCAATTGGGCCAGTTGTTCTGCTTCTAGGGACTGTAATTCGGCCTTCAGTGGGGCCCGCCCTGACAAAGCCCATATCAGCCCCATAATTTGCTTCTCTTCTCTTCTTCCAGTATGTAGGACGAGACAGAAGTGACTTATCCCTCTGATTTGTGGGGCCACACTCCTTCTTTCTCTGACTTCTAGTACCCACAGCTGACAAGCGGGACCCATGACTCAAGCACACTTTTCCGACAGCTTTTCAAAGGAGGTTTTGTCTTCTTTCATTAACACCTCCGATTGATCTGGGCCACACACCTCACTTCTTAATCATGATCTGATGGCTGTGACTTGCCGAGTGCCTTCCCAATTCTCTGCTTCACTGCTCCATCTCATCCCTCTTATCTTCACTCGAGTTGGGGATCTGAGGAACCTAGGGTTTCCACTTGAGAGCTTGACGGAAGCGACGAAAGCGGCTGAGCTCTCGATCTCTCTCCCTCTCTCTTCTTCTTCTTCCGCTCAGGTGAGCTTCTCTCTTCCCCATTTTTTTTTTCTCTTTCTTTTCTTTTCTGATGTAGGTTTATGGATTGAGTTTGTTTCCGTCTAATTGAAAGAGACGATGGAGAAGGGGATAAGAGTTTTCAATAGAGTGAATCCATCTGTTCACTATCAATCCAACGGTTCGATTTAGATCAACCGATCCTAACCGTTCGGTGCACACGGTTTATGTGGTCTCATCGAGTTTGGGCTGAACTCAAATCGAGTTTGTTTCCGTATGGTGAACCAATTGTGCACCAATGGTGCTGAAATTTGCATATCCTTTTTTTTTAGTCCAATTTGCGTACTGTTTGAACTTGTCATGATATTTCACACATGATTTTGTGTTATTTTTCATTTCATTCCATATTTTATCAATTTGACCTCTTTTCTCTTCTTTTGTAGGTACCTTGTGACGGCTTGTCCCGCACCTCTTGAGCTCAATTCAATCCAAAGGTAGCCGGTCTTATGTGCATCTTTCTCCCCTCCTTATTTTGCTCAATGGAAATTTGTATTTGACCATTTGTGCTTGAGTGTAATGCCTTGTGATATGTATAATTGGATGAATTATATCTTGCATTGTATTCCTCTATTGCTTTGCTCCATTTCTCTTTGTGTGATACATGTAAACATGTGTAACTTGGGCGGGGACTATGTCTCATTGCTCATTTGAGTCACTCTTGATATTAGCGGGGGGACCATGTCTCTTTCTCCGCTCATTGGAATCCAAAACACCTTCCCAGTACAGGGGAGATGCTGCCGGAATTCTCTCAGATTCTTGACTTTGCTTATTGTAATCGCTCACTATTTTGCATGTAAATTTCCACCATATTTTGGGGTCAAACAAATGCCCCTCACTTGAATGTGTTGCAAAACCTGAGGACTGTTGAGCGACCCATTCAAGTGACTTTTCGAGCACACATTCTCTAACCTTTTGTGACTCATCATCCTCCATATCTCAAAGTTTCTTCTTTCAATTTCAGCGATGGCTCGTGAGCATGATGATGATAGTTCATTGATCTCAACTCGGGGTGGTGCTTCTTTTATTCTAGAAAAGGCCATTACTTTATCCCGTGGACTAGCTCAAGCTGCTGCTCGTTCTTTTCGCGCTGAAACCTCCTCCATGGAAGTTGCAGACAAGCTTGTCGCGAACAATGTGGGAGAGTCTTTCGGGCATTCCATGACCTCGACCGTGGAGCCTTTATGGATGTACCCCAAAGACGTGCCTAGTGATCTTGTGACTACTCTCGAGCATGTAAAAGCTTCCCTCGAAGCTTTATGGGAGATGAGTCTATCTACCGAGATCGCTCTGGGCCCACTTGACCTTGACTGGTTTTTAGGAATCCCTGAGGGCCTCCATATTCCTGCTTTCAGGACCTTGCGTATCCAGCACATTCACCCTTGTCTCGAATTGCTTCCTTCTCTTGCTTCCTCGGCCATTCATGCCCGGTCAGCTCATCTTCGTTCTCGTCAATTGGAGTGTGCTCAAGCAAGGTCTAAGGCGATCCTCTCTTTTCATGATCATGCTAAGAGGCAAAGCAGGGTAGATGATGATGTCACTTCTCTGGATACATACCTCCTCGTCTTAAAAGCCACCCGTGCTGGTCGCTTGAATGTAATGGAGGCGTCTCGTGATGCCACAGTACGTCATGTCGAGGAGGCTGAGGCTACTCTAAATGCAGCTCGCACATTCGCGCTTTGTTGTGAGTCCATACAAGAGTATGATGAGGTTGTTGCTGAGATCAGGGCTGTGAGGCGGGATGTGGAGGCTCGTGTTTCTGAGATTCACGCTCATTTGGCTCAGGTGGTTAAGTGCTTACAGAACATCCGTGAGAGCTTTGCCGGGGTCTCCCCTTGAGAGTGTGTCATATGCTTTATTTTCTTGCATCTGTGGATGTTGTATTGACTTGTTGCTTTTGCATATTGAACCTTGAACTTGCTTGTCATGTGACACTTATTACTTGCACTTGCTTTTTGGTTGGATTGTTGTGGGTTTTTGTGGAGTGATCTTTTATAAGCTTGAACTTCCGTGCCTCAGGGCCTCTTTATATGTCTCATGTTGTGGGTTTTGGAGACATTTCTCTCTTTTTCTTCTTTTCTTTTGTGCAGGTATTCGCTCTACACTTTCTTTCTGATATATTCGGGCTTGAATCACAAACGAGCCTGCGCCGCAATTTAGGTTTAGGGCATTTTATCCCGTACCTGTATTTCCTTGGGTTTGGACTCGTGTGGGCCCATCATCCATTTTTGGGTCTTTGGCCCATAAGCACTTCAGTTTTTTGTGTGTTTCTAGACGGTTGCACCGCCATCCTGCATGTGCACGACGCGATGGTCCCTTTCTCACAATACACTACTTCCACTCTTCTCCACTTTGCTTCAACCCACATCTCCACTATTTGGTGAAGAACGCCTTCCAGTCCAAGCTCTATATAAACAAGTGTCTCACGCTCTCTTCTCTTCATCCATCGCATTCGTTATATCTCCACACCTTTGCTCGTCTGTTCACAATTTTTTTTTCAATCATGTCTTCTCACAAGCGCCTAAGGGACATTCCTGGTTCTTCTTCCCTGCGCCTTAGCCCTACAGTACCAAATTGGTCTTTTGCCCCAGACAATCGCTACCTCTTCCGCGACGAGGTGGCCTTCAACAGTTATAACGATGATATGGGCCGCGACGAGCGCCCCGTGGCTGAGTGCTTCTTCTTTCGCCACAAAGGGCGTATCCCGGTGGAGTGTGTCAACCTTATTCATGGCTGGCTTGATTCTTGGAGTTTACGTGGTTTGGTTAGTTTGGACAATCCTTATCACCCCCGCATCACCCGCTTGTTTTATGCCAATCTCCGCATTTCCTATGATCATTATGGTAACTCTTCAGCCACCTCTTATCTCTTTGGTCAATTCATGACCATTACTGCCGAGAGCCTGGCCGGATTTCTACAAGCCTCCAACACTCTGGCTGCCTCCACTGCATATGCCTTCCACCGTTGGCCTCGAGGTTTTGGTAGTTATCAGGATTGCCTTCGCTGGTTCAGGGCCGTTCCTGCTGAAGGTGACATTGAGATGGCCTCAACGGAACATCTTCCTGCTCTTCATAGGTTTTAATCTATCACCCTTTTTTCCCTTTTTTCTTTATGCTTTTAACCTTCTCATCTTTCTTAACACCTCCTTCTTTAGGTTTCTTTTCATGGTGGTTAATGATATCATCTTCCCTCAAGGGACTCTATCCCGCTATGCTCGCCCTGGAAGTCTATTCTACCTTCGTCACCTTATTCTGAAGAACCATCCAATCAACTTGGGTCACATGATTATCTTCCACATGCACCAAGTGGCTATAGCTTCTCATAGTTACCGAGCTTTGCCTTACGGCCACCTCATCGAAGCTCTTATGCGCCAAGCACATATTCCTGTACCCGAGATGTTATGGGGCAACCGTATCTCTGAGGCTCATGTGTCTTATCTCCGGAACCTCCTTTCTTTGTTTGATTGCACAGGTTGGGTGGAGTCTTCCATGAACATACTGGTTCCAGATCCTAATCAACCCATCAACGAGTACATCTTGGCTCCCGATGCTGCGCCTAACCAGTACAGCCCAGTGAGGGTTGCTTCTCCCCCTCCTGATAATGGTTCCGCTGCTTTGGCCCTTGAGGCTCCTGCCCCTGTTTCCATTAGGGCTCTCATTGACCAGCGGTTTGGGGAGTTATGCACTCGCTTGGAAGCGATAGAGGGAATGCTTCAAGCCATCACCACCACTCTCAACGATTTGGGCGGCAATGTTGCAGCAGCTATGGTCCCGAAATAGTAGGGATCTCTTTCCTTTGGTTTCTTGTGCCTTATGCACATGTATCTTTATGCTTTCCATAGTTTGTAGTAGGTTTTTTCCCTTCTTTGTTTGCTACTGTATCATTCCTTTCTGCACTAGTTATACTTGTATTCCTTTATGGTTAATGAGCAACTTTTCTTTTCCCTTTTCCTTTGATTTTCTTCTTGTATTGCCTTGTGAGTCTCATGATTGCCCCAATGTAATTGGTTGGTAAATATGCCCCTGTGATTGATTGATGGACTCGCTCCAATATGTCTGGCCCGCGAACCTCCTGCAAGACAATGCTTGTGACACGAGTAACCTGGTGTTGGTGGGGGTTGTGTGCCCTCAGATAGCTTCATAGGGCGGTGCCTTGATGCCTTCAGACGCCACACAGGCTTTCTTCACTAGGCATAGGTGTCTTAGAGAACCACTAAGGCTCTCTTCGACACGGCTTCGCGTTCTCGGGGTCCCGAACCACTAATTATGTATATTTGTTTGATTTAAGCCAACCACACACACACTGGATACTTGCTCACAGGCAAGAAATCCAGTAATGCCCATGGTTGATTTTGTATGGTGTATCAAAAAAGGGAAGAAAAGAGAAAGGGAAAAAAAGAAGAAAATGGGAAAAGAAAAAGAAAAAAAAAAAAAAAAAAAAAAAAATCAGTATCAAGCTGCCCCCCTCTCTTGGACTTAAGTTTATCAAAAAGTTTGGTACAATTACTGATGAAAAGACTGGTTATGATGCATATACAGAGATCCATGAAGTAAAATATGCTTCAGAACAATTTTATTGAACTACATCGACAGAAATACATTACTTCTTTCTTCTTTACCTTCTTTTCTTCTTCTTCTTTTTTTTTAAAAAGGCTTAAGATTACAAAATGTCAGCTAAGCGTAAAAGAAAAAAAATGGGGGGGGGGGGGGGGTTCTTCTGGCGCCTCTTCTATTTCTTTTATAGGCAGTGGGCTAGGGTTTGAGCTTGATTCTTGGTGCCATGTGGCACTCTTTGATGTCCCCAAAACCTGATGGAAGGTTGTGATCAACTGGTGACAAACCGCCTCAATTGTTTTGTCTTGACTCATCCTTTGCTACTATGACATGTGGGGCCTTGTGACATTAACTGCATGATATGTGGGACATGTTTTTTTTTGTTTCATCCCATTGGACATGCTTGGAGAAGGGGTGTCTTGGCGCCAGCTGCTAATGGGACAGGTGGCATGCATCCATATCATGGCAGGCTGTGTATGGAGGAGATAGCGTTGCATATGGCATCTCCTCTGAGCTCCTAACCATATAGGTCTTGGTAATCATCCAAAAGTTCCATTGATCCTCTCCATTTATCTTTCATCAGTGCTTTTATGTTGTAACAGTCAATGTAGCCATGTGTATAGTCTATTGGTTGTAAGACTATGTGAAGAAGGGTCCCATAGTCAGGCATAAGTTTTACCAGCAGCACTAAGTTTGTATAGGGCATAATTGAGCTATCCATGGACTGTAATTAGTGCTATTTTGTCCAATTCAGAGCTGCAGGGGGACTGGGCAGTATTTCTTTGTTTAATTTTCCCGTTTTACCCCTCCATTTCACAGTCAATTTCACCATCATTTTTATTGTAAATCTCTTTTTTCTTGGTGAACTGTTGCTGAACTTGCTCCCTATTTGAAGTTTATGTGTATTTATATATACTTTTTTTTATTATGCCTATTCATTTTCATTAGGCGTTGCATGATAAGCTGTGGCTTGATAATTGCATTCATTCCCTTAATCTGAGGTGTTTCAGCGACTCTTGTTATAAACAATCCTTCTTCAGTCTGAGGTAAGAACAACCTTGAGGGTATAATGGTATTTGTACCTTTAAATCCCCAACTATGCTCTATATTCTTTTGTCTGTTCCCTTTAATACCAGATTTGCCCTTTGCAAAAGAGGTGTCACGCATGGGATAAGCATTCTTCAATCACCTTCTAGTAGTCTGACTTGTGCAGAGAAGGAAATATGTAGGTATCTCATCCTACCATCCATCAGTGATGTTATTGACAGTAATCTGTTATCAAGGGTGCAGATGTTGTTGCAATGTACATTGCACATACTTCAACCCCCCCTCTGGGCTCCTTTTGTTTGATGTGATTAGCAATTACTTTTTTTTTTTCAAGCATCCAACGGCTAAGAAATGATGCATGGGTCACCTTTCTCGTGTCATATAGTACATACATCAGGCACTCTTCAGACATAGCTTCTCTTTTCAGATAGTAGGCTGAGACTGAGGGAGAACAATGCTCTCCAGTTGCTTACTTTCTTCACTTTCTTGCCACTGGATCCTTCCAGTCGGAAAAGAACTTTGGCTTTCTCCAATTCATGCATTTGCGATCCATTTTAAACCATTTCCCAATCATCCCAAGCTCCACAGGGTGCCTCTTTCTTATACATTTTGCCTACAATATTCAAGAGAACTAGCTCCACCGAGTTCAACGTCTCCATCAATGGCGGGTGCTAATGACCATGCTTCTGATCAAATTGGTTGAAATTGACCCTGGAATTCTCTTCTCTTCACTTCAGAGAAACTTCCCAGGTCATTTAATCATCTTTTTTTTCGCTAATTTGGCCTAATGACATTTCCCAATTCACAGTCCAGTCACTGAGAACTTCAAATTTTCCGACTTGTAGGTCCGAGGAGTAGCCGTGTTTGGTGTCGTTGGGATCGTGGTGACATCGTCTTTACGGCAGTGCATTGGGTTCGGGCGGCGGTGGTGTGTGGCGCCGGCGAGAGGCAAATTCCAGCGGTTCTGTCGGGTTTCTTCTGTAGGTAAGTACTGTCCTTCCCTCTCTTCTCTTTCCTTTTTTCCATTAACGGAAAAAGGAGAGGGGCCCACGGGGAGAGCCAATGGGGAGTCGACGCGTGTCTGACCCAAGTCGGACTCGATCAAGTCGACTAGGCACTGTTGGGTCCATGTCGATGGGTTTGAGTCCGGTGCCGCGCGTGAAGTCCAAATCCGACGCTCAGCGCTTTTGGGTTTGCGTTCGAGCGGGCCGACTTGGCTTGGGCTGAGTTTGATCCGTCGAAGGCCCAATTCAATTAATCCATTGGTTTGTTTAATTAACCGAAACGTTTTGTTTTTAATCAAACTAACCGGCCCGCTAAGCTAAATAACTTGAGTATAAGCCCAAATTACATGTGTACATCTATTTGGTTGCCTCTGGTGTCGAATCGTTTATATTTGTTGTCATGCTGGGTCTTGTCTATATATTGGAATTTTGTATTGCTTAGTTTTAAGCAATTTGACTAGCATTGTCATGGTATAAGGATTTAGTTATGGTATTTTGGCATGGATCCTCGTGGAATATGCATAAGGTATGACCATCATGCAATTCTTGTTATAATTGATTAATTAATTAATTCGTTAATTATGTGGGCATTGACATGTTTCACATAATTTTAATTAATTAATAAATCATTCAGCGAGTTTTGGTTGCCTGTGAATTTTGTGAGTAATTATCATGAATTCCTATTTCACCATATGAAATCCTCCCTTTATCATGCAGGTCTTTTTGCTGACGTCTGCTAGTTTGTCATATGGCGAAATTTGGAGGCAAACAAATGCCCCCCACCAGAGTGGAGTGTGAGGTATGATTCCGAACAGTCTGCTCTGGTGTCCCCAGCCTCCAGATTATCATTTTGGGCTGAGTTCAGCGTTTGCTTATTTTGGTTGTTGTTGTATCTTTGCAGATGGCCATGGGACCTGTAGAGGAGATTTACAGCACATTTCCGCGCTTTGGCTTTACCAGGACCGGCTTTTATGGTCCTTCTGACGAGGCTATTTCAGACTATATTGACAACTATTTAGATCCTGAGGGGACCCACAGGCATCTTCATAGCAAGTGGAGGAAGAAGATCCTTCATGGTAGGGACAATTTCCATGGCTTGCTGGCTCGGCATGATCGTCTACCTTTGCCACCTCGCTATCATTATCCTAGCTTGGTAGCTGACCCGCCTACTCGTATAGAGAAGCGCAGGGCCTGGGCATATGATTCTCATTGCCCTGTGACACGTGACAGGTACGTAGCTCCTACCCAGAGCTTTGAGGGTCTTTTTCTGGGTCCTACTGGGCGTAGTACTTTTTCTTCAGATTTTCATCTACTGAGTGTCGAGATGATGGAGGGTCGTGTTGCCCCTTGGTTACCTGGACATTTGAGGGTCCAGGGAAGTCTGGAGTGGAGTCCTGGTCAGACTGAGTGGACTCGCTGCATTATGCGCTGTATGGGTGATGAATTGGAGAAGGTGAAGATATTTGGAGGCGTGACTCTTGCACTGTTTGAGTATTCATGGGGCCCCAACCTTCTTCGAGCTATGGCCTCGAACTGGAATTATGTGCATAATACTTTTGTATTAGAGGACCGTGATGCCACTGTCGATCTTCAGCAGATGGCTCATTTGATGGGGGTCCCAGTTGAGGGTCTATACTATGAGGAGAGGGTACCTCCTGAGATAGAGCTTTATGGCCCTGATCGTCATGGTTCCACTTTACATCCGGATTCTCTCAGAGCTGTTTTTCGGATTTATTATGAGATTGCCACATCTCGTGCCCGCCGTGGTTTGAGCAGGGATGTTCCTTTGAGAGACTGGGTCCGATACTTCACTGACCGGGTTTCGGAGCGTAGGGCGGCAGGTTTTGCCGATCCTTTAGAGTCAGTGGTGCAGGGTCTCGACAAGACTTTTGTGCCTTCTCGCCAGGTAAAGATTTCTGACATCTCCTCTCTTTCATTGGATAACGAGACGGTGTTGACAGCCTATCTGGCTTGGTGGCTGTGTTATTTTTTGGTTATCTTTGAGCCTGTTGGGTATATTCGCCCTGGGGTATTTGTAGTGGCAAATGCCTTGGCTCGCGGTGAGCGCTTTGCACTGGCCATCCCCGCTCTGGTGAACCTTTATAGGTCTATGCGGGAGTTGACTTCATCGAGGGATCCTTCATATGCCGATGTAGCCATACCTGTCCATATTTTACATGGATGGTTCTTCATCTACTGGGAGAAGTGTTATGCACCCGTATCTTCGGCTGGTATGCGGATGCAGCTGCCAGCTTTGATTCATATAGCAGGGTGCAGGGTTCATGACCCCGACCAGATTTCTGCTCATCTGTTCTTTTCTCAGAGTTCTCTTCACATCCCTGAGTATCGCCCCGAGGCCTTTGTGAAGGGGTGGCCAAAAGAAACAGGGAAGGAGTACGTCGTGAGAGACACAGCTCCTGATTCTCCGGGTACTTGTCCTAGACTGGGTACTTTTCGTTTTAGGAAGGACCGGGATTTCGCTATTAGCATTAGACCCGCATGTTTTTCTATGAGGATAGGGAATCGTGTGATTCACGAGATTTACAGTCCGCAGCGATGTGCTTGGCAGTTTGGCTATGACCAAGACATCCCATCTGTCTTCACACTTCCTGGAGCTCCTGAGGCGACTCTTGAGTCATGTGCTGTTCGAGGGGCCTTTTCTTTGCGGCTAGGGACAGGTACTTGCGACGTGGTCCCTGCTGCATCACGGAAGGGAAAATTGACAGGAAGATATGACAAATGGTTTAGAGATTGGGCGAGGATACCACAGGGTATGCCTGTCCAGACTTTGAAGGAGAAGGTGTATCCTTTCAGGGCGACTAGGAGGAGGGCGCCAGGTGGTCCGAGACCTTTGAGGAACTCTTTTGGGGCAGATGGTTCCGTCGTCTCTGCTTATGGGCCTGCTAGGTATCGAGAGCCTCCACCATTGCCTACTGGGTCGTCTCCAGGTATTGGTTCTTTTCTTTGATTCGTTTATTTACTTTTCATTTTCATTTTGTTTTGTCATAAATGTGGGTCACATGTTATCCGTTCGTTTTGTTGCAGGCCTCGGGAAATACAACTTTGGTCATTTCCACTTCATGCTTGCAGAGGGTCCTCCTGCTGGAGGCGAGTCATCACAGGCGCCTTCCCATGGGCCGGCGAGCTATAGATTTTGGGTCACATATACAGGTACGCGGTGTTTCTTTGACTTTTGTATTTCTTCTTATATGTGTTTAGGCTTATAGAATCGTTATGTCAGGCGTTCCCGAGCCTGAGCTTGAGCCGGAGCCTGTGCTCGAGTCAGTGTCTGATTCTTCCGTTCTTGAGGATGATCCGGATTTATCCTCCTGTCCTTCACCGGAGTACCCTGAGGAGCTTGCGGAGGAGGAGGCTCGCGCAGAGCTGAGGAAGAGATGCCGCGAGGATTCTCCGTCTTTGGAGGAAATATCCCGCTATGAGCTGCGGCCGAGACTGGGGGAGAGCTCTTCTGGTATCAGATTTTCTATGGAGCCTCCTTTGCTTACGCCTTTTACAGGTATGTTCTTTTTCTTTGTATTTTGTTTTTTTTTTTTTGCTTCATTTCGTTCCCATGGTATTGTCTCATGTTTTATGTCTAGGTACTTCATGTTCTGGATTGTGGGGTAGTGCTCTTGTCACTGAGTCTGGTGCCGGTGGGACGGAGACTGTGATGACTTCGCAAGAGACTATGGGGGCAGTTGCGGCATTAACTATTGAGCCTGATGCAGAGGCTAGTGAGATTGTGCCCGCTGAGGCTGAGACTGGGGGAGTTGAGGTGGAGATGGTAGGGATAGAGGCACTGGAGGTGCCATTTGAAGAGATGTTATACCCTCGTTCAGCTATTCCTGCTCCATTTATAGAGGATGAGGACCCGGTTTCGGATGATTCACTGGCTATTGTTCCTGTGACTGTATTGGGATGCGAGCCGGCCCCTTTACCTCAGATTCCTCCTATACTTCGAGGGTTAGGTACTGTACTTCCCTTATCAGCTGTATTTTACTTGTCTTGCTTTTCCTGGCATTCATTGTGAGTCAACTACTTTGTAGGGCGACTTCCTCCTTGGCTAGGGGCCTTCGATGTTGACCTCTGGGCTTCCGGCTTACGGCAGCTATGCTGTCAGTATCAGTTCTCAGCTCGTAGCTTCGCTAGCATAGGCGAGCTTTCAGGTGCTATCCCTGGCGTGGAGCTGGAGATTCAAGAGATCGTGGGACCAGAGACTCGGGAGGACGTGGAGCCGGAGACTCAGGAGGATGCTGCTCTTGTTGTTCAGCCTTCCTCAGGTACCCTCAGTTTTATGGCTCTTATGAGCGTAATTGTGAGAATAAACATGGTGAAGTTCTTGTTTATTGACCTTTTAGTCCTTTCCCCCTCTTTTTTTTTTTTAGGGAAGGATATGATTGACGATCTATTTGATGATCGTGATTTTCAGACTCTTCACGATATCATCATGACAGATGCGGATATGGGGACAGTGCCTTTGTCAGAGGTGTTACTGGATTACCCTGAGTGGGCGGCTGTCTTGTTGGGTGTGGACCCCATTGGCTTTATCTCGCCTTCAGATGTTGGGACCAGCCATGTTCCTACATCAGGGGTCATGTTGACGGATTTGTCTGGTCCTGAGGGTGTGGGATTCGTGCCACCCGGTGGGACTGATGATGAACCAATGCCAGAGGATGATGACGTAGAAGAGGTAGTTGGTGTTGTGCTAGCCCTTCCTTGTCCTGGGTTTACTTTTGTGGACAGTCCGGCTGATAGCGGAGATACAGAGCCGATTTCAGGGGACACTGAGCCACTTTCTGGAGGTAGTGGTGGGACTGAGCCTTATCTTCAGGATGAGCCGGAGGTTGAGTCACCGGTTTTTCGATATCCTTGAGACAGGATAGAGATTTGTGGAGTTATCGCACCCCTTGTATCTTCCTTTATCGCACTTTAGTCTTTATTTAGCCATACATTATGCTTGTCTTGTTTTGTATGACTGTATGAGACTGGATATCTGGATATCTGTAGTGCTTTATCTATACTTTTGTGATATCTTTCTGGATTATATCTTTCTATGTTTTCAGTCTAGTTTATCTTTCTGTGATATTCTCTCCTCTAATCGCGGAGCGATTAGTGCATGAGGATCAAACGCCTTTATGTCAGAATCCTGGCGTCACTATCTCTCATTCTTTATTTAAACGTCGCGGCGACGCCGCCCTTTCTGTTTTGCTTTTTAGGGTTTAGCTTTTGCAGTTTCCTTTCACCATGTCTGTCTCAAACCCAAAACGTCCCCGAGACACCTCTAGTTCTTCGGTGGCGAGCCTAGGCACGACTGTTCCCAACTGGTCTTTAGTCCCTGACAACCGCTATCTTTTTCGGGATGCCAAAGCCTTTGATTGTCACATGCATAATACCGGAGGCGGTCGGCGCCCAGTGGCCGACTGTTTTTTCTTTGCTCCTGACGGCGCCATAGCGGGTCAGCCTAAGAGCCTGCTTGATGGTTGGTTAAATGCTTGGAACCTCAAGGGTTTGACTTTGTTCGATCGCCCTTTTTATCCTTCGATTGTGCGTCTGTTTTATGCCAATCTCAGGGTAACATTTGATCACTTCGGGGTCCCCTTTGCTTCCTCTTATCTATTCGGCAGAGAGTTCCACATAGAGAGGGAGGATTTGGCTGCCCTTATCCAGGCTACCGAGGGTCTAGGTGGCATGGCCGTGTATGCCTATGAGTATTGGCCTCAGGGTTTTGGGACCTTTGGTGCTTGTCGTCGTTGGTTCAAAGCTCATCCTTATGAGAGAGGTGCTGAGGTTGTATCCACCGAGCATTTACCCGCGCTTCACAGGTGTGTTTGAATTTTTCATCTTTCTTTTGCTTGAGCATTGCTAAGTATGCTGAATTTGTTTGCAGGGCTCTTTTCTTAGTTGTGACTCAGATTCTCTTTCCTCAAGGAAGTTTGACCAATCTTTCTCGGCCAGGGGGTTTGTTTTATCTTCGTCCGCTTATTCGCAGACGTGACAAGCCTGATTTGGCTAGTTTGATACTTCAGCACATGCATCAGACTGTAAGGTTCACAAGCGGGTGTTTACCTTACGGTCATCTCATAACGGCTTTAATGCATCGAGCCCAGATCCCAATGCCTGATATGTTGTGGGGAAGACCTGTATCCGAGAGGGACATGGTGTACTGCCGCAATCTCCTGGATGTCTTGCCTTCTTATGGGTGGGTTGGTGATCAGGACGGTCATTTGGCACCTGACCCCAACCATTTGATCAATGGTTATATTTTGCAGGAAAATGCTGCTGTGAACCAATATAGTCCAATAAGAGAAGCTTCTCCTCCTTCAGATGACGGGTCTGCCATTGGAGATCCTCCACCAGCTCAGGTTCCATTGGACCAGCAGCTTGGGGAGTTGCACGCTCGTTTGGAGGCTATAGAGGTAATGCTCCAGTCATTGTTCGATGCTGTTAACAAGTTGGCAGGGAATATGGCCCTGCCCCCTGCGTAGGCATCCTCTTTTCGCTTTTTTTATTTTGGTAACGTTGTTTGTTGTTTCGGTCGTTTGATTGACTGTTTGTTCTTGTTACTGGATCTTTTGTTTATTGATTATGGCTTGTTTGGATAATAGTTTATCTGCTTTTAAGACAAATTGCAGGGATATAGTTTGGGACATATTTTTAGGCATATGAAGCCTTTTTTAGGTTACAACTGGAGTACAGTTCATAAGGTCGTTGTTTGGATGTGTGTATGCATCATAAGGATACGCACATGTATATCTATTTGAGGCATGGTCTTAGACACGGCCGATGAGATTTATCATTTGCACGCATTTAAGAATGTGCGTGCTCATACAGCTATTCGAGGTATAGCTTTAAACATGAACCGTGAGATTGTTACTTGAATATACACATATGCTCTGAGAATGTGCATACATGTATAGGTGTTTGAGGGTAGGACATAGCCCGTGGGACTTGTTGTTTGAATATACGCACACATTATGAGAATATGCACATACATATGGATATTTGGGATATGGTTTTAGGCATAGCCCGGGGACTTATTGTCAGGATACTCACATATACTATGAGGGTATGTGAATATGTATAGCTATTTGAGGTGTAGCTTTAGGCACGAACCGTAGAATTTTGTTGTTATTTGGTCATATGTCTGTTTGAGGTACAGCTTAAGCATGAACCGTGGGATTTTGTTGGAATATATGCATATATTATGAAATATGCATGTGAGTATAGTTGTTTGAGGTACAACTTTGATCATGAACCGTGGGATTTGTTGTTTGAATATATGTATACGTCATAAGGATATGCACATACATATGGCTATTTGGGATATGGTTTTAGGCATGGCCCGGAGGTTTATTGTCAGGATACTCACATATGCCATGAGGATATGTGGATACGTATAACTATTTGAGGTATAGCTTTAAGCATGAACCGTGGTATGGTTGTTTGGATCTATGCATATATCATGAAATATACATGTAAGTATAGTTGTTTGAGGTAAGTCTTAAGCATAGCTGGTGGGACTGTTATCTGGATGTATGCGTATGTTATGAGGATATACGCACACGTATAGCTATTTGAGGTATAGCTTTAAACATGAACCGTGATATATTATTATAGGGATATATGGCTGTTTGAGGTACAGCTTAGGCATGAACCGTGGTGTTGTTGTTTGGATACATGCATATGTTATAAAATATGCATATAGGTATAGTTGTTTGAGGTACAACTTTGATCATGAACCGTGGGGTTTTGTTGTTATTTGGTCATGTGTCTGTTTGAGGTACAGCTTAAGCATGAACCGTGGGATTTTGTTGGAATATATGCATATATTATGAAATATGCATGTGAGTATAGTTGTTTGAGGTACAACTTTGATCATGAACCGTGGGATTTTGTTGTTGTTTGAATATATGGATATGTGACTGTTTGAGGTACAGCTTAAGCATGAACCGTAGGATTTTGTTGTATGGATATATGGTTGGGTGTAAAGGTCGACTTATGGGGCCATGAGGCAAATCGCCTTTAAGATCCCTACCTTATTAGGGAACATGGTGGGTTGGTGAGGCTCACGCCCTCAGATATGCTTCATGGGGCGTGTCCTCGGTACTTTCAGCTACCACACAGGTTTGAGCCTCCTCAAGTACTTTTTCGCTTTCAGGAACCACGCAGGTTCTTTCATAAAGCGGATTAGGGAGTTGTATTAGGTAAATGTTTGCAACCAGTGTATTCGGAAGCCACATAGTCTTCCTCAACACAGGTTGAGATTTTAGACTCACGCCCTCAGATAGGCTTCATGGGGAGTGGTCTAGGTATTTTCAGCTTTCCACACAGGTTTTAGCGTCATAAAATACCCTTTTCGCTTTCGGGGGCCACACAGGCTCCTTCATTAAGCGGATTTTAGGGGTAAATTTCACCATGCTCCACGTATTCAGGAACCACACAGGCTCCCTCAACATGGAGTCTTTGTTTGGTAAATTTCACCGGTAAGTTTCACCAATTTTGCGTTTCACAGTTGTGAGAACAGTTATGTCATTTCCTCGTGGGCTTCGGCCCAGTTGGCAATGAAGTCTTTGTCTGGGTGCCGTCGAGGCTTTGTGTATTCCGGGAGTTGATTTTGGCTGTAATATTTCTTGAGATATCTTCCATTTAGGACTGGTAGTGGATGTTCTCCGTTCTCTGTGGCTAGGAGATAGGCTCCTCCATCATAGACTTGGTCGACTATGAAGGGACCTTTCCAATTTGGTGCGAACTTTGGGCCATGATGCCGGCCAGTGATTGGTCGCCTTAATGCCAACACCAACTCACCTTTCTTGAACGCTCTTGGTCTTGCAAGCTTTTCATAGGCCCGCGTCATTCGAGCTTGATATAACTCTAGGTTCTGTTGTGCAATGAGTCTTCTTTCATCCATTCCGTCCAACTCTTGAAATCTGAGCTGCATCTGTTTGGTCATGGGGATTTCTGAGGCCATAGCCACTCTCAATGAGGGTAGCTCGATCTCGATGGGGAGAACCGCTTCGGTCCCGTACACTAGAGAGTAGGGCGTGGCTTGAGTAGGAGTTCGATGTGTGATCCTATACGCCCACAATGCTTCTGACAGTTTGTTGTGCCACTCTTTCTGATTATCCCCGACCGTCTTTCGGAGGATTTTGATCAACGTCTTGTTGAACGCCTCGGCCAAGCCATTGGCTCTGGGGTTATACACAGAGGAATATCTCCACTCAATATTGTGTTTCTTGGTGAATTCATCGATTCTGGTATTCTTGAAGGCAGTCCCGTTGTCGGAGATGATCTTCCTGGGGGTGCCATATCTGTAGAGGATGTTTGTAATGAAAAATTTCACTACATCGGAGGCCTTGACTTCTCTATATGATCGGGCTTCGGCCCATTTCGAGAAATAATCAGTTGCTGCTAAGATGAAGCGGTGCCCATTCGAGGCTGGAGGGTCAATGGGACCTATGATGTCCGTTCCCCATATCTCGAAAGGCCATGACACCACAGTCGGGTGTAACGCATTCGGATGCTGGTGTATGAAGTCTCCATGTATTTGGCACATGTGACATTGCTTGGAGAAGTTTTCGCAATCAGCAATCATTGTGGGCCAGTAATAGCCCAACAATTTGATGTGGACTCGCATCCTGGAACCCGATTGGTGGGATCCGCATGCCCCGGAATGTATTTCTTTCATGACTTGGTGGCCTTCATTTCTGGTAATGCATCTTAGCCACGCACCATCATATGACCTCCAATATAAAGTATTGTTGACATACACATATCTCAGAGCCCTTTTCCTGATTTGTTCCCTGAGTCCTTTATTTGCAGGAAGTTTCCCTTGTTGGAAGAACTCGAGAAAGGGTTTTCTCCAGTCTTCGTTTTCAGTGTCTTCGATAGTCATGGCTTGAGTGACTTCTCCCCATTCTTGTATGGTTTCCTCTTCCCAAGCTGCTACCTCTATGAACAGTGCGCTTTCTTCATTTTCTTCCATAAGTTTTGGGAAGCAGGGAGAGAGCGCCCTTCTTCTATGAACCAAGATTTGAATCTCGTCTTGATTGGGGTCACTAAGTTCATTTGCTAGGCGAGCCAAAGCGTCGGCCTTTCCATTCAAAGACCTGGGCACTTTCTCCAGTATAATATCAGTGAACTTGGCCATAAGCTCGAGAGCCTTTTCATGATATTTTACCAATTCTGGTTTTCGTATTTTGAACTGTCCCTCTAACTGACTAAGTATCAACTGGGAATCGCCAAAAACTTTCATCTTTTCAACACCCATATCTAGAGCCATTTCAAGTCCTGCGATGAGGGCTTCATATTCGGCTTCGTTGTTGGTGCGTGGTTCTGTCAGACTCAGGGCATATCTGATGATGCCCTTCTCAGGTGTGACAAAGATCAGGCCCACTCCGGCTTGTCGTTTGGGTAAATCTGGTTTCACTGCTGGTTGGATAGAAGAAGACCCATCAAAGTACATCTTCCAATATTCTTCTTGGTTGTCTGTATGTAAGGATTCTTCATCTGGAAAGTCGCATGCTAACGGAGAGTCGTCCGGTATGGGATGGGCGGCCAAGAAATCGGCTAACGCCTGCCCTTTGATCGCCTTTTGAGGTGCATAGGTTATGTCGAACTCCATTAATGCGACCGCCCATCTTGCTAATCGGCCTGTGAGCATGGGTCGAGTCATGAGGTATTTCAGGGGGTCAGTTTTGGAGATCAATGTGACCTTGTGCGCTAGCATATAATGTCTGAGTTTCTTGATTGCAAAGACAAGGGCTAGACAATATTTTTCGATTGGGGTATAGGCATGTTCTGCTCCGACTAGCATTCGACTGAGGTAGTAGAGGGCATTTTCCTTTCCTTCCTCATTTTCTTGGGCCAACAGTGCTCCTAGAGATCCATCCAATGCTGTGGTGTATAGGATGAGAGACTTCCCTGGGATAGGTGCTGCCAAAACTGGTGGGTTTAACAGGTATTGCTTAATGTCCTCGAACGCCTTCTGACATTCATCATCCCATTTGAATGGTACATCTTTCTTGGTGAGTCGAGTGAAAGGTTTGATTTTGCCTGAAAGGTTGGCGATAAATCTTCTGATGTACGCCAATCGTCCTTGTAAGGATCTGAGTTGTTTGAGTGTTTTAGGAGGCGGCAACTCCTGGATAGCTCTGATTTTCTCCGGATCAATTTCTATGCCTCTATGTCGCACCACAAAGCCGAGAAACTTGCCAGAGGAGACCATGAAGGCACACTTCATTGGGTTGAGTTTCAACGTGTGAGCTCTCATACGGTCAAACATCAGCCTAAGGTTGGCTAAATGTTCTTCGTATGAGTGGGATTTCACCACCAAATCATCAACATAGCATTCCACGACTTTATGTATCAGGTCATCGAAGATCTTGGTCATAGCTCTTTGATATGTGGCACCTGCATTCTTCAACCCAAAGGGCATGACTTTGTAGCAGAAAATGCCAATTGGAGTGCGGAAAGCTGTATGCTTTTGATCATTTTCGTCCATCTTGATTTGGTTGTATCCAGAGTGCCCATCTACAAATGAGTATACCACATAGGAGGAAGTATGATCCACTATGATTTCTGTCACAGGTAGAGGAAAATCATCTTTTGGGCATGCTTTGTTCAGGTCTCGAAAATCCACACAGACCCGGATTTGTCCATTCTTTTTCTTAACTGGGACAATGTTGGCAACCCAATCAGGAGTTTCTTCTTCTCTTATGAAGCCGGCGTTGATCAATTTCTTGACTTCAACAATCACTTTTTCTTCAAGTTCAACCCTCATTCTCCGAGGACCTTGCTTTACAGGCTTGACTCCTGGATCTATTTACAACTTATGAACAGCTACGGCGGGGTCTAGCCCTGGCATTTCACTGTAACTCCAAGCAAAGCAATCCCGATATTCTTTCAGGAGCTCCGTCAGTTTTCCTTCAATGTCTGGGTTGAGAGAGGCACTGATAAAGGTAGGTCGAGGATCTTCCTCGGAGCCCAGATTTACTGACTTGAGTTCATCAATGGTGTTTTGGCCTCCTTCTTCCAATTCTTTCGGGGCATTCTTGACAGCTAAGATAAACTGTTCGCCTTCTGATATTTCAGGTTCAACCTCGAGGGTTTCTTCTTCCCCCTCGACTTCCGTTATGGTGACCCGATGACAAGTATGCCCTTGATTTCTGGCTCCCTTGTATCGAGACCTACCGGAGTGTGAGCCTTGATTCCTATCGTGTGGCCCTTCTGTTTCTGCTCTCTTTGTATAGGAGTGAGATTTCCCTTTTTGATATCTGCTACTTCGACCTTCTGCCCAATGATGTGACATTTGATCCTGCAATTTGAGGATCTCTTGTTGACAGGCGGCCTCACCTTGTGCACTTCGCCGACATTTTTCTCGGAGTTTGTCGTTTATCTTGTACTCTTTCTCCAGACTATTGGCTGTTTCTTGCCTCAATCGTTCTAAGGTGAGGATTTGATACACATGATGTTGTTCTCTTCTTTGAGAAACTTTCCTTTCTTCCTGGTACCTCTCCCACAGCCTTTCTAGTTGGGCGCGTAGGTCTGACTTTCCGACTATAAGGCGGGACATTTCGCACTCGAGCCTTTTATGGGACTGAGTCAGATTCTGAAGAACATCTTGAAAACATTCTTTCATTTCTTCAATTGAGATCACCTCTTGTATTGGCAAGCCTCTGTCAGGACCATTTTTCTCATTGCTAGCTTCAGGATTCTCATTCTTTTCTTCCAGCATGTCGGATATAGTGACCCTGTGGCATGTGTGCAACTGAGCATCTTCCGATTGGGCTTGATTTTTAGCAGAGACGAGGGCTTCTTTGGTCTCCCTTACCACTCGGCTGAGTGTCTCTATTTCTTTTTGGTAAGACAAGTTCTTTTGAGATACCAGAATTATTCTATCCTTGACTCTTTCACCAGCGTCCTGGAGTCGGGTTATCTCCTGACATAGTCTGCCGACTCGCCGTTGGAGTCCCTTTATCTTCTCTCGGCATGCTTGATTCTCTTGTTCTTTTGTTGCTATCTGCCGACTAAGATCTTGGTTTCGTGCAATCAGACGTTCCATGGAGCGCTCAACATCTTGTTGCGAGCGAACCATCTCTTGGAAGCGCCTTTGGAGCACATCAAACATGGTTATCTCATTGTATGCCTGTCTCCTGGAGCCACTTCTTCTCCATGTCTCAGTGGAGGAGACATGGCGGCTTGTGTGTACTTGGCTATTTTGGGATGTTTTGGGTTTTGATGTTCCTGGTTGTGTATCGAAACCGAGGCCCCGGGTGTTAGAAGTCTTTCCATTGAGCTTGGTCACTTCGTTTGAGTCACCATTCCAAAGCTTTTGGAACATCTCGATCCGCCTTTTAGAGACTGGCTCCAAACAATGAGTCCGTCGGAACAGGTCCTCCAAGCGAGCATCGGTATTTCTTTGCAACTTGGGAGGCATTTTGGTTTCACTTTCACTTTCTTCTAGCCATCGTTTGCAATCCTCGGAAGGAGTTTGGCCATTCTCTGGGTCAACTTCTCCTATTTTGACAAAGTGAATGCTAGGGTGGATCACGGTCCCGTGTTCCACTTCTTCGATTTTCGGTGGGACAGTGAATGTTTTCAGCTTGGAGATTCTCTCTCTCTCGCGAGGAGTGAGATCTTTGCAATGTTCCATGGGCATGAACTCCACAGCTAAAGAGCTTTGACCTTCTCCTTCGCTTCCTGAGTCTTTACATGGGCGAACTGGGGTATGGACATCATCCTCAGCTTTTTCAGAAGATCTGGCTCACTATCACTTCCCCACAACATTTGGGTTGTTTGCGCCTTGATGGCTGCCTTGAGTACCACCCTCTTCACCGCCTCTCTGACAGCGTCTGACGAAGAGGCATTCTTTGTGGGTGCTGCCCCCTGCTCAATCCTGGGTTGATAATATTTTGCATCATCCAGTTCAGCTTCATGTGCCTCAAAAGGTCGGTCGTCACCTTTGATTACACACTGTCTGACATCGCGAGTGAACTTGACACATTGATGTAGAGTGGAGGGGACTAAGCCGTTTTCGTGAAGCCATGGTCTCCCTAATAGTGCCTTATAAGTGGTGTCAGCCTCTATGATAAAGAATTTCACAGGCGTGACAATTTCACCAAAATCTATGTCGATGATGGTAGATCCCAAGGCCTTTTGGTATTGATGATTGAACCCATGAATCCGGATTTTATGTTTCTTGGTTTCCCTGATGCTAAGGGAGAGCTGAACCAAGGTTTTCAAGGGCATGATGCTGATAGAAGACCCTGGGTCGACCAGAATCTTGTTGATCTTTTTGCCATATATGATGCCGGTGGTGTAGAGAGGTCTGTTGTGGTCTGCTGTTCCGGTCATCAGATCATCATCCGTGAAAGTAATTTGTGGTTCTGGCTCGATTTGTGCTACCTCCTTTCGGACTTCTTGAGCAAAGTATGCTTGGAAGCTGGCGGGATTTTGTAAGGCATAGATGAGAGACTCACGAAGCTCTTGTGACACCATGAGAGCATCAAAGACACTTAGCAAGGCCGGTATTTTGCGCAAATGCGCTACCACGTTGTAATCACCTACGGTCATTCTGGGCCTGCCGCCGTTTGACCTCATTTCTCTTTCAGTGACTATTTCTTCCGGAGTGTTTTGCCTGTTAGGAGGAATTTCCCTTGGGGGTTGCCTTTCAGGTATTCTGGTACCAGACCTCAAGCTGACATTGCATTGTCCCTTTTGTTTTTGTTGGGCTTTGGCTTGATCTTGTCGGGGTGCTGGGTTCAGTCGACTCGGGAAGGACGACATGATTTCTTCTTCCTCCTCGGTCTCATTTTCATCAGAATCACTCCCAAAAGGCATGATTGTTACGGGGTGAGTCACCATTACAGTTGGCTCTTCTTCCGGGCTGTCATAGTCTGACTTTCCGGATTCTTCCTCTTCTGAATTTTCAGAGTCCGGGTACCAGGTTGTGACGTGGCACTCTTCTTTTTCTGTTTCTTCGTCTGAGGTGCTGTCACCATCAGTGGGCCAGGCTAAGCATTCATTTCTGGCGTGGCCCCATTCTTCGTGATGCTCACAATACTTTTCGCATTCTTCGGGTTTCTTTGGTTTATGGGCTCGTTCCACGACATGCTGGTGTTTTTGTGGAGTGCTCTTTTTTGGTTTGTCGGGCTTTGTTTTTCCAGATAGAGGCAATGCAGCCGGTGCAGAGGTCTTCTTTTTATTTCTTTGAAGTGGACCATGGACATGAATCCATTTCGGCATCTTTTCACCTCCAGAGGAAGGTTCTTCCATTCGGCGCATCTTTACATCGATGTAGTATCTCCCTCTACAGGGAGGCCCATCTTTCGCGGCGCTGGCTTTGCTTTTAGAGGGTCGGCTACGCGAGCTTTCACCTTTTTCCATCTTGCTGTCATTTGAACCACCGGGTGGAAGGCAAGTTTGAGCCTTGTCGCGCCTCTTTTTCTTTTCCGCAATTGGCATCGGTGCCTTGCCTTTGCCAATGGGTTTATCAGCTTTGGCTGTGGGTTGACGGCCTTCTTGGATAGAAATGCCTACTTCTCTCCTCCTAGGAGGGAGTTGTGCTTCAGTTGGCTTTTCTTCCTTGTATTGCTTCCGACGTTCTTTTCTCCGGGTTTTAGCCTCGAGGCGTTGCCCTTCCATAACGTGAGCCAACTTGCGCTCTATTTCCATGAGTGATCTTCGGTTGTCAGCCCATTCTCCTACGCTTGTCGCTTGCAGTGTGCGGAAGAACTCAAGGATGATGTCATTTTGTCTGAGTACATTAGCAAGGGCATTTTGCAAAATACTAAGTCTCCTTTGAATCCTTGCCATTTCGTTTCGGTCATTAACCGGGTCTGATTGCAATGCCCCCTGTCCATGGGCCGGGACAGGGTTTGGTTGTGCTTGCCGCGATCGAGTGCGAGTGGCAGGGCCGCCTTCTTCGGGTCTCGTGCATTGTTGTTCATCTGGCATCGAGACGGCTTCATGTCGTGAGCTGTTCGCTCGGAGAGGGTAATGCGCTCTCCTGCTTTCAGGTCTGATTGGAACAGGCCTATCTGGGCTAAAAGAGCGTCTGTCCGGAGACTTTCCTTCACCTTCCGAGTCTGGTTCTGAGACAGTGATGAAGCGAGAAGTTTCAATTCTCTTTGAGGCGTTCTTGAATTTTCGTGCCTCAGGCAAGGTATCTTTTTGGATGTTCTCCCATATGGCGGGGTCATAGTACCGGTGGAATTCTTCATCCATGTAGTGTCGAACCCATCCTGTCGGAACAGGGTAATGAGGAGATGGTTCATGACCCTCGACTCCTTCTGTGACTGGAGATTGGAGGAACTGTTGGAGAAGCTCTTTCTCAGTCTCTTTCTTTTCAGGCTGACTTGGGTATACCAATCTCCTGACTCGGCCATATTCCAAGTTGCATATTTCTCGGCGAGACCTATTCCATCTCATTCTTTCTACCCAGGGCAGCGGGGCAGTCCGAATTTCGCTTTCTTGTCTTACCGTTGTTGGTTGACGAGTTGTGGGCCATGGGTCGAGTATGAATGGCCGAAGACTGGTCAAGTGTGGATGTTCGGGTTCGAGTTCTTCATCACTGCCTCGCCACCCGACTTGTTCACCTGATTTTTCTACATTTTTTATCAGATGTCCTGTCCACCCAATCGGATCTGACAAGTCATGTTCATAGTTCTCATCTGAAAACTCTTCCCTTTCGGATTCCTCAGTGCATGAATCATCAGAAATGTATATGACTCTGCAGGACGCGGATTCTTGATCTTCTTCCTCTTTTTCTTCCCCTTCTTGAGGAGGATCGGAAGGCGGAGTTGTGTCATTTGGCTGGCTGGTGGATGGAGTTTCAGCTGCCCCCTGTCCTTGGCGGGCGTCCTCTTCTTCCATGATTATAGCTTCCCTTGTTTGGTTGACCAACTGGCGCACAATTTCGCTCAAGTCTTCCAAGGTAAGCTCAGGATGACCAGGGATATTAGAGATGTGTATGTCGAGATTTACTCTTCTGACTTGCTGTCCTTCTAGATCCGCTGGGTTTACTTGGTATTCGGGATCCAATACGAACTCGTAATCGTACTGGATTCCGTCATCTTCTTCATCTGAACCGTATCCTGCCCCCTGTTGTGACTGGGGGTTTTCAGAGCGCGGGCCAGGAGTTGTTGATTGTGGTTGAGAAGTTTCGGGTTGGGGTGGCGGCATTTCGCGCTGTGGCCGCGGTGTTTCAGGTGCAGCAGGCTGAGACTGAGCATCTCCAGACTGCGGTGGAGGTGAGTCTGGCTGTGGTTGAGGTATTTCGGATCCCTCCTCTTGATCATCACTTGCATCTTCACAGGTGATTCGGTAGCAAGAACTAACATTCCGAGAGGATTCACCTTTTGATGCCTTGTTCTTCTTTTGGTTCTTCTTGTTTCTCCTCTGGTAAACCAAGAGAGGTTTGGTTGTACCTTCTTCTTCCGGGAACTCATTTTCTTCAGAGAGGTAGAGAACGTCCTCCTCGTCAGTTAGTTGTAGTTCTCGCAAGAGTTCACTTGTTGTCTTCCCTTCGGTGGCGGCTATAAGAGTCGCTAACCCTTCGGGAAACATTTCAGTCCATTCGGGTTGTGGCCGGACCGACATACGTGCATTCTTCCTATGGACTTTCTTTTCTTTGGACTTGCCCCGAGACTTGGGAGAAGGTTCATCATCGTCCGTCCACTCTGCTATCTTAGCTGCACGACGGCTGGATTTCCTTTCTCTGGGGCTCTCAGGTTCATCACTGCTGATGTACCGAGATGATTCGGAGGGACCGACTCCAGGGTTGTTGTCATCATCAGGCCTGAAAATGTGCTGGGCGGCTTCGGCTACTTCTCGCATGCGAATGGCTTCAGCAGGATGATTGCGCACAAATCTTTCACGACTCCTTCTCCATGTAGGATCAGGATCCGTGATGGGATATTCCAAGTATCGCATGAGCATTTGAAAATTTTCTGTTGCGAACCGGAAGAATGCTGGCTCAC
Source organism: Rhynchospora tenuis (assembly GCA_027725995.1). NCBI lineage: Eukaryota > Viridiplantae > Streptophyta > Magnoliopsida > Poales > Cyperaceae > Rhynchospora > Rhynchospora tenuis. The sequence continues at coordinate 55,361,809 of CM050888.1, forward strand.
TATTCTTCAGATCCTGGAGATATGTGTGTAAGTCGATGCCTTGGTGCCTCGTGATTCCTGTGCGGGCCACCGTTTCTTCCACCAAAAGGTTGGTTGGTCTGCGTGGTTGATTTCGGTTCGGGTCAGGAGCATTTCCTCCGTTTGGGCTGGTACCGGTATAAAAGGAGGTACCAGAAATATTAGGGTCGAAATTATTGTTGTCATCCAACCCAAATATGCGTCGAGTGGTTTCTGCAACCTCTCGCATGCGAGCAGCCTCGACAGGGTGACTGCGTATGAACCTTTCGCGATCCGTTCTCCACGTGGGGTCAGGGTCGACCATGGGATACTCTATGTGTCTCAGGAGCATTGGAAAATGTGCTGCTGCAAATCGGGCAAACGCGAGTTCGGTGCTCATCAGGTTTCGTAGATTATTATCCAAGTTAACCATCCTGCGCCTTTCGACTCTCGCTCGTGCTGCCATTTCCTCAACTGTAGGATCCGGCTGACTTGCTGACTCAGTCTGATCGGAAGCTGGGCTACCTTCTCGGTTTGAGTTGGTGCTGATGTGGCGAGAATTGCCAGAGGTATTGGTTGAGTTCATTCCGTCACTGTTATCACCGCTGGACGGAGTAGGATGCCTTATGTTGTCGAAAATCTCAACTACCTCTCTAATCCGAGCGGCTTTGGCGGGATGGTCTCTTGTAAACCTTTCTCGCCTTCTTCTCCAAGCTGGATTGGGTTCACGATGTGGGTGCTCCAAACAACGAGTGAAAATTTGGGTATGACTTTCCACTATATCCAGGAATTCTGGGTCATCCTGAATTAAGTGGTTGAGGTATGAGAAGGTATCAATAGTTTGATTCATGGAGAGGCCTTCAAAGGCGTCCGAGACATCTTCCAATGGGCATACAGAGCCAGGGTCTTCATCATAGTATACACGCAGTGGCGGGTCAGTCGAGTCGCGATCCCCGGTATAGAACACACTTACTCTTGAGTATCCGCTGCTGGAGGTGGGAGCTCCGGGATTAGGTGTTCTAGGATTGGGAGTGCTTTCATTCTGTGAAGTTTCTCCGGTAGTATCGTTCCCAGAACCTGTTCCTTGCTCTTCCTCACTGCTATCGCTTTCTTCCCCGTCGTGAGAAGTTTTATGACAAGAAGCCGTAGCAGTGTTGGGTTTGTCGCTTGGTGCGTTTGACGTGAAGATGCGCCTTGCAGTTTCGGCAATCTGCCGCACCAATGCGGCTTCAACAGGCTGACTTCGCACAAAATATTCGCGATTTCTGACCCAAATAGGACTCGGGTCGTTGTAAGGGTATTCCAAATACCGCATTATCATCTGGAGATTGGTGTTCGCGAATCTGAAGAAAGAAGCTTCCCTTCTCCTCAAATTTTGCAAGTATCTGTGCAGTTCAGCACTCTGACACCTTGTATCTTCTGTCGAGGTAGCAGGAGTTTCGTTCAGAGGATGGGATGGTTCATGAGATTCGCTTTCAGAGTCCGAATCATCGTCCCAATTGATGCTGATGTGGTGTGAAAACCCGGAAGGACCGGCACCTGAATCATCGTCGTCGCCGTCATCATCACTCGCAACAGAAGTCACGATTCTGTGGAAAGTGGCGGCTACCTCTCTCATATGGGCGGCCTCAGCTGGGTGTTTTCTTATAAATTTCTCCCGCCTCCTTCTCCGGGCTCGGTCAGGATCATGTTCGGGGTGTTCCATGAAACTGCCCCATACTTCAGCATTTTCGGTGTTATCCGATATCATGTCGATGAATCCTGGATCATTTTGTTTCAGATGACTGAGGTACGCAACCACCCCAGCCGATTGATGTATAGTGAGGTTTTCGAGCGCAGGGGTTAGATTTAGAATGGGCTCCGAGGAGTTGGGCCCTCCTGTGAAAAATATACGCGCATTTGGGTCTACATCATTGGGACCCAGCTCACCGGGTCTTCGCCTGGGATTCCGCCTAGAGCCAGCTCTTTCTTGTGGCGGTGGCGCTTGTGGCTCATTGTTTGATGATTCACCTTTATCCTTTTCATCATCGCTGTCATCATCGGCAGTAATATGACGGCAAGATGCTGAGGGCGCGTCATCATCATTGTCTGAATCGGATACGTACGCAGGAGTCTTTCCATTTCTCAACTCCTTCCGTACTATCTCAACAGCTTCTCTCTCAAAATCCTCAACAAATTCGCTAGCAAACATTGAGTGCACAGGATCCATAACATATTTGAAGGTTCTGGGATCAGAGACCCTTAAATCCTTGAGGTAGGAGACATAGAACTCTACCATTTCATCATGTTCGTATTGCCAAGAGTCGTGTGGTTGTTCCGGCGATCTTTGTTGGCTTGTCTCTACTTGGTTGGAGGTTTCCACCATCGGTCTTCCAGTTCTTACTTCCCTTAGGTGCTGCCTATAGCCGTACATCCATGGCTCCTGATTGACTTCCGGGGAACTGGGTTCTGGGGTGATTTCACCTTCTTCAAGGCCAGTACCTTCAGCCTCTTCTTTGAACATTCTTGCGATAGCCTCCTTTTCATAGTCTTCCAACTCGGAGGAGTCTTCTGGATTCAACATGTTGTGAAACTCTTCAGGGGCTATCATTTTCAAGCTCTTGAGGTACTGGACATATGCATCAATCAACTCTTCTCGGGTGGAGCATCCATTATCACCGGGCTTAGGACGCAACCACCGGCCTAGGCCTCCTTCGAAAAACGGAGTCTCTTGTTGTGGTTTCTCACGTGCATCCAATACCTTGGCATGCTCGTAGGCGATCTGGTCGTTAGTCATGGCACTGACCGCACTCACGCCTATTTTATCCCATCCATTGTTCACAATGATATCAGCGGCCACCTTTTTCACGGCCAAATGCTCGATACCATCCCGATCCAAGTCAGTGGCATTATCTATGGCTTCATCCACTTTCAGTTCGTCTTGGAATAGGTCAAAGTCTTGGACTTTCAAGTCCATTAAGAAGTCGATGTAATCAGACACCGCTTCGAATGTCACTTCTGGTGGCGACTCATCGTCAGAGTTGTCATTGAAATTGAGAGCAGAGGTTTGAATTATGATCCTTTCGGAATCACTATCATTTTCTACCTCGGATTCATCAGAAGCACTTAGATGCCGGCAGGTTTCTGTAGTCTCCGTGCTTTGAGGTTTCTTGAGTGACACTCTCAGTTGATATTTGCCAACCAGCCATGCGGCCAGCAACTGATCGATATCATCTCCTTTCATCAATTCGTGGACCCACCACATGGGATCCGCCAAAATTTCCGTTTCTAGCTCGGGGTGAAATATAACCGTGCGGTACCAAGTGGCCAATTCTCGCCACTGTTTTCGTGCTCTTAGAAACATATTCATCCTTTGCCGGGTGGGGAGTTCGCGGGGTTCTACCTCCTGGTAAAAGACACCATTTCTTGCGGTCGACCCCTCACCTCTTAAGAGCGATGACGGAGTCGCAACAGCTGTTTCTTCCGTCACATGTTTATCTTCCACCTCCGTTTCTTCAGATGGTTGGACTGCATCATTTTCAGCATTTTCATAGAAATCATCATAATTTTCACTGCCATCTCCTTCATCCTCAGTATCAGAGGTCGCGAAGACATTGCAGCATGCACCGGCGGCACCACCACCTCTTTCTTCGTCACTACTGAAGTGACAATCAAAGTCATAGTTGTTATCCATGTCATCACGGGGAGGACTGGAACCAGGCCATGAATATTCATCTTCGAAGTAGCATTCTTCCGGCCCTGAAGTTTTAGCTGGAGTTTTGGTTGAAGTGGTTGCCATTTTGGCTGCCGCTGCCTCCCTTTCTCTCCTAAGCTTTGTCGCATTTATGGCTTCACTCATTAGACCAGACACGTGCTGGGCTAGAGTCTGTATCACAGAAGGAGGGAGTTCAGGTTGTCCTGCTTTGTCTTCCACAAGCAAGTTGAAACCCAAATTGTTTAGGTTTAAACCGCCGTCCTTACTTTGACATTCTCTGGGAATTTCCACATATACCCTTCTTTCTTGCCCATTGACGGTTACTGGAAGGATCATTAGCTCTGAATCCGGAGCCCCGGGACCTTGGTACCCGGAAGATTCTCCAGGCGTATTTGCCCGAGTGCTGGATTTTCTGTTTCTGCGGCCCCTGTGGGTTTTCTTGGTCTTGGCAGGGGTGGTCTCGGTTTGTGTTCCTCGAGACGATGATGACCCCATTTGACTGTACTGCACAGCCGCGGAGGGTGTCGATGTTTCTTGGGCTTGCTGACTTGACTGGTCAGGGGTTGACTGAGATGCCTTCTTATCAGAGAGATCCTCATTCCCCTGATCATTGCTGGAAATGTGACGACACGAAGCCGTCCAGAATTCTTCAGATTCTGCACTCTCACGTTCCTTTCTTTCTGTCACATCTTTCCAAGCCTTACCAGTAATTTTGGTAAAATCCCTGGGGGACAGAAAGTCAGCCAGGGTGGCTTGCCTTGGTCTTCCTTGAATATATTGTTCTTCGATCTCCTGAGACGTAACTTTCCTCCAGAACGGTCTGTTGTTGTTTGATCGTGCTACCGGGACATAACCACGTCTCGGTTTGGGAGGCAATCTCGTTGGTATGACAACGTTTCTCGGCACGATGGGGGTGATGGCATTCTTCCATCTGAGCCTGGGTTCAGCTTGAAGCACCTTCAACTTCTTTTTGGTGCTCTTGTTGAGGCTTACACTCCAAGTGGTGGGTGGTCTGCCGTCAGAGCAAGCAGAGACGCGATTCGCGCTGGCAACTGGGGTTCTGGTTGGCCCAGCATGAGGTGCCGGCTCTTGCCTAGCGTCATCATGGAGTGGAATCGCTCCCTCCTGGATTCTTTTCTCGATCCAGTCCTTGAAGACATAACAGTCTTCTATGCTATGACCCAATACACGGTGGTATGGGCAATAGTTCGGGTGATTGACTTTGTTCTCTTCCTCGGGCCTTTTGCACCTCGGGAGTCGTATTTTCAGCACTTTCATTGCTTGCTGGAACAACTTTTTGGTTTTCTCTTTTTTGAAAGAGTATGGTTTGTTTTGTAACTCTTTCAAAGTCGGTCTTGGGGCACGGGTTTGTGAAGTCCCGTCTTTTTCTTCATCACTTTCTCCCCATTGTACACCACTCGTGCCTTCGACTTGATTGCTGGCCGCTTTTGTTTTCACGGTTTTGCTTTCAGCTTTCTTTGGCCTTTCCTTGGGGAGAGCATACATCAGGTTGATGTCATCCTCCATCCCTTCGAACTCAATGATTTTAGTCACTAAGCCCTCAAAAGTGGCAACGTTATGTCCTGCCAGGAGCACTTTCATAGGTGGACGGATCCCATTCATGAGCATGCGGACCGCCTCCTTCTCAGAGATGTTTGACTGGCATCGCGTGTACATGTTTTCCCACCTCGCGACAAAGTCCGAGGCAGTTTCTCCTTTATTTTGTTTAGTGTTGACCAAACTGGTCAAAGTGACACGACGAGGTGTGACTCTGAATCGGGTCTTGAAAGCGGCGACCATTTCTTTCCAGTTCTTGATACTGTTTTCCTCCAGCGAGGCATACCATTCAAAGGCTACTCCCGTTAAGCTTTGGGGGAATTGCCTTAACAGCCATTCTTGTCTTCTGGTAGTGTCTCCACAGGATGTCAGAAAGTGAGACAAATGTTGGTCGGGAGTCACTTTACTGCCGACTCCTTCAAACGGCTTGAATTTTGGCACAACATAACCCCTTGGGTATTCAACCTTGTCAAACCTCTCAGGATATGGTCTTCCTGTGAAGTTATTGGGGAATTGAGGTCCGTCAACTCCCAAGTACTGGAATTTTTGTTCCATCTGCTTTCTCATTTCTTCCATGAGGTCAATTGGATCGACCTTGGAAGCATTCTTTTTACCATATGACCCCTCGTCAGAGGTTTCGCTTGAGTCACGACTGGATTTGTTCTTTCTTTTCTTCTTGCGCTCGGGCACCGAGTGTCGGGCGCTTCCTTGCTTTGAAGTGACTGGGTTTGGGCCTGGCCATGCTCCTTTTTTGGCCATGTATTTCTGGATCTCCGCACAGGCTTCAGCTATGCGGACATTGTCGACTTGCAACTGTTTCAACTTCTTGTCTTTTTCTTCCAGCTCCTTGCGGAGTTGGGTAACTTCTCCAAGGACTTCATTTTCCTCGTCTGCACTTCCATCAGAGGCTTCATCTCTGTTTGAACCGGGGTTTTCTCCCCTATCTTCCTCCTCACCAGCAGAGTGATCGCTGGCTTGGTTGACCCTTTCTTCTGTAATGGGCTCGGGAATCCGGGGACGATTGTTTTTCTTTGGTGGGGCGGAGGCAGAAGCTTTGCTTTTCTGGCTCCGGGTTTCAACTGGTATGCTCTCGGACTGTGGGGGTTCCTGAGAGCCAGTTCCAACCATATGAACTTCAGTGAGGTCATCATCATGATCGACATCAGCATGAACATGGTAAACAGACGCAGATCCTGCACCCTTTCCTTTCTTGGGCACGCGGACCTTCTTTCCTGGGGCTTGCGTCATGTATGACACAACGTCAGACAATTCGGAGGTTTTCTTCCTCCTTTTGTTTTCCCTCGGGAGCTCGGCACCTTCCGTCTGGGAATCGGAAGCGTGTTTGGGCTTCCGGGTTCGAACAGCCTTCCCCTTGGCCTTCATGTCTTTGGAATTGGGCTTGAGGGGAGGGAAAGTAAGCCGGTCGAAGACCGAGGGAGGTGTGGCTCCAACTATCTTCTCTGAGGCGCTGTAATCAGCATCTCCGATCCTGGTATCCTCATAGTAGGGGAAACGAAGGCGCTGAAAGACTGGGAACCGGAGCCTCTCCTTGATTGAGGGCTTTTGGGTATTCTTGGCAGGTATGGCGAAGGCTTTGCGGGCTCCGCGGAGTTTCTTGACTATCTTGTATGCAGCATGGATGGCTTCCACAGCTTGGTGCTTCTTGGGAGCGGAAACCACCTCAACCTTCAGAGGAGCATACTGGGGTAGTTCCCAATCTTCGCGCAGGCGCGGACTGTCAGCATTCTTCTTCACAATGCGGAGAGGAGCGAACGCATTGTTCAGAGGCAGATCAGTGTCAATTTCCTCTTCCTGGGCCAGGCGGAGGGCTTGAGACCTCGAGAGCCTGACGCGAGTTTCCTTCGCCTTCTTGGGGGCGAGAGAGACCTTGAGGCGCTGGGCACCAGCCCCAGCCTTCTTGTTGAGAGAGATGGTTGCAGTCACGGGCACTTCACCAGCAAGCGCGGTCAGAGGCACTTGGATGGGCACAGTGAGAGTCCCGGCCACCGACTTGTTGGTCTTCTTGAGGTGTGCACCGCTCACGATTTCACTCCAGGTCACCATGTTGATTGTTGGTTGTTGGTTTTGAGTGAGTTTTTCTGCAAATGGAAAGCACTCAAAGTTAACGTCAGTATCTTTGTATATTTTAAACGTATTTCATATTATGTTGATACACTATGTCGATATGCCTGGTCCATTGATCATTCCCTGATGAGAGGAGAAAAATGTCCCACCGGGCGTGCCAGAATCTGTCTCGCACCTTTTTGGACCCTGGTCCTCGGAAGGGGGAGATGACCGGATGCTCCCAAGGGGGAAAAAGATATTGCGGACGAGATACCCCTCGATCGTTTCAAAACTCAGACATCGGCACCCACCTGAAAAGGGATGTGAGTATCGAAGTGGTTTCGAACCTCTCGAGAGTTTGATTGTTTACTGCAGGTCCTTTTTTTCCAGTAGGCGCAAGCCCCTACTGTTAATTACCTCTGAACCAAGTCAAGAGCACCTCTAGATCGGGATAGTCAATGGATTAGGCATAACAACTAGCATTCAGATACTAACATTAAAGAACGCAAATAAATAGTGACATAAACAGAGCGGATGATACAACCATGAGAGAATTAACATGATGCAAAACATGATGCAAAGAAATTTAATTCGTATTTAAAATTCCAAAATTTCTGGGGTTTTAATCCCGGGTGGTTAACAATTAACCCTATTTAATAATTTTTTGTTTTGTTCCCTTTAAACTATACGCATTGTAAGCCCAAAGAGGACAGACATAGACGTGTAAAGTTTCGGTATTTAGATCATATTAAAGCTTTAAATATTTTAAAACTTTAATTTATCAACGTTTTAAAACTTAGGTCTGTTTGTTGACATGTTAGAATCAAGGTTATCAGACGTTTATGGAAACCCAGGCATTAAGGCATATAGAGGTTCCGGTCCTTGAACTTGTGTCGATTCTGGTCAACTATTGACATGTCGAATTTCTGGCCCTGTGACGTGCGAGAGTTAGGTTATAAAACGTTTTAAACTCTGGTATTAAGGCGTGTTTAGAAATTCTGGTTACTTTGGACATTTTAAACCTTAGTCTTCATATGTTTTAGAATTCATCAAATTCTGATTTTCAGACATATTTAAAGTTTGGTCCCTGGATGGTATTTTGTTTCTGGATTTGCTTTACCTTTGGATTTAGGTCTGGGTCTTGAGTTTGGGTTTTCTAGTTTTGACTTGGATTTTCTGGGCTCTGATTTGGGTTTAGATTCTTTGGGTTTTGGATTTGATTTGAATCTCTTTGGAATTTAATTTGGGTTTGATTTCCTGGATTTATTGGGTTTGACTTGAGTTTGGATTTCTCTGGAGTTGGGTTTGATTTGAGTTTGGATTTTCTGGATTTGAGTTTGGATTTTGGATTTAAGTTGAGCTTAGATTTTTGGATTTGATTTGATTTTTGTGTTTGAGTTTGAATTTCTTGAATTTTTGGATCAGGATTTTCTAGGCTTTGGTTTTTTGGATTTGACCTAAGCTGGGGACTTGTGTTTTGAATTTTGATTTAGGTTTGGGTTTCGGATTTAATTTGGTTTTGTGTGTTGATTTGGCTAGGGGCTTTATTTTTTAGATTCCCAGGGATTTTTTGCATAAAATTTGTTATTAACGGCAATTTCCGTTTAATTGTACCTGCTGTCCAAGTCATCTTGAGGTACCTGCTGTCAAAGGGGTTCTTACCCCTTACACTTTTATGCACCTTTTTATTGAATTTTGATATAATTCAATTTTGGGGTATATATATGTATGTATATTTTTGCATTACTATTTTTTTTATCATATTTTCCACGACTTTAATTTTAATTCTCTTTTGGTTGAGAATTTGAACTTGGAGTGTTATAGAAAAATGTTCCTCATAATTTTCTGGACATTTTGGTATTTTATGGGAATTTTCTGGACTTTCTGGCTATTTCTGGTGTATTTTTTGAAATTTCTGTTTTTTTTTTTTTGAAGATTGTTATTGGTCAAAACATGGCTGTTTTATGTTCTGCTTGTCAGTAACCCAACACACGATTTATGCCACATGTGATTCAGAGGCTGTGAGTCGAGTTTAAACGCTTTGTTTACACGCGGGTCTGTGCGCCGAGTTCACTTTTGTTTCGCCCTCATTCGATCTCTTTCCCTCCGACTTCTGTTGACCCGAAGGCAGCTCTCTTCTTCGCCGTTGACTTGGATGTTCCGGCCATCATTTCAACTGTGACTAGATTCTCTGGAATCATCTTTCTCCCCTCTTTTTTTTGGTGTTGTCAAGGCGCACTGCATCGTCGGGTTGCAAGTGCTTTGTCTTCACCTTCGGCCTGGTCTGACAGCGGATTGGGACTGTAATTTGGGATTGCCAATGGCCATTTCGTACCAGCAGTTACCTTCTGATTGTCGTGAGCTTATCATGGAATTGCTTGTGATGTCAATTTGAAGTTGGGTTCCCCACTTTTGGGGATTTGACGTTGGTTTTCCAAGATGTAAAATCTGGTTGAGATGCACTGTTTGCCACATTTCAATTTTTTTATTTTGCCTTCATTGAGCCAGTTCATGTCATATGTTATTAACTATTTTTATTGAACCTGATGTAAAACCATGTCCAACTTGTCTTAATTACATGTATTTATTAGGATTGATTCTGATGAACGATATTAATATCCTCAATATAACATTTTGTATATCCCTTGTTTTTTTCTTTTTGTCTTTCTTTTGGGCTTTTGAGGTTAAGCTGACTAATCAAATAATTATGATTTTGGCTCCGGAACTCACAGCCATGCATCAGCTTGTTCAACTTATTTCTGACTAGAGCATCTCTACTAGGCTGTGCATTTATTAGGGCTTGGCTAAGTTGAACTCTTATCATATCTGAACTCAACTTCAGTGATTCGAGCCATACATCTCTATTATTTGTTACTACGATGACATGACAAGTCGCATGAAATTAAGGGCTTTAGTCAAGATAAATGCAGGGACTTAATCATTTCAGATATGAGGTTTCATGTACCAGTGACTTTTTTTAACCACAAACATAAAACGTATTTAGTTTAAAACTGGGAGATTTGATATATACATATGCTCTCTTTTTTTTTATTACTATTTCATCTCCTTCTTTTTATTTGTCTTGAATATACGTATGTAATAAGAAGGAATGCAACAGGGGGGTAAAAAACATAATTTTGCTGTTTTTTTTTTTGTTGAAGGTTATGCAAAGAATGAATCATTATCATACACATACTACTTCCATTATATATTTCTTTGCAAAATATTCAGAATTAGTTCCTTATTATCACGTATGTGAGTCATTTTGATACATTTTTTTTTCTTCTTTCATTTCTCTAAGCCCAGCCCACAATACCTGGATTCATTAAAAGAAAACTATATGAATCTCACTCAATAAATAATTATGCAAAGCATCTCTCCTATGCTACATGTGCTATTACTGTTTATTCATTAGTATAATCTAGACTTGAGATAAAAGCAGTAAAACTTTATGCAAGGCTTATAACATACACACGTGTTTTTTTATTTTTTTAGGTAAATATTATGTATTTTATCAGATTTATCTGATGTAATACCCTTATGTATTTCTGGTTTATTAGAATGTGCTCTTTTCTCTTCTTCTTTTTTATTATTATACCAATATGTTATTGTATGTCATGAGAATGTGTATACATGTTGTTATGCAGTATTATTCACCCATATTTTTTAGAACTCACCATGTATTTTCACCATATGCATATATCATGTTATTACTGATATCCATTATAACCCTAGCCATGAAATAAATCTGACCCTCATACTATATGTGTGTACTTATAATATACCCCCTTTTTCTTTAATATCATTTCATATACTGGAAATGCAATATTCATTATTATTACCATGTTCCTATGTTGTTTTCTTTTGTTTTGTTTTTATACAGACAGGCCCTTGAAGAATATATAGTTTAGGTACATACTTTTTAATGACCTAAATTGATTTTATTATGCATCTCCGTCCTTCCTTTTATTAAAATTAAATATGTATGCAAACTTTGTATGCCCAGTATGGATGATTCTTTTATCCTTGTTTCTCTCTTCACCTGACATGTCCTCACCTCGACCACATGTTTATAAGCATGAAATTCAGGTGTCCCCAGACAGGTGTAGTATAACTGGCATGTTCCATTATTAAATCAACCATGTATAAGCTGGATACTTGCTCACAGGCAAGAAATCCAAGTATTTTTAGGGTTGGTTTATTGACTAAAGACTGTATCAGTTGTTAACTCTGGTTCACTTTAACTTATTGAACCGATCGTGCACACCTCGGGTACTTGCTCACAGGCAAGAAACCCAGCAATGCTCATGGTTAGATCACTCATTATTACCCTAATTATGTATATTTGTTTGATCTAAGCCAACCACACACACACTGGATACTTGCTCACAGGCAAGAAATCCAGTAATGCCCATGGTTAGGTCATTCATTATTACACTAATTATGTATATTTGTTTGATTTAAGCCAACCACACACACACTGGATACTTGCTCACAGGCAAGAAATCCAGTAATGCCCATGGTTGATTTTGTATGGTGTATCAAAAAAGGGAAGAAAAGAGAAAGGGAAAAAAAGAAGAAAATGGGAAAAGAAAAAGAAAAAAAAAAAAAAAAAAAATCAGTATCAAGCTGCCCCCCTCTCTTGGACTTAAGTTTATCAAAAAGTTTGGTACAATTACTGATGAAAAGACTGGTTATGATGCATATACAGAGATCCATGAAGTAAAATATGCTTCAGAACAATTTTATTGAACTACATCGACAGAAATACATTACTTCTTTCTTCTTTACCTTCTTTTCTTCTTCTTCTTTTTTTTTTAAAAGGCTTAAGATTACAAAATGTCAGCTAAGCGTAAAAGAAAAAAAATGGGGGGGGGTTCTTCTGGCGCCTCTTCTATTTCTTTTATAGGCAGTGGGCTAGGGTTTGAGCTTGATTCTTGGTGCCATGTGGCACTCTTTGATGTCCCCAAAACCTGATGGAAGGTTGTGATCAACTGGTGACAAACCGCCTCAATTGTTTTGTCTTGACTCATCCTTTGCTACTATGACATGTGGGGCCTTGTGACATTAACTGCATGACATGTGGGACATGTTTTTTTTTGTTTCATCCCATTGGACATGCTTGGAGAAGGGGTGTCTTGGCGCAAGCTGCTAATGGGACAGGTGGCATGCATCCATATCATGGCAGGCTGTGTATGGAGGAGATAGCGTTGCATATGGCATCTCCTCTGAGCTCCTAACCATATAGGTCTTGGTAATCATCCAAAAGTTCCATTGATCCTCTCCATTTATCTTTCATCAGTGCTTTTATGTTGTAACAGTCAATGTAGCCATGTGTATAGTCTATTGGTTGTAAGACTATGTGAAGAAGGGTCCCATAGTCAGGCATAAGTTTTACCAGCAGCACTAAGTTTGTATAGGGCATAATTGAGCTATCCATGGACTGTAATTAGTGCTATTTTGTCCAATTCAGAGCTGCAGGGGGACTGGGCAGTATTTCTTTGTTTAATTTTCCCGTTTTACCCCTCCATTTCACAGTCAATTTCACCATCATTTTTATTGTAAATCTCTTTTTTCTTGGTGAACTGTTGCTGAACTTGCTCCCTATTTGAAGTTTATGTGTATTTATATATACTTTTTTTTATTATGCCTATTCATTTTCATTAGGCGTTGCATGATAAGCTGTGGCTTGATAATTGCATTCATTCCCTTAATCTGAGGTGTTTCAGCGACTCTTGTTATAAACAATCCTTCTTCAGTCTGAGGTAAGAACAACCTTGAGGGTATAATGGTATTTGTACCTTTAAATCCCCAACTATGCTCTATATTCTTTTGTCTGTTCCCTTTAATACCAGATTTGCCCTTTGCAAAAGAGGTGTCACGCATGGGATAAGCATTCTTCAATCACCTTCTAGTAGTCTGACTTGTGCAGAGAAGGAAATATGTAGGTATCTCATCCTACCATCCATCAGTGATGTTATTGACAGTAATCTGTTATCAAGGGTGCAGATGTTGTTGCAATGTACATTGCACATACTTCAACCCCCCCTCTGGGCTCCTTTTGTTTGATGTGATTAGCAATTACTTTTTTTTTTTCAAGCATCCAACGGCTAAGAAATGATGCATGGGTCACCTTTCTCGTGTCATATAGTACATACATCAGGCACTCTTCAGACATAGCTTCTCTTTTCAGATAGTAGGCTGAGACTGAGGGAGAACAATGCTCTCCAGTTGCTTACTTTCTTCACTTTCTTGCCACTGGATCCTTCCAGTCGGAAAAGAACTTTGGCTTTCTCCAATTCATGCATTTGCGATCCATTTTAAACCATTTCCCAATCATCCCAAGCTCCACAGGGTGCCTCTTTCTTATACATTTTGCCTACAATATTCAAGAGAACTAGCTCCACCGAGTTCAACGTCCCATCAATGGCGGGTGCTAATGACCATGCTTCTGATCAAATTGGTTGAAATTGACCCTGGAATTCTCTTCTCTTCACTTCAGAGAAACTTCCCAGGTCATTTAATCATCTTTTCTTTCGCTAATTTGGCCTAATGACATTTCCCAATTCACAGTCCAGTCACTGAGAACTTCAAATTTTCCGACTTGTAGGTCCGAGGAGTAGCCGTGTTTGGTGTCGTTGGGATCGTGGTGACATCGTCTTTACGGCAGTGCATTGGGTTCGGGCGGCGGTGGTGTGTGGCGCCGGCGAGAGGCAAATTCCAGCGGTTCTGTCGGGTTTCTTCTGTAGGTAAGTACTGTCCTTCCCTCTCTTCTCTTTCCTTTTTTCCATTAACGGAAAAAGGAGAGGGGCCCACGGGGAGAGCCAATGGGGAGTCGACGCGTGTCTGACCCAAGTCGGACTCGATCAAGTCGACTAGGCACTGTTGGGTCCATGTCGATGGGTTTGAGTCCGGTGCCGCGCGTGAAGTCCAAATCCGACGCTCAGCGCTTTTGGGTTTGCGTTCGAGCGGGCCGACTTGGCTTGGGCTGAGTTTGATCCGTCGAAGGCCCAATTCAATTAATCCATTGGTTTGTTTAATTAACCGAAACGTTTTGTTTTTAATCAAACTAACCGGCCCGCTAAGCTAAATAACTTGAGTATAAGCCCAAATTACATGTGTACATCTATTTGGTTGCCTCTGGTGTCGAATCGTTTATATTTGTTGTCATGCTGGGTCTTGTCTATATATTGGAATTTTGTATTGCTTAGTTTTAAGCAATTTGACTAGCATTGTCATGGTATAAGGATTTAGTTATGGTATTTTGGCATGGATCCTCGTGGAATATGCATAAGGTATGACCATCATGCAATTCTTGTTATAATTGATTAATTAATTAATTCGTTAATTATGTGGGCATTGACATGTTTCACATAATTTTAATTAATTAATAAATCATTCAGCGAGTTTTGGTTGCCTGTGAATTTTGTGAGTAATTATCATGAATTCCTATTTCACCATATGAAATCCTCCCTTTATCATGCAGGTCTTTTTGCTGACGTCTGCTAGTTTGTCATATGGCGAAATTTGGAGGCAAACACTTTTGTTTTCCTTTCAAGAATTGAAGAATTTTAGAATTCCCGGGCAAAGAAGCCACTTGATGAGAATCTAACGTTTTTGAATATTTCTAGGGTAATATCAATGACCACTAGAAAATGAATTTTAAGCCTTCCAAGGTTGATCTCAACCCCGGCGAGGGACTTTTCCTCAAACGAAGAGGTTTCGGTTTGATTTCAGATTTTGTTCTTTTGACTTTTATATTTCTAGAGTTTCATTTCTTGAGGGAATTGAGTGATTTCTTGGACTTCCTGTCTTTTCCATTTACTTTCTTATTTCTATTTCTTTTCTATTTAATTTTTAAGAGGTGAGTCTTTTAAGGTTTTTCTCTTTTTTTTTTTGTATATTTCAAGGGTGTTTATTTCGAAAGAAATATTAGGTTTGGAGTATTTATTTATTTCTTGAAAGTGTTTATTTCGGGTGTGTTTATTTTATTTTTGGAAAGCATTTTAATTTGAAAATATGCCTTTATATGGATTTTAGAAACAATTTCTTTATAAGGTGACTACAATATATATTTTTTTATTTTTTTTTTATTCTAACCTATGATTTAGGTCCTAAACCTATGATCTAGATCCTATCGCATTTTTGCAAGTACTGTATTGGAAAATATTTACTTATGGAAAATAATTTCCTTTTGAACGTTTCATATATTGAAACTATTTAAAATTTTTTTATTTTTTGAAATCTTATAGCAAAGGGATGGTGCGATTTCTTTTATATTTTTCTAATGTTTTGAAATTAATCGTCATAGTGAAAATACTTCAAAACGACGATTTCTAATCCTATCAACCATATCATAAGATCAATTGATTTATTTAATTTCTAACATCCTACTAATATTTCTATTTGTATTTTGTGGGGCGTCCTACTAAATAAAATAAAATTTCTAGAAGTTTGAACTCATCTGGTTGGTCCACGTCAGTGGGAATTTGATGATGTAGTGTGCCATGTATTTGCCATGTCAGCATCGGTAAGGAGAAGAGAGCATTTTGTTGGATGGCGAGTCACATGTGTATTGTGTTTACTTTAGTCGCAGAGGATTTCGTGTGGCTAGAAGCGGGATTTGAAGCTCGAAGGGCGCCGGGCTGTTACCTCCTTCTCAGTGATATAGGCTTGCGTTCAATCAGTGACCTAGACTCACACTTATTTTATGGGCTCTCATCGCACAAAACTTTCCTAACATTAATCTTAAGAGTATTGAATCACTTTACCGCTTAGACGGATAACCAACTTGTTTCTTTACGCTAATGGTTTTCTATATGCAATTAACTATTCTCTATGAGTAATATTACGTCTAATTTCTTTAAGGTTTATCATAATCAACAAAGTCAAATATGCAACCGTATAAGAGGACCATCTAATCAATATGACCATGCATCATGCCTTTACTTCCTTATTTGGATTTAGGGGCTCAATTATACACAAAGTACTATGAACTCCTGAGTTTGATAATATATTACTTATCCAAATGGCGACCAAAGTGGCATTATTTATCAAACCAAACAATATGATTAATCAAATATTTTATTACAAAACTGCAATATTAACGAATGAATAATAGTTCAGTTTTGCAAAGTAAATCTTATATTCTTCAGGGAATTTCTGTGTATCGAAGAGAAAATCAGTTAGTATTGAAATTAATTGATATATGAGTTAAAGCAACAAACAACAAAGTCGTAAGGCATGCCTCTAGATTTATAATCTATCCTGGCCCAATAACAGCAATCTTTATAGTTTGGTCCCTGTACTTTTTAAGTATCAATCCAACAGCCTTATACAAGATGTAGAAAGGTTATTCTTAGTGCGTGAATCTTGGTTTCTCAATACTTCAGCTCATACTTTATCTTCCAAGAATTACCGTATTATTGATTTTGAAGCTATTACAAACATTATTTTTATAGGAATAACATATGTAGTGCCAATATATGTAGTGCCATCATAAGTCAATTCCATATTTTGCTCAACCTTAAACTTCTTCAAATTGCACCTGACATCAAAAAGATAACAACAATCAGTATTCTTGGGGTAATATAAAATGCAAGAAAATCTTGTATTTATAAATCATTCCAGTCCTTGTTTCTAGTTTCGATCCAGAACCTGGGTCCTAATAATATACATATATTTAGCAATTCAGACCCCATACTTTATTGATTTTCTATAAGGCTGCTAATTCATTAATTTGATTCAAGGAAGTAGTCGGCATGAGATATGACATGACCAAACTTAATCGTTTCATTTCTGGTCTGGATATCTCTTTATAATACACTACAACTTACACAGAAAGTTCATTTTTATGTTGCTTTGACCAAATTATGTATAAGACCCTTAATTGTGTTTAATAAAACTGATAAAAGGAAAGACAGGAGGAGAAATGAAAGTGGTAACAGGTATGGTACAGCACATAGGTGAAATGTTATATAAAACAATACAAGATGCATATATATTTTTTTATGTTCTGTGGCACAGAACAGTTCATGGATTACAATATAATGCTATACTATGGTCAGGTTTGTCAGATCTGGATGAAATTGGGCAGCATAACGGTTCTTCTAATAAGGAATATGTTTTTCTTTCAGTCATAATGGGGGCATGGTATCCCCACCTTGACTTTTAAGAAAACAAATGGACTGGAGAAGGATATAATCCCTCCCAGCTTGAAGACATGACTGACGAGGGGACATAGTCCCTGTCAGGGGTACTTGCATTTAAGGTCATACTACATATATACGATTTGATATCAAGAAACACAGGGAATGCAGGAAATACTGTCACATCAAAGATAATGTATTATGAAATCAGTAATTATCAATAGAATAATAATTTTTCCACTAATAGACACATTTTCACCTACTATTCGCTGTCAGTATTTCAATTTTCACCTAATCATTCATGTATATTGAGATATCGCCTATGAATAACATCTAAATCTGGATCTTGATTCCAAGGAATACGCATAAGTACAAAATCGCCTATTTTAATATTACAACAGTTCCTTTGACATGATTTCTTTTATCAAGACTCTTGTGTCTATCTAATGGCGAAGAGAACATAGTCCCTGCCATATAGAAGACAGATTAATACTGGAAAAGGGATAGTGTCCCCACCAGGTGTGCTATGTTTACTGGATTGGCAAAAGAGATAAAATCCCTGCCAGTAAGTTCGTTATAACCAAGACCTATACAGAGGGAGCAGTTATCAACTAAAGTATCGTCAAGAATCAATTCAATCAAGCCAAGGAAGAGAAGAATAGCAAAGAGACAGTGTCTCCCGCTCTTTTTCTTCTCAATTGATACTAGTATTCAGATCAAACACAACTTATACTTCTCATAACCAAGATTTAGCAAGAACATTCGAATCAAGCATTGTTAATATCAAATTCGACCAGAAAAGAGGAGAGAAACAGGAATCAAATTAAAGAAGCTCGATTGCATCTCAATATCAAGAAAACTTATCAATTGCATTCAAATTCATCAAAAATTCACTGATTTCAGTGCAAATTCTCACCTTTACAAGCTTTTAACGATCTTTCTCCTACTAATTACAACTTGAATCTTACTCCAGCGTCTCTCTCTCTCTCTCTCTAATCTATTGTGTAGCTACTGCACAACACATGTGCATCATAAACTTTCTCAGAGTGTAAAAGAAATCCAAGGGGAAGATGTCGGAGAAGGGGTTTTGGAAAAATATCAAGAACCAGAAAAGAGATTTCCAAAATCAGAGAAAAAGAGGTCCCTATTCCATTGTGCTATGGGGTTTATATAGGCACACGGGGTACCTGTGAGCTTCAATTCAGTTGTAACCTCTTTCTGTTAGAGCGGAGAGCTCTCCTCGACAGCTGGCGTCAGTCATCCTCCTTTGACTCGAGTTGACTCACATTGACCAACTTTGACTGCCTCGTTCCTCTTTCAATCGCCAATTGGGCCAGTTGTTCTGCTTCTAGGGACTGTAATTCGGCCTTCAGTGGGGCCCGCTGTGCTGACAAAGCCCATATCAGCCCCATAATTTGCTTCTCTTCTCTTCTTCCAGTATGTAGGACGAGACAGAAGTGACTTATCCCTCTGATTTGTGGGGCCACACTCCTTCTTTCTCTGACTTCTAGTACCCACAGCTGACAAGCGGGACCCATGACTCAAGCACACTTTTCCGACAGCTTTTCAAAGGAGGTTTTGTCTTCTTTCATTAACACCTCCGATTGATCTGGGCCACACACCTCACTTCTTAATCATGATCTGATGGCTGTGACTTGCCGAGTGCCTTCCCAATTCTCTGCTTCACTGCTCCATCTCATCCCTCTTATCTTCACTCGAGTTGGGGATCTGAGGAACCTAGGGTTTCCACTTGAGAGCTTGACGGAAGCGACGAAAGCGGCTGAGCTCTCGATCTCTCTCCCTCTCTCTTCTTCTTCTTCCGCTCAGGTGAGCTTCTCTCTTCCCTATTTTTTTTTTCTCTTTCTTTTCTTTTCTGATGTAGGTTTATGGATTGAGTTTGTTTCCGTCTCATTGAAAGAGACGATGGAGAAGGGGATAAGAGTTTTCAATAGAGTGAATCCATCCGTTCACTATCAATCCAACGGTTCGATTTAGATCAACCGATCCTAACCGTTCGGTGCACACGGTTTATGTGGTCTCATCGAGTTTGGGCTGAACTCAAATCGAGTTTGTTTCCGTATGGTGAACCAATTGTGCACCAATGGTGCTGAAATTTGCATATCCTTTTTTTTTAGTCCAATTTGCGTACTGTTTGAACTTGTCATGATATTTCACACATGATTTTGTGTTATTTTTCATTTCATTCCATATTTTATCAATTTGACCTCTTTTCTCTTCTTTTGTAGGTACCTTGTGACGGCTTGTCCCGCACCTCTTGAGCTCAATTCAATCCAAAGGTAGCCGGTCTTATGTGCATCTTTCTCCCCTCCTTATTTTGCTCAATGGAAATTTGTATTTGACCATTTGTGCTTGAGTGTAATGCCTTGTGATATGTATAATTGGATGAATTATATCTTGCATTGTATTCCTCTATTGCTTTGCTCCATTTCTCTTTGTGTGATACATGTAAACATGTGTAATTTGGGCGGGGACTATGTCTCATTGCTCATTTGAGTCACTCTTGATATTAGCGGGGGGACCATGTCTCTTTCTCCGCTCATTGGAATCCAAAACACCTTCCCAGTACAGGGGAGATGCTGCCGGAATTCTCTCAGATTCTTGACTTTGCTTATTGTAATCGCTCACTATTTTGCATGTAAATTTCCACCATATTTTGGGGTCAAACAGCGACCATTCACTCTTTGTCGCTGGATCACTTGTACTTTGGCAACCTTTTCCGTGACTGCAACATCATCACTCTCCTAAGTGATGGCTTCAATCATTGCGCCCTCTCGTGGCATCTCCTCAACTGCCACCACACAACTTCCTAATGCAGTCTCCTCCTCGACTGTCTCCTCGAAAAACTATGGCTCGAAGTCTATCTCCTCTTCAGACTCCGAACTCGTCTTGTCAACTATTGCAACTATCGCCAAATCGTCCCATTCATCTTCACTCTTCACGTCGATTGGTGCCTTCTCCTTCATGGCCACCACGACGTTTTCTTCATTCTTCAACTGGCACTCTCTCACATAGTGCCCTTGTCGTTTGCAGTTATAGCACACCATGCTTCTCCTGCGTGATTCACAATCGGCTCCATTGCCCTCTTGGCCTCTTGGAGCTCCCCCTGAACACATGCACCTACAGTACTCATGCATAGTCTTCTCAGTCTTCTCGGTCGTCGATTGTCGTCTGTATTGGCTCCTGTTCAACACTCTCTGTCGACCACCATACAGGGTCGGCTCGTCTTCTTTCTTCTTCGTCGTCAACCCGGCAAGCTGCTTGACAAGTGCCTCTTGACTTGCCAATAGACTCTCTAGATCCAACAAAGATGGTTGCGTCTGCCACCCTTGGATCACCGTCACGAATACGCCAAACTCCGGCCGCATCCCATTTATGATTATCCGCCGCATTCTATCTTCGCCAATCTTCGCATTAGCGTCTAGCTGCTCAATCTCTCTACATAAATTCTTAACTTGGAAAATGTCTCTCCAATACTGGCATTCTTTCAAAGTTTTACCCGTTTATTTGGAAAATCAAGTGCCCTCCTAAAGTAAAAATTTTCCTTTGGCTTCTACTACAAGATCGGCTTTTGACACAGCAAAATCTAATCCTTAGGGGTTGGCCTTCTTCTGCTACCTGTGCCTGCAACTTAGTTGAA
Organism: Rhynchospora tenuis; assembly: GCA_027725995.1. Lineage (NCBI taxonomy): Eukaryota > Viridiplantae > Streptophyta > Magnoliopsida > Poales > Cyperaceae > Rhynchospora > Rhynchospora tenuis. The sequence continues at coordinate 55,382,927 of CM050888.1, forward strand.
ACAACGCCTCATCTCTTTCTTCATTGCCATTATGCAATATCTGTCTGGTCTCACATACAGATACACTACTCACTACCTTTGCTAGATTTTACCCAAGAGGTGGGTGAGTTCTGGCTATCTCTCAGGCATCTTGGCATAAATTCTTGGGATATCATTTGGGCAGCTACTATTTGGAATCTATGGAAGGCTCGCAACAAACGCATCTTCTCGAATTTGGACACCCCAACGGGTTTTCTGCTAAAGGACATCTACTCCTGTGTCGACTCTTGGAAGAAGCATGCTTAGGAGTTTTCTCTTTTATTCTTGTATTCTTGTATAGTTAGGTTTTAGTTTTCTTTTTTCTTTACTTTTATTTTCTTTTTACATCTTTGTAATTATTTTTATTCTTTAATAAAATTGTCAGTGTAGTATTTGCTACCTGACTTTCAAAAAATAAATAAATTCTTAACTTTGAGAAAGTACTCACTTACAGCCATGTTGCCCTGCGAGATGTTCATCAATTCTTTCTCAAGGAGTTGCAACTAGCTTGTGTTCTTTCTCATGCTTCCTTCGGTATCTCGGCATCTTCAATATGCGACAATAAACTCTTATCAATTGTCGCCTTCAACACGAACAATGCTCTGCCAGCCTTTATCTTCCAATTCTTGTAAGCTCGGATCGAATTCGGCGACGGCTCCGTCTCATCACCACCGACAACATCCCACAAGTCTTGCCCCTGTAGATAAGACTTGATACACGTACGCCAATCTCTATAATTATGATTGTTTAACTTCTCGATTAAACTACTCATACTACTTAAATCTAACATATCGACTCGACTAAGCTAACTCAAAACATACGACTACTCAAACTACGACTCAACAAACCAAACTAACCCAAAAATCCTTAACCGGCTCTGATACCAATTGTTGACTAACGATGCTACACAAACTCACTTTTATTACTAAATACTAAACTCAACATTACAGCTAATGCTCATATATACTTACATTCTACACTACTACAATATACCTTACTAGACTACATCTCTATTGTCCAACTATTATCCTAACTTTTGTGCGCACAGATACAACAATGAGCTCATGCCTTATTTATACAAGCATATGTCGGTTACATGAGCATTCTAGATTTTTCATATATTTTCTATATCATACTAAACTAGATCGGCAATAATAATCTTCATATTTCTAGATTCTTCACTAATTTGGTAGATATAAAATAATGGGCTGGGCTTCGGTGCTGACTTCAACAAAACATCCTTCCAAAATCTCTCACTGATAACAATATCAAAAGATGGTTGTCCCTTAGCCTTAGGTTTTCCTATATACCCCATTTCTGCAAACTCTTGAAAATGAAATAAAGTTTTCAGCTCTGCCTTGTTGTCATTCAAACTCTTCAAATTTAGGTAAGAAGTTGTAAAACGAGTGATACCTGATCGCACTAAGTCCTTGCCCAGACACCTTCAATTTAAAACCACAAAAGAATATTATGCAACAGCAAAATGAACATTAATTATCTAATTAATTAATACTTCAAAAGAAAGATGTGAAGTCAAACCTTCTCATAGCTTCCAAGCCACGTTGATGAGTATATAGAAAGACAGTGATTATCTTTTCCTTCTCAATTGCTGTCTTTACTTTGGGTAAACGTCCTATATCCTCCAACATAAGATCAATGGTATGTGCTGCACATGCTATCCAAAAGATACTAGGCCTTTTGACTTTCAGTAGTGATGTCGCTGCCTCATTAGCTCTAGCATTGTCAATTACAATTTGAATTACATTTTACACACCAATCTCTTCAACACATATGTCAACTAAATCAAAGATGTATGAACCATCTTTCTTCAAGGCGGAGGCATCAACCGATTTAAGAAAAAAAGAACCTTGAGCACAATGCACAACTAAGTTCATTATGCCTCTCCCTTTCTTATCAGTCCATGCATCAGTTAAGATAGAACACCCTGTGATCGACCATGTTTGGCGATGTGACTTGAGGGACTCTTCTATCTTCTTCTTTCGTCTCTATAATATGGGACCACTTAACTCATATGGACTTGGAACCTTTAAACCTTTGCCATAATCTCCAATTGCTTCTATCATGAGCAAAAAGCTTGGTAGTTTTGCGGCATTATGAGCAACTGCAGCTTCATAAAACCATTGCCCAATATAATCACACACACTCTCTCAATTCTTCTTTCTGCTTCTTGTTTATGACAGACTGCATTTTTTTTCTCTTTTTAAGTTTTACTGCTTCTTCAATACTTAATCTACAAAAGCTGTCAATTGGTCCAATTCTTACAGATCCCTGTGATGTCCCACTCGCTTTAGAAGAAGGCACCTAAATAGTTTCACCATCACTATCAGATTGCTCTCCATTCGAACGTAAGTTTACTTGGGCACATATATAGTGCATTAGCAGCTTCAATCTTCAAGTCTTTTTGTCTCTTTATCTCATCTAACATTGTTGCACATTTTATCCAAGCATCTTCTGGATCCTTCTCACAAGGTTTAACATTGCCCCTCCTTCCAGCTAAGTGCTCTTTGAGTCTGGTAATTCCACCATTAAATATACTTTGGCAAAACTTGCAACCAATTCTACTTTTATTTTTTTCATCTAGAAGAAAGCCATACTCATGAGCAGGGTCTGACTTCTTTGAACTAGACGTTGCCATTCCAATCACTTATTAAACCTCAAATAATTAATGACTAAGAAAGAGAAAACTACCAAAATAAAGTATAATTTGGTAAATGAAAATAAAAACTTGCGTTTTAAAGAGAATTAGAGAAACAATATATTAGTGTAAGTTGAAATTCATATGTGGTTTATTCTAAGTAGTAAGTGAAGGAAGTGTTCAAAATTCATTTTAAAGCCATCAAATAGCAATAAACACTAGTTTAAACACTAGGATCTAGGCTTAAGGCCATTCACATGCAATTTTCATGAGAATAGTAGGAAGAAATATACCTCTCACAAATAGTTCTTGTGAGGCTCGAATCCAACGGCACTTGGAGTCGGTGGCGAGCTCTCCTACGCCTCTTCTTCTCCTTGGATGACGCCAGTCTCGAGTCCACCAAGAGGTTTAGTCACAAGCTTAGGAGTTGTGCTAGCAACTCAAAGCTATAGTCTAATCCCTTAGCTTTCTCCCTTCTTGCAACTGAATTCTATTAATTAGTGGAGAAAAAATGAAGCTCAACACATGAGCAAATGGAGAAGAGAAGAGGAGGGTGGCGGCTAGGAAGAAAGGAGAGAGAAGGCTAGGGGTTGAGCCTCCAAAGGGGTCCTTATATAGAGCTCAATCCCTAGGGAGTACTTCCTCATATTTACAAGTATGCCATCATACCCAGCCGCACCCTTTATGGGCTGTTAAGGGCCACCTCTCAATCTTTTTTGGGCCTTTAATTTCTGTAATTAAATCCTTTTTTCATTGCTCTTCAATTAGACTATTCTTTTGCTATGAAACGACGGCCCAATTAATTAATATAACTATTTATTAATATGTGTTGATTCTAAAATAATTATTAATTCATTAATAAATATTTTGGGATTAGATAATGCATTAATCTATTTCTATATGATCCCTTTGACTCAATTAATTATAACGGTTGGTAACGGTATACGATTAATTAGTCAACTTATCATATTTTCGCAATATTCACTGTTGCGAATAAATAGATAATGCACGTGTGACCAAAGGTCTATTTGTGTGACTCTTTGAGGATTTATACTATGTTGGCCATGAAAATAAATCGTCATTTATTTTCAATAATCATAAGCGGTATCTAGCAACACGTTATGACTCCCAATTCGTATAAATAATGTACCGTTACAATATCTCAATCCTGCATAAGAAATAATAGTATTTCCTTGTCTGATTCTTATGTCACATGATATCATTTGTATAATCCAAGATAGGAATGTGTCATTCTTACAGATTATACATTTCTTGATCTAGAGTTGATTGTACAAGTTGGCCAAACAATCCAAACTCCATCAAGGGACCCAAACAGATATCATCACTCACTAAGTATATTAATGAGGGACATACGGTTTTCTTGATGAACAACTTTTCCCCGCACAATTCAAGAGAGCATAATAAAGTCCGTATAGCAGCCTTTATCAGGAATCAACGTTAGACGATATTTATAGAACCTATCCTCATGTGGAAAAGGTGAACATCTCAAACTTAGAATCAAACACATATGAAATAAACAATGACACTTAACACAATCCATATGTTTATTTCATTGGGTCAAGTCATGTACTATGCTCTATAACATACACATATGCAATTAAATTGGTAACTCATTACCTATGATTTGTAGAACTTAATCATCGCTTAACTTGCATACTAATCTTATCTGATAATTAATGTTCCTTGTTAATTATCAAGATTATGGACATCTTTAGATTTATTATTGTCATTTAAGAATAAATGAGCTATAGAGATCTACAATTCAGATCATCAACCTGAATGATCTATCAATAAATAAATCAAGGAACAAATGATAAAATGTCATCAATAATATAAACCATAGAAGTAGCCAGAATGATTGGCTTTAGGACACAACTCCAACAATCTCCCACTTGGCTTAGAGTCAATCAACAATGACTTCTAGCAAGTGGATAGTACTCAATGTAATATCCAAAATATATACATGTCTCATACTAAAGCCTCAAAATAAAATACAACTCAAAGCCACTCAGGCATACGCCTAATCTCCATGGATGCAACATGCAACTCATGTGCGACTAGAGACAAAGGCTTTGTCAGAAGATTCGCTGTGTTCGCGGCATCGTCCACCTTCTTGACCTTGATCCACCCGTCATTCACGAACTGACGGATAAGATGGAATCGTCGTAGAATGTGCTTGGTCTTTTGGTGAGACCTGGGCTCTTTGGACTGAGCTATGGCTCCCGTGTTGTCGCAGTAGATATCCACTGGACCCGAGATGTTTGGAACCACCTCCAGCTCGGTCAAGAACTCCTTGATCCATACACCTTCTTTCGCCGCCTCACCAGCCGCTAAGTATTTCGCTTCGGTGACGGAATCGGCCGTAGTTTCTTGCTTGGAACTTTTCCAACTTACGGCACCACCATTGAGGAGGAATACATAGCCGGACTGTGACTTAGCATCATCTCGATCGGTTTGGAAACTAGCGTCGGTGTAACCACTTACAACGAGCTCTTGGTCTCCATCATACACGAGGATGCTATCTTGTGTTCTCTTGAGATACTTGAGGATATTCTTGACTGCGGTCCAATGTGGCATACCAGGGTTAGCTTGGTATCGACTAGTCATACTAATCGGATGTGCCACATCGGGGCGAGTGCATAGCATGACATACATGATTGATCCGACCACAGATGGATATTGAAACTTGTTCATGAATTTCCTATCTGCATCTTCCATCGGACATTGAGTCTTGCTCAAGAATATGCCATGCGACATAAGCAAGTAACCCTTCTTGGAACTAGCCACTTTGTGTTTAGGAAGGCATATTCTTGAGCATACATGTGACAAAATGGCTAGTTCCAAGAAGGGTTACTTGCCTATGTCACATGGCATATTCTTGAGCAAGATTCAATGTCCGACGGAAGATGCAAATAGGAAATTCATGAACAAGTTTCAATATCCATCTGTGGTCGGATCAATCATGTATGCCATGCTATGCACTCGCCCCGATGTGGGACATCCGATTAGTGTGACTAGTCGATACCAAGCTAACCCTGGTATGCCACATTGGACCGCAGTCAAGAATATCCTCAAGTATCTCAAGAGAACACAAGATAGCATCCTCGTGTATGGTGGAGACCAAGAGCTCGTTGTAAGTGGTTACACCAACGATAGTTTCCAAACCGATCGAGATGATGCTATGTCACAGTCCGGCTATGTATTCCTGCTCAATGGTGGTGCCGTAAGTTAGAAAAGTTCCAAGCAAGAAACTACGGCCGATTCCGTCACCGAAGCGGAATACTTAGCGGCTGGTGAGGCGGCGAAAGAAGGTGTATGGATCAAGGAGTTCTTGACCGAGCTGGAGGTGGTTCCAAGCATCTTGGGTCCAGTGGATCTATACAGCGACAACACGGGAGCCATAGCTCAGTCCAAAGAGCCCAGGTCTCACCAAAAGACCAAGCACATTCTACGACGATTCCATCTTATCCGTCAGTTCGTGAATGACGGGTGGATCAAGGTTAAGAAGATGGACGGTGCCGCGAACACAACGGATCCTCTGACAAAGCCTTTGTTTCGAGCCGCACATGAGTTACATGTTGCATCCATGGAGATTAGGCGTATGCTAATTGTAGCAATGTTTTTCATTACCGGTTGCATGTTGCATCCATGTTTCTCTACAAAGCCTTTTTGAACTGCGGATTGTCAATTGTAGCAATGTTGTTCATGAACGTTTGCCAAAGAAAATTCCTGAACCTCTCATCTTCCAAATTGCTCTGAGCGGAGAAACAAGGATATGATAGGATTTACTTAGGTTATAAACAGTGTGTAGAGAAAGAACCTTTAGCGCCTGGCATCTTCCATCCAACTGTGTCATCAGAAGCTGATTGCAGGTAGTGTTACAGTTGGCCTAATTGTGACATGTCAACTTCGTTGTGATTTGTTTAAAGACTTCCACAGAGTATCGACTTCCCATTGGTGCAATATTTACTAATATTTTTTTTAATAAAGCAGTTAACATTCAGAAGACTTTCTAAATAACGAAATTTTTTCCTTGAAAAAAGCAATTGAGTGTCACCTCTCAGTGTGTGGAGAAAAGAAACAAAGAAATTTAGTGGAAATCAAATGCCAGTACTTGGAAGCATTCAATTGAAATAAATCTTCACTTATACTTGGTTCGCTAGAACAGAGAGAAGGGGCCCACACGCCCAGTGGCGGATCCAGGATATAATTAAGCCTGAGAACAAATCTTAACCATAAATGTTTCATATATTGGTGTTTATTTTCATTGGGATGTTTTGTGTCAAAAAAATAACAATAATAAAAATAAAATGGATCAAAAAACGCCACAAAACATCAAGAGCTGTTATACCTCCAACATAACTGTGTGGACTTTTTCGTCATTTCTCGAAGAATGATTGGGTTTCCTCAAGAACGAGAATAAGTCTTAGATTCACCCCTCACGAGCCTAGATTCAGGTATTGATGCCTCTTAACGACCAGAGAACATCGACTAGAATCTATTCTCACGAGGGTTTATTAATTGGTGGATCCTTTCTTTCCAATAGGCGCAAGCCCCTATTGTTAATTACCCCGTGGTTTCCCACGAGAACCTCTAATTAAGAGATTCGAGGAGCTAAATGTAATAGGCTAGAAAAGTTGTTGTTTAAATGACTTTTGGTATTTAACAAGTAATTTATTTCTTTTGGTTTAGACAAGGCTCAATTGATGACACCAGACCTAATTGACGGGGGCACAATTGAGAATAAAAGTGATTTGTTTCTTTTTGGATTAGACCAGACTCAATTGGTGGCACCAAACCTAATTGACGGGACACAATTGAGGGTACCTAAGCTACATCTAAAATTTAAGAACATTTGGAAATCTTTTTATTATTATTATTATTTTAATTTAATTTATATTGATTTAATTTGGAATTACTTTAATTTTTTTAAATTAATATTTTATAATTTTTATCATTATTTTTTTATTTTATTTTATTTATTATTATTATTTAGTTTTTGATTTTTAATTTGATGAATTTAATTTGGATTTAAGTTTAGCTTGGATTTATCTCGATTTTTTGGATTTTTACTATTATTTTTATTTTACTTATTTATTATTATTATTATTTTTAAAGGTTTAATATTTAAAATTTAAGATACCATTTTTATATCCTTTTCGGAGAAATTCTTGAATTTGAAATTTAATTTCTTTTTATGAACTTTGGTTTGAATTCGATTATTGATTTTTAATTTGAATTAAATTTTGAACTTTAATTAGATTTTGACTTTAGATTTCAACATATTTTTAATTTTGATTTCGATTGATTTTTTATTTAGGATTCGGCATTTAGAACTTGTTAAAATAAATAATTGATAAGTAAATCACTTTTTATTTATGAAATTATCCATAAAATTTGATTTAGGATTTTTATTGAGAGGTTTTACTATTTTTCTAGAGTTTGTACAATTTATTTTTCACAATAAAACACTTCAAAAATAAGAAACTCTTGATTTTGTCAAAATTTAATAGAAAATAATATTGGATTCGATTTATTTAGATTTTTAGAAATTTTTAGATATTTTATTTGGATTTTTCTGAGATTCCTACTAATTTTGATGAATTTACAAAGATTTGGGTAATTTATAAAACTCAATTTTAAAGGGAAATACTTCGAAAATATAAAAGGGACACATTTTGACATAATTTTATATCAAAATATCAGTAAATCTAGTTTCTACAGATTTTTAGGATTTTATGGATATTTTATTTATATTTTTCTGAATTATTTACTATTTTTAATGAATTTTCGAAATTTATGCTGATTTGGAAAATTCTGATTGGGCCACGTGGGCGCTGACTGGGTTGAATTCGCGTTGACTCTATTCTGGCCTTCGTGTAGCGAGTGGATTGACCTGCCACACGTTGTTCGTCACAAAAAAATCCCAACAAAGACCAGTTTGAACCCTTCTCCCTCCGACAGCTCGCGTACTTTTGTAGATAGGCCCCCTGGCTTTCCTCCGGCGAAATTGCGGCTATTCCGATCATTAATTTGCTCGAGACTGAGTGCGTTGGAATCGTGAAGAAGATGAGAAGACGTTGGTGGGCTTCATTCCCTCTGTGGAGGCCTGTGCTGCCATGTGCCACCTGAGTAGTCTCGAGCCACCATTAACGACGTTTGAAGCTTTCCAGTCATCTTCCTCTGCCAGATGGAGGTTAAATACGCTCAAGAGGGTGCATGGAAGATGATGGTGAAGTTAATTTGACACGGGGGATCCGGGAGGATGGTGCATCCGACTGAGTTACTCCGACCTAAATCTGGTCTGACTTGGGTCTCTGCTGTGGGACCCACAGAACAAGCCCCTTATGCCAGTCGCCGTTCAGATAGATCCAGGAGCTCAAACTTAGTTGATTCATGCATTTTACTTGATTTGAAAGCTCACAATTTGATGGGAATAGCATGAGGCAGAAGATATGCGTTTTTGTGCATTTTATTTAGTCTCCACTTTTGCATGTAAATGGACTTACAGTCACAGAACTTGATTTGATGCCTAATTTAGATTGTTTTAGGTTTGTTTTATGCGTCTAACTTGGCATAGGAAGTAAGAACAAGTATTTTGCCATTTCTTTCAATTTTCAGATTTTGTATTTTATTGAATCTCTCCACTGTCTTTGGTGACTTTTTGTTTGAATTGCTTAAATGCTGTAAAATGACCTACAGGGGCTACAACAGACTTAAGAAACACACATGAAACAATAAGCAACAATTTATAATAATTTTCTTTGATACTTATTAAATTTTTGTATTTTCTGCCTAAGTAAACAAATAGTGAGAAAACTACTCTACACTAGCTCTAAAATCATGAGAATTTGCAGAAACATCTAAAAGAACAGTTATAATTTTTCTATGTAAGCAAAATTGCAGTAGGATCCAAGATTTTACAATATAACATATTTATTTAGAAAATACCCCTGCAGCCTTCATTAATTCATGTAAAATCAAATAAAATCCAGAAAAATAGAAAACTTATTCCCTGTTGTCCAAAGGGTCATGTACCTGCTGTTCATGTGCATTTTTAGATTTTTATGCAAATAAAACCCTATATTTTTTATTTTTCCTAACTGGACAGATTTGGACATTTATGTATTTATGCATTTTTTTGTTAAAACAACATAATAGACACTTAAAGCACACATTATTCTTGCTATAACACTTAGCTCAAATTATGACGGAATCATGTTCTAACAGAATTTGGGCAGCATCTCCCCCTCATCTTTGTTTGATGAGATCTCCTGAGAGGGAGATGCTAACCCGGGAATGGAGATACTCCAACCGAGGTAAAAGGCTAGGATTGAGGAGTCCCCAATCGAAGCAAATGGGGAGCTAGACCTGAGCAAAACCTCAGGCAAAGCTTATGTCAAGTGATATTTAAAAATAAAAGAAAGGAAGAAAGGATAAAGTATAACGGATCAAATTGAAGTTTCAAATCGACTCATTTCATTCACATTTCCATCTTTACAAACAGATAGCACTCAATCTTTACCTTTCTCTCTATTTTCTGGAGTGTTCGATCAATTGTCTCTCACAAACCTATACTAATTCAACTAATTAAGCACAATTTACAGAAATTGAATCCTAGACTAACTGACGGCTGCCTTCCTTTTTTTTCTGCTGCTCCAATTTTAGGTTTAAATAGGACATGCTCTAGGGTTTTCATCCATGGCCGAGAGCTCATCTCTACCATCCATCTTCCATCAACGGCTAAGAACCAGTTGACCTAGGGTTTGGTTTCGCAAAAACCATGGGCCAGGGTATCTGGTTTTGCATTTGTGGCGCTGAAAGGAGCCACGTCGACGGAGAACGATGGTCTTCACCTTCTTTCACCGGCCTCGCGCGGTAAGAACTGAGTTTCCTCTTTTTACAGAAGGGAGGGATAGATCTGACATGTGGGCCCTCGACCCAACGGATAGTGAGAGACAGAATATGGGCGCAACTGGTGCTCCGTGAGCCGTCTTTCTTTTAGTTTGCTCATTTGCATGGTTCACGAGAAACGGGTGCACCCAAAAGATCCATAGGAAATGGTAATTTTTAAAGGGGAGCGACTTCTTCCTTCGGCTCAGATCCCCTGCAACTGGTCGGACACGCCAAAACGCTATAATTTTCTGGGATTTTCTTCCTTTTCCAATTAATTTATATATATATTTTTTGCTGCAAAATGGAAATAATTCATTTGATGGCCTTCCCAGGGGTATTTTCAGATGAAATTTTATTTATAAACTCAAAAAAATATGAGGAATTTAACGGTTCAAAGGGTTTTGTGAAATTCCTCATAGATTTATTTTGGTAATTTTATAGATTTTGTGGGTTTCTTTGCAAAATGGAGGGTTTCTGTTGATATTTTTGGAATTTTTAAACTATGATAATTCATCATAATTCCTAAGAAATTTTTGGGTATTTTTGGAGAATTTTTGGAGTTTGTTTGGTATTTTTCGTGGATTTTTTGAGCTTTCTTGTGTTTATTTGTCATAAAATGGGTCATTTGTTTCATGCATTTTTGGCATAATATTTTTGGGTCAAACAATAACCTTTTTATTTCTCATAGTTTCAAAGCTACAAAAATAAATTAAAATTATTGTTTTTTTGCTCAGGGCTAGCCGCTAGGCAGAACAGATAATGGATCTTTGGGAAGACAAAACGCAAGCCCAGGCACGGACAACCTATTTCTAAGTATTCGGGCTTCAAGGAAATTTTCCTAACGAGGTTACAATTTCAGAGGAAAAAGAAAGACCATGTTGCCTGGGAATAATGGATTTGGCTCTGAGGAGGGCTAATTTGATTTCTGACAATTTTGAAAGAGGAGGCAAAATTAATTTTAAAAAAAAATATTTAAATGATTAAAATTAATAAAAAGGAATTAAATATTATTCATAATAAACATGATTAATAAAGATTTTTGTTTATGAAGATTTATATCCGATCTTGCTTAATTCATAGGAGTTCATTTTCTTTTGCATTTATGGTGCACAACACCTGTGTGTGGGGACCACATATCATCGTATTGGAACAATTTTTTTTCTTTGAAATTGGCATTGGAAGAAAAAACCATGAGACACATTTGACAAAGATTTAGAAAATGGTCGGAGGGTGAAAACAATTATGGATCGAACGGTCAGCCGAACAGAGAAAAAAGCAGGAAGATGAGAAAAGTTACAGTAGAAATCTATCTATAGCAGCTTCCTCTCCAACTTTAATATAGTTCTAATTTTACGAGGAAAAAAATAATAATAATTTCACCCAACAGCTTCAAATGAATATTTTGTTTAAATGTACGTGAAGTTTAAATCCATTGTTGACTTTCATAATATGACCATTGTCTTGATCTAAAGAAGTCTTTTTTAAAAGAAAAATGTAGTTAAACAATACTATTCTCAAAATATGTTTAGATCAAGACAATTATAATATTTTAAAAGAGTTGTTTAGATCTAAACAGCTTAATTTTTTTTTTTTTAAAAAAAAAAGATTGTTTAGATTAAGAAGTGCTACATTTTAATAGTTGTTTTAATCAGTACGTTTAACAACTACATTTCAAAATAATAAACAAAAGATAACCACTATTGTTTTAGACTTTTAGGCTTTTAGCAAGGTTGTCGATAAACTTATGATTATTGTTTGCTATGGTAATTATGAAAACAACCTCTTTAATACTATAAAAAAATAGGTTTTTATTTTCAGAAATTTATTTTACTATTTTAATTCTGAATGGAGAATAATTCGGTCTATATATGCATAATGCATGCTTTCAAATCGAATTATCCCAATAAAGAATTATTTCCTCTCCTATTTTCTGGTTGGAAGGAACGGCCCTTCAGACCGTCGAACAGTTATGCTTGCTATCGTCGCTTTTAGCCTGATCGCCAAATAAAACTTGTCACGTTAGCATTAAGTAGATGGTCGTAGAAATACAGAGTGCTAAGACACGCTTTTGGGATTATCTCTTACCGTCTTCAGATTCATTATCGTAGATCTCTAAATAAATCCTGTTTAAACTACTGATTTATGGGGCCCAGAGCATTTCTGTGTCCATGACACAGGTATTATTCATGAAATCTGTAACAGAGAACCCGTATCAGTGTTTAATAAGACCGCTCGATGTACGGGAACGGGATCATCCCTGCCCTGACGCATGGACCACGTGTAAAGCAAAACCCTTCCTTTCATTTCCCCTACACTCGGTGCATATTATGAACATACATTATCCCTATAAATTACGCCTCCAATTTTAAATAATAGAATATACAATTTTAACAACTGTAAACCGGGTTCAACCGAAATTAGAAGTCGGAACTGAATTAAGATAAACCCTTTTTGGCTCTGTTTATGTATTATTATCTCTCTCTCGCTCTATAAGAACCCGAGACTCTGAGCGCTTAATTTATTATTCTCCGATACTCTTGGTTCTCTCGTGCTCATCCATTTCCTGGTACAATTTTATTACTAATTATAATTATTTATCATCTTGTTTCCTCGAATCAGGATTTATGTTTTCTTTTATCTCACTTCCTTGATCGTTTTGTTCGTTTCTCTGAGTACCGATTCCGAAACAAATTTGAAAATATTACTGGTTACTGAAAATTTGAAGTATAGATTTTGATTGATTTCTCGTTGCAGGGTTGATTGTGTTGATTTGTGGAAAATGAAGGAGGTTCATAGGTTTATGCTGTTGCTAAGCTTGTGCTTAAGCTTATCCGCCTGTGTAAGTTAATCTAACAATGTTCAGAGATGATATAATAATGCTTAGGGTTTTTTGATTATTTGATTCATTTTTTTTTACTGCTACATTAGATTGCTCTTAGTGCAAATACTTGCCCTGCTGATCTCGAGGCAAAGTGTGGTGATGATTCTTCAGGCGATTGGAAAGGCGAATTCTTCCCTGGTATTCCCAAAATCAAGTATGAGGTAATAATTCTTCTGATTTGTCAATTACCAGTGATCTTTATTTTCTCTAACACAGTTCAATTTGTAATCTGATTAGATGATGCTGGGATTATTATGCAATAAAATTTTGTGTGGGAAAAGTTTCTTAGAATTGTAATCAAGGGTTGTATGGGGAAAAATAAACATCACAGTATATGTACTTAGATGTTTAAGTTGATGTCCTTTCAATGAATTGCTAATTCTAATTGTACTAATTGCAGGGTCCTTCTAGCAAAAACCCACTTTCTTACAAGTGGTACAATGCTGAGGAAGTTGTTCTCGGAAAAAAGATGAAGGTACTATTACTGTACAATCTATCTGGATATGAACAATAAGCTTTATTTTCTTCACTCTGAGTTTCTCATGTTTTTATTATATTGTGACTGTTAATGTTGCAGGACTGGTTTAGGTTTAGTGTTGCATTCTGGCACACGTTTCGGGGCACTGGTGCTGATCCTTTTGGTGCGCCTACTAAGTCATGGCCATGGGAGGATGGTACAAATTCTGTTGACATGGCCAAAAGAAGAAGTAAGTTGCTTTATAGTGCCATAAGAAGAGTTTATGAATGCCAAGACCATGTCGTAGTTTCCCGGTCTCAACCCTGTTTTCTCCCACCTCCAATCCACTGCTGTTGTTCCTATAATTTCCCTAACAAGTTTAACAAAAATATGCAAACCCAAATTTCATTCTCCCAAATAATGTTTTAATGATTTGCAGTGAAGGGCTAAAAATTTATATGTAAAAAGTTAAAGGCTTGTTTGAATGAAGTAGGTATGTACAGAACTCAATAATTGTATGCATGTTTGGTGAATACTGAAATAGTCAACACTCATCTGAGACCAAAGTGTGCTGATGACAATCCAGGGACTTCTCTGTAGTTCTGTCAGTTTTAGAAACTTTGTTCTGACTATTTTGTGGAAATGGTGCAGTGAGAGCACACTTTGAGTTTATGGACAAGCTTGGTGTCAACAGATGGTGCTTCCATGATAGAGACATTGCTCCTGATGCCAAAACCCTTTCGGTATATGTTTGTCTTATTCAGCTTTTTTTAATTTTCACAATTTGCAATGAAAGCCTAAAATATTTCTTTATCGGGCCTCTATTTAATACTTGTAATTAACGCTATTGAAGGAAACAAATGCAAACTTGGATGAAGTAGTTGAGCTAGCAAAGGAGCTCCAGGTCATTTTCTTCACTTTATAAAACTCTTTTGTTGGTTTATTGGTTTTAATTATTAATTTGCATTATTAAATAAAATTTTAAAATTTACAGAAAGGTACTGATATAATACCCCTATGGGGAACAGCCCAGCTGTTTATGCATCCTCGGTACATGCATGGTGGCGCAACCAGGTATTCATTTGTTACTTTATTTGGTTTTTATAATTTGGAGGGGATGCATAATTATATCAGATTTATTTATTTATATTACTTTCATGCATTCAGCTCGGAATTAGGAGTATATGCATATGCTGCTGCTCAGGTTAAGAAAGCTATGGAGGTAAGGTCTTTTGTTATTAAAATCTGTAATGTAATTTTCACCTATCTAGAAGGAGAGAACTTTTGCCTTTTATAATCTGATTTGTAACTTGTGCTCAGTTTTTTGGTATATCATAAATGTTGGATTTTCTTTTCTCTTTTGAAAGGTTACACATTATCTAGGAGGAGAAAATTATGTTTTCTGGGGTGGCCGAGAAGGATACCAGACTCTGTTGAATACTGATATGAAGAGAGAGCTTGATCATTTGGTAATGCATATATTGTATTATTTATTTAAATTGGATATGATAATCTAATATCCAGAAGGTTTTTTAACCAGTAATTTATTTCTAGGCTGCTTTTCTTCAAGCGGCTGTTGATTATAAGAAGAAGATTGGCTTCAATGGTATCTTTATTTATTTCAGTTTATTGTAACTGTACTTCATTTCTTTTTTCTAATCACTATTTGATGTTATTAAAACTTAATTGTAAGCAAAATGTTATATTTATATCTTTCTGGCCCACTTGGTGTTGACAAATAGTATTTATCAATTCCACAGGGACCTTACTGATTGAACCAAAACCTCAGGAGCCAACAAAACACCAGTAAGCATCTAACTACTATACAAGTTTGGTTTGATAATAGTTTCATAAGATTTAGCTTTTTTTAATTGATTATAATATGTAGGTATGATTGGGACGCAGCAACTAGCTTTGCGTTTCTACAGAAGTATGGTCTAACAGGTACTATTGATAATGTCAATATGAATTGACTTTCATAATATTCTCTTCAAATTACTTTTGGCACTAATGCTTAATCGTGGTTATGCAGAGGAATTTAAATTGAATATTGAGTGCAACCATGCTACGCTTTCTGGCCACAGGTGAGATCTTATCTTCCATCCTCAGTTGAACTCCATATTTACATATCTGTCCCAAGTGTTTGAATTATAATCAGCTTGTGTTCAAATTATACTATATTTTTTCTGTATTTTTACAAGTAACCTTATCATAATATCTGCAACCAACACTCCGAATTTCTTGGCCTTTTAGTAGTATCATATAGTAAGAGCCAGTTCATGTCAATCAACTAAAATAGATTTATACCTCCTGAGTGTTCAACTGAATTGAACAAAAATAACTGCTGATATTGTAGTAAATTCTGAAACCTGCTTGTAAATTGCTTGGTTTGATTTTACTAACTACTAATTTTGTTGGGGTGAAAATTGTAAAAATTAAATAGAATAACTACTCCACATTGTACTTGGATCATTATATGATTTCTGCTGATATCTCAAAAGTCTATCATTTTACAAAATATAAGACGTTGGATTTCATCCACAAATTTACTAGAATAATTGTGGTGTTCTGCAAATATGAGTACCACAACATCTTTCATGTTTTGATCAATACTTTTTATTTCTAAAGTTGCCATCATGAGCTTGAAACTGCGAGAATCAACGGCTTACTTGGAAACATAGATGCCAACACTGGTGATCCCCAAATTGGTATGTATTCTTCAATTGCTCTTATGATTATTAACCAAGTTAGATGTCTTCAATTTAATTTAAGTTTCATAAATCATGTTCTATACAGGTTGGGACACAGACCAGTTTCTCACTGACATTTCTGAGGCCACTCTTGTAATGCTAAGTGTGGTTAGAAATGTAAGATCAAAACATCATGTCGAATTCCTGCATTGTTCATGCTATTTCAACTTTCCTTGCTAAAGTATAAATTTAATATGCCTCATCACTTTTTCTTTATTGTTGATTTGCTCTTTTCAGGGAGGGCTTGCACCTGGTGGTTTTAACTTCGATGCTAAATTGTACGTCTTATCTAATTTTTTTGCCTTTTCTTAATCAGTAGTTGACCATGAACGCTCATATTTTCTCCGTGGTCCTTAATTTATTTCCTTTTGTGATGGCAGGAGGAGAGAGAGTACAGATGTGGAGGATATGTTTATCGCACACATTTCTGGCATGGATACACTTGCACGTGGTCTTAGAAATGTTGCTAAGCTAATTGAGGTATTTCAAAAAATATTGATGTGCAACAAAATATAACTCTTTTCCTGAAAGACTAGAATAACTTTAATCTATCTTTTAGGATGGTTCTCTGGCTGAGCTTGTGAGGAAGAGATATCAAAGTTTTGACTCAGAAATTGGTGCTTTAATTGAGGTATTTCTGGAAATAAATTTAATTATTTAAGTTTTTCTTGGATATCATCAGCTTATCATCACGTCCCGATTTGGGAATTTTGTAGATTATTTGATGTAATTTGTGAATTCAATCTAAATTGTGATATCTCAAATTAATCTACACTCCTAAATATAGGATAGGTAAAACAGGTAAAAGAGATTAAAAAAAAAAAAATACATATATTTCTTGATTGATTTCTTCTGGTTTCATCTATTATAAGTAATTATTGGTGATGCGAAACTGCAAAATCATTTGATAGAAAAACTCAAGCAGACTGCCCTGAATCTCTCTGAACTACCTTTGCATATTAATCAGCCCCCAAACCTATTTTATATTATGTATTTTTTATGGTCGTCATACTTATATTGGAAGTTGCTTTTATTTTAATTACAGGCTGGTAAAGGTGATTTTGAGACACTTGAAAAGAAGGTCATGGAATGGGGAGAGCCTACAGTTTCCTCTGCAAAACAGGTAAATGAGTCTTGAATTACCATGGTGGTATCTACACCAATGAGCATCTTATGAAACAACGCTAACCATTATCTGCGCCAATCTTACGGAAAACATTAACCAGAACCACAGTTTTGGTTAAATCAATTATTTGAATTACTTTAATCTAAGTACAACAATGCAAGCGCATTACTGCACTCTGATTGACAGGATTAGATGTGAGATTCTTATTTTTTCTGTTTTTATATGATGCAGGAATTGGCAGAGATGATATTTCAGTCTGCACTATAGAGAGCCGCCTTAAGAAGCACTTTTAAAAGGGAAAGGGGGGCTGAATAAGTTTAACTGTTGTTTTGTAATTATTCTCGTTAGTAGACAATGTATTAGAAAGTTTGGCACTATGTAAGGTGGATGATAGATTCTATAATCATTAGTTACGGATAAAAATAAGGTTCCTGAGTTACGCATGCTTTATCGAAGTGTTCCTTTCTTTGCTCCAAGCAGTTGAGATATTAATTCATATGATTTCTTGCATCATGAAGCTCACCAGAAAGTACAAATTTATATTTGAGCATCTCATCTTAGGGATCATATCTTATATTAGTTCTCATTAATTAATTAGCACAAGACGACTTTTAAACCCTTTGATATTGATATAATACATCCATCAAAACACTGTTTTTCTATCCCAGCTGATGTTGTATTGGACATAGTTTGGAAGAGGAAATGAAAACTTACAAAAAGACATCTTATATAATAGAAGCGGTATATTATAGTGTGGCATGATGGAGCAGTCAGAGAGCTTATATTACAAGACCAACAAGAGCAGATTCACACACGACAAAGTACATACATGCACCTACACCAAATCATAGTAAACCAAGGTATCCTTGGCCAAAACGATAAGCAAAATGGCAAAATAGTTTAGAACCCATTGGCGAGTTACCTCCTGGTGAATGTAATCCAGAAAAATCTCGTTGTAGAAACCATAAATTTGCCAGTACACTGAGAGAACCAGTATGGAAGTGAGGAAGTTGGATGTTGACAGTACAAGCAAGGCCAGTATAAGTGCATAGGTGATTTTTTTTTATTGTGCCATCCTTCTTGTTTTGAGGCTCTCTGCATCCAATGCTCTTTTGTGTTCTTTCATGGCGGTGCTTTCCATGGGACTGGCGGCGAAAACCCTGTGGGACCCGTCTGTCTTTGGATTTGCATGGTTGGCTTTTTACTTTGTTGCCAAACTACTACGCACATCATGCAAACTCTGTAAAATTGGAACTTGTATTTTAACATTTTAACCACAACATATAGACAATAACAAAAAATATTTCAGTTGAGATGCATGGATAACATTGATTTTGCAACAACATATTTGCTTATTTGCTTATGCTTCAAATTCAACCTCAATTTATATCTAATTAAAGCATCCAAAAGTAACTGACAAGTTTCAAATGTTCAACTACATATCTATTAGTTAGCAAGGCAATAAATCAAATTGAGGCCTCATTAAATTCCTCCTATCCAATAATTACTAACTAAAACCAGCCAAGTATCACATACCAGTTGAACTAGATTACGAACATGTACCTTGTAGAAACCATAGGGAAGGATGGGAGTGGAGGCTGTTGGGTTATTCAGCTGAGGGGTCAGAAGGGAGCGGAGATGGTAATTGGATGGGAGAGGCACAAGGTCTTGGCATGATAAAGTTTTAGTAGCTAGTGACTTAGACCGGCTTAGTAGACGGTACGCCATTGCCACCGCTGTGCGAGAGAGAAAGAGAGCGAGAGAGAAGTGCACGTGGAGCTTAATGCAGAGTTGGCACTCGACAGTGCGGTGTAACCGTGTAAGCCTGTTCTTTTGTAGGTGAGTGTTGTGTACTTGTGTTAGTGTTAGAGTGGAATCAGAGAGTGGACAGAGCAAACTGAACTGGAAGATTCACGAGTATGGGCTGTGTTACACTTTGCGCTATCTACAAAAGAGTTTGGTAACTGCACTGGGCCGGTCTACATGGAGGAAGCATCTCAAGCATTGGACCATACATTTTGAGAGCCCAGTTTGGAATTTAGGTGACTTTCGTTGATGAATAAAAACTATATAATTTTTTAAAAAAAATTATTCACCGATGATCTTAATTTTATTATTCGATAAAAGTATTCAATTAATATAAGTAAATAATAGTAATTGGATAGCTTTTATGAAAAACAATAAATTTAAAGTTATCGACGAGTAAAAACAATAACAATCCTATAAATTCATTTACTTTCTGACTCTCCATTTCAATTAATTAAATCTACTAATTACAATTTGTTCACCGAGATAAAGAAAAGCGAGCGCTATCAAGGACATTAATTTACTTTGCCAGTATGCATATATCTTATTGTGTACTCCTTGTATGCATGAATTCAGGAATTTCATATACTTATGGTCGAGCTAGCATGTATTCCGTGAAGGCCACATATGCCTGCTTGCGTAGCTTAAAGGAATTTATAATTCTCAAAAGAAATTTGATAGATTTCTAGCGTGTCCAATTTGCACCTGATCAACACATGCTAACCTGGTATGTATATATTCAGCATACTTTTTTTGGGTGACCTGACCCCATTACCTTCAAAAGAAAATACAACATACTTTGAGGTATAAAATTGGAAAAACTCCTTGTATATATAATTTTTTTTCTTATTAATAAAATTTATCAGTGTGGTGATTGCCACCTGACCTAAAAAAAAAAAAGGGAGGGGTGGGGGGAGGGGTAAATGTAACATCCCTGAATTTTAGGACATGTTCGCAATACTTCAAATTCTAAGATCTTATTTGAAAAATATTTATTTTTATCTATTTGATCTTATCCATTTGATTTCTTAGTTGTTAAGTAATCCATATTTTCATAAATAGTAATCTATATTTTCAAAAACAGTAGCTAAGTAATTGATATTTACTTACTTAGCCATTAAATAACTTAATATTTACTTTCTTAGCCACTAAGAAACCTCCACTATAAATATAACCTAGCCTCATTCCATTTCATTTCAGATTTCTCTCTCCCACTATTTCTCTCTCCACCTAATTTTGAATACCGTCTTGGCTTTGGATAGTCGGCCGTTTGGGATTCGAGTTCTACGTAGCAGTTATGTCGGGAAGTCGTATAGATTTGCTTATTCTTGTGGATCGCTCAGTCAGGTAACCGGACTTCTCTATATTTAGTTTCGTATTGCTTGATTTGATTATTGCTTGGCTTTAATTGCATGTGTATGATCGTTTGTGGTATGTTTTGCGGGATATCGGGTTTAGAAATTGGATTACTGAATTTGTATGTGCATGTGGATTTTGTGCCCTGATCCCCGAGACAGGGGAGGGGAAATTGCATGTGAATTTGAGCCCTGATCCCCAAGACAGGGGAGGGGAAACTGGTTTTGATCCCTCAGGGACCGGGGAGGAACCTTATGCCTGACTGATATGACTGATCTAGACCCGTTTATCTCCGTAGAATATATGTTTGTTATGTGTATTAATCCGATCCTGATTGATGTTGCTATCTTAACTAATATAGAGAAGCTGCGTCGTTAAATAACCGGTTACTGAGCTTTGTAGCTGACATCCGTTTGTTTTCTTGTGTTTGCGACGTAGGTTGACGGGCCGACGGATGGATGCAGATGATACCGCCCCACCCTCGCGCGCCCGCGACCCGTCGGTGCGGGGCGTGACAGTAAAACTCAAGGCCTGAAGTCAGGGGCGAAGCTAAAGCTTGATTGGTGGGTCCATGGACCCATCTTGAAAAAAAAAATTTATTAGATTTAGTACTTATATGTAAATAAAAAAAATTAGATGGACCCATCTAAAGAAGTTCAGAGGACCCATCTTAGGAAATCAGAAAATGATTTATTTCCTTCTGCAAGCGAATCATCTTTTTTTTCTTCTCAAATTAACATTACCTTTATCGGTGGCAACGACATCGGTCGAACGAGTGTTCTCTGTAATAAATCTTATTAAGATAAAACTTAGTGTTCAATGAGATTCCTAAGAAATCTATTATGCAAAATAATCAGAAAATGAAAACTCATAGGAAATTATTGTAAATTTTACTTTATTGATTATATTGAATTATTGTTTTAGATATTAGATATATTATTTTAGATTTTATGTTGTTGTTCTAGATATATTTGATTTCTCATGAATTTTTTTAAGTTACATTATTTTAGAATTGTTTGTTTGAAAAATATTATTGTACTGTATCTATATTAGATGTCATGTATAAACAAAAAAAAATTATGAACCCTGCTAACATAAAATCCTAGCTACGCCCCTGCCTGAAGTGTACCAACATCGAAATGACAAAGTGCCACTAAGCAGACAACAACCACCAAAAGTAATACGCTACAGTACCTGAGCAAAATAAATAAATAAATATCGAATTTGTTTTTAAACAGAAAAATTATCGCCAGTAATTTGTTTTCATAGGAAGCAGAACTTGCTGCTGGTTTGGACTATATTGTACTGGTACGTAGTGATACGTACAGATTGTTAATGCTCTTTATTTAGTTAAAAATTGCTTTTAGGCGTTCCATTCGACTTTTCCGGTACGTTTTGTAAATGTGCTATTGAGGGTTGGATCTATGCAATTTTTACGCAGTGGTCAGTGGAACAATAATAGATATATTAAAAGTCGTTGTCAAAAAAAATAAGGATTAAAAGTTTGGTTTGGTAATTACTATGCTCATTAATTCAACTATTCAAGGTTGTAATATCCAGTCCAATCAGAAGTCTAGTTTTGCCTCTAGCTGTTTAACAAAATTTTATTGAAGTTGAGAAAGAAGTCAACTACCAATCACTCAATCAGAAGGGGTCATAAGAACCCAGTTGACAATGTTAACTTAAATGTGGGTGCTTACGAGGCAATTGAGGATAAGCACCACAACAAAACCAATGTAACAAATAATACAGTACAAGATATATTAGGCCTTTTTATGAGGCCCGGTTGCATATACACTAGTTGACACCTCCCCCATCCTCTACAAAACCCAATAATAGATAAAATCATAAAATATCATAATAAGAACAATAGATTGGTCTGCCAACTTCTAAGCAGAAATCTTGGAAGCTCCTCTGTACTAGACATGGTCTACAATTATACCTGTCAAACGTCGAAACGGAACACGGAACAGCCTATTTCCGTTTTCGTTCCGTTCCAGACGACGAAACATAAATTCTCTTCTGTTTTCGTTCCGTTTCGCCAAACGAAACAGTTTTCTGTTCCGTTTAACGTTTTGTCCCTCATTTACCATTGATTTCGGCCAATTTCCGTATTCCATTTCGGTAAACGTTTACAAATTCCATTTCCGTTTCCGTTCCGTTTTCAGAAACGAAACTGATTTTCCTTTCGTTTAACGTTCCGTTTGGACGGAACGGAACGGAACAACGGAAAAAACGGAACGATTGACAGGCCTATCTACAATTATGCATGACAATAATTAGCCGCTCCTCTACAAACCAACTGATTCTGGACAACTGGAGAAAATCTAATACCCTGATCAAAATGTTTTTTTTTTTCGGGATTTGATTTTCATTTCATTTCAATTCAATTAATTTCATATGATTTCGTTGGATCTAATTATATAGGAATTCCAACCAAATGATACAAAATCCGTTCATTTTGATCAAGAATTTTCCAATGAAATGAAAGTCCATGTTAAAAAAAATGAGATTTTGATCCGGGCCTAAATGTTTGCAAAATCAATCTAAATTAAAATCAGTACATTATGAATTAGAGGCTCGAAGGCTTAAAACTAACTATTTAGATTGACGCAATGACGCAACGCCCGACTTGCATTAAGCAATTAGCATAGGTCAAAATAAACTGTTATATATTTTCAAATAAATAGTTTCAATTAATTGAGAGCCATTAATTAATTACAGAAAATGTTGTAATCTATTACTACGCCGATATTAGAGAATTCTTAAAATAAGCGAATACAAAGGACGATTGATAGTTTGTAACAATATTCCGGATATTCGTTTCCATTGTATCTGGTTGCATCATATGGAAACTAAGTCCAAAGTGTCCAACTGGGAGATTTGCAAAACTTTACCGACTAAACCGGGCCCTGAAGTTTTAGTAGAGTAGTTCATATTTTTGTTCCAGCTAGTATAGTAGGATTGTCACTCAATATCGATCATTCAAGTACCACATACATACGACCCGATCATCCGACTCTGCGCCCCCCACCCCCTTATATATATAGATTTCCCCCCGTTCAGAATCTCCAACAAACCGTCTCAATTTACAGAAATAGAAACATCATTACGTAATGGAAAAATCACCTCGCCCCGCTAGCCTTCTTGCAACTCCTCTATCCTATCTGCTCGTGTTACTCTTGGCGTCTCTCCCACTAACCGTAGCTCAAACTTACATGAACTTGACTCGGGGTGAGGCAGGCTGCCTCTCCTCGTCAGGTCCGAACTCGTACCTAACATCTCCATCAGGTGACTTTGCTTTCGGCTTTAGGGCCTACGATTCCAGTGATTCCCTCTTTCTACTTGCGATATGGTTCAACAAAACCTCTCCTAAGCACATTATTTGGTATGCTATGTCTGGAATCAATCCGATACTTGCCCCAAAAAATTCCACGCTCGGGCTCAATAATGACGGGTCGCTGGTCCTCCTTAGTTCAGATAACAGAAAAATCTGGGGGCCTGATCCTGAAATAAAGGACGCTGAAAACGCGAACCTCCTAGACTCTGGTAATTTTGTCATCTGTCAATATAAAAGTTGTGACACTCCGCCCGCTTGGGAAAGTTTTCAAAACCCCACCGACACACTCGTTCCAGGTCAAAATCTGAGCAGTGGCCAAGAACTTTGGTCGAAACTTACCGATTCGAATTTCTCCCAAGGCCGATTCACCCTTAACATCCATGGTAGTGATGGTAATCTAGTTCTTTATCCTGTTAATGAAGCTAGAAACCGTTACAGTCCTATTTGGGCTGCTGGACATTATGAAATTGGTGATAAGTATTGTGGAGAACTTGTGTTTGACACAAATGGCTCGCTTTATTGTGCCCACTGGGAGACGGTGAATTTCACCTTGTCGGATACCTTATCCCCAGATGACTACTACCAACATGCAACACTCGATCCTGATGGGTTCTTTCGCATGTATGCGTACAAGAGGAATAATACAGTTGGGTGGGAGGTGACAGGAATTAATTCTCCTAAGGGCTGCAGTATGCAGATAGCCGAAGGTGGTGTTTGTGGAATCAATGGATTATGTAACACAAGTAGCATGAATCAAACACGACTACAGTGCACCTGCCCCCGCAATTACTCTCTTATAGATCAAGATAATATCTACATGGGATGCAAGCCTGACCTGGATGTGCGGCAATATTGTGGCACTGCATACAAACCAACTGAATTCGAATTCATAGTGTTAAACCATACTGATTGGCCCACTCAAGATTATGAATGGTACGAGTTTCCTAGTGAAGATCAGTGCAAAGATAGCTGCTTGCGAGATTGCAACTGTGTAGTGGCCATATACAGACCGAATAGTTGTGAAAAGAAGTCGTTACCTCTACAATATGGAATTTATAATGAAAGCGATACAGTGAAGGCATTTATCAAAGTTCCCCAAAGCCAGCCGGATTTACCATCAAATGATTGGAAAATTAATCATAAGAACTCCGGAAGGAACCTATTCCTTATTGGCAGTGCCACATTGCTTGGAGTAGCGAGCATTCTCCTTTTAGTGGTTGCTTTGCTGGTAGTGCACTTGATGCATACTTTTAAGAAATCTCGAATGGATTTGAGTATGTTATGGTCAAATCTTAAGGAGTTTACATACAAGGAGCTTCACCGCGCTACTAAAGGTTTTCAGGAAGAGCTTGGTCGCGGCGCTTATGGGGTTGTTTTTAAAGGGCTTTTACCTTCTGATCCCCCAACTGTCATTGCTGTTAAAAGACTTGCACTTTTGAATAATGGACAGCGTGAGTTTGAGAGTGAGGTGCATTCTATAGGCCAAAGCCATCACAAGAACTTGGTAAAATTAATCGGGTTTTGCAATGAAGGCTCAAATAGGATGCTTGTTTACGAGTTCATGAGCAATGGTTCACTTGAACACTTTATAGAAGTAGGAGCTGAGAGGCTCAACTGGGACAAACGAGCAAAAGTGGCTCTGGGAATTGCTAAAGGCCTTCAATACTTGCATGAGGATTGCAACCCCCCAGTTATTCATTGTGACATAAAGCCTCCGAACATTTTGCTTGATGATAAATTTGTTGCTAAAATATCAGACTTTGGAGTGGCGAAGCTCCTTGGCGCTGACCAAACTCATACTAGTACCCTTGTCCGAGTAGGAACCAAGGGATACATGGCTCCAGAAATGCTAAACGATGAACAGATCACAACGAAGGTGGATGTGTACAGCTTCGGTGTTGTTTTATTGGAGATCATATTTTGCAGGGTGGGTATTGCACAGCAAGCTATGAAAGATCTCTGGGCAGACAAGATGAGTCAAGTAGTGGAGCGATTTAAGGAGCAATTGTTGGAAGAAATGGGTGATGTAGAAGATGAGGCTAATATTCAGAGTATGCAGAAATTTGTAGAGGTGGCAGTTGCTTGTTTGCAAGTCGACCCTAGTGTTAGGCCAACCATGCGTGATGTGGCATACATTCTGGCACGTGCTATACCTACACCTGCACCCACTGACACAATACAAACCCCTGAGCCAACCGATGCTGTACCGACACCCCGGCCAGTCAACGCCACTACATTTTCACCAGATCAGCAGCAAATGCTATATTAACACCTGCTCTCATAGATTGCGCCATTTATAATTAAATCGTGTTGCTTGCTACTCTTTGGACGGCGTGTGATGCTATGCTTTGTGTATTTTTGTTGTGGAATGTTTCAAGATGAATTATTTCCGTTTTTATTTGTACCTTTGAATTGTTCATCTACTTAAACATCCGAGTTTTATTTCTGTTTGTCTTGTGAAAGAATCATAAAATTGTTGTTATATGTTTCTGGAGATGCATATATATTTGCAGTCATTATTATATTAAAATAATATCATTTGGTAATAAGTATCAAATGATGGGAGTTGTTGTTCCGTCTCGACCGATATTTAACTCAAAAAAAATGTCTAGAAGAGAAAATATTTTTTAATAAATTAATTACGCTTTGGTAATATAGAAGTGTAAAGATTCGGTAATATGGACATGGGAGCAATAACTCCCTTTGGACTCTGTGAAAATAATCTTCTCTTTTTTCTAATTTTTACTTTGTAATATAGAACTTTTTATTTTTTTTAAATTGAAATTAATTTATTGGATTGACAATCCCTCATGGAGACGTGAGATTGAGCATCAATTTTGTTTCTCAATTTTTCGTTATCAAAGTATGTAGCGAGTAGGTTCCGACTTTAAATATATGTATTTAATAATTAAGTTTGTCTCTTTTGACCATGATGTAATTTCACACAAAAAGTGAAAAATAAAAGAAAAATAAAAGAGAGGTAATTAATTTGTTGTCAACAAAGTGCGAACAAATTATAAGTTAGTTTATTGTTCTTTACATTCCCTAAACGACTTGCTCTTTTTTTTTTCCCAAAAACAATCCAAGAAGGGTTGCGTTTCATTAAGCAAACGCAGTAGTAGAGAGTACAACGAGAACACAAACTAAATGAGATGCCA
This sequence comes from Rhynchospora tenuis, assembly GCA_027725995.1. NCBI lineage: Eukaryota > Viridiplantae > Streptophyta > Magnoliopsida > Poales > Cyperaceae > Rhynchospora > Rhynchospora tenuis. The sequence goes on from CM050888.1 coordinate 55,410,392, forward strand.
GCTCTCTAACCAGAGTTAGAAACCATCTCAACAAGAGTAACAAAGCTTAACAAGTATCAACCAAACAGTCTAAACAAAAAAAAACAACTATCAGCATAACCCAAAATCTAAGTATTTGCTGAGTTGGCATCAGTCACATGTGTTAAGAATTCGAGCGTCTACGCAGCGAAAGTTAGATTTTAAGTTCGAGGAGGCACGATCCAAGTGCAACTGCACAAGAACCATGCCCCTTAGGATTAGTCAGCATGAGACAATCACACAATTAAACAAAGAGAACACGAGATTTAACTAGGTTCAGCACCAACTTGGTGCCTACGTCCTCCACACACACGCACACTCCTTTTATTTATTTTCTGAAATAATTTCTGAGATACATTGTTTGAGGGAGAAGGGAGAAATAAATAGACATTAAAATTACATAAGACAACTAGTTTTTTTGGTAATAAAATTAATTCACACAATCTTGTCTTTATTCTCTATAATTTCCTTCTCTTCTGACACAAATCAGATCCTCTTCATTAGGAAACATCCCATAATTTTTATCCATCTTCTATGGAAAGATTTGACACAAAATTGCAATTTCTCCTGCAAAATATGCTAGGTTGGCTCAGGAATTCGGTCCGAATTGGATTACACCTCAACCTCTGATTTTTCAATTCGGTCCGAATTGATACCAATTCAGTCCGAATTGATACCAATTCAGTCTGAATTACATCTCTGCATTGATATTGTCTTCCCTGTTCGTCCGAATCCATCCTTGTTCGGTCCGAACAGAGCTTGTGTTGATCCGTCTTCTTCACACTAATTTCACGTTATACCGTTCGGTCTATACACACACATGTAGACCTCATATATTTCAACACTCCCCCTCAAGTTGACATGTACGCACTTGGAAATGTCATTGCCAAATTGCTTGTTGGACTTGGTATTCGTGATCGGTTCTTTTCCTTAGTGTCTCATTTTGATCAACTTTTGCTTTTAATTGTTTAGTGCCACGCATTCAATCCAGAACACGATTTCATGCAGCACTTTCTCACAACATGTTCCTCTTCTATAGATCTGCTTCTCTCAGCTGCAGCTCTGAAATTGGCCAAATCCTTGAAGTTGCTTGCTAGATTGGAAGGTTGACTTGTTCAGTAATGAAACAAATGCAAAGAATTAAAGATGGTGTTAAAAGCATGAGAACCTTAATTGTCATTGAAAACTCTATTATTTCTATTGTTCCATTGAGTCCATATAACAGCTGCAAAAATAGTTTTAGCATAATTGCTACTAGTTGTGTTAAGCTCATTTATACTAAACCAAATAGACTCAATAGACTGACATAAGATGATGCCTTTATCATTTAACAAACTAAAATCAGACCAAAACTCTTTCATGGAGTTACAGTCCACAAAAAGGTGTTTAATGTTTTCAGCATTATTACAGAAAGAGCACTTATTTGGTCCATGAAAGCCCCTTAATTCAAGATTATCATAGTTCAGGATCCTATTATGTAAAACTAACCAAGTGAATAATTTGACTTTCAGAGGTATTTTGACGACGGGATGTTTGGAAGTGTGGTGAATAAGAATAGAATAGCTTGTTCAAGAACAATGGTGCTGAATAAGAAATGGTGAAAAATTGCTTATTCATTAATTTAGAGATGTTGTTTGGATGGTTAGTTAAGAATAAGAACAAGAACAAGGTTATATGGATGCTTAGTTTCATGCTTGTTCCATGTTAGTTCCAACAAAATGTTAGAACAAGAACAAGGGTCTGAACAAACAATTCGGCTTGATCTCAAGAGTGTTTGGCATCACTAAGAATTAGTAATTCTAAATAAGAGCTTTGGAATCCAAACATCCATTTATCGGCAAGCTGGAATAAGACGTTGAGGAAGAGGCAGAGGCGCTGACTCGTGGGTCTAACCCGTCTAAGATGTCAATACTCAACAAGTGACCACAATAGAAAATTGACGGACGGGACGCTGACCTGTGGGTCTAAGATGTCAGTACCCAAACAATATATATATATATATATATATATATATTTTTATTGCAGAGAACAACCGCAAACCACAACTTTTATTTTTTTTTCCGGTCAAATTAAGCCACTGTCATCTTCCTTCAATACGAGTCTCGTTCTTTTTACTGATATTTGCGAAGTTGCAATGATAAAACAAGAAAATTATACAAAAAAAAAAAAAAGAGGCAATGACCATTTTTTTCTATTTCTTTTTTTCCTAGGCAGAAAAGATTGCCCAATGTTTCAACTAGAACTACAAAATTTACAGTACTATTCACAGACCATGTACAACACCTGACAAAAGAATAAATACACCATAATATAACTATTAAAACAACTCAGCCAAGCAACGAGGAAAGTGTCCAACATCAGAAGCAGATTTAGACAGAGCTCGCAACTCTTTTTGAACCTTTATCCTCTCATAAAACACAGGACAAGCAAGGGAGACGCACTTCACACCGCTCTCCACTACCCAATCAGAACCACCACAATGCCTGCAGATCTGAATTTGATTGGAAAGCAATAAATTAGCTCAGAGAAAACTCTAGAAAAATTCTTATCAAGGATAAAACCAGACAATCAGACATCATGGAAATTGAAGTTGAATCCTGATTCCCTAGCATCTTCCAAAATAGCAGAACCAATTTCTCCTTACACATTTAGAAAGGAAAAGGAAAAAGGGGCATTTTGGGAATAATTTAAGGAGACAATGAAGCAAATCCATGGCTATTTAGTTTTTTTGTCCTTAACAGTAAATTCAAACAGGTGGGAACATTTTCTTATTATCATCCAAATGTTGTGTATTAAATAAGAGGTAAGGTGTGCTGTCTACAAGGTTGACAGACAACTTTAAGCACAATTTGCCAAAAAAAAATTAAAAAAATAATCATTATATATTCAAGAACTTACATCATTTAGGTGCTGCGCCTCACGCTCCAATTTTGCAACCCTAACAACTAAAACTGTATCAACCACATCTTCCTTTTCCACACAATCATCACATAAACAATCCAACCTCCTGGTAAACATGCCACACACCATGCAATGCTTTGAGGCATAATACCTATCAATCCTCCCCCCTCTATTATTCTCCTTCAAATTATACTTCAGCGTTCTTTGAATTGGTCTTGACATTTCAGCAAACCACTGGTTGAGATCAGCGCCAACAAGGCCGAAGATACGCTGAAGTACTGGTATAATCTGCTTATTAATATAGTACAATTCATTTAGTCTGTAAGGAGAGTCTAAGTCCAATAGAAGGTATGGGTCTATGACCATATCAACGAGGCGTGCACCAGGTTCGCCATGGACGACAAGATAAGGAACCCGCTCCCCGTATTGTGGTTCAGCTCGTGGATCTTGAGCCATGATTTTCATGGCAACTATTGCTGCAGGAGGAAGTGTACCAACCCGAGTACTGTAGGTACCTAATCTGACCTCTTTTGCAAATATGAAGTCTTGCAGAGAAATCCTGCCAGATAAAATGCGGGTCCACTGACGCTCCAAATAAGATTTAACCTACATTTGGAATTTTTTGTGACTACAAATTCTTTGTGAGAGTCGAGAAAGATACAATATACAAGAAACACAGAACAAAGATAATACCTAATTAATCCAATTGAAAAAAGCCAGGGAACAATGCAGGATAAACCAAACGGGGACTTTGCAAAATAATTTAGCATCCATTTGAAATTAATGTATTCTGTAGTAAATCTAAAGATATAAATCTAGTCCTATACTAGGCCCAAACTTAACCCAATTAACCCCCTCGACTGCAACTAAACATCAGCCTAATATAACATGACCTTTAAATTTTACGCCCCAGATTAGCCCAAAATTTTCCAACTAATAGCAGACTGTTACAAGTTGTAACTAATATTTAAGCTGAGATGACTATTCAGTTGAAACTTAGCCTTGCTTTACATTAGTCACCATTAGTGCTCACTTTTAATCAAGTTAGTTACAAGTACCACCGAAAAATTTGGTTTCTTTTCAGCAAAACATCAGCCAATTAACCAAAACCTCAATCAAATATTCAAATGTGTCTGCATCTTTGTTTCACTAATTAAATTTTGATTGTTTCTAAACTCCTCATGTAAGCCTAAATTTCCAACCATGCAACTGAAAAAAAAAACATTCCATTACCTTTGTTATGCCTTGATGTTCAAACATAATCCTAATAGATGTCTCTAGAATCTTTGCAACAGCTGGGCAGGTGTCTCTTCGCACAGTCTCGATCCCCTTTGCATCAAAAATTGGTTCTTCCTGATCATGGCTCTCATAGCTATATCCCACATACCTCTTCTTGGTAAGTAGAAAACAAGGTTGGTAAACTTTCTCAAGTTTTAGTGTAACGGGTTCAGGATTCATGGCTGTCACAGCACATGCAATTTCTTTTCCTATTATGAATGCCTCCTCCACAGTTCGACCTTTCAAAAGAACAAACATGCTGGAAAAGGAAATGAAGGTGACATGAGACCAGCAAATAGTAAAGATTATGGCGATTTTGCAAAGAAAAATGTAAGTAAAAGATCTCATATTACTAAAATACATCAAAGCATCAACCATAGGCACAATATTATATAATTATTATCAAATAGCATTTGTTTCTTTTCCAAAAAAAATAAAAACAATAAAATAAGAACCCAATTTGGAATTGGTAATTAAAGGTGTCAAATTTTCAGGTGTGGGTGGGTTCATGCCAGGTCACTATTTAAAACTGATCAAAAACTGATCAGCCAATCACATCAGAGATGACTCGAGCTATGTCTGACCAGTCAGTTCACCAGTCCACCTGACCTGATCCGTATTGTTACGAGTTAGCTTTGATATATTAATCCTAGCATATGACAACAGAAGTTAGCTAATCCTGGTGGAAGGAGATTTTGATTGCCTGTCATATGCAGCAGGAGCTGTTAAGTTCAGTCCATATATTCAGATATTAAACAATTTCAAAAGGAAATGTAAGAAATTAGAGACAGGTTGAAATGCCCTTAATGGTGTGTCAAACTGTTCTTTTTAACCATGAACTTGTTAATAAATCTATACTAGCTTCATAGGTAGCTTAATGAGCTTTTAAACATGAAACAAGAAGTAAAGAAAGAGATGCACCATTAGATCAAAGAACGGCAATACTGGTCAAATAGTCTTCAGTATTATGTACCAATTGGAACAAATGTATCAGGTAATATAACGTACCTATCAGTATCGCCATATACAACCCGAGCCTTCCACCTTGGGTGCTGATTAACAAACAAAATCGCTGTTTCTAGGGTTCTTCTGCCACACTGTACTATACTATCTGCCAGCTCAGCACAGGGCATGCGGCCACTAAACCCTGCAGCAGTGTAACCATAGGTGACATTGGCTATAAGCTTCAACGCAAGTTGCCGTGCATTGCATATCTGGGCAAAACAAAAGAGAGAAAGAAATCCACATCAAAGTTTAAACAGTCAGTCCAGAAGATAGAATATACAACTTCACAATTTTCACAAAAAAACTAATATACTCCTTTGGATTTGAGTATTTTCAAGGGAATGAGTAAAAAGGGGCTCATAAGAGAGAGAGAGAGAGAGAGAGAGTACCCTCTGAAGTACTTGTTGTGAAGAACACAATTTCTTCATAGCTTGTTTTACCATTATCCTAGTTGATAATATTTCTTGTAGCAGCTGGGGCAAAACCCCTTTTCTTACCTACAAACAGTGCACAAGCCAAATAAGCAAACAAACTCCAGCGAGACATGAGATATTTCATTGACATGGTAGGCCAGCAACAGTAGTGAAAGCTAATCTAGGATTTGAACAAATTTCTAAAATTATCTTGAGCAAAGAACAGGGATAATAAATATTGCGCCATTGATTTCACAGATATCATCAGATGCTGAATGTTGCACCTTTTACTGCACATATAGTGCACCACTTGGTGCAAGAAGCAATTCCCATGACGCCTCAGAAATTTTGTTGACAAGGTAAGAAAGTAAAACTACTGACCACAAATTCAAGGAGATAACAAAATATCAAACCATCTCAAACAAAAGAATAACGATATTTAAACAATAATATATCAGACCTTTGATTGCACATATAGTACACCATTTGGTGCAAGAAGCAATCCATCCTCCAGATCAGACAAATGACGCAGATCAAGTTGGTAAGAGGATACACCTAACACGGTCGACCTAGAAGGGAATATTTTGCCAAGGCAAGTAGAGTAGCATAGATTGTAAGCTATGATCATGGAAGGGTAGAGTGACTGAAAATCCAATACAATTACAGGGTCGGTGTAGAAACCAGATTCAGGCTCCATTACAAGGGGCAAGCATTCCATTGCTGGTTGTAAAGCCACCTATGAAATTGTGTAAGAAGAGTGTTTGGTAAATCCTAATATAAGCTAGATTCAATAATGTATAATTTGGTAATGAAAGATATAAGGGATGGAGATGGCATGGATCAGATTGTTCATTTATTCAGAATAAATTCAAGTCATACCAAGATAAAAGAAATAAAAACTGGATAATTGAGGTCTACGTCAAAAGATGCCACCCTCAGAAATGCAATTTCAGAATATTTGAACTGGAACATCTAAGAAAGAAAAGGCATACAAGATGCTAGTGTGCAGTACCAGTATAATACTAGTCTCAAGTAGTTACAGGACATACCAAACATAATACCAGCAGCTATTATCTAAACATCAGTCTTCCATCATGAACAGTGATTTATAAATGATCCTAAAAACTTAAGCTCCATTAAAAAAAAACACAAGAAACCAACAGCAAATAATATTACATTACCACAAACAAACCCAATGTGATTATGTGATGTTGCAGTTTTCCATGTGTTCAATAATGGTAGAGAATGACCTGTTGGCTTCCAGGAGATATAGCAAGATAATTTTGTGTATGAGCCAGTCTCAAAAGCATTGATTCAACACGGAATTGAGAACCACGAGAGAGTACAGAAAAGAAATCGATTCCAAATACACGGGCAAGTTCAGAAGTTCGATTTATCTGCAAGAAAAAAATATATACAAAAAAGGATCAAATTATAGTAACTCCTGCATATGTCTGGTAAAGCTTCGCACATGCCATGTCAATTAGGACCTGCAGATAGCATATTGATAGCATATTGACAGAACAAAACCGATAAAGAAAATCAAGAGATTTATACCATATCCAGTTGATTTATCAATTCAAGATTAAGGCGGGCTCGGTCACATATATACTCTATACTCCGGTGTCTTGCAACCCTCGGCCCACTAGCAAACCACCTGTTCAGAACCCTAGCTGAGATGAGTGGTACTTTCCTCCTCAAGACCTCTTCTACCACAGCCTCCATACTGTACATGTTGATTTTAACCTCTCCTCGCATCAATCGCCACAAGTTCAAAACAATTCTGCCTCCCACATGGACCCCACTTGCATGGGTACGGCCCCACTCATCATCCACTACATCTTCAGTTAATGTTGATGCTTCTTCGTCTGAGTTCTTGGTAATTTTTGGTTTCTTATCTTGTATAAGGGTTCTTGAAATACGTTTCAACAAACTGATGCCAAGGAAAGCAGCTCGCTCAGCTAGAAACCCTACAGAACCTCGTTGAACTTCCCACCCAATAAGGATATCTGGATCGAGGGATGACATGAGATCTATAAAATATTCAAAAACATACCGCTCTTCAGGAAATATTACAAAATTGCACCCTGAAACTCCATCAACATTTCTGGAATCACAAACAGGAGGAAAAAGATATTTTAGTGCAGGAGAATATACATTCAGCAGCCAAACATATCAGAAAAAAGTTTATATTTTGATACTGATGAAATCAAAGAATACAAAAGTATATATGTAGTGCTTTTTCCTTAAACCTTCTTTTTGTTTTGTGCATTCCTCCAATGAAATCAGGCTCTTTGGTTAAGGCAACAATTAGATAACAAAAGTAAAACAAAATCGTAGGCGTAATACACCAGCTTAAAAGAATAATAATTCAAAAGTAGCAGCAAACCTCCTACAATACTCTTCATTGGTACCCCGCATAAGCACATAGGTATCAACTATTAAGAATAAATCGTCCTGAACACAAAGCGTTACAATATTGATCGCATCAAACTTTGGGTCAGGTCGCAAGTCACCTCTACATTCAGCAAGAACCTGCAATGAAAGGTGAGAGACATGATCAGCTCATTAGGTACAACTGCCTGAAACCAACTCATACATACATTTAATTTACAAAAGATGTGAACCTCAACACTTATTATTGTCAGTTGCTGGCCCCTACCAACACTTGCCGGGTCTTGGAACCCAATTTGACTAAGAGGTGTGAGCTTCCCTTTATCATCAGGTCCTGATATTTGTGAAAATTCATTCCAACTGTCAGTATCATTAATCTGATTCCCTTTCACCTCAGATGTTTTCTTCATTTCTTTATTTGATTGAGGCGTATCACTCTTTGAGTTGATAATAGTTCTCTTACGTAGTGAATTGGTATCTATTTCTTCATCAATAGTGTTTTGTTTTCCTTCCTCAACAAGCCATTGGGAAACTGAATCAGGACTTGGTGGAGAAAAGGCTTTTGTTAATAGATATAGAATTGAGCCATCATTTTGGAAGTGAGTTGGTACACCAAGTACTATTTGTTGTGCTTCATGGTGCTTTTCCTCTCCAGAACATTCGTTTTCCTCTTTGCTTTCGGGTTCTAAATCGAAAAATGGAACAAGATTGTTTAAGCCTGGTCCAGCAGCTGAGAAAGAAAACAATAAGAGAATGATGAGAAGAACATTTGAACACCTGTGATAAATATGAATGGTGAAAAATGTAATAATATTCAACAAGCGGTTCTTTTTAACCTTTCAAGAGATATATTTATCCATTAGTACATGGGATTAATCATTAATGGGTTCTATGTCCTCAAACAGCTCAGGAATTGAACAACAAAATAAAAATAAAAAGATTAAAAGTTAAGAATGATATTACCATTTTTAGAAGGCTCTAGACAGTAATTAAAGTCTTCTACTTGTTCTCTCTTGGGAGGCCTCTCTATAAAGGCCATCTCTGAAGAATCTTCTCTCTTGATAACATTACTGTTTAACTCTTGGGAAGAAAGCTCAAAATCCAGCATAGCACTAGCATTTGCAGATTCACGCAAATCAGGTCGGGAAGAACGTTGCATTCTCATCAAATCTCTCACAGAAGATGGCGGCACCAAACCGGTCCTCTCAGCACCCTCAGATGAAGAACTATTTGCTTCACTATCAGTAAAATTCAAATTAAATTCGACAGATGGAGATGTGATCCTGCTGCCAACCTCTCTCCTTTTTGCTGAAAGAGGCAAAATACCCCATGGAGATTTCTTCTCTCTATTCCGCTTAACATTCTTTTTCATATCCTTGTAAGAGGTTATGTGCTCTCTCTCATCTGGAGAACCATCAATTTGAGGTATAACAAAGTTATCTGATGAAGTGCTCGCATTGTCAGGCTCTTTCAACCTTGTGTTCTGAATGTCAGCCGAATCGAGGATATCCTGGCATTCTCTCTGAGAAGCAGTCTCAAAATCTATATGTGCAGTCTCTAAGGCTGCCTGATATGTTTTTTGGGGAAATAATGGGGTCAGAATTCCTTCACTAGTTAGCTCATCGTCAGAAGTTACATCATTTGCAGCTTGGGATGAAGCAAGCCAGCGCAAGAGGCCAAGGGCCTCTTTGTTTATGGGCTACAGAAACATGATAGAAAAGCAAGTCAGGTAAAAGTACTAAATGGTTTCTCTCATTTTTGTTTTTCTCTTTCAAACTCAGGTTAAGTTCCTTATTCCCAATCAACCTACATAACAGCAAACCCAACAAGATACCGTAGGGGGTCTACCCGTGAATTTCTTCAAACAATTAACAAAGGCATCTAACTGCAATAACTGTATTAATCAGACCATTAATGCACCCCCAATATGTACTCCCGACTACTTTACCTCTTGTGATGTTGACGGACCCCCAATTTTCATCTCCTCACCTTCAGGCCCCACCGCTGAAGTAACAAATAATTCACCATCTTTCAAGTTCATGCCAGATAAATCAACCATTTTTCCCAATGCAGCTGAACCACAAACACCAACTAGTGACTGAATGCATTGCTCTATCCTTTCTGCTTCCTCAGTTGGGGAGAGATTGATAAAAGAAGTATCTTTCTCGAGGTTCAACTTAGAAATTATATTGTGGTACTCAGAATTATTCATAAAGCTTGCTAGAACGGTTTCAGGTTGAGGCTTGCCAGCATCAGGCAGGTTTGCTTCTTCTTGCAAACCAGATCGCATGAACTCCTATAAGAAAAAAAAGAAACATGAATGCTCCTTCCAGGATATTTTGTGCTGGTTGTGGAAAAAAAATTAAAATAAAAAGGTATTGTTGGATCTTGTAAACAATAGTATTTAATGAGCGTCGTATCAGACTGGGGTTACCAGCTTACAATTCCTGAATAATATGCTCAATTGCGCATACCAAGTTGCTCATGATAAGAGCATGCAAAAGGATAAAAATAAAATAAATAAAGGCATACTGCAGAAACAACATGAACAACATCAGCAAAAAAAAACCCAGGCTAGGCTACAAATCAGGGTATAACAATCATTAATTCCCACCCCTCCCCCACCCCACCCCCACCCTCGAGAAGAAATATGCTTTGCGAACTTAGATTGTCCCCCACAAGCTATTGAACTTCAACTTTCTTCTGGTTAGGTAACCCCATCCCTAGCACAAGGTATGAAAATATCGACAATTTTTTGCCAACATATATGACTTTTCTACTGACATGTACATATGGATGTATTTTTTTTTACTTATTCACTTTTTAGACATACTTCTTGCTAAAGGTAAGTGATGATGCACTGTCAGTTTTAGATGGAAAAGGTCAAAAAAGTAACTTGACAGGAACTTACCAAAAAGTCAACAGTTGTAGGACAAAAATTAAAAATCAGTTAACCAGTTTGTAGTATGGCACAAAGCTTACTGACCTCCAAAGAAATCTACTGTCATAAAAAATGAACAAACGAAGGATGTCTGACCTCCCAAATTGGTACGAGAGATTGAACCATTTTGACATCCGGAGTAGTTTGAGAGAGAGAAGTATACATTTTAAGTTTCTCATTGAGGATATCTGCAAATAAAGAAAAAGGGTTAACAACAACTTCTACAAATAGGGAGGATATCCCACCTTTGTTATTTTTTTTTAGTTCAAGAACTACCCACAATGGTAGCAGTTGAAATCCTTGCAGGAAAAAAAAAAAATTACTTCCTCATATTGTAAGGAATTTATAGGCCACCCTAACGAGTTTTCCAAATAAAAATGATTGATAGTTTTAGAAAAAAAAAAAAAAGAACCATCTACACATGAATCAGCCTCAAGCATTGAGATACTCTGACGCCTCGCAAAATTTTCGGTAATCGAACTATCCCAGAGTAAATCATGTGAAATTGTTGATGCAATCCAAATGGTGAAATTTCCCATTGAACAGTCACTAGGATCTGCCTAATATGGAAGATAATCTAGCATTAGTAGGAAATATTACCACAAATAGAACAATTAACACCATCCATTTTATGGTTGCTTGATAAAAAGCTTCATGATGGACCTTCAAAAACAAAAAAAAAAAGATAAAAGCATCATGATGTGTGATTCTCATAAGAGGGTGTCAAAGAATTAACAACGATCACTTTGCCCTCAACTCAACAACCTCAATAATTTGAACCCATTTACACCTACCTATTGGATCGTAATAGTGATTATTTCTTCCAAGTCAAAATACTCTTTGAGATGCTTATTTCTCCAAAATATTTACTTATATTAAATCAGAAGAAAACCAAAATTTAATGTTTTACAGAAAAGCTATAAAAGGATCATTTTTCCATTTTCCAAGAAGAAATTAACTCTACTAACAAAAAACCAACCTCAGTTCAGTGTTTGTCCAATTTGAAAATAAGTGTTTTCCTGCAAATAACAAATCATGGTGTTTTCTGCAGTATGGTGATCAATTGCAAATTTGCAATGTTCTACTATGAAAATAACAAAAAAATTATTTTACAAATGGGTGATTTATGCCACCGTAAAACATTAAAACTAAAAATATGTCATCGTAAATAAAGTAAATAATTGATTTTACACCATCAACAAAAGAAATAATAATTTCAATTTCAAAATTCAAAATTCAAATATTTCAAAATTAAAAGTTTTAAAACTCAAAATTTTAAATTTTAAAATTTTAAATTCAAAATTTTGAAAATTCAAACTTTTAAAATTTTAAATAAAAAAGTTCGACAATCTAAAATTTGAAATCTAAAACTCAAAATTTGGAATTTTCAATAATTAATTTCATGCCAATAAATTTCTTTTCCATTTCTTAATGATTTAATTTAATATAATGAGGAGTTGAGGACATTTTGGACAATTTTTTAAAAGTTAAAGTGGCATTTCTCTAATTTGAGTGGCATATCTCCAATTTTGACAAAAAGTAATGGCATAAAAGTAATTTTAATCATTTTATAGTGGGATAAAACTAATTTACAATTTAAGAGTGGCATAACTCTAATTATCAATTTTTCATAGTGGCATATATCTAATTATTGCTTAATGAATTGTCAAAAAATTAAAAACCTGCGAATTTTCAGAAGCTGAAACTGATTTCTCTTTCAATTGTGATGAACATTGGTCAAAGGAATCAGGTATTGGTGGCCTGAATTTCATGTTTGCCACATGTATATGGCTCATGCCATATAAGTTATAGTCGACCTACATGGTAAATAAATTGAAGCTGAATTAAAAAGGTGCTTGGAACATGTGTAATGAAAAATCAGGTTAAGGTGAATCAAAGAACAGATACTGACCAAAAACTGAAGAAGATACGGAATGTGAGATTCATAAGGCTGAAATTGTCTGCTCATAATTGCACCACTCTAAAATTGTACAGTAAAGATAATTTGCAAAACTTGAGGAAGTAAAGCCGTACTGTGTTCCAGAAAAAATGTGCAAAATAAAGATGTTTTGAAGTAAACATACCAGTAGAAGTACAGAAGCACGAGAAATGTCATGAGGATAATATCTTTATTTCATCAAGGATAACAGAATTGAATTAAACAGACAAATTGAAAAATTAGACCCAACATGCCACCATGTGATTTCCAACATTTGTCCTTATACAACTAAATTAGCAGTATTCAAGACATTTCTATATAATACACAACCATTACGTTGAAAAGATGCATCCTGTTAATTATTGACAATTGTCCTTACAAAAAAGCCATGACTAAACAAAATCAAGGTATATCTGTCTACTTATTGCATTATAGTGTGAACGAAGCAGATATTTGGTTAAAATAATGCAAAAGAGTTAGGGCAAACTTGCCACATTTTGATTCACTTGACCTTGGTTTGCCATCCATGTGCTATTTCCAAAATAATCCAGCAAAAATTGTTGTTGGATTAACATTCAAAGACATATATTCGATGCAATGTGCAAAACAATAACACAAAACCCAGAGTTCCACAGAAGAACAAGTGCATAATGAAAAAAAATTGGATACAAGTAGATCTTCAAAAAAAGCTCCTCCCTGGGAAAGAAACCATACATCCTTTTTGCTTTAACAATTGTGCATCCATGCACATGCTGCTTTTTTGATGTCCCTCGAGTCTAATAGATGATATTTTTCGCATTAAATAAGAAAGCAAATTAGTACACATAGCTATTTCATTATCCACAATTAAAAGTGATCTTCTCCAGAAGTACCTTTAATGCCTTCTCAAGGGCAGTCAAAAAACTGTTAATGTATGAATTGCCTGAACAAAACAATATCATAATATATAACCCAGGATTAGAACATGCTTTTTATGTTTTTTCTTGTCTGAGTTAGAATTAAAGTTATTACTAATTTAAGTTTGGCAAGAGAAGTACAAAATACTTCCGACTATTCATGAGAAACCAAACAAAACAATCCATTAATTAAATTGGTAGTTTGGAAATAACTTGATTTGTGATACTTTCAGAAAGGCTTATAACTAGCCTCAGCACTAAGAAGACCCGACAGAAAAATAAATGACTGGTTTGTGCTGTACAACACACACCCGATATAACTTTAACAATTTAGATCTTATCATGTCACTACAATTTTAGTTTTTCCTCTAAATTGAATGCATCTCCTGCAAGTTTTCTTTAAAATTCTCTCATTCTTTGCATCATATTTCTATAGCAATTCTGGAAAGATAGGGAATGCAACTGCCTAAGAATAATAATGTTAGGTGCTAAAGGAAAATTCCAGTACACTGCTCATTGCATTCGACAAATATTTTTCTTCAAATACAAAAATAACTTGAACAGAAACAAAGATATAAAGTGTGCATTTTGTTGGAAACTATATTCATACTTATTACAAGCTTTGCAAGAGATCTAACCTTTCTCTGGTTCAGAATTGTGGAGTATTTCGTCCGGACATGGTATGTACAAATAAGGCAAAGCCTGAAATATATTTGGTTCCATCAAAATATGCATTTTAGCAAAAGTTGAGTCTCTTGAGATTTGTAACAATACAGTTCCAGCCAGTCTGGCACCAATGGGTTGGACATGTATCATAAGTGATGTACAATCTAATTTATATCTCAACTTTAAACTTTACAACAATGACCCTAGAAAGAAAACTTATAAACTTTCCTTATGAGACTATATAATTATATATGAATGAAATTATTTGTAACCTTATGGACATGAAGGCATGCTTTCTGGCCTGCTGGAGTTGAGCCATAGATTCGTATTACAGGTACCTCTTCTATTTTTCTCCCTGATAGAACAAAGATAACGAAGGAATGAATAACTTCATGTTTAACTTATCCTCTCTTAAAAATAGACAATTTGGGCCTGAAAAATTTTTGGTACATTTTAACCCTCAATGAATGTTTTTATGCAGAAATGCATAAAACCCACCAATTATTAGAAATTATTACCAGCAAAGAGTAAAGTAATAGTAAGTATCCAACTATAAAGGTATTTTCCGCCCTTCTCCCTCTTCCAAAACCTTCAAAGTTAAGGTACACTGCAATTCCGGTTTTATAAATTTTGCCGGAATAAGCTAGTAAAAGGTTAGGTTCCCATTCAGATACTGTCGTCATTCAGTTCAGCTTATTCCAAAATTGTCATTCAAATGGTCAAAATCCTCTCATTTGTGATACGAATAAGCTAAATTAAGTCACTGAGAGAGGACATGAGTGATTGACTGTGCGAGAGAGTGAGAGAGAGAGAACCGTGGAATGAGCTGATGGAGAAGTCGAAGTCGGGAATTGGTGGCGCCATGTAGTAATCATGCGACACGATCCGAACGCTTAGCACCCGACCCGATTCAGGCGGCGACGCCATGTTTTCTCCGACAATGAACTATAGAGAAAGAGAGAGAGAGAGAGAGGAGACTGAGAAGGGCTGAGTATACTGCGGCAAACTAGAAAACACACTAGACGGGGCGGACACGACCAGAAGAGGAGAGAAGAGGCTCAAGTCATAGTATTTGTGTCAATCTGTGCGGCGGGTTACTGTGAAAGAACTTAAAATAAGTTATTTACGAGACTGTTTTCAACAATGCAGGCTCGATGTGATCTGCTTCACGAAAAGATGTATCGAAGGAGACTGAGAGAACTGAGAGTCTGACAGGCCTGCTTCCTTCCCTTGTACGCTCCTGGTAGAATGAAACGAATCGGGTTTCCCTCCGTTTACCCTTACCGGATTTTTTTTTTTTTTAACTAGGCAAAAAAAATAAAATTAAATAGATGGCAATTTTTTGCCAAATTTACAGAATGATTGAATGAAGCGTGACGTGAACCAGTATTCAAAACTTAATTTTTTTTTTTTTTAGACACTGCATGGTGCTTTCTCGTCTGTATTATATTTTAAAAAGAAAAAATACTTCCTAAAAGAATATATTTTCAGCTGAAAGTCTCGATTATTTTCCATGATTTTTAAAAATTTATTAATTCGTCTACGCCAGCGAAAATGAATTATGAAGAACGATTTTTTTTTTTTGTTAAATGTGATGCTCAATTGGAGTTCAGAAAAAGAATTGTGAAATTTTAGATTTACAAAGACAGAAATTTCCTCTTCTAGTTACAAATATAAATTCTCGAAAACAGAATAAAGAATAACAAATTAACTATCCTCGAATCCGTATCCTTCACTATTCATCGTTGTCCAATTGTTATAGTGTAAAAAATGGGTTAAAATCAGAAAAACCTCTGGATATCTTGGTGAGAATTCAAAAGATTATTAACTCTAGCGCTTTATAGCATTCAATATCTTCAATACCACATTCTGATGAAAGGAGTAAAAAACAAAATAAAGAAACAGTTTTAATGCAAAAACTTTGAACAACTTCAAAATATTAGAGACAATTCTGAGACAAAATTACTACGGAAATTATTATTAAATTTAGATTAAATAAAAGGTAACGAATTACTTGTTGTATACATTCTATTTTCAAAAAAAAAAAAAAATGTCAATCAAATATGAAGATAATTTAGTTCCTGATTAAAAAAAAAATATATATCATACCAGGTCAAATCTTACGAAATCTAATTTTCTCGCTTTTTTTTCTCAGTTTTAGTTCTTTAATCTTTTATTTTCCCTTTAAAATTTTATAATAAAAATTGTAGAATTGTTTCAAATTTATGTTCTTTCGTGTGACTGAATAAGTTAATTAATTTAATAAATCCTACAAAATTTCCTAATTTAACTTGGATAAATTTGATGAAATTGGAACAATTGGGTCAAAATTAATTAAGAAAATACGTGAAATTAGGAAAATTGAGTTGATTTTATGGGATCAATTGGTAAGTTTCATAAAATAAAATTTGGGTTCTTTATATATGGCAATAAATTTCGTAAATCTCATAACGTTGGAATTTAGTGAAATTAACCTCACAAATTCCATGAACTTGGGAATTTTCATTTTTTTTTTGAAAAAATTGATATTCATAAAAATAATTTGGCTAATTTCACGAATTTAGAAACTTTGGGATTTTTTCTGGAATGTTGGATACCTCATAAAATTATCTAGGCTAATTTTACGAATTGGGATACTTGGCACAATTTGTATATAATCGTATCAGTACGATACATATCACATCTTGACATTTTTAGACACGTATGTACCAAACCAGGTGATTGACATTTCTTCTAGACTGAATTCGAACCACCAACTATAAAAATAAAAAAGAAAAGAAGAAAACAAAAACCAACAAGTAAACACTCTAGTTCCAGCCAGGTGGCACTGGCGAAGCCATTGCACGAAGTCGCAATCCATATCTTAATTGCGCATTAATTTATTGAATGAACTACAAAAATAAATGAGAAAGTAAATATATGCGTGCATTAATTCCTCGATCTGTCCCTTGCACCTCGGGCCACCTATTTTTCCTGGTATTTTTCCTTTGTCTGTTTCTGTTTCTCGCACCACATTTATACTCGTTTTTTATATTTTAATTTCCTTCCCCAATTCCCATATTCAGATTATATGGTATTTTAATATTCTCTCTACAGTTTGACTCAGCCTTCTCTTTTCCACTTCAAAACCTTCTTTCATCTCTCTCTTAACCTAGGAAAAAAAGAAAGAAAATAAACAACCAGTTTCTATTTTCACTTTTATTTTCTGGATTTCTCCAATCCGATCCAGAGAAAGTTTGAAGCTTTATGGTCGAAGGGGGTATAAAGCTACAAATTTTTTCATTTCTGGTTTGACTAATTCTTCCCAAAAAAAAATAAAGAAAAATTTTCGGGGATGAGTTGCTTCCCTTGTGCTGGATCGTCGACCAATGAACAGAAGACCAGTGTAGTAAAAGACTCGCAAAAGGGAAGAGCATCATCAGGTCTAATTCTGTTTGTATTTCTTATTTTTAGCTGACTTTGTCTTACTTTTTATAGAAATTTTTTTGGTGCTCTTCGGCAAAATTATTCTTCTGAGCAGTGAGTAGTCATCTTATTTTGTTTTCTCTTTTTATTTAGTAATTCGTCAATTTTAAAATTCCCCTCTCTATATAAGAAGCTAGAAGAAGTATTTGTGCTTTATTATATAAATTCAAAGATTATTGTCTGGTACCAACAAGCCTAAAATTGAATGATTAACCTATTTCCACCCTTCACTAGTAGCTCTGAAACTGGTTGGATTTGAAACCTAGAAATTGTTGAGTTGCCAGCATTTGTAAGAGAGAATTTCTTATGAACCCCTGCAAAATGAGAAATATGAAGAATGCTTCTGAAGTATCTAGGGATGTGATGCGTGACCCTAGGAATGTATAAAGACCATAATATGTGCTTACCTTCCTCATTTTCTGATGCACAGAACCACCATTTCTCTTTGTTTCTAAACAATTAGAGGTAAGCGGACAATTGGATATTTAAAAGAACTTAGACAAGAAGTGAAGCCTACACCTTTTGCAGGGTTGTAATTTATATTTCTTAAACTCTCATGGACAGTTATACATAACGCCTTGGTGATTGTTGAGGCAACTGAATTGTTTCTTTTAGTGTATGAAATCATCCTTTGTGGTCCATTCATACATTGACTAAACACATTATAAAATTGCATGCACTATATAGAGAAACTCAAGAGAGAGGAATCATTGTCAAGGAAAGATGGAAGCACTGATCATATTGCAGCACACATATTCACCTTCCGGGATCTGGCGGCCGCCACAAAAAATTTCAAAAAGGATTGCCTCTTAGGGGAAGGTGGTTTTGGCCGTGTCTATAAAGGCCGATTGGAGTCTGGACAGGTTGGCATCTCAACTATCAGTATAATGTTTCTTTGATTTACAGAAGGCAAATTTGGTGTTTATGACAATTAATGCAGCTTCTAGGAGCTTAGAATATTTTTTGTTTTTAAATTTTGCATAGGAACCTTAGTATTATTGTAATTTGATACTGATATATGGTAAATGTCAGTACAGGATACCTTGCTTTGTTCCACATCCTTTTCTATACAACTTGGATCCTGTGAAGAGTAATTAATTTGTACAATTTATATATTAAATTACTAACTGGTTAACAAGGAGTGCCATCTACATTGTACTGGCATATACCAAGCTGGTACAGCCTGGACCTGTGGGCCAATACCTAAGTAGGACCTGACAATCATATATTTCGTATTAATTGCTGTTTAACTTCAAGTTATTCTCAGATTTTGTTTATTTTTATTTTCTACTGCTTTTGGTTTGCAAGCTTAGCCAAGCTGAAACTTTGTCTTTCAGATTGTGGCTGTTAAGCAACTGGATAGAAATGGGCTTCAAGGAAACCGTGAGTTTCTGGTGGAAGTCTTAATGCTTAGTCTCTTGCACCACCAAAATCTCGTTAATCTCATTGGTTATTGTGCCGATGGTGATCAAAGGCTCTTGGTTTACGAGTTTATGCCATTGGGATCCCTTGAGAATCATCTCCATGGTATGTTTGTTTATTTTATTGTCTAAAGTATATGTATGTGTGTGTGTGTTTCGAATTGCTAGGCACATGGAGGTTCCTCATGTTTTTCACTGAGGAAGTTTCAAAAGTAAATTATTCCATTTTAAATTTAACTATTAAAAGATGATATTATCCCCATTTTCCGTAATGGTCAGAAAAATTAACTTTCTTTTGGAAGAATAAAGGAATTATAGAAATAAATTTTCATTAGTAGGGACATAATTAGCAATCCTCAAATATAATTTTCAGTTCAAACATAATTGCAGCTGATAGAGCACCACTTTTATTAGTTAGGACTTAGGAGAAGATATCTTCTTGTGTAATGTGGCAAGCACCAAATTGTATTATATACATGCATATTGTGAGTATATGATAGCCTGATACATCAACTTTAAACAGACCTTCCTCCTGACAAGGAGCCGCTGGACTGGAACACTCGCATGAAAATTGCTGCTGGTGCAGCGAAGGGTCTTGAGTACCTCCACGACAAGGCAAATCCACCTGTAATTTACCGTGACTTCAAATCATCTAACATCCTACTCGACAATGGCTTTGTTCCAAAGCTGTCAGATTTTGGCCTTGCAAAACTGGGTCCTGTTGGTGACAAAACTCATGTGTCAACCCGTGTCATGGGGACTTATGGTTATTGTGCACCTGAGTATGCCATGACGGGGCAACTGACAGTTAAATCGGATGTGTATAGTTTCGGTGTGGTGTTTCTGGAGCTTATTACAGGAAGAAAGGCGATTGACAGTACGCGGCCAGTCGGAGAACAGAATTTGGTTGCATGGGTTAGTTTTTTACCCTTTTTTGTTATCTGGCCACATTCAGTACAATGTCTATGCCAGATGGTTGTTGGCTTGTTGCCATACAAGTAACACACAGCTGAGCATGTCTGGCACCTCTACTACTTGTTGTACCTTTGGATGCAATACTGAAATGATGCATTGGTTGAATCTTTGTTGTAGTTCTTCTTTACATCTTTATGGTCCATACTGAAATACTTGTTCTAATGTATGGTGAAATTTTCTTTTTCACCTTTTACCAGGCCCGGCCACTATTCAGAGACAGAAGAAAGTTCCCTCAAATGGCAGATCCGCTTCTCCAAGGCCGGTTTCCGACAAGGGGTATCTATCAGGCATTAGCAGTTGCTGCTATGTGCCTCCAGGAACAAGCTGCGACTCGTCCACTCATAGGTGATGTAGTGACAGCTCTCTCCTACCTCGCATCTCAAAAGTATGACCCCAATACAACTTCCTCTGCGAACAGTTCAAAAACTTCCACACCTAGATCAAGAGATCACCGGCGAAACCTCAGCGCGTCATCTGACACTCGCGTAGATTCCCCTGATTTTAAGAGGCAAATTTTTAGAGGAGAGTTTCAGTTGGACGGTGTCGGTGGCTCTGGTAGGGACCTTTATCATGAGAGCCAAAACAATAGAGGGGCCTCGAGATTTAGAGAGAGGGCACAGAGCAGTGCACATGGGAGTTTTGATAGTACAAATGGCTCGTAAAAGTGCAAGGTTTTGTTTCTGTTCTTTGGGGGAGGTTGGTTGTAGAGAGATGTTGGGGTGGTTTCTGTTCATAGGCTAGAGAGAGAGAGTATTTTTTTTGTTTATAGAATAGGTATGCCATGTTGATGGCATATAGCTATGTTTATGTTTATTTTTTTGTCCTCTTTATTTTTCTTTTTGGTGTATCATATTTGTTACGCTGTGAACTTGTTTCCCGATGTCATTTGCATATGAATTATCTTGGTTTGATACTAGTAGTGCTGTACATATTATCATAATTTAGGCCTGAAGTTAGGATTATTTGTGGCCCAGGTATCCATATTTGGAGTTTTTGACTTGGTAGAATGTAAATAATTAGCATCTTAGCGACGTTGCAGCAGAAAAAGGTTCTAAGTTCTAACTAGGCACTAAGGATTCGTGTTATATGTTCTGTCAGGAATCAGAGAGAATATCATTAGTTTTTCAATGGTTCAGTGTATTAGGAGCTGAATTCTAATTATAGCATTGTTATGTTTTGATATACTACTACAAAGTTTATGGAATTTGGATAGATTAATTATTTTGTACGCAAGTAGCAAATTAGTTGAACTAATTAGATAAGTAATTTTGTTTCGAAAAGTAAGTAATCATCTCGGTAGATTTGAATCTGTCAGAAGTATGGATATGCAATTGGTACTCACCGCGTAATGTTTTAGATCTTCCAGTACAGATTCAGGAAAATATCTTTGGGATTGATAAATATGCAATTAATAACAAGTATGGCTATGGGTATGGAAGATGGATTGATGTGCTCATTGGAATGCTTCTTTTTTTACATCGGGGATACATCTTTTTTTCCAAAGACTGAGTGTACAGAAATGTTGGTACTTAGGCACTTGTAGTGTTACCAATCTTCAATTCTATTTTAGTTTGTTGTAGCCTTTGGATGCGTGTTTTGTAGTATTTTAGACTGGTTTTGTGATTCCTACTGTTATCACAGTGTGGTACCATCTATATTTGTATAGATATTCATCCCTCAATCGAAATGCTGGTACAGCCACCAATTTTTCCAAAAAAAAAAAAAGGATAATGGTCAGTACCTTTAATAATTGACGTTAAAATTACATTCAAGACGAGACTTGTGTTGTTTTGGTAAAATACACAAAATAATTCGAGATGAAATTATAATCTGATCAGTGAGGGATAAGAATCAAATAAAATACACAAAACGGTAATCAAAGATATATTTTTTCTAAACAAAAATGGTATGTTAATTTTAACTAAGTTTTCAAAGAAATTTACATTTTTTTTTTATCAATTTTATCAATCTTGTTTCAAACTTCAATTATGATTTTTATGACAATTATATACAACTTTTCCATTCGAAATTTCACAATTTTTGCAATTCGTAAATTAAAGGGTCAAATTTAAGCAATCAAGTAAATTTTTATACTGCAACTCAAATCTTAATTTATTTTAAGGTTTTTGTCTAAAAAGTTCCATTTTAATCTGTTAAGCGAGAGGGTTTTTGCTTCCTATGAACATGTTGCAGCTTGCTGCCTTTCCCAAAGAGTTGCATAATCATATTAAAGCAACCCTCTCACTCTAATAAATTATACCAAAATACTTGCCAAAGAACGAGCAACTTATTATATAAGTTTACAATACACTACAATTGAACAACTAGGCTACGTACAACTGAACAACTAGACAACGTGGTTGACATTATGTACATATATACATATAAACGGGATGAATCAAGAAAATAAACATTGAAACATAACTTCCCTTCCTCGTCCCTTTGTTTTTTTTGTTTTTTTCCCCCCTAATATTATTCCAGTGCAATCTGAAAAGAAAGCACATGTCTACCGAGTACTGACTACATTGCAGCTGCTTTCTGGCTTATTGGGTTCACAATGGTAGGGCCGACTGCGTCTTTCACTAAAATAATGTTACCAGAAACATCTGTTTGGTATGGTAAGGACCTATCCATGATAATTCTACACGTGCTCCAGTCTTCAGCCTCCATACTAAGACCATAGTATGTTTTATGATCATTGATACTGCAAATCCAGACCGACCTAAAGAGATAGCGTGCATGGTCATTGGGGGAAAAATGATAACAATAATCTTATTAATCACAATATAGATAAATAAATTTTAGGAGAAACAGTAACTGGCCCAACTGAAGGATCAACAGACATAAACAGCTGTACCTGTTTAGCCCTTTCGCTTTTTTTTTTTTTTTAACCCAAAAAAAAAAAATGTCAATTCCTCAATTGGTTGAAAAAGAGAAGGGTACAGACCCAGAATCCATTCAAAACTATTTATGCATTAGAACTTGGCAATACCCATGAATCAGGTCAACCTTAAGTTGCTGACCAGACCTGATATTGAGTTTCAACAAGAGATGCCAACCATTTCATATGCACACAATGAAACAGTGGAAAAGAACACACAGAGAGGTTGCATGACATTTACCTGCTACATGATGGATCTTCTCCAGAATCGTCACAAATCTTCTCAGTGTCATTATGCAGCCATACCTATAGAAGCATTCAAATCATTTAGCCGATATTCATCTATTACATCTAGAGCAAGCAAACAAAATACACTGGGTGCATGCCATCTTCACCAGCATAGATGTGGATATAACCTGACCACAAGTATGTTGAATTATTGAATCTGACAGGACCAAATCCCAGTAAATCCACAACCTGCCCAACTGCAACCTAATCTGAGGCCAGATCCAACCTGGAACATGTTAATCTGACATTGGAAAAAGCTCTGCTGGTTTGCCACCCTTAAAAAAATCACTAAAAGAAAATCATTCTTTGAACAGCTCGTTTCTCTGAGAATTGGACAACCATACAAGGGTTGTTCGGATAAATTGATAACTTGTTTCTCATCTCCAGGTCAGAATGAAATCAATGGAGTCCCCCTCAACCCCACCCCCCCCCAAAAAAAAAAAAAAAAATAGTAATAATAATAAATAAATAATAAAAAGCAACTGGGTTTGATTCTCAGTACCTCTCTTGGAAAGTGATGGTATGATTTCCAATAAAAGGAGTAATACGGAGGTAAATGTGCTACAATGTCGCGATCATGTACAATACGAAACGTGTTAGGTATATATTTATAGAAACATGAGGCAAAGGCTGCATTGCCAATACGAGGCTGGCCAAAGGTCATTAAATGAACATCATCTATCCCATGATTCATCTGTCATAAGAAAATGTATGGTAATCAGTATTTGATTAATCAAACAAAAGTATATTATAAGTAAGCGATGATACACTGTAAGTCCCAAACAGCATCAATATAGTTTTGTTAATAAGACCACTACCGGACACCAATCATTTAAATTGACATCAAGTCAAGCTAAACATTCCTAAATGCTTGAATAACTATGGAGCTCAAGTATCAAAGGATCAAAACAAAAATAGAACATGAGTTCACCACCAAGACTCTTTAAAGGGCAACAAATGTTTTCTAAACTAAAAGGTATGACACATTGATGAAAAATTGAGAAATGGTGTATGGAAATGATACTGATTGGGAAAAAAAAAAAAGACAAAAACAGGAGTTTGTAAAAGATATATTAACACAGTGTATCAGCATTTGTTACTCTGGACAAAGCCAATTCTAAATTTATTGTTTTTCTTTCATATTGTGAGTCACTAAATTTCCAAAAGATAAAAACAATTTTGTCAAAGTAACAGACTGGTTTATCCACTTACTTGACTGATAAGGGAATTACTTACAACAAGATCAAGTGCAGCAAAAGCAACCAAAGCACCACCCATTGAATGCCCGGTTGCCATTACAGGTAGTTCTCCATATGATTTTCTAATCCTATCAACAGCTTCCACAATTGCAGGTCGTAAGCTTGTGTTGTTATAGGCACCATACAAGCCACGATGCACCTGAGACCAAGATACCAAGCATCGCTTATAATTCAGTTTCAAATTAATTATGTAGTATGGACAGTGCTGTGATACGAACCATTGCCCCTGGCATGTCAGGCAATTTCAGATCGAGCTCTTGCCAGATGAAATCCTCTATCCAATTCTGTATACTGAGACAGATCAGACACCAAATTTGTAGACAGAGTTAGTTATAGATAATAAAAAAAAATTTAGTATTTCCTTCATTACATAGGCCAAGTGACGGAAAGTTTTTAGATAAGTTCATTTTCAACATTTGGTACTACTTAGGTATGTTGCAAAAAGATTTTTGTTGGTTTACTGTAAATAAAAGCTAATATCTTTTATATTAGCACCTAACACATGATAATTTTGAGATGCTTTGCAAATAAGGCACCTCTTTAAATATAAAAGGTACATGCCCTTTAAACATTCTCCATTCAGCCACAGAATCCATATTATTGTTTCAAACAATCAAAACCAGTTATATGCCAGAACTTAAGTTCGTATGCATGAGCAAGTTATATACAAGAACCCAAGTTCATATGAACAAGTTAGGAAAGATTTTGTCTATATATCATAGGAAAGTACAAGTGATAGAGTATCTCTTCTCTGCTTAGGCTTGTGTTAGACAGGCTTTAATTTCAAGTATCTCAGAATATGTCAGGTCTATTTTGCGAAAATGTAAAATTGTTGGATGTAATTTGTAAAAGACCCTTCTATTTTTGTACCTGTTCTCTTGAGTTCCCCTGATTGCAATGATGATAGCATTTGGATCAGGAGCCACCCCCACAAATGCCTATTATAGATACAGTCACTGATTAATGGCTTGCTTAAGAGCTATTAAAATCTCAGAAACCAATGTTTTGTATTAAAGAGGTTTACAGAGACCTGTAAGCAGTTTTGGATGTCGACAACAAGCTCTATTACCTCAAATCCCTGACAACAATTTGAACCACTGTGGTTAGTAAATAGTAAATGAGCAGAGTTTCATGTTTGCCATAGTATATTTTCAAACTATTAATGTGCTTCCCAGTAAAATGAGAATAATGCATATCCCTGTACAACTTGGGAAAGCCCCATGTGCACCATGTCCCAGTTTCTTTAAAAAGTATTAACTACTATAGTACTATTCATTTATAATAATTGCTTATAATCTTTGTCAAGCAAGCAAACAGTACTCCCTGCTTTGCAGGGATGCCCGACATCATTTTTGAGATTTTGTTCCACCACCGATTAAAGCAGCTACTCTGAAGATTTAAAAATCAAAAGAAGATAAAGGAACTTATATTTCCTACCGTTGTTAGATTATTACATCTCGCACATGTCCATGAAAATAGTTCTGATAAATCTACCGTGTATACCTACAATAAATAGCAATAATTTGTGTGAGCCTTACAGAGTGAGCTTAATAGCATACTTCTTTAAGAGAGAATTTCTCCTTTCATAATTGAAGATAGGGAAGGAGGGATGTAAGAGAACTTACAGCAGAAGCATATTCTGCTAGAATGAGTGCAAGCGTATGATTAAAGTTGGCCGTATCATCTCCGGTTTTTATTTTGATTTCTGCCATCATGAAAAAAGCAAATCAATATTTGGATTAGTCGACCAGAAAACAATAATATTGTTTAAGAAAAATATATTTTAACAGGCCTTTTTAATTTTTAAGAAAATTATGAAAAGGGCCATTTGACTGCACAAGAGCATAGTTTGCATAAACCATAAAATTGTGTGATCACTGACATCTAATGTTGATAAACAGATTTTGACCTGTCCAAGTAAGAACTTAAAATGCTGCTTTCATGTTGGTCTTTTTTTTTTTTTTCAGGCAGAACTCTTAAGTTCTCTTTGTAAATAACATAATCATTCACTAATCCTGAATACAACTTTATCGCACAGTTTTCTATATCGCTGGAATGTGTTTGCTACTGAGAACTCAACGAGTAGAAAGAATAAAATAATTCTGGGTCTAAATGCAAAAAGTGAATGTGACCTTTTTGGGGGAAAAAAAAAAAGGAGCGAACTTCATGTTCTTTGCACCCAATTTTCTCCATTACAAAAGGAATCAAAAGTACCATACTAAAATCACTTTAGAACTCAAACAATTCATCTCAAAATCAAAACCAAGAACATTACGGGAATTAACTTACCTCTTCCATTACAAGCAGTCAATAAGCATATAAAAATCACCATTTTTAGCAAAGCCGGTCGCTCCATTTTCCTGGAAATTACACCAAATTGAAAAATTATCAATGCTAAAATACTAAGCACAACCAAGAGGTTTAGTAAAATTCACCAATAAAGAAGAAATTTACAACTGTTGGAGCTCAAAATAGAAAGAAGCAGATAAGGCGAGGGGAAATGAGGAAGAGAGAGCTTCCGATTATGAGCTTTCTTCTTTGGTAGTTCAAAATTTTCGTTCTTTTTTTAATCAATTTTCCATGGATCTACGTCAGATTATCCGAATATGCCACGAGGAAAACAGAAGAGAGTACGAAAAGAAAAGAGCCCCCAGTCGGTGAAACCGTGAAGAAAACAACAAATTACGACTTTAAAATGCCCGAAATGCCCTTGCAATTACTCGAGTTGTGCCCTGAATGGGACCGTTGAATTGGTCGTTGTCTAGTTGAGTTAGAGTACTTGAAAGACTTTCTTTGCTAATCAATGTTTGTTACTGTTGTGGTCCTTCTGGATTAGTTTGGATTTTCATAAAAGAAATGAATTATTTTTCTTTAATTTTATCATCAGCGTTCTGCTTGCGTTGCAAGAATGAAATGTCGGATGTTATTGTGGTCCGACAGTCGGAGATAGGGGCGACTGGCGAGCAAAAAACTCACCTTTTACGATTGTAACTCGAGCCAGAATAATTTGAGTTGGTAGAACATCAAGAGACAAGTTGAGATCCAACGGCATTTGCTGAAAGGTCTGTGCATCGCAAATATTCGATTCGCGGCATTATTATATTAGAATATTAGATAAATATGTGTAGAATTATAAATATTTTTTTTTATTTTTGAAGATAAAAATGAGTGTCAAGCTCTCTAACTTATTTTGAAATTAAATATCATAAAAATGAGTGTTGATCTCGGCTGAAGATGTGTTGCTCTTTGTCACTAACACTGTGTTTAGATAAGTTAGAGAGCTTATCTCGATTGAAAGCGATGGAATGGAATGGGAAAGGAAATTTTTAACCTTTGCACGTTTGGATGTTTAATGAAAGGGAAAGAGATTTTTTTTCCTTTCCTTTCATTTTTCTGTTTGGATGATTCAATTTAACAAAGGTAAAATTATATTAGAACTAAACAATTGACAGTTATACCCTTAATAAAATTAAATAAACAGAGATTTCTAATTTGCAAGAACTAAGGCTCTATTATGTTGTTCATTATTAAATGAGTCATGTATAGCTGATGAAACTTTTTTTTTTGGAAACTAGTGGATATAAATCCACCACTTCTATTTTATTTCAAAAAAAAAAAAGAAGCAAAGTACAATTACAGCACATTGACTCAAACATCAACGGAAATCACTATAAAGTACTGGTAAGGTTCCTGTACCAATACTCTTTTATTCTCATCGCCCAAACCATAGGGGAAAAAAAATGTGTTTTGTCTAGCATAAATATAAATGAAACTTCTGATTTATGTATGAATTAGGAGATCTCGGTTTGATTAATGCTTGTAATTCAAAATCAGAACGCAAGGAAAACCTGGAATTTTAAAACCAAAGTTTTGTACCAATCGGTACAAGCACTGTGCCTAATTAAAACAAGCACCACATACCCAAGTACAGGCACTATTGTCACCAAAAAATGGAACAAGTACTGCTCATCATTTCTGCAAAGAGGCTTTCTACTGAAACTAGCAGCGGTGCCCGCTCAATGTGCGGGCGGACTTTAATATGTGAACACATTATTTGACATAGATATGTTATCTATTTTCAATATCTAAGATCAACGTTGTCATGATTGGTGTTGAAGGTAGCAGTATAATACAGAGAAAGACTTCAGTATAAAAATTAAGATAATTTTATACATTGAGTGCATGTGTGAGTGTGATATGAGAGCAATTAATATTTTTGAAATGAAATTTTATTACCTTAATCATTTCGCAAAACACTTCGGTATACAATTTTTTTTGTGAATGTTTCATGGTTTTATCAGCAACTTAGTTGTTTGTCAGGACATACCATCATTAATGTCCATTAAACATAATATAATGACAATTTAAGACACTAAAATTGACCTTCAAAAAAAATTAAGTCACTAAAATTTGTGGCAAAGTGACGGTATACCATTTCTAATTAATAATTAAAATTTTTATACTTAATAATTTAAATTTAAAATAAATTAAATCATAAGACAATACCAATTACAAAGCACGAATAATGTTAAATTAATTGATTGGCAACTCTCCATTTTTACTAACTTAAGGTACGTCCTATGCCTCTCAGTTTATATGGTTTGTTCGCATTTAATAATGACCCAAAAAAAATGTTGCGACTTTGCAAAAAAAAATACATGAACGGCATACTATCTTGTATCTTTTCATAGAAAAATGTCAAATTTGAAGATGCAACTCTAAATAGAAAGGGCTCTAAAGATTTTCATTATTAATTAGGTTCTAAAAATGTCAAGTGCGTTGCGTCTTGTTTCTCAATTAGACGGAAAACCAAATAACACTGTTATTTCGTCTAGCAATACACATCCAACCATAGATCAAGTCAATCCAACGACAGAAAAAATTGTTTACTACTTAGACCTAGAGTGTAACACCTATGCGTTACGTGCATTTATAAGTAGTAGAGATAGTTCGAAATTGTACAATACTTATAAGAGAAAAAAGGCTAAATATTCTATGTCCACACAAACCGTCAGAAAAATGACTGCGCTGGACCTATTTATTCTCCATATTATGCAATATAAAAATGTCTCCCCAGTGGACTATTTTACAGGCAAATATGAGAAATTTTCGCCTAAGTTACAAAATGTATTATCACATACAAATCTCCATACAATTGCTGCATACAATAAAATTACAGTCCAGAAAAACAACCATACCAAAGCTTTGGACATGTACTAATTAAAGCTAGAAGCATCCCTCATATTTACAATTATTTTTTTTAAAAGCAACCACGTTAAAAACAAAGTTTGAAACATGACAAGCCACATGAAATCAAATCCCACTCTCCATTATTGATAGTTAATCCCCTTTTAGATATAGATAATCTTCTGATAAATGCACTGAGACTGAAGGTACTTTCAACCTTCTTGGTTTTTGCATAATCTGATCAACAAATAATATAATTTAAAAAAGTAACGATTTATTACTATCTAAATTCAAAAAAAAAAACTACAACTTGCGAGAAAATTAGATAAAGGAATGAAGAGAGCAATGAAGATATTCGTGCTTAAATAAAGGAAGATTGCGCGGCAAGAAGGAAAATCGCATGCCAAGAAGGGTATCGATAGACCTGTCGTTAGGTGTCTAACAAATAAATCGATTTCTACCTAATTTGGTCACGGATATGACCTTAAAAAGTATAGTCGAGTTGTCGATCTCAGGGACGTTTATTTAGGAAACTAGACTCTCTAAAATTCTTAGCTAAACTAAATTAATTGGTTGATTTAAAGTGTTGTTTTAGGTTTTAACTAAGTAGTAAAAGTTCTAAGGTTTAACAAATAATAAGTTTTATTACAATATCTAACTAATTAGCCTAGGGTTCTGGACTTATAACTTGACAGCCACGATTACCGCGACCCGCGAGATCTCTCCGCGGTCCGTGAATAATACGTGTTAAACTATTACTACTTGACATTGTTATTATTTGATGGTTTGTGAGGAATATTTCAATCATGTTATGCAGGGGAAAGACTTCAACTTTCGTTCCTTGGTCGATCCTAACCTGAACAGGACGCAAACTTTTCCATACACCTTACTCTCAGCTCTCGCATCGACTAAGGATTGTATGTCTATCTCTTGAGAACTAGGGTTCCATTTGTTCTCAAATTTGGTTAAGTTATCGCCTCTCGGTTCATATAACTTAGGTTTCTCCTCTCGGATAATCCCTAACCCTAATCATGACGGTTTGGATGTAAACTATTGAACAAGGTTTTGATGCCTAGCGGCTTGATACGATCGTTTATCAAGTGGGCAACCAGGGTCGTTAATCTAAGCCAAACAATCATATATAAAATCAAACATGCAAGAGATAAATCACAAGATCAAATAAAACAAGTCAAATAATAATAATAAACTAATCAAGAGTTTGTGCCATCGCCCTAGACTGCTAACAAACTACTCAGACATGGTCATAAAAGCAACGAGAAATAATAATACAAACAAGATAGAAATAGAATACACCAAAGAAATTCCCTGTCTACTTGTCTGCGCCCTTCTTGTAGGATTTCATGATGCGAATCGGGTAATTTTTAAATTTTATTAACCGATAACATCTAGGATCGTTCTTACTATTGCTAACTTTCTTTATTTATTTGCATCGCAATCAAATATATTCCTATAAGAAGGATTGTAGAACCATACCTATGGTCTTTAACGAAGCTCTGTTCCTCTTCGGTTCACCTTGAATCCGAAACAAAATGACAGTCGAATCCGTGCTAGCGAATTCCCCGTCAACACCTAGCTCCGTCGCCCGTATCTTAATCGATAGAATATTTTAACAAGTATTTAGAAGAAAAGAAGAACAAAGCTTCAACACATGAAGACTTACTTGTTACACAAAGTTTCTGATCTGCTTTACCTTTAAAACACAAGAAGAAACCTTTCAATTTCATATAGCATTTAAAGCCACTAACCAGAAATTAAAAACAGCACTTTAATTTCTGACGTTGCAGCACTAAAACCTTGATAACTCTCTGTAGAAAACTCCAAACGCCCTGAAACTTGGACCATTGGATTCTACACTTCAAGGGCTACAATTTTCATATATCATTTGCCCAAAATGGTTATCGTTTGCTATACTATTTTTCTGTTTAAAGTTGGCTCAAATTCTGACCCGAATTTAAAGCCTTCTTTCTTCTTCATTTGTTAAAATAATTGGGCTTGGGCTTCAAATAAATTTATACATTTCATAATAATATTCATATATTATTATAATATGTGAAACTTATATTATCCTCATAATATACACATATTAATAAATTTATTCTTTGCTAGTTATTCACGTCATGTGATATAATTTTCTATTTGCACTTTATTTCATGCAACATGAAACTTTGTACATAGAAAATATATTTCTTGTTTCCCATTCAGTTGGTGTGACCTATATTGAGGATCCATATTATGTTGGCAATGGAATAATTATTTTATTCCATAAACTGTAAGCGGTACTCTAGCATACATTACAGCTACCCAAATAATATAGATGTTTAGCAAATCCTTTTACGAAACACGATCCTTCTAGTAATGTTATTAACATTACTTGTGTCTATTCCTTGCCATATGATATTATGACTATTATACAAAGTAGGGCTGTGTCATCTTTGTATTATAATCTTTTCTTGATCTCTAACAAGTAGGATTATATAATTATAACTGCACTTCAGTTATATTGGATCCATTTATAATCTCACTTTACCAAGGGGCCCTTTATAATATCATTCCTCAATTAATGAGTGGCAATTAGCTATTGACATATATATTTTCCTCCTACACAAGTTACATACAAAGAACTATTACTTTTATCACCACTTGCTTCAAATGGTTTTTAATAATAATTACGTTGCATATTCCTTATGTGAAAAATATATCATATCAATCTTAGAATTAACGACACGATAAAAATATTAATGACACAAACACAATCCATATAATATTTTTTATCAATTAGGTCTGTTCAATATATGAAACTTTTCATATACTCGTGTTATTAAATGATAATCCTTTATCAACGTTTACAGAACTACAACGTACTTTTAATCAACACGACAGTCTTATATGGAATATTAGTGTTCCTGCTAATATCCAAGACCTGTGAACATTTTAGAGATATATATTCATTTTATTTAGAGTTCTGCGGTTCAAGACCAAGAGCATCTTCTTGAACACTTCTAAATATGAATATAAACTCATGGAACAAAATGTAATAACATCCAATTCATAAATATAACATATAAAAGTAATCATCATAAGATAACTTTTAGAACACAATTCCAACAATCTCCCACTTGTTCTTAAAGTTACTTCTTATACATACTTATGTATTAACTCTAAGACTAGGGTTGCCTTTTGACTCATTTTGTTATCTCTATCCATTTTCCATGCATCTTCAAACACGTGGAATCAAAGTGGACTTTGCCATTGGCTTGAGAGTAAGGCTTTGTTGGTGGATATGTTGTGTTATTATCCGTGTTCACCTTTAATAATTTTAATCTATCTTCTTTAATGAAGTATTGAATGACAAATTATTTTTCTATCCATATGTTTGATCTTGTGGTGTAAACCACATCAAGTTCTTCAATGAACTCCTTGATCAAACATTTACTTTGTTGGCTTTAGCAACAACCATCACTTCTGATTGGATGCTTGAGTCAGTTGTTTGCTAATTGTTTGAATCTTTTCAAACTAACAACACATCCATTCAGACTAAATACATATCCAAATTGCGACCTTTTATCATAATAGGTTGCAAAACTCGCATCGGTGTAGTCTTCTACAACGAGTTCCCGTTTCCCTCCATACACAAGAAATTTATCCTTAGTTCTGTTAAGATACTTAAGGATATTCTTGTCCGCACTCCAATGTGCAGGACCTGCATGGGCTTGATGACGACTTGTCATACTTAGAGCATACGTGACATCAGGTCGTGTACACACCATAGCATACATGATAGAACCAATTGCAGAGGCATATTCTACATTCTTCATGATTTCAATGTCTTTACGTGTGA
Source organism: Rhynchospora tenuis (assembly GCA_027725995.1). Lineage (NCBI taxonomy): Eukaryota > Viridiplantae > Streptophyta > Magnoliopsida > Poales > Cyperaceae > Rhynchospora > Rhynchospora tenuis. Next base: position 55,444,178 of record CM050888.1, read on the forward strand.
CAGCACATTGAGACTTGCTAAGTGTTACACCTTGACTCATTGGTACATTTTCTTTCTTGAAATTTTGAACGTCGAATCGTTTCAACATTTTGCCAATGTATGTACATTGACTTAAACCAATGAGTCTACGTGACCTGTCTCTACATATCTTGATTCCCAAGATATATTGGGCTTCACCCAAGTCTTTCATTGAGAAAATCTCTTTCAATGAAATTTTTGTTTGCTCCATTAAGGGAATAAAGTTGCCTATCAATAATATGTCATCAACATACAAAACCAAGAAAAGTATATAGCTCCCACTGACCATCTTGTATACACAAGTATCTTCCTTACTTTGAATAAATCCAAGGCGTTTAACCTCTTCATCAAAGCGCTTATTCCAACTCCTGGATGCTTGCTTCAGTCCATAAATAGACCTTTGAAGTTTGCATACTTTACTACCATTATTTGGATCTTCAAAACCTGGAGGTTGTACCATGTACACATCCTCTTCCAAATTCCCATTCAGGAATGCTGTTTTGACATCCATTTGCCATATTTCATAATCATAAAATGCGGCAATGGCTAGTAATATCCGAATTGACTTAAACATTGCAACAGGCGAGAAAGTTTCGTCATAATCAATTCCTTGAACTTGACTAAACCCTTTCGCTACAAGCCTTGCCTTGTATGTTGTCATGTTTCCATCCATGTCCATCTTTCTCTTGAAAACTCATTTGTTTTGAACAACTTTCTTTCCTTGAGGAAGGTCTACCAAGTTCCACACTTGGTTATCATACATGGATTGCATTTCAGATTTCATGGCTTCATACCATGATTTTGAGTCTTCTCTTTTCATTGCTTCTTCAAAGGTCTTTGGATCATCTGTATCCATTATCAAGATCTCATTATCAGGTTTCTTTCTAGATCTTGTTGACCTTCTTAGTTCTTGTGGCTCTTCATGTTCATTACGAGTATCTTGAAGCTCTTGCACAATTTCTTGTGGAATTAGTTCAATACTCGATTGAACACTATGTGGTGATGCGTGAACCTCTTCCTCAATAGGCTGAGGAACTTGTACACTAATGCTCCCACTAGCCGTCGGAACTATGGTTGGGTTATTTCGATCTACATGGGTGTCATCCATGACCTGATCGAGGTCTTGTAATGTTTCTTGAGTTTCCTCAAGCGTTACACTACTTCCATTACTTTTGATTCTTTCGAGAAACTCTTTCTCTAAGAAAATTGCACCTCTTTCAACTAATATTCTATTTGTTGACTTGTGCCAAAAGTAGTATCCTTTTGTTTCTTTCGGATAACCTATAAAGAAGCATTTTTCCGCTTGGGGTTCTAGTTTGGTTGACATCAATCGTTTGATGTAAGCCTCACATCCCCAAATTTTGAGAAAAGATAATTCAGGAGTTTTTCCTGTCCACAACTCGTATGGAGTTTTCTCGACAGATTTGGATGGAACAATATTCAGTGTGTAAGCCGCAGTTAGCAATGCATGTCCCCAAAAATAAAGAGGCAATTCAGTTTGGCACATCATTGATCGAACCATATCAAGCAATGTTCTGTTTCTCCTCTCAGATACACCATTCCACTGAGGTGTTCCTGGTGGAGTCAATTGTGGTATGATACCACACTCCTTCAGATATGTACCAAATTCATTACTCAAGTATTCTCCTCCACGATCAGTTCGCAAAATCTTAATTCTCTTATTAAGTTGATTTTCGACTTCATTCTTGAATTCTTTGAACTTGTCAAAAGATTCACTCTTGTTCTTCATTAGATAAACATAGCCAAAACGACTATAGTCATCTATGAACGTAATGAAGTACCTAAAACCATCTCGTGCACTAGTTCTCATTGGACCACATACATCAGAATGTATCAATTCCAACAAGTCTTTTGCCCTTGAACCTTTCTTCTTGAAAGGTTTCTTAGTCATTTTACCAACTAAACAAGATTCACATGTCTCTATTGCATCGCAATCCATGAGACCAAGAAGATTACTATCTTGTAATTTCTTAATGCGTTTCTCGTTTATATGACCAAGATGATAGTGCCATAAGAGAGTGTTATTTTCATGAGATATTTTGAGTCTTTTGTTATTGACATTTAGAACATGTTTATCATTCACTTCTAGCAAATATAAACCATCATGAATAGTAGCATTTGCATAGAAAATTCCATCTTGTGCAATACTCATACACGAGTTTGAAATAGTAAATACATAACCATCTTTGTCCAAACACGACACAGATATAATGTTCTTACATATAGATGGAACATAATAAACATTATCCAAATTAATTAATTAATAAACCACTAGATAAATGAAGGTTTATTGAGTAAATGGCCATTGCCGAGATACTAACATCATCGCTCACCTTCAAAGTGACTCCACCTCACTTGAGATGTCTTCTATTCATTAGTGCCTTCATATTTACACAAATATGAGCACACGATCTAGTATCAGTTACTCAATCGTGAATAGATGTGGTTAAATTAATTTCAATAACATAGATACCGTTTGGAACCTTGGGACGCTTCCGCTCTATTTTGCCTGAGTCTAAGTCAGCCTTGTACTTTGGACAATTCACCTTGAAACGTCCTTACTCATGACAATCTCAGTTTGCGGAGTTAGCAAGTTTTTTTTCTCTTGCTTTTGGAGGTGCTCGCTTGAGCTTCTCCTTTCCCCTTGTTCCCTTTAGGCATCTTCTTTTTGCCTTTCTTTTGAACTTTCTTGCTATTGCAAGAACATCTTGAATGAAGTTCCATTATCTCTTTTGGAGTATGGTTTATGAACTTTCTAGTAAATTCAATTACTATACTTGCCAACATGAGACCTTGAACATCCAGTTCATTCTGCAATACTTTCACGCCAAACATTATTCTTCATCAGAGGGTTCCGTACTTAGTATTGGTGCATCGTGCTCCAATACATTTACAAGATCCTCCTATCTGATGATACGTTGGAGTTTTACTTTCTAATCTAGAAAATTAGAACTAACATTTTCCAACAAGCACTTTTCGAGTTATGGATTGGATAAGTACGTTGTTTGTCATTCTATAGAAATAAAATTAAAGGATTTCATGTTAATATTTATGTAACATTTCATACTACATATTTAAATTTGTCCATTATGCAGCATATTCAAGATCCTATCATAAATAAAGCGAACTCATCCGAATTATAAAATCAAGGTAAGTAATCTTTTACTAATCATAACCTTTTAGAAAAACTTTTGCAATCGTTTGCAATTTTCTAAACTTTATGACTCTTGTTGTTTATTAAGAACCTTTTCTTACTAAACGATTTTCCCGGGACTTCAAGCCTAGATCTTGACTTCCCTTTAAGCAAACTTATTTTATTGGTCAATATGTTCGGCTAATTATCTCCATAAAATAAATGTACCAAATGCCTCACATTTAATCCATTTATCAATGGCCAGATAATATGTCCTAACACATTCCACGATTTCTAAAGATTAGAAATTACACTCATGCATCTTAATAATCTCTAGCTTAAAGTGGATAAAATAAGAAGGAAAAATACTTAATTTTTCATTGGACATCTCAAATGTGACTATAGTTTGGTAGGTCCTGTTTCCATACACCCATACCTATCCTAACATATCATTCACATATAATCATAAAGCACATAACATAAAACAATCACAAAACATTTGCGAGTTTGTATGCCTCTTGCGCTTCTCTTCATCCACCGCTTTGTCTTCTTGCACCATTGGATGAAAAATTGCATAAAAATAAATATGTTGCCCCAAACTTTATTATGAATCCTTTCAAAAATAAAATTTGCTAAGTGCAAGTATTAGGAACCCATCTCATTCTCACAATGCATATGATGTAATAATAAATAAAGGCATCCTATACATAAATTGCCTTTTGTGCCTAATTAATAAACGCTTATTAAACTTGCTTACAATCAAACATACACATCACATAAAATTTACATCACACAAGGCATTGGAATGAGACATACAAACTCGGTTCCCTGCAAAACAAAATTATAATAGGAATTGCATACCGATGCACTATTTTGTACCTTTTAATTAATTTCCATTTCTTAAGTAATTGCGGTTCTCTAAATCATTTAAATCCCTAAAATGATTTATAATTCTATGTTACAATTTGCACCATAGTTTGAAAAATAATCTTTTAATCATTTAAAAGAAAATACAAACCGTTATTGTGTTTTGTCACAGAAAAACTGCGCACTGTTGCTGTCTTGCCTTTGTGACGAAATTCCATAAAACTTTTGTATAGGAAAGTTTTATTATTTCAAAACTAGACTTCAATATCTAAATTTAGAAACTGGTTTCATCAAAATACGTTAATCCATTTGAAAGAAAACGTTATTTTGATTTCAGCAAAAAACTGCTACTGCTGCTGAAAAATTCCAGCAGCGCACTAATTTTTTTATTTTTGTATAATCTCATAGATCTGTCCAAAAATCTTGATCTATATAATTATCTTATTCTAAACTTCTTCTACTGTAGTAAGAATTTTAGAAAATACAAAAATAATTAACCAGTTATCTTATTACAATATTGCAAAATGTGTAACAAAAATTCAGCACGAATTTTAGAACCGCAAAACAAAAGAACAATTAACTAAGCACTTATGTAATTAAAATTACATAATAAAATAGTCTAATTAGCGATAATAATGAACCTATGCTCTGATACCATTTGTAGAATTTCATGATGCGAATCGGGTAATTTTTAAATTTTATTAACCGATAACATCTAGGATCGTTCTTACTATTGCTAACTTTCTTTATTTATTTGCATCGCAATCAAATATATTCCTATAAGAAGGATTGTAGAACCATACCTATGGTCTTTAACGAAGCTCTGTTCCTCTTCGGTTCACCTTGAATCCGAAATAAAATGACAGTCGAATCCGTGCTAGCGAATTCCCCGTCAACACCTAGCTCCGTCGCCCGTATCTTAATCGATAGAATATTTTAACAAGTATTTAGAAGAAAAGAAGAACAAAGCTTCAACACATGAAGACTTACTTGTTACACAAAGTTTCTGATCTGCTTTACCTTTAAAACACAAGAAGAAACCTTTCAATTTCATATAGCATTTAAAGCCACTAACCAGAAATTAAAAACAGCACTTTAATTTCTGACGTTGCAGCACTAAAACCTTGATAACTCTCTGTAGAAAACTCCAAACGCCCTGAAACTTGGACCATTGGATTCTACACTTCAAGGGCTACAATTTTCATATATCATTTGCCCAAAATGGTTATCGTTTGCTATACTATTTTTCTGTTTAAAGTTGGCTCAAATTCTGACCCGAATTTAAAGCCTTCTTTCTTCTTCATTTGTTAAAATAATTGGGCTTGGGCTTCAAATAAATTTATACAATTCATAATAATATTCATATATTATTATAATATATGAAACTTATATTATCCTCATAATATACACATATTAATAAATTTATTCTTTGCTAGTTATTCACGTCATGTGATATAATTTTCTATTTGCACTTTATTTCATGCAACATGAAACTTTGTACATAGAAAATATATTTCTTGTTTCCCATTCAGTTGGTGTGACCTATATTGAGGATCCATATTATGTTGGCAATGGAATAATTATTTTATTCCATAAACTGTAAGCGGTACTCTAGCATACATTACAGCTACCCAAATAATATAGATGTTTAGCAAATCCTTTTACGAAACACGATCCTTCTAGTAATGTTATTAACATTACTTGTGTCTATTCCTTGCCATATGATATTATGACTATTATACAAAGTAGGGCTGTGTCATCTTTGTATTATAATCTTTTCTTGATCTCTAACAAGTAGGATTATATAATTATAACTGCACTTCAGTTATATTGGATCCATTTATAATCTCACTTTACCAAGGGGCCCTTTATAATATCATTCCTCAATTAATGAGTGGCAATTAGCTATTGACATATATATTTTCCTCCTACACAAGTTACATACAAAGAACTATTACTTTTATCACCACTTGCTTCAAATGGCTTTTAATAATAATTACGTTGCATATTCCTTATGTGAAAAATATATCATATCAATCTTAGAATTAACGACACGATAAAAATATTAATGACACAAACACAATCCATATAATATTTTTTATCAATTAGGTCTGTTCAATATATGAAACTTTTCATATACTCGTGTTATTAAATGATAATCCTTTATCAACGTTTACAGAACTACAACGTACTTTTAATCAACACGACAGTCTTATATGGAATATTAGTGTTCCTGCTAATATCCAAGACCTGTGAACATTTTAGAGATATATATTCATTTTATTTAGAGTTCTGCGGTTCAAGACCAAGAGCATCTTCTTGAACACTTCTAAATATGAATATAAACTCATGGAACAAAATGTAATAACATCCAATTCATAAATATAACATATAAAAGTAATCATCATAAGATAACTTTTAGAACACAATTCCAACACTTCTCACGGCCGCGATTGAAGGTTGCGGCCCGTGGGAAATAACTGTCTTCTCGCTCCTCTAACTTCTCTCAGATCTGTCTCAAAAGTTGAGTCTAAAATTCAGTCTGAAGTCGAGGCCTGCTTTTATAGGCTTGTAGAAGAGTGCTGGAGAGAGAAAATAATCGTCCAAATACGAAATAAACTGCTGCCAAAAGAAACCAACTCGAAAAGGTCATAACTGCCATATCTTCCAGAATCTCCAAGTCAGTTACGCTCCACGGGTCGTGGATGAAGGTCGCGGTCCGCGAACAACGTCTCTAAGCAGCTCTAAAATACAGCACCTCTCTCTCCGTCTTCAATGCCTTCTCTTGTACAAAAAGGTGTCGGGCGACGGCAACAACTCTATCTAAAGTTAAACACAAATGCAAGCTAAGTTAGATGAAAACACAAGAAATTAAGTTAAGTTCGGTTCCAAACGAGGTCAAAATATTAGTATAGAATATGCTTATCAGGTATAGCTGGTAATCGTTGCCAATCCGTATCTCGCCGATTTCTCTTTTCCATCATTCTCCGCCGATTCGGAGGGTAAATTTTTTGTGCAGGAGAGGAATTTTGGAAGGGAACCGTTCCCCTCGCGATTTATTTCCCTTTCCGATTCACTACCATCCAAACACGAAGAAGTTCTGATTTTTTTTCTTATTTTCCGTCCCTTCCCATCCGATACCAACCATCCAAACACAGTGTAAGGGTGAATCAGCTTTTAAAGGAAAGGAAAGAAAGATAAGGAGAAGTTTAACCCTTAACTTGCTCCAGGATAGAAATAGAATGAGAGTAATAGAAAGAGTTTACTCTATTTTCATAGAAATTTGTACCCTCAAATTCGAAGTGTAAGAGTTTACTCTATTCTCCTAACCCTTCCATTCCCTTCTATTTTTTTTACTAAAAATTTCTGGAGCACAACCTAAAGTAAAAAACTGGTTCTCATAAATACAAGAGCATGTTTGGAATGGACGGCAAAGAATAAGCCTTCTTCTCGAAAGAAGCACTCTTCTTGGAATAAGCCTTGATCAAAATCTCTCTTTTATTTAACATGTCATTTCATTACAAATTTTTTTTATCAAAACGAACGGATTTAGCGTCGTTTGGCTAGAATTTTCACGTAACTAGATCGAACAAAATTCTAAAAAATCAATTCAAATGAAATGAAATCCCTTGTAAAAAAAAACATTTTGATCAAGGCCGTAGCAGTAGGTAGAATATATAAATATATATATATAGATAGAAAAAGCTGCCGAGATACGTTTTATTGTTGTGATATTGAAAATCATCGTAAGAAATTGTTCTGCCTTACAAAAGGTAGTGATTTAAAATCAAACTAATGGTATTTCACCTTGTATTGTCGCAGAAAAAAATTTTATATGCGCAGACAACCTTAAGAATTTCAGAAATACAAATCAACATGTTTAATTATTTGAAAAAATGTTAAAAATAAAAAATTGTAAATTTGGTTTATAATATTGAATCATAATTATATTAATTTAAAATCCGACAAATAATCCGTTTAAAAAAAATCCGACAATTAACATCATAATTTATAAAAATACTTCTAGATTTATGATGCACCATAAACTTTCTTTATAAAATTTTAAATAAAATCCAGCCCTCGTACATACAAAGTCTGAAATCTCAAATTTAAAAATTGCAATTCGAACAACGATTGTGAAACGATTCTAATATTTTTTTGACATCTTCTTCACTACTTGTGAATGTATCTAATGCCTACTTAATTTGTTGGCATTAAGATTTAACTATCGCCCTAAAAAAATTTAAAAATGCAATTCCCTAATTGTACATATCCAACTTATTATGTTTTGTCAGAGATCTTAACTCTAAAAATAACTAGATTGCAATTACTAATGCATGATCTACCTTTTAGAGTTTGATTAGAAAAATATCTAAATTACAAAGATTTGTCCGTTTTTTCGGTTTTGAAGGCATAAGAGCTGTATCCTAACTCATCTTGAGCTTAATAATAATAGGGGTGTTATAAGTGCAATCCCCTAATTTGCAATTCTCTATCATCCCATCTAAAAGTAGAAAGGATGTTAGAAGCACCCTTTCTATTTTGAGCGCTGCTCACTCCTCTCTCTTCACTAATTGATCCCTTATTATAACGATCTGATCCCTTATTATACAATCTGATCTCTTATTAAAACAATATGATCCCTTATTATACAATCTGATCTCTTAGTATACAATCTGATCCCTTATTGTAACAATCTGATCCCTTATTATATAATTTTATCTTTTATTATAACAATCTGATCCTTTATTATATAATCTGATATCTTATTATAATAATACAATTTGATCTCTTATAGTACAATCTGATCTTTTATTATAACAATCTGATCCCTTATTATACAATCCGATCACTTATTATAACAATATGATCATTTATTATACAATCTGATCACTTATTATAACAATCTGATCCCTTATTATACAATCTGATCATTTATGATTTTAAGATGATCCCTTATAGTAACAATATGATCTGATCATTTATATTATTAAGATGATAACTTATTATAACAATATAATCTGATCATTTATATTTATAAGATGATCTCTTAGTATAATAATCTGATCGTTTCCACGTATTGGTTGATCACTTATTACAACATCTTTAGGCCGAGAGAGATGAAGGGAGGTCAGGAGAAGGCTGGAGGGAGGAAGGAAGATAGGAGGAAGGATGGATAGAGGGAGTTCGGAGGAAGGGAGGTCGGAGGTCGAAGGAAGGAAGGCAGAGGTGGGAGAAGCTTGGATGGAGGTAGGGAGGAGGCCGGAGATTGGATGTCGGAGCAAAGGAGGGAGGGAGGCCAGAGGTCGGAAGTCGGAGGAGGTCGGAGGAGGAGAGGCGGAGATCGGAAGAGGAGAGGCGGAGGTCGGAAGAGGACATGCGGAGGTCGGAGGTCGGAGGTCGGAGGAGGAGAGGCGAAGGTCGGAGGTCTGAGGAGGAGAATCGGAAAGGAGTACAGAAGAGAAATAGATTTTATGTAAGTTTAAGAGGGGATGAGAGGGGATGACAGGGATGATAATCTGGGGGATTGTCGGTAGCAATTCCCATAATAATAAGATCCCTTCCGGTTCAATAATACGACATACGACTAGGGATGAAAACGGTGCGGATAAATCCCGCTCCGAACCGTATCCGAATCCGGAAAATGAGCATAATATCCGAACCGTATCCGTATCCGAACATATCCGTATCCGTATCCGATAAAAAAATATGGATATGGATATGGTTTTGACATTATCCAATCCGTATCTGTATCCGACAAAAAAATATGGATATTATCCGTATCCGGTAGATATTAATCCGTTTATCCGTATTTTTAACGGCATAAGATGATTAATATAATTACTTCTCTACATTAGAAAGAAGACTTTTATTAGATATTTTCTCTTACAATAATATTTTAATTTAGACTAGTAATATAAAATTAATTTTATTTTCAATTATCAAGATGATTATATATGATAACTAGAGGGGCATATCGAGCTTCGCTCGATATAGAAATTTCAAATTTGTATTGATTTTATTTTTATTCGTTTTTATAATTTATTTATGTTTAGAAAAAGATTGTTAATTATGATATGTTTGTCTTCAGATGTATAATTTAGTGATATTCCATAAGTGTAAATGGATACTGGGTTTTGTCCCATTTTTTTTTTTTTTTTTGATTTAAAGGGCACGTAGCAATGTCCCTTTTTGGTTGGATATTGAAAGGAGCAGTAGTCTAATTAGTATGTATGACAGTTAGCTATCAATGTTGGAGTGAACCCAGGTTCTAGATACATAGCTATATCATCAAAACCTTTTTTATTTTATTTTTTTAGCTTGTCTTTGTGTTATTATCTGTGTATGGGAGTAAGTTAGGAGAAGCAGCCAAATTGGTGCCACAATTACTTTATTTCCTTTTTATTGGATCTCATTAATAATAAAGCGTTACAAAATACAGATTAATCTCCTTTAATATAATTTGTCGAAGCACCTTTAAATTTTTTTGCAGCGTTTCAGCTTGCATTTGGTTCCCTTAAATTTTATTTTATTTTGATATTATTTTATTGTTGATTGTATTTCATTTAATTTCTTTATATTAGCGCATTTGATTCCTTTGAGTTTTTTTATTGAAATCTTTTATTTCATAATAGTAATTTGGTCAAATTTATCGTTCTTTGCGCATTTATGTTAGTTTGATGGAACTGTTACTATTTTAAATAAAGAAATTTTTGCTGTAAGTATAAGTTCTTTGCGCATTTATGTTTTCAACTTTTCATAAATTCAGCCCCATATTTTATATGCTTTTAATAACTTTTCCGTTTTTATAAGTACCCGCTATCATTGGTCAGTAATAAATATACCATGCATTTATAATGGTAAATATAAATATTCATGTGTTAATGCTTATTAATTATATAAATAAAAATATTTTATGTGGTTATTTTTAATTGGGAGCAATAAAATACTTTAAACTGGTAAATTAAATGACACCCTTGCTTGTTTTGCAGACGCTACGTGTGTTTGTAGGTTTATTACATATGAAAGTATATATTTTTTTCAGTAAGAAGCTTCCTGTCAACTTCTCAAAAAAAGAAAGGTATATCTTTTTTTAAAACTTATATTTGTTTGTGGCTGTTCGTTTCCCAATATTTCTCATAAACTGTTCATTTTTTTCTCATTTATTATTCCTCTACATTTTTATTTATAGACTGGTGCCTCTTTGTTTTCTATATCTATTGCAACTGAAATGAGATAAAATTTTAAATTAATGATCTGTCTACTTGATTTCTGTAATTAGATGTGAACTGTAAATGCTTGAAACTGAAAAGAAATCAATTAGTTTTGCAAAAATAATAATAATAATAATTAAATCAGAAAGGAGAGGTGGGGTGTAACAAACTTTTACTGGCATGAGTCATTAATTATCTCAGATAGGTAGACAGTCAGATACACTCATAGGTACGTATCAATTATAGTAATGCCTCATCAACAATTATTAATTCTTTAATAATTTGAAAATTTAAGTACATACCTTTCTTATCTTTTGACGGCAATTTTTATTTTTCCAATTCAACTACTTTATTGGTACAATAGCATTGTATATGTGCCTTTTAGATACTAATTTTTATGCTTTCTAGTTGAGATGCTATATATAATTGTCGAAAAAAAGCCCTATCTCAAGTTTGTTTTGCTCCAAGCATTTTGATTTAGTAACATATAATCTTTAACATTTGTTCAAGTATATACTACGAATTAAATCATAAAATGTGCATAGTACTATCGTCAAAAGCAGATCTTTAAATTGCTATTGGAAGATCAACTCTATTAATATGAATCTCCATGATATATCAATTTTAAACTGCATGTATAGTAAAAGAGAAAGAAATAAAAAAAAAAATGATCATAACTTTACCTATTATTAGCTAAAGTGAGGTACTCAAAATTGTAGATTACAGGACCACATGTAAGTATGTGTGGTGACTTTTTCGTCATTTCTCGAAGAAAGATCGGGTTTCCTCAAGAACGAGAATAAGTCTTAGATTCACCCCTCACGAGCCTGAGTTCAAGTACTGATGCCTCTTAACGACCAGAGAACATCGACTAGAATTCATTCTCGTAAGGGTTTATTAATTTGTGGATCCTTTCTTTCCAATAGGCGCAAGCCCCTATTGTTAATTACCCCGTGGTTTCCCACGAGAACCTCTGATTAAGAGATTCGAGAAATTAAATGTAATAGGCTAGAAAATCGTCGTTTAAATGATTTTTGTATTTAACAAGGAGTTTATTTCTTTTGACTTACACAGGACTCAATTGAGGCACCAAACCTCATCGACGGGGCACAATTGAGGATATAAGTGATTTATTTCTTTTGGGCTTAGACCGGATTCAATTGACGGTACCAGACCTAATTGACGGGGCCCAATTGAAGATTATTAAAATGCATCTAAAACTAAGAATACCACAATTTAAGAATGCCTAAAACTAAAGCTAAAAAAAAAAACCATTTATTTTGACATTTATATATGCATTTCTACCAGGAAGGTGATTTGATTTCATGATCCTGGGCCATTTGGGGGCTCAAAGAATCGATTTTCGGCCATTTAGGGGCTTGGGAAAACAAAGGGATTTGAAATTCTCGGCCATTTAGGGGCTTGTGAGAACAAAGGATTTGGAATTCTCGGCCATTTGAGGGCTTGTGAGAACAAAGGATTTGGAATTCTCGGCCATTTGAGGGCTTGTGAGAATTGGTTCTCGGCCATTTAGGGGCTTGTGAGAACAAAAGATTTGGGTTTCTCGGCCATTTAGGGGCTTGTGAGAACAAAGGATTTGGGGGGGATTTTGACTTGATTTGATTTAATTTGATTTGACTTGATTTATTTTTATTTGATTTGATTTGATTTATTTAGCTTGATTTCTCTTGATTTAGAGAGATTTACTTCATCTAAATTACGCTTGATTTGAGTTTAACTTGATTTAGTCTCATTTAACGTGATTTATTTGATTATGTTTTATGTTGTTTATTTATTTATTTGATTATTCATTATTTACTTGCTATTCATTTATTTATTTGTTGAGTTATTTGATTATCATGGGTTAATTATTTATTTTATGATTTATTTATCATTTATTTATAATTTATGATTTATTTAGTATTTATTTCTAATTTATGATCTATTTAACATTTATTTTTATTAAAAATTTATTTAATATTTACTTGTTTGTGTATTTTTTTATTTGTTCATTTATTTATTAATGACTTTAAGATTTATTTATGGTAATGTTATTTGATGGTTTATTATGAATATTACTTATTTATTCACTTTATTTATTATTATTACTTAATAGCCTTATTAAAATAAATACTACCCATTCTATTTCTAAAATTGATTATACTTGACAAAAGGGTGATAAAATTACTTAGAAAATTTATTAAAGTACTTGACCATTTTTCTAGAATTTATAAAATTAGATTTTTATAATAAAAATACTTCAAAAATAAGAAACTATTTATCTTGATAAAATACCATATGAAAATAATGTTGGATTTGGTTTACTCGGATTTTTAGAAGTCTCTGGATATTTTATTTTGATTTTTCTGAGACTCCTGCTAATTTTGGTGGATTTTTAAAGTTTTAACAATTTATAAAACTCAATTTTAATTAGAAAATACTTTGAAAATACAAAAGAGGCACAAAATGACATAATTTCATACAAAAATATCAGTGAATCTAGATTCTACAGATTTTTAGAATTTTATGGATATTTTATTTGAATTTTTCTGAGTTGTATACTATTTTTAATGAATTTTTGAGTTTTTATGCTGACGTGGAAATTTTTGATTGGGCCACGTATGCTGATTGAGCTGACTGGATCAAGCTGACGTCTGAAAGGCGCTGGAATTCTATGTAGTGAATCATGTAGCTGTCAGAGACTCGCCACACGAACTCGCCACAGAGAATCGATCGAAATTTTGGCGCTGAAAACTCGTCGAAGGGGATGGAATTTTTACAGCGAAGACCCTGTATTTATTTCATTTATGAAACGATCCTCTGAAGGCGGAGTCCCGACGATCTAGGCCGCCATTGGAGCCGATATTGGCCTATTTGTGCTCATTCTGAGAAGGAGAGTTCAATGATGGTCTCTGCTTGGCTCGCGTAGTCTTCACTTGCTCAGAAGATCACTATTTCACATCGGCCAAGTTCAAATTTTATTCAGTTTGGCCCCTGTAGTTTTTATCTTCATGTTTTCCGGCGAACTAGGCCACCTTAGTCGTCACACTTGATTTCGTTAGAAGAAAGAAAGATATTAGAGTAGGACTGAGTATTCAATTTTACTTTCACTTGTTCAATTTTAATGAATTAAGTTCGTTTTTTTTACTGCAGCTTCTGTCGGATTTCTCCGGCGAAATTCCGGTGACTGGGGTCGCCATAGCCTTCGATCTTGGGTTCTTTAGCTTCGTGGAAGTGAGTAGAGCATGTTTGTGGCCTTGTTTTGCCTTGCGTCGGCTTCATTTGGTGAGCGAGGCACATGGACAGAAGGCATTTTTGTGCACTTTTTGTTCAGTTACATGTAGAATAGTTTACAGCAATAAACTTTGTTTAGATGCTTAATTTGAGTCACGTTGAATTTATTTTTGACATAAAATCAATACAGATTAGATTAGCAAGCTCTTTTGCGTTTTCTCCACTTTTCAGATTTCTGTTTTAAGCAATTACATTATTGTTTTGATAATTCCTATTTTTTTTTATTTGCTCAATTGCAGTAATATCAGTTACAGAGAATGTAATAGAGTTGTTAAATGCACTATAATGGTCACTACTCGACCAAAAGTTTCTGAGCTGAGCTCAGAAGGTGCTTCTAGCCAAGTCATCCCAACTGCATTTCTCAAGCGCTAGGCGCTATTGAAGTGCAATCAGGGAAGAGAACAACTATAGTCATCAAGCGCTAGGCGCTATCAGACCTGATCAGATCAAGAACTGAAATGAAAATAAACTCCATCAAATTATCAAAGGCACATATATTTACAAACTTGACTCGACTTCATTCCTTTACATGCCAATTACCTTTCTGGTTCCCTAAATTTACTTCCTAGCTCTCTCTTTTCTTACTCTTTTCTCTTTTTTTTTTACGCACAACAGATGTTTGATCTAATGCTTCTCTCCCTACCACACTGTTTATTCTCAGTGGAACTTATCTAACCTAACGACCTCTTGCGGCTGCCTCTCCTCTTCCTTTTTTGCTGCTCCAATTTGGGGTTTAAATAGCCTGGGAATTAGGGTTTCCATCCTTGAGCCCGAGTTGATCACCACTGTTCAATCCCATCCAACGGTTGAGAGCCAGCTGCGCCTAGGGTTTGGTTTCGCAAAACCGTGGGCAGGGGAGAGTGGTTTTTGCATTTGTGGCGCTGGAGAAGGACACGTCGACGAAGTACGCACGGTTTCACCTCTTTCACCGGCGTCGCGCGGTAAGAAATCGCGTCTCTTCTTTTTACCAGGAGGAAGACGCTCCTGACATGTAGGGGTCCATCTGTAAGGTTTAATGAGACAGCGAGAGATGGGTGAACTTGTTTCATCGTGCACCAGTGAAAGATTTAATATTTCAAAGCTTTCGGTTCATATGCCAAGTCTGTCCAAAAACGCACCATGGCGCGGTAATTTTAAAATCCAGCGTTCTTCTTAGCGCGTCCGGATCCCCTCCAATGGCATGTACGCGCCAAATGCCTCAATTTTTCTGGGATTTTTCAACATTTCCTTTAAAGTAAACCATTTATTTTTGCTACCAAATAGAAATAAATCATTTGAAGGCCTTCCCTTGGGTATTTTTGGATAAAATTTTATGAGTAGGTTCAGAAA
This sequence comes from Rhynchospora tenuis, assembly GCA_027725995.1. Taxonomy (NCBI): domain Eukaryota; kingdom Viridiplantae; phylum Streptophyta; class Magnoliopsida; order Poales; family Cyperaceae; genus Rhynchospora; species Rhynchospora tenuis. The sequence continues at coordinate 55,460,054 of CM050888.1, forward strand.
AAATATAAGGAATTTAATGGTTCAAAGGTTTTTGAGAAATTTCTCATGGATTTATTTTTGGTAATTTTGTGGAATTTTAGGGTTTCTTTGTGAATTTTGGGGCTTCTGTGGATATTTTGGGATTTTGAAATCATGATAATTCATCATAATTCCTAAGATATTTTTGGGTATTTTTTGGTAATTTTTGGAGTTTGTTTTGTATTTTTCATAGATTTTTGGACTTTCTTGTGTTTATTGATCATAAAAAGGCTATTTAGTTCATGTATTTTGGCATAATATTTTTGGGTTAAACAGTATGTTATTGCAAATTAAGTTTTGAACTGAGTACAAAAAAAATTATCAATTTTGAACATTGTCTTAATTATTGACATATACCGCTTTTGGTCTTATACCAGCACCACAGATATATAAGGAGAGTATTCCATGCCAGAAATCATATCAGCTATAGCTTCGTTATGAGTAGTACTTACACTTCAATAGTACCTGTGATTGATAACATTTTTTAATCAGGTAAAAACATGAACTATGTGTCGACTAAAAGTTCTGGCTTAAATGCACCGACTAAAAGTGCTGACAATGAATTATTATAAATATTCTTTATAACAATATTTTTGTCCTGAAATAATGTTATGTATGCATCCAGCACCATAATTACAAATAAGGACTTTAACTTGAAATAAAGCAACAATAGAGCACTGAAATTAAAACAAATCAAGAATTAAGTAACTGACTAAGAATCAAGTAGTCTGGTCATCGTTAATGAGGAGCCTTTGTATCAAATTGTATGAGTTGATCATTTCTATATATAAGTTATCATTTGTATATAGACAAATTGACAAATTAATTCAAAAGATGCTTGGTAATATTTAATTGGAAAGATGCTTGCATTATTTGGATGGGACTTACTTGAGAGCACCCATTGATCGCATCGTAGGTAGCTGTCTTCTTGAACCTGATAGTGAGAGGTCGACTACCGACACGCACGATAGGGATGCAAAATGCCATGCCTGTCAGCTTGCCATTCAAAGCTGGGAGCACCTTTCCCACAGCCTGTATATTTTTCAATTGTGAGACGATTATGCCAATGGAACTTGAACACAGCAGGAAGAGGATCAGGAAGCTATAATTATGTTTAAAAATGATTGAGTGTGTTTATTTGATTTTGCTTTTTTTTTTGTGTGTGTATGTGTCAGTACCTCAGCAGCACCAGTGCTGTTGGAAATGATGTTGAAGCTGGCAGCATGGCTACCTCTCCAGTCTTTGCTTGAGGGTCCATCAATAGCCTTTTGCATGGCTACAATAATCAAAATAAAAAACCTATAATTTAGGTTTTGCAATGCTTACTCCACAAAAATAAACTGAAAACAAAATGTATGGTCACAAAATGCTAACATGTGTGCACAATACTGGTACAAATTGCCACTGGTATCTCATATGGACGATTTGGATAACTTTGCCAATTGGACAACTAAAATTTTCTAGATTAGACAGACTTTGTATCGCCAGCTTTGAGTTGCAAAGACTGTATGCATGGTGCGACTCTCTCGAGTAATACAGTTTCTACTTATGTTATTTGGCCAATATTGAAACTGGAAATGCCATTCCTTCCCTTTTGCATCCTGAGTTGTCAATGGTCGGCCTTTTGGTTGAGAAATTAGGGGCAATGTGCTGGAAAAGATATACAAATATAAAAATAATAGTATAATTAATAAACGATCTTTCACAAAGATAAACATATGGAAATTTTTGAACCTAAAATCTTATGTACCTCAGCACATGCTTTTAGGAGAACTAAATATAACCAATCCGACCTGCATCACTTTCACTCAAGACTTTCTCAAACAGTGGGACTATTGTAGCATTTGAGCTTTAAAGTAAGATGTACTAAGCTTAGCATGGTCGATTTAAAATTTTATTAGAATTTTGTGCTATACAAAAACAGCAGCACAAATACTTGTGGTAATAAATAATATAGATAAGAAAGGTTCAGCTGGAAAGGGTAAAAAAAAAATTCTCACATACCATCATATATATAGAAAAAAAAATAGCTTAGGCCTTTAATGCATTCATTATGCAGTAAATATATAATTTTAATGCCCTTAGGCCATGTACAAACTGTCAATCACAGCTCACCATATTTACTTGCCTAAGCTATTTCACATTTATTCCCATCAAAACATTAATATCAAAATAAATAAATAACAAATATGGAAAAATAAAGTAGCTTGGTTACACACAAATACCTCCTCTACATCAAACTGACACATTACACATTTCATTTTCAATATATATTTCTGTGAGCATGAGATTGTAAATGCTGGTATGAATATTTGGGCCCATGACTTCTCCTGTTCATTTAATTGAGGCACCAGTATATACCCTTCCCTTTATATTCAATTTTTGAAAATATTTTTAACAATAATGGTAGGATCTTTTTCATTAATTTTTCCCTTATCAAATGACTCAAACCTTCCAATCAGCATATACACATTACATTATGATATTTCACCCTTCCCAAATTAAAACAAAAAAAAAAAAATATGAAAAATATATGCAAAAAAAAACTATGAAATTTCATAAAACCTGACTGTAATTGACAATTTTTTCTAGAAATTTTGTATAAATAAATAAAATATATGCATAAATGAATAAAATAAACTATGAAATGCAAAAACAGCGTTAATTCCAAATTATGTTGCTTGACAGAAAGATCAATTGAACTGACCTGAATTTAGAACTAAAAATTAATTACCAAAGGATCATAGCACTACTTTTTTTCTTTACAAATTACCCCAACTAACTTCAAATTCACAGTACATATCTCATCATTCTACTATTCTCAACTCAATTTAACTAAAATTTCAATCAAAACAACAAATCAAAGAGAAATCCAAGGCAAAAAAGAGAGATCAGATCAAAACCTGTGACAGCTTGACTATCTAACCTTCCTTCTTCCCTTTCACCAAAATTTATCGACATAAAATTATAATAGAATTCAACCATCCCACCTTGCTCTCTTTCTCTAACCCTTCATCATCTTTGTCTCCGATTAAAATGGAATTCGAGAACTGAGGGCCACTTCAGAAGTTGTCTCTACGGCCTTAGCATTATAGCATAGCAATCCAAGAATTTACAACTCAAGAGATATAATCTACAATTGACCCTTTTTCAACCCTTTAAAAAAGCAACGAAATTTACAGTTGTCAGATTGTGCAATTGTCAGATTGTAAATCATACTTCCTTTCAAGAGATATAACCGTTTCTTTTTCTTGGGGAGATTGACCTTTTTTTAATAAACAACTCAACAATAAATTATAATCTTACAAACCTTGAATTCACATTTGGATGACGTAAGTGGACCTCCATTGATGATTTTTTAATCGAAGGAGAAGAGAAGGAATAGCGGAAGAGTGTTTTTGAGCAGCACAGAATAGACAGGACCTCAAATTGACCGGCGGGGCGGGAGAATCGGACTTCCGACATTCAGCCACGGCCACAGCCTTCGGAATCATCTCGGAACTCGACGGATCCGAGGAGGCGGAAGGAAGAAATTCTGTCGCCATTTTTTTGGGAGAAATTAGAAAAGGAATAGGATGGCTTCCTTTGTTTTTGTCTTCAGAACAAAACGAAAAATAAAAAGAAAGGGGTAGAAGATTTATGAGCTTCAGAACCACTGCGCACTCACTGAAACGGGTCATATAAAGAGTTGTAAGCTGCAGCACCACAATCTGATACAGAGTTCAGCTACAAAATCGGAAACAATATTAACTAAGCAGATCAACCAATACGGAAGTAGATTAACGTGTCGTTTAACGATTAAAAAATTTTAACCTGACACCCACGCAAATTTATCTATATTTTTGATAACATTAAAAATTAATTTTTTTGTATTCTCTTATTTTTTTAGTTAATTCCATACCAGTCATTAAAAAAAAGTAAACATAACACTTTCTTCCTATTGAATATTACCTTTTGTTTAATAAAATAAATTGAGCAAAATAGTATCCGTATCCGACAAAATATATCCGTATTCGTATCCATATCCGACAATATCCGAACCGTATTCGTATCCGTTTAACATCCGCGCCGTATCCGTATCCGAACATATCCGTATCCGTATTCGTATCCGAAAAAAATATGGATACGAATATGGTATGACCACTATCCGCTCCGTATCTGCCCGTTTTCATCCCTACATACGACCCCTAACTGTTTGTCAATTTATATACCAAGAGTTGTTTTAAAAAAAATAAATATCAGAATTATAAAAATCAGAAATGAATCAAATGATAATTACAATCTGCAGTTTTGTCATCGTTTGAACAAAATGAACATATAAAATAGACAAATTAACATTTAAATAATCAATGTGAACACATACAAATAAATAATGGGGAATTCTGTCGTGCGGTCTGAATCGGATCCATCTCACCCTCTAATTAGACCCGCATAATTAATAAAAAAGACAAGTTTGACCGCATGGCAGAATTTGCCATAAATAAATAAGTTGAATATGAACAATAATAAAAATAAATTGAACACATAAATAAACAAACTCGGCATTTAAACAGAACAAATACGTACGGATGACGCCTGCGGAGAGATGTAGATACGTAATTTCTACTACCCACTAGCGCACACCGTATATGGTCCAGGTCTACCGAATTAATTGTCACAGGGCCTCGTGCATTACGTTCTCTCAGAATCTTCAGTTACTCTACTCCGCTTCAGTGTCTACTTCTTTACTCTTTGATCACTTTTCTCTTCTCCTCTTCCTAGCCGCAAATTGGAGCCGCATTTCGTATAACCCTAGATTTCATCGAGCTTTTTCAGAAATTCGCCATGGCGAAAGGCAAACGAAGCCCAGACTCGGGCGATCTGTCGGAGGGAGAAGAGGAATATAGCCCCTCCAACTCTGACACTGAAGGCGAAGGAGAGGGAAGAAATGGAGGTGCTGAGGAAGAGGACGAGGAAGAAATTGAGGCGGTTGCTCGAAATGCGAGCATCGATGAAGTGGAAAACGATGGAGAATCTACTGACAGCGATGGGGACCGAATGAAAATTGACGACGACGACGACGACGACGATGATTTTGAGGTGAAGCTTTTGAAATTTTAATTTTTCAAATTTTCTTTATTTTTTTTTCTCTCTCTCTCTCTGGAAATTTCTGATTTCTTGTTAGTATGTATGTTGCTAATTTAGTATTCTCATATCTGAGTGAGAGCTTAAACCCTAAACCCCCATTTGGGGAGCTCTGGCCTCTGGCTGGTGTTATTAATAATCATCTGTAGCTCAGCAGTTTATATAATTCTTACTACACAATTTGGGTTGATTATTCAATTATAGGGTATATTTGTCACACTGTCAATTGCATACCAGGTCAGTGGGTCCGTTTTATCATCTTCTAATTTGGGAAGCTATTGGAATAATGTGGATTTTTACCTTTGCATGCCTTGATCAACATCATATAAGGGCTCTTGGAATATTTCTTCTTTTAGAGCACAGATGGATCCATTACAAAAATAGAGAAATTGTTGATTCATCAAGTTTTGTGATTGCTAGTTATGATATCGAGTTACGTGATGACAGGATGAAGATCCTTCTCCAAGCGATGTGGTGGGAAAGCGTGAACGAGCAAGGCTACGGGAACTGGAAAGACAGAAAAAGCAAAAAATCGAAAAGATATTGTCTACACAAAATGCTTTGATTGATGCGGATATGGTATGACTTGACTTAACCCAATAATATGCTTGAGTTCTGCATAAATTTTTTTGTTAAATAATCTGTATTCCACCAAAATTACATGTTTTTCATTAGGTACTTCTATGTGGAGTATTTTTTTGTCTAAGAACTTTGTCTTGTTCTTCTAAACATCATTTGTTGAATAAGCTGTATATCGAGGTTTACCCACTTTTTGATTAGCACTAATTAGTTTGTAAGAAATCCTTTCTTTTGACAATAAAACTACCTTGACTTCAATAAGCATCAAAATAATATGAAAAAAGTTAGCTTATTGTGTTTAATGCTCAAAGCAACTCTTTTAGCCTTACTTTTTTTCCCAATAAAGTAATTAGCTTAAATGATTAGTGTCTTTTTCACCAGAATAACAAGGGAAAAGGGCGATTGAAGTACCTGCTTCAGCAGACCGAGATATTTGCGCACTTTGCCAAAGGTGCACAGTCTGCATCTGAAAAGAAGCCAAGAGGAAGGTATGTTTTTAGCTTTGGTTGTTTAATTTTCTGTCCATTAATGTTGTATCTGACTTTTCAAGTATTTTACGTTGTTCACAAATTTTTCCTTAGCTTTCATGGGATATTCATAGATGTTTATGCTGCTTTAAATTTGTAGGGGTCGACATGCTTCTAAATTGACTGAAGAGGAAGAAGATGAGGAGTGCCTTAAGGAGGATGAAGATGAATTTTCTGCTGCTGGGACTCGGTTAGTTTCGCAGCCATCTTGTAAGTTCATCAGCTTTCTTTCATTTCCACTTTTTTGTTATATAATGAACACTTAAGTGGTTTACCTCGAAAAATCAAATTAATAGTTAGTGAAATGCCACAATTTTTTTTTATTATTTTTTTTTTTTCAAAATTTGAAAGATGTACCTGGAACTGGAATTCAAATAAAATTTTAAATCATATTGACTTTTGGACATTCATTTTATATTATTTATTTATTTTTTTCACACAGAACCATATAAGCTAAAACAATTTCCATATCAATTCCTTACATCTTTTGTTTGCGTGCAGGTATTCAGGGAAAAATGAGGGACTATCAGCTTGCAGGACTAAATTGGCTTATCCGGTTGTACGAGAATGGAATAAATGGGATTTTAGCTGATGAAATGGTAATGATAAAAAACTTGAGATTGAAAATTACTTCTTCTCATCAATAAGCAGTAGTTGGTTAAAGTAATTTGCTGCAGAATGGTTTATGATTCTATTCCTAAAAGATTCATGGAGTTTATAATACTGGGATTAAGGGTGAATTAAGCAAGGAACATACGTCCTCTGTATTTGTACTGATTTGCTTTGCTGGTATAAGAATTGTTATAAATAACTTCAAAAAAGAAAAAAAACTTAGCAAATTCATTCAATGATGAATTGGGAAGAAAACTGAGTTCTCTTTTGAGTAACATCATACTTCTATTTTATTATTTTTTCATACACCTACCAATTTTTTCTATAAGACTAGCTCCATTTAAGGATATTACTTATGATTTTTTCTTCCAATACTTTTTCTTCGTGGTCAATGAACAGTTATTTTTTGCTTTCTTGTATAGGGTCTTGGAAAAACCTTGCAGACAATCTCTTTGCTCGGTTATCTGCATGAATTCAGGGGAATTACTGGGCCCCACCTGGTTGTGGCACCAAAGTCTACTCTTGGTAACTGGATGAAAGAGATACGACGGTTCTGTCCTGTTTTACGAGCTGTGAAATTTCTTGGAAACCCAGATGAAAGGGTCAGTTGAAATCTTATTCGCTTAGTTTTTAGATAAGTTTTTTTGCATGACAAGTTGCTTACCATAATTGAATTCTTTTCTCACTATAATTTTGTGTTGGACTTGGAACTTTGGATCATTATCATTGTATTTATCAGTATCAAACCAGAATTAACTTGAAATTCTTTTTTGTTGAGAATGAAAATTTATAATAGACTTCTTTGATTATGAAGCATGCACTGATAGTCAACATTTTAAGTTTGATGACCAAGCTAGTGTTGTAGATATATCTTTTTGAATGGTTTTGTCTGTTGTAAGCTCATTAAATTTACTTTTAATAATTGACCTCTTACAGAAACATATAAGGGAGGAACTTCTAGTTGCAGGGAAGTTTGATGTCTGTGTGACCAGTTTTGAAATGGTCATTAAAGAGAAGAATGCATTGAAGCGATTTAGTTGGAGATATGTCATAATTGATGAGGCCCATAGAATAAAGAATGAAAATTCTTTACTTTCAAAAACAATGAGGCTTTACAAGACCAACTACCGCCTTCTCATCACTGGCACTCCTCTACAGGTTTGAAATTTGGGCCTGACTGTATCGTTTGTTCTTTTTATTCTCTAACAGACTTGAAGATTGTATTGTGGTTGCAGTTTTGTTACTTATAGTTTATGATATTTTTATTGCTACTAATAAACTTGGTCGTACTCTACATTTAAAACCTATGATATAACAAACTTGGTTATTTTTTTCCTTTAATGCTAATGAAATAATATATTAGATACCCTTATATTGGGTCATCTGGATTACATATCCTTCTAATGCTTTATATTGTGTCGTCTGTTGGTATTAGCTTAGCATCTTCATGTCATGCTTATATATAGTCAATGTTTTAAGGTAAGATAATCCTCAAACTCTGGGCAAATTATGTGCAGAATAATCTCCATGAGCTATGGGCGCTTCTCAATTTTCTTCTTCCTGAAATATTCAGCTCAGCTGAAACTTTTGATGAGTGGTTTCAGATCTCTGGAGAAAATGACCAACAAGAGGTCATTCAACAGCTTCACAAGGTACTTCATGATGCTCTTAGATCACTATGTTTGATTGACATATTGAAAATATGGTACTAATTACTATTTTGCTGGATCTTGGGACAAGGTTCTTCGTCCTTTTCTTCTTCGAAGGCTCAAGTCAGATGTTGAAAAGGGTCTACCCCCGAAGAAGGAGACAATTCTTAAAGTTGGCATGTCACAGATGCAAAAGCAGTACTATAGGGCTCTGCTTCAGAAGGATTTAGAAGTTATAAATGCTGGGGGAGAAAGGAAGCGGCTCCTAAACATAGCAATGCAGTTGCGCAAATGCTGTAATCATCCATATCTCTTCCAGGGTGCCGAGCCAGGCCCACCATATACAACCGGAGAGCATCTCATCACAAATGCTGGTACTTATTGTTTGCATTTATTGTTTATCCAATTGTTGGCCTGTCCACTGCTGTAATATCTTCAATTAAGTAGCAAGAGGATACGAAACGCACCCAGAAAATTCTTTATAAAATCCTAGAGAACTTTTATCAAAGAGCCAAGAATAGTACCATCATATGCAAATCTTTGGAGTTATAACTTCCATATTGTGCATCTATTGCTGCTTATGCCCTTCTATTTATTTTTTGTAATGTGACGATTGTACATGTGAACTTTTAGCAATTGTGTTTCTGGAGTGTTCCTTAATGGTGACTTTTTTGCAACAAATTCTTCTTTACAGGAAAAATGGTCCTTCTAGATAAATTACTTCCCAAATTGAAGGAGCGAGATTCTAGAGTTCTCATATTTTCTCAGGTGATGTTCGGCTTACTACATGCTTTTCGGTTTATTTTCTAGTCTGATTTTTGTTTTTATTGTGATTAATTAATATTTTTTTTTCTGTGAATTAGTATAGATGACTAGACTTCTGGACATATTAGAAGACTACTTAATGTTCCGTGGCTACCGTTATTGTCGCATTGATGGCAACACAGGTGGGGAAGAACGTGATGCTTCTATTGAATCCTTCAACCGGCCAGACAGCGACAAGTTTGTGTTTCTACTCTCAACCAGAGCAGGTGGTCTTGGGATTAATCTTGCCACTGCAGATGTGGTTATTCTCTATGACAGTGATTGGTATGATCTCAAAATTAAAAAGTAAAGTTTGCTGCATTGCTATGAGCAGTTTATGCACCAGTTCTGGCAATTGGAATGACGAGAGTGCTAAATTAGGAAAATAGAAGATTTGTGTATAATAGGAAAGACCACAAAGCAGAAGAAATTTTTTTCAGAACTAACCCATGGTAATGTTTGGTACTAGTATTTTGGTTTATCAGTCTTGACTCACCAAATATTTATTTGTGCTTTTTGGGCACTGTGTAGGAACCCACAAGTTGATTTGCAAGCACAAGACAGGGCTCATAGGATTGGTCAGAAGAAGGAAGTGCAAGTATTCCGCTTTTGTACAGAGGTAATCTTTTCTTTCTTTTTTTTTTTTCCTTTGATGATTTGAAATTTGCTTTTAGTATGGTTTTTGGTTGCTGAATCATTAGCAAAATAGCATGAACAACAGATACTTGCTGAATCGTTAGCAAAATAGTATGGTAAATACACCGCCGATTATTGTTTTTAACCTATGGACGGAAACCCTTCGAATTTTGGCACAATATTGCTTAAGCAGTTAGATGTTTGAGGCTTTGAGCAAACAATTAGAATTCATGCTTCTGGAACGTGTTTTCTTGTTTTGTGAATAATTATGTCCTGCCTCTGGATATTCCATTGAAAAGCTCTCTAATGATATGCTCACACTCTCACACATCCTTACATGCAGTATACCATTGAAGAAAAAGTTATTGAAAGGGCATACAAGAAACTTGCACTTGATGCTCTGGTTATCCAACAGGGACGGTTAGCAGAACAGAAAGGTAGGCAATCTGTTTTCCTGCTGATTTTATAAGAATAAGTACTCTCTTTTTCATTACTTAGTTTCGGTAAAATTTTCCTCTTGTCAGCCGTCAACAAGGATGAACTGTTACAAATGGTGAGGTTTGGTGCTGAAATGGTGTTCAGCTCCAAGGACAGCACAATAACTGATGAAGACATTGATCGAATAATTGCAAAAGGAGAGGAAACAACAGCTGAGCTTGATGCAAAAATGAAGAAATTTACAGAGGATGCCATCAAGTTTAAGATGGATGACAGTATGCTTATCTTCTTCTTCTTCTTCTTCTTCTTCTTCTATTTTTCCTTTTTTTTTTTTTTCCTGTTGTCCTTATGACCTTACCATTATTTTTCTCCCTTTATTTGCTGAACTTCTGCATATTTGTTTACGTGCAGCTGCTGAGTTGTACGACTTTGATGATGACAAGGTAGAAGTTACCTCATTGAAACTTTATTGAGCTAAGTTGGCTAAATAATTTATATCTCAGTTAGGGTTTAACAGATCTACAGTGTAACCCAACCAAAGCAATAAGCTGAAGGCATAGACTGGGCCTGCCGGGCATGGTTTAAGAATAAGATTGGTAATATTTGAATTGAAGTATCCCTGACATAATGGGTATCAGCCATCTCATGTCTTATCAAGCTTCTCAGTACTTGATGATATTTTACGTTGTATTTTCTCTATGTTTCATGTGGACCTTGTAAAATACTTTTTGCTTCGATTTTTTATTGTGTGTTCTTAATTTCTGTTTGTGAAGGATGATAATAAAACTGATTTCAAGAAGCTCGTTGCTGATAACTGGATTGAACCACCAAAGAGGGAAAGAAAACGCAAGTAAGAATCATGAAGTAAATAGTGAAGTTTATATCCACTATATTATGTCACATAGGTCTGCAAACAATTTTTAAAAGTTTAGGTACTCATTCCTGATCTCTCCTTTCAGTTACTCAGATGTAGATTATTACAAGCAAGCACTGCGTCAAGGAGCTCCTTCTAGACAAAGAGAGCCTCGAATCCCTCGCATGCCTCAGCTGTAAGTGCTATAAACTGTGTTTGGTGTTTGGTCATGTTATCCAGATACAGTACTTAAGGGACCATACTATCAAGTATCAAATACAGATTTCTGCACAATACTAGTTTGGTGATGCGCCATATGGCATATTTCATATCAAATACAAATGGTAATGTGGGGGCTAAAGAGACGCTTCAAATCCGAACTTAATCTTTCCTTTATTCCCTCCCTTTTTTGTGGCTTCCAAACAGTAGTGCGGGAGCTTTAGGTCTTACCTGAATTAGGCCCAATGCTATCGGCCATAAAGATATATTTTGGAGGAAACAAGATATTTTGTACAGTTACTTTATTTTGTTACAAGGAGTCACTGTCTTATTATACATCTAATCAATATTTATAATTCACTCATTGGATCTTTGTATAATATGTATAGAATTATTACTTTCTAATAAAATAAAAGTATATTAACTGCTTTCGTAATTTGTACATTGCACTTTTATATCAAATCACAAATGTTATACTTTTGGTGAAAAATAAAAAATAAAATTATTCTATACACAAAGTGATAGTGCAATACAAAATTATATACATGTAAGATGTGTCAGGTCCTAGGTTTTTTAAACATGCTGTATTACCTTATTAGTATCTTGTTGGATAATATGCCTGTATTCAGCAACATAGGAATTTGGTGTTTGTTTGTTTGTTTATTATTTATTTATTTTTTATTTTTTTTGGGTGGGGAATGTGGCACATGTTTTGTGTATGATGTATCACCAGCATTTAATTTTTATTTTATCTTTTTCAGGCATGATTTTCAGTTCTTTGACATGAAAAGATTGAATCAATTATATGAGAAAGAAGTGCGTTATCAGATAGTATGTTCCTGCTCCACCTCTTTTTCGCTTTTGAATATTATATCTAGATTAAGAGCAAGGTTCTAGTGCCACAAGTTTTTGATGCCACAAATGCCACAATTTCTCTTTTTCATTAATATTTTAAAATTTTAAAATATAACTTTCGAATCCAAACGGTTGATCTTATTCAATTTTACAAGTGATGCATTCTATGTAATTTTTATAAATTTTGGAGTTTATTTGATATTCGATCAAGAGGCCAAAAAATGAACGAATGTTGTCAATTATAACTAGATTAAATTTAATAAGTTCATGTGTTGGCCTCTTGATCGAGTATCAAATAAACTCCAAAAATTATAAAAATTTTATAGAAATACATCGCTCATAAAATTGAACAAGATCAACGGTTTGGATTTGAAAGTCATATTTTAAAATTTTAAAATATTAATGAAAAAGAGAAGTTGTGGCATTTGTGGCACCAAAAACTTGTGGCACTAGAACCCTGCTCCTAGATTAATTGTTTGTCTTGTTCTCTTAGCTTATGCTCTTAAGAGAGGTTTTTGCCCCCCTTTTACAGTTTGTAAGCTCTTAGTTTTATTTTGACAACAAACTACAGGTTCAGCAGCTGAATGAAAGGAAAGATCTAATTGGTGATGGTGATGATGAAGGTACCTGTTTGATCTTATTTTACATCCTTTTTTGGTTGAATTTCAAGTTTTTTATTTTTTTTTCTTTTACTTCATCGAGACACTAAAAGCACCTTTCTAATTATTTCTTACATCTTTATCTCATGAGACTTTGGTGAACCATTGAGTGCCCAAGAACAAGAAGAAAAGGAGCGCTTGTTGCAAGAGGTAAAAAAAAGTCTTTAGACATATATTTTTTAAATTAATAAGATGCACTATTCCTATTTAGATTTTTTTTTCTCTTGCAAACATAGGGTTTCTCAACATGGACGAAGAGGGATTTCAATACATTTGTTCGAGCTTGTGAAAAGTATGGGAGAAATGACATAAGGAATATAGCTTCTGAAATGGAGGGAAAGACAGAAGAAGAGGTATGCAGATATGCCAAGGTCTTCAAAGAAAGATACAAAGAATTGAATGGTACATACTTTGCTGCTTCATATTCTTTTTTGCTCTAATGAGCTCAAAAGTGATATCTGATTTAGTATGACTTCCAGATTATGATCGAATAATTAAGAACATAGAGAAAGGCGAAGCAAGGATTTCTCGTAAAGAGGAGATAATGCAGGCAATAGCAAAAAAGATGTCTCGTTATCAGAACCCATGGCATGAGCTTAAAATACAGTATGGCCAGAACAAAGGAAAACTGTACAATGAAGAATGTGATCGCTTTATGGTATGTTCTGTCATAAATGTGTTTCCAGTCAACAGGAGAAGTATGTTTGAATTTGGAAGAAATCAGTATGCAAGGGATGCACATGATTCAAACCATTTTATTCATGATGTTTCTTGTTTTATAGGATTACACTGATAGTCTGATATATATGTCACTTCTATGGAATCTTTCAAACCATATGTAATTTCTTCTCCATAAGAGTAGAGACTCTTATAGTCATTGCATACATTTTACTATCTTTTCTAAAACTCGTCTGAAGTATGTGCCATTTTCCATTTCCAGCTATGCATGGTACATGAGATTGGTTATGGCAACTGGGATGAGCTGAAGGAGGAGTTCCGCAGTAATCACTTGTTTCGTTTCGACTGGTTTGTGCAGTCCCGAACAGCCCATGAACTGGGAAAGCGCTGTGACACTCTCATTCGTCTGGTTGAGAAGGAGAATCAGGAGTATGACGAGCGTGAGCGCTTTTCAAGGGACAAGAATGCCATTAAGGTTGTTATACCATATATTATTTTGCAAATAGATCAAAACCTGAAAATCGGTAACAACTCCAATGAATAATCCACACTTACATATCTTGTGTTTATCCTCAGTGCGAAAATCGAGTCATACTTATCATATTGAGTAGCAGCCAAAACAAATATTTCTAAAGACTGATATTTTTAGCAACATTGTACTGTATCTTGAATACCCTGTTTTAATTGCAATTACAATGTACATTAAATGCAGCAATTATTATGAAAAAGCTACTTTTAATTCCCAAAAGTTGTGTACAATCCTTTTAGCATACATCTAAGAAGTAGAAGTTCAACTTAATATCTTTACTACTAATTATATACTAATCTCATTCAGTGAATCATTTGCTAACAAATGTTAATTTTGGAGACATTCAGTATTGATTTAATAATTGATGACGACAAATAATCATGTGCTAAGATGTGGCTAATTTATTTTCTTTGCTAGCATCATACAACTGCTATTTTAACTTTGGGGACATATAATTAATCAGACCTCATGTCGACCTTGACCCTTTGTTTCCAGTAAGATATTTAGAAACCATTATCCCGCAACTCCTATTTGCGGGTCCAGCATAGGCTCAAACATTTCATATTGTTCCGCAAACAATAAATGCGTGCTGATGGGGCTACTTTGTCTAATTTGTGCAATTATGTTATCATTCAAGAAGCACTGTACATCTTTTGGTAGCAAGATTTAATTTACTTGTTGAATTGAATACTAACCTATCAAATTTTTTGTGCTTTGTTGATTTGAACATCTCAACATTCTTCAGATGTCTCCTTCCGCTCTTATAAATATGCCCTGCCTCTTAAATCTCATTTTGTTTGGATTATTTTGCTTTTGTAACTAATTTTTCTATATTTTTCTCTTACCTCTTAGAATTTGACCCCACCAAGAAGGTCAACAAGTAGATCACCAGCTATGGAGACTCCAAATTCAGGTTCCTATAGGAGAAGAAGACAATCTCTCTTGGACGATTTCCCAGCCTTGGTAGGTCAAAAGTTTATCTATTCATCTTTTCCTTTGTGGACCTGTTAAGTTTTTTATTATTTTCTTTGATTTATTGTTGTTGTTATTATTGACTTTTTCTTGGGCAGTGTGGAGTAGGATTAATTATTGTTTGTTTTATTTGAGTCAACAATTATTTTGGGGCTTGTTTAGAATTGAGCTATTTTGAAAACTTACAAGAGTTTCCTATCATGACCGTAAGAAAGATTTCTGCTGGTAAATACTATGCATTTGGCACCAGAAAAGTTAAGAACTCGACCTGTATGGGCTGGGCTGCACCATTATGAGGTGGTTTAGCAATTGACTTGAGGATGCAACATGACTACATGAGTAACTGAATTTTACAGACTTTTTTTTGTATTCGCTTTCTTGTGTGTTGTTTATGTGAGTGTTTGCTACTTCATAGAAGCAGCCAAGCTGATATCAGTATGTATATCTTTTGCAGGCTAGAAAGCGACAACAGTGAGAGGTTGATTTAAGCTTTTATTTAACTCCTAAAGATTGGTGGGCTATTGAAATGTTAATTTGTTGTGAATTAAGACATAGACTTCATGTACTTCTATTAATTATCATTTATGCTATGTAAAGCTAATTAGGTGAACCATTGATCTTAGCAGACTAAAAGAATGCATTTTAATGGACTAGTCACTAGTGTTTTATCATCTGCTTGCATGTTGTACCCAGCACTATCAGTTTAGCAACTTCGCTCTAAGCTTGGATCCAAACTCAGATATGTGATCCTATCAATAAAATGCTAGTCTTATTAAACGGAGAAGATGTTTAGGATAGGATTTTTTTATTGCTTTATTCAAGTTGTGGCATAATGAAATGGGTCCCTTGGCCCCTTCTATACAATCTGAAGCATAATGTCCCACATCAAGGATAAAGGCTAGGATTATATGTAGAGAAATGCATAATTATAAATACATAAACTTGGGCCGGCGTGAGAGGCACGTGGTTGCTGCGGTAAGCACAATAACTCGTGCGGATCCTTTGTGTTCAAGCTGTTGGATTTTTGGTGTGGCGTAAATTTTTTATGTGGATTTCCTGTGGCAGTTTTCGTATAATATTTCAATAGTATACTCAATTTTTATAGCATTTTTTTATATTGTGTTCTGAATTTCGTAAAAAAAAAAATTTATATGCGCGATATTCGCTCTATAGTTACCAATCTTGACCACACAGTTGCTACTTTTATTAAAAAACTATTTAATAACATATTCGTATAGGAATGAATCGCGCAACGTGCGAAATTAGCACTAGTAGAGGTGTACACGGGTGCTGTGCTAGATATACAGATATGATTATTCTTAGCTAACTTTTGAGCATTTGAAGACTTTGATCTTGATGATGCATTATACTTTTTAATGCTTTCGAGGGAAAAGGCTTTTGCCGATAACCCAAAAGCCATCATCATCTTGACATCTTCTCTTAAATACCATGTCGCATTGGTCGCATTCTATTATTGTCCAATAGAACACCCAAAGTTCCAAACCCAGCGTATGAGCAGATTCTTTACCAGAAAGCAAAACTTTCAGCACGTTTCAGTAATGAGTTAGAATAACATAAACACAATGTAGGAGACGTTTCAGTTTCATTATGTTAATGAAACTTGGATATTAAATGATAAGAGTTATTAGGAGACATTTTAGATAATTAAGAGTTCAGTAGGAAGATTAATAAGGGTGTCTAATAGAATACGTTTCCCAAAATATAAAATGAGATGACTTATAAAAGTCCCATCAAATCCTTGTAACTGGGATATGATGTTGAATAAAACGAATTCACCCCCTCTAATGTCTTTATATCCAAAAGATCCAAAGTACCACAAGTTATCTAATGTATCCCAAATTCCAAAACTCGCACTTAAATCTCTTCCAGTTTGCATGATTCATAAGATCATGACACTTAGCCCGTCAAACATGATCAAATCTCAATTTTCGAAATTACAATTGTCAATCTAGACCACTAAATTTATCATTCGTAATGGAATTTCCTTGGAGGTCAATTTTTATTTTTATTTTTTTGAATTTTTTACTATTTATATTGAATTTTAGAAAATAATCAATCTAATTAGTTTCGGACCATCCAAATTTAAAAAAATCCAAAAAAAAAAAAGCTAAAATTTTCAAAGAAAAAAATATAAAGTTTGACCTTCAAGATAATAACATCATGGATATCACATTTAACGATATAAATAGGCCGTTTGAAATTTCAATAATTGTCTTGGATCACGTTTGATTCTAGCATAAATCATATTATCTTATATAATTTACATATAAAATTTCCAAGTTTGACTTCTCGATTGTAACCATTTTTTTTTTTTTTTGAAAACCCATCTCCTTCAAAAATTGATCAAACATTGCAACCAAAATTTAAGACATTGGTTCTCCCATGTGCAAGTAGCAACAGACTAATTGAGCACCACAATTTTTTGTCGTTTCTTTTTGGGCTCTATATTTTCTACCTTTTTAACAATTTTCTCAGACTTGGCTATGCTATCTTCCCCCTCGTTATCACTTGCATCACTTTCGTCTTCTTCTTCTTCATCGGAAGAGGAATCACATGCAACTGGTATTACGGTTGACTGAGTGCCACACATATGGGATTCCGCTGCAGCAACTGCTTCATCTGAGTTGAGGTCAGCAACTCCTAAAAGCAAGTCCTGTAAATTGATCATGCTGTGAGAACTTTTTATGTTCAAATTTATTTACATTGACACAAAAAAAAAAAAGACTTCATTTCTTTCTATCTTTTTGAGACAGCAACCTTTTACTGTCATAGTATTCTAAATCAAATTAATGACAATAACAAAAAACACAACCAGAATGGAGGGACCCTAAACTTTTGTATTGTGTTTGGCCACAAGGTTTAGTAGATCCTTTTATATTTTTTCCTTTCCTTTTTCTTGAATTTTCAATAACTAAAAATCAAACAAAGCAATTGACCAATCTCCGGAAAATAAATCAAGCAGAACAATATGAAGAAAGTTCAAAATTTGAATTAAGGGCTGTGAAGCGATGAATAGTATAACAGGTTGTGGTGCAATCTTCACTCAGATAAGAGAACTGTACTTAGCTAATCGTCAAACTCTACCAAAACCTTCCATAAAGTTAACAGTGCTATTCTTAAAAAATAACAATACATAACACCAGCATGAAACTGATACACTGCTGAGCCTACAAGAAAGTTCCATTGGAATTTCTTGCCTGGGGAGATTGGAATATGCAAATTTTAATTAAGCTCGAACTGGTACAGTATCACCCTTCACCATGCTGGTATATAATCCTGAAATGGTAGTATATAATCCTAAACTTACCATTTCAATATATTCATTTTCATTGCCAGTAAGTGCTTCTAGATCAATCTCCTCTCTAGGTTTATCCTGAAGTCAAAAGAGATAAGAAACAGAATACTCAGCAAAAGAGAGAAATATTTAATACAGTAAATATTGTGAAACTATCCATAATTTTAGATAATTTGAAAACAAGATTGGAGGACATCACTCGAATTAGATTTTTGGATGGAAATGGACTGGGTAAGTAGGATATTCTAACAATTTGTAGGGCTAGAAAAGAATTAACTCCGTTCCTTTTATTGCCATATGAACTTACTTGTGCATCAATTGCTAGTTGCTCATTAGCCTTAGCAATTTCACCCAAAAAGTTCTTCACTTTCCCTAAAACTGGAGAACCACAAAACAAGTATATACATCAAAATGAGCTGCTGAAACAACACAAAATAAACATAAGACATCCACCTACCTATAGTTTGGCAGATGTAATGATTTACCTTTATGGAAAGCATCAAACAGAGATCGTAAAAAAATCCATATAATTTAAGAAAGAGTACCTTCGCTCCGAGGTACAGAAGCAGCGGAAGGCTTTTGTCTGGAATCCTGTTTCTGCTTGGCCTCTGGCTCTCTGCTACCCAATTGAAGCATCTCTACAATACCAAAACCCTCAATTTTATGGTTCTATAATTAATAGGGCATATTGGTGGTGATTAGACCCGTAACATTACGCCTATGTTATTTACTTACAAGTTACAACCTCAATGCATCATTATATAAGCCATAAGAAAACTGAAAGTAGATAAGCAACGAGATTGAGAGAAAGAGAGAGCGGACCGAGAATAGAGGGCTTGGAAGGAACATCTAGTAGCTCCCTGCTGGGTTCCGACATGGTTTTCCTGTGAGGATTGGAGAGAGTAACAACCTGTACCGCTGCTTGATGTCTCTAAAACCCTAGAGTGGCTGGCGATAGAAAACGGGTCGGAGCTTTCTTACCATTTTTCGGATGCTGCTAGTCAGATCCGAACCCAATATAATGGGTCGGACCGGTGGTAGTTCTTTCAGGTGGCACGAAAATTATGCGTGCTGGCTGCTGGATTAATTCAAACTAGGAAGTCGCGGTGTTTTTTTTAAATGATAATTCAGCGTGAACTATACTAGATTCTCAAATATATTAAATTTTTAAATTAAATAATGATTGGTATGACTATTTATAATATATTTAAATTTAAATAAAAATAGCGGTGACGGATTTTAATTAATACTATAGATAAGAATTTAATTTGATGAATTATGATCGAAGGAAAACCTAGGTCAAAATAACCTCGTGTCTACCGATCTAATCGTTTGTAGAACAGCTTGAGGGTCAAATCCACAGGGACGGTGTTGGAATATCGATCTTTACTTTAATTAATTAGTTAGACGAGTTCAATCTCTTTAAGAATTAAGAATTGAAGGGTGGTTCAAATCCTAAGTCTAGAATCAAAGTTAGAATTAGAACTAAACGAGAGTTAATCAACAAGTCTAAAATTGATTAGGGGTTCAGGTCAGTTAGTTCCAAATGACCCGTCTGATCTCTCAAACGGTCTGTTCGAACCACGGTTAATTGACTAATTTGACTGATTTTATGTTTAATAATGTGTAGATTAATAATCTAACCTAAGTTATCGAATGTTAACTCTCGTTACAATTCTGATTCCTAAGGTTACTTCGTCAACCTATGTTAAATAACTCTCTAGTTTCTTCTTTGGCTTAAGAATTCTAAAACCTATCTTTCATACGAAGGATATCTCGCAAGCCTCATTGCGAGAAGGGTTCACCTTTCGGTTACTTGGTTTCGATTTCATCTCTCGACTACTTTCCATCCTCAATTAATTCAATCAAATCATGCAAGGGTATAGATTATTGTTACCATACTAGATGGTATAATCGATTATACCTAAGCAATCACCGATTTCACATAGCAAATAAACAACCAAAAGATAGAAATCACAAGATAAACATAAAACTCATCAAAAAATTTAATTAACTACAACATAAATTAGTTTACTATCGTAAGCCCCTAAAACAAATAATCAACAACTAAGAGACATCGAACAAACAATAGAAGTTACAACCAATTCCTTAAATTCCCTTGATCTTGTCGAAATCCCCTTCTAAACCACTCGTTGTTGTCGCAAACAACCCGTCTAACGCTGCCACGATCTGGACTTGAGACTAAACTCTCGAATATTTCATTGTCTAACCCTAACTTGGACCTTAAATCTGAACTCCGCCTTCTATCTTCTTGTATCCCCTCAAACCATGTTTATATAGGCTTTGGCATGGATTAGAAGCGCTCACAATAGCAGGGAGATCATTCTGGACGTGATGGAAATAGAAAACAACCGTCTTACCAAGAATAACCTCTAAAACGGGCACTTTCTGCTAATTCTGGAAGGTTTTAGATGAACCGTTTGACCCTCCAGAAGGACCGTTTGGAAACTGGGCTGAAAATAGCAGTTTTTCCTGCGAAAGGCAAACGGTCCGTCTGAATTTTCTGACGGTCCGTTTGGAAATTTCAGCACAGTGCACTATCAGTATTTTGCCCATATCTTCTTCATCTGGACTCCGTTTAAAGTGATTCAAAAACCGTTGGAAAGCTTACGAGGAGCTCTACATCATTATGGATTCATCTAAGGCATGTTTTTGTCCAAAATATGCATTAAAATAGAAAACTATGATAGTAACTCATTCTTGACACAAAACCCTAATTAAACTAACATATATAACCTAAACTCAAGTAAAAGTTGTTTAGTTTGGAGTCAAAACACTACCAAAATATATGTATAAAATCGTCTCATCAAATTATAAAAAAAATTCAAATCACGTGTTATGAATTAAGCATCCGCTATAGTACAAATCCCGTATGCTTGCGCATCGCAAGCCAGCATAAAAATCTAACCATATACAAAAGAATGATCAAAAGCCGGGTGTCATTTCCAATCTATCCTAATCATTTTGGGATAAAAAGGCTTCGAACCTTTTTTTATGGGCTACAATAAAATTGTCTTGTTTAATTTTACTGAACAAGAGAGAAAAATGTCTGGACATAGATATGTCCTCGATTCAATTTTCATTCGAGAAATTGGTATGTTTATCATTATCAATAGTTAACTCAATGCGCAAAAGTCTAAACATGAAATCATTATCTTTCCAAAAAAAAAATGAAGCCCCCTTGTGAATTCCTGATACTCTTTAAAAACACTCCTAACTTTATAGATCAAATACTCACATTTTCACCTTCGTTCTCGCGCCGAAAGGTGTAAGATTCCACCATTCTCCATTAAGCACGACCTTGACAGCAACTTTGAGTGATTCTTGATACGGAACAACGGTATATCCAACCACGATTCTATGGCCTTGCAAACAGGAGTTTAGAAGGATTACTTGGTTGTGTCTCTTCTTCTTTCTTTGTTTGTGTTGATGATGAAGTTTGTATCTTGTATTTCTTGCATGTTAGGCTAAATTATTATGTCTTAGGTTAGTTAGTATATTAGTTTAGTACTTGCAATGACTTGATGGATTTCTATTATGTTATGTGATTTATTTTATTGAGAATTATATCTTGCTTAGTTAAATTAATTGCTTGTTTGATTGTTTACCTACAGCACCATTAGGGCATTAGATTAGAACTAGTAAATAATTGATTAAGTACTTGAGGTAAGTCAATTGCTCAAGAGGTTAGTTTGCGACCAAAAGGTGTAGCTTTTACTAATCCGACGAGACTTTAAATACCTCTAGAAATCCAACAAAATAATCTTAAGTGATTAAAACCAAAATCGTGACAGCTGAGGCTTAGTTACTTACGTGGTGAAAACCGAGTTCCAAATCGAGTCCAAACCAAAATCTAGGACTTAGGTCTGGTTGTCAAGTAACATTCACATAGTGTTATGTACAAATATCAAGTCAAAACAGAAGGTCTAAGGCAAGTTTTGGCACGAATAGTATAGATTTCGGTCTGAAATCTATGCATTTCGATCTGAAATTGGCAGGAAGCGATGCTTTAGAGCTAAATTGATTAAACACGAAACTCTAGGACATTCAATTGCATCTATTTAAGTCCAGAAAATCTTAAAAAGAAAAAAAAATTTACTTATACTTTATTTATTTGTCTTTTAAATCATAAAACCCCAAAACAATTGTCTTGTCTAGCTTTCGTGAGGAAGTAGAGTTTGGTAATCAATTCTAACCATCTTTGTGGGTTCGACTTTTAGTTTTACCAGAACGACTAGTAAGGTAAATTATAGGTGTAAATTTATTTGACCTAGAATTAAATTCCTTCATCGAGAGGGTAGAGGAGGAGTTAGTAGATGAGCTCGAAGTGACTGTCCATTCCCTCCGCAACACCATCCACACCCACATCATCACCAACAGGCTTATTGACAACATCATCCACAACAGCACTTTGTTCACCCCTAGGAACAAGCAACCCAAACGAAACAGATGGAGCAAACCTCAAAATAATTTTCTTATACTCCACGAGCACAGTCAATTTGAGCTCATCTACCAACTCCTCCCTACCCTATTTCTCCTCTGAGGACTCTTTTCCATTTCTACCATCACGCTGGTATAAAAAAAATGTGGAAAAAAACAAAAAACAAACATAAGAATTATTTCTCAGATCGAAAGTAGCTAAATTAATATCCTAAAAAAAATTTGTATAGCATATATAGGCCTTCGTTATATTACCTTATTCCCACCATTATTCCATTCCTTCTCCATGATCGGCAAAAGCACTACTGTTAACATCTCTTTTGATTGTCTCCGTTAAAAGAGCCACCGCAAAAGTCCTTACCAAACATCCTATAAATAACCAAAAAAAAAAAACCAAAGTACTAATCCGTCATGAGAATGAGGGGAAAAAAAGTGCATCGAACCCCAAAATTAGATGGGAATTGTTTGGAGTAACCCCTTAGATTACAATCTTATGTAATCCCTCTCCCTCTTCCTCTTAAAAACAACTTACGTAACCAGAGTCTCCCTCCCTCTCCATCCGATCTTGCTGTCTCCCTCTCCCTCCCTCTCCCTCTCCCTCTCCCTCTCCCTCTCCCTCCCGACTTTCTCTCCTTCTTCTCCCTCTTCGTCCGACCTCCGACCTCCAACCTCCCTCTCTCACCGTCTCTCTCCATCTCCCTCCGTCTTCCTCTCCCTCCTTCTTCGTCCGACCTCCGACCTCCATCTCCCTCTGACCTCCTCTCCGACCTCCCTCCCTCCTTCGCTCCGACCTTCGATCTCCAGCCTCCTCCGTACCTCCATCCAACTTCCTCCCACCTCCGCCTTCTTCCTTCCGACCTCCAACCTCCCTTCCTCTGAACTCCCTCCAGCCATCCTTCCTCTGATCTTCCTCCCTCAGACCTCCCTTCCTCCTTCAAGCCTTCTCCTGACCTCCCTTCATCTTTCCCGCTCTAAAGATGTTGTAAAAAGTGATCAACCAATACGCTGAAATGATTAGATTATTATATTAAGGGATGATCTTATAAATATAAATGATCAGATTATATGTTATAATAAGGGATCATCTTAATAATATAAATAATCAGATTGTTAAAATATGGGATTATCTTAGAAATATAAATGATCAGATCATATTGTTACTACAAGGGATCATCTTAAAATCATAAATGATCAGATTGTTATAATAAGTGATCAGATTGTTATAATAAAATATCAGATTGTATAATAAGAGATCATATTGTTTTAATAAGAGATCAGATTGCATAAGAAGAGATCAGATTGTTACAATAAAAGATCAGATTGTATAATAAGGGATCATATTGTTACAATAAAAGATCAGATTGTATAATAAAGGATCAGATTGTTATTATAAAAGATCAGATTGTATAATAAATGATCAGATTATTTTAATAAGGGATCATCTTATAAATATAAATGAACAGATTGTTACCATAAGGGATCAGTTTGGGAAGTGGAGCGACACAGAGAGGATGGGAGGGTAGCGATCCTCTGGCAGAAGAGGGAGCCCTCGAAATGAAAAGGGTGCTTCCAGCGCCCTTTCCATTTTTAGTGGGGATGATAAGGATAGCAAATTAGAGGATTGCACTTATCACTCCCCAATTGTCACACCCCGACCTGAGGGAATGACACCTCCTCCGCCACGAGAACAGTTTCCCGCTCCCGTAAGGCGACCAGACAGACAGACTATTTTTTTTTCATTCCATTTTCTTGATTTCGGCCCAGAATTCACACAACATAACAGATAAACACGCCAAAGTATTTATATTATTGCAAACCGCTATTTACAAAAGCAGTTTCCTAACAAGAAAAATCAAAACACACAATCCCGCTACCAATCCCGACTTATTTCTTTACAAGGGACTAGTTGTTTCAAGTTCACTCTATATACATATAAACATATAAAACAAGTGGGGGAAAAACCACCAACCCAGAAATCCAACTGCTGCTACTAACCCATAAAACCAACCACCGACACACCATAGAAAACCCACACACACTGGACATCCCTAGAAGAAGTTAGCGATCAGAACGCTTCCTCTTCCTGGGAGTGAGCCTCCGGCTCTGGCTCAACCTCGGCCTCGGACGCTGGAGATGCAGGAGGCATCTCAAAATACAGATAAGCCAGTACCTCTGGCAGCTCATCCAGACAGATGCACAAAACAGCTTCACAATTCAGACTTGGGATCCGTACCGCAAACTGAAGGTAACTACACTCAATAGTAGCGATAGTACTACGCCTCACTCCATTTCGCCTCTCCTGGAACCCCCAAGCGATGAGGACACATGCAAAACAAAGCACAGAGTGAGATACAATCTCAGTACGGGTTTTAGTTCCAGTACGCGGATCTTAGTACGAACCGTGTAACGGAATCTACTCCCCTTTTCAGATTATCAATTAATAATGCTTAAAATTACTTACAGAAAATTTCAATACCGTTGGTACCAGACGAAAAGGTCCGATGACCGGCATACTGCATCATGAATATGAACAGAAACAACCAAGCATAATTATTTCACAGTAATTGCATTTACTCAAGCTCTTATCGGCCGGTCAGATTCAGAAAGAACTTTTCCCAAACCATAGGTCCAACCCTAGGTACAGATTTCAGAGGGAATTTCCAGAAATAATAGCGCTAAAATCCTGGCCGGGTAGGTGGCCAAACCATACTCCGGAGAGTAATACAATTCAAGTTTATATTATGCTATTCAGACTGAATAAGAATGGTCCGATTTAATTCCGAGTCAGATTCTTCGGTTACACACGAAGATTATGCAACATAGTCAATTTACGGAAGCCATTCCAGTCTTTGGGATTCTGACTTCTCAAAGTTATCAAAGAAATGATAAGTCAGATCCATACTACTCACTAATCAAACGAACAGTTCGATTCAACATGAGTTCCATGTATTTAGGGTTTCTTAATAACTATATGCATTAAATGCAACCGAATTCTCAACATGCTATGCATGAATTTAAAGATACCGATATCCGAGTTTGAACAAAGAAACCGCGTAATTCCGCACCTTGCTGCTTACTGCTCCCTTGGAGTTTCAGGGTCCGTGCCTGTTTACAAACCACAGATCAAGTACCGTTAATATTTGTTTAACGGGTTTCCTTTAATCTGAGTCTGGTTTCTAACGTTTAACCGTGACCATCATAGTTGGTTTTCCAAGTCCTTTATTTACCATAATTATATTAAATTTACTTTAGTTACTTCTCCAATCATCAGAAACAATGTTTAACGTTTATTTCCTAATATCGAAAATTATCATCAGAGACAGAATACAGAAATATCAGACAGAATTAGGAAATCGTTAAACACAATTAAAACAAAAATCAAAAAATATAAATCAGAGTTATTTTATTTTAGCGGGATCAGAAAGTCTGGTTTATTTGCCACGGTATCTGTTCTTTAATTACGCAGACTATTATCATCATATCCCTAAAAAAAGCCCACAGATTAATATTAGACTATAGTTAGTCTATAACAAGCTCAACAGAATCCGTCATTAGCATACAGATATTAGATTTTAATTGAATCCAAAAATCTAATCTTAATCACTATACAATTAGCCCACAATTAAATTTATTTCTGAAATAAATAAGCCCACAGAAAATCCAGCCCAAACCTTCTCTTTTTTTTTTTCTTCCTTTCTTTCTTTCCAGCCCACAGCGAAACAAAGCCCAACAGAACACAGCCCGCGAACAAACCCAACACACCAGCCAACTCAACCCAGTCAACTGGACCCAGTTGACTGGGTCAAGCCGTAACGGGTCCGACGAACAGTATTTGGATCCGATAAGTCATCACTTTTTCAGATAAGCCCACATAAAATTAATAAGCCCCTCAATTTCTCAGTTTAGCCCACAACTTTTAGTAAAAGCTTTCAATGTCATAAATAAACCCCTCAGACTTTGCAAAATAGCCCTCAGAAAATTATTTTTATTGCAGAATCATCCCTGGGCATCGGCAAGCATACCAGAATCGTACCAGATCGCCAATCTTTGTACCAGTGGCTGGTACCACTATCCCAACAATCCCTATTAGCCACAATATGCATCTATCATGCAAGTTATATGCTTATAAAGCATCATATGCCTCAGTTTACACTATATGCATCCGAAAGTGTATCTATACAAATATGAAAATGCATGCTCATGATTTTCCTTCACTGTCATCACTCTAATATGCATCAATACCTCACATAAGCCATATAATTCCCTTCCAGTCATGCAATAGTATATTTATATGCGATTTAGACTCAATATATGCATAATACCCCATTAACAGCTAGTATAGTCCATGAAACCACTATATACAAGTTACATCATTATGACAGACAGCATAAACAAACTTAATATGCATAACTTACCAGCTAACAGTTCCTATAACTCATCATATAAGATATACTAAGCCAACAGTTCATAAAATACCTAAGTATAACATGTACCCATGACAGATAGCATTTAAATATGTCATATATGCTTATAATTAACATTAATATGCATGAACCTTATGCAATCACTGTCTCATGCCATATTATTATTGCCTTCACCATTAAATCAAAGTTTAATGTCCTAAATAGCATGATGCACAATCATATCACTGCTATCCCCTAAGTATATGCTCATATGCACATATTTATGCAATCTAGCTTACCAAAACCTATTATTAAGCCTCAGTTAGCCTCAGAATAAATATTCCTCATCACAGGCTTCCTCATAACAGAAAAATCAGTAAGCATACCCCCCCTCTAAACAAACTACAAGTAGTATATCGCAAAGCCACTAAAGTAAACCTTGTTACAATTGCATAAACACCAGATAAATCAGTTATATCGCTACATAGCCACAAGTTACAAGCCAACACAGATGACAATCCAAGCACAGAGAAATCGAATACAAGGACCAAGATTTATACCTATCTCGGGAGATTTAGCAAATCGTCTCAGGAATTCAAGCAAAACCAAAGCCAAGATCAGGGTCAAGCAAATCAAGAACAAGCTCAATTCCATCCACCTATTCCTCACGACATTAACCAAAAATTGATATCAATTCCTTAACAAATTGACATTAGATTTGACAAATCAAAGGAAAGGAAACCATTACCGTCTCCACAGCCGACTCAACCCTCGTATCTCCTCCTCCCCAATTAATCCCAATCCGAAACCCTAACCATATAAAGCAGCTTACCTCGACGGCTTGGGGAGAAGAGGACAAGACGGGGAGTTGCTGTGGAGCTCCGCATGGCATCCACGTAACCCCTCCCTCTTAATTTCTCTGACAACCACATCGATCGGAGGAGAGAAGAGGTGAACTCCTCGTGCTAACACAAGGAAGAAGAAGGAGGTGGCTACAGCTCAGTGGCTAGCCCAGAGGCGCCGAAATTTCAGCCAACCCACACACGACACAGAGAGGAGGACAGAGAAGTGGGCTCGACTGAGCGTCGAAGCAATCGAGAGAAGAAGAAGAAAGCCAAGTCGGAAGAGAAAGGAAGGAGAGACGAGTGTCTCTCGGAATTTTTATTAAAATACCCTCAGATCTTTTGTGGCAGAGACAGTGTGGCTTATGGTGTAGCAATCAACTGACATATCCTTAATTCTAATTATTATTCCTCAAATAAATCAATTGGTCTAATCCAGAAGTCATATATTTGTGGCAAATATACCGAGAAATTCCATAATTTAAACTGAACATTTCCATGTTCCCAGATCAGAAAATCCCGCAACTTTTACTGTTGCAATAATTTATTTAATTTAATTTCTTGATCATACCGCCAGTTATTGGTATTTTCAGACAGATAAGGACTTGGTTACCATACTACGGTCACTATTGTTACACCAATAGTAAAAGCAAAAATTGCCGGCTGTCCCATTTTCCATCTAAAAAAAAAACAACCTTAATGTAAATTTACCCCTCTTCAGATAACCTATTATCGCCGCCTTAGAATAAATACACCTTACTTAAAAATAAAATTCCCAGCTTACTTATTCAGCAACAGAGGTAAAAATAAAACTAAACTAGCTTTTGATACGCGCTTCGCGCGTGAAGCATTGTTCTTGTAGTTAAACAGTAAATGTTGGATCATTTAAAGTCGGGGGTAGGGTATCAATGGTAATTGTTTTAAGACCGACATACAATTATAATAAGTGGTAGAATTATAATTGTAGTTATTTGAATAAATGTCAAACTATCTTAAAATTGATCTCTTGTTATAATTAATTGAATATTTTGGTATGTGTGTCATTTTTCCTATATTTGCCAT
Source organism: Rhynchospora tenuis (assembly GCA_027725995.1). Taxonomy (NCBI): domain Eukaryota; kingdom Viridiplantae; phylum Streptophyta; class Magnoliopsida; order Poales; family Cyperaceae; genus Rhynchospora; species Rhynchospora tenuis. Next base: position 55,489,290 of record CM050888.1, read on the forward strand.
TTATGTCATTACCATTTTTTTGGCGTTTATTTATTTTTAGGGGATCTTAATTGTTTCTGAAATTTTTAGTATATGGAAAGTGAAGGACTGTGTTAAGGCTAGGATGTAATCATTAATTTTTTTTATAAAAAAATATTAGAATTATGAGAACAAAATAAACTGTGTGCATCTTGGAAAAAACCAATTGCCTTAAAATTTTTTAAGTTTTAAGAATTTGATCAACTTTTAATTTTTTTCAACTGCCAATAATCTATAATTGAATACCAATAAAACTGAATACAATTTTAAAAATAACATAAATTACTTGGCATCAATGGATTTCTCATAATATGTTACCATTCATATAAAATTTGATGAAAAAGTAATTTAACAAACTGTTAAATAATTTAATTAAAATTATAATGCAATGATACAGAATTCGTAAAAATCTAAAAACCATGAAAACTATTATAAACATTGAAAAAAATTAATATCATTAGATAATGTGTAATTTGAAAGCATACAAATAAAATTAAATAAAAAAAATTAAATCTAGGAACATCTGTCAGAAATCTAATATTTAAAATAATGATTGGAAAATTTGTAGAAATAAGAAATTATGTAAAATATTTTGAAATCATAAAATAAAAAAAGTTTGTACCATTATTTCTTTATAATTTTGTTAGTACTTATATAAAATTTGATACATTATCAAATTTCGAAAAGATTTGGAAACAATTAAAAATTGCATTATATTTTTGAAATAAAAGAATTAAACCATCAGATTTAAAAATTCAAAAATAATATTTTAAAACTCAATAATTATTAAAATTTATATTGCTGGGTATTTCATATTTTTGAAAAAAAAATATAAAATTTGCATACCCAATTGAAGTAATAAATATTCTCAAATAATTTCTGAAGTACCACATATTTCAAATTTCACAAAATTATATGGTTAGATCGAAAAAAGTTGTGTGGCATGATTAGATTTGCTATAATTTTGGAAGAATTTATATAATGTTTCATGCAGAAATAAAATTGTAAATTACTTTGTAGAAATTAAAACCCAATGACATTTATGTAATTATAGATATTCAATTTTATGAGATTCAGAAAATTATTGCAAATATTTTACAAGTTTATAATTATTAAATTTTATATTACTAAAATCTTCTCATATCTTGAGTCTGCACATAAATTGTCATAGCCAAATGATTTTTTCAAGTCTTTAAAATAATTTAAAAACAAAACTCTCATGTAAATTAAAATTTATGAGATTTAGGAAATTATCTAAAATATTTTATAAGTCTATAATTTTAAAAAAAATTATATCACTAAATCCTATAAATCTTTATGAGCATGCACATAATTTTTCATAGCCAAATGAATTTTTAAAAGCATATTAACATTTTAAAAATAAAATTATATTTATCCGAAATATAGAAATAGAGGGTCCATTAATCTGGAAAACGGTAAATGTTATTTTCAAGCCTTCAATATGATTTATTATAGTGCTAATTTTTTTTAAAAAAATTAGACTAAAACTTAGAAGTTACCATTCTATTATATGAAACTTAGTTGATATAGAATAACAAAAAAAAAGGAAAAAAATTGCCGACTTATGCAAAAAAAAAAAAAGAAAGCCACCAAACATCCTAAAATTAATAAATTTCTTAAATTATAGAAATGAAATACATTTTTTAAATATTCTTAAAATATTATCAAAGCTTGTTTTTTTAAAACAAAAAGTTTTTATGGTTGATGGTGTCATGGATGCTTATACAATTTTTATCAAATTAATTTAATTTATAATTTTAGGCAATGAATTATTATTTTAAAAAATAAAGCAATATATTTGTTCACATTTTCTTGTCTGTATTCGAAGTCTAAGTTATCAATGAAAAATGGTTTGAATGATATTTGCATTTTAATGGTTTGAATTTATAGAAAATTTTTAATCGATCTAAAAATTGTACAAAATATTTTTAGCACTCAAAATATAAAACAATTTAATCATTGGAGCATTCATAAAATTTTATGCAAAAAATAAATTTAGAAAAACTCTCACAAAATGAGTTTAATTTGCAAATTTGTGAAAGATTTAATATGTCAAACAATGTAAAATATTTTAAACGCTGAAAAATAAAAAAATGATTTCATTGAATTTATTACAATCTGAGAGCATACATATACAGTTTAATGAAAAGTTGAATTTATGAAAGTTCACAAACAACCAAATATCTAACAAATATTTTTCTAAAATTTATTCCAAAATAAATTTAGAGAGGGCCTAAAATAATTAAGATGTTTTTTTTGCTAGAATTGGATAAATGGTATAAATAAAAAAAAAACTATGTACATTGTGGTTAATTAGTCCCAAGTGGACCATATATAACAACAAAATAGGGGTTGGATTATTGTACAAATCAATAAATGTTTAAGTTGCCACAGCCCCAAAAAAAAATGATGTCATGCTGACATCACCTCACTACTGTAGAAAATGCTCCCAAGATTGGAGTATTATATGTTAAATAAGTAAAACAGCCCCTCTATATTCTGCTCTCAAAATTACACAGCTTTTAATACGTCCATATTTTGAAAAAAAAATTCTGCCATTCTGATAAACGCCAATAGATCGCGCGCGAGCACCCCTTAGTAAATAATTAATTAGGGATAATTGGATATGTTTGATGATAGTTAAGAATGTATCGGACATTTATAAATTTAAGATGAGACTGCCACTGTTTGTTTAATACTTATAGTTTTTAATGTTAAAAAATTACTAAATAGAAGCATGCAAGTTATATAAATTATAGTAACAAAAATTTAACTACTACATCGTCTATTTGTTCTTGTCAAAATTTGTCGCAGGCATAGACCGACCCAAAAAGGCACTGGGATCCTCAGCAGTTGGGCAGCCGTTCACATTTTTTTTTAATATTATTTTTTTAAAAATTCAAATGACGAATCCAAACCGTTGATCTTGTTGAATTTTACAAGCGATGCGTTTTCATACAAGTTTTATAAAATTTGGAGTTGATTTGTTACTTGATCAAATGATCAACAAATAAACGAACCTGGTTTGATTAATTCTAATACGTTCATAATTAAAGCACTTAATCAAGTATCAAATCAACCCCAAATTTTATAAAACTAGTATGAAAATACATCGCCCGTAAAATTCAACAAGATCAACGTTTTGGATTCGTCATTTGAATTTTAAAAAAAAATTAATATTAATAAAAAATGTGAACGGCTGCCCCAGTCCACCCAAAAAGGGGTTGCATTGGCCCTTGACCCTCTTGATTTCTAGTTTCTTCGTCATTAGAATTTTTTAAAAAGAATTTAATACTGAGTACAATAATATTAAATTGCTAATAACTTGATATAATCAAATAAGAAAATAAGTTTTTTTAATCCCTATTTTATGTCTATATTTAGTTCGATTTATGGAATCTGCCACTGGTCACATGCCAAGCTAAAGAATTAGTGCTTCAATACGATTGAACCAAGAATTAAGCAACTTTGTTGATATTTTAATAGAAATATAAAGTTTCGTAAACGATATGACATGATTAAATTATACTAACAATCACGCTCACCCAATGTGTGGATATTTTTTTTTAAATATATTATTATTACTATTATTATTTATCCGACAATATGCCTCTGCAAAAAAAATTATTAAACAAATATAACTTCGGTTTCAAATAGAGAAAACATATTAATAAATATCTTTTCTGACCAGACTCGTCTTTACCTCCCTCAAATATTTGCTTCCATTGTTTTCCATTTTTAATAATTTATGCAATCAAGCTACAATTTTATTTCCATTTAAAATGAAGAATCAATAAACTTATATGACGATTCACATCTAATAATTAGATCAGAAATGATCAATGATTAAAACTGAATATAGTAAGAACGTGGAGTCCAGCACAGATGGTCAGTGGCTCCGCCGTTATCCTAGAGGTAACGGGTTCAATTCCCGCTGGAAGCGGATTAAGTAGTTATAAATAAGTAGATTAATTAGTAGAAGAGGGATAAACTCTAATTTACTGAGTGGGTTAAAGCCTCTATAAATAAGTAGCCTCTTATTTCAAAAAAAAAAAAAAAAACTGAATATAGTAAACTAATTATTTACATCTTTGGTCTAATTGTTTACACCTTTGAATTGGTGCTTTTATGAAAACTGATAATTGGTAACTAGTAATCACATGCACCCAATGTGTGAACAAATTTCTCTTTAAAAAATTATTAAACAAAATAAAATCTTTGATCTCAAATAAAGAAAATGTATTGATTAGCATATTAATAAATATTTTTTGAACCCTTCCCGCTTTTTTTTTTTATTTTTTATCTCCCTTTGACATTGCTTCCCTTGCTATCTATTTTAGTTAATTTATTGTTCTAAAATGATATTTTAGAACAAAGAGTCAGTAAACTTATATGATGATTCACATTTAGCTATTAATCAACTTAGATTTAAATGATCAACATTAAAAAATGTATATAGTAAACTAATTGTTTACATCTTAGTGTAATTATTTACACAATTTATAAGTTGATGGAAAAAAGTAGGATACACTGCCTACGGGCTTTATTTTCAAAAAAAAAAAAAAAAAAATAGGATACACTTTTAAGTAATCTAATCCATATTTATCTTTCTTTCTTTTTTTTTTTTTTAAATTCCGAAACAAGCGGGCAAAAGACCCACCACTTTCCTATTAAAAAAAAAGAAAAATCCATATTACACCTCATTTTCTCCAATCATTACTACATGACATCTCGCAGACTCGCACTAATTCCCTCAACAATTGTTATAAATAAAAAGCAATTATTATGATAATAATATTATCGTCGTCGTCGTTGTAAAATAAAAATGCCAATCCGTTCTTTTCAATGTCGAGCTACATGGAATCGATTAGGCTGGTCCAAATTGACATTTGAACCCTATAAATATTTTCATATTCATAGAAAAAAAAATATGAACAAATCTTCCTAATAATACTGATACAAGTTATGCATTTACTATAAGTCAATAAACTCTACGAATATTCCACACTATGCCTTCAAACCGCCACTGTTTGTCCCAGACGGTTAGATCCGCCGAAGTCCGATTTTATTATTTTGATAAAAAAGTCGTAATTCGTTATTAAGGTACAAATGGTTTTTCCATTTTTGTAACAATGGAGAATATCCGTCAATAGCAAGGGCCCCCTTCTTTGCCTGGTCAGCGTCAGTCTTACCCTGCTCTCTCTCTCACTCTTGACCACCAACTTTCTGCACCCAACTTTCCTCTGGTCCCTTATCTAGCAATCCTACATATAAACAGCACACAACTCGCTTCACCAAAGACCACATAAATTAACTTAAACGGAGAAACTCGCTTTCCTCTCCAGTCAAAACTAGAAACGGAAATCTCACTCGCGGAGCAACAGACCATGACTGGAGAGGAACTCTCCATGAGACCAGCCTTCTCTCTCGCGACCTCTCCGACCCGTACCTCCTCTCTTTCAACCAATCGCGGTTAAAAAACAAACCCGTCTCTCTCTCTCTCTCTCTCTCTACCTCGGATCTGACAAGACCAAAAAAAAAAGGGAAAATTAACTCACACACCTACACACACCCCACACACTCTCTCCATCTCCGATGAGCTGAGATCGGAAACGGAACCCCTTTCAAATGGGCTGCGTACAAGGGCGAGCAGCCAGCGCCAGCCCCAGCCCACGTGCGTCGCACGTGGCGCGAGCCGAGGCGGGGCCTACTAATGCTGATGTGGTGAAGAAAGAGAACGGAGCGGGAGCTGTCGAGGCGGTGGCCGGAGAGGAGGCGCCGCCGCAACAGCCCAAGAAGGAGAGGAGACGACAGGGGAAACCTGATCCCCGACAGGGAAGCTTCTCCAATCGGGCACGTGGCGAACAGGTTGCGGCCGGGTGGCCGCCGTGGCTCGCCGCCGTCGCCGGAGAAGCTATCAATGGGTGGAGCCCCCGCCGTGCTGATACTTTTGAGAAGATCGATAAGGTTTTTGTTACTCCTTAAAGCTAGTCTCTTTCTCTAGTTTTAAGCGAGGATTTTGTTAGAGATGCTATGTTTCTGTCTGAAATCTGAATCAGTTTGAGTTAGTAAGAATTGAGTGTGAAATTGGTGGGAATGAGATCTTCTGTGTGCTGTAGTTCTCTTATTTGGTTTCTACTCTCTTTTAGCTGTGAATTATAGATCTTGTGGTATTTTGGCTGCCTTGTTGCTAAAATTCGTAATTAGTTAAAACACTAAAGCTTCTCTCAACTAAATTTTATTTTCCCCTTAGTCCTTCCTAATTTTTTTCCAAAATTTGGATCACCTGTTTTTCCTTTCATCCATAAACTTCTTTTATGAGTTAGGAGCAATCAAAACCTGTGTTTTTGTGGTTACAGTGTAATAGTATTGGTTCAGCCTGTCCAGTCTATAAGTCTGGACTAAAAAGAGCAATTTTTTACAGTGCCAAATGAAGTATTATCTGTTAAAATTAAGCTACTGGTTTGAGTTTTAACTTGGTGACGCTTTTGCTGTTTTTTATTACCTCACAAGTTCTTTCTATGTTTCAGATTGGCCAAGGTACCTATAGCAACGTGTACAAGGCCAGAGATACAAAAAGTGGCAATATTGTGGCTCTGAAGAAGGTCCGGTTTGATAATTTGGAACCAGAGAGTGTGCGATTCATGGCTAGGGAGATTTTAATACTAAGAAGACTGGACCACCCAAATGTGGTAAAACTGGAGGGATTGGTGACCTCCCGCATGTCATGTAGTTTGTATTTAGTGTTTAAGTACATGGATCATGATCTGGCAGGTCTTGCTGCTAGTCCTGATATCAAATTCACTGAAGCTCAGGTGAGTGACAGTTATCAGTTTTTGACATTTTTCTTTTCTCTGAAGTATTTCTTATGGAATGTCAATATTTTTATACGACGGTTGATGACCTAGGAAGGTTAATACCGAATGGACTAGTTGTGTACCAATCAAATTCTTCATTTTGTGTTTGAGCTTTAGTTTGCCTTTGTTTTCATTTTTCTTTATTACAATTATTATTTTTTCTGCTGTGCGGGATAGAACTGGGTGCTAATATTCTTAGTGGTGATGTGTGGAATAGAGTTAGGTGTTCATATTCTTAATGGTGATTCCTTTTCTATTAATATTGCCAACTGTATGTACTGTTTGGGGTCGACCTTTGACCATTTAAAAGCAACCTAGCACTAAGAAAGCCATTATATGGTCCTAACTAGATGCATCTCTTTGATTCATCTTCTATTCCATTCAGGTCAAGTGCTATATGCACCAGCTCCTTTCAGGCCTGGAGCACTGCCATACACGAGGTGTCCTGCACCGTGACATTAAAGGATCAAACCTTCTGCTTGACAACACAGGCACACTTACAATTGCTGATTTTGGTTTAGCGTCCTTCTTTGACCCAAACCACAAGCAGCCAATGACCAGTCGTGTGGTTACCCTTTGGTATCGTCCGCCTGAGTTACTCTTAGGAGCTACTGATTATGGCGTCGGTGTGGACTTGTGGAGTGCAGGTTGTATTTTGGCCGAGTTGTTGGCTGGGAAACCCATTATGCCTGGTAGAACAGAGGTAAGGAATAGAGCACGACCTTCTTTTTAATTACCAGAAATTGGGCTAAGCAAATGGAGAGAAATGTTGCATATAAGGGAACTTTTTCAAAACACGGAATAGTTCTGGAGTAGTGATATTCGATAGATTAATGGAAGACTGTTGTTAATTTAGAGTGATGGAAGGTGCTATTATTTAACTATTTCTTTAGGGTGATAACCAAATCTGGTAAAACTTGGAATAGGGCTGGTAGAATTGCTCCTCTCTCTCTCTGCTGCCGTTCCACTTTCCTGTGGTAGAGCTCCTAGCACTACTCCAGCTCTCCTTTCCTTTCTTTGTGTTTGAGAGCTCCCTCTTCTGGAATAACAATGTTATCCAGAATAATGCACGCTGCTGTCATGTTTATGAAAGGATTCCTGATACGCTCATATTTGTGGTTTATTTGCAACCAACTCCAAGCTGTGTAAACGACTGGCGGGCTTTCTATATTAGCTTTACTTGCTTCATTATAGATTGATGTAAACCCCAAAGCAACAATCTGGGTTTGGCTTCTTTTAGTTTGTTATATAGAAGAAAGCTTGTTAGATCCGAGGCAAAATAAGTCTTTTATCTTTAATGCAACTAACTTTTCATTACTTGAATCTGGGTTTTTTTGGGTAAATGCTGCACAATATAGCAGATGGAAGGAACCTGAAACAAACTTGATAGGAAATGACAAAATAAAAATAATTAAAAACAGAAAACAACTCATTGTTGCACCACACATTTTAATTGCATTGGGCACACATAAATTACGAATATGTTATGTAACTCTATGATTTGCCATTCTCTAGGTGGAGCAACTTCATAAGATTTTCAAGCTATGTGGGTCCCCATCAGAGGAATACTGGAAGAAGTCAAAGTTGCCACATGCCACCATATTTAAACCTCAGCAACCTTATAAGCGGTGCATTGCACAGACATTCAAGGATTTTCCACCTTCAGCATTGCAATTGATTGAAACCCTTCTTGCAATTGACCCGGCGGACCGTAAAACAGCCACGGATGCACTAAGAAGCGATGTGAGTTGATTGTAGTTTGTTTTTTTTTTTTTTCTTTTTTAATTTTCTGTGACTTGTCCATCCATGGTAATCATGAATTCATGAGCTTTTCATAATTCATTTGTATAACATACCACACTTAATAATCCTATGATAGAGAAAGCTTAATTGAGGCATTAGATATACTATTTGCCGAAGAAAAAGAAAAATCAGTTAACAGAGCATATACTGGCTGCTGTATTCCCTTACCAGCTTTGGTTTATCAGGGAAAAGTTTGCTTTTATTGCTGAATATCCATTGATATGATACATGACAAATATTGGTTTTGCTTCCAGCTGTAGCTTTCATCAGCTTGGGATAGTATACTCAGAACTCAGAAGGCAATATTATCTATTATGCTGGGTTGTTTTCTATATGATTGAATTTATTATTAATCATTCCTCATGCATTTTCATAGTTCTTCACAACTGAGCCATATGCCTGCGACCCAGCAAGTCTGCCTCAATATCCTCCAAGCAAGGAGATGGATGCAAAACGAAGGGATGAAGAAGCTAGAAGGTTGTTTTTTGTACATCATTTCTTTGGGAACCAAATTGTTCATAACCTATAATATGTAGTTTTAGTAGTTTAAATAGGTCAATTAATTAAAACCAATTAGTTGAACTGTGAAGGTCTGGCACCAGAAGAAAGTGGGGATAAACTGATATTTTACTAGGTATCACCATAAGCCATGCTGGTATTCAAGTTTTACTTTCTGTCTGCTTTTCCTTGCTCGTGGTTGTTTAATTGGTTCTTTTGCAAGGAATATTTGACACTTAAACATCAAAGTGGGCATGATGCTTTTCAGAATAGAGATTGGATCTTTAACCAGTATGTATCGGCCATACTATCCTTATACTAGTAGGATTGATAACCTTTTGTGTGATATACCTCAGCTTCACTGTTATCTCTTTCTTCGTACAAATTTTGTTTTGTAATCTTTTTATGGTATCAAAATTGATTGAATTTCACTAATAATACAATATGAATTCAGATTAAGGGCTGCTGGAAGAAGCAATGCTGAAGGGCCAAAGAAGACACGTACTCGTGAGAGGCCTAGAGCTGTACCAGCTCCTGAAGCCAATGCTGAGCTCCAAGTTAACATTGATGTACGTCATGTATTTCTTCTTTTTCTATGTTAGATGTCTTTCTTTCCCGTCTGTTGATAATACCATATCAGACCAAGGTTGGAGGTAGGGTTATTGTGGTGACCAAAATTTGTTTGTCTGAGGCTCTTAGCTAGTACTAATATGGTACTGCTACTGCATTGATTGACATGGTGTAGTTGTTTTTGTTTTGTTTTTTATTTGGTTTTTGTGTTACTGCCTTCTTTGAAAATAAAGAAATTCAATACATGATGATCTAGCTCTGGTGCACAGAAAATAGTGAAGGGTTCAATGGAAAAGATGATACCAGATGAATTCCCTACTCGTGGGCCCTAGCTTGCCTCCCATTTTTTAACTGCCTTTTAACCCTTTTCTGTTTCTTAATTGGAAATTTAGCAAGAATCAATTGATTAAATATAAACAATACTTTTTACAGCGGCGGCGGCTGATCACACATGCGAATGCAAAAAGCAAGAGCGAGAAGTTCCCGCCACCTCATCAGGATGGAGCCCTTGGCTTCCCTCTTGGTTCATCACATCACATGGAGCCACCCTTCGATGGGGACCCCGCCGACACGTCCTTCAGCACTGTCTTCCCTTACCAAAAAGGCACGGCACCTGTAGCCACCTGGTCAGGCCCCTTGGTGGACTCTGCCCAAGCAGCTAATGGGAAGAGAAAAAAGAAGTCAGGTCGATCTTCTAAACAGCCTTCCACAGCCCGTGTCCGGTAGATGTAATAATTTGTTATTAATTGTTTAGAAAGTTGAGGCTCTTTGTCGTTTTTTATTGTTCTATTTTTTTTTTTCTCAAATGATTTTTCATCGGCTCGGTTTTTCCATGTACTATTTTTTGAACTTCAGTGAACAGCATGTAGTGAATGTTCAATTAGTTAAATTATGTATATTATTGTCTGTATTATTATCTGTACTTATCTTTTACGTACATTATGGACACTTATGAAGACTATCTAAATGCTTAGGGTACAGCGCTGTGAAAAATAGTATTTCCTTTTTGTGGACAATAGAAAGCAAAATAAAATAAACTGACAAGAAGTTATTGCCTTTTTGCACAGTAATGCAATAAGTCTTTTGTTGCACTAGGAATATTCTTTTGTTCGGTGAGCTTAAACATGTACCAACAGAATGTGCGTTCTCCTCGTGTATTTATATTGTTTTCATGTCCTGAGTGAGATACAGCAATCTGCCATTGCAGTGAATACTATTGTCTATCACAAGAAGGATGGGCAAGAAAGACGAAAAGAACAATATAATTCTCAAGTATTTATTTAACTACACGTTCCGCATGTACTGTAATAACTAGTTGCAATGCACCATCATAAACCAAAAATGAACTAAACTAGACCAAAAAGATTTATTACAACGGCCCTGCCAAGGAAAAGCGAATTATGTGATGGTCCAGCGAAAACATTATGAAAACAGGATCAGTTCCCAATGTTCTTCCATAAGAGTAATAATCCCATAAATGAGTTCTCAAAATCCCTACGGGCCTAAGAGTTAGGTTTTCAGACTTTTTGAGAAAGTTGTTCTAAATCCACCGAAAGATCAAGCCCCTTCGTTAGAATTGAAGTAACCATCGAAGTGATGTCCTTTTTCAAGGATTCAATAAAAGCCTGATACAAAAGAATCAATAACAAATTGTGAGCCTAATACTGCATAAAAACATTAAACAAACAATGGCAGTTAAAATCTTTGGGAGACCAGCCAGTACCAGGCCTCATAGGTTCAGTACAAGACATTCCACTTTTTTCTTGGTGCAATTCAGGTTTTTACTTGGAAAATCAGAAATTACAACTGACAATTAGGCTGTAGAAGAACCTTTTTGTTGGTTGTTGCAATAAATTACTTTATAGGTAAGGCAACTTTTTGTTGCAATAAGCTAAGAAGCTTTTTGAACCTGGCATAATACTACTGAAAAATCTATTTCTACAATTGTGATAGTCCTCACAAAAAGTGGCGTTTCCATTTAAAGTTACCTGTCTTTCTTTGTTTTTTCTCTTAGCCACCTCCAATGGCCATTCAGTGATCAGCTTTTGAAGTTCACCTTGCACTTGAGGTTTTGTCTTTTCAGGTAGATGCTGAAAAACACATGTTATTAAAGGTCGATGTAACCTTTATTATTGACATTTTACATATATAAACATACAGTGCAAAAAGGGGTACTAAGTTTTAATATAAACAGGTACAGTGCAAAAAGTACCTCTTTTCTTATTAACACTTGCATTGTTAGTAAGAGAGGCTTATTTAATATATTATATATCAATCTCCTTTAAATTTGTTCTGCACAAGCCAAAGAGATGTTATTGATCAAACCTGGTACAGGTATTGGACTGCAGCTGCAGCCCGCTCTGGTTTACGCTCAAGAAGAAATCCCTAAAAGGGATAAGAACAGAAAAAGTGGCTGTTAATGACAAATAGGCATCACAAAATTAAGTGCTTCCATTAGTGATAATCATAATGCTTAGGATTTCAGCACCAAACTCTCATATATGGAGCCAAACCAAATTAAGTGATTTATGTTTGTTAGTCCCACACTTGATTACATTCATATCTCTCATTTTCTTATAGAAGTATAATGCTTAAGAATATATGAAATACAATACCTTAATGCATGCAAAGCCACTAGCAACCGTGTATTGTTTTGACACACTCCCTCTCAGAGAGTTGATCTTCCATATAGCATCAGAATCACCTAATATCAAAGTACACCAGTGCATGCATGAGTTTGCAAAGTATTGCGAAAATAAGCTACAAGTAGAATAACATGTCTGGCATGCTATAAGAGAGTGAAAACATAAAGATGGGAACTGAGTATTGAATTTGCAACTTTTCCATATTAAGCAATATATAGTATGTGTTTTCTGATTTTTTTTTTTAATTACATAATTAATGCTTATTCTAGCCCTAAGTATCATATTCCACCCACATAAACCATGACAGTCCTGGCATCAGCAGGACTGGGCCACCAGTTCCCTGACCAAATGGAATAGCAAAAATGTAACGAACATCACAATGTCTTTGTTCTGTGCAACATACCAATTCGGGCAGCCACTTCCATCCAAATGTCATATGAGCTTCTACGCAATTTAACTCCAGCCTTGACAAATCTTCGGGCATACATGAAGAGAGTTTCCCATGCATTTGTATTGTAGCAGATGCTATCATTTATCATATAATAACAGTGTTTTAGCAAGTGATACTCTTGAGAAAGAAAGATGATGCTCATCCATGATAAATCAAGGTGTCACTTCATAATTCCATTTTGTCATTTATTGATTCTTTACACCTAGCTTTTGTGGGCCACTTTTTTAGTCACTGATCAAAGCTCTCAATGCTCCCTACATACTTATATGGCTAAATACCGTAGCATTGCATCTATAATCTAAAATATTTGGTATCATCAACTTACCTGAAGATTATGTCAACAGTTCCTGGTTGAGGTGGCAAGGAATTGTGCTCCATGGCATGAACGATTTTTTTCATAAGTTTAACATCGTAACGTTCTTTAGCGTACATCTACACAATAAACAAAATAATATAAAACAACTACATTGTAGGGAAAAAAAAAGCTTACAATTGAGGCCAGATTTGCATCTGTTTTGTTGTCCCTTTTATTTTTTATTTTTTTGCAATCATATCTGAAAGCTTGATTGGGCTATAAAGTGCTGATACTATGAAAATCTGGAAGCACATGTAATTGGAATAATAGGATTTATGGTACTACCCAGAAGAAAATTGGAAATCAAGAATTAAACAGGTCAATCTCTAATTTTAATTTATCACTTACCAGTAAATAATGCGCAGAACCAATAATTGGAGATAATCCATAAACATTGTGCTTCCTTAGGGCTATTAATCCTACGAAAATACAAAGCATATCTCATAGCTAAGAACATTGCTAGAAGTATTTATTCGAAGATCATATATTTAATGTAACCTTGCTAAAAATAACATTTCAAGAGAAGCATGGCTCATCTATAAAGCAAAGGAGCCTTCGATGCACTAAGTTAAGCTTAGTAAGTAACTCAAAAGCAAATTACACAAGTATCTAATGACTAAGATCTGTACCATAAATCCTAGTTGAACTAACGATATAGCACTCCATCATCATAGATAATTCTTATATTAACACTTGCACTTAAAATTTGCAGGACCTTGGCGCTTATAAATAAATCTTTGGAATATACTAAGAGATAGTTTTAAAAGAAGAGGAGTCTCTGCTGTTGTTATAAAGAGACATTAATGCTACTTGGTAATGGTTGGAGCATGCACAATCGAAAACTAGTAAATGCCAATCATTAAAAAAAGGAAAGCAAAACAGGATAAGACAAACATACCGTAGTCAATTGCACCTGCACGGACACAAGCTTCAACAACACGCATGCAAAGATGGCAGTTAAAGTTATCATGTATGCGAAGGTTAGATAGTCTCTGTATCAAGCAAGGAAGAAAAAACCCTTTATTCTCCTCTTACAAAAAGAAAACTGCGATCAACAATTAGCAGAATGATAGTTATAGTTTTATTAGGACGATATACAATTGTTTAAGATTTTATTCTTTCCGAGTTTGGTTAAAGGAACTGTGACCAAAAGTTTAATGCATAGTATCTGACAAAAATGGTCAAGGAAACTGACATATGATTTTAGTCACCTTATTATACACAAGCAACACCAGAAACCACAGGACTTCAAAAATGTTAATTGAAGACAATAATTATTGTGACCAATACCAAATAGATATATGTTCACAGCCTTTTACACATCAATATTGTAATTGTACAGTCGCACCAATTAATGCACTAGCTGAGGAAATAAATGATACATAAATATTTGCTTTTATAGCTTATTTCCTGGAGAGGGACCGTGATAGGGAACACTCACAAAAATTCGTAGTTTTTGAAGTATTTGGAAGAGAAGTTTTATATCTTCTCGGTTAGAACAGCTTCTAATCATTGACCACAATAATGCATTTGGCGGCATTGTTCGAGCTTCAACAGATTTGAGCATCTTCTCATACAGCTCCTGCACAGATTCTGCACAAAAGTTTGCCAAATTGAATGATAACAATGATAAAGAGAGAATTTCCCCAAAACAAAGAATGCAAGATAAACCAACCAGAGGAGGTCGTGCTCTCAGTATTTGCCTCAGATGAGTAGTTGGCCGTCGAGACTGGAGAGTAAATTGGATTGCATTCAATTTTCTGGAAATTAATTGGCCAAAGCTGAGAGCTTGCAAGCACATTTCCTAAAATGTCAGACAAGCAATCGAGAAACATTGGCGTTAAAATAAAAATAAAGGACCATTTTTCTCCAAAAATTAAGTTAGCGAGAAATGGGTTGGTGACATGATATTAACTGAACCCAACCTGACTACGCTTTTCAGATTGGCATTATAGTGTCTAAATCAGATAACCTGTTACAACCTACCAAGGGCATTGCCATAAATTTTAAAAAGATAATTGGCCTTCTTCCCGAATAAACAAGCATTGCAATTAAGGCACACCACATGCTCGACAGAATGCCGAACTGAGAAATCAAATAAAGGCCACAGTTTTTCCTCCAAATCAAACAAGTAAAGCTGATACAAACCTGCACCACGATATGGCTGGAAGGAGAAGCTCCGAGACAGGACCCACTTCTCCGAGGCGGGAAGGATGCTCTCTGTACCACCTAACGCAGGACATAGAGGAGAAGGATTCAGTAGATCCTTGGAGATTCGAGAGAGAGCACGTGGAAAGCGCCGTGACATCGAGGTGGTGTACATCGTCGACGGCTATCGCCGGAGAAAACCAACGAGACTTATAATACTGTTGTAAGAGGTTTTATTTGAGTAGAGAGGAGGCTGTGATGAAACGGAAAAGATGCCTGAGGTAAGAGGAATCAGATCCTGATTGGGCTAGACAATAATTGGGCTCCTGATTTTCTCTAACAGGCTGTGAATTCCGAAAAAATTATAAATAACTTTAATTAATTAAGAAATTATAAAATAATCCGTTTTTAATCAAAATTTTAAAACTGACTGCGCAGTTTCGGAATCTGGGATTCCGAAACTAATTCTGCTTAGTTTCGGAATCTCAATTTTCGAAACTAGCTAGTTTCGGAATCCCGGATTTCGAAACTAGCTAGTTTCGGAATCCCGAATTCCGAAACTAGAACTGCCGATTTTTTTAGAAAAAAATATATTTAAAAATTTTTTTAATTAGTTTCGGAATCTCAAATTCCGAAACTAGCTAGTTTCGGAATTTGAGATTCCGAAACTAACATACCAAATTTAATCCGACTGACATATCTGACGCAACATTTATTGACATATATAATATTTTATGTCAGCATTTATTGACTATGTACTGCAATTTGAATTTGAATGAAACAACTTCTGTATGATGTTTCGACCCTTTCTTTCGGAAGAGCCAAGAGCCACCCTGCTCTAATTAATTTGTGTCAATTGTGTGGCACCTCTGTATATATTTTTTTTTTCTGTTGCATGTCCCAAGGACGCGCTTTTCGATATTTTTATCTACAATAGCTTTGACCGGAGGTCATTTAAAATTACTTTCTATTCGTTTTTTTCTCAAGTCTGATTTTGATTTATCAGGTCATAGACATAAATCTAAATCCTGTACTGTTAGTGTTTTTATTTTAATTATAAATGACATAAATATTGTAAACAATTTTTCAAACTTTCTGACTATTCAATCATCAAATAATAATATTTTTAATTTGTAACAGTGAAAACATTAATTTGATGACGTGAGATTTATAAATTTTCAATTTCTTCAAAACTAATATGACGTGAATCCAAAATAGAATGTTATAGCCAATTAAGCAACATAGCTTGGTATATCAAGAATTCAAGCTATGAGGGTAAAATCATTTTTTTTGTCTTTTATTATTTTTATTTATACTTTTTTTTTTGCAGCTTATGTTTACTCATCAAGAAAATTTTCCAATATGTGCTCAGAAGTTTGAAGGTTTTATACTATTCCTCAAATTCAAATTGTCGTATGCTGCTAAAAGATTAACATCTCCTTAAAATTGAAAATGGGGCGGCTTAACTTAAGTTAACATCTCCTTAACAGCTATTTGTTCAGTCCATGAATGCGCGAGTCTCAGAAGCATTCTATGAACAAATGCACTAACCAGTTGTTCACTACTTAAGCAAACATAGGAATACTTAATGGGCAGCAGGATTTTGAATGTATGTGTCCGGATATACTTGTGAACACAAATAGACATACATTTGAAAACAAGGATTAATGGGACAGATGGAAAAAAAAAAATCAAATCTCCATTGCTTGATTTTGCTTGCTTGCAATGGTCATATAGACCATTTTTGCAGCAGACAATATACTTCATATGAAATAATCTTAAAAGTTTTAAGAGGCACCAAGAAAACAATACCTTGAACTTCTTCAAGGTTCCATTGATGGTTTTCAAGGGCTCCATAAGGTCATCCAAAACGGCAGTAGTGTGTAGATCGTCACACATAGATTTCAAGAAGCCAGCATGGAACTCCTCAATCAATTTTCTCACATCATTTGGGACCTGAACTTTGTAGGTTCCCTCCCGGAATGCAGAAAGTGCCACTTCACAATCTTGCAGAGTCTGCACTTTGTCACAAATGCCATGTAAGCAAGAAATTTAACAATTAAAACCTCAATCATTTGATCAATTAACCAGCATTATCTAAACTAACCATCCTAACTAGAGCAAATAAACATCATGATGCCAGTTGGTACTAATTTTCATTGTTGCACATGCCCATTCAACAACACGGAGCACATGACTTCATCAAATTAAAATCATTTTAAAAAGACCAAAAATACACAATATAAAACCTGATAAATATAAAAAACACGGTCAGATGCATTGTTAAGGGCACGATCAGAGTAATTTACATCAGCCCTGTAGTGTGTACGCATCAAGAAGAATCTCAAAGCCAACGGATGGTAATTAGCAATTATCTGCATCAAACATGAATCATCCAATATTTCATATTAAATAAGCGGTCAACGATTGGAAGGCATACATATAAAAAAGATCAGTACAACATAACTCAGAATCTAAATACAAGCACTCACTTACTCAAAACCAACCATAGGATACAAAATCTGTTGTAAAAAACTTGTTAAAATTTATCAATAATTTTTGTTAGTTCAAAATTAGTAATTTATTCCATAAAATGTCGCTATATAAACTTGGCATATATTAATTTATTTTTAATTGTACCCAAAACCTGTTTGAATTAAACTTATCGCAACTTTTAAACGGTTTAGGTTATTCAATGAATCAATCATCAATCGATTTTTATATCCGAAATGCCAGCTGTTCACTTTCATTCAAAACAGGGAACAATAAAAAAATGAATAATATTTAATGAAGCCAAGTTTTTTTGTCCATATATATAAATGAAATGGCCGACAAAACAGGGAACAATAAAAGAATGAATAATATTTAATTGTTTGGGCTAAGATCTAAGCCATAAAAGGACAAATTTTGTGTCAGAATCGAACAGAATATAAGTTTGTCGATTAAAATGTGGGATTGCTAGTTTCGGAATCCCGGATTCCGAAACTAGCTAGTTTCGGAATTCCAGATTCCGAAACTACCTAGTTTCGGAATTCTAGATACCGAAACTAAGCAGAAATAGTTTCGGAATCTCAGATTCCGAAACTGCACAGTCATTTTTAAATTGTTGATTAAAAACAGATTATTTTAAAATTTTTTAATTAATTAAAGTTAGTTATAATTTTTTCGGCTGTGAATTTAACTCTTATAACCAGATTAATGGGCCGGGTCGAGGGTGTCATGCGTGATGCGCCAATTTTTTTCCAGAATTGGTTACTATCATCCTTTATTTTCCCATCCATCCCATCCACAGGCTCTAAACAGGCCAGATTGGGCCCAGCGATTAGCCCAATCTATATATTTAGCTCCAGACCACCTCTCTTCGAACCCTAGCCGCTAAACTCATTTCGCTGCCATACCTTTCTCTTCCCTTCTCTTCGATTTCCATCGATCGTTCGATCGACTTTCTTCTTCTCTCCGACGAAATGGGCACCTAGACCGAGGTGGATGGGTTGTGGCTAGCCAATCAGCCACGGGGTTGAGCAGAACAGAGAACACAGGGGTTTCCAACAATCCGCCATTTGAGACCACAGAATATCGTAAAAAGCAACAACAATGGCAGATGGCTCGACATCGCCGCAGCCGCTCCCACAATTGTCGCTTCTTTCTCCTTCTCTCAAAGTGAGTTCGTTTTCGAACCTTCAGTTGTTTTCTGATTTTCACCCTTTTTTTTTCTCCGCAAAGATTAGTTGAAATGAGTGCGCACTGATGAAAGAGAGTTTCTTGTGTGTACGATTCTAGATTAATGCAATTCGACCAAGGATAAAGGCGACTTTTGAGCTGAAGCCCAGGAATTTGTTGTAGATCTGAAATTTGCTTCGAGATTGAGCTTCTAATGTGAGTCTTTCACCTGTACTCCCGAGTATAATTGGTCTTTTTTCAATAAAAATTCCAAAATTAGGTTATATGCAGAACAAATTTGTCCTACTTAAAATTATACTTTTCTCTGTGTTTTGCAAATATAACTGCACCTGAAACAAACTGTGATTCATATATATATTGTAGCGGGGAATACCTTTGGATTCTTTGATTCTACTGTGACTAATTTTACACGACAAAACTGAAATCATAATTTAGTAATTGCAATTTTGAGGTGGTATGTGTTTGAATTATATATTGCTGTTTGAAATCTATTTTTTAGTTTGTGACATTTTTTCTTCAATTTTTTCCTAATTTCTAGTTTGATTGTATCTAAAGCGTGGAATATGCATGTAGGTTGTATGCAATGGAGAGAGGTTTACGAATTCCTGCCAATGAAAGCACCAAGACGACTAGCAATCTTTTCATCTCAAAAGTAGTTCTTCATTTATTCAAACCATAATATGTAATTTGTTATGAGTGATCTAGTTTTTCTAATGGATTAGTTAGTCATCATATATGTTCACTTTGTTATTGTAAATGTTAACTATATTGTTATATGTGTTCACTTTGTATATTGAATATTGAATGTGTTCACTTTGTTTATTGTAAATGTTAATTATATTGTAATATGTGTTCACTTTGTGTGTTGTAAATGTTAATTACGAAATCAAATTTTTGCTGCAACTAACTGAACAAATAAAACTTTTAGTTCAACCTTTGCCGTATTAAATTGAACACAAAAATACGAAAAATTTCATTTTCAGATGCAACTAACTGAACAAATAAAATTTTTAGTTCAACCTTTGTCGTATTAAACTGAACACAAAAATTCGAAAATTCCATTTTCAGATGGAACTAACTGAACAAATAAAACTTTTAGTTCAACCTTTGCCATATTAAACTGAACACAAAAATACGAAAATTCTATTTTCAGATGCAACTAACTGAACACTTACAACTTTTAATTCAACCCTTATGTCATCTAACTGAACAAATAAACCAGTACATTTGATGACGTCAGCATCTAGAAATTTCCGGAAAAATTTCGAAAAATTTTCGCTGACGTCAGCGAGCACCTTGCTGACGTCAGCGCGCGAAAAAATGAGGTTGAGGCCCATTTCTGGCCTGTGGATGGGATGGATGGGAAATCCCTGGATGGTGTGTATCAGTCCCGATTTTTTTCCTATGGCAAACGGAATTGTGGTCTTGTGAAGTGGGTCAATAAGTCAACTGCGTAAATTTAACTTTATTTTTTTTATTTCTTTTATATTGGAAGGGTTGTTGCTTGATTACTTTTATTGATTTTTCGAGTTAATATTTGGGCAGCAAGAAGAGGCTAAAGTGATCCTTAGACATTTGCTTTTTAAGAAAGTAGTTCACCTAACTACTGATAAAAAGTGTTTATAGAAGAATGCTAGTCTAGAGTTTGATAAGTCTCAATATAATAGATTCAAGTTTCTCAATCACATGTGATATATACTGAGCTTGCTTAATTGTTGACGTGACAACGTATTTCTTAGCGTGAACACTCAGCATGCAGGGATGGAATTGTATTTCAATATTAAGCATATGATTTTCTTAATTTATTTTCAAAAAAATAATAGTAATATTCTATAGATAGTTTTTTTTTTAAAAAAAAAAAATGGAAGGGGGCAAAGTGTCTCCTTATTGATACATAGGATTAATTCTCTATGCTATTAATTGTGTTCATTAAAGCATTTCCTAATTTAATAGTAGTGCAATGAAATATATATATCCGTGTCATACATTTAAATTGTTCTAGCATATATGCATTTTCCGTTTCTGTAGGTAGTATAATTTCTATTAATTGACATGGCTATAATTTAGTAAACATACTACCAAAAAATTACAATCTATAAATTTCAAACCATTTTGGTACAAAAAATTATAACTCTACACACATAACAACATAAAAAAATGAAGATTCACAGTTAAATCCCAAAAAAAAAAAGGGGGGGGGGGGGGGGGGGGGGGATCAACAATCAATCATCGAGAGCAAGAAGCTGACGAAGATTAATTGGAGATATATACTTGGTGTCTCCATCAACTATATACTTGGCCAATATGAGATTTGATGCTTCGCTGGGGTGATATGGGTCCCAAAAAACATAGTCTGATCGATCATCACACATTGATGATGTAGGTCCACATGGCACAATCCCAGCATAGTTACCACCATTTCCACAACATGCTTTACTCGCCGTTTTAAAACCTACATATTAAGCAAAATAAAAACAAAAACATTTGTTAAGTAGGTTGATTGTACTTGCATTTTAATGATTTTACATTCTTTGTTTCATATGATATATTAACCAAATACGCTGGGTCTAAATCAACATTTTATTTGCACAAAAACCGTCTTACTCAATAAGGGCGGATTCGATAATAGTAAAAAAAAAAAAAAAGTTATTGGTACCCACCTTTCGTTTTCAATATCAATAACAATTGTCTTGATTTTTTTTTTTTTTTTTTTGAATTTGAATAATTTTATGTATTAGTTTTTGATGACTGTCTAGGCCCAAACTTGTGAATTGCATTTTGCTATAACTATTTCTTTTAATTTTCAAACTTCCAGCAGATATTAAATGCAAAAGTTGCGATTTAATTACAAAAATGAAAGAAAATGACCCAAACATGCATGATGCATACCGTAGTGTTCGTAGTTGTTTATCAGCTCATAGACGAGATCATACACATTGGCAAGACAAAACTTGGCACCTGGCAGGTTGTCATTCAACTCAGCAAGTAAATCTCTTAATTGACCGTTGTATTGTCTGGCGAGCTGGTTCGGCAAGCTAACGCACTCATCCTCAGCAACATTGTTTATTGTTTTTTGGTAGGGAATGCATCCAATTGGTCCCACATTTGCCACCACAAATTTTCTTGCATCCAAGGTGTAAAGCCTCTGTGAGCGAACAAAAAAGAAGAGAAAAGGTGAGAAATGGTTTATTGAGCACTAGTCAATTGTTTTTGAAATACTTGATAGAAGCTATCAAGTTCAGCACTAGTCAATTGTTGATTGATGAAGTTGAACCTAGTGGAAATTCTCCTTGTTTGTCTTTTTAGTAAACTAAAACAATTGTAGAATTTTGAAAGAACTTTTTCCATTAGTTTGTTCACCTACTCTACATAACCTAGGATACGTAGGTAGGACATTCTCAATTCCACTATAATATACAACACTTTGACTCATACTCTTCACAAATTGACCTAGATAGTAGTACCTAAAGTACAATTTATAAAAAAATATCTTTATTTGATAAAAGTACACAAAAAAAGTACTTTAAAAAAGGAAAAAAGAAGAAAAAGGCAATGGACTTTCAATTATCTTTAGTTGATGTAAGACAACAAATTAAACTCGCATGAGTCAATTTTAATAGGATTAATATTGGTGGCAGTTCACCTACAACGTACCTATCAGGGAAAGAACGGTTCTGAAAACTTATTACCTAAACGCTCCAAATTTTTGGGTCCTAAAAGCATCTAAATTTCCATAAAAATTCCCATAATATATTCTGACAGACATAAACAAGAATTATTCTAAGTATGTTAGACATCAGTCGGAAATTGAATTGAATTCATCTTTCAACCATTTCATTACCGTTAATTGATTTTTCAGATTGGAGATGAGATCATTAATGAAATTGTCAGGCGATTCTGCCACACGGGTCCCCGCTGAGACGACAGGGAGTAGATAGTTATTAAGGAAATCATTTGATCCAATAGTGATTGAAAATATAGACTTCTTGGTCAGAAACTCCTTTGCCTTGGCCTTGCCTAACAAATCATCCAGTTGCTTTCTTGTTATGTTGAAGTAATCTACCTGGATATCCATCCCCAGTCTATTAACCTGCATATTAAATGAGTGTTTCTATAGTTATTATATGCATAAAACATAAAGTAAAAAAAAAAATAGAATAAAGAAGTAGACGGCTCCAGCGGTGCATTCATACAATGTGCTAATGAATATTGAGCCATATATTTAAATGGTTGTTCATGTCATGCATCATCAACTGACTTTGGTTGGCAAGAAAATGCTAACTTGAGTTTAATAAAGTTTTCTACCGGCACTGCTTCTATACTATATTCAAGAGAGTACATGGAGAGAGGAAGAGATGGACATACAAAGAGTTTTCCAGTGGCATTCAAAATACCTCCTCCTCCTGAGGCATAATTCACTCCATCTAGTAGTACAGAGCCTGATGTATTTGGTGCTAGAAATGGGGGTGCATATCTTCTCTGGCCTAACAATTCCCCTGCATCAAAGGAAAAGAAAATTTAAAATTATTACTTATAGGAGTGACATATTTGGCTTTCTAAGTATCATGCCGTCATTGGTAATTTATGTGGTCATCTAAATATTATAATCCACGTCCTATATATATTTTGGATCTTTGTTTTTCAAAAAGTTTCCCTTTCATTTATCTATTTTCAGAGCCTTTTATTTTCTTTTTTTTTGTGTATAAATTTTTATAAATGTGTTACCAACTCCCAAGCGAGAACATAAAAAAAAAAAGAGTGTGGCCGGCTATGAAAGTATCACCAAGTTGTGGTTCTTACTATATAATTTAAACCAACAAATACGCATGAGCCATGTATAAGGTGTCAATGGTTGCGTTCACAAAGTATATCCGTGTTTCGTTTTGGAACAAATTCCGGACACTGGTGACATGCACAAGCAATGTACCTGGTTTTGGTGCATTTTCGTGCATTACACCATTCTGCTCCTGCTCAATTGAAGAAGATAAAAGCATGGAACATTTTGCCTACTAATTAATTCAAGAAAAAAAGGGCGAGACAAATTACTTCATACCACTAATGTCTGCAATAGTTCTGCCATTGGTGAACCGCCCTGTCGGTTCACCCCCTGAGGCCTTAAAATCGATACCATTTGGTCGGATATCAGCCTTTGACAATGTCGGGAGGTAATTGTTGTTCCCAGAATCAACAAGCGAATCGCCAAAAACATATGAAGCTCCACTCTTAAGATCTCCTTTGCATACTGCAATTATTGAGAGTAGCACAGCTGCCACCGCTGCAAAGTTTCTTCGTCGAGAAGCCATTAGAGTTTCTTATTCTCTCTATCTAGCAAGAGGGTGCAAATTTGAGGGAAGGGAGGTTTAGAGGAGTTATAGACAGAGGAAGGAAAAAGTTGGGTTTGAAATGACAAGTTTGGGTATGAAAAAGGGTTTATCTGTAGGTATGGTAGTTTAGCAAACGTGGTCATGGTGTTTCTCCTCATGACAGCGAGTAAATATTCCACTAATGTAGGGTTTTGTTGGTCTTGTTAGGTGGATTTTTAATTTGATTTGATCAGGGGCCTACTCAATCTTTGGAAGTTTAATTAGAAACGCGCACGCACACGCATTGTATATGTAGTCATCCTTGATTATAGTATTTTACTAATATTTTATTAATACAAATGTAGAAATTTATTCTGACAATTTTCTGTAAATTTGAAATATAGGCCACCCTTGATTTTCTCAGCAAACTTCAGAAAATTGTATAGGCTACAACACAATTTTGAAATTCGATACAAATTATTAAACAAATGGTAGAGTTAGAATGCAAATTTCGAAACTATGATACTGATAAGTAATTAATAAATAAAATTTCTAAAACCTGTCTTGTCACAAAAGAAGAGCTTGAAGGAACCAAATTAATAACTAACTTTTGTAATATAAAATTTAGCTATTGATCTAGTGACAAATGACAACGCACTCTTCAGTGAAGGTTGAGGCTCGAAATCCGGCAGAAAATTTCTTGTTATATTTAATTTCGAAAAATTAAGAGATTTTGGTTCTATTTTTCTTTATATACTGTAAATTTTCAACTCATTTTGTTTTTTTATGAGGCTTGATTTCTGCAATTGATTGACGTAATATTATTGTTTTTTTTAATAATCTTATACCCAGCCCATACCGTGCACCTACAGAGAAGAGAAGCAGTAGAAAGCAAGGTTTCTCAAGTAAAAATTACTTTGTAAGTCAATGTCAAAAGTAAATTGCCCGGCACTCAGACTTTACTTAATTACTTCTCACATACAGACTGACAAACTATATATAAATAGTGTTTTTATTCCCTTATTACATTTACAATTGCACTCTTGATCCTATTTACATTTTAACAACATCGAATATAGTGTCAAATTGAACAGACTCTACCATAGATCCCAAACAAAATTAGAATTTGGAAACCAAAAAAGAAGTCTTTTATGTGAGTGAGGGTCATTTTCAGCAAGAATCAACCACGTACAGATCATGCTTTGGTTGGTGAATTTGGCCTCCAAATGGTATAATATTTCATATTTGTGTTCCAATTGGACTTTACATGGAACTTGAGATTGCACAAGCTGGTGAAAGGTAGGTAGTTGATTGGTGATTTCTTTCTGGGAAAGCGTAGAGGGTTCTATGGATAATGGATGTGCTCTTTTAGTAACCGTACCTCACTAACTTTAAGCTCATAATTATTCCATTTCAGTTTTTGGGGGTCTCTTTTTTTTCTTTTTTCTTTTTTTGATGAAAAGCCCATAGGCATATGCATTGAAAACAAAAACATAGTACAATTAATGTTTTAACAACAACGATAAAGAAAACTGGTGCGTTTTTGGTGTCTCAGAATGCTATGGATATTAGTTTTTTATTATCATATTTGATCCAATATGATGGGAGCAAAGCTGCTTGCTCATGTTCAATTTTATATCGCTTCTAACAAATTTCACACACACAAATTTGAGATAGGTGTGTCAGCGCCAACAAAATATTTTATAATTTTTTGACATATCAATATATTTGTTAATAAACTATAATATTTTTCGGTAATAGCATGCTTTGTTTTGTTTTACCGAGTAAAACGAGCCTATAAGAGCACCAAAACATTCAGCTTTTAGTGGAGGTTCTTTGAGATATTTAATTTCGAAAAAAGTTGGAGGGTTGACCTCATTTTATCTTTAAAAAATACAAAACATTCAAAATAAGTCCGAATTTAAAATTTGTGGATAAACAAATATTTTTTCGGTAATAGCATGCTTTGTTTTGTTTTATCAAGTAAAACGAGCCTATAAGAGCACCAAAACATTCAGCTTTTAGTGGAGGTTCTTTGAGATATTTAATTTCGAAAAAAGTTGGAGGGTTGACCCTCATTTTATCTTTAAAAAAATTACAAAACATTCAAAATAAGTCCGAATTTAAAATTTGTGGATAAACAAACTAATCTCTTTATAACCTTACAACAAAATTATATTACAATTTAAAAATATAAATAAAATTAATTTTTTTCCTTCACCGTACTTTTCTTAGTACAAACATTTAACATTCAAAAGATCGGCATATCTTATTCTTAACTTCACACATCTTTTATTCATTGTTTGTGACATACTAATTCCAATCATTTATTCGGATTTAACAAATAAAAATTTGAAACAACAAAGTATGGTTAATTGCCAACATTATCATTATTATTTAAATTATTATTACTCGAGTATGATTTTTTTTAAAAAATAAAGAGAAATCTTTTTTAAAAAAAAAAACCCAAACTGGTATCACATAACGTTAACGCTCGTTTCTATTGATTGAAGCCAGCTTTCTAACCTCAACTCTTTATCAGCTTCCCGACCACATAACTCTTTTCTTACTTATTACCTATATTTTTCTTACAAAAATTATAATCTGGAGTCAGATTCTATTTGTTTAGTTGATGACGTCATTTAATTAAATAAAAATGACCTAATAATAATGTCTAAGAAAGTATATAGCAACAGTGATATGATTGCATGTCAAGAATCTGACTCCTTTAAGTTGTATAATCAAAATACATATTATATATGTTCGGTCCTAGCAACAAATCCTGGCTTTTCCATTGATCTTATATATTACTATATATTTGATGACTTACTTCGAAAAAAAAATATATATTTGATAACTAAAAATTAAACATGGAGACATATAATAGTTTGCGACTCCTTTTATTGCAAAGTATTTTTCTTACTTTTTAATTAGAGAAAGAAAGAATAGATCGAGCTGAGGGTAACTTGAAAGAAGAACGATTCATACAGAGCATTCTGTTGGAAAAAAAGAAAAAAAGGGAAGGAGAACAATCTGTTGAAAAAAAAAAATCCAGACAAGAACAATTTGTCAAAATGAAAAATGTTAGTTTTCACCGTTTTACTGTGCTTCCATTTCTTCCATTTGTTCACATTTTGTTATTCATCTTTTTTTTTTTCTGTTAGGTGTAAATAAATAATTAACTAACTTTAGAAATATGACAACTATCTATAGAATATATAATGTGGGAAGTCTTTTCTACAGTACTATTGGTAATGTCATCATGACATCACAGTTTAGATGCAATCATTTCCATTTCACATATTAATGGACCCTTTATTTTTAAATTTCAGATAAATGTAATTTTATTTTTAAATAGTTAAGAAATTTTAAAAAATTCATTTGGTTATGAAAAATTATGTACATGCTCACAAAAATAAGTAGGATTTAGTGATATAAAATTTTTTAATATAGATTATAAATTTTTTTTAAATAATTTTATGAATCTCATAAAATTTAATTTGCATGAGAGTTTTATTTTTTTATTTATTTTGAGTCCTTGGAAAAATTATTTGGCTTATGAATAATTTAGTGATATAAAATTTCATAATTATAGACTTATAAAATATTTTAAATAATTTTCTAAATCTCCATACTTTCATAAATGTCATTAGGTTTTTAATTATTCAAAGTAATTTACAATTTTTTTGTGCATGAAATTTTCTATAAATGCTCCCAAAATTATAACAAATTTAATCATGCCATAGAGTTTTTTTTTTAATCTAACCATACAATTTCGTGAAATATGAAATATTTGTTACTAATATTTGAGGATATTTACTAATTCAATTGGCCATGAAAATTGTATATCTTTCATTACAAAAATATGAAATACCCAATAATATAATCTTTAATAATTATAGAGTTTTAAAATATTTTTGAATTTCTAAATCTGATGGCTTAATTCTATTTTTAATTGTTTCGAAACCTTCACAGAATTTGTTGATATATATAATTTTATATACATAATAACAAAATTATAAAAAATAACGATACTAAATTTTTTAATTTTATACTTTCACAATATTTTACATAATTTCTTACTTCTGTAATTTTTAGAATAGTATTTTAAATATTGGGTTACTGACAGAGCTTCCTAGATTTAACTTTTCGATTAAATTTTATTTGCATGCTTACAAAATTATACATAATCAAATTATATTGAATTTTCTGTCCAATGTTTATAATAGTTTTCATGGTTTTGCAGATTTTACGAATTCAACAAAATTGTATTATAACTTTTAAGTCATTTGGTAGTTTTGTAAATTACTGATTCATCAAATTTTATATGAATGGTAAAATATTATGAGAAATCCATTGATGCCAAGTATTTTAGATTATTTGTAAGATTGTATTTAATTTGATTGATATTCAATAATAGATTATTGGCAATTGAAAAAAAATTTAAAGTTGATCGAATTTTTAAAACTTAGAAAAATCTTAAGACAGTTGGTTTTGCCTAAGATGCACACAGTTGGTTTTGTTCTCATAATTCTTACATTTTTTTTTAAAAAAAAATAATGATTACATGCCAACTTTAAGACAGCCCTTCACTTTCCATATTTTAAAAATAACGAAGACAATGTTAGAATTGTGAGAACAAATAAGGCTAATAAAAAAGTGATGCCATCTCCTTTTGTCCCTGTCATTACTCAGGTTATCTCTCCTAGATCTCCTCTGTGATCCCCATTGCTGTTGTCCATAGTGGTAAGTTCACTTCTTTAGTCGATCTTCAGGAGGGGGATAGTCCAGGTGTGCAAACTATGGCTCAAGCCAAGAGAAGTGCTGAAAAAGGTGTGTGTTTTAAAAATTCAGTGGTTCAGCAGGTTAGGGTTAAGTTAGATTATTTTGGTAAAGGTAAATCTCCTCTGGTAGATAGAAGTAGGGAAGAGGAAAAAAAATTGAAGAAAGTTATGGAGGCACTACAAGAAAACAGGGCTTTACATAGAACTAGGGGGATAATCGAGCTTCGCTCGATATCTGACATTCTAATAAATTAAGAATATGTTATACGTTTAAAATTCGTAATGATTAAAGTTCGAAATTGATATATTTATAATGGGAATAATTATATATGTTGCAATGGTTAAGTTTATTATGTTAAAGTTAATCGAAAAACTCAACCGCATATATGTGGTTAAAGTTACCATGTTAATTAAAGTTAATTTGTAGTATATATTAATAATTTTATACATCATGAAGCAATTTTTATGAAAATAAAATTATCAATGAAGGATGTCATCATTTATGATTTATCCCTCCAATTATCAATGAAGACCCAATTTCTTCGCACCTCTAATTTCTATAAGATAATGAGACATACGTATAAAAAGAACAATGAAACCATGAAGACGGACTTTTTCCTTAACATGATGTTAACTGTGATGGTCTTAGAATTTATAAAATGTTATACTTCCAATCCCTTGCGTAATACATAAGATTATATGGTGTAAACAAACTCTAACCTAATTAGGACATGTCGAAAATAAACCAAACAAACATTACTTAGTGCCATGTATATTGAACAGGAAAAAAAAAAAAAACAACGTTCTGAATCTTTTAATTATAATTAAAATAAAAATGCCACATGATTTAGTTCATAAAATAAATAATTATGTTTATTAGCAACCAAAATTGATTTATCTCCATTTCACGTATATATAGTTCATTTCATCTCAGATAGTGCAACTTGATATGATATAAGCTTTCTTTGCGAAGAACATTTGATATTGAGTCTAAGGCCGTGCATCAAAATGCTTTTGAGAATAATAAAGAATTCAATTTTTTTTTAGTCTTTCGTTCCCATAGTAGAAACAAAGTCAGTATATCATTGTTTAATTTGTGTGTAGTTACAAAACATATCCTGCATTAACTAAATAGAGCAAAATTTTACATATCCTAGAGTAACTAAAAGAAAAAAATTCGTTGGTAGCTTCTGGCTAAGCTGCAGCTGGCCCATCATTTGAGTAAATGGAAACCTTGCTAGTAAGCTCTTGTTGTCTGCATGAAGTTTGTAGAAATTTGCGTAACCTGGTTATATATCTGGGCATATATTTCAATTCTGACACAATGTTTCACGCAATGTTTACCATTCATGCATATACCTTTCCATTCTGACACTTTCAAATATATGTAGAAAGTAGAATATTTCAAAAGGTCATAGCAATCCAAACCTGGATGATGGCAGAATCCTTTGAGTAAATTCACCACTATTACACTGCACAAAATTTGAGGACATTTTGTTTTTTTAAGAGTTTTATCGCTTTGTATTTAAAAATTTTAAAAAAAATAATAAGAACAATTTTAGAATTTCAATTAAGGCCAACAACTGATGGGCCTCACAGAATAAACCTCAGACACCCAGCATATTATATGTTTAATACCAAATTCGCATACATTTTGCTGAATGCTGAGTATATAAAGGAGTTCTATATGTATTAAGTTATTAACACTGACAACCAGAGCAAAGCATGAGAGATAACATTCATATAAATGAGCAGGGGTAAAACTGAAAATGCTCACAAAATATTGTAAATTGAGAAATTTACACTTCAAGCTTATTAAAACCATTCTGTTGTGTATCCAAGGCAGTGATGCAAGGTTTATTAGCATCTTCTAAAACGATATTCAACCTTTTAAATTTGTCTAAGATATTCTTGCTAAAAGTATGAAAAGGGAAAAAAGACAAATTGGAAGAACATGGAGAGAAAAATCTTACCATACTTGTAGGAGTAATTAAGTTTTAAAAGTTCAAATATGAAGCAAAATAGAAATTTAGGGACTTGTTTCCTCTTTTTGAAGGCAAAAGATAAATTGGTTCTAAGAAATTTGATTTTACCTTTATCAAGCTCTATATACCACTTCTGCATTATTCTTTCTTTTTTTTTTTCAGGTTCAATACTCCATGCATGATTTGGTGACAGTTGCGTGGTGAACAGAAGGTCTCGACAGTTGCAATGGTTCGATCTATATACAAAGTAAAGAGTTATGTAAATCCAACAATAATGCAGATAAAAGAGGCTTGATTCAGTTTTTTTTTTTAAAAAAAAAGATTAGGAAAGAACTTTAATATCGTTCCTATATTCAAGAAAAAGACAAAAAAAGAAAAAAAGAAAATCCACGCGATTATATATCTCTGTTTAAATTTTTATTACAATTTTGTGCATTACAAAAACAGCAGAACAAATACCTGTAATAAGCAAGATTACAGATAATGAAGATTCAATTGGAAAGGTACAAAAAGAAGTTCCTCACATACCATCATATATATAGAAGAAATAGTAACAGAACCTAAATTTAATGCATTCATTATGGAGTAATAAATAATTTTAATGCCCTTAGTCTGTGCACAAACTGTAAATCACAGCTCACCATATTTAGTGACCTTAGCCATTTCACATTTATTTCCATCAAATCATTAATATCAATATAAATAAATAACATATATAGACAAATATAGCAACATGTTTATACAAAATACCTCCCTCTACAAATACTGTTAATATCATTGAAGTTTATGCTATATTTTATTAGCCAATCTACAATTTATTATAACAGTAAGATTTGAAAGTTAAACAACTTGAGAGATTTTCCTCATATAAAAAAAGAAGCAAACAATCATAATGTGGCATGTGAGAAGTTGAAAGGTTCTCTATAAACCATATTTGTTTTCATAATATACACTGGACACTAAATTCAATGAAATTAACTTACTTTTTCTATAAAATATCAATTCTGTTAAGCTGATAAATTTCCTGTTAGATTTGGCCAAATCCAAACAAAAATTGAATAACCCAATCCAAATAATATAGACTAAATACAAAGAAATATATATTCTAATGTAAGACTTCGCCTGATCAATTAATTGAGGCCCCATAATATATCCTTCCCTTTCTATCCAATTTGAAGATATTTTTTCAATAATTGTAGGATCTTTTTCATTAGTTTTAACCTTACCA
Source organism: Rhynchospora tenuis (assembly GCA_027725995.1). Classification (NCBI taxonomy): domain Eukaryota; kingdom Viridiplantae; phylum Streptophyta; class Magnoliopsida; order Poales; family Cyperaceae; genus Rhynchospora; species Rhynchospora tenuis. The sequence goes on from CM050888.1 coordinate 55,521,637, forward strand.
AATGACTCAAAACCTTTCCAATCAGTATGCACGCATTACATTCTGATATTTCACCCTTCCCAAATTAAAACCAAAATAAATAAGTTCTTAAGCATGTTCCATTCTATATTATGCTAAACATGAATATAGTAAATATGTAATTCAACACCATGTATCATGTGTTATTATTGGCCAATGATATATCTACAAATAAATGATCATAACAATCTGTCAAAATTTCGCAGTCCATCATAGAGATTCACAATTTCATTTTTTGCCTTTTAAATCAAAGAGGCCTAAACCTCTGTAAATATCCACATAAATACATGAAAGCATGGTATGAAGATGTGATAATTACAATACAATCATCTAATTTGTGTCTTAATTGGTCATAAAATTGTTTTTAAAATTAACCAAAGATTGTAATTCATCTCAATTATGTGTCGCAGAAGAAAATCTAATGTATGAAAGGAGGTTACCAATAGGCTAGTCTTTTTTGCTTAAGAAAAACTAAGAAAAATAAAAAATGAAATAAGGGAAAAGCCAAGAAGCAAAGTGAGATTAGAATTGAAGAAAACAAAAATCGCACCTATGAGATGCTTTCCTGTTGGCTGTTGCATCTGTCTCTCTCGGCTAGATAAACAAAGAGGATGACGTTGTTGCGGAGGAAGACCTAGAAATATTAATTCTAGTTTTGTTCCAAGCTAGAGCCAGCTGTCCGATCTTGGTGCCAACATCAAGCTTTTTATTGTTTTGCAAAAAATAAAAGGCACTACGCTTTAGCAGAAAAATTGGGACAAAAATCAAATTTTGAAAGACAGAATCAAGGGGCCCAAATCGATTTTTTTGCAAAGAGGAGAAACTAATTAAAGAGATTGTATTTGCATTTACCTCACGGTGCTACATTATAGTCGCCTGTGAGGGGAACTGACGAAAATCCTAGAAATTATAATCTCTATTGTCATCCTTTCAACTCAGGTTAGGAATCAAGAGAAAATGTGTACCATAGCAGCGGAGGTTAAGCGTGGGTGGAAGCGGATTTCTGACTCTATTGTCTCTTCCAAGCGGCGGTGGGTGTCTAAGGGCTCGGCGTTTGTCTTGATCCAGCGGGATGGTCAACGACGAAGGGGGATGAGGGTTGGGAAGCGTAAGGAAGATAGGCGGAGGTTAATGGAGAGAAAGAGGCCGACGTCGCCATTTTTGTGAGAAATAGAGAAGGGAGAAGGTAGGCCCTTCGGCTGCATTCGTTTTTTTTCTCCCGATACCAGAGTAGTAAAAAAAATGGATACGGAGAAAAATATATTCTACGCGTGAACAAATTATTTTAGTTTTGTGAAACGGGTCGTACCGTTGGCTAAAATATGCGGCATCACAAACTTATACAGAGCTGTATTTTCAAAATACGCATAACTTCAGAAAACGCAAATCAACCAATACACAATGGGGTTTGGCGTGTCGTTTAGCAATTAAAAATTATACACTAACACCCACACAAATTTATCTATATTTTAGATTTTAGATTTTAGATTTTAAATTTGGTTACTAGACTTTTCCTTTTCTCTAGCCGTTAGATCTATTGCTAGAGAAGCTTGATAGACTTTCTATTCTCCTCTCTCATTTTCTCTCTCTCGAAAGATTGCCTCTCTGTCAAAAAAAAAAAAAAAATTCTCTCCGTAAAAAAAAAAAAAAATTCTCTCTCCGTAAGAAAAAAAATTCTCTTCTTAGGGTTTCGTCTCGCCTTCGACCTCTCTTTCTCCACCCCGTCGAGAGTCGTCGGTGCTCCACGCCACCACCATCCACTCTTACTCTCACCTTCGACCTCTCCTTGTTCTAGGGTTTCGTCTCACCTTGAGCTGCCAACGTCGCCTCGAGAAGTTGATCGGAAAGGAGACTCCTCTGGGAGGTGTTTCTAGAACAGCTGTGGCGGCGGCGGTGGTTATAACGGTGTGGCTCATCGAGGGCGCCGCCGTGGTGTGGTTTGATTTGCCATGGAAAGGTACTAAGTGAGTGTGGGAAGAGATCCAACCTAACATCGTCATATTGGTTGATTATGCACTTATGTTTGAAGGAAACGCGTTTAATCACCCGACAATGGCTGTATAGGTATTAATTTCTGGTTTTCGTACTTGAATTTGGGTACTTGTGTTGGAGTAATTGGAAATTTGGTTGTATAATCACAGAAAAATAAAAGAGAAACCTATGAGAAGTTTGCACCCTAGTTGATTTTATTGGTTGTTTTTCACTTCCTAATTTAGAGTTACCTCTCAAGTAAAATTACTGGTGCATCCAAAATAATTTTTATTTAAAAAATGTACTTTCTAAATCAGAAAAGTGCATTTTAATTAACATTATTGCTGATTTTACAAGAGAAATGTGATTTCTTGTGCCAAACATTTTGTTGGTGATGACAGCACACATAAAGAAATAAATAAGGGCAATACAATTTGTTCATACGAGGAGTTAGAGAAAATCCACATCATGAGTCTATATCTTAATTGTTTCAATCAGGGTGTATGTACTGTCATGGCCTCTTACTCTAGCTGGAATGGTGAACCCCTCCATTCGAGCCATTTTCTCATAACTGATGTTTTAAAGGACAAGCTCGGTTTAAGGTGATTTCCTCCTTTTCCAATAAAATTCTTTATACTCGCTTGCATAGACTTGGATATGTATTGAATACAGTCTATATGTTCAGTAATAATTAGACTGGTACATATTTAATATGCTCAGGTTAAAAAGGTTGTGAAAGATAAGATCAGGTCACTATAAAGGAGATTAATACACTTCACGCAAAAAATATTAGATAAGAGAAATTCTAATACCTAGAAAGTACTCCTTGAAAAAGGAAGATGTGTCTGTAGTTCTGTCCCCCCACAAAGCACACAAATGTAGATGAACTTTACTGGTGCCAACCCATAACTGTATCTAGAAATCCATGCCTACATCTTGCATTTGTTTTGCAATATATTTTCAATTTTATTTTTAAAAGATTATCCTGATAAAAAGATTATTTTTTTTTCAAGATTTGGTAGTATCTGACTGGGAAGGGATAGATAGGCTTTGCAAGCCTCATGGATCAAACTACCGCTATTGTGTTGCTGCTTTAATTAATACTGGACTTTTCTTGTTATCAGTGGTTTGTTGTCTAATTCAGAGAGAATAGAGAAATAAATTAGTTGGATAGGATGCAGCTTGAAGGGTTTAGAGTAAATGTGCCTCAATATGCTCCTAGTGGTTGTAGATATTGAATTTGTATGTTTTGATTGAATTTAAGGAATTGTACTAATTGCAGAAGTGCTTTGTAAAAAGGTACACTTCTTAGGGTATTATTTACTAAACAGCTGAATTAATTTTTTATTATGTTTTTATAAGTTTTCTTTCAAATGGTAAACTTTTGTTATGTAGGCCACTGGAATCTTCATTGGGTACTATATTTTAGTTCAAGTTTGTATATCCAATTTCTTATGATTAAACTCATGTAAATTTTTTTCTGTAGTGGCTAGCAATATTTATGTTTATTTTTATCCGACAGAGAAATACTGTTGTCGCTATGGTCTCTTTCAAAGGTCTTAAATAATTTGGGAGAGCTGCAGATACTGAAGAGGAAGTTTCAGCAGACGCAAGTTCGTTAAAGGTATCTTTTTTTTCCCTTTTTTTGTTTCAAGATGTCATACAATGTAACACATGCTGAGTGTGCATGAGCAGTATTTTAATCTGTTATTAAGAGTGCTATTGTTGCTTATAACTCCTTGATATAAAAAAAAAAAATCATACTTTCTTATGATTATCAAAATTTCAAAAAGTTTCACTAACCCTCTTACTTTGTTGAGTGTGCATGAGCAGTATCTTAATCTGTTATTAAGAGTGTCATTGTTGCTTATAACTCCTTGATATAAAAAAATCATACTTGCTTATGATCATCAAATTTCGAAAAGTTTCACTAACACTCTTACTTTGCAATAAATGTAGAAAGGAAACAGTTGATGTAATTTAGAGATCACATTTGTTGTATATATACAGCCATACAGGCAATGAAATGTCCACCTTAAAGTCATCAGAGCAAATTCTTTTCATTTTTTGAAAGAAAAGTTTTTCGTTGAATACTAGGTGCTAGTACTGGTTCTAGTACCAAGCTGTACATATACAGCCATACAGGCAATGAAACAAATGGTTAGCTTTGGTCTTATTTTCCACTCTTGTTAGCATTAGCTCTCATTTATTATACCATATGAAAGAAATTTTTTTTTTTACTATGTATATGTACCCTAGCCATAACTTAATTGTAGGTTAACATAAATTAATCCTACTAATTCTTTCTTTTATTCTACATAGATTTTTCATAATTAATTGGACCTAACTGTAGTTGGGCTTGACCTAGCCGACTCTGACACAACTCCTTGGCCGCACCAAGCCTAGGAATAATTCAGATTCCTAAAATTTTGACAACCGATGAAAAGCTAAGGTCCCTTGGATGCAAGTATTTCCCTTCTATAGAACTTATTTCAATAAATTTAAAAATTGTAGTACTATTTTTTAAGCAAATTACTTCAGTAAATTTCAGAGAGCTAGTTCCTTGGCCCCTTGGTTGATGTAGTGATATTGGGAGGAGAATAGTGGAAGCTGAGATGGATTCCTAGGTTGAAGTATAAAAACTATGTTGAACTGGAATAACACTTATGGAAAAATGATTCATAATTAATTTTGCAAAAAAAAAAAGAAAAGAAAAGAAAAAGAAGCACCTATGGATTCCTGGATTTTCGAAAGTGCACTCTCAAATCTTTTCTCTATAAATATTTTTTGTGGTTTTAGGACCCGATCAGAGCTCGATGCATTTCTAGTTGCTTCCCCTATCAAAGCTGGAGCGATTCAAAATATAACAGATGTACTAGCACGTATGCTCATTGGTCCTATCTTTTTAAATATTCGCAATTTTGGCTGCTATTTGTTGAATCCTGATCTCAATTGTGCTGTAGAAATTAAATCCAATATATGTCCATTATATGCTTAACAGAAGTTTTATATCATAATATTTTAAAACTTGCAGATACAATGATATGCAGGCTGGAATGTTTTCAAAGCACCCTGATTTGTTTCCTGAGAAGGTATATGTCAATCAAGGCTATGTTATTGTCATATTTAAAGATAAATTATGTATTTATTTGTTTCAAACTGTCATCCTTGAACTTCTCATTTGTGTTCTTATAGATATACAATGTGAAGACATTCATGTGGCCTTTTGGGATTCTATTCTCACACTTGGTATGTGCTTTTATTGATAGATTGCTTACTAAGTTATGCTAATTTTGTTTTCATATAATTATCATTTGGTTTATAAATGAATTCCAAATTATTTGATGTTTTCTATTTCAATTGCTGATTCACATTTCTTTGTTTGCTTGGTCTCTGCAGGGTTAGTCAAGACACCTTACCTTCGCTGCGGCTTGTTGATTAAGAATTCGAATTTGGCATCTTTGGATATTAGTCATACATTTGTAATGTGTACTCTTTTGTTGATATTATAGAATTGTAATGTTGTCAACTTGGATATTAATCATACCTTAGCTATGGTCTGTTGACTAAGAATTTATTTTGAATGATGTTTGAATTAGTTTTGTATTGTTGTCATTGTAATTGTACAATTCTTTGTATTTCATTAATAAAATTAATTTTCATAGCTTCATTATGTTTATATCATGATTTAATTATTTCAAAATGACAATAAATTATAAAATGTAGCTAGAATTAAAATGGTGGTGTCAACAAACTTGCAAGATTTTTTTGATCATGCAATAGGTGCTTGCTAGAATTTTTTTATCATGCAACTATTAAGTCAAAAGTCTAGCAAGGAATTGGTTCTTGCTAGACTTTTCTTTGCATTCACCAACACAGCTAGAAATCAATGTACAGGGGCTTACTACACTACATATAGCTTGAGATCAATGAGTGTAGCAAAAAAAATTTGCTAGAGTTTTCAAGACGTATTCATACACAATTGTGTCTAGCTAAATGACATAATTGTTGTAGTGAGGATAGTAAGAAGTTGAGGTAATTGTTAGCTTTTTCAGTTCAGAAACAGCAGAGTGCTTCGTCTTCAGGTAGTGCTATGCAAACATTTCTTCCAATTCTTATTTTCTCTAGCAAGATGAAGAAAGAGGTTGTTCCTTCTGTTCCACCTGCATCAAATCCTAATGTAGAGCTGTTGGAGACTCTAGTGGCTCCTAGTGCAACTTGAATTGTTACGTCCTACATCAACAATTTAATGTTAGTTTAATAATCTATTTTAAAGTATACATATCAACTTTAATAAAATATCAATTAGACTGTCAGCACAACTATTAGACATTCACTTAAAAAGATCAATCATTAATGTAAAAAAAAATTTGACAGAGTCAAAAAGTTCGAAAGAGAGTTTAATATCGAGTGATAAAATATAAGTTCAGTGAGTAAGAACATATTACTTGTATGGAGTTTGCTCAACATATTAAAAAAACAATATATCTACTAATCAAATAATTTAATTAAAAAGTTTTTGTTTACCTTTATTAAAGGAAGGTTAACTTTTTAAAATAATAATAATAAGAAGAAGAAGAAGAACAAAAATATAAACTTTTTTACCATTATTAATTTGATTCCTTCTGATATTTTATTAAGAAAAAAAACAATTTTGAGTTTGTAACACTAAATAACGAATTCGTCTTGATAAATAAACTAATTTAGAGTACCATTATGAAAACCTCAAAGTAACATCATAAATAAATATTTAAATAAGCAACGATTGTTGCTCCTCCATACAAAACTTATTTTGAGTTCATATTAAACTTGTGCTATTCATTTTTATGTATAAAGAGTTTTCTTAAAAAAAAAAAGAAAAATTGGATATGGCCTCTCAAATCTTTGCTATTTGGATAGAAACCCTCTAATCTTTAAAATCATATATAAACCCCTCTAGTGTTGTTTAGTTTGAAAATAACCCCTTTTCATAGTTTTTTATTATAATTTAAATAAAAAATCTCTAATTTTTAAAGTTGTGAGTAAATTGTCCCAACTGCTTTATTTTTCCCATCCTCTCTTTTTTCTGGTCCTTTTTCTGGCATGCTCTGTTACCCCTTTCTATGATCTATTGTTTTGCTATATTAACAAATTTTAATGTATACCGAAGCCTTTTTCCTTCACTCTTTCTCAAATGAAAACTACAAAGACAAGGGTACTCTTTTTTTTTTTTTTGCTGTACGTGAGATCGTAAGTTGACATAACCAACCCACGTTCGTGGATGCCATCCTTATCACCATATTATGAAAAACAATTAACGAAAACAATTATAAATACAGTTGGATTTACGGAATATGTGGCGAATGATCTTGAACCTCATTGATTTACGGAATATATGGTAACTTCCTTATCCCTCATAGATAACATCAACAAGCATAACCTAGATTACGGAATATATGTGCGTGCCCATAGTCGATCAGCAACGTCTATCAATCAAAACAAATTAAATTAGTCTTTCTAGATTTGAAAAGCTGGGTCCTAAGTTTCTGTTTCCAACAAATAATCCTTATAATGTAAAAAATAATTAAATTGCAAGGATCGATTTAGTTATTTTGAGAGAAAAGCAATTCGAAAAGCAATTCAGTTTTTTTCTTTTTTTTTTAATATATATATAAAGTTTTAGAGCTGATTTGGCCCGAGTAAGAATTTAAGAACCAAATTAATTCTTTTGTTGGAAACAATTAAAGGCTACTTTAGTGCACATAAAAGTACAATAATATTTATTTGGTTTTCTAAGAACGTTCCGGGAGATAAAAAAAAATGAATTCTCCTTCTCACTTTTGGGAGAATGGAGTAATAAATTTGATTCAAACAAGCTCAAAATAATTAAAATTTATCTCTCTCTGTTTTGGGAGAATGTTTATATACCGTAAAACGCCCCAAGGAGGACGAAGAAGGAAGTGATTGTCTAATACCATTGCAGATGATAGAAGCTGTATAATAGGGTTTGTAGTTAGCGCCAAAATGATGTCTCCAAAGATTTTGTCGACTCCTTGCGTATATTTTTTAACATGTTACATGCATTTTGAAATCTATATCCAGGATTCCAGGTCGGCTCGGAGATCTTCGTCATCCTTATCTGAAATATTTCTCTATAAAAGAAAGAAAGAAAAGGTTGGAACCAGTCACATATTTCTTCTATCACATATCCTTTCAAGAAGAATTACATATACATATGTAACTAACAATATTTAAGAATCTAGTAATATGAAATTTAGTTTCTAACAAAAGTTCTGTATGCATGCAAACTGCACTAAGGCATTTGAATTGGCCAATTGGAAATTCAAGAGCAGATATAGAGCCGTAGTATTAGCTGATTGATGTTATGAATTAATGAAAAATAATATAATCTAATTCCACATGCATATAAATATAATGATTATGGTTACAAAAAGTATACATGTGATTTGTAAGAAATTCTGAAATTTCAAGCAAGACAAGTGAAATTTAAAATATTATCTGTTCTAAATATAGAAAATAATTTGAGATCCCTGTTAATTAATTATAGTACTAAATTCAGCAGGATATGCGAGGCTAATTTGAGTAAAACTGAAACTTTAACCTTGACATGAAGAAATTATAATTGAGTAACGACTGATCATATCAAGAATATGACTCAACTAGTTTTATGGATTTTTAAGTAATATTGATGCAGCAAAAACGTACTTTATGAACCCGTGGGTTAATAACTTAATATTATAGCCACTTATAAAGAGTTTATCAGACCTGAGAGTCATAGTACAGGCAGTCGTCAAACTTTGTTTGATAATTTTGGGCTTGTAATAAAAATATTATAATACAAAAAGACTAAAAGAGCGAGCAATATGCCATGGGCCATGGCCTTCCCATGTTCCCTGTATGCTGTATTATTAGCATACTATTGGATCTGTTTTACGCTTAATAAGCCCAGCCCGTTTATAGAGGCGACTCCTGATACAAGTGATGAAAGAAAAAAAGGAAAGAGAGAGGAGAACAGAAGAGAAGAGGAGGGTTTTTTTTAGATAGCTTAGCAGAGAAGAGGAGGGTTGGAACCCGGCGATACGGTCGGTTCACCCAGTACGGCTAGTGAAACCATCTCCTCTGTGTGCCTGTTATGAAATCTGGTGGTATGGTGACATTAGTGCACGCGCGTGAACTTTTCTGTCAGTTGGATATGATGTACTCGGGGTGCACACAAGGGTCATGCCTCCAGTCAAGTGGGGTTGACATGGGAAGCCCCATGGGTTCTGTACCTGTGACAAGTCGGTCGGCTTTCGAAGCCTTTTCCTGGGCTGAAGTTTCTTCCTTACACAAGATGGTATGTTGTGTACCCTTTTCTTATTAAGGTTATGGTGCATTCTGTATCATGCACACTAGGCTTTTGACGAAATGTTTGATCAATACTTGTAGCACTTCAATGAAAAATTTAAGGGCCTTTTTTTCCTGCCAATTTTTCAAACATTATGAAGCTACATTTCTTCAGTCATGTTTTAAATTTAGATGTAAAATTTATTTTGCATAGGGGAATAGGTAAAAAAAATTGCAGATGGAGAAAATTATTTTGTAATTTTTTCCCCATATATTTTATTGTTAGAAAAGTTATTTTGTTGATTTTATGCTATGTCTTTATAGAAGATGGGTACTCTTGCATTAGAGAGTTGTTCTTCAGAATAATAAACTTGAAAATTAATAAATTACCAATTCCTTGCATAATTACAAAATATTTGGTGTATAAACCATCCCATAATATCGATTATTTACATTGTCACCTAACTCCAGCTTTGTGTAATAATAAAACTATTTACAACATATTTTCCTCTCGATCAATAAGTCAACAATAGTTTTTATATTGAAATTGGAAATTGCAAATAGCTACTCTTGTTCTTTTATGTCTTTTCCTTTCTTGTTGTATTTTGTTTGAGAATATATGATTTCGGTCTTTCCCATTAATTTTTTTATTTTTTTTCCTTTCGTTTTTCTTTTGCACATTAAAGAGGCCCAAGTATTCTCACTGAATAGGTTGGCTTACTCAGCGTATAATTTTACATAATAAAGGGCTTTTAAAAGCCCTGCAGTTTGCTTATTTAATAAAGAGGTTCTAGAGACCTTAGAGTTTGCTCATCCAATAAAGGGTTTTAGAGATTCCAAATATGCTTACCTACTTAGAAAGGATTAAGAGGCACCCTTTGGTTTGCTTGTACCATAAAAAGGTTTGCGTGTCCCATAAAAAGGTTTTAGAGCCGCCTTTTGATCCCTCCACATTATAAACTTTCCTTACCAAAAACCCTAAGGTGCCGCAAGCGAACCAGTGGAAAGGCAGCAACACATCCCGATCGACGACTGTAAGGTTCTTCCTTTTCTCCGTCCTTTGCATTGGTACGTCTTTATCAATAATATCGTCTACCCTGAAAATTAATTTGTAAGAGTTTGTTAATCTGTTTGAATTTGTAGTGTTAAATTGAATTATGAACTTCTTTTTGTTCAAAATTTTAGGAGATCTATTCTTCTCTCACTCAAATTCAATTTATCGCCACCCAATCTGATTGCCATCTGATAGGTACTGAACTTTCTGATTTTTTGTTGCATGTCATTAGTTTTTGAAATTAGACAGTGGTTTAATTTCTCCAGAACCCGTAAGTAGTTTATTTAAGTTATGGCTTCATTTGTTTATCTAGATGAGTTAATTAAAGTTAACCAATTTAAACAGTCTTGTCCTAAATATTGTTAAATAGAGCTTGGTGACCGATCTAGCTACAGATTAGCAAGAGTTTTTGATTTGGCAATTTTCAAATGTTTTCCCTACTTTTTATCTAATTCAACTTCACCTCTCACAATTCAAGATTAATTCCATAAAGTTGATCAAATAAGTCCTGTCTGTATGTTTGCAGAGAGAAAAGAATGAGTTGTTTATGGAGATGAACTAGATTGTTGAGTTTTATTTTCATTTCAAGAATTGTTTCTTGCTTATATATATTCCATAGTTGTGTAATTGTACAAGTTTGATTGTGGATTTCATTTGTAAATTTTAGTTTTCCTTCCAATTAAGGTCTTGTTGTTTTTGCATGTTTACATAGTATAAATTTTGGATACAGTTAAGAGTTAATAAGCATTAAAATAAAGGAAAAATATTAGTATGAATGCACACACTCTCAGACTAAACCTAGTACTTTATAAATTATAGCTAACACTGAAATTCATTGACTAAACATTTCCAAAGCTATTCAAAGAACGAGAAATTAAGCTGTAATCTAACCTAATGGTAAGTTGACCTTACAGTTGTGTCAGTTACCCAAAAACTGAAATATTCAAAAATGAAAACTAAAATGCATATATAACTATCAGTAAACCTTCTTTTACCATCCTATATCTTGTTATACTACTATTTATCAGAGCAGTTTTTGTTTGTGCCATTATGCTATAAAAATTATTAGTATCAGAAAAGGACATTAAAAATTTTACAGTTTGTTTATTTGGAAAATTAAATAAATCTAATATACTTCTATTTTTATTTCCATAGTTATCATTCACTAAACTCGTATACCCTCCAAAAAGCCCAACACACATACACAAACCCTTCCTTACCTTATGTTGCCTTTCTTACCTTCTATTTTTCCATTTTTTTTGGGTGATTACTCTGATCAAACTTTGGTTCACCTGATTTTGTTTTCTTCTTCTTTTCTCATGACACTCGTACTGTTTAGGCTCTGATATTTGATATGATTAATAGTTAGAGCAAGAATGAAGCTGGTTTGATAGAACAATGAAGAGTTGAAGTAGAAAGGGGAGAGAATTTCAGAATAAGCTTTATTATTGATATGGTCAAATTGCATTTTTATTGCGTCCTTGTTGTGGGATAAAAGTATTTGGTTCAAGGGGGCTGTAACTGTAGTCTTTGTTCAGAAGCCGAACTGATCTTCTTTCAGTTTTTGGTAGATTATCTAGTTGTTGAGATTTCCTAGATTCTCATTAGAATAAATTAATACTTGCAATTCTGTTCAGACCTCAGTTTAAGTTATCATTTGGTATAGGCTGTGTTGGCATACAATTTCACTATTTTGCTTGGGAAAAATTATATGGGAACAGAGGACATACTGTAAGTAGGAATATATGATAATATGATAAAAATTATGGACTTGATTAATAGGATTTAGTCCATAGAATTTTCCAGGGACTTGACAAGATATAGTCCATTTCATCTAAGAAAACATTGCATCTAAATGCAAAACAATGAGTATTCTTGGGATTTATATTTTGGAATGATAACTTAATAAGTATATGAATGAGAAGCACTTTCTCTATGATTGACATAGCTTGCTAGTTCTTGTTCTTCAACAATGCAGAAAATGTTTAGATAAACGTGGATGCCTTCTTTTAATCTCTATCCTCATTTTTTCCTTCTAGGTAAGAGGACGACATGGCACGTAGACCGCGGAACATAGGAAAGGGTACAGAATCTCTAATTATGCGCAAGCACAAAATATGTCTCAATTGGAACGATAACTACAAGGAGTACCTGGTGAATATGGGATTCTATGGGGTCCACCAGATCGGATACATTTTATCCGATAAAGCACTGGTAAGCGCCCTGGTTGAGCGTTGGAAACCGACAACGCACACCTTTTACTTCCCTGTAGGCGAAATGACCATCACTCTGGAAGATGTTGCAATGCTCATGGGTTTGCCAATAGATGGGGCGCCAGTTTGTGAGGAAACAAGGGCCACTATAATTGAAAATCCTGATTGGCCTACACTGATCGAAGCATATCTCGGACGTGAAGTTGATGAGCAAACCTTCCGTCGACGATCCAAGACAGAGATACGAATAAGGTGGATGAAAGAACACTTTGGCACTTGCCCTGAAGGTGCCGATGACGAGACTGTAAAATGCTTTGCCAGAGCATACATGTTGATGCTTTTGGGTTCGGTGCTTTTCACTAGTCGTTCTGGCGACAGCATATCGGTAATTTATCTCCCTTTCCTGATTGATTTAGAAGCCAAGAGGAAATACAGCTGGGGCAGTGCTGTCTTGGCTTGTATGTACAAAGAGTTGTGCCAAGCATGCAACGAGCCGACAAAACAGATTGCTGGTCCAATTCTTCTCTTGCAGCTCTGGTCTTGGGCACACTTTAGAGTTGGCAGGCCTCAAGTACGTGAAGGGGAACCAGAGCCTAAATTGCGTGTCCAAGAAGGAGAAGAAGAAGAGAGACGACCTGTTGGTTATCTATGGTCTGGTCGTCACGAGTTCACAAAGAATACGGCGAGGAACCTCGTACACTACCGTGATGTACTGGATCAGCTCAGGCAAGACGAGGTACACTGGCAGCCGTATGAAACACATCGGCCTGATGTCCCTGCTGTTTGCATAGCGGATGAAAACTTATGGATGACGACTTCTCCTGTGATACATCTGCAAACTGTGGAAACGTACAACCCTGGAAGGGTTATGCGGCAGTTTGGGAAATTCCAGGAATTCCCACCTCAGCCTACTGCACCGATTGGTTCATTTGGCTGCTTTGGCCCACCTAATGCGAGATCTGCAGCACGAAGGAGACGCACAGATTTTCTCGACTATTGGCGCCGCAGGGAAGAATTTTTGATTTTGGAGGAAAGGGTATATGATCCTGCCAGGTATGATGCGTACATTAGGTGGCTAAACACTGGTGCCGCGCTCCATCTTCAGTCGCCAGCCCAATGGTCTGTTGGTGGCACTCCAATAAACAAGTTGCAGTACCTTCCAACAGAGCCAATAACTCGTCTTGTGGTAATTCTATTTGTGAAGCATTCTTTATTTGGTCTTGTTTTTTTTTCTTTTCATTTATTTAATTGAAAAAGCTCTCTCTCTTTTACTATCTTATGATATTTTCGCTGCAGAGCAACAAAATAATGGAGATGGCAGAAAATACAGTAGAAAAACTGAACGGGGAGTTGGCGGACGGCGATGGTATGAGGGCATACATGTTGGACATGCTACGAGGGTGTAGTGACGTCCTTCAATGGATTGGGGTAAACATTGGGGCTAACCCAACATTTGACCCACTTCGGATGGAGGAAATTGATAATCAAATGGAGACTGATGGAGAAGCCTCCCATGAGGCAAGTGAGGAAGATGAGTGAGGAACGGTCATTGGTTCTTATTGATGTTTAATTTACTTTATGTGGTTTAAACATATTTATGCTTGCGACAAGTTGATAACATGTGGTTTTAATTTGTGCGTGCTTGTGTGTTTTTTTTTTTTTTTTTTTTTTTTTTCTTTTTGTGTGTATTGTGATCCACTAGTTGGATCTCTTGGACAAATAATTTGTTCTTTGTTTTGGACGTGGTATTTTGCATTGTTCGAGTTTATGTATATGGTATAATTAAGTATTAGTTATTGTATGTTGTGTTCCTAAATGACGTGGTATTGACTAAGGAATGTTCCATTACCAGAATAAGGTGTTAGACCATTTATTTTACCATAATCCTTTTGGATGTTTTGATTTAATGTGTTCTCATTAATTATTTTAGCAAATAAACCTTAAAATGAAATCGAATTGGAAGAACTGCTAAATGGTGACGCCACGATAGAATCATTCATTTTCATGTTTTCTTTTTTATCTTGTTGATGAAATCATAGGCTCACTGATATTTAAGAAGAAATCAACACAACTCAAATTGCACCAAATTTTAGGACACGTGCTATTATAGGTTAGCATGAAATATTCGACTTTCAAAATGTTTTTTTTTTTTTTGTTTTTTTTGGCAGCATAGCAATGCTAATCTTTATTAGAATGAATAATAAATGTATTTCTGTTGATGCGTAAGTATTATATTGTCTGTGGGGCGGAACTAAGTACACTCAAAAGTGTGCTTGACATATACCAATTTTCTAAAAAAACTTATAAGTTTCAAAATTCTATACTAATTATTCTAAAATTTTTTAAAAATTCTTATTTGACACACTCTAAAAACTCAAAAAAAAAAAAAAAAAAATCTATGCTATAAATTTGCGCCCCCCTATTTGAATTTTCTAAATACGTACTGGAGCTAGGGCATACAGTAAGTAGGAATGTAATGACAAATTTAAGGTTTTTCATAAATTTTTATAATTCAATTTTGATTGTTTTTATAAAAATTATGCTATCATTTTTTTTATCATTTATATACTTAAATTTTAATAGTATTTGTTTCTTATTTTTTAAAAATCAATACTAGTTTAGTCTTAACATGGTTTTTAATTTTTTATGTATTTATTTGTTTATAAAAAAATATATTTTAATAAAATTGGATGATTTTGGATTCATTACTATTTTATATTTATTTTAAAAATTATTTACTTATGTTTTATTAATTGTAATTTTTATTTTGGTTTGATTTTTAGTTGTTTAATTTTTTTTGTCATATTTAGTTGTTGTAAGAAATTTTGCCAACATATATGTCTATTATTTAACAAAAATAGTCGATTTTGTGGTATCACATATATCACAGAAAATTAAAAATTCAGAGAAAATAACAGAAAAAATGTATTTTTGAACGCTATAACTTCAAATAGGCATAACATTTGATACGAACATCATTTGTTTGGGGTAGATGACCCTATTCCGGAAAGCTTGGTACGAGATCTACGGAGTTTACCTTGTAACGATCATTTTCAGGGCCAAAAAACGTTATGAAATCCACTTTGAAAGTTTTCGAATCTAAAAATAACATAAAAACTACTACAATTAGTTTTTAATTAATACAAATAGTTTCTAGATAAGAGAATAAAGTAGAGATTTAGATGTGATTGTTAAAAATTGAAAAAAAAAATTGAGCATAGTGAAAGAGAGAGAAAGATAAGCTATTATACAGAGAGAGATAGAAGAGAAAAAAAAAAGTGAGACTAATCGAAGAGTGGAGATGAGAGGAGAGGAGGAGATGAGGATATTTAATATTTTTATATAATAATCTAAATTCAATAATTATAAATATGAAAATATATATGAAAAATGTGTATAACATATAGATATTTCAATAGGCATAAATATTACATAGATTATATTTTAATTAAATTTTTTATAATCATAACAAAAATACCTATCAGCAATACAAAACCATACAAACATTAAAATTAAAAAAAATATTTAAAATATTAATAATATATTAATAAAATATTCAAAGTACGTACAAAACAGAAGAATGACTAAGATCGTTCTTTCACTTAGTATCATTCTTTGAAAGAACGATATTGTGATACTATTTATATAATTCTGATTATTTAAGGAATATTTTCAAAATTTCAAAATATTTTTATATTATTTTTAATTTTTTTCAGGCAACTGTAAAGGCGCTCCTTTATTGATTATTGGTTAAAGAAAAAAGCAAACTGATGTTATGAAATTAAATGAATTTGTGGATCGTTCATCTTCACATTCTCCACTACTCATTTATATCCATATTCTCCATTATCTATTAATTGTCATGTTCTTCACTACTCACTTATTACTCATTAGAAAATGAGACATTGTAAATGGATGAATGGTAGAATATAAATTTTGAAATTGAGATTGAAAATATTATCTTACTTACTCTTGAGATTTGTTCTTTGTCTCTTGATTCCACTTTATTTTACATCAACAGAATTTTTGTAATAATTAGAAAATGCTGTTGGAGTTATGTCCTAGAAGTCAATATTTAATGACTTATTTTCTTAGTTTATGTTAATGATGATATTTGATCATTTGTTCCTAGAGTTTATTATTGACAGATCATTCAGGTTGAGGATCTGAATTGTAGATCTCTGTGGATCATTCATTAGAATGACAATAATAAATCTAAATCGTCCATAATCTTGATAATTAACAAGGAACATTAATTATCATAAAAGATTAGTATGCAAGTTAAGTGATGATTAAGTTCTACAAATCATAGGTAAGGAGTTACCAACTTAATTGCATATGTGTATGTTATTGGAACATAGTACAGGACTTGACCCAATGAAATAAACATATGGATTGTGTTATGTGTCATTGTTTATTTCATATGAGTTTGATTCTAAGTTTGAGATGTTCATCTTTTCCACATGAGGATAGGTTCAATAAATATCGTCTAACGTTGATTCCTGATAAAGGCTGCTATAAGGACTTTATTTATGTTCTCTTGAATTGTGCGGGAAAAAGTTGTTCATCAAGAAAACCGTATGTCCCTCATTAGTATACCTAGTGAGTGATGATATCTGTTTGGGCCCCTTGATGGAGTTGGATCGTATGCATGCAAACTAGACGATCAACTCTAGATCAAGAAATGTATAATCTGCAAGAATGACACATTCCTATCTTGGATTATACAAAGATATCGTGTGACATAAGAATCAAACAAAGAAATACTTTTATTTCTTATGCAGGATTGAGATATTGTAACGGTACATTATTTATACGAATTGGGAGTCATAACGTGTTGCTAGATACCGCTTATGATTATTGGAAATAAATAACGATTTATTTCCATGGCCAACATAGTATAAATCCTCAAATAGGGTCGCACAAATAGGATTCTAACCACTTGGTGCATTTATTGTTTATTCACAATAATGTGTATTGTGAAATGTGATAAGTTAATTAATTAATTATATACCGTTATGAACCGTTATAATTAATTAAATTAAAAGGATCATATGGAAACAATATAATGCATTAGCTAATCATAGATTAATTATTAATGAGTTAATAATTAATTATGTTCAACTTACTTTAATTAGTTTGAGCTAATTGGGCTTCTATTTAATTGGTTAATTAAAGGCCCGATTTAAGGAAGAATGAAGAGACAATTAAAGGAGATTCATTAATTGGTGAATTAATGAATAAAGGCCTTTTATTAAGATGGCCCAAGAGAGCCCATTAGGTGGCCTCTTAGGGTGGATGGCATACTTGTAAATAGTATGAAAATTGGATGAGAGTGGTTGGCTATATAAAGGGGTCTCTTTGGGAGAAAACCCTAGCCGTCATCTCTCTTCCTCTCCCCTCCCTTGCGCCTCCACCTAGAAGAGAGATTTTTCTCTCTTCTCCATGGCTCTTCCCTTCCTCTCTTAGCTCATGTGTTGAGCATCCCACCTCTCTTCCTCTCCATTAAATAGTTAATTAAGAGAAGCAAGGTGATTAGCAAGAGGTTCAAGAGAACTAGCATTCTCTTTGAGCTTGGTGGTGGGTCCTTGGTGGGCTAGAGGCGGCCATAGATGGTGGAGATGGTGGAGCACGCACCCCATCGACTCCCATGCCATGGATTCGAGCCTCATGAATACAATTTCATGAGAGGTACAATTTCTCCTACCTTCTCTCTTGATTGGATGTGTGATTGCTTTAGCACTAGATCTATTGATTTGCTTGTTGTTAATGGTGATTAATTAGTTGTAATTAATCTAAAATTAAAATATGAGCATTTCCTAACAGTGGTATCAGAGCTATGGTCGTGCTTAAGGTTTTTCACACTTAATTAAGTGAGAATTCGTAATTAATTAAGTTAATTAGTGATATGCATGCTTGCTGGCCCTGGAAAGGCTGTTTTCTGTCTTGTTGCTTGTTTTTCGTGGTGTAAAGCTCTCTGAAATTTTTTCCTTCTTATTGGAGGTTGTAGCCCTTTGAGTTGTGGTTGTTTTCCCACTGGAATCATTGAAATTCGATGTAAAATGAATTTTTAGTGATTTAAACGGTAACGGTGCGCAGATCTGTTATTCTGCTGCACAGTTCTGTTGTTGTGGTTGGTAACAAATAAGTTTGTATACAAAGTACCTGTAACTTTTAGATAGGATTATTCTAAACTTGATTCTCTTTCTGGATATGTAAATTTTGTTGCATATTTCGGATATTATGTGGGCGTTCAAGGATGAAAAGTGATGAAGTTATCAGATCTGTTTTTTCAAACAAACTGATTGTTTTGAAAAACTGTACTTATTGAGAAACTTTTATGGAAAAGTGTTGAAATGAAAATGTTCTCCTTTAAGTCTGGAATCTGTGAAAATTAATTTCATAGATTTTCATTGAGATTTGATACCTCAACCGAGTGAAACCTTTTTGGTCGACGGTCTGTTCCAGAACAGGATACCTTGCTTAAATGCTTGTTATCTCGTTGATCTTGAATATAACTTGTGGATTTTCTTTTCATGGAATGATAGCCTATTGTATGTAGTATTTTTCTATGTAAATTGTTTGCTGGAAAAATATCAAGGGGATGATCATACAGATCAAAAGGTTGAGACCCATAACAGAATTTTCTCTAACGGTGCTTTGCGCACAATCTGAGGAATTGTCTTTTTTGGTTCTCCCTGATGGTAATTGATCTCTCCTTGAGATTTTTACAGGTAATCACAATCTTTGTAAGGAGTTCTCTGGATTTATTTCAGATTTTTTGGAGACCGAATTATTTTGAATTTTTTCGGGTCCCGAATTTCGTATTTTAATTAGTTAAAATAGTTTCTAATTAATCAATTTATTGAAATGTTAATTAGAAGACTCCTTAAATACCCTCCTTTCTGTTTTGATAGTTGGATTTAATTTAAAAGGGCTTAAACAATTAGTTGTTAAGGTTAAGCCTTCTTTGCATTCGAAAACTTGAGCAACAAGTATGCACAAAGATTCTAATTAATGAAATTAATTAAGAGCAAGTGAATCATGTATATTGTATATGTGCTAACTTGGTTTTGTAGGAGGATGTGGGTTTGATATGGCTCAAGATGTCAATGCCTTGTGTGTTGTAAAATGTTGTGAATGCATGTGATTGCTTGTAAAGTGGCCTAAGGTGCCTTGATAATTAAGTGGTTAATTTTTTATGTAACTTGTGAGGCTTGCATGCCCCTAAGGCCTAGGCGGGGTTTTAGGAATTTTATCACATGTATTTATTTCCCTTAATTATTAGATAGGATCTTAGTAATTAGTGGGAGGGCTTGATTAGATTAGTCTCGTTACATGGAGATGCGACGAAGATTAATGCAAGCGGGAGCCATACAAACCCACGGCAATGCTTGAGATGCTTATGTTATGTGATTGTTTGTGAATGCCTTGAATTGTCATAGGTAGGTATGGGTGTATGCTTACACGACCACCAAACAAGAGTCACTTATTTTGTCCCAAACTAAATTGATTAAGTCGACCGCCTTCCTTCTCTCTATCCCCTTCACGTCAATAGCCAATCATGGCGCGGTCCGCCATAGCGGACGTCATGGTTGTCAACCTTGATAGTCGGGGTACAAATAAAAAGATTTGTTAGGAGCAAATAGAGAGAGGTTGCTTATCGATGGACCCAACAAGTTTTCTTGGACATCGGGGCGAAGTTTGTAAATATACTTAGATATTCACAAACCAAGAGTCATATGGTTGATATGATTGGTTGGAGAACCTACCTTGTCTAGTTAAGTAGGGTGTCGTGCCATAGCAGGCTCTACTTGACGAAAATGGGGATCTTGGAATCCATTACATTAAGGGACATTAATTAAATGTAGTGGGAGTTTTGTTTATCATTCCATAAACAAAACATTGCATAAACTAAATGACCTTAAATTGAAATTGTTATAGATGTTAAATATGTTAATTTCGTTGCGATCAATCTTTGAAAAACGACAAGCTCGTTTATAAGGTATTTACTTGGAGAAGAAATACCGATTCCTAAGACATGTTCTTGGAAATGAGAAACTTGAGCAAGTTTAATCCCAAAAGGTTCCTCGACTTCCCGAACATAGCTTCGCAATGATTGATTAGTTTCGACGAAAATTATTCAATAAAGCGAATGCTTATATCCTTTTAGAAGTTCTAGACCTTTGAATTGGAGAATTCATAAGGACTAGACTAGACTTCTATACTCTCATCCACTTACTCAAGAAGACGGTCTTAGAGAAAGTAAAAGATAGACTCAATCATTAATGATCGAGTAATGGAATGTGAGTTAACCAAGAGACTCTTCTTATAAGAAGATAAATATTTCATTAGCTTGTGAACCGAAAGGTTTGAGTAGCTAATTGACAACTAGAGATATTAAGATCTCCAATATCAAGGATTGTTGATATTGTCATACAATCTCTTTCTATGGATAAAGGATATATTGTTCGCACACTTGTTAGTGCTAAAAGTAATTGGTTAAGTATTAAAGGAATACTTTACCAAGATATGAGTTGAAACTTTGAGATCCTCACTAGTGACCGTGTGTCACATGAGATGTTTCATTTGCCATTTATGGGAGGCATTTGAAAGGTTGTCCGAAATACCATGATGTTCTAAACCTTAAGATATTTGTCGTTCAAATTATCTCACTATCTCTAATTCACACTAGTAATTAGGTGCTAGTTCATGTGTTCGCATTTAACGAAATATGTAGACAATGATGAATAAGAGAAAGTTCGAGATAAGTAAAGTAAACTCCGTTTTGGAAATGGCTTATACGTCTAAGCCGCTACCATTGAATACGTAGAGTTATCTTTATTAAGTAAAGAATTTGTTTAGGAATTTGAGGTTATATACCTTATTCCAAACATCTCATAAAACCTTATCTCCATTTCATATTTGATGATGGATGATCATGTTTTGTAATAGAGAAATGTCGTTCTCTTATTGTTATGAATTTGTGTATAAGATTTCACGCATCTTGATTGAATTTGCTTGAAATAGATTAACAAATTTTGAATGACAAATATGTAAGACTTCGCATAAAGTATTTGACTTTTATGTAAAATAGTTGCTTAGTCGAATATAAACAAGAATCACATTATGAGAGTCTACGTAACGTGGAGCTCGTAAATCAATTCGATTGCAAAGAATCGCATTATGAGAGTCTACGTAACGTGGAGCTCGTAAATCAATTCGATTGCAAAGAATCGCATTATGAGAGTCTACGTAACGTGGAGCTCGTAAATCAATTCGATTGCAAAGAATCGCATTATGAGAGTCTACGTAACGTGGAGCTCGTAAATCAATTCGATTGCAAATCAATTGAAATTCATGCGAATCGTGTTTGTTAAAAGACAAAAGCGCCTTTGACCTACGAAGGTTTAAAGGACAAGTAACCTTATTAAGACTTATACATATTGATGTATATAGACTTATAGGACTTGTGCAATTGAAAGGTTGTTGACACTTTACCACTTGACCAACGATCATTGTAGATATTAACGTATCTATTTGATATGGTATAAGTATGAATCTTTTGACAAGATCAAAATGATCTCAAGAGTAAAGTCGAAAAACTATTCAATAAAAGCAAAAGTCTTAAGATGGATCATGGTAAATAGTTAAGTCATGTAGTTTGATATATTGCCTAAAGAGTATGAAAGACGTTTCACTACTCGCTCCATGAGGAACATTGAAAAATGTATCCAAGGATGAAGGTATCGAACATTGTTTAACATAGTTCGATCGGTAATAAATCAAATTGACTTGTTCGACTCATGTAAGGGATTTGTGTTTGAGGACAATATTGTTTACACTGAATAAAAATTCCATCGAAGTCTATTGAGAAAGATATCTTACGAGATTTGATCTCTAGGTATATTGTTTCTCAAGATTTGGTGTTGAGAAGCTTATTTCAAGGTTCGATTGATTGATAAGCTTGGACCCAAATAAGACGCTTATTATTTTGAAGGATATCTTGAATTAGCCAAAAGGTACTACTTCTATGAACATGATAAGAACAAAGTAGTTGTTGCTCATCATAACGTAATCTTAAAGAATGATATTCTTAAGATGAAGTAGTGGGAGTAAAGTGAGCATTAAAGGAGTTTATGCGTCACTACAAGAAGTACCTTTATAGAGAACTTGTCACTCCATACATGGTGCTTAGTGGAAGTTGAGCGGAACTTAACTCACAAGCAGTTGTGAAAGGAAGAAGTTTATAAGCACGCTCGCTTCTAAAGAGTACTCAAACATCTCATTACTGGATGATGTTAGAGAAACTCGTGCAGTACATTAGGATCAAGAACTTATTCTACAAGTTGTTGTAGAAGTAGTTCATAGACCTCAAGCACCAATCCTACAAAGATCAACGAGAGTGAATTGCCTAAACTAAAAAGTACATAGGTTTCACAACATCCTCGTACTTGACATATGAGGATCCGTTGATAAATAAAGAAGCGATGGAAAGACCCGATTCCACAAGTATGGTTTGAATCTATATGATCTTTAAGTGCAATCCATATATATAACAACAAGGTATAGACCTTGATTGATGTTCAAGAAGGAGCGATCCATCTAGAACATTTAGATGTTTCATAAGAAAGATAGATATGGATAGCAAGTCGACTCTGTACAAAGCACAATTTCATGATTGATGCTATGTCTAAGTCGATAACGAGTTGACCATGTACAAAGCACGGCTTCTCGCTTGTAGCTGTGTATAAGTCAATAAAGATCATTCTAGCAATAGTTATATTTCGTATATATAGATATATGAAAAGATACATCAAAACCGCCTTCTTCGATTGAATGAAGGAAGTTGTTGTGAATTTGACACAAACTGAGGATTTGTTGTATTGCTAGAAATGTATATGTGCTTCAAGGATCAATTGATGAATTGAAGCAAGAATTGTGGAAATTGGAATAAACATTTTGACAAAGAAGTCAAGGAGTTGCACTTCGTCAAAAGTATCTTGTATAGACAAGATATTCAGTGGGAGCATTATTATGTTACATGTATTGTACAAGATACAAGATATTAATTGGGAATAAAATTAAAGAAATAAATATTGTCAAGATCTCATTGGAGAATGTTTTCTCAATAGAGAACTTGGGTAAGTCACCTAAATCCAAGGAAACAAAATCTATGGAGATAGATTATGATGGATTTCAGGTTTGAGAAAACGTGCATATAATGACAAAGTGTTCTAGTAACATGAAAAGATAGACTCCTAGAAAGGATGTCTAACCAAGTTGTATGGCATACACTTGAGTTCTACTCGGTGTGTTGTAACTCAATTCGAAAAGAGTGCACGATATATTTCGAGCATCCTTCTGTTATGAGTTTCATAACGGATGCCATATTTATGCACATGCCCCTATGTGTTGTAACCAAGGAGTATGACAAGCAGTTGTCAACTGGATACAAAGAAAAACACGTTTGGACAATAATCGAGAATATCTTCGAGTATCTTATGAGAAAGAATGATATGTTTTTCCATCTGATAAGATAAAAGAAAGCTCATATAAATTGATATATTGATGCTAGTTTTCGAAAGATTGATATAAATACAATTGAGCTACATATTTTGTTTAAATGTGGTGTTGTAAGTTTAGAAGGTGTTCTAAATGGGATATTACAACCGTTTCCGTCACCAAAACAAAATATATAGCAATTTGTGAAGCAATGAAAGAATGTAGTAAGGATCGTGAAGTTCTCAGTCAAGCTAATATGGTTCTATGCATCTCGAACCATAGCTTAAACTTGAAGAACCCAATATTAAATTGGTGATCCAACTAAGATCTATGACGATGTCACTTGATCTCACATGATGATGATCAAGAACACATATATAGGAGTATATATGTATATAGGGTCAAATAAAATTTGATAGGTTCGCGGACACAGCGAACACTCTAACTTAACCTCTACCTTAAGCGGTATACGAGATGCAATTGTGCATCCATGCGTGATGGACGTATGAGTAACTTGCTTTAAGTGTATTACATCTTTTGAGGTTCGAGACATGTATATATATAGATATATGACATTGTTCTAAATTCTTCACTGGCTAGAAGTCACTATTGATTGACTCTAGGCCAAGTGGGAGATTGTTGGAGTTATGTCCTAGAAGTCAATATTTAATGACTTATTTTCTTAGTTTATGTTAATGATGATATTTGATCATTTGTTCCTAGAGTTTATTATTGACAGATCATTCAGGTTGAGGATCTGAATTGTAGATCTCTGTGGATCATTCATTAGAATGACAATAATAAATCTAAATCGTCCATAATCTTGATAATTAACAAGGAACATTAATTATCATAAAAGATTAGTATGCAAGTTAAGTGATGATTAAGTTCTACAAATCATAGGTAAGGAGTTACCAACTTAATTGCATATGTGTATGTTATTGGAACATAGTACAGGACTTGACCCAATGAAATAAACATATGGATTGTGTTATGTGTCATTGTTTATTTCATATGAGTTTGATTCTAAGTTTGAGATGTTCATCTTTTCCACATGAGGATAGGTTCAATAAATATCGTCTAACGTTGATTCCTGATAAAGACTGCTATAAGGACTTTATTTATGTTCTCTTGAATTGTGCGGGGAAAAGTTGTTCATCAAGAAAACCGTATGTCCCTCATTAGTATACCTAGTGAGTGATGATATCTGTTTGGGCCCCTTGATGGAGTTGGATCGTATGTGATGAAGGCTTAAAACCTAGGTCAAATAAATTTATAACCTAAGACTTTTCCTCACTAGTCGTTCTGGTAAAGCTTAGGGTCGAACCCACAGGGACGGATTAAATTGAATACCGGACTTTACTTCCTCACGAAAGCTAGACAAGACAATTTTTTGGGGTTTTGTAGTTTAAAAAGACAAATAAATAAAGTACAAATAAATATTTTTGGTTATTTTTGGTGATTTAAGGACTCAAACAGATGCAAATGAATGTCCTAAGGATAAGTGTTCAATTAGTTTAGCTTTTAAGACAACTCTATCACGATTTTCACCAAGACAGAGGGTCATTTCGGGGAGAAATAGATCCATTTCGGGGAGAAATGGGTACTGTTCAACACTAAAACTTGCCTTAAACCTATTGTTTCGACTTGATAATTTTACTGGATGTTTTGTGAAGGTTACTAAGCGACCAGACCCTAACCCTAACCTCAACTTTCGCTTCTTGGTTCTGGTTTGGATTTGATGTCGGGTTTTACCACAAAAACAACTAATCCTATACTCACGTAATTAGACCAGATTGTTTAGGAATACTTAGTTGGATTTCCAGAGATATCTAAAGTCCTGTCGGTGCAATAGAAGTTAGTCCTTTCGGTCGTTAACTAACCTACTCTTTCGAGCGTTGGTTTATCTCATGTACTTTAATCAAATCAATTATTTGGTCGAGTTATATCCTATTAATGCTGCGCATCATCAATAAGTTAACGTTCAAGCAATTAACCAATTCAATCAAGCAAACAATTATTTCACAACTAAATAAACCACAAAATATCATATAAATCCATCAAGTCATCACAAAATACTAAACTAATCTACTAACTACCCTTAAGACATAATAAACTAGCCTAACATGCAAGAAATATAAGATACAAGCTCCATCATCGATACAAACAAAGAGAGAAGAAGAGATATAACCAAATAATCCCGCTAAACTCTTGTTTGCAAGGCTACAGAGTCGTGGTTGGATTGGTTCTGCCGCTGTCGCGTGTCAAGAATCACTCCAAGTTGCTGTCAAGGTCGTGCTCAATGAAGAATGGTGAAAATCCGCGCCTTTCGGCGCGAGAACGGAGGTGGAAAAGGTGGAATTTGGTGTATGGAGGCTTCGATCCCCTCTCTGGAGGCAGAAACGTGCATATAAAGTCATCCCAGGCGGCCAAGAGGCGGCTAGGGCAAAGGGGAGGCGGTTTGCACTTTCCTTCTTCGAAAATTACCAAAAACACACTTTCCAGAAGTGCATTTCGCACCGAAATGGAGTCATTTCGCACCGAAATCCGTACATTTCGGACCAAAATTTCAGAACAGCGCACCGATAGTATTTGGGCCATAATTTCTTCATCCGGACTCCGATTTAGGTGATTCAAAGTTCGTTGGAAAGCTTAGGATGAGCTCTACAGTGCTATGGATCCATTTAGTCATTTTGCTTCTCCAAAATTCTCCTTTTTATGCAATTATTATGTCCGTTCCACCAAGTTCCTACAAAACAAGTCAAATGCCACGGCAGTACCAAAATCTAGGAAAACATAACAATTTATGAGACAATTTGTAATGGTTTGATCAATAATTAAGGGCTAAGTATGGTCAAAACATGTATAAAATAAGAGACATCAGTATGCATGCAAACTAGACGATCAACTCTAGATCAAGAAATGTATAATCTGCAAGAATGACACATTCCTATCTTGGATTATACAAAGATATCGTGTGACATAAGAATCAAACAAAGAAATACTTTTATTTCTTATGCAGGATTGAGATATTGTAACGGTACATTATTTATACGAATTGGGAGTCATAACGTGTTGCTAGATACCGCTTATGATTATTGGAAATAAATAACGATTTATTTCCATGGCCAACATAGTATAAATCCTCAAATAGGGTCGCACAAATAGGATTCTAACCACTTGGTGCATTTATTGTTTATTTACAATAATGTGTATTGTGAAATGTGATAAGTTAATTAATTAATTATATACCGTTATGAACCGTTATAATTAATTAAATTAAAAGGATCATATGGAAACAATATAATGCATTAGCTAATCATAGATTAATTATTAATGAGTTAATAATTAATTATGTTCAACTTACTTTAATTAGTTTGAGCTAATTGGGCTTCTATTTAATTGGTTAATTAAAGGTCCGATTTAAGGAAGAATGAAGAGACAATTAAAGGAGATTCATTAATTGGTGAATTAATGAATAAAGGCCTTTTATTAAGATGGCCCAAGAGAGCCCATTAGGTGGCCTCTTAGGGTGGATGGCATACTTGTAAATAGTATGAAAATTGGATGAGAGTGGTTGGCTATATAAAGGGGTCTCTTTGGGAGAAAACCCTAGCCGTCATCTCTCTTCCTCTCCCCTCCCTTGCGCCTCCACCTAGAAGAGAGATTTTTCTCTCTTCTCCATGGCTCTTCCCTTCCTCTCTTAGCTCATGTGTTGAGCATCCCACCTCTCTTCCTCTCCATTAAATAGTTAATTAAGAGAAGCAAGGTGATTAGCAAGAGGTTCAAGAGAACTAGCATTCTCTTTGAGCTTGGTGGTGGGTCCTTGGTGGGCTAGAGGCGGCCATAGATGGTGGAGATGGTGGAGCACGCACCCCATCGACTCCCATGCCATGGATTCGAGCCTCATGAATACAATTTCATGAGAGGTACAATTTCTCCTACCTTCTCTCTTGATTGGATGTGTGATTGCTTTAGCACTAGATCTATTGATTTGCTTGTTGTTAATGGTGATTAATTAGTTGTAATTAATCTAAAATTAAAATATGAGCATTTCCTAACAAATGCAATTTTAGAACAGAGTAGATAATCACTCAAGAGGACCCTAGTAAAATTTTAATAAAATTCTGAAAAGCAAGATTAAAAAATGAGGAAGAACAATATGTGCATACGGCCGGGAACCGGAATTCTAAAAAGTAATGTTGCTCATTACAATCATCTCGAAATTTTATTTTCTTCCTAATCATTTTTTTTTTGAAATAAAAGACTATTTATTTGTAGAGGCTTTAGCCTACTCTGTAAATTAGAGTTTATTCCTCTTTTACTTATTTATCTACTTATTTATAGCTACTTATTCCACGTCCAGCGAGAATTGGACCCGTTATCTCTAGAATAACGACGGAACCACTGACACCATCTATAGTGAACTCCACGTTCATTTTCTTCCTTTTCCTTTTATGTAATTTTCTATGCCTCCGCACTAGACACCAGCTTAGTAGGAAATAGGAATGACCTCTAGAAAAACCAATAAGAAAAATATTATGCATATCAATATTGACTTTCCAATATAGGGCCAATAAAGCTACTTTTAGCATACCTTCTGGTACTGTGATATGTATTCTGTGCAAACGCATGGTAAATTATGATGTATTTATTTGTGTATTTTATTAATGACTTACCACAAAAGTCATAAATCGATATATTAAATAGGACCAGGTACTAGTTTTAAAGGATGTAAATCGAAATCCCTTGTAAGTGATGATGAACGCTTATATTAATTCAATAAAATTTGATAAAAAAATTGCTGGTTTCATTATTTGATGATAGTTTTTACAGTTAAATAATACAATTCGGCCTATATATTTTTAAATTGTGTTAATATTATCATGGAGTTTAGATATGATCAAACTAATTCTAAATCTTTGTTACATAAAATAATTAATCGTGAAACTTTTGTTATAATTAATTTTAATTATATTATGATGCCTAATTAAAAACACAATACAAGTAACAATATACAAGAAAAAAAAATATATATTCACAACTACATAATTTTCTTTAATTGAGCATCATATTTTGTCATTTAATCGGATTTAAATTCATATCGTTCATATAAAATTATAAACATATATAAACAATTAAGTATGATTTAAAATCTCTTTGAATTTTTTCGTCCACCATAAAATGAAAGAAAAAAAATAAAAATGAAATAAAAAAAGCTCATGTAATGTGTCATGTACAGTAGTACTAGTACGTGTAGGATTCGTTCCCACTAGGCCTAAAAAAGCCAGCCCGTTAACTAAGAAACCTAATCTAGTGCCGCGCACGATCCCAACCGTCCGATGATGATGGGTTCACCGTTAACTATTAAGGCGATACTTCCTTTGTGAGAGAGTGATGATGATCATGATGGAGAAACGGGAAGGCACAAAAACAAAAGAAAAAAAAAATGGTAAAGGACCGAAGGAGAAGAGAAGAGGGTTGCCTGAGTGTTGGAACTTGGAAATTGGAACCCGGCGGTACGCTCGGTTCATCCAGTACGGATGTTGAATCCATCTTCTCTGGGTGTCTCTCTTTGAAATCGGGTATGGTGACATTAATGGACACGCGTGAACTTCCATGTCATGTAGATGTGGTGTCCTCAGTTATCCTGTTGCAGTGCACACAAGAGGCCATGCCTCCAGTCAAGTGGGCTTGAAATGGGAAGCCCCATGGGTTTTGTACTGGAGACAAGTCGGTCGGCTTTCAATGCCTATTCTTGGGCTGAAGCTTCTTCCATACACAAGATGGTATGTTGTGTACCCTTTTCATATCAAGGTTACGGTGCATTCTGTATTGTGCACACTATGTGTTCGATGAAATGTTTGATCAAGACTAGTAGCACTTCAATGAATTTTTATGGGCCTTTTATTCCTGCTAATTTTACGAACTATATGAAGCTACATTTCTTCAGTCGTCTTTTAAACTTACATGTACAACATATTTTGTACAGAGTAATATGCCAAATAATACAATTGCAGATGGAGAGAATTATTTTGTATTTTTTTCCATGTAATTTTTTGTTAGAAGATTTTTTTTAGATATTTATGCTATGTATTAATAGAAGAAGAGTACTCTTGCATTTAGAGAGTTGTTATTCAAAATAACTAACTTGACAATTAATAAACTACCAATTCCTTATTTAATTACCAAATATTTGGTCTATTAACCACTACATATTATTGATTATTTACACAGTCACCTAACTCCAGCTTTGTGTAATGGTAAAACTATTTACTACATTTTTCCCTCTTGGTCAATAAGTCAAGGACAGTTTTCATCTTGAAATTGAAAATTGCAAATAGCTAGTTTTGTTGTTATTGTATTTCTTTTTCTTTCTTGTGTAATTTGTTTGAGAGTGCATGATTTCCACCTTTCCCCTTAA
The DNA here is from genome assembly GCA_027725995.1 of Rhynchospora tenuis. NCBI lineage: Eukaryota > Viridiplantae > Streptophyta > Magnoliopsida > Poales > Cyperaceae > Rhynchospora > Rhynchospora tenuis. The sequence continues at coordinate 55,552,148 of CM050888.1, forward strand.
AGTTTTAGTTTTATTTCTTTCTTTCATTTTTCTTTTGCACATTAAACAGGCCCAAGTATTCTTACTGACTGGGTTAGCCTACTCAATGTATAATTTTACATAATAAAGGGCTTTTAGAGGCCCTGCAGTTTGCTTATTCAATAAAGTGTTTTTAGAGACCTTAGAGTTTGCTCATCCAATAAAGGTTTTTATAGATTCCAAATATGCTTACCTAATTAGAAGGGATTTAGAGGCACCCTTTGGTTTGCTTGTACCTAAAGAGGTTTGCTTGTTCCATAAAAAAAAAAAGTTAGAGCCGCCCTTTGATCCGTCCACATTATAAAAATTCCTTACCAAAAACCCTAAGTTGTTGTAAGCGAACCAGCGGAAAGAGAAGCAACACATCCCGATCGACGATTGTAAGGTTCTTCCTTTATCTATGTCCTTTTTGTTGGAGCGGCTTCATCAATAATATTTTCAACCCTGAAAATTAATTTGTTAACATATGTTAATCTGTTTGAATTTTGTAGTGGCTGAAATCTGAACTTCTTTTTATTCAAGTTCCAGGAGATCTGTTCTTCTCTCACTCAAATTCAATTTATTGCCACCCGATCTTATCGCAGACATCTGATAGGTACTGAATTTAAAGATTTTCGGTTGCATGTTGTTAATTTTTTGAAGTTAGACAGTTGTTAAATTCTCCAAAACTTGTAAGCAATTATTCAAGTTATGGCTTCATACATTTATCTAGATGAGTTAATTAGACTTACCTATTTAAACAGTCTTTTCCTAAATATTGTTGGAAAAAGAACTTGATGACTGATGTAGCAATAGATTAGAAAGGCTTGTTGATTTCGTAATTTATAAAAGTTTTTCTGAATCTTGATCAAATAAGACACATCTGTGTGTCTGCAGGGAGAAAAGAAAGAGTTGTTCATGGAGATGAACTAGCACTTAAAGTTTTATTTCCATTTCTAAAATTTTCTCTTGCATATATATGTTCCATAGTTGCATATTTGCACACGTTTGATTGTGGATATCATTTTTAGATATTAGCTTTTTTTTCCAATTAAGGGCTTATTGTTTTTGCATGTTTACATACTAGCAATTTTGAACACGGTTAAGAGTTAAAAAGCATTAAAATAAAGGTAAATATTTGTATGAACCCACAAACTCTCTGTCTAAACCTAGTACTCTGTACTATTTCGAAAGCTATCCAAAGAACAAGAAGTTAAGCTGTAATCTAAACCTTATGCTAATTTAACATTAAACTTGTGTCAGTTTAATACAAAATTAAATATTTGATATAAAAACTAAAATGCATACATAACTAACAGTAAACCTTTTACCATCCTATATCTTGTTATCATCCTATTCATCAGAGTAGTTCTTGTTTATGCAATTATGCTATAAATAGCAAATATAATATCAGAAAAGGACATTAAAAATCTAAACTTTTCTTATTTGAAGAATTAAATAATTCATAGTTATCATTCGATCTTCTTATATATACACTAGCTCTCATTATGTTTTTCAGAATTCAAGTCTTCTTATATATGTACTAGCTCTCATTATGATTTTTAGTGTATCCAAAGACCATAGAATCACTTTGACCGGATCAATATTTTATTCTAGCGACCCTCATACCCTCCTAAACACCACCATAACACACACACACACGGAACCTTCCTTAATTTTGCCTTTCTTACCTTTTATTTTTCAATGTTTTTGGGTGATGACTCTGATCGAACTTTGGTTCACCTGGATTCTTTTTCTTCTTCTTTTCACATGACACTAGTACTAGTACTGTTCAGGCTCTGATATCTGATATGGCTATTAGTTAGAGCAATGATGATGGTTGTTTAAAAGAACAATGAAGAAGTGACATAGAGTGATGTGAGTTGTTCAGAATAAGCTTCATTATTGATCTGGTCAATTTGCATTGTGATTGTGTCCTTCTTGTGGGATAAAAGTATTTGGTTCAAGGGGGCTGTACCTATAGTCTTTGTTCAGAAGCCGAACTGATCTTCTTTCAGTATTTGATAGATCATTTAGTTGTTGAGGTTTTCTAGGTTCTTATTAGAATATATTACACCTGCAATTCTGTTCAGGTCTCAATTTAATTATCATTTGGTATAGGCTGTGTTGGTATACCAATTCACTATTTTGCTTGGGAAAAATTACACGGGAACTGAGGAATACAGTAAGTTAGAATGTCTGATAGTATGATAAAATTGTGGACTTGATTAATAGGATTTAGTCCGCACAATTTTCTAGGGACTTGACAAGATATAGTCCATTTCTTCTAGGAAAACACTGCATCTAAATGCACAACAATGAACTAGCTCATTCACAGTTCAAGATTAATTCCATAATGTTGATCAAATAAGACCTCTTTATGTTTGCAGAGAGAAAAGACACAGTTGTTTATGGAGATGAACTAGCTCGTTGAGTTTTATTTTTATCTCAAGAATTGTTTCTTGTTTATATATATTCCATAGTTGTGTAATTGTACAAGTTTGATGGTGCATTTCATTCGTAGATTTTAGTTTTCCTTCCAATTAAGGTCTTGTTATACTACTATTTATCATAGCAGTTTCTGTTTGTGCCGTTATGCTATAAAAAATTTATAGTATTAGAAAAGGACATTAAAAATTTTACAGTTTGTTTATTTGGAAAATTAAATAAATCTAAAAAACCCCAACACACAAACACGTACCCTTCCTTAATGTTGCCTTTCTTACATTCTATTTTTCCATTTTTTTTTTGGGTGATGACTCTGATCAAATTTTGGTCCACCTGATTTTGTTTTCTTCTTCTTTTCTCACGACACTCATACTGTTCAGGCTCTGTTATCTGATATGATTAATAGTTAGAGCAAGAATGAAGCTGGTTTAATAGAACAATGATGAATTGAAATAGAAAGGAGAGAGATTTTCAGAATAAGCTTTATTATTAATATGGTCAAATTGCATTTTTATTGTGTCCTTGTTGCAGGATAAAAATATTATTTAATTCAAGGTTTCTGTAGCTGTAGTCTTTGTTCAGAAGCCGAACTGATCTTCTTTCAGTTTTTGGTAGATCATCTAGTTGTTGAATTTCCTAGATTCTCATTAGAATAAATTAATACTTGCAATTCTGTTCAGACCTCAGTTTAAGTATCATTTGGTATAGGCTGTGTTGGTAAAATTATATGGGAACTGAGGACATACTGTAAGCAGGAATATATGATAATATGATAAAAATTATGGACTAGATTAATAGGATTTAGTCCATAGAATTTTCCAGGGAGTTGACAAGATATAGTCCATTTCATCTAAGAAATCTTTGCATCTAAATGCAAAACAATGAATATTCTTGGGATTTATATTTTGGAATGATAACTTAATAAGTATATGAATGAGAAGCACTTTCTCTATGATTGACATAGCTTGCTAGTTCTTGTTCTTCAACAATGCAGAAAATTTTTATATAAACATGGATGCCTTCTTTTAATCTCTATCCTCATTTTTTTTCCTTCTAGGTAAGAGGACGACATGGCACGTAGACCGCGGAACATAGGAAAGGGTACAGAATCTCTAATTATGCGAAAGCACAAAATATGTCTCAATTGGAACGACAACTACAAGGAGTACCTGGTGAATATGGGATTCTATGGGGTCCACCAGATCGGATACATTTTATCCGATAAAGCACTGGTAAGCGCCCTGGTTGAGCGTTGGAAACCGACAACGCACACCTTTTACTTCCCTGTAGGCGAAATGACCATCACTCTGGAAGATGTTGCAATGCTCATGGGTTTGCCAATAGATGGGGCGCCAGTTTGTGAGGAAACAAGGGCCACTATAATTGAAAATCCTGATTGGCCTACACTGATCGAAGCATATCTCGGACGTGAAGTTGATGAGCAAACCTTCCGTCGACGATCCAAGACAGAGATACGAATAAGGTGGATGAAAGAACACTTTGGCACTTGCCCTGAAGGTGCCGATGACGAGACTGTAAAATGCTTTGCCAGAGCATACATGTTGATGCTTTTGGGTTCGGTGCTTTTCACTAGTCGTTCTGGCGATAGCATATCGGTGATTTATCTCCCTTTCCTGATAGATTTAGAAGCCAAGAGGAAATACAGCTGGGGCAGTGCTGTCTTGGCCTGTATGTACAAAGAATTGTGCCAAGCATGCAACGAGCCGACAAAACAGATTGCTGGTCCAATTCTTCTCTTGCAGCTCTGGTCTTGGGCACACTTTAGAGTTGGCAGGCCTCAAGTACGTGAAGGGGAACCAGAGCCTGAATTGCGTGTCCAAGAAGGAGAAGAAGAAGAGAGACGACCTGTTGGTTATCTATGGTCTGGTCGTCACGAGTTCACAAAGAATACGGCAAGGAACCTCGTACACTACCGTGATGTACTGGATCAGCTCAGGCAAGACGAGGTACACTGGCAGCCGTATGGAACACATCGGCCTGATGTCCCTGCTGTTTGCATAGCGGATGAAAACTTATGGATGACGACTTCTCCTGTGATACATCTGCAAACTGTGGAAACGTACAACCCTGGAAGGGTTATGCGGCAGTTTGGGAAATTCCAGGAATTCCCACCTCAGCCTACTGCACCGATTGGTTCATTTGGCTGCTTTGGCCCACCTAATGCGAGATCTGCAGCACGAAGGAGACGCGCATATTTTCTCGACTATTGGCGCCGCAGGGAAGAATTTTTTATTTTGGAGGAAAGGGTATATGATCCTGCCAGGTATGATGCGTACATTAGGTGGCTAAACACTGGTGCCGCGCTCCATCTTCAGTCGCCAGCCCAATGGTCTGTTGGTGACACTCCAATAAACAAGTTGCAGTACCTTCCAACAGAGCCAATAACTCGTCTTGTGGTAATTCTATTTGTGAAGCATTCTTTATTTGGTCTTGTTTTTTTTTCTTTTCATTTATTTAATTGAAAAAGCTCTCTTTCTTTTACTATCTTATGATATTTTCGCTGCAGAGCAACAAAATAATGGAGATGGCAGAAAATACAGTAGAAAAACTGAACGGGGAGTTGGCGGACGGCGATGGTATGAGGGCATACATGTTGGACATGCTACGAGGGTGTAGTGACGTCCTTCAATGGATTGGGGTAAACATTGGGGCTAACCCAACATTTGACCCACTTCGGATGGAGGAAATTGATAATCAAATGGAGACTGATGGAGAAGCCTCCCATGAGGCAAGTGAGGAAGATGAGTGAGGAACGGTCATTGGTTCTTATTGATGTTTAATTTACTTTATGTGGTTTAAACATATTTATGCTTGCGACAAGTTGATAACATGTGGTTTTAATTTGTGCGTGCTTGTGTGTATTTTTTTTTTTTTTGTGTTTATTGTGATCCATTAGTTGGATCTCTTGGACAAATAATTTGTTCTTTGTTTTGGACGTGGTATTTTGCATTGTTCGAGTTTATGTATACTAGTTGGAAAATCGCGGCTTCGCCGTGGCTTTGCAGCTTTTTCATATTTTAATTTTAAGAACCATGCGATATAATAATGTTAGGAATATTTATTAGCCCTAGACAATAGTACTATAAATCAAAGTACAAAACCTTTCCTGATTATTTGAAATGTAGTGTTGTCCTGTTTTATTTTCCATTGAAATTTCATTTTATCGGTGGACTTTCAAATTTCATTATTTTTTTCCAATTCAACGTTGCCGATTAGTATTTATATCCTTAAATAAAAACTGACACGATAGATGCGTTTATTATTTATTTTGGGCTTTATTTTTAATGGTTATTAATCTATATGAAACTATTAGTCGTCGTTGAAGAGAATATCTACATATTAAAAAGCACTAGTTCTATTTTCGCGCGTTGCGCGATTCAATATAATCTCAATTTCCAGTTGGCATTGATCGAAAGCAAATTTTTTAGGCAACAATAGGTTAGCATATTGTTCAACAGCAGTGAGATTATGGCGTGCAGTTTTAAAGTGAACAAACGATTAAACATCAGTATAAAAAAGTTGGAGTAAATTGAACACAGGGATGAAACCTTGGGGTAAATTTAGAAAAATGAGGCTGCTTTTTGCAACAAATTAATCGTCAGATTTATTAAAAGCTTTATAAAGAGAATATGGCATGAAATGTCACAACCATATCTCCACGTGAAGAGCATATGGTCAGATAGTGATGTAGAAAGCAACAAAGAACCATATCCCCGTGTCAAGATCAAGCGAGAAAGTAACAAAAAAGCCTGGACCTGTAATATGCATTATGTGTCAATAGGGAAAATAGGTATCATTGTCTTGCGCATTCTGTAGCCTTGTGATCTGATCACTTTGGATATATAGGATGTGTACAAATGAACAGTGAAAGTGTACTAATACCTGTAAGCAAGGAAGTGGAGGAGCTGTTGGTGATAATTGTCTTTTCTCCAGTTCATTGAAGGTGGTATTTTTGTGGTGACCATCACGGGTAGCGTCTTGCCATCCTGTTATGAGAAGGGAGGTGTCAGATCAAAGATGCTTAGTGTGGAAAAAAGCAATGGTCAGTTTGGTTAGCCTTAAATTTTTTTTTTTTTGTATTCGTTTCTGTTGCTTTCTATGGTGCTGAGTTTATATTATTTTTTTTGTGTGGTTATCAAGGGATGTCATGGGCAGAATAGTAATATTCTTCTTTGTGTGGTTTGTTGCCTTTATATATATATCTTGTTCAGTGGATCAACATGCAAAGCTCTTTTTATCAAAGGCAACCAAAGATTATTTTTCTTGTTTCCAGTTTTTATTTATGAAGAACAAAAGTGATGGTGGGGGTGGCCAGGTAATGTTATCATAGTTTACTTTAGGGTCATTTTGTTTAGTTTTCTCTTGTTATTCTTCACTATGGTCATGCGTGTCTATCTTGCTATTTTACCAATCTTTTTTTTTGTGTTGTAGGATGAAAATGGAGGAGAGAAGAAACAGGATGATCGGAAGCATGGCATTGGCGGAGAGAAGCTGAAAGTTCGATATGTTTTTAAAAAGGTTTTGTTGAAGCCTCCTGTTCCTGTTGTTGATGGTCAGGCTGGTGTTTTCATAGGGGGAAGCTCTACCAGTGGTGGCGTTAGTACCGTGACTGGCTCTGGCAATGATGATGGTGGTGGAGATAAGGGTGATGTTCGTGTAGCATCACCAGAAAGCAAGTGATGATGTTTGGCGGAAGTGTTGTGGAAGATTTGGCAGGTTTGTGTAGAAGGTAATGGTAGTTCTGTTAGGTGTATGTTTATGGTTTTCAAGTAATCATGTGTATGATTTACTATGTCGTTCAAGCCTTTTTTTTTTTCCTGTTGCTTTCTACTTTGGTTTACAGGTAATTATGTATGTGTGCATTCTAGTGTGTTGTTCTAGTGCTACGTTGTTGTTCTTAATAATGGTGTCTACGTGCGCTGTGTAGAAAAAAACTAATAGACTATTTGTGCAAATATGAGTTATCTTTATAATTTGAAACTTACGTATTAGCCAGATGCCACCATACTTGAATTCTTTTGGTGACAATGTCTTCACCAAAGTTTCAGCTGCCTGTTTGTATGTGATGGCTATTTGTCTGGACAAAATGAAATTTACTATTACAAACTTAATGTTCAGAACCAAGAATACAGAGAAGTGTTAACATAGAAGAATAGACAAAAGTAAAAGAGGCACTACCTCATCATTTATTTTGTGTGTCGTTCTTATATTTGTTCCAGTCTGAGGGCCTTGCTTGTTTTTTAATATTTTTAATTTGTCGGCGTTTGTTTTCCTGACATATTTCTTCGAACTCCTCTCACTGGAAGCCAGATCCTATTTACATCAATAAAAAATATGTTTTCATGTCAGAATGGAATAATCTGTAAAAAATAGCCTCATTTGAATTTAAATACCTATGGGAGTAAAATGTTAATCTGTCATACCTGATGCAGGAAGGGTTGTGCTGATAAGCTTTCAGTTTATAAGTTTAGTTGATTTTTGTTAATAACACAAACTATGGAAATTTGACTACACTATACAACACTATTAAATCAAAAATCGAAAAATCTGAAATTCCAAAATGACTGATGAAGCGCAATTCATTCCGTAAAACTTGATTCCTGCTGATTAATTTATATACAGTAAACTTTAGTAAAAAAGAGGTGCTTACTCTTTCCACCCAATACCCTTGCTACGCATGCTTACCCTGACATTATTGCCAACATAAAATCGGCCTGAGAAACTTAATGTCTTCTATTTGAACTAAAAAGAAGGACAAAGATAGTTTGACCATAAAACGCAAACAACATCCGAAATAAAAGTAAAAGAAAAAAATAAATGCACAAAAAATCCATACCTAATAGTTTTGACTGAAGTTACAAAAAAAACTTAATCAGGATGGCATTGTCGTCTCTCCAAGTATCTTCTTGTAACCCCTCCCATCACCTGCCACATACAGATTGAAAAAAAATTTAGTAATGGAAGTACAAATAACAGAAAGGATGAAAGAAAAAAATAAATGACATATTAAAAAGAGAAAGCCACATATTTGAAGGGGAAAGTCTTGTACCAGGAAAGTCTCGCAACAGCAACAGAGGCAAAATGAAGAAGAAGTGGAAAAAAGAAGAAAAGTACCACCCGCACAAATTAGGTGATTTTTGTTAATAGCACAGACTATGGAAATTTGATGGGAATAGAATGTAACAGGGACAAAATAAAGCACGATAAAAGGCCACTGTCTGTAATCAGATAGTACTGTTTTGATTTCCAGACAGTGGTTAGATTGATATTCATACATAAGAGTTCATTACATAATTTCGACACCAGTCATAACATCGCACCCACAACCATGTAAAAGAGTTCGTCATATAACTACTGAAACATACAGACCAGGCAAACAAAATGTACTAAACATAAGAAAGTACAGGATTGATGCACGATAATTGATTTAAGTAAGCGCCTGCGAGACTGTGCAGAAACCAATCCATCAAAAGTCGACTCAGTTGTGGTTGTGGGGTGCCAAAAAGCGAATTTATACAGCGGTGGCATTTGTGGCGATTGCTGTGGCAGGCTGCCTTACTCTCCATCGGGAGCAGGCGTGGCTGTTGCATCGCTGTAAATGAGAAAACGTGAAAGTGAGTGTTCATGCTATTGTTATTAGTTTCAGTGCTGTGCTATTGTTTGATCAGAACAATACCAAGTTCATTTGTATAGATTGTTTAGAATTACCTCTGCACTGCATTTGGAGAAGGTTGGTCGAAGTCTAATTTTTTCCTCGCACTCTTCTCAGGAAATCCAGGAGGGCCTTGCTCGACTTCTAACGGCCTGTTCATTGTCATCAGAATAGTAATTAAAACCAGGAGGTAGCAATCGCAAAGTAAGAGCTGGGAAGATTGTTGTGTGTAGATTGAAGAATTTTTGTTGTGTGTTAGAGAAGAGCAACCTTTTTCCCCTAATATCTTTAGGGGCATCATCAGATGTGTTTTCGCTGGCTTTTGATGGTGCAAAGGTGAGGTTGTTGGCAAGTGTTGCCTGAACTGGTGGTGGTGTTTCTGTTGATGCTTTTGTTGCGGTGAGCATTTCGCTGGTCCGAGGCACCAAGCTTGATCCTGTTGCAATGCTGCTTGCTTCAAGATACAGGATTGGCTGTGGCAGGAGGGACAGCATGTCATCAGGGACTTCTTCAACGTTGACGACTGTGTAGATGCGATTTTCTTGGTTTCTTGAGCGCTGTTTGCCAGCAACTGTGAACAGGTACTTCTTACCGACAATTGCTCTCAGTGGGTCTGCTATGTTGCCACTTGTGTCTTCTTGCAGTGCTCGGAGTTGCAGTGCACTCATGCCCACGACTTGTTCACCAAATCTCCCAAGCAAAACAAACTGAGCGTTCATTGTGTGATCCACAACTTGCACCCTAATTCTATACCTGGTATTATGCAGGCAACCGAACTATAAGATAACATGTAAATTTCATTATGTGTTTATTGTTTTCGAGGAAAATATAAGCCATGGAATAATTGTGTGCTTTGATATAACTGTGAGATTTGATGTGCATACCATGGAACTGAGTTTGTCCTGCGAACATTGCAGTGGTCACACCAGACATCTGAACCATTCCGGCCCAATTTCCTGTGGCAGTCGGGACAGCTCTCATAAAACCAGTCGAATCGGTTGTTCACATTCATTATGACCGCTGCGCACTGGTAGTAGTTTTCCTACAACAATGAAGCAGTTTTTTTATTCGATATAAAATTTTGATTGTTTAATCTGAGCGTGACGATAAGATGTTTATCGTGACAGAAGGGCACTTACATTGTAGTTGTCCAGGTAGAGACCATTCAGCTGTGCTATCGTCACTTTTGCTGGCTCTGCGCGTTGTAGGGCTGGAGACGTTGCGTAATGGATGTTGAATGTCTCAGAAGTTGCATGGAGAGTGATAGGAGTTCCATCATACGGTGTCCTGCACATAATAAATTAAATTTTTGTGTCAGAGCATGTCAAAGGCGATATGTATTTTTTTTTCCTAGGTTTCTTTCACATACGTTCCATAAAAAATGCATATGTAATCCAGTTTTATTTTTTCTCCCAGGACTTGTATGGATGTTAACCATGCCACATGATGCAAAGCATACTAAGGCATTTTTTTTTTTGTATTGTGGTGAGGTTGTTTTTGTAGAATATTTAAGGATAAATATAAATCATATCGAAGGGTCTTACATGGCCAGGTAGTCTGAAATCTCTTTCATGGAGGGATCAAGGAAAAAGCGAGTACCACTGTATGTTTTGAGTCCATAAATACCTGAGATTCAAATTGGTCCAGTCATTATTTGGTCATTTTTTAGAAATTTATCAGGAGTATGGTGTTGTAGTGCAATTACCTTTCCAGTGTTTAATCTGCAGGGAGTTGCAAGCGATGATAATAGGACCTTGTTTTGATCGCTCAAACAGGTCAGCAATATCAAAAGAGTCTATGAAATTGCCCCAGAGAGCTACCTCTGTTGTTCTACCCCTGATAAATAAAAATTCGGAACATGGATCAGAAATGTAGCTATTTAAACGATTGCATCACTTTTTTGTTTCTTATTTCTATATTTGCATTCTGTTGTTCGTGTGTCATATGATAATGGACAGTTTGGCGCACAGAATGTGGATCTATTTTTTCTGACTGGCAGGTGCATATTAAATATTACATCTGTACATATCATAGGTCTGTATCAAAAAGTTGATGTAAATAATATTACCCGTTATCCCTGAGATACATCCCCAGGACCCTTGCCGGCTGCCCTCCTACATTTCTGTGTACTTCATCACCAAATCCTACCACCCTTGCAATCACATCTGTACAATAAAGGTTTGAAATGTAAAACTGAATGGCCAACGCATTAAGCGGCTATAATTTTTTGTTGTCACAATCAGTAATGAGAAGCAGAATTAGTAAGATTTACCCATGACAGCTTTCATGTGAGTAACAGTCACCCCTACATCGCTCAACGGACGGAACTCAAAGTAGTTTCTGGGGATGTGGTATTTGTCTGCTGCAAGCACAGTTACCATTGTTTGTGTTGTGAGGCTGAGCATATAGTTGTGCTGGATAGCTTGGTAGTCCTTTGGTGTCTTTTCCACTGTGAATCTAGCGATCTTGCAGATATTGTCTTCCGAGAATACATTGGAGATCCTCTGGTAGTCAGCAAGAGGAATGGTGCCCTGTATTGCTGCACCCTGAAATGAAAAACAAAGTTTGTTAAGAACCATTGAAGGAAGCCAGATATACCATAGTTCTGAAAATGTTGTGGTTCTTAAATTGTTCATATTGTAATGAAAATGGTGTGTAGAGATACCGTGTGATCGATGAATACAAAAACCATGTTCCAGACTCTTCCACTTCGTGCATCAGTTGCTGCCCAGATTCTGACGGGCCGACCGTGTACAACTGCATTGTCTGTGTTAGTCAGCTGTGTCAAGGTTGTTACTGGGATTGGAAGATCCATGATTTCCTGCAAATGAAAAAGACTATTATTTCAGCAAGAGTGCATAATATATTTTAGAATAAAACAGTGAAAACCATTTATGGTTGCATATATAACAGAAATAAAAAGGATAAAGTACATATACTGTGCAGACCTATTGAACGGAAAATCTCTTTGTATACAATATTTCTTGTGTAATTTGGGTTCTTATCATCTGGGTTGACGATGAGAATTTTGACACTGCTCGGGGTGGTTGCTCTGGACAAAGCTACGTAGAGTTGTCCATGTGCAAAGACGGGTTCAGGGAGGTACACCCCCACAACATCCAATGATTGACCCTGGCTTTTATTAATTGTCATCGCATAGCAGACGCGAATCGGAAATTGTTTCCTCCTAAATATAAATGGAAGCCTTTCATCCTCGTGAAGGAAAACTATGCGTGGTATCCGTACTGTCGTTCCAGCCCCTGAACCTGTGATAATCTTTGCTTGCAGGACCCTAACTCCTAATTGTGTTATGACCATCCTTGTACCGTTGCAAAGGCCTTTTGATTGGTCCATATTTCTGAGAAGCATGACCGGAACCCCGATTTTCAAGCTCAACTTGTGGCATGGTAGAGAGCCTGCTGTAATTGTGTTGAGGATATCGATCGGGTACATGGTGTGGAGGTCTTCTGAGATGTTTTCGGCACCTTGTATACTATCATGGCTCAAGTATTCAAACTGTTCTCCAGGAATGTGTTTAAGTATAGCCTCATTCAAACTATTTGCAGCATCATTCTTTGGGGTAACAATCGCACGCACTCGAAGGTAGTCATGATTGTGGAAGTTGGTCTGTAAATCAGCATACACAGCATGAATGATTGCCTCTTCCTTGTCATGGCTGTTGTTTATCAAGAGATGATCAGGTATTTTAATCCAGTCAGCTAGGGGGCTGTTGTACAGAGGTATAGCAGGAGCACTACCATCACCGACAGATAATAGCCAGTCAGCAAATTGAGCGATTGCTATCCTGTCCGACAGTTCCCCATTGTGTGCCAAGAGGCGCATGTTAATAGTCAGCTTTAGCAAACGGCAGGATGACCACAGGTAAGAGTTTGCTATTGATGCTGCAACGGTATCAAATCGAGTGCCATGAGGTATAACTGGGAGAGTTTGCCTGAAATCCCCTCCTAAAACAACCGTAACACCTCCAAATGGCTTATCACGATTCGCTGGATTGATATCTCCTAAAATATCCCTCATTGATCGGTCAAGTGCTTCAAAACAAAGCCTGTTGCTCATGGGCGCCTCATCCCATATTATCAGAGAAGTTTCTCTGAGCAACTGAGCAAGGTTTGTGTTTTTTTTTATCTCACATGTTGACCCCTCTCTCAATTTCAGGGGTATTTTGAACCGGGAATATGCTGTCACACCACCTTGCAGAAGTAGGGACGAAAGGCCTGAGGATGCAACAGCGAGGACTATTCTACCTTCCGATCTTAAAACAGCAGTGATCGCTTGCCATACAAACGTTTTGCCGGTGCCACCATGGCCATACACAAAAAAGAGCTGCCCTTCTCTTGACTGCACGGACTGAACAACGATATCAAAGACAGTTTTCTGCTCTGCATTCAAACTGTTTAGGAAATGTGGGATTCGCATCCTTAGATCGACTGTGTTGTTGGAGTATTGCTCAGTAAGCAGTCTGTTAGCAAACCCCATTGGCCGGCTAAGGACAGGGGTAGGAAGGTTTACATATTGCAATGAATACCCTCTAAGGAACAGAATATCTCCTAGTTTATGTAATATGTAGTCCTTCAGTGAATCAAAATTTATCGTGAGTTCATCATTACAATGGGCTGACCGCATAGTCTGAACTATATCATCGCCCATGTAATTCCAACAGGATTCCCACAGCTCCTTTGCATCAGCTACGTCTGAATAGAGCAGGATATCCACAAACATTGTGCGAAGCTGTTTACAGGAAGCACTTGCTGCAGCCTCTTGCATGGTGTAAAGCCACTCAGAATTGTCATCGAGCAACCCCACAGCATTGCATGCCTCTTTGTAAGTTTGATATGTGACACCGTTGACCGTTCGCAGGTCATCAAACGATGTTGCACCGCGAACAGAATTCAACATCATTCTCTCATAGTATACGTCCCCTGCTGTTGGCTGCACAAAATGGATTCGTGCAAGCCGATAGCCAGACAATCTAAATTTCCATACTTTTTCCTTTTCATGCCAGGTATAGTGCCTTGTCACTTCAGGATAAGTTAACAGCCTTGCAGCTGGATCGGCTGCATTCAGTTCAAACCACGCTGTTAGCTTTGTTCGCCGAGATGATGGATTGTTGGCTATCTCTGATAAGGGCTGCGAGTCGCGGAAAACGACATTGTTTTCAAAGGGAAGGTGTATCGGCAGCCTTTCAACAGTAGGGTGGCTGTAGTGTATACTATATTGGAATAGACGCCACACTGCTTCAGGAGCTGCTAGATACCGACAGTCCAGATAGTCAAGAATTTCATCAACGACTGTCTCTTGACTGCCCTGGTTTTGTTCGCTTGATTGGCCACGACCTGAACCTCTGAAGACCGAGACCATAGCACGATCTCGGCCTTTACAGATGTATTTAAAGAGATACTTGATCAGGTCTGTCCTATGGCAGCGCTCGACGTTGATGTGGGCCTGATACTTCAACAGGAGATTTAGATTGTACGGGACAACATATTTGTTGTCTAAGCAAACACCATTCTTTAAAACAGTGGTATTGGTGTCCCTTCTCTTGTACAATACAAACCTATCATCACTCAGGACCGTTGATTCGCGAAAAGGCTTAGGAAAACGCTTGGTGCATTTTCCATCTTGCATACACGGTGAGTTTGGCCTTGCTGTTCCGCATGGGCCATGTACCATGAACTTGGACACGACAGAATAACCCTCGGGATCAAAGACAGGATTTGGTAACTCAGCTGATATGAAGCGATCAATGCTCACAGGATCAGATAGGCCTGCCCGGTCCCTCAGCCAAATAATGATATGGACATGTGGCAAGCCTCTCTTCTGGAACTCGACGGAATAGATCACTGTTCAGTCATGATTAAAAAGGGTATTAACACCTAGTGACAGATTGTTCGATAGATGTGGGATTGAATAGATAACAAAATGGCTGCAAGCATGAGAATACAGGAAAGAGAAATGGGGAAAGATCAAACATATAAAACTCACATCCTGAGATAGGACCAAAGAATTCACTGTCTTTGAAATCTCGTATCATTTCGTTGAGTTTCATCTTGAAGACACGCGAAACCAAATCAGGTCTATCGCTTGCACGCTGTCCTGGCAGGAGATTCCGTGTTATCTCCGGCCAAGCTGGGTTACACGTGAAAGTGATGAACAAATGAGGTGGGCCTAGATGCCTGCAGACAGCGATGGCGTCCTGGTAGTTTTGGTACATATACCGAGGACTGCCAACATGAGAGGATGGCAAGATTATCCGTTTCCCAAGGCCGCTGCCAAACATGTCATCATTGACAACAGCATTCCTGACATTCGCATAGGTGTCAGACCGCAGTGATGCCTGATTTTCATGTAGGTACCACAGTCTTGCCTGATCAACACATGCGAACATATCAATGGATATTTGTTGTAATAAACGACCAGATTTTGAAATTATAGGAGATCCATCGACGCGCATATGGAGCCTGTAACAATAGAACTCAGCCATTGTGACATGCTGCCTTTGCAATTTCTGCGCTGATTCAGCTTCAGGGTTATATTCTATGTTAGTAGTAAAACCGTCTTCGCCTCGTGTGAAGATCAACGGGTATTGAAAAGGCATATAGGAAGGATGGATGGAGCTGACACGCTGAAGTTCACCGGAACGGCGCTCGACGATGATATCGCGGACAAAATGCTGGCTGTCTAAATCACCAACAATAAGACCAGCGACCTCAGATGCTGTGTGGGCTGAGTATCGGCTATCCCCGCGGGCCCTATCGGCTCTTATTTGGAGTCGCAGCAAGTCAGTACTGTCTGCTAATACACGCTCACGAACAGACCTGTATGCCTGTGCATAAGGGTTGTATTCATCGAGCATCTCTTTCAGAGCCCGCACAATATGGGGACGGGGAGCTGATGATTGATCGGTCGAAGGGAATGGAGCCATTCTGTTGGAGATTTCATGCTCAGTGTCATACATATAGAGCTGAGCAAACCTAGGGGGATCATCGCCGTCAGGGAGGAGTGATCCCAGCAGGTGGCACAACTGCCCCGATACCTTGAAAACATAAGGGCCAGGTCCAGCGTTGACACTCTCATCAACTTGAACACCCATTGAGGTGAATGCAAACATGGAGTTATACATTCTTATGTTCTCAATGAAATGCTTTGAATCTGGACCGTTGTTAGGATCAAGAAGGGTTGCTAGTGTGTGTGGCATGGGGTCAATTTTATCAAGATCAACACGACCATGCCAACAACACAGGCTGTATGTCGGGTTACCGACACGTGATGTTGCCAAGCACCTCTCTTCGAACCAAAAACGTGCATGGCAGTGTGTACAGATTTCATCCGGATCTCCAAAATCCAGATAAGACAGCCTATCATCTGAAGATAATACAGAACATAAAATGGATTGAGAGAACACACAAAAGGAATGACAGGAAAGAAAGAGGTAAAAGAACAGCAAGCAACCTGGAGAGTAAACAGGCACTGCCGGGGGTGTTTGAGGAGTAGAGACAGTAGATGCACAGGATGACTCAGAATCAACAGAAAATGGAGGGGAATAAGGTGGAGCAGCGTGAGAGGAAGGAGCAGCACCTTTGAAAAACAGACAAACCGTAATGTTACGAAACGGCAAGAAGAATGTGTGCGCTTGCCAAAGTAGGCCAGAAAGTACAAAAGGCAAAACCATATGAAAGTGGAAGGAATGTATAAGAAAGAGAAAGAGCAGAATAGTGTACTCCATGAGCTGCAACCAGCAAAATCTGTAGAAGGCTGAGTCGGAAACGATGATGATGAAGCTGCGACATCATCATCAAAGATCAGCCTACGCCGACTTCTGGACGGATGGCGAGGTGAAGAAGAAGAAGAAGAATCACTCTGCATTGCGATCATACGGCTTCGACGAACGTTGCCAGCATGGACTTGTATAAAATATTAAGGACAGATAGAGGTGAGAGGCATACAATAACAGGTAGAACACAGAAAGGAGAAAAATCGCAGAAAATAGAATCATACGAAGGTGAATAGCAGCATCAATAAGCGACAGCAAAATCCAGAGAGCTGGCAACGATGCATCACAATAGGCGTTCTAATGGGGCAGATAATAAGCAAACTATAAGGCGCTAAAAGAGAACAGGAATAATGTTTGGGAATGAGAGAACAGCGGGCGGAACGATTTCGGAGAGCGAAGAGTCGAAACATCACCCACCTGGCACTGTGAAGAGAGAGGAGCCACTACTGCTACTATCAGCGTAATCAGTGTCTTGCATCGTCATAATGTGGGGTCGGTAAACAGAAGACGGCGCGGAATAGGATAAAAAAACACTCTCGAACGAAGAAAGGATACTATAGCTCTAATAATATGACAGGAAGTCATTAATTAAAATGAGCAGACCCAAGCAAGTAAAGAGATGCTTTCTATGTAGCCAGCACCGAAAAGCAATGCAAAATGGAAGAAATGCAAAACAACAGAGACATTACCTCGTGCGGGAAGGGAGTGAAATGGACAGAACACAGTGTCGGCAATCGAACAGGCTGCGAAATAGGTAAACAGAAGATGCGAGATGGTCAGAACACACGAAAAAAATGTAACATGCAAATTCACACAAAATCTGTAAAAAAGCAGATTTTTTTTTTATGAAGATAAATTTCTCTAATTTGTTGGTTCTGTTCTCAGAACCTGCTATCATTTATTACAATCTTTTTACAGAATCAATCAGGACATCGATTAAAAGTTCCCAAAGTATGTTTAAGTATCTGATGATAAAAGCAGGTTCTTAAAATTGGAGATTGTATATTTATAAAAGTATTGATTCCTGTTTATTCATCGGTTTTCAACAGATGGTGATCCAACACAGGAGAAAGCAACACAATAATGCTCAATATAAATGAACACCCATTGATTGAATACACGTAGTAAGAAGAACAAATATTGCAGCGAGGAGAAAATATTCAACTACCTGACAGAAAGGGAATCCAAAGATGACGTTCCTTCCTTGCAAGCACTTGTGGAAAAGAGCAACAAAGATCACCTGACAAAAAAAAATTGAAAGCATCAGACGCAATCCCATGCTTAAACATAACTTACTATGAAATAAGACCCACTGCAAAAAATGAACCCATGCTTAACCACAGTTCATCATGAAATGATACCCGCTGTAAATATATGTTTAAGCATAGCTTATTGTGAGATAATAAAATCATGTTGTTTCATTCACCTATATGGACCAGAATGACTATTCATACAACAATGAAATTTAACATTTTCCGCAGCAACTACTGATGTTCATCGTATAAATTATAACCTAATCAAATCCAGTATGAGTATTTTCATTTTGTCCAGATTATACAGGATGACTATTTTCATTCTGTGCAGCAACTATTAAATTTCGATCTTACAAATTATAACCTAATCAAAGGACAGTAAAGCGATTCTAAAAAGAACTCGAACGGTAAACAGCTAATCTAACCAATCTCCTTTGGCAGGGTGACTGATTGAATGACAGTAGAGTATTTCAAAGAAAGAAAACAGTAATAAAAAGCACATCAATGAAATCATAATGAGATATCTTGTTAATTTTTTTTTTGTTAATGTGTAATATCTGTTTAATTTACTTGTATACTTGTGCCAAGCAATTATAATAATACAATCAGACAATTTTATTGTGCAGCAAGCACTGATTTGGCTTCTATAAATCAGAACCTAATTATTTGTCAGTAGAGTAAATGAAAAGATAACTGAAATGCTCAACAACTAATGCAGCCAATTTCCTTCATAATGGTGATTGATTGGATGACAGTAGAGTAATTCAAAGGAAAAAATAGGACCACAAAGTTCAGCCATCAAAAGACAGCGAGAGATCATGAATTTTTAATTTACTTGTATATTTGTGGCAAGCAACTATAATAATATAACCAGACAATTTTATTGTGCAGCAAGCACTGATTTGGCTTGTAGAAATCATAACCTAATTATTTCTCAGTAGAGTAACTCAAAATAGAACTGAAATGCTCAACAACTAATGCAACCAATTTCCTTCATAACAGTGATTGATTGGATGACAGTAGAGTAATTCAAAGAAAAAAATAGGACCACAAAGCTCAGCCATCAAAAGACAGCGAGAGATCATGAATTATAATTCCTTTGTAAGACACTGAGGGAGAGCCTATTTTATTTTGTGCATATAATGCAAAGAAACCTAATCTAAAGAAACTATGAACGAAATCGATTAAACTGACCCACTGGATAGCATGAGAAATTGACAGTCCATATTTTATTTGGTGGTACAGCAAACTGAAATGATATGAGAGAACCATCAGTGTTCATGTGAAGTGGATAGAAGGCACAAAGTAAAAAGAGAAGGGGGGCGAGGGATTCACACAGAAACATGAGAGGAAAAAGAAAGGAACTCACCAATCTACAAACCACAAACAGCAGAGAGAGAGGGGTAAAGGCAGGCAGCTATATCGAGCACAATTGAGCGCACAGTAAGAGCAGGTGCGCAAAATTCGACCCAAAGGCAGCTCAGGTACAGGCAGGGACGGCGAAATAAAACAGGAGCAGAACACCAGAACAGCGCCAGAAGCAAATCGATGAACCCGGAGCACAGTGCGAAGAGCAGCCAAATCATCGACCCGGACCAAGTATGGGCAGACACATCGTGCCGAGAACAGGAATGCATCGACCGATCGACAACGCAGCAAAAGGCAGGGACAGATTTGGTGGCCGTAACAGGAAATCATGGTGTGCGTACGGAGCCGTTGAGGGAGAAAGTGAGGGAGAAAGTGAGGGAGAAAGTGTTCGCCTCCCTGATGAACCAGTGAGAGAAGTGATGAGCGGCTGAGATCGATGAGCCCAAAACGGACGGCAAGGATGCGTTTACTGTTCTAACTACAGTAAACCAGCGAATCCACGCGCAGCTCACGCTCTCCGAAATGAATATAGTTCCAATATATAGATGCGGCCACTACAAATGAATGAACATTCAATCAGTTCAAACCTCTTTGCATGAACATTCACTCAGCTCAAACCTCTTTGCATTAACCAAAAGGCAACAATATCCCACCTTACTACCCTTGTAGTTGTCAGACGATCTGAAAAAGGAAAATGAAAATTCTTAAAAAATAATAGAGCATAAAAAGGATTTAATGTACATAACAAACAATTACTACGTACTTATCTTAATTTATCTCATTTTTCCTGAATTTTAGGTTTTTTTCTTTCTTTTCTTTTTCCCTTTAAGCCATCTTGGGTTTTGGTCTGATATATAGTTAATTGTTAATTTCTCTAATAATATATTATTATTTAATCCATCCCAAAACCCATCTGTGCAAAGATAGTAATATTTTCATACATGCATGATTCATCAGCTAAAATGAGTTCTTATCAGACCTTGTTACTTATTGAGGAGATTTGGTACTTTATCAGTAGGTTTTATGTTAGTCAAGTCAGGAACACAATCAAGTCCCTCTAAACAAAGCAGGTTCTCGTCAATTTGCTACTTTACCACTATTAAGTAATTATAGAAGTCAATTATAGTTGTTCGATATCTTAGAGTTGTTTGATGATTGTCTCAACAGCTTTTGTCCGATGCATCAATTTAATATTTTGTCTTGCAATTTTAACTGGACCAAAACTAACAACATATTATCCATTGAACAAATTGAATAAAAAAAAAAAAGGAAGAACATAACCACAAAGAAGCTAGAGAAAATAAAATAGTGTACATATGTTCAAGTCTACCATTTATTTTGTGTTGATTTGTTACCAGGTCCATCAATGTGGTAGGGGTAGTTTTGGAATAGAAAATAATATACAGGAGATTTAAAAACTGCCATACCAGATTCTTAATATAAATTGAACCAATCAAATTCCCTCAATCAAGGGATCAGCAGAGGAGTAGCCAACGGTATTTGAAGGGATCGAAGGCATGGAGAGAGACGAAGAATAAATTTAGCGGAGGATGGGTAGTGGGCAGGGCTGTCGAAGGTTTTAGGGTACCGTGAGTTTGGCAGGGAAGAAAAGATGGAGCATCGGGAGGAGATGGGCTGCGATTGGCGGAGGAAGAGAGGAGGAGGAGGAGGAGGAGGAGGAGGAGGAGGGGGCGGAGAGATGGCGAAGGGGTGGTAAGGACTAAGGAGGAGTTGGGTTTGATGAAAGAGGAAGAGAGAGGCAGAGAGAATGTTTTGAGCACGCGAGAGAGAAAGAGGGCAATGGCTGAGAGACAAAATTAGACGATCAGATATCAGCGAAGTCCGAACGAACGGCTCAGATTCCGCAATATTAAGCGGATCGAGATTTAATTAATACTTTAATGGTATAATTCAGTATTAGTTATTGTATGTTCTGTTCCTAAATGACGTGGTATTGAACAAGGAATGTTCCATTACCAGAATAAGGTGTTAGGCCATTTATTTTACCATAATCCTTTTGGATGTTTTGATTTAATGTGTTCTCATGAATTTTTGAGCAAATAAACCTTAAAATGAAATCGAATTGGAAGAACTGCTAAATGATGACGCCACGATAGAATCTTTCATTTGGATGTTTTCTTTTTTATCTTGTTGATGAAATCATAGGCTCACTGATATTTAAGAAGTAATCAACATAACTCAAATTGCACCAAACTTTAGGACACGTGCTATCATAGGTTAGCATGTAATATTCGACTTTCAAAATGAACTTTTTTTTTTTTCGCAGCATAGCAATTAATATATGTTGATCACTTGATCTTTATTTGAATGAATAATGCATGCAATTCTGTTGATGCGTAAGTATTATATAGTGTAGGCTGTATTGGTACACTATTTCACATTTCTCACTATCTTGCTAGGGAAAAATACGTACTGGAGCTAGGGCATACAGTGAGTAGGTATGTAATGACAAATTTAAGGAATTGATTAACAAGATATAGTCCAAAAAAAAAAAGTATAGCCAAGAAACCGCTATAATATTGGAGCTAGGGCGCGAATGTTTTCACTATCTTTCCCTTACACAAATCTTGCTAGGGAAAAATACGTACTGGAGCTATATAGGGCACATCTCAAGAGAGCCAAGAAACAGCCAAAGCCAGAACAGAGGTTAGAGGCCATAGCAGCTGTAAAAGATCAAGCCACTCTAACTCGCAAGCATAAGATATTTCTCAAGTGGGATGATAAATACAAGGAGTACTTAGTGCGTGTCGGACTCTATGGGATACACCAGATCAGATACATATTGTCAGACAAAGCAATGATATATTAAGTGTGGTAACTGGTGCATTGTTAGGCAGAATGTATCCAATCCCCATGCATAGAGTCCGACATTCAATAAGTACTACTTGTATCATCTCAATTAAGAAATACCTCATGCTTGTGCAGTTAGATGTCTGGATCTTTACCCGCAGATATGGCTATTGATCTACACATGCTCAGCCTCTTGACTGTTTCATGCTTACTGTGGAAACTATAAGTGCTTTTTCTGATAACATATAACCAGCCTGCAGTTAGACTTCATAGGTTGTGTACTTTACAATAAATCCATTATGTTGGTTATCCTATTTTACGGTTATCTTAAGCATGCGAGTAGATGGGCACTCTGGGTTTCTTCCTGCTATAACAACAGTTCGCCTGAGCTCTGTTCGTTGTCCCCCTTGTTATGCCAATTCTAAAGTCCATTATTTAACAGTTAAGACAAAATTGACAATTCATATATAAAAACAAATAAAGAGGGAGCAAACAGTCAACCATCCTGTATAAATAAACATAACAACTTTATACTACCCGTTTTTCAGTAGCATGACTTGAGTCTTAAATAAACAAATTGGCATATGTAATTTTTCAACATTCATAATTCATGGAGAGGGTTCTCGCTATGAGGTTTTTAGCTACTAGGATGTCTAAAATTCGAATCAACCTTCAAAATTCTTTTGCTTGTAAGCTATTAAAAATAAAACTTAACAAAAAATTAACAATCTTCATAGCATTTCTCTGTACATTAGGAATGAAGCTATATTGAAAAGAAGAAGCATTTTAATTATCAAAATATTGCATTCTCACTTTTATCCAACAATAGAACAAGAGAGATCGATCGATAATACAGATGATACCCTTCGCTGCTTCAAAATTTACCGTACATAATACATTTTCTGTTGCCTATCAAAGTATGTCAAAACTTAAGAGCGGCAGCTTGCCGCGATCTTTATTTGCGGGATGCCGGGATAAGTAATTGCAATCAATTAAAGCAAGACTATAAAAATTTTGAGTGTTTACCGTTTGAGAAGATGGTCGGGTTTTGAAAACCTTGGTGTCTAATTCTCTCTTCTTATAAAAAAGCAATTGCTCCAGAACACTCTTTTTGCTTATTTTTGCTATTTGTGCTGTTGGTGCCTGGGTTTTATAGGCCCTAATGTCTCTCAGTTAACTCTTTCCTGGATGTTTATTAATCGTCTCCAGTTTCAAAAAGCCTGAATTTATTTAGTACTGGTTAAGAACCACAAAAGCTCCCGATTGAATGATAAGATGCATGCAGCAGCATGTATTGGAACCCGGACTTCTGTATTTGCTTTTGTGTACTGGAAGTGAAACGAACTCATTCTGTAGGAATTATAAAATTATATTGTTAATATATTCTGGGTATTTTCGAAAATATGCATGGTCAAATGACCCAATCTTCTGATTAAGTCTCGAATTTGCTGTCGCCTTTTAAACATTCACAGGCAAAATGGGGGCTTTACCGTTACAAAAATTGACCAAGAATTAATTCAAAGCACTTTCTTACGCAAATGAATTGAGAAAGCAAATCTTTTGAAATAAATTAGGGATTCAGAACGTTGGATGTAGAATAAGATTTAGATAGTAGACGAACATCATTTAATGTCCAACTTTATTGCAAATCTTGACGGAATGAACAAACAATTTAAACAGTTTCCTTTCCCATATATACATAAAAACGACTAGAAAATGTTCTTCTTCAGATGCTGTCATATTCATCTACTAATAATTATTAATTTAAATCCTTAAACAGTATAGTATTTCCTTCTTCTGTAGTTGTTAGGCTACATCACAAGCTTAAATTAAACGACTGCACGTATGTTTGTTTCACAAAAGATCATCGTGACAAAAATTATTTTATAAGAATCTGCGATTTTCTTTCTGATTTATAGACCATATACTTTGGTCAAAGGCAAACTGTAATTGCCGTTTGGCTTACAGATCAACCTTGGCATGATGCCTTCAAGATGGCTTCCAACTATTCTTCTTTCTTCTCTTCCTAAAATTTTTTAATTAATTTCACTGCTCTTGTCCTAATTTTTATTAGTAGTTCGACTATTCTTAATCCATATCTCTACTACTTTTATAAAAGCACGTACCTAAGAGCTAAAATAATTAGGCAAAGGATGTAAACAATTGTTTACTCTATATATTCTTAATCATTGTTTATGTAAATTAATGGCTTGATGTTAGTATAAGTCTACAAGCTCTTCACTTTTAATGGAAAGAAATTTGTCCCGATTAATTGTGCATTGTGTTCGAAAAGAGAGCACAACACATATGGAAAGCTTTCTTAAGATAATAATCATTTCTTTTTCATTTTGAAAATAGATCACATATGTAAAATTTTTTATCTATTATTATTTTAGATATTTTTATTCATTAAGAAATAAATATTTCAATGAAATTATTTTTTATTGAGATGTCGAGTTTTTTTTTTTTGTTGAAGTATAAATATTTTTTAAAATTTTTTTATTTACCCACCCAATGGGTGAGTATGCTTGCTAGTTAGCTTAACCCAGATTAAAACATTATTTAAAATTTAAAATACTAATCTCTGTAACACAAAATCTCTTAAAAAAATACACTATATATCAACAACTTTTTAGTGTAAATATTTGAAGGAATCAACAATATTAAGCATAAAAAATAATTTTCAGCATGCATTAAGTCATTAAAATTGCAATCACATACGGTCCAAATACTGATAAATATCTGGTGTACTCCAAGCATTGATAAGAACAGCCTCTAAAGCCTAATAACGAAAAGAGAACTGAAGGGAAAAAAAAAAATGGTACTCTGCTCTATTTTTTGGGCAAAACTTGGAAAATTAAGGTGCATTTATGTGTGTACACAAATTGAATAACCGCAAGTGTCATAATTCTGTACATTTTGCTGTGTCAGGTACTGTGCTCTAGGGAAATATAGGACCAGGTACTTGCTCTACAAGGATGTAAATCGAAACCCCATGTAATCGTGCTGATGAATGCTAATGTTAATTAAACAAACCTTGCTAAATTATTGGGTTCATTATTTAACGACATTTACTTGTAGTGCTCTGTGCTCCACAGTTTAATAATGATGTCATGTATAATGCAATTCGGCTTTTTTTGTTATTTTATTTTCAATTTGATATTTTCCGTACCGTAGACGCTCCTTTGTGTCATTCATTTTTTTCTACGTGGAACACAAAAAAAACTCCTGTATTAGTTAGCTTGATTTTTCTCTGTCTTTGATCAATATATGGCACAATTTCTTTTTCATGGACAGATTAACGGTACTGGATAGTTTGGATACCAGTACATGCTTTTTCAAGAAATTATTTCATTTGAGCATGTAATTATCTTCTATAGTATATGTCAATTTTTTCTATAGTGATGGATCTTTATATTCACATATATATTCTTAAAATTGAAGTGGCATATTACGAACAACTTAAATTTGTTCATTAGATATGATACACAAAATAATTTCAGTTCTTACTCTGTATGTTTTTTTTCTCCTTTTTTGCACCTAGTTCCTGTCAAACATAGTAATTATATTCAAGCTCTCAACATCATTTGGAATGACTAACCAAATATGAAATCGTGCAGAAATCTGAATGGTAACTGTTTATTAAATTGCCTTGCCACTTTATAAAAGTACAACTAAATACACGTGATGATTATACTAAGCTTTCTTTATGTAAAAGGTACAACATAATAATAAGTTTGCTAATGGAAGAACAAGGCAGTACCAATAGATTATAAAATCCACCACAGAGAAAAAGATTATAAATCCACTTGATATGGTTTTAACAAACTCTAAATTACCAGAAATACAAAAAAAAAAAAAAAATCATCCATAAAACAGTACCTCATATCAAAAATAGAAACGTACACACGGTAACAAAAAATTCTACCGTTAACAACAACTACCTACTCCACCGATTTGCCACTCCACCGCATGCCTCCAAGCACAGCCATCCTAGTCCATTCCACTCCACTCTGTAATTTATCACCACCTCTACTATTACTGAACTTCCCGATATTCCTGTTTTTTGCATTTAATTGCTGCATTACAATTGGTAGTATTACACCGTCAATTGAGAAACTGGCTAGAAACCTGCAGTTCCAAATTGATACTGCATTGCAAATTATCAATATACTAGTTAGTTTATCTTTTCAGCATTGCGATTAATCTATACCAGCACATCAGGTTAGTCACTTCACATATTTTCCAGATTAAAACTATGAGACACTTGTTTTTTATATTTTAGTTAATAACTAATAATACAGAAGGGCATTGAAAGAAAATGTGATCTATAGTAAATGTGGTCACAGAAATAGCATTTATCATTTCCAGTCCATTCCCTTCATGGCAAAATTAACAACCAGTGTAAGTGTAATTAAACTCCAGTCTGACTTGATGCATGAACGATAGAGAAAGATCGAAGAAATAACATGAACAAAAGAGATTTTTGATCGAGATCACACAGATTCTCAGTTTTTAATAAAAATGGTTGTCGCCGATCAAAACAAATCAAATTCTGTTTTTTTTTTTCTTCTTACACGCCTCCACTTTAGTAATTGGTTTAGAGGAAACAATTATAAAGTGGAGGCATGTACGAAGCAAAAAAAAAAACAGAATTTGATTTGTTTTGATCGGTGACAGCCGTTTTTATTAAAAACTGAGAATCTGTGTGATCTCAACAAAAAATCTCTTTTGTTCATGTTATTTCTTCAATCTTTCTCTATCGTTCGTGCATCATTTGGTATCAGAGCCCAGAATGACGGATGTGAATCGTGGTAGTGGTAGAGGTCGTGGCCGAGGAAGTCGGGGTCGTGGAGTCGATCTCGAAGAAGAAGACCTGCGCCGCCGAGACCAGCGAGATCTAGAGATTGCAGCGATGGGAAGACGGATCCGAGAGTTAGAGCGTCAACTCGCAAAGACAAGGATGTGCTCTACAAACGAAGAAGAAGGAGAGGAGTCAGAAACCCTCGACTCTTCTGAAGCAGGCACCAACTTCACTCATGGAGTTGTAGCAGATTTGAAGGCTAATCGAAACCAAGACCTCCGAATGAGGCATGACCCTTCAAGAAGCATATCTTGTGGGAATCGAGATCGCCGAACGAGGCACGATTATTCCACAAGTAACACTCGTGTGAGTCGAGATCGTAGAACGAGCCACGATTCATCGAGCTTCACTGACTTTCTGAATATGTTGTGAATGAAAGTGTATCATTTGATTCACCACCTATCTTTGATGAGTATCCTGATGATGATGATGGTGATGTATTTATCGGGACGAGTGAAATCGAAATAAATATGGTGTATTTTGACAGTCCCATAATCTTTGATGAAGAGGATTTTGATGACTTATCGTTGCCCCCAACCTGTCCTACTGCCTTTTCAAAGAGTTCAACATTTGAGAGTAGTTCTTTGGTAATAATAAGTGCTTTGTTTGAGTTGAAAACTTCACATTTAACTCACATTAAGATCATGAGTTCGGAATATAGCGATCCATTCTTGCAACCGAGCCCCATGCTAGCAAATGCGAGGTATTTCACATTTTTGAACAATTGCAATGCTCAGTTTAGTGTTGTTTTTGTTCAAACAAGAGATATTTGTGCGAGATTACCTTTTTGTTGGATTACACCACTCAATTATAGTCTCCCGATCCGATTCGAGTGATGCATCATCTGAAGCAAATGATGAAGTGACAAATTCGAGGACAAATCTTTTCTTAGAGGGGGAGAATGATGCAATATGGGCCAACAGGCTTCGGCCTTGTATCTTTAATTTTTGTGCACCATAATTTCTAGGGTATGTTTAGATTAATTATTTCCATAAAAGTAATTACCAAATATTGCTTGATATCACTCATTTATATATATCTTTTTACCGGACTTTACTCTAAATTATAACTCAATACCTTTAATTTATGTTTATTTCAGTTTATATTTGTAGGATTTTAGTACTTCTTAGGTTTATTTACATTTTGTAGGGACTTGGAAGGAATTTGGTGAAGTTTGGTCCAAAAGGCATCCACAGAAGCTTCCATACGGCCTGCACCAGATCCCGTGCGGCCTAGATAGCACCAGACAGCAACATGGGCCAGATGACTCATTCTTGGCCCATCCAACCCGCACCAAAGCCTGTCCAGCCCGCATGAGACTCCGAACCCTAGTTTCGCGCCTATTTAAAGTGCCCAAAACGCTAAAATTAGGGTTATCTCTCCTCCCCTCCTACTGGAGGCGGCTCCCCCACGAAAACTAATCCAGATCCACCTCTCACCTCTCCTGTGCGGCCCGCACAAGAGGTTCCTCTTGTTAGAAAAGTGTTTAATTCTATTTTTGTGCCATCAAATAGCAAGAAATCACAACTAAACACCATAGATCTAGTGCTAGAAGCATTCACACATCAAAACAATGAGAACAAGTAGGAGAAAGTTATACCTCTCATGAAATCGCATTCATGAGGCTCGAATCCAAGGCATGGGAGTCGATGAGGTGCGTGCTCCACCACCTCCACCATCTAAGGCGCCTCAAGCCCACCAAGGAGCTAACCACGAGCTCCATGAAAGTGCTAGCTTTCATGAGCTCCTAGCTAATCCCCTCTATGAACCTCTTCATCCTATTAACTATTTTAATGGAGGAGAAGAAGGAATGGTGCTCAACACATGAGCAAGAGAAGGGAGGAAGATGGGTGGCGGCTAGGAAGAGAGGAGAGAGAAAGTGGATGGAGGCTAGGGCTTTCTCAAGAGGTGACCCCTTTATATAGCCAACAACTCTCATCCTCTCTTTGAACTATTTACAAGTATGCCACTAGGGCTCTAGCTGAAATTAATAGGGCCATTTTGGGCTACATCAAATGTTGCAATGGCCCAATAAACCATCCCATTAATTACTCCTTCATCCTTCCTCAAATCGGGCCTTTAATTAATTAAATAACTAGAAGCCTAAATAACTCAAACTATTTAAAGTGTGTTGAACATATTTAATTATTAACTCATTAATAATTAATTTAGGATTAGCTAATGCATTAAATTATTTCCATATGATCCTTTTGACTTAATTAATTATAACGGTTCATAACGGTATATAATTAATTAATCAACATATCATATTTCACAATACTAACTGTTGCGAATAAACAATTAATGCACCGTGTGGTTAGAGTCCTATTTGTGCGACCCTATTGAGGATTTATGCTATGTTGGCCATGAAAATAAATCGTTATTTATTTCCAATAATCATAAGCGGTATCTAGCAACACGTTATGATTCCCAATTCGCATAAATAATGTACCGTTACAATATCTTAATCCTGCACAAGAAATATAAGTATTTCCTTGTCTGATTCTTATGTCACATGATATCATTGTATAATCCAAGATAGGAATGTGTCATTCTTGCAGATTATACATTTCTTGATCTAGAGTTGATCGTCTAGTTTGCATGCATACGATCCAACTCCATCAAGGGGCCCAAACAGATATCATCACTCACTAGGTATACTAATGAGGGACATACGGTTTTCTTGATGAACAACTTTTCCCCGCACAATTCAAAAGAACATAAATAAAGTCCTTATAGCAGCCTTTATCAGGAATCAACGTTAGACGATATTTATTGAACCTATCC
Organism: Rhynchospora tenuis; assembly: GCA_027725995.1. Lineage (NCBI taxonomy): Eukaryota > Viridiplantae > Streptophyta > Magnoliopsida > Poales > Cyperaceae > Rhynchospora > Rhynchospora tenuis. The sequence goes on from CM050888.1 coordinate 55,582,141, forward strand.
TCATGTGGAAAAGGTGAACATCTCAAACTTAGAATCAAACTTATATGAAATAAACAATGACACTTAACACAATCCATATGTTTATTTCATTGGGTCAAGTCCTGTACTATGTTCCAATAACATACACATATGCAATTAAGTTGGTAACTCCTTACCTATGATTTGTAGAACTTAATCATCACTTAACTTGCATACTAATCTTTTATGATAATTAATGTTCCTTGTTAATTATCAAGATTATGGACGATTTAGATTTATTATTGTCATTCTAATGAATGATCCACAGAGATCTACAATTCAGATCCTCAACCTGAATGATCAGTCAATAATAAACTCTAGGAACAAATGATCAAATATCATCATTAACATAAACTAAGAAAATAAGTCATTAAATATTGACTTCTAGGACATAACTCCAACACCTCTGTCTTGTGAGCCAAATTTCGACCATTTCTCGACCACCATTCGACCCAAGCATCCACATCTCAGATCTAGAGGCAAGGAAAAGGCTTGAACAGGGACTTTGCCTTCCTACTTCCTTCTCTTTGGTTCCATGGAGATTGTATCACTTTCTTTTCTATATTTTTCTTATATTTGTATTATGTTAGGCTAGATTAGCTAGTTCTAGGGCTATGTTTGAACTAAAGTTAGGATTGATGTAATGACTTGATGTTTGATTTTTATGGTATATCACTTGCTTGGTTGTTTATTGATTATGCTTGCTTGTGTTTGATTAGTTGATTGAACCTCCTATTAGGTGGTGGCCACACCTAATCTTGGCTAAAGGTGTAGATTGATTGATTGAATTGATTAGGCGACTTGAGGTAGGTTAGGAGCCGAAATGTGACCAATTTGTACCCCAAAAGGAGAAGATTTCTAATTAGGCGAAAGTCAGTTAGATACCTTAGTAAACCAACTTGTGGACTTATGATAATTAAGCCAACACACGAAAGTTGAGGGTTAATTAGCCTTATGGGGGTATTAGACTAGGTTCCGGTCACGATACCATAACCAACATGCGACGACTGCGGTTTAGGGAGTCCAAGTCCGGCTAGATCTGCCCCATACCGTTAGAAACCAAATTATCATGAATTGCACCATCAACTAAGGGTTGTAATGTATCAGTTTGTCCCTGTGCGGGTCGCATGGAATCCTGTGCGGGTCGCACAAGATCAGACTGGTCCAGTACAAGTCAACGTGTGACGCGAAAGTGCGCACGTTGACGGCCCAAAGCCTAACCAAGGTGATGACAGAAACTCTAGGACCCTTTTATACTATATTTCACCACCAAAACACCAAAAATAGTCTTTGTTTGGTTTAGTTTAGTTAATTGCTTTTGTTACCTCTTAGTTTAAGCCAAAATTCATTGTTTGATTGTCTAGATTTTGTGAATAAGTAAGGTTTAATACTCATTCTACCGTCCTTGTGGATTCGACACCCGACTGTACCAATGAATTACCGTACGCTTGCGGTACATTTTAGGTTACTTTAGGGTATTATTAGCTACACATCATTGCTAAACAAAAACTAGTATAAAAGGGAGGGGTAAGTGTAATAGAAAAAAGAGAAATTGATTTTGATATTTTCGGCAGCAGCCATTTTTTAATAAAATTGAGAATCTGTGTGATCTCAACCAAAATCTCTCTTGTTCGTTGTTTTCTCCATTATCTTTCTCTATCGTTCGTGCATCATGACTTATCGATAAAATCAATCAAACCTGACATTGCACTGCTATATAAGATATTGCACTGCATACAATATTCAGTAAAGGCGCCCTTTTGTGGACCTTTTTGTTCAGCAAAAATTCAAGACTCTTCAGAAAAGGAAAAAAAAAAAAAAAAGAAAACCAAAACTCAACACAAGAGCAACTAGCCAATTTGAAGAAAAAAAAAAATTTAAACGCCGAATAATCACTCTACAAGGAAAAAAAAAAAAAAAAAATCATATTTCGGTTCAAATTTCTTCATTTCTACTTCACCCTTCTACCAGCAACATCACTACATAACCAGCAGCCAAAAAACATAGAAACGAGAGAAAATACACAAAAATAGATCCTGTATCAGATTGTGAACCAATTTGCAGATGGCAAACCAGATTGGAGGTGGAGGAGGTGGTGGGAGAGGCCTTGCTTTAGGCCTAACTCTTCCCATCTTTTGATTTGGAACTTTACAGAACTGTGTCAACCAAGCCAAAATTCATGAAAATCAAAAAGTAAATTTTCTTCATATGTTCTTTATCTCTTAGACAGGCTATAAATCAAATTTGTGAAATTTGAGAAGTGTTTAGACAATGACAAAGTATCAATAAATAGAACATGTAACTCTTGAAATTGCTCAATGAATGATCAAGACATCAAGTTGTTTTCAGATTGCAGTAAATCTGATGCACAGCCTTATTAATAAAAGATAGCATATGACAATTTTGATAATTTAATTTAATTCCAACAATAATAAAAGAAAAAACATTACAATCAAAGTCGGGTTGATTACCAATTAACTTGTACAGTATACACAAACAGAAGCAAAGACCCAATTTGACCTGAGACATGATTTCTTATCCAGCTCCATGAAAGAGTCATGGAAGGCAACTTTAAGGGCATGATCAGACCCCAAGTTTGGCATCTCTTTTCTGAAGGCATTAAAGTGCATCATCGTGGCCTCACTACAGGAGAAAAATTCTTAAAATGCATATCCTGGATGCATGCCCTCATTGTGCCCTCTACCAGCTTTAGATCTTTAAAATTTCCACCCGAAATCCCTTCAGGGTTTCCTTCGGCAGCATTACCATAGTTTCCTGTCCAAATAAGAATCAAAAGTACTCTTAGCTAAATTCACAAAGAAGAAATATTACACATTCTTTGGTCCAGGCCTTGCAACTGTTACCCACAAAAAGGGTGTCATTGTCATGACTTATAGAAATGCCACATTTTCTACCATGAATCTATTGAAAAGGAAATAATAATTAATGGAGAAAGCAGCAGGTTTCTAAGCTACAACCCGTAGTCTATACAAAGAGAGAAGAACATGAAGTGTGCATGTGTAATTACAATTATGACTGTGCTTCAAATCACTATTAAAAAATTAGTGTTTGTCAATTATAATAATTGTCATTTAGGCTCTGATATAGAACTCCAGAATGCCCAATTGTTCTCTACTAATTCGGCATAATTTTACAGAATTTCAATTTTAAAGATTGCTACCTGCTTAACATGGAGTCCAAGCACCTAATTCGATTGTCAGGACAATTAGTGTAATTAAACAAAATAGTAAGCCTCAGTAAATAAACAAAATAATAAGCCTCAGAAATGCAGAACCCCCTCTTTTTTTTGGCGATGAGGTTAGTCAACAATCTAACCTCTTTTAACTCACCTGCCTCATCAAATGCCTTTCTGATATCATTGTTGCATCTCTATCCAAGCCACCAAAAAACACCTCAACCTCCTTCCTCTCTCGGCGCTCCTTCACCACCTCATGGTGATATCTCAGCAGGATCTAACATGTTATCTTCATCAAGTTCATCTTCTTTGACCTCATCCTCCATCAGTTCTTCTTTTAGTAACAATTTTTGCTCTTCCCTTTCTGCATCCCCTCTGTATACCTGAGTTCGCATAACGTGAATCAGATGGCGTCCTCGACGCTAGCTTGTCAGACCAGCATCTTGACATGTCGGACACAACTGGACGACACCAGAGACGCCACAGCTGATCTCCCCGACCAGCATCTTAGCGCCACCTTTTTTCTCTAGTTTAGATCAGATGCGATTAGATTCGATGCAACCTCTTCCTTCCCTCCACTGTTCACAACACCACATGTCCACATCGGAATCTAGTACGGTTTTCTCGTCCGTCTATCGCATGGATCCTCTATTTCTATTTCAGACCTCAAACGTTATCCGGATCCACTAAAAAAAGTGCTTCACATCATATCCATATGAGATCCGAACCCATTTATTTGAACACGACAACACGGCAACACCAAATCGATATCTCTAATAGGGTTTTCCCAACTGGGTCCGTCTGTCGCATTGATCCTCTATTTTTGACGCCTGATACCTCAAATTCATGTACAGATCCAAACCCACTTGCAAGATAACAATTTGGGTCAGATTGCCTTAGAGTCTTAGACCAGAAATTTGCTGTTTCCTTTTTTATTTCACAAACCCAGCCCATTTTTCTTCTTCAGCCCAGTTGACAGATGACAAACACATGATGAACATCTATGATCCATATGTTTTTGTACAGGAACAAAATTTTTGTGGTATATATAAGAAACACTTTTTATTCATACAATGTCTACAGAAAAATTCTGTCGCAATATATTAAATATATTATTTAAATATATAAATATCACTACTCTTGCCTACAAAAGTTTATCTAAATAATATATACACTTCTTTTGTATCATAAAGCTTAGGCTGTGCTCCAGAACCGCGTATTAAAGGAAGGGGAAGGGACGGAGAGGGCGGGAGAGGAAGAGGAAGGTGCGGAAAGGAGTAAAGTTACGAAGTTTACTCGCTCCGGTGATGGCCAGAGTAACCAGCGAAACCAGCGATTTACAGCTATTACTCTGTGTACACCCCGATTCGGGAGTAACAAAAATTAAAGATCTGAGGTAACTGGCGCACCTTACTCCCCTCTCCGTTACTCTCTCGTCTTCGCAGTGGAGCGAGTAAACGGTACGGATTTCCTTTACTCTCCTCTCCTCTCCCTCCGATTTGGTGTTCTGGAGCACAGCCTTAGTGTCAAACTTTGAGAAAGGTAAATTATTTTGAATTTAGAACGTTAAAAAAATTGAAATCATAATAGCCATTATTTTACAAATTATCTGATAAATATTTCGAAGATTACCTTAAATTTTACATACCAAAATAAAATTAGAGACGTGAATAAATAATATCATAGCCTGATCAGTATTTAGAAGGATGAATAATCTGCTTGCAAGAAATGGAGAGGAACAACAACAGAACAAAGTCAGTTTGTATAGGTTTGGGGATGGGTGACCATTTAAACAGTGCAATTAATGGCGTGACAATGGCAAAAAAAAAAAAAATGTTACGGAATTGGACAAAAGGTGTTCACAAAGAAGAGAATTAGGAATGAAGGTGTTTAACCTCCTCCATGTTGTCAATTAAAAGTTAAATCATGATTAGTTGCAAAATCTAGGTTTTTTTTTTTTTCCGAAAGTCTTTGTGGATAGCTACGAATGCCTAAATTCATATTTTTATCGAGAATATATTTCAGATTGATCAACAACGCGCTATTTTACGACAATATAATATTAATGCTATTGTACGTCTTCTAAATATGAACAATAGATTTTTGGTTTAAATATGTTAGAAATATCATTTTTTTTAAAATTAAAATATTCATACAAACCAAAGTAACGGAAGATAGCTCTCCTCTAGAAAAATAAAGCACTTCTAAGTGGCGGAGCCAGTAGGGGGCAAAGGGGGCCTGCCCCCCTGAGATTTTAACTTTATATGAAGAGCTTTTCAATTATATGCTAAATTTTATTAATACATAACATATTGCATCCCTAATAAAAGAGTTCAAATACAATCTAGTTAAGTTTATTGTTTGTTCAAACTAGTTTAATTATAATTTTCCTTTAGAGAAAATTTAGAAGATGAAAAATAAAAAAGTTAACATTACTCAAATATGAAAAATCCTTACTTATTATTTTTTAAGAAAAAAATACTTATTTATTGTATTTGATACAATTCATGTTTAGAAAATTTTTTACTATAAAAATGATGAAACATTATTTTTTTTATCAATTTATTATATTTTTTAACTTTCAAATTTTAGTCTACCTAATCAAAATTTCCGTTCTCCTAAGTTGAAATCCTGGCTCCGCCCCTAATTCTGACGGTTTAATTGTCTTGGTTTTTGAGGCCAGAGGGATGACCTAACTTCTCAGGAGAACATAACAGAAAATAAATAAAATTGCATTATAACATGCACCCTTCCCCAGATTTTTTTCTTTTTATTTTTGTAAGCTCTGCATCCGTAATTTATCTCCCCTACGAGTTTCTAGTTGATGCGATTTAATTACTCCAAACTCCAAAGTTACCATGAATTAGATTAGTTCTTTATTTTTCAAAAAGTTGAATTAGAATAGGCTTGGTACTCATCGTATATTAAAAAGCTTGTTACCTGTTATTCTTTCAAGTCCTACCATAATTTTACTGAGAAAATTGAGTAATGCTAGAGTCAAACGCGTTTGACACTTGAGCCCGTCAAACATGATCGAATCTCAATTTTTGATATTACAATGGGAAATCCGAACCGCTCAATTTATTCTTCATAATGAAATCTCCTTAGAGATCAAATTTTATAATTTTTTGAATTTTTTTACTATTTATTTTGAATTTTAGAAAATCTTCAATCTAATTAATTTTGGACCCTCCAATTTTTAAAAATCCGAAATAAATAGTTAAAAATTTTGAAAAATTGTAAAATTTGGTTTTCAAGATAATTTCAATATGAAGATCATATTGAGCGGTTTGGATCGATTATTTGAAATTTTGATATTTGAGATTAGAATCGTATTTGACGTCAAACGTGTTTGACTCTAGAATTACTCGAGAAAATTTCGTAAATAGTACGCAAGCTTGTGCTAGCTGATCACATCACAATCATATCAACGTCATGAGCATAATCATGGGTTCAGAAATTAGTAATTCATTTTCATACGGCGACCTAGGTGCCCATAATTGCAATTTCTTAATTTTGACTCAACCGAACCACCTCTTACCCAATGGAGAATTTCTTGCTCCGGTTTCTTAATTCTTATAGGACTGTTCCAATATAACAAATTTATTTCAACAATGTATCTAGAATAGAAGAATTTACAAACCAACGGCTACCCTGATCGGATGTGGGTGTGGCTCCAACCGTGTGGTTCCTTTGAATGCACTATTCTACTGTGGATTACCATTTACCGATTGCCACGCTAGCTAGCTACAGCCTACATACAATAAGGGAGTCAATCGTAATTTAAGTGTTTTTGGGGCTTTTTTCATAATGAGCTGAAATTAGCTCCAAAATCTCATAATGCGCCTACAACATCTTGATAATATCACAAAGAGCCTTGGCGCTTAGAGCTACTGCGCCTTAACATTGACAAAGGAAAGACGATACTGTATATTGCGCCTTACTTCCTGTAACAGTTAGGCGATATCTCAACATGCGCCTTACCCTTTGTTATCATGTCCACAGCCCACAAAGGAGTATTGGACATTTGGAGCAACAATTCCTTGCACCTTTATAATTTTTATTTTATTCTCTATCATGGTCAGCAGTCAAACTTATCCATTTGAAGACAAAAAAAAAAAAAATGGTCCAGGTTCATCCGTCCCAAAAAAAAAAAGATAGATGTTCACAATTTATAAAATTTTTCTTCTTGTGCATTTAAATTGAAAATAGAAAATCAAGTTCGTTATTTTTAATTGAAAATAAAAAATTTAGTTCATTTGCTATTTGCTTTTGCAGTTGACTATTCGGTGTTTTAATTTGCTCTTAGATTTTTCACTAGTATCATTTTATTGTTTTTACTGCACCATTATATTTACACCAAATAATGCAACTGAAAAATAAAACTTAAATCATACCAACATGCCAATTGACGCTGCAAATTCATTAATAGAAAGAAAAATACAAGTTCTCACAAAACAATACAAAAGATTAAAATACAAGTCCATGATACAAATATCAACAAATGATAAAATACAAGTCCATAATAGCAAAGCTTAAGCGACAACATAAAATACAAATATGAAGTCAACATTAGATAACTAAAATGATATGTAGTTCTAAAATACAAATCCACTTAAAAATTCAATTCACAAACTTGACGATAGCCTGTTTCAATTTCCTGCAAATGATTAAAAATAATATTAGACACAAATATAACTATTCAAATTCAATTTCAAAATGTTGGTAAAAAGAAAATATGAATAACCTTCTTGATTTGTACTGGTCGTGGGGCATGTTCTCCGACTATGTCATGTTTGGCCACATTGATGACAAGTATATGCATTCCGGGGTTGACTGATTACATCCATGTCATTTCTAATTCTGATTGTCTGCCGGCGACCCTTCTTTACCTTGTATAAAGTCATATCTGGTACTAGTCTTGGTCCTGAGTACGAAGGCCAGGTGTCCGGATTGCCATATGAATTGAAATCATGAAACCATGTTTGGCATAGTGCGGCAATGCTATAAAAATCAGATACATACTGATTACTTTCTATGCCTTGATCTGAACAAACTGCAAGGACATGAGAGCATGGAATTCCCCTTAGTTGGGGCTTTCGACACGTACAAAAACATCTCCCTTCAATAAATTTGACTTCATGCTTATGTCCTCCCTTTCTAGTTGTTCCCTCAAGCCGTCTATAGGTCATGACCTCATATTTTTCTCGCATACGAAAAGGATGGACCGTGTGTTTATTTCCTTTTAACCTCCTCTTCTCCAATAGTTCCTCAACGGTCGGCGAGAACATAGCTTGGTTTGATAATGATTCAGCTGCTTTGGCCCTTCTCTCGGCAAAATATTTGACACTTTTGTAGAAGGTTATTTCCAGTAATGCAGTCACTGGCAATGCACGAGCCTCTTTAAATACATAATTTAGTGATTCAGGTCCATTTGAGGTCATAATACCCCATCGCCAACCTTCATCATGTGCAGGAGACCATAAATCTAGACGTGGATTTTCAACTGGATCGTCAGTACCAATTGAATATAACCAATGCATTGTCTCACTCTTTTGGTTCCCTAAAACATCCATAGCCTTATAAAACTTATGTGCTTGATTTTGTCTAAAAACCTTCTTCACATACTTAATCAGTTTCTTATCTTTGAAATGAGATTGAAAATTCTGAACTATATGCCGAGAGCAGTACCTGTGAACCGCTTCACCCGACTCTGTATTCCATCCTAGATCAGGCTCATTAAAGACTCGTAAGATTGACTTGTGCCTATCAGAAATGACACATACCTTTCTTGAGCCTATCACATGTCTTCGAACAAATCTCATAAAATTGGCCCATGTTATATTTTTTTCTTTGTCACATAGTGCAAATGCAAGTGGGACCAATTGATCTTCAGCATCAAAACCACAACATGTTAGTAATTTCCCCCCATACCTTCCACTTAGAAAAGTACCATCTATACCAATTACCGGTCGACAATATGAAAACGCCTTAATTGCCGGACCAAATGCCCAAATAACCATTTGAAAATTCATGGTATCTGGTTCTCTATGCGGAGCATTAAACCATTCAACTATTGTTCCAGGATTTGCGTATTTCATTGCATTTAAAATTGGACCTAGCATATTATAAGCTTCACCCCATCCTCCAAACAATTGATTTATTGCAATTTCTTTGGCACGCCAACACTTCAAATATTCTGCCTTAAAATGATATCTTTCTTCAATGCTTACCTGGACGTCAGTAACGGTAAATCGTGGATTCTTCTTAATATTTTGTCTCACAATTGTGGCCATAAAAGGAGCTGTTAAATGTGGGTGATTGGGTCTGTTCTGGGTTACAAGGCAAGTATGGGGACCAGCTCGAGTCTTTATCACAAACGCACCATCTTCTACCCTTCGCACCGCGTACAACCTCCAATCACAACTATGACTAGTGCAAATGAGGGTGTATATCGATGCATTCGACTTCTTCATTCTAAAGGTTCGATTGATTTTTATATGATGGTCGTGGACTATCCATTTCAAATGTGCCTTTGAGCGATAGAGTGTTCCAACTCCTAAGCCATCATCATTTGCATAATTTTCACTGGAAAAAAAAGGTTGGTCGCCAATTATTCCAACAATATCATCTATATCATTGAAAGATGGGACGGGATGGGTGTCCGACCGACCAGAGAGTTTCCAAGCCGCCCGATTAGGTACCTCAGGTGTATCTTCATCATCATCTTCCCCCAATTCATCTATGAATTCATCATCATTGAAAAAATTATCATTTCCAGAAATATCACCAAACGGTGTTTCATCAGAAAATACTAAGTTACGGATACGATCACGTTCACCTTCTCCATCCAAAAAAATATTTGAGAACTCCCGTATGTCTTCTAGCCCTGCTTCATTATCTACTCTAAACTCATCATCATCCCCTGAATTGGGCTCTTCTATTGGTGCCATAGTTACTACCGGGGTATTGTCTTCTACTAAAGTAGGGGTGTTTTGAATTGGTTGCCTTCTTGATTTTGTTCCCTTTCTTTTTGTTACTCTACTAGAGCCAGGTCCTGGAAGATCATAACCGGCAACAGCAGTGACATCAACAAACAACTCCATCATTCCCCAATGTCCTAAATTTTTTACAACCATGCTCCAAGTGTTATCATCAACTATTTGGAGCTCGGAGAAAAAAACACCCGGAGGAGGAGAAATGTTGTACCTTACTCGAATGTTCAGATCATTTCCTTCATGAGGTACTTGCAGGTGATGGAATATTTGACCCTTTAACTCGTTCAGGGACATATCAGCATCTGCCGGAAAATTTACAGTTGGACCTTCGGAGTAGTATACCCCCGTTGGTCCGTGTAATGCACTCCCTCCGGTATACACATTAATGAAAAACATATTTCTCCTAATAATAAAAAAAATAATACTGATTTAATAATAATCAATGGTAAATGGTATTTGTTGACATTATTTTTAGAGTTTCAAGCCATATAACTTGTTTGCACGTTAATTAGGGTCCTTGTTACTATTAAATCAGTAAAAAAAAAAACTAAAACCAATTGGTATGAACTTAAGTCCATGACATTTAACGAAATTCTATTTTTTCTTAATAAAAAACTCAAATATGTATAACAAACCTTAATTAATCTGTGAATGCCGCATAAAATTGTCTTCAATTTATTGATTTTTGGAGATTTAGATTTGGTGTTAAAGGGCTGGAGAAAGAAGAAGAATGAGAAACGATAGTGAGAAATGAAAGTAGGAGAGAGGCAGATTAAATTTATGAAGCAGAGAAAAAATAACACCAAGGCGCAAGGAAGATCTGCGCACAGAGTCAAAAATGCATGCAAAAGAATAAGGCGCACAGCAGATCTGCGCCTAACTAATTTCATAAAATATGTACGTACGTATAGTCTGATAGGCATGTAAGGCGTAGTAGCTCTCTGCGCCCAATTGGATTTCAAATAATTAGGCGCAGTAGCGCTGTGCGCCTAGGCTGTTCGTGATATTATTCACATGATGTAGGCGCATCTTGATATTGTACACGTTATTTAAGCTCATTATGAAAAAAGCCCGTGTTTTTGCAATGAGGCATAGTTCTGTAGTTTCTTTCGAGGACAAGGGAAAGAAGGAATTCCGAATTTTTTTTGTTTATGATACACACACAAAGAATATCTATTGTGAACCATGGTTTATAGAGAGCTCCGTGAACTATTATCGTTGATCAGTGAGTTTGCAAATTGACAAATTTAAATTAACCAATTTAATCTATATACTGAAATCTTATAGTAAAAAAAATTTTACAATTTTTAAAATTTTTTTACTATTTTTTCGATTTTTGTAAAACTTGCCATTTTTTGCTACAAATTAGTAAATTATCGTCCAAAAATGATAAGATTTAAAAAATTCGAAAAATATAATAAAAAAATTCAAAATATATAGTCATTTTTCAAGATCATAAATTCAAATATCTGATTCAAATCGTACAATATGTTCTTCATGTTGAAATATCCTTAGAAACAAAATTTGACATTTTTTTGAATTTTTTATTTTTTTCCAAAATTTACAAAATCACTATAAATGGCGGGCCTGCAGTGTTTTAGATTAGTGATTTTGTAGATTCTGAAAAAAATAATAAAAAATTTTAAAAAATATACAAAAATATGTTTCTAAAGATATTTCAACATAAAGAACATATTGTACGGTTTGGATCAGATATTTTAAAATATTTATATTATCTGTTCCTACTTCTAAAGAAAAACATTAACAATTTTCTTATCTTGCATAACCGACCTTCGATTTTTTTAAGAATTACTGAATTAGTCAAAACAAGAACTACTTTGATTATTTTAGAACATTTTAAAATAAAAAATTCAAAAAGTTACTTCATTTATAAATGGAATCTTTGAGACATTTGATTTTCTTAAGAAGTAAAAGTTTGATTGAAGTAAAAGTGATAATTCAAGATGTCATTTAATTTTTTGTAAAAAAATAAGTAGTATTGAACTAAAATAAATGTTATCATTAAAATCTTGTGATTTTCGCATCTCCCTCTCACGTCGCCGCAATTTCCAAAGCATCCTTCTTTATTGCCGATGCAATCCTTGACAGATTTAAAGGGCGCTGTGAAAGATCACCGATCATCTACCACAAAAGTTCTGTAGATATCTTAGTTAATTGGTGGGATAAGAAAATATTCTGAAGTTTATTTGCCATAAATATCCTACTTATTAGATAGTCTAAATAGTTTTGTAAAACATAATACATATATCAATACAAACAGTCACAAATGCAAATTATCTGACAAAAAATAGTATGATCTTAAGCTAATTGGTGCGATAAGAAAATATTCTGAAATTCATTTGCAATAAATATCCTACTCATTAGATAGTTTAAATAGTTCTGTAAAACATAATACATATATCAATATAAACAGTCACGAATACAAATTATAAAACAAAATAGTATGATCTTAAGCTCCTTAAGATGTAGGAAAATTTAACCTAAAAAAAATTATTGTATCCATTTCAAATTATAAATTGAGTAGCCAATCTTAATTTTATTTGACGAAAAAAGTTTTCATTGTTAAGAATTTTAATCTCGAAAGTTCTTACGGTCATCCCCTCCTTAATGCCATCCCAATCATTCCCTGGGTGACACGGTTTTTTTTTTTTTTCATTTTCGAAATACACAATAACATCCTTATCATCATTTTCCATTTATGTATGTAATTCCCATCCAGTATCTCCCATCTAATGCTTACTTGCGGCATCTAACCCTTACTCACCCCTTCAATCCTAATTGTTCTATATTATGATCCTAAATCACGACAAAAATAGAAAGGTAGTTAGTGCTTGATTAATCACATTCAAAAAATAGAAAAGAAAAAATGCATTTTTCCAGAAAATTATGGGATGATCCTTATCATCCTTGATTTTAATTTATCGATTAAGTTTGTATATGAGCAAGGTTTTCTTAAAATGAAATAGTTATTGTGTTCATTTCCGAAAACTTGAGATCATTATCTTTCTACAAAATGAATTCAGAAAACAAAATTCATCGCTTATTGCCTAAACCATCTCGAAAATATACACAAATCCATTGTCTTATATACTCTAAGATTGAATTTATATTGAGCTATTCTAATATTAATTTTTGTTAACTTAAAAGTTGTTAGGTAGTATTCAGAGGATGGAAACTTGAAGTATAAGATTCCATAATTAAGAAACTTAGATATAATCATTATATAATTTCACCCTCGTATATAGCTGGTTCTTATTTGTTCGCAAGTCTTCTTTTTTTAATAAAAAAATTAGAGAAGCGGTGTGTCACTTTACTATAATATACAACTTTTTACTAATTTCAGCTGGTTCTTATTTGTTCGCAAGTCTTCTTTTTTTAAAAGAAAAAAATTAGAGAACCGGTGTGTAACTTTACTATAATATACAACTTTTTTCAAAGAAATTAGTAGGTGATGTCCTAGTACCTTTTCTTTTAGAAAAAAATGAAATTAGTATTATATTATTATATATACGAGAAATGCTACAATCAAATCGATTTGAAGGATCATTCCGTCAAAATTCATTTATATCTCAAATTGAGATGTTTAAATGTCTAATCCGAAACGAATGTGATCTTCGTATTAAAATCTCATGTCGACCAAATTTTATTATTTTTAAAAGTTTATACTGTTTTTTTGGGTGTTTAAACAATAATTGATCTTAGTAGCTATGGAGTACTCTCTAATAATAGTAGTTTTTAAAATAAAAACAATGACCAGCACAAATATTTCAATATAAACATCACATTTAACGTTCCCGATTAATAATTTAAAATTGAATTTTAATTGAATTCGAGAAAATGATCCGTCAAATTAATTTGATAATAATATTTATTTTATTACGTATATTAGAATTTTGTATGATAATGTATGCACATGTTGATATTTGGTTACAAGAGCAAAAGCAAAAATGACTAGTCTCACTTGGTTGTCCAGCGTCTGGTCAACCATCCTGGAGATCTAAAACATTTTCCCTGCATTAGCACACTTTTATCTTTTTCTTTTTTATCTTCCGAGATAAACCGCTTTTTATCTACCTTGCTGATATTATTACACAACGTGATATAAAAAAGAGAAGTGTATTTATTGCTCCCAGTTCCCACTTCCCAACCCAACATCTCGCCAAATCTCCTTTGCGCCATTACCTCAGGCACCCATCAATGGAGAAGTCGCAAGAGAGGTCCCGTCTGGACTTTGGCAAGATGGGATATGGGTTCTGACCTCTCTCTTTCTTTCCATTTCTCCATATGTTCACAAATTACCTTCTGTACTGCTTAATTTTTTCATTGATTTGAAATTAAAGATATATATCATATCATGTGGTTTTTTCTCAGGTGCAAACATTATAGGAGGAGGTGCAAAATTCGTGCATCGTGCTGTGACGAGGTTTTTTACTGTCGCCATTGCCACAACGAATCAATGGTATGTGAATTTATCTCCCTCGTGTCTTCTTTCCTTTAAGAGAGCTTTGCTGGGAATTACTCAGGTCACGCCTTAGTTGCTCAAACACTCCCATTTTTTCTTAAATATGACTAAAATGTCCTCTCTTTCCTGAATTGTTTTTCTCCGACCAGCACTATCTAATAAGGGTATTTTGGTAAAAAAATGGAGTGTTTGAGCAACCTGATCGTGTCCTGAGCAATTCCCAGCTTGGCTTAAGCTTTTTCAGGTCCTAAGTGTTCATGTTTTCTTTGTTGGTTTCAGAGAGATCATCATGAGATAAACCGGCGAGAAGTTGAAACGGTCCGGTTTCTTATTTGATTTTAGCGTCTTACTCTTTATAGTACATAAAAATGAATTTTCTAAAATTTTTTAATATATCGGTTGTACTGTTATCGTAGGTTATCTGTCTAATTTGCGATGCTGAACAGCCAGTAAGTCCGAAAAGATCTTAATTATTGTGCTAATCAATATTATTATTATTATTATTTAAATTTGGTTTTATTTACAGGTGTCCCAAGTGTGCTCGCACTGTGGGGTCAGAATGGGCGAGTACTTTTGTTCAATTTGCAAATTTTTTGACGACGATGTAAGATACCTTTGACGTTCTTTGCCCCTTTTTCCAATAATGGTAAATTGAAGTATTAATTAGATTTATACATAATTAACATATTATTGATTGTGATTTTGCTACAGATCGGCAAAGAGCTTTATCATTGTGATGACTGTGGTATCTGTAGGTTGTTAATTTTATTTTCTAGTTTCTTTTCCTATTATTTGTAAGTTGCTTTGCTGAGAGTGTTTCTGAATATATAGTGCTTCTTGTAAACAGAGTTGGTGGCAAGGAGAACTATTTTCATTGCAAGAAATGTGGTAAATTCCTTCAAAATTTTATCTATTTATGAATATGACCAATTAAGCACCAAAAGTCAACGGCCCAAATAAGCATCATATGTTCAATCAAGAACAAATAATATAATCATGTATGCTAAATTAAATCCAATTATGCATTAATAAAAGCACAGTTAAGGCTCCTTTTTGTCTAAATTTCACTGGACCAATGTTGAGTCTACCTCAACTTTGCAACGTAAAAATGCCAATTATATACTAAAATATTCTTTTCTCATTATTTTGTAATTTACATGATGAATATATCCTTGTATATAAACAGGATCTTGCTACTCAATAGGCTTACGTGATAAACATTCTTGTGTCGAAAACTCAATGAGGAATTATTGCCCTATATGCTATGAGGTCAGTATTCTGGGATTGCTTTGTTTCATTGCTTTTTTTCACCCTCTTATTCTTACACAAGCTATATTTTATCCCTACCTTTTTAGTATCTGTTCGACTCCTTACAAGAGACAGCAGTACTAATATGTGGTCATACCATGCACTCTTCTTGTCTTCTCGAAATGCTAAGTCATGACAAGTACGCTGAGCCAACTGATTATCTGCTTTCATGTCTTTTTCTATTATGTTTATTTTCATTTTTTATTTTGTTTTGAAACGTTTTCAAGTTGAAACTTGAGGATTTTTTTCTTTTGTTTTTGTATAGGTTCTGCTGTCCTATATGCTCTAAATATGTCATTGACATGTCAAAGTTCTGGAAAAAGCTGGACGAGGAGGTATTCCTTTTGCTACTATTAAAGAAAGCTTTTAATTGTAAGAGTAAAGATAATAATAGCGTAAATAAAAGATAGGTTAATTGTAATAAGGTAATACCGTAATAGTAAGACTTGATATATGCTGCATATTAGCTTATATGATCTTTTATTACAAGTGTCATGTGCCACATAATTGTTAAACTTATGTTCACTTTCATATGGTGGCATGACAGAAAACTAATATTTCAATTGAAATACTGTTTCCAACTTATGATAATACTCCCTTATTTACTTGTATCATAAATTTTCATTTCTTTTTTTTTCCCTGGTTTTTCTGCTGCATTTAAGGTTGAAGTAACAATCATGCCGGAAGATTACCAATGCAAGTTTAGCTCCGAAGATTACCAATACAAGGTTAGCATTATAAACTTCTCATCCTGCACACATATAATTTTAGTAACAAACTAACTACCATACCTATTGATTGAGAATTCACTCAGTGGTTTGTCATACTACAATTAACCTTATTGCCAAGTTCTAATTTCGGGAGAAACTCATAAAGTGAATGGAGATGAATAGGGAAAATCCTTCTATTAACTTTATGAAAATTGTGTTCGCCCAATTTTGGGGTGTAAAATGTGGACCTTTCCAGTCATTCTTTTATGTTCCCTTTCCTTTTCCTGCAGACTTGGAATAAGACCCTATTAAGAGATTCAACTCATCATTGATTCTTTCTCTTATTGAAAGAAGTTTGATTTGGTTCTTAAATTTGCAAATTTGTGTTGTTAGGTATGGATCCTATGTCATGATTGCAAAGATACTACTGAAGTTTTCTTTCATGCCATTGGTCAGAACTGCAGTCATTGCAATTCCTACAATACCCGCAACATTGCTCCACCAGTGCTGCCCTGATGGATAATTATATGTTATCAAAGAACACCGATTTATTGATATCAAAATTAAATGCATTAAAAGCCGAATTGCTATATTAAGGCCCTGGTGATTCTTTATGTTCTCGATCTGTATTCGATAACAATGTTCTTTTTATTTGATCGACCTGAATCGACAAAACAGGCAGGCGACTTATAGTCAAAGAAGAAAAGATAAATCTAATTATTATATGGAACACTAAAAAGTTTACTATTGGCTATACAAGTTCTGTATTTTCTTAGGAAACTGTGTCTAAACCAATGGCACCTTACCCTTTAGTATTCTGATATTATAGATTGACTAAAGAATGTATTGGTATTAGTTACTTCTGAAGTTCAGTTATGCATGTATATATACTGAAAATCTTAATGTATGTTTCCTTTGCATCAGACAGTTAATACCAAATATTATAGATTGCTATGCTAGATCCCATCCCTCCTCTCCCGAATTGGCCTTACTCGATCCAAAATATAATCAATCGGGGTAAAAGAATGCAAGGATATTTTAATCAATAAGAGCCATAAAATCATAATCGGCCAAAATACACTGTTATACTCGTATAATTTATACACCGCAAAATTAAACTATTTGAATCTGTTATTGGAGTCATCAGGAGAATCAAACTAAACCTCCCTTCAAATGTCAAACGTTTAGCATTTAATTGCTAAATTTAATGTTTTCCAAGTCTTACTGGAAACACATAGCAAAAGAAATGTTAGCACTTGATTGAGTGTAAGAATTGCAGACTTGTTCCAGAGTACTGTTTCTTTCATAATATCTTAATTATGCCGGTAAACAGATGCGTACATCACTATATGATGAAAAATAAGTTATCCTGCTGCTACTACTACTTTTTTTCCCTAAAAAATTCTACAGCTAAACATGGTGTTTTAGTTCAACAACTATTGCAACCCTCTCACATAAGGGACACGGCTTCTGTCCAGCCAACTTACGTCTCCAAACATGGCATCTACTGTGAGATTGTATGCCTCGGGCTGAGTCAAACTCTTGACTCCCGGCCAGGCCACTCTACCGGTCATACTGGCACCTAAACCAGTGTTATTGAACTCGCCCAAGTAGACCTGGGACGGGATTCCATACCATGGGATCCAGCCCGGTGGCTGTATCATCACGTTGAATTGATTCGAAATGAATGCCACTCGTGTGGATTTTCCCCAAGGCCGGCCGAGGTATGTTTGCGTGCTAGTGTGAAACCCCTTCGCTGGGTATATAATGCAGTTTTGGATGGTGAAGCCAGTCCTGCCATCTGAACATTGTCGCTGTTGTGCAACTATGGGGTTGTATTGCCCTGGAAGAGGCTGCTCCACATGGATGTGGCAAGACTGAAAGATTGCGGTTGCATCGCCGAGAATAAAGTCTATCGTTCCGTAGATGTCACAATTCCGGTAAAATTGCTTCCAGGCGTGTGCATAAAGCGTATCTTGATAACCCCGAAAGCTGCACCTGTAGAATACAGCTTGGTTGGCACTGCACAACATTGCCACCGCCTGTCCACCTTGCGGTCCAGCTGAGTTCTCAAAGGTGATGTCATATGCAATGAAGTTGCTTCCTTGTATTCCTGTAGAGTTAAATAAGTAATATTAATTAATCACCAAGCAAACGATACTATTCCTATGTATGTACATGACATCTATTCATTATATTGTTCAAATTAAAAAATTTAAATCATATATGCATTTTTCGTTAATGTCCATCAATCCCGACATAAAGAACAGTTAGAATTGCAATGTGCTTTAGCTGCTATCATTAAGGCTTTGATCAAAATATTTTTTACACGCGATTTCATTTCATTGAATTGATTTCTCAGGATTTCGTTGGATCTAATAACATAAAAATCCCAACCAAATAGCACCAAATCCATTCATTTTGATAAAAAAAATTTCTAATGAAATGAAATGTGATAAAAAAGAAAAATGATATTTTGATCAAGGCCTAAGGCTATATATGGCTTGTCCGAAACTAATATGAAAACTCATCAACACAAAGAGAAATAAAAAATTTTATGAAAGATTCAAAAATCATACTGGCAGTGGCACTATTCCAGGTGTTATATCCTGATGCACTGCTATAGTTGCTGGTAATAACAGTTACATGCTTTCCTGAACCGGCAAGGACCAAAAATGGTTTCTCAGGAGGCACAAACACATTCTCATTGTACCATCCTGGCTTGACCCTTATCATGAAATAGTCGGTGGCTCCTGCAGGAGCAGCAGCAATCGCTGCACTAATCGTCGTGAATTGGCCTGAACCATCTTGAGCAACATAAATGCGGCGGTTGGGGGGAATCATGTTGATTGTGCTCAATATATCATGATCTGAATGGACATTGCCAGATGACGATCCTTTCCAAGGTGAAAAGAAATCCATTAATTCATGTAAGAGCTTAATTTTCACGTCCTTAAGAGTTTTTATTTCGATTGAACGAGACACCATTTACTGGGATGATTAAGTGAGGTTCTCATTAGTTTTGGGCTTAGCACTTAATTAGCAGGCCCAATATTCCTCCAGGTCAACTCGGTGTATATTTTTCTTTTATAACACCTAGATATATATGTATATCGTTTTTAATTCCAATGCTTGCCATAAGAAAAATAACTAATATAACGAAATTCTAAAAAGTTAAATTATTTAAGTGGGTTATATTTAGAAAGTTTGACTTGTTCATTGCCAAGCTATGGTTAAATCAAATTGCTAACTTTTTCTTTTATGGGAATATGTTGTTATTCCCCCAGAAAAATAATTAGAACGTCTGAACCGATTAAATAAAACAATCATCTTCTAAATGAATATACATAAGAAATAAATGCTAATATGAGTATTAAGAAATATTTAAAATAGTTTGTGGTTTCAATAAGAAAAAAAAAGTGGTGAAAAGAGGGAATAGGATGACTAAGAACCAATATTAATAACAAAATCCAGATAAAGTGTCTATAGACATCAATGTGTACCTTGATCAGCATTCTTCTTTAGAATGGTGGCTTCTTGTAATGCACCGAGAGTAACCTTTTCGACGCTGCAATTATCCGCCACATCGTCAATGTGATGTAGGAGGCTTCCAAATTGATGTGCCTTACCTTTTCGAGCTTCTTTCAATGTCTGACTGCATGTCCTAAGATAAGTTGATGCAGCTGAAAATGTTGTTTGGATAGAAGATGATGTGTCTGAGTCATACCGAGTCACACCCTCCATCCTCCTTCTTACACTTCCAAGGAGGCGATATCCCTCATTTACGACCTCGGAGCATACTTTAAGCGACTTGTCCTTGGTGTATTCCTTGGTAAGATTTGCAAGGAGATGCTGCACTCTAGAGACCTTCTGAATATGTCGAGAGAGCGCACGTTGGCTTTCCAAGAGAGCTACGTAGTCACCTCTTGTAGGCGTTGAATTTATGAAAAGAAAAAAGAAGAATGTAATGGTATATAGAACCTTGTAGGAAGCCATTTGTTTGCTGTTATAACTAATTTGCATGATGGTGGTTATAAAATGAATTGCGTGATTTTTAAATAGTAAAAGTCCATCAGAATAGAAACCTTCACTCATCCTTTCAACATTTAGACAATTAATCACATAAAAACTGCAAAGAAACAGAAAATAGACAACTTTGCTGCCAATTCAACTATCTATAGCACTGTATAATATTTGTATATATGAGAACTGATAGATGAATATATTGCACTCGATAAGTGTCCAGAACAAAATGTAGACAATTTACTAATATAACAAAATGAAGATTTTTGGAACTCAAATTTACTAATATTAACTCTATAATAATCCTATGTTTTGAATTTGCAACACGAAAATCGCCATTGTTTCATAATATAGTGGCTACTTAAAATATATATGATATCTTATTAACAAAAGAAACATACATGCATACACATTCTATACAGTAACCGATCACCTTTTTTTTTAAAAAAAAAAATGTTCTTAACCAATGTACGGTTAAAGGTTAAATACATCCAGAAATTTTGGTTATTCCAAACTAGTATAAATACCCCATATAATTTTCTTATGGGCACGGTAAATAAATTAATTAATTATCGCAGCTTATACATGTTGCTTTTAATTAAATTCTGCCAAGTTAACACTTTCCACACAAACAAGGTCCAACTCCAACAGATATAATCGGGAGAAAGAGAGGATAAAAATACCAAAAGGGATCGATGCTGTTTTTACTTGACGTGTTCCTAAAACAATCAATGAATGGATTTATTGGCATTTCGAGGAAACATATATTAATATAACTTTTGTTTTTCCTTATAAAGTCTTTTTAATTCATTATTTATATACATTTTCTTTTATATAGTAATTATATTTTTCTTCTTACCATAGTATAAATTTCTTATTGCTAACAAGGTTTTGTCCCCATTTGCTTAATTAGATAGAATTTAAAGTTACTGCTTCATGCTCTAACAAAGACGACAAATACGAGGCATGTAACAAACACGCACGGTGCCACCAGAGTCACTGACAGGATTATCATTAAAATGAACTCTATCAAAACAGTTGAATGAGATGTATACCACAATTCGATTTATTATTTGGTTTTAAGGTAATGATGAACAACACTCAAGTGTCATGGTCATGGTTCTCGGTTCTCACTGACGATACATCATTTCAAGTCAATTTGACAAAAATATAGTTCTGCTGTTTCACCATATAATCCTCAACCTAAATTGATAGTTTCATCCAACCCCACCCCCCCCCCCCCCCCCCCCAAAAAAAAAAAAAAAAAAAAAAAAAAATCAATTGATAGATTTTATAGTTGTTTTTCTTGCTTCCATATAAAAGCAGAGCAGTTAGTCAAGCTTTTCTCGATAAGATTGGATTTTATATTAATAATTAATAAATGAGAAACTTGTGAGGTTATTGATTGAACCATAGTTTATCTATAAAAATAACACTAATAAATATTATGACAAAAAGCAAGTAAGTAATCATATTTTTTCTACTAGCACGTATGTTAGAAAAAAGTTGTGAAATAGACAACAATATAATTTCAATTACCAACCGGTTTGGACTTTACGGAAACTAATTAAGCAAGTGACCAAATAAATAAGTAAATAAAGAAGACACATAAACTTGATTATGGAATTCTGTAGGAATTTGCTAGCCTTAGTCGTCCTCTCTGAAAGTTTCGCAACCACAAAAATATTGTGTTTCATTCTATTCCATAATGAACGGGTCTACAATTTCAAACCGAATTGCCTTGTACAATAGATAACTCGAGGTGGATATGGTGTTGATTAAGGCCATCTAATCTCTAAATCAATATTGTTCAAAATTTAGCTATCATGTGGATATGATGCTCTCAATCAATATTGCTCAAAATCTAGCTATCATGTGGATATGCTGTTGATTAAGGCCATCTAATCTCGGCACATCCCATGTTTATTTTTATTTAAAAAAAAAATATCTAATCTCAAATACTTTTCAAGGAAATGCTCAAATCAAAGAGAATAAGGAATAGTTGTTCGAAACTCAAAGACAAATGTTTTGTAAGGTTACTAAGAGAGAATTAATCCTAAAAGGTCTATATGGCATTAATAGCTTCAAACCAGTCAAATTTCCTATTTAGTGTTAGGTAATGTAACCTTCCCTTATATAACGGAAGAATAAATTCATTGAGAAAAAACGATTTAAAACAGCTATTGGGAAACTGTCGATCCGCTATGTAACGCAAAGTACAATTACAAAACAGATCTGTAGTTTCTTAAACCGGGATCCTGACAGTCTGTTAGAATGTTAGGTGATGCTAAGTATCGTTATACGACACCCCTCTATGTTCCGTTGCCTAATGCAAACTTGCGTTTTTGCAATGCAAACAGAGTAAGGTAAAAAATCACAAAAAAAAAAGAAAAACCAAACTTGTGTAAAGCAAGTGGTTCATTATACAACGGTACATCAGATGCGTTTTGTAACTGAAAAACAGTGTTGCCTAACGGATATCCTCAATAGCTCAGTCTTTGAGGAAGCCCACTTAACCAATCATTATACAATGCAAGGAAGCATTTTTTATGCTGGGAAGATGCGTTACACAACACTAAATAATGTTGCTTAACGCATGTTCATAGATTATGATATTTTGTGAACAATAGAAGCCACAAAAGATGCGTTGTGCATGTTAGGAAATGCTCATATTTTAATTTTAGATTAATTACAACTAATTAATCACCATTAACAACAAGCAAATCAAGAGATCTAGTGCTAAAGCAATCACACGTCAAATCAAGAGAGAAAGTAGGAGAAAGATATACCTCTCATGAAATCGCATTCATGAGGCTCGAATCCATGGCATGGGAGTCGATGGGGTGCGTGCTCCACCACCTCCACCATCTAAGGCGCCTCTAGCCCACCAAGGACCCACCACCAAGCTCAAAGAGAATGCTAGTTCTCTTGAACCTCTTGCTAATCACCTTGCTTCTCTTAATTAACTATTTAATAGAGAGGAAGAGAGGTGGGATGCTCAACACATGAGCTAAGAGAGGAAGGGAAGAGCCATGGAGAAGAGAGAAAAATCTCTCTTCTAGGTGGAGGCGCAAGGGAGGGGAGAGGAAGAGAGATGACGGCTAGGGTTTTCTCCCAAAGAGACCCCTTTATATAGCCAACCACTCTCATCCAACCTTCATACTATTTACAAGTATGCCATCCACCCTAAGAGGCCACCTAATGGGCTCTCTTGGGCCATCTTAATAAAAGGCCTTTATTCATTAATTCACCAATTAATGAATCTCCTTTAATTGTCTCTTCATTCTTCCTTAAATCGGGCCTTTAATTAACCAATTAAATAGAAGCCCAATTAGCTCAAACTAATTAAAGTAAGTTGAACATAATTAATTATTAACTCATTAATAATTAATCTATGATTAGCTAATGCATTAAATTGTTTCCATATGATCCTTTTAATTTAATTAATTATAACGGTTCATAACGGTATATAATTAATTAATTAACTTATCACATTTCACAATACACATTATTGTGAATAAACAATAAATGCACCAAGTGGTTAGAATCCTATTTGTGCGACCCTATTTGAGGATTTATACTATGTTGGCCATGGAAATAAATCGTTATTTATTTCCAATAATCATAAGCGGTATCTAGCAACACGTTATGATTCCCAATTCGTATAAATAATGTACCGTTACAATATCTCAATCCTGCATAAGAAATAAAAGTATTTCTTTGTTTGATTCTTATGTCACACGATATCTTTGTATAATCCAAGATAGGAATGTGTCATTCTTGCAGATTATACATTTCTTGATCTAGAGTTGATCGTCTAGTTTGCATGCATACGATCCAACTCCATCAAGGGGCCCAAACAGATATCATCACTCACTAGGTATACTAATGAGGGACATACGGTTTTCTTGATGAACAACTTTTCCCCGCACAATTCAAGAGAACATAAATAAAGTCCTTATAGCAGCCTTTATCAGGAATCAACGTTAGACGATATTTATTGAACCTATCCTCATGTGGAAAAGGTGAACATCTCAAACTTAGAATCAAACTCATATGAAATAAACAATGACACATAACACAATCCATATGTTTATTTCATTGGGTCAAGTCCTGTACTATGTTCCAATAACATACACATATGCAATTAAGTTCGTAACTCCTTACTTATGATTTGTAGAACTTAATCATCACTTAACTTGCATACTAATCTTTTATGATAATTAATGTTCCTTGTTAATTATCAAGATTATGGACGATTTAGATTTATTATTGTCATTCTAATGAATGATCCACATAGATCTACAATTCAGATCCTCAACCTGAATGATCTGTCAATAATAAACTCTAGGAACAAATGATCAAATATCATCATTAACATAAACTAAGAAAATAAGTCATTAAATATTGACTTCTAGGACATAACTCCAACAATCTCCCACTTGGCCTAGAATCAATCAATAGCGACTTCTAGCCAGTGAAGAACTTAGAACAATGTCATATATCTATATATATACATGTCTCGAACCTCAAAAGATGTAATACACTTAAAGCAAGTTACTCATACGTCCATCACGCATGGATGCACAATTGCATCTCGTATACCGCTTAAGGTAGAGGTTAAGTTAGAGTGTTCGCTGTGTCCGCGAATCTATCCAATTTTGTTTTGACCCTATATACATATATACTCCTATATATGTGTTCTTGATCATCATCATGTGAGATCAAGTGACATCGTCATAGATCTTAGTTGGATCACCAATTTAATATTGGGTTCTTCAAGTTTAAGCTATGGTTCGAGATGCATAGAACCATATTAGCTTGACTGAGAACTTCTCGATCCATACTACCTTCTTTCATTGCTTGACAAGTTGCTATATATATTTTGTTTTTGGTGACGGAAACGGTTGTAATATCCCATTTAGAACACCTTCTAAATTTACAACACCACATTTAAACAAAATATGTAGCTCAATTGTATTTATATCACTCTTTCGAAAACTAGCATCAATATAACAATTTATATGAGCTTTCTTTCATCTTATCAGATGGAAAAACATATCATTCTTTCTCATAAGATACTCGAAGATATTCTCGATTATTGTCCAAACGTGTTTTTCTTTGTATCCAGTTGACAACTGCTTGTCATACTCCTTGGTTACAACATATAGGGGCATGTGCATAAATATGGCATCCGTTATGAAACTCATAACAGAAGGATGCTCGAAATATATCGTGCACTCTTTTAGAATTGAGTTACAACACACCGAGTAGAACTCAAGTGTATGCCATACAACATGGTTAGACATCCTTTCTAGGAGTCTATCTTTTCGTGTAACTATAACACCTTGTCATTATATGCACATTTTGCTCAAACCTGACATCCATCATAATCTATCTCCATAGATTTTGTTTCCTTGGATTTAGGTGACTTACCCAAGTTCTCAACTGAGAAAACATTCTCCAATGAGATCTTGACAATATTCCTTTCTTTAATTTTATTCCCAATTAATGTCTTGTATCTTGTACAATACATGTAACATAATAATGCTCCCACTGAATATCTTGTCTATACAAGATACTTTTGACGAAGTTCAACTCCTTGACTTACTTGTCAAAATGTTTATTCCAATTTCCACAATACTTGCTTCAATCCATTAATGGATCATTGAAGCATATATATGTTTTCAACAATACAACAAAATCTTCGGTTTGTGTCAAATACACAACAACTTCCTTCATTTAATCGAAGAAGGCGGTTTTGATGTATTTTTCCATATATCTATATATACGAAATATAATTATTGTTAGAATGATCTTTATTGACTTATACACAACTACAAGCGAGAAGCCGTGCTTTGTACATGGTCAACTTGTTATCGACTTAGACATAGCATCAATCATGAAATTGTGCTTTGTACAGAGTCGACTTGTTATCCATATCTATCTTTCCTTTTAAAGATCTATATGTTCTAGATGGATTGCTCCTTCATGAACATCAATCAAGGTCTATACCTTGTTGTTATATATATGGATTGCACTTAAAGATCATATAGATTCAAAACATACTTGTGGAATCGGGTCTTTCCATCGCTTCTTTATTTATCAACGGATCCTCATATGTCAAGTACGAGGATGTTGTGATACCTATATACTTTTCAGTTTAGGCAATTCACTCTTGTTGATCTTTGTAGGATTGGTGCTTGAGGTCCATAAACTACTCCTACAACATCTTGTAGAATAAGTTCTTGATCCTAATGTATTGCACGAGTTTCTCTAACATCATCCGGTAATGAGATGTTTGAGTACTCTTTAGAAGCGAGCGTGCTTATAAACTTCTTCCTTTCACAACCGCTTGTGAGTTAAGTTCCGCTCAACTCCCACTAAGCACCATGTATGGAGTGACAAGTTCCCTATAAAGGTACTTCTTGTAGTGACGCATAAACTCCTTTAATGCTCACTTTACTCCCACTACTTTTTCTTGAGAATATCATTCTTTAAGATTACGTTATGATGAGCAACAACTACCTTGTTCTTATCATGTTCATAGAAGTAGTACCTTTTGGCTAATTCAAGATATCCTACAAAATAATAAGCGTCTTATTTGGGTCCAAGCTTATCAATCAATCGAACCTTGAAATAAGCTTCTCAACACCAAATCTTGAGAAACAATATTCCTAGAGATCGAATCTCGTAAGATATCTTTCTCAATAGACTTCGATGGAATTTTTATTTAGTGTAAACAATATTGTCCTCAAACACAATCCCTTACATGAGTGAAACAAGTCAATTTGATTTATTACCGATCGAACTATATCAAACAATGTTCGATACCTTCATCCTTGGATACATTTTTCCAAATGTTCCTCATGGAGCGAGTAGTGAAACGTCTTTCATACTCTTTAGGCAATATATCAAACTATATGACTTAACTATTTACCATGATCCATTTTAAGACTTTTGCTTTTATTGAATAGTTTTTCAACTTTACTCTTGAAATTCTTTTGACCTTGTCAAAAGATTCGTACTTATACCATATCAAATAGATACGTTAATATCTACAATGATCGTTGGTCAAGTGGTAAAGTGTCAACAACCTTTCAATTGCACAAGTCCTATAAGTCTATATACATCAATATGTATAAGTCTTAATAAGGTTACTTGTCCTTTAAACCTTCGTAGGTCAAAGGCGCTTTTGTCTTTTAACAAACACGATTCGCATGAATTTCAATTGATTTGCAATCGAATTGATTTACGAGCTCCACATTACGTAGACTCTCATAATGCGATTCTTTGCAATCAAATTGATTTACGAGCTCCACGTTACGTAGACTCTCATAATGCGATTCTTGTTTATATTCGACTAAGCAACTATTTTACATAAAAGTCAAATACTTTATGCGAAGTCTTACATATTTGTCATTCAAAATTTGTTAATCTATTTCAAGCAAATTCAATTAAGATGCATGAAATCTTATACACAAATTTATAACAATAAGAGAACAACATTTCTCTATTACAAAACATGATCATCCATCATCAAATATGAAACGGAGATAAGGTTTTATGAGATGTTTGGAATAAGGTATACAACCTCAAATTCCTAAACAAACTCTTTATTTAATAAAGATAACTCTACGTATTCAATGGCAGCGGTTTAGACGTATAAGCCATTTCCAAAACGGAGTTTACTTTACTTATCTCGAACTTTCTCTTATTCATCATTGTCTACACATTTCGTTAAATGCGAACACATGAACTAGCACCTAATTACTAGTGTGAATTAGAGATAGTGAGATAATTTGAACGACAAATATCTTAAGTTTTAGAACATCATGGTATTTCGGACAACCTTTCAAATGCCTCCCATAAATGGCAAATGAAACATCTCATGTGACACACGGTCACTAGTGAGGGTCTCAAAGTTTCAACTCATATCTTGGTGAAGTATTCCTTTAATACTTAACCAATTACTTTTAGCACTAACAAGTGTGCGAACAATATATCCTTTATCCATAGAAAGATATTGTATGACAATATCAACAATCCTTGATATTGGAGATCTCAATATCTCTAGTTCTCAATTAGCTACTCAAACCTTTCGGTTCGCAAGCTAATGAAACATTTATCTTCTTATAAGAAGAGTCTCTTGGTTAACTCACATTCCATTACTCGATCATAAATGATTGAGTCTATCTTTACTTTCTCTAAGAACGTCTTCTTGAGTAAGTGCATGAGAACGTAGAAGTCTTAGTATAGTCCTTATGAATTCTCCAATCCAAAGGTCTAGAACTTCTAAAAGGATATAAGCATTCGCTTTATTGAATAATTTTCGTCGAAACTAATCAATCATTGCGAAGCTATTGTTCGGGAAGTCGAGGGACGTTTTTGGGATTAAACTTGCTCAAGTTTCTCATTTCCAAGAACATGTCTTAGGAATCGATATTTCTTCTCCAAGTAAATACCTTAGAAACAAGCTTGTCGTTTTCCAAAGATTGATCGCAACGAAATTAACATATTTAATATCTATAACAATTTCAATTTAAGGTCATTTAGTTTATGCAATGTTTTGTTTATGGAATGATAAACAAAACTCCCACTACATTTAATTAATGTCCTTAAATGTAATGGATTCCAAGATCCTCATTTTCGTTGAAATAGGGGACAGCGTCGGCATGACACCTAAAACAACTAGATAAGGTAGGTTCTCCAACCAATCATATCTTGTCCATATGATTCTTGGTTTGTGAGATATCATAAGTATATCTACAAACTTCGTCCCAACGTCCAATCCGAGTGGGTCCGTTGTAAAGCAACTTCTCTCTATTTGCTCCTAGTAAATCCGATTTACACCCCGACTACAATGATGGACTACGATGTCCGCGTCGGCAGGAATGCATCAATAGACAATCAATTGTATTGAAGGGGATAGAGAGAAGGAGGACGATTTGGCTAAATCAAGTTAATTTGGGACATAAGCAATCACGTGACTTTGTTTGGTGGTCGTGTAAGCATACACCCATACCTACCTATGACAATTCAAGGCATTCTCAAACAATCACATAATCATACACATCTCAAACATAGCCGTGGGTTTGTATGGCTCCCGCTTGCATTAATCTTCGTCGCATCTCCATGTAACGAGACTAATCTAATCAAGCCCTCCCACTAATTACTAAGATCCTATCTAATAATTAAGGGAAATAAATACATGTGATAAAATTCCTAAAACCCCGCCTAGGCCTTAGGGGCATGCAAGCCTCACAAGTTACATCAAAAATTAACCACTTAATTATCAAGGCACCTTAGGCCACTTTACAAGCAATCACATGCATTCACAACATTTTACAACACACAAGGCATTGACATCTTGAGCCATATCAAACCCACATCCTCCTACAAAACAAAGTTAGCACATATACAATATACATGATTCACTTGCTCTTAATTAATTTCATTAATTAGAATCTTTGTGCATACTTGTTGCTCAAGTTTTTCGAATGCAAAGAAGGCTTAACCTTAACAACTAATTGTTTAAGCCCTTTTAAATTAAATCCAACTATCAAAACAGAAAGGAGGCTATTTAAGGAGTCTTCTAATTAACATTTCAATAAATTGATTAATTAGAAACTATTTTAACTAATTAAAATACGAAATTCGGGACCCGAAAAAATTCAAAATAATTCGGTCTCCAAAAAATCTGAAATAAATCCAGAGAACTCCTTACAAAGATTGTGATTACCTGTAAAAATCTCAAGGAGAGATCAATTACCATCAGGGAGAACCAAAAAAGACAAATCCTCAGATTGTGCGCGAAGCACCGTTAGAGAAAATTCTGTTATGGGTCTCAACCTTTTGATCTGTATGATCATCCCCTTGATATTTTTCCAGCAAACAATTTACATAGAAAAATACTACATACAATAGGCTATCATTCCATGAAAAGAAAATCCACAAGTTATATTCAAGATCAACGAGATAACAAGCATTTAAGCAAGGTATCCTGTTCTGGAACAGACCGTCGACCAAAAAAGTTTCACTCGGTTGAGGTATCAAATCTCAATGAAAATCTATAAAATTAATTTTCATAGATTCCAGACTTAAAGGAGAACATTTCCATTCAGACACTTTTCCATAAAAGTTTCTCAATAAATACAGTTTTTCAAAACAATCGATTTGTTTGAAAAAACAGATCTGACAACTTCATCACTTTTCATCCTTGAACGCCCACATAAGATCCGAAATATGCAACAAAATTTACATATCCAGAAAGAGCATCAAGTTTAGATTAATCCTATCTAAAAGTTACAGGTACTTTGTATACAAACTTATTTGTTACCAACCACAACAACAGAACTGTGCAGCAGAATTACAGATCTGCGCACCGTTACCGTTTAAATCACTAAAAATTCATTTTACATCGAATTTCAATGATTCCAGTGGGAAAACAACCACAACTCAAAGGGCTACAACCTCCAATAAGAAGGAAAAAATTTCAGAGAGCTTTACACTACGAAAAACAAGCAACAAGACAGAAAACAGCCTTTCCAGGGCCAGCAAGCATGCACATCACTAATTAACTTAATTAATTACGAATTTCTCACTTAATTAAGTGTGAAAAACCTTAAGCACGACCATAGCTCTGATACCACTGTTAGGAAATGCTCATATTTTAATTTTAGATTAATTACAACTAATTAATCACCATTAACAACAAGCAAATCAAGAGATCTAGTGCTAAAGCAATCACACGTCAAATCAAGAGAGAAAGTAGGAGAAAGATATACCTCTCATGAAATCGCATTCATGAGGCTCGAATCCATGGCATGGGAGTCGATGGGGTGCGTGCTCCACCACCTCCACCATCTAAGGCGCCTCTAGCCCACCAAGGACCCACCACCAAGCTCAAAGAGAATGCTAGTTCTCTTGAACCTCTTGCTAATCACCTTGCTTCTCTTAATTAACTATTTAATGGAGAGGAAGAGAGGTGGGATGCTCAACACATGAGCTAAGAGAGGAAGGGAAGAGCCATGGAGAAGAGAGAAAAATCTCTCTTCTAGGTGGAGGCGCAAGGGAGGGGAGAGGAAGAGAGATGACGGCTAGGGTTTTCTCCCAAAGAGACCCCTTTATATAGCCAACCACTCTCATCCAACCTTCATACTATTTACAAGTATGCCATCCACCCTAAGAGGCCACCTAATGGGCTCTCTTGGGCCATCTTAATAAAAGGCCTTTATTCATTAATTCACCAATTAATGAATCTCCTTTAATTGTCTCTTCATTCTTCCTTAAATCGGGCCTTTAATTAACCAATTAAATAGAAGCCCAATTAGCTCAAACTAATTAAAGTAAGTTGAACATAATTAATTATTAACTCATTAATAATTAATCTATGATTAGCTAATGCATTAAATTATTTCCATATGATCCTTTTAATTTAATTAATTATAACGGTTCATAACGGTATATAATTAATTAATTAACTTATCACATTTCACAATACACATTATTGTGAATAAACAATAAATGCACCAAGTGGTTAGAATCCTATTTGTGCGACCCTATTTGAGGATTTATACTATGTTGGCCATGGAAATAAATCGTTATTTATTTCCAATAATCATAAGCGGTATCTAGCAACACGTTATGATTCCCAATTCGTATAAATAATGTACCGTTACAATATCTCAATCCTGCATAAGAAATAAAAGTATTTCTTTGTTTGATTCTTATGTCACACGATATCTTTGTATAATCCAAGATAGGAATGTGTCATTCTTGCAGATTATACATTTCTTGATCTAGAGTTGATCGTCTAGTTTGCATGCATACGATCCAACTCCATCAAGGGGCCCAAACAGATATCATCACTCACTAGGTATACTAATGAGGGACATACGGTTTTCTTGATGAACAACTTTTCCCCGCACAATTCAAGAGAACATAAATAAAGTCCTTATAGCAGCCTTTATCAGGAATCAACGTTAGACGATATTTATTGAACCTATCCTCATGTGGAAAAGGTGAACATCTCAAACTTAGAATCAAACTCATATGAAATAAACAATGACACATAACACAATCCATATGTTTATTTCATTGGGTCAAGTCCTGTACTATGTTCCAATAACATACACATATGCAATTAAGTTCGTAACTCCTTACTTATGATTTGTAGAACTTAATCATCACTTAACTTGCATACTAATCTTTTATGATAATTAATGTTCCTTGTTAATTATCAAGATTATGGACGATTTAGATTTATTATTGTCATTCTAATGAATGATCCACATAGATCTACAATTCAGATCCTCAACCTGAATGATCTGTCAATAATAAACTCTAGGAACAAATGATCAAATATCATCATTAACATAAACTAAGAAAATAAGTCATTAAATATTGACTTCTAGGACATAACTCCAACAGTGCAATGCTTAGTAGCATTAGATAACTGAACAATTGAGAATTGAGTATTTTACCAGCAAATTAATTGAGATGAGTTTAACTTAATATTATACCTAATCTATGAAGTACTAACTAGCCAAAAATCAATCTTCATAACTTATGTAAATTTTGAACTAGACAATTCTTCATGATAACACCTAATGAAATGCTAAAAGTATTAATAGAGAGTTTGGTATTTTTTTGTAAATCGAAAAATATAATTGAATAATTTTATAGAAAAAGAAGTTATAACAATGAAAAAAATAACATAAATAAAACATATGGAATGTTTTTTTTTATTGATAAAAGTTGCCTGAGCTAGACATCCATTGAAAATAAAAGAGTAACATACAAACAAAAGGAATAACTGTAAAGCAGTAAAATTCCTATCTAAAAAAAACTACTGACTTGACTTACTAAAGTAAAAGCAACCAAAATACCAGCCTAAAACCTTACACAAAGTAATAACATCGGAGTAGCAATACAAGTCACAAAACACAGCACATTAGCACAAAAATTGAAAACATATGGAATGTTACTGGATTTTGTTTCAGCATAATAGAGCTACCTAAAGGATGCCATTATTTCTTTGACAGAAGAAACCTCAATAATCTTCTCTAACATCTGCATTGATTAAATACTTTTGAATGTGAGAAATTATTGATAATTGACAATTGTAGTAGTTTGCATATTGAAAATCAATTTTGATAACCATAATTACTAGAAATATTAATTATATTCAAGACTTCTATGAATGTAGAAAGCAAAATTAAATTGGTAATTAATAATTTTAAATTTAATCAATTATTGTTACATTAAACTATTTGGTTTATCTATAGGCTGTGTCAAGTCAATAATGATTGTTCCGATATCTTCGAAAGGTTCGAAGACAAAATAGCATACAAATATGGCATGAAAATTCAATGACAATGGAGTTATGTAAGTGTTTCTTGAGAACAATCACAAACGTGTGAAGAATGGTATGATAGCGTTATTTTGTATGTTCTATATTAAAGTGTCCAATTTCACACATGTTAACTTCAGTGAAATCATTTTCAATGTTATAATAATATCCAATATGGATAACATCTTGTACAGAATCTCAGAGTTCCAATATAGAAAAAAAAAGTTTATTAAAATATAATCGACAATATACATTGATATAGGTTAAATATAAAGTTAACATATGAGATTAGAAAACTTTTTACTAAGATCAAAATTCATGCCCAAGATATTTGCCGTTAGTCTTGTTTTTCAGCGATGCAATATCTAAAATGTTGGCCATTTTGTAGTAGAAATATGTAATCTAAATATAAAATGTTTGATCAAAATTTTAAAATAACTAATACTATTTAATATGTTGGCACAATTTGGTGGTAAGTGTATTATATGGTATCTATTGAATGTATGTATCAACTCGATGACACTGTGACTCTATATATGTAACTATGGCACCATTTGGTAACGAAGTATATTATGATGACATCCATTAAATATAAGCATCCCCTTGATGAAGCTCTTTAGTAATTATATCGATATAGATACCATTTTAATTGTACCATTTCGACCCATCTAAGCATTTTTATTATATATAAGATGTAAAATGACTAATCCTGGAATGAATTTTGTTTGATCGGACTCGTTAAATTTCATCATATCTCAATTTTAAAAGTTGTAATCATTTGAACCTTCAAAGTAGAGATTTGACAACAATTAACTGGGTGTCCGATCAAACGCATTTGATTAAAACATTCTCTTAATTAATATGTCATTATTGTTTGTACGGATTATAATCATATAATAATAACTACAATGATGAATTATTAATAATTAATATAATTTTATTATAATAATAATATATTAACTTTATATTTGCTTTTTCTTATAGCTATGATTATTATAATTAAATTTAATTTAGTTATAAAAGATAATAAAAATAATTTAATATTTTGTTCAATCTCTCCTTCTCTAACCTCAACATAGAATTGGTACCAAATAATATTTATTAATCTCAAATCAATACTAATTTTCACAACTTCTAACTTCACTAACCTTGACTACTAAGCTTAAAAATACTAACTTCAACCTCTAACCTCGCTTAACTTCACTCCAACCAAATGTACCTTTTGTTAAGAAAAGCAACTAGGTTAGGGTATGTTAATATTGACATTGTCAGTCTGTTAACGCTAAATGTTTGAAAAAACAAGGTCATTACATTTAGTGTCGAAGATAACTAGTTAAGTGTTTTCACAGTTGAAAGAACTCGGATGTTGAGCCACTAATACTGATGGGTGGTTGATTTTCTTCTTCAGAGGCTCCAATTTTTATTAAATATCTGAAACTGGAAATATTCAGTTAGGTCAGGCACCAGTACCACTATACCAAGTTCTGCAAACTGATAACATATTCATGTAATACTATTTTATTTGGCTCCTTCTGTTAATTAAGTCATATATAACCAAGCATACCTTGTTTTGACAAGAAAAGCCATAATCAGCCAGTACGAGACAGTTCAGCAAAGCTTTGATACAGTCAATACCAGTCAATACTAGTACTGGCCAGTATTGCAATTTACAATATTTGCTAGTTAAAGTTGTTATCCTATGAATCTTTTTAAATTTGAACATAAGGAATGATCAAAATCATTAATGTCTTCTTTTGGATTAGCAAATAGGTATTAGGAGATCTGATATGACATACAGGTGACTAACAAAGTAACAATGGATAAAAATAAATAAAAAATGTGAAAAACTGAAAATTAAGTAAAAAAAGCACATGATTTATTATCACCGTGCAATTAAATACAGGTGACTGACCTACAGTTTACTGCCTCCAAAAGTCCAAATACTGTTTTAATCCAGTAAAAAGCGCATGATTTATTATCACCGTGCAATTAAGTACAAAAAACCACATAATGTTACTCAATTTAGCACATCAAAAATCTAAATGTAAAACCTACATTATTATACAATAGTAGAAAACTACAAATACAGATCAAAACCTAAGTTCTGGGTAGAAGAATAAGAAGATAAATAAACACACAAATAAGAGCCGATTATCAATAAAGACTGAAATAAAACCATAGAAAAAAAAAAAAAAAAAACTAGGCCAGCAAACAAGTAACAAAAAAAAAAAAAAAAAAACCTTTTGTATTTACAACCCTCATGGAATAAGGCGCAAAATCTCAATAAAGCCTCAGATTAGCATTTTGGCACATTAATCATCACCATCAATGGCTGAGGTTTATAAACCCGATGCGCAAAATTACCATTGCGGCTCATGCCATCAGTTGTCATCAGTGGCTAATTAAACAAAGAATTCATCGACAAACCAGTGGGAAACTAAATACAATTAATTACGTTAAGCCAGGTAATTCGAACCAGTGAGAAATCTCTAGAATACCAAATAGATTCAACAGAAAGGGACTAACGAAATAGAAAGGTTATTTAGTCGCCCCAAATATCTGAATTTTAGATCAGGAGAGGAATATAGAGGAGAGGAGAATAGGAGATGGCGGCGTAGGAGAGAAAACCTAACAAGGTGGGTCTGGATCTGAAAGAAAATATTCATCATACGCCTGGTGTATGTTACGATTGGTCAATGACAGGTGGGCCCACTATAATGCTCCGTATGTTTTTCTAAAGATAACCCTTGGATGGCTTGACTTAAGCCTGCATTGAGCTAATTCGTCCCGTTTCACTGCTTATTATCTGTGTATTATTTTCCTAACAAACTATAAAGAATCAACAAAATAAAATTTATGACAATAATTTGCAAAAAATCTAATGAAAAATTTTTGCAAAAATCTAATTTTGCAAATCAGATCGTCTCTTTTTTTTTTATTATAGTTTTCATTTTTGTCTTCTTCACATTAATTTATATTGACTAAAAATGAATTATATTGAGAACCAAATCTTGGTTTAGTGACAACGAACAATGCATAGGGGTCTTTCATAGACATTTAATTTAAAAATAAATTGAGAGGCTTGACCCCAATTTATCTTCAAAAAAAAAAATCATTTCTTTTTGAAAACTAGCTCTTAGTCTAGTGATAAAGAATAATGCACCTCGAATATCGAAACTTGACTGAGGAGTCTTTCATAAATATTTAATTTAAAAAATAAGTTGAGAGACTTGACTCCTAATTTATCTTCAACAATTATATTAATGGGATGAAAAGAATTTTGCGTAAGTGTTCTTTCCATTGTAACACTAGGCACTCTTTCCATTCTAAACGAAGAGGTCAACCTTTTTCATTATGAAATTAAATTTATGCCGTTTGAACAAATTAGATTGTATTGTAATAATCAATGAATCATATTGCTTGTAACTAAGAATTAGATACAAATCAGTGTCTTTATAAGTAGTACGAGTAGTACGTAGGAATGGAAACTGTTTTTGCTTGAACACGTGTTTGAATTTAATTGATCGTCTCATAGTTCATTTCACGATAATTGAATTACATCTTAGTCTAGTCCTCTTCTTCTTCTTCTATGTATTGGATAATTTTCTAATTATTTCTTTCTCCTACTTTTTTTAGGTTACTCACATCTTCGTGTTTATTTTTTATTTAAATGATGTACTTCAACGTATTTGAATAAAAAAACACCTTCTTTTTTATCTGACATTATGTTGTAATCCTTTCTAGTTTTCATATCGTACGTAAGGATTTCATCTTCTTTTTTGCGAAAAGTTGCTACTTCAAGAGAAAGTGTACTTCAATATTCTATCAATTACATATATATACTAAGATTTAAGAATTCTAATTGTAACATAACATCGATGAAACAAATAGTATATATATATATATATTGTCAAATAAGTTTATGCATAGCTTCTTAATTATATTAGCAATTTCAGTACAATAAATTTATATTATAAGAGAGCATAAATAAAAAAAGATTCTTTTAAAATAAGTAGAGTGCTTTACCACTTCCTATTGAAAGAAAGTCAAGCAAAATATGGAGAAGACATCCAACATTCAATCTCCTTGTAAAAATAATCTATTATTCAACTACCAAAATGTTTTTTTATCTATCTCGATTCCGTATGTCTGTATTTTTTCATATGTCTGTATTTTTTCGTATATTGCTACTACCGCAATCTATGTTATTTATCATTGAATCAATATATAAATATACTTATTACAAACAACCAATAAGAACGTATAGCAACTCTGAATCACCAATAAACTTCTTCATATTGTAGGACTTAATTTATATCTCGACTGTTAGTAATCCAAACATAACTATTCAGAGTGTATGAACTATGAACCACAAGCTGTTTATAGTCTATGTATATAATACAAATTATGAAAGTCGCAATTGATGAATTTATTGTTTCTAACTCATATTCAATATATCGTGTTTTGTGCCGATTTAGTAGCTAAAGTGCACTCGTAAGATATCAATATCATCTCATCATTTTCATAGAAGACATATATTATGCAATTAAATTTGTCATTAGACATATGAAATACTTACAACTATGTCTATTATAATAAACTAATTATTGTTATATAATATATAGGGAAATAACTGTCGAAAATTTTATCTCTTGCATTGAAGAGATTCAATACTAATTATTTTGAAAAGAATATATATCTTTACCATTTTTTGTTTCCTCGAATGTCTGAAAGAGGTTATTCATTATCCCATTGTCAATGTGAAACAAAAACTCACACCCATTTTCTTATACCATAGTCTCTATCAATTTCAAAATATCACGCAAAACACAGGTGGGAGCTATTTCTTGCTCATGAAATTATCTTCGACTGAAAATGAAAATTGCGTGCTTTCGTTTTTGCCAAGACAAAATGGTGGCAGCCCAGTTCAGTTTCTTTGGTTGTCTTGAGCCATGTCGGCCTAACATAACATTGGTCTATGATTGGGCTGTTGTTCAAGCATAGAATTCGTTTTAAGGTTGGACCGCTGTTCAAACAGTGTGTTCTTTCTTGTTTGCCAATTGAAAGAATAAAAAAAATCAATACAAAAAACACTTGCATCAAGCACATATGAACTAACAAATCTACATAGAACTGCCTAAATTAGTCATCAATGCAATGATACAGCTTTGAATATTTATCATCATGAGCAACACGTCATAAAAGGGGGAAAAATTCAATACTTAACAGCCCTTACTCAATTTAATTGCATCATTGTTCTCTATTACAAAATGTAATTGATATTATCCCTATTTCATCATCAAAGATTCTACGTACAAATTTCTTACACGTGGAGTAATACAAACTATATATTTATTTCCTTTGAACCTCTCAATACTCTACACATGACCTCCATGGCCACGTTTTTAAAAATAAATGACAAAAGTAACAACAATACATACATTTTTCTTCAATTTTACCTAAACTAGCTCTTCAATTGAGCAAATGCAACTACCCCACTCCAATCTGCACACTCTCAACATTTACAAGAAAAGAAAATCCAAACCTTTTGGGCTAAAAAAATTGCCTCACAAAAGAATCGAGCTGTAATTTCTTTCCTTTTTACAAAAAGAATACAAATTAAAAAAGAGACCCCAAAAACAAGCTACAATCTCTTACTCGATGTTTTGCACAAGAAAGTTAAACTCTGAATTCTGCCTAAGAAGTTGTGGTACCTCCACATCTGATGGGCTAATCTCAAGCAATGACCTTGTTAAATCTTCTACTGAAAATGGTATGCTGCCATTTTTTTTAAAAGAAAAACGTTAAATAAATTATTATTTAATTAACAATAAACAAAACTCACTAATTATTGACCACTGTAATTGCTATTTTGTACTGTTGTGCGCTCCTTTTGGTAATCGACCAATCGCACTATTTTTTCGCCACTGTAATGGCTATGTTGTACCGTTACTCGTGCGTACCTTTTTGTAATCAATCAATACCATTTGGAGTAGGACGTAGGAGCATTTTAACTACTTTTGCCTGTTTATGAAAATTCCTTCCCCTTGAGTTGTGTTTGATTGAATTGACAAGTAATTATTAATTTATCACGAAGAGTGAAGCTACATCAGCGTTGCTTAATTTGCCAATGATTTTTCCAAACTCAAATTCAGTGTTCACTAGGATTTTATACAAAGCTTTTATCTTCTTTCTTGTTCTGCTCGATAAAGTGTCACAGCTTATATCAGTTGTGTTTTTTTTTTCTTTTTCTTTTTCTATGTGTTAGGTTGCTCATACCTTGAATCATCGTCCATCAAGAAAGAACTATTCGGAAAGTTCATTGAGTCCTCATTTGTCATTATTCTCATTTTTGCAATTACCTGAAAAGTTGTAGATTTCCTAGCGTTAGGAAAGTTCCTTTACTAATAGAAATTGCAGAGACTTAGAATCCACATGCACTTACTTCAGGAGATAACCCGTGAGTTCCATATTTATCATCCCAAAACATAGTTCCAATCCGATATATCTGGGTAACATTCAAATCCTGAAACAATATATTTTAACCATTACTTTTCACTGCTTATTGTTTACATGTATCTTTGTTAAATTAGAGAGAGATATTATTAAGTAATTTTTATATAATTACCGGACATGTTTCATCTGTGATTTCTTCCAAGCTTCTGTTAGACTTTTGATGCAAAACCTGAAATTTTGTTTGAGTAAAGTTCCAGATAAAGTTACACTACATTTCTATTTGCAGTGATGAAATATTTAAATCATATTCTGTCAAATGTGCATACCAAAAATGAAACTGCTTGTCTGATCCATTTGAGCTCCTCCCATGATGTCCCAGCATACTACATTTTAACAACTCATGTTATCAATAAATTTCATTTTTAAATTGTCAATTTAGTAAATTTATTCGACTTCCAGTTTTTGGCAACTAGCTAGTTTACAATTTTATACTTTGAGATTTGTCAAAGTGTTAATATCACAAGTACCTCTCCTGTAGTTTTACACCATTGATCCAATTCGTGCAAACCAGCCTTCAAAAATTCACCATTACTAGAAGAGCAACACTCTCTTCTTAGTAGCAAACTGTAAATGCATGACAAAAATAAGCCTATGTCAAAAATGAAGCAAAGCAGGAAAAAAGGAAATCCAGTAAATTGTTTGTGTCACCCAATGAATCTCATAAAAAAGAGAAGGACATTAAAAGGGACTAATAGGGCCCTCTAAATATTAGAAATATCAATTCTAAACGTTTAAATAAAGCTTTTTTCACGTTCCATGTTTTCCACCTGTTACCAACAAACTTAATTTTATATAGTATATATTTTGTATTGAACCTCGAAAATATAGCTAAAGAAAATGGAAATATGTTTTTTTTTTGAAGGACAATGGAAATATGTTAAGAAGGATGTACCCACCTATTAAAGAGCTGAACATTCATATATGAAAAAACTTGACTAAAGGTTTTACTTATTATCATTGAAGGTACCTGTCAATGAAAACATTTATAGAAATCGTTATTTTCAATAACATTGTAGGAAATAATTATAGAAAGAAATAGGAGTGCAAATTGAAAAGACTTACGTAATTTTCCTTCAATTTTTGTAATGTATTATCAAAGCACTTGACAATGCTCTGCCAGTGTACAATTGATGCTTGTTTTGCCACAGAGCTGGTGTGAATGCTCTTAGATAAGGCCCGAAGTGATCGTGCTCTCAAAGACCTTGGTGTCTACATAATATTTTTCATTTTCAAAATCAGTAAAAATATATCACATATTTTCATCTCATAATTTTAGAGTGCTATGACATTGGGTACTGTA
The DNA here is from genome assembly GCA_027725995.1 of Rhynchospora tenuis. Taxonomy (NCBI): domain Eukaryota; kingdom Viridiplantae; phylum Streptophyta; class Magnoliopsida; order Poales; family Cyperaceae; genus Rhynchospora; species Rhynchospora tenuis. The sequence goes on from CM050888.1 coordinate 55,624,047, forward strand.
ATAATCTAGTGCACAATAGTTGAAGCTTAATTAAATCAACTTACCTGTATGCACATAGTTAAGAATGGGCCTATCTCCTTCTTCAAGCTATCTCGGATCATTCCATATATTTTCTCAACGCATGCCGTTAGCTGTTGTTTAAACAGGAGAGCAGGATATTTTGCATCTATTCTTGCAAGCATATCCCTTTTCCCGATCATTCCACTGTAACCCCTAGAAATCCCAACAGATGATGGACAACGCATGTTCTGAAATATATGCAATTAAAATGCTTTAAACTTGAACATTCTGATGCACATTAGAACTCCAATCTCAGAAAAAAGTTTTGAAAAAATTGTGTGCTACAAGTTTTGACTTTTTTTGTTCCAGGTGAAATTTTTCCATGATAAAATGAGAAGAAAAAAATGCTGCAAGCTTTTGACTCTGTATCAGACATTGAGGGGAAAAAAGGATTGATAGGGGACGACTATGCAATGTCACATATTCAAAATTAATGTCAGATAAACATACTTGTGCAATTTGCATCCTTGTGAGCAAGGAAACTGCTGTTCGACTTCGGGACAAGCTCCTTGTTAATCTATTGCTTGCTTTCAAAGTATTTTGCACAAGATAGAGAAGAGTTGATGTTGTCGAGAGCCAGTAAGCTAGTTCACCTATATTCTCCTGGTTCTGTATGTATAGCAAAAAAAAAATTATATCATTAATATGTCCAAACATTAATGTTGTGCTATAAAGATCACCCTCAAAGGTGTTCTTTTTGGAGGGAGGAGTCTGAATCCTTTCTTGGTGTAAATGTTACGACAGGTTTAAATCTGTGGTAGATTTAAATCTTCATACTGGTAAGCCAATTTTAACCTTGACCTACTTCAGACTCTGGCTGTTTATACATAGTCAAGATCAGTAGCTGTTTTGTATGGTTAGGCATAGACCTGACAAGCGACACCACCTTTCTTAGCAAAACTAAAAATCTCCCTCAAGTGTGTCATTCAAATGTGTAAATTATGTAATGACAACATGTGCAGCAGAGAAATGGGACTTTCTAATTTCTCTCAATAACGACACTCTGTTTTATGCAAAATTCTCTCATCCTAGTCTAGGGTTCTCCAATCGTGCGTGTCGTGTCGTGTCGTGTCGTGTCAAACACGATCGTGTTAGAGTCTCGTGTCGTGTCGTGTTGACACGAACTACATTTTTAATCGTGTCGTGTCGTGTCGTGTTAAATGGTGAGGATAGGCAACACGACACGCATTCTGACACGACACGACTAACACGATCGTGTCGTGTCGTGTTGACACGTCGTGTTAGTCGTGTCATATTATTTATTATTTTTAAAATTAAAAAATATTAAAAAATTAAAGTAAAGGAAAAAAATTACTAAATAATAATTAAATTAGAGCAATATGAGTCAAATGATGGTAAATAATATGATATAGTATTATAAATTTAATTTAAATTATTAATTTTGTTTAATTAATTAACATTAATAATTAAATTTGTGTTAATGTATCGTGTTAATTCGTGTTCGTGTCGTGTTCGTGTCGTGTTGCGTGTCAAATCGTGTCGTGTTGGTTCGTGTTAAACTTTCTAATATCCCAACACGACACGATTATGACACGACACGATAACACGATCGTGTCGTGTCAATTTTGTATTCGTGTCGTGTCGTGTCGTGTCAACACGCACACCGTGTCGTGCCAACACGATCGTGTCGTGTCATTTTGGAGAACACTACCTAGTCATAATATATTATTGAGAGTAATTGTATAGTTACTTCATTTAGTTTTATAACAGATGTCAAGCAATTATATATAGTAGATTGAAAGAATAATAACATTCTAAAGAGATATCTAAGACAAAAACCTCAACAGAAGATCTTATTGTATGGATAATTCGATCAAATATGTTTGTCTTTTCTGCTTCAAATGAGTGCCAGTGCATCAAAGCCTTGTATACAATACAAGCTGCAGCCGATCTGTTCTTGTCAAAATGCTTATACTCCACGAGACATTTGATGAGTAAATCATGATTTTCCTGCAAGTCAATTTTTTTTTAAAAAAAAAAATTCTAAATAATTGAAAGAGTATAAGTGTATGTTCATTATCCAAAAATTGATTGTTAATGATTGACATACTTGCTGTCGCTCTGTAAGAGACTTCTGTTTGCTTAATGTAGGTGCTACGGTACTCGGTGAAAGTGGAGTAGGTGACACTGTGCCTGGTGTAGGAGGCGGTGTAAACAGAGCTGGTTCAGCTGAAGTTGGTGAATATGGAGTCGTTGTAAATGGTGTAGGTTCTGCTGCAATTGGTGTCACTGGAGTATGTGCAACCACAGTTTGCATACCAGGAGTCATTGTAACTTCATTTGGTGAAACTGGACTTCTTGCAATTGCAGTTGGTGTAGCTGGAGTCGTTGTAACTTCAGTTGGTGAAACTGGACTTCTTGCAACTGCAGTTGGTGTAGCTGGACTGTTTGCTACAGCAGTTGGGGTAACTGGAGGGGTTGTAATTGCAATGTGTGTAACTGGAGTTTGTGCAATTGGTTTATGATCAAACGGCATTGACTCCAGTTCCTGAGAGTAAACACATGTTAGCAAAACAAATTCTACAAATATTTGGTCCTAGAATTTAACTTTCAAATTACTTAAGTGAATGCTTACTCCATTGACAACAACTTCTTTTTCATGGTGCCCATTCTCAAGAATCTGGAACATCAAAGTGTATTAATTCATATTATGTCAATGAAATTATCAAGTTAATTGATATATGGGATACTTTGAGCTTTTAGCAATTCATACTGTACTGACTGATGTTTTTAGTTTGTTGGAAAAAAAAATTCAACAGAACGAAGTATATTAAGTATGCTCAAGCAGTGTATCTTTTCAGATGATACTTCAGCAAAGGGAGTTGTTAAAAGGATACCTTGATAGTTTCAGCTTCTTTGTGTTGATTTCCATTCTCATAAATCTGAAAACCAGAAGAAAATGTACTCTACATTAAATATTGGAGTAAATTATACAAACAGGGTTTGAAAAGGTAGAATTGCTTCTTTTTTAAGGAAAAAAAGCTGTTACTTCAAATAAAAGAAATTTTACATATTTCAACCAAAGCAAAGGAAAACAAGAATTAATTCTAAAAAATAGCAATTGTTAGGAGATTACGTACTTCAATATTTCGGGGCCTAACTTGTTCCTCTTGATGACCATTTTCAAGAATCTGAAAAATTGCAAGTCAAAATATTTTTGACAATCATATCAAACGTAATGCTTATGTTATAAAAGAAACATCCAGCTGCTTTCTCATATTAATAATACAGGACTATATATGCAGTGGCGAGTCTAGAATTTTTTTAAGCATGGGCACAATAAAATATTATTAAATTAAATATAAAAGAAAAAATAATATTTTAATAAACTATTAATTTTTAAATCTAATTTTAAAATATTTTATATTGTTTTTATAACAAATAATATTCGTAATAATTTTATTGTCATCAAATTAACTATTTTGATTGCAAGGTAATATTCAATTTTGCCTACACATAATAACTATATCTATATTGTTTTTCCATTAAACTTTTGCTATATTGAGGGGAAAAACAATATTTTGTGGGGCCACAAATAACCTATGCACGTGACTAGCAAAAATAAAAGAGAAAAAAAATGCAAAAGTGGATGCCTGGTGTCTTTCTGAATGAGCATAAAAGGTACGAAAATAGAGGAGCGAATGAGCATAAAAGGTTAAAATTAAAACAACCTTCCTACCAGTTAACTTTCATCACTTTTCTTTTTTCTTTTCCCGTGTCTTTGTGAGTGGATTGTTAAAAGCCCAATCAAGCATAGGCACAGTCAAATTTCAAGCCTAGGCACCATTTGAAATACCTATACACGGGTCTTAATTTTTGAAAAATAAGCCCGGGCAAGTGCCCACACTTGCCTCCAATGTTTTTAAATTCCTACTGGCCATCAAACCGGCCAAGGAGCCGGTATGCGGTTTTACCGGTTCTATCGGTTTGTGTCGATTTTGTACCGATTTATATTGTTTCTTATAATAATATATATATTTAGCAAGATATATAGACAAAAAGAACCTCTTGGCCCAGTGGAAGGAGTTGTTGCCTCCTTGGATGCCCACATGGGTTCGATTCTCACCCATCCCCAAATATTTTGTGGGTATTATTTCTTGGAAATGCGGAATAATAACCGGTTTAGCCGGTATTTCGGGGTTTTGACTGGTATTTGACCAAACGGTTTTAGCATTCAATTCTTACCGGATGGAGATCTGGAACCCGGTAAAACCGAAAATTTCCGATATCCGGTAGGAATTTAAAAACAGTGCTTGCCTCTTACTAGCCTCGCCACTGTATATATGTGTGTGTGTGAGAACGATGCTTTCTAAATTAATATTTAAATAAATTGGACACATTTTATTCATTAAATTAATAACTACTTTTTCTTAAATAACTCAGTTTATATTCACAATGTATACAGATGTACCTTTACAATAGGTGTTTGGATTGATTCAACTATAGCTGGTGCTGCCACTGGTCGAGATCGGAGCTCTTGATTCTCAGCTTCCAATTCAGAAATCTTGCTTTCCAAACTATCAAGCCAAATTATAATTTTATTAGTTTCCAAACTACTTTAATAACCTTTCATACTATCTTTGAGAAGTTTTACCTTTCGATTTTCTTAAATTGATCATCATTTGTTGAAGACGCATCAGTCACTTGTTGTTGCAAGGAAAGGTTTTCAGACTCTAGGTTAGCCAAGTTAGTCTGTAATCTGCCAAAATAAGGGGGGAATAATAAGAGACGAGAAATTGATGAATTCAGTGATGAGCATTTTTCACTTCAATTAAAGAAAGCTCCTCTGTTTTTATCCTAAATTAATTTTAATATATTTTTTCTTAACTTATACTCTTATTATACCATATAAGACTATGCCATCTAGATTGATCTTGCCCCAAAATGCAGACAAAAAGAACTGCACCTGTACCAGTTTTCATAGTTTTTTCCATTTTAAAACTTTACACAGCCAACATTAATTTCTTTAACCTCATCTGAGTTTACCTTTCAATTTGTTGGAGTTGATCATCATTTGTTGAAGATGCTTCCAAAGCTTGCTTCCGCAATACTAGGTTTTCAGATTCAACATTTGATAAATCAATCTCTAGTCTGCAAAACAAATATGAGAAATGACACATTTATTTTAGTCATAAGTCAATTGAGGTCTCATTGCACAAATGATGCTTTATCGACATGTCACTCACTCACTCACTTATTCTGATTCTGACAAGTTCTTGCTCAATATGCTAATCAAGCTATGAAGAATGATACTATATTTATTATAACCTTTCAATCATCTCTTCCAGTTGGCCTATCTTCTGTAAGTGCTCTTCCCTGTTCTTTGCCAAAACTTCGGATTCTCTTTGCACCTCTGACATTCTATTCTCCAATTCCTCTGCTTTGCTTTTGAAAATATTTAGCTCATCCTACATTTATCCAAAATAAAAAGTAAGTAAATAAAAAGATCGAATATCTAAAGACCAAATGTTTTGAACATTAATTAACCTCAACGGCAAGAATAATGATGCAAATAATTTAACAATAATTTAACATCAAGCATAAGAGTACACAATTGAAATGTAAACCAACAAGGACAAAGTGAGATACCTATTTTCACGCCTAAGTTTAACAGGTGACACCACTGTATAACCCCGAATTGCCCCAAAAAAAATATTTTGATCATTTTATATTACCTCAAGTTCTCTATTTAGAACTGACAGCTCATCCAATCTTGTATTATCCACAACCGGCACTTCGACAATCTTAGGAGGTGCTTCTTCAATGGCTATTCTCGCAGCCTCCTTTTCCCTCAATATTGCTTCATGCGCTTCCTCCAGTTTCTTTTGTAATTCTTGTACAGTCGACTGGAGCTTAGCAATTTCTTGTCCCTTGGCTTCTTCTAGGTCAGTCTATCATAAATGTATAAATTAATACTTACATGTAGAAAAGGATATAGAGAGAAATTACCACAATTTTTACTGATGCAAGATGATGAATTACCCTCATATGCTTTTCAAGCTCAAGCTTCCAGCTGAGTTCCTCAACTCGTTTCTCAAGCTTATCCTTTGCTTCTCTTAGGGCACCAGCATCTCTAGCAGCCTGTTTTTCAATATTTTTTTTCTCATTTGTTAGAATTTTATTCTTTTAATATGAAAAATAATAAATCAATTTGACTTTGCAAGACATGGTCCTCTGTATTTTCTTTATATTAGTGTTTCTTTTTCTTAATAATTTATTGAAATGAGAAGAGAGCAACAAAAGCGTATACAAGATATACATGGTCTCCCACAAGATGTAGTCTGATTTTTATTTTAATCATTTTGCTTTTATTTATTCATTATATAAAACACTCTATCCTTGGAAGGAATCCTCATCTATTGACGTTTCTTCCATCCGTTCCTACTCCAAGTAATGTATTTGACTCTTTGTCCTTAACGTATTGGATCGGTATGAATTTTCCTATTTCACTTGTTAAAATGAAAAAAAAGAAAGAAAATAGAAGCATCAAGCAGTCTTTCGTAGTTTTAATTTGGGATCATACCATTTTGAGTTTTCTAAGTTCTTTTCTTGCAACACGAGCTCTCCATAGGCATTGAAGTGACAAGGCTGCCTTCTTTTGCTGCTTGTACTCCGAACAAGCTTTGTGTCGACGCCATTCAGTCTATAAAGAAAATATAATTATTTACTGTATGGAGAATGGTTTATACTTTCTGTTGTTCAATCCTTTCATTGAGGATAAACAATGAACATGGCCGTATTACTAGTATTGGCTATTAAAATTAGAATGATATTATTTAAATAATATATGACAGCAACCTTGGCATTGTAATTTAGATGTTTCCTTGTAAAAGCATACCTGGATGTCTGTAGCAGCCTTGGTACGTCTTTTGTGCCGAAATTCATTTCGTGCAGCCATTGCACGTAAACCAACCTGTATTACTAGAGCCGATCTGTATACTTTATTGTAAGATTTCCTCAAGGAATGGCTGCGTGCATATTTCTGTATACGGATTGAAGCGTGCTCCTTTCTCATTTGTTCGTACAACTTCCTTGCAAGGCGTGCTACAGTATTTAAAATTTTAGATATTTCAATTGTAATTAAGAGGATCATGTTTTTCATGTTTGAAATCAATAGTGCTCATAGTGTATCAATGTTAAGGCATTTTGTTTCCAGTTGATTTTTTTTTTTAAAAAAAAAAGTGTGTTGCTGTTGGCTTGGGGGAGGGGGGGTTCAGGCGGGCAATAAATCACCTCGAGAGAACTTTTGAAGTTGGATAGTTGCCATTCGGAAAGTTATAAATTGCTTGCGGGCAAGGTGGGTTCTTATCTGCCTTTGTATGAGTCTTGCGGCATTGGCTAGAACTTCAGCTCTTCTAGCATCTAGCTCTGCCATTTGTCCTGCTCTCAGAAATACTTTTGTTTTCCCTATCTGCCACCACAAGTAAATGAAAAAACATTACTCTTGTTTTATCTGGTATCATTTTACTGTGTGGTACTAACATGTAAGATAATTGGGATTAATTTTGGCCAACATCATCGCACCAATCGCTTGTCAATGTGGAAAATAATGTTACAAACTACACAAAAAAATAACACTGAAGTTTGAATCACTCGTATCACCTGATATCCTTTCAATCCCATTCGGTCGCAAATAGCAGCACAAGCAGCCTTCTCATCAGAGCTGCAAAGGCATCAAAGTTAGATCAAATATCAACACCAATTTCAATGAATTCTACAATTGTGTAAAATAGAAAACCTACCCATCTATGACATCTGTAGCTAGCATGCCAAACCGATCAATGAACTCATCAAATGTTCTTTTTGTCGGATAGCCAGCACAACTGATCCTGATTGCTTCTAGAACACCCTACAAATTAGACGGATTAAATAAAATGTATTGCAATCCTAAATTGTTTAAAAAATAAAACAATAAGAGTATAATAAACACTGCTGTAATCAAACTTAATTAATTGTGTTCAAATAGTCAACAACATTTGTGAGAATATATTGTCATCCAGTAGAAGTAACTGGTTTTTGTTTTCTAGGTTATCTTGATTGGTATAAATGATAACCTTGACTGTCATGTGAGCTAAAGAGCATTTTGTTTTTTAGGCTTGTACAAATTTTTGTTAGAATTTATATAAGAGGATGGCCTCATCAATTCAAACATGAATGTGATTGAAAGTAAGAGAATCTAAGAGAAAAAGTTTTAAAAATAAATTTTAAAGTATTCTTGAGAGTTTCCAACTTTTTCTATCAACATACCCCACATCTCAGCTGGTTCAAGACATTGTGGTTCTCAAAGATTCCCGGTTTTAGAACCCCATTTGGCTTCACACACCGAATGTAATGCGGCTCTGTTGTGTTCAGTGTCTCCATAAGAGATTGTAGTTGTTGCTGTAATTCATGTAAATCATAATTATTTCATACAATGTTAAGAACCGCTACATATTCAACCTTATACTACTTAAAAACTTTGATGGACTTGGCACTTACCAGTAGTGCTGGAATTTTTTTTCATTTTCAAGAAAAACAACTATATTTCAAATTAATACTCAGCAGAGACTTCTTTGTTCTTACAATTTGCCTCACTACATTATCCTGGGACAGTTAAATTTGTAATACTAACAGCTTATGTTTGTGTGGGGACCTCTATGCATGATTTACTTAATGTACATGTATGATTGACTCGTTAAAAACTAATTTACCACTTTCAATTAAGCCACTCAAATAAGATTTTCATAATAGAAGTGTTTACATACCTTGAAGCGTGCCCCGATGGAGGAGAATTTGGATTGCTTTGAAGTCTCTTCAGGCAATGGGGGAAAGAGATTTGCAACAAAAAAGCATTTTGAGGAATTTAATAGAGCTTGGTGCTCTGCCACAACATAATCTTTGTTCTTGTCGAGGAACTGATCGGCTTGGTATGTGACCTGTATGTATAATGTATCCACTTGTTAACCTTATGAGATGATTACACCATCAATTACCAGTAATCATGGGAAAATAACAAACAATTTGAAATGAACAAATGTAAAAGATTCGACTAATTGGGTAAATTTAGTTTCAGAAAGCCAACTTTATTTTGAATGCTTACATCTCCTGCATAGTGGTTTATTGTGAAGGCTGTTCTTGCAAGCTTAGGTTTGCTGAATCGCTTGTGTGCCTTGTATGTTTGGTACATTTTTTGAGCAAATGTCTCATGTGTTGACTTTGGAAACATGCTGCATCATGTTTAAAAAATTATCAAAAACATGTAAAAAAAAGAATGGGTGAATATAAATAAGAAATCACAACAATTTCCAAACACTGCCTCCTGTAAGTTTGATACTAACTGCGTGAGATAATCAGTTTTCCAAACTGACTATGATAATTCATTTCATAATAACTAATTTATAATTTCTATCAGTTAAAAATGCAACTGAAAATCACTATGGACATACCATGCCTCATCAAGAAGTGCAATTATACCTCCAGGTTTCTGCATAAAAGTTAAGATTCGATCAACAAGAATTATTTTCGAATTGTATAATTTCTTTAATTTCAATTTATATAATTAAAATAATAGGGTCAGTGTTGCACCTTTTCAATAAGATCAAGTACATCTTGGTTATCTACAAACTCAACATAGCTCCAGTCTATCTCTTCCCTCGTGTATTCCTCTTGCTCCATCTTAAACACGTGCTGGAAAACAAATAAATTTCTTTAATAATATAAAGAATATGATCAAAAATAAAAGTTTCTTACCCATAAATACATACCTGGTTGAAATGCTGCTGTAACTTCTCATTGGTCAAATTGATACATAACTGCTCAAAACTGCAAAACAGAGAATACACGAGAATGATGCATGTATGATTCAAATTCTTAAATTCTCATGTAGAAAGGTAAACTTGAAATCTTACCTGTTGACCTTAAAACTTTCAAATCCATAAATATCCAGCACTCCAATTATGTTCTTAGCATCTGGGTCCTGACCTATTGAGCTATTGATCTTATCCACTATCCTGTGATCATAATTAACTACCGTATAAGCTTGTCCTGTAATCAGACAACATAATATAATCTGATACCTAAATGCGAATATATAAAAGTTCATACCAGTCAAAGAGCCGTGAATAAACAGTCTTTGCTAGAGCATCACGGCTCAATACTGCATTCTCTGGATCAAGAGGCTTTGTAATGTTACCATCCGGGGTTACAATAACTCTCTGGCATAGGGAATCCTCAAGTGCTTTTTCGTCACACCTGCAGGTTTTCATAAAACTCGTCAAGCATATTATACGAACAACTATTTAATATATGAAAGAATATAGTCATTACAATCCCGCATTTGAAATCACTGATTGTAGAAATAACGTACATAAGGAGCTCAGCTGCTGTTTTGAGATGAGACATGGCCTTTTCATCCTTCAACTTGGAAGAGTCAATTTCTTTTCCTTTGGCAAAAGTAATGTTACCGAGGTGCAAAATCGCAGCTACAACACGGAATATTGCATCCTACAAGTAGAAGAATAATTACCAATTTAACTTCTATTTTCATTTGAACAATTTTGTACAAATTGTGCGTGTATAGTATTTTACCTGTTCTTCCTGGCTAATTCCTACTACATCCATAGCATTTCTTGTTTCTATGTACTCCCTCGCATCATCTACATTAGCTACTTCATAGCAGCTAGTCTGATTCAAATAATGGAATGTTCTTGGGTCTCCCACCTTGTACCGTTTTACATCCTAAAGAACAGTTTATTGCATTAGTGTAAGTCTTCTCATGTTTAACAAAGCTCAATTTGGCTATAGGTATTTAGGAATACTACATCAATTGGTACAATGCTAAAGCCTAACACATTTCGAAAAATAAATCAGATGATTTTACAAGGCAAAATTTGGTTTGATCCCATGAATGTTGCTTGTGATATTATGACTAAAATTAGGATCAATATGGTATTTCCTTTGTAGAGATAATTATAAGTCAAAACTCGAAAGTACCTCTGGGGGAGCAGAACAGAGCATGTAGAAACAATGGTAATTCCTTTCTGGGTCTGAAACCTGGCACACTCTAGACCTTTCAAGCAGGTAAGTACGAACCGCTGCCCCTGAAATCTTCCCATATTTGTCAAACTGAATCTCTACAAATTTACCGAAGCGACTGTTCAAAGAAAAATATGATGTCACATTTTTTTTTTTTTTTTGCAGCATTTTATCAATTTGGAGATGCTGAAACATAAGCAGAGATCAGTGAATCACCTTGAATTGTTGTTCTTCACAGTCTTCGCATTTCCAAATGCTTCCAGAACAGGATTGGACTGACAGTGATATTGATTATGTTAGTTAATGTTTAATCATGGAATTAAAAATAATTAAAAAAACTGTTCTTCATAAATTAATATTATTATCCTGTTAATTTGAATCTACCACTTGGGCTAGATTGAATCCATAAACACATGGAGGCGGATATGGATAAAATTGCTAAAGAAAAAATAATTAAAAATTTTATCAAGTAAAACTGAAGTTTTTTCATGTATATTACCTCTAACACTTGTTGTTCAACCGTTCGACCCTCTGTTCCTGATCGACCCCCCATGAATGCGAGGTATCTCATCAACATTTTTGTCGTCTCTGTTTTACCGGCACCACTTTCTCCACTAACCAAGATGGATTGGCTACCATGGTCATTTATCAATGCCCTGTATCAAGTATAATGCTTAGTTCGTAAGCTATAAGTGAATGAGAAGATTAAATTGAAGAAAAGAAAGAGAACACTGACCTGTAACAAGCATCTGCCACGGCGAACAGATGGGGACTGAGCTCTCCAAATGTTGCACCCTTATATTGCTCCATCATGTACACATCATACAAATGTGGTAACCTTCGGAATGGGTTCACTGCTATCAAGATGTTCCCAGTGTATGTCTGCCAAAATTATTCAATCTCCATTAGAATTTTCTTATTACTCTTTTAACTTAATAGTTCATACTGGACAGAGATTACTATTTTAAGGTTGACCTCTTCAAAGGTCCTTGAGGTACAAACTTTGGATAAGAAAAAAAATTATAAATGATTGAATCAGATCAAGCTCTTCTTACGTATATCTCATTGAGTCCATAACGGCACGAGAGGTTGTTTAGTACCCCAGGTTCATGCAGGTATGCAAGCTTTGTCATGTCATCAACTCCAGCCGGAGGCGCTTCGGTGTCCTTAGGGTAGATGCTAGCCAAGCCAGCAACAACCTACACTTGAATAATACATTTGATGATGAAATAGGTGTTTATAATTATTAACCCCTTCCCTTCATCCCCTCAAGGGCACCCGTGCCAAAAAAAAAATAATAATAATAAAATAATAAAATAATAAAAAATTGAAAAAAATTTGTGGCAACATAAGAAATTGAGTGAAAAAAAAAAAAGCATAATGTTTCTAGTATTTAAGTTCCATGAAGTACCAAGTGTAACAATAATAAATTAAAATGTTCTTATCAAGTAAAAACCAACTCAAATCACAAAACTAGGCACTAGTTAGCCAATGTATTGTTAAAATTGTCAATCTATCAGGACTTAATGTAACTGTTCTTATAATACATCTATCGCAGCTGCAACAGAATGTGTTAGTTTCACTTTGATGTGTTGAGAATTCTTTACATTCCTACTGGAGATTCGAAGCATTTCTGAATATGCAATAATGACTTTAGAATTGATGGTATATTTTTTGGGTTATCATCATTGAAGAAATCAACTATTAGGGAAATGTGAGTACGTTATCATTACTATTTATTATTTAATTAACCGGTATGTAATTACTTGTTTACAAAAGCGCGCATAATGTTTTAAAAAATTATTTTGATCACTCAATAAGGAACATTTTTTGTTAATGTATGCTATGATTAACTACTCTTATTTTGATATCCATAATCATTGCACTAGGAGAATCCAGCTCATTCCTTAGGTGGTAAGGCACACAGCTACATGATCATCATTAGCAGATCTTTTATTATTTTACGCTTCTTTTGTTGATCTTTTTATCGCAACTACTAAATTATTAACAATGCAACAGGGAGAATCTTCATCAAATTCTCTGGTAAAATATGTAGTGAGTCATTAAACTGTAGGTCACACAAGACATACCCAAAAAAAGTGATAAACATTATTATTACTATAAATTCAAAATGACTGAGACGTGCTACCCAAATCACTGGGAAAGAAATTTCAACAATAGAAATCAGACTTTACATTGTTCCATATCTTATCTGTATTATTATTTTAGTTATCGAATCAAGTTCATACTATTATAATTCATAACCTTATTGTATTTCTGAAGTACACAGCTCACGACCTCAAATAATCTACCATATTCAATCAAACACAAGTACTCTCTCGTATCTACAGCCCATATTTTATATTTATATATATATTTTGTTCCAGAGCATTGATCTCACGATTATCTATCTTGAAAGAAATTCATATTTTATTATTTGACAATAAAGAAAAAGGTCAGCTTCCAAATTTTAAATGGTTTGCCATCAAGAAAATGAAGGATTGTATGATGCAGAAACAAGTAAATTAAAATTTGAGATGAAAACATATGTATGTACCGTCTTTCCTTCGGTGGTGATGATAGTTGCATCGCCGCCGTTGATCTGAGTGACCTCTCCATCAATCCAGGCGGCCTCCGGATCTTCAACCCACACGTATGACCCGACTATTATGTTTACCGGCGTACCCTAATCACAAACGAAAAATACAGAAATCAAACCATGATGCATAGGGTGTAATAACATAGAACTCATCATATATAATAATATTCATCAAGTAATCAATTGATTCTGATCAGGTGAAAATAGGCCTGATTACCATGGATGATGAATTGTTCGACTATGTTCATGCGACCTTTCAGAGAGATTGAGAGAGAGAGAGAGAGAGAGATGTGGGAGTTGAGAATGTGGAATTGTATAAGGAGAAAGGAAATGAAGAGAGGAGAGAAAAGGACATGCAATAGGGGTGGTGGGGGTGGGCGGTGCCAAGAGGTTTGTTAAACTCTTGAATTTTAGAAAGCTAGAGAGAGAAAGAATTTCAATTTTCAGAAAGAAGGGAAAAAAAATTTTAGAGAGAGAAAGGGGAGGTGGTTTGGTGATCATGACACGTAGATGGGTTTATTTTGCAGATTACATGGCTGCATTTTTTTTTTTCAGATCACTTTTGATTTTCTTTTAAGTATTACTTTCAAACACCTACGTGGGTTGCACATTTTTAGGATGTAAATATTTACTTCAGACTAGTAAGAGTAGATCAGCACAGTACTTTTATAAAAAGGCAAGATTTTAAAATGCTGAGGAATAAGTTGCTGGCTGTGTCGTCACCACAAACTAACTTTAACTAAAATAACACAACATTAATTATAGACAATTTTCATGCAAGTGTTAGTGATGTCTCCTTAAATGTTGACCATAATCTTCTACATTGCTACTCCTCTTTGATTATTGTACCAAAAAAATATTGCAGAGAGAATTAGAATTCTTTCTATCAGTGTTGTTTTCGATGTGTAGAAAATGGTGCAGTAGAAGATTGGGTTTGATATACCGGTCATATGTGTAACGACTATGCACAGGCAGGTATACCTTTTTTAACTTTATTATTGTTTGATGTACCAGCCATGTCCGCAGATCAGAGATTTTTTGGCACGACATGACGACACGAGTAAGGTCCAAATAAGGCATGCATAGTACAAACCACGGCTAGATATGAATGGTTAATTTTTGTTATTTTTATGCTTTCCTTTAATTTATTTATCTTATATATATAATTATTATAAATTTCAATAATGTAATTAAGAATTTTAAACATTTTTTACTCTATTTTTTTCTGATTTTCTATCATTGAAAAAATCATAAATGTAATTAAGAATTTTAAACATTTTTTACTCTTTTTTTTTCTGATTTTCTATCATTGGAAAAATCATAAATCAGATCAAACACAACATGTGGACAACACAGCATGCTTAGACACGTCATGAATATGAATTAATTTTTCTGGATTGACTTATATTTAAAATCTAATGATTTTAATTTGATCGTTACATTGATATCAGTGTTTGATTTAATCCTATCAAAAAATTATCTAACTTTGTCCATTATCACACTACTTGTTATGCTCGCTTCCATGGAAAAACTGAAATAAAATAAAACAAATTCAACATGCATGTGAGAGGATCGATCGGCGCATTGGAGTAGGAACCCATGTAGGGAATGTTAATGCAAAAAATGTTTCCACGCGCTGAACGATTTGATTTGAGTATATTGTAGGAAGTTAAAAAAAATGAAGAATATTTGACATGAATTATATGTTTTCGCTCACTTCTTTACGAAAATTTTAATACTACAAATATAATGACATTGAATAGAGATCAACAATTCAACAACATTCCATGATTCAAGCAATTTAATGATAATGTGCTTCTTTGTGATAATAAATCAAGTGCTAATAAGATTTTCGTACAGTTTTTAATTAATTAATGGCCTAAGCCTAAACTAGATGAAACTAACTATTCATTGGAGAATATTTATAATATAAAGCACTAATGTAGTACATATTTTTTTTTTTTTGATACAATGTAGTACATATACAGTAAGTACTAAGTGCCACCATATATTGTAGTTGTTGGTTCGTTGTCCTTTTTATCTTTCTTCCCATTTTACTTTTACTTTTGGTACAAATGTAAGATTGGCGAATCTAAACATTATTGCATGAACATCACTAAAGCAACCATAATTTAATAACGAATTCGGTATCAATATTAATAGAACCAATATGTCAAAAAATTATAATTTTTCAAAATGTGGGGTCTATAATGGAATTACTGCTACATTTTTGCGAGTGCCAATGGAGAATTTCTTAAGAAAAATAGTCTATATTATTATAAATAATATCTATGCAAAAAAACATTTGATAAGAAAATAAATGAAAGAAATTACACCCCATTAAAGTCAATTGTAGTCCGCCCTTGCATGGTAATAAAATGATCTGAAAAATATTCTATAAAGTCATCATTACATTTGCCCCAATGCCCCTCAATGTATAATTAAATCATCAACTGCTGTACAATTCAACATTTGCCAAGTGTACATATGCATAACATTATATTAATTTCCCCTTGGATTCCAAAGCAGTTCTTTCTTGGGAGATGCAAATCATTTCTAATTAATCATTAATTAAAGGCGACTGTCTAGCTAGCCAAATACCTACTAAAGCCAAGGCGTAAGCATAATCCCTTCCAATATTCTGGCAGTGAGCCCCAGTATTAAACTTTATTAGCGAAAATGACACCATGAACCTCTCTCTATTGTCAATGGGCCCCACTTGCCTTCCGCTTTGAATCTTTTTTCAGAGGCGGTGGCCTAATTCTAAAAGGCACAGAATTGAAAAACCAAAATAATAAGAGATTTAGATAGAAGAAAAGGAGGTTTCCTAGTGGAAATAAGAAAGAGGCACCTTTCGGCCGTTGGTTGGAATGGCCACCGCCAGATCTCGACCGTTCCCACATGCAGTCCCACTCCTCTACAATTATTATTATTATATGTACAACTTCTCTCTTTTTCTATTTTTCTTTCTTTCTTTTGTTTTGGAAAAGCAGCGATTGTGTGGTTGGCTCATCCCCACACATCAATGTATAAATTGAGCTGGAATTCATATTCTTTTTTTTTTTTTTTTAATGCGACTATCTGCGCGCCAGGAATGATAATGATAAATAAAATAAATCTACTGATTTTTTAAATCGTTTATGAAAGGTAGAGATTTACTTATTTTTGTAAGTACAGTTATATAATTTCGATTATTAAGAATTATTTTCTTGTCTTATTTTGGACGTACCTGAGTTTATATTAAACATAGTGATAAGTTCGAAATTCAAAAATAATTCCGTAAGTTTTAGCATTAATCATTTGTTAATCTAAATCATTATGGACCCTCATTGGCAGTGATTTTGTAAAATATGTAGAAAATAGTAAAAAAAATTTAAAAAATGTAAAAATTTGTTTCTAAGGTTATTTCAACAGGAAGAACATATTGTATGGTTTGGATCGGATATTTGAATTCTGGTTCTTGGAAAACAACTTTAAAGCACAGCATAATCTTAACTTTAGGGTGTACCGTAATCATTCTCCAATATACAATTTGAGAATTATTATTTATAATATAATATATATAGAAACAAATATGAGTTTAACTGAAATTAATTATACTGATGAAACATAAGACCCACCTATTCAGAAACTTGCATTTTGTATATTTGGAAGTGCATGGATTAAGAACAAGAATAAGAATTAAAACAAGAACAAGCTATTTCATGTTTGGTGCTTTCAAAAATAGCTTGTTCTCAACCAAAATGAGCCGTATTCTTGTTCCAACAAAACCATGGAACTAGAACAAGAACAAGAACAAGCCTTGTTCTTGTTCTTGTTCTTGTTCTTAACCCATGCACTTCCAAACAATTCGACACCATCCTGTCATGGAACCGCATGCGTTTAAATTGAGCTCTCAAAACACAAACTCTGGTATTAAAAAAAGACATAAAATTGTCTAACTATTTAAAACAGAGAAATTAATGTGAAGTGTAAACACCCAAGTTAATATATAACTAGTGCTAATCTCGAGCGTTGCGTGATTCATTTCTATATGAATATGTTATTAAATGATTTCTTAATGAAATGAGCGATCGTGTGGTCAAGATCGATAACTATAGAGCGATTACTGCGCATATAATTTTTTTACGAAATTCAGAACACTATATAAAAAATGCCATAAAAATTGAAAATACTATTGAAATATTATACGAAAGCTGTCAAAAAAATCCAGACAGAAAAATCATGCTCCACAAAAAATCCAACCAAATGTCCACGAAAGATCCGCGCGAGTTACCCATAACTCACGCCTTTCGCGTACCATCCCAAATTTATATATTGATAATGATAA
Organism: Rhynchospora tenuis; assembly: GCA_027725995.1. Taxonomy (NCBI): domain Eukaryota; kingdom Viridiplantae; phylum Streptophyta; class Magnoliopsida; order Poales; family Cyperaceae; genus Rhynchospora; species Rhynchospora tenuis. The sequence goes on from CM050888.1 coordinate 55,642,070, forward strand.
TAAAGAGAGAGATATATATGTATAATTTTTTCTTTTTTGGAAGGACAGGAAATAAATTTCATTTAAATGCTTGCGTATATTAATCGGGGGACACGAGTTCTGGAATCCAGATCCTGTGTCGCGCGGCACGCGTACAGCGCGGGCTGTGGGCCGTCTGATCTGAATCTGATGGCTATGGGGGCCCCGTGAATAATACCAGATTGATAGGCTCGAAAAAAATGAACCGCCCGATCAAAATCGAACGGCTCGTGGAGATGCGCTCCACGCGTGCCGCGCGACACAGGAACGGGGTCCCGAGTTCTGACCAGACTGACATGACTAGAAAGCTGGACTACCAAGTGGCAAATAAAAAAACCTCGAGGTTTGTGCTAATCATGATATTATGTGGCCAAGACGTAATCAGAACTTCATGTACTGTGGCATTTCTCTCTCTGAAGGTCGGTCCAATAAAAATTCCAAAAAATTATAAGAGCGATTACATCAACTGATATCTTCAAACAAAGAGAACTAGAAATTTCTCAAGGAGTCAAATTTGGTTGTTTTCTTCTAATTGAATCCATATCGTTTCTCACTTTGGAACAACTGCAGCACATATCTGACCAATTAATTTGAATACTTTGAATTTGCATTTGTTCAAATATTTAATTGCTATATATAATATTACTACAGGTTATCCACTAAATAATTCTAAGCCCAGAGAGGATTTCAAGTCAATCCGGTAGGGCAGTTTTTCAGTACAAATTTGAAACATCAATAAACACAGGAACATCGCTATTGTTTGGCTGGTATGACATTCGATTCTATATTAAAAACATTGCTATAGGAGTTTTATGGTTAAGGAAAATATATATTGTATTGAGATGAAGTGATGTGTTGAAATCTGAAAGGAGAAACTTTTTTAATAAATATTTTAATTTCAAAATAAATTAGGAGATTTGATCTCCATCTTATTGTTAAAAAAAGAAAAATAATAACAATAAACTATATGATTGAGTGCTTTACAGTTTACAAAGCTTTTTATTCCGAATCATTTTATGGGTTTTTGACTTTTTGTTTATGTAGTCTCTCTCGCAATAATAAACTAAAATTGATTTAAAAAAAATTTTCGTCTGTCCTTTCAAATTGATATCTAAGTAGATATAAAATTAAAGCACCGAATTTTCTTTATAAAAAAGAGAGATTAAATAATTCTATTGTCTTAGTTTGCGCTTTATTTAAAAGTAAAAAAATAAATAATAAAACTAAATTAACCAGATAAAACTCAGTTCGGTATTTTTGAATTGTGGAAGTGCAGGCGTGCAGCTGCATGGAGGGAAAAAAATTGACTCATCATGGTCTTTAACCTATATGATATGGAACCGTATCCTCTGCTCACCTCTAAAAGGTGAGCAGCGTGCATACCTTAATTTTGAGGCGTTGGATTAGATCCAACGGCACATAATGAGATTTACAAAAATCGCTGTCTCTCTCGACCCTGCCCCTGCCCGAGCCTCGTTTCCGTGTAAAAAAAAATTCTCCGATTTTGTCTACAAATCCCGCCTAAATCTCTCCGTCTCGATAAAAATCGCTGCTCTTCCATCTCCTCGTAATACTCTCGCATCTCTATATTTCGAGTCACCTTTTCTCTGCAATTTGTCACAACTGGAAGAGAAGCCAAGACGGTAGAGAAGGTGACCTTGGTAATTTGTCACAAATTTGTCACCCGAAATCCTCGATCGGTAGAGAAGGTGACCCGAAATTCTCTTGTTGTTAATTCACATAATCAGTAAAGTACATGTACTATCCACTACTGTTATCCTTTACTTAAAACCTTTCATTAGAAACAAAGCAAACCTTGCATTATCCATGATTGTATATATGTGCGACTGTATTGCTGCAACCTCTCGAGGCATATCTCATCTAAACGCCGTCTCCTGAGAAGAAACAACGGAAAATGCTTTAGTTTGACAAGATAATTCACATTCTCTTGCTGTCCAATTTTTGTTAATACTTGTTAATCAATGTGTATAATTTGGTTGTGAATATGTAGACTGATTTGAGGAGGCAAGCTAAATATGTAGAGCCACGTTGTGCTGGCAATTCAGGAGGCAGCAATGGTTGATGTACCTGATGGATTGTTTGACGATACTATGGCTGAACATATAGAGCAAATGGGTGCAATAGAGACACAATCAAAGGTCAGTATTTAGTCAGTATTTAGACACAATTTCTTGGTCAGTATTTACCGGTACAGAAAACTTCTCATGGACTAAATTGGTGTTAGGCATAAAATAAAGAATAAGATAATATTAGGTACCAAGAACTAAGTTTCCTATTTTAATGGTAATAAAATTAATACGATGAAAAAGATATTTCAACTTGAACTACAACAAACCAAGTTAATAATGTTGATCTCTGTAAAATCACAAAATGTTGTTGTCAAATTGCGTGTTCCTGATATCATATATATGGCCTATCCAGAGACCATTTATGTGTTCAGGAAATACAGTAAGTTCCTTCATTTACTTGTCTTTTATAATTTATTAAGTTTTTTATTTTGAAAATCTAGTGTCCAGAGTTCTGTCCAAGTAGTATCCAACTTGAAACCAAGGGCATTTCTGGTATAATAACTAGAAATATATTGAAAATCCAGAGTTCTGTCTAAATAATTTTCTTTATTTTTTGCATGTCTTAGCAATTTCTTTTTTTTTTTAGGGCTTTATGTGCAAATGCGTTGTAACATGTTGGTACAGCCTCTGATGGTACGCATGGTTTATGTGCAAATTTCCTTGCAAGTCATGCTACATGGTTTATGTGCAAATTATACATTCTGTGATTTTCATTTTTTAATTACGTTGGGGGAATGACCCAAAGCTAGGCAGATAGGTGGAATATTCTACAATTGCTTGTATTTCCGATTATTATTCCATGGTACATGTACATGGTTGAAGATTAGGTTGGTGTTACATGGTTTATTTGCAAGTCATGGTACAACTTCTACCTTCTGGGTGGCACGTTTATGTGCAAATTTCTTTTTCTTTTTTTTTGCAAGTCATTTAAGCCTTAATACAAGTTGTACACAATAAGCCTTAATGTCTAGCTAGCTTCTGGGTGGTACGCAAGGCCTTAATACCCGCATGAAACATGTACCTATGGTACCAGCTACTCTACTGGAACATGTACAATAAACTAAACATTAATCCAAATATCAATATCCATTACAATTAACAAAAGCTACAATTACAAGAGCACAAATATCATATCAATATCACACCTCGCCATCAAAACAAAAGATTAATTCACACTAACAAAGTTTTGGTGTATGTGGGACCACAGAAACATTTCTTTCGAGTTTTAGCATTAAAAAGATCTCAAATGTACACAAAATTTCTTGATAGGTTGGAGGAAGCATTACACAAACTAGGCACAAAAACAAAGAAGAAAAAAAAATAAACCGAAGGAAAAAAAAAAAAAGAATACTAGTACAATCAAACATGTATAAAACATTGCTTTCAACTTCAATCCAACATAACCATTGCCCACCTCAAAATGGGTCAACTCTTGAGTAAAGCTCGCCTCAAAAGCAACATGAATGCTAGGTTTACCAGCCATACTTTGCTAAATTTATCTGAGATTGGAAAAAAGATAATAAACTATTAAGCTGTCATTGCTGTAATCTCACAAGATATTCTTTTTTGCAAAAGATTAAGAGAAAAATGATTAGGCCTAATAATAAGTTTGCCATTTCATTTATAACCAACAGTAGTCTAGTGGCTGCACATTGTCAAGTCTAATATTTGCTTACTATGTCCTGCACAAATAAACCATATCAGTACCAGAAAACAAATTTCAAAGTAAAATTTACAAACTAACCTGATAGGATGGTCCAAATGCAATCCCTGTTAACTTGACCTGATCCTGTCTCGGTCTATTTTTCATCAACTCATCTTGTTTAACCTCTACTATTTCTGGTGGCATTTCATTCCTTCTTTTTTTACCCCTCACCCTACCCAAATCTTGTACCTCCATTGCAACAGAGGCACCAGTTTCATTACCAACTGCAACATCAGTACTCCAACTATACCCCTCATAACCAACATAATTCTCTGCATTAACATAATTTATACAATAAAAAAGTACATATTTAAAACCAGCACCATTTTCATGCGTGTACAGTCACTGTATCATCTCTACAACCAGCACCATATTAACCAAAATGTTCACAATCAAAATTTCTTTCGCAGATTTAGGAGAGAACAAAATTTCAACTAAATAAGCTAAGAAATTGCAACAAATTTGAACTAACAGAAGAAAAGAACAAACTTACCTAGACGAAATTGATTTACGAAATCGAAGATGGCTAGGTTTAGAGACGAACCTGTCGGAAAGTCGTTCTTCTAGGGTTAGAATCGTCGGATTCTCTCTGTAGCTTCCTGTTTCTCTCTCGATCTAGGGTTGGAATCGCCTCTCTCTCTCTTTCTCTTTTTCTCTTTTTCTTTCGGCCGTACGGAAGAAACGAAGAGGGGGCTGCGGCGATTTTTTTTTTTTTAAGAGATGAATCGGAGAAGAGGGGGCAGTCGTGCGGGCAGGGAAGATTTTGGCAATATGTGAGCGCACCGTTGGATCTAATCCAACGCCTCAAAATTGAGGTATGCAGAGGATACGGTTCCTATATGATATCGACGATCTATCAACAGACAACATGTTCGCTAGAATTGAAGGCCTGTATAAAATCTTTAATAGTCAAAAGCCTTCTTGTATCTGGACTACAATAGATAACGGCCCTCAAAAACTTCTTGTCATCTTATATCTGGAATAAAAGCCTTAATTAACTTATACCCATATTGGACCTTACATTTATAAATATGTTAATATTCATATCCTATTAAGCTATTCTTACCTTTTAAGAAACGGATAACGATCGGATAACATTCGTTATTGCATAAAATGAATTTTAAAAGTTTCCCTAATAAATAATAAAGCAATAAATAAAAAATTACTTATGAAAATTCTATATTTAAGCAAAACAAGTACTCAATATCATTAATGTATAAAGAATGGAACTAGTAGCATTATTATATTACAAAAGATGTAATTATTAATTGTACAAAATTATATCGAATATTTACTGAATCAGTTTTTACAATTAATTAAAGGAATGACTAAAAAAATCTGGCATTATTTGTATTTACATGGTAAAGGGTACAATATAGTTTTATCCATACATACTTGTACTAAGATAATGAAAATCTTTACTCATATTATTACCCAATAAAAACTGTAAGAGACAAATAGTAGTAACAAAAGACAAAGATCAAGTTACAGATTTATTTGTGAATTTTTCATATCTATACTAATTACAATACGGTTAGAAATTTCTAAATTCAGAAGCCAAGATAGTAAACGTGAAAGAGGCCATAGGTCACCCAAAAGAAACGAAAGAAAAAGGAGCTTAAAGTCATTAATATAAAAAATCACATTGCCAGCTTCTTTTCTGATCAAGTTGAAGAGCGGTCATAATTGACTGTGCTCGTCAAAATTCAAAGGGGACCTGCATTGCATGACGTAGTTAAGAATACTTGTAATCAATTTTGAATCCTTTTTTTTTCAATCTTTTTGTATTTAACCTTTCATCTTCTGCTCTTTCTTATTACAGTCTTTACCATTGACAAGTTTATCTGTTTTCTTTTTTCCCATACTGGCATGTTTTCCATGCCAGTTGAGTTCAAATATTGTAATTAGGTAAAACCATATACCAGCCAGTCATCCATACAAAAATCACAGTAAGCACAACTTTTATCTCGTTTGATCTGGTTATTATTTTTAACTTGTGTACTGGTAAATTGGTCAATTGAAGTAGTTTTCTACATATCCATGATAAATTGAAGGATCCAACATATATTTCCATTAGACCATCAAATCACATTAGTGAAATACAACAGTAAAAGATGTATGAGAGAAGAGTGTACTTGGTAATACAGCAGTTATCGATAAAGATACTTTCCTAAGTTAAAAGCCTTAATTACAATAAGAGGAGAGTATCAGTTTGTGAAAGGAAAGTAGAAACAAAAGAAAGGGGGAAAAAATAACTCTATTTTGAGTCAGGGACTGAGCAGTACAGATCCTGGAGGTAGTAAACTTGTGAAGGAGGATAATGAAATCGGAGGGTACTGATATGAATGTTGATGGACAATCAGTGAACATCCAGCTTGCTGGTAAAATAAAGGAACCAGAGCAATGGGAGATCAGGAAATAGCTGATGTTAACAACAAATGTCAATTTAGTTTCTCAACCACAGTTCAACATGTGGAGGGTATTCTCACGCCACAACTAGCCTTAGCAAAACTGATTGGTGGTTTAAAGAGACCTAGAAGAAGCCTTAAGATCGCAAGTGAACTCCTGTCCCAGCTGAGCTAAGAGACTGATATTAGTGGAGAGTAATTGAAGTAAAAACCTAAAGTGAAGATAATCAAGGAGGTGCTACTGAAAAGCTGTTAGAACAAGAACAATAGATGAAGGAAAAAGAGGTCTGTGCATTTCTGTTGCCTTCAGAATTTTTGCCAAGTTTTAGAGGTTTTATTAATGTATTGGATTTCCAGTTATGGAGAGGATACTGGTAAGATGTTGCTTTTGTAAATTAGAGTTTGATATTTATTTTTTTTATTTTTTTTTTTTTTTGAATGAATGTCCATAGGCCTAGTAACCCTAGTTTGATGTTTGCAGATAGAGAAGAGGATGTGGTGCAAAACAAATAATAATAAATAAATTGTAATTATGCTTGCAATTCTTTGTTTTCGATAACGAAACAGGGTTTTTGCCTTTTTTTCAAAAATAAAAAGAAAACATACAGCAACGAGGTTTTGTGCTTCTCTGTGGTCTCTGTGAAAATACAGGCACAAGAGCTTCCTCAGAGGATATTCCAGCCTGTCAAACACAAATTTAATATTGGTTAATATCAATTTTTGAATATGGAGAGTTAAGCTAAATTTTATGTATTGAGCTCCAGAATTGGCTGTGAGCCTGTGAGATTTTCAAACTCTTGCCAATATAACAATCCACATACCCCTTCAAATTTCTGCCAGTTTGGAACTTATTAATCTCTTGTAAAATGTAGTGTTGCACTAAAAATTTTCAGTCCAAATGGCTGGTGACTTTACAGAGTAGGTTTTCATATGTCACAAAGGAGGTTTTCCAATTTCCACTGTTTTTCATTTGAGGATGACAAGTACTAGCACTTTATTCTGATGGAAGACAAGACAGTAGAACCCAAAACAGGCCACACAATTACCCGAACAGAGAAAAAAGAAATAAAGAAAAGAACTCGTAGTCACTGCTCAAAAACCATGTTCCATGCCTTAATTCTTATCGAATCGAAGAGCACAGAGGAAAGATAGCGCTCGCCAAAGCTGGGGAATACAACCTGCATGGTAAAAACACCAAATGTGCTTAGGAACATTTAAATTTTTAGATCAAATTGTCGATATTTTTTGTTTCCTTCTACTTCTTCGTTATCATAGGTGGTTTCCGCTATTAATTTTAGGTACAACTATCTATTTTTTAGGAACTACTACTAAAGACATAAACACCTAAGTTTATATGTACCAGTAATCTTTGATCACGTAGGCAGTCTTGAAAGCCTTTATCCTTATTGTCCTCAATGCACTGGTGGACTACAACCGCATATCGGGCTCAAATACCCAACTAGACTGCACACTCTATTGAATTCTCGGTACAACTTGGTGGTACTTTAGTCTCCATATATGTGCATATATATACTTGGAAATGCTCAAACATATATATGAGAAGTGGTACACTCTCTAACTCTCTGCATATTTGTCGTTACGTCTCTCAATGAAAGAGACATATATCAGATATCCAGCCGCGAAAGGATGCATGACTGGAGTGAAGCCAATGCAGCCCGTATGTCGATTGTCATCCAGCCCATTACTTAACTTATGACCCATATGATACTCCTACGGGCGTACAACTGTTGCAACTAACTAGAGAGCAAGTTTATGGAGGACTTTTACGTACCTACAGTCTGTTCGCTCTCTTCAAACTATACTATATATTATATTTCATTACAAGTACGTAACCGCTTCCAATTCCAATAATATTACATACAGACTTAGTTTGAGTGCAAGCAATGTGCTCTAAGACACATAATATAAGCCAGTTCCATAAGAAGCTTGCAGTAGTCAAAATTTTTTATTGTTTGGTTTGTTTATTCATTCATTCATCATTTGTACATTATTTATTTATTTATTTTTGCTTGTTATACACAAGATACCCATTTTATTGTACTTTTCTCCAGTGGCTGATGATGAATTAAGGATCAAAGATTATTTTAAATAACCAAATGAGTCAGGTTTCATAATAAAGTATATTTGACCCTGGGACTGGAAGATATATTTAGGTACAGAAGAGTGCTGATGTAACAGCGACAATTCTTGCTCCTTTACTTTACTTCGATGAGAAAAAGAAAGGTCAGTACTTGGTAAAAATAAAAAAACTAAGAAGTTATTTTTCCTAAAAGGTAACAAAAAGCATCTGTATAGTAAAAAGACAAAAACTTACAACAATAAGTTTTCCTGCATTTTCAGCCCTTTGTGCAACTTTAATTGCTGCAACTGCAGCTGCACCAGATGATATCCCAACCTATAAAAAAAATATATTCGAAGTAGTCATTGTATCTTCATATACAAAAGAAATTAAATAATCAAATCACACAACTAGGCATGTCAATTAGATGCTTTAACACTGACGTTTACATAGATTCATGTCATAAGATGACAGTACAGAAAAACATTGATTTATAAAAGTAAAACTGGTTGAATTTGAAGCTAGTAACTCATATGAAAAAGTAACCTATGGTATTTATAAAATTCAATAAAAAGGCAGAATTAAACCAAGTGTGTCACAACTCACCAAAAGCCCATCCTTCAAGGCAATGAGTTTTGCCATCTTGATTGCTTCTTCACTAGAAACCTAATCAACACCACAAAATTTATTTATTAATTAGTTAGTACTATCTTTTTTGGTCTTGGATCTCAGCACTCTCCTTATTTGTGGACTTGGCTTACTATCTGGGGTTTAAACATTTTTCCCCAAACCATACCAGCCAAATAAGGTACAAAAACATTACTGATTTGATTCCATCTATACTTTTAGGTTTCTGTCAAGGGAACAAAAAATAATCATGACTTGAGCATTTGCTTCTGGCCAAGCAAGAACAAAATTCCTTCATGGTATTTTGTAATTTTTACCTGAATAACTTCGTCTAAGAGGTCAACTTGTAAAACACCTGGAATGAAACCAGCACCTATGCCTTGTATATTATGTGGTCCTAATGCATGAGTAGAAGTTAGCACATCACAATAAGATCGGTGATATATATATATAGAGAGAGAGAGAGGAAGAAGATTACTAACCAGCACTTCCTCCAGATAAAACAGCACTCTCTGTAGGTTCAACACCATACAGCTGCAATAAATGAATCGAAAATTAGTTGGAACAGAAAAGAGAAAAATAAATATATGTTAGGTCCTTCAAATATACAACCATCAAGCGCTCTTGTTTACCTTAATATTGGTGTTTTTCTCCTTGAGGTACCTTCCAGCACCGGTGATGGTACCACCGGTTCCAATACCAGATACAAGTATGTCTATTTTTCCAGCTGTTCCTTGCCAAATTTCAGGCCCAGTAGTCTCGTAGTGTATCTACAGAAATACAAGCACATCGTACATTGAATGAACAAGCAAATTAAGTATAACTACCATGCAAAATGCATTCGTTTTATTTTGTACCAAAAGCAAACAGTAGAAAAAAAAAGCCGTTCAGGGGCACAAAATAACACCCTTATTTTGTTATTTGCAAAGGGCTAAAAATAGATTACAGGATACTTTCATCTATTGAGAAATTTTATTGCACAACTATACCCCTTCGCATATCCTGTCAAAGGATCACTGTCTATGTTTCAACTAAGTTTCGTATCAAGCAATTTGAGTTAGCACATATAGAAAAGAAAGAAAGAATAAGAACAAAAGAAGGAACTAAAAGAGAACAACTTGATACAGACGGCAGAAACATCATTACCAGCCCCCAATAAGGAATTTATACAGATTAGAAGATATGAAAGTCAAAAGGACTAATCATAAATCTACCATTCTCTTATTTTTGTTTGGCACCAGCTGGTACTATTTGGTCACCAGGTGCTTTAGAAAGCATTAAAAATCAAATTATTAGGGTCCTTTAACAAACAGTGATACTAATTAAACTGGTTTCTTCAAAACCATTCCCATTATTATTACAAAATGAAAATCCTTCTATAGCCTCACATTACCATGGGGTTTGCTGGATTTTCAAATTGCTGGAGAATATAAGAGTTAGGGGTCATAGCAGCCAACTCCTCAGCCTTTTGCACTGCACCTCTCATGCCAAAAGAAGGATCTGTAAGCACAAGCTCAGCACCAAATGCCTTCAAGACAATGCGTCTTTCAAGACTCATCGACGCTGGCATCGTCAGCTTGAGTTTGTATCCTCTAGCTGCTGCAATGAAAGCAAGCCCTACACCTGTGTTGCCACTTGTCGCCTCAATCAATACACTCTATAAAGAAAGAAAAAATCCATTTAAGGTAATAGCGAATTTTGTCAAATGTTACTGGTAAAAGACATTAAAGATTTCTCATATAAACAATACCCAACATTTGTTGGGCTTTTTTGCAAAAAAAAAAAACATAAAATACTTGTTCCTATTTGCAAAACAAGACACCTTCAAAAAGCACCATACCTCCCCAGGAGTAATGAGGCCCTTTTCCTCGGCATCTTTAATCATACTATAACCAATCCTGCAATTTTATTGTACCAAACTCATATACAGTTGTTTATGATATAACTCTTCTAATTCAACAACGTAGATCACCAGAAAGAATAATAAGGGGTTACAATTGCTTTTGTGCCCTTGTAAACTCTTAATATACCATGTACCCCAACCCGGATAAAAGCTTATCCCATGCATGTAATCATCTAAAATATATGGGTAACTCATATTACCCTTAATTTTTCCCATTTTGCAAAGTTGAAATAGAAGAATACGTTCAATATATAAAAGATAAAGTGAGAAATAAATTATTACCTATCCTTGACACTAGAGCACGGCTGCATGGTTTCAAGCTTTGCTGCAACACGGGCACGGCACCCACTTGCGACATTGTTCAAATATACCAATGGCGTCTTCCCAATCAGCTGCAAACAATTTCATAAAATTGGATGATGCCTCATCAAAAGTAAGGATTTGGAGAATGAAATAAAAAAAAAGAAGAATACATTACTACCTCAGTGACATCCTTGGCGATTCCAGTTTCCAATCCAGCCATTACTATGAGTCTTTAAATATACAGAAATTTGTTTTCACGATGCTAGTTAGGGTTTATGTGTGTCAGTGACAAAGAAATTTCGAGTCCAGCAAAATAAGCAAAAGAACCAAAACAAAGGATAGAAAACACTCGATTATCAAAAGCTACAACAACGTGTCAAAATTACTTTTTTCCACCAAACTATATATGCTCACCGGAGGAAAATCTCAGTCTAAGGAAAATCCTTATTTCGCCCTATTTTGGGGGTTGGTTCAGATTCTAGACAAACGGAAGTGTACGTCATATACTAGTAAGACGAACTTTAAAAATATTATTAATATTATGAGAATAAATAATACGAACAGTGTGCAAGGAATCACAATCACTTATATAATATTTTAGTCTTAAAACTTCTAACGCAAATTTTGTAATTGACTAATTTTTCTTATATCTATCAATATATATGTGGATCTATTTCCAAAATTATAATTGGCTGCAATTGATCAGGGCTCGAGTCCGATTAAATATTTTAGTACTATCCTAATTTTAATATTATTTTTCCGTGTTTGAAAAAGAAAAGAAAAGAAATTTTATCAGTTCACTAACATCCAAAAAAAAGATATACAATTTGACATCATATTCATTTCTAAAGTTTTAACTTATATCAAAATAATTTTACCACTGTTTCGATTAAAGAAAATAAGAACCTCACATTAGTATATATGTCATAATTATTTTTATGATGACATGCAAAAATTAATACATACATGTGTACTTATATATATAGAGAGAGATAGTCTACTATAAATCATAGGTGTACGGGTCCTTACATCATAGCCGTTCTCGATTTTCAAACTTCAAATGGTTTATCAATGTGATGTTCGTATTAATACATTTTTTAGATTTATTTTATTTCATTTTTTATTATTAGATTTTTAGAAAATAATACCAAAAAAATATTTTTAAAAATTTGGTTTCTTTTGTGTTTTTAATATAAATATCACATTGAGCAATTCAAATCGATCATTTTTATAAAATTGTTGTTATAAATTGTTCTTATGAGTTTTTATTAAATTATTTTTATTATATTTTCATAATTAAATTCGTACATTCTTGAGTTCTCTAATTTGATTTTATTTATTTGGAAAAGCCTACAAAATGTTGGCTATATTTTTTGATGCTTATTAACAATGACCAAAGACATTATGCTTGAAAAATTATAACCTAAATTAGATTTAAAATTGTTTTGACCAAAGTTTTAAAAAGTGGTCAGTGCCACCCGTTGTGATTATAGAAACGGTAGTAGCACCCTTTCTCATTATAGAAACAACAATATTTCAAAAGTAAACAAAAAAATAATAATAAATGTAAATCCTATGTTTACCCTTTTTCTATACGATATACACTACTTGTGGTTTCATAATCCAAAAAAAAAAAAAAATCAAAATCGATTACGGTATGATTATAAGTTACAATATGATTTATCTGTTTGTGTATAAGTTATGATTAAAAAATTGGTTACGATTTCAAAATTGATTATAAGTTAAGATAGATCTCTATTAGTTTGTGTATACCAGCAAAATAAAAAACCGACAATTTACATCTAAATTTCAAAATCTCTCGAATAAAATTTTATTATGCTTATTTGACAATGCTACATTTTTAGAAAATACCAATGCAATCTTTTTTGACACACTATATTTTTATGATTATTTATACTAATTATATTAATTAAATATTTTTAAGTTAAATTAAAGTTTAAAATGTTACATTCATCTCTTCTAAAAAACGTTCAGTCCTCTGAACAAAAATGTTCATGTGATCACAAAATACTATGCTTTTGCCAGATCACCTAAATTTTAAATTACTATTAACTCATGTTGATTAAAATTAATAATAAGTTCTTTCTTTATTACAATTAGTTAAAATTCTAATAACTTCAATATAGTATCTATTTTGGGCATGAGGATGAGGTAGTGTTACAGGAGAAGGAAAAGAAGAGAAATGTGGAGAGGGACTTTGAGCAACATAAAAGAGAGACAGAGACAAAATGAAAATAAATACATGTTCTATTTAAACCTTAGTTTTTCTATATTAATTTACTAAGGAACTTATTTTTAATGGTGTATATTTATATTTTTTATAAACAAGGTTAGAAGTATTCACAAATATGTGATTATATTTATGTTTCACACATTCTGGTTTATTTATAATAATTTATCCAAATAATGATTATTCTGAGCATCATTTGACAATTTTAAGTGATTTTGTATTCACTCTAAGTAATTTAATCACAAATATATATTACTAAGCTCAATATATGAACTAGAATGTAATTCAGATCTTAGTTATTAAAAAGTTTTGGATTATACACAAAAAATATGCATCTAATGTTCAAATAATGTTTATTCTGAGCATCATTTGAGCATTTTTTTAAGCGATTTTACATTTGTTCCAAGTCATTTGATCTCAATAATCAATGTTTAAGCTCTTTACATGTTCTAGAATATAGTTCAGATCTTAGTTATTAAAAAATATTGGATTTTACATAGAAAACATGCAGCTAATTATGTGCAAAAAATTATTATTCTGAGCATCATTTGAGCATTTTAAGCAATTTTGAATTCATTCTAAATCATTTGATCATAATAATCTATGTTTAAGGTCCTTATATTCAGATCTTAGTTATTAAAAAATATTGGATTATACAAAGAAAATATGCATCTAATGTGCAAATAACGATTATTCCTAGCATCATTTGAGCATTTTAAGCGGTTTTACATTCATTTGATCTCATTATTTTACAATTATCTACATTTAAGCTCTTTTTAGGGTATAGAATATAATTAAGATCTTAGTTATTACAAAGTATTGGATTATACACAAAAAATGCATCTAATGTGCAAATAATAATTAATCCGAGCATCATTTGAGTATTTTAAGCGATTTTGAATTTATTATAAGGCATTTGATCACAACAATCTGTTTAAGCTCCTTAAATAATTAGAATATAGTTCAGATCTTCGTTATTAAAAATATTGAATTTTACACAGAAAATATGAATCTAATGTGCAAATAATGACTAATCTGAGCATCATTTGAGAATTTAAAATAATTTTGAATTCATTCTAAGACATTTGATCTCAATAGTTTATATTTAAGCTCTTAACATGGTCTCGATATAATTCAGATTTTAGTTATCAAGAAATGTTGGATTATGCACATAAAATATGCATCTAATGTGCAAATAGTAATTATTATTCTGAGCATCATTTAAGCATTTTAAGTGAACTTGAATTCAGTTTAAGTCATTTGTGTAGTATTCTGTCTATAAAACGGACCAGTTCAGTCATTACGGTGCACCTGGACAGAATATTGTGAACATCGCACCCTTTCATTGAAACGCTGCCTTTGCATTTTCTGAGCGATTTGAACCCTCTATATATACTACTCTGAGATGGCAGAGTGTATGTAAGAGTGTCCTTTTTCAGATCTAAATAGAATTTAGACAAGTGAGAGAGAGAGCATAAGGTTTTTCTTGAGGGAACGAGTCAAGGCCGACCAACCCCTGTTAAACACCATCAGTTGGGGCGTTCATATCGGCTTTGTAGTGATTCTCTCACTGCAGGACGTGGAGAAGATCAGAGACTAAGAAGACGCGCTTGGTTTGCGGGTTTCAAGTTTATTCGCTCAACACTCGATTTCAATTAGCGATGGCACGAGGTATTTTACGATTCTGGGTTATTTCCGCATTCTAGAATTGTTGTAGCACTTACAATTTGATCATAATATTCTTTGTTTAAACTCTTTATATGGTCTAGACTATAATTAAGGTATTAGTTATTAGAAAAAAATGGACTATACACAGAAAATATGCATCTAATGTGAAAATAATGATTATTCTGAGCAGCATTTGACCATTTTAAGGGATTTCAAATTCATTCTAAGTCATTTGATCACGATAATCAATATTAAATCTCTTATAAGGTATAGAATAAAATTCAGATTTTAGTTATTAAAAAATATTGGATTATAGACAGAAAAAATGCATCTAATGTTTAAATAATGAGTAGAGCATCATCCTTTGACTATTTTAAACGATTACATTCATTCGATATCATTTATTTACAATAATCTATATTGAACCACTTTTATATGGTATGGAACATAAAATTCAGATCATAGTTATTAAAAAATATTGGATTATACACAGCAAATATGCATCTAATGTGTAAATAATGATTAATCTGATCATCATTTGAGCATTTTAAGCGATAGTGAATTCATTATAAGACATTTGATCACAATAATCTATATTTAAGGTCCTTATATAATCTATAATATATTTCAGATCTTAGTTATTAAAAAATATTTGATTATACACAGATGCATCAAATGTGCAAATAATGATTATTCTGAGAATCATTTGAGCATTTTAAGCGATTTTGAATTCATTCTAAGTCATTTGATCATAATAATTTATGTTTAAACTCTTTATATGGTCTAAAATATAATTTGGATCTTAGTTATTAAAAAATATTGGATTATACCCAGAAAAATGTGCATCTAATGTGCAAATAATGATTATTCTGAGCACCATTTGACAGTTTAAGTGATTTTGTATTCATCCGAAGTCGTTTGATCTCAATAATCTATTATTAAGCTCTTTATTAAAAAAATATTGGATTATGCACACAAAATATGCTACTACTGTGCAAATAATGATTATTTTGAGCATCAGTTGAGCATTTTAAGCGATTTTGAATTCATTCTAAGCAATTTGATCATAATAATTTATGCTTAAACTATTTATATGGTCTAGAATATTATTCAGATTTTAGTTATTAAATAGTAATTGATTATACACACAAAATATGCATTAAATTTGCAAATAATGATTATTCTGAGCATAATTTGATCATTTCAAGCAATGTCGGATTCAATCAAAGTAATTTAATCATAATAATCTATGTTTATGCTCTTTATATGGTCTAGAATATAAATCAGATATTAGTTATTAAAAAGAAGTGGAATATACAAAAAAAATGTGCATCTAATGTGCAAATAATGATTTTCTGAGCATCATTTGATTATTCTAAGCAATTTTGAATTCATTCTAAGTCATTTG
This sequence comes from Rhynchospora tenuis, assembly GCA_027725995.1. Classification (NCBI taxonomy): domain Eukaryota; kingdom Viridiplantae; phylum Streptophyta; class Magnoliopsida; order Poales; family Cyperaceae; genus Rhynchospora; species Rhynchospora tenuis. The sequence continues at coordinate 55,658,531 of CM050888.1, forward strand.
GTCTCAATAATCTACATTTAAGCTCCATATATAGTCTAGAATATTATTCAGATCATAGTTATTAAAAAATATTAGATTACACACAGAAAATATGCTTCTAATGTTCAAATAACGGTTATTATGTGCATCATTTGAGCATTTTAAGTGATTTTGCATTCATTTGATATCAGTTATTCACAATAATCTATATTTAAGCTCTTTATAGGATATAGAATATAAATAAGATCCTAGTTATTACAAAAATATTGGATTGTACACAGAAAATATGCATCTAAATAAATAATGATTAATCTGAGCATCATTTGAGCATTTTAAGCGATTTTGAATTCATTACAAGGCATTTGATCACAATAATCTATGTTTAAGCTCCTTAAATAGTATAGAATATAGTTTAGATCTCTGTTATTAAAAAAAATTGGATTTACATAAGAAATATGAATCTAATGTGCAAATAATGATTAATGTGAGCATCATTTGAGCATTTTAAGCGATTTTGAGTTCGATCTAAGTCATTTGATCTCAATCATCAATTTTTAAGCTCTTTATATGGTATATAATATAATTCGGATCTTAGTTATTAAAAAATATTTGATTATACACAGAAAATATTCATCTAATGTGCAAATAATGATTATTCTGACATCATTAGAGCATTTTTTGCGATTTTGATGTCTATGTAAGTCATTTGATCATAATAATTTTTGTTTAAGCTATGTATACGGTCTACAATATGATTCAGATCTTTATATGGTCTAGAATATATAATCAGATATTAAAAATATTTGATTACACATAGAAAATGTGCATCTAATGTGCAAATAATGACTATTTTGAGCATTATTTCAGCAATTTAAGTGATTTTGTGTTCATTCTAAGTCCTTTTCATCAATCTATTTTTAAGCTCTTATATGGTCTAGAATATAATTCAGATATTAGTTATTAGAAAATATTGAATTATATGCAGAAAATATGCATCTAATGTGCAAACTGCAAAATAATGATTATTCTGAGCATCAATTGATCATTTTACGAGATTTTGAATCCATTCTAAGTCATTTGATCACAATAATCCATATTTATGCCCGCTATACAGTATAGAATATAATTCAGATTTTAGTTGTTAAAAAAAATATTGGATGATAGACAAAATATGGGTCTAATTTGCAAATAATGCGTATTCAAATCATTATGTGAAAATTTTAAGCGATTTTTCTTTCATTCAAGATCATTTATTTACAATTATCTATATTTAATATCTTTATATGGTATATAATATAATTTAGATCTTAGTTATTAAACAGTATTATATTATACATAGAAAATATGCATTTAATGTGCAAATGTTGATTATTCTGAGCATCATTTGACCATTTTAAGCAATTTTGATTGGAAATTGATTAATGCCATCGGAAGAAATGCCATCCCGGGCCATCGCTGAGCAGTGCATCCCTCACCCAGCGTCTGTTTTTGTGTTCACTCCATTGTTATAAGTGTTCAGTTTATTAGATATAAATGTTCACTTTTTGTTATAATTGTTCATTGTGTTCAATATGTTTATTTTGTTTTTTTTATTTCTTATCCAAATATTCAACTGAGTAAGTATAAATGTTTTGTTCGTAACTACAAACATCTAGTTTATACATATAAATGTTCAATTTATTAAGTATTAATTTTCGGTTTTTTAATAGTGCGCATGGAAACTGAAGAGGTCACGAACCGGATAAAAATGCATGAAAAAAATATGCAACTAATGAGAAAATATAGATTATTCTGAGAATCATTTGAGCATTTCATGCAATTTTGAATTCATTCTAAGTCATTTGATCACAATAATTAATGTTTAACCTCTTTATACGGTCTAGAACATAATTCAGATCTTAATTATAAAAAAAATATTTGATTATACAAAAAAATATGCAACTAAGGAGCAAATAAGAGCATCATTTGAGCATTTCATGCAATTTTGAATTCATTCTAAGTCATTTGATCACAATAATCTATATTTAAGCTCCTTATATAGTCAAGATTATATTCAGATCTTGGTTATAAGCAAAAAATATTTTACATAGAATATATGCAACTAATGTGCAAATAATGATTATCCTAAGCATCATTTGTTCAATTAAGCGATTTTGAATTCATTCTAAGTCATTTGATCTCAATAATCTATGTTTAAGCTCCTTATACGGTCTAGAATATAATTCAGATCTTAGTTATTAAAAAATATTAGATTATACAAAGCAAATATGCATCTAATTTGCAAATAATTTTAAGTGATTTTGAATACATTCTTAGTCATTAAAAAAATATTGGATTATACACAGAAAATATGCATCTAATGTGCAAATAAGGATTAATCTGAGCATCATTTGAGTATTTTAAGCAATTTTTAATTCATTATAAGGCATTTGATCACAATAATCTATGTTTAAGTGTTGGAGTTATGTCCTAGAAGTCAATATTTAATAACTTAATTTCTTAGTTTATGTTATTGATGATATTTGTGTAGTATTCTGTCAAATGAAACGAACCAGTTTAGATGAGACGGACTGTTTCAGATCCGTGTTCAAATGGTCCGTACCAATAGATACGGTGCACCTGGACAGAATGCTGTGAACATCGCACCCTTTCATCAAAACACTGCCTTTGCATCTTCTGAGCGATTTGAACCCTCTATATATACTTTCTCTGAGATGGCAGAGGGTATGTGAGAGGCTTCTTTCAGTTCTAACCCTAGTTTAGACAAGAGAGAGAGAAGATAACGAGTTTCTAGAGGGAACGAGTCAAGGCCGACTAACCCCTGTCAAACACCATCAGTTGGGGTTGCAACATCGGCTTTGTAGTGATTCTCTCACTGCAGAACGTGGAGAAGATCAGAGACTAAGGAGACGCGCTTGATTTGCGGGTTTCAAGTTCATCCGCTCAACACTCGATTTCAATTAGCGATGGCACGAGGTATTTTACGATTCTGGGTTATTTCCGCATTCTAGAATTGTTGTAGCACTTACAGTTGGTATCAGAGCGGGTTATGCCGCTGGATTGCCTTTATTGAAATAGGATTTCGTAACGGTTTATAAGAAATTCTGTTGTAAGTGTTGAGTGAATTGAGTTTTGTCTGATTTTATTGATTATCTGAATTCATGGAATATTATCTCAAGATCCTCTTATCCAATTTGAGTGAGGTTTTCGGAATTGGAAAGATCTTTGAGTCTACTTTCCAAAGAGACCAACATCTTGAAAATCCAGTGGGTATACAGTGAGATAATCAAGTTGCAACCAGTAGAGGTCAGACAGTCGTGATTCTAAATTTTCTGACCTTTCAGTATTACGGGCCAGATTTCTCTCAATTGGTAATTAGATTTTGCATGAAATTTTATTGCGATGTAGATATTTTGGATATCTTTCCATAGAGTGTAAATTTGCAAAATTCCGATAAAGTATGAGTGAGATATGTTGTCTGCAATATAGGTCATCCTGACAGTTTGTCGGATTTTTTTTGTGATAGTCTGTCTTTCGAGGGGCATAGCTTTTGATCTGTAGACTTGTTTTTGATGAAACTTGCGTCATTAGAAAGATATTTGAATCTGGTTTCTATGATGACCAAAAACACAGAAAATGATTAAGTATAGAGAAAGTTATTGTCAGTTTACCAGAAAGTGTTCAGGCTGTCAGAAAGTTTCTGGATGTACTTTGGACGCACCCTTTCGTGTGGGGCGATCCGTTTGGAGTTGGAACGACCCGTTCCAATAGAGTTTGGCCCAGAAATGAATTTTAAGATGAAAATTAAGGTATAATCAGACATATTATGGTTCTCTATTGTTAGTTAGGCCTTGTAGATTACTTAATTATTATGGAAATCTATAGGATAGTCACAATTTGTCAAAATACTGAATTTGTATAAAGATGGTTGGCATTTTTTGTTGGAGATTGGTTAGTCAATACTGATATGCTTGAATATACTATAGTAGTAAAGTTTGATGCAGTCCACAGACCATCATACTATCGGGTACTCTATTAGTATTAGCACTATAAGTATTGTATTGATTAAACAAACTCGAATAACAATAGATGTGGCATACTAATACGCAAATTGTATTTGTAAAAGATACGACTAGTAATTATGCATATGGTAATTATTCAGATATAGATAATTATAATAAGATAATCTATGTTCTGGTTAAGTCTTTGAATGCAGACATTTTAAACGGACCGCTTGAGTCTTTAACGGGCCGCTAGGTAATATGTTTGCTTTAAGATTTGTTTCGTTTAGATCATTCGGTTAGTGTTTAAACGTATCTGTCGGTAACAGTGAAGGAAATAGACGATTATCTATTGAAATGAATGATTACATATGGATTCATTTGTTAAAACCCATAGTATGTTCATGATGGATTGTTGTGTGTCTAGGCGAACCGCTTAAAGGTTTAACGGGCCGCTGAAGTATCAAGCGAACCACTTGTGGTTTTAGCGGACCTCTACAACTGGTGATAGATAACAAAGTTATATGTCTTGTGATTAATATATGATAATTGATTGAAGTGTAGCCATAGCAGCTTCAATTACATTAAGGTATATATATTATATAGTGTATCTATAAATCACATTAGGAAGAAAGGACATAGCTTGTGTCTAGTGATGAATATATGTATTAATATATTAAGGAGTAGCCACAGCATCCTTAGTTGGATTAAAGTTATGTATATATACAGTTTATAAAATCACATTTGGATTAAACGGACACAATATTGTAATAGATTAAGTTAACGAAGTTAGTATCGTCCCACAGGACTATTGACTTAGTTAACTTAATATATTAGGATATAATAGTTAAATTATGAATACTTAATTTGCCCACAGGGATTAAGGATAGGAATATAATTAACTAGTTATATCATATGGAGAATCAAAACATAGTATTTAGACTGTGTAAGAAATTGATTCATAAAGTTGTAATGTTTAATTACATAAAGAGTTATAGCATGATATTTAGCCCACATGTAATATTATGCATGAATTGACTCATAAAGATACATCACTTAGTTTGCATTGGTAAATTAAAGTATAAAGTTAAGTCTCAATATAAAGATAAGCATGTATCGGTTCTACTTTCATAAAGATAGCAGATTCCCTTTAAGAAATGATAATTATCAAAGTTCCTGGGTTGAGGATAATAGTTATAAGGTTTAGAAGGATACCGTTCTCCTTCATTTAAGTTGTAAGAATATTAAATTTATCAACCAGTAGGATCCATTTTTGAACATAAGTTATAATGAACAGTGGAAGCAGTTTAATTGCTTATGTTTCATTTTTATAAAGAATAAGTTCTTTCAATGTATAGTGATTTGGTTGATGTGCATATTAATGTAAAGTTCTTACATAAGACATTAGATGAGTAGTTGGCCTCTTACGTTAAGGCTAATGTAATAATATTCATCATAAAAGTTTATCTTTTAGGCTTATTACCATTATAGGAGTGTGAGAGCACATAATTGAAAATGAAGAATATAGTTGTTCAACAAAAGAGTCTATATAATATTTTTGAGTCATTACTTGTATATTTTATTTTGAACACTTATCCAGTTTAATATACTCTTGCCAAGATTTCCTATAAGGTATAACACATATAAGGATAAATGGTCAGTCTGGTGTTTCTGACTATATGTGTTTAATAGGAGAATAGACATATTATGGACAAAGTTGAGTGTTCATATGGTTGAGATATGATTAACAAGTAAGAAAATGACTAGTTGGCATCAAGCTCATAGCTTGCATTCATCTCTTTAATTGATGATTACTCACAATATATGTATCTCTACATGCTTATAAGGTTTTAAGGTGGAAATAGAGAAACAATACAGTAAGCAAATAAAGATTGTGAGATCAGAAAATGGTAAAGAGATTAGAAATATGAAATATGACTAGGATATGTGTGGTGACTTTTTCGTTATTTCTCGAAGAACGATTGGGTTTCCTCAAGAACGAGAACAAGTCTTAGATTCACCCCTCACGAACCTGAGTTCAAATGCTGATGTCCCTTAATGACCAGAGAACATAGACTAGAATCCATTCTCATGAGGGTTTATTAATTTGGTGGATCCTTTCCTTCCAATAGACGCAAGCCCCTATTGTTAATTACCCCATGGTTTCCCACGAGAACCTCTGATTAAGAGATTCGAGAAATTAAATGTAATAGGCTAGAAAATTGTTGTTTAAATGGTTTTAATACTTAACAAGGAATTTATTTCTTTTGGTTTAGACAAGGCTCAATTGGTAGCACCAAACCTAATTTGATGGGGCACAATTGAGGGTATAAATAGTTTATTTCTTTTGGGTTAAGACTGGATTCAAATGATGGCACCAGACTTAATTGACGGGGCCCAATTGAGAATATCTAAAATACACCTAAAACTAATTATTTGAAACAACCAAGAATATATGAAATTAAAACTAACACTAAAACTAAAGCTGAAACTATTTATTTTTATGTTTTGACTATGAGGGTGATTTGATTTTACGATCCTTGGCCATTTGGGGGCTTAAAGAATCGGTTTTCGGCCATTTAGGGGCTTGTGAAAACAAAGGGATTTGAAATTCTCGGCCATTTAGGGGCTTGTGAGAATAAAAGGGAACTTTGATTTGGTAATTCTCGGCCATTTAGGGGCTTGAGAGAACAAAAGGACTTGGGGTTCTCGGCCATTTAGGGACTTGAGAGAACAAAAGGATTTGGGGTTCTCGGCCATTTAGGGGCTTGAGAGAACAAAAGGATTTGGGGTTCTCGGCCATTTAGGGGCTTGAGAGAACAAAAGGATTTAGGGTTCTCGGCCATTGAGGGGCTTGAGAGAACAAAAGGATTTGGGGTTCTCGGCCATTTAGGGGCTTGAGAGAACAAAAGGATTTGGGGTTCTCGGCCATTTAGGGGCTTGAGAGAACAAAAGGATTTGGATTTCATTTGATTTGATTCAATCTTGACATGATTTGATTTAATTTTGACTTGATTTGATCTGACTTTATTTAGCTTGATTTGATTTGATTTTAATTTAGAGAGATTTATTTCATTTAAATTACACTTGATTTGAGTTTAACTTGATTTAGTCTCATTTAATGTGATTTATCTAATTATATTTTATGTCGTTTATTAATTAATTTATTTATTAGTTATCTACTATTCATTCCTTCATTTATTGAATTATTTGTTTATTATTTATTTTATGATTTATTTATTTAGCATTTATGATTTATTTAACATTTATTATTTATTATTTATTTATGATTTATTGTTTATGTATGATTATTAAGTTACTTATTATTTACAATTTAAAACTTATTTGTAGTAACTTGTTCATTTATTATTTAATCATTTACTCTTTATTGTTTAAAATTTATTTATTATTTATCTTGGGATTGATTTATTATTTAATATTTATAACGAGATCATCTATTATTTGATAATTTAGTTATGGTTTATTGTAATTATTATTATTATTTATTTTATTTCTTATATTATCTCAAATAAGAAGAAAATTTCTAAATATTACCAAATTTATCTTTAAATTTGATTATACTTAACAAGAAAGTGATAAAATTACTTAGAAAATTTATTAAAGTGTTTGACCATTTTTCTAGGATTTATAAAATTAGATTTTTATAAGAAAAATACTTCAAAAATAAGAAACTATTTATTTTGACAAAATAGCATATGAAAATAATATTAGATTTGGTTTATTTAGATTTTTAGAAATTTTTTGATAGTTTATTTGGATTTTTCTGAGATTCCTACTAATTTTGGTAAATTTTTGAAGTTCTAAGAATTTATAAAACTAAATTTTAATTAGAAAATACTTTGAAAATACAAAAGAGGCACAGAATGACATAATTTTATACCCAAATATCAATAAATATAGATTCTAAAGATTTTTAGGATTTTATAGGTATTTTATTTGAATTTTTCTGAGTTGTATACTATTTTTAATGAATTTTTGAAGTTTTAGCTGATTTGGAAAATTTTGATTGGGCCACGTGGGCGTTGACTGGGTCAAATTTGAGCTGACTTGACTTCAGATTTCGTGCAACGAATAATGCGACCTGCCACACCAAAATAGCCACAGAAGATCCGAGAGAAATCGAATTCGACTCTCTTCCCTCCGCCAGCGATGGCTTTTTTGCAGATACACCCCTGGTTTTTCTCCGATCAAATTGCGGTGATCCCGGCCACTATCTCGATCGTTCTTAGGTGCATTGGAATCGTAGAAAAGAGAAGAAAACGTTGGTGGACTCCATTTGGTCTGCGACAACTCGTATCACCTCGTAGCACCTGAGAGAGCTCGAGAAGCCATTAATGGCGCTCGAAGCTCTCTGATGCTTCATTTCTGCCAGCAGGAGGTTTCGTGTACTCATGAGGGTGCATGGAAGATAAGAGATGGGTCAATCTCACTTGGCGAGGCCTGGGGAATAGAAGACTCGACTGAGGCAACTTGTCCTAACTTAAGTTTGTTCTGGATCGTCGCCATGGGGCCCACGTAGTAATTTTCTCGTGCCAGCCATCGTTGTGACAGACTCAGGACCTCAAATTTAGTTGATTTAAGCACTTATTTAAGTTTGAGGCATCTTGATTTGTTGTGTGAAGCATATGGGCAGATGATGTAAGTTTTTGCATTTTTCTTTTCTTTTCTGAGTTGCATGTAAGTGAGTTTACAGCAACCAAGTTTTATTTGAAGCTCCATTTATGTTCAGTCAGATGTGCTTTAGATGCTTAGTTTAATACAGAGCTAATAGGTCGACCCTTTGGCATTTTCCAAATTTTCAGATTTTACACTTAGTCATTTTTGCTACTGTTTTGGGTCATTTTTCAACTGAGTTGCTCAATTGCAGTAAAATTATTTGCAGAAGTCCTGCTATACTGAAGGAACACACTCAGTACAAAAGGAACAGATCTTTTTCTATAAAATATTTATTTGTTTACTTTTTAAATTAGGTAATAAATAGGAAAACCAGCTTATGCCTACTTGAAAATTATAAAATTTATACAGGGATGTCCATTAACATATTTATGATTGTTCTGTGTAAGTTTTTTTGTCAAAGTCCAGAACTTGAAGAAAGTAACACCTTTATTCCATAAAATACCCCTGAGCTTTAATTAAATCGTATAAAATCAAAGAAAATCCTAAAAATGGAAAATCATACTCCCTGTTGTCCAGTAAGCTTTGTACCTACTGTCCATATACAGTTCTCATTTTTTTTTAGGCCATTATAACTCTATTTTCTATTTATTTCATTTCTGGCCAGATTTGAATTTTAATGTATTTAAGCATTTTTGCCAAAGCAACACACTAAGTAATTAAAGCATGTATTACTCAAGTTCTAACAGAATTTGGGCAGCATCTCCCCTCTAAGGCTTGATTAGCAATACCTCACCTTCCATGGCCGAAGCCAAGAAAAGGGGAGATGCTACTAAGGACAGGAGAAACTCCAGCCGAAGTAAGAAGGCTAGGATTGAGGAGACCCCAACCGAAGCAAGTGAGAGCTAGGCCTGAGCAAACCCTCAGACGAAGCTTGTGGTGTGTGAATCTTAAAAGAAATAGTGGAAGAAAGGGGGAGAGAAAGAAAGAAGAATCAGCTGCTCAAACATGGAGTTGACCACTTAAAATTCTTTATTTCATCTCCAACTTCATCATTACAAAACAGAAAGCTCTCGATTTTACCTTTCTCTCACCTTTTTTCAGTGTTTGATCAATTGCCTTTCCCTTTTTTTTTCTCTAATTTCCCTCTAGTCTTAATATCTAGATATAACCCTAACTGCGGCTACCTCTCCTCCTCTTTCCTGCTGCTTCAATTGGGCTTTATATAGGCTAGAAACTAGGGTTTCATTGCCATGGCCGAGAGCTAATCACCACCCTCGAATCTTCATCAATGGCTCGGATTTAGCTGGTTTAGGGTTTGGTTTAGCGAAACCATGGGCGAGGCAGTCTGGTTTTCGCATTTGTGGAGTTGGAGGTGGCCACGTCGACGAGAAACGGAGATTTCACTTTTCACCCCGGCGTCGCGCGGTAAAACGCGAAACCTTCATCTTTAACCCAGGGAAGAAGACGAACTCTTCGCCTGGGCCCCGCTTGTCAGGTTGAATGAGAGAGGGCAAGATGCGTGCGCCTGTTCTGCTGTGAGCCAGTGAGCCAGCGGAGAATAACAGCTGCTTTCGGCGTATGAGCCGGGCGTAGCGAAAAAGCATCCAAGGCGTGGTAATTTTTTAAATCCAGCGACACTCTTTCCCCCCTGGATCCCCTGCATTTGGCTGCACGCGCCAAAACTTCAGGATTTTTGTGGGATTTTCGTTCAATTTCCATTTAAATAAATCATTTATTTTGTTCCCAAGCAAAAATAATTCAGTTTAGAGCCTTCCCAAGGGTATTTTTGTATGAAATTTTATGGGTAGGTTCAGAAAAATATGAGGAATTTAATGGTTCAAAAGTTTTTGGGTAATTTCTCATGGATTTATTTTGGTAATTTTGTGAAATTTTGGGGTTTATTTGCAAAATAGAGGGGCTTTGTTGGTAATTTTTGGATTTTAGAACTATGATAATTCATCATAATTCATGGGGAATTTTTGAGTATTTTTTGGAAATTTTTGGAGTTGGTTTGATATTTTCGTGGATTTTGCGCTTTCTTGGATTTATTTGTCATAAAATGGGTTATAATTTCATGCATTTTAGCATAATATTTTTGGGTTAAACAAATGCCCCCCACTAGAATTGCTTGTGACAATTCTAAAATGGGAACAAGCGATTCTAGTGGTTTCTTTGGACCGTCTTCTTGTAGCCCTCTTCTTGGCTCATGAGGTTCCATTCCTTTGGTACTTGTCGAACTTGTGCTTGGTCAACTTTCCATGCTCAAGACCTTTTCATGAATTTCACATGCTTTCCTTTAATTTGGGTGGGTATTTTGGCCCACATTTTGTACACATAAATCCAACCACAATTTAGGCTAGGGTATTTTGAGACCGCGCCTGTATTTCCTTGGGTTTGGATTCACATGAACTTTACTTCCAATTTCAGTTTCTCTCTTTAATACCAACCTTGAACATTTCGATTTTCCTTGCACCTTCTCCGAACATTTCTTATACTATATTTTGGCTGGTGGATTTCGTGGAGCTGGGAATATTTCGGTGGAAGGAATGACCTATGGGGCCAAAAAGAGGCAAGTCACCCTTTTTATTTTCCTCACCCGCTCATGCTTACCCTCTCATTAGGTTTAGGCACTCATCATAATGGCACTCAATTGGCATTGATACGGCATGGGCGCGATTGATGTGGGGTTTTGGTGCCCTCAGATAACTTCATAGGGCGGTGCCTTAATGCCTTCAGACGCCACACAGGCTTAATCTTCATTAGGCATAGGTGTCTCGGAATACCACTAAGGCTTTCCTTGACACGGCTTCGCGTTCTCCAAGACCCGAAAGTCTCATCATCGACCGCGGATTATAACATAAGGGTAAATTTTCACAAAAGCGGGGCAAGTCTCTTTCCAAAAACTTACCCCTTTTATTGGCTAATATTTTGGGTTTATTTTGGGAACGAGATTTATTTATGGTGGAATTTTTGGATTTTGTTGAAAATTTATTGGCTAAGATTTACAAAAAGGGTTCTTTTTTTTTTTTTTTTTTTTTTTTTTTTTTTTTTTGATATCATTGGAATTTTGAATTTGTTGGGCTTAATACACATATATACATTCTATTACACATTATTTTGATAAAAGAACTTTCCTCAGGTGTAGTACTTCTTCAGATATCGGCCATTGATTGGTGGAATTACACACTTTCCTTCCTTGTCCACCAGTTTGTAGGACCCTCCTTCATACACCTCCTTGATGATATAAGGCCCTTCCCAGTTTGGGGCAAATTTTAGACCATGATGTCGCCCCAAGATGGGCCTTCGTAGGACCAACACCAAATCTCCCTCCTTGAAAGCACGAGGCCTTACCATCTTGTCATAGGCCTTGGCCATTTGTGTTCTATACAACTCCAGACTTTGTTGAGCCATTAACCTCTTTTCATCCATGGCATCCAATTCTTCGAGCCTTAAGCGGGCCCGCTTATCCATAGGTAAACCTGCATGCATGGCTACCCTGAGAGATGGTAATTCAATTTCCAATGGCAACACTGCTTCCGTCCCAAATGCCAACGAGTAGGGAGTTGCTTGAGTAGGGGTTCTATAGGTCGTGCGATACGCCCAAAGCGCTTCTTGGAGTTTTTCATCCCAATTTCTATGATTGTTTCCCACCGTTTTCCTCAAGAGTTTAATCAAGACCTTGTTGAAAGCCTCTGCTAGTCCATTAGCCCTTGGATTGTAAATAGAAGAATATTTCCACTTTATCTTGTGCTGCCTGGCAAAAGCATAGATCTCGCCACTCTTAAAAGCGGTGTCATTATCAGATGTGATCTCCCTTGGTGTACCAAAACGGTATAACACATGATTCTTGAGAAATTGAATAACATCCCTACTTCTCACTTCTTTCAAAGGAACCGCCTCAGCCCATTTAGAGAAATAATCGGTGATTGCCAAAATAAACTTGTGTCCTTTTGAAGATGGTGGATCAATGAGTCCTATCACATCCATTCCCCACATATCAAACGGCCAAGAAGCCACCGTTGGATGTAACGGATTTGGATGTTGATGTATGAAATCACCGTGTACCTGACACATGTGGCACTTCTTTGCTTGATTTTCGCAATCCACAATCATGGTTGGCCAATAATATCCCATCCTCTTGATATGCAGTCTCATTTTAGGCCCAGATTGATGAGCTCCACAAAAACCCGAATGCACTTCTTTCACAATCCTTTGAGCTTCGTCATATGACACACATCTCAACCACAATTGATCATAAGACCGTCTATACAACGTGTCATTCACATAAACATATCGAAGAATCCTTCGCCTCAATTGTTCCCTTTCGGCCTTTTCTGTAGGGAGAATTTGATACTTGAAGTAATCCACAAAAGGTTTTCTCCAATCCTCCTTTTCATCTATTTCTACCTCCATGGTTTCATCTGGGTCCATCAACAAGTCCGCTTCCCATTCCTCCAAATCCACAAAAAGATTGGCATTCATTTCCTTTTCAATTTCCAATAGATAAGGTGCAAGGGATCGTCGATTTCTTATGATGATTTGCACTTCCTCCCCATCAGGCTTGCTCAACTGAGTAGCTACTCGAGCCAAAGCATCAGCCATGCCATTGGAAGCCCTCGACACCTTTTCAAAAGTGATCTTTGAGAATTTGGCCATTAATTCTTGAGCTCTTTCATGATATTTCACTAATTCAGGCTTTTTCACATCAAATATTCCTTCAACTTGATTAAGAATCAATTGGGAATCTCCACACACTTTCATTTCTTTTATATTCATGCCAATTGCAAGCTCCAATCCCGCAATCAACGCCTCATATTCCGCCTCATTGTTTGTGCATGGCTCGATTAATGCTATCGAGTGGCGAAGGATACCTCCTTGAGGTGTAACAAAAACCAAACCCACTCCCGCTCGAACTCGAGGTAGCTCGGGCCTCTTAGAAGGCTGTATAGCAGATGATCCATCAAAGAACATCACCCAATCTGCTTCCTTCTCCTCCAAACATAGGCTTTGTTCATCTGGGAATTCACAATTCAAAGGGGAGTCATCGGGAACAGGATGTGCCGCCAAAAAGTCGGCCATCGCTTGTCCTTTTATAGCCTTTTGAGGGGCATAAGTAATATCAAACTCCATGAGAGCAATAGCCCACCTTGCCAATCTTCCCGTTAACATGGGCCTAGTCATCAGATACTTTAACGGGTCCACCTTTGATATCAACGTGACCTTGTGGGACAACATGTAGTGCCTTAGCTTCTTAGTGGCAAACACCAAAGCTAGGCAATGCTTTTCAATTGGACTATAAGATTGCTCGGCCCCAACCAACATACGACTCAAGTAGTATAGAGCATTTTCCTTCCCTTCTTCGTTCTCTTGAGCCAAAAGTGCACCCAAAGATCCATCCAAGGCTGTGGTATAGAGGATCAATGGCTTCCCTTGAATGGGTGCAGCGAGGACAGGTGGTTTCAGGAGGTACTCTTTTATGTCCTCGAAAGCCTTCTGACACTTTGCATCCCATTTGAAAGGTACATCTTTTTTGGTCAGGTGAGTGAACGGCTTAATTCTTCCAGAAAGATTAGCAATAAACCTCCTGACGTAAGCCAACTGCCCCTGCAGAGAGCGGAGTTGCTTGAGAGTCTTTGGGGGAGGCATTTCCCTAATCGCCTTGATTTTTGCGGGATCAATTTCAATGCCCCTGTGTCTCACCACGAATCCCAGAAACTTTCCAGAAGACACCATGAATGCACACTTCAAAGGATTCATCTTTAAAGAATATTTCCTCAATCTTTCAAACACAACTCTTAAGTGCTCAAAGTGTTCATCAATTGATCGGGCCTTAACTACCAAGTCATCCACATAGCACTCAACTATCTTGTGAATTAAATCATCAAATATCTTGGTCATTGCCCTTTGGTAAGTTGCCCCTGCGTTTTTCAATCCAAATGGCATTACCTTGTAACAAAAGATACCTATTGGCGTTCGAAAGGATGTGTGCCTTTGATCTTCCTCATCCATAGGAATCTGATTATAACCTGACGACCCATCCATGAAGGAATACACCACAAAAGAAGACGTATAGTCAACTATCAATTCGGTCACAGGCAATGGAAAGTCATCCTTTGGGCACGCCTTATTCAAGTCCCTAAAATCCACACACACCCGAATTTGTCCATTTTTCTTCTTTACCGGTACAATGTTGGCAACCCAAATGGGATTTTCTTCCTCCCTGATGAAACCCGCATCAATCAACTTCTTCACTTCTTCAATAACTTTCTCTTCAAGCTCGACCCGCATGCGCCTTGGAGCTTGTTTAACGGGCTTCACAGTAGGATCTATCTTCAATTTGTGAGAAGCCAAACTAGGGTCAAGTCCTGGCATTTCAGTGTAGTTCCACGCAAAACAATCCTTATATTCCATTAAAAGTGCCTTCAATTGCTCCTGTTTTTCCAAGGGAAGCGATGCACTTATGAATGTCGGTCGTGGATCATCTTTAGTACCCAAATCTATTTCCAAGAGCTCATCAATTGTGTTTTGGCCTCCTTCCTCTAACTCTCGAGGTGCATTCTTTGCCACCTGTATGAACTCTTCTTCATTTTCTTCTGGTTGTGACTCAACAGGCGTTATACCCACCATGTGGCACTCAACGAATAAGACTTCTTCTTGAGGCACTTGAAAACCTAGCCCTTTGGTCTTTTTGAGCTTTCCATCCAGTCCTTTGACCCACATAGATTTCTCACTCCATAATTCTTGAAATGCCTTCGCACTTCGCCTCGAAATTGGCTCCAAACAACGGGCCTTTTGAAACAGACTTATCAACTTCCTGTTATAGTGACCCATCACCTCTATTCTTTCGCACTCATCGTCTTCTTCCTCTAGCCACTTCTCCCAATCGTCAGAGCAAGCTGCCCCATCTGATGGCTCCACACTTTCAGCCTTATAGAATAGAATTCCTTTATGAAACACTATCCTCTTTTGAACTTTCTCCACTTTAGGAGGAACATAAAAAGTTTCCAAATATTTTATTTGATTCACCTCTCTCGGGGTAAGCTCTTTAAAATAACCCAGTGGGATTTGCTCTATAGCCATTGAGTCTTCACTTCTACCAAACCCCTCGTCAGAGTCAGTATCATATGCATAGATCACATTTCTTTGCTTTTGATCCTTATCACTTGCCCCGCAAGGATTTCCACTTCGATTCTCTTCTTCATCTTTTATATAGAGCGGAGTCTTGACAGCACATGAGGTTTTGGCCCTTCCTTTCAGGATTACTCTTTCATTGTCATCCTCATTTTCTCCTTCAGCTCGCCATCTCATTCGGGGAGAGGTACTCCTTTGTGAAGTTGGGGCATAAAACCGCTCAATTTCTTCTAACTCCACTTCATGTGCCCCATAATATTGTGGATCTCCCTTGATTGTCTTTTGCTCACCGTCATGTATGTATTTGACACACTGGTGGAGGGTGGATGGCACAAGGTAATTCTCATGCAACCATGGTCTTCCTAACAAAGCCTTATATGATGTATCGGCATCGATTACATAAAATTTGACCAAGGTTTCGAGCTCTCCAAACTTCATAGGAAGAGTGATTGATCCCAATGCTCGTTCAGAGTTTTGGTTGAATCCATGAATATAGACGTTCTCATCCAAAAGACGCCTTCCTCCCAAAGCCAATTGATTCAATGATCTCAAAGGCAAGATGTTAATGGAGGAGCCTGGATCCACCAACATTCGGCTTAGTTGATTTCCATTGGTTTTGCCTGTAATATAGAGTGGTTGGTTATGTTGAGCCTTTCCCATCATTAAATCCACATCCGTGAAGGTAATCCGACTTTTGGGCTCTACATAAAGGGCCTCAGTCATATGTTTCTCCGCTAAATAGGCTTGGAACTTCTCAGGTTCTTGTAACGCCTCCATCATTGTTTCTCTAAGCTCTTTCGACATCATCAACGCCTCAAATACACTTATCAGTGCAGGGGTGCGTCTCAAATGAGCTAAGATGTTGTACTCTCCAACAGTTTCTTTTGCCTTTTGACTTGGCCCCGGCTCTTCAACGGTTTCTTGCCCTTTGCCTTTACCTTTCACCTTTTCATTCTCCTTGGGCACTTGTCTTTCAGGGATGTTGGTGCCAGACCGAAGGTTTAGGTGACACTCTTTTTCTTCAAACATGCCTTTGGCAAAAAGACCTTGATACAACACATCATCTTCTTCTTCCTCAGAATCATAATAATAAACGACAAGTTCTTCTCCTTTTCCTGTCCCTTTTAATTCTTCTCTTTTTGTTTCTTCTTGATTAATTTGCTTCACTAGCTTTTGCATTTGGCACTCTTCATGATCAGATTCTTCAGTTACCACTATAATGGCATTGCATTCCACATTACGCCTTTCATTCCTCTTTTGGAATACCGCATTGGCTTGAGCATGAGGAGCTGGTTCTTGCTTGAAACTTTGGGGTATAATAAGGTCCCCTTCCTTGATCATCCTCTCGAGGATATCTTTAAAGACATAGCAATCTCCAACAGGGTGCCCCAAGACCCTATGGTAAGCACAATAAGTTGGGTCATTCACCTTATTTTGCTCTTCCGGCCTTTTGCAAATAGGCAACTCTATAGCCTTCCCCTCCAACACTTGTTTGAGCAAGGCCGCCGTCTTTTCTTTCTTGAATGAATAGGGCTTACTCAAGCGCTCATTCAAAGGTGTTCGAATCCAAGTACTTCCACTATTTCCACCACTATTGTTGTTTTTATTTCCTTTAGAACCACCATCTCGATTAGTGGAAGCTTCATTGGCCCCGGCTATCTTAAGAGGACCTTGCGTTCTATTGCCTTGATCATTTCTATTATTGTTGAATCGGGCCTCTCTAGGTGGCCCAATATGCACTACTCGCGCCACACGAGTCACAAGATCTTCATAGGTATAAATGTCACTTCCAGATAACGGCCTCCGAATCCAATCATCCAAATTTCTTATCAAAAACTCTACGGCCTCCGCTTCGGGCATCTGGTGCGTGCACCTTATATTCATGTTCCTCCACCGATTGATGTAATCCAGTGCTTTCTCTCCTTGTTTTGGCTTTTCAGAAGCTAGGTCGGCCATACTAATTCTTTGGGTCACCATAGCAAACTTAGATCTAAATATCTCTTCCATTTCATCCCATGTTTCAATTGAATCATTTTCAAGGGAAGAGTACCATTCAAATGCGGCACCCGTCAAACTTTGAGAGAATTGCCTAAAAAGGAGAGCTTCATCACAAGAGGTATTGCCACACGCATTCCTAAACTGCACCAAATGCTGATCAGGAGTAATTCCCTCTTTTCCTGTGCCATCAAAGAGATTGAACTTTGGCACTTGGTAATTAGAAGGATAAGCAATTTGCTCGTATTCTCTTGGGTAAGGCCTTCCACACCTCTTTCGCATGTTAACCAAACGGCCCGCTCCTGATGCTTGGAGCTGCTGATTTATCATATCTTGAATGATTTGCTTGGTCGGCTCTGATTTTCTTGCCCCTGTCCGAGATCGTGCCCCAGGAACTTCATCTTCCTCGGACTCATATTTAGACTTACTCTTTTTTTCTTTAGAATGCCTTTTATATCCTCTTTCTTCTTCTTCTTCTGAAGACTCATACTTGATCTTATTCTTCTTTGTTTTGGATGATTTTCTCTTACTTTTCTCTTCTTCCTCATCAGAAGTCTCATATCTGTTCTTACTCTTTCTTTCTTTTACCATTTTCTTCTTGCCCTTTTCTTCTCCTTCATCAGAAGACCCATATTTATTCCTATTCTTCCTTGCCTTTTTCTTATGTTTGTTCTCCTCTTCTGAAGAGGAGGAGTATTCTTTCTCAAGCTCTCCGAGCAAATTCTTCTTTTCCAAAAGTTTATACATTTTCTTAAGCAATTCCTTATCTTTCTCTCTTTCATCCATTAGTTGAGACATCTTCCTTTCATTTTTCTCCAATATACTCATCAATCGAGTATCCTTCCCTTCCATCCATCGATTTTTATCATCATCACTTTCTTGAGCGCTCTCAATTAGCACCTCTTCTCCTTGGGGAATATTGTGACTTGAAGACGTGTGATCTTTCTTATCTTTGCCATCCTTTTTGGTCAAAATGACTTCTTCGTCACCGGCCATATTTACAAAGGCATGCATCTCATTTTCTCCACTTGTTCTAATCATGTTCACATAAGCATGAACCACTGGCTCCTTCTCACGCCAAACTAAGCGCCTCCTTTTGTTTTGTGACTCTTGATTAGCCACTTCAACAACCAAACGAGTTTCAACCTTGGGTACCCACATTTTCTTGGGCCTCTTTTCATTCCTCAAAGGTCCTAAACGTTCCTTTACAGGAGTAATAGCTCTTCCACTTCCTTTCTGCCCCAGTCTCTCCTTCACGGGGGTTGATTCTCTCCTTTGCCCTTTTGGTCCCAATCTTTCATGGACTGGTACACGGGGAAACGTAAGCCTTTCCTTAACCGACTGCCTCCTTTGAGGATTTCTGCCCCGGAACTGGACCTGATATTCAGGAGGAAATTCCTCCATTGTTTTCAATACGGCCTTAGGAGAGTTCTTCCGAACCAACCTAAGAGGCGCAAATGGATTGCTGACTGGGAGGTTAGGCCTTACCTCCAACTCATTCTTATACGCTCTCTGTACTTTCTTGATAGTTCTTGTGCCTTGGGAGACTGGCACATACACTTTTCTCACTGTTGCATTCTTTTGAGGATAATGACGGCGTCGGTGCCTCTTGTGGGAAGATGTTGAGCTTGGGTGGGCCCTCTTTTGAGGCACAAGGGCCCATTCCCCCTCTTCAATACCGACCTCAATAGGAGTAGGATTTTCAGGAACCCTTGAAATCACCAATGGTTCCACTTGAGGCTCTTCAACAACGTGAGCAAGTTGAAAGCTCCCATCCTTCACTTGCACAATAGGCACAAAAGAGTGCCCATACGGCATAGCCCCATACATGAACTCATGTTGGTAAACGATCGGTACTCCGCCAATCCTGAACATTCCTGAAGGCTTGCTCATGTCAACTGGTGTAAACGCCATTTCCTGCAAGAGAACACCTCGAAATGTTATGGTTAGCAATGTTTATTTAATATTTTAATATTTACAAAACAATTTCCTAGCCTTATACATTTAATTCCTCAAATCTCAAAGATGAGAGGAGAAAGAGGTCCCACCGGGCGTGCCAGAGAATCTGTGGTGACTTTTTCGTTATTTCTCGAAGAACGATTGGGTTTCCTCAAGAACGAGAACAAGTCTTAGATTCACCCCTCACGAACCTGAGTTCAAATGCTGATGTCCCTTAATGACCAGAGAACATAGACTAGAATCCATTCTCATGAGGGTTTATTAATTTGGTGGATCCTTTCCTTCCAATAGACGCAAGCCCCTATTGTTAATTACCCCATGGTTTCCCACGAGAACCTCTGATTAAGAGATTCGAGAAATTAAATGTAATAGGCTAGAAAATCGTTGTTTAAATGGTTTTAATACTTAACAAGGAATTTATTTCTTTTGGTTTAGACAAGGCTCAATTGGTAGCACCAAACCTAATTTGATGGGGCACAATTGAGGGTATAAATAGTTTATTTCTTTTGGGTTAAGACTGGATTCAAATGATGGCACCAGACTTAATTGACGGGGCCCAGTTGAGAATATCTAAAATACACCTAAAACTAATTATTTGAAACAACCAAGAATATATGAAATTAAAACTAACACTAAAACTAAAGCTGAAACTATTTATTTTTATGTTTTGACTATGAGGGTGATTTGATTTTACGATCCTTGGCCATTTGGGGGCTTAAAGAATCGGTTTTCGGCCATTTAGGGGCTTGTGAAAACAAAGGGATTTGAAATTCTCGGCCATTTAGGGGCTTGTGAGAATAAAAGGGAACTTTGATTTGGTAATTCTCGGCCATTTAGGGGCTTGAGAGAACAAAAGGACTTGGGGTTCTCGGCCATTTAGGGACTTGAGAGAACAAAAGGATTTGGGGTTCTCGGCCATTTAGGGGCTTGAGAGAACAAAAGGATTTGGGGTTCTCGGCCATTTAGGGGCTTGAGAGAACAAAAGGATTTAGGGTTCTCGGCCATTTAGGGGCTTGAGAGAACAAAAGGATTTGGGGTTCTCGGCCATTTAGGGGCTTGAGAGAACAAAAGGATTTGGGGTTCTCGGCCATTTAGGGGCTTGAGAGAACAAAAGGATTTGGATTTCATTTGATTTGATTCAATCTTGACATGATTTGATTTAATTTTGACTTGATTTGATCTGACTTTATTTAGCTTGATTTGATTTGATTTTAATTTAGAGAGATTTATTTCATTTAAATTACACTTGATTTGAGTTTAACTTGATTTAGTCTCATTTAATGTGATTTATCTAATTATATTTTATGTCGTTTATTAATTAATTTATTTATAAGTTATCTACTATTCATTCCTTCATTTATTGAATTATTTGTTTATTATTTATTTTATGATTTATTTATTTAGCATTTATGATTTATTTAACATTTATTATTTATTATTTATTTATGATTTATTGTTTATGTATGATTATTAAGTTACTTATTATTTACAATTTAAAACTTATTTGTAGTAACTTGTTCATTTATTATTTAATCATTTACTCTTTATTGTTTAAAATTTATTTATTATTTATCTTGGGATTGATTTATTATTTAATATTTATAACGAGATCATCTATTATTTGATAATTTAGTTATGGTTTATTGTAATTATTATTATTATTTATTTTATTTCTTATATTATCTCAAATAAGAAGAAAATTTCTAAATATTACCAAATTTATCTTTAAATTTGATTATACTTAACAAGAAAGTGATAAAATTACTTAGAAAATTTATTAAAGTGTTTGACCATTTTTCTAGGATTTATAAAATTAGATTTTTATAAGAAAAATACTTCAAAAATAAGAAACTATTTATTTTGACAAAATAGCATATGAAAATAATATTAGATTTGGTTTATTTAGATTTTTAGAAATTTTTTGATAGTTTATTTGGATTTTTCTGAGATTCCTACTAATTTTGGTAAATTTTTGAAGTTCTAAGAATTTATAAAACTAAATTTTAATTAGAAAATACTTTGAAAATACAAAAGAGGCACAGAATGACATAATTTTATACCCAAATATCAATAAATATAGATTCTAAAGATTTTTAGGATTTTATAGATATTTTATTTGAATTTTTCTGAGTTGTATACTATTTTTAATGAATTTTTGAAGTTTTAGCTGATTTGGAAAATTTTGATTGGGCCACGTGGGCGTTGACTGGGTCAAATTTGAGCTGACTTGACTTCAGATTTCGTGCAACGAATAATGCGACCTGCCACACCAAAATAGCCACAGAAGATCCGAGAGAAATCGAATTCGACTCTCTTCCCTCCGCCAGCGATGGCTTTTTTGCAGATACACCCCTGGTTTTTCTCCGATCAAATTGCGGTGATCCCGGCCACTATCTCGATCGTTCTTAGGTGCATTGGAATCGTAGAAAAGAGAAGAAAACGTTGGTGGACTCCATTTGGTCTGCGACAACTCGTATCACCTCGTAGCACCTGAGAGAGCTCGAGAAGCCATTAATGGCGCTCGAAGCTCTCTGATGCTTCATTTCTGCCAGCAGGAGGTTTCGTGTACTCATGAGGGTGCATGGAAGATAAGAGATGGGTCAATCTCACTTGGCGAGGCCTGGGGAATAGAAGACTCGACTGAGGCAACTTGTCCTAACTTAAGTTTGTTCTGGATCGTCGCCATGGGGCCCACGTAGTAATTTTCTCGTGCCAGCCATCGTTGTGACAGACTCAGGACCTCAAATTTAGTTGATTTAAGCACTTATTTAAGTTTGAGGCATCTTGATTTGTTGTGTGAAGCATATGGGCAGATGATGTAAGTTTTTGCATTTTTCTTTTCTTTTCTGAGTTGCATGTAAGTGAGTTTACAGCAACCAAGTTTTATTTGAAGCTCCATTTATGTTCAGTCAGATGTGCTTTAGATGCTTAGTTTAATACAGAGCTAATAGGTCGACCCTTTGGCATTTTCCAAATTTTCAGATTTTACACTTAGTCATTTTTGCTACTGTTTTGGGTCATTTTTCAACTGAGTTGCTCAATTGCAGTAAAATTATTTGCAGAAGTCCTGCTATACTGAAGGAACACACTCAGTACAAAAGGAACAGATCTTTTTCTATAAAATATTTATTTGTTTACTTTTTAAATTAGGTAATAAATAGGAAAACCAGCTTATGCCTACTTGAAAATTATAAAATTTATACAGGGATGTCCATTAACATATTTATGATTGTTCTGTGTAAGTTTTTTTGTCAAAGTCCAGAACTTGAAGAAAGTAACACCTTTATTCCATAAAATACCCCTGAGCTTTAATTAAATCGTATAAAATCAAAGAAAATCCTAAAAATGGAAAATCATACTCCCTGTTGTCCAGTAAGCTTTGTACCTACTGTCCATATACAGTTCTCATTTTTTTTTAGGCCATTATAACTCTATTTTCTATTTATTTCATTTCTGGCCAGATTTGAATTTTAATGTATTTAAGCATTTTTGCCAAAGCAACACACTAAGTAATTAAAGCATGTATTACTCAAGTTCTAACAGAATTTGGGCAGCATCTCCCCTCTAAGGCTTGATTAGCAATACCTCACCTTCCATGGCCGAAGCCAAGAAAAGGGGAGATGCTACTAAGGACAGGAGAAACTCCAGCCGAAGTAAGAAGGCTAGGATTGAGGAGACCCCAACCGAAGCAAGTGAGAGCTAGGCCTGAGCAAACCCTCAGACGAAGCTTGTGGTGTGTGAATCTTAAAAGAAATAGTGGAAGAAAGGGGGAGAGAAAGAAAGAAGAATCAGCTGCTCAAACATGGAGTTGACCACTTAAAATTCTTTATTTCATCTCCAACTTCATCATTACAAAACAGAAAGCTCTCGATTTTACCTTTCTCTCACCTTTTTTCAGTGTTTGATCAATTGCCTTTCCCTTTTTTTTTCTCTAATTTCCCTCTAGTCTTAATATCTAGATATAACCCTAACTGCGGCTACCTCTCCTCCTCTTTCCTGCTGCTTCAATTGGGCTTTATATAGGCTAGAAACTAGGGTTTCATTGCCATGGCCGAGAGCTAATCACCACCCTCGAATCTTCATCAATGGCTCGGATTTAGCTGGTTTAGGGTTTGGTTTAGCGAAACCATGGGCGAGGCAGTCTGGTTTTCGCATTTGTGGAGTTGGAGGTGGCCACGTCGACGAGAAACGGAGATTTCACTTTTCACCCCGGCGTCGCGCGGTAAAACGCGAAACCTTCATCTTTAACCCAGGGAAGAAGACGAACTCTTCGCCTGGGCCCCGCTTGTCAGGTTGAATGAGAGAGGGCAAGATGCGTGCGCCTGTTCTGCTGTGAGCCAGTGAGCCAGCGGAGAATAACAGCTGCTTTCGGCGTATGAGCCGGGCGTAGCGAAAAAGCATCCAAGGCGTGGTAATTTTTTAAATCCAGCGACACTCTTTCCCCCCTGGATCCCCTGCATTTGGCTGCACGCGCCAAAACTTCAGGATTTTTGTGGGATTTTCGTTCAATTTCCATTTAAATAAATCATTTATTTTGTTCCCAAGCAAAAATAATTCAGTTTAGAGCCTTCCCAAGGGTATTTTTGTATGAAATTTTATGGGTAGGTTCAGAAAAATATGAGGAATTTAATGGTTCAAAAGTTTTTGGGTAATTTCTCATGGATTTATTTTGGTAATTTTGTGAAATTTTGGGGTTTATTTGCAAAATAGAGGGGCTTTGTTGGTAATTTTTGGATTTTAGAACTATGATAATTCATCATAATTCATGGGGAATTTTTGAGTATTTTTTGGAAATTTTTGGAGTTGGTTTGATATTTTCGTGGATTTTGCGCTTTCTTGGATTTATTTGTCATAAAATGGGTTATAATTTCATGCATTTTAGCATAATATTTTTGGGTTAAACAAATGCCCCCCACTAGAATTGCTTGTGACAATTCTAAAATGGGAACAAGCGATTCTAGTGGTTTCTTTGGACCGTCTTCTTGTAGCCCTCTTCTTGGCTCATGAGGTTCCATTCCTTTGGTACTTGTCGAACTTGTGCTTGGTCAACTTTCCATGCTCAAGACCTTTTCATGAATTTCACATGCTTTCCTTTAATTTGGGTGGGTATTTTGGCCCACATTTTGTACACATAAATCCAACCACAATTTAGGCTAGGGTATTTTGAGACCGCGCCTGTATTTCCTTGGGTTTGGATTCACATGAACTTTACTTCCAATTTCAGTTTCTCTCTTTAATACCAACCTTGAACATTTCGATTTTCCTTGCACCTTCTCCGAACATTTCTTATACTATATTTTGGCTGGTGGATTTCGTGGAGCTGGGAATATTTCGGTGGAAGGAATGACCTATGGGGCCAAAAAGAGGCAAGTCACCCTTTTTATTTTCCTCACCCGCTCATGCTTACCCTCTCATTAGGTTTAGGCACTCATCATAATGGCACTCAATTGGCATTGATACGGCATGGGCGCGATTGATGTGGGGTTTTGGTGCCCTCAGATAACTTCATAGGGCGGTGCCTTAATGCCTTCAGACGCCACACAGGCTTAATCTTCATTAGGCATAGGTGTCTCGGAATACCACTAAGGCTTTCCTTGACACGGCTTCGCGTTCTCCAAGACCCGAAAGTCTCATCATCGACCGCGGATTATAACATAAGGGTAAATTTTCACAAAAGCGGGGCAAGTCTCTTTCCAAAAACTTACCCCTTTTATTGGCTAATATTTTGGGTTTATTTTGGGAACGAGATTTATTTATGGTGGAATTTTTGGATTTTGTTGAAAATTTATTGGCTAAGATTTACAAAAAGGGTTCTTTTTTTTTTTTTTTTTTTTTTTTTTTTTTTTTTTTGATATCATTGGAATTTTGAATTTGTTGGGCTTAATACACATATATACATTCTATTACACATTATTTTGATAAAAGAACTTTCCTCAGGTGTAGTACTTCTTCAGATATCGGCCATTGATTGGTGGAATTACACACTTTCCTTCCTTGTCCACCAGTTTGTAGGACCCTCCTTCATACACCTCCTTGATGATATAAGGCCCTTCCCAGTTTGGGGCAAATTTTAGACCATGATGTCGCCCCAAGATGGGCCTTCGTAGGACCAACACCAAATCTCCCTCCTTGAAAGCACGAGGCCTTACCATCTTGTCATAGGCCTTGGCCATTTGTGTTCTATACAACTCCAGACTTTGTTGAGCCATTAACCTCTTTTCATCCATGGCATCCAATTCTTCGAGCCTTAAGCGGGCCCGCTTATCCATAGGTAAACCTGCATGCATGGCTACCCTGAGAGATGGTAATTCAATTTCCAATGGCAACACTGCTTCCGTCCCAAATGCCAACGAGTAGGGAGTTGCTTGAGTAGGGGTTCTATAGGTCGTGCGATACGCCCAAAGCGCTTCTTGGAGTTTTTCATCCCAATTTCTATGATTGTTTCCCACCGTTTTCCTCAAGAGTTTAATCAAGACCTTGTTGAAAGCCTCTGCTAGTCCATTAGCCCTTGGATTGTAAATAGAAGAATATTTCCACTTTATCTTGTGCTGCCTGGCAAAAGCATAGATCTCGCCACTCTTAAAAGCGGTGTCATTATCAGATGTGATCTCCCTTGGTGTACCAAAACGGTATAACACATGATTCTTGAGAAATTGAATAACATCCCTACTTCTCACTTCTTTCAAAGGAACCGCCTCAGCCCATTTAGAGAAATAATCGGTGATTGCCAAAATAAACTTGTGTCCTTTTGAAGATGGTGGATCAATGAGTCCTATCACATCCATTCCCCACATATCAAACGGCCAAGAAGCCACCGTTGGATGTAACGGATTTGGATGTTGATGTATGAAATCACCGTGTACCTGACACATGTGGCACTTCTTTGCTTGATTTTCGCAATCCACAATCATGGTTGGCCAATAATATCCCATCCTCTTGATATGCAGTCTCATTTTAGGCCCAGATTGATGAGCTCCACAAAAACCCGAATGCACTTCTTTCACAATCCTTTGAGCTTCGTCATATGACACACATCTCAACCACAATTGATCATAAGACCGTCTATACAACGTGTCATTCACATAAACATATCGAAGAATCCTTCGCCTCAATTGTTCCCTTTCGGCCTTTTCTGTAGGGAGAATTTGATACTTGAAGTAATCCACAAAAGGTTTTCTCCAATCCTCCTTTTCATCTATTTCTACCTCCATGGTTTCATCTGGGTCCATCAACAAGTCCGCTTCCCATTCCTCCAAATCCACAAAAAGATTGGCATTCATTTCCTTTTCAATTTCCAATAGATAAGGTGCAAGGGATCGTCGATTTCTTATGATGATTTGCACTTCCTCCCCATCAGGCTTGCTCAACTGAGTAGCTACTCGAGCCAAAGCATCAGCCATGCCATTGGAAGCCCTCGACACCTTTTCAAAAGTGATCTTTGAGAATTTGGCCATTAATTCTTGAGCTCTTTCATGATATTTCACTAATTCAGGCTTTTTCACATCAAATATTCCTTCAACTTGATTAAGAATCAATTGGGAATCTCCACACACTTTCATTTCTTTTATATTCATGCCAATTGCAAGCTCCAATCCCGCAATCAACGCCTCATATTCCGCCTCATTGTTTGTGCATGGCTCGATTAATGCTATCGAGTGGCGAAGGATACCTCCTTGAGGTGTAACAAAAACCAAACCCACTCCCGCTCGAACTCGAGGTAGCTCGGGCCTCTTAGAAGGCTGTATAGCAGATGATCCATCAAAGAACATCACCCAATCTGCTTCCTTCTCCTCCAAACATAGGCTTTGTTCATCTGGGAATTCACAATTCAAAGGGGAGTCATCGGGAACAGGATGTGCCGCCAAAAAGTCGGCCATCGCTTGTCCTTTTATAGCCTTTTGAGGGGCATAAGTAATATCAAACTCCATGAGAGCAATAGCCCACCTTGCCAATCTTCCCGTTAACATGGGCCTAGTCATCAGATACTTTAACGGGTCCACCTTTGATATCAACGTGACCTTGTGGGACAACATGTAGTGCCTTAGCTTCTTAGTGGCAAACACCAAAGCTAGGCAATGCTTTTCAATTGGACTATAAGATTGCTCGGCCCCAACCAACATACGACTCAAGTAGTATAGAGCATTTTCCTTCCCTTCTTCGTTCTCTTGAGCCAAAAGTGCACCCAAAGATCCATCCAAGGCTGTGGTATAGAGGATCAATGGCTTCCCTTGAATGGGTGCAGCGAGGACAGGTGGTTTCAGGAGGTACTCTTTTATGTCCTCGAAAGCCTTCTGACACTTTGCATCCCATTTGAAAGGTACATCTTTTTTGGTCAGGTGAGTGAACGGCTTAATTCTTCCAGAAAGATTAGCAATAAACCTCCTGACGTAAGCCAACTGCCCCTGCAGAGAGCGGAGTTGCTTGAGAGTCTTTGGGGGAGGCATTTCCCTAATCGCCTTGATTTTTGCGGGATCAATTTCAATGCCCCTGTGTCTCACCACGAATCCCAGAAACTTTCCAGAAGACACCATGAATGCACACTTCAAAGGATTCATCTTTAAAGAATATTTCCTCAATCTTTCAAACACAACTCTTAAGTGCTCAAAGTGTTCATCAATTGATCGGGCCTTAACTACCAAGTCATCCACATAGCACTCAACTATCTTGTGAATTAAATCATCAAATATCTTGGTCATTGCCCTTTGGTAAGTTGCCCCTGCGTTTTTCAATCCAAATGGCATTACCTTGTAACAAAAGATACCTATTGGCGTTCGAAAGGATGTGTGCCTTTGATCTTCCTCATCCATAGGAATCTGATTATAACCTGACGACCCATCCATGAAGGAATACACCACAAAAGAAGACGTATAGTCAACTATCAATTCGGTCACAGGCAATGGAAAGTCATCCTTTGGGCACGCCTTATTCAAGTCCCTAAAATCCACACACACCCGAATTTGTCCATTTTTCTTCTTTACCGGTACAATGTTGGCAACCCAAATGGGATTTTCTTCCTCCCTGATGAAACCCGCATCAATCAACTTCTTCACTTCTTCAATAACTTTCTCTTCAAGCTCGACCCGCATGCGCCTTGGAGCTTGTTTAACGGGCTTCACAGTAGGATCTATCTTCAATTTGTGAGAAGCCAAACTAGGGTCAAGTCCTGGCATTTCAGTGTAGTTCCATGCAAAACAATCCTTATATTCCATTAAAAGTGCCTTCAATTGCTCCTGTTTTTCCAAGGGAAGCGATGCACTTATGAATGTCGGTCGTGGATCATCTTTAGTACCCAAATCTATTTCCAAGAGCTCATCAATTGTGTTTTGGCCTCCTTCCTCTAACTCTCGAGGTGCATTCTTTGCCACCTGTATGAACTCTTCTTCATTTTCTTCTGGTTGTGACTCAACAGGCGTTATACCCACCATGTGGCACTCAACGAATAAGACTTCTTCTTGAGGCACTTGAAAACCTAGCCCTTTGGTCTTTTTGAGCTTTCCATCCAGTCCTTTGACCCACATAGATTTCTCACTCCATAATTCTTGAAATGCCTTCGCACTTCGCCTCGAAATTGGCTCCAAACAACGGGCCTTTTGAAACAGACTTATCAACTTCCTGTTATAGTGACCCATCACCTCTATTCTTTCGCACTCATCGTCTTCTTCCTCTAGCCACTTCTCCCAATCGTCAGAGCAAGCTGCCCCATCTGATGGCTCCACACTTTCAGCCTTATAGAATAGAATTCCTTTATGAAACACTATCCTCTTTTGAACTTTCTCCACTTTAGGAGGAACATAAAAAGTTTCCAAATATTTTATTTGATTCACCTCTCTCGGGGTAAGCTCTTTAAAATAACCCAGTGGGATTTGCTCTATAGCCATTGAGTCTTCACTTCTACCAAACCCCTCGTCAGAGTCAGTATCATATGCATAGATCACATTTCTTTGCTTTTGATCCTTATCACTTGCCCCGCAAGGATTTCCACTTCGATTCTCTTCTTCATCTTTTATATAGAGCGGAGTCTTGACAGCACATGAGGTTTTGGCCCTTCCTTTCAGGATTACTCTTTCATTGTCATCCTCATTTTCTCCTTCAGCTCGCCATCTCATTCGGGGAGAGGTACTCCTTTGTGAAGTTGGGGCATAAAACCGCTCAATTTCTTCTAACTCCACTTCATGTGCCCCATAATATTGTGGATCTCCCTTGATTGTCTTTTGCTCACCGTCATGTATGTATTTGACACACTGGTGGAGGGTGGATGGCACAAGGTAATTCTCATGCAACCATGGTCTTCCTAACAAAGCCTTATATGATGTATCGGCATCGATTACATAAAATTTGACCAAGGTTTCGAGCTCTCCAAACTTCATAGGAAGAGTGATTGATCCCAATGCTCGTTCAGAGTTTTGGTTGAATCCATGAATATAGACGTTCTCATCCAAAAGACGCCTTCCTCCCAAAGCCAATTGATTCAATGATCTCAAAGGCAAGATGTTAATGGAGGAGCCTGGATCCACCAACATTCGGCTTAGTTGATTTCCATTGGTTTTGCCTGTAATATAGAGTGGTTGGTTATGTTGAGCCTTTCCCATCATTAAATCCACATCCGTGAAGGTAATCCGACTTTTGGGCTCTACATAAAGGGCCTCAGTCATATGTTTCTCCGCTAAATAGGCTTGGAACTTCTCAGGTTCTTGTAACGCCTCCATCATTGTTTCTCTAAGCTCTTTCGACATCATCAACGCCTCAAATACACTTATCAGTGCAGGGGTGCGTCTCAAATGAGCTAAGATGTTGTACTCTCCAACAGTTTCTTTTGCCTTTTGACTTGGCCCCGGCTCTTCAACGGTTTCTTGCCCTTTGCCTTTACCTTTCACCTTTTCATTCTCCTTGGGCACTTGTCTTTCAGGGATGTTGGTGCCAGACCGAAGGTTTAGGTGACACTCTTTTTCTTCAAACATGCCTTTGGCAAAAAGACCTTGATACAACACATCATCTTCTTCTTCCTCAGAATCATAATAATAAACGACAAGTTCTTCTCCTTTTCCTGTCCCTTTTAATTCTTCTCTTTTTGTTTCTTCTTGATTAATTTGCTTCACTAGCTTTTGCATTTGGCACTCTTCATGATCAGATTCTTCAGTTACCACTATAATGGCATTGCATTCCACATTACGCCTTTCATTCCTCTTTTGGAATACCGCATTGGCTTGAGCATGAGGAGCTGGTTCTTGCTTGAAACTTTGGGGTATAATAAGGTCCCCTTCCTTGATCATCCTCTCGAGGATATCTTTAAAGACATAGCAATCTCCAACAGGGTGCCCCAAGACCCTATGGTAAGCACAATAAGTTGGGTCATTCACCTTATTTTGCTCTTCCGGCCTTTTGCAAATAGGCAACTCTATAGCCTTCCCCTCCAACACTTGTTTGAGCAAGGCCGCCGTCTTTTCTTTCTTGAATGAATAGGGCTTACTCAAGCGCTCATTCAAAGGTGTTCGAATCCAAGTACTTCCACTATTTCCACCACTATTGTTGTTTTTATTTCCTTTAGAACCACCATCTCGATTAGTGGAAGCTTCATTGGCCCCGGCTATCTTAAGAGGACCTTGCGTTCTATTGCCTTGATCATTTCTATTATTGTTGAATCGGGCCTCTCTAGGTGGCCCAATATGCACTACTCGCGCCACACGAGTCACAAGATCTTCATAGGTATAAATGTCACTTCCAGATAACGGCCTCCGAATCCAATCATCCAAATTTCTTATCAAAAACTCTACGGCCTCCGCTTCGGGCATCTGGTGCGTGCACCTTATATTCATGTTCCTCCACCGATTGATGTAATCCAGTGCTTTCTCTCCTTGTTTTGGCTTTTCAGAAGCTAGATCGGCCATACTAATTCTTTGGGTCACCATAGCAAACTTAGATCTAAATATCTCTTCCATTTCATCCCATGTTTCAATTGAATCATTTTCAAGGGAAGAGTACCATTCAAATGCGGCACCCGTCAAACTTTGAGAGAATTGCCTAAAAAGGAGAGCTTCATCACAAGAGGTATTGCCACACGCATTCCTAAACTGCACCAAATGCTGATCAGGAGTAATTCCCTCTTTTCCTGTGCCATCAAAGAGATTGAACTTTGGCACTTGGTAATTAGAAGGATAAGCAATTTGCTCGTATTCTCTTGGGTAAGGCCTTCCACACCTCTTTCGCATGTTAACCAAACGGCCCGCTCCTGATGCTTGGAGCTGCTGATTTATCATATCTTGAATGATTTGCTTGGTCGGCTCTGATTTTCTTGCCCCTGTCCGAGATCGTGCCCCAGGAACTTCATCTTCCTCGGACTCATATTTAGACTTACTCTTTTTTTCTTTAGAATGCCTTTTATATCCTCTTTCTTCTTCTTCTTCTGAAGACTCATACTTGATCTTATTCTTCTTTGTTTTGGATGATTTTCTCTTACTTTTCTCTTCTTCCTCATCAGAAGTCTCATATCTGTTCTTACTCTTTCTTTCTTTTACCATTTTCTTCTTGCCCTTTTCTTCTCCTTCATCAGAAGACCCATATTTATTCCTATTCTTCCTTGCCTTTTTCTTATGTTTGTTCTCCTCTTCTGAAGAGGAGGAGTATTCTTTCTCAAGCTCTCCGAGCAAATTCTTCTTTTCCAAAAGTTTATACATTTTCTTAAGCAATTCCTTATCTTTCTCTCTTTCATCCATTAGTTGAGACATCTTCCTTTCATTTTTCTCCAATATACTCATCAATCGAGTATCCTTCCCTTCCATCCATCGATTTTTATCATCATCACTTTCTTGAGCGCTCTCAATTAGCACCTCTTCTCCTTGGGGAATATTGTGACTTGAAGACGTGTGATCTTTCTTATCTTTGCCATCCTTTTTGGTCAAAATGACTTCTTCGTCACCGGCCATATTTACAAAGGCATGCATCTCATTTTCTCCACTTGTTCTAATCATGTTCACATAAGCATGAACCACTGGCTCCTTCTCACGCCAAACTAAGCGCCTCCTTTTGTTTTGTGACTCTTGATTAGCCACTTCAACAACCAAACGAGTTTCAACCTTGGGTACCCACATTTTCTTGGGCCTCTTTTCATTCCTCAAAGGTCCTAAACGTTCCTTTACAGGAGTAATAGCTCTTCCACTTCCTTTCTGCCCCAGTCTCTCCTTCACGGGGGTTGATTCTCTCCTTTGCCCTTTTGGTCCCAATCTTTCATGGACTGGTACACGGGGAAACGTAAGCCTTTCCTTAACCGACTGCCTCCTTTGAGGATTTCTGCCCCGGAACTGGACCTGATATTCAGGAGGAAATTCCTCCATTGTTTTCAATACGGCCTTAGGAGAGTTCTTCCGAACCAACCTAAGAGGCGCAAATGGATTGCTGACTGGGAGGTTAGGCCTTACCTCCAACTCATTCTTATACGCTCTCTGTACTTTCTTGATAGTTCTTGTGCCTTGGGAGACTGGCACATACACTTTTCTCACTGTTGCATTCTTTTGAGGATAATGACGGCGTCGGTGCCTCTTGTGGGAAGATGTTGAGCTTGGGTGGGCCCTCTTTTGAGGCACAAGGGCCCATTCCCCCTCTTCAATACCGACCTCAATAGGAGTAGGATTTTCAGGAACCCTTGAAATCACCAATGGTTCCACTTGAGGCTCTTCAACAACGTGAGCAAGTTGAAAGCTCCCATCCTTCACTTGCACAATAGGCACAAAAGAGTGCCCATACGGCATAGCCCCATACATGAACTCATGTTGGTAAACGATCGGTACTCCGCCAATCCTGAACATTCCTGAAGGCTTGCTCATGTCAACTGGTGTAAACGCCATTTCCTGCAAGAGAACACCTCGAAATGTTATGGTTAGCAATGTTTATTTAATATTTTAATATTTACAAAACAATTTCCTAGCCTTATACATTTAATTCCTCAAATCTCAAAGATGAGAGGAGAAAGAGGTCCCACCGGGCGTGCCAGAGAATCTGTGGTGACTTTTTCGTTATTTCTCGAAGAACGATTGGGTTTCCTCAAGAACGAGAACAAGTCTTAGATTCACCCCTCACGAACCTGAGTTCAAATGCTGATGTCCCTTAATGACCAGAGAACATAGACTAGAATCCATTCTCATGAGGGTTTATTAATTTGGTGGATCCTTTCCTTCCAATAGACGCAAGCCCCTATTGTTAATTACCCCATGGTTTCCCACGAGAACCTCTGATTAAGAGATTCGAGAAATTAAATGTAATAGGCTAGAAAATCGTTGTTTAAATGGTTTTAATACTTAACAAGGAATTTATTTCTTTTGGTTTAGACAAGGCTCAATTGGTAGCACCAAACCTAATTTGATGGGGCACAATTGAGGGTATAAATAGTTTATTTCTTTTGGGTTAAGACTGGATTCAAATGATGGCACCAGACTTAATTGACGGGGCCCAATTGAGAATATCTAAAATACACCTAAAACTAATTATTTGAAACAACCAAGAATATATGAAATTAAAACTAACACTAAAACTAAAGCTGAAACTATTTATTTTTATGTTTTGACTATGAGGGTGATTTGATTTTACGATCCTTGGCCATTTGGGGGCTTAAAGAATCGGTTTTCGGCCATTTAGGGGCTTGTGAAAACAAAGGGATTTGAAATTCTCGGCCATTTAGGGGCTTGTGAGAATAAAAGGGAACTTTGATTTGGTAATTCTCGGCCATTTAGGGGCTTGAGAGAACAAAAGGACTTGGGGTTCTCGGCCATTTAGGGACTTGAGAGAACAAAAGGATTTGGGGTTCTCGG
Organism: Rhynchospora tenuis; assembly: GCA_027725995.1. NCBI lineage: Eukaryota > Viridiplantae > Streptophyta > Magnoliopsida > Poales > Cyperaceae > Rhynchospora > Rhynchospora tenuis. The sequence goes on from CM050888.1 coordinate 55,693,032, forward strand.
CCATTTAGGGGCTTGAGAGAACAAAAGGATTTGGGGTTCTCGGCCATTTAGGGGCTTGAGAGAACAAAAGGATTTAGGGTTCTCGGCCATTTAGGGGCTTGAGAGAACAAAAGGATTTGGGGTTCTCGGCCATTTAGGGGCTTGAGAGAACAAAAGGATTTGGGGTTCTCGGCCATTTAGGGGCTTGAGAGAACAAAAGGATTTGGATTTCATTTGATTTGATTCAATCTTGACATGATTTGATTTAATTTTGACTTGATTTGATCTGACTTTATTTAGCTTGATTTGATTTGATTTTAATTTAGAGAGATTTATTTCATTTAAATTACACTTGATTTGAGTTTAACTTGATTTAGTCTCATTTAATGTGATTTATCTAATTATATTTTATGTCGTTTATTAATTAATTTATTTATTAGTTATCTACTATTCATTCCTTCATTTATTGAATTATTTGTTTATTATTTATTTTATGATTTATTTATTTAGCATTTATGATTTATTTAACATTTATTATTTATTATTTATTTATGATTTATTGTTTATGTATGATTATTAAGTTACTTATTATTTACAATTTAAAACTTATTTGTAGTAACTTGTTCATTTATTATTTAATCATTTACTCTTTATTGTTTAAAATTTATTTATTATTTATCTTGGGATTGATTTATTATTTAATATTTATAACGAGATCATCTATTATTTGATAATTTAGTTATGGTTTATTGTAATTATTATTATTATTTATTTTATTTCTTATATTATCTCAAATAAGAAGAAAATTTCTAAATATTACCAAATTTATCTTTAAATTTGATTATACTTAACAAGAAAGTGATAAAATTACTTAGAAAATTTATTAAAGTGTTTGACCATTTTTCTAGGATTTATAAAATTAGATTTTTATAAGAAAAATACTTCAAAAATAAGAAACTATTTATTTTGACAAAATAGCATATGAAAATAATATTAGATTTGGTTTATTTAGATTTTTAGAAATTTTTTGATAGTTTATTTGGATTTTTCTGAGATTCCTACTAATTTTGGTAAATTTTTGAAGTTCTAAGAATTTATAAAACTAAATTTTAATTAGAAAATACTTTGAAAATACAAAAGAGGCACAGAATGACATAATTTTATACCCAAATATCAATAAATATAGATTCTAAAGATTTTTAGGATTTTATAGATATTTTATTTGAATTTTTCTGAGTTGTATACTATTTTTAATGAATTTTTGAAGTTTTAGCTGATTTGGAAAATTTTGATTGGGCCACGTGGGCGTTGACTGGGTCAAATTTGAGCTGACTTGACTTCAGATTTCGTGCAACGAATAATGCGACCTGCCACACCAAAATAGCCACAGAAGATCCGAGAGAAATCGAATTCGACTCTCTTCCCTCCGCCAGCGATGGCTTTTTTGCAGATACACCCCTGGTTTTTCTCCGATCAAATTGCGGTGATCCCGGCCACTATCTCGATCGTTCTTAGGTGCATTGGAATCGTAGAAAAGAGAAGAAAACGTTGGTGGACTCCATTTGGTCTGCGACAACTCGTATCACCTCGTAGCACCTGAGAGAGCTCGAGAAGCCATTAATGGCGCTCGAAGCTCTCTGATGCTTCATTTCTGCCAGCAGGAGGTTTCGTGTACTCATGAGGGTGCATGGAAGATAAGAGATGGGTCAATCTCACTTGGCGAGGCCTGGGGAATAGAAGACTCGACTGAGGCAACTTGTCCTAACTTAAGTTTGTTCTGGATCGTCGCCATGGGGCCCACGTAGTAATTTTCTCGTGCCAGCCATCGTTGTGACAGACTCAGGACCTCAAATTTAGTTGATTTAAGCACTTATTTAAGTTTGAGGCATCTTGATTTGTTGTGTGAAGCATATGGGCAGATGATGTAAGTTTTTGCATTTTTCTTTTCTTTTCTGAGTTGCATGTAAGTGAGTTTACAGCAACCAAGTTTTATTTGAAGCTCCATTTATGTTCAGTCAGATGTGCTTTAGATGCTTAGTTTAATACAGAGCTAATAGGTCGACCCTTTGGCATTTTCCAAATTTTCAGATTTTACACTTAGTCATTTTTGCTACTGTTTTGGGTCATTTTTCAACTGAGTTGCTCAATTGCAGTAAAATTATTTGCAGAAGTCCTGCTATACTGAAGGAACACACTCAGTACAAAAGGAACAGATCTTTTTCTATAAAATATTTATTTGTTTACTTTTTAAATTAGGTAATAAATAGGAAAACCAGCTTATGCCTACTTGAAAATTATAAAATTTATACAGGGATGTCCATTAACATATTTATGATTGTTCTGTGTAAGTTTTTTTGTCAAAGTCCAGAACTTGAAGAAAGTAACACCTTTATTCCATAAAATACCCCTGAGCTTTAATTAAATCGTATAAAATCAAAGAAAATCCTAAAAATGGAAAATCATACTCCCTGTTGTCCAGTAAGCTTTGTACCTACTGTCCATATACAGTTCTCATTTTTTTTTAGGCCATTATAACTCTATTTTCTATTTATTTCATTTCTGGCCAGATTTGAATTTTAATGTATTTAAGCATTTTTGCCAAAGCAACACACTAAGTAATTAAAGCATGTATTACTCAAGTTCTAACAGAATTTGGGCAGCATCTCCCCTCTAAGGCTTGATTAGCAATACCTCACCTTCCATGGCCGAAGCCAAGAAAAGGGGAGATGCTACTAAGGACAGGAGAAACTCCAGCCGAAGTAAGAAGGCTAGGATTGAGGAGACCCCAACCGAAGCAAGTGAGAGCTAGGCCTGAGCAAACCCTCAGACGAAGCTTGTGGTGTGTGAATCTTAAAAGAAATAGTGGAAGAAAGGGGGAGAGAAAGAAAGAAGAATCAGCTGCTCAAACATGGAGTTGACCACTTAAAATTCTTTATTTCATCTCCAACTTCATCATTACAAAACAGAAAGCTCTCGATTTTACCTTTCTCTCACCTTTTTTCAGTGTTTGATCAATTGCCTTTCCCTTTTTTTTTCTCTAATTTCCCTCTAGTCTTAATATCTAGATATAACCCTAACTGCGGCTACCTCTCCTCCTCTTTCCTGCTGCTTCAATTGGGCTTTATATAGGCTAGAAACTAGGGTTTCATTGCCATGGCCGAGAGCTAATCACCACCCTCGAATCTTCATCAATGGCTCGGATTTAGCTGGTTTAGGGTTTGGTTTAGCGAAACCATGGGCGAGGCAGTCTGGTTTTCGCATTTGTGGAGTTGGAGGTGGCCACGTCGACGAGAAACGGAGATTTCACTTTTCACCCCGGCGTCGCGCGGTAAAACGCGAAACCTTCATCTTTAACCCAGGGAAGAAGACGAACTCTTCGCCTGGGCCCCGCTTGTCAGGTTGAATGAGAGAGGGCAAGATGCGTGCACCTGTTCTGCTGTGAGCCAGTGAGCCAGCGGAGAATAACAGCTGCTTTCGGCGTATGAGCCGGGCGTAGCGAAAAAGCATCCAAGGCGTGGTAATTTTTTAAATCCAGCGACACTCTTTCCCCCCTGGATCCCCTGCATTTGGCTGCACGCGCCAAAACTTCAGGATTTTTGTGGGATTTTCGTTCAATTTCCATTTAAATAAATCATTTATTTTGTTCCCAAGCAAAAATAATTCAGTTTAGAGCCTTCCCAAGGGTATTTTTGTATGAAATTTTATGGGTAGGTTCAGAAAAATATGAGGAATTTAATGGTTCAAAAGTTTTTGGGTAATTTCTCATGGATTTATTTTGGTAATTTTGTGAAATTTTGGGGTTTATTTGCAAAATAGAGGGGCTTTGTTGGTAATTTTTGGATTTTAGAACTATGATAATTCATCATAATTCATGGGGAATTTTTGAGTATTTTTTGGAAATTTTTGGAGTTGGTTTGATATTTTCGTGGATTTTGCGCTTTCTTGGATTTATTTGTCATAAAATGGGTTATAATTTCATGCATTTTAGCATAATATTTTTGGGTTAAACAATATGAATCTAGAAATATTAAGTTCTAGAGAATGTTCAGATTAGTGGGAGTGATCAGTTTTAGGTCGTACAAAAACTCCCTCTAATTCATAATTGGATATGTTATTAAGGATCAACAAATATTGATAATCCAATTATTGACATTCGTTAACCGACATATAATACAATAATAGATCAAGTTGAATATTTAATATTCAATATCAAGGTGATCTAATAAAGAATTAGGTCGGTTGTTCTAGTAATATTATGTAGTTTATCTACGAGACTCTTATAAAAGTATTATTGTTGAATAAAATTCTGATATTTTCCAAGATAATGAATTGCAGTGTGTCCATATTATAGTATAATGCCAAGTAAAATCGGTAAGAGCCAATGTTGTGCAATGAAGTCTGAAATTTGGTTAAGTTACTTATGGTTTTAACCATTGGTTGTAACGGATTTCTTAAAACCAAAAGGGATTCATAAGTTAACATAAAGTAATACGAAGTTAGACTTGTCACCAGTGGTTCATTGAAAAGAAGTAGTGAATTACTCGAAGATTTTCTCTCATGTATTAAAGAAAGATTCACTTCATATGATTATGGCATTAATAACTCATTATGGTTTCGAGTTACATCAGATGGATATAAATATTGCAATTGTTAATGGTGATCTAAGGAGATGGTTATATTAAATAATCATAAAATTTCTTCTTTTGAGGTAATAAGTATTTAGTTAGCAAGTTAAAGTATTCTATATAAGAATTAAAACAAGTATTTCACTAATGGTATTAATAGTTTCATAAGGTTGTTTCTTCATACGGTTTGAAGAAATATAAGATGAACTGGTGCATATATCAGAAGATTAGTGGGAGTTAATTTTATTTACTTGTTTTATATATAGAGAATGTTATACTTGTAACTAATGATAAAAGATAGTTATATAGGGTGAAATAATTTCTTTCTAAAATATTGATATGAAGGATATGGCTGAAGTTTTGTTTGTGATAGGCATAAAGGCCCATGTAGATAGGAATCAAGATATTCTTGATTTATCTCAACAAGCATATATCAATAAGGTATTAGAAAGATTCCGGAAGGAAATGTATTCACCGCGTCCAGTACCTGTTAATATAGGTGGTAGATTCATTGTGAATCAGTATCCTCAGTATAACTTAGAAAGAGAACAAATAGTAAATACTTCAAGTATTTAGGCAATTTGAAAGCATAAAGTATGATCAGGTTTGTGCACAAAGAACTGACATAGCTTTTGCCATTTGAATATTTGGACTGATATCATAATAATTAGGGGATAGACCACAGTTAAATTGCTAAGAAAGTAATGATATATCTTTAAGGTACTTAAGATAGTGTGCTTATGTCTCAACAGACTGATAAGTTGAAGTTATTTTGGTACACAAACTGGTTGTGTCGATTCTAGTAAATCGAATTAAAGATACATGTTAACCAGTGAAATTGTGTCATAAAAAAAATGTCTAACTGACATTGTTCGTTAGTTCAACATAAAGTATAGTTTGTTGTGTGTTTTGAGATTACCCTCGATGGTGTTTGAAGAGTTTTATTGTGAGACTTAGAGTCGTGGATTTTATATCTAAGTCATTAAGGATTCTGTATGATAATTCTGTTGCAGTCTTTCTAGTCAAGAATAATAAAGGTAAAGGTCGAGGTATTGACATTAAGTACTTGACTTTGAAAGAGCGCATTAAGTAGAATTAAGTGGTCATTAAATGTGTTCATACAGAATAGAAGCTGACCGATTCTTTGAATAAATACTGCAGCTAAAGGAATTCAAAGATCATGTAGCGGGTATATATAGGAATTGATCCTATAGTTAATATTAATCGTACGATTGTCTATTAACTCTTCATAAAAGTATAGATATTTTCTCGTGTTGATTGTGCGCACATATATAGAATATATTTGATCATAAGGTTGAGAATTACATCATAAAGATTGACTTGGAATAGACGTTGGGTTTATTCATAAAGGAATTCAAAATCGCATAAAAGGTTGGATTATTAGTTGTGTAGCATATTGTAATTGTAGAAAGTAATATTCGCATTTACTAGTAGTTTAAAACGCTAGTAACGATAAGATGACTTGCTACAGTTCATGTATTACATTTCTAATGTTTAACATAAAGAAAACAGAAGGTATTTATATGCAAAGGATGCAAGTTCAAGTGGGAGAATGTAGTATTATGTCAAATGAAACGAACCAGTTTAGATGAGACGGACTGTTTCAGATCCGTGTTCAAATGGTCTGTTCCAATAGATACGGTGCACCTGGACAGAATGCTGTCAATATCGCACCCTTTCATCAAAACACTGCCTTTGCATCTTCTGAGCGATTTGAACCCTCTATATATACTTTCTCTGAGATGGCAGAGGGTATGTGAGAGGCTTCTTTCAGTTCTAACCCTAGTTTAGACAAGAGAGAGAGAAGATAACGAGTTTCTAGAGGAAACGAGTCAAGGCCGACTAACCCCTGTCAAACACCATCAGTTGGGGTTGCAACATCGGCTTTGTAGTGATTCTCTCACTGCAGAACGTGGAGAAGATCAGAGACTAAGGAGACGCGCTTGATTTGCGGGTTTCAAGTTCATCCGCTCAACACTCGATTTCAATTAGCGATGGCACGAGGTATTTTACGATTCTGGGTTATTTCCGCATTCTAGAATTGTTGTAGCACTTACAATTTGATCATTTGTTCCTAGAGTTTATTATTGATAGATCATTCAGGTTGAGGATCTGAATTGTAGATCTCTGTGGATCATTCATTAGAATGACAATAATAAATCTAAATCATCCATAATCTTGATAATTAACAAGGAACATTAATTGTCATAAAAGATTAGTATGCAAGTTAAGTGATGATTAAGTTCTACAAATCATAGGTAAGGAGTTACCAACTTAATTGCATATGTGTATGTTATAGAAACATAGTACAGGACCTGACCCAATGAAATAAACATATGGATTGTGTTATGTGTCATTGTTTATTTCATATGAGTTTGATTCTAAGTTTGAGATGTTCAACTTTTCCACATGAGGATAGGTTCTATAAATATCGTCTAACGTTGATTCCTGATAAAGGCTGCTATACGGACTTTATTTATGCTCTCTTGAATTGTGCGGGAAAAAGTTGTTCATCAAGAAAATCATATGTCCCTCATTAGTATACCTAGTGAGTGATGATATCTATTTGGGCCCCTTGATGGAGTTGGATCGTATGCATGCAAACTAGACGATCAACTCTAGATCAAGAAATGTATAATCTGGAAGAATGACACACTCCTATCTTGGATTATACAATGATATCATGTGACATAAGAATCAAAAAAGGAAATACTTTTATTTCTTATGCAGGATTGAGATATTGTAGCAGTACATTATTTATGCGAATTGGGAATCATAACGTGTTGCTAGATACCGCTTATGATTATTGGAAATAAATAGTGATTTATTCTCCATGACCAACATAGCATAAATCCTCAAAGGGTCACACAAATAGGAATTTGACCACACAATGCATTATCTATTTATTTCCAATAGTGAGTATTGCGGAAATATGATAAGTTGATTAATTAATTATATGCCGTTATGAACCGTTATAATTAATTAAGTCAAAGAGATCATATAGAAATAAATTAATGCATTATATAATCCCAAAATAATTATTAATAAGTTAATAATTAATTTTAGATCAACACATTTTAATATAAATAATTATATTGATTAATTAGGCCGTTATTTGATAGAAAAATGTATAGCCCTATCATAGAGCAAACTAATGGAACTTTAATTAGGTGAATTAAAGACCTAAATGAGTGTGAGAAGTGGCCCAACAAGGGCCCAATTCGTGGCTGCCTCTAGGGTGGCAAGATGTGTAATTTTGGGGAAGTTTTTCCTAAGGTTTGAGCTCTATAAAAGGACCCCTTTGGAGGCTCCAAGAGCTAGCTTTCTCTCTCCTCTCTTTCTTCCCCTTTGTGGCTGCCACAAACCACCTCTTTTCTCCCTCTTTTGCTAATGTGTTGAGCTCTCTTCCACTTAAATAAAAGATTTAATTGCTAGAAGAGAGAAAGCAAATGGGATTAGGCTTGTTCTTGGGTGTACTAGCATATACCTTGAGAACGTGATTAATCTCCTTGGTGGACTCGAGGCCGACGGCACAACTATGGTGGTAATGGTGGAGGAGGCACGCCACCAACTCCAAGTGATTTGGATTGCCTCACAAGAACGATTTGTGAGAGGTATAAACGATTCTCCTACCTTTTCTCATGAAATTGCTTGTGAATGCCCTTAAGCCTAGATCTCTTTGTGCTTAATTGTTGTTTGAGCTAATTATTAGTTTAAAAATTTAAAATTGAGCACTTCCTAACATTAAGTTCCTTAGTCAACAATATAATCCAGATCTTCATTATTAATAAATATTAGATTTTACATAGAAAATATTAATCTAATGATCAAATAATGATTATTCTGAGCATCATTTGAGCATTTCAACCAATTTTGAGTTCATCCTCTGTCATTTGGACAAGTTTTAAGCTCTTTATATATTCTAGAAAATAATTCAGATCTTAGTTATTAAAAAATATTGGATTATTCACAGAAAATATGCATCTAATGTGCAAATACTGATTATTCTGAGCATCATTTGAGTATTTTAAGCAATTTTGAGTTCGTTCTAAGTCAGTTGATCTCAATCATCAAGGTTTAAGCTTTTTATACGTTCTCAAATATAATTTAAATATAAGTTGTTAAAAATATTGGATTATACACCGAAAATTTGCATCTAATATGCAAATAATGATTATTCTGAGCATCATTTGAGCATTTTAAGAGATTTTGATTTCATTCTAAGTCATTTTATCACAATAATTTATATTGAAGCTCTTTATATGTTCTAGAATATAATTCAGATCTTATTATAAAAAAAATATTAGATTATACACAAAAAAAAATATGCAACAATTGAGCAAATACAGATTATTACGAGCATCAGTTGAGCATTTCAAGCAATTTTGAATTCATTCTAAGTCATTTGATCACAATAATCTATTTTTAAGCTCCTTATATAGTTTAGAATAAAATTCAGATCTTCGTTATAAAAAAAAATATTGGATTTACCATAGAATATATGCAACTAATATGCAAATAATGATTATTCTGAGCATCATTTGAGCATTTCAAGCGATTTTGAATTTATTCTAAGTAAATGATCATAATAATTTATGTCTCAACTCTTTATATGTTTTAGAATACACTTTAGATATTAGTTATTAAAAAAATAATGGATTATACATAAAAAATATGCATCTATTGTGCAAATAATGATTATTCTGTGCATTATTTTGAGCATTTTATGTTATTTTGGATTCATTCTAAGTCATTTGATCATAATAATCTATGTTTAAGCTCTTTATATGGTTCAGAATACAATTCAGATATAAGTTATTAGAAAAAAAATGTATATACACAGAAAATATGTATTTAATGTGCGAATAATGATTATTCTGAGAATCATTTGATCATTTTAAGTTATTTTGAATTCATTCTAAGTCATTTGATCACGATAATCTATATTTATGCTCTTTATATGGTATAGAATATAATTCAGATTTCAGCTTTAAAAAAATATATTTGATTATACACAGAAAATACGCTAATGTGCAAATAATGCATATTCAGAGCATCATTTGACAATTTTGAACGATTTTGCATTCATTCGATTTCATTTACTTATACTAATCTATATTTAAGCTCTTTATATGGTATAGAATATAATTCAGATTTAAGTTAATAAAAAAATATTGGATTATATTAATTTATTGTACAAATAATGATTAATCTGAGCATCATTCGAGCATTTTAAGCTATCTTAAATTTATTCTAAGATATTTGATCACAATAATCAATATTTAAGCACTTTATATAATCTAGAATATATTTCATATCTTAGTTATTAAAAAAAATTTTATTATACACGAAAATATGCATCTAATGTGCAAATAATGATTATTTTGTGCATCATTTGAGCATTTTAAGAGATTTTGAATTTATTCTACGTCATTTGATCGTATTAATTTATTTTTAAACTCTTTATATGGTCTAGAATATAATTCAGATCTTTGTTATTAAAAAATGCTTGATTACACACAGTATATATGCATCTAATTACTATTCTGAGTATAATTCGAGCATTTTATGCGATTTTGAATTTATTCTAAGTCATTTGATCATATTAATATATGTTTAAACTCTTTATATGGTCCAAATATAATTCAGATATTAGTTACTAGAAAATATTGGATTATACACAAAAAATATGCCTCTAATGTGAAAATAATGATTAAACTGAGAATCATTTAAGCATTTTATGTTTAAGCTCTTTATAAGGTCTAGAATATAATTTACATCGTAGTTATTAAAACATATTAGATTATGCGCATAAAATATGCAACTAATCACTAATGTGCAAATAATTACTAATAATTTGTAATAATATAATTAGTAATAATTATATGAATTATATTTTTATAAACAACCTGAAATCATTGTAATAGCGTTTAAGAAAAAAAAATCTATTTCACAATGCTTGGAGTGTCGAGCTACATTTAACTAAATGATGTTAGAATAATTAGTAATAATTAGTAATAATTATATGAATGATATTTTTATAAACAAGGTTAGAATTATCAGGAATAAACCTGAAATCATTGTAATGGCTTTTAAGAAAAAAAAATTCTATTTCACATTGCTTGGAGTGTCGAGCTATATTTAACTAACTGATGCCGACACCCACACATCTTTATTTATAATTTTGATATCATGGAAAATTAGTAAAATATAAAATTTATCTGTTTTTAATAAGTTTTAAATGTGAAGATGACATCAAATAGTTCAAATTAGTCACTTGTAGTTTGAAACACATGAACGACTGTTTAAGACAGATCCTATCTATCGTGTGTGTTGGACTATATCATTTCTCATTATTTTAATGAGAATGGATTCAATCAAATCTATTTGATCATAATCCCTGTAAAATTCCGTCATATCTCAACTTTAAAAGTTCAAATAACAAATCCAAACCATTAAATATGATCACCCTATTAAATCTCCTTACCGGCCAAATTTTACATTTTTTTCATAATTTTTAAGTTTTTTTTTCAGATTTTTAGAACTAACGATTTTCTTAAAATTTTAAAAAAATAAAAAAATTCAAAACAATGTTCGGTCGGCTCGGATAGGAGATCATATTAGACGGTTTGGATCGGTTATTTGAACCAAAATTGAGATATGACAGGATTTTAATCGGGAATCTGGTCAAATCTATTACATTGAATCCATTCTCTTATTTTAATTGACTTATGATGGCACAAATATCTTCTCTTGGCAAATGAATTGTATTATTTATTTAATTGATATAACGTTGTTATGAATATATTATTGTCCACATAATCTGTATAATTTCCACAAATAAATACATCTTATTTGTAATGTTAATTAAATAAATACGCCAATAGATCAAATTGTTATATTTTCTTTAATAAATGATAAAAATGAGATTAATTGCAAATTTTCTTCCAAATTTCACAGTTTAATTTCTCTACAGATGCAAATAAGTTGTTGGTGCGTGCTTTTTATATCAGATGAATAATAAAAACAAGATCATTGTCATGCATCTTTTGTTGGTGCATGCAGTAATATCAGATCATATTTAAAATTGCATTGCGTCGTTGCTTAAATTTTCAACTAGTGCTCGTATTTATCAATTTCATAAATGTATAATGGATAACCAGATCTACAACAAATTAGAGAGACGTTAACATATTGCATGTGGACGTAATCAAAATTCAATGTATGTGGGCATATCGGACTTTGAGAACTTTTGAGTCCCGTTTCTTATAAATGGAGGTGTCGCAACTCTATTTATTTACTTTTTTTAATTATTAGCAATTTGACTAAGCTGCTTATGCATGTCTATCGAGGTAAAAACGCGCTTATGATAATATAATAGAAAAGGTTTTGCGAGTCCGCCACGCTTCAATGGAAAATATATATATATCAACCACCATTATACTGACAAAAGCAATATAATAACAGGTACAATAAAAATATAAAATAATATATTAATGTCTATTTCCTCTTAGTACTGTGTCAAGAATCTACTCGACAACCGTCGTTTCGAGAAGGGAAAAAAAATGAAAAATACACTATTCTTGTTCCTACGACGAGCGACGAAAAAAAAATGACAAGCGTAGTTTCGAGTCATCAGTTTTTATCGACGATAATAATAATAAAAAAAAAACCAATCAGTTTTTACCCTGTTAGAATCCTCTCCAATCATCGGATTTCATTGATGGCCCAATTCGATTTGAGTGCCAATATAAAAAATTCAGAATTACTCAGCGTCATCCATCCAAAGCCATCCGCGTCATCCAGTCCAGCGCTCTCTTCATTTCTCTGCACCCAACAAGCGATCCGATCCGATCGCACACCCTTCCGATCTGATCCGAGCGTACCTTTCCTTTACCCCACGCCTCATCTCTTCCAACGCACCTTCCTCTCACCTAGCGATCCGATCTCGTCTCCCTCCCTCCGCTCCCAGGCAAGTATGCCCTTCCTTCCTTCTCTCTCCTATCTCTCCTTTTCCTTCCTTCTCTCTCGTCTGCCCTTCTATTCTCTACTTATTTGTTCTTTTCAATTTTGTTGGATATCCGTTCAATTTATTTGTTACACATGCTCGATTTAGTTATTATATCTTTTCATTTTATTTGTTATATATGTTCACTGTTGTTCAATTTATTTGTTATAACTGTGCAATTTATTTATCATTTTTGTTCAGTTTATTGGCTCACTTTTACTTTTTTGTATGAGTCTATATTGTTTGTTACATCTGTTCAGTTTATTTGTTATAACTGTGCAATTTATTTCTCATTTCTGTTCAGTTTATTTGCTCACTTTTGCTTTTTTTGTATGAGTCTACATTGTTTGTTACATCTGTTCACTTTATTTGTTATAACTGTGCAATTTATTTATCATTTCTGTGCAGTTTATTTGCTCACCTTTACTTTTTTGTATGAGTCTACATTGTTTATTACATCTGTTCAGTTTATTTATTATAACTGTGCAATTTAGTTGTCATTTCTGTTCAGTTTATTTGCTCACTTTTACTTTTTTGTATGAGTCTACATTGTTTATTATATCTGTTCAATTTATTTGTTTTTTATGTTCAATTAGTTGATATATCTGTTCAGTTTATTGTTTTGTATGTTTATTATTTTTCTTGTATATATACACTTTGATTGTATGTTCATATTATCTTTGTATATGTTCAATTTATTGTTGTATATGTTCATTTTATAAGGCAGGATAAACTGTGAGGGAGAGAAAGGGGAAATAGATCGCCAGGGAGGAGCGGAGGAGGGAAGGTAGCGCGAGGGAGGAAGGGTTACGCGCGGAAAAGGAAGGGGTGTTAGGGAGAAGGTCGCGTGAAGGGCGCGTGAGGGACGCCTCACCCAGACGTGCGGAAAAAAAGCGAAAATGGGGGAGGGGAGAGTTGATGGCGTGGATGGCTTTTGGTTGAATGACGGTTATCACTTCCCTAAAAAATTGCACAACTCCAATGATTGCAGGATAGAAACCTTAGGACTAGCCAATAGTCATTTTAAGATTATTAAGTATTTTGATGGAATCTGATTTACGGCCAACACATCTAATTTAAAAATATACTAAGTACTTTGATTGGATCCGATTTACTACCGAACTTTTTAATTTAGAAACCTAATAAGTGCCCATTTGACTTTCATTTTATTTGTCTGTAGATAAAAAAAATAGAGACCAATTGATACATTATTTGTCCGACTATTAAGTTCAATTTAAATTAACATGTTGGATGGAATTTGATTATCAGATTTTTTTTTTTATTTTAGGCATCTAGTAACAATGACTTTGGTGCGACAAACCAGTTCAATGGAAATCGGACCTTTTTATTCCCAATTAGATAAATGTTAATTTAGAACGTCGGATACGACAAAGACGGTTCAGATATGTTTATGATCATCAACGAGCTTCGTCAAAATGGAGAGGATCCGAACCCATTCTTAGCATCTGTAGTTTGGATGGTCAGTGGCCTACGGGCATAAATCAAAAAAAAGAAAAAGAGTTTGGATGGTCAGTGCATACTTTTTTGTTGTTTTATCAAAAAAGATAAATTGTCGTACAAAACAACTAGGATTTAATAGGAGTTCTTCTGTTCCAGTAAACCATGTGGTTGTTCCTGTAACTAGTAATTTCTTGGATAACTTGGCACTCTTGCTCCAGTTAGCTATTGTTTTGCTTCTTTTTAAGGGACATACTATGCATATACCTTAATCAATATTATTATTGACATCATCAGGCATCAGATTAATGATACGGTTTTTACTCTGCATTTAATTTTTTTTTTTCAGTTCAACATTCATATGCATAATAAATCATAGAAACTTGATAAAATTGTCTTATATATCAACAATTATATCAATAGCATGATCTTTATATCACCTCCAACTTTTTAGTAAAGGAGCCAAAAGGTATGAATATACAAAAGAAATGTTATGGTGGAGATAATTTTCTTAAATCCATGGCTATTCATTATTTTGAAAGAACAGTCTGAATTTAGATTCATATAAAAAAAAAATAGTCCACTATAGAATATACTTAAAAAAAAATTATGTGTATGCCCTAACTCATAATTAATACACAATCATTTGCCATAAAATAGCACATTACCACGTGACATAAACTATGACGTCACCTCAAAACCAATACCGCTATTTGGATCCTGATTCACCAACTGTTTTTCTATATCGATGAACCTAAGGTTTTGTTTTTAACTTTTTTTCTCATTGGTAGAAATTCTTTATACCTGTTGACATTTCCGCCAAAACTTGGACTTGAAGTACCTACCCATAAGTATGTCTTGGAGGGAATGTAAAAGCATTAATTTATTAAATTAAAAGTTGGATTTGAAGTACCTACCCATGAGTACGACTAGGAGGGAATGTGAAAGTACTAATTAAAAAAGTTTTGGGAGTAAGCAATGGTGACCTGTCTCAGAACTGAGAAGCATCTTTTCTGTGTGCTTTTTTTTTTTTTTTTTTGGAGGGGGGGGGGGGGGGGGGGGGGGGGGTTTTGAAATGATGGGTTAACGACTTAACATATACGAGGGATGAGCTAAATGATGACTCATAGTTGATTACCTTGAAATAAAAATATCCTTTTCCTTCCAATCAAAGCGCGCCAAACTCACTACTAACAACTTATAATTCTTCTAATTATGAACTGGACCCTTAAAAAAAGGAAAACGGTTATCTTTTCTTGTATTCAAATTTTTTCTCTCCTTTTTTTTTTTTTTTTTGGTCTCCCTTCATCTATAGAAGGCGCTGATCGAGTCACTTGGAATTGCTATTATCACATCTGGAAGGGCTATTGTCATAACCTGTCGCGTACATTACTCGTTAAATTTACACAATGCCTATTTTTTTAGAACGACTTGGTAGTGATTACCAAGTTATACACAATGCCTGATTGCATATTAACATTAATTTAAACATCACCATTAATAATAGAAACAGAAATTAGCCAAATACAATAAAAATTTAATTAAATTAAATAAAAAAACCATCCAAAAAAAGACCAAATCCTCCATCAACTAGAGCATCACATATAAAAGTTCATAGCTCTGAAGCACCTCATCAAGTGTGTAAAATAACCGTATGACATGTTTTGTATAAAAGAAACAGGGACTAATAATAGAGTAATTATATATAATATAAAATGTTTTCATCTCCAATTAATGATGAGCTAGGTGGTAGCGTCATCAGTGTGATAAAATCACCATATATGTGTTCCAAAACATAACAATACAGAAGTGTTCCAAAATTTTCTATTGAGTGAGAATATGAGTAAATACAGATTTCTGCTTGCTTATCGGTAGAAGCACGAATGAGAATAAATTTGTGCTCATTGCCCTATAGAATAATTAATTAGTACAGAATAATTTAGGATGATTTAAAGAGTGTTAATTTAGTTTTCTTATACCATATCCTACCTTGAAGATTAAAAGGATGATGGTCCAATAACAAATAATTATCGAATAAAAATAATGAAAACAAGTATCTTAATGTATAAAATAGTAAATAAATAAATATTGTCCCTAATAAAAATTCTATTTATGTAAAGAAATGTACATGATATCATTAATGTATTAACAAGTATGTAGTTATTAGTTTGATAATGTTAAAAATGTAAATTCCTTTTTGAAAAGAATTATATGGAATGATTAATTAATAAATCATTTTGTCGTAATTTTAAGAATGATATTATTTAAAAAATTTATAAAAAATCAGATATAATTTTGTACTAATTAATTATTCTATAGGGCAATGAGCACAAATTAGTTCTCATTCGTGCTTCTACCGATAAGCCAGAAGGAATCTGTATTTACTCATATTCTCCCTCAATAGAATATTTTAAGAGAAATAGTAGTAACAAAAGATAAAGAGAAAATAAAATTTTATTTCTGAACTTTCATATCCTGCACTAGTTACAAGGCTTTTGACATATTCAAAATTCAAAAAGAAAAAATAAAAAATTGAAAGAGGTCAGAGGAAACCCAAACAAGGAAAAGAAAGAAGTTTAAATTAAGGAATCAGAAATCAATCAAAACATATCGTCAGCCTCTAATTTTATCAAATCGAAGAGCAGTCATAACTAACAGTACACATCGAAGTTTAAAGAGGACCTGCAAGGAATGACATGTACTTAGAACACTTGTAATCAATTTTGAGGAGTATTTTTGGATCTTGCTACATTTTCCCCTCTCCTGCTCTTTTCTTACATCGTTACAGTCTTTACCACTGTCAAATATTATCCGAATCTATTTCCATACTTGCTTGTAAGCAATCGAGTTCAAGTAGTGTAATCTGGTCAAACAATACAACATATCAGACAGTCGTGTCCATACAAAGATCACAATAACCACGACTTTCTTTTCATTTGATTCATTAATTTGATTATTCATTTTAGTTATATTATAGTAAATTGGTCGATTGAAGTAGTTACAGTGGACCAAATAAATCAATTATGTAGTAAAATATTAAATATGGTTGATATTGTTCTGTAAAGATGCATTGTGAGATAAAACTTTACTTGGCAATAAAACAGTGATGGTTTAAAGGAACCTTCGTAAGTTAAAAAGTCTTAGATGAGAGGAAAGTATCAGCATTGTAAAAGGAAGGAATAAGCAAAAAACATACAACAACGAGGTTCTGTGCATATCTCTGATCTCTGTGCAAATACAACAGGCATCCCTACAGCTTGCCCAGAGGATACTTCGACCTATCAAACATACAATTAAAATAGGTTAATCATCAATTTGTTAGTACAAATAATCAACTAGAAGATTAATATCAAAGTAGGTGGTATGAACCAGTAAATAGGATTTGAGAAAATGCACAAATTAATTTTTGTTAGACACGTATAAGTGAATACAAGTTATATTTAATTTTCCTTGTATAATATATGAGCTCCAAAATCGGTTTTGAGAATTTAAAACTCTGGACAAAGAAAAAGTCACAAACACTTTCAAATTCTGCCGGTTTGGTACTTCAGCATTTTGTCTATTAATCTCTTCTAAATTGCAGTATTGTAGTAACAATCAGTTCAAATTAATGGCATATGAGTTTTAAAATTAAATACAAAGGAGGTATTCCCACAGTACTGATTTTGTTATAGTCTGAAAACACATCCAAGAAATTCAGTACTTAATATCATTTTCTGCTAGCTTTGTTAGAATTAGTAAAATGATCAATGCGCATTCTACATTGTCGTTATTCCTTTTGTATTAGCTCACAAAATTTATCATTCCTTCTGATCTTATATGGATCTAGATTCTAGTGGATGGCTCTCCGCTTCCCGCGGTGGTTCTATCAGATGCAATCATACTCGGCTTATGTTCTTTTAATTTGTTTTTCAAGGTTTTATGCCACACAGAGTATGTCTTTTGTTAGTTGTACGTAGGGCCCTAGACGTGGAGACGTAGAGCGTATCGTTTGTTTAAAGGGACCCATGGTTAGTCGTTGTTTATATATGAAAGTAAATAAATGCTGAACATATATATACGTTTCCTTCTATATGAGTGTGTTTGAAACTGAGATAAGAAATGAAGAAATAAATTTTGTCGTGCAAAGATTATCTTCTTACATTTTATTTATTTCAATTTCAAACATAATCCTGTTATAACAAAACAATTAACATATTGCTTATTTTTCTATTTTAATCTTATTAAATGAAACGAAATTAAAAAGAAAAGAATGTGGCCATGTGAGCTATGATGTCATCATGACCCATGGGCTCGAGATCCGAACCTTGAATGGGCCAATAGTGGGCCCGTTGACGGGCTTTGATTGCAGGCCTTGGACTTCGTCGGAAATTGAGGCAGTGACCTGAGGCCCCAAAAAAACCAAACGAACATCAAGTCATTAGGTGTTCCACCTTTAACTATAAACAAACAATGGTTTTCAATAGTAATAGGCTTGCGAAATATGACAAGAGCTACCAATTTATTCTGACAAATCAGAAGACAATAAAAACGAATAGAGGCCACATGATGACCAAAAGGAAAATAAAGAAAGAAAAGAACTCGTATTCACTGCTCAAAAACCATGTTCTCCGCCTCCTTTTTGATCGAATCGAAGAGCACCGAAGAAAGATACCGCTCGCCAAAGCTGGGGAAAATAACCTGCATAGAATAACACCCAACATACTTGAGAACATTTAAATTTTGAGGTCAATTGTGAAAACTTTTAAATTTTGGGACTGGAAGATACATTTAGTACTGTTGACTTATGATATAACAGTACTTGGCAAATACTAAAACGACCATTTTTCCTTAAAAGATTACATGAAGCATCAGTAATGTTAAAGTACAAATAAACGTACAACAATAAGTTTTCCTTCATTTTCTGGTCTCTGTGCAACTTTAATTGCTGCAACTGCAGCTGCACCGGATGATATCCCAACCTGTCAAAAATAAATTCAAAGTTATAATATCTTCATGTACAAATGAAATGAAATCATGAAACAACAACACTAAGCTCATTAAATAGATGCTTCATCATTAATGTTTACACAGCTGCATCTCATATGATGGCAATAATGGGAAACAATTGATTAATACAAGCAAAAATCAGCGGGGATTAAAGCTAGGAATTCTTAAAAAGGAAATAATAAAACCATGTGCATCACAACTCACCAAAAGCCCATCCTTCAAGGCAAGGTACTTAGCCATCTCAATTGCCTCCTCACTAGATACCTATTCAACACCATAAAAGTCCCTTAATTAGTTAGTACCATCTTTTGTGGTCTTGGATCTCAGAACTCTCGTTGATACATGTATGGCAGAGCTACTAATCGGGCATGTAACCCCCATTATGATTTCTTCTTTAAATTTAGATTTTTCAAGCCAAATCAGGTACTAATACAATACAATACCATAATGTAATTCTATCGGTGGGTCGCTGAGTCAATCCCATATAAATTTGTGTGCTGGTACTCAGATGATATTGGCTACTATGAATAAGATTTAGGTTTATCAAAGGATCAGAAGATATTTGAGCCTTGAGCATTCACTTTTGGCCACGCAAGAAAAGAATTTTTTTTGTGGAATTTCACAATTCTTACCTGAATAACTTCATCTAAGAGGTCAACTTGTAAAACACCTGGAATGAAACCAGCGCCTATCCCTTGTATCTTATGTGGTCCTAATGCATGAGTAAAAGGCAGGCCATTAAAACAAGTCTAATGATATAGAGAAAGCAAATGAGAGAAAAAAAAGGACTACAAACCAGCACTGCCTCCAGACAAAATCGCACTCTCTGTTGGTTCCACTCCATACAGCTTCACCAAATAAATCAAAATTTAGTTGGATCAGGAAATCAGGTCCTTCAATCATATAATGAGGTACTCTTTTTCACCTGAATATTGGGGTTTTTCTCCTTGAGGTACCTCCCAGCACCGGTGATGGTACCACCCGTTCCAATGCCTGATACAAGTACGTCTATTTTTCCAGCTGTTCCTTGCCAGATCTCAGGCCCAGTAGTCTCATAGTGTACCTACAGAAATAAAAATACATAGTTTATTGAATGAACAAGCAGAGTAAGTATTAATTCCATACAAAATGCTCATGTTTTTGTTTGTTCAAATCTACAAAATAACACCCTTTACAAAATAAACTCCAGGAAACTTTCATGTAGATTGAATTGTTTCTTATGCAAAGTTACCCCTTTGCATATCATGTCATAGGATCATTGATTATTTAATTAATTTTAATCCCAAGCAATTTGAGTTAGCACCATACAGAAAAGACTGAAAGGATAAGAACAAAATAAGGAACTAAAAGGAAAGCAACTTGATACAGGCAACAAAACCATCATTACCAGCCCAAAATAAGGAATCTATCCAGATCAGAAGATATGAAAGTCTAACAGTTAATATATTATTCTCTTAATTTTGAAAGTCTAACAGTTAATATATTATTCTCTTCATTTGTTTGGCACCAGCTGGTGCTTGTGTAAGTAAGCAGGTGGTTCAGTTAGTAACAAAACTCAAATTATAAGGGGGACAGTAGCAAACACTGATAATAAACTGATTTCTTTGCAATCATTCCATGATATTTACAAAATGGAAATCCTTCTTTAGCCTCACATTACCTTGGGGTTTGCTGGGTTTTCAAATTGCTGGAGAATATAAGAGTTGGGGGTCCTAGCAGCCAACTCCTCAGCCTTTTGCACTGCACCTCTCATGCCAAAAGAGGGATCTGTCAGGACGAGCTCAGCGCCAAATGCCTTCAAGAGGATGCGTCTTTCAAGACTCATTGATGCTGGCATCGTCAGCTTGAGTTTGTATCCTCTCGCTGCTGCCATGAAAGCAAGCCCAATGCCTGTGTTTCCGCTTGTTGGCTCAATCAATACGCTCTATTAAGAAGGAAAAATCAATTTAAGGTAATAAGTAATAAATAATTTTTTGAATTGTTTGTAGTAGAAGACATTCGAGATTCCTCATACTTTTGACTAATACTCAACATTTGTTGGGCTTCACTGTGAATAATCCTAATGTTAATCTGATGAAATGATATATCCCCAATCAGATATTGGCAGTTTCACCAAAGAGTGCTTCTTTTCTTATATCAGCAGGAATAACCAAACTTTAACTTAAATAGCTAAGGGGACAATTTTGAGCTTTTACACAAGTTAACAATTTTATCATACAGGTTGAAAAAAGTTATTTGGTGCAGTAGATGTCTAGTGTAGTCACAAACAGGACAAATGCTGGATACTTTTGGCAAATACATAAAATACTTGCTGCTATTTGTAAGAAATAAAAATAAAAAGACCCCTTCTAGAAATGCCATACCTTGCCTGGAGTAATGAGGCCTTTGTCCTCAGCATCTTTGATCATACTATAACCAATCCTGCAATTTCATTGTACCAAACTTACATACAGTTGTTTATTATGTAAAACCTTCTAATTCAACAAAATAGATCACCAGAAAGAAAGAGAAGAATTACCCATAATTCATGTATTCAGTATACATTTCTCCATTAATACAGCTAAACTAAAGAATCTGCTCAATAAAAGAAATTAAAATATGAATTAGCACCTATCCTTGACACTAGAGCATGGCTCCATGGACTCGAGCTTTGCAGCCACACGGGCTCGGCACCCACTCATGACATTGTTCAAATATACCAATGGAGTCTTCCCAATCAACTACAAATAATTTCATAAAATTTGCTGATGCCTTATCAAAAGTGGGAATTCAGAGAAATGGAAAAAAAAAATTATAAATTAAAATTACTACCTCAGTGACATCCTTAGCGATTCCAGTTCCGTATCCAGCCATTACTGCGTGTTCTGTATAAATTAGAGTTATTTTCAAGATTCAAGTTAGGGTTTACGTGATTAACTCGAAATCAAGAAGTTTAAATTCGAGCTAAATAACCAAACAAACAAAAAAGAATAATAGAAAGCACTCGATTATAAAAGGCTACTACGGCACAATTCTTTCATTTGCACCGAACTACTTGCCAGAGGAAATGAATGTCGTAGTCTCGTAGAGAAAGGCGCGAATTTTTTTTAGAGTTGCTGGGGGTAATGCTTCCGACTAGAGGAACCAAAGTGAACGTCATATAGTAGTGCGGGAGGTAGTAAGACTAACTTTATTAGAGTAAATTATATCAACAGTGCTTAAAATATCTGTGATGTATTATTTTAATCTTCAAAATTTAAAATATCATTATTTTGAAAAAAAATAAAAAATTTCAACGTTTCATTAAATGAAATAACAAATATCGTTTTTTTCGTCAGTTTCATTTCTAAAATTTTAACTTATATTGAATTAATTCATGCCGCTAAATATTATAAATTATTTTAATTAATTTATGATGGAAAAATATCATTTATATTATTTTTTTGATGTTATAAATATATGAGTATCCACATTATTTCTACATCCACATTCATCTAATTTGTGATGTTAAAATAACACAGAAATGGATCAAATTGTTATCTTTTCTTAATGAATTACAGAAACCCGATAATTGCAAATTTTCTTTCAAATATTACCATATAACTTCAAAATAGCGTTGTATTGTTGCTGCATGCATTTATATCAAATGAATTAAAAAAAAAAAAAAGATGAATTTCATACATCTTATGTTGGTGCTTGCATCTGTTCAACCGGATGCTTAAATTACTATCTTAGTTTTGTATTTATCGGTTTAATATATATTTAATAACCACATCTAGCATGGCTGGTTAGAATATTATTTTTCCTATGTTTAGATTCGAAATTCAACATGCATCGTTAAACGTGATTGAGGACTTTGTGCCCCATTTTATAAACATCATGCATTTCACACATCTTATGTTGGTGCATGCATTTATGTCAGATGATATTCAAAATTGCATAGGTCAATGCTTGCATCTGCACAATCGGATGCCTAAATTTGCAATTTTACTGTTTTTATATATCAATTTCATATATTTAGCATAACCACATCTAGAACTGTTGGTTAAAATATTATTTTTCATACGGACAGATTTCAAGTTCAATGTATGGCACACACCGAACGTGATTTGAGGGCTTTGAGCCTCATTTTATAAATAAAAGTCTTACCTCTTTTTATTCATTATTTTTTTTAGAGAAACAGAGGCAACTACCATATGCAGTATGCACTGAACATAGTTATACTTCATTATAAACAATTTTACAGAAAATTTCTTGAATTTATAAAGTAGTTCTGAATGCAATTTGACAAAGCTGCCGTTACATGTAACATGTCTGGCAAGGAAAAAAATACAAAAAGCGCTTGCAATAAGACAATAATAGAAAAGGTCTTGCGAGGTCGCCACACTTCAATGAAAAAAATAATATGTTAAGCACCAATAATACTGACATCAATAATTAATAATAACAGCTGGATTAAGTCTAGTTGAGTCAAGAATAATTGATAATAGCAATTGGTGTTTATTTCCTTGTATAGTCAACAATCTACCTTTATAAGCATAGTTTTTTAAGAAAACAAAGGAATAGCATGTTCGGTTTCGAGTCATCAATTTTTTATCCCAGCTAGGATCCTCTCCTATCGTTGCATTTCATTGATAATCCAATACAAATTTGGCTGTCAATTGGTTATCCAGATCGACATGTTTAATGGATCCGATTTACTGTCAAATTTTCAATTTAGAAATCGTCCAATGGAAATAGGATCTCTTTATCCCAATAAAGAAAAATTTTAATTTGAAACATCTGATATGGAAAGAACGGTTTAGATACGTTTTATGACCATCAATGTACTCCGCATAACTGTAGAGGATCCGAACCACATTTTAATGATCTTTAGTTTTGTATTGGTCAGTGGATTTGTCGTTTAAAACAGACGGCGCAAACACAAAATATTAGTATTGGTTCGCCTACGGGAATTTCCAAAAAATTATATAATACTAGCAAAAAGATGCCCTCAATATGCGGACAAATAAAAAAAAAATTGATATTATTTTTGTTTCATATAAAACTTTACATATTAGACAATAAAGATACGGTAAAATCAATAATTTAGTCTTTTCCTTTTAAATAAATAGCTAATTTGGTAGTAACTTAATTTTTTCTATAAAAAGTCTGACCTTAATCTAGACCACTGATCAAATCAAATTACACAAATCAATGGTCCATAATTGATATAAGAATTGTTTAACACCCTTTTATATGACATGTTTACTCCTTTTATATGAATTGTTTACATCTTTCGCATGCGTGCATTTATAAGTAGTAGAGATATATCAATGTTAGTTTTTTCTGTGCCAATAAGAATGTCGTAGTTCCTATAACTTAACTCAGCATTCCTCCTCACAGTTAGTTCTTTGTTGCTTCTTTCACAGGAAACTCTATGAACATACCTTCATTCATGATATTATCGATGTCATCATATTAAACGCATTAGTTGAGTAATTATGTGCATTAATGATTTTCATTATGCTGCTTATTTGAATAATGAAGGGTCAGAAACCCAAAAAAAAAAAAAAAACTTAAAGTAGTATTATGATAGAGCCAAACCGGTCCATTAATTTTCTTGATTCAACATTAATTGTATTAAAATAAGATAAGTAATAAAATCATTGACATGCATAGTAACTCATTTAAGCTAAGTAATATACTATTGTCTGCTATTAAATTATCCAGCTTTTTTTCCTTCATTTTTTTTTTCAATTCATCATCTTAAGCTTCATATTAATAATTTAAGCTGAATAATGTTGCCGTGTCAATAGTAAGTTCTATATCAGGTATGTTTGGTTTCGGCAATGAATAGGCTATTCGTGAATTAGGTACAAATTGGACGAATTAAACATGCATGGAATAAGAATAGTTGCTTATTCAAGTGCTTATTCAAATTCCATCCAAAAGCTGGAATTAGCTTCGTGAATTGCTCCAGAATTCCTTGGAAATATTAAAAAAAGTAGCACTAAAGAATAAAATAAGGAAGACATGAAAAGAAAGAAGTCGGCCTCACCCCACTGCATTTCAATTTGTAATGTCCTGGTTATTTTTACCACCTTGCGTTATTAATGATCTATTAAATATTATATTAAATAATATATTATTATAATAATAACAATAATAACAATAATAATAATAATTATTATTATCATTAATTAATATTATATTATTCTTCTCCATTCTTATAATGAAAATAATTTAATAAAAAAATCAAAATTTTTATTAATATTATTCAAATTATTTCAATTATTGTATTAATTATAATTAATAATAAAATATTATAATCATTATTATAATTGATTTGAGTATTTTATTAATAAACATATAATATAATGATAACCGTAATAATAATTATAATTATTTTAATTCGCATTTATTCTCGAGCGTGAATAATTAATAATTTCAACCATAATAATTAATAACCGTAATAATTAATTATAATTAAAATAATTTCAACTACCGCTACATTTCAACCGATCATAATTATAATAATTATTATAAATAGTATTATTTTATTTGTTAATATTATCTTAATTATTTTATCATTTTAATTATTCATTGTTATTATTATAAACTAAATTTAAATAAATTGTTATATTCTTTTAATTAGTATTATATTTTTTCTTCTCTATTCTTATTCACAATACACCATCCAAACAACACCTCCATTCTACCTAATTCTTATTCACAATTCTTAATGGAGCAGCCGACTTCAGAGACATACAACTATTTGAATACCAATATACACAATCATTTGCCACAAAATAACTCATTGCCGCGTTACATAAACTATGACGTCACCACAAAACCTATACCGCTATTGGGTCCGGTTACCCAAATGGTAGTAAGAAATCCCTTTACCCAGGCAGTAGTAAGAACTAAGAAATCAATTCAACAAATTGTACTAAGAAATCAATTATATGATGGTGCCTTCGAGAAAAACATCATGGGTACCATGAAACCAACCACATAAGTAGTTAAGTTTTATGAAATAATGAACTTGACTAGGATATAGATATACCAATTTGCATAGGCGACATACACATTACCATTCATAGAACTCGGATATTAAATGAAAATGGAATCTAGGTACTGGTTTTCCTATACCGATGTTGCAGAAGTTTTGTTTTATTTATTTATTGTCTCAATGCCGGAATTCTTTATTTTCGTTGACAATGCTGGAATTCTTTGTAGCCATGAGGCCATGACTCAGTAGTCTGTAACATCGGCCATGACTAAAGGAGAGTTTGTTGGCAAGACAGTGCTGGCATGTCTCTGAACTGAGAAACATTTTTCTTTTGTGCACTTTTATTTATTTATATGTTTATTTAATGTTTTTTTTTAAAAAAAATTTAATTATTTATCCTTTTATTTATTTATATATTTATTTATAAAATATTATGTATTTCTTTATATATTTTTAATATTTATTTATGGAAAAATTAGTTTCATGCCACTACAAATATTGTCAATTTGGAAAATGCCACTCTTAAAGTGCTAATTGTATTTATGCCATTAGAAAATTATTATAATTAGTTTTTTGCCACTAATTTCTCCAATAACATACAAAATTCTATAAATGCCATCATCATTATTGTCATTATTTTTAATAATGACCAAATTATCCTCATGAAATAAACCCTAAAAAAAAGAAAAGGACGGCGCTGACCTTAATAATCTTCTCCAACGATATATTAGATTCATTGTCTATTCATTTTATTAGTTTTCACGGACTACGAAACTCAATGCTCATACAGGTTTATGTGCATAATGAAATTCGTTAATCTTTTTTTTTCCATCACAAAATATCGTTCCGGTGATTTACACAAGCATATTATTGAATTTCATTACGGTCGTGCTCTATAATCGAAATGCATTCTTGTCAAATGGATATTTTAATCCTTTAACCTGATAAAAATCAGCACTAAATAATTTTGCAAATAAATCTTCAAAATTAAATCTATTTTGTTGGAAAATTAGTTTTAATGAATAATTTTTTTTATTTTTTTGGCATAAAACTAATTTTTATTTATTTGTAATGACATAATACTAATTATATCATTTCTGATGGCATATTTCTAATTATATTATTTTACAATGGCATATTCAAAAGGGCAGAATTGCCATACCAATTGTCCGATGGTATAAAATTAATTTCTATTATTTTTGTAGTGACATAAAAATAAATTGTCGTTTAGTGATGGCATATCACTAATTTCAAATATTTGCAGTGGCATAAATCTAAATCACCCTTTATTTATTTACTTATGAATGAATGAAGGACTGGAAAATGAGCAAGGTGGTGGTGGCGTCATCAGTGCGGCAAAATCAAACGTATGGTCCAAAGATGACAAATTTTGAGTCAGGGTGTTGCTGAAGCGTATTTTGTTTGAAACAGGTCGTTGTGAATATTTTGTTAGAGAAAGATACGAATGGCAATGCCAATTTTAGCACAAGTGCTGATAAGACAAGGAGCGAGATCAGATAATAACTGTGCAGTAGGGGAGGGACAGAGAACTGTCGCTGCTTTGGAATTGCTGTCAAATGAAGTCAAGTTAAATTTTTGGATGATTTATACACTGCAGAGAAATAGACTGTAATAAGATATAAATCCAATTCTGTGCACTGTGCTTCAGGAATAGGTAAGAATATAAAATGCAGAGCCAATAACCATTCTACAAAAACACATAGAAGCTGAATAACTTAATTATTTAAAACCTCCCCAATAACCGAATAAAATCAACATGTTCTTCCAACCAATACAAAAAGCTTCTCTTTAGTAGTTCTTGGTAATACTAGGCTGATGGAAATATCTAAATTTCACAATAACAAGCTCTAGAACTTTTTATTCTGACAGAGTGATAGAGGCCAAGACAGTAAAAGCACAGAGATCTCACACAATTAAATGCCGAGAAAAGCTCAAACTCATGGCTCAAAAACCATGTTCTCTGCCTCTTTTTTGATTGAATCAAAGAGAACTGAAGAAAGATAGCGTTCACCAAAGCTTGGGAAAACAACCTGCGTGGAAAATAAATATATGATTTAACAGTGGTGATTGATTCCGAACTGCAATTTTGAGCACCCTTTCAAAACTTTTTTTTTTTTGTACTTTTGTATCATTTTAGTCCTTATCAGTCAGAATTTTGGTTTATGTCAAGTGCTAACAGACTAGTTGTCTTCCATAACAGTCAGATTTGAGTTGTGGTCATTGTACTATTTGAACTCCCTTAGAAGTCGGAACCATACAGTTTGGTTCATTCCACAAGGAGTTTCAGTTTGTTCTGTATGTATTTCTCTTTTCTCCACTAAATTTGACGTTAAGTTAAAATTTTTTGCATGGACCCTCTATGACTTGAAGAAGTAATTTCAAATTTCAACAAAATAAGATTGAAATTCTGTTGATTATGTCGCAAGAAGATGTATTATGTAGTAGTCGGTTATATTGTAAATCCTCACCTCAGAACACTTGTATACTAAACCTATGTGCCAGTAATGCAAAAGGAATTGGAAAACAAAAACACTTACAACAATGAGCTTTCCAGCATTCTCTGGCCTCTGCGCAGCTCTAATTGCTGCAACTGCAGCTGCTCCAGATGATATCCCAACCTGATATATACATTCTTAAACCATGAGACTAAAAGATTAAGCTTATCCATAAAGCATTTTATTAATGGAACACCTAACTACCCCCCACCCCACCAACACCACCACCCCCATCTGTCCGGATTCGTGTCTACAAAGATTTTATCATATAAAAGAACTCGAATGGCAGAAACTTGGTAAAATGATAGGGGCTAGTTGAATTTGAAGCTAGGAGACCCAATTCTGATATCATGTTAATAATTTAGTTGCACGACATGATTATTATAACCAAGTGAATAGCACCTATTCCTTGTAAATACTTCTTTATCACAAAGAAAAAAAAGGAGAAGTGCATTGCAACTTACCAACAGCCCTTCCTTTAAGGCTAGAAGCTTAGCCATCTCAATTGAGTCTTCACTTGAAACCTGGGCAACATCCACATATAAAATTATGTTACATTAGTACCATTATTTGTAGTCTTGGATCTCAATACTGCATCAGATGAAGCTGTTACCTGTAAACTGCAGGTACGGACCTAATATACAGGCTCTGTTACGATTACTGTCTAGGATTGAAAGATTCTCGTCTCATACACCAGTCAAATAGTATCAGGTACATGACAATACCAGTGTTCTAAACCTATCATGGGTCACAATTTGATTACATCTAATCTTTCTGTATTTTCATTTGGTTGTAGTCTGCAAGTTTGATTTTGGTTTAGGTTTAACAAAAGGATCAAATATTCAATTTCAGGCTGGAACATTCAATTCTGGTGAAAGCATAACAATGTTTCCTATACAACATAGTTCTCAAGGTCAGTATTATTGAATTTCATCATTGCTTACTTGTAAGACTTCATCTACGAGGTCAACTTCCAAAACACCTGGAATGAAGCCAGCACCTATACCTTGGATCTTATGTGGTCCTAAAGCAAGTAAGAACGACAGAACAGCAAAATAAGATGGCAAGATGTAAAAATGAGAGATGTGGTTTAGGGGAGGGGGTTGGGTGACATACCTGGTCTTCCTCCAGATAAAACAGCACTCTCGGTAGGTTCTACTCCATACAGCTACTCAAAATAATGTTATTTTCAGTTGAAAATCAGAATAAAAGAGAAGTAGGATATGAAACTATACAAAAGAGATGTAGTCTTGTTTACCTTAATATTGGGGTTTTTCTCCTTGAGGTACTTTCCAGTGCCAGTGATGGTACCACCTGTTCCAATCCCAGATACAAGTATATCTACTTTTCCAGCTGTTGCTTCCCAGATCTCAGGTCCAGTTGTCTCATAGTGTATCTGAAAGAAAACATGAGCATATACCAAATGAACAAATGGAGTAACCCTAATTTTATGCAAAATTCCCCTTATATTAACCCTAAATCATGAAGAACATCATTTAGTTTTCTAATATTTGCAAAAAGAGCCCAACTTAAAATTTCAAATGAACAAGAATCAGAATATTGGTAAATTCTTCTCAGTAATTAGAATTACTCTTCTTAGATAAATTTTCTATTTTCATTTTGCTGTCAAGAAGTCATTCTTTCTTTCTTTTTTTGTCTTTTTTTTTTGCCAAGTAACTAACTATTGTTATAGAGAAATAAAAGAAAGAAAAGAAGCAAAAAAACAAGGAGATTGATCTAGAGGAGAAAATGATGTGTTTGCCCCAGTTTGTGGTCTAGGTGGGTAAAAGAGCAAGTGACAGTAAACAAAAATAGAAAATTGGGAAAGCTGTTTGCTTTTGTTTGGGACACACATAGTGAAGGGTCCTTTTGCCAAAAAAAAAATGGAGATTGATCTAGAGGAGAAAATGATGTGTTTGCCCCAGTTTGTGGTCTAGGTGGATAAAAGAACAAGTGACAGTAAACAAAAATAGAAAACTGGGAAAGCTGTTTGCTTTTGTTTGGTACACACATAGTGAAGGGTCCTTTTGCCAAAAAAAAAAAAAAAATGGAGGTTGCAAAAGAAATTGAGAAGCTCCTTCTGTGGCTGTGCAGAACATTAATATTATAAACTACTTTCGTGTATTACATAAAACAAAAAATTTTCCATGTTTAACATCACATCACCTTGGGATTTGCCGGGTTCTCAAATTGCTGAAGGATGTAAGAATTTGGGTTCTTAGCTGCCAACTCCTCGGCCTTTTGGATGGCACCTTTCATGCCAAGAGTTGGGTCTGTCAGCACCAGCTCAGCACCAAATGCCTTGAGGAGGATGCGCCTCTCCAGGCTCATTGATGCCGGCATTGTTAGCTTCAGCTTGTATCCCTTAGCTGCTGCCATGAAAGCCAGCCCTATGCCCGTGTTACCACTTGTTGGCTCAATCAACACACTCTTCGAGGTGAAGAAAAAACATTAATAATAATGCAAATGCTTACAGTTTGTAAATAACATGTAAGATCTCTCATGCTTTGCAATCAATGCCCAGTATTTGCCAAGATTTGTTGCAAATAATAGCTAACTGCTCGAGGAGTGTAATTGAAACGACAAACTGCCTATCAAATGACTCATTATTCTATTGAGCCATATTTATTATTCTATTAGGACTATGCAAGATTGGACTGGCACTAAGGTCATAAAAGGAATATTTTTCAGCTTTATGCACATCCTGAGTTTCATGTGCTTGGCAGACATTGGGTTGATAGAAAACATGACAAACTTGGAGGTTTTTTGCAAAACAGAAAATGTAAAGTGAAATTTAAGATAAAGGATCCACACTGAAAGTACACTAACCTGTCCTGGAGTGATCAGACCCTTTTCCTCAGCATCTGTAATCATACTGTAACCAATCCTGAAAATACATTTTGCCAAAATTGAATATAATTGTTTAAAATCTAAATTTCAAAATAAGCAAAAGAAAAATGAGAAGTTGTTTCTGTGCCATTGCAAAATATTTAAATATTCCACAAGCTTCTGAATCCAATCTCCACATTTTCCTTGCAAAGAAATCAGAAAGTATTAGGCAACAGATTAATACTTCCTCATTTCCATCAGTATATGTACACTTATCTTTAATTTATTTTTCAACTGGCTTGTAATACTTGACAACCTTGTTTTGATTAATGAAATTTCTGTTGCTACACATCAAATTATTTATTATCTTTAAAAAATTAAAGAGAACTGTCCAAAGAAGGAAGAAAAAGATAATCTGCACCTATCCTTAACACTGGAGCAGGGCTCCATGCATTCAAGCTTTGCTGCCACACGGGCTTCACACCCATTCACCACCTTGTTCAAATACACCAATGGTGTTTTCCCAATCAACTACACACAATTTCACAAAATCAGTTTATAACTTAGTAAAAAGTTGAAATTGAGGAAGGATAAGGAAAAAAGACAAAGAAGAGACTTACCTCGGTGACATCCTTGGCAATTCCAATTCCCGATTCAGCCATTGCTATATTTCTGCGAAATCAAGTTAATTTAAACACCAAGTTAGGGTTTTACTGACAATTCATTTAGATCAGAACTAAATTACAATCCAAATATCTAAAAGACGATCGAAAGCACTCCACTTTTAGAGCCACAACAAAAAGAAATCATTGTAAATACCAAAGACAAGATCGTGAAAAGGAAAGCTATCTTCCTTTTGAGCGAATTACTTACCAACTACTAAAGAGGAACTAAATGGAATTGTTTAGAGAAAGGCGAGATCTCTTCGCTTCTATCGTTTAGCTTTAGCTGTTTTGGTTTGGCTATGGTTAGCACAAGGAGTGGGTGCATGATAAAAGCAGCCAGGTGTTGAGTGTGAAGAATTTTATATTATAAATGCTCATCTGTCAAGTGAGAATAATTTTATATTATATTATTGATAGATGAGGAGAAATGCAGCTCCAACTCCGTGCTTCCAGTGATAATAAAATTATGTATCACGTTATAAATTAAGAACACCCAATTTTTTTAACAAGAAATAATTAGGACAAAAATTATGTACATAAGCTCTTAATTTCAAAATTACAATTTACAAGTAAGCGAGACAAATTCTAATGTCCGGATGTCTACAAGCAATCCTTAAATCAAGCAATCTGACTGAAAATCAACAGTTTAAAATATTTTATTAAATATAGATTGAATTTTAATTGATCTGCCAAACATATAATAGTTATGGATTTCTCGACCAAAATCCAAGCTGACCCGAAAAAATAATAAAATCCCCGTTACTATATTTTTTTACAAAAATATTACAACTTGTATTTTATTTTTTAATTTAAATTGTTCTAATGAAACATTAAATATTATCTTTTATTTTTCTTTATACGATGATTATTGTTAGTTTATAATCGCCATCATCATATGAGCACAGTTGTCAGTAAGTAAATTATGTAAAGAATTGTGTGATACGTGTTTGAGTATTGTTATTACTTGTTAATAATTACAACGGTGCACAATCTATCTGAAATATAAAAGAACTAAAGAAGATATCTGTAGTTTTGATAATTATTTGATTGCTTGTTCAGTTATGTGATTTTGACACAAGTATAATGCGATTCTCAAATTTGATCATGAAATTCATTTGACTATTATTTGTTTAAGATATATTCTATTTGTATATATTTGATTATTGATAATAAATAACTAGTTATGCTTTTAATATATGACAACTTCGTCAATAAGATTGCAAAATATGCATAACTCGACCAGCTAAAAAACGCAAGTCCAGTGGTTTTTCTTAAGTTATGGTGATTGGTTATGAATTGGAAGCATTCATGACATGAATATGAATCACATTGAAAATCGTAAAACGTCAATGAAATTAATTTGGCAGTATTATTTGTTTGGATTGTGTATTGCCACTTTTGTTTCTGATGATCTTCAGCTTCAAAATTTTATTTTTTTTATTTTTTTTTAGTTTCATCGAATATAATATTTTATCGATTGAAAGGCCATTTAAATATTTTACGATAAAATTTTATTTTTTTTATATTGTATTAATACTATTTTTTTACACCGCAACTGCTTCGTACGTTAATTATAAAAATAGTTATTTTATTTTTTTTTCTCCTTCTTAAATATTAGTTTTGACGATTTTAACAAATTAACAATCTATACTTCATATTCCTCTCCGGACGTAATTATGTTCTCGTTTGAAGGTCCATTTAACCTCTATAAAATGATTTTTCTTTCTTGTATAAACGTAGCACTACCATGCTATTTTTTTGAAAATAATAACAGCGGCAAGGTTGTGTTCAACTTGTATGTAATCTATGTCACATCATAATTTTGGCAAATGACCTAGCTTGATAGTACATTATACAAGAAGAAATGTCCTTTATTTTAGTAAAGCTACGGAAGAGTACAGCCTAATCATGAGCATAATAATTAATGGATCAATATTTTCAAGCAATTGATTCTAACTAAGGATTAAAATATACTTATTTGAGTTCCAAATTTCACTTTCAAATTTATTTTTCTGCAATATAAAACACCAACAGATCGTCTCAATTCTCATTCATACTCTTGATCATGTAAAAACAAATTTAAAAAACCTCAATATCTAGTTTGTAAAATAGATAAAGTTTATTGATTTTGATTATATAAATGTTAAGATAAACATTACTTTATAGTTTATACTAACATAAGTCCGTGAATGTACACTCAACTCACTTACACATTATTTTTCCTTATTATTATTACAAATTAAGACCAACTCAAGTTTTATCAAAATTTGATCCTAAATCTGTACGACTGCCACTATCACTTTAATTAATAATAAATTTCCTTACGCATCTAAGTTGGCGTTGGTTTCCTAATTTGACTTGTTGCCATCAATTTTACTCTGTAATGCTCCACTTTAATCGTACATATCATGGATGGTCCAAACAAACTTACACCGTTCATTCCATATCCAACAGTCCAAACTTTTTTTGCGTGAAAGAACACTCCAAGCACTAAAGATCAGGCTGGTTCTCTTGTGCCATCAGACCATATGGCAGTTCATATAACTCACAAAAATTCTTGTATAAATTAGCACTCCTGCTTAGTCTGAACAGGTGAGATATAAATTGATATGAAATAATTAGTAGAAATTAAAATGTACAAAATTTTGAAAAGTATGTCTCCGTATTAACTTATTATTGTAAGTAATAACACACCCGATGTCACAAAAGAACCCATCATTGAGTTACATAGGCTATGACCTCATCCACTGCAAAGCCGATTGGGATCCAGTTTCGTCGATTGAATAAAGAAATCCAATTTTATTCTGCTGTCTCCGCAAAGGATAGCGACCCCATATGAACCACACATCTCTCGGTGGTTAAATGATAAGGTTTTTGGTAGGAAGAAAATATATTATTATTGGTAAGAGAACTGACACCATCGTAGAAACAACTGGCTTAATTTTAAATGGAAAGGGAAATTTGGTAAACGGTTTTGAGCCCTATTGTCTTGAAACTAAGGTTCGTTTTCATTTTTATTTTTTTCTTTATTTATATTCATTTTAATTGTTGGCTAAACTAAGAATGTGCTAAATTTTGCTAATAGTTGTACTGCCAGGATATGTTGTCTAACAACCAAACATTTTTTCGGTCTTTCTATTTTTTGGGTTGAAAGGATGGGTTTAAAAAATACATATGGGTCCAAGCATGATTTGTTAAATAAAAAAATGTAGCCAAAATTTATTCAAAATAATTTCTTCTACTTATGAAGTAACTACAAGGAAAAATTGCTCATCTTTGATGATATTTCAAATTTCCACTCCCCCTTGTAGGCGGCACTAATTGACCAGGAATGGCTGCTTCTTTCTTCTTGCAAAGCAGATGCTGCAGTTGTTCCCATAACCAAAAGGCGCTAATTTACCGTAATTCTCATCTAAATTTAGCTCTAATTCCAATTTTAATTTATTTCTGGATGAGCTATCCATCCATGATGCAATTACAAACCGGAAGATAATTTAACTGCTAATGTAAATTGAAATTAGTTCTGCGTATACTTTTGGGGCATTACTTTTAAGTAACGTTAGTTTAATGGTCGAGTTATGCAAACTCAACCAAAAATAGTTAGAAAATAAATTCTAATTGCCTCTTATATATTACGTGCAACAGAACAGACAAGAAACCTCACTTGAAGACTCCTATAATATCTCCTCAAGGCAATCCAATAAGTAGAAGAAATGCCATTATCTCCACATTAGCCATCAATTACACAATCCTAATTAGACCGGTCAGAGCAGAAGAAGAAGGTGATGGGGTCGTTGGTGCAATAAAATCAATATTTGATCCAAACGAGAAAACAAAATCGGGAAAAGTATTACCAAAGGCATACTTAAAGGCTGCAAGAGAGGTTGTAAAGACACTGAGAGAGTCTTTAGAGGAAGATACGAATGACATTGCCAAATTTAGAAGGAGCGCCGATGCAGCCAAGGAATCAATCAGAGAGTACTTGAGTGGATGGAGAGGAGAAAAGACGGTTGCCGCTGAGGTAAACAAAACTTCTGTTTTATATCCTCTAAAATCTTTTAGTAATTTAAAAATACTCATTTAACAAATAACTTGCTTAATTAGGAGTCATATGTTGCACTGGAAAGAGCAATAAGATCACTCGCAGAATTTTACTCGAAAGCAGGGCCTTCTGCATTGCTGTCAAATGAAGTCAAGTCGAAAATTTTAGATGACTTGAAGACTGCAGAGGAGTATCTGTAGTATATCCACCGTTGCTTTTCAGAAATAAGTTATCAACCGCACTTCTTCAAAATTCATTTGTTGCTTTATTTTTATTTTTCTGGTTTTCTTAAGAAAATGTATTTGGACCATTTACAGCAGAAAGTGTTCAAAATCAGTATGCCATGCCCCTCACTGGAATAACAGAGATACTATATTCCATGCATGTGAAGTGTACATAATCAAGGGGTTGAGTAAGGCATTATGGGATTTAGGTCATGCCGAGTCAGGTTCAGGTTTTCTCAGGATTAGGTTCAAGATGGTAGAATTGGGCCTGGATGTTTACTATTCAAAATCCACGGGTCTATTGAGATTTCAAATTCTGACAGAGCACCTCTTAGCTTAACAAATTTTTCAGCATGTATTAGGTTCAATTTTAAGATGTATTTCCATAAAAAGGAAAGGCCGATATAAGTCATTTGAAGATTTAGGTTGTTCCTATAGGTTTATGTGTATTGTGTACTTTTGAAAAATCCCAAATCAGATCAGATCAATTTGTAAGAAAGGTCCACCTCTAAAAGCTATATATCACAGATTGGGCTGCGCGGCTTGGATACAAGCCCTTACATTTGTTCTAGAAACAGTGCTTCAGCACCATACGAACAACAGGGGGAAAAGGAAAAAAATCATAGGAAGACAAATCACTTGCATAATGTTCAGAACCAATATCAAAGAGGAGGAAAGCATCATCGAATAAATGCAACATGAAGACAGAAATAAGCCCCGAGTACAAACCATATACAAGAACGGGCAACGCATAAAAAGAAACATTTATCTCTAAATCAAAATTTCTGTTAGCACTATAAGAGAAGCACCATCCTAAGACTCTTTTTAAGGTCTAAACTTCTCACAGAAAGCTACATCTTAACATTGGAGAACAAGCACCTCTTTCTTTTCCAACTTCTATTCTACGAATCAAATCCAACAATATCATCTACTACTGCTGTCAGAAGCTAAAATGTTCTGTCAGTCCACAAACTAAACACAAGTTCCTGCAAAATAATCATCAAAAGAACTCTTAATTTTAAATAGATTCCAAAAGATGCATCTGTTCTTTAACAATATTTGAATGAAGCTACTCTAAATCTCAGTCTAAAGGTGGAAAGACCATACCTTAGTTAGCTGCACTTGCCATGACTGCATCTGTAGATGCCAACTGAACTCCTGTCAGACGATGGACCCCATTTTCTGCACATCCCTGAAGCCCACCATTTTCACCACTCCCAAGTGGGCCCATCCCATCAGCACCATGTAAAACCTTTGTTTTGCCAGGTGTCATACCCTTCGCAAGAACTGAACCAGACACAGGTTCGGCCAAGCCCTCATGTTCTTGGACAGCTGGGACCATGTCAGATTCTAGCTCAGCTGGCTTGTCATAAGCCTTGTCAGATTGTACCGTATTAGCAGGAACGGCATCTGATTCAGCAGAGTCACCATAAGGTTTTACAGATTGCACTACATCAGAGTCAATGTTGGAGGGGCCAGAAAGGAGGCCTTCTCCACTAGCTGTAGCATAAGAGGACCCTTCACCAGAATCATCAGGTTTCAGATCTGCACATGATGCGTCAGTGAACTCATGCAACATGTCACCAACTGGGGATTGCTGATTCTTTGAAGATTCTAGAATTTTCACAGTGGCTGCATGAATGATTAATTAGTCAAAATCAAAGATGATTATTACATTTTTCATAAAAGCAAGATTGATAATGTATATTAACCTTCTGCGGGAGATGTGCTGCAATCTTCCTTTGAACCGGTACCGAGCATAGACTTCTGCAAGAGACCGGTACCAGGGAAAACCACGATACTTTTGGATCTGAGTTCCTGCCTTTCTGGGCCCTCCAGAGGTCTGAAACCAAACACATTGGTCCAGGTGTCAACTAGCTCCGTTATAGCTGGTATGACTAGTTTCTCGACATTCAGGGAACTTAGTGCCTTTGAAAACAAATATACTAAATTTTAGTGTAATTTATTTGGGAAAACTGAATATACTTATGGAAAGTGAAAGACAAATAACTAATCTTAAATTTGAAATACCGATTCAATTCCATCTAGGAGGCGACGACACATCCCCTGGCGTCTGTACATGTACCTTGTCCCTATAAAAGGCATCTCAGCTAGCTTGTTACCATGTACCCTGTAGAAACAATGATTAAATAAAATCAACAACTGAAAGAGAAGAGAGGGGATGGGGGATGGACCCAGAAGAAGGGAGAGTACCTAACAGAGGCCACACAAATGATTTCATCCTCTCGCTCAAGAAGGAAAGTGTAGAAGCCCTTAAAGTTCAGACGAACAAAATTTGATCTGCAAACACCAAAAAAAAAAAAAAAAGTTAAATACATCCTGCAGGTAAGCTGAATTCATTGCTACTTAGCAGGAACTTAAATCAGTAGTGTGGACACTGGTATCACATTAAAAAGGCTCCTCTATCAGTTGTGGGGTTCAGTTTATTTTTTTTAGTCAAATGGATTGGATTGGATCATTGGAAAGGCAGGGTCCTCCTCTCCAAGTCAAATGAGCTTGTAAAAATGGAAAGTAAATTCGAACATACTTGCAACTGTAGACAACATTTCGAAGTAGGTCAATGCCACTTCTCTGATCATCAATTGGTAAAAAGCACTCATCCATGACAGTCATAGCAACTGAAATCTTTGAGTTGCACTCAGCTTGTACCTCCAGAGTGTGCAATGGGTCCATGGAAATTTCATCCTCAGTTATATGCCTCACTAATTTCCATGAGAAGCCTCCTTCCATTTTGTGATTCACTCCTAATATAGCCTCCAACCCCTTAAAAAGCTACAGAAACAAAATTAAAAACATATACGCCTCAGGATATTAAACACCATAGCTCATGCAACCCTGTCAAATTAGTGTCTATTTCTGTAGTCTTAACACAAGATTGTTGATGTGCATAGGTGACCTTCT
The DNA here is from genome assembly GCA_027725995.1 of Rhynchospora tenuis. NCBI lineage: Eukaryota > Viridiplantae > Streptophyta > Magnoliopsida > Poales > Cyperaceae > Rhynchospora > Rhynchospora tenuis. The sequence continues at coordinate 55,732,283 of CM050888.1, forward strand.
CTTGAGAAATTAATACGAGGGTCAGCACAGTAGAAAATATTTATATACCATCTCTCTTTCCTTTTCCTTTTAGAGAACTAATATCAGCTGCCACTGTTTTGAAGGCAATATGGTACATGTGTGATTATTCAACTTTCAGATATGCGTCTAGAAATAGCACGGATAAGTAAAACATTTAGTTCTTTTTTTTAAAATCAATGACTCACTCCAAAGATGCATTTGCTATTATTAAGCAAATGCAAAGTCCATCTTGACTAACAAAAACATTTAAATCCGGTTCAAGAGAGGGAGAAAAAAAGCTACATAGCAATGCAGACCATACTAAAAGTGGAATTACCAAATTGGAATGTAAAATCAACAAAAAGGGCAATAGTTTTTAACCTTTTTGCAACTTTCACCACAGAAGGGAATCCCGTCATCCCGGTGGACAGATATTCCATTCTTCTCAGGTACACATGAAGAGTGAACTGAAAAGGACAATTAAAGTGAGAATGAATGATGTTAATCAATGAAGAAAAAAAGAACAATTTACCAGCATTTGCAAACCACCGCAATTTTTGCAATATTGGTAAAAGTACATGCAGCTAACATGACTACATGAAAACTAACTTTTAGATAATTTACTTAAATTTTTTTTCCTTCGAAAAAAAAATGGGCATTCACCTCCATAGACCTAACATAGGTTCCACCCTCTAAGACCACATTAAATGTTCTCTCTTTAAAATCAAATTTATCTAATCTCACTCTACTCCAACTCGGTGCTTGCACCTAAACCCTAATTAATTTGAATGCCAATAAAATTGAAATAAACAATGATTTTTCCAAAAAGGGAAAAAAAATAGAGATGGAAAAAAGAAATACGTACATCTGCCATTGCATTGGGTGCAAGAAAGCAAAGGTGAAGAGGAAAGCTTAGTGCAAAAAGCACAGGAGCAGTAGGGGCAATGCCAGTCGCCAGAAGGAAGCATCTCCATGCCAAGGCAACCAAGATGAAATGTTGAGGGGCACTTGTCACAGCAAACCAGGTCGCCACCATCGCCACAAACTCCACATGTGTCATCATTCTGGTCCACTCCGTTAGCCTCAGCTGATAGAAAAAAGCCCTTTGGCTCTGAGATTTTGCACTGCTTCTCCCAAGCCTGCAGTAGGCATTGTAACAAACATACCCCTGCCTCCTCCAAAACTAGTTTAGACAAGAATGAGCTACCATTCTCAGCCCCTGCATGAACCCCAAAATCACAGACTGTAAAAGTCTTCCCACAACAGTCGCACTTAATCCCATCCCGGATGATCTTGCCCTGTGCCAGTGGGTCAGGTTTGTTTGAGTCAATGTACTTAACCTTATCGTTCTCTGACACCACATCCAGGTCAATCATCCAGGAGAGAACAGTGCGCTTCCATTCATATGGCACGTAGTCATTCTCACCACTCGCCTCCCCCTCGTGGGATCCACGGGCAAGCAAGGTGAGTCGTGCCTTCTTCTTTCGACCTCTCCCTGTATTTGACTTCTTAGAAACAGCACTCAAACTCGCATCCATCTCATTAGTACCATTACTTGCTGGCTTTAACCCTTCTTTCTTATTTTTTTTCTTAAGTTTCTCTTTCTTCATGATTTTTTTGGACTTCACTCCAAGCAATTTCCCTTTCTTATTTCCTTTCAATTTGTTTCTCTTTCCTGCATCAGATCTTTCCTTACAGATACTTCTTTTAAGTAAACCCAGAAGTTCTTCAGGAATGGGGGTAAAGTCAGCAACCTGTTTACCTTTTGACGGGCTCTGTGATGACTTCATTTTCTTAAGAAAGTGATTATAGGCATTGGTGACAGACCAGTGTGTGGAACCATCAGGTGCTACATGTACCTGGTCTACATAGTTCCTACCATTTCGGGGCCTCATTTCAATCGTCCAGCCATGTTGACTGAGCAAATCCTTTATCATACCACTTACTATATCCTTGGCTTCCTTTCTAGGTTTATTGTCCAGTTCACTCAGAGACTCAACTTTTACCACCTTCTTTCCTTTTTTTAGGTTTCTTATCTTTCCAGGTTTATTATCCAGTTCAGTCGTGCTTTTGGAGCCAAGTGGCTGGGCCCGTCTTTCATTTTTCTTTTTAATTGTTTTACCAAATTTGAATTCTTCAGTTTTGATTTTGGAGCCAGGTGGCCGTCCCCGTCTTTTTATCACAGGAGCCGTCTCCTGATCACTACCCAGAAAGTCTGAATTAGGGTCTGAACCATCTCTTTCTATCTTGGGTTCTTTCCTTTTCAGCCTCTCCATCTGGTAACTTGAAGAGTCAGACTCCTCACTCTCCACCTTTGGTTTCTTTGGTCCATCTCTCCGCCTCACAACTATAGAAACTTCTTCAGTATCGTCTTTATCCATCTTCAGCTTCTTCCTTTTGCTGGGAGGCTCACGCTTTGCCCCTTGTGGAACTGACCTGTCCCCATCCCCCTCTTCCTTTTTTTTCTGTCTGAGTCTCTCTTTTACTGGATTAAAATCCTCGTCAGAGTCCATCAGATCTGAGCTCTTTATCCTATCAGATCTCACTTTTTTGTTCTTTTTGTGCTTAAAAGTTTTCAAAAGTTCATTATTATCAGTATCTGTCTGATCTAATCCAGAATTTTCTTCCTCCATCTTCTCCTCAATAGTTGCCGTGCCTTCTGTTTGAGTAGCATTTTCATCATTCCACTTCTGTTTTGCAGCAGATGACCTTGTAATTCTTCTTTCCACAATCACAGACTCAACCTGGACCGGCATTCTTTTTTTAGAAGTGAAAACTTTCTTTTTCGTCCCCTTTGGTACATTAAACTGTGTGCATTCATTTACCTTCTCTTCTGCTTCAGCCAGTCCTTTTCCCTGTACATCAGTAGGTTCTGTTTCTACCTTCAAGGTCTCCATCCCAATAGCCCCCTTAGAATTCTCATATGAAGCATCAACCTCCCCAGTTCCGCATTCTATATTTTCGGTGCCAACCTTGTCAGAGACAACTGTCACCTCATCTTCAGTGCCACCTCCCTTTCCTTCCAGTTCTTCTGCATTCCCACCGTCATCTGTGCCCTCTGGTTGAGTCCCATCCAAAAGCTGAGTTACTTCTTTCCCTATAGTACCTTTCAACTTTTCAACCTCTTTTTCAGAAGGAAAATCAGTTCCTGAAATTCCATTTATAGCATCATCACTTTCCTTCATTTCACCAGCACCAAGCACTCCATTGCTCGGCTGCCCACATTCGCCAATTTTAGTTACTTCTTTACAACTTACTGAACCAACATCACACTCATCACTCCCTTTATTTACCTTTGCTTTTAGCTGTCCGGTTCCTTCAGCTTGCGAATTATCCCGCCACTCAACAGAATCCCCAGCTTCCAACTCAGAAATGCTGATGCGGGTTTCAGCTCCTTTTTGAACCCCCGCCTCAGCATCTGCAAGTAGCCTTGCCATGTCAGATCTTAAGGACCTCCTCCCATTCTCATTGGCAAATGCTCTCCAGTCCTTCCTCTTTCTCTTGCTTCCATTAGGGGTTACGCCATTCTTTTTAGACATGGAAACAGGATCTAAGAGCAGTTTCTCTTCTATTTGCTTTCTTTTATCTTCTCCCACAATCAGTGTAGTAGTATTGGGCTCATCAGACCCCTCGTCTTGATCAAGGGTAGACATTGAAAACCCTAATTCATAGAAACCAAGTGAGAATTTAGCAACAAATAAAACGCAATTTCCACTAATATCAGCTCGAAAAATATTCACAAAAGAAAAAATCACAAATAGGATCAAAACAATGCAGCCCAAAAACTATATGTCTTGCAAAATCGAGGTTCCAGTACTCAAAATTCAACTAGTTCAACAAAAACCAAGCAAAAAAAGAGCCGATCAAGGTACCTCTTTCTTCTTAAATCCAGAAGTGGATTAAGCTTGATGGATTTCTTACATCAAGTAAACCAACATATCGAGATCGAAGAAGGATGTTGAATAGAACCCAAAATCGAGAGGCGAATTTATCGCTTTGAATCGAACTTCGTTTTGGGTTAGAGAGAATGGCAATTTGGGGGCAAAAGAGAAGAGGAGACAAGGGGTTTGTGTTTTTTTTTTTTTTTTTTTCTTTATTTTCGGCTGTAGGAAGAGATTTTTAACTTCATGGCTTTCCCATTCGGATCCGGAGTATGAAACGGGTGAAAGAACGGGTTTATTAATTTTATATATTTTACTCTTTGGACCAGGTCTACTACAAATCGATGGACCAAAAGGTACTCGGGTAAAGTGGGGACCACATTTGGTTTTATGTTGGTGTTTGTTTGCCTGTGATGACCTGTTCATTTAAATTCCATGAAAAGATTTACTTGGCTTGACCTTTTTACATATCTACCCTCCATAAGTTTTATTATTACAAATTTGAAATAGTTAGGATGGAAAATAGATATATTTAGTTTTGGGCAATGCACTGAAGTGATTAGACGTGTGCGATCTAACACAAATGAAGAATGAATTAATAATATACCTTCTCCGTCACAATCCATGTAGATGACGAAAAAAAAGGTGACACCTTTTTTATTAGTTTAGAGCTAATTCAATTCCAAAATTCATATAAATGTCAATTAAATAGAGCTTAATTTAATATACAATATATGATTTCTGAAAAACAAAATTTTAGAGCTTAATGTATGTACAAATATCAACAAACTTTAAAAATATAAAATACATCAAACATCAACCATTTTTATAAGCATAATATATGCATCATAAAATATAGATCATGTCTGTAGTGTCGGATTTCAAATCAAATTATCTCTAACACCAATCACCTTTTTTTTATTTAAGGATAAAATTATTTTAGCAGAAGAGTACAAAATGAAAAGAATACTATAAACTTGAAAGCATCGTAGCATCTTTAATTATTTTTATGAAACGACAATTTTTTTTGGAAAAAAATATTAAAAGCAGTGGCCTTTTTCCGTGTAATTGCAGCAATAGTAATATATGAAAAAGCGTGGGGTAACTAACAAAGATACTGAATGATGACAATGTCACTACTCACTGGTCCAAAACGAGTCAATGGAGGGAAACAGTGACGTCTTTAGGTAACTTGTTATTACATTATTTTTAAAATTTGAAGTCGTTATGTTAGTTTCTTTCCCTCCAGAAATGGGAGTTTGTGAGTTGTGACTCAAATTAAATCTCACATCTCACAAATATATAAGGCATGCGTAGAAATCTAAAACTAAAATCCGACCTAAAACCTCACCAACCCGTATAACCCAAATGCGATCAGATAGAAACTTTTTTAGAAGTAAATAATTCAAACTAGAAGTTTAGATTCGAAAAACTCAAAATAAAAGGAAAAAAAAAACTTGTTGAACCCAATACTATCAATCAATGAAAAACAATTATATCGATCACAAAAAAAAAAAAAAAAAGATCTAACTACTATCAACCAATTCACCAATTCTGACACGATCTAATTAATCCGAATCTTTAACCTTGGGTATGATACAATTTTGAAAGTTAAATTAACTTTTGTGTCTGACCTCTGACGTAATATATAATCATGAACTAACAAGGAACTCAAAAAAGTATAAAGCGGCTCAAAACTATTCAAATGTGTAAATCCGGGTTTAAAAAAACTGCGTGTTAGGTCCGAAATATAGTTTTGTTAACCCTCATGTCAAATCCGAAACCATGAGAGAGTGTTCCAATTGCTAGCTAGTGAATTTGGCCTAATTTTGTTTTTTTTTTTTTTTTTTTTTTTAAAAAAAAAAAACCCCACGAAGCTGCGATTAGTATGGAAATCTTGAATTGCATAGTGAAACTAGCGAGATGAACTCGAGTTAACTCTTTTTGTTTACATAAAATGGTAGCTTTGGGAAATTTTCTATTAAGTTAAAATGGATAGTAATATATTCATTTGTATTAGATGAAGATGACTTAACATTTTCGTACTTGTATTTCATCACCATTAGAATTAGTACGCCTTGATAATATTGGGTTTTTTTACCAGCTTAAAGTAATTTTGCAATTTTCGGATTGTTTGAATCAATTTATTTGGTAAGATCATTTAAATCAAATCATCATGGAACTAGGCTTGTGTCCGTTTGGTTTCAAATTTACAGTTGCAACTAAGGATGCTTTGCAAATTAACATAGCAGATTATTCTGCACATATCTCCTAATTTTATTAATAAATTTGTCATATAAAATAGGACCAAATATTATCATTATCATAGCATTCATTTCGCTTTCTATTGTTGGCTTTATAATTTTCTTTTCTTTTTTATTTATTTTTTCTCCGTAAGTTTTCTATTGCTAGTTTTATGGAGCCAATTAGGCTAATAAATTTTATCAACACCCTTCTCATTGCCTATTTTTCAATAAGTCGACACTAACAAGGCGAGAACTCGGAATTATTGCTTATACTTTTCACGATCAGAGAAATTATTCAGATACCAATGATAGACAAGGTCGATGATAAAAAAAAGTAAGATGTTGGTTTTTGCCCGACATCTGATTTAATGATTGCAATACTTAATATGCAATATAATTTCGTCAGAAAAACACAATATAATTTTCATATCATTATTTTGTAATCGTTGATCTGACCGAGCCAATTTTCACAGGTTAGGATCATTGGCGGATGCAGAGTCTTATATATATATTATTTCTTTTTGTAATCATACACGCAACATATTTTTTATAATTACGTTAGTATGTATCTTAATAAATATTTTATGCAACTTTCAAAAAATATTTAGAAAAATTATTATTGATTTCTGTAGTTACAATATGTTTATGGGTTAAAATATGATCCTACGTATTTAAAATATTGAACCCATTAAAAATTCTCTGATTTCCTTTTTTTTTTTTTTTTTTTTTGAAGGTCGGCCGGCAAAAAGCCAACAACAGAAATTTTATTAAAGGTAGAAAATAGTTACATTATTTTACATCATGAGGTGGGAAAAGGAAGAAAAGTTACCTAAAAAAATTCTCTGATTTCACTTATGGTTAGAATTTTTCATCAAAAAATGGGGTAATGACAATATTTTGCTCGATGGGATTATATTTCGTGTTGTTAATTTCAACAATTATTCTAGGTAACAGTTTCGTTTTTTCACTATTCTGCTATTGGTCTTTGTATTTAATAAACAACTAGCGCTAATTTCGCGCGTTGCACGATTCATTCCTATACGAATATGTTATTAAATGGTTGCGTGATTTATTTTACGCTATATAAAAAATGCCATAAATTGAAAATACTATTCAAATATTATATGAAAACTGCCACAGAAAATCCTAAGTATTATTTTTGTCACAAAAGATCACGCGCCACAGAAGATCTGGAACACTGTGCTTACCATAGTGTCCCACGTCGAATTCACGCGGGCGGAAGTTAATATATTTATAATGGACAAAGAACTGCTATCTCATTTACTTAAAGAACATGTGAATCTTATAAGAAAATTTCCAACAAACGTCCCCAAACTAATTAAAAATATAAAATTATCATACTAAATAATATAATTTTTAATTATAAAGGTCAATTATAAAATTGTACTCACATTTTGATGAATTCAAATAATAATTTTTGTTTAAAAAATATAACAATAGAAGTATTATCCAAAAATAGTAATAACGAATATAAGAACATGATATCGATCCTATGTATTGTATTATAATCCGCCTATTCTGATGATAAATTATCCAAATTTGACCATTATGCTTTCGTCCAATGACAAACTATCCTCACATTAGTGTCTTTTGTACGAACTTGAAATCTCTTAAAAAATGAAGGAGAAACAGATTCTTGCTTGACTATTTATATCAATTATCGCCCTTTTTTTCATTTCAAACCTCTCCACTCTTATCTTTTCGATGGAACTAAGTCTAAGCGGGTCTTCCCCTTTCGTAAAAGTATATTTGATCAACAACAGGTACAATATAACTATGCAACTTTTGATCGAATATCGCTAAGTTATATCTAATTTCTATGTACATAAATACATTATCCTTTAATTATTTAAAGAGAGAAAATTTTAAAACGTGTAATTATTATTTACAATCGAGTTGCATAAATTAAAAAATTTTAAATATTGTTTAACATTACATTAAAAAAAACTTCTAACGATATAATTTTAACTGCTTTTTAATAATGCATTTCGTTAGACTGCAGTCTGTTACAGTTATTACTAAAATTGAATAAAAAAAACTTCACAAATGTATTGTGCTCTTTCTGTTTTACACCTTTAGACACCCTCTTGCAGTCAATTTTTGTTTTCCGAATTAACAAAACAAAATTAATTGAACGGGGTTACGGGAGTACATGTGCGAAATCGACTTCGCTTTAGGACACGAGCCGACGATATTTTTAAACCGATTTTAGCAAAAAAAAAATGGAACCGTCTGTCCAATAATTTTTACACAATATTTGTTTATCCTGAGTTTATTTACCTCATATTTTTTCTTATACTCCACATCTAAATATTTACCTCCATAATATCATAAAACTATTTTACTTTCGTTCACTTTCGTAGCGCCAGTCACAAAAATTCAAAACTACATATATTACTATACTTACAGGAAATTAAGCTCGACAAAAAAAAAAGGTACGACAGAAGTACAGAACAGTATTCTATACTCTCACACTCGCATGCATAGTTGAAGACAACTTCAAACCTGGCCGCTATCCCCATTCATTACATTACACACACACAAATCCAACACCCAACATGCATCAGAGGAACCCCTCACATACATTTCAGTTTGCTCTCTCATTGAGCCGGGCAGCAGCCGCCATGGTCGCCGCAACTCCACGGGGTGCGGTCCGGGCATCCTCCTTGTTACGGATCTCTGCTCCGACCACCTTCACCGCATCTTCCCTCTCCACTGGTTTGTCAGCTGGAAGCTTGATGGCTGCATCCTGCTCAAAATTAATCAAATGCATGTACTTTGTTAGCAGGCAATTAATTAAGGGGGCAGCTGAGAGTACAATATTTTGTAATCAGACAACCAAAATTACAAAAATAAAGTACAAAATGGAAGCAATTTAAATAGTTAATGATATTAATTTGGCTGATTACCGAGAGGACATCGCCTAGCTTGGTTTTGTCCTCATCTCTAGTTGTCATGACATTGGCATCTGCTGCTGCCTGGGCCTGTGCAGTAACACCTCCAGGCATGGTAACGTTGAGGCCAATAGCCCTTGCCTCTGCTGCTTGGATGGCTGCCGCATCACTCTGCTCCACCGGCTTGTCGTGTGCGGCTTGCCCTGCTGCCTCTAATGCCTCCCCTATTGTAATTTTTGTTGCATCTGTCTTTCTCTCATCATAATTGTCACCACTTTCTCCTCCTTGCTTGTTGCCATGGCCACGGCTGCCTCCAGAGGGACCACCACTGGCAGCATCACCTGGTCCAGGTGCTACGTATTGACCGACAACCTAATAAATAAAAATTAAATGGAATGAATTATTATTGTTTGTGTTTACTCATCACATTATGAAGTATTGGAATGGTGAGTACCAGTTGTTTGAACTTTGAGGAATGAGAGGCAGCTCCTGGATTTGGCGCAAAGTTATTACTTTCCAAATTAAGTTTCAGAATGTAACTTGGTTTAACTTATGCAAAAGAAATAGGCTAATTGGTTTAAAGATCGTTTGTACATATTTAGTTAAGTTATAGGGAGATGCGTCTTGCCAGTATTATGCTGGCCCTCAAAAAAAAAAAATAATAATAAAATAAAGGAGACGCTTCTGCGGCAGCCAACAACCTAAATGCCAGTACCAAGTGAATCTAACTATATATATTTTTTCCGCTTATTTTTCTGCAAAAGCCCTTTTTGAAAGGAAAAAAACAAAAAGAATTTCTTGTTCTATTTGTTATCCTATATTGTCATCGAAAAGACCAATGAACTGGTCTCATTGATCCATGTCAGCATCTTGATTTGATCGAAGAAGTATAATTAATGGAATCTTTAATAAAATTATATTGCTAGGATCTCCAACACAAACTCTATTAAATAATATTATACTATTTAAAAACAAAAAATTAAGCAGATGGGGGAAAAAAACCTTTTTGAGTACCTTTACTTCCTAGGTAAAATAATCTCCATTTTTGTACATAAATAAATGCCATACATACCTGCCCGGCAATGAATTCAGTAATAATTCGACCACCCGGAACAATGGTCTCAGTAATAGTCACACCCTTTTCCTGCGAAATATCGGTATCCTGATAATGCCCCACAACTCCTGTGCGCTCATTTCGGGCAGCTGCAGCCTGCATGGTTGCAGCTGGCCCGGTCCTCTGAGTCTGTCCCAGCACTATATTTTCAGCCGATTGCATCACTGACGCATCGCGCGGGGCCACTGTCTTCCCCGCAAGATCACCCGAGACTCTGAATACATCACCATACTTGATACCCTCTCCTTGATTATGATGATGCTGCTCTTGAGCCCTCCTTGGTTGATCTTGGCTCATTTTTCTCTTCTTGTATGTCTTAATTTTCTTCTTCTATTTTTTTTGCCTTTTCTTCTTTGTTTGTTGGAATGAGAGATTTTTGGGTCTGGGGTTTATTGGGGTAATATGGTGAGGAAGAGAGGCGGGGGTTAGAACAAGGAGGTTCTGTGGGGTTGTGTGACACGTTGAGAGCCGCAAAGGGAACACGTTGTGTAATTTGATTAATCGGTGTCTGATAATACGGTCTTTCGGTGCCGCTTGGAAAGTCTCCGAATACTGCATGCGATTTATTTTACATGTAATGCCATCATACGTGTGATCTAATTAAATGATATATTTGGTGTCGATTATCCCTAATTGTTTGAAAACTTTCTAGATATTCACAAGTGTGCATTTTTGGCGGATATGCTCCTCACATGGTATGGTTATATTACATAATATGCCTATCTGATCATGCTATACCGTACTTGATATAAGTACCCTTTTGGATCCAGTGAGAAAGTGACAAATAATATGTGCAATCAGATGCTCAACCCTTTAGCGAGGTAAGATCCTTTTTATATTTCATTTCGAAGTTTTAACAAAAAAAAAAAAAAAAGAAGATCCTTTTTAAGTTTTAAGCTTCTCGCTAATTAATAAGACATGCAAATAAATGAAATAACATAATGTGGATTAATCGTGCCACTCATATGTAGGAATCGGATCCTCTGGTCGGCACGAATGTGCGGATCACATGGTCGGCAGAGGATCCGGACCGTTCGATTTAATCTCAACGGTTCATTTTTTTCGGGCCAATATTTTTTTCGGGTGTGTGGTGGAATTCACGGGGCTCCCTTTAGCCGTTGAGATTAAATCAGACGGTCCAGATCCTCTGCCGACCAGCTGGTCGCCGACCAGAGGATCTGATTTCCTCATATGTAGCAATTAACTACTCACATAGTCACATGACATGTCAACTTTTATCAATTAGTATATTTTAATAACTAAGAAGGTTATACGTTGTAGACTTGTACGTAGTAGGGTATGAATATTGACAGCCTAATATATTTCATATCTACGATATCTACACATATAGTAATAGAATTAGAGAGTTCCTTGACTATCGATCAAACACTACAAAAGCTAAAAATTAATTTCTTAAATCGCTTGATAATGCATGATAAATATATTTTCAAATAAAACTATATTTAATAAAATCAATCTTAACAATACAAAAAGTATCTACAAAAAGTGACAAGTGTCAATATGATATATTTCGTTTTACATTCATGCTTCGAATTATACAACGTAACCAATGAACTAATAAATGAAGTGAAACTTTTTTATGTTCATCGAATGCTCGTCTCGTAGAGGCATTCTTTATGTTTATTGGTTGATGACTGTACCTCTAAGGATGTATGTTTACCATTTTTCATATAAGGCCTCTAGATAAGCTGAAAATTATAGATGTGTAAAGAATATACAATGCGAAAATCCATACAAGCTGGTAACAGTAAATGATCAAAGTTATACAACGCTACGCAGGATTCAATAAGTATACTGCATCATCAAGCAGACTAAAGAAACAGTCGTAAAAAACAGTGCACTAAAAGAAGGGACTCAGCACAAAATGAGAAGTCAGTAGTGATTCAACAAACACAGTTGATTGCAAATTTTTTTGTATTAACTTATTTGGGATGTCAGGACCGCATGGGGTATTTTCACTTGCAGGATTAATCGTTTAAACAAATTCTCACTTTTTCTCAAAAGCAGCATCTACAAAGGGCAATGCTAAGCCTAATCCTATGACAGAACCTCTTTTTTCCAATGAAAACAAAAAAATTATTTTATGACACACAGAGATACTCGAATTCTAGATTTAACTAAACATCCGTTAGAATTATCGAAGATACAATCATGACATAGGCAAGAAAGAAGAATATTGCAATTTGTATGACGAACTTTGGATTATCCCTCAAGCTTGGTGAAGCCACAGACCTACAATTTATGCGAGGATGGAGAAAATCAATTGCACATTAAAAAACACAAAGCTTTGCAATTGCAACAGTACCATGTTTGATTGTTAATCATGACTGCATTTTTTCTAATACATACCTGGCTATACGCTGAGATAGGCGATGGAATGGTAAGCTTTGGATGAAAACAACACCAGGTCCAGTAAGAGTTGCCATTAAATTATTATCCCCCTACAAAAATGCATTTCCTTTTAAATTTAACAATTTTACCAGAGTTAAAAACTGAGATACAATATAGACAAATTTGAGTTATGTAAAGGCAAAAATAGTTTAATTAAGAGGACATTTGCGGCTAATCTGTGTTAGTTGAAGGTTAAGTGGGCTCTGTTGGAGCTATCTCACATGGATATAATGCATTAATAGGGGTAAATTTCTCTAGTTAACTGACCCCAAATGCTCTTCGCATAGGACTGGAATTCTTCAACTGGAAGCTGATTGTACTTGTAGCAGCTACAATGCTAGGAGCATCTACAACTAGGGTCTCTCCAACTTGCAGAATTTTCTGTACCACTGAAACCAAAAATTAGTCAAAGAAATTAGTGATGTTTGACGACTCCTATATCAGCAAGCTATCACTGTTCATATTTTTTTTTTCTTTTTTCTTATGATTGTTTTGGTCTAGTTTCTGGCCTACAACCTCAACAAGCACAATGAGAGTAATGTATAGGGGACTGGATTGTGTCTATTCTTCATAGTAATGCCTGGGTGGGAAAAAAAATTATTTAAAAACTCACAACTAGAAGAAGTACTTATCAACGAAGGAATGCAGCCGATAATTTTATAACTATATTAAAATCAGAGATATAGAGAAGTTTACAGAAGGAAAAAAGGTAAGTTCTTACCAGATCCACCACCTACAAGGAAAGCCAACCCTTGACCCTTCAATTTCTGTTTAAGTATAACCTGGAAAAACAAGTGGAGTCAAACTAGGGGAAATTTCTATTATAGCCTACCTTTAACCTGGAACTCAATGGTAAAAATGTCAGAAGTGTCCTATAGAAAGATCTTTTGGGGGGTATAAAAAGTTTAAAACTAAAGACAAACAGAAATAAGTACCTCGGCACCAATCTCAATATTACGGGCTCTTGGATCAATGGAACTTGATACTGTTACATCGTTTACTGAGCAAAGATATGCATCTGGCTGCAAATCATAATGAAAAAAAATCTTTATACGCCATTTATTATACTATAAATTGATGATTCAATGAAAGAATGAAAACACTCAATAGAAAAACAGAAGTAATATTTTGAACTCAACTTTTACTGAAACAAACGTGAGTTTAAGCCAGATGGTAGTACAATGACTCTTCAAAAAAAATATATATATATACAAGAATGGTACAATGGTACAGTACAGGCAACTGACAGCTGGAACAGCATAGGTATGCAGTACATTTTATCCTTGGTTATTTAGTATCTGCAAGAGTTTATTTTGCAGAGTCCACCCGACATTTTGTGATATTTTAGAGACAACAAATATATCAGTTTCCAAATGACAAGTGAGAAAGTCCCCATCCATATACTGTAGATATTTTTTCGCCACTTCTAGTAAGTCAATTTTTATTTTTGTCCACAAATTGAAGTTAAGCAAACAATCTGTTTCATTTGGTTGGGAAGTTAGGGACAAGCCTTTTCAGTGATGAGGGTTTTTCGAAAGGAAAGTACAAAAGTCTAATAAAGACTTAAAAGCTTTCAAAAAAAAGGAATAAAGGAATATACGAAAGACTTAGGTTTAAGGTTTAGCTTCTTTTGATTTCCAGCTGCAGCGATGAATAGTATGTAATAGTTGATAATTCGATGGTATCACTGATACTTTACACCACTTTTTGATGAAAAACAAAGTAGCTTATATTCTGTCTTCTCTCTTTTTATAAATTATATTGCACGAGTTTTGATGTTTAGTTTCTAACCACATTTTGTATCTGGAAAGTAATTATGTTGACAACAATTTTAACAATTTCAAAATAACTTAAGATGACCGTTATGCACTAAGAATGCTTAAAAATGTAAATTAAGGTGCCTCTGTCACATTCTTTTGCTCAAGTTCTGCTAAGAGAAATGTGCATTTCCCCATGGTTTTATGATAGACATGAACATGACTGGCAAACAACAGATAGACTTTCTCTACCCAAAAGCTTGCAAAAATCTAATTTAAATTTCTTATTAGTAGGGAAAACTGAATTTACCCATAATCATCTATGCAACAACAACAAACAAAGCTTTTTTAATTCCCAAACAAATTGGGGTGGGCTAGAAATGAAACCCAACAAGATCAAAGTAACCAAACAAATAACCCAACATGACATCTCCACCCATTTTTTCACACAAAAAGACAACCAAGCATGAACTGACAAGAAATTACACAATATACTGCCAAATTTTCTTGCATTCGTAATTAGAACGAGATCTGCATGATCTAGATGAAAAACATAGGTATAATAAAGTCATGTACTAGGTTCAGTCATAAATATGGAAAATTTGGTACAAATTCTCTCAAAATATGCAACTTACTATGTCTGAAATTTGCAAAAGGCTACTCCTTAACTGGAAACAATAAGAACAGACAACAAAAGAAGGGAAAAAAAAGGGGTTCACTAGTTACCTGGCAGAGGATCTCTCCATCAAAATTAGAGAGGTCGATTGGGAGAACCCTAGAAGGAGAAGGAGCAGCTATAGCGACATAACCATCACTCTCTTGATTTAGTAAAACCACACTAGAAACACTTCGTCCAAAAAGCCACTGCCAGAGACCACCATCATTTTCCCCAACGTATACATTCTCCATTTTAACCGATCCAGACATGTAGCACACACTTCCTAATGAATTTTTAACAGTGCAACAGATTATTGATAGCTTCAACTTCCAGTTTCAATACTTGCTTTTATTAAACCTCAGTTGGTTCTTTGCAAAATTAGTTTAAGTTCACTTTAATGTAATTTGGCAATAATTGTAACCAGCTCTTGCTTCTATAACATTATATCTTTTTTCCAGTTTCATAATCGTCTGAGAGATTGCATATTGTGTCATCATATATCCCTTTTGTTCCCAATCAAATAAAACACAAAACAGCAATCTCACTTAGTTAATTTCGAGAGAAATTAACAGGCCAAAAAGGGACCCACTGGTAGGGACTATGTTGTCCATATTTAATGGGCTACCAGCTAATAGAGCAGCACACAGATGGGCCCGTTAGTAATTGATTGCTTGTTAAGAAAGAAACCAGGTGTTATTTACAAACACAAAGATATCGAGTTTAGTTTTCAGACCACTAATACATCTAAAGATCGTGGTTTACCTGGTCTCGCAGTTATCTTCTCCCCAGGTCTTAGCATTATCTGAAAAGAAAGCCCAAATCATATTTTAGTAAAATATATAATTAGCTTGATATTTGAAGAAGGTATGTATTTAGGATACCTGTACAATCTGAGAATCTCCACCAAGTATCTGAAAGGCTGTGGCTGTTGATTGCTGGCTCTGGTACCAAACACAAAAAAACAAAGAACATTACACATGTCAAGTTTCGATTAAAAAATTAGCCCTAAAAGCAAACAAAATCCATGAAAAGAACTTTCTAGTCGTCAACACAAAAATGTAAGTTCGATAATAATAAAAGAAAAGAAAAGCTGTTTCAGGCTTAATGTAAGAGTTAGCTATCTACAGACAAATATAACAATGACAAGGACCAACAAAAATCAGAAATAAAGTACTTTCACACAGAGTCAAGACCTTTATCTCAACTTCTGCTTATTCATTAAAATACATTCTACAACAAGAGAATATGATCGTTACTTGGTACTGCTCTATGTGAAACCAAACATGGAGTGAAATTAATCAAACTTCAGATAGGTAACCAGAATAACTCTCACTCAACTAACTCATAAATATAAGCTGTTTACTCTCAATTCAACTTAGTGACTTACAATTGGGATCTGACTAGGCCATAACAGAATTCAGATTGAACTAAAAGATCAACAGATGTCAGAAAATCAAAATATGTTTTCTCATTCAACATACACGACGTTCACTTAATTTCAGATAAATGAACTTTAATTGACAAAAATTAGCTTAAAACTTCGCCCTGTCCGTCAGTAAACAGCAACGAATTAACTAAATCTATCCAGATCCGTGGACTTGCGACTCAGATACCAAGAATCGCACGAATTACAAAGAAATTACACTCGAATTCGACAAAGTAGCACTAAATAAGAGATCGATCAGACACCTGGTACACAAAAGGCTGGAAAGGCGTGGAGAAGAAAGGCGCTGCCATGGCTTCTCTCTCTCTCACCCTCTCTCGATCTCTCTCTATTGTCTTCTCTTCTCGTATCTCTTCTCTCTCTCTCTCTCTCTCTCAAGAAAACAATTTCTTACCAAGCGCCATTAGAATTAGATACCTCCCGAAGCTCGATTTCTATGGTCGAAGCTAGTATTAAATTCACATCTGCTGCTCTGAAGCGAAACTTAGTGTCGTGACCGTTCGATTCGATTCTGGTCGGATGATCGGACGAACGACGGTGTTTGAACAGGATTCTTCTTTCTTCGCTGCCTATTTGCATTCCACGATGTCATGAGCTGCGCACGTGGCAGATGGTTATTGGATCGATCGCCTTGCGTTGACGTGTCTAAAGGTCTAAAGTCTAAACTTGTATTATTGAAAACCACCTCCCCTTCAGTATTTCTTATTTATTAATTATTATTAGGATCTTCGGGAAAAAAAAAAAAAGTATATCTTTATTATCGGTTAAAAGTGAATTGAGCAACACCCTGCCTAAGGACAACTTTATTATCCAAAAAAAAAAAAATGAGCAACACCCAGAAGAACAATTTCAACATTTTAATATATCATTTGACCATTTGGATTTCTATACAAATTTTTAATATGAACTTTACTGAAAATATCTTAAAATGGACAAAAAGCAAATTTAAGTTTAAAGCGTCGAGTTTCCTCAAAAAAAAAAAAAAAGTTTAAAGCGTCGAGATGATCTTCGTAAACAAAATTAAAACTTATATCCAAATTTGATGCACTTTTTATGGTTAGAGTAATTAAAAATTTGTAAATGATTTGCAGTTGACAACAGATGTGTTGTGACTTGTAAGGTACCACTGAACTCGTATAGAATACATTTTGTAACAATTTTTTTGTTTAGTTACAAAAGGAAAAAAGTAGGACAGCGTTGATGGTATTTTTTTTATTTGAGAAATCTTTTAAAACAAAATTTAAACAAAAAAATCAAAAATTCTATAAACAATATGTATGATACACAACGAATTAATACCACATGTTGCTGCGGTTTCTAATTTTAATTGATATTTCATACTTTTAATTAAAGTCAATTTTTTTTACTATTGATCTTATTTTTAATTTTTCGATATATGATTATATAAATTTTGTATTTTTTGAACTTATTTTTGAAAAAAGATAAAAATACGCAATATAATAATAAGTTTAGCGTGCATCTACATTTTAAGTAAAGCATACGCCTGATAATTAAAAATTTAAAAGTTGAATTTAAAAAGTTTTTCTTCGTTATTGAACACATCTTTTATTTAGTTTTTTATTATCATTTAATTTAGATCGGTAGATCCTGACATGTTGATCGAGAGTTTTCTTAAGATTATGATAGTTTCGTTTCATCTTTTTACTAAACTCTAAAATATCGGTTGATTTACTACTCAAGCAGAGATAACAAAATCCTTTCATTCTAGTTATGATGTAAAACTGGCTGATTACATCAGGATAATAGGTTCCTAATTTAAGGAAAATTTATTCTAAAACATACAGAAAACAATTTTATTCCGGTCGCCTAAAGAAAGAAAATAAAGGAATTCATTTAAACAATTGGAGACAAGGAAACGGAGACGAAAATCATAAGACGGAGACACCTAGAAAGCAAGGATTTTAACAAAAGTAGAGACACGAGAGAGATTTTTTAAAAAAAGAATATTATAAAAGAGACAGAATCGTGCCTTCTTCAGAACCAAAAAAAAAAAAATCTTGTTCGACCACGTCATTATTTATTAATTATTTTTATTTGGAGCGGAAGCCTTAAAAAGACCACGTTATTCTCTATTACGCCGGTGAGCCCACTACCTAAAGCTACTTTCATAGAATTATTACAAATTGGGCCTTTTTCACTCTTTATGAGGCCCATTTACATCCCAAACAAATTTTACAGAGAAAATCAAAGACGAATTGACGAAAGAGGAACCAAACCGAAGGAGCAGCCCAAAGGTTACTATTATGATATCATCCGTGCTCTTCATTTGAAGACCTGAGTCGCTGAATGAAAGAGTGCTGAATGAAGAGAGCAGCCGAGACAGAGTTGGACAAGCCAGGTGACGTGTCATCTGACGATGCGCAGCCAAGGGAAATAAGTTCAGACTTCCCAATTCAGCAAAAGGATCTAATCTGATGGTATGTTTCTCCCTTTAGTAACTTACAATCCCTTCTCTATTTTAACCAGAATTGTATTTCTCTTGTCAATATATTATCTATTGCAATTTGTGTATACTAGGATTTTAAGTTTCAAGAGGAAATGTCCTTTTGTAACTTCTTTTCCATTTAGGGTTTTGTGTTGAGGTTTTTAGGAGGACACCTTTTCTTGTGCTACTGTGCATATTGTTAGTGAAGTCATCTTTAACTAGTATGAAATTCCCATTGGCGCAATTAAAGTCAATCTAGGTCTCACTCTTTGTGCAAACTTCTCAAATCAATAACACCTAATCCGTTTTTATCAATCGTGGTGTTCTTAGGCACAAGAATAAGCAGAATTAGAATGATGAACTTTATTTTATTTGATGATTGAATTGGAATTAGAAAGATTTGAGTGTAATACCTGTTTTTTTTTTTCTGTTTGTACGAAACTTATTAGGACCAAAACTCTGGAATTGTTATTCTGAAACTCTGAAAAATATTTCCCAAAACGAAATATATTTTATGAACAAGGACGAAGAGAATTAATTCCAACCAAATTACCCAACCGAACTCTACAGGCACACTGTTTCGAAAGGCTGAAATGTACCAAGAATACGTGAAGCATATTCCTATCCCTGCTGCACGCGTTGGCAAGGCCTGGCTGACTCACTGAAATCCCTGTACCACCAGCCTTTACACTACCTGACAAACCTCCAGCTGAGGCAGTGGGACTGCCTTAGACTGGGATCGTCAGGTGATGATGCATGCATCCCGCTTGATGACCTCATTCATCCAGTCAAAGCTGAGGCCCTTATGTGGTTAATCCAAGAAACACACAGGCTTACTGCCTCTCCATTAAGTTTAGCTAAAATTTTGGCTAGTGACAAATTTTATCATGCCTATATTGATCCAGTTTTCCCTTAGAACTAATTCTTTCATTCTTCTTTTGTGATAGCTCTTATTTGGTTATGGAATTGATGCTTTTATGGTTTAGCACTTTAACTTGCCTTATCAGGTGGATTAATGAAAATTGCGCTAAGAATACCATGCAATTCGTTTAGGATTAATCTTTCTTGTTTGAATAACTTGATTTTAAATTTTGTTTGTTTGTTTGTTTTTTAACAAAGGAGAAGCATGCCAGCTTGTTTATATGGCAATAAACAAACAATTACATGTACAATGTTTTTTTGAGAAAAATCAATTAAACCAAAACCTGTAAGGAAATCAGATAACCTAACAGCATCCTTCGTCTAGTTATTTCAACTAACATTGCTCTGTAACAATCTACAACCCAAATGACTGCTCAGCGTGTTTGGAAGTTTCTATAATTTGAAATTTGTTTCTTCTTATGTTCTCAGTGCTTTCTTGAACAGATATCCATCCAGAATAAGTGTGTACCAAGAGAATGAATTATGCTGGTGTCATTCCTTTTATGACCATACACATTCTATGAATGTGGCAACTATGTCAAGACAAAAGAAGCTTGCTTTTGATGCATTAAGCCGACATGGGTACCGAGGTGGGCCCTCCGTACTAAAAGTGCCACCTCCCAAGGAACCCAAGAAAGAACCCGATTGGTCTTGGTCCACTGGAAAAGACAGAAAAACCGAAAACACAAATGGTGACAATGATGGCTTTGCCGAGTCATATGAGGAGCGAGAATGCACTAGAGCTGCTCTGGTGCGGGTTGAGACACTGCTTCATGCCGCTGCAAATAAAATGGAGAGAGAAAAGGAGAAGAAGTCATTTTCGCAAAAAGAGGAGAAAGTGGGATTTGGGACAGGCCAGCAGAGGCAAGAATTATGTCAAGAATGAGAAGAGGCTTTTGCACGATAATGGTGTTTACTCTGGGTTTGATTAATTCCTGAACAAAATGCTTAAGCACTGTACGAGTAGTTTCATTCTAGGACTCTAGTAATGCTTTTGAGATGTAACGATTGAGTAGAATAGGCTTTTCTATATGAGATATGTTCCTCATTAAATACTACTTAAAATTTCGAGCCTCACTCATACCCCAAATTGCAATTTCTGTTGATTGTACAACATTTAATATGTTTTGAATCTCTGTATGACAGTATTACTGGATAGCACATTTGAAAGTTGAGATTAAATAGTAGCAGTGTCTTAATGGATTATATGTTTATTCAGTCTTAGTTTTTTTTCTTTAAATGAAAATAGGATAATTAGCAGACCCTAAAAAAATAAGTGCATTTTTAATCTAAACATTTGATCTCCGCTTATTCAGCCTGAGTTGTCATTTTCCTATGCTGCGCTTCTAAACAGTCTCAACTAGAAGACCTCTTGCGCAAGTGCAGATACGAACTTCACAACATCCAGGATGCCAGCGTTTACTGACATGCAGAGGAGCAGCCTTGAATGAAATATGGGGTCCGTTCACGCACATGACTTTTTACTTATAGGCGGTTTAGTTGTTTGTTAACACACCACTTGGCCATATTCTCCACGTGACCTCATTTGCTATACAGGCTCCGCTCAATGTACACAATCAAGAATAATTGAATTTTCAAAAAAAAAAAAACAAAGGAATAATTGTCATAATTCCAGAATCCAGATGCAAGGACCCCAGTACCATCAGTCTATTGCACAGCTAACATTTAAAAAACAGAAATCACTTGAGCGGTATGGAAAAATGAAATAACTCTGACCAATATTGTGAAAATTTGTTATTTGCAAATGGAAAAAGAAAAGACTGAAAATCTTGCAAGCAGCAACAGTTAACACTAACCTAACAGCATCCTTTTCTTAAAGAAAGCTCTCCAGATACAGTAACCCCAAAATGTTCCCTCAGCATCTTGCTTGCTTGCACGAATTCTTCAGCAATTTTGAGCATACCCTGCAATTTTTCTTCTTGTCGTCTGACCTCATCAGCCCTAACATTGACCCTAGAAACAAGTGCATTGTAGGTCTCTGCATTGTTGAACTGGTGCGTCCAAGTCAGCTCTCTCTGATTTTAGGACCGGTACAAACCAAAGAGGTGGTCTTTCTGTGAAAGAAGCGTCTCCTCTACAATCTTTTATTCCTCTTGCTCTTACACGCCTGTCGCCTGACCTCCTTTCTGCTTCTAGAGGAGAACTAAAACTGAGGTCTGCACAGTGGGGTCCCACTACCATTGGCGACGATTTCTTTCTTTTTTAATGGCATTGTTGTCTTATTGTCATCATCATATACTTTTCTTTTACAAGGGTGGATTTTGAAATTTGAGTCCAAAAAAAATCCTGTGTTCGTATGATCTCCCTCATGCAAAATTTTGGTTGTTATTTGGAACTTAAATTAGTATTCCTCATATCAACATACAATACATCAAGTGACGAGCCACTAAAGTTTTTAGTAAAAATGACCAAATGTCTCATGAAGTGTCGCGAGGAAGTGGTGCACAGAGGGTGTAAATCACTACAACAAAACATGAGGTTAAACCAAAAGCATTACCTTAATTTTTAAACTTGAACAACAAAGCATTGAACAAGAAATTTTTGGACTTCTGCAAACACAATCAGAAATAACAAAGACCCTAAATAAGTTGATTTTTGTTTCAATATGCAATGATTTGTTCAACGACATTAGTTAGCATCATTTATTTTGTTTCTGGCCAATTTTTCTGTTCATTTCTCGTAGGCCCTTTTTAATTGATTGAATATTGTACTTAGGTAAGAAGTCAATTGAACCCGCTATATACTAGCTGATTCAGACAGTTGGCTGGCTGCACATTTGCGAAATAGTTTATGCAGGGAATATTCACTACTGGTCTACTGCTATGTTACACGTACGCAATCCTGTGAGAACATACTGAACTCGGATGTATTATTGTCAGTGCTCAACTATGTTCCGAGAAGCTGACATCAATCGATTTGTACAAAAGCCTAAAAACCAAAACAAATCCAAAAAATTACGGCGGTGCCGCAACAAGGCCTCTATATTTTTGTTTCAATGTTCAAAATTACGCACGTGGGTTCATAAAAATCAATGTGTCAACATGTTTCAATTTCCCAACTCCTGTCAATTGCTCTTAAAAAGGAACAAAATGAATTATTATAAGGTGTTGCTATTAGCTAGCCCTCATGGTTTGAAAGTAACAAGTCGAATATATATTAATGAATTGTTGCTAAACATCAGCATCCTAGAAAGTAGAGACACATCACTAAAACTAAATTACAAACAAACAGATATCTAACATAATAATAAGTGTTCATTGTAGCAGATACAAAATTAAAAAAATTAACAATTTTCCAGCATCAAACAGGTATAGTACTAATCCTCAAAAAAGCAAATGATAAAAATGACAACAATGCAGCAAAGATGACTATAACTCTAAAAAAAATGAGAACATAATTAATAGGTCGTCGCATCCACAAGAGAAATAAATTTTAAATGAACCGATGATTCTAAACTATGGTAGCAGTATAATATCACCTTGAGTCCTACAAAGGGGAAGAACAAAAAAATATATACGATCATAGTGCTTAACATAAATTCTTTTTCATTCGTCATTAAGATTCCAATTCTTAAGGTTCTGATGGGATTTATTTTTCCGACAAGTTTTTTCTTTCTAT
This sequence comes from Rhynchospora tenuis, assembly GCA_027725995.1. Classification (NCBI taxonomy): domain Eukaryota; kingdom Viridiplantae; phylum Streptophyta; class Magnoliopsida; order Poales; family Cyperaceae; genus Rhynchospora; species Rhynchospora tenuis. Next base: position 55,755,716 of record CM050888.1, read on the forward strand.
TTTCGTACCTAATGGAGCTAACGCAAATTAACCAAATTGGAACCTTACTATATACTATACAAATATCATCATAGACAATGCACCATTATATGCCCTCTAGTATTAATTTAACAACATAACCGATGAAATCTATTACAGGTAGTATCTAACAGTATCATACACACAAACATTCATTTATTTATATTAGAAATCGTACGCATCCAAATTTTAAAAAATAACACCATTATTGACCTATATCAAGATATCATATTTAAAAACTAAAATAAAATTAGACAAAAGCATCCAGCACTAGAATTCATATTCTAATAAATAAAAAGATAAAAGGTACAAAATATAGCTTGAACAGTAATCTCGTTCCAAAGGTAATTCAGATTCCATAGTAAAAGGCAAATTTGCTTCAGAACGAGAATCCACCAATACTTGTTGCTTACTGAGCTCTTGTTGAGAACTTGAGATAGATAGTTCTCATTGCTACATGTAGTTCCATGCTTCTTTTTCCTAGTCATTGTACAGATTGAATTAGAAAAATTTAAACTATAATTGGAAAGTATCAACTCAAACAAGAATCCACAAATAAGAACTGAAAGGCAGTAACAAATAGTACTAATTCTGCATAATAAATATGCATCAGATATTTAGACATAACAAGTATATAACTAGAGTTGTATATATACTATGTTTACATGTTTGTATATACCAAAACAAGGCATGACTGATGGAATTTGAAGCAATAAATACTAGATCTTAGTGAAAGCTATATAGCCTATATAGTTTAAGCACTTATAGCAGGTAAACTAAGGAACATTTGTACTAAACATGTGTTCTTAGAGATAGAGTAGATTATGGAAAATTCAGCAGAGATTTAGTCAATCTAATAAAATAATTTTTTTTTTAAAAAAAACAAGATGTGATCCAGAAATAGCTTTCACAAAAAAAAAAAAAAAAAAAAAATCTTCATCTGATACAAAAATAAAAAAATATGAGATAATTATATATAAAAAAGAAAAATCATTTTGATTAGGTAAAATAAATAAACCAGTATTAAAACTGAAATATATTATATAGTGATACAGAGGAGATTTGTAACAGACATAACACATCTCTAAGCATATCAATGCAAATTGAAACATCTCAAAAAGAAACTAGGATAAAAAAAAAAAATCAGTTTAATAACCTAACATAATTATTGTATATACTTTAAGGACGTCAAAATCACACCTTATCTCTGTCATGTAAATCAGAAATCAAGATGACAGACCTTATGAAATCTATATACTTTAAGGATCTCAAAATCACACCTTATGAAATCAAGATGCCTTCATTTTAAGAGGCTATCCCTACAGGGTGAGCAATTTAGAAAATGTCAACATGACTTACAATAAATTTCAAATCTATAGAAAATGTATAGGTTCATTAAATTACTTGAGCTTTTTTTAATACCTAAGTTCATGGAGAAGAATTCAACAACCACTTGACCATCCTTATGAGAGATCCTAGCTATGCAATCTGTCTACATGAAATAAGAAATAATTTAGACTTTTACTTCTGAAGCCCTAAATCTTGGTGGTACGAACCATAGATCCACAACAGGCAACAACAGTTCTGCATTTGCAAGAAAAAATTAATTAAAAGACCCATTATCGGGTCAAATTTCTGAACTTAACAGCTAAATTGGGAAATCAGGTTGTCTTTTCTTGGTGCTCCTCTATTGCTCAGTTAATTGGACCATGATGAATCTGTTGCATGCATTGTCATGTTATTATAAATAATCTATTACTTTATTTTTGCCCCTAGGTATGTAATACAACTATACAAGTGTTGATATGTCAATTGGAACATAATAAGTCACATACTAATTCCCTCTAATAAAAATTCTGCTAGCAGCAACAGTCTAATCCCTTGAAAAGGTAAAAGATTATTATGTACATATGCTACTGTGGAAAATTTCATATTTCTTTTCCTATATAATCCCTTTAGCAAAACAACAGTGATGCCTAACATGATAAAATACACCATCTAGGTTTATTTGAACAAATAATCATCCTTTCTCACATTACCCAACTATAAAGAAGCACTTTTATTCCAAAAAAATAAGAGAAATCTCAACTCCAGCAGATCAAATTTTTATGACATTTAATCAAAAGAAAAATAAACAACAGATTCTTACTTTCAAAAGCATTGTTCTAAGAAAATTGCTTCTCAAGCACATGATCAAACATTTCAGCGATGCTCCCTTCTTCTGATTTACTATTGTCCCGTATCACTTCTCTCTCGTCTCCTTGTCAGATCTCTCCAATGCCATGTCTAGATAGTGCTTGAACAAAGCCACAGCAGGGAACTCTCCAATCATTAAGTTATGCCTCGATCCGAGCTTCCATTCCATCACCGGCGAAGGGCTCTCCACTGCCGGGCTAACCTCACTTACCACTACTCGGCTCTTCACTGGTGACTGGCACGCTATCGGATCCGGATCCGGATTGACCTGCCGATTGCTTGACATTCGTACCAATCTGATTATGTGCCACCACAATTCAACGATCGATTGATTTTTGTACAGCTAGTCTAGGCTTCTTCTCAGGTTGACACACCTTCTTTACCTCGTCGGACTAAGGGCTTGGAGCGGGTTCTACAGGTATTGCAATAGGCGAACTGGTGGGAAGGGGGAGGAGACGGAGGTAGCAAACGAGGTGTCAGTCATGGTTCTGAAAATCGGAATCGGAATCAGAATCGGACTATTGGTCCAAGGAGTCGACTCGGGTGAATCGGATCGGAAAATCGATGGATTTTCCGATGGCCAGAGAAGAGAATACGATGGATTCAATGGTCTTCACGAAGTGGTCGAAGTGGTCGACGTGGTCCGCATCTTCGCGAAGTAGTCGACGTGGTCGACGTGGTCGACGTGGCGGAGGGCTCCGCATCGCGGAGGGCTCCGCTCGATGAACAGCTGGCCAGTACAGAATACGGCTCCAGCGGAAGAAGGAATAGAAGCTGTCTTCAACCTAGAGAGAGAGAGATCTGGGCCAATGAGCTTTTTAATTTGGACCACGATTTTCCTATATGATATTGCTACGTGAATCATATAATGTATAATGTATTTCAATCAGTATCAAAATTTATAACATGGGAAAAAAAATTCAGCTATGTTATTTTCTACTACTGTTTGAGAATAGAGAGTATAAAATTATTGGCACCAAAAATTTTAGTGGGAGGTTAACAAACTAAAAATTAAATTTCAGTATTTTTTTTGCTAGACTAAAATAATGTAGCAATAACACTAAAATTATTTTATTACAATAAGAAAAAAACCTTTTATCAAGAAAATCATGCAATATAGAGTATCAAAAAAAAAAAGTCTATCAAGAAAAATCATGCAATATAATAAAAAAATGGAAAAGTCTATCAAGCAAATCAAGCAATATAGAACAAGGTTCAACAAAAAAGGAAGAGTCTAGCAATAAAAGTCTTTGTAAATATACTTTTTCTAGTAGTGGTAAATTACACATAAAAAAATTTATATATGTATCTATTTTCAAAATGAAATAATAATTATTATTTTAATAAAATTTTGCATATGTGTTATGTTCTCTTTCCAAAATATATAACCAATTCAGCGACAAATTTTCTTTTTATTTTGATGAGTACACCATCAATCTAATTATAAAAATTTTTTAATAAAAAATGAAGAGTTTGTAAACTTATATCCATCACTAACATCCAACCATTGATTTAAAGAATCAATAGTCAAGATTGTGAAGAATAAGCAATTATTTACACCTTTAGCTAGTTATTTTAGCCTTTGGATGCGTGTTTTTACAAGTAGTAGGGACATGGATAAAAGAATTAGATGTTGATGATATTAGCGTTCTTAATCCACAAATATAATAAATGATAGGAGGTACGTACCACGTAGCAAATGCCATGTTGTGAGCACAACTCCCTTAATTTGGGACACCTCGAGACACTAATAATATTTGCTCTCTCACAAGGATCCAACCAACAAAGATTCTCACAGTTGGCGATTATTAGTTTGACCAAAGATTTCAGTCTTTGCATTCCCTTCACGGATATTAAGTTTAAGCAATTAAAAATTTTTATCTCTTCAAGTACTAATGGTAGGAATTCTTCTTGTATGATTTGCAAACTAGAGCATTCATGTATTATTAATCGCTTCAGTTTCTGAAGGTCACCAAATGGAAGAAATGTAATAAATGCGCAGCGTTTTAATCCAATCAATTCAAGTGATGCACATGAGGTGGGATTCCCGATCCAATCTGGAAATGTACGACCGCCATAATCCTTAATACACAGCATATTTTCCTACGAAAGAAAAGGCAAAAGAAATAAAATAGAATTACAGCGGTCAACATGAATTAGATTTCCCATTTTCCATTAAGGATTAATTTAAACGCTTATGGTTAGGATGTGAGTAATGTTTACAAGATGAGACAAGAAATTTCTTCGTTCCTTTCTGTTTTTTGTACTGGGTGGAACAGCCGTAAATTTTTTTAACAGACATCATCGAAAATGAAAATTTAATACTAAGTATGTTAAAAAAATAATTTTAATAGTAAACATTGCAAGTGCCACTGGAACCGGCGCAGCTGCAGCCAGCCGTGCTACTCGAAATGGCGCTGCCAGGTTCCAAAAATTTTTTTTTTAAAAAAATATTAATTATATTTTTTTATTTAAAAAAATATTATTATATTTTTTTATTTTAAAAAAATATTAACACTTCACTGCCATTCGATAAAATCTTTTTTAAAAAATAGTTAGTTTTTAAAAAATAATAATAATTTTTTAAAATAAAAACTTTTAAAAATATTAATGCCCCACTCCCCTTGACGTTGTGAGACAAATTTTATTTTTAAAACAGTAATTATTTAGATGGGTAGGTGCGCCAATGGAAGTGGCGACTCTATCACATTTTAGTATTAAAATTATCTTTTTAATATATTTAGTATTTAATTCTTATTTTAGTAATGTCTGTTAAAAAAAATTTTCGGGTGGAACAGAGGTCGACTATATTGGGACTTTATTATAAATGTCATTGCAGTAGTAAATTGTATATTTGCTCTCTCCTTTCCCACCCTTACAATATGACGTACCAACATACAATTAATTATAGCAAGTAATAGTATCAAAAGTAAAAAAAAATATCGAAGAAAATTCATTTTAATGGTGTAGAGTACATCAAACAAATCTATTCTCTTCTAAATTTCTTATAAAAGAAATATATATAGTATACAAGGTTATAATGATAGTCTCCTAAATTCTCCAACAAAAAAAATAATAATAACAAATGATATTAAGTACCTCGAAGGAAATGTGTTGTTGTGGAGGCCACTCCCTTAATTTGGGACACCCCGTAACAGTAATCGTACATGTTTTTGAATCCCAACAATGATCCAACCAAAGCAAGTTCCGACAATCTTTGATGTCTAGTTTGACCAAAGATTCCAGCCTTTGTATTCCCGTCACTGATATTAAGTTCCGACATCCTGAAATTTCTATCTCTTCAAGCATTAATGGTAGGGAGTCTTCTTGTATAATTGGCAACGAATAGCAATACTCTATTTTTAAGTGCTTCAGTTTGCGAAGACCGCCAAATGGCAGGAATGAAATCGTCGAGCTGTTGAGTACAATACTTTCAAGTAAGGTACGGTTCTCGATCCAACGTGGAAATGTAGGGCTGAAGTATTCATGTATCTCAAGCTCTTTAAGATTATGATGAGGTTCGAGCGAACACAGTAATGATTTATCATGATCGCTATCACTTTCTAAATATCTATTTACATGATAATTATAAAAATTGATGAATACACCCTTGTATTTATATTGATCCAAAGGAAAAAAATCATCAAATGTTAGTACCAAGCGGTGCAGGTTATGCATACTTTCAATATTAGCACGGCGAATATCCTCTAAATTGCACACATGATTCATTGAAATAATGAGTGTTCCACCGAGATCAACCAAATGCTCCAACCATCTTATGGTACTACACTCGAGACACACCTCTAGTTTTTGAATATTTTTTATTATTTTATTTAAGCTAGGTGGAAGAGATCTGACTCCAGTTTCAATAAGAACCAGATATTGGAGTTTTGTAAGGTTTCCTATATCACGTGGAAGCTCCATAACAGGGCAATTACTAATAAAGAGCTCTCGTAAGGCTTTCAGTTGACAAAGGGATGCAGGCAACACCTCGAGGTGATAGCAATCTTTGATTGTTAGTTCTTCTAAACTAACAAGATTTTTTATGCTTTCTGGAAGCTCCATAACAGGGCAATTACTAATAAAGAGCTCTCGTAAGGCTTTCAGTTGACAAAGGGAAGCAGGTAACACCAGGAGTTGACTGCACCATGAGATTGTTAGTTCTTCTAAACTAACAAGATTTTTTATGCTTTCTGGAAGCTCCATAACAGGGCAATTACTAATAAAGAGCTCTCGTAAAGCTTTCAGTTGACAAAGGGATGCAGGCAACACCATGAGGTTATAGCAATCTGAGATTTTTAGTTCTTCTAAACTAACAAGATTTTTTATGCTTTTTGGAAGCTTCACAACAGGGCAATCACAAATAAAGAGCTTTCGTAATGCTTTCAGTTGACAAAGGGAAGCAGGTAACACCAGGAGTTGTCTGCAACATGAGATTGTTAGTTCTTCTAAACTAACAAGATTTTTTATGCTTTCTGGGAGTTCTCTGAGACAGTTGTCATAAAGAGTCAGATATTGCAAGTTATAAGAGGACCATATGCATTCAGGTATCCTTTCAAGCATTCCATCGACGCACATATAACGAAGATGTTTAAAATTAACAAATGAAACATGATTTAAATAAACATCTCCTGTCAATTCAAGTGCCCTTAAACTTTGCGCCTCTGAAAAGTTCAATTCAAATGCCTCTAAACTTTGCGCAAAACAGTTAAAACCAGTATATGTCGTATTCCTCACAAAGAGTGTGCGCAGAGTAGTCAATTTTTCAGAGGAAGGCAGGTCAGTTTCTGTAAGTTCTTTTGAACGATCAACTACATACAAATGATATAGTTCTTCAGGAAGATTTGGAACCATGTCCTCGCCAATAGAATAGCATCCATGTCCGGAAATGGATCGCGTTAAATCATGAATTATATCATGCAGAGTAAATATAAAACTCTTCTCTCTATATTCGCCTTGAAAAAATGACCTCTGCCACAATTGCTTTATATATTCCCAACCAACCTTTTTTTTATTCTTTAATCCATTATTCTGCACATAACCCTGAGAAATCCATAATCTTACCAACTCTTCTGCATCAATGTGAAAATCTTTCGGAAACATAGAACAATATAAAAAACATGATTTCAAGTATGTGGGGAGACGTGCATAGCTTATCTGAAGTGGCTGAAATATCTCATTTTGGACATCGGATTCCCATAACTCGTTATCTAAGATCTCTCTCCAACTCTCTTCTTTTGGCTCATGCCTCAAAAGACTAGCAATCGACTTTATAGCCAAAGGTAAGTTCCCACATTTCTTCATGATTAGCTTCCCAATTTCTACCAAATTTGAGCCTCTATTCGAAACAACTTTACCAAATGCATAATGCTGAAACAAGCGCCAACTTTGTTCTTCTGACATATAGTTGAGTTTGAAAGTTGGCTGTGTTTGCATGATGTGTGCAACAGTTTCGTTTCTTGTAGTCACCAGAATTTTAAACAATGAGAACGACATAAAAGATTTCCGGAATGACTCCCAAAGAGACCTATTCTCATTCCACACATCATCAAGAACAAGAAACACTTTTTTTCCTTCTATCTCCTCACTGATCTTCATTTGCAAAGCACTCATATTTGTAAGGTCACATGGTTTCCCTGTAATAGACTCAGAAACTTCTCTTATGAGTCTTTGCACATTGAAATCCTCCGATACGCATACCCACCCAAATTTATCAAACAATTTTCTGTTTTTAAGATCATTGTAGACAAGTTGTGCCAAGGTTGTTTTACCAATACCTCCTGTGCCAACAATTGTCACTACAGAAATGGTTTTGCCATCATGATTATTAGACAATAGATCTATTAATTTCTTCTTTTCCAACTCTCGACCAATGATATCTGACTCAACTACAAAATGGCTTGTTGGAGCTATTTGCATATCACTATTGCAGCGCCTGGGTGCTTCTTCCTCCGAGAGCTGCAATGCTATTCGGTGCTGGGCAATCTCAGCAAATTTGCAAGTAATTTGCTGAATCTTGTCAAGCATGCCATCTGGCACCTATAAGTTTATAATTACCTTTACATTGTATTACTTGTGATAATTATACTATTTTAACACTGCATCAATTAACAAACGCTTTGTCATAAGGCTAAAAAAACAAGAGGTACATTCTTTTCTTCTTTTTTTGGCGAAGAAGTGTGGAGGCAAAAAAAAAAAAATCCATCAAATTAGTACCTTACCAGCTTACCAGAATACATGCTTACCCCAGAACAACAAAAAAAAAGGGAATAAATAGGAACAGAAAAGTCCAATGAAAAATGTTAAATTAGGATGTCCACACTAAGGTGGAAAATAAGCATGCAAATAGAAAAAATAAACAGCCACTATATTCTTGTGATCTGATTATTTTGCCTATTATTCAACAACATTGAAATAAATAAATATAATTACCTGAATTAGATTACTTTTAAGAGACTTTGAAGAAGAAGCATTTGTGGCCTCCACTTGCGCACGTAAAACTTCATAATGGTACTCGTCAAGCACATCCTCTGCGTCGTAAGCAACTCCCCTGAGCTCTTTGAGCCACAGCTTCACTGATCTGTCCCTGATCTCCCTCTCCTCTGCATCGTACAGCCTGGCTTTAATCCACTCAAGAAGCTTCATTAGCTTCTTCAGTTCAGTCTCGATCTGATTTTGATGGCTTTCTTCAGTAGAAGATGAGGAGGAAGAAGGTTGTGAGGAAAATTGATTGACAGCAGGCAGCAGTTTTTTGCCAAGCGAGAGAAGGTTGGAAATCGTTCCTTCTAGCCACATCTCTCTAGTTTTCTTGAGTTAATGGAGAAAATCGAAATTCAAGAGAGTAAAGGTGAATGAATTGATATGTTAGGGAAAGTATTGGGTTAAAGACTTGAAGGCAGAGAGGGAAGACTTGGAGTCTTCGACAGAGACATTTCTGGGTCCACATCACATGTGAGCAACTAAACAAGATTCCACATCATGTGATTGTTTTTTTCTTTGTTTTTTTTTGAAGAAACCTCTCGTGGGAGACATCATCAATTCATCATGTGATTGTTACTTCGCATACAATTTTCCAAAGTAAAGTTTTGGTCTATAGTTGACTCATCTGTTTGACTGTTTTCAGCCATTAGCATAAGTGCATAACCGAACAGAGTTGGCAGCAGCACAGAATAAATGCTATTGTAGGGATTTAACGCCACGGAAATAAATAAAAAAGATTGGTACTTAGCACAGCAAAGAATAGACTGTAACCGAAGCAAAGTTTCGGATTCGACGGTGAAAATGGGCATCAATTAGGGTGGTGACCGGGACGAAGGGTGAGCTGAGATGGCGGATCCGGACAAATTTTAAGCATGGGCACATAAAAAATATTATTAAATTTAATGTAAAGAAAAAATTTACAATAAATAATAAATATATCATTTTCTTAAAAATAATCAATAATTTTACTATTTAAAAAAAATCCCTCAGGAGAGAATTTTAATGAAATGTATTAAACTTAATTAATAAATAGTGGAAATTTATTATTCAAGTAAAACATTAAAATATTACCAAGTAAATGTAACATTAATAAATTAAGCTGAAATAATTGTTTCGTTCTTATCAGCACAATAATTTGAGATACAAAGAGTCAGTAAAATACGAACTCGGGTTGGAAAAAAAAAAGAAAATGAGAAAAGGGAAAAAAAAATAGAGGTAAATATTCATACGAAAAAGAACTACATAAAGTTGGAAGTTGAGCTGTCTCTACTTTTAGTTTTATAGGGAAAATATAAATATTTCGGACTAAGAAATCAAAATCAACATTAAGATTCTGTTTAAAATATTGAAATTAAAGAATGTTTTTCATATAAGAATTGACTCCAATTATATAGTTTTTTTCCTCTTATGTCCAAGATATCAAAATCCAAGCCCAGGCACCCTGCCAAATCAAGCCTATGCACTTAATTTCTGAGCTTTTTAACAAAATGAAAAATTAGTTTTTGGGCGTTGATTTTGGAAAAACAAGGGTAAGCAAGTGCCATCCCTGGCCCTTATCCTGTATTAGTTCCGCCCCTGAGATCAGAAGGTCATGTGTGCTGTAAATGGTTACTAGGCAGCTATTACATGCATTGCTTTGCATTGGGTGCTTTGCATTGAGAGCATACTAGCATGCATGCACGTAGGCCTACAAACGAAAGGCTTTTTATCGTTTTAACCGTTTCGTTTTGTCCCTCTTAAACAGTTAGGCCCTGATCACAATGATTTTTACTCGGGATTTCATTTCATTTGAATTGATTTCGTAAGATTTCATAGGATTTCATTAAACCTAATTACATAGGAATCCCAATCAAATGACACCAAATCCGTTCATTGTGATCAAGAATTTTTCAATGAAATGAAATGAATTGAAATCCTACGTTAAAAAAAGGGATTGTGATCAAGGCCTTAATGAAACGTTCAACGAAAATCAAATTAGTTTCGTGGGATAAACAAAACGATTAACGAAACTGATCTGTTTTGTTTCATTTCTTTTCTTTTCGTTTAACCGTTTATGTTATTTTTTTTATATATTTTGTATTTTTAAGTATTATGAACAAATTTTGATGAAATATTTAATGTAATATTGAGATATATTTTCTGAGAGTTTGGTAATATTAATGATGTATTTTTTATAAAATTATTTTGTGAACTATTAATGATATTTAATGTGATATTGCATTTGTATATAGAACTATAAATTGTCCTAGTTAATATGTTTAATTATCTTTGTTTAGTCATTATCTAGGATATCTAAAAAAATATGATTAATTATCCTGATTAATATATTCAGTTGTTCTGAAAAAAATATTACTTGTCCTGATTAATGTGTTTATTGTCGTGGTTAAAATATTAATTGTCATAGTTACTATATTTAATTATCCTGGTTAATATTTTTAATTATTCTTGAAAAAATGTTAGTTGTCCTAGTTAACGAAAAAAGTTTGATTGTTTCGATCGTGAATCGTGATAGCCCTTTTAAGCTAAATGATCAACGCAATTTTTTTATTTTCGTTTGAAAAACGAATGGTTAACGCAATTAAATTTTTGTTTCGTGTTATAAATGAAACAGTTAACTAGTTTTGTTGCGTGATCGTTTCTAAAGTTAAACAGGCCTACATGCACGTTGTATTATTATTATTTTTTTTTAATAAGGTAAGTTGGCGAATCGCCGTAGACAGGATATTATGTGAGAAATGGATCTGTCCATTTGTTGAGGACCGGAGGAAAAAGTCGAGAAAATTCATCCATGTCATTCTCCATTTCTCCCTGCGTCGGCCCAAGGAACGGAGAAAGGAGAATATTATTTTCATCATCGTTTAAATTGGAATAGGAGTGACCACCTAAATTCTCTCTCTTCTCATTCGGAATACCACTATTTCATCTGTGCTAAAATCAGAGCTGAGTCGCTTCCTCGAACTATTTTCTTACGCACAATTTTTTTCTTTTGGGGTTAGTATAAGAAAGAAAGAGTGCGGAATGAAGAGAGCAGCCGAGACACAGTTGGACAAGCCAGGTGACGTGTCATCTGACGATTCGTCGGATTCTGACTCTGACGGAAATGGCGCAGCAAAGGGGAACAAGTTTGGGCTTCCCAATGCAGCAAAAGGATCTAGGTCTGATGGTATGTGGCCTTACTGCCTTAGCAACTTACAACCCCTTTTCTATTTTGACCAGAATTGAATTTCTCTTGTCAATATGCTATCTATTGTAATTAGTGTATATTAGGGTTTTAAGTTTCAAGAGGAATGTATTTTTGTGACTTCTTTTCCATCTAGGGTTTTGTGTTAAGGTTTTTGGGAGGATACCTGTTCTTGTGCATTGTCAGTGAAGTCATCCTTAACCTGTAGGAAATTCCTATTGTTGCAATTAAAGTCAATTCAAGTTTCATTCTTTGTGCAAACTTCCCAAATCAATGATACCTAATCAATTGAGATCACATGTGGTGTCCATATGTACAGGAATAAGCAGAATTAGAATGACGAACTTAATTTGATTTGATGATGATGAAGGAATTGGAAAGATTTGAGTGTAATACCTCTTTTTTCTGTTTGCATAAAACTTATTAGTACCAAAACTTTGGAATCGTTACTTTCAAACTGAAAAATGGTTCCCAAAACAAAATATATTATAGGAACAAGAAAGAAGAGAACTAATTCCAACCAAAATACCGAACCGAACACTACAGGCACACTGGTTCGAAAGGCTGAAATGTACCAAGAATACATGAAGCACATTCCTATCCCTGCTGTACGCGGGTCCCAGGTGCCTTTCACTTCTTGGCAAGGCCTGGCTGACTCACTTAAAGCTTTGTACCACCAGCCTTTACACTACCTGACAAACCTCCAGCTGAGGCAGTGGGACTGCCTTAGATTGGGTTTGTCAGGTGATGAAGCCTGCGTCCCGCTTGATGACCTCATTCATCCAGTCAAAGCCGAGGCCCTTGTGTGGTTAATGGAAGAAACACACAGACTTACTGCCTCTCCATTAAGTTTAGCTAAAATTTGGGCTAGTGACGACTTTTATCATGCCTATATTGATCCAGTCTTCCCTTAGAACTGATTCTTTCTTTCTTATTTTGACAGCTCTTAATTGGCTATGGAATTGATGATTTTATGGTTTAACTTTTTAACTTGTCTGATCAGGCGAATTAATGAAAACTGTGCTAAGAGTACTATGTACTAAGTTTAGGATTTATCTTTTCATATTGAATCATTTGAAGTTTTATTTGTTTGTTTATGTGTTTTCAATGGAGAAGCATCACAGCTTTGTTTCTATTTCAGAAACAAACAATTACATTTAGAATGTTCTTTGAGATTAAAGCCAAAACATGTAAGGACCTCAGATAACCTGACAGCATCCTTGGCGTAGTCATTTCTGGCAACTAAAATTGCTCTGTACCAGGTGTACAGTAACAATCTGCTACCAAAATGATTGCCTCAGCGCATTTGGAAGTCTCTATAATTTGAAATTTATTTCTTCTCACGTTCTCAATGCTTTCATGAACAGATATCCATCCAGAATAAGTCTGTACCAAGAGAATGAATTATGCTGGTGTCATTCCTTTTATGACTATAAGCGTTTTTATAAATGTGGCAGTTATGTCAAGACAAAAGAAGCTCGCTTTTGATGTGTTAAGCCGGCATGGGTACCAAGGTGGGCCCTCCGTGCTAAAAGTGCCTCCTCCCAAAGAACCTGAGAAAGAGCCCGATTGGTCTTGGTCCACTGGAAAAGACAGAAAGACTGAAATAAAAAATGGTGACAATGATGGCTCTGCTGAGTCATATGAGGAGCGAGAACGCACGAGAGCTGCTCTGGTGCGGGGTGAGACACTGCTTCATGCTGCTGCAAATAAAATGGAGAGGGAAAAGGAGAAGAAGTCTTTTTCGCAAAAAGAGAAGAGAAAGAGGGATTTGGGGCAGGCCAGCAGAGGCAAGAATTATGTCGAGGAGGAAAAGAGGCTTTTGCGTGATAATGGTGTCTATTCTGGGTTTGATTAATTCCGAACAAAATGCTTTAGCGCAGTACAAGTAGTTTTATTTTGTAATACTTTTGAGATGTAATCTACTGAGTAGAATTTTCTTTTCTACATGAGATATGTTCCTTGTTAAATATTAATTAAAATTCTGAGCCTCATTCATAACCCACCTTGCAAGCTCTGTTGGTCATACAGTAATTGATATGTATTGAATCTCTGTATGACAATATTACTGGATAGCACATTTGAGAACAAAGATTAAATAGTAGTAGTGGCTTAATGGATTATATGTAATTCAGTCTTATTTTGTTTAACAAATGAAAATAGGATAAATAGCAGGCCCCTAGAAAAAATGTGCATTTTTTATCAGAACATTTGATTTGCGCTTACTGCACCTGAGTTGCTGTTAATTCCCTGTAACGGAGGCAAAGTGCTGTGCTTGTAAACAGTCACAAGTAGAAAACTTCCTGCACAAGTGCAGATGCGAACTTCAGAATATCAAGGATACCAGCATTTACTGGCAGGCAGAGGATATCGAGCATCCCTGAATGACATACAGACCCGCTCAAGAACACAACTTTTTACTTTTAGGCGGTTTAGAAGTTTGTTAACACACAGCAAGGCCACATTCTCCATATGACCTCATTTGTACAGGTTCAATATACACAATTAAGAAAAATTGTCATTTTACCAGAATCCAGATGCAAGTACATCAGTCTATTGCTCACCTAAGATTTAAAAAACAGAAATCAATTGAGCAGGTATGGAAAAATGAAATAACTCTGACCAATGAGGTGAAAAATTGTTATTTGCGGAAAAAGAATAAACCGAAAAACTTGCAAGCAGCAACAGTTAACAGTAAGCACATCTCTCCAGGCTATTACTACAAACTATCATCAACTGACGTTTTCTTATCAGAAAGCTCGCCAGATACAGTAACCCCAAAATGTTCCCTCAGCATTTTGCGCGCTTGCATGAATTCTTCAGCAATTTTCAGCATACCCTGCAATTTTTCTTCTTCTTGTTTCACCTCATCAGCCCTAGCATTGACCCTAGATACAAGAGCATTGTAGGTCTCAGCATTGTTGAACTGGCGCACAATTGGGTCGTCCAAGTCAGCTCTCTCTGATTTTAGGGCCTGGTACAATCCAAAGAGGTGGTCTTTTTGTGAAAGAAGTTTCTCCTCTACAATCTTGTACTCTTGCTCTTTTCTCAAATCAAGGAGCACACGATTGACCTCCTTTTCTGCTTCTACCGGAGAATTAAAACTGAGGTCTCTACAGTGGAGCCCACTGCCATTGCTGAGATTTTCTTCCTTTTTTAATGGCATTGTTGTCTTATTGTCATCATCATATCCTTTTCTTTTACAAGGGAGGATTTTGAAATTTGAGTCCAAATGAGGTCCCATGTTTGCGTGATCTTCCTCATGCAAATTTTTTGCTGTTATTTGGAACTTAATATTAGTATTCCACATATGATAATACACTACATTAAAATTTTTAAAAATATATTTCTAACATCACTGTGATGAGCCACTAAAATTTTTAGTAAAAATGACCAAATGTCTCTATAAAGAATAGGGAGTGGTACATAGAGGGTGTAATTCATTACTTGGTTATTCATTTTTCTCTATGGTTTTTGTATACTACTAAGAGACTACATTTTAGCCAAAAAACAATTTCCCATGTACATAGATCTCATATATATCAGAACTGAAGATGCCACATTTCAACTTTTGCCTCCCTTGTTCGCCATACTATTATACTAACCTGAGGAATCAATAGATGATATCCAATCCTCTTTGAATATTTCATCAAGTGCAGCTCCATTCTTTATCTGACATTACAGAAACAAGTTTGTAACTGAAGATGATTTTGTGCAGGAATTAGCTCAAAATTGTATGATTTTTGCAACAGCCCAAAGGAAACAATAATTCGTAATAGGAACCAATACGACTCAGAACTGATTGTATATGACATCATTTCTCTGCAATGCATGATTGTTACTACACTGACCAGACCTAGTTGAAAGTTCCTACCAAAAATTTACTTGAAGAAGGTGCTGTACTGGTTTTGGTACTTTGCCAGTCACATTCAGGAATCAGGGGCTCATGGCACTGTTATTTTATCCAAAACAAACAGCAGGAAACATGACTATCCAAGGTATAAATGCATAAAATAAAAAAGGATAAAGAAATTATGATCAAATCTCTTGCCAAAACAAGGGTTGTGCTAAAAAAAGTCATTGATCTCCAAAAATGCAATTGGCAGAAAACATTGAAAAACAATAACATGAGGTTAAACTAAAACCATTAACATAATCTAAAACTTCTAATATTCTTGGTTTGATGCAAGTTCAATAATATAGGCTAACAGCAAGAGCGCTTGGTAGAGTTAAGGGCATGGTTGCAAAATGAGATGCTTGAGGTCCTTCAAAAGTTACCTTGCTTAAGGCAAAATCAAGACAATTGCGCAATTTCCTTCCGACTGCACGTCTTGAGCCCGACAAAGCACACAACCCCAAATCCAGAACTGACATGGCCTCCTCCCTTGACCCAACTGACCTGCAAACCTTTAAAATGTTGACCACATGCGGCACCAAATCCATCCTATTGTCACACCGCCGACAATAATACTCAGAATCCAGACATATGCTTCCCCCAACTGTACCGGCCATGAAGCAACGGAGAGCACATATAATGTGTGCACCATGCCCACACATGTACAAACTGTTGACTGTGGCCATGCATCGGATGAATGCATGACTGTTGTGTGTCCAATCAACAGCCTTGCCACATAGGATGCAACAGCACTCCCGGCAGAAGCCAGGTTCTGAGCAGCATATGTCACAAGGAAATGGTTCTGATTCCAATGTTATTTCAGCTTGCATCTGCTGTTCCTTTCGAAGGTTGCAGGTCCTGTTGCGTGCCTTGCAGAGTCCTTCAGGAATAGGCGAATCTGGTTTTGGTTCTGATTCCAGTTCAAGTTCTGGTATTGGCTTAGGGCTGGGAAGTTCAGTTATGGTTTTGTATTCCTTACCTAAACGTGTAAGCCCTATATGACAGGAAAATAAAAAGTCTTAGAGAATTACCTTTTTAATATCAGTCAACATTTGTAAACTTGGCAACTAAAATCAGTATTTCTATTGGAGCTTTAACATATAGTCTTTAATTGCAGTTCTTTTTCTAAGAAAATTCAAAATGCCTGCAGGCAATAAATGAAAAAAAAAAAAGATTTCACTTGACCTAATTTTTTGTTATGGGCAAAAATAATTCAAAAATGGTGGCTGCTACTTGCACATATGAGGAATACTCGGTGTTATTCAAATATTTTAAATTACTGAATGCATATTGCCAAAAATCCTAAAATTTAGATCTAACATATTAGAGCCCTCAAAGTAATCATGGTTTTATATAACCTCGGCCTATACAAGGTATCTTCCAAGAAAAAGTGGCAAAGAAGGAATCAACATCAACACCGGAGAACTCCTTTTTCACAAATTCTTCAACTGATGATCTACTAGAGAGAACCAACTTTCCTTTAGTGTACCGTTCTGGAGGGCAAAGGTACCTGTCAGTCAGCACCTTTTATTTATATACAAGTCCAAAAATTTATTTTGGAAAATGGCCAATAGTACATAAATTATGTCATGTTCAGGTCAATGTTAACATAATGGGCCTTACCAGTACCACACTGCTGTCATGTAGTAACTCAACTATCAGGTCATCTCAGACCAGTTATATCCAAATTTGGCACTTGAAGATTGATCAATTTTGAACTTGGTAGCCACTACCAACACTATCTAAAAAAAGATTGATCAATTTTGGATTGTTTAAATACATACTGGATTTTTCCTCCTCTTTATTTTATACAAAGAACCATCCATTTCAGTCAAGAGTATGTTTATTGGAATTATTGTTCGAGTATGTTTATTGGAATTATTGTTCTTATTTTCACAACATCTAATTTACATTAAATTAGGTCGATCCGACCCGATATGCCGCTAGGTAAAAAAGCAATCATCAGAACCCAACTAGCGAACTGAGTGGTCAGGCTTAGCCAATTGGATCAGCTCTGTCAACAAATTGCTATCTCAAGACAGTACTACAATGAAATATGAGGTACTGTACCTATCCATACAATAGCCAGATTTTGTTACCCTTTGGCCAACCCTCCAAGTCCACACATCTCCATTCTTTGGCCAATTTTCAGGTGCATAAGGCAACCCTTTACCACTCGAACCAGGTTTAACAGGTACAAGTGCTAAATTTGATCCATTACCACAAAGTTGTGAAAGATCTATATTCTCAGAGTCATTGTTGTCCTCTGCTAGTGACGTAGTTGTTTCCTAAAAAGAATTCAACAGAAGAATTTGTAATAACAACACTACAGAATACTGGTACACTAATCCATTTGCCTGTTATCATATTTGCACAAGTCATGTAAGACCTTAATTCATTACTATGGTTGATTTTAAACCATGTGATTTCATTTTAGAGAAATTGTATAACCATTTACCCTTAGACCATCTACCAAACAGTAGACACTTTTTTGATGGACAGAGAACTATTTAAGGAGATAACCTTCAACTTATCATCAACCTCACCATCTGCCATTCCATCAAAGGAAAGAGGAATCTCATAAAAGACAAAAGCATCATCATCTTCAGCCTGTATTGATACCAATATGAGTTCATAAACACCTGAAAGTCAAAAGGCATACAATAATTGACTCACCAAATTTACCATGGAAGTTAAATAGTTCCCAACATCTGGAGCAGATGGAAGATCAGTAGATTCGTCCTCATAGAACACCTCATCAATTTGGAACAGAAAGACACCATCAAAGTCCCTAATGTAATAAAAGCTAAAATTTTTCAGATTAGGATCTAGGAAAGTAAAATTCACTTCTTATATATCAGGGCTAAATTTCATTTTTATTATTAAGGGAATGAGACGAACAAATTTCACAAACCTGAAAAAAGCCCGACTAACATTGGATGCAACATTTCTCACATCAAGTAGAGGAGTATCATTTGTACTAAAATCAATAAAACAGCATCATTTTGGGAGTTGAAAGCACAAAAAAGAGAGAAAACAATAACCTCTGCAAACAAAAGGAATAAAAATTCTCTTTTTACCTTTTTTCTGGGGCAGAGTATGGTGAAAATGTGGGGATCACATGAACCCTCAGTTGGTCTTTCTCATCCCAGACATCTGAGCTGCTGTCAATCACCACAGCCAGTTTGGGATGGCACTGACTGTAATGAAATATGTCGTGCAGCGACTTCTTTGAACTGGCTTTGACATGCACGACTCGGTTGTGTAGCTGACTAGAAGCGATCAGCTCAAACTGCGGATCAAGTAGCCTCCACATTTCCATTGTAAAGAAATAATCAGCCATAGTACAAACATATACGTCAAAAGGTCTTAGGTCCTTGGGGAAACTTAGGTAGCTTCTAATCTTCTCCCATCCTGGCCTTATTCTTACAAGCACACTCGTTTCCCTTTTCTATAAAATACATGCGTTATATATCACAGAATGAAAGGAAAATATAAATAAACTATCGTAAATTTAATATCTTTGAACATGCCAATTCATGTGATGGTGTTGGTCCACGGATCTATTTCTGCATATATTGGTGGGAGAGGCTAATTGAAAGTATGGGGTGTCAAGCATGTGGATGTAACTACAAAGTTCAGTATGGGGTGACAAGCATGTCAATTCGATATTAACCAAAACTCAAAAAAGAAGAAGGTACTATGTTTGACTATGTTAGTACTTAGTTTCACTTTGAATATGAAATAAAACTTTTCGTACCCTATGTATTCTAATGCAACTGCAGAAAAGAAGTATTCTCATATTTGCAATTAAAATTCATCATATTCAGAGCCTTTGGCAGATAAGACCTAAACTGTAAAGAGTGTCCTGAAAAGGCATGATAAAGAATTTGACGAGTTCACCCTCACCTCTATATTTCTTAAGCACTAAAATTAAGTCAAGTGGATATGTAACTTTGATGCAATTCCTAGCTGAGATGGGAGAAGAAAATTATGTCACATAGACAGGAAACATATCATATCGTATCTGAAAACTCTATAAATACTGCCGTAGAGCATTTTTTCAAAATCCTTAAGAGTTTGCTCCAGAAATAAAAAAATAGCGGGGAGGAAAGGTTGGGAAGGGGCGGGTTGCACAAATTTTTGCCCCTCCAAATCGGGGTACAGACATGAGGTAAGTCTTCTCAAATTTGTGAAGTGTCTAACCTCTGCTGTATTTCTCTCTCCTCCATCCTCCCCCCTCTGGTCTGGAGAAAGGCAACAGCCTTAGACAATGTTGGTAACTTATTTTGCTCCTAACCTTTCCTCCCCTCCCTTCTGTTTTTTATTTGTGGAGCAGACCCTAATGAGATACAGTTTGGTCTACATATATACTTTTTTGAGAATACATATTGTGCTTTATAAAGCACGGATAGAATGGTGCTTCGGTCTCACAGCTTGAATTTTAAACTTCAAACGGCCGATCCAAACCGCCCAATGTGTTTTTTATACTATGTTAAAAACCAGATTTTACATTTTCTCAATTCTTTTTACTATGTTATAATTTTAGAGAAAAGCTATTATTGGACGATCAAAAATCATTTGATCAAGAGATTTTCTAAAAATCATAAAAAATAGTAATAGTAAATAAATAAAAAAATGTAAAATTTTGTTTCCAGTGAGATTTCAATACGGGGAACACATTAAATGGTTCAGATCTGTCATTGAAACTTAAAATCGAGATCCAAGCTAAAGTACAGATGATATGTGCTTTACAAAGCACATATTCATTCTTCACTTATTTTTATTATTATTTAGGCTCTGTGTCAACTATATGAAGAGAATTTCAAATATAAAGTGCTTTTTTTTTTCAAAATGTATGCTGTATAGGACTTATCTGCTTATGATTTACCAAGTGAAATTATGAAGTCCAACTTTTATTAAAAGAATATTCAGTGAATCTTCAAAACAAAGTATTGAGACAATCATGCATTTGTTATCCGTCAGAACAATTTATGGATTACAGCTGCAGAATATCAAAAAGCCTCTCACATGACACCTAAATGGATCTGTAGGTTTAACACAGATTTATAGAAAAGAAAATAAATGCATGGATATAAATATTGACCATCAGATAAATTATGGTAGTTCTGAATGTTTTGGCCCATACCAAGCCCAAGGCAGTCCTATTTATTAGAGACCACATATAGAAGTAGGTTATATGACAACCAAATAGGTGAACCATAAATTCAGAGTCTGGGAAAAAATTTAGGAGCCAAACTCCCTATATACCCACCTAGGCTAAATAATTGTACAGCAAAGTCAGGTCTAAGTCATCTGAAGTGGTTTGGACGATGTCAGGCAGGATTTGGTTTTGCTAAGCATATCATGTCACAGGTATGCCAGTTTGCATATCAGATAAGTGATGCACGGGAATCATAATATGGATCCATATCTCATAGGTGTCTGATATAAATTTTAGTAGCCTATTAGTGTACACGGATAACACAATACAAGGGAATGGGGAAGGTTAGTCCTTCTCCCTGTTTACACATATTGTTAGTAAGAAAGCAAGATATCACATTGGACAAACAAAATACCGAGGGATTAATGCGGGTCAAGATGATGCCCCTGTCAAGTAGCCTTATAACGGGTCGGGTCCCTGACAAATGTCTGTGTAAACTTGGGACCACCTCCAACTGTACTTTATATACTTTCCCGTTGTAACCCACTTGATCGTCCTCTGCATACTGCTCCAATATCAACAGGTCTTGCCTATACCTAAAATAACCCTACTTAGTACTGAGTACTTCCTCTTTTGTAGCTTTACTTAAAACATAATTTTCCCATTGAAGTTTACAGGCATACATATCACAAACATTTCATATTAGAAACTCGTTTATAATAATTTGTTGCAATACCTTTCAATCTGAGCCTTCAAGCCAGATATTTGGAGCGGATCACTCTCACATCTAATCTTACATTTCAAGGAATTGATCTTGTCTTCAAATGTGCGTGCTGTGTTGGCAACTACAATAGTCTCGTCTAGGCTAAAAACAACAGCGAGGCACCGCTGTTTCAACATAGCGAGGCATGTGCTGAACAAACTACGTGAAACTTTGAAGCCCCAAAAACATGCTGATCTTGTGGAACCAGTACTGGGGTTTTTTCTGGACTTCATGGCAACCAAGTGGATGTCATCGTGTTGTTCCTGGATAACAGCTGTCTGAAAGCAGAAAAAGACAATTTCTAATAATCAAGCCATTTCCGAATTTAGCACCAAAATAAACATTTTGATTCACAGAAATTGCACCTGCTTGTCTGTCAGACAAGTTGTGTGAATTGAAACCAATTGTGCAGCTTCATCCTTGCATTCCATCTTGAAGCAAAGACAACCGGACCCAAGAGTTTGGAGAGCACCGAGGGGCGAGCATTGCTTATTGTGGAACGTAGTAAAATATGCAATTTGAAACTCTCTCTGTGAACTTATCATATTTTGACCCTGGGGGTACACTTCCACTTCCCCAATTGGGTCACATCCTGATTTAAGATACACATATGATTTGAACATGATTATAAAAAATTCATGTCAACTCTTCCTAATCCAGATCCACCAAAATTTTGTCTGCCAGATCAGTAAACTTTCAACCCAGCCCAATCGAACTCGGCTAAAGTGCAGTAATACTAAGTTCAACCAGTCACTGCTCTCATTTCCAGTGGAATAGTTATTCTCCCTGTAACTGATAGACTCGTAACCTGAAATGACCCGATTAATCAGTCAGTAAAGATGCACATCTTTGTTCTCTATGCCAAAATTTAACAAGCAAAGTGCAACAGCATCACCATTTACCCTCTTATAATTGCCTCGATAGGACTCATTCAGACAACCAAACCCTAAACGCTATGTTTTCCCACTATCAAATATTAAAACAATGTTGAAATTGTTGTTCCTTAGCCTTAAAATCTACCCTCGACTCCATTACTATTGCACAATTTAACCTCGAATGGAACTTAATTAATCCATGCTACGAGAAAATCTCGCAACCGTAATATCAATGCATCAGTTATCAAACTTACAATCAAACAAGGTTTCGATTGAGATGAATGACGAGGGATGGAAGCACGGATTTAATCATCAGTTCTTGATTTCCTATGATTTCATCCCACTATTACGAGCCATCGAATCGAATGTGGGAGCTTATACGACAGAGAGAGAGAGAGAGAGAGAGAGAGAGAGAGAGAGGTTTGGCCTTGATTGAGGGTTTAACAAGGAAAGAGGATCCAAGAAGAGGACATGACTCGCGAATAGACAGTTGCGCTAGACACTGCTTGGTCGGGGCTCGCCTATTTTGGCGACTGGATCAAAAATCCGAGACACTGAGTTCTGAGAAGAAAGCATGTTTGTTTCCGTTTCCTTTTCTTTCGCATTTCTGTGGTTTATTAGGTTTTTTTTTTTTTTTTTGAAAAACGGTTTATTAGGTTGAGGTCCTCCAGTTTGCAATACACTGGAGCTGTCAGGGATTGATCGTTTTGTATTCAAAATCCTCTCTGAAAAACAACAGTGCAGATCTGCTTGACGGGACAGTGTCAAGTTCTAAAAAAAAATAATAAAATAACAGTGCAGATCCGTGCAGAAAATATCTAAAACAACGTTTAATTATGTGTCAGTAAAATCAATTAATGTGTAAAATTAAGATCCAGATTGTTCCAATAAATGTATTTTTATAAACTTCTAATACTCGTTAGAACGTAACTGCAATTTTTATGTTATAAACTTCTAATGCTCGTTAAAACATAACTGACAAATTTATGAGGACATAAAAAATAATATAAATCTTATTTAACTATTTTTTTTTTAATTTAAATTTTTAATTTCAATATTTATTTTTTTGAAAGACAGACATTACAATTTCTTTCTTAACTAATTTGTTGACGCCAGAAATTTTCTCCTCTAAATGAACTTTGTTTATTGGTTTAAATTTAATTTGAATAATTTCAAGGAGATGAGCAGCCGAGCAGGTAGGACCGTAGGAGGCAGTAACATGGCTACATATTCACATAAGGGTTTTGTGATTAATAATATCAGATCGAACTTCAATTGTATAACTTTTAGAAAATGAGAAATTGATTTTCTCCTCAAGTGGAGAGACTACAAAAAAATCACAAAAATTGTACAATAATTAATTTCAGAGATATAAATTTATTCATATATAAATGTCATAAGATTGGGTATGCGATTTTTGTAGTGGATACCCATTTATATAAATATATAAATGTCACAAGGTGTAGCGGATTGAAATGGGTCAGATTGTAATACTACAAAATTTAGGGCACATGTCCAACGCGTGAGGGATCTTTATGAATCGGATTTATTCTTGAATTCTATTCGCTACACGCACGGATTCACGATCGGAGCCCGTAAATCACACTAGTAGATATAACTACTAGTAGATATAACATCCATTCACACGAGTCCAGTCCACGGTCCACCACTCCACCAGTGCATTATACACGACAAACTTTAATCCAAACCGTCTGCTTTTAACTAGACGACAAAGATCCGTAGATCATTGTCCAACGAATTACGTACGAGTTATGAAGCGGGGCCAACCGGGACCGAGGATTTTTTTTCCAAAAGGGCTTAAATTAATATTAAAATTTCCACTAGGGCTGGGCCTTGGGTAATCTTATGCGCCTATATGTTTTTTTTTCTTTGATCTCTGAGCACATCCTGAAGTCCACCGATGCACCTTATCTATCTATCCAAGCACAAAAAAAGAAAATAATTACGCACTATGGAGTCGGAAACAGACCCAAGTTTAAAATGTTCAGAATGAGCACGAGATTAAACTTACTATCCAAGCACAAAAAAAGATAATAATTACGCACTATGGAGTCGGAAACAGACCCAAGTTTAAAATGTTCAGAATGAGCACGAGATTAAACTTACAAGCATCTTAATTCATATATATATATAAAATACAACATCTTTTAATTACTACAAGTCACATGCCTTTGCCAAATTCATTTTGGCTATGACCTTAAATAGTATACTTAACAATAACGTTGGTATCCTTTGAAGGTGACAGAACTTAGAACATATTCATCGTGTCCCTCTTATGAAAATGAAATGTAATAAAGTAACATAAGTCTATCTATATCGGAACTTTTTTGAGACACAAATTAATTGAATAGTGGTTTCCGATATTTTTTTTTGTTATATAATAAATGCAAATATATGTACACACATATTTATTTAACAATCAATTGCACGTTCACATGCTTGTATAGATATAAGGCGCATCGGCGGACAACATACGTGCTCTGAGACCAAATAAAAAAAATATTTATGGCGCACAAACTTATCCAAGACTCTTTCGGATAATATTATAAGGGGTTGAGCCCTAATGGAAATTTTAATATTAATTCAAGCCCTTATGGAAAAATGTCCCGGGACCGATATCCTCATCGGACTTTTTTCTGAAAGGGCCGAAATTGCCCATGAAATATCAAGTAGGGCTACGGACTTTTAAAATATTCCAAAAGGACCAACTGAGGCAACGGTTCACGAACATCTGCTATGAGCCTATCTTTTGTTTTTTCCAAATTAAAACAACAACTAGATTCGTAAGTTGGGGCTTCGCCCCAACTTGTATTGGAAGATGTCAATAAAATTTGTGGATGGAAAAAAATGAAAGTTGTATTTGGAGGCCGAGGTTAATTCGAATTGAATTGGTTAGAAGGGAAAAAATGATTGGATTTTTGTTTTTGTGCATTTTTTATGTTGACTCAAAGTGCAGCCCTTCACATTGTGAAGCATTTATTTTCCTATTTTGTCTATTGTTTATAAAAATTATTTATTAGGTTTTGTTTTGTGATTATTTTTCTATTTGATACATTGTTGAATATTTATTTTCAGATTTTTGTCTAATGTTTATTAAAATTATTTCATTATTATTAAATTTTGGAGTGTAGAAAATTTTTAATTTTATGCTAGTGGTCGGAAGAATGAGTACATTTTATTTGGAATGTCATTCCAAGATTATTCCAACTAAGATTGTTTTCTTAAAAAACCGTTCTAATTAAATTAGTTGTACACTTTAATTTGAAACACCTGCACATGAACACAGGTAGGCATACTCTTAGCCGTTTGAGAACATAGACAACTTAGTTTTGGAGTATAAGAACGGATCCAACAATAAGCTATATATACAAAGAAAATTTATACTCCAAAACGCATTACATGTTCTTTTTATTTCATATTTTTTAATAATTATTTTTTTAAAATTTTATGCCGGACAAAAACTTAAAACAAAATCTGAAATTGCAATTAATTGCCTATATTTTGTTCATAATTTTGAATGAATGATATAGATTTAAACCCGATTAAATGACCAAATGTGATGCTTAATTGAAAGAAATTGTATAGTTGTGGATGTAATAATTTCTTCCTTATAAATTGTTGCTTGTATTATATTTTTAATTAGCTTAGACATCATAATGTAATTAAGTAAGATTAATTCTAATAAAAATTTCATGATTAATTGTTTTATATTACACACTGATTGTTATATGTAATAAAGATTTAGAATTAGTTTAATCATATGTGAACTCCATTACAATATTCAACACAATTAAAGAAAATATAAATCAATCGAGTTGCATTATACATGACATCATTATTAAACTTTGCCCACTACAGAAAAATATCGTCAACCTACACACATTCATTTGTCAACAAAAGTATTGAATGCAAAAAAAAAAAAATTCTCACATACCCTCCATCCACATGTGCCAAACGCCTATAGCACAAAAGATCAATGTCATTCACACATGGTAGCACTATTCATTGTGTCATTCCAAATTGAAGTACATTTAATTTAATATATATTTGCATAGTCAGGAAATTAGGAATTTATCAATGAATGCATAGATTCAAAATTTCAAAAAAACACTGTTCATTGAAATATAAATTTCGTATAACATGCGTGAGAGAATATATTTTTAAATTGACCACTCTGTTATGTATTCTCGATGGCGCCATATATTTGCAGCGATTAGTCTTCAACTTCATAGATAAAAGATATTTTTTTTTGGTCAATACCCTCATAAGGATAGTAGCCTTCATGTTAGTTTGTCAGGATCAGTTCTCACAACCAATCTAGAATAAAACTGTCTCATGCTCGGTTATATCATTTTTGGTTATCTACTGTCAGTAACACAGAACCATAAATTGTGCCTTTTGTTGTTCCACATGTCAAAAGCCTTAATACCCGGCCTTTACTTCTGTCCTTACTTCTTTGGAGCTGCTGTTTTCTGCACCGTCCATTACATCCTCCAGAGATGCCATGTGTTCTTCTTTTTTTTTCTTTTTGAAATGTATGTGTTCTTCTTAGATATAAAGACAACCGACAACGCCTCCTCCAGAGTTGCCACGTGTCCTGCTAGGATAGACAAGTGGATAATTCTGGTGTAAGAATCTATATTGTCAAATATACATACAGAAATATGCAACTGTAAAAAAAAAACGCCGCTCATATATTGCATTTAATGTATCATATTCCGAATAGTTACTACACGTAATATTTTAATTTCCACAATAATATATATAATAAAATTACTAATATATTCATACATATACAAACATATCGAGAAATTTCCACATGCTAACAAATTAAGGAGTTGTTCATCTACAAGGATGATAAGAGAGCTGATAGAACTATTATGAAAATGAGAAATATGCACCTACGTACATTGGTAGATATTCCTATGAACAGTCTGATTTTGATAAGAAAATAAAAATATTTAATTAATCAACTTATATGAACTGTTCTAATCCAATTGTTTTAAAGCGTATGTATATATTATATTATTTCCTTAAACAAAGAGGCAATTGAATTTTCTCTATAACTTTCTCTACTCAAATTCATGCACAGGTCAACAACTACTACCATGTGTTGTAGTTTTTCCTGCGATGGCATAATGTTTTACCCTGCTTTTTTGAATGAGGCACATCTATATTTCTATGTTGTGAGTTGCAATTTAACTTTGATCGATTAGTTCTAAAAATTGAAATCATACCAACCAACTTAATAGCTTTCTACATTGTATTTACAATATCTTTGGATTGGATTAAACCAAAGAATGAATATATAATTTAGATTGTTTTTTTTTTTTAATTTCAGAACAAAGTCAGAAACCAAAATCCTTTTCAAAGTATGGAATTTATTGATTGAATAGAAACCAAGATAAACAAAGACCCACCCTACCAGATCTTTGTAGCATGAATGCAATTTAAATTTATCTGCTAGCAACTTTAAAGTTGTGCTCGTCCTTAAACACAAAAAAAAAAAATCTATTGTAAATTTAATCATTTAATTATATGTTTGAGATGAGTGCTTCTTTGACTTCTTATTTAAGTAGTAAATCAGAAAAACCCACCCTATCAGATCTATGTATCACATGGTGTCGTAATAGAGCATGTATATAGCATTTTTATATTTTGAGTTAGATGAGCCTTAGATCAACTTTATTAGTCAAAAAGTATCATAGATGTAGCAGAAGTTGAATCAAATTTTTGCCATTGCACACCATTTTTGTTGGTCAATCTATGACTGAGCAATGCCAGAATTGTGCACTCAAAATAAAAAATATATATAATTTGCATCATCGGGTGTCATAATTAATGATTCATTAGCCAAGTGCATGAACTTCTCATGTTTTGGATGAACTTTACCACTCAAAAAAGAGGTGCTGCAGCACTTAAGCCAATTTCCTGCCATCACACCATTTTTCTAGCCAATATGGAGTTGGACTGTGACAGAATTGTGCAACAAATATAAAAAAATTATATTATCATTTTTCTGATTTTTAATCTCTTAGACCGATAGATCCGAGACTTTTATTTGTTAAATCTTCCAATTTTTTCTCTCCATTACGTTATTTTCGAACGACATCTGTATTGCTTTTCAGCATGGATGCTAGATAAGACATCTCTACACAATTTAGATAATGTGTGATTCTTCTTTATTTTTTTTTTTTTAAAAAGTATGCATCCAGCATTGACGTATATTCAAAAATCAAAAGAAAAAAAAATCTTACTCGTATCATTCATTCCCTACATATCACATTTTTTACCATTTAAGATTACCTACCTTATGATTGCGATAATTCTCTCTCAATATATTAAATGTGACAAAAAAAACAGGTACGATAAAGAAGGAAAAACTGACAGAAAACACCAACCTCGCAAGAAGCAAGCAACAAAATAATATATTTTAAAAAAAACCATGTCAGGCAATTGGAAGCAGGTCTTTACAAGGAACATAATTTTATACAAAAGTAAAGCACCGGAACCAAAATTGCAATGCCAAGAATATATTTAACAAATATGCATAATCCCATGGTTGAACTACACGCATGAAATAGAAAAAAATATGAGAAAAAATGCCAAAAAAAAGACGTTAACTACCCTACTATCACATCCTTTCAGTAAACCAAAGAAAAGGCGTCAAAAATGCAAAACAGTACACAAAACTGAAAAATAGAAGAGAGAAAAATAATAAGATGCACAACAACCAACCCATGCAGGAGCATATAAATCACCAACCACAACCCTCGATTTACCCTCTTTTGCAATCAATTTTGCTACAACACCTGCTGCTCTAGCTAACCACAACCCCAACCGAGCATCAATAAGCGACACCAAAACCCTCAGCTGCAACGATGCACACTCGAAGATACAAAAATAAGAAAGAACTAAAACCTACAAGAAAGAAAGCCACCTATAAAAGCATCTAGAAATGAAATTGACAATGAAATAAGGAGGAAGGTGAGGCGTTAAATAGACCAGCAAGAGAGGAGTAGCAACAAATTTTCAGGAGAATTACATGCCACAACCGTGTAACGAATAACAAAAGGTGCACATAGCAACCACATAAAGGACTCGTCACCTAGCCTAAATGAAAAGAACACCACATAAAACCCAGCCCATCAAAAAGCATCGCACACAGCCCTAAAATAAACACAACAATCTTTCCATACACATAGGACAGTAGAAATAAATAGGGCAAAGCAAAAAAAATCAATTGAAGCCCCACTTGTCATTCACTAAGTGAATCATTTGGTCCAATGCACCAGTAGCAGCCCACCATTCAAACGCAAGCCCAAAAATATGCACCTGTGCAGCCCAAATCATATGGCATCCTAACCATCCATTGTGAAACCGACGGCATCCAACAGGGGGTGAACTATTCATTACTGTTCATCACCCCCATTCCAAATTCAAAGCTTTTTAATAATCACTATGTGCCTTGTATTTGAATAAAAGGTTTACAGAAATTATTTTGCTTGTTTTTTTCTATTTACAACCGCGTCAAATTTATTTTTCGATTTGTAACTTTTACAAAATCAATTAATTATAATTTGTTAATTATTCTTGTAGTACATAGAAAATTTGCAACTAACAATTATTCACATACTAAATAAGATTAATAATTGTTAAAATAGATTGATATTATATAGGAGGATAAAAATTGGAACATTATAAAAATTTTGATTGGTCATAACATGTTCGCACTTAAAAATGTTCGTCAATAAATTTAATTTTATAAATTATTTGTTTTGTTCAGCATTTGAGTTTGGCTGGTTAATGTCATATGTTAAGAAATATGTAATTACTTAGGTAATTACTTTTTATAACATGTAGTCGGTACTCTAATTAGTGCACAAAAATTGTATTCATATTTAAAGTTTTATACTCCTTTTATAATTATGAACCATTAATTTAATATCGTCAAAGAAACAAATTTTATAGATACTGATTTGAAAATGCAAGGCGCATAGAAGATGTCGTGAACCTTGGCCCTTTCCGAAATTATTTAAAGTTCAAAGCCCTTTTTGATATTTGAAGGAGAATTTTCGCCCTGTTCAATTATACAGGCGATGTGTTTTCACGTAAGTTTTATAAAATTTGGAGTTAATTTGATACTAGATCAAATGGTCAATAAATGAACGAATCTGGTTAATTATCATTGATTAATTCTAAGATGTTCATAATTTGATCACTTAATCAAGTATTAATTCAACTCCAAATTTTATAAAACTTATATGAAAATGCATCACCTGTAAAATTGAACAAGATCAACGGTTTGAATTCAACATTTGAATTTTAAATTTTTTAAATATTAAACAAAAAACAAACAGTCCAACGAAACCGCCCCTTCATAACTCGGTTCATTTACAATTGACAAAATTTAAACCTCCAAGTCTTCAGGACCAGGATCCTCGACGGTCAAAAAATATGACTGTCGAGCAGTCTTTTTTTTTCTTTAATATTTTAAAATTTTATAATTCAATTGTCGAATCCAAACGGTTGATTTTGTGCAATTTTACAGGCGATGCGTTTTCATATAAGTTTTATAAAATTTAGAATTGATTTGATACTCGATTAAGTGCTCAACAAATGAACGTATTAGAATTAATCAAACCAGGTCCGTTTATTTGTTGAGCACTTAATCAAGTATTAAATCAACTCTAAATTTTATAAAACTTATATGAAAACGCATCGCCCGTAAAATTAAACAAAATCAATGGTTTGGATTCAACAATTGAATTTTAAAATTTTTAAATATTAAAAAAAAATGAAAATGACTGCTCTCGGCAGACTGTCGAGGATCCGTGCGGCAAGAAATGAAATCCTCTGCTCACCTTTTAAGGTGAGCAGGTGAGCAGGGTGAGCACCTTAGATCCGAACCGTCCGATCAATGATGGTGCCCCGTGAAAAATACCAGATCGATAGGCCCGAAAAAAAATCTAACCGTCGTGATTAAATCGAACGGTTCAGATCGAAAGTAGGCACCGTGCTCACCTTAAAAGGTGAGCAGAGATACTGGTCCCGTGCGGCAAGTGTTCAGGTGTTCGACCTCAGACCCAGCACCACTTCCCTGGTGCTTCTTCTTAGGTTAGACCAAGGTTTCGTAAATATGATTCCATTTCGCCAATTTTTCGCAAAAGTCATCATACCTCTAGAATTTACCCATGTGAGAAACAAAAGTGGAATCCTTTATAGCCTTTGCAATCAATTTTGCCATTCAGTTTATTCCCCCGAACTACCCGATTGGTTTCTCAACCCGAAAACCGACAATTCAGATCCAAATTCAATTCCTGATGACGAGTTTGTTCTCCCAGACAAGCTAATACCAGATAATCCGAAGAAAGACAATGACATATCTTGGGATGATGGTTCAACTACTGATTTTCATGCTGAAATCAATGAAATTGCGCAAATTCTGAGCTCGAATGTCACTTCTCTGGAGTCGGTTCTTCTTTCTCTGAGGAGATGTTCCATAAATGTCTCTGATGGTCTAGTAAAGAAGGTTCTGTGCAGATTTAGCAACGACTGGATGCGTGCCTTTGGTTTCTTCATGTGGGCACGTGCGGGTATGCAACCTGGTTACGACCTCTCGCCCGAATTGTACAACACAATGGTAGATATATTGGGTAAATTCAAACAATTTGACTTGATGTGGGGGTTGATTGGTGAAATGGCTAAGATTGGGGGCTTGGTTTCCTTAGAAACAATGAAAAAGGCCATGAGGCGGCTTGCAGGTGCGGGGTGGTGGATCGAGACCATTAATGCATTTGAGGAGATTGAGAGGTTCGGCGTGAAAAGGGATACAATGGCCATGAATGCTCTGCTGGACACATTATGTAAAGAGAGAAGTGTGAGGCGCGCACATGAGGTGTTTGTAGAAATGAAAGGGAAGATACCTCCGGATGGTACCACCTTCAATTGCCTGATTCATGGCTGGTGCAAGGCCCGCAAACTAGACCGTGTTCATGAGACTCTGAAGGAAATGCGTGAACTAGGGTTTGCACCTTGTGTTATCACATACACTAGCTTGATTGAGGCTTACTGCTTGGTTAAGAACTTTGCAATGGTCATTTCGATTTTGGAAGAAATGCAGAAAGAAGGCTGTGCCCCTAATGTTATAACATATACAATAATAATTCACACTTTAGGCAAAGCCAATCAAACAAAGGAAGCTCTGAGAATTTACAAAAAGATGAAAACAGATGGTATTGTTCCAGACACCTCATGCTATAACTCTCTGATATATACACTTGGCCGAGCCGGGGGATTGAAGGATGCATACAATCTGTTTGACGAAATGCATAAGAAAAAGATTGTTCCAGATGTGAACACATATAATACTTTAATTTCAATCACGTGTGATCATGGTGAGATCACGAATGCACTCAAGCTGCTTGCTAAAATGTCTGAGGAGAACCTTTGCAAGCCTGAAACAAGGACATACTTTCCCATCTTGAAGTTTTGTTGTAAAATGGGATGGGTCAAAATTATTCTATTTCTGTTGGGTCACATGTTTAAAAGAGACATAAGCCTTGATTTAGGGACTTACACATTACTGATTAATCGGCTATGCCGAAATGGTTACCTTGTGCAATCGTGCATGTTTTTTGAAGAGATGGTTCTGAAAGGATTGATACCAAAGAAGGATACGTACAACATGTTAATCGAATCACTAGAGAGAAAGAAAATGGATGAAGCAAAGACAAAGGTTGAAGAGTTAATGGCCATTGCACAGAATATGAGACGCTCTAGTTACCTTGCTTCTAACATGATTAAAAATTAGTACCTGATGGTTTTCATAGTTTTACGCTCTTCGATTTTGATGATTTTGTAAAGAAGCCAGCAATATTTGGAGCCCCCTTGTTTTTTCATTCTTTCCTTTCCCTCTTTCTTTCACTTCTTTTTTGTTGATAGCATGCATTTTTCATTAGTATGCTATTAATACCTCAACTTGTGTTCTTTTCAATTTTTTCTATGAATTAGGATTTAGGAGTAATAAATTTGCCCTTTTTTTTCTCCCTTGGCCCCTTGCAATAAAGTAGTAATGTGGACATACTGTCTATAACTTGAGGCAGCAAATTTTAATAAGCTTTCGAGTTTTTTTTTTAAAAAAAAGAAGCATTATGAATTCTTTTGCAAGGTAAGAGTTGGGGAAATAAATTGCATAAATGAACGTTAAGAGGAAAAAAATGTAAGAACTTTCACATTTTTTTATTTATTTTACTTCTATAGAAACATTATGTACACAGCAAAAACAAACAGAACAAAAAGGAAAATTAGAAGGCTCTTGGCCAAACATGAGATTATATTTCTGTGACAAAAATAAGTTATCCTAGCAAACTAAACATGCTACATTGGAGGGAAAAAATTCTTCAATCTGATTCCGCATTAATTTCCGGGAAGTATTTTTGCCTAGTATCAACAAATAATTACACAAATATCAACTTCAAATCATCAAATGAAATCACTAAATGAGACGGTAAATCTTTTGCAACTTCCAACCGGTGTGATGATGTATATAAAAATGATAACCAATAAATATCATTCTCTCAGTTGCAACTTTCTTTTAACAAAATGAACAAGGGACATTCGGAATTGGGAATTTTATTGAACGGGTTCAAGTCTTTCAAGGCGGACAATGGGAATTTTAGGAAATTTATTCACGAGGGGGGTGTATATGGGCGGGTTTAATAGTGCCCAAGGAGATAGAATAAAAGGGAAGTTTCTGAGAAGCCTTTCCCCCTTTAAAAAATGTCCTTATGGTCAGGCACGCACACACACAAACAGCACATTGGCTAGAAAAAGAAAAAAAAAAAAAAAAAAACAAATCTTACATTTCTCTTTTCTGATATTTCTTCTGTAACCATTGAGCGGTAGGTTGGCCCTTCCTAAATGGTCTGTATCCACCAGATCTATCCAAAAACTCTTCAATTAACCTGCGTGTAAACACAAATTAAGAAGGCCACTACGAATCCCAAGTGGTACCTACATAGTTAATTACATATATGATTTCTGAATAACAATTGAGCTCTAAATATGATTGCTGATTTTCCAAAATTCCCACTTTGGTCCTTGAACCTATCGAAATTTGGGAATGTACGTCATTATAATCATCTTTTCCTTCAAAAAAAATAGAACAGCATCCTATTTAATACTCCCAGTATTAATCTACGCTATTTTTTTTTTGGAGGCACAACAAATTTTAGACCCTGGGGTCAAAGTGGGAAAATGGACTGTAGGACTAATATACGAGACATTCTAATTCCAAGGTTTCTCTCTACTTTGCTTTTTTTTTTTTTAATTAACAAATTAATATTTAAGTTGGAAAGGAAGGACGTTGTTTTGAAAAGCTGAAGCATGTACAATAACAGACATACAGGCTGCACATAGATTTCTGAGAAGCAGCCACCTCGCGATCTGGAAATGATTCCTCCATACGAAAGCTCAACCATACATATAAGTCCAACACCTACAATCCATTATATACTTCATTTAATAGTTTATCATATACCAATTACCATAATGCCAGGTCAGCAATCAAAGTAAATAGTTCACTGTATTACACACACCATTATGGTCCTTGAAGCTTCAGTGTTTCTGTTATGGTCTTGAAACATCCCACTTTTTTTTTCTTATTTTGTTTCTGTTATGGTCTCAAGTAGGATCTCCTATTACTATTGATATTAGTACTATTGCCAATATTACTATTCTTTGGTGACTTTAGTCGGGTTGGGTTGCATTTCTACCCCACCAGAACTTGTTTGGGACGAAAGGCTTTGCTGTTGTTGTATGGCTTAAGTAATTTACCAAAAGCAAATCTATATTAGATCTGACCTTGTGAATGGATTCTAGTTCTTTGAGTTGATTTTGTGTTTTTGGAACTTGAAGCGTGCCAGGTGTGAAAATCTCTTGAAGCCGAACAAGCCCTTTTCTTGAGAAACTTTCTGCAAACTGCAAGATAAAAAATGATCAGATTGGAAGTTCTGGACTTTCCAATCCCAATTTACAGGATACAACAAGTAAAATACTCAATTGGTCTTTAAAGTATCACCCACTCCCATTTTGACCCACAAATTTTTAATTTGTATCAGGTTCAATGAAGAATGGAACTCTTACTCATGCTAAGTTAGAAAAGTTTTTATTGGAACGAGCATCATCCAATAGAATCAATCCAGAATATTTGCTAAGATTTACATCCGGCCTTCTACAATAAAATAAAGGTGGACCATAGTGGTAAATTCTGAGTACTCAAGGCCCCTATAGGGAACTTCAAACAATCAAGGAACCAACATGGATGATAGTTTAAGCACCGACCTTTGAATTTAATTACACCAATCTTGTAATTTAATTACAGTACAATAATTTAAGAAAAGAAAGTTCGACAGATAGTGAGAGCAACATGCATGCCTGAATCAAGCCTTGAGCTGAGATATCATCATTCATGTCCACTGGACTGAAATAAGAAACATAAAATCTCTTACGCATTACCAAAGTCATATTCAGTTTTATTCATTTTCCCAATAAATTGGCATGCATATAATTGTAATACCTGAGGCAGAAGAGGTACTTGTCATACAATGCTAGGGGAAGCTCATCAACCACAACGGCAATTTTCTATGCTCCAAAATATGTCAACGAAAAGACTTTATTAAAACATCCTTCAATTATAGGAGTCAAGCATTAAGCTATACATATAAGGAAATTGAATAAACAAAACTTCTACAGGATCTTACCAGCATCTCCTCACACTCTGAGATAAAATAATCAGAAGACAACTTTGCTTTTGCCAGGAACTTTTCCTGCATTGAATCAAAGATAAATTTATGATATTCAAGAAAACACTGCAAGATTATGAGATATTACACCGTAACCAAGCAGCTAGTAAAAATGTCCAAGCTGTCCAAGCTACTATACGTCATAAATTGGCAAGTGCATATAGATATAGAAAAAAGGAAGAGCTATATACCAGTACAGGATGAAAATCTTTAGTGGAGTGCATTCGCGAGTACAGGGACAACAAATCAAAAGTAGGAAAAAGTCCAGCACGCTGATACAAACAAAAAATTTGAGTTTATTTTGTATCCTTTTTTTCTCTGAAATTGATATGTTAAAAGATTTAATATAAGATTATAAAGCAGATAGTGTCCTTCAAGACATTTGGCTATAATAAAAGGTATGGCTGTGTTTATGAAAATTCCACATAAAATGTAGAATGCTGAACAGTAATTTACTAGTTTCTGACAAGGTACAATTTCCTCAAATACCAATCATTAATTAATGAACAAAGCAGGATGTTAACCTCCAAAACTGGAGAAGCAGCATTGAGAGATGAATGCAGCAGAGGCAAATCACTTCCATATAAGCACGTCACTTCCCCAACAGGAAATTTGGAGCCATATCTCCCAGCTCTCCCTAAATGGACAATACATATATCATGATTAGTTGATTTGGGTAAAATTTCTTCCTTTTAAGGTTTGGTGTAGAACCACTAGTACTAGCAGAAATAGCAAGTACCTGCAATTTGCTTGATTTCAGGGACAGTTAAATTACGAGTTGACTCTCCATCAAACTTCTTCATTGTTGAGAAAATAATTCTGGAAATGTTCAAATTGAGACCCATTCCAATCGCATCACTAGCTACCAACACATCCATCTCGCTTCTCTCATCATTGAACAGTGTAGCCTGAAAATTCAGTTTTCACTACCAATCAAAGAACCTAAATCACGACTCAGCAGTCAGCAGAAGTAACACTATACTAATGCATGTATTGTGGAAGTCAGTCAAATCGTTTTCAGTATAGATTAAGAATTTGTAACTTTTATTAAGTTATCATGTTTTGAGTTTTGCATAGGATCAAAACTTAAATTAAGCTTTTTCCTAAATTACACCAATCAATTAATGACATATGCAGTGAAGAACTAAGAATTGTAAAAGTTGCAGACTGCCAAATAATATTTCTTCCTTTCATGATATGTATTAATAGAAACATATAGCTATATTGATATGATGTCAAACATTTAAACTGTCAGATGCTGATAGTTTATACATTCCAGTTATGATAGAACTAAACAAAGAAAATTGATATGTCCATCAGTTCATACATTCCAGTTAGAAGCTAATTTCTGGACTCAAGTTGACAAGGTCAAAGTCAATTTGGTCTTATGTCATTGACTTAATTATTCATCCTTGTTAGAGTCAGTTTGGTCATTTGGCATTCACTTAATTATTCATTCATTTAAAAGGTCCAGAGAAAGTGGCGGGTCTTAATAACAACATATAAAAAATTTGGGCTTTCTGTAAATACTGTTGATAGTTGGGGTAATTGTCGCCAAAAAAAAAAAAAAGTGCGATGAAGTTTGGTACATCAAACAAGAAAATTATATATTCAGATGGGGCTACCTGCTTTGTCCGAGTTTCTGGTGGCAATGAACCATAGACAACAGAGCATAGATGCTTCCCACCTGCTTCAATTTTTTTCTGTTAAACCCGAAAGTGAGCAAATATCTTAACCCAAAAATCTTTATTTATCTTTTTATTTATTTCTCTTTTTTTTTTTCATTTTTTGTTTTACAGTTTGAAGCATTGTTCCTTACCTTCAGCTTATAAATATCCTGACGGGAGAAGGTAACAATGCAATCTCCTTTCTTGACATTACTGAAGGATTCCAGTGGAACATTTAAAGGAACCAATGGTGATAGACGTTCGTAATATTGAACCTGTAAAAGTAGGAACAATATTATTTAATCGAATATTTCCTATATTCTTGGGTATTATCCCCAGGGACCCAGCAGAATCTTGATAATTTAATGATCAGATATGCTCATGAGTATAAGGTTGCATCTTTACCGCTACAAATCTCATGCCCATCTTTCTTTTATAGAAAAAAAAATTGGAGACCTGGCCTTGTACGTGTATTTGTATTTTAATGGTTCGTTGTTCTTTTGACAACCAAATGTCATTTTAAGGTTTTCATACTAACTTCATACTTCTCTGCATAAATAAGAACGATTGTATATAGGACATGACATAAACATTGTATTGCAACATATATATGGATGATATTTGTCCATCTCTTTTTCTTTTTCATGTGGGGGACAAAGAACCTGAACAACATCATCAGTAACTTCAAGTATTCTTTGGATAAGAGGGACTGATGCAGGATCCCCACACAAATGTAGCTCATCAGAGCAAATCCCAAGCAATGCACGAGTGAAAGCATATCCTCTTGTTTTACAACCCAACATCTGCAAATTTAGAATTTAATTAAATAAACTAGCAGAAAGAGAGAGAGACAGCTAAACATAAAGAACATTCAGGTAAGTTTATAGAGGTAAATTCATATTTAGATAATTTTGACATTTCTATGCTAATTTCTTTGTTTTTATTCTTTCGAATTTTCATTTAGTTAAATCAATAGTTGTAAATTTCATTGGGCTACCAAACAGTTGCAAACAATTAAAAGGTCTCACTTTTATTCGAAGCTATTAAGAGTTACTCTTCAAATCCTTCCATCTTTCTGGGCAATTTTGCAGGCTACTCTGTAAATTGTTCATACATCATGGGCTCATTCTTTTGTAACTTTTGGTTAAATATCCAAAAACCACAACTTAATTCACCATCATGCGAAACAAGTTATAGGACCAAAAAAATGTATAAAAATATAGAAATGAACTAGAACCTGAATTTCATCAATAACAGCACACTGGTATTCTCCAGAAACATCAGCCATCTCAACTGTAAGTGAGGTGTGCTTGGCACCCTCGATTTCATCTCTTTCTTGACCCGTGATAAGGTTGCATGGCACCTTTGCTTTATTCAATCTCCGTGCAACCTCCCATGCTAGTAGTCTCAGAGGGCCACAATACAGACCTTCAACATTTAAGTAAATGATTTTAGTAAACTGTTCCTATAAGCTCCAATCAAAGATTCAAAATCTGGCTCTCTTTATCCAGTAGGAACTGATAGGAAAAAGTATGGTACTATGTACATCAACACTTAACTATTCTAACAAAATGCACCCTGATCCAACATGACAAGGACAAGCTACTTGACTCGATCAGGTGCTATCTACATCAATTTGACATACAGACATATCTGATTAAAAATTAAATCTATTCTTATCTAACAACAACGACAACAACTAAGCCTTTTATCCCAAACAAGTTCAGGCAGGTTAGAAATAAAATCTATTCTTTTAGATTTTTTAAATTTTTTCATAAAATTTGAGTGACGAATTATGCAACACAAATTCTTTGATTTTTCTAAATCAACATTTTCCTTGGTAAATTTGAAGAAAACGTATCTGTTACTATGGTAACATTAATTCTGGGCTTAAATACAAGTTTAACTTTATAAGTCTCATTGCCACATTAAGCTCAATTTATCCCCATTAGAGAACTAATTTAATGAATTACCTCCCTTTGGCCCCACTTGTATACTTAACATCCATCATTCTAATATAAACAACATTACCCTCAATTGTGAAAAACTGAAAATATATACCAAGAAAAGAATTAAAAAGGGAAACAGGAAAAACAAATCATAAGATCATCAGCCAAACTAATGCTGACACCATAGAGACTATTACATCCTATTAACAACCAAAACTAGCCAAGTGTATTATAATCACATAATAAATGTATTGATACCTGAGGAGCTTGCTTCTAACCGCTTGAGAGCATGATATGTTTTCCCACTATTTGTGGGGCCCATGTGCAAAAATACATTGCGCTTCTTTTTCCTAGCATTTGGGTACCATAAATGTGGTTGTCTGCCAATAAATGGAAAGTGACGTTTAAGAGATGTCTAATACCCAAAGAATTGTCAGTATTACTAACCTTTTATTGAACATCCTTTGGACCTTACTCATTAAACTAACATTTACCAAATATCTGATAACAGTCCAGAGTTTCTCTCCTAAGCCTAATATCAGACCCATATTCAAAATAAGACAGGAAAGGTAGGACAGAAAGAGAATAAGTCAAGTTCAACCGCACAAGACTGACCCTAAGGACTGACATAGCAGGGTAATCCTTGGTGCATGCCAGAATTAATACAAGAGGGAATAAAGTAGACATTTCAAAAAAAAAAAAAAGTTCTTAGATTTTACAAAACAAAAGTCATGATTGCCCATATTTGTAAACAAAAACTAACTCGGGGAAATAAAAATGATGGATTGTCCTTTAGAATCCCTTCTTTTGTTACATAATC
This sequence comes from Rhynchospora tenuis, assembly GCA_027725995.1. Taxonomy (NCBI): domain Eukaryota; kingdom Viridiplantae; phylum Streptophyta; class Magnoliopsida; order Poales; family Cyperaceae; genus Rhynchospora; species Rhynchospora tenuis. Next base: position 55,796,550 of record CM050888.1, read on the forward strand.
TTCATTATACATTTTATGGAACAATGGACCATGCTGATGAACAGTCAAATCATAAGCAATCACATTTTTGTACTGGAAATATGGCTTTGAGAAAGCAACCAAGTCTTGGCCATTTTTTTTTTCTTTTGATAATAGGATTGTTCTTTGACCAATATTCAGAAGGTAGAATTTTGTTCAAATTTAAGAAAATTTCAGAAATCATATTACAAATTCTGTAAGACTGTAATATATGCAGAATCATAGAAATCATGGGTGTTTTCTACAATATGAAAAAAAAATACAGGTATTTACTTTCCATAGCAATATATCAATTCTTACGTCAAATCAGTCAAGTCAAACTTCGCGGAGCTGTGGAAGCTAATGGAAGAACTTAACTGGCTGTATAACCAAGAGTTGCAATCCACATTCAACAGCAATGACCTAATTGCAGTATCTAAAAGAAAAGCAAAATATGTGCCAAATTAATTGAACTAGATTCATTTCATTTCATGTACTATATAACTAGATGAGCCATTCAATACAGATACCTGATGTTGTACCAGTCATGAAGCTCGTCTAAAACAGGCCAATCTTCGTTTATTATTTTTTTTAACTAAGCATTAATTTTAATCAAATAGAACTTAAATAAACTATTGATTGCTGGAAACATAGACGAGGTAGGTCAACAGTAGTTTACTAGCTGAGTTAACCCTGGTACCAAACTCAAATTGTCTAGCTCACGTCGATATATGAGTGTAGAGACATCAACGTTCTCATAGGCAAAAGAACAAACAGTTGGCGTGCATGAGAAAGAAACAAAAGAAAACCAATGTAAAAGCACAGAAATCATGGAGTGTACGAACCATGAATAAGAGGAGACGACGAGAGGCTATTGCGAAGACGGAAAGCACGCGCCATCGCCATATTCGAGGCGGAGAAAGAAATCGAGTTCTCTTCCTATTCTCAGAAAAATTTAAATTAAATTTTAAACTTACAAGAGAGAGAGAACAGAAGAATTGTAATCAGTGGACGTATTTAAAATCGAGCATTGCCCTTTTCGCCTCAAGGCTCAAGCTACCGGGAATTCGTTGTCAGATGAGAATATTCCTTTCGTCTCATGTTCTCTCTCAATTTGTTTAGTTCTCGTTTTATTTTTTTTTATTTTTTTTTCAAAAAAAGAGTACGCGAACTGGGTAAATCCTGACCGTCGAACTATAACATTTCTTTAGGTTTGATTCCTGATGAAAAGCCCAACTAAATATTGATTTTTGAGGCCCAAGTAACCCAATAGGCGCCTTCTTTGTAGAAATAAAAAACAGAAGTACCAATTCAAACATAATTAAGTAATTAACTAAGGTTTTCACTAGCTTAATTTTAATATCTTTAGTATCATACAAATTATATTTTTTTATTTTGATATGAATATTGGTGAATTCTAGCCGCTTTAACTCAGTTACTTCGGTCTAAAGGAAAAAAAAAAAAAGTTAAAAAGTATCAAGTAAAAAGATAGTAGTTGTTTCTATATATTCTCTTTCTAGCTTCCAGAAGAGCTATTCTACAATTGCTACTTATAATAATAAATATAATAACTAATAACATAAGAATTTTCAAACTTGGTATTGGCCTATTTGAAGCTGAAAAATGCTTCCAAGTTAATCACTAGCAATGTACATGCTATGCAGAGCACATAATTGATAATCTGAATTCGTCTCAAACTGGAGGCTCCAGCTTGGTCGGTGTTGCCTGATTGTGGTATCGAGGTCAGAGGTTCCTGCCCTTCTCGCACTGGTGCTTGTTGACCATCAGTGGTACCATTTGGCACAGGATTGCTTGTTTCTGGAGTTGGTACTGTACCAACTGTTGAATTTATGTCTATTGTTGCTGGAGGTGGAATCATAGTAAGACCCGGTACTTCTACAAAAAATAAATCACATAAAAATTAGTTATTGTATATAAGATGTATTAATTGCCAACATCATTGTTACCGCCCCACACCCCTCCCCACAGGCGCAAATTTTGCAACACCTCCTAACCACATGAAAAGAGACTTAATATTTAATATGTGCCCTCCCCAAAAAGCAAAAAATATTTTACGCATCTTGAAATGTCCCAACAAACCCAACAGAAGCAAGGAAAAGAAAAAATAAATGGAAATAATTTGAGATGCGAGTAAGAGAAGCAATTGGGATCCTATTTTTGAAGTAAAAATTTTAACCTTGACATGCAGAAAGGGAAGGTAAGAGAAGCCTGCAGCCAGGAAGTTCAATTCCTTGTGGTGAAGTTGGAAGGGGATCTCTCAAATTTAAAAAGAGATTAGTCGAGACTATGATTGAGCACAGGCATTGCTGGCCGGAACTCACTGCTTGGTTCAATGCCTGGCAACAGACCTCACTTGTGGTTCCGGTCACTCCACCTGTCAAGCACGGGGCCAAGTTCACTTGCTGGAAGTAGCAATCTGGTAATTGTGCCTTAGCTGATTTAGTCATGAAAGCAATTGCTAGCACCAAAACTAGAAGTACGTTTTCAGATATCACCATTGTATACCTTGAACTAATAAAATTTTGTGCAAATTGTTTCCTGCTTGAGCAGTGCTGATTTATGGAGGCCCTGCTTTTAGTGCACAGTAAAAGCATGAAAGGTAGGTTTTGCATGATTTCCTGAAACTGGGAAACCTTGCCAACGGTCTAAGGAAACAGTACTCAGTACTGTGTACCCGCTTGCATTGTCCAGTATGGGAATTTACACACACTTTGCCTTGCTTAATAACCAGTGGTAAGTTGACTACAGCTCTTTTTTTTCACCCTTTTTTTTTAATGTTAGTCTGCTTATCCTTGGCCTGATTCTCTGCAGCATTATAATCTTTCATCTCACAACACATTCAATATAAGAATACTTGTTAAAACATTACATCGGACCAACTTTGTACCAGAACAGACGTGTACTTGTTGGCACATAACGTTGCTCAACAGCATAAAAACCCAGTATTTTTACTTCAATGACAATTTCTACGATGATACAGAATAATACTAACCTTAATTACGTGCTTTACATAATGATATTCTTAACTAGGGGACACTTACAGACTGATTAATTTTTCAGGAGAAAGAACAATTAGTTCATAGAAAATCAAAATTGTTTTTGGATATTTGGTACATAAAAATCATGTAAGTAAAGCCACACTGCCTTATCCCCCATTGCACAGAATCACAAACTAAGCATGTGCTACCTAGAATTGATTTAATATCAGAATTAAATTTCCTAAATACTGCTACAAAACTTTGAAAATACCTTTTGCCACCCCTAAAAATTATAAAAAGAAATACAAACATGCCCATACCCTTCTGCTTCCCTCAAAACTACCAAAATATTCCGTTTCCAATGAAAACACACACATTCAATTCTTTAGAGAAAAGCCTGAAGACTTAACTCTTAATCTTCTTATCATTCCTATTGCGTTTCCTCAATTCCCTTCTCTCGACAGAGTACTGCTTCTTTATCATCATATTCTGCAAGGAAGTTCTCACAGCTGCAGCTGCAGCTGCAAATGCTGCTTCTTGAGCTGCAGCATCCAGACATCCCTGTAACTGCATTAGCAGCTTCTCCCCACCTGGCACTTCGCCATCTTCCAACAGTGCAGGGTCTCGACTGCAAGAATCCAATGGATCCTTTTGAAGAAAGGATATAATTCGCACACGTGTCAATAATCGTTGGTTGTTATCAGTAAGATCTGAAGAAGACAGATTGGATGCACCCATAACTGTCCATAAGCGCTCTTTTGATGAAACAAGTGCTAAACTAGTAGGAATATATGATTTCTCCATCGATACAATCTACAAAAGAGAACCATAGATGTTTGAACATGAGAGAGAGAGAGATAGAGATAGAGAGAGAGAGAGAGAGAGAGAGAGAGAGAGAGAGAGAGCACAAAATATAACTTGGCAGCTGCTTCCAAAAGTTTCAAAAGTGAGACCACAAATTTGCTATAATGCCATGGGTCAGACCTAGAGGTGATCAAAATTCCACCTGACTGGTGAGTCACATTGCGAGGATGCAAAAATTTGCTTTTTATTCGCATAATTTATATCGAAATAAAAGTGCATTTATGTCCTCTAAAACTGTTGGGGAAAAGTAGATCCAGTTTTGAATTTTTTTAGCTTATCAATCTAATAATTAAACTATAAATTGAAGTACTAGGTTGTTTCTAACTAATTAGCACTCTTTGCTATGAAGTTCAAATTTTAATAACTCACCTTGACAAAAGAGAGAGTTTTAGCCAGTAAGTCACAAGACAGCAACATTACACCATTAAAGCTGCATTACAAAATCAGGTATATCAGCTAAAAGCAACCATATGTTTTCATAATTCCTTGTGTTATACTCAAACCCTACAGTAGTGAATTTATAAATAAGACCTGACATCTTAAATAGAAAACCTCCAGAGTGTTTAAGAGTATTGGAGCACAAAACTGAGAATTCTCTGGCATGTTAGTTTTAAATATGAAAAATAACTCAGAAGAGGCATAACTTAATAAATATCGATCACAGATTATAATTGAAAAATAAAAATTAATTATTTTAAGCATAACTTACCTTTGAACTGCTACGGCAATTAGTGAACCATCAGAAGAGGCACATATATCTGTGACAGCCCTTTTGTCATTCTCCTCTATTTCACTTGCTTCTAAATTTCCCGCCTGAAAAAAAAAATAAGTAGGAGAAATATTTATTTTTCCTTTTTTCATCTCCCATATAGGTACCAACCAACATGTATAAAGTTTAGGGAGGAAAAGGATGTTGCAGGAAGCATGAAATTACCTCATCGGCCAGTGCACAAGTGAACAGAAGTGACCCACTGATGTAGTCCCAAAGACGAACCTGTATCAATAAATGACAAAATAACATCTGAAAGTCAAATCTAAAAATATATTCCTAAACTTAAAAGTTGAAAGATTGGGGTTGGGGGTGGGGCATGCTTAAACTAATTATCTCCATCAACAAGCTCGCGCTGTTTTTAATAGAACTATTTTTATTTGCATCCAAATGTTTTTCTCATCTTAAGGTGATGAAGCTGTGCACAAAAAAATTTACTAAAAAAACTATATTAAAGAATAAATAAAATAAAAGGATGCATACAGTTAAGTCGCCACCCCCTGATAAGAGTAACCCCTTGCTTTGGTCCTGAGAGCATACAAAGGCAAGGCATGACACAAAACTGGGGAGGAAACAAAACACGAAAGTAAATAAAAAACAATGAATATTAAAAGTTAAAAGAAGTTGATCAACACCTTCAATAATACAAAAATGCAATCACGATGACAACAACTCCTTTGCAAATTACACTCATTATTGTACTATATGATGCAAATAATTTCTTTTCTTACTTTTCCTTTTTGTTGGGAGGGACGGGGATTGGTCTAGTTTAGCTTAACAAAAAGAAAAATTAACACATTTACCTAACATAACTAAATTTTAAAATTTCTTTTATTTGTTTGACCAGCATAAGTTTGGGTGTTATTTGTGATATGATAAAATAAAATACTGAGTTTTTAGAAACAAAAGTAATATATATTAAGCTTGTTGTAAAAACAGGGAACCCACTCAGTATGTCCAAGGCAGAAACTCTGTATTTCATGCGCACCTTTCAAAGCATTTCTTGGGAATACAGTGATCTGAGTGTCCAATTAGAATATGGTAAAAGGTGTCAGAATTCAAATAACAATATTATCTTTTTAAACAGAACTGCAATATCTAGTAATTATAAAGATGAAACAAAGTGCTCCATACACGAATTTTGTAGTCGCGGTCTGCTGTTGCTATAAATCTCCCATCAGGAGAGAACTTCTGAAAATACAAAAGAGGCGCTAAAACAAGTTAGTCAATAAAGCACAGTAATAATACCGACCTAGTAATAATTGCCAGAAAATAAGATCAAAAGTGACTATCAAAAAATACCATGCTAGTGATAATGCTACAGTAATGGCCTAGGATTGGTACAGCTTTTGTATCTCTATCTTCCTTCAAACTCACTATCCATACAACACCAAATTTGTCTGCAAAAGTTACGTACTGGCTGTCTTGGCTAATGGAAACAGCACTAACCTTCTTCTCAGATTGACTGTTGAAATAAATATACACAAGTCATAGATATGGTAAATAAAAATTTCTCTGAAGACAACATATAATGCTCATGGACATGATCACTTACACAGTCCGAATGCAGTTCCAGGAATCTGTCTTCCATATCTTAATGATTTTGTCATCACCAGCAGATACAAACAATTCACCATCCAAACTAAAACTGATAGCTCTTATCGAGGCTGAGTGGTGAGGCCCACCCAAGTCATCCAATGGAGAAACTGCAGAGTCTCCTCTAAATTGGTACAAAAACAAAAAAGACAATCAATTTGCATATTAAATAATAATAGCACGTCTTTAGATCAATGTTTTTATGTTTTTATGCTTTGCAAGGGTACAAGTGATATTTTTTCTACGTTTGCAGGATACAAGTATAAACATCTCTCACTCTACTAAACACTTTTTAAGCGTACTCTTTAATATATTTTCGCCAAAATTGGAAATCAAAGGGGATCAAAGAAAAGAAATTCAGACTTGAGATCAAAGACGCGAAGCTCGGATCCAACGGCGATGACGACGGAGCTCTCCGTGGGATGGACGGCGATGAGAGCCGGAGCCGCCTCGTCCGTACAAGCATTTCCGCTCTCCGATTCTTCGATCAAACCCTCATCCATTTCCAATTTGTATTTCGAGGCGCCAAATGGATTCGAGAAAAGAGTACAAAACCAAGGACTAGGGTTTTAGTTCCAGTGAAGAGTGAAGACTGGAGAATGGAACGAAGAGAGGAAGGGAAAGGTTAAATTTTGGGCCGGATCGGGTTGATATGTGGATCTTAATGGGCCTTTGAAGCGATGAGCGAATCTTAGACCGATGCCTTTGATGCCACGTGGACAACGGTGAAATTTCTCTCTCTTTGCCAATCAGTTGTAAGTTGTAACTGGCAACTTGCAAGCTGGAAATTGGAATTATACATATTCTGAAATTCTTTTATTACGCTTTTCAGTTTTATAAGATGGTATATTTATATTATATGTTAAATTTAAAATAAAAAAAATGACTATCGTAAAATAGAATGCTAAAAGTTATAAATTTTTGGTTCTCTATAAGATTTTGATAATACAGGCATCGAATTTTTCCTAGACAGCCGCTGTCTAAGTTTTCCAAAAAATAAAAAATACAAAAATGGAGAGTTTAGTTTGGTGGTTTGCAAAGCACCTAACATCAGAAGATATATTAAAGGGCGGGACTGTTGGTGACCAGTGTTTTCATCTTGACCGTTCGATTTTCGCGCAACGATCGTGGCCGTCCGGTTAGTTTCATCTTCTGGAGACTTCTCTCCTTCTACTCCACTCTAGAGAGTTTCGAGTTCTCTCTCCTCTTTCTTTCTCCGTACTCATTTCTCTCCTCTCTCTCCTCTCTCTCAGTTCTACACGCGACTACACAAGCGACATAAAATTTCTCCCTTCTCTCTTCCTCTTGTTTGGTTCGACAATCTCGCTCCCTCTTTTTCTCTCACAAACTCCTTTTTCTCTCTTTCTTTTTCTGTTCTTGGCAAGTTCATCGCCTTTTTTGTTTTTTTATTGTCTAATTTTATCATTTTGATTTCGAGTTTTCTTATTTCTGTGATTTGTTATCAATTTTGTTTGAAGGTTTGTGCGGTTCTCTTTTATCCTTTTTGTGTCCCCTTTGTTGTTCAAAGTTTTCTCTAATTCCACTTTAATTGTGTGCTGATCTCTTTATTTATTTATTTTTTTGTGATTGCAAGTTTCTTGGTTGGAGATTAAGGGTGTGCTCCAGAACACAAAATAGGAAGGAAAGGAACGGGAGGTAAAGTAACGAGGGTCTGACCGCAACTGCCCTGAGAGTTGTTACTCGCTCCAGAACAAGGCTTTACGAGGTTAGAAGAAGGGTCGCGAAGTGAGAGAAAGACACAAAATATACTGCACCAATCTCCAATTTCGTACCCCCGATTTCGAAGGAAAACTTACTCTGGGCACCTTTCCTCTCCACCTCCTTCCTTTCCTTTAATAAGGCATTTGTGGAGCAGACCTAAGTGATTACTGCCTCCCCATGTTTCCTCTACTACTGTCTTTTTGTTGTGCTGCAGTGTTGTCCGCTCTAGACCGATCCTCTTTTGGTTAGTCTTATTTTGACTTTTGATTTTCCATATTTTTGTTATGTAAGGTCCACATATCAAGTTTCTGATATGATTATCCTTGGTTATGCCTCTGATATGATTATCCTTGATTTCATGACAAGCATCAGGTATTGAGGTCAATGACCTATTAAAAGATAAACACCTCATCATTAAACAAACACAAAATTGTAAATTAAAATCTTTTTAATAAACACCTCATCATTAAACAAACACAAAATTGTAAATTAAAATCTATCTTGCGTATCTGTCAAATATTTTGTTCGTTTATTTATTTTAATTGTAGTTAGCTTTGCATTTATATTACATGTCAAATATCATAATTTTCTTTGTTCTTATGAGTAATTTTTTTTTCTTTTTTGTTCTTCTGGAGAAATGATCTCTATATATTCAGATTTAATGAACTGAAATCAAATAAAGAATCCTTTTTGCGCATGATTATAGCAGAATCTATTAGAGTTTCTACTGCACTTTTTACTTCTTATTAGCTGCATGATGACATACATTTAATTTAGTTGCTATTATGCACTTTGTTTCTTTGCAAAGTAAACCAATGTGAGGGAAACTATCATAATGGAATTTTATGTGTTTGTCTAGAAAAGAAGGGCATCTCAGTGCAAACGGAAGCCAACTTAAGAATTGCCAAACCTGGAAGGGCTATTTGAGTGAGTCAATTTCTAGCTGATAATTAGGGCTGTCAATGGATAGGGTATGATACGGTAGAGACTTTTTTCATACCCATACCCATTAAACTTTTCTTTACCCATACCCTACCCTTACCCGTTAAAAATTAACTTTACCCATACCCTACTCTTACCCGTTAAGAATTAACGGTAAGGGTAGGGTAACGATAGAAAATGGATAATAATGTTAATAACTCAATAAAAAATGAATAATATGAATAAATAAATAATATAAAATAAATATATTAATAAAATGCAACATTGAATAATACTTTAAATATAATAAAATCCTACAATATCTTTTTCATGTCAATCGTCACAAATAAAAATACATAATTAATTACTAAATATACTATATTAAATGAAACAGAGTGCAAATTAATTTCTTCGTCTGACATAAGTGCTCCGTCTTCAGTAGCGCACTCATTTGTTGAAAACATAGCAAGTTAAGAATATTATTTATATACTTGAATATATATTCACATGCTAAATTTTGAAAAAGATATACGTACCCAATGCAAAAGCTCTCGACCTATCTTGAGTACAGATCAATGCTTCTAATGCATCATCGTTTAGAGAAGTTCTATAAAATTGGAAAAAAAATATATCATATTTTCATGTTGTATTATCTTATACAAATTTACCAATTTTAATATCTAATTAGTTATTAACATATTAATTAAAATCTTACAATCATATCTTTCTAATCATGATAAAGATTATAAATTACATATCTAACGGTACGGATAATTAACGAATACGAAATAGCCTTACCCATACCCATACCCAATAAATTAACGAAATTTTTTTTTTTACCCATACCCATACCCGATAACTTAACGAAAATAAAATCTTTCCCATATCCGTTTTATCGAATACGATACGGGTTGAGTAAATGGGTAATAGGGTACCATTGACGGCCCTACTGATAATATTAATTTTACACACCAACCTTTTCTCCAACAAGTTGATCCTACATACAGATTGAGGAATTTAATTAAGTCTCTCTCAGGTCAAATGCATGCAATAATATGTTACTGGGCACGTCTCATTATTGTGTTCTATACATAGTGCTTTTACTCTAGGAAAATTTATTCTAAAACATCCATAGTATAAATTAATAGTTTTTTCTTTTAGGAATCTTGGCAAAATGACCTCTGTACTATTTCCACATTCTCAGATAAGAAGTTGCAAAAAGAACTGCCACCTCAGGTACACACCATAAACTTTGGCAAATTTTGACAATGCAACGTGAACAATTTAGTTCCTACTGGATTTCTTTTATTTTTTCTTGGTCGTGTAATTAGCATATGCACTACCCTTCTCAATATGAAATCAAATCATCGTTGTATTCAGACCAAATCTGTATGCCATTTGATAACCTAAGTGTTTACAATTGTGATAACAAATCGACATTACTGTATTGCTCATTTTTTTGCAACTCAGGGTATGAGGCAGTTATGAATTTGATATCATTCTTGACCATCGAATCTCATTGTTCCAAAACGAATCTTCATGCTTCATGTAATAGAGGATGTGTTTTATAAGCAATAAATTTAGTACAGATTTGTTAATAGATTTAAGGGTATGAATGCACAAAATTTTTACAATGCCAATCATTTAAATTTTCAATTCTTAATTCATGTCGCTCCTATGGATGTATATAATTTATAATTGTTGAACCCTATTAGTCTTATTTCTTCTTATTTTATGACAATTTATTCTTATATTTGCAAAAAATATATTAGTCTCATATAATTTTTTTCAGGTTGAAAAAAAAGAGGAAGGTTCCAGTACCAACATTTTGGTTGCCTCCAAATGCCAACATTTTGCTATTTAGTTACTTTTTCAAATTTTAAAATTCAAACGTTAAATTTAAACCGTTGATCATATTTAGTTTAACGAGCGATGCGTTTTCATATAAGTTTTGTAAATTTTGGAGTTTATTTGATGCTCGATCAAGACATAGAAAAATAAACGAATTTGGTTAACTATGATAGATTCATTCTAATACGTTCATGTTTTAACCTTTGATTGAGCATCAAATAAACTCCAAAATTTACAAAACTTATATGAAAACACATCGCTCGTTAAATTAAATAAGATCAACGGTTTAAATTTAACGTTTGAATTTTAAAATTTGAAAAAGTAACTAAACAGCAAAATGTTGGCATTTGGGGGCAACCAAAATGTTGGTAGCGGAACATTTCTCAAAAAAAAAAATATATATTAGTCTCTTCCTGATAAGTGGTAAGTGTTTGAGATTTCATCTTAATTTATTTTCCCATTTCTTGATTTTTTTTTCTTTATGGCACTAGAAGTGGTTGAAATATAGCTTATAATAATTGCTTTTCAGAAAACTCCATAAATTTTGCTCTTCAGCAATCTGTTGTTGTCCCTTTTTGTAAATAATAAGGTCAGAATTGACATTCCTTTTTGCTTATTTTTCTTTTTTTTTTTTGCAGAGTTTTTCTTGCTTTATTGTTTCTTTTTTTGTGTTATTAGGCCATGGCTTAAAAAAACATTCATCTTCATGCTTTCTCTTGGCCTAAAAAATGAACCTCTATTCTTATATATCACTTTCAGTTTTGATAAATGTAGATAAGGGAATATGTAGATTTTAGCTTAGTTGGTTCTCTTTGATGGTCGATTTGTTGATCAATCAGGCAAATGAACTTCATTTTTTTTTTATATTTATAATGAACCAATCACTGTGTGCTCCTGTTTTGCAAAGAAAAATAAAAGATTAAGCTTATCAACACATATTAAATTAGCTATTTCCTTCAATTAAGTTTGCTAGTTTTATAAAGCTTTCTCCTACCTACTTAACCCATTTATTTGCAAGTCGAACTACATTATATGCAGTGTTTACTACAATTGCATGTTAGCATTTAATTTTAGTTCCTGGACTAACTTCTTTTAATTATACTAGCATAAGATGCCCTCATATGTGGGCAAATAAAGAAACAAAAAATGTTAGACAATAAAAATATGTTGCTTTATTTACCAGCGATACAAATAGATGTGCTATTCAATTTATTTCTATATTAGATGGAAAACCAAATGATAGTGTTATTTCGTCTAGCGATTCTCATCCAGCCACATATTAAATCGATCAAACGACAGAAATAATTGTTTACTCTCTAGACCTAGAGTGTAACACCTATGCGTTACGTGCATTTATAAGTAGTAAAGATGTTGATTTTCAATCATGTGCTGATGTGTTTATTCTCACTATTACTTAGGGTCATTAGACAGGTAGCTTAATTGGTCAAAGCAATGGCTGACTCAAGACTTAGAATTGGGTCTCAGTAACTGAGTTGAGTACTTTCATGTTATTATTTTCTTAGAACACTCTCTCTTTATTTTTTTTATTAGTGAAACTAAAATATCCATACGATATTTTATGTTTATTCTCTGCACTAACTTCAGTGCTGTTACTTAATCAAACATCACCTTCAAAAAAATTTACCTTATACAATACATCGATTTTCTTCCACAGACCTATCGAAGAAACATCAGAGAAGACAGAGCATGATGAGTGAAAAAAAGCAACATGTATCACCACAAAAAAACATTGTTTATAGCAGCCTAACTATTTTATATTACCTAAAACAAAACCAGCAATATTTTGCCTCTTCTATTGTGAATTCATCAGGCTATTTTGTTTACCATGTGATAGTGTCACATCACAATAGTTATGGCCATATTTATTTTGTAATTAAGATGACTCTATCGCTTACTATTTACGCACTGGTAGCGTGCCTGCAAATATCTGCACTGGCATTGCTGTTGTATAGTGCATCTATTTCCAGTGACATTATTTAATTATAACAATTTCCTAAGGATATTCCATGGTTTCACTTTTCTTATTGCTGTTTTATTATCGTTTTGCCTACTGCCAATGTACACCAACGATCCAATCCATTTCAAATTCAAATAGACAAGATTGAAGCTTCACATGATTCATTAAATGATACAAACAACAAGCAAACTCAAATAAAAATTGTTTATACTCCATGCATTATGTGAACACCAACCAGATGATGCGAAAGATTATGTGACACAGATACATGGATTAGATTATGAGAAGGTTCAATCTAAACTAACTAAATGATACAAAAGATTCCATCTCAACTGTCTAAATGATGCAAAAGATTCCCAATCCATTTCAACAAATAACCAGACCACCATAAATTGACACTATCAATAAAAATTTAAATATTATCCTCCTCATCTAAACTATACCTATTTAATCCAAACAACATGAAAGAAGATACTATTTACCATCTAAAAATTTGCACACCATTATCATCCTTATTATCTTAATACTCCTCCAATCTACAAACAATAAAAATACCAAATTTCAAAATTTATTGCTCTCATGAGAAATCAAAAATAAATCGCTCGTTTGCGCGAAACACCCCTAGTTTATATGTTTGTGTGCTCGTTTCACTCGCGACGTATCCGATTTATTGCACGTTCAAACAAAGAGGAAAATTGCATGACACAACTTGACAAGGGATATAGAAGTCCGAATATTTAGTGATCCAAACAATATTGCACTGGAAACTTAAAAATTGGAGCCTCCTTTTCAAAGAATTTACAAAATTTGCTTCTTGTATCTGCATTCTCTCAGGCCTCAGCCAAGAGAAGCTCTCTGATCTATCATCTTCATTTCTCTTTGCATCTCTCAAATTCTCAATCTATGAATTACAAAAGTGCTCAATGAAAGACTTAGAAATTCGGAAACTACCTAACATTTTGCTCGTAAAACTTGGAAAAAAAAAGGCCTAATCCATTTTCACGTAGAAACTCCAAAATCTCCACAAGAGCACTCCCCTTCCTTGAACTTGTGAAATCTCTTGCTATCTCTGACTATAATTTCTCTATCTGTAAGAACTGAAATCAACTTAAGCAGAGAGTGGCAATCCTTGCACATTGATATGTTCTTAATAACCCTGATTGGCTCACGACATGACGCATTTATCAATCCAAAAGCAACGGCCAATTTTTCACTGTGGTGCCTAACCAGCCGAGTTTCCTTCTTTTCCTCCTCTCCATCAGATGCATGTATGGCTTTATAAGGCTCGTAACCTATTCCTTTAGCTTTCTCAATCAAGTCCTCCAGGAAAACAAATATTTCATCATTCTCAGAGTGCGACCTATCAGATGCTACAAAATATTTTACCTTATCTTTGATTGAGATCCAACTCCCATCTCTTATATATGGTATGTTCTCTTCTTTTATAATCGTTCTAACTCTTGATACATCTTCCCATCTTTCAGCTGATTTATACATGTTCAACAATAGTATATAGGTCTCCATCGTCTTTGGTTTTAGTGCAAGTAGCCGGTCTGCTGTGTAAAAGGCTAGACTGGTGTTACCATGGCTCCTACAACCTGCTATCAGAATACACCAAATTATCTCATTCGGTTCAAAATTTTCCCTCTCTATAAATTCAAACGCATCTGTTATCCGACCCAACCGGACAAACATATCAACCATACAAGCATAGTGACCCGTATCCGGCTCAATCCCATAATGGTCCTTCATTAGATTGAAATAATAATAGGCCTTGTCAACTAAACATGCATAACTACAAGCAGACAATACACTAATAAACGATACCAATGTAGGTTTAACCCCAGCAGCAAGCATCTCTTCAAATAATTCAATAGCCTCCTTGTACCGACCATTTTGCGAATAGGCTGCGATCATAGTGCTCCAAGAGACGGCAGTTCTTGCCTGCATTTCACTAAACGCCTTTTTTGCATCCTCTATATTCCCACATTTACCATACATATTAACCAAAGAAGTACACGAAACAGCATCAGATAAGACACCTGATTTCAGCATTTGTGCATGAATTTGTGTGCCACACTCCAAAGCCATGAGTCCAGTACAAGCATTTAAAACACTGGAGAAAGTGAACATATCAGGCTTAGTAAAAGACCGTTTCAACCTTTTAAAAACTTTTAAAGCCTCCACCTTTGTGGAAGATAAGTCCGTGCCATCCTTACCTGAACCCATCATCTTTGACAATCCCGCAATCAAGGCATTTATTGTGACTATATTAAAACTAGTCATATTGTCAATCAACCTTGTTGCATCCTCAATAGCACCACATTTAAGGTACATATACATCAGACAGTTTCTCACCTGAAAAACTGATTCGCCACCACATTTAATGCTAAATGCATGATATTGCTTTGTGGGACCCAGCTGCAAGTCTTGGGATGCACAAAACAGACTTGCAACACTGGTTAGTGTAACTCGGGTAGGCCATATATTTTCATGAAGCATATCTATGAACAGCCTTAACCCCAACTGTGATCTGCCACTGTCGGCGCATGCTGATATGACAGCCGTCCATGTGACCACATCTTTATATTCAGAACATTCAAAGGACTTAATTGCCGATTCCAAGTTTCCACATTTTGAGTACATGTTGCTCAAAGAGCCACCCATTGCAACTATTGAGCTAACACCAGATTTTATTATATATGCATGGATTTGTTCCCCTAATTTAAGATTGTACAAATCACAGCATGCATTCAATACAGCCCAAAATGTGAAACATACAGGCTCCCAGCCTGACTCTAGCATCTTTATGAACATTTTAACAGCATTTTGTGGGTCTGAATTCCGTACATAGCCACTGATGAGTGCTGTCCAAGTTGTAACATTTCGCACAGACATTTCATCGAACACCTGTTGTGCATGATAAGTGGCACCGCATTTTGTATAAGCATTGACTATAGCTGTGGCTACATAGGGATCACTACAACAACCAGTTCTGATTGTGTGGGAATGAATGGCTTTGGCACTGGAGAGAGATTTGGGTTCGATGCATTGGCGAAGGAGCGGTGCATAAATGGTACTGTTAAATTCAGTACCTTCCTGTAGGAGTTGAAGCGCTTGTTTAAAATCAATTGGCTGTGGTGAAGTCCTTGAGCTGGTTTCAGGCTCTCTTGAACTATGCTGGTTAGACAGATCCTGAAACAGAAAAAGCGTAATTGAAGAATCCCAAAGGTGAAAGGTAGGAACATAAAAATAAAAATTAGGAGGAAATTTGAAAGAGAGAGAGACCTTTTCGAAAGGGAGAGGGTTGTTGGAGAGTTTTCTCAAATAATCGTCAAGCTTGGGAACGGAACCGCTAAGAGCTAGAGAAGGCAGAGACGCCATCAATGGAGATAGAGAGGAGCTAGAACTCTACATACGATGGACAAAAAAAAAAATTAGCATTTTGGGTAATTAGACATTGCTCTGAGTGTATTATCTGTTTTTGTTGGGATTTCGAAGGAATGAATGATGGATTGGTGAATCTCTGTTGTGTGGCGGAGATGAACACTGGACACTAATCCAAGTTTTAACGGGATATTTCCAGAAGAGACCTCCCGCGTAAATTTTGTTTTCAGAATAGGGCTTTGAGGGTAATGTGCCAGATTGGTAGCCCAAGTTCAATAGAAATTGGAAGTTGGTACAACAATTTCAGATGTTGGTTTTGGACTGCTAATCCATGGGCTTTTGACTATGTAATGGAAATGGAGAAACTTTTTTTGTTTTATCATTTGGAAAGGTTTATGTACAAAAATTACAGACCCAAATTATAGACGTGCAGCTGCTAATGCACGTCTCCCTCTTTTTTTTTTTTTTTTTTTTCTCTTTGTTCTTATTATATTTTTGCATTATCCTGTATGATTTTCAATTTAGAAATTGGGCACTGGTTACGTGTATAACTTTTTGTACGATCATGTAAGATTGTTCCTCATCTATTTTGATATTTTGTAGAGTTGCAAGTGAAATTAATTGGAAAAGTGGAGTATTAATCTCTTGCTCTTATGAACATTTCTCTTTGAATGAGACTATGATACCAAACATAGTGTCGATAGGCGGTACTACAATTTCAAGATTCAAACTAATTTGGACTGCTCAATTTGACCAACATATTAAGGCCCTGATCACAATGATTTTTACTCGGGATTTCATTTCATTTGAATTGATTTTGTAGGATTTCATAAGATTTCATTAGACCTAATTACATATGAATTTCAACTAAATGACATCAAATTCGCTCATTGTGATAAAAAAATTTTCAATGAAATGAAATGAATTGAAATTCCATGTTAAAAAAATGATTCTGATCAGGGCATAAATCTTATAGGAAACGAACTTATATACATTTTAAGATTCGTTTACAAACTTGGAATTGACTGTAATTGAAAATTATACTACCAATTTACGATGCTATGGATAATATTTATAGTCGCACTTATGTATGTTTCCTTTAAAAGTTTGACATGTTTAATGAGTGCAACGTATAAGAGACAAAAATGTGAAACTGTAATTAATATAGTTAAATTTGACAAAATTGATTGTTTCTGTCGACGGTCATGATAAATATAATTTCAAATCAGGTTGCGAAATTGTTAAACACCACAACAAAATATTTTATTTTTTTATGTGGATAACACATAACAATTGTCCTTTTCACCAGATATCATATCATACTTGTGAATAAGGCAATCATATTCATACATCATAATATTTTTTTTCTATCTAAACGACAAATTCCAGTCAAATAAACTGTCTTAAGAAATTAGGACACGTAGCAATTAAATCCGAAAGGAATGAAAAGAAAAATTTACTAAAGAAGATAAACGACAAAGACCGACACGGCGACACCCCACTTTTTAAAAAGCTTTATCTTCGCTTACTCTTTTATACTCATCACGGAGTTGAAAATTCAAGCCTTGTTTCCTTAATTCAAGAGAGAAATCTAGATAATTCTCTCATCCATTAAATGTGAAAACTTCAAAAAGCTGAGAGAAGACTGGACAGAGGACAGTCACAGTAGTAAATAAAGAAAGGCCGACCGCGGCAAACCGATGGTTTAATCTTTGACGAGACAACGCACATTTGTCTTGTGCAAATGCAACCAGCACAAAAGTGCACTCTATTTTTATAATTTTATTTACTATTAAGTGTAGATAACATGAGACTGGAATGACCATCACTTCACGACATTAATTGTTATCATTTCTTGCTGGCGGAAATAAAGAAAAAATAGTTAATTGGTTAATTAATTAAGTGGTCGGTTCTGTGCATGGTGAGTACCTCTGTTGTATGGTGTTTTGGGTTGTACAACAGTTGTATCGGAACTTTTATCCTCCTCTCTCCTTGACAAAATAAGTAATAGATATATAAGACATAATAATTAATATATATCTGGATCATGCTTGACATTGTGATTGTCTATGGCGGTAGAAGCAGGAAAGTTGTGGCTGTTATAATTTATGTGGCCATTCTACGTGGCTGTTGTACTGGAAAGTTGTAATTTACCGAAACTACTGATAAGCTGGTGCGAGATTAAGCCCAACTGCCCAACTGTTACTAATGGATACAATAGTACCGTGCTAATTTGGAATTTTGAAATAGTTATTAACTCAATTTTGGTTAAAATAGTAAGAATAATATGGTTGGTGACTATATTTTAAGCAATTATTAATCCATCCAAACATCGAATAATATTGTAGAATAATTAATCACTAACCTAATCAGTACTAGTTCTTATCAATTCAAACATAATCAATGAAAACGTTCAACAAACAATCATACAATTATACAGATGAGATTATATATGACATCATACTTGACTATATATAACAAAATTGATGTAACTTGCTAAATTAACCTTTTGAAAGGTATCTTTTGTTAGTTATAATAACATAACCTTTTTTCTAAATTGTTTGGAAACGTTGTCGAAATAAAGTTAAAATGGAATTGCACAAAAGATAACTAGGGAAAAAAAAGTCAGGATATACAAAAGATATATTCAATTTGAACAGATAAAATAGAAAAGCAAAACATATCAATGTGAAAATGAAAGAAAGATAATATATCATAAAGGTTATTAATATTAGCATGAGAGTTGACTTACATACGGTCGTGGGTTGCAATCCCACACAGATCATAACATAAAAATTGCACTGAAGATCTTAGGTTTTTAGTACACCAACTTTCATTATTAAAGCAGCTAAGAACAATACAAAAGTGCTTAAACAAAAGAGCCGCGTATAACTAAATAATTAGCGTGAGCCTATCTTTAAGTAGACTCTAGATTCCAGACCAATTATTCATCCAACCAGAAATTCACTCCTATCGCCTTCATGAAATTCTGAGCAATACCTTCAAACTAAACCTCCAACAAAATTCCAAATAAGCAGCAGCACCTGACAGTTTAAATCATAGTACATGTGTAATGGAGATAGAATCGGCCGAGTGTGAGTGTTGTGGGCTGAGAGAAGATTGCACCCCTGACTACATAAGCAACGTGAAAGCCGATTTTGGCGGCAGGTGGTTGTGCGGGCTCTGCTCGGAGTCAGTGAAAGACGAGGCAGGCAAGGCAGGTATAGGAGAGATCGAGGATGCCATGCGAGCGCACATGTCATTCTGCGGCAAGTTCAACGCAAACCCCGCTATACGGGTTGCTGAAGGGATGCGGCACATGTTGAGGAGTGCTTCCTCTAGGAGATTAGGGAGGTCCTTCTAATTAATATAAGATCAGGCGTCAGGTTTATAAAAGTTCGTTTAGTTTTTTACGGGTCCTTTTGTTTGCCTTTTGAATTTTCTTTTTGTTATATTTGAGTAGTCCGATTTTTCTCTTCTGTTGTACATTTGTATTTCTTATGTGAATAAATGGTATTTTAAATTTTCACACCGAAGATTGAGTTCGCAATAATTATTTTTTTTAATGATAGTCGACCTAATCCGGCTAATCGTCACTGACGATCTCCTTAATAATATAACAAACGCATGAGAAGTATTTATGTATAAAAAAACTCTCAAAATGACAATTGGAACAGATTTGAGAAGTTTGATATGCTCCTTCCTTTTTCTTGCTGATCTGAAACCTAAGCATTGCGAATTTGAAAGAACATTTGCCCGTTAAATAATAGTCATCAGTTTACCTCTAGTTGTTACTTGTTAGCAATATTTAGGTTAAAGCTTAGTCATGATATAAAAAGGAACTTTGAAAAACCCATTTAAAGGTCACGATCCTCTAATTAATCACTCTTTATCGCCGGCTAATTTTATAATTACCTCTTTTTTTTTTTTTTTTAAATCTGCACCCACCTTCGATTAAGGAACCAACAATCGAAAGTTTTGTCGGCCCAGTTGATTCTAAGTAACCAACGTGACCGAGGCCCATTGGGTGACCGCAAGGCGAGATTCTCATTTCGACAACACGATCACGGCGTGACGATCGCAAGACTTCAGCATGTACATGTACAGTGTTGTAAAGACAACATGATTTGATAAATAGTGCGGCATTTTTAACATACGAATTTGCATTGATTTATAAGCTATGTATAAAGATTAAGAATATTTCATGAGATATCATATTGATTTCTCATATAACAATAGATAAATGATGCATCTTACATATGTTTCACATAATTAGTCTTTGACATTGGAGGAAACTAAAAATTGGAGGAAAATAAAAGTAGGAAAAATTTCACATATTTTGTTAACTGCCTATACATTGGAATAAAATTTTACATCAAGCAATTGAATTGCTGTTACTAGATTTAGATAATTTGTTGGAACAAACGGTGCAATAATATTGGCACAACAACAAACGGTGCAATAATATTGGCACAAAACCACATTTTTTTCTTTTTCACTAATAAAAGTTGTACTGAATGATTGTATTGTATTACATTTCTTGTTTACATCAATTGGTTATATCTCCAGACACACTCACACGCTAGCTAACATATTCAATTTCTAACTTATTACAGCTGTACACTCAGATAGCATTTCAGTCAGCGTTTCAGTCCTCAATCTGTTGTCCAGTTGTACTAGAATTGAAGTTCTCAATTTGTCTGCTATCACACCCCCTACAAGCCAATGGAGACATTGCTACATTGAGCTTGGATCTCAGAAATTGATGTCTTGTAGTAGGCAAAGGTTTGGTGAGAGCATCAGCTAACTGATCAGCTGAACAAATGAAATTTGCTGAGATGCATTTAGCTGCAATTTGTTCTCTAAGAAAGTGATAATTAAGTTCAATATGTTTAATTCTAGCATGAAAACTGAAATTAGAGGCAAGAAATGTAGCCCCTATGTTGTCATACCAAAGAGTGGGTGGACCAGTGAGAGAGACACACAACTCTTTCAGTAAATTTTGCAACCAAAGGACCTTAGTTCATGTCAAAGCCAAACACCTATACTTTGCTTCAGCACTGGACCTAGAAATAGTTGGTTGTTTTTTTTAGCTCCAAGAAATGAGATTTTTTCCCAAGAACAAGCAAAACCGTGATGTAGATCTTCTATCATCAGTGCTACCAGCCCAGTTTGAGTCACTGTAGGCATGAAGAGATAGACTGCAATTGGAGTAAATTTTTAACTGTAATTTAAGGTGCCACATAAATATCTTAAGATTCTTTTTACGGCTATCAATGGTTTTTAGTGGGATAATGCATGAACTGAGAACACTAGTTGACAGAGAATGAAATATCAGGTCTTGTCAGAGTTGCATATTGCAAAGCTCCAACCACACTTCTGTACAAGTGCTGGTCTTCGAAGGGTACACTATCATCTTTAGCAAGTGTAATGTAGGTAGCCATAGGGGTCATACAGGGTTTAGAATTTAGCATGTTTGTCTTGTTGAGCAAATTCTCAATGTATTTGGTTTGACTGAGCAATAAGCTATTTGTACAAGACATTGCTTCTATGCCCATAAATTAATGCAGTGTACCCAAGTCTCTTACAACAAATTTTGATTGGAAAAAGGAGATACAGCTAGTTATGTGATTTGTATATGTGCCTGTCACAATTATGTCATCAACATAGATGAGAATATAGAGAGACTGACCATTGGAGGTGGCAATTAACAAAGATGGATCAAAGTGAGAGGCATGAAAACCAGCTTCAGTTAAAGTAGTGCTTAGCTTCTGAAACCAAGTTCTAGGGGCTTGTTTGAGTCCATACAGTGACTTGAACAAGAGACACACATGATCAGGATGATTTGTATCAACAAACCCAATTTGCTGATGCATATATACCTCTTCTGACAGTTTCCCATGCAAAAATGCGTTATGTACATCCAATTGTCTGAGAGGCTAGCCATATGAAACAGCTAGGGACAACAATAATCTGATTGTAGTTGGTCTAATAATTGGACTAAAAGTCTCAAAGAAATCAATCCTTCAACGTGATTGTACATTTTAGCCATTAGTCTGGCTTTGTGTCTATCAATGGTACCATTAGGGTTTGTTTTCACTTTGTATACCTACTTATAGCCAATGATTGATTTGCTTTGGAGTGGTGGAACTAACACCCATGTTTGATTGCGAGCTAAAACCTCAATTTCTAAAGCCATAGCACTTCTCCAATTTAGATCAACATTTACTTAAAGAATGAAGTAGGTTCTAGTTGAGAAGTTGTTAGATATGTCACATGATTGGGAAAGGTTTTTGATTTTCTAATTTTGTCTTGTAGTCATGGAGTGTTGAAGAAAATGGAGGTAAATTAGAGACTGGTGAGATTGTTGGTAAGGGGGTAGAAAGTATATTTGGTGTAGGAGAGTGAACCAGCTGATATGTCAGGTGGTCAACTATATTGACTATTTAGTTGATTTGCTGATTGATTGGTTGTTGTACTGTTGAATAATTGGCAGTGTAGAGGAGATGAGATGCTCATGAGAGGGGTAGAAGTAGCTGTTGTGGTGCCAAGCTTGAAAGGAAAGCTATCTTCATAAAAAATCACATGTCTGGACACATAAACTTTATTTGAAGGTATGTGTAAACATCGATATCCTTTTTGTGATACAGCTAGGGGTGAGCAAAAAACTCGTAACTCGCGAGTTACTCAAACTCGACTCGAAAAAAACTCGATGGAAACTCGAGTCAACATAACTCGAGTTATGCCAACTCGAGGTTTTAGCAACTGAGTTCGAGTTAATCCCAACTCAACACGGCCCAATCTCGTCTATAGTGTTGAATGCTGACATAGTTGTATCACTAGTAAGTTGATTCTGAAGCAATGCTTCATGACTGAGAAGAAGACCATGGAAGTCAGCAAAGGAGATCGTTTCAAGCTGAGTTGAAGTTGTGATTGCAGTTACAAAGGAGAGAAACTCAGATCCAAGGCCATTCAGAGAGGCGATGATCAAATCTTCATCTTGTATTGGCGATCCAATGAAGAGCAATACATCAGCTATCTTGCACATATGCTGAATGTAATCAGAGCATCTGGATCCGCCTTTCTTAGCAGTTTGAATTTGGCGACAAAGATCTTGGAGACGAGCTTTGGATCTGTTGGAGAATATTCGTTGAAGTGCATTCCAAAGTGTAAATGTCAAATCAGAAGAGACGACTTGAGCTTGAATGACCTCAGTGAGAGCTGAGAGAAGGCAACCCAGCAATTAGGGGTGCAAGAAAAGCCCGTTGCTCGTAGCTTGCTCATGTTCGATTCGGAGAAAACTCGCTAACGGCCCGTTCGTCTGTAGCTCGAGCTGTTAACAAGACGAGCCAACGAGCTAGCGAGTCCGAAAAGCACTTGGCTTGTTCGTTAGTAACTCGGTAGATTAACGAACTACGTCAACCGTACGATTAAAATGCAAATCAATCCTAGCCGTCGCTACTTCCCTTTATTACACTCAGCTCAACTGAAAACCCTAGCTACCCACCCCCATCCCCAATTCTCTAATGCCAAATACCCAATCCAATGCTCTCTTTTTCTCTCCCTTCTCAGTTCTCACTCTCTGCCTCTGCACTCCGCCTCCGACAGTAACAGTAGCCACTCCGCAGTCCGCAATCCGCCATTCTCCCTTCTCAGTTCTCTGATCCAGTCTCCGCCAGTCTCTCCACGCGGCCACGACTCTCCGCCAGTAGCCACTCCTCACGACTCTCCGCAACGCCAGTCCCTCCTATTCAGGTGCATTTTTCTCATGCCAGTCCCTCCTCTTCAGACTCTCCTCCACCAATCTCTTTCTTTCCACAAGCTCTGTAACCGAGCTAGCTTGAACTCGCATGAGCCAACTCGTTTCTTAATGAGACGAGGGCAATCTGGCCAAACCAACTCGTGACCCTAAGTCGAGACGAGTTAGCTCGTTTGTTAATTTTATGAGACGAGCCCGAATAGCACTTAACTCGCTCGTAACTCGCTCGTGAACAGCCTTACCAGCAATAGTTGATCCTGACGATGCCAGGTGGTAAACTCAGGGTTTGGAGAGATTTGATTATCAGCTGATGTAATTGTAGGTTTGTAGTGGTAGAGAAGTTGATGTATTTGGTAAAATTATATCCATGGAGGATATGAATGATCTAAGATTTCCAGGCGAGGTATTTCGATTGATTGAGTTTTGTGGAAATAAGAATGGTAAGAGGGACAATTGAATCCATTGATGAAGCAGTGATGGTAGAAGAGGAAGGAGAAATGATCGAATTAGATACTGTCGCCATAGTTGTTTGGCTCTGATACCATGCAGAGAAGAAGATATTTTGTAATTTAAATTGTATTGAATGATTGTATTGTACTACATTTTCTGTTTACATCAATTGGTTATATACACATCTCCAGACACACTCACACGCTAGCTAATGGATTCTTTTTCTAACTTATTATAGCTGTACACTCAGATAACGTTTCATTCTTCAGTCTGTTGTCGAGTTGTACTAGAACTGGAGTTCTCCGTTTGTTTGCAATCAATATACTATGTCTATCCTTATCATAGGGGTTAGGTTTAACGGTAAATTAATCACCCAACCTCCTTGTCCGACTCCATTTATTTTCTCTCCTTGTATTGTATCATTTCGGAAAATTTTAAAAAATAAATAAAAAAGAGAGTGTGTGTGTGTGGAGGACGTAGACACCAAATTGGTGCCGAATCTCGTTAAATCTCGTACTCTCTTTATCTAATTATGTGATTATCTATTTTTACATCCTCGTGTTGACTAATCTTAAGGGCCATGGTTCTTGTGCAATTGCACTTGGATCGTGCCTCCTCGAATCCAAAACCTGATTTCTGTTACGTTGACACTCGAATTCTTAACAATCCTCAATTCTCTAGCGGCGCACACATACAATAACAAGTTCCAACAATTTTAGAAAGGGATATATGGAATTTTGGTTAAATTTTTATTCCTAGTGTGTTTGATTCATTAATCATGATTAAAAAAAAAATTCAAACCCACTAGAAATGAAAAAATTAATAAATAACATTCTAAATTTCCAAAAAACTCACTCTTGATCGTTTAAGAACAATATATTACTCCAAATATCTAATCCAAATTTTATTTTACACAACCCAAACGCACCATAATTAATTAAAAACCTCGCTGAATCATAAATTCATAATCATCAAAATGGTATATTTTTAATTGTCCGTTACGCTCTGATGCAATTGACAGTGCATATCTAATACATGTATTGATCCTTCATTATTAAAGTAATTTAAAAACCTCATAAAAAATATAGATAAATTTGTGTGGGTGTCGGGCTATTATTTTTAAATAGTTAATCGACACGCTAAACCTATTACTAATTGGTTGATCGCAGTTGTTGAATGTTAATCATCTTTTGAAAATCCAACTCTGTATACCTTTGTGATGCTTCATCTTAGGACCAGCGAAATCAACCGTTTCACAAAGTTTACAGCAATTGTGCACACATAATCTGTCCCTACTTCCATATCATTTTTTTTTTCTGGTATCGGAAAAAATACCCCCCAATTCTCCTTTCTCTTCTCTATTTTCTTATGAAAATGGCGACAACAGCCTTAATTCATCTCTGCCTATCTCCCTTACACTTCCCAATCCATTTCCCCTTCGACGTAGACCTATCCCGCTAGCACAAGTCATTCCAGAAATATTAATTTACGATAGTCCTCATCTCTCTCGCCTGATGACGCCCCTCTCTCTTTATCGCCTCTCTCCATGTCTGCTCTCTCTCCATCGCCTTTTCTGTTTTCTGTGTGGTTCTCCGTCTCAGTCTCTCTTTCTCTCCATCGCCTCCTATGCGAGCTCAAGGCGAGTTCTCCTTCTTTTCGTCGCATACTGTAGAAATTCAAGTCAAGATTGTTTTGTTTCTTGCGATCCATGCCTAGATGCACAAATACCATTTGATTGATTAATGACAAGGCAAGTTTTTAACTTTTTTTTATTTTCGCATTTTTCTGTTTCATTTTAGGAGGTAGGTCTTTGTTTTTATTTTACACCTCAATTTTTTATGCAGGAATTTCTGTTTCTTTTGATAAGATATCCCGTCCCCTCCCCCTCCCCCCTCCCCCACAAAATAAATAAATAAATCCCCCCAAAATAAATAAACAGACATGGCACACACAATTTTAAAAAATAAATTGATTATGACAAGTTTAAGTTTTTGGTGTTGTGCCTTTGTTTCTTTTTTGGACATGGCGCACACAATTTTCATAATTCTGATTGGAAGAAGAGAGAAGAGATCATTTTTGTATTTTTATTATTTTTTAACACTTCCCCTACAAGTACGAAGCAGGCACAACCTCAGAGAAGGGTGCTACAGATGTCAAGAAAGGTTCAGATTTTTCTAATTTTTAATATTCATGCGTCATGTATAGGAATGAAGTTTAGCAGTAATTAATTCCTATGATCTCCATTACAGGTTGTGCAGGGTTTAATCGCAATTAATTTTTAATAAAATCATTTAAATCTGTAATTAATATAGAATGTTAGCAGTTTTTTAGCCTTATGTACAGCTTTTGTCTATATATAGAATCTCCCGTGAGAATATTTTGTAGCACATTGCCAACAATGGTAAGCACATTGTCGATTGTGGTATTATGATTTATACTTTCTATTTTCGGAGTTAATTTTGTTGCTATTTTTGTTCAATCAGCTGTTCTGAGAAAACTAACAATACTTGCAGTAAAATTCGATTTTCTTTTTAAATTTGCAGGTTATAATGTCTTCTATTCTTAGGTAATAAGAACATTGTCTACATAAATTTTTACTCTCTTAGGTAATAAGATTTCACTTACATTAAATTTCAATCAATTTCGTCTTTTTTTTTTCTTAACTCTACTTATTATGAATTATGCAGATGGTTCTTAGGAAGAAACTGCTGGTATTGAAGCCGCACATTGAAGAGATTAAAACTTGATTTTTTCCTTCTTTTATACTGGTACAAATAACCTCTTTCCTTTTTTTAAAAAAATTTGGAACTAAATTGAATATTACACATCTACAAATTTAAATTATGAACTATTTTAAATTTCTATTTTAAAATGTTAATGATATTTACTTTTTTTTTTTTTTGCTGTCATTGTTGATGTTTTCTGGACCAATACAAGTCACAACTTATCTGCAACCAGTTTATACAGGTGCTGGATAACTTTTTTTAATATGAGCATTAGTGTACCAGTCACAACTTATATCTCACCACTTATCTGGCACCAGGACATGTACCAGATTAAGGTTGTACAACAACCCTAATGGTTAGTGCTTTTAATAACGTTAATGCAATTGCTAAAGAACTTAATGATAGTGTATTTGCTTACCTTTAAAAATTGATATCACCTACATGAATAAACACGTTATTATATTGTCAATACTTGCTTAAATAATAGATGTTATTTGTTACCCGTGTTCAAGAAGAAATCAATAACTATACCAGAACATGATGCTACAACATACATGATGGATTAGTGTTTGTGACATATATGTATAATCCTTAAATTATATGAATAGATATTGACATTTGAAATTGATGATAAGTCTTTTCATTAGTTTTATTTCTTTTCCCTTTTTTTATTATTCTTTAAATTTTTACTTTAACATTAAACTGGTGTTCTTATTTGTAAAGATTCAGTTTTCATTTCACTTATTTCAAAATAAATTTAAAAGTTTTAAGGTTAACATAAACTATAAACTAATTCAAGCTTTCTCAGAAACTTATTGCAAGTCGTCAAGGCTTACAATTACCAGCTTAAAGTCTGGATCAGTTTGTTCATGATCCATTTCTATGAAACAAATTTCTCTATTTCGTGGTTGTGTTTCCTCATTCTTAATGTTGAATTTCGTGTCTAATAGGTGATAGCAAAAATGAATAAATTAATGTTTGGGGAAAATTACCACTGACGTTACTGCATAAAACTCTATAAAAAGCTTCACTAAGTACATGTATGCTGGTATTATTTGTGTGTGTATACCAGTGAATGAGGTTTCCATCTACTGATATTTTTACTTATCAGCATTTATCAATTCTTTAGGATGACGATAAAAATATTTATGAATTGGTTTGATAACATTAATTACATGTAATTTAATTGCTCAGTCAAGTGCTGGTGGGAGAACCATTGCATCATCTTTTATCAATTAACCTGAAATATATATTTTTTTAAAATACATGGACATAACCACCAGAGGTATGTTTGATGTCTTCTTTCTTGCACATGGGACAAGATAAATATGGTGTGTCCAGTTTCGTGAAGGAAAATTTTTAGAACCGGCTTCATATTCATCTTAATGACAGATGTTTTTTTCCCTCTTTATAAATCCATCTTTTACTATGTCATCTACGAATTGATAGCTGGAGGTGATATCAAAATCATTTAATACATATCAAGTAAAAAAAAACAGTAACTGCAATTAATTTAAACGATTCTCATAGTTATAATTTCTGTATAAACATTTAATTTTAACAAATCTTGGACGGACTGTCCAATACCGTCGATGGTGCACGATAATTGGCATGGAAGAATCCAAATCGAGGCAGCCAATCGGGACATTTAAATATAGCATTAAAGTAAATATACTTTACCGTTTTCTTCCACACTCTTTAGTCTTTACAGAGCTAGCCTTTACTTTC
The DNA here is from genome assembly GCA_027725995.1 of Rhynchospora tenuis. NCBI lineage: Eukaryota > Viridiplantae > Streptophyta > Magnoliopsida > Poales > Cyperaceae > Rhynchospora > Rhynchospora tenuis. Next base: position 55,825,297 of record CM050888.1, read on the forward strand.
GAATTAAATAAGAAGGACGGACTGTCCAATACCTTGAAAATTAATTCTGAATTAAATAAGAAGGACATAAATACCCCTAGATGAAGCGGAAGTTGTTCAATACAAGAAAATAGAAATTTAATTCCGAATTAACAGCATAGAGTCCATTAATAGAAGAAAAGTAAACACATTCCATGAGTGAATAGTTGTCTTCCACACTCTTTACATGTTCAAAAAATTAACTGAGCATTCAAATTCAACAGAAGAAAATGTCTCTTTGGTTTCCAAACTGTTGAAACATAAATTACTAATAAATATGCAACTAATTTTTTATTTTGCAAGGTATCCATACAAGATCACAGTCTTTTGAAATTTTTTTTTGTCAAAATAAAAGAAACTGTACAAGGAGCGTCCAGGCATACAAACAGACCAACTAAGAGGGATGCATGTACAACGAGACAGCTCGCCATTGCATCCATGCATTCTTGCAATCGCATCATATTCAGGGGTTGATTGACATCTGAAGTAATATTTCTTTTAAGCAACCACTTTTTTATTGAAATTTTGTGGACAGCCATTGGTTTAGGAACAATCAGATGGACAATTCATGATTTTAATTGAGATCAACACCTTTTGTCAGTATACGCTGATGTCAATAAATTTAGATAGTTCAATTTATAAAAAGTTCCCTAAATAGAAATATTCCATCATAATTATATTTTACAAATGACACATTTGCAAACATCGTGCCCTCCCACTTAGTTAATTTTACTGGAATTTTGATTATTTCATTCGATTTTGGGGTGTGAAACATATATAAATATATACACTTATTATTATTATTATTATTATTATGATTATTATTATTATTATTATTATGATTATTATTATTATTATTATGATTATTATTATGATTATTATTATTATTATTATTATTATTATTATTATTATTATTATTATTATTATTATTATTATTATTATTATTATTATTTTGCTATTGGCTCTTTCCATGCATGGGGAGATCAAAGAAGATTGAAAAAAAGTAAGTTAAAATTTTCTCTCATTCTATTAGATTGGAGAGGCTATAGCAAAGTAAAAAGAAAGTTATGTTGGGGAAACAATAGAAAAGCTACTTTTGTTGATTAGATATACACATACTTCAACCATTGAGAACCGCATTGTCACTCATGGAGGACTGATTTCGGACAAACCAGACACAATAATGGCAAATAGTTACAGTGCTGGTACAGGAAATCAATTTTTTTAATTGCTATATTTCAATTTTTTTCATTTGTTCAATTTATTGATATAGCTTTATCAAATTGATTTAATTATGTATTTCTGATAATGTGTGTAGGATATGGAGAGAAAAAAAGATCCAAATTTTATCATAACTAAGAAGAAACTATATATTAACATGAAAGTTAATGAAAAAAGAAAAAAAAATTGTAGCCAACAAGTTGCAGCCGATGATGCTGAATACACTAAATATAACGAATTAATGAATGTTTTCATTTTAATGAATATATACAGACACACATGAAATTATTATATTTTTTATTAGATCGAGCGAAGCTCGATTCACCCTCTAGTTGAATCATAATCATCAAACTTCATGTTTATAGCTTTCATCAGTGATAGCCAATTTTCACCAAAATCTCACAGGAAATGAGACTAATGTACAAATCAAATCCCTTCCACTCCCTAACCCACCCCCTAATTCCTCAAAGTCAAAAGAATAATACAATATCAGCAAATCAAGTCTTAAGTCGGGTGGACATTTTGGTTATCCCTATAATATCCCAAAAACAAACCCCGTTTCAGTCTCCTACCTTTTTCTGAGATTTTCCACATCACCAATTCCCAAATTGTGGGGATTAATTTCGGTCCTTCAAAGAGGGCATTCTTCCTGTATTCCAAAACCCATGTCTCTGGATTGAGCTGAATTGCAGAATAGCTCCATTTACTGCAAGTCCAAGAGCTGCTGTTGCTAGCTCTTTGAGTAGGAACCCGTATCCCATCCTGCCACTGCCAATCAGACAACTACAGCATTCAGTACCAAAGATGTTATACCTCACCTGGTTTGTACCAGTACTCAGGATTAAGGATTGTTATACTTCACCTGGTTTATATCAGTATCTACTACTGTACAGATCCTTAATGTGTTTTTTCATGACTTTCGCTATCTACAATTTTCATAGCCAACTGCCCCCAATAACCAAAAAATGAAATCAACCTATTGGGCACTATTGGAATCTTGCATTCTAGGTTTCTCACCATTCTTCTCTCTTTTGAGTTTTGACTAAGTTACATCATTCCACAATTACCGTTCATCTCTCTTTAGAGTTTTAACTAAATTACATCATTCCACAATTACCATCGATATAGACATAGAAAGGTTGACAGAAATTTCTTATTTGCACATATGACTGGAGGGTATGACAGATGCTTTTGCAAGAAGCTAAGTAAGAAGAGGGTAAATAAGTAAGAATGTAACTTCCAATTACCTCGATAATTTTACCAGAGAGAATAGTAAGGTGCCGACTGGAGAAGGTAGTTGACAGTAGGCCTGAAGTCCTCAGAGGGCTCCCCCAAATGCTAACCTCCTCTGCCACTGATTTATACATCACACACCTCCAGTGGAAGAATTGGTTTCCTCCCTGCTACATTATAAAAACATTAAAGCAAATAACAAGACAACAAGATTTACAAGATTCCAATTGCATGACCCTTTTCAATAAATTAAAGAACTCATATTCAAATATTGCAAATTGAAGTTAATAAGTTTTAGCAAGAATGCTTATATACCTGAAATTGACAGAATTGTACATTGACAAGATTTAAATTTATTTTGCTGATAGCTAGATAATTTCTACCAATTAGCAAATTTCTTCAGAAAATTGAGTAATAGGCAATAACTACAAAATACTATCACCTCTGAAGCAATTAGAGAGTAAATTATGACAAGAGAATTAAAAAAGATAACCTGATGCAACTCCCATACTGACTCATGGGCTCCACAATCTCTAACTTTCCCATCATCTTTAACCAATTGCCTCAGCCTCTCCTGCACAAACCTGACTCTCCCATTCAAATCTCCCGCAAGAACCCATGATTCCTCCCCAATTCTACCCACCACTTCCTTTTCCAACTCAGGACGGAACCATTTCAGCACCAACCCAGAATCCACAACCCACAGAACAAACAACAATGCAACAAAACCCAAAGCCCGGTAACCCACGACACGAGACCCATCTTGCTTCTCCACCTTTTTCGCATTAAACGGCCTTGATTTTGCAGTTGAACGGAGCAGAGGAGGTGTCATCGGAGCAGTAAATGTGGATCGGGTGTGTGACAATGGTGCTTTCGGGCTTGACCGAATTAACGGCCGGTTTCGATCCTTGGAGGAGAGGCGGGTACTGGAGAGGAGATCACGAGTGGCATCAAAGCTCGCCAGGCAGATCTCGCAATGACAGTTGGCATCCTTACGGCAACCTATGTAGTAAGAGGAGGCACCAGAGGTGGGGCCCTCGACCGACAAGGGGGTTTTGCTTGAGCCGGTCGGGGTTAGAGTTGGGGTTTTGGTGGGATCTTGCTTATGCGCTGATTCTTCATCCATTTCTTGGTTTTTAGATTGTGGTCTCAGTTTTCTTTAGTTGGTTTGGTTGAGACTTGAGAGGGTTATTAGGCGGCGCTTTTGGTTGGCCTTTGAGAGAGAGGAGGAGAGATTTGGCGAATTTGCAGAGAGGGTGTTTAAATTTTGAAATAATGACAGCGGGCTTCAATAACACAAACACTGTTCCAACGGTAAAGAGCACGTGGATGGAGAGATGGGTCCACAAGATTTTATTACTTTTCTAACGATATATATATATATATATTTTTTTTTTGGTATCGATGGTTCGCAGTGGTTATGCGCAATCTTGATCTGACCGAGGTCAATTCAGATCCAATCCGATTAAGATCAATTCGTCTAGATCGATTCTTTTTAACGATATCTGACCTTTTCTGGTCAGATGATTTTTTTTTCTTAAATAAAGCCTTAAAATAATCATAATAATCTTCTTTGTATATCATGTTTTATGGAGTAAAAAAAAAAGTTCAGCAGTTACCATATTAAGTTATATGTTTATCAATTATTCTACTCTATTTCTTAATCTAGATATTTTTTACAAGTAAGGTGCAGGTATGACCATTTTTTGTAATTGCAAGTCGTAAAGGATGTATTTGGTAAATGAACTGAAATAGACTTGGTGCTGACGCAATTTAAAATTTAAATCATTGTGTTTGGTTATAGCGAAGTAAGGATTGAACAAAAAGATCAAGTTTTTCTCTACATATAATAGCAAGTGCTGTACTGCGCACAGATCGAACGGCTAGTATCGCTTCGCAATTCATACAAGTCTTCTTATAATTCGCATAAAACCTCCAAAAGATTGACATTGTATGTTTCCATGCATGCCTTAAGAACTTGATGCATAATTTCTCCATAATAAAATAATTATAATAATAAACTTAATCCAATTTCAAAAATATATATGTTTTAAATGACACGAAATAACGCTAATCCAATTTAATGACTATTTCAAAATATTATTATTTAATATTTTATTGTGTGGGCAAACCGTTCGAAATAATCGTCAGCCTAACTGCTCGACTTTTAAACAAACAAAAATAATAAAAAAAAATGCAACCAAATGTCTAATAAATGCCACTAAAACTTTGATGTTAGTTATACTATATTAAATAATTCATACAGGTACATCAATGTACATGCATGTAGGAAGCGGCTTATAGGAACAAATTACAATTTTCTCTGTGACTCTGTCAATGGCTAAAAATGCATGTATGTGGAGAATTGTGAAACTAATAGCTTATTTATCATCCTAAAAGCTTCCTCAAATTTGATCATTTGATTCAACTTGATATTTCGAATTATGGTTTTCTAGCGCACTAAACAGATACCCTTTTCCGGGCAGAATTACAAATAAACGTACAATTAGAAACTTACAACCTCCTTTCCATTTTGGTGAATAATAAGCAGATACTAAATCCCTGAATTTATGAAATACTACACAAGAGCAATTAGAAAATTAAACAATCATTCTCAGAAAATTTATGCAATAAGGATGACAAAAATATAATGAAAAAATAAGGCAATCAATTCAAAGCAGGAAATTTTGCAGAAATGAGAAAGTATGAAAATTGATTATGATTCAAAAGTTTGTGAATAAATAGTGAGCCCATCGCAGTAAGCAGCAGCAACATCAACAAAAAAAAGGAGCTGCTTTGCAATAACATCAAAGTATAGAAGATACAATTGATTGAAATATTTAATTAGGATATGCATAATCAATGGTCGAGTATTAGCCAAAATGAGGGACTGAAGAAAAATGATGGTCAAACTGTGTGAAGAGGTCTAGATGAATCAAGCAAAGCACGCCAAGCAACCATTAGAAGGTTTATTTGCTTCATTAGCTTTAATTTCCTCTAGTTTCTGTACCACCTCATGCATCTCGAACCGATTTTCAGGGTTTGCATCCCAGCACTTCCTCATGATCCGTGCCAGCTTGTTCGGGCAACGTCGTGGTATCTTCGGTCGCAAATTCTATGCAACACAAAATTATAATAAAAAGATTATTAATCTGCATAACTATTGATGGGTGTTTAAAGTTATAAATCTGGGGAATGTACCTGTCTGACGACCCCAGTCATCAGCTCACCAAAGCTGCGAATGTTGTGGTAAGGCATCTTACAACAATACATTTCCCAAAGACATATGGAGAAACTGTACACATCGCATTTCCTGTTATATGGTTTTCCATCCAGGACCTAAGAGCAAAATTTCTTACAAGAGTGAGAACAAGGACCAATTATCTATCCTAATACCTAAAAAAATACAATGGAAGATATCAAATTAGCAAGACAAATTAGTAATTTAAAAGAAAATAAAAAGTGAGTGGAAAATTGAAAACTTTCTCATTTTAGAAAATTGCGAGACAAATGACTGATTCTCAATCCTATAGCTTATTCTCCAAAACATAAAATGTAGATATCAGGTTAGTAAAAGATGATCGAACTAGTTAGTGCGTTTCTTTACTCTCTCAATTTAAATTTAGACCGTTTACCTCAGGAGCCATATAACCCAGAGTGCCAGTTTCTCCTGTCATATCACTCGGGTTTTGGGCCTCAACACGAGCTACCCCAAAATCAGCAATTTTCAAACGTCTCTGCTTATCAAGTAACATGTTCTCACTCTTCACGTCACGGTGCACAATCTTTTTTGAATGAAGATACTCCAGTCTGCATGCCATAAGATACAGACATTATGCATGAAATTGTAAACAGGCAGCTTAAAATGCAGGCAAGGGTAATTGAACACATATTTTAACTAGGTTACTAAAATACAGGCAATTTAGTTAGTTACCCTCTTGCGAGATCGAGCGCAAGCTCGAGAAAGACGTCAAATGGAAGTCTTTTTGTACGATTCTTTATGAGGAACTGTTTTAGGTTCCCACCTGCCACAAACTCGAGCACCACACAGACTGCCCTGCTAGGGATCGATGTTAGCTGAGATTTCCCTTTATCAGATGGGAGTCTCAAATCAGACGGGACCATTGATGCCCCCACAAACTAAATCACGGAATTAAAAAATGTCTCAAGAACTTTGAATTTGTTTGTCAAATTTAGATACAAATTTGGGAAACAGTAAAAAAGAAGAAAAAAATTTTGTTAACCTGCGTGACATTGGGATGGTTGAGCTTGTGCCAGACCGTGACCTCTTTGTAAAAGGACGACCTACGTTCAACTGTTTCAGCATCTGTGGTGACATCTTCTGAGCCCCAGTCGAGCAACTTCACTACAAAGTGCATTATCGAACAGTAGTTGAGGCTTGTTTGCTGTTCAATCACAAGGACTTATAATATTTTTGTTGGGTTTTCGGTGTTGAATTGCAATGTTGGAAACTAATATGTCTCAATTAAAACAAACAGAGGTATCAGAAGTACCATCAGAGCAAATTGAAAGACCTAACACAAACGGCTTTAATACAGGGCCCATATATATATAAAGTAACCTATTTTTCCTTTTGAGAGAAAAAATTATAGAACTTGATATAGGTTTAATTGAATCTAGGATTCTAATTTTTGCATGATTGGTCATCAAAGTCTACTTTATATATCAATGTCAACATCAATGAAGAAATGTACACGAAAGGTTTTAATTAACTTTCTCAAAAGTAGAAAGATTAGGAATATTTGGCATGTTAAATTTTGAATAATTAGTGGAATTTCTTCTTCTTAATCTTAAGTAATGGCATTCATTGCTTGCACTTTAGGTTTCCTGTAAGAATCATTATTGACCAATCAATAGTTCAAGACGATCATCAACAGATCTCTAAGTAAATCATATTGTCTGAAACGGATACCATAGCAGTTCAGCAATCTCAAGTTGCACCGAATGGATACCATAGTAACAAACATATTTATACCGTACCAGCACATTAATTCTGAAGAAAGAGAGAGATAATTGATTACCGGCAACATCTTGCCCATCGTATGTACCACGAAAAACGGTACCATATGTGCCTTTGGCAATAACGTACCGAATGTCGAGCTTGGAGACATCAATCTCCCATTCCTCATGTTTGTAAGAATTTCTTGACCTGGAGGCACCAATTTCCTTGATCAATACCTTAGACAACTTTTTCTCTAATTGGATATCAAGATTTTTCAAATCGAAGCTGTCGGCTTTGGTGAAAACGCTCTTTCCACTCATGCTCCTCCTTAAGTTCGCATTCTCTTCGGATTTGTTCAAATCCATGATTTACCTGAGATTTTTAATGAAATTTAAAAGTTGTTAGTTATCATTTCTATAATAGACTACATGTATCAATGAGCTTTTATTATCATACCGAAAGTAGACTTCATATTATGGTTAAATAAATTACATAAAAATAATTGTAACTAACAACAAAAATATGCACTACAAGAATTTGGAATCATGCAAAACTTTTCTTCAAAAGGTTAAAAATAATTTCTATTTGTACGAATCGCTTTAAAGATGATTATTTCAGACAATTCGAATCATCATAAATGAGATATTAACAAGAACTTCACTCACATTAGAATTTTTTTCTCTGTTTCAACTAATTGTGAAAACGCAACGTTTTACTCAAAATTTCAACAATGATCACAAAAACAAAATACAAATAGAAATTTAAACAAAGAGGTGCTGCGATGATAATCCGCCATTTTGGGACAATAAAAGATAATAAGAAAAAGGAATAAGGACAAATAAGAGCAGAAAAAAGATGGGTTTATATAGAAATTTATGAAATTTGACAAGAAATTAATGCGAAAGTAGAAAAGAGGAAAAGACAAAAAACGAAATGCTAGGTAACAACCTGCGCTTCAACAGCTGAGAAAAATAGAGACATACGAGAGGAGAAGGGAAAATTAGAGGACAACTCCAGCGTCTTTATTTCTGTATAGATAGAGGATCTTTTCTGATAAAATGCACCTAGAGTATGAATAGACATACAGTTGGTCCCACATGCAGTGAGAGAGAGGTTGACATGAAATTATTATAAGTTCATGCTCCACGTGCACCGGTCATGAGAATTGCGCGCGATCTCTTATCCCTTGAAATAGACAAATTAGTAGGTCCAGAAATTTGATTGAAAAATTCATCTATGTGACTGAAATCTTGGACCCACATGAAAATTTGCAGAATTGAACCGGTTTTCAAACATCTTATACGTCATGTAGAGCGCAATCCACTAGCAATTGATCTGGTGAAATAAGATGTAAATATAGTAAAACACCCAATTGCAAATCCAAATGGCAATCGGAATCCTTCCATTAGAAAATTTCACAAACACCCATCACGTGAATTTTTAACCATAATATTCAATTGAAAACTCTGGACTATATATATTATGTTCTATGTTTAAATTTCCATGTTTTACTATTTCAAATTTAATTTTCATAGTCGAAATATCAACATAAATAATGTTTACAAAATAATAAAAATACATTGATTGTTGCAAATTTCAAGTTAAATATTAATAATTCCTAATTTGGAAATCTTCTTTTATAATTCTTAAGTTTCTGACTTGCCTCGATATTATGTTACATGTACTATCATCTTCACAAAAAAAAAAAAAAAAAAAAAAAAAGAAGAAGAAGTAACATGTACTATTAAACTTTAAAAAAGGAGCTGTTGTAAAGCGGGTTATACCCAGAACCTATGCGACCCGGTTGGCTTGTCTCTACATAAAAAGTATCAGCAAACCTAAGTCCTTAATATAGGAAGGATGTGTCATTTTTTTTTTTGAGTTACAAGGATGTGTCATTTGCCCAGGGTAGGAGCTGCTGTACAAAGTCAATGCAAAAAAAGAAAAAGACCGAGCTAATCGCTAATTGCTAATTAAGAAAAAATAAAGATAACCATAGATTTCATGTCAATTTTTTTTTTTGTTTTTATCAAATAACAGATATGATGAAATCCGCAGTGAATTATCATTTGTGACGTGTCAGGTGTGTTGACACGATACCTGACTCATGTTACCCGACACGCCACGCCACGCCACATATACTGATTTAACATGACACATATGTGTTGGTGTGTCATGTTAAAGTTTATCGTTCTGGCTTTTTCAGATATGTGACACGGTTCAATACTACATGGTTCAACATGGTAAGATTTGACAGACACAACACGGTTCTATAAAAATATTAATATGTCAAAACAAAAAATTAATAATGATTTGAAATTTTGTGGAAAAAAAATCATAGCTAAAAAATTTACAATTAATATTATGTAATTCATATTTTATTATCTAATTATTATATTTATCATGAAATATTAACTAATTATTTTTTTACACTATATGATCAATTTATAAAATGTAATACAATTTTTCTTGATTTTTTCTCTAAAATTAAATAATTTTAAAATATATTTAACTATTTTTTTAGAGAAAAAGAAAAATAAAACCTTGTCACGGTTCGATACGATTAACACAGATGTGTTGTGTCGTGTCAACACGACATGTCAACTGTGGCGTGTCAATTTTCGTATTATGTCGGCTTACAAGACGACACGGTTTCAAATTTGATTTGTGTCAACACCGCACGGCATAATATTAATCAAAATGGTGTTCGACGTAACACACTACAATACGGCAAGATTGCAATTCTCATGATTTCGGCATCTAGTTTTTTATGTAGTACAATAGCAGGCAAAATGATGTTGGGTGTTATATATCTTGCGTAAGAATTTCAAGTAGGACTCACAAGTTAGGAAGCTTGTTACAATTTATCATATAAAAATGTAAGATTCATATTGTCTCGTTAAATGTTTTTCATATCTTCATTATTGAAAGAAAAAAGTTAATTAGTAATTGAAATTTCCGAATTGTAGAAATCTAGAGTCTACCTCCCTTCCCTTCTAAAACATCATACCAAATAATACCAATACAAGAAATAATATCGCAGTATTCTTTCTCATAACAAATTAACAAATAACAAAAACAGCAAATGGATGAATGCAACATTTTAACAATTTATCACTCAAAATATTAGTTGGATTCATAAATCAGGACAATTGGATTAACCCACACCAACTATAAATTGAAAAAGATACAGGCCTGCGACATGGGTTTTATGGGTTTATGAGTCTATTACACCGAAAAAATTATAAATAACTTTAATTAATTAAGAAATTATAAAATAATCCGTTTTTAATCAAAATTTTAAAACTGACTGCGCAGTTTCGGAATCTCAATTTCCGAAACTAGCTAGTTTCGGAATCTCAGATTCCAAAACTAGCTAGTTTCGGAAATTGAGATTCCGAAACTAGAACTGCCGCCTTTTTTGAGAGAAAAAATATTTTAAAAATTTTTTTTAATTAGTTTCGGAATCTCAATTTCCGAAACTAGCTAGTTTCGGAATCTCAATTTCCGAAACTAGCTAGTTTCGGAAATTGAGATTCCGAAACTAGAACTGCTTTTTTGAGAGAAAAAATATTTTTTAATTTTTTTTAATTAGTTTCGGAATTCTAAATTACTAGGCGTTTCATATTTTTTCAGCATAATTTAATTTTTTCAATGTAGATACTTAGTTAAGTCTAGAAACTAGTTTAGATATGATTAGAAGTAAAATGTATGTTCTAGAGTTTTCTTTGTAACTGACCATAACTAGTATAAATAGTTATCATGTGTATTGTTCATAGGTGTACCAATGAGAATAAGCAACAAGTAAGAAAGAGTGAGAGAGTTAAGAGTGTATAGTTGTACTCCTTCAAGTTAGTAATAAAAGGAAGTTAGAGTGAAAACAATCCTCTCAGTTAATCCCATAGCTTCAGATCAATACGAGATAATACTCAACATAACACTTTTTATTGCGCTAGAGAGGAATGACAAGAGGTTCATGCTATATCCAGATAGGAAAAAGGATGCAAACACCCCTGTTAACTATAATGAAAGTCACTTGATTTACTACATTTCTCTTTTTTATGATTAATTTTTTATTTTTAAAAAATTCTAAGTAGTTTATGTGATGTTTAGGTTTGAAAAGTTTCAAAGTAGATTTTGGAGGTTCAGACAGCGTTTTTTGGCCCCGAAAATGGTCGTTACGAAGTAAACCTCGGTAAACCTTGTAGATCTCGTCGCCAGCTTTCCGGAAAGTGGTCATATGTCCAAAACGGACGTTCCTATCAAAACTTATCCATGTTTGAAGTATTCATGCTCAAAAACATCTATTTTTTTAAGTGTTTTCTTTCATCTCTCTTATATGTATATATAATATGTTAAGCTACTCGTTGTGAATCATTGTAAGCAGCCTAAGTTGAAGGGACGCAATTGAGATTCCGAAACTAGCTAGATTCCCGCTCAAACGTCAGAAAACTTAATATTTTATACTATACTTTACTTTTATTATACTTTACCATATAACACTACTTTATTACTTTTATTTTACTATTTTTACTATAATATTTTTAGAAAATTTGAAAATAATAACATAAATTATTTATTAAAACAACTATTATTTAATTTTCAAAAGTTAGGTGAAATTTAAAAAAGTAGCTGAAAAGTTAGGTGAAATTTAAAAAAGTTAAATTGAAAAAATTAAATTGCGCTGAAAAAATATGAAACGCCTAGTTTCGGAAATTGAGATTCCGAAACTAATTAAAAAAAAATTTAAAAATATTTTTTCTCTCAAAAAAGGCGGCAGTTCTAGTTTCGGAATCTCAATTTTCGAAATTGAGATTCCGAAACTAAGCAGAATTAGTTTCGGAATCCCAGATTCCGAAACTGCGCAGTCAGTTTTAAAATTTTGATTAAAAACGGATTATTTTATAATTTCTTAATTAATTAAAGTTATTTATAATTTTTTCGGTCTATTACATGAGTTTATGGGCTTATTGTCCCACATAATTAGTTTCATGAACTTTTGGGCCCGCAATATCGCTAATCACCTTGACTGGTCAAACTTGGTTGAGTTCCATTAAGCTTGGTTAACTTAGTGGAATTCAATCATATACTCATATTTCCATGAATATGTCGTCAGTCATTGAACTTTGCTATGACACGTTCAAATTGGGTTCGAATTTTAAGTATTTGATCGGGTTTTGAGTCGGCGACTTCCACTTAAATTATGCCGTTTTTAGTCGCGCTCCATTAGTTATTACTTTACCTTTTTTTTAAAAAAAAAAAATCTATTACTTTACTTGACACTTGAGTGGTAGTGTGCATATTTTGATTAATCAACCATTTGTCAATGCTCCTCAAACAATGGTACTTCCCACTTCGCAGAAATGGGTTCATTTGACATACCTTTAGAAAGATCTCGCCTGGATCCACTTCAGATTGACTGGTTCTAGTATTGATTGTTTTTATAACCTAATGCGCTGGACACGATGATTGCATACTTTTTAAATAGGTTTTGGCCTTCTCAAAATAAATATATATGTACAATTGAATTAAGTTTGTGTGGCTGGATACATTAATAGAATATAATTCCTGATTAAAGATAGGCGATTTTTTCCAGCTATTTGTATATTTTAAATAGTCCGATCCGATGATGTTTTTTTATGTATTTATTTGTTTGCTTACTATAATAAGATAAGACATACCCCAGTTCTGAAGAGGCGAGAGAAGCTGGCAAAGGAACTAAGTCTGGATATAAATTATATATTTTTTTAGAACATTTCCATCTGTTAGATGTTAGACTAACGTGATTTCTTTGACCTCATATTTTGTATAATAGAACTGTTGATTAAAGGTCTGCCTCTGTTATGGAATATTTACGGAAATTGTTAATCAAGTAAATATAAAAAAGCTATAATAATAAAATTTTTTAATTCATATAAGAAATAGAAAAATCATTAGATATGTCATGTATTAATATTTCTAAATGAAATTTTATAAACCATGATATTCTAACTCTATTTAGTACAATTTACACGGAAGCTAGAATTTAAAAAAAAAAAAATGATCATCATTGACAAATTATTCAAATTAGTGATTTTTTTTTTAAAAAAAAATCTCATGTCAATATAAAGAAGTCGCAATGTCAATTTTTCCTTGTATGTAAAATATCATATTTCATGATTTTATTTTGCTAATCAAAATTTGAAATTATTAAAATATTAACGAGAAATGTACCTTAAAATACTAAACATGGAGTTATATCTGAAATTGAGCAATGTTCAAGGTATCCAAAACGTTATTCAAATCTTTAGGAATAGAGAATCTACTAGATAGATCTTAAGAACAATGGTAGGGCTAATTAAATGCAAATATGCAATGAATCACCAAATCAGCATACCTACTATCTTGTCATTCTGTGTCACATGCTTTTCAAACCTGATAGCTGGACTAGTAATTCTGCATTGTCGGTTTCTAATTTCCTATTGATTTGTCCGATATGATATTCTAAGAATGATTTTGATTAGGTGTCTCTTTCAAGTAGAAACATACCATTTTATTAGGTCTATCTGTTCAAATATAAATAGCAAAATACAAATCCAGATAACCTAGACATATCCGGAAGAGGGTTTCTTTATTGAAGTTATTATCCATGTATCTTATATATATTTTAACTTTTTTATATATATTTTTCCTATAATTTTGCATTATACAAATTAGCAACATGCATTGTGAATATCATCTGCGTTACAAGAATTTCGGTTTCAAAAGTTAACTTTTCTTTTACTTTCTGCAAGTTATTAAATAAGTCGGATACAAACACTAATTCACTTTGCAGTATTGACCAGAAAGCAGCACTTAACTTATACGCCATTGTTTAATACTTTTCACATGCTGTTTTGCCTTATTATACAGACTTCCCACAGTTGACATAAAAATAACTTAGATTATGAAAATACTCACTTCCAAATTTCCAATGCGACAGGGATTATCCCAAGCCGTGCAACCCCACTCGTGATTCACGCTACAGGTTACACAGCGAATCCAACATGTGCCTCCGAAGATAAACTAACTAGACCGGTTTTATATTCACTTATACCCCTAAAACAATATTATTTTTTAATGGTCTCAGGACCTTTTCAGGTGTTAGGAAAAGTATCCTCTGATTTTTTAACGAACATTGTCTCGGGTCAATATTCTGTTGGTATACCTCTTTCATAGTAAAAAAATTAAGACAGCACCCGTTGCTCTTACGTTCAATTTTAAATTTTTAATTGATAATGAAAATATTATAATTTTATTTATTCATCAAAATATGATTTATTCTTGCTAATATTCTCAAATACACACAAAGTATAAATAATGCATGTGCTTTAATAATAACTAAAACTCCACAGATATTTTGTTATGAGAATGAGTGTATTTCTCAATATTCTATTATGAGTTAGAAACTCCACGTTATGGAGGGGCGAAAGGTCTTTTGGATTTTCTATTTAAAACATTATATTTGACAACTCATATAGAGTATTTAGATATTAAATGTGAAAAGCTAAAATATTATGTTATGCATTGATGTGCCCATGTGAGCACCCAAATTCCAATTTTGTAGTTAGTATTAAATTGCGAATCCATTCGTTCAATGTGATTTTAAATTGAAATCTTATAAAAATAAATAAATATTGGTTTTTCAGAATTTTTTTTTTTTGTTATTTTTCCAGATTTCTTAAAAAAAAAATCTACTGATTTAAGAATCATAAGTAAATTTATACAGTGGTAAATAATGTTTCCTACAAATTTGCAACATAGAAAAATATTAAAAAGTTCGGTCATTTAATATTCAAACTTTGGACGCAATAAACGAGATTATTCATGTATTCCAATATATTTAGCTTTTTTCAAATAAAATTATACCTCCTAATATTAGTCAATTAGCGACTTTAATAAGCAAATGGGATACCTACAATATAATTCCAAATGAGTACTTATTAAGCGAATTTGGACATAAATAATTTCACATCCCACCACATTATGGGATACCGGATACCTATACAAAATAAAAAAGAAAAACAATAAAAAATGCTAATCATAACACCCTCATTGGGGCACCCATACAGCGACTTGTTTTAATTGATTCGTTTGTCGTGCTAAACGTTATTATTACTACTCGCTACAAAGACTTGCACAGAGCCCGACCTTTTCCTTCGCTCTCTCTCTCTCTCTCACAAAATCAATTGCCACCCTTGAAGCGAACAGAGAACAGAACAAACAAACAATGGAGAGTCTCCTTCGAACCATGACGGAGCCGCGAGGAGGAGGAGAGAAGGCGATCGGAGGTCTGAACGAAACCGATCCTGTCAGGAGTGATGAGATTGAGTCGCCTCGCTGGGTAGCGGGACCCACACAGCTGATCGGAGGTGATGGCACCTTCTACGATGATGCTATCGATGACGTCATCACGAATTTCAAGGAGCGGCTGGCGTATGGTACCCCGTTCGCTATCATCTCTGTTCTCGGATCGCAAAGCCCTGGTAACTAAGATCTTCTCCTTCTTTTATTTTACTTTCCTGTAGTTCTTATTTGATTCGGAGAAACTTCGGATTCCTTCCAAACGGAGATCTCCAGTATTTGGGACTGGAGGGAGAGGATGTGAGACTGAAAGTGGGGCCTACAGTTCTCAGGTCGTTTGTATAGTTTTAATTGGAGGGAAGGTTGAAGAAGAAGAACACCTGTCGGGGGTACAGAGTTTACAGAGTACATAGTGGGTTGTTAACTGAACCTGGTGTACATGAACCATGTGGGGAATGGGAAGCCAGCCCATTCGGAGCATGCATGCGTCAGTACAGAGTAGTTGGTATAATCCAATCCGCCTGACGTGGGCCCCACTGCTGGTCACTGCGTCAGCTGATGTATGATGGGAAGTCTATTGATTAGACTGGAACCACTAGAAGAATTTTTTATTAAATTGAGATGGCTACTTAAAATAAATACTGTTTTAGCTATGTGATAATTAATTCGAAAATTCTCCTACTGTGCTCGTTTCCATCAATTATAGGTCTAGCTTCCAATAAATAAATAATTTATCTATTAAAAAGAAAATAAAACAGTGACATGACCAGGATGGGATAAATGAATAATTGTAATTATTCTTTTTAATCACTCACATGGGGGATTCAGGGAGGATGTGGTCTGTAGTGGTGTCAACCGTGCACAAACGGCACGAAAGAGGTAAGTTTCGTTTTCGTTCCGTTCCAGCAAACGAAACCGGCAGCTGTTTCGTTTCCGTTCCTTTCATTAAATGAAACGATTTTTCCATTCCGTTTCTGTTCGGTTTTTTTATTTTCTATTGATTTCAGTCAGTTTTCGATAACACGAAACAGTTACGTGTACCGCTTCCGTTCCGTTTTCGTTCCGTTCTCAAAAACGAAACCAGAAAATCCTTTGTTTCTGTTCAGTTTCGGACGGAACGGAACGAAAACGTGCGAAACGGCACACTTTTGACAGCGCTAGTGGTCTGTATTGACTAACATTAGCAGTGTAAAGGAATCGTACAACTTAGGCGCTACAAGCCATTAATGTTATCTGTATTGACTAAAATCCATAGTCAAAAGTGTAATGTATGATTAGGAAGAAAGCTTTATAGATGGTTCCAATAATACAATCAACTAGATTGTGAGAGCTAATAATTCGGAGTTTCAGACCATTATGTTAAGAGTAGATCATAATCAATAAGGGGAATTTAGCACTGGCCAGGACCCAATCTGCTCTACTGGTATGGCACCAGGTAGTGCTATACTAGCAAAGTTCCAATATAACATAACTAATCCTTAAACATTGAGTGCTTGCAAAACCAGGAAAATATTCAACTCCACAGTTATATTTTGATGTTAATTTCTTAATTTTATTTTCAAGGAAAAAGCTCCATGTTGGATAGCCTTTTTGGTGTCAAGTTTAATGACGATGATGCTTCGAAAGTGAGGTAAACCCCTCCTCACTTTTTGCATCTCTCTCTCTGAACCCTGATACTTTTGTAATGACATGTGGTTGATTTCTCTTAATAGTTCAAATAAAATTTCAAAGTTGATTATTGTTTTTTGTTGACAAAATGAAGGAACCAAAATACAAAGGGGATATGGTTATCACGATGTGCTGGGCCTTCTTTGTTGGTTATGGATGTAGAGCCTTCTGATGCCAAAGAGGTATCATCTTCCTACCTTTATTTTCTTATTTTTGTAGCTTAGTTATTCGTCTATCTAGGAAATTCATTTCAGTACTCAAACAGTGCGTGCACCTATTGTTAATAGCCAGCAATATCATTATTGATCTAAGTCTCATTTGTATTTGTATTTGTAAATAGAAAGGAAAGGTAATGATAGTTTGATACCAATATGGTTTTACCAGGAAATTATCCATACGGGCTATTTCTTTCAGTGTTTAAATCAATTGAATGATTATGAGGGTAATCAGATCGTTAGATACCAGACACGTAGGGTTTGTGGCAAATAATTCTAGCTGGTACAGTACAAGACACTGCTGTACCAATGTTTGCTTTCCTTCTTTTCCTTTTCAGAAAGTTTTATATATCTTTAGGCTTAATAAGTGCAGTGTACTTTTGTTTTGTCTAATGTAGGATGACTTGTCATTTGAAAAGCAAACCGTACTATTTGCCCTTGCTCTTTCTGACCTTCTTGTGGTTAACATGTTAGTTATATTTGTATCTTCTCTTATATATTCTCAATAGAGTTATTTATTTGTACTCAACACATGATTTCTTTTGTGCACTTGACCAGTTAATCTCTAAAATATTCGGTTAATCATGAAAAATGAAGACTAATACATCCACTCATCGTTTTGTAGTTGTTCAATATCAATCTTTTAAAAAAAGAGAAAATATTTAACTTTGCCAAGTAAAATATTCCAACATGCGTGAATACTATAAGGTTGCAGATTTCCTGTCATTTATTGTAATAAAGGATGTTAGTTGTTTTGCAACAATCTAAAGTGTTACTTTTTCAAGAATAGGTATTTGGGGCATCTAGTTGTTATAATCACAATTTTCATTAATTTTATGAGTTTCACGTGATTATCTTTACATATAGGCCATTACAAGAAATAAATCGAGACACTGGAGGGAATATCCAGCTTCTTAGAGCAATCCTAGAGGTAAAATTCCAAAAATCATAAAAAAAAATTGAAAAAGAACTGAAAAAGATCGAGAACTAATTATTATTTTTTTCTTTTCTCCTTCATGTGCAGGAACGATTAGTCGGGAAACTTGATTCTGGGCAAACTAAGATGCTTATTGTCATCCATGGTTATGATGATAAGGTCTGTATATATTATTTCGAATAGTTCATGATGGTTCTGTTGTAACTTCTGTTAAAATCTCAAGTTATTTTTCCCTCTTTCTACTGTTCCAGTTACCTTTAGCTAAGCTACAAGAAGATGTTTTGACAAAAGT
Organism: Rhynchospora tenuis; assembly: GCA_027725995.1. NCBI lineage: Eukaryota > Viridiplantae > Streptophyta > Magnoliopsida > Poales > Cyperaceae > Rhynchospora > Rhynchospora tenuis. The sequence goes on from CM050888.1 coordinate 55,844,166, forward strand.
GCAGAAGGTATTCCTCTTCTCTTTCTCACCCTTTCTTGTTTTTTTCTTTTTAATTCTTGCAGATTGAATTAACTTTTTTTTATTGATTTTTTACAGTTGTGGTCATCGATCCACTCTCCGAATTTGACTTTAAGTGAATTCTTTGAGGTCAGCAACTGCAAATTTATTATTACCCTCATCATCATTATTATAATAATAATAATTATTATTATTACTCTTTATAAATATAAACATTGTTATTACTATTTATTCATCTTATAAATTTCTTACTTTTGACATCTATGGTGAAGGTATTGGTGGTAGGACTCCCTGACAACAAGTCCAGGCCCCAAGATTTCGAAGAAAAGGTATAATCTCTATTGTCTTGTTTAGGAGATGTCTCAGTGTTGCAGTAGGGGATGTACTCATCTCATATGTTCTTAAAAAAGAGATATAATCACCTCCTAAATTTACACCTCTTCTGTTGGAATTTTTAATTTACTTGTCTTATTAGTCTATTTAATTCAGTCAATCTTTATGAAGGTCTCAAAAATGAGAAGATGGTTTGTCGAGGGAGATATTACAGAGTTTAAGAAAGATAGAATTTTGGCTCAGGGATTTTCATTAAGTGCGAAAGGTCTATGGGATGCAATTCGTCAGAAAAAGCAACTTGGAGTTTTTCTGTTCGGCCACAAGGTAGTTATTTTTCTGCCAAAGTATGGTTCTGCCCCTGCAATTGGTTTTAAATTAGTTAAGCACTTTAAGATTTACTGTGCACTTGGGTTGGGTTTTATTTATCCCTCTGCTTTTATTCCTGGTTAAAATTTAAAAATCTTCTATTGTCTTTTTGGGTGTAAAATTCTCTAATTTCACAGGCCATAACAGGGCACTTATTGTCTGTGTTTTTTTCCTGTTTAATGCACAGATAACAGTATCTGATACCATCTGTGGGAATATCATCAGTGAAATACTTTCTTCACCTGAATTTAACAAGGTACTTTCATTTCAAATGTTTAGAACTTCGTTGGTTTTGTGTTTAGTCTTCTTTTTCTTTCTCTTATCCTGCCTTGTATGCTATACTTCCTATAGGATATTTTGTCCTTGAAGAATGCTGACAGCGGTGCTTCCAAAGACTTTGCCGAAAAACTGGGATCACTTCAAGAAGCTACCCTGACTCGGTAATATGAATTACATCAATTTCACAATATACCTGCTTATAAGTGGCATTAAGTCAGTTTCAACCAGTTGTAACATATTAATATGGTAAATAACCAAGATAGGGGGCAGATGGAGTGGGGTTGGAGAGGACCTGCCACCAGTTTTAGTCTTGTCAAATTTATAATTTGATCCCTGTTTTACAAGTTTTCTAATATCTTCACCTTAAATTAATATATGATTTTATAGGTTTGATACAGAAACCCAAATGTATGATGAAGATGTGAGGCACAAAAAGCGTGAAGAGTTAGAGAAAAGCATATGCGGAGTATGACACTTGACACTTAACAATTTCAAAGCATTTTTTTCTTTTGATTGGGAGTTGTAATGAATATCATCTGTTGTCTTATACTCACAAGAAAATAATAAAGCATGAATAAAGAATAAAGGATATGTTAAACCCTTATCATCTTCAATTATAATAGATGGTAGAAAGCACGTGCAAAGAGATATTGTCTGGATTGCATATGAAGACATTTCATGTGAGTAAGCAAGAAATCTCAAAGCAATTGAGTGAATCTGAGGACCCTGCATCTGGAATTAACAATGCAGTCAAAGCTTGCATAACAAAATTTGTTGAATCATGTGAAGGTAACCTGTTTTTCTCATTCGACCTTGTTTGTCATGTCAGATAAAATCATTAATTTTACAAAATCTTGATCCCTACCTAAGATTTGCAATATTACACCAAAAGTTGAAGAATCATAGGTACTATAAAGATAATTGAAAAACTAGGTGACAGTAGCAGACGGTACTACTGGCTTTGTGAGATGGTAACTAGCTTGTACTTCATATCCTTTAGCCTTTTCAGTTTATCAGGTTTTCACAATTAGTATTTTATTAATTCAGGTTTGAGCTCAAGGTACCAAGATTTATTTAATGATCATCGAGTATCTCTTGAAACAGAGCTGAATGTAATTGCTGAGATCATTGCCAGTAACATAGAGGTGTGTTTTTTCAACATCTACATTCATCATACATAAGTTACTTCTTGGTTTTTCTAGAATACTTATTTAGGTTTTTACATTGATCATTCTTTATGAGATTGATTTCTTACAATATCCAAATAAAATTTATTTGCTTTTCATAATAGTGCTTTTATGATACTGTGTTTATTACAACTACTGTGGTCAAAAGAAATATGATACCTCACACCATAGTATTTGAAAACCAGGAAAAGAGAAAACGAGAGGAAGCTGAATGTGCAAGAAAAGAAGCTGAGCTGAAAGCCCGAGATGCACAGACACAAGCTGAAAAAACCAAAGAAAGTTCCAGCCTTGAAATCGAGCATTACAAAAAAGAAGTTGCAGATGCAAGATCAGAGGCTGAGCAATCAAAATCAGAAGCACAACGTGCTAAGGAAGAATCCAAACAGATAGCCAAGCAATCGGTCGAAGAAATCCATCGCATCTCCCGACTTGCTAAGGAGGAAACTGACCGTGTCAAGAAAGAACTTGAGATAACAAAAGAGGAACAGAAGAAGGAACGAGAGCGGGCCAAGGAGGCAGCTGAGGTGGAGGCAAAAAGACGAGCCAACCAGATGCGGTTCGGCATGGTTCGTGCAGTTGTTGTGGTGGCACGTGTGGTGGTGCTGAAAGACCCAACTGTTATTGTAGATATTGTGGATTTTGCTCTTTGGCATGGGAGAAGGTCGAGAGCTGAAGCACATGGATCGGGTTCAGGTACTCAAAATGGAAAAGCTTGTTAGATTGTGGTTAATGTTCTGTTCTGACTTTTATGTACATTACCTAGGATTGGTGTTAGTTTGGTGTGTGGATATCTTGGTACTGGTAGTGTTATTTATTTGCGTATTGTTTTATTAGTGTGCATTATATTCACCATCTTCAGCTTATAATGTAGAGAAGATGCAACTTTGGTCTGACTAGCCGACATTCAAGTTTTTTTTTTTTTTTTTGTGAATTTATTGTAGCAATAAAGCTGACTAAATTAAGACAGCGATGTAAAATAATAATACTAATAATAATATGTGCTTTTGCTTTTCATTTTGTCAAACAACAGACAATTTGTTTTCCGGAAACTTTTTCCTTCATGCAACTCGGAAAGCATCATTAACTGGTTACAGTTGTCAGGCATTTCAGCATGTCTATTTCGCAAGTAATTTGAAATCGTTACAGGACTAATAAAAATTGTGGTAAAACTTAAATTTTATATGGGCCATTTTGTATATTTACTTTTATTTTTTTATATAGACACCCAAAAGAAACTTTGTAAGGATTTTCCAAGATAAACATATGTTATTCTTCAAAATATGCATTTTTGCGGCAAGCGTAACAGAGTCGTTCACATATTTTGTAATAATAAATCTCAATTTGTAACGATTTTCATTTCAACTAATATATTTTATTATTTTTACATGAAATTCAGCAAGAAATTCTGGTTTAAATTTGCTAAAATTGATAATGTGAATTTCAAAGTGTTGACCGGTCAAACTACCCCTGACTTCTTTCCCGTTGTAAAATGATTGCTTTTAGATTTAGTCCATCTGTTGATTATGAGTCCATGATCTAATTATAGCCTTATAGGTTAATCTAACTGTTGGATGACGCAGTCAAAACTATAAGGCTATTGGGCAGCGGGAAAAACAAACTAGGGTCAGCATTCATTTTTATAGATGAAATTAAGCTGGACAGTGGACAAAGTGACAAACAAATTCACAATTTAAGAAATAAAAATAAACTAAAATGAATCATAATCAAAATAAACTTTTTTATATTTTTATTGAGAAAATTTTGACGTGTGGCTCCATTTTTTTTTTTAAAAAAAAAAGACAGTCTGCAACTACACATTCGGAAAGAAAAACAGAATATTTACTGGAATTCGAACTTTTAAAACAAATGTCAACTGAATATGTCGTTTTACACGGCCATTAGTCCATTACCAATAGCCGACTCTTCACAATCACAGTCTATTTACACAAAGGCCCCTGAACTTCTCTGAATCTCATGCCACAGTTGGTATCTCTTAATTTAATAAACCAACACGAGTCTTGATCGAGTTTGTTTACTGATAAGAAGATCATTTCGTTCGAACAAGTCTTATTTTGTTAACAAAGTCTTTGCATCTCAAGTTTCAGACCGTACGAAATCTTTAATCTTACTTTTCAAAAACCCTATGTAAAGATATCCACAAGTTTTTAACTTCAATCCTTGTCGTCTTTACTTTTCTTTGAATTGTTCTTTCGTGAGCTTCACTATACTCCAATGTCGACATCTTCATATTAAAGGAAGATATTATCTGATAATATTTTTTAAAAAATAATTAAATTAACAATATAAAAGTAGTCTAACAATCAAATTTGACATTTTAAGAATGATCTATCAGAGTAGTTAGTTTATAAAATATACTTTTATTTATATAGGTAGTCTAACAATCACATTTGACACGTTCAGATTGCTCTATCAAGAATTGTTAATTTCAAAATATTAAATGTTTAAATTACTAGATAAATGATGTGCCATTTTTATAGACATGATATACGTATTGTTATATTTGTATTTTGTAATATGAATATCAGATTTTAAATTTAAACTTCATATTCGAAACTTACCAAAAACTATCATAATAAATCTTTTTTTTTTAATATAAAAGCACTCCAAACAGAGCGCCTGCATCAATTCAAGCATGCAAACCAAATAGTTCATATAAGTCAAGTCACACAGCTAGTGACTAAAGTTTAAAAGAAAATAACACTACTCCTACCATAAAGTTCACCAACAAACAGCAGATAAACCCTGTCAACACAAACCACAAACAACAAAAGAGATATAAATAAAGTAAACAAAAGTGAACCATCAACTTCTCCCGGATCACTTCTAGTTGGTTGAAAATGTTGCTCCAAACCTGTTTTTCGGCCTGTCCAAAAATACATAAGCTTAAAATTGCAATATAAAAACTATCATAATAATTAATTAGTTAAGTCCTAAGAGGCTCTTACTGACAAAAAAAATAATAATTAATTAACAAATGATCCGCCCTCTTACTTGAAATCAAAGAAATTATAAATTTTAAGCCGACAAAACAACGGTAATTGGTATTTGCCATCCAAACAAATACCATCCAACCATCCAGTCACATAACTAGAAAGACACAACTGAGGCCTCCTTTCTCCATTTCATTTCTCTCTCCTCGAAAATACCAAAACCTAGATCTGACCATGAATCCATCTTTCTTTCATCTCTCTACCTCTCTTCTCCTCTTCTTCTCGTCCATTATGTCATTCCGATTCGATCGACGATCTCCTCTTCAACGCGACAACGAAAAAGGCTAGAGTTTCCGCCTCCGCCTCACTCTCCAGTCGAAAAAGGCGCTTTTCTCCATTTCTCCGGTTCCGATCAGACCCTAACCCTCCAACAAGCGCCGCCATGGTACATCGCGTTTCTTTCTCAGATCTAGCTCCCACAAAGACGAAGGTTCGAATTGTCGATCTTTTATTTTTTTTACATACTTTTCTGCCCTTTTTTTCATCAATATATATCATTTGTTTGCACTTGTACTTGTACATGTACATGTGCCTGAAAAATCCCGGATTGTTCAATTCCAATTCCTCTAACAGTTTATCATTTGAGGTTATATTCCTCTCGTTTTTTTTTTGTGATTAACCCTCTACAACCAAACCCCTGTAGGAGAAAGTTTCAATCCCGCTCTTTGAGAAGAGGCCGAAGCAGTTTGGCATTGCTGGGGCTCTAATGTCAAAGAATGATGTCTCGTTTTGTGAAATGGCCAATGGTTGCTTTACAATTCAGAAAATGTGCATCAGATCCTCCGTGCTATGTGAATATTGATTTGTTCATTAATACCGGAACATTATAATGTCATAATCGCAATAACTGATACAAAGATTACTTTTAAATTTGTTTATTTGTTTGTTCGACTCTATTGCAGAGCCTTGAATGATTGATCCAATTTGGTTCAGGTTTCTAACTGTTTGAATAGTCAAATTTTAGATGAATCCAAATGATTATGCGGATATGATCGCATTTTCAAAGAACATCCAAGGACTGAGGTGCTGAGTTCTCTAAGGGATCAACCATTCAGGTGCTGAGTTCTTCATTTATTCAGATCATAATATGTAATTTGTTAAGAGTGATCTAGTTTTTCTAATGGATTAGTTAGTCATCATATGTGTTCATTTTATTTATTGTAAATGTTGACTATATTGTTATATGTGTTCACTATATATATTGAATATTGAATGTGCTCACTTTGTTTATTGTAAATGTTAACTATATTGTTATATGTGTTCACTTTGTATATTGTAAATGTTAACTACGAAATCAAATTTCTGCAGCAACTAACTGAACACATAAATACTTTAAATTCATCCCTTAACGTGTTTAACTGAACACAAAAATTCACAAAATTATATTTCTGCTGCAACTAACTGAACATATATACAATTAAATTCATCCCTTAACGTGTTAAAACTGAATCCAAAAATGCGAAAATTCAATTTTGAGATGCAACTAACTGAACACATAAACACTTTAGTTCATCCCTTAACGTATTTAACTGAACAAAAAAATACGAAAATTTAGTTTTAAGATGCAACTAACTGAACACATAATACGGTTAACTCATCCCTTGACGCATCTAACTGAACACAAAATCCGTCCATTTGATGACGTCAGCGAGCAAAAAAATTATAAAAAAATTAAAATTTTTTGATGACGTCATCACGTGAAAATGCTGACGTCAGCGTGCGGAAATTGGTCTACACTAGATTTTTGCACCAAGACCATCTAGAATAGTCCAATTGGATGGTTTGGATGATTTTTTAATGGATGGTGCACACCTGCAAAACAACCCATTACTTCTTAGACAATTAGGCCTTCGGGGAGATTACGGGAGGACAACCCAATTGCGGGCTGTGTACAGATTGTCAAAAGGCCCAACTACCTTTGACTTTCCTGTTGTCTCCTTTCCTTTCCGATCTCCTTTTCGCCACTCTCTCTCTAAACCAAAATGGAAGCAGAACCGGAGATAATCGAGCTGTACGATCTCCACTTCTCTGACCTCCTCCTCCTCTCCTCCTCCGACGCACTATCGTCTCCGACTCCCGTCGATCAATCCCGACTCGAATGCATCTCCGCCTCAGTCATGGAAGCTCTAGGCCCCTCCGGCCCTGGCCTCCTCTCCATCTCGGGCGTCCCCTTAGCCTCTTCCCTCCGCCGCTCCCTTCTCCCTCTCGCTCTTCATCTCTCCCTTCTCAATCCAAAGGATCGCGCCCCACTCCTCAAGGTAAATTAAACCTTCCAGCATTCCTTTGGACTTCACTAGGTTGGTTTATATAAATTTTATTTTACATTGTTTTTTGTTTGTGTTAATGTTTCAGAGACATGGATTGGGTAGTGATGTGCCGCTGAAGAAACCTGACAGGAAAGTTTCTTCTTTCGCATCACTTTTGAAGTATCAAGGAGAATCTGTACTCGATCAAGTGCAAGAGATTGATTTCACTAGCAGTTCAGAGGATATTGAACACAATTTTGGTCTACATGAACTTGATGAAGGTGAATTTGACCACCTAGGGGACACATTTGAAAAATTGGGTCGATGCATGATGGAGCTTGGGGTGCGCCTGGCACGTATTTGTGATAATGCCATGCAATCAATTGAGTTGGAAAAGAGTATTATTCAGTCGGGAAGTGCGAAGGGGCGGTTGATACACTACCATTCTGAGCTAGATGGTTTTATCCTCAAAGAAGCGACTAAAAATGTCAGGCACGTGAACCGGTCTAAAAAATCTCCAGCATTTAAAGAGATATGCAAGGAGAAGAGCACGGTTGCTGATCTATGGCAACAATGGCATTATGACTATGGAATATTTACGGTTTTGACCTCTCCTTTGTTTCTCTCTTCTACTGTGGAGGGAGAACACCTTGTCAGCAAAGAGAGCCTGCCTCCGATGGGGCACTCATGCTTGCAGTTATTTGATAACAGAAAGAAGAGGATTGTCTCAGTGAAGTGCCAAGCTGAGAGTTTTATAATTCAAGTGGGAGAGGCAGCGGATGTGTTGTCAGGTGGGAAACTGAGATCAACGCTTCATTCAGTTTCTAAGCCAACAGGATTAGCTGGAGATGTTAGTAGAGAGACTTTTGTGCTATTTTTGCAGCCCTCCTGGGATAAAGTTTTACACTATGATGGATTTTCTATGGATCCTGATGAGGAGGTGCGGAGTGGGGATGAATTGGCTGAGATTCGTAGCAAAATCCCACCCCTCTCGGCCCGGCTGAGGAATGGCATGACTTTTGCTGAGTTTTCCCGTGAGACTACTAAGCAGTATTATGGGGGCAGTGGAATCCAGAGCAAGAGTTAATACTTTTGTGATTGGTCTTGAGCCAAAGCAGTGCGGTCAGATGAGATTTTATGGCATCATGAGGAATCGATTACCCACTCAATTTGCCTTTGCGGCAGTACTTTGAGCTGTTTAGTGTACATTTTCTGCCGGTAATTGAGCAAGTGTTAACAAGCTGAAAAAGCTCAAAGAGAACGCTATGCATTAATGAAAGGACATGGTGAGCAAGTGCAAATTGGTCTGTGCTCTGATCTTAAACTAGTGCATCTCAGCTGGTAAGCTGGTACCTTGTCACTTCAGGGCCTAGTATCTGGATCTGATACATAAATCCTTTTCCTGGAATTGCATCAAATGGGGTTTTGGAAGTTGGAGAGTTCTGTTTTTTTTTTTTTAGGTGGCTCATAAGCATCTGATGTATTCATATTAGCAGCATTGTGTGTGCAACTGCGCACGTATACGTCTGTTGATTGTTGTTTGAAAAGTGCACCATGCAATGAGTGCTAATGGAACTCTTGATTTAGTGGATTACTGCCAGCATGACATTATATAGTACTTCTACTTCTGTTATTGCAGAAGATGTGCCCACAAAAACATTTATATAGGTTACTTCTACTTGACTGAAGTTAAAGCACAGAACTGTGCTCTAACAAAACTTTTATAAATGGTGTATTCAGCAATAAAGCCATAATTGAATCGATATATCTATATGTTTATACTAAAAGTGATGTATAAATAGTGATTCAATTATCGTGATCTCAAATTTTTACATTTACAGACATCATCAAATGGAAACATGTTTCTATAGACCAAAAATTGCTCGACTGAACTACAATTAATTGGTTATAGAAACCTTGACAGAAGCGGGCAATTAAAAGACTATATATGTAAAAATAAAAGTGCAAACTAAACAAAATGAAACTGACGAAAGCTAAGCTACAGCAAACAACTAGCAGTAACAAAGAAAAATATGACACGCAGCACCAGCACCACGTAGTCGACTAGCATCTCAAGTATTCTTGCTGTAATTAAAGGAGTATATCACCCATATGACAAAAATACCCACTTTTTACTTCATCTATTGAATTGCTACTTTCATAGGCTCTCTATAAAATCAGACATCTCCTATTGCCCCTAAAGTTGCAACATCCCAAGCAGCATTTTACCAGAGTTAAAGAGTACTATAATCAAAATTCAATAAAATTCAATACATGCTGCTGTTAACTTAACTCTCCTTTTCACACTCAAGGCTAACGGTACATAATCAGTATGAAAATAGCCTGGTTGTACATATTCTGTATGAATACAACACAATATGTACCTATCATAGAAACAGCTTTATGCATTCAAACAGTTACAATAAAAGATGCCGCTCATTCCTGCTAAGTATAAGCACGAAAAAGTCAATATCATTCTTAAGCACATTAAACTGAAAAGGGCAAGAAGCCAATATTTAATTACAACAAAAAGTTCTGATTGTCACACGGTGACTAATTAACAAAAAAAAAGTTCCATTTAAAATCTCCAACCTCTAATCAAGTACCAGATTCCACGAAGCAAACTTGGGATGAGCACCCCAATCTTCCAAAAATTCAATCTTCAGAGGCGAGGCTCGCTCCTTATAGCGCAGTTCATGGCATCTCTTCTCGAACCAATTTTTCTTGTAGCACAAATCTACTGTTGAGCAGAGAAGTGCAATCTCTTTAAGCACCAGTGCATTTAAAATCAGAAAATTAGCAAAGGTAACAACAGCTCGATGTTCTGAAAACCCTTTCAATGTTACTTGTTTTAGATGGTTAAGGAAGCTAAATGGACCTTCTTCTACCCAGAGTGACTCCATGTTGATTTCATTTGCGGTCATACGATTCACAAGCTGCAAAGAGAAAACTAGAATTGTAAAAATATTGTCCCTATAAGGTTTTCTAATATATGGAATATTTTATGATTTACTCCAGGTTTGTGTCCATTGAAATCTCCAAAACTCAATTTTAGGTTACTTGCCATGTTTGTTGCTATGCATGAGAGTATAAATTGATGCTTAGTTGAGCAAGTGGGGCAATTTAATGAAGTCAAAGTCAGTTAAGCCTAATTCTATTTAAGTAGCATGATATTATAATTCAGATAATCAACACCATACTAGGCTTTTGGAGTGAATTAACCTTGTTTAAAATACATTAGGCGTAATTGTAACCATGCAAGATGAAATTGGCACTTACATTTAGTTGATAAAATGACGTTTGGGTTTATTAGGCTTATTTAGGACGGACCGAGGTCAAATTGACCATGTTAGGTAAATTGAAGCCAAATTGTGTGAAATCAATGGTAACATGAGCTAAACTTTTTCTATACATGATGCATAATGCAGTCATGCAGAGAACTAACACCATACTTGCAGGTGATATCAGCTTACTTAACAGCAAACTTATGTATAATATTTAACATTTTGGCCATGTTGGTATATGTTAGTTCCTTCTTTATTTTCCAGATCACTTGGTGGTTAACTACACGATATAGGCCTAATTGAAAAATCAAAGTAACCGGGACAAAAATTAGTTTGAGTATACTTGTGCTAAGCTCCATTATTAAATTAGGCAATTAGAACAATAGTATAGGATTATATGGGATAGCTGAGATTCCATTGTGCTGAGTTGTTAGATTTAAGGGACATTTATATAATTTGAGAAAACAGTATAGGAAGTTCATCATATAGAGTTAATTGCATAATTTGAAGAAACTAAGGTCTAAATGCCCAAACAGAATCCTTTCTGGCAAAATCTATCTTAAATTGACTTTTAGTTTAGTTTAGTGTGGCTATTTGTATTCATAAACAAAACAAGCAACATAGTTTCAAGATTGGTTCAGGCAACAACATACAAAGGGAAGGTTAATTGCGATTTACTGTATTAAATCAGGCACATTAGCATAACTAAGATAATCGTACTGGGGCTTGTGGTCCAGTGAAGCATTGTTACAATAGGCTAACTGACAGCAAGTGTCCAAAGCAAAATGCATTTGTGGTAATAAATGTTTAACACAGGTGAGAGAGTAAAATTTACCTTAACGTCTAACGTTTCTAGGAAAGGAAAACAGTGCAAGATGGATGACATCAGCAATAATTGTTTTTCATCAGAAAAGTTGACTCTGACAGCCAAACTTTTGACCGAAGGCAACACTGTTCTTGGACCACATAACACTATATCCTGTCATAAAAATGAAAATCACACAATAGAAATGAGATATAATCATACAACCTACTCAACATTAATTGATAGCAGACATTACATAAATGGAAATAATAACTTATATATCATATAATTTAAGATTCTATTAAGCTATTTTTAGAGAGCTTTTTGATACTTAAACAAGCAAATTTTATACATGAGTTACGATTACAAGGAAGAGAAAAAAGGACTAGAAATAACTTATCATATTTACTTAAACAACAGAATTATATATGTATACAGATTTACTCTAAATCTAAGAGACAAACTATCTGGGTTGCAAAGATATTTAGCTTTTAACTATTTCTATTACAATATTCACACTACTACCTATAAATAGTACATTTACGCAAACGATGCTTGCGATAAATGAAACATTACTACATAGAGAATTTAATTTTAAAGTTTAGGCAGGCCGAATAACTTACAGAACTCCTGCTTTCCCTCTTAAAGGTGCTGTCATCAATTTGAAGGTTAACTAGATCCAAGCAAATGAATCCGAGTAGCGTAAGCTTAGGGGCATGCTTAATTTTCAAAAAAGTGCCCATAGTAGCCGTTTCGCTAAGCACTAAGCTCTTAAGATTAGGTGCATGCTCAACTGTTACCTCCTTAACATGCCCAAACAATCGAGCCTGGTCTTTCACAACCAATTCCATGAGGTTTGGTGAAGAAATAACGATACATTGATAACCGGAACACTTATAAAGATGTAATTTCTCAAGGCTCGGAGAAGATAGAAAAAGGGTGATGAAACTATCATTTATGGAGACAAATGTAAGAACAACCTCTTTAATCTTTGGAAAGATAGGCAGAGAAACAATTTTAGGTAAGCAGCAGAAATAGAGATTCAATTTTAATAGAGTGTTGCATGAGAAAAAAGTAGAAGGCAACAGATAACCAGTTTTAGCATGCAAGTTAGAAAAGGAAAGAGAGAGTTCTTGGATATGTTTGTCGTTGAGGATTTTGAGAAGACCACCAACGGTTACATGGAAAAGGGGGTGATCAAAGCGGGTGAGACGGCAGCTTCGGATGGGCCCTTGATGATTAGAGATGACATCAATGACGGCTCGGCGGCACCACACGTTTACAGATCCCAAGGCCAAGGCGTAAGGTTGTCGGTGGAGAGAGGAGTCATCGATGCAGAGAGGAGCTGAGGTCCAGAGTCTGTGCCACCGAGTGGAGACGAGGGAGGCCCGGGCTGCGTCTTTGAGAGGAAGGAGGGAGAGAATTGATTGGATGAGACAGTCCGGGAGAGTGTTGATCAGGTCATCGACCAACTCAGGAGAAGGCGCGAGATGGTCTCCACCGCCTTTCGCTTTCTTCTTTTTCCGATTTATGGATTTTGTTCTCCCCATTAAAGGAAAGGGGAGAGTAAGAGTAGGGAAAGAAAAAGAGAAAGTGAGAAGTAGTGTCTGGAATATTATTTTGATCACTATAAATATCTTATTTATAGAAATATGTGTCAAAAAGTTAAAATAATTAAGCGAATTGTGTAAATAATTATTTATTCTATGCAATTTTAATTATTTATCGTTTAAATTAATGGTCGGAAGTTAATGATAAATATAAGTTTACAAGTTTTTCATTTTTTATAGAAAGAAATTTATTGTTGAATTGGTTGTGCACTCATCACAATGGAAAAAAATTGTCGCTGGATTTATTTGTGCATTGTATTTGTAAAGAGAACACAACAAATATGAAAAACTTCATAAAAATAATATTTTATTTATTTTGGAAATGAAGCACACATGTAAAAAAATTTTAAGTGTAATTTACCCACCCATCGGACGGATACATTTGCTATTTTTTTAATTTAATTTAGAATAATTTTGTTACGGATATATGAACTCAAATTTAGACCTTTCATTCAAAATAGCTGTGGTGACTTTTTCGTCATTTCTCGAAAAACGATTAGGTTTCCTCAAGAACGAGAATAAGTCTTAGATTCACCCCTCACGAGCCTGGGTTCAGGTATTAATGTCTCTTAACGACCAGAGAACATAGACTAGAATCCATTCTCATGAGGGTTTATTAATTTGTGGATCCTTTCTTTCCAATAGGCGCAAGCCCCTATTGTTAATTACCCCGTGGTTTCCCACGAGAACCTCTGATTAAGAGATTCAAGAAATTAAATATAATAGGCTAGAGAATCGTTATTTAAATTATTATGGTATTCAATGAGTGGTTTATTTATTTCAACCTAAACAAGACTGAATTGATGGCACCAAACCTAATTTGACGGGGCACAATTGAGGGTATAAGTGATTTATTTCTTTTTGGCTTAGGCTGGACTCAATTGGTGGTACCAGACTTGATGGACGGGACACGATTGAGCAAAGCTAAGTATATCTAAATCCAAAACTATTTATTTGAAGCATTTAAGGACATCTAAAACTAAAACTATTTATTTGAAATATCATATATTTTTTTTTATTAAGGGAGTTTGAGTTTTAATTTAATTTATATTGATTTATTTGGGATTATCTTGACTTTTAAAATTTCATTATTATTTTATTTTTTTAATTTTTATTTATTATTTAGTTTTGGCTTTTTAATTTGATGAATTTAATTTGGATTTAAGTTTAACTTGGATTTATCTTGATTTTTGGATTTTTATCATTATTTTATTTTTATTTTTTATTTTATTTACTTGTTTCAAAGATTTAATATTTAAAGTTTAAGATAACATTTTTATGTCTTTTGGAGAAATTTGAAATTTAATTTCTTTTTCTTTGAACTTTGATTTGAATTTAATTATTGATTTTTTTTATTTGAATTAGATTATTATTATTATTATTATTATTATTATTATTATTATTATAATTATTATTTTAACTTTAATTTGATTCCAATATGTTTTCAATTTTAGTTTCGATTGATTTTTTTTATTTGGGATTTGGAATAATTGGTAAGAAAACCAATTTTAATTATGAAAGTATCCTAAAATTTGTTTTGGAATTTTATTAAGATATTTTACTATTTTTCTAGAGTTTATATAATTTAATTTTTATAATAAAACACTTCAAAAATATAATTCATGATTAGAGATGACATCAATGACGGCTCGGCGGCACCACACGTTTACAGATCCCAAGGCCAAGGCGTAAGGTTGTCGGTGGAGAGAGGAGTCATCGATGCAGAGAGGAGCTGAGGTCCAGAGTCTGTGCCACCGAGTGGAGACGAGGGAGGCCCGGGCTGCGTCTTTGAGAGGAAGGAGGGAGATAATTGATTGGATGAGACAGTCGGGGAGAGTGTTGATCAGGTCATCGACCAACTCAGGAAGCGCGAGATGGTCTCCACCGCCTTTCACTTTTTTCTTTTTTCGATTTATGGATTTTGTTCTCCCCATTAAAGGAAAGGAGAGATGAAGAGTAGGAAAAGGGAAAGAGAAAGTGAGTGAGAAGTGTTTAACTATTATTTTGATCATGTAAATATCTCATTTATAGAAGTACGTGTCAAAAGATTAAAATAATTAAGAGAATCCTGTAAATAATTATTTATTCTATGCAATTTTAATTATTTATCGTTTAAATTAATGGTCGGAAGTTAATAATAAATATAAGTTTACAAGTTCTTCATTTTTTATAGAAGAAAATTTATTATTAAATTGGTTGTGCACTCATAACAATAGAAAAAATTTGTCGCTGGATTATTTGTGCACTGTATTTGTAAAGAGAACACAACAAATATGAAAAACTTCATAAAAATAATATTTTATTTAAATGAAGCACACATGTAAAAAAATTTTAAGTGTAATTTACCCACCCATTTGACGGATACATTTGCTAATTTTTTAATTTGATTTAGAATAATTTTGTTACGGATATATGGATTCAAATTTAGATCTTTCATTCAAACTAGCAAACATACCCACACAACAAATTCAGCAATAAATTTCTTTCAGTTAAAAGTGAAAGGTTGTAAACTTATATTTATTGCTAACATCTAGCTATTATTTTAAATGTTCAATGGTTAATATTACATAGAGTAAACAAATGTTTGCATTCTTCGCCTAATTTTTTTTAGCCCTTGGATACGTGCTTTTATAAATAGTAGATATTTTAATTAAACTATAATTATTTATTTATTCTGAATGCATGGTTTAAATTTAAGTCCATGTAAAAAAAAAAAATCCATGGCAGTATTATTTTTAAATTATATTATTAATTTTTTTTTAGAAGTTGGTATATGTCACTTAAAATTACAAATTATTTTTTCTTATAACTGCAAAGTACTAAAATCTAATTTTATTTTACCAATCCAGTGAAATGATTATGTTTGTTTAATTAATATACCATTAAAGGCATAGACAACATCCTTCACACTTTTTTAAATTAGATACTTTTGTAATTATTCTCTTTGTTATACTTCTTCTGCATAATAATTGTCAGATAACTTACAAAGGAAAAAATCAATAAAAATCATCTCTGTTGATAAATACAATTCCAATTCATATATTCTTATTATTTTCTTATTGCATAATTTTTCAAATTGTTTGGTGTAAAAATTAAATAATGTTTCTAACATTTGCAAAATAAATAAATTTCTGAATTATCAGTTAAAATTTGGGTTCAAATATGCTAATATTTTACTTAAGCCCAGTACCAACAGCCTACTTACCTCATAGCGACCAACTAAGGTACCTTAGAATGCTGACTTCGCTTGAACTACTGGTTGGCACATACAACGCGATAAGATCATGTCGTCCGCGAAGATAGATCGTGTCATGTCATGAGATGACCAATGACGTGAAGGAGATAGAGAAAAGCAGTGCAATTTGGCTTAATCAATTTAATTGGATAAGACATTATGCATTAAGTTTGGTAGTTGTGTAAACATACACCCATACTTATCCTATGATATTTCATAACATTCAAACACACACATAATAATCATCTCATTCACAAGCATTGTTGCGAGTTTGTATAACTCCCGCTTGAAATAATAGTTCCACCATCATCTCCATGAAGTGAGTCTAATCTATTCAAGTCATTCCACTAAATTATAGATATCTAATCCTATAGGCTATAATAAATTGGAAAAACACAAGTGTGAAAAAATGTTCTAACCCATCCTAAGCTCAGGAGCATACAAACCTCACAAATTACATTGAAAATTAATCAAACTAATTATTAATGACACCTTAGACCGCATTACAAATTATTACACATGCATTCATTACAAACCATAAGACATTGAAAATCTTAGATCATATCAAACTCACTATCCTCATGCAAAATAGAGTTAGCACACACGTACAACCTACATGCATAGGCGAGTCTACATTATATGAATGGGAGTCAATGTCATCCATTTTTTTTAAACAACATTACTAGAGGTTAATATTTGTAGAAAAACAATTTTGTTAGAAGCTCTGTCTATTTGAACCCATAAGTATTTGTGCAAATTTTCATTATTGAACACTATATATAATATATTTATTTTTGTTTGGTAAAACTATTGTGCTTCTCTTTTTAGTTGTTGATTACGTGGGTCTTATCAATTAATTATTAATTAAAGGTCTAAAAAGCTAATAGTCTAAACAACCAAATTGGAAAGGATATTAAACAAGGTTGCCGACCTAATAAAGAAAGGATATTAAACAGTACTCTCTAGCGAAGTACTGTTCCTTTTCTAATTTTATTTTCGTTTCATATGTCACAAGAAATATTGTAGATGCTTTCTCTTCTTTTACTATAGATAGGAAAGTTTTCTTCTAATTTCCATTGGCTTCTCTCTCTTCTAATCTTAAAATTTCATATTGTGTGTCTTACTTGAATCCAAGATACTCGTTAGATCATTCAACACAAAAAAGTTAGTCAAATTAAGTTGGCTTCTTTTTATCCTTGTGAGTTATCTAATCTTAGTCTTATAGCCCCAAATCGACTAGAAGACTATTGCTAATGTGCATATAATGAACAGTTCTCTAACTTAAAAAGAATCAGTAAACTAGCTAAAGTAATGATTGAGACCGGCAAGATTGCATTCAAAAGTTTACTTCTTTTAAAGCTACCATTAATAATAAGAACGAATTGTGAAATAAATGTGTGATTAATAGTTGAACGATTGTCTAGTGATTTATATTAAGAAGGAGATTCTCGAGGAGATTACCAACACTGCTAAATTACGCTGATTTCAGATTACGCGGTTTCGAAGAATACATTTAAATGAAAAAAACTAATTAGAATTTGTAAATTTAATTAGAATTTTATTATAGTTTTTTTTTTCAAAACTTCTAAATTATTGGAGTAATAGATGTACAATATAGTCTAATTTCATTTAATTATATACTCTTTAAGGTCTCATACTTTAAAATTAAGTGAACTAAACCAAACTCGCGCAGCTTAGGGGCCATTCTTATAAGTTGGAACAAAACCTCCGGAGTACTCCACTTCATTCAGAACTATCCGATCATCAATGGATGTCCCGTAATTAATACCTGTTCAATAATCAATACCGTCGAAATGTAGACCGTCCGAAATAGAGAACCGCACTGGTGTACTCCAGACTCCAGAGGATGCGGGTCCGTTCTGAGTTCGCCGGCCTCTTGCTTCTACGAACGGTAGATCTACAGTGACGTACTTTGTATATGGCCGACAGATGCTTTACATCATGATGTCATAAACAATTTTTTTTTTGGATAAATTAGACATAGACTATCTGATGTCATAAACAATCTTTACCGGTTGAAAACACGTAGTAGAATTTTGATTGTGCCCCTGGCGGAAGATCTCGTGCACCGTAAAATGTATATCCATTAATATTGTTACTTTAAACTAGTACGTTGGCCATTTTCTGCAAAACATAGCGTAAAGATGCAACGGAAAATCGTTTCACTACAAGAAGAATGGGTTTTAGATAGACTTTTACTGCATGATTTTTTAATTAGCTACATATTTTGTGTTATTGGAAGATAATTTTGCTAGACAATATTTTGATGTAGCTAAAAAATAATTTACACGGTGCTATTGATAGATTTTTGTTTGTCTTGCAAGAAATGTTACTATATTAATTCAAATTGTGCTATCTTACTAGACAATTTTGGTTTGTCCGTCAAAATTTTCTGAAAAATAAAATGGCGCCAGCGTGAATATGGAAAATTATTTTCCCTAGCGCCAAAATTGTTTCTACTTTTCTTCTTTCCCTCGTTTTTTGACAGCCCAAAACCCATCTGTTCGAAATCTTTCAAGGTTTATTTCTCTATCTTCTCTAACTGACAAGTGGAACCCACGCTATGTCTTTTCTCTCTAATATCGCCTTCTTCAATAAGCCTCCCAGAGGCGATAAAACTCCTGTAATTTCCCCCTCTAATTCGACTGCTCCTTAAACCCTTTCTCGATTTTTACCTCTCGTAGTCGCTCTCTGCCTCTCGCTCGACCTCGCCTCCTTTGCCTTCCCCGCATCTCCTCCTACCACTTCAGGTATAGCTCTCTCCTTATGTAACTTATTAAGATTTTGTTATTGAATTCCATCTGATTACTATTGTTTAATCTGTGAATTTCTGCCTGGAGTGTTGTTGCATGATATGTGAATTAGATCAAATGCATTGGTAGATGGATTGATGTCTGTTATAAATTTGGATGGTATCATGTTTGATTGCTTATATACATGAATCAAGATGCTTTGTGAAATGTGATTTTGACTCTATTGTGTTTATTCCATAATTTAGTGTATTTTCAGATGTCGGTTCATAGATCTGTAGTTTCAGAATATCAGGTTTAGGAAATCAGCTATTATTTGAGGTATTTAAAACTGATATGCGTTATAGTTAGGGATAATTTGCACTTTGATTTCTTATTAGTGTATTTTGTGGCTTTTCTTCATATTATTTTTTTTAGCTTTGTTGTAAAAAATTATTTCAAATTAATGAAATTGCCTGTTGGTATCAAAGATTTTGTTACTGACGATTGCTTGTGATGACATCTCTTATTAAATAATTGTTTTGAATTAAACTGTCCTTCTGTATATTTGTTTGGAAAGTCCAAGGGATGTTGACACAAACAATGAATGTCCAAGCAGAGCTGGTAGAAATGAATGTCCAAGGGATACAAACAATTCTATGTATGTTGACACAGATCAATTGATTCATGATGCTTTTGATGTAGATGATTTTGGTACAAATTCACCTACCAGTATGGAGACCAATGTACCTCAACCAAATCTAGATGCTCAAAATTTCTACCATTTGCTGAAAGAAATGGACCAAGCCTTGTGGGAAGGTTGTGAGCTTACAAAGCTTTCTTTTCTAATACTTTTATTGCACACAAAAACCACCAACAAATGGTCAGATAAATCTGTTCCAGATCTTCTCTCAATATTGCAACTTGCTATCCCAAATGGAAAAAATTTGCCAAAGACTTATCCCCAGCTTAAGAAACTTTTGAGAAAACTAGGTCTTAGTTATGAGAAAATTGATGCATGTCCAAACCATTGTCAGTTATATTGGAAGGAAACAGCTGGAGATGACGTTTGTTCAATTTGTGGTGCATCTAGATGGAAAAGTGTTGAACATGCAGTTACTTCCACTGGACCTAAAAAGAAGAAAGGTATTCCTGCTAAAGTTTTACGTTACTTTCCTTTAAAACCAAGGCTGAAGAGGTTGTTTATGTGTAAAAAAACAGCACCTTTGTTAAGATGGCATGAAGAGGAGCGCACAAAGGATAGGGCTCTTCGGCATCCGGCTGACTCAGAAGCTTGGAAAGACTTTGATGCTAAGCATGTCCAATTTTCTAGTGAACCTCGTAATGTAAGACTTGGTTTAGTATCTGATGGCTTCAATCCGTTTGGAATGCTGAGTACACAAATTAGTTGTTGGCCTGTTGTGTTAGTGTTGTACAATTTGCCTCCATGGCTTTGCATGAAACAACCATATTTGTTTCTTTCAACACTCATTCCTGGACCGAAGCAACCTGGACAGAAAATAGATGTTTACCTGCAGCCATTAATTGAGGAACTCAAGGAGTTGTGGGATGAAGGTTTGATAACATATGATGCTTCTCTTAATGAAAATTTCAGACTCTTTGCTGCACTTTTATGGACCATTAGTGATTTTCCTGGGTATTCATATCTATCTGGGTATAGTGTACAAAGTCAATTTGGTTGTCCACATTGCAATGTTGAAACATGCTCCCTTCGATTGCCCAATGGTGGTAAGTATTGTTTCATGGGTCATCGTCGCTTCCTCGATTATGACCATCCTTACCGTTTTGATAAAGACTCATTTGATGGAACTGAAGAATTTAGGTCTGCCCCAATCATGCCTAGTGGTTCTGTTGTCTTGTCACAAATTGAAGAGCTCAGTAAAAGTAATTTCAAAGCATGGAAGAAGAAGAGCATTCTATTTTCATTACCATATTGGGCATCTAATTTGCTTGGACATAATATTGATAACATGCATACAGAGAAGAATGCTTCCGAAAATGTTTGTTACACAATAATAGGCCAATTAGACAAGACAAAGGATAACTTGAAAACACGATTTGACTTGGAACATTTGGGTATTAGAAAAGAATTGCATGCAAAGGAACATATGAGCACATCAAAAAATAAGAAGTATTACATACCTCCTGCTTGTTATGTAATGTCTCATGCAGAAAAGAAAAAGTTTTGCAACGTGCTTCGAAACATCAAAGTTCCCGATGGCTATGCAGGGAATATCTCAAGGTTTGTAAATGAGGCACAATCTAAGTTGTTTGGACTCAAAACCCATGATCTCCACATTCTAATTCAACAACTTCTTCCAATTGCTATAAGAGGCTTACTGCCAAAAAATGTCATCAATGTTTTATTGGAGTTAAGTAGCTATTTTAGAGAGTTGTGCTCTAAAGTTCTCTACCTCGACAAGCCCAAACAACTAGAAAAAAAAATTAAGCTAACACTTTGCAACCTCGAGATGATTTTTCCACCAGGATTCTTTACTATAATGGTGCATCTAACACTCCATCTAGTACAAGAAGCCATGATTGCTGGACCAGTACAGCTTCGATGGATGTATCCTATAGAAAGGTAATGCAATTATGTAAATATTTTAGTTGTTATTTTTTTGCACACAATACAACAAATGCATTGCTAATATCCATGTTGTTAGGTATCTTGGTGTATTGAAATCCTATGTGCGCAACCGAGCAAGCCAGAGGGGTCGATTGCCGAGGCTTATTTGGCAGATGAATGCATGATCTTTTGTTCTAGGTATTTTTTTTTTAAATTCACTCTAAACTAAATAGTCTTCAATAATATTGTGACAAATTTATGTGACATGTTATGTTTAGATATATAAATGGATTCGACACGAAACTGAATCGGACTTCAAGAAATGGTGATAATGCCCAACAGATGATGCACTCAGCTTTAGAACTTAGTTGCAAGTTGTTTGAACAGAGGGGCCAGCCATTAGGGAAATGTGGTACTTACTTAATGACATCTTTGGAACTCGCACAAGCACATCGATATGTTCTTTTTAATTGTGATGTTGTCATTCCGTATCTTCAGTAAGTGTGCTAACTTAAAATCTATTAAGCTATTTAGCTGCAGTATGTTACTTTATTAAGTTGATATTTTCAATTTAATTAAGAATTGGTTGCTAAAACATGTACAAGCTTGAGTGATGATTGCCATAATAAAATCTATGAAGTTGGATCTGTTTGTTGTATGCAAGGGTATATTTCTTATATAATTTTAACCAAATTAGTTGATGTACAATTCTTTTATTTTCTTTCTTTGTTCTCTTTGTTTTGTAGAAAGCATGCTGCTGAAATTAAGAGGAACAATCGTAATCGTCGACTACAACCAAAAGACATTGAATCCATCCAACATGGGACTTTTCACAATTGGTTTAGAGATTATGTAAGTATTAAAAGTGCTTTCTATAACTAGTAGTAAATTTAATACTGTTAATTATTCTTCTAGGCGTTGAAAATTCCATCTGAAGTTATGACCTTGCATCCAGAGTACATATGTGTGATGTATATTAGTTGTTAATTGTTCTCTTACTAAATTTCTGTTTGTTGTTCTCAGCTGATCCTTCTCTGATAAGATTACAGGTCCATATGTGAAAATAATTGAACTCTCCTTCTTAGTTCGATAACAGTGAACTACTATAACAGAAACAGAAGTGCTCTAATTATAAACTTGCAATATGAGTAATTTCGGTCATGTCAAATAAACATATGTGAAATAGCAACTAGTGGTATAGAATAACCAAAATGGTACTCGTACCAAGCACATGCCGTGTCAATATGTCCTATGTGAAGTTTATGATATGAATTTCCTTGAACTTGACCCCACGTGGTATGGAGATGTAAGAAATGATATGCCAAAAGAAATGTCAATTAGTGAGTAATTAAGTGTTGATAATAGCTAGCATATATGCACTTGGCTTTCCCTGGAGTGGTAAGCTAGAAGCTCAATTAGAAAGACAAATGGTATTGTGTGTAATAGAATTTGTAAACCTAGCCATATGAAACGCAAAGTGAAATCATGCACTGTCCAAAATTGCAATATGATAATCTTAAAAATGAATTGCCAATTAGAGGGTCCTGATATATACATAAGCAAAATTTAAATGAAACAAGTTAAATGTCATCCCTTACCCAAGTTAAACTAGTCTAAATCACTCAAATCTCTTTCTATCAGTACCGTTAAATGTCATCCCTTGGCCTAGTAAATTTGATAACTTCTTTTGTGTTGTGCCCTTAGTAACATTCTGTGTAATTGACTTACAACTCATTTTCTAATTATTTTGTTCTTATGTCAAACAGGTTATGAATTTGGAGATGAAAGGTCAAATTGGTAGCATTTCAAAAGATCTTGCATGGCTTGCTAAATGGCCGAGAGAAGTTGCAAGAAGATATAGAAGGTTCAATATAAATGGTTATAGGTTTCGACCCAATCGATACGATAAAGCAACCCAAAATAGTGGAGTGGTTTTAGTAGCAAAGACCTCAAGCTATACTAGTGCTAATGATCCAAATCCGGTTTTGGGTGATTTGACATATTATGGGAGGATAAAAGAAATCATAGAGTTAGATTATAATGGACAATTTGGAGTCGTGTTATTCAAGTGCGATTGGGTTGATGTCGCGCGAGGTAGAGGAATTAAAAAAGATGATTATGGTTTTGCATTGGTTAACTTCTCACATTTGATACATTCAGGTGATAAGTTAGAGCACGAGCCATTTATCTTTGCATCACAAGCAAATCAAGTATTCTATGTGAAAGATCATTCATGCCCAAGTTGGTTAACTGTTGTTGGGTTAAAACCACGAGATGTTTATGACATGGGGAACGAAGATATGTTAGAAGGGGTTGAACATGAGCCATACCATGCAGCAACCTTTCTAGAAGATCAAAGTTGGATTAGATCAGATGTCGAAGGTACAATTGTTGAAGTTGAAGAGACGCATCAACTTCGAAGGACTAATAGTTTTTAAGATTTTCTTTTTTACATTTTAAGATATGGATCATTGTACTGTTTTTGGTTTATTATGGTGTTTGTTTCCATTACTTAAAATTATGTTTTGTATTTATTATAAATTGATTTTGATTATTAATAAATTCATAATAATTACAATAATATGATTCTTTGTATCTACGTGTATAATAGTAATAATATCTATTAATATTGTTTGTTTCATTTAAATTTTGATAGACATTAAAAACTTCCTAGATTGTCACATTTTGTCTTGTAAGAAATTTCAATTTTCAATTAATTATTGTATTATAAAATAAAAAAAATTAAATAGCAAGATCATTTGATCATGCTAATTATTTAGAAAGGTGTAGCAAGGAATTAATCTTGGAAGACTATTTGATCATGCAATTGAAATAAAAGGTGTAATAAAAGGTGTAGCGAGGAATTAATTTTGGAAGACTATTTGATCATGCAATTGAAATAAAAGGTGTAGCAAGGAATTAATCTTGCAAGACTATTTGATCATGGAATTGAAATAAAAAACGTGTAGCATCTTTGAAAGACTTTTTTCTCATGCTATAACTGAAGCGAAAAAGTGTAGTGAAAAATTCATTTTGCTAGACTATTTTTTATCTTTACCAACACACAAAATAAATCTATCGATAGCTCTCTGCAACACTGAGTTATGCAAGACAAAAACAAGTCTTCCAAGAAAATTTTGCAAGAGTTTTTGGAGTATATTCAAAGAGAATCGTGTCTATATATCTAAAAGTCATTCTTGTTGTAGTGTTTGTCCTTAGGAGCATTTCTTTTTTAATCTAAAAAAAAGGGCCATTTCTTTTGGTTAAATCATATACCATGTACAATGTATAATTGTGTGTGTCGAGTAGAAGTTACAAAGAAAGTTGACTCAAAACTTTTTTGCTACACGTTATCTAAATGCCGCAAAATATCAAAACGATTGACTACTGCAGTAATGCTGTAAAATCTACAAGAGCCAATCTTATAGCCTTTGTAAAACTGTTTATATGTAAAAATCTCGGAGTTGAGCTCTGAATATTGATTTTCCATTTTTTCTCATAAAAAGTAAAAACCCTAAGTGTACGAAAAATAATATTAACTATGCGTAGAAATTTTATATTGTTATTTAAATTTCAAAATTTTATTATCAATCAATTCAGTTTTATTATCAATTATTAATTATGCGAGGGAAAGTATTTTGGTGTAATCGAAGAATCTAAAATGTTTTTAAACCTAATGTCCGGTTGATCGATGGAGTTAGTTTGCTTCAGGTTATTAATTTTGTAAATTATAAACAGAGATATGGCAACCAGATACATGAAGAATAATAAAGCAAAAAAGGGGGAGAAAAACAAATTGTAAATCTCTTTCCAAGACGACAATTGCCACATTCAATTCAGATCACAATCTCAAATACAACCTCAAGATTTAAAACTTCTAAATTAGTTGTGCTCCTATTAAAATTATTGAGGAATTTTTTTCTCTTATTAAAAAAATCCCCAGGACTGGTGCATAGTCCGTACTCCAGTATAAATGAGAGTTGTTTTTTTAAGTTTTAGGATAAATTACATTTCATCCTCAAATCAAGTATTCTTGCCTCTGGACTATAGCTTTGTAATGATCAATCACATATAATTTGCACAAATCCTAGCTTAAAAAATGATTAAACTTATATACCATTTAGCTGACAGCTTATGTTTAAGTGCTGACGCTGCATAAAATTTTTAAAAAAAACTCAACTGCTTACTTATTTTAGCCACATTCTCTTTCTTTGATACATTAATTACTTTTAACTTCAGTAAAAAAAAAAAATCCATTAATTAACACCTTTACAACGACAATACTTTAATTTTTTTTTTAAGTACCTACGAGTCTGAAGCCTGGAATAGCGTGAGAAGAGACAAAAATAGGTTTATGATATCAATATACAGCGCCACCGCAGCCCATACGTATTCATCGTAGGAATACCTCTTGATCAAGTTATCCGTATCGTATATAATGTAGCCGCAGAAGATCAGAGATGCGATAGCACCGTATATCATCAGTGATATTCTCCCAAGCGGAAAGAAAATCTACATGAAGAAAAAATACCATATAGTCAAACATTGCGTATCATACATAATACAAATTAAACGTAACTAACCAATATTGTGCCAACACTAGAGGTACCACCACTATAGTACCAACTGCTATATTCAGGTAAGATCAGCTGCTCAGTACATTGGTGATATACCAACACTAGTGCCTAGTGGTACCTCTAATTTAATCAATCTTATATTCATAATTTTGCATTTTGATTAAGGTGGATGTATATATACAAACCTGAATAAGAGCAAAAACCATGAGGATCATAACTCCAGCAAACAGAAAAGGTCCCAAGAAGCTGAAGTCGTGACCGCGCTTCGCAGCCCAAAAGGTGTACATCGTGAGGCTGACGACTACGACAGCTGTTAGAATCAGTGATTCTAATATAATCTCACCTGCATTAATAATTTTACACAAAAAATAAGAATGATAATCAATACTAACATGTCATAATTGTAGGCATCATCGATTACAAATAAGATTTAACATTATGAATTTAATCTGACAAAGTAACGAAAATCAAGATGTGACAAGATTACTTACCCTTGGTGAAAGCACATGTCAAGCCAACAGCAAAGCTCATAGCCACTGTAAACAATCCTAGAAGCAACAGGTTTACCGGGTGGTACTGGTAGTAGAAGTACAGAGGACACAACACTATACAAAGAATTTCAGAGAAATATTCAACATGTTAGTAACAGAAGGATAGAAAATGTAATCAACTATGACTAATTGTCAGATATTGTGGGGGTTTATACACAAGGGGGCTAGTATTTTTGCATTTGTTTTGGTTATGGTTATAAATATTACAGGTTTAGCAGTAAGTACCACTTGAATGAAGCGGCAAAAGTAGAAGTTGCAATGTTTTTGTTTCTAAAACGGGCCATTTGGGCCTTAATTTTTTCAAAAAGAATTAAAATATGAATTATTGGTGGGAAAATAGAAAGAACAATTTGCATTGCTTCACATCGGAGCAAATTGTCTCTTTACTTGAACTGGAATATACATTACTTCTACATATATCATTACACCCTTTAAATATTCAAAACATAACATATTAAAAGTAAACAAAAACATACCAATGAAGGGAAGAATGAGCAAGAAAATGTACAGCCCGAGGCCGCCAGGGGTCGAAACAAAGAAATTAGCGACAGGCCGAACAAACACAACAATTGACGCAACAACAACCGTCAGGAGCATTTGCATGGCCAGGATGGAGTACACTTTTCGGATGAAGGCCCATCTCAGCTCCGGACTCTCCAGCATTATCGGGTAGAAACCGGTCGGTCCGGTTTCTACGTCACCCAGCACGCCTTTCCCGTATGGTGGCCGGAAGTACATCCTCTCCTCTTTTTATCTCTCTTTTTCTTTCCCTTGTCTTGTTTGGAGACTCTTTTTTATTTTTTTTTCTTTTTTGCTTATTTGTTTTGTTGATTGAGAGTTTAATTTTGGTTTGTTAAGGGAGCAGAGAAGGGAAGGGGGTTTAAGAAGGAACCGTTGGGAAAAGAGAGAGGATTCCAGATGGATCGGGTACGGAGGGCAAGGGCGAGTGAAGTAACGCGATGACGACACGTGGCGCACTGAGACCTGAGTTTCTAGCGTCGTCTAGCCTAGTCTGGTCAACGATTTTAGAGAATATAGTGGATGGTCCTGGTGCATGAAATTGGGAGAATTTTGGGAGGTAGCTTCCAGAGGAAATAAAGCATTTAGTGGGCCCCAAGTTGGGTAGTTTGTTGTGCTCCCTGTACACCCTTACAAGTTTAAAATTGCCTCAATTTTTTGTGAGTGGAGATGTCCATTTATTAGAGTGAGACTTGGAACCGAAATTCTTAAATGCAAATGACCATTTGTAAGCTTTGTTAATACTGGAGAAGAATCTATCTACGAATATACTAGAAAGCTTAGTAATGCAGTGCTACATATCGCTGACAGATTGGTCCATACTCCATTGACAAAGCCTGAAACTCAATAAAGGCAGCTGGACCCAACTGTCAGCGACTCATTAAAAATAATTATACTCAGAGATCTGGACCGGAGAACTCTGATTGGTTGTGCAAAGAGAAGCTTTCAGGCCTAGGTAGGCTATTTAATTGTTCCATTCCGTTCCATTTCTTTCCATTACCTGCATCAAAATTTCTGGAGCAAGCCCGAAGGGTGTGGATATCAATCAGTTAGCAATCTTTCCCACCAGGCTATTCTAAATTTAGCTAGCGAAAGCTATGAAAGTTGATGCTTTGTTGATAATCTTTATTAATGGGTAACAATAATATATCATTGCAAGATACTTTCGTGGTTTTTAACTTTTAATAGAAAGGTTGGTAATAACTATGTTTGGATTGCTCTCTTTTCAAAAAAAAAAAAACAAACAAAGAAAAAAAGTTGACCAGTTATCTTATTGTTATGAACTTTGGATTAATATGCCAAATTATTCTACATCGACCTAGCTTAAACATGATACATCGAACTAGATATTCGCGTACGTGATACGACTGGAATTCTATCAAGGGATAATTAATCATATTTTTGCAAACAATTAATGAGCAAATCAAATGAAATATTAACAGTTCAAAAAATATGTTTCAATACTCGAACGGTCCATTTTATAGTACAAAAGTGGTTACTAAGAATAGATAAAAAAAGCCATAAAACCAATCTTACAAAAAACCGATAAAAAAAGATAAAAAAAAAATTTAAAAGTAGTTAGTAGGAATTTATTTCCTGCAATATTTGAAACGTATATTGCTTTGAGCAATTTACATCAAAGTTCAGACATTATTTTTTTAAAAAAAAAAATAGCATTCGGTTAAAAATCTAATGAAATTGTTAAAATGCGACTTCTTGCGTTGTCAGTTGATGACCAATTGACGTATATAAGATTTTTTCCGAATAAAACAAAAATCACGAGTTCTATCTGTTCAATAGGTAAGCCGATGATTAACATCAGGGACAAAAAAAAAAAAAAAAAAAAAAAAAAAAAAAAAAAATCGAATAAAAAGGCTGCTTCCATAAAAATGGACTTATACGATGGATTATAAGTAATGGTCCGAATTACAGAAAAGTTTCAATGGTGTTCATTGAAATAATAAAAATCAAATATTTAATTTTATAAGTATGGAATTTTAATTACGACGTTCAACAGTGAAATTATATTAATACTTTTTAGAGGTTCAAAAATATAATTTCTTATCAAAATTGTTCCTACAACCTTAAAAATACATACAAACATATTAGATGGGAAAAAGAACAAGAAGACACGGTGCACCCGATTGGACAAACTTAAATCTGCTCCTTGTTAAATATATAAATAAAATAATTAAATAAATTTTATATAAAATAAGTAGCGTTTGATGATGCATGAAAGCAGTTACTTTAACACCGTTGAAAGTTCGAACAAACTTAATTAACAATAGTGCATTATACAGAGATCATGTCATGATATACATCAAATTTTGTTATTTGTAATAAAATATCATCTAAAGTATACAGAGATTATGTCATGATGCTCGATTTATAATTTAAGGTTTACTTTTTTAATTGTCAAAATAATCTATTATTCGCAAACTGTACTATACGAGCAGCGCAATGAATTAATCAGGGGGGAAAAAAAAAAATCAAAACATGGCAGGTGGTTGGCTAGATCATTAATCTATATTGTGTTTCGGGAAATAAATTTGGATCTCGCTCCGTTGCAATTTAAAGAGCATTGATTGGTTCCCATATCTTCGTTTATCTAACCTATGCTTGTGTTATCTGCAATTTCCTCCAATGCAACTTCTTTTCAACTTTCCCATAAAAAAAGACAAATGAAAACTTATAATGTACCGTACTTGACCAACCTTTTATTAAAGACAATTAAAATGTTTTTAATATGTCAAAAGCATATCTACCTATAAGGGGAAAGAAAAAAAAAAGGAAGCCTTTTCAGTTGCATTTCACTCTTGAATTAGATAAATATCATATAATTTTTTCATGTATTCTTTAGTGGCTGTAGATAATATTTGGAGTGTTACATTGGCTTCCTTCTATATAATTCATTAATATTAGAACTTTGATGTCATATTTTGTCTTACACGTTGATTTTGAGATGTCATATTTTGTCTTACACGTTGATTTTGAGTGTTACAATTAATTAATTTCAATGCTGCCTCTGTTGTTCATACGAGGAATTATGTCATCTTAATTGCTTTCTTTACCATGGTCCAAGTAACCGTTATAAATTATCATCATACTAAATATCAAATTGAACGATACACACCACAAAAGAAAACTATCAAAATATTATAAAATGTCAAGCTAGGCGCAGAGTCTTTGACTATATCTAAAAATATCTGTATATTGTCATTCCTAAGCAATTGTAGGGGGCCTTTTGGGTTGAACTCGTACTGCTTTCATTTTCAGTTTAGCTATCATCTTTTAAGACCGCAATTTTATGTATACTGTATAGCAAAATCAGAAACCTAATAAATGTCCCAGAATTCTTGCGGGTCCAACTCTGATCTGCCTCCAATCACAACCTGCCACGTGATCCTACATTTTAATGCATTCAACCAATCCTACCTAACAACTTGTTCATTTCTTCGACTCATTTCCTCCTTTCCTCTTCATATATAGACACCCCTTCTACTTCAGTACTGGCATACTGCTAAAGATTCTCCAAAAATTAGAAAAAGGATAAGTTACTAGAGCAGATATAATATAGATAAAGCCAAGTTTTCACCATTATTTCCTTCTACATTTGAAGAAGCTACAATGACTGTCTCTGTGGAGACAAAGCGGAGCAGAGTGACGGTGTATGCCAAGTCTACGGCACCCTCCCTTACACCGGTAAAGCCCGGTAAGACGCATGAGTTCACAGCCTTAGACCACTCCATGGGCCGGCATTCAGTGCACCTGGTTTATTACTACAGGCAAGCACCAACAGTCACAATGGCCGCACTCAAGGAGTCGCTTTGTGACGTGTTGTCGTACTACCCGGCCATGACAGGTCGGCTAGTTAAAAATGAAGGGGACGGATGCGGGGAATGGATGGTGAAGTGTAATGATGCCGGAGTCCGAATGGTCGATGCTCGAGCTGATGTCACCTTGGATGAGTTTCTGGCATCTGCCACTGACGAAGAAGAGAGGCAGCTCGCTTATTGGGAGGATGTCGAATCCGATCCCTACCTCTGGTCTCCTTATTGTGTGCAGGTTCTTTTTTTGCGGCCCCTTTTGGTTAAGGAAATATCACTGTCCTGGTGATTTTTTGACAACTAATTTTAATGAACTTGATTTAGGTTGACTGAGGTCCTCCACTCATGTCTCACCAAATTTAACGAGTGCCTGTCAATTATTTGTTATATAATTCTGATGGCACTATTGCTTTATCATTATGCATTAGAACCGTAAAACCAAAGTTGAACTCTTATATGTCAGATCGATTTGTACCTAATGACATCACTAAGAGGGTTTTAAAATGCTGTCTGATTTCTATTTTCAACAATCTACGGGATGAGTTTAGATGAAGCAATTTGAGTGAATTCATTCATCTATGACACAAAATAACCAACTGGTAAATAACAAATTCATGTCATACTTGCAGTTCACTGATTTCAAGGAGGGTTCAATGGCGGTGGGAATAAGCTGCACACACTTGCACGCAGACCCCACTTGCGTTGCAGTCTTCGCCAGAGCCTGGTCTGACACTCACCGCCGCGCTCTCATCACTTGCCCACCTTTCTTCCATCCATGGGCTTTCTACCCCCGTAAAAACCCCATTCCATCTTCCCCTCACCTGTCTGAAAAGTCTACATCCCCTCCTACCCTGCCTCCTCCTGCCATGTCATCAGTCACTTTTGTTTTCTCGGCCTCTTCCATTCGTCAATGCCTTGCTGACCTCCAACTATCCAACCTCACTCCATTCGATGCACTTGCATCGCTCCTATGGCTTCGGATTTCCTCGTACAAAGATGCCTCTCTAGGTCCTGCCCAGTTAACTCTTGCAGTGGACTGCCGCCGGCGCATGTCTGCTCCTCTTCCTCTAGGGTTCTATGGCAATGCGCTCCATTTTTTCGGAGTGAAAGCGGATCTTTCATCTGGTTGGAGTCACGTAGCATCCGAGCTGAACAGTCACGTGTCAGGTGTCAAGGAAGATGATGTTTGGTCCAGTGTAGAGTGGCTACACGAGCGCAGCAAGGAAAAGGCATTCCAAATGTATGGACCGGAACTCACATGCCTGGCATGGGATGGTGTACCAGTATATAATGCTGAATTCAGTGCCGGAGCTATACCGGTGCATGTCGGGTGCCGTATCGGCAATGCACAAGGGGAGGGTTTGGTGGTGATAATGGCAGGGGCGCCAGGGGAAGGGGAGGAAGCACGGACGGTGACTGTTACTCTGCCAACCAATCTGACGGCCAAGATCTACCGAGATGAGGCCATCCTCAAGTATGGGCCGAGAATTATGTTCAGCCCAAATATATAATTTAGGTACTTGTAAGAGATGGATAGTGTGGTATTGTTCTAAATTAGTGTGTTTGACGGGATATCTGGGCTGGTTGGTTCCTGGCTTTGTATTAGTATCTACTTTGATTTGTGCCTTCTTAGTATGGTTATTTAAGTTCGTTGTATGGGACTATCAGGGTTTTCCTTTTTTGTGTCATTTCAATTTTTCCTTATGTGTTACTAAATTGAATGCATCTAGTTTTTATAACACTAATGCTTCTACAACGGAGGTCCTGTATTCAATACTGTCGAGATAAAGAAAAAAAAAAAAAGCAGAGTAAGGGATTGAAAATGTTGGGAAAAATAAAAGTAAATTAAAAAATCTACATTGCTTGGAACTGTTGAAAAAAATGATTTACTCTGTGTTTTGTACAACTGTACATCGACTGATTATTTTAGTAAGAAATCAACTAATTGTAATCAAGTAATAGGCTTCTTACAAACTGTAGAGCATATATTTCCATTTTAGATAACATCAAAACCTCAACACGTACCAAAAATCACACTACTAGTTGTGAATCGTGCCAAAATTAAGGTGCTCTTATTGGTGAGAGATTTGCAAAATCAGGACCAATAACATTCAGATTTGGACACGCTTGGGACGAGAAAAAAGTTATCGTACCCTTATTGGTGAGATTCGCAAATCAGGACCAATCAAAACCAGATTTGGACATGCTTGAGACGAAAAGGGACCATATCAGGACCTCCACCTTACCAGTACCCAAAAATTAGAAAAGTCAACACAATAGTATCTTTGTTACTTTTTTTTTTTTTTTTTGGGTACCTATAAACCACACCTGTCATAACTTCTAGTTGATTGAGGAAGTATAATTAAGAGTTCAAGATATTTCACACAGACCCGCAATTTGATGATTTTTGTGACAGAAACTCAAGACCATTCAGTGGTTAATCAGTGCACAGAAAGACCAGAACAAGTGCTTCATGGTGCATTTTGCAAAAACTAACGAGCTTTAGACTTTAGGGGATAAACTGAGCATTACCATTGACTTATGTTTTATTATAAGTAGCAAAAGCAGTACTCGCTTAGTTGCTTTCATGAATGAATCAATTAAAAGATAAAGGTTGAGCTCTCATGAGTGGTAGTTTCACTTTAAGAATTACGGCAGTTTTGGAAAATTAAATGGGACAAGTACTTGCCAAAAATGTCACAACAAGGTGAAACGAGAGAGAGGAGTGCAACGCAAGGCAATCTGAAAATCTTTAAATGCGTGATAGAGGAGGGGCTATAGATGGTTGATTGCCCCCAACCATGCCATTGCCATACCATCTCCATCTCTTTCTTAGGAAGTGTGGATCTGAATTGTAAAAAATTAAAGAATTAGTCATTGAAAGGAATAAAAGAAAATGGATCGATCTGTTGATGGGTCAAAGTTGATTCTGACGTACAACAAGTATATCTTCATTTCCCTTGGATGGTATAAAATGTCGAAAATAATTGGGATATTTACGCAACAAAGAATTTGTCCCTTTCAGGCAACAAAGAATAATGTGAGTTTGGAAGCAGCCTCGAGATTTTGTCTTTTTTCATCATCCCTTAATTTCCCTTCCGCTTCTTTTTTCCATTAAGATGAGTTCTGGTGTTGAATCTTGTTTGAGTTTGGGGGGGGGGGGGGATCAGGAATAAATGCAATATATGAATATCATTCTGTGAGTTTTGATTTTAGGTTAACAAATGTTGGCTATCACTTCTTTACAACAAGATTTGGTAATCTTAACTTTGCTAACATTACATCCATGCACAGGAAAGGGGAAAATAGAGAAAAACAATGATAATGTAGTCTTAAATTTTACTATCATAGCAGCTGGAAAAATTTAAATCAAATAATTTTAGTCACACAGGCTGTAAGGGAGATTACGTCAACAAATATTTTCAGAGGTACGTGAAAGAGTTAAGAGGACTGCGGTGGCCTGGTGGGTTATATATATTTTTCTACTATAAACTGTAGTGGCATTTACATCACAAGGCAAGCTGAATGGGAGATGCTGAACAAGTTGGAAATGATTGGAATCGCCATATGATGCATGTGATAATAAATATAATGAATTGTGTCGCGTCCCACATATATCAAATAAGTATTGATCCTGTTTGTGTTGAGCAAGATTTATATAAAATTTTTGGGCTGTTTAACACAATTGCTGCACTCTAATGGGCGAACTTGGGACAGAGTATGGAGATGATAACAGTTATAACTAAGTAGGTTTCAAAACTTTTTCCATTTTTATATTTCTTCTGAATAACAACTACATATTGGGAATTTTGCAGTACTTTTGCATTGTAAAATTTCAACCGGTACGTATTAATATTGGAACTGACAAAAGCTGCCAATGGGTTAATAAGACCTGTCCAATGCTGTCTGGAATTTTTGCGTTGAGTGGTCTATGGGTTTCTGCCTTTCTGGTACGCTGCCTTTGTGGTCTTTCTTTCTTTTTTTTTTTTCTTTTTTTTTTGAAAAAGCTTCCTTTGTGGTCTTTCTTAGAGGTCCTTAAGCATGAGTTTGTTTAGCAGGAAACCCAAAACTAGAGAGTAAAACAATTTATGTTCGAAGGTTAGAAATATACTTGAAAAATGTAATGCTTGACTTTGTTATTTTTTTTCTTGAAACTGTTAACTGTTAAATGGTAATATAGTAATATCATATGAACCGTCATTGTAGGAACATTTTTATGGATTCTTCAACTTATTTAAGACGAACTGTTTAGAAGCCTACCTAATCAGTCAGGTACCAGAGCGGTTGTAAAAGCTGATATGGTGATGGCTTCGCATCTCATGGGCAATAAAAAGGTATGCATTACACCCAGAAAATTTGTAGGGATGGTATGTATTTGTTTGCCAAATATGCCTAGTTTCTAATCATTTGCAATTCGTCCAGGTTGAGAAAATAGAATTGGAGTTTTGTGGCTTGTTGGTTGGTGCTATAGTATTATTAAGCTTTTATCACCGAGTGTTTTTATATATGAACATCTAAACAATAATAAAAAAAAAAATTCAAAGAGATGGTTGAGAAAGGATTGCGATGCTGAGTTTCAACATATTGGACAGAAATCAAACATATTGTTTTTAGTTTAAGCTAAAGATGCTTTTAATTAAGGAATTATTAAACAGTGCATTCGGACAATAGCTAACATAATATTTTTCCATTTTTTTTCACAAAAATGCCAAATACCCTCATTACTGCAAGTCTGCAACATCGAATCAAGTTTTTTTTTTAACTGAATCATTAGAACATGGGAGCAAAAAGAATTTAACTAAATTAAGGTTTTATAAACTTATAATGCGCCGTATGCACCGTTGATTATATTAAGAAGTCGCGTGTATGTTCATTTTATATTCACCATTTCTATATGGAAATGGAGAGGATCCTAATTCCTTACGAAATAGGAGGAATTGAATAATATTTCCTAATTACCTTACGCCCATCAGAACAAGAATAAGAAAAAAGAAGTTTCATTCTATTTCTCTCTAAATTCCACACACCTGTAAAACCATCTCCCATCTCGTGCAATTGATATCCCTAGCTTAATCTGCACCTACACATCACTTTATGATGGCTTCATTAGATGTACCGCTAAAGGTACAGACTAAGCTCCGTGTGTTCTTCATACCCTCTTTCGCAACCGGTCACCTCTTACCTATGACAGACCTGGCCTGCTTACTTGCAATTCGCCCAAATGTTGAACCCACCATCATGATAACTCCAGCTAATGCGACTTTAATACGTTCAACATTAGATCTTTTGGTCGATAAGGGTCATCCGGTGCAACTCCTCATCTACCCATTTCCTTCTGTCGGGCTCCCTCCCGGCATAGAAAACCTTGCTACAGCTCCTGCCTCTGAAGAATGGCGCATTTACAAAGCCCATGATATGTGTCAACCTGTACATGAATCAATCCTCAAGGCCCACCGGCCAGATGCCGTAATAGCAGATATACCCTTTTGGTGGGTCACCGACATTGCAGCTGAGCTCTCAATACCTCGCATCACCTTTCATCCAGTCGGTGTATTCTCTCAAGTTGTCATGTTCAATCTTTTCAAGATCCGATCTGATATAGTTGCACGTGATGTTACACATACAGAGCTGGTCAATGTGCCAGACCTCCCAGGCCCTGATATAAATATACCAGCTTCTGAGCTGCCAACCTTCCTTGTGGAGGATGATTTCCTGGTTGACATTTGGATGAAGATGATAACGGCTCAGCTCGAAGGTTTTGGTGTTGTGGTCAATACATGTTGCGAGCTTGAGCCCGAATACTGCGAGTTCTATAGAAAGGTTTATGCCAAAAGAGCCTATTTTGTGGGTCCTGTTGCACTCTCATCAGGTGGAGATAACCAGGGAATTGTAACACGTGGCGGTTACGGTAACATGGCATGTCTTGATTGGCTAGACAGCAAGGAGAAGGGTTCAGTTGTTTATGTATGCTTTGGGAGTTGGTGCCACTTTACCAAAGCACAGTTGTATGAACTTGCATTTGGCTTGGAGGACTCAGGGAAGAATTTTTTATGGGTTGCAAGAGGTGGCGAGGACGAAAAGTTCAACTGCTTGCCTGAAAGATGGGAAGAAAGAGTCGGGTCCAGAGGACTAGTCATCAGGGGGTGGGCCCCACAAGTGGCAATTCTACAACACAAGTCCGTCGGTGCATTCCTGACACACTGTGGGTGGAACTCGCTTCTTGAGGCAGCATCATATGGGGTCCCGGTACTGACATGGCCTCTGGTATTCGAGCAATTCATAAATGAGAGATTGTCCGTCGATGTGAACGGATGGGGAGCAAGGGTGTGGGAAGGTGGAAACCGAGGCCCAAAAGCTGGAGAGAAAAAAGTGGTGCCTAGAGCAGCTATTGCTGACGCGGTGTCTAAATTCATGGCACCTGGAGGGAAAGGTGACAAAATGCGCAACAAGGCGCAGGAGATGGCCGCAATGGCCAAAGCTGCAATGCAGGAAGGCGGGAGTTCTTGGAATGATCTTACTTGTTTGATTGATGATCTGATGGAGGAAAAAGGAAAGTGCAATGCACGCTTGGAAAATAGTCATACATAGATGATGTTTATAATTATGCTTAATGAATTTTGAAACTAGTCATATTAGGCTCCTTTGTAGTTGGTCTTAGAAAGATAGCTTGTTATGTACTAGTGGACATTTGGTGACATTATTAATTTAATCATGTATTGATTTATTTGTTTGTTTGTGCCTTTATATTTATTGGTATTTAGAAGTACGGAACTTCCAACTGGGAAACTAAGCCTGCACTGAAGTCCGTATCTCAGAGTCCAGGGTTTTGACTTAGGCAGACCAGAGAATGGCTGCAAAGAAACATCATCCTCAGACAAATAGAATAGCTAATTAAACAGATGTCAGAAAATCTTTGTTACATTTTTTGAGACCTACTACAGCATATCCATAAAACTGAATATACATACGCTCACCAAAATACTAGCTCAAGGCCCTGATCAAAATGATTTTTTTGCGGGATATCATATCATTTCATTTTATTGGAATTGATTTTTTGAAATTTAGTTGGGTCTCATAATATAGAAATTCCTACCAAATGACAAGAAATCCATCCTTTTTGATCAAGAATTTTCTAATGAAATGAATTGAAATGAAATCCCACGTTATGAAATCCCACGTTAAAAACATGGCATTCTAATCATGCCCTAAGTGTATCCAATCCCCATTTCGGGTGTGTCAAACTAAGCCAGAAGCCCTTCTGGACAGTACCGGGTTAACAATGCTTAATGATAGGAATTGATAATTTGTACCACCAGTCACAAACCAGTCAATTTATAATTGACCGTTTAAATTAATCCCTTGATTTGTCCAGTAATTATTGCAATTCAAAACTTGAAAAGTGGTGATTAAAAAGACATAACAATACACTTTCAGTAAAAAAACAACAAAAAAGAAAAATAATGCCCAAGTAATTTTACCAAGTTTATATACAGTGAATTAATTAAACTACCTTATTTCACAGAGGATAAAAACAATCAGAAAATTTTCTACAACACACAATCAGGTACATCAACAAAAGACCAAAAAACAGACAATTTCTCTACCCCTTAGTATTAGCATTACAAGTGTCTCAATAAAATCAGACAGAGAGTTGCAAATCTAACGATTCTTTCATCAACCTACAACAAAATTTATCCCCTAAAACTTACATTATGTACATGTTATGTCTCATCAATAGTTTGGTTGAATGAAAGATCAAGATACTCAGAAAGGCTCAATTTTTTTCCATATTTATTTCCAATTTCAGGTTTTTTACTTTCCTTCTTTCTTATAGACTCAGGTAACCAAGAACCAGAACCTGAACCTGATGCATCATGTGAATCTACTAATTTTCCGACTATTGGCTCTAATTCTATCCATGGGTCCTCTACCATGGACTTCGAGTAGTAACTGCTATGACCAAACTGGCTACGAAACCCTACACCTCTACCACCAGTGCCTCTTGTACCAGAAGATGAGTTCAAATAATTATAATTAGGCCTGGGACGAGGGCCTGAACTGCTATCCCTGACGAAAGGACGGTTGGAGTACGGCATGTGCGGAGGGCCACTAGCATATTGCCATGAACCATGTCCACTGGTGGGAGGGTGAATGTTCCCCGCTGACGGAGTCTGGAACTGTGCTGCACTTCTCCAATGCATAGTTGGTGGTGCATGAGGTGGCGTATGAAATTGAGGTCCCAACTGGTGCATGGGAGGTTGGTTTAGACCGGCATAGTTAGGTCTCACTGAAGCACATAAAAATGAGGATTTAGCATAACTTATGATGCTACATCAATCCACAAATAATATTTCTTATGTTAAAGTGCTCTTTTACAAAAATAATGTTTCATATATTAAAAAATGACCACTAAATTTGTGTTTTTGTTTCTAAATAAGATGGTCCAATGAACAACTGATTTAGCAAGGAACAAAAAAAGGTATATGCATGATTTAAAGATGTCATATAGTAGTCCTACAAAACAGAAGAAAATATAGCATTCAGCCCCCTAACAGACAAAAATATATGCTCTGTATACCTTCCTTCCCAACAGGGTGGCATTGGTAAAATTTATCTCATGTTATGGAAATACTGAGCGTTTCCAGAAAAATGAGGTAAATCTCATATCCTTAGCACCCATAATACTTTTATTTATTCAGGAGCACACAGAAATTATTTCAAACAAATGAATGTTATGTGTATGCTGCTCTCTTAGCATTGTCCTTATTATTATATTTTTTGTAAATTCTACATATGTTATGATCACTATAAGCATTGTACTCTTTCCCCCTTTTATCACTATATAGTATATAAAAAGACCTAAATCATAATATTACTTCTTTTTGGTACTCTTATGATCATTGAGCCTAGCTTAGCTATTTGTAGGCATCAGCTGAGCTACCAGTATATATCAGAAAGTCTCAATTAAACAAACTGTTTGTCTAT
Organism: Rhynchospora tenuis; assembly: GCA_027725995.1. Classification (NCBI taxonomy): domain Eukaryota; kingdom Viridiplantae; phylum Streptophyta; class Magnoliopsida; order Poales; family Cyperaceae; genus Rhynchospora; species Rhynchospora tenuis. The sequence continues at coordinate 55,884,339 of CM050888.1, forward strand.
TGAAGAACAAATAAAAATAATCAAACAAGAACAAGCAGCAATAAACAACCTAAACAAATAGATATCTAGATTGGGATGGACAGAATGAAATCACTGGGTTAACGCACCAGAGTACACACATAGAAGAAAAACAAAATTCAAAATAGGCAAAACAAGTACCATTAGGTCGAGCGTGGGGTCTAGAAGCAGGGGAAGAGTGGAAAGAAGAACTCTTTCTCTTGTTGAGATTGTGAGAAGAGGAGAAAGCAGCGGAGGGGTTAGTGTAATAGTCGAACCGCGGCGGCTGCGACGGCGCCTCCGCCGGAGAAGAAGACGAGAATAGAGGGTCCGGTAGCTCTAAGCCTCCTAAAGACGGCGGCACAGGTGGTGGCGCGCCTGAGCTTTGCGATGCCTCCGTACGAAGCGCCATCAGCCTCTCCCTTCTCTTCGCTGCATCTTCCATTGGAGAGGAAGCGAATCAAACGAGGGTTTGAGAAATTGAATTGGGATCAAGAGAAAAACGGTGATTTGGAAATTGGTTGATTTCCAGTGGGGTATCACTGAAGAGGTCGGTGAGAGAGAGTTTGTAGTGGGATTATCTCCAGTGAGGAACCAAATGTAGAATATTGGGCTTTCGATCCAGCCCATTGAGAAATTACTGGGCTCTTCCCAGGCTTAATATTTCATTATCACATGATTTTCTCGCTCTTGTCATGGTTACTCAAGGATTACATACTCAAATAGCGTAAAACATTAATGAGAACAGTATGTCTGTATGTAAGTAGAACGTTACGTATGTACAATTTGGTGAGAAATATACATCACATTACTCGGATCACTTCTATTGCTATCTAGAATAGCATATATCAGGTATTTTAATATCGAAATAGAAAAGTAATGCAATGTTTGGGAGCCATCTGATCAAAGTAGATAGATAATGACCCGTGTAAATATTGCGTTTGTTCTGGGGAGGAGTGGAAAAGTGTAATGTGATAACTTAAGGGCCCAGGTTCACCGCCGAAGAAGAAAGCATAAAGATAATAAAGAAAGCAAAAAAAAAAGAATATTAAAAAGATTCAAACAAAAAGGGGAAAAAAAAAAGTAGAAGAATAATAAAAGAAAAAAGAGAGACACGAAAGAGGAAGAGGTAAAGGCTACCAAATGACAATCCTTTCATTTGCACTCGTCGATTTTAATTTGAAGTCATCAATTGGCATTTTATAAATATTTATTTCGAACAAACAACTATTAAATATACCAAGCAAACTTGAATGGAAACACAGCACAGGAAATAAAAAAATTATGTCGAAATTCAAAAATTGATTAACAAATTTGACTTGTGCAGTTGTACCTATCATATCATTCTTAAAATAGTGATTATGGAAAAAGATTGAATGTCTATTCATTTTGTTGTACCTTCTTCTATATATGGACGATGATAGTATGATACACTTCAATCGGTTTATGAGTTTCAATCATAAAAGAAAATTGTATTTAAAAAGTAAAAATTTCTAAATGAGATTTTTTTTTTCTAGAATTTTGGTTTATGAGTTTCAATCATAAAAGAAAATTGTATCTAAAATTTAAAAATTTCTGCAAAATTTAGATTGACGACAATCGATTTCTTCACGATTTCCTTGGAATCAACTATCATTTTCTACCTGAAAACCAAGTCATTTGTTTTGGAGGATTACATGTTCTGAGCAGTTGGGGTCTTACACAATTATGGTTATTTTTCATTTTTGGAAAAGATAAAAAACACTGACCGATGACTCAGCTTCTAAAATTTTGGTCCAGGCCCTTTTAGGAAAAATTTGGGTACTCTTAAAAAATGTGCAGGGAGACATTACATCGTGTATAATGAAATGATATGGGGGCCCACAAAGAGCTATATATGAACCGCATAATTAACATCCTAGAAACAGTAATAGTGTGCTTGTCTCAAATGCTAGCAACTCGCCACACCATGAGATGCACTATGCTATTCATTGAAGATCAGCAACTTCTTTCGTTTTTTTATCTCAAACAGAGAAGGCAGATGCCCCTCCTCTAGAATGATTCAGGTAAAATTCAAGAGACCAATTTTTGTACCTTGGTTGACAAGAAGCGGATGTTATGTTATATTCTTTTATATTATATAAATTATAAACCAAATAATTGGATAATAAGAATTGCAAATAATTATTGTATTATATTCAAAATATTCCCTCTTTACAGTGAACATAAATCTTTAGTTCATTTCTTTCTTTAAATTTAATTAATAATGTTTGAGATGAGAAGAAAAAAAAAATCATATTTGATAGAAATAGTAAAATGCATTTGGTGAAAATAAAATTTCAATCAATAACCGAGTTTTTTTTAAAAGGGTCAACGATCAATTATAATAGTCGTCCAAGATTCATTTTATTTTATTTTGAAAGTATATTAATTCATTCAAACAATATCGTCATATGTAAGAGAATAAATGCATCCACCAATATATATACATGCGCGACAAAAGTCACCCTTATAAAATATTTATATTTTAGTCTAAAATAGAAAATGTCAAATATTGTCATAGTGTCGATTCTCGGACTTCACATAAAAAAAATGCATTAATAGAGAGAAAAAAGTAATTTTTCAGAATAAAATAATTTTAAAAGGTCATAAATTCCATAAATTTATGTGTATTAATATTATTTGAAAGATTAAAGATCTACATTATAAAAATTAACTCACATGTATTATACAAAATTATGAAAAGTAATAAATAAAGGAGTCTTATTGCTTTACAAGACTTTTTGTACCTTAGTCGTATCATAAAAATCTCTTTAAAACGGAAAAAAATGTACGAAAACATGCGAGTTGTCTGTCAAGCTTAATTAGAAGAAAATAATAATAATAATAAAATGTGAAGAATATTGATATATGTAATATATAGTTTCAAAACTTAAACTTCTTAATTTCTTTATATCTTTAGTAAGAGTTTGTCTTCTTTGACGTGGACCAAAAAAAACTTGACAGAAGTAGATTTCTGTAGAAATTCTACCTGTGTAATTTTATCTATGAGGAAGTATGAGCAATTGAAGGGCATTCATTTTTGTTGCTGTTTGATCTGATGCATGAGATTGAGAGCGCATTGAAAAAGATGCAACATTTAAATTTCAGGTGCAGATCAATTTACATCATCTCCCTTTCCAACGCATGCAAGGCCTCTATCGCCAAACTTTTTCTAACAGTGCTCCAATTAATCAACAAAACTTGGATATTTATACAATGTAGAAAACATAATATGCAATTTGTAAAGGTTATTAGTTGTTTATGATTCTTCTCCTAATTTTAGGTTTACTGTTTGCTAGCTTTTATATTTAAAAAAATATATAGAGAGAGAGATTTACTTGGGAGTTCAAAAGATAAGTAAATTTACAGAAAACATAATATTGCATTTTAATTAGTTTTTATATTTGAAATTGTACATCTTAGTTAGTTGGTATAACTATACATGGTGAAAGTCAATTAAAATTCACAGCTCAAATTTGTGTCACTTACAATGTTCGTCAGACGAAGGTCTAAAGTTTAAAAAAAAGGTGCTTGAACGTATCATAAAATTTGTACCTTGATCATTAAGTTTTCCAAACTAGAAAAATTGACACAATAATCTAGAACTAGAAAGGAAAAAACGATCTGACAGTAAAGTCAATCTCCAGTGTTTTACAAACTGGAGAAAAGACAACCGCAGAGTCCGCTTCTGTCACAAGATATTGACATTTGCACGACCCACCGTGTTTACTAATTTTTAAAGCACCATGAATTGTATACAAATATTCTACATTTTATTCGGCTTGTACCTTAGCAGCTTAGCTAACAACGAGAGAAACCAATAGAAAAATAGAGAATTGTCAAATAGTAAGTATTTGTAGAAATTGGTGTACAGAAGTATGCACTCATTGTTAGGCGCCTTTCCTGGTACTACAAACACTGTGCCATCTGTACCGTTGCATGCAGTATGACCTGATACATCTCTCTTCTTGGACCCTACTTCTCTACAATATGTCACAATTAAAGTACACAGTGTAGAAAACTACTAAACATGATTCCCAAGTACTTTCAGTTGGTTCAAGTATTTAGATCTTGTACTAAAATTTTCCTAGAGATATATTGATATACTTTCAGCTGTAGGACCTTTTTTCGGTAAATTTTTTTGGTGTAAATAACATTTGAAAGTTCTCGACAAATAAATATTGATTGTACTGTACCGGTACAGTTAATATATTGATAATAAAGATAATTAAATTTAATGCTAGTTTTGCACCACCTTCATAGTTAACTTAATTCAACATTTTTACTAAACTTTGAAACTAAATGTTCACAATTTATAAATATGCCTTGAATCAAGTTTATAAATGATATAAATTTATATGCAATTCAGGTGCTCCCTCAATGAATTGCGCTTCTTCTATTTTTGTTTCAGTAACATACTAACATTTATGATTAATCGAATACTGTCGTTAAAGCATGCATTCCACTAACAGAAGCAATTACAGAGAAAAATATTGTAGAGAATTTATCTCCTACACCCTAACTCCCCCTCCCCCAGCTCTCTCTCTCTCTCTCTCTCTCTCTCTCGTTCTGTGTATAGGAATTATTAGGTAGGTTTTGAAGCATCAGATAAGAAAAGAACACAAAACTGGAAAACCAAGCTCGGTGCAACCTCCCATCCCCACCCCCAACACTTTGCAAAGTAAAACACAAAACACACGCATAATACACTACTGTATTATCTTTCTCTTTGTTTCTTAGCGAACTTCAACTGTTTGTCCTCTCTTCCTCTCTCTCTCTCTCTCGTTGGGAGACATGTCTGAAGCAAGCGCAGCTTCTGATGATAACAATAGACCCCATAACTTCACAAGCTTCGCATCTCTATTCGCGCCGATCTCTCCAATCGATTATGCTCAAAACCCTCCACTTCCCATCAAAACACCAAAGAAAAGAAACAAACCAGCTCATCCAGGTATTATTCTCCTACTAGGCTACAATTCAGTCCTATGTTGTATATGATAATCTCAGTGAAATATTGCAATTTGTAATATTTTTTTTTTATATAGAAGAGGTCATTAGAATTAATAATATTTGAGTGAAATATATTACGAAGAGAGATGTAATATATTATTGCTTTATCATATTTAATTTAATAATAAGAACAATTTTTTTCAAACTGGGTTTAATTTTTTGTATTTGTATAATTTAGTTTTAAAAAAAATTATTAAAATGGAAAGCCATTTTTAAGAATAACCTACGGAGCAATTACAATTTTTGCATGTTTTATGAAAATTTAGATCCAGAAGCTGAGGTCATAGCGCTATCTCCAAAAACCCTTATGGCAACGAGTAGGTATGTGTGTGAGATTTGCAACAAAGGTTTCCAAAGAGACCAGAACCTCCAACTTCATAGAAGAGGTCACAATCTGCCATGGAAACTGAAGCAAAAGAGTGCAAGAGGTGGGGAGACTAAGAAAAAGGTACGCAGCAATAATCTGTTTTAATTTAAACCTTAAAAAGGTACTTAACAAGTAAAGTAACGTTCCTCATGTTCTTTGTTTCCTCTCTAAACATGAAGCTCATAATCGCAAAAGTCATTGTAAAATTAAAAGAAGCACAATAAAATAATTTAAGTATTGTTTGAAGATACTTGACATAGAAAACCTAAGAGAAATGCACAAGGTATATATAGTTTACTGATGATTTATGCTTGATCAATTATAGGTGTATATCTGTCCCGAGGCAACATGCCCGAACCATGACCCGGCAAGAGCACTTGGGGACTTAACAGGAATCAAGAAACACTACTCTCGAAAGCATGGTGAGAAGAAGTATAAATGTGATCAGTGCGGGAAGCGGTACGCAGTTCAAGCCGACTGGAAGGCGCACAGCAAGACTTGTGGAAGTAGAGAGTATAGATGCGACTGCGGGACTCTGTTCTCTAGGTACGCTTTTCTCTCGAGTAATTCATAGCGCTCTTTGGTACCTATACGTTGTTTAAGTTTAATTTTATGTGATTATTCGCCCAAGATCATGTCCCACACGAAGAATAGTCATAGCTATAGCAAATAGTATGATTACATATGGTCTTCACAGAACATAATGAAGTAGCATGTAATTGTCAGATTATTTTCCTATTACTATATTGATGAAAGTACACCAAGATCAATTTGGATACGGGCTTCAGTAAAACCGTACGTATTTTCATAATTGTACTCTCCTGCAATTATGATTTGTGTTTTCTGATTTCAATTCTTCATTCAAAGCCCTTCAGTTTTTTTTTTCTTTATGAAGAATAATATTCACAGAATCCATTTGGTCAAAATAAAAAAAGAATGATCATAAATTAAATAATATATGACATTAGTGTATATATGTACTACTATATAAAAAATAACTACGGTGTCGTTTGGATGGGTTAGGAATAGGGTAGGAATAACATAAATTTAAGGAAAAACACTATTCACAGGAATTGTAGAAAGAGACTATTCCGGGAATAGAAAATATTGTTTGGATGGTGAGTTTAGGAATAGCGTTGGGAAGAGTGTTATTGAGATTAAAAGTAGTGAGAAAAGTGATATTGGGAAGAGTGTTATTAGAAATTGTGTTAGGAATGGAATTGCCTATTCCAAAAGTGTTTGAATGAAAAATTTAGAAATGAAATTGTCTATTTCGGGAATAAACCTATTCCCGGCCATCCCAAATGACACCTACAACTATTTTAAACAAAAAACTGAAAAAGAGCTAGTAGCTATGGGAAAAAAAATAGATAAAAACTACATGACCATATTCAAAGAGCAAAAGAAAAAGAATGAAAAATGCACGCATCACGCATGGAATAGTCCTAGCTATTAGCTATTGTCCAGCGAGTGTTCAATTCTTGTTCAGCTTCTTTCCTTCTTATTGAAACATTGCTTTTCGATGTGTCATCATGCTATTTCCTTGTGCATGCAACTAATGGTAGAAGAAGACAATCAATATATAGTATACCGAGTTTTGCCACTCATAGGTCACTTTCTCTAGCTGAATCATGCATTTCAGGCCTAAAATTGGTGCAGCAACAGTTATATGCTTGTATATCTCCAGAAGCCTAACTCGTAGGAGTTTTACTCCTCTAGACCTCTTAGGTTCAATTTGTCAATTATTTCTTAAATCATAATGATACCGACTAGTAGCTGCTTTCATATTTGTGGAGAGACAAGGGCGTGTAGTGACAGTTTTTAAGTGTGAATATTCAACAACTATTTTTGTACCGATGTTTACTTATACTTATATTAAAGGACTTTCCATAGTTCAATACATGAAAAAAAAAATAATTAATGTCATATATATATCTGCTGCAAAAACAGCAGAAATTTAAATTTTCTGATCATGGATTTTGAAATGAACAACTTATGAGAAGCAAGAGTTGCATGCATGTACATTAAGTTCAGAACCTAACTAATTAATATATATATATAGGAGCTGGTCCTCCTGAATTCATTCGTTCAACATGTCAATTAATCTTAACAGTGACATGTATAGACACAAAGACGGTTCAAGGGTAAATATCCAACAATTGTTTTGTTTAATGTTCAGTCCATTGAGAGTTACGTTAACTTTTCAAGGCCCTAAATTATGAAAGAAAATAATAATGGCACCTAATCTACAACAGGAATTTTAATTCTTTGGTCAGGAATTTTAATTTTGAAAAAGACCGATATTGAGTGACAAATAGAAATTTATTGTTTATTCTTAGATTCTGCATTTGCTGTCGTTATGATGATGTTACAGTTGTGTCACTATGGCGGATCTTTATTATATATAAATTCTATAATCACACAATTACGATAGTGAATGTGAAATTTTATTTTTACATTTTTATATTTAATACATATATAATTGGCTTCTTGAATTTCCTTCGGAATGAGTGCCTTTTGCTGATTTCAGCGAGGTTTTTCAAGTACATGTTCCGCTAGTAATTTTCCAACCCCGAGAATGGTTTATTTTGCCCAAAATCATGAAAACCGTGGGGAAAAAGATGGTTTCGACCTCAATTTTTTTTCCCAAGTTGATGAAAATAGAAATTCTGTTCTTCAACTATATATCATTCATAAGGCATATATATCCTCCAGCTAAGTTTCAAATTAATCCGCATTACTCACTCAAAAGAAGCATTGCCCATAACAACCACAAATTTATTTTGTGGTCATGAAGTTTTCTTTTCTATTAAAAAAAAAAAGAAAAGTAGAGTTTTCCTATTATATTTAATGCAACAAAAAAAAATACAGATTACGTACGGTACTTGACATGGAGCAGAAAAATAAGAGTAAAACAAAAACAATACAGCACCACATAGCAGAATTAAATCAAAACGACAGAAGCAAAGTTGGGTGTGGAGAAGACGCTGTTTCTGTTGACTACTCTTGACTTGCCACCTACCAAAGAGTAAATCTGGCAAAGAAGACCTGCCATCATGGATTTTGAAATGAACTATATATATGAGCCTCATCCTAGAATTTTGGGTAATTCAATTAATTATAGTTAAGATCTTATAGCTAGCTAGCTAGCTAGCAAAGGCAGTTCATGGCAAATGTACAACAAAAATTTAGGTTTCTTTTTCAGTCCATACTGAGTAAGCTTTTCCAGACCTCAAGCTAAACATGAAAAAAACAATAATAATAATTAATGTGGTTCTTAATTCTTAATAGCTACTTCTTTTTGTGGTCAGTAAGTTTGAAACCTACAGTTTGAGTGTCATATAAGAATTTATTGCATTTATTATTGGAGTCCGCATCTTCTGCCATAATGATGATAGTCACTAGAGTGGATTTTATCTGTTCCAAATTTTGCAATCACAACTATACCAGTGTGGCGCCAGTGAATATATATATGAAGTCTTTATCTTTTGCTCTTTACCAATTCACTCGGACCAGACTATGAGGGATTCCATAATATTCTAAAAAACAATTCTAGAGGAGTGTTGGGACCTAAGTGAAAGCATTAAGTGAGCCTTTGACTGTTGAACAGTTAACTTTTCTAGAGGTTCATGATTTGGTGGTCCAATGTACACACACTGGCGTATATTTAACTGCATTGAAAAGAAACCTATCTTTGTGCTCGGATTTAGTAATCGCAATTATAGCTAGTTTTATTACAAGATGAGACAGAGCCAAACAGAAGAAACAAACTGAAAAGGAAGATTTTATTTATTGCTGTTTTAAAGAAGCAGTTGTATCAGTTATTTTTATCATAAAATGTAATAAGAAAAACAGTTGACATCCTTAAATGTGAAGAGTTTTACTTACCATCATTCTGGCAGTTTATTTGGATTTCCCGTTTTACATGATATCATTTCTGCAAATTATTGTGCAGGACAAGTCATGATAAATTAATAACCGTGCAACTTTTATATATAAATTTATAATGATAATGAATCCTGACTTTCTGTACATTTATAGACACAAGAGAGAGGGATCGATCTCACGCACACCCTTTTCACATATAAAATTATAGTTTAATTATGGCTATCACAAATGTTTAGGGAGTGCAAAAAATCAGTAAATATATTTGGTTTTTCTTCTTCATCATTTATTGTTTGTTTCACAATTCAGGAAAGATAGCTTCATTACCCACAGAGCATTTTGTGATGCCTTAGCCGAAGAGACCGCACGCCTCCCCTCCACAGCTGATAACATTGCCACCATGCCACCTCAAAACAGCACTCTGTTGCAACCATTCTCTCCGTGGGACCCATTCACAAATCCTAATCCTAGCCCTAACCATAACCAACTTCTCAGAGCACAATCCAACTCATTGACCTCTCCGCTTCCCGCCACCGCACTCCTCCAAATAGCATCCAACATGGGGCCGCTTACTTCTGGCATATCAACGTCTAATGCAGGAGATCTTTCGACATGGCGATATATATAGTATTGACCAGAGTACACAGGATTTGCTAGAAGGGCTTGATCCAGCCGTCAAGAATGCATGCCACGATTTTTAAAATTGATGGTGACAACAAAGCCATGAAGTTTCCTTCGTTTCCTGACACACTTTTCTATTCTTTTCTTCTTTTCATGTGTTTGCTGTGTCTTTTATATATTTTGGCATTAATTTGGAGGATAAGAAGGGGGAAAAGGCTTCTGTAATTTTAATTAATTTGTACGTTGAGAAAGGTTTCTAATATAGGCATTTCAAATACTCTGTTATTTACTGCGATTCCTTTTAACTTCTAATCAACTTAGTATGAAATAAGAATGTTACAACTAAAGTTTAACTTGAATGGTGAAGCTGGCAATATATATTTTAAATGAACAATATAGCAGGCTTTTGTACTGGCCAATCGAAGCTGGTAGTAATTATCATGAACAAGCTAGAGTTTATCTTTTTTTTTTTTTTTTTTTTTGGAGGTTGGTTTGAACTTTGAACCAATGATTTGTTATAAGAAATTTGAAAATAAATGCTCTTTCTGTGAATCGAACCAAGGACCACATGGTTGGCAGAATAGAGCGAAACCACTGGGCCGAACAACCCAGCTTAGCTAGAGTTTTCTTATTGAGATAAAATATGGGTTAAAGAAAAAATAAATTTATCTTGTCGTGTGAAAGTACTTAAAATTGCAGATTGCAAATGAAAATTGCAGTTTAGTCATATGCCATCAATTATTACGTGTATTCGCTGGCATACAAAGATAGGAAATAATATGTGCATTTTTTTTATGCATTTGTTGCCAAGGGAGAGTAATGGAGGTTTATCATGCATGATTAATTAATTAAAAGGTAAATTTACTAAAGAGTTGGAGACCATGGCTACTGTCGTAATTAATTAGAACCACAATTTTTAAAATGGCCTTAAAATTTGAATCCCTCCACCGAAAGAAAATGAAAAGCACTTTGTACAATGAATATTCCTCCATGCCTGCTCCCTCTTTAAGTTTTGTCTCATTCCTAAAGAAAAAGCCTATTCATAGTACTAATTATAGGAAAGAAAAGCAAAAGAAATTGAAAAAAAAAAAACAAGAAGAAGAAAGTGACTCTTTCACATGGTCCAAAAAATCTTGAGAAATGCATGTTTTCTGTTCAATTGAGAAAATTCAATTTACAATTTAATTAAACCAGTACATCTCTTCGAATTTTCAAATATTTCATCTTATGAGGATTGAGGACCCAATTACTAAAGCTTTCAATTTAAAAATATGGGCTGAATATTAGCTCCTAAGAAGCCCACAAGATCGGTCGGCCCATTACTGTTCTCGTCACGGGAATTAGTCATCTTATTCCCAACAGTGCGTTATCGCTGGAATAGCTCGCTATTCCTGTGTTCCCAACTCGTCTCTTTCTCTCGATCGATTCATAAGCATTAAGCAATCTCCTCTCTCTCTCTCTCCATCCAAAGATCGTAGATCTTCACTCGACGATGAGGAGCGCTAGGTTGCAAGGCTTTTTTCTCTCTCTGCTGATTCTCTCAAGCGCTTTTGTCGATTTCTCGTACGGCTTGTCTCTGACAGTTTCTGACACGGAGTGCGTGTATGAATACGTGGCGTACGATGGAGACACCGTCTCCGGTAATTTCGTGGTGGTAGATCATGATATCTTCTGGGGCTCGGATCATCCTGGCATCGATTTCACTGTATGTGACAATCAAATTTCAGATCTTTCTTAAATTTAAAATAGTCCGTATTATAACTTGGATATTAGGTGTCCTTTTGATCGGTTCTGAGATTTCTGTAGTTATTTGTGTAGAATTATGGGAACTTAGATAACAACTAGCTGCAATTTTACTTTTGTGTGGTAATTGGAGATTTTCGAAACAAGGCTGTGATTAGCATCTGGTAGCTTGAATTTTTTAAGAAAGAAGCAGGTCAGCTGCCTGTTTCCATTAACAACAGTTTGGTTACAAAATGGAATAAGCTAGAAAGCAAACAATGTAGTGTATACACTATTTGAACTTATGTGATGAGAAAAAGGATAGGTCTTAGTGATTAAAGGAGCTTCATTAAAATTATCAGTAGTTGGTAACAAATTAACCTGGTGATATATGATTCCAATATGACTAATTACCAACTCAGTCTTACTCTGTCAGTGTAGTATCCGTTCTACCATTCTTGACCACTCATCACACAATAATACAAAAACCTATGGCCCATGTATCTACTATCTGTACAGAAAGCTAAATAACTGTAAACGGTACCAAACTTGTACTGGTTATTCCACTGCATGCAACCACAACCAAACATGAACATCCCTATCCAAACAATGATAAGCAAAACTAAGTGTTTGCAAGCTGTGACAGAAAAGGGGAGAAGGGACTGAATAAGAGCGAAAATTAACTCCTGAGTAGTTTTTCAGAGCAGTCCCTCCTTTTTTGTATTATCAACTTCTTAGAAATCAGTGATGTTTAAGAACCATTGTCAAACAAAAGCTAAACCATAAAATTTGTATTGTTAATTTAATGCATTTTGAAAATGTGAAGGTTGCATCTCCAGGAGGTAATACAGTGTTATCTTTGATGGGAAAATCAGGAGATAAATTTGAATTTAAGGCGCCAAGAGCTGGCATGTATAAATTCTGCTTCCACAACAAGTATGGTGCACCGGAGACCATCTCTTTTTACATTCATGTGGGCCACATTCCTAATGAACACGACCTTGCGAAGGATGGTACACAAAGATTAAACTTTTTTTTTCAAATTTACAAACTAGATTTCATACATTTAATCAAGACAAAATTCCTTTGAACTCTTACTTTGACATAGCCGGTATGTAAGAGAACTCTTTGAGTGATGAATTATTCAGGTATCTGATTCTGATACTTGGACCAATCAAATACAGGAATCAATTTTGGAATTCCATGGTATTACAAATGAGGAGTGCTAGTATAATTCTGTATCTAAATTCCTGGTACTTTGATCCAAAGTATGGTAAAAAGGATGTATTACTGAAAGGAAGTAGTTCCATGGTATTGCTCTACTCGTGATATTGTTGGGTGTTACTCTCAAGTCTCTAAAAGAAAAAAAAATTATCTGATCATGTATCTGTCTTGCTATGATGTAGAGCACCTTGACCCGATAAATGTGAAGATTGCACAGCTTAGAGAAGCATTGGAATCTGTGACAGCTGAACAAAAGTACCTCAAAGCACGTGAAGCTCGGCATCGCCACAGTAAGTTTACATTCTAGTAAATTTACAGAAAATTGAAGTAAATTTACATTCTAGTGCATGCATATGAATAATATGAGAAGAAAATGATGGTCAGTCACCATTACTGAATACTGATATTATTTGTCAATAGATTTTTTATGTGAGCAAAGTGTACTGGAGAATAATTCATTCAACTATAGTTTGTAAATGTTTTATTAAAAGCATAGTACCAGTATTATTTATATCTCTTAAGCCTTCCTTTCAAGTTGGCCTGGTACTAGTATTTTACTATCTGTGACTTCTAGGGTAAGGTTATCAGTTATTTTGGAAAATGCAGAATTCAAAATTGTACAACTGTTGGAACAAATGCAGAAGACAAAAAAAAATTAAAAGAAAATTGTACACTTTTCTTGAGGCCAGTGAGTTCCAAACATACTACCATCATTGGAAGGTAAATTTTGGATGTGTAAAAATGTGTCCACAAGTTTCCTCAATATTTAATATCTTTTATATGATTGCCTAATGTAGCGAATGAGAGCACCAGAAGACGTGTGACATTCTACACCTTAACAGAGTACCTTGCACTGGTTGCTGCCAGCTGTCTCCAAGTCGTTTACATCCGCCGGCTCTTCAGCAAAAATGTGGGTTATAACCGTGTTTAATGCTTAATGCCCCCTTAAGAAGAGAAATGCAGTGCAATTATATGATGCCGCTATTTGAGCACATGTAGATGTTTCTCCCTTTATTTATGAAAGGCTAGGCAGTTTATTTGGGTGTGTTGTGTAGTAGGACATGGTCATATGTTGTAAACATGTGCCTTCTTTTTTGAGTAATTATGTAGTGAGTTCGAAGGTACTATCGTGGATATGTAAAACACTGAAATATAATTAACTCATTTTTAAAATACTTTATTTGTTTATGTTATGCGCCTTGTAAACCAAATCCAAGAAAATTAAAACAGGAAAAACAATTTCATCTGTGCTGGTACTTTAATGCCATCATACCTTGTCGCTTCGGATTTAGTTCGTGTTATGCAATAAATCTGGTCACAGGGTTCGGCTCTGAAAAGGATCGCGATATTTACTTTCAACCATTAATTGACTTTCGTAGGTGAAGTATTATTTTTTTTTTCCTTCCTAAAGGTAGATATGGCCTTGCTGCCTGACATCATTTCCAATCTCTGCTTAGGCACTCCTTTTTGAGACCTAGAACTCCTTCCTAAGTAGTAGCTAAAGTGCCATATCGACTTACCTAAGTGCACTGTTCAATGAAAAAATATTTGCCTTTCAATTACCTAACCCAAGTGCTCGCTCCTGCACTATTTATGAGTTTAAGCAGGACGTCAGCTGCTTCGTCAGTCTCTACATATAGGTTTGTGGATTAAATTTTGATGCAGCTGTAATTAGGCAGCGTTAAAAAAAAGAATCATCTATTTAGCAGTCGTATTATTTTAGAAATAAATTTGTATTTTTTAGAAGATCTAGAAGCATGAGTTTTATAGGATGATAGGTAAAATAATAGATTGTTATTTTAGGAAATTAGTTGTTAATTTAAGATATAAGTTAGGTATTTTAATATGGATGTGTAGTAGCGTAGAAAAACATATTGTAATTTGTCCAAAGTTAATAAAAATCTGAGTTTATCTCTGAATTTTTTTGTTTCTCTTGTTATTACGTTCCTAAGCTCAGCCATATTCGTGCATCAAATTTCATATAAATAATAATTCAAATGTTTATATAAAGATCAATAAATGTGGCTCAGTAAACTTTAAATCATTGATGAACAATAAAACTAAAATCAAATTCTATTATTTTTCATGTATATGATATACATGGAAAAGATATCAGAATCCTACTATTAATATGAGAAAGTACTTTTCCAGAACTATCAAATAAGTTGTCGAAATTCTTACCCATTATATGAGGAAAGGAACACTAAGAAAAAGTAATCCCATCAACTTTTAAGTACATCTGACCAACAAAACTGAGCAATAAGCATAAGAGACAGCTTTGGGCCTTTTAAAACAGACCCCATAACTGCTGTCATAGAAGTGATGGCGGGATGGATGCCATACTGTGCCGCCCAACCAAAATAGGACGAGTCAGATTTGATTAAAAGAACTCAAATATTACATGAGCCGTTTGAAATTTTTTTCAGACGAACACTAAACTATGGCAGCACAAGGCCATCAGTTTTTACGGAGAGCTCTCAGATCCAGTTCTTATTATCACAAGAAAAACTTTGAATGTTTGTAAAAGATCTACAGAATTTGCATTTGCTAAGGGTACCATAAGCAAAACAGGTCACTGACAAGATTATATGCTTCCTTACTTCCTATACTATTTATTTACAATTTTCTGTGGTCTACATTTCTATATTGTACCAATATAAAAGACAGAGCTCCTATTGAATTTATCATTTTGCAAATATTGCTTTGAGTGTTGCTTGCCAGGGACTAGTAAGAGAAGGGCACAAATTGACTACACTCTGGGCCATTGTGGACTCACCACCTGGAATTAATAAAATACATATATACATCAAGTTAATATTCAGGAGTGGTATATATATATGCATCATGTTTAAATGAAGTTCTTTCAATAGTAAATACAGGTTACAGGACAGCCAAACCTGTTCTTAACTGCATAGGGTACTTCAGTATGCCCTGGTAACTTGAGGGAAATTTTTATACCATTCCAAGATAATTTATCATGCAAGCCCTAAAGGCCTAAACAGATAAGAAATTTCCTGTATACACCTACAAAGTATGAAATTTATCCAGGGCTTGTATTGGAGTATATTTTGTCTAGCATATCTGCATGTGTAATAATGGGCAATTTCTCTTTTCTCCCTCCCCCCCCCCCCCCCCCCCCTTCCTTTTTGTGTGTGTACAGATGATTAGGTGATCTCTACCTTATATAATATGTATGCACATGTATTAATTCTCATTTTCGAGGGTACACATGATGCTTCAGTTCTTGTTGCATTTTCAAAGGTGCCACAAGAATTTGCTCCTTTATAAAGTGGCGGTTACAAATTTCAAGTACAATTTACTTCAACAAAAATAAACCTCTAAAGTGCTGAAGACAAGTCGCATACGGCTGGCTACAACAGATGGTTCCTCTGCACTACCCATCACTGCCATTTGTTCCAACTGCAGAGTCTTCACTGGCAACCTACACCATTAAAGAAATAATAACTATAAAAAGTTTAATGTCATGACTGCTTCAGAGAAAGGTCCATTCACAAGGAAGATTACACCCGAGGTTGCTACATTACATTCAGAGAAAGTTTAATTTCATGGCTGCTACATTACATTATTATTACACCCGAGGTTGGGCACAAGGACCATGAGACTAGATGTGATTTTCGGTTTGGATAGAGCTCTGATATGAAACTCCCAAGTCCCAACATCAGTTTGTATAATGTGAACTTTTAATGAAATAATTTATTAATTAATTACAGTATGTGCTTGGCAATATAAAGAGAGAAGTTTTCACTATGCTGGTGTATTAGTGTTTAAAAGACTTACCAGGCCATTCCACGCATGTAGTACGCATTTGCTATGATTGCGCAAAAACCCTTCCACTGTTGTAAAATCTCATCTGACACAGGTGGCGTCGACGACCACCGCACGACAGTCGGCTGTGGTGTACATAATATGGTGATAAACACTATGCTTAGCCACAACATGCACTCACGAACCTATCTTGGTAAAATAAAAACCAACAGAAGCTGAGAAGAAGAAAAACAAACTTATACTTCTAGATGAAGCCATACAACTAAGAATCAATTAGGTAATTAGTAACTTGTAAGAGATTATACAAATACCAAAAAAGGTGCTTATCTTCTTCTCTCTAACAACATTTGGGATTTTATTTCAGCCCTTAAACTTTGAAGTTGGTTCACTTTCTTTGGTGATGTTCATAAACAGATATTCAAGAAAGCATTTTAGCACATGCGAGCCAAAACAATTATAATTCAGTAATCACAGAATAATGTAACTGAATGCACCTAAAGATCTCCTACCTCCTCATAAAGGACCTTGAACTTGACAGTCGTACCACCTCCATGGATTTGTAGGCCTTCAATTTCAGTACCAGATTCCTTCATGTCAATAAGCTCTTTTCTCAACCCTTCTTCTGTGCAGCCAAGTGCATATGCATTTACACCAGCACTGATAAACTCCTAGAGAGAGAAAGCAAATTATGATGTGATGCCTATTGGACACAAACATACTGAAGCAGTTAAGCTAACAATAATTCAACCAATGAAATTTACACTAACACACAAAAAACATTAACTAGACATTGCTAAAATGGAATGTAATATAATTCAGAAAATGACAATCACCAACAAGGAGACAATTTAGGAAACCCAAAGGACTACTTTTTTAATTCTCTCTCTCTCTCTCTATTTTTTTCTTTTGCTTCAGTTTAGGTGCCCTGCTTAAAAAGACAGGGGTTAACTGAAGCTTGATGTTCCTAAAACATAATTCTTTTAGTGCAACAATAGTCCAGGTGTATAAAATGGATTCTGACAAAGTTTTTAAGTTACCAACACTGAAGTTAAAAACATGGAACACAAGCACAAAAAGTTAGAAAGATAAAAGAAAAGGAAACACAAAAACGTTTCAGAAGGAAACGCTACATAACTTTAGGTTTTTAAGTTACCACACCGAACTTAAAAACATGGAACACAAGAACAAAAAATTAGAAAGATAAAAGAAAAAGAAACACAGAAATGTTTCAGAAGGAAATGCTACATACCTTTAGGTTTTCAGTACCTCCCCGATCAACGACATTTCTATACCGCCTAAATATGCTTTTTGCTATGTTTCGTGACGACTTGAAGTCCTCGTCTGACAATGCATTGATGTGAAAACGATGCTGCACATGAGTACCAAGTAAGATAACTTGAAAGTAATTTAAAATTTGTATGTCTGGCTGTGGGCTGTGGGCTGTGGGCTGTGCATATTTAACATGCATAATGTCCTCACAGGAGAGAAGATGTTCCTCCCAGTTTCTATAATTTAAAACAAGTGTTAAGCCACTTGTACTAACTAACTAGCGTGCCATTAACGATTATTCATTTTGCCCTTTTGGCAATAATTTGTCACTAAAGGAATCATCTACAGGAATTTAGATGAACAAAAAACACAGGACCATTTGAGAAGATGAATTTAGATCAAACTGCATGGTCAAATACCAAACAGGCTACACATGCTACCATACTGGTACTGATCCTGAAGCACTCCTAGTATCGTACCAAAACATACATGGTAATACCTTACAACATAATGCAAATCAGAGATATACTCAATCGAGGTTATTTTCAAATTTCAACCAGGATAAACCACTAGATGCTACGGTGCAGTTAGTATGTAAAGGTACAAAAATCCAATTTAAATTATAAAAAGGTAGGACACAAACCAGTAAATGGTTTCTTGTACTTATACTATCACTTAAGCTTCTCCACATGCCATGGCTCCAAGGTCTGGCAAAGTCAGATTTACAGCTAGAGATATTGTGCATCTTTGGTATGCAGCATGGTCGTGGGAATTTATTGGAGAATACTTGGTTATTGTAAGAATATGGTTTTATTGAAATATATGACATGCTTGAGGTTAGCATAGCTAATTCATAGCCTGACCGAAAAATATAAATTGTGCCTTCCCTTCACTTTATATTAATTGGCATGTCATTATCATCAGAGGAATACTGCTAGTCAATCTGAAATCATATATATAAAGAGATACAATTAGGAGCTTCTTTTACATTTCAAAGTTCTCTAAACATAGTTCTGAAATTTTCATTAAATAAAATATGACTACAAACTTCACCAAGACCGTTCTACGTCAAGAGAACATTCCTCGGGATGGATATCCATAC
This sequence comes from Rhynchospora tenuis, assembly GCA_027725995.1. Lineage (NCBI taxonomy): Eukaryota > Viridiplantae > Streptophyta > Magnoliopsida > Poales > Cyperaceae > Rhynchospora > Rhynchospora tenuis. The sequence continues at coordinate 55,903,343 of CM050888.1, forward strand.
TCCAAAATCAGTAAAATTTTTCAAAGATGTGCATATAATTTTTATGATCTTATTATGACAATAAGAAATGTGTATTTCTTTAAAAATTTACTAACTGGATACAATACAAAATCCAAAAAGGACATAAAAGTACTGGCATGTAACAATGGTAACATGCTCAAAGGTGCTAACTAATAATAATCAATACTGAATCATATATCAAACACATAGCATCAGAAACTAATTAATAACATATAACAAAAACTATATCAGCTGAGTAAAATAATATAAAATACCTGAAGATCACCCAATTAAAGCATCAGCAAAGGTGCATGCATACCCCACACACACACACTCACACCAGTTCGCCAAAAGAGAGACAAAGACAAGGGAACTATATAGAAGCGGGGAGAAGCGAAACGTGGCTAAACCTCAAGCGAAGGATTGTACATACAAATCAAGAAGCGAAAATCTGAGGCCACAGAGACAATGAATGGCGCCAATTGGCGGAGCGAGAACTCTAGAGTCAATTGGATAGACCAGTTCTATAAACTTTTACCTTCGATGAGCTCAGTGGGGCCCGGGAGTCAGTTAACATAGGGGTAGAGAGTGGGAGTACGCCTGAGCCAGCGCGGAATTGAGGGTTGGGAAAGGGGTAGAGGCGGAGAGCAGCGCAGCTAGCGTTCTCCCAGTTCGTCGCTATCGAAGAATCTCCAACCAGATATTTACTGCGTGCTCCCGGAATCTCATGGGGAGTTTGATCAGATTGTGCATCAACTGTGTTTGCTTTGCTATGGTCTTGGTCTTTGAATATGTTACTGATTACTGATTATTATTTGTTTAAGTATTCAATTCGGAATTTTTTTCGGAACAGTCAGATTTTCAACTTAACGGGATTTTAGAAAAATTATTTAAAAATATAAGTAATAGTAGATTATAATAACAAAATACAACTGTTTGTGTTGTCATTTAGGAATACAAATTACTGCTAGATAAAACCATATATAACTCAGTCACTTAGGCTGTGCTCCAGAATGCGAGTTTGGAGGGAGAGGAAGAGAAGGTAGCGGAAAGAGCGGACGAGTTTACTCTGTCCGGTTGTTTACTCGCTCCAGATCAGAAAATTAGCGATAGAGAGGAAGAGAAGAGGAGGGGAGAGATAGAGTGATACTAAAAAGAGTTTACTCTACTGTTTCCCCCTCCGATTTGGGAGGTAACGAGACCGGGCAACCTTCCTCTCCTCTACTCTCCGGTCCTTTAATGGTTGCGTTCTGGAGCACAGCCTTAAGTTCGGATGCAAAATCGTTCTTAATTCGATTGGCTAACGATAAATTTTGCATTCATATCTTCGTTCACAAAAAAAACAAACTACCAGCTTTTCTTGCCTATTTAGGACTAAAATACTCTGCTTCCTTAGCCCATTACAAATTGGGCTCGATATCTGGACCAGTACTTCGACCCAATATTCTGTTTGGGCTTGAGTGTATGTGATAAAAAGAAGAGTAATTTTACCGAATTTTGAGGAAAGAAACAAAAAAAAATAAAATTAATAGAATATTTGAATTATATGTTTACATTTTGTTACACTTTAATACTTTATTCCGTATTTCAGTTCAGGTTTTGTTTCTAATTAATGTGCTACTTTTCTTTCAAACATCGAGTCTGACAAAAAAATAATCTTCTCGACCTATATATGCAATCAAGGCTCTGGATTGGTCCCCGGTTTGATCTATTTTTAATTACTTGAGAAATTATGAAAGATAATTAACAAAAATAAATTGTTCTGAAAACAATCTAGTGCAGGATAGAGAGATTTTCTGGAGCGATTGTTGTTCTAGAGCAAGGCTGTAACCCTACAAAGAGGGCACATCTGGAGAAAGCTCTTCTAGTCTAGATTAAAACTTGCCTTGATGTCAAAGTTAAAGAATAATAAAACCACATCATTCCTACATCATTGATAGTCGATTTAATTTATTCTATCCGAAAAGGACCTGATGTTAATTCATGTGTTCGGATTTATGGAATTATTTTATTATGTAGATTGTATTTGAACAGTATGTAAGATGAATCTTCTGATTAGTGATTACTTAATGCGTTCACTTTCTACTTGAGCATCATAGCAGCCCAATGACCAAGTCAGGTAGGATCAAGCAAAGTAACAAATTCAAAACTGCGTTGAGAAAATTATTACGTGGAGAAAGATATAATGCTAATCAACTTAAATATAGCATCATCTAAAGTAAAAAATAAAAAATAAGAAGACATAAAATTATAATTAAAGTGGGAATTACTTGATATCTAATAAATATTTGTATACAAATAAAGCACTGATATTTCAAATAATTGATAGAGACCTATTGACCTTCTAATTGCATTAAATTTTATACATGATCTATCTAAAGCTGAGGGCTCAAATACTTCAATTTCCGTGCCTTCATTATGCATTTATTTTCGTAACTCCAATAGCTTAAAATTATGAACTTGAATTTTAAAAAGAAAACCGTTATATGCTATCAATATCACCTTTTTTCTCCACAAAAAAATATATGATATTTCCAAAAATAGCAAGTATAAAAAATTTCAAGAAAATTGTAAATAACTTTCAAAAAAATATAAAAATTTGTTTGGTATGAGGTTTCAATATGTAAATTGGATTGATTAAATTAGATTTGTCAATTTGCAAAAAATATCGATGAAAATAACCATGATGCACAAAAGGGTCTATGTATCATGAATTCATGATGCGCAATAAACTTATGATTTTAATCTGCATCAAAAAATTTAAAAATAATGATGTGGATTATTTCTGAATATTTATTTTGAAGCTCTTAATATTCATCAAAATAAAGTTGACGTGTAGATAACATAATAAATCTGATTTTCCTTAGGTTAGATCTACAAAATGAGTGCATGATCAGTAGAAAATTCTAGTAAACTATGTTTTTCATTGTCAATATTACTCGATCTTATACTATGGTGTCCGGAGGTGATTGTTGTATCATAAGGATGGCACAATTTTTCCCTCTCAACAAACATTTTTCGTTTTTGGTGAACTTTTCTTTGAGCAACATGTATGTTTAATAGTGTAATAAAAATGCATGGATGACAGAATGCTTTTCATCCCATATAAGAATAATAATAAAAAATATTTACATTCTCTTAATTTCGTTATATATACTTTCGATCAATATAACGAAAATAATAATTTCCTTCTTATCTCTGTATTTTTCCCCCCGAGCTCTAATCACACTATCACAGCCTTTAAATTGTTCATTGTTGTGCTGCCTCTGCCTTATGGTTCATCTCAACAACTTGGACAAGTTCCTTACCTTATTCGAAACATTAAGGGTTTGGACCAAGAAGTCTGATAAATATTAAAATGTCATAAAGTATGTTGTCATTCCTCCTATCAAGGAACGAACAAAGCAGCTCAAGAAAACCCTAAAGCAAAATAATTTAGCACTAACTATAATATCGTAGAACTAACATCTTGACATTAAAAAACCCTAATAATTCATACAGCCAATATGGTCCCAAACATTGAATACGAAACTTTTGAAACCCAAACAAATTAAAAAACCCAAATTTGAGTCGCCAAGTTATATTTTGCACGAGTTTGAGGCAGGTTGGTTAGGTGGATTTGCATTCCATGAATCGCCGACCAGTGAGAGAGTGGATCCAGTCCGGTCTCCTTCTTTCTTTAATTTTTTTCATTGTCAAATCTTTTCTTTTGTACAGGTCAAAAGTCAGGAGCAACGTGTGGGTTCTCTCCTTGAATCATTCCGTGACCTCTCAAGTTAAAACCACCTAATAACAACGGATCTTCTGTGGCAATAACATATCCCAAATTACTTGTTTGCCTTCATTTGGCTGATTCAGCAGGTAAAACTGAAAGAAAATATCTATTATGTTTCGTTAAATAATACGTGACTGTACATAGTGCTACAAGTATTTTTTTTTCTTACAAAAATTATATTTAATTTCCATAAATATATTAAAATTATTTTGTCTCTGACTTGTATCACTATAATGCAATTATTTTGATAAAAAATCTTGGACCACGAACTTAATTATACAATCCAAAGTTTAAGTACTTGGTGGAAGTTATTAGGTTCGAATTAAGATGCTTAGATGAACAAATGAGATTGAAGTTTAAACATTATTTTAAACTTGCCTTGAATTTCTTACTCTATCTATAAAAATATTTAGTCCGTCCACGAGTTTGATAATTTAAGTTTGCGGCCTTTACCAAGGATATGTTTTATATTCTTCTTTTGTATACTCTTTTTCTTTTTCCTAGGTTTCAGCTTAAGGTCTCAAGTCTGAACAGCCATAGCAACTCGGTCCTAGCCACATCTGATCCGAAAGAAGATAAAGACTATAAAATGATGTAGTTCCTCTCCAGTGGAAAACGCTGGAGATGATCGGCTTGTGATCTCGTTCTAAGAGTTGTTGTTCCACTTAAAAAATGTGAAATGAAAGCTCGTGCTGGGAGGTGGATTGCTCGTCGGTTGATTTGGATTTGGTGTTTGATTAAGACACCTAAGATTATATAAACAACATAAAATCCAACTGATCGCTGATATTATTGGCCCTAAATTGTAAATCATTTTTTGTCTTTCTAGTTTCTACTCAAATAAGAATAAGCGATTCAAAATGATGTAATCTAATGGTGAAATTTAATAAACAATAAATTTTGATTTTTCTTCTTGAACTGTTATGTATAACTTGGTCAGTTAATCAGTTTTCATGTGTCATGCCTATACGAACCTATTTGTGTATGTAAGAGACCCACAAATTATGAATATATAAGCCGGTCATATCACATTTTCTATGTCTTCGACCATCTAATCATACTTCTTCTCTCATTTATTTTGATCAGACATTTCATATTATTACACGGCTATTTTTCTTATTTAAAAATAATTTACTTGATGTATCTAAGATGAAGCAAAATACTAAAGTAAAATATGTTTTCTGTTTCTTAGTAAGAAATTCCTTACGACTATTTGTGTTAATTTTCATCATACATTATTTAGCATTTATGAAAGACATTTATTTCTACTCAAAATTTGTTGAATGTAACAAATTATCTCTTTTTATATAAAAATATATATTTTGTAAAAAAAGATATGTCACATTCACATTAACTTCCGAAAAAAGTGTTTGGCACTTCTTCTACTGGTATCTCTTTCTCGTGTTTGGCACTTCTTCTACTGGTATTTATAATAAAATTTAACATATTGTAAGTAATTATTAATTCTATATACTATTTATATATTTTTATTTTTAATCAAGATTTTAAAGTGTGGTTTGTACGGTTTAGCGTTCAAGGGTTGATTTAGCATTTAAGAGTTTTTATCGGTGATAAAACAGTCAAAAAAACAATTGTATTATGTCGTTTATTAAATATAAGATGCCATAAATTTAAATATATTCAACATAACTTAATCATAAATTCATATTTAACTAAAATTAAATTGAGATTTCATCATTACTTAAACATATTTTGCACAAAAGGAAATTTTCTGATAAAGATACATTTGATATAATACAATATATCATATAGATTGCTTAGCACAGTTTTTATCCGTGATAAAACAATTTTATTAGACGAATTATTGACGGTAAAATATTTTTTATCACGAACTGTATTTTTCTGAAAAGATATAATGTTATCGTGCATTTTTTTTTCCCAAATATCCATAAAATAGTATAATCTATGATAAAATTCCCTATTTTAAAACCTTGATTTTAATGGACATCGCATATATATATGTATTTTTTTGCCATAAATTAACCAAAAGAGTTCATAAATTGCCCGTCAAAATTTATCCTCTTTTCATGATCGGGGAAAAGAAGTTTAATATTTAAAAAAAAAAAACCGTTTGTTAACACCCGTACTTGTGCTCCGAGTTAAGCTGCACTAAACGTTAGGTTGATCAATGAACCCAGATTTTTTTTGACGTACATAATAGTTTATCATACAGAATGGTTTATATATGACTTTTTAAACATTTGGGTTTTGACTTTTTTCGTATCGTTTTGTTGGAGAAACAAATGGATAAAGCAGGAGACCGAGTACAAGGAACAAAGCATGCAAAAGACCAGTACAAAGAGTTGAAGCATTCTTTGCATGGTTCTTACTTCTCAATCAGTCCTATTTCATTTGCGTACTAGCATTTACATGATATGATAAATAAGTTTTCCTGTCTCGCTAACGACCAAATCAAGGCTTTCAAGCGAATAGAAATTCTGGCGCTTCTAAAGAATTTAAGATTTATACAAAACATGGAAGGTTAACCCCACTTGCAAATAATCATGCTTCCTTAGGTCCAACATTTAATGCGTCTATCTGCTTGTAGCTTGACGCCCATAGGACAGCCTAACTAATATTTCTTCTGGACTGAAAGGTGTTTAAAACGAAAAATAACAATTGAATTTAAATAAAAAAGTAGTTTATCAGAAGAAGAAAAAAAAATGTAATAAAGAATAGTTTTATTAGAATAATAACATCATGTGTTGAAGAGAGGATAATTCTATTCTCTAGCTATCTGTAAGTAATTTTGCTCCAAGATAATGTCAAAAAAAGAACATAGGACGATAAACAAAATGATAAACAATAGAGAAGGATCTAGTACTGTATCCATGTACTCATATATATATTGTAAATTATTTGACTCAAACCTAATGTTAAACGAAATACATGAGTCTTTCATCTTATTTAATTTTAATTGAAAAATAACAAAAGTAATATAATTCATTTATATCTATACACAATCAATAGACGAAAGTATGAGCACACCATATTAATTACCAAAAACCATTTATTTGTTTAACTCCTTGATCTCTTACAAAATAAATAATAAATTTTATAGTCTTCTATATGATGCATTACTCCTGATATACAACAACAGAAATATGCAACTTTATCATTAAAATTAATATTTAAAATTATTTATGTAGAAAATAACATGTTGGTCAAACATGGGATCTCTCTATATCTAAAGGCATTTTTTTACCCTTTTTTCCAGCTTCCACACATTTCCACCCTATAACTATAAGAGGAACATTTTTCCAGGAACTTCTTTGGCAGTGGCATGTCAGAGAGTGTCCACATACCATTAGCAATAATCACATTCTGCCGGTGCCCCGGAAAAGCATGTTTCTCTCGAGTCAGAATGATCTGTTTCTCCATAGATCTCGGTCAGTGATTAATTACGCCTGCATTAGCCATATTTTTGCTATGAATTAGTTAATACAAAATACATGAGAACTCGCTGCATTATTTCCTGCAGACTATATGTTACAGAAGACCCACAATGAAGAGGGCCGGCGTGGTTTGATAATTAAAATCATGCGGAGCACCAAACACATTAACAACTCTCCCCCCAATTGACTAATGATTAAGCGTTCAAAACGCTTTCTCCTTGCATTACTCCTAGTCACTCACTAACCCAACTTATATTTTTGTTAATTATCTTTGACACCAAGATTTTTTAAACATTTACTTTGACTGGTATAATTTTTATAGTATATTTAATTGTTTTAATTAGAATTGAGTAATCTTTATAAAAGTCTAAATTAAAGGAATTATATCAGAATATGATTGTTACTAAGTATTTAAAAAGCTATGTAAGTCCAAGATCTACGTAAAACTTTATTGTTTATGTGAGTTATTTGTCTGTTAAAATTATGCATGCCGGAAGAGATCAGAAAATGGCATAAAAAAAATCATACTAGAGCTCATTACAACTAGTCGAGGGGGAACAGTTGATTCAATTGACCAGCAAGAAACTGAAAGATAATTTAGGGGTGTGGTCTTCATTTTTTTTTTCCAAAAACTTTGATTATATATATTTCTATAATTATATCCAAAATTTTGCAAAGACATCTAAAACCAACTCCCAATAGTACAAGCGACCCGTATTTACAAAAAAGTGCCAGCATATAATGTATACGCTGCAGCTGCCAGCATATAATCTAAAACCAAATTTGTTGGAGATGTATAGCCGCCAATGTTTGAAAATATCCTAAAAGGAAAGCTACTTTACTAGACATGCTACCAATAAAACTATGCTTAAAAAATAAATAAAAAATAAAAAAATTGAGACGGTTCTCCCCTTCTTTTCTCTCCTCGGAAAGTTATTAAGGTTAAAAAGCCCTCCCTGTTTAATAATACTTATTTTATGTACTTTTACTTTATTTATTATTAAATTATCTTTTTATACTATTATATCTCATTGCCGATGGCGATCAATATCCATGATTTTTTTTTTCTCTCAAATAAAAACCGATGAATCTACCATGTGCTCTTTTCTTATATCCCATCCCTTGTGCGTTACGGATAAAACATCCGCCTTTTCCGCTTTTAAAAATGCCTGATTTTGAACTAGAATAAAATTTCTACAAAAATATTTTGTACTTCCTATTTGAAGTTTTATATATACTTGGAAAAACTCGAAGGGCAAAAAAAAAATTAAGAAATAAAAAATGCTTTATTCTTTTTCATAGAAAGTTGGTTTGCTAACTATTGCAATAATAATAAAAAATAAACCTTGACCATCGGTCAGGTGATTTTATGAACTTAGATACACATGCAGAATGCAGATGTATTTTGATGCACTAGAAGTACCAACTATGTAAAAAGTCGGAGGTGTTTGCCATTGATGTGGTGTGATCAAATCTCGTGCTACCACATTGCATATTTTGTTGTTCTCCGGTTAGTCCGAATCCAAACAAGGCCCGCACACCCGTTACTGCTCGTAGTTGGTCTACCATTTATGACATAGACTGCAACTTAAATTCTTTTTCTTCAAACTTCTATCAACCCGCAAATACAGTAAAATGATAAATTATTAGCAACCCGTAGAAATAATAATAAGATGGATAGTAGAAGATCTATATATCCTTTACGTGTTATTCGAGATCAAGAGTTCATAGTGAAAATAAATTGTTATTATTCAATAGGTTAGGCAGATAAATTTTTAGATAGCACAGACTTTTTTTATTTAAATCTAAACATTTAAAAGAAAAATCATTTTATTACAATATCAATTGTTTCCATCGCAGAACATATATGTCAATTATAGTATAGTAAAAGATCTAAAAAATATCTCAATATTAGATTAAGATTTCTTTAGCTATTGAAGTATTCTTTATTTATTTATTTATTTATTATTATTATTATTATTATTACTATTACTATTACTATTATTATTTTGCATTTGTTGAGCCTACGTTTGTTGTAGATTATCACTACTAAAAAAATTTATGCAGAGAAAAATCTAAACTAAAGAAATTCAATGACTTTTCAACTTAAATGATATTAAACTTTTGTAGATTATGTTTCGCAAAGAAATAAAAAATAAAGGAAATACTACTCTAGCATCCATCGTGCTTTAGCTTGTTAATATCACAATTTATTCGTTAGAAAATTGTATAAGTTTGAACAATAATTTTCAAGAGCGGAGAATAACATTGTGACATGTTCTTAGTTTCCTATTTTATATTGTTCCATATACAATCAGCGAAGAAGTTACGATTCAAAATCATATATTTTGATTTAGGTATTTAAAAGCAAGTTTTCAAATAAGCTAGTCAGACTAAACTTTTTAATGTAGACTGTAAGATCTGATTTTTTTTTTTTTAAAGAACAATAATTGTCATTTTGCTTATCTAGCGACAAGATAAGATTATACAGTTTACTTTTTGATAAGTGCACTTTCATATTTATTTGATAAATAGTTAAACTTAGATTAAGCCAAAATGTATTTCATAATATCCCTCGTATTATTTGTGTCAAGTTCGTGATACAACAATAAATGAAAAATTTAGGAAAGCGACTTTTTTTGGCTCTTGTTTTTCAATAGTGATATAACGTTGGTATTTGGATATATTAGATTAATACTAATAGTATTAGAATGTTTAAACTCAAGTAAAAAACACATATAGATTTCTTATATCAGCAAAAATTACTACAACTTATGATTTGAATATTTCGTACGATAGGACTTGAAATGTTATACATAGGTGTTAAAAGTATAATTAATTAAATGCTTGCTTATGCGTTAACATAACGACATCTGATGATATGATATAACATCAAGCATATCATTAAATTACTTTTTTTTTTTCAGTTTATGTTAATTATCCATTTAACCAAGTCAAATGGTCTATCAAGTACTAATTATTTTGGGAAAAAATAAATGTATTACGCATATGACTTGTTTTATATCTCTCAAGACATACATTGTTGTGTTAAATACTAATTTTGTTTTCAACTTTTCTTTTTCGTTGGGTCGATACTGTTATCCTTTTCGGCATTCGATCGATAATATTTTCATAACTAAAATGGTATTGACATTTTAAATTTAATAATTTATCACTTTCCAGTATAGTGAAATATACTGTTTGATCTTATAATCACATCTAACCATAATTTTTTACTTTTAACAGAACATGGAAAACGATCTATAGCTTAAAAAAATTAAAATAATATTAAAGGAACATACTTCAAAAAGAAAACGCCAAAAATGAATCTACAGTTCTACAAATATTCATTTTCCTTTTTTTTTTAAAAAAAATACATGCCTCACCATAAAGAGGAAAAGAGACATCTCATCTGCCTCCTCCAATGAAAACTCCCCCCGGTTTAAGCATTTAATGACCACGCTTTCCATCTTGAAATCACTCCGCCGGACCTTGCCACGTGGCATCTCTTTCCATCCGACGTGGCAAATCTCCGGTCGACGCCACACCAAATACAAATATCACGAAAAAGGCAAGCTGATAGCGAGATATCATGTAATCTAACACTGCTACCAAAACGTGCAACCAGTCAAAGAGACCATTTCAACGACCCGCCACGCGAGATAACCTTGTAAGAGTGTAACAAAGAACAGGTCAAGGTAGAAGCGAGAGGAAAAATATTACAAAAAGAAGAAAAACAGACAGCCGAAAGAGAGGGAGGTGAGAGAAACTGAGCGCGTCCGACCGAAGAGAGAGAAAATGCAAGAGAAATAGAGAGAGAGAGAGAGATAGAGTCGTTCGTTTTCCAAGTCTCTGACAAAACAAACAGAGATTTTGATTTTTGCATCACAAGAGGAAGAAGGAAAAAAAAAAAATAAAAGGAAGGAAAACTAAAAGAGAAAATTAATAAAATACCTTCCCAAACAGAAAATCGCGTAGTGCTCCTCTCTCTCTTCTCTTCTAGCCAAAAAAATTTCTTCGTTCCAGTCTCCTCCTCCCCAGAATTTCGCCAAGAGAAAGAGAGAGAGAGAACATTTCGAATCCCTTTCTCCTTCGTGCAATCCGCATCTGATCCGAAATTCAAAACTGAATCCGAAAAGGAAGCTTGTGATCTCTGAAGCCTGATCTAGGCGGCGGATCTTGGATGAGGGACCCACTAACAGGCCTCAAAAGATGATGCGATGGTCGACATTGCTCAAGGACATCAAGGAGAAGGTCGGGTTATCGGCACAGGCTGAAGGGGCCCAGTCGTCAGGGACACAGCAGCAGCAGCCGGGCCACCCGTTTCGCTATCCCAACAACCAGCATTTGCCTGTTGCGCTTGCGCCTGTCTCCGTCGCAGCCGGCTCGGATGCCTCCTGGGTTGACTCCTACCAGCCTGGTACAGCCTCTCCTAGCTTGTCTCCTGCCAGGTAGCTCTCTTGCTTTTCTATAATTTTTTTTCTTTTTTAGTTTTTTGGTTTTGAAATGGAGTCAGTTAATGGAATTGGGTTCGTTAAAGGAGACTTTTTTTAGTTTTTTCCCCATCTTCTGTTGGTTGGGAAATTTTGTTTCCCAAATGGGTTTGACCACAATTTTTTTTAACGTAGATGCCTGTGCCTTTTGGGAACATTTTGCATTAGAATTTAGAAAGCTTTTGTGCTATTTGGCAACGCACTAACGTTTTGTAGGTTGAGTACAAATTTGGGTTTTGGTTTAGAAAGCTTTGACCTCAAAACTTTTCTAACCCAAGAAATTTTGTAATGCTGTTTGCTTAGCTTGATAAATTTTCTTTTGTTAAGCAAAACATACATAAAAATTTTGGGATATCCATTAGTTTTCTTTCTTTGTTTTTTTGAACCTATACTCTTTTTTTTTTTTTTTTTTTTCAATTTTCTCGGTGAAGGTAGAATTAATTTTGCTGGAGTTTATAAAGGTAATTGAAATTGACTTTATTTCACAGAGAAATGGATAAATTTGAAGTTGATACTCAATATGAGTTATCATTTCACATAAACTACCTTCTATAATAATTACTTACAGAATATAGTTTCCTCCACTAATTTTCTATTTGCTCTAATCATCTCTCTTTGTTTGAGAGCAGAGGCAAGCATGAATTGGAGTTGGCTTTTAGGAAGTTCTGGGAGGAATTCCGCGCATCCAGCTCGGAAAAGGTGCTTTCACTATCTTGGTACCCTCCGCTTTTTGTCACATGCTTGCCCTATCAACTTAAGATTTCTTGTCTCGCTAGTTTTAATTGGGAAGTTCAGCATGGAACCCTTTCAAAATCCAGACGAATCATGGGCCACTCATTTCCCTACAAAATATAGTTTTACCATATGGGCTCTTCATGTAGTGCTTTTGAGCTTACTTCAGAATTTGTCTATCCAATGAAATATAGAATTATAACAAGCATCCTGCTTTTACAAAATATTTTTGAAGATAAGTTGGTGGTCAAGCCTCCCAGCTTATTTTTTAAATTAAATGTCTATGAAAGACCCCCCAGCCGGGTTTCGAACCTGCGACCTTTCACTTAAGGTGCATTGCTCTTTGCTTTTGCAAAATATAGAATTATGGTTTGTTTCATGAGGAAACTGGAGGAGTCTGGGTGGAGGGGAGGAGGGTGTCCGTTCTGTTTTCATATTTTTTTTTCAGGGTGGGACTCTTTGTTCTTTTTGGACTGAGGCGTGGACAAGTTGATTCGCGAGAGTTTTTCTTTGACAGCTGCCGACAAATAGTTTTCTTTCTTTGATCTAACAACCTGATAATTGATCCAGATGCCGTATTTTTAGTTGTACTTTGTACTGTGCTATTGTGGGCCTACATTAATGAACTGTTGTAACACCCAATCTCTATATGGCGTGCATTCTTAGTATTAACTCCTTACTGTTTATGTTAATCTATTGTGCTTCATTTTCAGGAGAAAGAAAAAGCTCTTGATTATGCAGTAGAGGCCTTTTGTAGACTAGTCAGACAACAGTCTAGCGTAGCTCAAATAGTCAATAAGTACGTTGCCTTTATCCCGAGCTATGCCTATATTTTTGTACTCTTTTACATACTTTCGAAAATTGAATAAATTGGTTTCTGTCCCCTTAAGATATACCTCAAACAAATCACTGCATGTCACATAAAATTTTTCATTTTTTGTTGTACACATCCTGCCAATTTAATAATATGTTGTATTGCTTGCAATGTACTGTTTTGTATATGTTTTATAGAATCTGTACATATTTATGGTGGCCCTGTAATATTTTGTGGGTGATTTTTACATGATCACAACAAATATTAACGATTCCCAAGAACTAGTAAGTTTAAGAATATGAATCTGCAAAAGCAAGTTGAAAGTTAATGCTAATTCAATAAATAAGAATAACAGTAGAAAACAATTAAACAGATTATTGGTAAGGCTATATTTTGATCAAAATGTGCCATATACACAAGATGGAACATGTTTATCTTTAGCTTGTTGTACTTCTTCCGTTTCAGGTTAGTCGAGTCCCATATATTTTGTTTTGTTCTTGGGAGAGCCTTTGAAGCTGATGTAAAAAAATTAAGGGGTGACAAGATAAAAACAAAAGAACCCCTCAATGTTTCTGAAGTCATGTTCTTTTTTACTGAAGTGACAAATGTAAGCTTTTGTCTCGCTTGTATGCTTTTTATATTAACTGCATGCATATGTACTTATCTTTGTATTGCTTTTGCACTGGAATAGGATGGCATTTGTCCTGGTTCAAATATGTTATACGCTGTGGAGGTGTTGGTCGCAGGGGTATGTCATTATTAGTTTCTTGTATATCATTGTTCGTCAGTAATTACTTTGTGCTTATTTTTGTTTCCTTTTATTTTACTGTTTGATACAGCCAACTGATAAGCAGCATTTGCTGGATACTGGTATCTTGGGATCCCTTGTCTATATTCTGCAAGGTCTTCTTAGTATTGATGAATCTTACATAAAAGAAACTGCACTTGACGATGGTGTGCCCGCCTCAGAGGAAAAGCAAACTGATAGCTACACCTCTCGAGTGAGGAGGCTTGAGGTAAGTCCTCTAGTTGTTATTATCCAGTTTTGGGATCATAGTAACAGGGTTCAAGTTTTATTTTTTTTCATTTATAAGAAAAGAGTTTTCGTGAATAAAATATACAATGTTATCTTATTGCAAACAATACTGGAATTTCTAATCTCTCCAACTTGCACCAAACGTTTTTGATATTGTCAACCTAAACTTGAATTCATCTATCTAGCAAAGTAAATTTAAATGATGATCCTAAGATGGTAAGATTGTATGAAATTTGCGCAAAATACTATTAATATGCGAATTCAAACGGAAAGAAACAAAAATCATGGAATCAAATCTATTTTAATTTATTATTATTATTAATTTTTTTGATATTGTCAACCTAAACTTGAATTCATCTATCTAGCAAGTAAATTTAAATGAATGATCCTAAGATGGTAAGATTGTATGAAATTTGCGCAAAATACTATTTATATGCGAATTCAAAGGGGGAAGAAACAAAAATCATGGAATCAATCTATTTTATTATTATTATTATTGTTTTTTTTTTACTTCCGAAGTTGGAATAAGGTCTGTGCTTATTATAGATACTGCAATTTGTGTCTTTCATAAGCAATAATGGTAAAATATTTTGTCTATTTCAAAAAAGGAAAAAAGCAGCCAAGATTTTACCACAGTATTTGTCAGAATTCAGCTCCAGCACCTGAAGGATCAATGGTTACTCCATTGTGCCGGTTCATATTCTTCTATAACTCACATATAGTGAAATTCGTGTTCTGTGCAGATAGAAGGTAGTGTGGTGCATATAATGAAGGCACTGGCGAGCCACCCCTTGGCTGCACAGTGCATGGCAGAAGATGGTACTCTTGAGCTGCTATTCCACATAGTGTGCAATGGCTCTCTCAATGTGTTCTCCCAGCTTCGCCAGGGTCTTGTCCCCATACACACTGTCCAGCTTTACCGCCATGCTATGCAGGTAAAATTTTCTCCCTTAAATGTTCACTGTGCTTTTGGCTTATGTATGACGGTTCTTTCTGAGAAAATCCTGGTACATATTTTGGGATAGAAGTTCCTTTTGATCAGGATAATTATAGTATGGAAGTTCTTGAGGGTTTTGTAGTTTTCCATAATCCAAGGACTGAACAACTATTGAAACTTAATTTTTGACACAACAAATACAAGTGTGGGGATTCTCTTTGGTACAATCTGAACATATTAGTTGGTTTTTTATATATTTGTGGGTGTAACAAGAATTTCCTTCATCTCTTTTTACAGATTCTTGGACTTGTTCTAGTTAATGACAATGGGAGTTTAGCTAAGTATATACGAGACAAATCTCTGGTAGATCCTTTTCCCTCTTTAACTTTTTAACTTGTAAAAGGGCAAATTTACCAATGCAATTTGTCATTTTTTATGGTTGAAATGTGCAGATTAAATGCCTTTTGACAGCCATTAAGGATTTCAATCCAGAGAAGTGCGACGCTGCCTATACCATGGGAATAGTTGACTTGTTGCTTGAATGTGTGGAGCTTTCTCATCGATCCGGCAATCTTTTCCCTACAGGTACATGGAATTTAGAGTTCAGTGTCGGAACTTGTCAATTTTTTGCTATCTGCTCTCATTCTTTTATATTTAGAACTTGAGAAAAGAAGTTCAATAACAACCTTTTAAAACCTTGTCAGTTCAAGGGACTGTTTGGAAATTGTCTGACCTTTATATGCTTGTATTGAGTATGTAGATGGAGGAAGCGGTACAATGGGGCCCATCAAGCTGAGAGATGAAATACATAATGCACATGGCTACCAGTTTCTTGTACAATTTGCACTGACTCTATCCAACATGCACAAAAGACAAACATCGTCTAAGACTCCTGCCCAGGGTGAGGCCTCCAATGCAGATGACCTTACAGGAACACAAGCTGGAGATGCCTCTCCTACCCATAGCATTTCCCCTGCACTCTCCCGGCTGCTAGATGTTCTCGTGACCTTGTCCCAGACAGGCCCACTTGAGTTGAGATCTAAAACCACCAAAGGAGGACGAAGTCGTCCACCTTCTTTGGACCGTCTAACTGATGAGGTTGAGAAAGGGAGCTCAAAAGTGAAGGATCTCGAAGCGATTCAAATGCTTCAGGATATATTCCTCAAAGCTGACAACACTGAGGTACAATTGGAGGTGCTCAACAGAATGTTTAAGATCTTCTCTAGTCACCTCGAGAACTACAAGCTGTGTCAAGAGCTTCGAACTGTGCCTCTTTTCATTCTAAACATGGCTGGTTTTCCCTCATCTCTCCAAGAAATCATATTGAAAATATTAGAATATGCCGTGACAGTGGTGAATTGTATACCAGAACAGGAGCTACTCTCTTTATGCTGTTTGTTACAACAACCGATCTCGACCAGCTTAAGACACACCATTCTCTCCTTCTTTGTGAAGCTCCTGTCTTTTGATCAGCAGTATAAAAAGGTTCTTCGTGAAGTTGGTGTTTTGGAAGTTTTATTAGACGACCTAAAACAGCATAAGATTTTGTCTGGTTTCGACCAGCACAATAAGTTCTCAGCCCTGGTTGACAAGAAAATAAATTCAGCGCCTGCTGCAAGTGGGTTCCAGAAACACATAGATGGGAAAGATGTGATATTATCTTCACCGAAACTTGTTGCCTCGGCATCAGCAAGGCTCCCAATTTTTGAGGATGAAGGCACAGTCGGGGTAGCATGGGATTGCTTGTTTCATTTGTTGAAACGAGCTGAGGCAAACCAGCAGGCGTTTCGTGCTGCTAATGGCATCAGTATCTTGCAGCCGTTTCTAATCTCTGATAGCCACCGTAATGGGGTGCTCAGGCTATTATCGTGCCTCATTATTGAAGATGCATTTCAGGTATCTAGTTTTCTCACAAGATACTTGCAACAATAGTAATGGATGGTATTTGAGGCATTGGTATCATTTTTCCAGATGCTGTACAATTAGTGCCTTTACCTGTGTTCTTTTTCTGTACCATTTGGTATTATAACTTTAAGCCTCCATTATTTAGATTCCTTGCTGAGAATTAATGTTTAGTTTGGATTATCAGGGCTTGATGTTCTTACATATGACTTTCTAGTACCTACGCTGAAATGTAGATAAGTTAAATCTAATGGGCACATAAACTCTAGGTGCAACTTCAAAACCTTTTCTGCACTAGTATTCTTCCTAGTTAGAATAAATATTTTATTCTAAAAAGGTGTTTTGAAATTGTTCTCCCCTCATTTATTATAAAATTGTGATGCTATTTTTACAAGATTTTTATTTATACACTTTCATTAGGCTCACCCAGAGGACCTAGGAGGTCTAATTGAAATAGTCAAGAGTGGCATGGTGACAAGCGTTGCGGGTTCCCAGTACAAGCTCCAAGATGACGCGAAGTGCGACATCCTAGGTGCTTTGTGGCGCATCCTTGGTGCAAATGTATCGGCACAGCGTGTCTTTGGTGAGGCCACTGGCTTCTCTCTTCTCCTGACAATGCTCCATGGTTTCCAAAGTGACACTGAGTCTCAGCACTCGTCCCTTCACTCTCACATGCGTGTTTTCACCTTCCTACTGCGTGCCACTGCAGCTGGTGTGTGCAACAATCATATAAACAGGATAAGAGTACATAACATCATTTCATCACATACATTCTTCGACCTCTTATGTGAATCGGGCTTACTTTCTGCCGATTGGGAGAAACAAGTCATACTCCTGTTGGTTGAGCTTGCACTTGAGATTGTCAATACCCCAACTAATGAACTCCAGCAAAATAATGTCACATCTTTGAATAGTGAGTCCCCTGACAATGATGTGAGTGCATTCTCCGCGGTGTTGCTGGGAATTTCAAGGGTGGAGAGAGAACATGTGTATAATGCAAGTGCTGTTGCAGTGCTGATTCGAGCCTTGTTGCTATTCACTCCAAAAGTTCAGCTGGATTTGTTAGGGTTTATTGAGATCCTTGCAAGTGCTGGCCCCTTTAATCAGGAAAACTTAACTTCTGTTGGTATGTTATATCTTTTAATTTTTGTTTATTTATTTGCTTATTAACTGTCCTATTTAGCAGTGCCTTATTCCCTTTTTACATGATTTAGGTTCCGTTGGCCTTCTGCTAGAGACAATAGGCCCATTTCTGGATAGTTCATCTCCATTTCTTAACCATGCTCTAAGGATTGTGGAAGTGCTAGGTGCATACAGGTAAATGAAACTAACCCATCCATACCGGTAAATATATGTCTGTCCTGGTTTTGCCATTTCAATAGTCGCTAATCCCTATTTTGTGATATAGTGGACCAATCTAGCACTGTATTCTTGGTCACAGTTTCCTGATTTTCTATTTTCTTCAATTCCTTTCTCAGACTTTCTTCCGCAGAGCTTCGGTTACTTGTCCGATACATCCTCCAACTGAAGGTCAAAAACTCTGGCCACCTACTTGTATGCATGATGGAGAAGCTGATTCAAATGGAGGATCTCAGATCTGGGACTGTCTCTCTTGCCCCCTTTGTGGAAATGGACATGAGTAAAACGGGCCATGCATCCATTCAGGTGTCACTTGGAGAGCGAACATGGCCTCCTGCTTCAGGCTACTCCTTTGTATGTTGGTTCCAGTTCCGAAACCTCTTCAAATCGAAAGAACCTGAACCATCAAACATTGTGGGGAAAAGGAATGTATCTAATGTGCCTCAGATACTGCGTCTGTTCTCTGTCAGCTCAGTTGATGATGGGAATACACTGTATGCTGAGCTTTACTTGCATGAAACTGGTGTTTTTACTGTAGCCACTAGCAACTCCAGCGCCCTCTCTATTCCTGGACTGGAGTTTGAAGAAGGCACCTGGCACCACCTTGCGGTGGTTCACAGTAAGCCAAATGCTCTTGCTGGGCTGTTCCAGGCTAGTGTGGCACACCTTTATCTTGATGGAAAATTGCGTCACACTGGTAAGCTGGGGTATGCACCGAGCCCTACAGGGAAGTCGCTACAAGTGACTCTGGGGACACCAGCAGCACGTGGAAGGGCCTCTGACCTCACATGGAAACTCCGGTCATGTTACCTTTTTGAGGAGGTTCTGACGCCTGGGGCCATATGTTTGATGTACATACTTGGCCAAGGGTACAGAGGTCTGTTCCAAGACTCGGATCTTCTGCGGTTTGTGCCAAACCAGGCATGCGGAGGGAAGGCTATGGCAATACTTGATTCACTTGAGGTTGAGCTGCCAGCATCTTCAGTGAGCCAAAGAGGTAGTGGGGAGGGATCAGTGAGAGGGGGAAGTGCAAGGATGGAGAGCAGTGTTATTGTGTGGGATTATGAGAGACTGAGGAGTCTTGCATTGCAGATTACTGGGAAGAAGCTTATCTTCGCCTTTGATGGCACATCCTCTGATGCATTTCGTACATCTGGCACACTCTCTCTGTTGAATCTTGTTGACCCAACCTCAGCTGCTGCTTCTCCTATTGGTGGTATGTAGATATTTATTGACATTCTTGTTTTGGTTGGTTATGGTTACTGTACTTTTTAACTGCCTTGGTACCTGTACTAAAGCTGCAGGCTTGTACTCATTTACAGTCTGTATTATTAGTTTAATACAGATCCTTTGGTAAGATATATCGCAATCAAGTACGTAGTTGTATGGTACTCATTCTAAGATTGAATGGAAGAGAGGTAAGCATATCAGATAAATATTTCACTTTTAAACAGGGAGTAAGCACAACTAAAATGCAATTAATAAACAAATAAATACAAGTCCACACAAACTGCTGTGCTGAATTTGGAATAATAAATTTTAAGGTCAGTAATTCAACTAACAATGTAATAGAGCTTTGTCCCCAAATTGTAAGTCCATGTATACCTAAGGAGGTGTAAGAAGTTAAAAGTGAATAATGTTAGGCAAGCTGGTTCAGTCATGAATAATGAGGATTTTTTTATACTTATTTAAAAAAATACGTGAAAAATTGTTCTTTACATGCACAGTTCCTATTTTTGGCCTTTTCAGTCGGGTATTTGTACTTTATTTATTTGTTCATGTTTATCTGGTTAAACTTGATTTCAATAACTTTTCAGGGATACCCCGTTTCGGGCGTCTAAGTGGTGATGTGTACATCTGCCGCCAGCTAGCAATTGGGGATAGCTTGCAGACAGTTGGTGGCATGGCAGTTGTGCTTGCCCTTGTGGAGGCAGCCACAACTCGTGAAATGCTGCATATGGCCCTTGAGCTCCTCGCTCTCTCTCTGCATCAGAATCAGACGAATATGCGTGACATGCAAAATCTGCGTGGATATCACCTCCTCGCGTTATTCCTCCACCGACGCATGTCCCTCTTTGATATGCAGTCCCTTGACATCTTCTTTCGCATTGCCGCATGTGAAGCATCCTTTCCTGAGCCACCTAAGCCCATTGTTAGCCGCACTGCAAGCTTTGCAGCCGGGATTTCTGCCGAAGCTGGCCTCGATGATATATCCCTACCGAAATTCTCTGACGACTCTATGTCAATGGGATCACATGGGGAAGATTCATTTAGCCATCTGTCAGAGCTGGAGAATACAGAGTTGTCAGGTGAAACCTCGAATTGTATTGTTTTGTCAAATCCTGATATGGTGGAGCATGTGTTGCTCGACTGGACTGTGTGGGTGACTGCGCCGATCTCGATCCAGATTACACTTCTTGGTTTTCTAGAAAGGATGGTCTCGATGCACTGGTTCAGAAACCATAACCTCACAATTTTGCGGCAGATCAACCTGGTGCAACATTTGCTGGTGACCCTGCAACGTGGTGATGTAGAGGTGCCAGTATTGGAGAAACTGGTTGTGCTTCTAGGGGTGATTTTGGAAGACGGGTTTCTGAACTCTGAGTTGGAGCTTGTGGTGAAGTTTGTGACCATGACCTTTGACCCTCCTCCGCGCACCAATCGCCAGGTTGTGCGTGAGGCCATGGGTAAGCACGTCATAGTACGAAACATGCTTCTGGAGATGCTTATAGATCTGCAAGTGACCATCACTGCAGAGGAACTGCTTGAACAGTGGCACAAGATTGTGTCAACTAGACTGATCATATTTTTCCTGGATGAGGCAGTGCACCCAACAAGTATGCGCTGGATCATGACACTGATTGGTGTATGCCTCTCCTCCTCGGTCACCTTTGTGCAGAGATTCCGTATGAGTCACGGCTTCCAAGAACTGACACGTGTGCTTCCAAGCTTTTTCGACTCTCCTGAGATATACTACATTTTGTTCTGTTTGGTTTTTGGCAAGTCAGTTTACCCTCGGGTCCCAGAGGTACGAATGCTTGATTTTCATGCACTCATGCCTAGTGATGGAAATTTTGGCGAGTTGCAGTTTGTTGACTTGCTAGAAACAGTTGTTGCCATGGCGAAGGCTGCTTTTGACCGGTTAAGTGTTAGATCCATGCTTGCATACCAGAATGGCAATCTATCACATTTGAGTGGGAGTCTGGCATCAGATCTTGTTGAGGCTACTAGTGACATGGTAGGTGGTGACTTGCAAGGTGAGGCGCTCATGCACAAGACATATGCTGCTAGACTTATGTCTGGGGAGGCTGCGGCCCCTGCAGTCACCACTTCTATACTGAGGTTCATGGTTGACCTTGCAAAGATGTGCCCTCCTTTCTCACTTGCATGCCGACGCTCTGAGTTCCTTGAAAACTGTGTTGATTTGTACTTTTCTTGCGTAAGGTTGGTTTCATGTGGATTTTCTTTTTCTGTTTTTATCCTTGCAATTGATAAAATCCTGGTGGTAGTGTGGTGCAAGGGAAGGTTTTACTTTGTGTCAGCCAGGGATACTGCATCACATTCTTTTGTGGTTTTGGAATTCTATTGTATTTAGTTTAGAAGTTTAGCATGCTACCATATGTTTAATTAAGAAAGTAAACCAAACCAAAAGATATAGCACCAGAAAAGCTTGTTATGATTTGGACAGCATGTACTGACAGCCATAATGACTTCTGTGGTAAGAAGCACTAGGGCTGGTCCGAGAGCAGCAATAGGTACCTTTTTTTTGTTAATTAAGTGCTCCTTAATAGCCCTGCTGTCGATGCAACTTACTTTTTTCCCCTCGAATGATTCTATATAAACTATACCAAAGTCTATTCAATTTGCATCTTGTTCTGTGCAGAGCTGATTGTGCACTTAGAATGGCAAAAGATCTTCAGAGGAAAGCAACTGATGAGAAAATATCGAATGATATTGATGACAATGGAAGCTTCAAAGATACATTTACAAGCCTACCAGCTGACCAAGAACAGTCGGCCAAAACCTCCATGAGCCTTGGCAGCTCCCCTCAAGAACAAAACAGCACGAGTTCTGATGAACCTACAGGTTCCCTGACTCCTGATGGTACAACTGAAACTAAACATGACAACTCATACCAAACAGAACCAACCAAAGCTACAGATAAAGAGGATGAATTTGAGAAACAGCAAGACCAAGGGAAGAGCCAACCGGTAAATCCTAGTGTGACTGTGGACATATCCCTTGTTGATGACTCACCCAGTTCAGCGTCTTTAAATCTCTTCAACTCTCCAGTTTTCTCTGAGAAGTCGAACTCAAAGGCCACAACGCCTCTTGCTTCTCCAGTTGGCATGATAACCTCTTGGCTAGGTGGGTCAGCTGAGAAGCCACCGCTTGCACCATCTGTGATTTCCTCAGTAAATGACTCAGAGGTTTCGGCTGACCCCAAGCTTAGCTCACATGCGACTCAACTTGCTGGTAGCTTGTTATTCCCAATAAGCTCCCGCATGTTGCTTGAGATGGATGACATGGGTTATGATGGTGGACCGTGCTCGGCAGGTGCAACTGCAGTTCTGGATTTTGTTGCACAAATTCTCGCTGACATTATTGCAGAGCAAGTAAAGGCACACTCCATTGTCGAGAGCATCTTAGAATCTGTGCCTTTGTTTGTGGATGCCGAGTGTCTTCTTGTTTTTCAGGGGCTGTGCCTTGGCCGAGTTATGAACTTCCTAGAGAGGAGGCTCCTACGAGATGATGATGAGGACAATTTCAAGCTTGACAAAGCCAAATGGTCTGCAAACCTCGATGCTCTCTGTTTTATGATTGTAGACCGGGTCTATATGGAATCATTCCCTATGCCTCTTGGTGTTCTGAGAACACTAGAATTCTTACTGTCCATGCTGCAACTAGCGAACAAGGATGGTCGAATTGAAGAAGTGACTCCTTTGGGCAAGGGCATTTTGTCTATAACTAGAAGTGCGAGGCAGCTGGAAGCATACATCTACTCGATTTTGAAAAACACAAACCGCATGATTATGTACTGCTTCCTGCCGACCTCCCTCGCTTCAATCGGAGAAGAAGAACTGCTAGCTGGTGCTGGGTTTCAATCTGAACCCGGGAAACCTCTTGGTAAGAAGGCCTCAAAAGATGGTGTTGCTATGGATATCTGCACTATCTTACAGTTATTAATAGCAAACAAGCGTCTGATTCTTTGCCCAAGCAACGGTGATAAAGATGTGATCTGTTGCTTGTTGGTGAACCTGATTGTGCTTTTGCGTGACAAAAGGCTGACAGCTCAGAATCTGGCTGTTGATTTGATGAAATATCTCCTCTTGCACCGGCGGCAGATGTTTGAGGAAATGCTCATTCTGAGAACTGACCAGGGGGGACAGGCATATGATGTGTTGCGTGGCGGTTTTGACAAACTTCTTACTGGGAGTGTTTCTATGTTCTTTGAGTGGTTTAATGGCTCAGAGCATGTTGTAAACCGTGCTTTAGATCAGTGCGCTTCTATTATGTGGCACCGATACATTACAGATTCTTATAAGTTCCCAGGTGTGAGGATCAAAGGGTTTGAGACGAGAAGGAAGAGGGATATGGGAAGGAGGTCCAAGGAGGCAGTGAAACTTGATGAAAAACACTGGGAATTAATGGACAAGAGGAGGGAGAACCTTGAAGAAGTGCGCAACAACATGTCGACCCTGCTCAGAAAGATTCGTCAAGACAAGTATGGGTGGGTGTTGCATGCTGAGAGTGAGTGGCAGAACCAGCTGCAGCAGCTGGTGCATGAGAGAGGTATATTCCCAGTGCGGCAATCTGTCGTGGACCCTGAGTGGCAATTGTGCCAGGTTGAAGGCCCCTACCGCATGCGCAAGAAGCTTGAGCGATGCAAGTTCAAGGTTGACACCATAAAGAGTCTTCTAAAAAGTGGGCTCCACCTGGAGGAGGATGTGCTGGTGACAAATGAAGAGCCTGAGTCAGGATTTGGTGATAACAGTCCAGATGATCTTGGTTCTGGTTTGAATGTATTAAGTGATGGTGTTGATCAGAAGGAGACAGATGGGGGAACAAGTGGATTCTTCGAAGGAGGTGATGAGGATATTGGGTTTAGGACTGATCCTGGTTCACTCGGCTGGAATGATGATAGAGCTAGCAGCATAAATGAGCCGAGCCTTCACTCGGCCATGGATCTAGGTGCTGGAAAATCCAGTGTTTACTCGGCACAGATAACTGACAGTATACACCCACTATCAGAATCGGGTTCGCCTCGGGCATCCTCTATCCGGACAACAGATCTGAAACCTGGGGATGATAAACCCGACCCTCTCTTGTTTGACAATGGTGAGTATCTTATTCGGCCATTCCTTGAGCCGTCAGAGGTGATCAAGCAGATGTACAATTGTGAGAGGGTTGTCGGTCTTGACAAGCACGATGGCATATTCATAATTGGCGACTTGTGCTTGTATATCATTGAAAACTTTTACATTGATGAAACTGGTTGCATTTGTGAGAAGGCCAGTGAAGATGAGCCATCAGTTATTGACCAAGCTCTTGGTGTCAAGAAAGATGTTATAACTGGAAGTGAATTCAGTTTAAGATCACCTTCATCATCTTTTCGGGGTGGGGTTGGGGCGTCAGTGAGGAATTTGGTTGGAGGAAGGGCATGGGCATATAATGGTGGTGCCTGGGGGAAGGAGAAGTTTTGTAGCAGTAGCAACCTTCCCCACCCATGGCACATGTGGAAGCTAGATAGTGTACATGAGCTGCTAAAACGGGATTATCAGTTGCGACCAGTGGCTATAGAGATATTTAGCATGGATGGCTGTAATGACCTCTTGGTTTTCCACAAGAAGGAGAGGGAGGAGGTGTTTAAGAACTTGATTGTCATGAATCTTCCCCGAAGTAGCATGTACGTACATTTCCCTCTTCTTTGTTCCTTTTCTTTTACTGAAATATTTTCTTTGTTCTCTGTGAGTTCCTTCTATGTGTCAAGTTGCCAACATGTACCATGATGGATTGTACTTTATGCCAGAGCACAAAGTAATATTTATTAATTTCAAGGCTGAATTATAAGATTCCATGGGCTATATATTAGTTCTGAACTGTTTCTTTATATTTTGAACCTTAGCTTTAGTAAGTCTTTGGAAAGACAAATGCAATGTTGTCTGCATTTATTATTAATATTTGTTCTGTTTCATGTGAGATAGGTTGGATACCACAATCTCAGGATCATCAAAGCAAGAGGCAAGTGAAGGAGGCCGTCTCTCCCGGTTCTATGCAAAATCCTTCATGAAGCGATGGCAGAATGGGGAGATTAGCAACTTTCAATACCTAATGTATCTGAACACACTTGCGGGTCGTGGTTATAGTGACCTGACCCAGTATCCTGTTTTCCCCTGGGTTCTTTCTGATTATGAGAGTGATGAACTGGATCTATCAAACCCACAAACATTCCGTAAGCTTGACAAACCCATGGGTTGCCAGACACCAGAGGGGGAGGAAGAATTCCGGAAAAGGTGTTCTTTATTTTATTTTATTTTATTTTTTTCTATTTCTGTTATTTTAGTTTATCTTATTTAATTTCTTGTATTTATAGTCTTTCTTCTCTATCTTCGACACATGTCAAACCAACCTGAACTAGAAATGCTATATTCTTTTTTCATGGTATCTTTGATCATCAGGTATGAGAGCTGGGACGACCCGGACGTGCCAAAGTTTCACTATGGTTCACACTATTCTAGTGCAGGAATAGTGTTGTTCTATCTACTCCGGCTGCCACCATTCAGTGGGGAGAACCAGAAGCTGCAAGGAGGATCATTTGACCATGCTGACCGACTCTTCAACAGCATACGCGACACCTGGCATAGTGCTGCTGGAAAGAGCAACACCTCTGATGTCAAAGAGCTCATTCCTGAGTTCTATTACATGCCGGAATTCTTGGAGAACCGCTTCAACCTTGACCTCGGTGAGAAGCAGTCTGGGGAAAAGGTCGGGGATGTGATTTTACCCCCATGGGCCAGAGGAAGTGTTCGTGAGTTCATCAGGAAGCACCGTGAGGCCTTGGAATCTGATTATGTGTCTGAAAATCTCCATCATTGGATCGATCTTATCTTTGGCTATAAGCAAAGGGGCAAGGTATGCATGTGTTGCCTGTCCTTTTCAGGTTGCCAGATATAACACAAGCTATAACTTATATGGCACTTAAAAGTGGAAAAACTTAATACAACACTGATACGAGGGAAATTATTAGAAAGTCCAGAGGTATGCGGCAGATTAAGAAAACAAGGACAAAATAGGTGTTGTGTTAATGAACATAGCAATGCCACTGATTTTATGCTAAAAAGTCTACCTCTTGTTGTTTTTTTAGCTAATCTCTGTCTCTCTTACTTTCAGGCAGCAGAAGATGCAGTAAATGTATTCTACCACTATACATATGAAGGGAATGTCGACATTGATGCAGTGACTGACCCCACAATGAAAGCCTCGATCCTTGCACAAATCAACCACTTTGGCCAGACTCCTAAACAACTCTTTACCAAGCCACATGTGCAACGAAGAACTGACCGCAAGATACTACCCCATCCACTTCGTTATAGCATGTACTTGGTCCCACAAGAGGCCCGCCGTACCACGTCTTCTATTTCCCAAATTGTTACCTTCAATGACAAAACCCTGACTGCTGGCATTAATTGTGTGCTCAAACCTGTTAACTATACAGAGTATGTTTCCTGGGGTTTCCCTGATAAGAGCCTCCGGGTTGTGAGCTATGACCAGGACAAGCTGCTATCTACTCACGAAAACCTACATGGTGGGAACCAGATTCATTGTGCAGGGGTCAGCCATGACGGTACCATTCTAGTCACTGGTGCTGATGATGGCACAGTTGCTGTCTGGCGATTTGTCAGAGATGGGGCCCGGGGGCAGCGGAATGTGGTACTTGAGCGTGCCTTGTGTGCTCATACTGGGAAAATTAAATGTTTGTACGTGAGCCAGCCATATTCCTTTATAGTCACTGGGTCTGAAGACTCAACTGTAATCATCTGGGATCTGACAAATCTGGTTTTCGTTAGACAACTCCCAAAATTTCCAGCTCCAATTTCAGTTGTGCACGTTAATAACCTTACTGGGGAGATTATAACTGCGGCAGGCGTATTACTTGCCATATGGAGTATAAATGGGGACTGTTTAGCAGTAATAAATACGTCTCAGTTACCTTCAGACATGGTGTTGTCTGTGGCTTGTACTACAAGTTCGGACTGGTTAGATACGAATTGGTATGTGACAGGACACCAGAGTGGTGCAGTGAAGGTGTGGAAGATGGTGCACTTTTCGGCCGATGAGGCTTCAGCAGGGAAGAATCGGTCTCCCAGGAGTAGCTTTAGTGGTTTGGCCTTGAATGGTAAACTGCCTGAATACAGGTTGATTTTGCAAAAAGTGCTCAAAGCACACAAACAGCCGGTCACGGCACTTTGCCTTACACCTGACTTGAAACAGTTGCTGAGTGGAGATAGTGGGGGTCACCTGGTCTCATGGACATTACATGACGAGAGTTTTAGGGCTTCATGACGACGAAAGGCCGTCCGGTTGCCTTCATCATCTGGCCGACCGAACGGTGAGCGCAAACTTTTGAGTTTGAGGAGTTTGTTTTCTAAAAAGTCAAGGATTTGGTCAAGAAAAGAGAAGAACAGGTAGATTGGTGAGGTTAGTTGCATGATACATGCTGAAAAAAAAGGAACTTGATGATACTGATAACTGATACTGCGGGGCTGACCACTATGAACAGAAGGGAAGTCCTGAAGGTGGGTTCCATGAAATGAAATGAGGATTTGGTTTTCATTGGTTTTACATGTAAAAGGATTAATCAGGTTTCTTGTTTCTTTGTTTTTGGTGGGGCAAAATCGGTGGTGGCCTATGAATGCTTGTAAAGTTTGTATAGGATGTGTTATAAGGTTTAGCTGTGAATCAGGGAAGAATAGATTTAATCCGATGCAAAAGGGCATGTGTTTGTTTGTTTATTAAACTTAGTTACTTTTTGTTGGTTTTTCTCTTGGTTTTTAATTCTTTGAGCGGGGTGTAAATTTTGGGCACACCCCCTGGTTAAATGTACAAGGATTTTGGATCCATAACTGTCTGAGTTGAGACTTTGGAACGGTTATGACCAATTTATAAAGCAAAGCACTTATTGTATCTGTTCCTATCTTGGAGTTCAAAGTCATCAAATATTCTGTTCCATTCAAAAGAATACTAACTTCTAATAAGGGTAATGTGTCAAAATTTATACAAAACTCATCACGCGAAAATACTAGAATTTTTCATTTCCTATTAGTTTAAAAATTTTAATTTGAAAGTCTTATATAAATTAAAACATTTTGTTTTATCCAAAATGTACTCCAAAGATATACTATAAAATAATATTGTAATATACATACACAATAATTTGACCTGATCGAATTCGGCGCAAACGCTTAGTGTTCGATCATATGAAAGAAGTAATTTAAAGTACAATTTTTTTTTCGGCAAGGTCGTACTAGTTAAATAAAATTAGGTGCAAGAATTTACATATATTATTAAAATAAAATTCACAAACTCTATACGGAGTAAAAAAAAAATTAAAATGATTATGCTTCATCATGCGATTGGTGGAATACTAGGATATTAATAATTCTGAATTTTATTTTTTAAAATTATTTTCGCTTGTCGGTTGGATAAACTCCTATATATATATATTTTCTTTTCAATCATGTCAAATATGCAGGGCAACGAGGTAAAACAAGACACGTTTATGCTTCAAATTTCCAATGTCAGCAACTAATTTGGTGGGTATCTTGTTCTCTTTTTAAAATTAAATGACGAATTCAAATTAATTTTTTTTGGTGAAATTTCAAATTCTTCCACGCTTTCCGCGTCAGCATTCCCTGTGAACCGTACAACGGATAAGGCCAAACTATTCAGCGTTGCATTAGTTACTAAAATAACCTCAAGGTCAACTTTTCCGTTTGCCATTTTCCGCGTACAAATGGATAAGACACGACACCAAGGGGCAAATTTCCTCTACTATTTTTTATCTTTTGAACCCTTTTAAATTTGATTTTACAGTCATATACTTAAGGCAGTATTTTGAATTACTAACATTGTTTATGTAATAATAAAAATGGACTAAGTCAAATGATTATGTATAATATTTTAATTTATTAGTGCTTTAGAAAGGAGTTCACATAAAAAGCAAAAAAAAAAAAACATAAACCAATAGGGTTGAGAGTAAATAAGCTGTTTAAGAAGGTAATAACGAAAAATACATGCCGACTTTTGTGATACGTGGATCCAAATCACTGGAGGGCATTTCCGTCAGATACAAAATTGGAAACCATTGAATCTCCAATCGTTTCGCAACGGAAAACCCGTCGAGTACGATATTATCGTTCCAAGTATACCCCTGAACAGACTTTCCCATTTCGAACACCGTCCAGTAAAACCACCTAACAACCAAGGGTAACTTCGTCCGACCGAATTTATAAATCCTCAGTTCCACTCTCCATCATCTCCTCCGATCAGAAACAAATCCAAGAAGTAAAATATCTCAGTAGTGAAATCAAGAAGAGAAGAAAAGAGAGAAATTCGAGATGTTGGCGATTTTCGATCAGACTGTGGCGAAGAGTCCTGAGGGGTTGAAGAGTCCGGAGGGACACGTAGGAGCCGTGTCGGGGGTGGGCCCACTGACGCAGCTCTTTGCATCGTCGCATGAAGGCGCGGTGACTGTTAGCTTAGGCTCCTCTGGCGCCATTGCTTATGACTCCTCCAACCAAAACCCCTTTCTCCCGAGGTAATAATCCTTTTGCCTCCTTTTGTTTTGTTTTGTATGGAAGTAATCGGATCGTGTTTTGTTTATTTATTTAGTTTTGTTTTGTGGCTAAGAGGATAGATGACTGATAGTATGTAGCATTTTCAAGAAAGTGTTATCTTGATTATAATTTGGTAAATTTGAATCACAGCGGTAGATTTACGAATTGATAAGGGTTCTATGTGACTTTTGACTTGTTCATAGATAATGTGAAGGGCTATCTTGATTTGTTACTAAAAATCTAGTCCTTGTTGATTTTGTAGTTTTCATGAATTTGTTTTGTGCATTTAGGCCTTTTTCTTATATTTCATTCAGTAGTACAAACGACTATGATTTTGACTTGGACAGATACTTCTTTTTATATTACAATCTAGTCTGAGCTGATCTGGTATTGACTTACATTGATTAAGAAACATCAATTGCATTACGTTTTATCCTGTAGGATAAAAAAATCATTTTAAATGAGTCTAACATGATATACACGGAGCTTCACCATGATGAATATTTTCAATTAGATAATTAAAAGCTATCACTTGTTTGCAGGATGATATTCTTAGTGTTCATATTGTGGTCAACTTCTGTTTTGATGGATGAATTCCTTGGGTCTTGATGTGATAATCCACAATTTTTTACAAATGTATTTTGTGCAGACTGTTTGGGGCTGTGGACGACATATTTTGCTTGTTCCAGGGGACTCTTGACAATATTACCTCTTTGAAGCAACAGTATGGCTTGAGCAACAACAGTACTGCTAATGAAGTGATTATCCTGATAGAGGCATACAGGTCTTTGAGGGATAGGGGCCCTTTTCACCCAAGCAATGTTGCCAGGGACCTTAGTGGAAGATTTGCTTTTATTCTCTTTGACACTTCCAAAAAATCTACCTTCATTGCCACTGTAAGTAAATTCATGAACTTAGTAATTGGTATTTTATGTAAAGGTTTTCTTTGGGTATAAATTGGCTTAATGTTCACTGGTAATTTCTGGTACTAAAGCCTGTTCACTCAAGTGCTAAAGTAAAACATTTATGGTAATGCTGTTATTAATCCTAGGTACTGGTTTGATAAAGTGCAATAAATTTGTAACTGTAGGATGGAGATGGGAGTGTGCCATTTTTCTGGGGCATTAATTCTGAGGACCACATGATACTGTCCAATGATATGGAGATCGTCAAACAAAGCTGTGGCAAATCTTTTGCACCTTTCCCGAAAGGTATTAAAGCTACTCCATATGATGATAGTTAAAAAATTACTAAGTTCTTTTTTTATCCTCATTATTTTACTAATTGTGGAAACAACACCCACCATTGTTTAGTTTCTAATGTTAGTTGCAGACAACACCAAATCATTAAGAATATAACCCAACTGAAAATTGGCTTTTGTTCTCAAAAGGAGATGCGGAAGGAATCAAAAGCTTTGTCATTTCTAGTTAACTCGAAAACATATTTTATTTATTTTTAAATGATGTGTTTTGAATAGCAAATGAATTGTATATTCGGACCCAAATATGTCAAATGTGCATGTTATTTGAAGAATGATGGAAATATTGGTGTTGTTTTGATGCTTGCAAAAATAACCCACACTGGAAAATGTATAATTGGATTTTAATAATCTAAGTTACTGTTGAAGACTTCAGTAAAAACAAGCTTTCATTGCAAAGAGTTGAATAAGTTTCTTGAACAGGTTGTTACTTTACAACTAATGGGGGATTGAAAAGCTTTGAGCATCCAAGCAAGGAGATGAAGGCAATGCCCCGGGTGGATAGTCAGGGCCAGGTGTGTGGCGCCAATTATCAGGTGGACACCGAGACCAAGAAAGAAACCAAGAAAGGGACAGGTGGTATGCCCCGTGTTGGCAGTGCCGCCGATTGGTCATCTAGCTACTAATTTCTTTCTTTTGACCCATTGCACTGGACACATGGACCCATTGCTCTGGGCACATGCTCTTTGTTTCAGTTTCTGTTTGATGCGTTGTTAGTTTTTCTGATGTGGAGGATTCTTGGTATAACTGCGAGTCTGTGATGAATGGTTTGCTGATAATAAAATGTGATGCATTTATAGTTTAATTGTGATGCATTAGTTAGTCATATATGATATACTTGTTTGGAATATATAATTACAAGGTCTATTCTTGTATTGTGGTGCTCTTTTCTTGCCAGTTAAATGAGTGTCGCTGTATTTACTAACCGGACCACTAACTTTGTTTGTTACTTGTGTATAACAAACAAACTTGTTAGTTGAGGGGAATGGTCCCATTCCTTTGACTTTGTAGTAAAGGTTTTCGAATAAAATGCGTCAGTTTGCAGTGTAGCATGTATTTTTAAAAAGAAAGAAAAAAGGGCATTCATGAAGTGCTGTGATCCTTCTATCTTTTTTTTTTTTTTTTTTTTTTCATTGTTCCTTTTTTAATAAAAATATATGATACATCCTGTAAGCATTTGATCGAGATACTAAATACCGTCCTATTGCATAATTACCCAGATGAGGTTAATTGTTTCAGTACCATGGAAGCTCTGTAGGGGTATTGACTCGAGAGTTGGAGATGCCACATAAAAAAAGAGACCCAGAGATGAGCATAGATCTCCATAATATATAGTTTATATTTATATCCTTGTTAGGTTGGGTGGGGTTTGCCATTCTCCACACGGGCAATTGTAATTGTAGGATTCAAATCAACGGAAAAGTATTAAACGGCTAAAATTACACATTTTTACTACCTATTTTGGTTTATATGAACTTTACAGCCTACCATATGTGCAGCGTTTTTAAATCAATCATAAGCCCATGGACTAAAAATACGGCACCACCATGAATTCTAAATTTAACTAAATATTATGCCGGAACCAGTACAAAAAAAAAAAAAAAAAAAAAAAAAAAAAATGAGCTATCTAAATACAGCTAAGTTCTCATCGTCTTCTGATGAACTATCGTCGCCTCCACAACTAATACGAGTGTCATGCACCCATTTAACCTTCACTTGAATGTCGAAATCGTCAGCTTGAATGATCCTAAAATCTTCGGTTAGAATAACCTTGTCGGAGTTACCTGCAGGCTTTGGTCTAAGCTCTACTTTACCTTTAGCAATCCTTCTATCATCAGTATCACTAGAGGACCGCCATATGTCAATGTAAAGCTTAAGGACCGAGTGCCGGGAGATTACCACCCTATGCCTTGAAAGAGGTAGAGGGACGTGATTACCATTGCTGTGTTTGCTAGGGTCCACACAAAAGTACTGGTTACTTGTCTTCTCCCTCTGAAACAGGATGCTCTTAGCCTGCGACTTTCGAATCAAAGAACTCTTAGCTATTACCTTTCCATATAGTTTGATCGGCTCTTTGCTTTCCTCAATTCTCCAGTTATAAAGTATGATGTCCACCAACGCCTCAACACCATTAACAAATACAGCATAAGCGATCTCGATGGGCCCCGCTTGGGTCTGCAGCTGCTTGCATAGGAGTTCATCTGTAGGTTTCCGTATCGTATCACCTATGAGCTGCCCATCTTGTTCATCTCTGTTGTCCCAAAAAGGTATATTCATTTTCTTTTTCTTTTTCCTACCTAATGCTCGCAAGCCCTCCACCTTTCCTTTTACCTTCTCCAAGTGAGAGTAGAACATCAAGTCTTGTAAGACATCCAATGGACACTCTGAATCAGGCATCAATATTGCATACCCCTAACACCATATATATATAGAGAGAATGATGTCAATAATACTTATAGGCTTCAGGCGAAAATAGAAATATAACAAAATTGAAACAGAGAGCAAGTAAAGAACCTGTGAATCGACCTCAATGCTTGAGGAATTACAAGAATCTCCTGTGCTGGTTCCAAACAAATAATAATCACCATGTCGGAGTGCAATCCTCATGTTGCCTGAGATGTAACGATCAGAATGATCCATGAAGCGTACTGAAAATACCTCAATGAGAACATGGGGAATCACATAATATTTCTGTCCATTTATGTAAATCTTCGGACACTGAACAGGCTGATATATTATTCGAACACTGCATCCAAAATTTAGAATTAAATTATTACCAGAAATAATATGAATGTTATAATAAGTCAACTTCTAATAAATCCAAAAAAACGTCCCAAAAAACAATTGTGTGGTGTCGTTTTCCAAAATATTACTTCATCACTAATACCGTTCAATAAGAAATCAAAATTTCCCCTGATATCGAACAAATAGTAATAATAAAAATTCTAAATGGTGTAATTTTGGGCTAATTATATGTTTATGAATTATAAATTTAACATTAAAAACTTTACTATTGATCAATCGGTGAAATTTTATATTATTAATTATTCACTATTTTCTGAAACATATGAAGTTATAACTATCAGTAAATTTGGAAAAAAAGGATAAAATATTCGATGTTATGTTTTTGGAACCAAATTGTTTTTGAACAACTACAAACGAGCGTTGAAAGTGAGGATCGTGTATATATTCTAAACAGGAAAAAAAGTTTAAAATATATTAATGTCCTAATATTCGGTTTTGTAAATAATGGAAATGGTTATTACCATTTTTTTTTTTTGAAGGCAGGTCGAGTAAACGAATTTTTTGAAACACATGCATCTAATTCTAACGTGTAACTGGACAAGTGGAGAGTTTTTCTTTTCTAAATATGCTTGGTATTGTCTATATATATTTTTTTATTGTAACGCCCATACTCTTAGATGTTACTAAAATATGCTCGGTACGTGGTGGTAACAAAGAGAATTGAAGAAGTACAATTAAAAAGCTTTGTTTACATTGGCTGTTGTTAAAGCCTATATTTCTAATTAAGTTTACCAAAAGTTGGGTTATTAATTAATTTATAATTAAATTTATTTTGTTTAAAGCTTAAAGGAAAGTTCGATTTCGGACCAAGTTTTCGAAGTACATAATAAGAACTTAGATGATGGGTCAAATGATTTTTTTTTTCTTCCTGAAAAAGTTTAATTGGATTAAATTGATGTTAGGAAGAGATACCAAAGATAGTGAATTTGGAACAATTTAGCAATTGACTGCTAAAAAAGAAATTGAGTTTAATTTTAAAGCAGAACTTTAATGCCAATACGTTCTGCTACGTTGAGCAGGGAGAGACGACTAATATTCATTTTAGAACAAAGAAGTTGGCACCATCCATTACATTAAACAGGACTCTGATGATCAAAGCAGGATATATATACAAAGAAAGACTAACGTGTCATCGATGGCACGAAGTGTCCCATGTCATCAAGCCATTTTTCGAGATCCAAAATTCAAACGTTCAATCATAATTGTTCAAGTTATTCACCATATTGAAATACCTTGGAGATCAAATTTAATATTTTTTTTGCTATTTATTATTATATTTAAAAAATATTATAATTGGAGTATTTTAGGCCCTCCAATTTAAAAATATCATACTAAATATAAAAAAAAATAAAAAAAATGTAAAATTTAGTCTACAAGGGTATTTCAATATGATGATCAACTTGAGCAGTTCAAATTGACTGTTTGAATTTTGGATCTTGAAAAATAACTCAATGGAAAATTGATGGCATGTGACATCGATGACGCATTAGCTTTTTCTCTCTCTCTATAACTTTTTTTTGAAGAAATTGTGCACTTTGGTCATTAATCGAACTCAAAATGAGAAGGTTTACACTGTTCATAAATAAAGATGTCTTAAAATAGATAGGAAAAAACCAAAAATGACAGGCTATTCCTCTAGAAGACGAAACCATGAACACATTCCGGAAATTTAAGGTTTAAAGTACCATGGCACGAGAAAGTGTTTGTTTGCCTGAGAGGGGAGACAGGGGGCAGTTTATAAGGCTCTGATCGGAAACAAATTTAAATTTGATTTTGGTGGAATTTTATTTAAGTGGAATAGAAATATTTTGATTGCAAAATGAAATCTATTAATCGGAATAGTGATAGGAAGAATTGATAAGAATTCATCTGATTAGACGCTGTAAATCAATTTTCACCAAAAATTTTTTTCTTTTAGATGGGATTTCAAGATGAGATTTGAGGGGAGTGAACTCCCATCAATTTAACTCCCATAATTAAATTTTTTCGCTTCCAATCAACGGATTTGGACAGAATCGGAATTCCAATTCCAAATCCCACAGTGACTATGCCTTTCTGATCAAGGCCTAAATGTGATTCCATACAATTTGACTGTTAGATGTGATTTAGCGTTTAACATTTTATCGGTGATTAAATGATCAATAAGCTAAAGGTTGAATTTTAACTCTTTTAATTATTTAGTTATTTTCGTACTTATAACACAAGAATTACTCTTATAAGTTATATCAAATTATTTAATTTTTATTTATTAAGTATTAACTATGAACACAAAAAATGATCTTATAAACAATTAACCTTTTAAATGCACTTTTACCATATAATTGTGGAACAAATTAGGAAATTTAAATGAATATAATCAAGGTATATTATTGCTGATAAAACGGCTTTAAATTATCATACATTTGCCTAGGAAAACTGATAATTTGATGTAATCGGTGATTAAATCAAACATTGTAAAAGCTTGAGAGAGACCTGTGATCGCAATCGCTTTCGTCGGATTCCAGAGGCTCATCATCTAGGGTTAGGGGTTTCGTCACCAACGTGTCTTCCATGGGATGGGACGGAGAGAAGGAACGAATAGCTGGAACACTTTTATATATGTTACCTTTTAAGGCTTTAATTTTATGTCGGTTCGTTTTATCTTTTTGTTGACTGTAGTTTAGTATACTTTATACTGTTATACATATGGCTCCAAAAGTAAACAAAAGTATATTTAGTTTTAATTCTAAAATAGTAAACAAAAGCAATAATAAAATGCTCAGTTTATATATGTTGTTTTTGGTAACTATTATAACTTTCTTTTAATTGAAACATCAGTCATAACTCATATGCTTTGAAATTTTATCCAAATTAAAAAATTTATCTCTCCATTCTTTAATATTTAATACTAAGAAACATATCACCTAAAATCTAGGAAATAAATATTTAGAAAAAATATTGTTATATTTTAATAAAATAAAAATGAACATATGAACCGAAAAAATAATTTGATGAAAATAGATTTTTTTTAATAAACAAAATTTTATTTGAGTGCAGCGTCTATTAGTATTTGTGCTTTATTTGCAATTGGTCACAATGTTATATTTTCAAAATTTGAAATCTGCTTACTAGAACTAGATATGGTAGTCGCAATTTCGCTGCGCTATGTAAAATATAAAATCTGTCTTAAAAAATTTGTCAAAATTTATAGACAAAAAATTCAAGTTCAAATTTAGTAATTCTTCCTTAAAAAATCTCTATATAAACTTGACATAAATTTTCTGTCCGAAAAAATCTTGCTAATATCAATAATTGGTACGACTATTTTTAATTTATTTAAAAAATTATATAAAAAATATTTTTGGCCACTATTTATAGCGGCTACAGCTTTTAATATATATCTTAGGTAAGTGCTCTTTATTTTAAATAGGAAGTCAATGGTTTAATAATATTTATAATTTGAATATATCTAAAATCAAATTTAAAAATCAATGATCCAAAATATATATAAAAAATTAGAAACGTGATAACTGTTGATACATTTTTTTGAATTACTCCTATTATAAATAGTACCAATTATCAATGAGCAGCTTGTTGTTTCAAAGCATATATTGTCCAACACGATTTGCTGCTTCAAAAGATGTGAATTCATTCTGAGGCATGTGATGGTTAGGTCAATATATAGGGAATTGAGAAAATGACTTCTTTTTTAGTTTTTAACATAGATTTTCGTTTTCTCACTTTTTTTTTACTTTTTTTTTAAAAAAAATGTTTTGTGCATCTACGAAATAGCTGACAAGATAATAGGGCTGTAAAGGAAACAAAATCGCAACTCTGTCAATGGGTAGGGTACGATACGGTAGAGATATTTTTCATACCCGTACCCGTTAAAATTTTCTTTATCCATATCCTACCCTTATCCGTTAAAAATTGACTTTACCCGTACCCTACCTTACCCGTTAAGAATTAACGGTAAGGGTAGGATAACGGTAGAAAATAAATAATAATGTTAATAATTCATTAGAAAAATTGTACAATATGAATAAGTAAAAAATATCATATAAATATATTAATAAAGTGCACTATTTAATAATGATTTAAATATAATAAAATCATACAATATCTTCTCATTCCAATTGTCAAAAAAAATACATAACTAATTAATAAAATCATACATAACTATTAGCAATATTTTCTCAAACAAAGGGATCTTTTGAAAATGTTTACTATTTTTTCCATGTAGCGTGTGAATGAAGATAAAAAAAAAATTAATATATCAATTGAATCTTACCATCATATCTTTCCAATTTAATGCATTATTATCTCAATCAAATCTAGTAATTTAGTTATTAACGCATCAATTGAATCTTACAATCATATCTTTCTAATATTGTTTGTTATTAACGTACACTTGAATCTTATAATTATATCTTTTTATTATGATTTAGATTATAAACTATATATATAACGGTACGGATAATTAACAAATACAAAATAACCTTACCCAATAAATTAACGAAAAAAATTTTCCTATCCATACCCATATCCGATAACTTAACGAAAATAAAATTTTACCCATACCCGTCTTATCGAATACGATACGGGTAGGGTAAACGATTAAAAGGGTACCATTGACAACCCGGTAGTGCTAATCATATTTGTATTGGGAGAAAACCTATGGTGCATACTAATGTACAAGAGTTTCGGTGCATACTGATCCAAACTCTTCGATCTGCATCAAAATGACCAATCCAAACCGTTCAATATGATCTCCCTGTCGAAATCTTCTTGCAGACTAAATTTTACATTTTTTTTGAAAATTTTAAGTATTTTTTTCAGATTTTTTAAAACTTTTATGTTTGAACGGTTCAGAAAAAATTAAATTAGCGATTTTCTAAAATTTCAAAAAATAGTAAAATTTTTTAAAAAATATATAAAATTTGGTCTGCAAGGAGATTACAATAGGTAGAATATATTGGACAGTTTGGATCGGTCATTTTGAAGTAGATCAAAGAGTTTGGATCAGTATGCACCGAATCTTCCGTACATTAATATGCACCATATGTTTTCTCTTTGTCTTGGTACTTCATTAGACATCAAAGTGCTTATAGATACGAATAAAAATTAATGTAATGTCATATTTAAAATTAAATCTATTCTTAAAGAAAATACAGAACAGATAGAGATCCAAATATGGATTCTAAGAGACAACTAATGGATATATAATTGTAACAAATATGCACATGCACAATATATCCCTACTACAATTAGCGGTCATCAATATTATAAATAAATTTGTGTGGGTGTCGAAATCTTTTAGTTAAATGTCATTCGACACTTCAAACATTGTGAAATAGTTGTGAGAGAGTATTTTTCTGATTTCTGTAATATGATATTATGTAACTATTTGTGTGTCAGATATTATTGATTATAAAACTGACCTGGTTCACCCGCAGAATAATTTGGCAACACATTGTTTTGTTTCTGTTTTTTGTGACCCCTTCCTATTTTCATTTTCATCATGTCTTCATGTCTCTTTTGTGTTGCTCTCCGCCTTAATTTATCTTCATCATCATTCTTAATTTTGGTTTACAAAATATAAATCAAATTCATTCAATTGAAAATAGAAAAAACATCATATCTTTTACGATATATATATTTTTAATTTATTTAAGTCATTTATAAACATATTGTGTTTCATGAATAATATCACCATCATATAAATCATATTATTTCAGATAACTATAACTATATTTACACACATATAATTTTTTCTTTAAAGTGATCAAACTTTTTAAATTTAATCAAATCAAAGTACTTACAATAACTAAACTATATTTCTAAAGATAAATTATCTTCACAATATATCCAAAAATGAATATAATTAAACTATAGAAACATAATAAAAATATTCTTATTATAGATATCTATATCGAGCGAAATTCGATATGCCCTTCTAGTTGATATAAAAAACGTATTGGTCAATTTGACAAATTTCCATTTAAAACTTATGTCTCTTTTAGTTACACTCGAAATAAAAGCAGCTATACCACTTTTATTTTATTTTTTTGTTACACTAAAATAGGAAGGATTGGTGCCTTTTAATTAAGATTTTTCTAGTCATAACCTTCCATTCTGTTGCCCTCCTTGTGGTTGTGGGAATGTGGGATCACATGATGGAAGAGATATCGGAAACACCAAGGGGAATACCAATTCTAGACGAAGAACCTCTCGAATCCGAAGAAAGCGATTCTAATAACAGGTCCCCCTCTCTGTCTCTCAGTACATACATGACACACACACCACCCACATATCCACACATGGCGTGTGCTGCGGTACGCTAACATTCAAAACTTTCTCGGAACGTTTTGATCTGATTTAAATTTTAATTTAATATCTTCTTCAGTAGTTAATTAATAGGTTAATTGTTCGTGAGATTTTGCCCTGTTCCAAGCTCATCTATCTATCGTCTCTCCTATCCTCAATTTAATCCATTAAACTTTTTTTTAAAAAAAATTATTTCATTTATGATCTAAGTTCGTATTAATTAGACTATTAGCTACTTCAGAAACTTTTGTCGGAAATCCAAGTTTCTTTTAAGATCGAACAAAAGAAAAGTTAATTTAGGAAGCCAACATTTGGTAAACTTAGAATACAAGCTTTAAGCTTTTAACAACTGGTGACAATGCTCAACAAAGCCTTTTTTTTTTTGGTTTGGCAGAAGACACCTCATAATTTTATTTTTGTACGATTTAAGGATCTATCAAAGTTGCCTTGTTATAAAATTCATATATATTTTTGTAAAGCTAAGAAAATAATCTGTCAGTTGTCATTGTATATATAATTCTGACTATTATTTACTTCTAAAATTTTAATGCAGCGTCAAATGTGAGGATTTTCAGTGTCCGAAGATTTATATAAATGGACAGAAATATTATG
Source organism: Rhynchospora tenuis (assembly GCA_027725995.1). NCBI lineage: Eukaryota > Viridiplantae > Streptophyta > Magnoliopsida > Poales > Cyperaceae > Rhynchospora > Rhynchospora tenuis. Next base: position 55,944,625 of record CM050888.1, read on the forward strand.
TGCTTACTCATAGTCTCATCGAAGTGTTTTCGGTGCGTGTCATCGATCATTCTGATCGTTACATCTCAGGTAACATGAGGATTGGAATTGAAAAAGGTGATTACTATTTGTTTGGGCCCAGCAAGGGAAACTCTTGTGCTTCAAGCATTGAGGTTGATTCACAGGTTGTTCTTTACATGCTTTCTATTTCAATTTATTTCTATACATATCTATTTTCACCTGACGTCCAATTAATAAGTATTGAAATTAATCTTTCTTTACGGTGTTAATTAGGAGTATGCAATATTGATGCCTGATTCAGAGTGTCCCTTGGATGTCTTACAAGACTTGGTGTTGTACCCTCACTTGGAGAAGTAAAAGGAAAGGTAGAGGGCTTGCGAGCATTAGGTAGGAAAAAGAAAAAGAGAATGAATAGACCCTTTTGGGACAACAAATATGAACACCGAGGGCAGTGCTTTTATAATGACCTGATGGGCCCTTCAGACGAACTCATATGCAAGCAGCTGCAGACCCAAGCTGGTCCTGTTGAGATAGCTTTTGCCGTCTTCTGTGATGCTGTTGAGGTGTTGGTGGATGTCACAATCTATAATTGGAGAGTTGAGGAAAGGGAAGAGCCGATCAAACTCTATGGTAAAGTAACAGCCAAGAGTTCAATGATTCAAAAGTCCAAGGCTAAAAGCATCCTGTTCCAGAGGAAGAAAGCAAGGAACCAGTACTTTGACCCTAGCAACCAATGCATTGGTGATATCGCACTTCCTCTGTCGAGGCATAAGGTAGTGCTCCCACGCAATGCAACCCTTAAGGTTTATATTGACATCTTGCGGTGCTTTAGTGATGATACTGATGACAGGAGGATCGCTAGAAGTAAAGTAGAGTTCCAGACAAAGCCAAGTAGATCCTCTGATAGGGTGATTCGAACTGAGGATTCCAGAGTTATTCAAGCTGTAGATTTTGACATTCAAGTAAAGGTTAAATGGATGCATGACACTCGTATCAGTGAAGGGGATGATAGTTCAGAAGAGAATGACCTGATCAAGCTGAACTAAATTTATATACATAGCTCTATATTTTGAAATTTGTTTGGTTCCAGTAATTACAAACTCGCTGCATATATGGTAGGCTGTAAATTTCATATAAACTTATAAACCAAGTTACGTTGTAAAAAGGAATAAGTTTGGCGATCCTCAAAATCTTGCTGTTATAATTTGAAATTAGAATATGGCTATATGAAGGATAAAATTCAACAAGTACGAAGGATTTCCATCTTAAGAAAACAGGATCCTTTTGAAATTCTTGATTAGTTGGGTCGGATCTGAGCCGTTAACAATATAGAGATCCTGATCAGCTATTGGTATTGAACTACATAGGCCTTGTGAAGGTCTGTTTGTCGAGTTAACAAAATTTTCAGGCCTAATACACTTATACCAGATGTAGATCGAGTGAGCGAAGAAAGTTCGAATCCAACAGTCCAACATCCAACAGGACCAATTTTGGATCTGATGTACTTTCCATGATTCCGTCGGAAAATTTTTTAAAATAATATTAGAAAATTTCCAAATTTTAAATATAACTTCTGGAGATGGATGCAGGCGAGAATCATGAACAGGGGAATGATGTTGAATGAATTTGTTTTGTTTAAGTGCTATAAGTTTAAAACAGAACTAATTTGTGTTACGCTTTACTGCATTTCGATGTGGATTGTAATTCGATGAAATTTACAATTTAATACACAACTTTGTCGAAGGTTTCATAATGTAACTATAGTAGGGGTTTTAGATTTCTAATTTTTAAATTTATGTTTATTGATTATTGATTTATTTCATCAAAGTTAAAAAAGTGTCATTTCAGTAAAGAATAAAGAGTAAAAGCCAAAGCCCAGGTATTTGAAGGAGTAACTAAAAGCTGATTTTTTTTTTTTATTTTTTTTTTTTAACTTTAAAGACCCCGTAGGGTTGTAACTAAAAGCTGATTGAGAATATATATATGCGGTTCCAATAAGCTCTAGAAGCATAATTTTAGAATTCTACAATCCCATAAACATTTACAATATATATAAGTAAGAAATTGAGAGATATCAAGTATAAACAAAATACCGTAAAACAATATGTTATGAGAAGCACAAGTTTACTCCTACTAGTGCTAATCTCGCGCGTGGCGCGATTTATTCCTATACAAATATGTTATTAGATGGTTGCACGATTTATTTTACGCAATATAAAAAAATGTCTTAAAAAATTGAGAATACTATTCAAATATTATATGAAAATTGCCACAGAAAATCCTAAATACTATTTTTGCCACAAAAGATTACGCGCCACAGAAGATCCGGAGCACTGTGCACTCTGTGGTAAGCAATACACTCTTCACTTTTGGAGATCCACTCATTTTGGACGAAATATCCTTTATGTTATTTCATATTACGTCTCTTAATTCACATTAGTTTGAAATTAGTTTGAAATTTAAAGAACATTTTCGTCCAAAGGGAGTGGATCTCCAAAAATGAGGAGTGTACAAAGCAATTCCCTGCTCCATGCGGAGCTCACGCATGCCCAAATGTATTTGTTTATAATTACACCTCTACGTCAATTCAAATTATCTGAAAGAAGAAAAAAAACAAACACAAGTTTACTCCCATGACAAGCATAGGTTTACTCCTATTACATCAAAACATCTTTAGAAAACAAAAACTCACTCCTATGTCAAATTATCATCCTTTCTTGTTAACTTAATTTACTCTCTTCAATTAACGGTTCTTGTACATGATTAATGATCAGATGAGGTGCGATGCCAGTAGAGCACGATAAAGGGTTCGAGCGAAGAGAGATGTGTGTCGAGTGTTGCGGAGAAAGGGTTAGCAAGATTAGATATGCGTCGAGTGAAGCGCTTGTGTGTGACTTTGGCGCTTCAATTTTGTCAGGAAATACATTTCTTGATGCAACCGGTGACCGTTGTGATGTTTGACTGGGTCAAGAGCCAGTTCAATAACAAAAGCTAGGTGATGTTTTTGTTAATGGACTCAGCGAATTAGTATTAGTATTAAGAATGTAATAAGTGGGCTATTACTTTTGGGCCTTGACTGGAGGAAGGGATACTGCCATACTGGAGATGCGTGATGACTGGAAATGAGCAGCTGCTGACGCATGGAGTTTGTTAAGCTGTTAAGTGTGGATCCCGCTTTAGTTTATTTTACAGATTACTTTTACTTTAGAGTTGTAGTAATTCGAATAATTACGCTTTATTGTAATTTTGATACAGGCTATATAAGCCCCATTTTGTAATAATGCAATTAAGAAAAGCATTAATTGAATCTTGAATTTCCAGATTTCATTTTTTTCTACCTCTTCTTAGCTTTCTCTTCCACCTCTTTCTCATCCCAAATTCTACTCGAATTAGCTCAAATTGTATCATAATTAAGCGAATTCATGACAAATTTTGTGTAAACAGAGAGAGCGTACTAGGCACGACAGAACAAGGCATAAACAGAAGGAGACAGACTGACGAACGAAGGAAACGAAAAAAAGTCGAATGTCCTAAGCGACTACTGTACCGTTCGATCTCATCTCCGCACGACTTTTTAAAGTGATCGACGATACATAAATTGAGAGCACAAGTTCTATATACTAGAGAGTATTTTAATTTTAGCCAATAATAAAAAATCAAATATGTCCACATGAAATAGTATACATATATAAAAAGGTATTATATTATTTTATTAATGTTTTAGATAAGTTATGTATTGTTCCTTTTTTTGCTGCAGCCTCTAGTTTGAGCAAGTATACAGTGTTAATACTTTGACTCTCGCATTATTCCATATTGCTCCATTTGGATGGCTAGGAATAGCTAGGAATAGCTTCTTCCCGGCGTAAATTCTTATTCCTAACAAAAAAAATCTATCCAAACAACATTTCTTATTCCTAGGAATAACAATTCCCTACATAACATTCTTCCCAATAACACTCATACTTTTCACCAATGTTTTTAATTTCCCACCGGCCATCAAACCGACGCGGATGGCGGTAGGCGGTTTTACCGGTTAGTTTCCGTCTCAATAGAGTACATATAAAAAACATGGCGCCTATGACCAACAGGCCTCACTGGTCCAGTGGATAGTCATTTCGCTTCCCACAACGCCTGAAAATTCCCGGTTTATCCGGTTTACTGTCGGTTTTTCCCGGTTCGCTTACAGGCGGATATTGGATGTTTTTCCTACCGGATCCAGATCCGGTACCTGGTATTACTCGATTTTTCCGGCACCCGATAGGGTTTTAAAAACATTACTTTTCACCCCAATAACACTCTTTCCAATAACCTTTATTCCGAACTTAACCATCCAAATAACATTTCTTATTTCTGGAATAGCTTCTTTTCACTCTTTCCGAAATCATAAATTTACGTCCGGAATAATTCTTCCTTCCTTATTCCTAACACATCCAAACGACACCATATGTTAAAAAGTTGTTCTACATTAATGAACCCAGCGCCATATTTAGCCCCACGTATAGGCCCAACCGCCCAAGTGTTAAAAATAATGGGGATTCAGCAAATCAATCCAATGATGCCCACGCCATATTTAGCCCCACGTATAGGCCCAAGTGAGGGACTATTTTAATAAGACTATTTTAAATCCATCTCTGTCCAACCGTCCAAGTTCAACCCAACTTATAACTGTTATAGCCCGAAAAAATAATTCAAACTTGTTCAGGTATGTCACTTATTTATTTCTTTCTTTCTTTTTATTATTTTTCTTTCTGTTTTTCTTCTTTTTTTTTTTCAAAAAGCAACCAATTGGATCAGCTTGGGTTGATGTAGGCTTCGTTGTCGTCTCCTTCTCTGAGACAGACCGACTAGGTAACTCCTCCTTGGTTGATACAGGCTTCATTGTTGTCTCCTTCTCTGAGACAAGCCGACTAGGAAACTCCTTGGTTGATACAGACTTCGTTATTGTTCCTTCTCTGAGACAGTCCGACAAAACATCCATCCAGTAAGTAACTTTATTTAATTATTTTTTTATTGAGTTGGTCCATTATAAAACCTTCGAGTTTCACTAATGTGAATTGCGAGACACAATAAGTGTTGGCGAGCATCTGACCAAATGTAATGAGATCTATTTTTTTGATAACTATTGAACCACCCTTTGTAGATTGTACCTACCTATCTTGACATTGGCTAACAAAATTCATGGATTGTTTTTTTTTTTTGAACTAAAAGTAACCCTCGAAGGGGCTACCTGCTTCATTAAGCAACAAAACAAAAACCAGTCAAATGTTATTACAGTCTAAAAGAACAAATAAACCAAAAGAACACAACAGCAAAAGTCTCAGACCACTCAAGCCACATATAGCAAAACCAAAATAACTAAAAAACCAAAAGAAAAACAGTCTTCTAGTCTCAATTTTCCTCTGTGTCGCTTGGTATGCTCACATCTCTGAGATTTGCCAATGCTCTAAACTGAGTAGCCATGGAAGTGGTACCTCCTGTCCAAAAATGAAAGGAATGTAAAACATTGAAAATAGTTGTCATATAGGAAGACCCAAGATTATTTTTAAAAATTCTCCCATTTCTTTCCAACCACTGTATCCAACAAACCGTAGCTAACAAGTTCTGACAAAAAAATTCTTTTATCAGCTTGTAAAGAGTTTATCTGAGTCCATAAACTATCCATGTTAGCACAATTAAGATGCACTCCTTTATCATTAAACATGTTGAAACCTATCCAAAAATCCCTAATTGAGGGGCAATTAACAAACAAATGACTGACACTTTCACTATTATCACAAAAACAGCATTTGTTAGGGCCTTGCCATCCCCTCTTTTGTAAGTTGTCAATAGTCATAATCTTATTATGAATAACTAAACAAAAGAAAAGCTTAACCTTAAGAGGGACTTTGAGATGCCAAACTGAATAGTTTAAGTCACTTCTAACCCCTCCATCATTAAGAAAAGCATATAAGGATTTTACTGTAAACATTCCTTTAGAATCTAATTTCCAAAGAATGGAGTCCCGAGCACTACTGAAAATGAATGTTATGCATTACCTCCAGAAGGGCATTTTTTTCAATTCTAAGACTATTGGAAATACCCCTTGTTAAAAAGAAGTTAATTTTTCCATTATTCCTTATTTGAGCTTGTCACACCCCGAACCAAGCCGTAATTCGGGAAGGACAACCCCGCCACGTGCATACACTCTGTTGTATACACGAAAGGCTATAAAACAGTGTTTCCAAAGCAAATAAATCACAAATGAATAGTACCATGTGCCAGTTGTATGGAAGCGTGGCATCAACCAACAACGGCTTGTGGTCTCTAAAATCGGGTCTTTGTCATCAGCCAAGCCAAACCTGTCTCCACAATTAATTTGTGGGATGAGTACGTGAATACTCAGCGTGGTAATATAATCTAGCCATTTTGGGATTAAGCTATTCAAAAGATTAGAACTTAAATTCATAAATTCATGTCAATCCTGTCTGGATGACTTTTATTTATGTTTATTCAAAAAAAGAGATTCAGGTGTAATTTAGTGTGTTTTCTTGAGGAATAACATATAATACAATAAGAGAATTTTCACCTTACATAACTCCAACCCTGAGGGATACGGCCACGCACCAAACCACATTTACATGTCTCAGTCCTTACTTAGACCTGGGGAAATAATCCCGCACCAGGTCCGCCTTAATATATTGTGTTTCCTGACAGTACCTGTGTGCTTATTCGATCCTACCCACGAGTGTATACCTATTGTATAGACACTCGACCCTAATTGCTCCTGCCCTCCACCGAGCTCGTAGTGGGGGCTAGTATACACCAGTACTGGGCTACTATCGCGGAGTTCCGAGGGGTAGTCCGCTTCCGCACACCCTAAAGGTCCTAGCCAGTCCCAACAAAAGGAATATATATACATACCAAATGACCGCTAATCTGCCTATTGGCTGAATAGCAGAGTAGATCAGTATGCGTTGCCCGTGATCGCTATCATAAGGAGGCCACCGACAATGGCTTGGGTGCAACCTCCCGATAATGGAAACCCGGGTAAAACAACTTAACTACTCGGTCTCATTCTGTTTCACTTTTATTATCCATTCTCAATTATTCCATTCACTTTTATAATTCATAATCAAATTTACTAGTTCTTATCAAAAGAATAATAAAATCTCAAAAGACATCCACACCTGAAATTGACGGGTCTTGAGAAGTTAATCTCTAAGATGTTGATAGAGTCATTGCCTCCATTTAACGTCTTGATCTCGGGATAGTTCCGAGCGGCTATAACTGATGACCCTGGTTAGATTAAGACGTTAGGTTCCATTCTAACATCTATCTACGATAGTCTGGTTTTGGTTTTGGATTACCGGTGGATTAAACCAAGACGTAATGGTTAATAAGAGTGGAATTCTATAGTATGAATATATTCTATTTAGTTATTTATTTTCTTGATAATATTTTGTTATATATTTTGTATTAATTTATTGACATATATATTTTGAGAAAGTATGTGTAATAAAGTAGCTACTTACATTATATAGTTTATTAGTGATGACGTAACTTATGTTGTTTATTTACTTTAGTTAGGATGTGAGAATTTATAAATTTGTTTTGCTAATAAGTTAATTTGTGAATTATTATATATATTTAAACAAATTACTTGTATCACTAACCGAATGAACCTTTTTATGTAACCATTAGAAATATGAAAGATTTATGTTTATATTATTTATTTGTAATAAGGATAAAGTTTAAGTTAGTTCTACAAAGTCGATTTACGAGATTCAGTATGAATATTGATATTAGCATGTGTTTAATTAGTTATATAATCTATAATGTTTTCACGTGATTATGTTGAGATCTATAATTATTATCATGGTATGATGATTTCTTATACTTCTAATGGTTTATATCTGTGCTGCTCCTATAGTTAATTGTAAAATTTCATTATTGATGAACCTAATGTTTTGAGGACTTTTTATGGGTACAAATTGATAGACGATTACTTCTCTTTAAGTTCTATGTATGCCCTTAACTGTTCGACCTTTCGTTAGTCTTTCACTTAGTTAACTTATATTGTCATTTGGGTGATCGATCACTAAGTAAATCAACAATTGTTCCATATCCTTTCAGAACTGCCAGTTTAATATATTTAGCAAAGGTGAATCGTGAAAACATCGATCCATGTTTAACTTATTCATAATTGATCTATATATCCTGGAACATTCATGTAATTAAGTCGTGTACTGTCAACCAATATAATTTATCTCATTACTTAATAATTAACCTTTTATTTTATCAAATATAGCACCCGTTTCCATTTTAATTTCAGTTTAATGTTTGATTGAGGGAAACCACTTATATCTTTTTTATTTAAATCATAACGTGGACGAAATACATATCCCAGGAACACAAATTGAAGGTTGACTTACTAAAGAATCAATTAACTCTAACCATCAACTAAACACCCAAGTTACTCTTTGGGTTATAGTTTTATTCACTACAAGCCCAATAAGAATATTCAGACAAGATCAAGGAACAGGTGCTGTGAATTGGAAAATCTTGCAAAGTTGCAAAGAGGTTTTTGTACCAGTATGGATAAGGGGTCTGATTCAGGATACAAATTGCTATTAAGCAACAATGAATTTTGGATACAAAAAGGAACATGAAATAGAAGGGAATTTGAGGATAATACCTCATAACAAAACAGCACGAGTTTGTTACCAATCACTGCCTACTTTGCTTCTATTACCTTCACGCCTTGTCTCTCACCAAATAAATCTTAGATAGAAGAAAATGAACAAGAGAAGAAAGGATAAGAAAAGAGCACCAGCGGTGAAGTGGAGAACTATTTATAGACAGTTCAAAGTCGGTTTGGAAGATAAGGATGTGTGACGTGGCTCAAGATAAGACAAGATAAGAACGCACTAAAATAGAATGATCAGATGGTCAGAAAAATTCAGAATTAAATTTATGAATTGGGTGGTCCAGATTGAACAAAATCTGATAAATTTCATTTTGTATGCTGGAGGAATTAGAAAAATTATCGTTTCATGGTGTAAACTTTCAATTTTCATTAATCATCTTTTTACTTTGTCAGCTGACATATTAATGAGTTAACTTCATTATCAAATAAATTTGTGTTTGATTTTTAATAAGGTAAACTTTTGACCGAGGACAAAGTTTAAAAATCTTCGATTGGTGAATTAAATTGTCATGTAACCTAGGCTTTATTTTATATATATATATATATATATATATATATATATATATATATATATATATATATAATATTCATGATTATTTGATTAATGTATTCATAGTTCTTTATCACCTAAAATTTATTTACTCAATTAAGTTTGAATTTTACTCACTACAAATTTTAAGACACTTATTAAAAATTCTTCTTAGATTTAATTGGAAATTAATATCTTGCTTCAAGGTTACTGGGTATCACAGAGCTAACGAAATTGTTTCCCTTTTTGTTTTCAAAAACATCCCTAGAAACTGACTTTTTATACTACTCTCCTCATGCCAATTATCTGTCCAGAAATCAATGTCAGTGTCATTCCCTACTATTTTTTTACAACAAACTCTAAAAATTGGCTTTAATTTGATTACTGAACTCCAAAAAGTAGAGAGATTACTATTACTAAAAAAAGAGTATTTTCTCCTAATAATATCTTTCCAAATCCCTATACTATCTCTAAACATAGACTTCCACAACCATTTACCAAGAAGGGCTTGATTCATATGATATAAATTAAGAATCCCCCACCCTCCATATTCCTTTTTCCTTACTATATGATTCCATTTTACTAAATTCATTTTCCTACCTCCCTCCTTCTGTAAAGAACCCCAAAGAAAGTTTCGCCTAATTTGATCTATCTTATTAATTACCCATATAGGACATTTGAAGATAGACAATAAATAAAGTGGCATAGCTGTCAGTACTGAATTAACTAAAACTAACCTACCTCCTAATGACAATAAATTGCCCTTCCACTTAGCAAGTTTGGTTTTGAATTTTTTCAATTACATCCCTCCAATTTGCTCTATTTGGAGCTTTCCAGTGTAGAGGTATTCCCAAATATTTCAAAGGGAGAGTACCAACTTTACAAGAAAGAATATAAGTCAAATCAGAAGCCACCCTTTCAGAGAAAATCATGGATTGTACTTGTACGGATTTGGTTGACATCAATGTCTCAATGATATATATACACCCATTTAACTTGTATTGTGATGTAGAGATGTTTAATTGGTTGTTCTGATATCTAGTTAGTTTATTAAATATTGACCAATGCAGATAATTTTTTTATATTTGAGCATTAAAATAATATATATTTAGTTGTGTAAACAAGATATATATGAGTAGGTGCTGTTAGCATGCATTGGTCACACATGTAATATGAACATTTATATTGGGCCTTGGAAAAATCTGCCTAGTTATTAAAAATATATTCTTGTTGGATGCTTGAAAGATCAATTCATTTCGGATCAACGAAAAGGAAAGCTAAACAAAAAGTAAAATAAAAGAAGAATAGGGTTTTGCCTTATAACTAAACTCTCTTGGACTATTTAACCAAAAAATTAGCATGAAAAAAATGCTATTAATTCTGATATTTTTCACCTGCCTTTAGTTTTTTGTACACAAAATAGATTGGCGACGAACATAAAAATTCTCTTTTATATTTCGAAATTTATTCTTTTCTTTTTTAACAAATCTAGTTTCATAATTTGAACCATGGACGCAGGCTTGCAGCAAAAACGACAAAAATAAACCAGAAAAACTGATTTGCAACAACAGATCCGCATGAAAATGTCTAAAAGAACAGCTGGGCTGTTACGGCCCATCTAGTGCAGTTGGATCCGAGCCCTCATCTGATTTAGATCAGCTCTAACCCATTAACCCAAAAGGAGAAAGGCCTTAGGCTTTGCTCCAGAAGAAGGGAACTGAGGTAAATAAAGGGGAAGGGGACTGACCTTCACCTGCCCTACTATTGTTTCCTGCTCCCAAACTCAAAATTTTGAATGGATACCAGGATGAAAGGAGGGAAATGAGGAGACAATCTATGTGTAAATGTTATCAACTTCTTACCCTCCAATTTTGAGGGGTAGCTTTATTCCCTTACCTCTTTCTCCCATTCCTTTCCTTTCCTTTCCATCCTTGTTTCTGGAGCAAAGCCTTAGTCTTTGGGACGGCTCATCAGGTGGAGTGTACAAATTTTTCGAGCCTTGGAACGTTTAGATCCACATTATTCGACGGAGTGTACACATGAACAAGATCCTCTGGTTGGCAGATCATCGGGTCGGTTCAATCTGGGTCGTCTGATTTAATCTCAACGGATAAGGATGCTCCGTGAATTATACCAGAATGATAGGCCGGAAAAAAATTAACCGTTGAAATTAAATCGGATGACTTAGATCAAATGCCGACTAGGTGGTCGGCACTTTACTGCCGACCAGAGGATCCGGATACAGTGTACACAAGTCCATGACCTATCGAACCAAGTGGATCCGACACGACTGAAATCGGACGGGAGATGGTCCAGGCATCGTCAGATCAAACTCAAAGCGTCTCTCTTCCGTCAGAAAGAATGAATATGTCGGAAATTCCCGTTTGCTTCCTCGACACAACTCTAGACCGTGACCCCACTAATCCGGTCAGCCTAAGCCTCAGGCGCGCCTTTTTAATTTATTTTATTTTTTCTCGGGTTTCCCGTTTCCTTTCCTTTCCTTAATCCCTTCCCTTCTCTCTCTTTATATTTACTTCTTTTATAATTAATCCGTTGCCCGCTTTCCATTTTCCTTTCTCAGCACGCCTTAACCCTAGCCTCACCTCCTCCAAAACCCTAGCTCCTCCGCCGATTCACTCTCCGGCGACTCCGCCTCCATCTCCGCTGTCTCTTGCACTGGCGCGCGGGTTTCCTTTCGACGACTCTAATGGTTGCCTCTCAGCTCGAGTCGTCGGAGATTGGCCCCGTCGACTGCTCCTCCGGCGATCCGTCGAGATCGGATGGTGACAGCCAGGGGAAAGAGGGACACGTGGTGGATGTCTCGGGTAACACGTGGCCGCTGTCTAATTTTGAGTGTGGATCACTGGACCGTACGGACGAGGGTTTGTTTGTGTACAAAAATACGTTTCATTTGCTACCTAGCTCGATTGGGAAGCACCAGAAGCTTAAAACGCTGAAATTCTTTGCAAATGAGGTTGAGGTGTTGCCTCCTGAAGCTGGAGAGTTAGTGGAGCTTGAGAGAGTTCAGATTAGGGTTTCTTCGCCTCGCATTTCGGAGGCTCCTTTCAGAAAGCTGAAGTTTTTGAAAGAGTTGGAGCTTTGTAAGGTGCCGCCTCGGCCTTCCACTCTTTCAATTTTGTCGGAGATTTCTAATCTGAAATGCCTCACCAGATTGACTGTCTGCCATTTTTCTATTAGGTAAATTATGTTCTCAAAGATTGATTCTTTTCCTTTTGAAGTTCATTTCAGTTTTAACTTGACGATTGTTTCTTATTTTAAAAATGTAGATATTTCCCTCCTGAGATTGGATCTCTGAATTTGTTAGAAGAACTAGATCTCTCCTTTAATAAGCTGAAGAGTTTACCTAATTCTATAGTGGAACTAAGATCTCTCAGAATATTAAAAATCACTAACAATAAGCTTGCTGATGTGCCGGCGGAGCTCTCTTCTCTGAAGTACCTCCAAAATCTCGACCTGTCCAGTAATCGGTTGACGTCTGTCTCTTCTCTCAAGCTTCGTTCTATGCTAGCCCTCCAGTATTTAAATCTTCAGGTGACTTTTGTGTTACTCATATTCTGTGCATTTCAATATGGTAGCAAATGTATAGAACATTCTTATGCTTATGTTGATCACAGATCCAATGCCAACCTGATAGTTCTTCTTGATTGCTTTATACTTGTCAATGATTTCGCTGAAATGGATAATGTGAATGTCCTGTCCTAACATTCTCTACTGATACTCTCATGGAAGTAGTATTAGCCATTCTGCATGGGGTCCCTATCTGGTAGTGATTCACTGATGAATTATCTCGTTTTCTGTTGTTAATTATTTTTCCTACCTAGGTTTTTTGGAGTGATTTGCCATAGTTTTAGTTTAATTAGGCTTCCAAATTATAGCATGCCTGTATTATCTGTGTTAAGAGTATATTATGTCTGTGCTCTACATTCTGAGTCTAATATTTTCACTTTAATCTTGTTTTTTTTTTCTAAAGTTCAATAGGATAAGTTATTCATGTCAAGTTCCTCCATGGATATGTTGTGACATGAGAGGAAACAATGAAGACATACATAAAGATGAAAAGCTCATACCTGTAGACATATCAGCAGAGATTGATGTGTCAGGATGCATAAAAATTCAGAAGACACAGCGAGCAAAAAAGAGCTGGAAGAGGCATGATGGCCTGCAACAAAGGGCTCGGCAGGAGCGACTGAATCATAGCCGCAACCTAAACATCAATGTCAATCTTAATCAGGAACCTGAACCCAAATCCGACATCATTGATGACATGGCAGTAAACATGGCTGATGAAGAAGAAGAAGTTTCATCAACGCAATCTGATTGCAAGCAAGTTAACTTGCATCAAAAGGAAAACTTGGAAGAAGAATGCGAGTCTGAGATCACAATTGACGACACGAGTGTCAGGATGGATGAGAGCTTCGAGTCTGAGGAGGCAAGCTCGAGATTTGTGCCTTGTTCAAAGAGGTATCCTGATCGGGACCCTGATAGCAATCCCAAACCAAGCAAGGTGAGACGGCAGCCAGCTGCAGATTGCCGAGATCCATCGTACAAGTACTGCATCGACTCATTTTGTGGCGTGGGTGACCGCATGCCAGATGGCTTCTATGATGCTGGTCGTGACAAACCATTCATGCCACTTGAGGACTATGAACATGCTATAAGTCAGGACTCGCGGGAGGTTATTCTTTTAGACAGGTTTGTACTTAAATGCTTTTCTTTTGGAAAAAATTTAATTTGCACTTCATTGGTTCATGAACATGGAAATATTTCGCTGACAATTTCACTGAGAAATATCTTAAATACAGCACCTTTATTAAGTAAAAGTTATCTTGTTGACTCATTTCTCTTTTGAAAACTGCTAAATCGCCTTGAATTGGTAATGTTCCTCTTAATTTAAATGGGACACTGAATGATAGTTTGGGAATAATCTTGATGAAGTCAGGAACAATGGGGAAAGAAAGCATGCACTTTTATTGACTGTTTTTTTTTTTTTGGAAATTTATTAGATAGTTTTTACTCATTTAAAGAATAACCAGTTAACAAAAAAAAAATGTATATTTGTCTTTTGTTTTTTAATATAGAGAACAAGATGAGGAACTAGATTCAATTGTCGTCTCTGCACAGCTTCTCCTTGCAAGCCTGAAAAGACCAAACATAACTGAGCAAGATGTGGAAGATGAGCTAGACAATGTAGTTCTAAGAGCATCAATTCTGGCCCTCTTCGTTTCAGACTGCTTTGGTGGGGCTGACCGTACAGGCTCCCTTATGCGTACCCGACGAGCTGTTGTTAGTCTTACAAAGGAGCAGCCTTTTGTCTGTACATGTGGTGGTGGAATCATAAATGGAGTTGTAAACGGGAACTGCAGTGAGCTTTCTGGTATTGGGGAAGCAGCAGGCAGGCAAAGAGTTGGAAATCCTTTTGGTCACCCTAGTTTTGCCGAGTTGTGTGACCAGTCTATTCGGTTCATAAAGGAAAGACACAACTCGAATGTTGTGCCACTTGGCACACTTCAATTTGGTGTCTGTCGGCACAGAGCTTTACTTATGAAGGTAACACCCGCTAATTTAAGAAATGATCCTTTTGATGTACTATGTACTGTTGTAGCTTCTAATTTAGTTAATTGGATATATTGCAGTATCTCTGTGACCGGATGGATCCTCCTATACCATGTGAGCTGATGAGGGGCTATCTAGACTTCATGCCCCATGCCTGGAATGCTGTTCTGGTCAAAAGAGGCAACTCGTGGGTGCGAATGGTTGTCGACGCATGCTATCCTACTAATATACGTGAGGAGACTGATCCTGAGTACTTTTGCAGGTTGGCTCCAACATTTTATTTCCATCCATTCTTCCCTTCTCATTGCTCTTTAATGAAATTGAGTACATCAATGGTCCTCGTATTATTATGATATTTTCTAGTCCTTTATGGTATGCTCATGGTTTTATTGTTTTCTGTTGTTTGTCTTATACCTTTTGGAAGGAGGGTGTTTTCAGTGTCACACTATGCTATACCTCACCTTCATTTATATTTAAAATTTAAAACTCAAATGTCAAATCTTTACCATTGATTTTGTTTATTTTCATGATTTCATGAGCTTGTCCGTGTAATATTTGTCAATTATTGGAGCTCATAATACTGTAGTTGAAGATTTCAAAAACTGAGCAAATATAGTCAAATTAATTTCAATTCTTTCATCTCTTGACCGCTTGATGTAGTATAAAATCAACTCCCAAAATCAGAAAACTGTCCGACATGAAAAGTAGAATACTTCAAGTAATGAGTTATTAATTTGACCAAACAAATAGACCTCAAAACTAATACATTTTTATTCCATTACTTTGCTTTTCCCCCCCTCCAGGTACATTCCACTTAGTAGGCTTCATGTTCTGATGGGAAAGGAAGCTTCAATTTTGGGTTGCTCCTTCCCAACTCCCTCAATGTGCCGAGAGATTGAGAACACACCTACTAGATCGGTGTACTGTTGTAAAATTGGAAACATCGATGCTGCTGTTAAGGTCTGTATTTTTTTTTTCTTTTCTTAATTCTATTTTGTTATTTGTCAATTCAAGCACACCATTAAGAATTTAAAAATGTGAAATAGTTTGGGTTATATGGCTAAAACATATAGTTTGAGATCCCCCCCTTCCTTTCCAGTGATCATATTTTTACCCTTTTTGTACTTGCTTTTGTATTATATAAAGAAAAACATATTCATTTCAGGTGCGTTATTTAGACACACGTGCTGCTTCGAATGAAGATATAAGAGAATTTGAGTACAAGTTCTTGGCAGAAGTGAGGATTCTCGGTGCTCTCAGACACCATAGATCCATTGTTGATATTTATGGACACCAGCTCTCTTGCAAGTGGGTCCCAGCATCTGATGGCAGTGGTAAGGAGTACAGGCTTTTGCAATCCATTATAGCGATGGAGTATGTTAGAGGAGGCTCATTAAAGGTATTTATAATTATTTTAGTTTGTAGGTTAAATAATTCTTAATTGTCCCATTTTACAGTTTAAGTCGTTGAAATAATTTCGAGTTCAACCTTCTGGTACCAGCCAAAACTTTTTTAAATTGGTTTTTCAAATTTATATACATAAACAAACACAGGGTTACATAGAGAAGCTTTTCAAGGATGGGGAGAAGCAGATATCTATCAACCTGGCCTACCATATCGCAAGAGAGATCTCATGTGCACTTGTGGAGCTGCACTCAAAGCAGATAATACACCGGGATGTGAAAAGTGAAAATGTGGTAGTGGATCTGGAATCGACACAAAGTGATGGGATGCCTCTGGTCAAACTAGCTGATTTTGACCAGTCTGTCCCGCTACAGTCCCAGTCCCACACATGCTGCATTGCTCATTTTGGCGTGCATCCACCATGTGTCTGTATAGGCACACCGCGTTGGATGGCTCCTGAAGTCTTGCGTGCTATGCACAGGAGACACCAGTATGGCCTGGTACTGCTCTTTCTGACCCTAATGTTTCTGCTTTATTTTTATTATTTTATTTTATTTTATTTTAGCAGCATTTTATTATTTTATTTCTTTGTTAATACTATCTTTAATTATATTGTTCTTTTAAGCAGCATTGTTTGTTTGTTATATTTGCAAGTAAAAAACCCATTTTTCAGATATTTGCACCCTGCATCAAACCATTTTGTTACATTTTCCAGCTTTACTAGACTAGTTTTGTAACTGAAGTAAACTCAAATTTGAGTTGAAAAAAATTGTGTGACCTGGTGGTTTGGTTAGGTGAGGGGAGATTAGCCCTTCTTGGTTGTACCTTTTGTTCTGAATGTTTTAGATTTTGATTGCTACTGGTGATTTTGAGGAATATTTTATGGCATTTGTGAGTAATGTTTAATGTTTTCAAGTTGCCAAAGAAATATGTTTCATGTTCTGTTAGTATAAACCCAATTTACATTTCCATGGAATCCACAGATCCCAAGAAAGCATAAATTTGCATGTCTTCTTGATAAATAAAAAAACTTACCTCCTACAGATTTAATTGGCAGGAAATGTCAGGAGGGCCAGCTGGTCTTGCTTATTTAGACTCTAATTTTATTTTTTGCCCTTTTTGTAGGAAGTGGATATATGGTCATATGGGTGCTTGCTACTGGAGCTGCTAACCCTTCAAATCCCGTACCACAGGCTGTCTGAGCCTGAAATTTATAACCATTTACAAGTACGTTTTTTTTTTGTCCTCATATCTATAATGGAAACTTAATTCCCTTGGTTTTAAATTTGGTAGAGTAATATAGTTTCCTTGTTTAATGATTAACAGATGAGAAAAGGTCCAAGACTAACAAAGGAACTAGAGGAGTTCTTTTCACTGGATAACCACATGACAAGAACTAAACTCGGAATAACATCTGATGCAGATGCTGATAAGCTCAAGCTATTGATAAAAACATTTTATCAGTGCATTAAAGGAGAACCATCAGACCGACCTACAGCCGAACAAATTTACACTTCTCTCTGCTCCATTTCTTGTCTGAGCTAGAATTTGATTCTTTTTGCTGTAGATTTGTTCTATTTAGTGAATACGGCAGAATATTGCATTCCGGCATCAATTCTTCCATATTTATCTGTACTTGGCCTCCCTCAATAATAATAATTAGGTTGTTAGGTAGATTTGAGATCTGAGGTGGGTGTCAATTTTTGCTGTGCTAAGTTAAAGAAAACTTATCTCGGTTATTTTTCCCTCATCATTAATCAACAACTTACTGTTGTTCTTTAATTATTTTTCCTTTCATAGAAGTGTTTACTGATAGGTTACCGTGTTGTCCAGTACTTATTCAATGGTACTACTGATTTAAACAACATAATAAGTAGGAAAAGCTATGGATTTGGGGCCTTCTCAAGTTACTGTACAGATGTAGCGGATGCAATATATCATTAGTTTGCTATTGCCAGGCTAGGCCAGTATGGTATTGATAAGGGTTACAATCCAATGGTAATATCCCATCATTTTCATTCTACCTGGCCTGGGCAACCTGTATTGATAAATGAATTGGCCTTGTGAGTTGACATTAACAGATCTGTTTGTCGTGTTGTCTCCCATGTGCCATTAATTCGTTCATAGAGTAATAATCTCTTGATACTTTGTGATTTAGGGTCGTAATGCCACGTGTTATCCTGCCACACCTCTTTTAATTTCTCACACCCATGAGATATCTTATATTATGAAAATCAGAGTAGTTTTTCTAAATCACCTTCTCTCCTAAAAGCAAGATTAAAGTTGGCAGCTAGGTATGTGCTAATTGAAGTTAATTTGATCAAGCGCACATTACCTGTGTGAAATTTTCTTTCTGCATTTTGAAATCTGGTTCAGAAGTTTAGTACACTACTACGGATGCATTGTTCATGGCTCATAGGTCGTTTACGCTTGATTCGAATTTTAATTCGATTTTTGTTTTTGTTCAAATTTGAAATTATTTGGATATCAGTGCGACTCGCAACATAATTAGGTACACATTTGTCTTGTTCAATTTGAAGGATCCAACCATTCTTTTGATACAAGCTGCTCCTTGTTTTAGATTTGCTGACATTTTTTCTATAACTTCTTTAGATTAGCGTAAAATTGGTAATAAAAAAAAAGTTTCGTCTGATAACAATGGCTATTATTATTCTGCATTTTTAATTTACTTAAAATAATATGAAATAAGTAAAGAACATAATAAGCCTGACTGGAGTTCAAAGTTGACTTGAGTTCATATTTGTTTGGTATCAACAACTCAATCGATCTCCAACTGGAGGTTAACTCAATTTGATATTCAAATCTAATCGAACTAACTATGGGACACAAGAGTTTTGAGGAAATGATGCCTCTTTTCAAATGAAGAGCAAATTCAATGAAGTAAATTACACATCTCTTTATAACTGATCCGCTGTTGCAGTTTCAAAAAGAATTGACTAGTTGGTAACCTTCTTTGAAATACTTTCCTTATATGGGGATGGGAATCAGAAATTTACAGCAAATACTATGAACAAATCTACCACATTACATCAGTTCGTTGGATCTCTCTCTCTCTCTCTATATGTGCCCACAATAAAAAATAGATAGTCAAATAGTGTATTTTGACTTTGTTTCAGTCAATATGAGCATCTCCATCCGACACATGCACCGCTTTGTTAAGCAAATGTTTACTTGCTTCTGATTGGCTCTCATCAATCCACCTTCAATTGACTTCTTCGACCCATCTCCTTGGGATGCTCTTGCAACTTCTCTACCTCTCCTCCCTCTCTCTCTCTCTCTCTCTACAATGCCTACATCACATCGAGCCCTTAAATTTGTCTCCCATGTGCCCTTGTCTGTCCTCTCTCTCTCTCTTCATCTCCCTCTCTCTCTCATTTGAACTTCTAGAAGGCTTGGATACTCTTCTATTCTTCTATAAATAGGCACTAATTGAGGATAATGAAACAATAGCACAAGCGAGTTCTGAATATGCCCTTGGGAGAATGAGTGAAGCTGCCAGCATGATCTAACTTACAAATAGAGAGGGATGGAGAAGATATGGCTAGTACATTAATCAAAAGCCTCTTTGGCTAGGTCATGCTATGACAGCTTCACTTGTTCTCTCTTGGGCACATATATATTTCTTGGCTTCTCTCACATGACATGGAGCATGGTACCGAGCAATGCATGAATATGTAAGTCGTATGTTATTACATCAAAGCTAGGTATCCGCAATGAGTACTATGTTACGGAAGTTGGTAATGTAAATTTCAATTTGCTGGTACATGATTTCACCTAAATTATGATTATGTAGATTTGTGGCGCAACGCATGGAGTTAAATTAATCATGTGATCTCAAGATTATGTTCATATCAATGAAGACACTGTATTTTAGGGCATTACCGTGTTCCTTTTATTGTCTTTTTTTTATATATTATTCTGCTTTGCATATTTTTCTTCATCATTTAAGTAACCATATTCCACTTTTCAATTTACATATATAAAGAAATCTTCTGCCATGGTGGTAAGACTAATAGGTTGTGACCTCAGACGTAGAGCCAGAGATAGGAAGTCTTGCTACATTAACTCTAAGCTAAAGCGTTTTTGTTATTGTGATGTTTAATTTGTAAAAATTAGCAGATAAAGACTTGAATGATTTAGAATTTGCATTGAAATTTCTATACCGAACATTAGTTTGGACCTCACTAATGAGACCTAAACCTTGTTAACATTGGTTTGCAATGTCAGCTTCATAATCAGTATTTTCTATCCAAAGACAGTGTATTCAGATCCTACTGCAAAAAAATAAATGCACCATGCATGTATGTGTAGAAGCACCCCCAAAGTATAGTACACAAATCCAATTATATTAACAATTATTCTGTTCTTATTCAGCTTATACTCAGAAAAAAAAATATTCATCGCGTCACTGGAGGCATTGAAGTCCCATTTCTATGCACAAAAATTTGATATTAAACTCATGGACCCACTACACGAATTTCGGCACTCAAAATGTCACAGGATATTGGGCAATGAAGTCCGGTATACCAAAGTTGAGTTGAGTGTCTCAAAGCGCTAGGTTTGCTTATACAAATGAAGTCAAAGCCTACTTAAAAAATCAGAAATAGCTACTTTTATACATTGTCAAAACACTCTTGGTTAAAATACTAAAATGTAATCAATTTCTTTTAGGTCCGTTTAGAAGTTTTAGCTGGTAAAATGCGGTCAAAAGTTCCAGCTACCAAACAATCGTAGTTTACCAACAGGTTAAAAACATTGTTACTTGTTCTCGCTAAAGCTCGCCGGGTAGTTCTCAATTTTACTGATTACCAAAAATATAATTAATATGGTTTATGTAAGACACATTAGGTGACATAGCTATACCAAAAATCTGCCAAGGAAAAAGCAAAAAAAAAAAAAATTATCGATATAATTTTCTTTTTCCTTTAGGATGACAACAACATAATGCTAAAAAAAATGCCAAAAGTATAGCTATTTTAGGATTATTTTGTGATAAATGCTAGAGTCCCATATATTGGACGGATCAGGTCCAATATTATGTTCTCATGTTTCAAATTTCAAACAACCGATCTGAATCGTTCAATGTGTTCTCCGCATTGAAAACTAATGAGAAACTAATTTTTATTATTAAAATTTTTTTACCATTTTTTTGGTATTTAAGAAAATTGTTGTTATTGGACAATCCATAAACTTTGTTTCATGAATTTTTTAAAATACGAAAAAAATAGTAAAAAATTTCAAAAAAAATGTAAAAATTTGTTTATTATAAGTTTTCAATAAAAATAACATATTGAATGGTTTGAATCCATCATTTAAAGTTTGAAATGTGAGAGACGATCGTATTGGACGCATGGATCCTTCCAATATATTGGACGCTAGCATTTCTCTTATTTTGTAAATTAAAAGTTAAAACTATATTTTTTGAAATTTTTCTGAATTTGTATTATGTTTCATGAAATTATTATAGTACAACAGAAAATAAAAAATTTTAAAGAAGTATTACTATCTGAACCAGTATGCAAAAGTCATATATATTACATGGGAGAAAATGTTATTCAACGAAATAGTCCAGTTAACAAACTAAGATTTTGTTTAGAAAATAAACTATAAATGTCAAGTGAAAATAACACAAACATTCGGCTCAAAATAATATTGTATGACAATATGTCTGAAAGTCCGATATGTGATTTAGGATTTATATTTGTGTGGTTTTAAAAGTTAAAACCACTAGAGATAATAGATAAGTTCAAAGTAAAAATAAATAACATGAAGAAGAAAAAAATAACTAAGATAGAGAAATTTTGGTGGGTATTCAATGATGTATTTTAAGTATAAACTTGGTTGAGATTGTCTGAAGATCGAAGTGTCCGACTTTTTCATTATCAAATTTTAAGATCGGAAGTGATTTAAAAAAAAAAGCATTGAAGATCTGCAACAAGCAAATATAGAGATTAATTAATGCAATTATTTATGAATGAAAAAAATTAACTTAAAAATTATTTAGATTCATTTTTTTTTCAAACATAGGGAAGCTTTAATACAATTGACAATTCCATTTTACAAAAATTTCGAATTTTGTCAAAATCGACTCAAACTGTTTGGGGGTACCAAGATATTTGGCCAACAAATTTTTTTGGTATACTTTAAAAGTTATTAAAATTAAGGATATAATCTTTTTTCATTATGACCACATGAATATTTTTATTTTGATACTTTCCAAAAAAATGATAATATTTAATTAATGAGATTTAATCCTTAGGTATTTTGTTAACTTTGTGTGTATGTTCAGGGTCAAATTAGGACGATGAAAGTATTATTTTGCTTAAAACTCTATAATTTTCAAATTTCTGTGGATTTATATTATTTTTGTGAAATTATTTTAACATATGAGTTGAAAATTTAACACAGAATTTTCTAGAAATTAATTAATAAGGACAATAATTTCAAAGCATAAATAAATAGCAAATAATTGCTTTTGACTTACATAGTGGTTTGGTTCACATCATGTCTCAATGACGTGCATATAGTCATTTAACTTGTACAGTGGTGTTGAGATATTTGGTTAATTTGATCATTTAGCTAGTTTAGTTAATTAAAAATTAACAAACCAAAACAACATATTTTATATAAAAAAAAATTGAACATCAAAATGATATATACTTAGTTGTGGAAACGAGATATATATGAGTTGGTGCCATTAGCATGTATTAGTCACAAATCTAATATGAGCTTGGGTGCTTGGAGAGATCAATTCAATTCGGATCAACGGGAAACAAAGCCAAACAGGGATTAAAATTTGGTCATTGAATTAGTTTTTTCTTTTAGAGGAGTCAACGGAAATGTATATCATCATCATGTTTAATAATTATTAATTGTATTCCTAAATGCAAAGTATATTTGCCAAATTAAAATTTAAGACTAGGATGGTTCCAACGCCACAAATCTGATGCTATAAACGTTACAATTTATTTCATTAATATTTAAAATAATAAAATTTGAACATCCAAACCAAATTATTAATCAAGACTAAAAAAATCATGACTATAAGTCTACAAGCAACATACGGAGAAGTAGACATACTTCCTTTGTATATATTGAAAGAAAAGAATAATTCCTATGGATCTAATTTCATAATTTATGTTTACCAAATGAAATTCCCGGCACAACCGGTGCTACCATTTAAAAGTTGGAACCATGGACGAAGTAAAGGCACCAAATAATAAAATATGAACCAGAAAAAAAAATAAATCAAAACCTTGACTTAGAGACTTCTCACTTTATCAGTCATTTTATAGTTAATCATTTGATCTAAAATGATCCATTGCCATTCAACTAGAGAGTAAGAGAGAGACGGAACCTGTGAAAGCGGAGAATATGACAAGTGCAATCAGCCCAGAAATCAAGGTCTTAAAAGTTAAACCCAATTAAGTGGAGAAACTAAAATCTCCTAGGCGTGGCCCATGCACCGAGCTGGTTATTCTCTGGACCAAAAGAGGCTTCAGTTCCTCTACATAACTGGTCCCGGTTTTCAATTGGTAGCGTCCCACATCACTATTTGTCGCTGTTTGTCTTAGAGGCTTTCGATCTTTTTTTTACTGGTGCAACAATAGATAAGTGGTTAAATACTTAAATTCATTTTTTACGTTACAAGTAAGAAAAAAAAAATGAAATGAAATTTTAATGGAATTTCAGAAACTTTTAATTGGCAATTTGAGGTAACTCGCAGGGGAAATGGAACCTGACAATACTCGACAAATCTACCAACAGCGAATATATGTGCCCAGAAAGTAACTCGAGCTTAAAAATATAGCCTTTGTGAATTGTGAAAGTATTATTGCTTTTAGTTTACACGGGAAAAGCAAATAAGGGAGTCAGTAGCGTGATATCAGATGGAGAGAGCTCAGAGCTGCAACTAAATTTAAAAATACGACAATTACAAAAAATAACGCCGTTGCCGGGGATCGAACCCGGGTCTCTCGCGTGACAGGCGAGGATACTCACCACTATACTACAACGACTTTTTTGAAAGTTAGCTCCAAAAATTAAATAATTTACTATTATATTGATAGAGGCCATCCAACTAAACTGATAGCAGTATTATATATTATCTTTTAGATTATCATAAAGCGTTTTAGGTTATCAACTTAAATGATCTGTTATTGTCGTCGATCACAGTTTTATAATTTATAATTATAAATTAATTTTTTTGCAAAATAAAATGACTATTATACCCCCTACGTTTTTTAAATGCCAAGAAAAAAAAAAGGAAAAAGAGAGAGTCGGGAAAAACTGTTGCAAATTGCAGTCCTTTCGTCCTAAACTTCCTCAAAGGGAAAAATACGTGATAGGTCTACATTTGAATCCATTACTTATTTATACGAGAATCACATGTATCAAACACTCATTGGCTGATTAAAGTCTTGACCTCTCCACTAAGTCCTTCCCTTGTCAAACTTCTGCTGCCACTTCAGCAAAAGTAGAAAGCAGTAAGAGTGGCCAGTGCAAAATAAAACCTCGTAACCTAATGCTGTTCCAATGAAGCGCATAAGAAATTGGAATTTGGAAGCGACTTTGCGCACGTGGCGTTTCAAATCCTAAAATTTTATCAGCAGCCCAGCTGGAGTTGAAAGGTCACCTTCCTAAAAGAAAAGGTCACCAAACGATGTTTTGACGGCTGCATGTTTTGTTTTAATTGTATGGCTGCACGTAGGTGTGTACGTGTATGTAAGTGCAATTTTCATATATAAAAAATATTATCTATGCTAATAAAATTTAATTTTAAAAATTTTAATTCAGAAGAATATAACAATTATTATATTTTCATTATTAATAAAATTTAAAATCATGTTAACATTCTATTTTTTCAAATCTCTACTTATGTACGTATCCAAGGAATAAAAAAATTAAGAAAAGGGTAAACAATTATTTACTCTATGCAATTAATCTTAACCATTGATCATTTAAATTAATGGCTAGATGTTAAAAAAATTATCGTTGGATTAGTTGTGTATTGTGTTTGGAAAGATAACACAACATATATGGAAAATTTTATTAAAATAATAATTATTTTTTCCTTTTTGAAAATATTACATCTATATAATTTTTCTCATCTGCATTTTACCCACCCATTGAATGGGTACGGTTTGCTTGCTAGTTTAGATTAAAACTCTCCAACAAATTCTTTCAAAATTGTTAGTTAAAAATATTTTTTAAATATTTATCGCTGTACCGTTTACATACACACGATATAGTTCGAACAAAATTAAACTTGTTTTCATATCCTTTCAATGTTATTTTGTACGCGATTTTCCTTGTGTTCCTAGTTTTCTAGAACATTTTATAGGAGCTTTAATTTCTTTCTGATACGAAACCAAAGTACTTAACACGGCAGACTGATCATATCTCCGAAATCAATAAATGGAAAGGGCCCCCACAAGTTACAGCCACATCAGCTTGCAATATCATTTTTTTTAATTTAAATTGGATTGGCTTTAAATACGCTATAGCGATATATTATCTAGTTTTCATCGATTCAATGCGAATGCGGTGACAGCAAAGATATACAGATAATGAAAACGAAAGGAAAAAGAAAAAAAAAAAGTAAAGGAAGGGATACGTTTGGATCAACTAGCATAAGATGTACTCATATGTGGACAAATAAAGAAATTAAATAGTAGATCAAATCGATCGAACGGTAGAGGAAAAAAAATTACAATCTCCCAGCCTGACATTTTATATGAATGTTTAACTTCTTTTATATGAATGTTTAAAACCTTTCGCTGGGTGCATTTATAAATAGTAGAGAAGTCATGTATAAAAACTTAGCAAGATAAAGTTTTTATATATGACTTTTCGAAAAAATGTCTTTGTATCTGAAGACAAAAGCTTTGTAGCGTATATGATTTACATAGCAAAGAAAAACTTTCGCAAATGAATATAAGCTGTGATCTAACTTAATTGGAAAGATAAAAAAATATATATTTCATTTTATATTTTAGTGTGTAAATTGATCAACTTGACTGAGACTGAATAAAAATAGGATGTGTTGAAAATGGTGTGCACTATTTACATTGTTAAATTTGTTTAAAAATAAAATAGGAATAACCGGTGTTACATAAATTAAAAACCATGCATTCGAATGTGTTACTGGTGAGACAATTATGCGATGAATTCAAACTATAAAGACACATAAAAAATTGTTACTTCCGTTAGAATATATATTTTTTTTTCAATTTGTGTACTTGTTATTTACATTATTAAGAACTTTTTGAATTTATCGGGAAAAAAAAAACTTATATTTGTAATGGCATTAGTATCAAGTTAAATATACTGTATTTATGTCTCTCTTTTTATAAGTTTGTTGGTATATGAAATTTAGTATTTTTTTTTCATTATGTTCATGCTTGTTTAGCACTCTGAAATCCTTCATTGATTACCGATTATTAATTTCTAATAGCGACCACCCCTTCAAAAGTCGGATAGTATCTTAGAATAATCGTTAATTCCATATTAAATTAAAGTTATTGACGACAGAAATAGCAAATCTCCAAATTAACATTCTCAAAAGAATGTTTAGCAATTATTTGTAATTTTGTACATTACGCATCAAGTACAACGCTGGTATGAAACACAACATAACCTGTGTTTTCACATTATGAAAATAATATCATGGCCATTACGCCACAATACATTCTAAATTTATTTTATGCAAATTTTCCTTGTCTGTGGAGTTACTCATCTAAAGTTCTAAACAAAACTATGTGTGTACTGTGGTTCACTGGCCTGGATGCATCATTGATTTTTCGTGGCGCATTAGTTAATAGCGACAATTGTTTTCTCTCTCTTCCAATCAAACAAATTTTGCACTTTTATACTTTTCAAATTTTTTTTTTGCACTTTTATTACTTTGAAATAAGATATGTTTGCCTAGAGAACGTTTTACTGAGAACTATTTTTCAATTTGATTTGAACTCTGATTAATCACAATTGTTCATAATTTAAAACAAATGATTTGTTTTTTCAGTCATATTAAAAAGACTACTGTATTGCGTAATTTGTCTATTGTTATAATTATCCGGAGATAATTATATATCATATATATATAACCTTTTTTTAAAAAAAAAACTGTTTTCTTGTACCAACAAACAAAAATCAGATTTAATACAAATGATTTCCAGTATAATTGAATGAAAATGGAATCCGGAAATAGAGACTGCAACTTGACGTCTCATCAGAATTTTTCAAAAAAGAAAAGAATAATAAAAAAGCATATGAGGAAGAACAAAATCAAACAGATAGAAGACCACAGAAAATCTATCGTTTTAGAAGAATAATAAAAATATTATAACGTGACCTCATTTGTTACGCCTAAAGAGTCCATCCAATCTAATAATCTGTGGATGACAGGGACCCGGAGCGAGTCCAAACTCCCAGTCCGCCGAAGACCACTTGAATTTACATGTAGGACCCTGACATTTTCCAATTTCTATATTTCAAGATTCTGTCACTTAAAAGCAGCCCTATTGGACTGGCCGGTTCAACCAGGTTTACCGTGAACCAGACCTTGGTCCGATCGGATAAGACAATAAATCGGCTGATTTAAGAGAGCTAAGTGTTATTTTCTTTTTTTCCTTTTTCCTTTTCTATTGAATCGTTCTTGATTACTTTTTTTTTTATTGGTTGAACTGTCAAAGATTGTCAAAGACTGTCAAACCTTAGCTGGAAAATTAAAAAATAATAAATATAGAACCAATCGATTTATGCACGTCGAGCTTAAATATCCTCCAAAAAGAAGTAAAGGACAAATTGGAACTTGTGATATGTTAGACTACCTGTAATATTTATAACCGAATTTGAAACCGATAAAATTCCATACAACTTATTCCATTAGTTCGACGCCCGATACGATATTTAAAACACTACTTCAAAAAAAAAAAAAAGGCTCGTCTTTGTCCTTGTTTTTCTCTTTCTCCTGCCAGTCCTCATGGCTTCGGCTTCAAAACTTGGGTAAAATTATAAAATTGAACTTTAAAGGGTAGTTACGAAAACATGGGAAGCACTGAGCAAGATAGTTTTGACAATTGAAGTAGGAAACACCGAAGCAACCTCCATCTTTGTTTTTCACTGTTGGTCCGGATCCTCTCCAACAACACAACGTTTATTTAAATTTTCAATTATATCATAACTGTTCATTTCAGATCTTACGGCTCAAATTAAATTTGCCTATAAAATTGAACGGTCCTGATTTGTTTACAAGCATCCATTAAAATTCTACATTTGCAGCAAAAATGAACCCAAGAAAGAAGTGGGACTGATTTACTCGAGAAGAAGTGGGAGTCTAGCAAGAATCCAAAAAAAAAAAAAAAAAAAATCAAAATCCACTGAAACCTTTTTCCTAATAATGAAATTAAAAAAAGAAACAACTTGAAAAGGCGCACTATTTCCTCTGAAAGACTGAAACTTGGAGCGCTAATCAACCCTCCAATTAAATAAAATACAATTTAATCAACCCTCGCACCTACGCCGAATCAGGCTCAGATCCATCCTCCTTTTTAAAAATTAAACACCTAAATCCTTCCCGCTTTCCTGTCCAGGTTCATTATACCCGACGCAACCCAAGCGAATACAACACATGTATAAATATATAACCCTACCGTTCCCCACACTAATGAGCCACTAATTAAATTTTAACTTGTTCAGAGCAAAAGAGGGAAGAAGAGAGAGTACCAATTCAACGCCAGCTCAATGGCATCTCTCGCGAAATTCCCGAATTACACCAATCCAACCCTCGATTCGCGTCGAATTTCTCATCTCCATTCACGCGCCACGACCTTTCATGGCCAAATTTCCTTTCGGAATTCGAATTTGAGCCTTGATTTGAAATTGAATTCGAAACGGAGTTCGCGTGGGATGAGAATGGCTGTTTCGGCGAGTTTGATCGAGCCCGACGGAGGCAAACTGGTGGATCTTGTGGTGCCTGTGGGACCCACGAGAGAGGTGAAGAGGAGAGAGGCGGAGAGGTTGCCACGTGTCGAGCTTGAAAAGATTGACGTGGAGTGGGTCCACGTGTTGAGTGAAGGGTGGGCCAGCCCGCTCAGAGGCTTCATGAGGGAAGCCGAGTTCCTCCAAACGCTTCATTTCAATTCGCTCCGACTCGATGACGGGTCGGTTGTGAATATGTCTGTGCCGATCGTGCTTGCTATAGATGATGCTACCAAGCGATCGATCGGAGACAGTACCAAGGTTGCGCTTGTCGATCGAAAAACAAACAAAATTGTCGCGATTTTGAGCGAGTAAGTGGTTTAACTTTTCCTTTTTTTTTTAGTTTCAGTGGTTTAATTTGCTGGGGAATTTCGAAAAGAAACGAAAAACATTTACTAGAGTGGCATTTTCTATACTGAATATTCTGGAATTTATACCAGTCTCTCTTAAAAGCGACTGAAAAATAAGTTAAATTACATTAGATTGTCAACTTAATCTGAAGGACTTTATAAATTATAGCATGCTATGCTTGCTTATCAAAATTAACAAAAGAAAACAAATTTTCCTATATTAATTGGTTTAATTTAGTTCTTGGCACTAGTCAAAAAAGATAAACAAGTGAAGTAGTCTGTATTTTTTTTTTCTCTTCATTGTTCGCTAAATATTTAAAACTGAAGTTATAAATCCTTTTCCTGGTACTAAACTGATGTTTTGAATAATCAGGATATGTGTTTGTTGTGTCTAATCACTGTAACTAATTAATTATGTGCTGATGTGAACATTCTTTTATAAATTGTCTGCTTGAAATTTGAACCTGGACGGCAATTGTCTAACATTGTGCAAATCTACTGCTTGATGTTTCTGTAAAATAACACTGTATAGTTGTTATAAGAGGGATAAATATATTGACAACAAAATTTATTTGAGAATCCTAACAAGCAATTAAAAATGGTACTAAAACTTTAAATTTTCATATATGTTCCTTTTAAGTTTAGATAGGTTGTATACGAATAATACCTGATCTATCTAAAGTATAAACCATATAGAAAATTATTACAATTTTAACAAAACTTTTTGTCCATTATGGAATAGCTGGAGAAATAAATATATAGAACATATTGAAGGACTTCAATAAAATCCTACTTGATAAAAATTCATTCATAGCTAATTTGTGGTATTATGTTGCTACTAGATGTGTGATTGTTAGTTGCAGACTTGCAGTTGACTCATTGTGCTTCCTTTTAAATTCATCAAATAGGTCAAGTACACAGTATAACAATTCGTAAGTACGCAAAAAGAAATAATTGAATGATCTCATGAAACCTTTTAATATCTAAATTTATCGTTATAGAAGTATGTTTGCTTCACTCGCTGCTCACAGTTTGACGATACTATATTTAGCAACTTAGTCCATTTCTAATGAATTCTACTTTTGGCATTTTTGCATTTTTAATATTCTAGTGATTATGACTTTACAATTGTAGATTAAATGTATTACACAAGCTTTCGTTACCTGTAGTGAGAAAACCTAATGTTGACTGTTGGGACGTTGAACTTGTCACGCTATCTCATGTATATGTTTTTCTATATTGGATTTAACCTAGACAGGTTCCTGTACGACATTCATGTTTAGTACCTAAGCGCTTATTTTATAAGTTTCTGAAATTATGAGGTACATTTTGCTGAATTAGCCCCTATATTGTTTTTATCTATAGATATTCTTTAATTTCTTGTAGCACAATGTGTGCAAAAACATACTTTTCTTCTTTCTTGTGATTTCCGAAAATCAGATATCTTAGGCACTTTTTTATGTAGCAAGATGGGTCATATGTATTATTACTATTTATAATTATTAATGCACAGAGTTAGGTTTTAGAGACGAATGAATGTGGACTCTTTTGTGCACCACATACTTTTTGTGTTTTTTTTATCTTTTCACTTCTCGGTCTACTAACTAACATATATACTATTTTATTCTGTACTTTACTAACTTCTAGATCAGAACTGGTTTTCTGGTTTCCTGAGGAGAGATTTTGGTTGTATTTATTTTATGCAAAAAGAATTTTATCTGTATTTATTTTATGCAAGTACTAATGCAAAACCTGTACCGTGTTTTGCAGTATTGAGATATACAAGCACAATAAAGAAGAAAGGATTGCACGTACCTGGGGAACTACTGCCCCAGGTCTCCCATATGTTGAAGAGGCAATAAAAAATTCTGGTAAGTAAACCTTGATTCCAAAATCTTTCTTTTAGTTCTATTAAGATTGTCACTATTATTCGAAATTTCCAATTTAGTACAGCAGTAATATTCCCTTCTCTTGATATTGTACTGGTGGTACCAGACACTGGTTGTGACTTGTACTTAACAGCATATACTTTCTTATGAAGGGTTTAGTAGAGTTGCATCTTTATTTATTTTGTGTTAATTTAAAAATTTTTAATATGTTTAGGCTTAGACTTGCCTAACTGATAAGCTAACATAATGCCAACCATAAGTAGCAAGTACAAAGATCCATTCCACACACAATATTGGTACTAAATACAGGCACATTACATGACAGGTAACTGGTTGATTGGTGGAGACTTGGAAGTCATTGAACCAATAAAATACAATGATGGCCTGGATAATTATAGGCTGTCACCAGCTCAGCTCCGGGAGGAGTTCGAGAAACGTGGGGCAGATGCTGTCTTTGCATTTCAGCTTCGCAACCCAGTGCATAATGGGCACGCACTTCTCATGACTGATACCCGCAGACGCCTCCTCGAGAAGGGCTACAAGAACCCCATTCTGTTGCTTCATCCTCTTGGTGGTTTCACCAAGGCTGATGACGTGCCCCTGAGTTGGCGCATGAAACAGCACCAGAAGGTTTCTTCTTTTATGATTAAGATGTCACTATAAATTTGTCATTTCAAGTGTCCTTTCTTTCACTAAATTAAGATCATGTTGATTATAGGTGCTCGAAGATGGAGTTCTGAACCCGGACTCGACAGTAGTGGCAATCTTTCCTTCTCCTATGCACTATGCAGGGCCCACAGAGGTGCAGTGGCACGCTAAGGCCCGCATAAATGCGGGTGCAAATTTCTACATTGTGGGTCGGGACCCAGCTGGCATGAGTCACCCAATAGAGAAGAGAGACCTCTATGATGCTGACCATGGAAAGAAAGTCCTCAGTATGGCTCCCGGTCTCGAGAAGCTCAATATCCTTCCTTTCAGGGTAATCTTTAATTTTTTTGGATATTGTTGTCGCTGCTATAAAATTTATGAAAACTGTTGTACATTCAAATTTTGTCTTGGCCCTTGAAAACAAATCAATTGATTTTATCAAGGTATGAAGCAGCAACCCCTACTTGCAGTTCATTTTGATGGATTCATATTATTCTTTGTTCAGTACCACTAAAATGCAAGTCAATTTAGTTAACTTTATCTGCTGAGGTGTTGTTAAATTGCTTAATTGAGGCTTTCTAATGTCTCTATTGACTCTATGCAAATCAGATTTGGTGTTATCTGTAGTAGTTAAATTGCTGGTTTTGAGAAAATTTTTTAATTACTTTGGATACACACAGGTTGCAGCCTATGACACAAAGAAGAAGAAGATGGATTTCTTTGATCCATCAAGAAAGGATGATTTCCTCTTTATTTCTGGCACTAAGGTACTTTCTAGTTTCTACATTTCCATTTGTAAACATAACATTTCTTAAAGCAGTAAAAAATTAGTATAATTTGACAAAATCCTTATTGAAACAGATGAGAACCCTAGCTAAAAACCGGGAGAGCCCACCCGATGGTTTCATGTGCCCTGGTGGATGGAAAGTGCTGGTTGAGTATTATGACAGCCTGACCCCACCTGAGACAAATCCGAAATTTCGTGAAGCTGTGCCTGTTTGAAATCGCCAGAGTTTGCGAAGCATATTAAGATAAATATAGTATTGGGAAGTCTAGTGTTGTTGTTATTATTGAATTAAATAAATTCCAGACCAGGAGAACTCTCATCTCTTGATGTCTGTGGGTTAGGGTTTAATTATTAGGGTTTTTACTAAACCCCTTTACTCCTGAGCTCAGGTCGGTAGCAGAACAAAGGGGAAGAATGGGAGAATGAAGATGTTGCACCTGCCATTCTGGAGGGAACAATACTTGGTGTAACACATTTTATTCTCTACATTCAGATCCAAACTTAACTTGTTGAATGAAATTAAACCAGGGTGAGGATAAGAAGAGGCTCTTTTCCTCCCCTCCATTTTCTTCACCTCTTTTGATTTGCTGACCTGGGAGCTCAACTATGTAGGAATACAAAACCCTTTTAGGGGTGTTGTTGTACAGAGGTTTGATTCGACTTATTAGATTGGGCTTTGTGCCAGTTTGATTGTGTGTGAAATTGAATACTGTCGATCTTGTACAGTATATTTATTTGTGTGAAGTGTCTCCTTAAAAGTGGTAAAGTTTAATTGTTGGTCCTCAAGTTTGTCTAGTTAGATGTTGTGAAAGGTTTAATTGTTGGTCGTTTTAATTTCTCTTTCTGGGCATTGCTTGGTAGAAATTGTGTAAAGAATAAATTGAGGTTCTGATGAAATCAGCAAAGCTATATACCATTAGCAATTGCAATCCACACTTAAGAAAATAAGGTTAAACCCAACAAAGCAACTTTACAACCTAACCATCAACAAAACTCGATATTACATACCAATTTGCTTTCTGTATATAATACAACTTGACGACCAATTACACTTCACATTCTATTGCTTAACGATCATCAAAACCTAATTTACAATGACTAAAATTATACTTCACATTCTATTGCTTAACGATGAGCAAAACCTAATTTACAATGACTGAAATGCAACTAATAAAAACAGAGCTGATATTAAATTAAGAACTTGCGACATATAAACAATTGTTAAGCTTAAGAGAGGCATGATGCTTGACAGAAACACAAATTATATATACACTTCACCGGAACTAGTTTTTTAATCAGACATACTGGAGACTGGTCAACTGGTCATCATACGAACAAATTCCTCGTAGTTCACATGACCGTCGCCGTCGGTATCAGCCTCCCTAATCATCTGTGCCAGCTCATCATCGGTCAAATTCTCCCCAAGATTCATCATGACATGTCTCAGCTGTTAAAGTAAATATTAGAAAAAGACCAAAAAATAATAATTATAATAATAACAATAGGATATTTAAAGGTTAAGAGTTCATAAAGAGTGCTTATTTAGTGTGCATAAAATACCTAGTTTAAAGGTTAAATAAAAAGATATTTGATTAGCAAAAATTTTAACCTCATTAGGTGAGATCAACCCATTATGGTCTTTGTCAAACACTTCAAAAGCTTCTTTCATCTCCTCGTCAGTATCTGCTTCCTGATAAAAAAGGGTGATGAAAAGTAAGTTGTTTGCAAATAACACGAATATTCTAAAAATAAAATGTTATATGAAATCATAAATTACCATGAGTTTCCTTGCCATGAGATTTGTGAACTCATTAAACTCAATGGTACCATTCCCATCGATATCGACCTCACGTATCATCTCAAGAAGCTCGACCCTGGTTGGATATTGACCCAACCGATGAATCACGGCTTCCAGTTCTTCTAAAGTGATGCGACCTGGTCACATACCATTAAGCATTATACACTGTTTAGTAGGCCAAGTAGAAACATTGGTGTGTCATAGAAACTCACTGGACCACTTGTTAAATATCTATATGGGAAAATAAGAACAATTGATGCAAGGTCTTAATCTTCGCGCACACAAAAAGTTGTTTTAGATAAACCAATTGTCGGACTAGAATAGATAAAAAGAGTATTTCAAATCATGACCTCCTCGAGAATATGTGGAGAGGAAGAACATGATTGGGCGTTCAAAAAACCCCCAACCCCCCACCCCACCCAAAAAAAAATGTTAATTACAGTAAAAGTAGAATCTTTCTGTTGATTGCTTGATTGGATTCCTGGAAATGATATTAAATTATTAATCTCATGACTCATCTGTATGTGCTAAAATATTTGATTTTGACACTTGATGGATGTATGAATCTGCATGTTTTAAGTACTATAATCAAGACGTGCGAAGTGTTAAATCCAAAAGCTCTGGAAGAAAAATGAAAGACCATAGGCTGCAAAATACTAAAGAGGATATTTTGTTTTTAAAAAAAATTCAATTAATAAATTGTTAATAGCCATTTGCAAAGCAATAACTAAAACTGACTTCTCTAGTTGTCTGTACAAATTTGCAATTAAAAATTATCCAATAACTTAAAAAGGAAAAGGCACTATAACAGCTCGAATCATCGATTCAATTACTAACAAAAAAATAAGAGAAAATTTATTGAAACAAACGAAAGAGAGCGAAAGAGAGAAATACCATCATTGTTCCTGTCAAAGAGTGAGAACGCTTGCTTGAACTCAGAGATTTGTTCAGGTGTCAGATTCTGATCCATGCATGCACCAACAACGAAGGTACCTCTCACAATAATACCACTTTCTCTAGTTAATTATAGCTTATAAATGGAAATACGAGAGAGAGAGTAAGAAAAAAAGGTGGAGACGAGAAAAGAATGCAGAAAAAGGTAAGAGGCAAGAAGGATACAGGATCCTTCTAATTGGCTTAGGATCCTTCTAATTGGCTTCGGAATTAGAATGATTAATAATAATAAGGTGAAAAGGCACTTGGTGTCATTTATATAAGTGGAAAGAGACCCATGTCTTATGAGATCTTAATATCTTATGTTTGTAAATTTCCTTTAAATTTAGTTTATTCTTGTATTTTTTTTGGTACATTTTTTATTGAACATTATTTGTATATATTTATAAAAATTTTGACATTAAGACTTGTCTATTAAAAATAATGTAGCGCTATTTTTTTTTAATCAAAATCAATACTGAGGTGTTTTGCTCAGATACTATTTTGACCAAATTAAATCTATGTTTTTTACCTATTTTCAATTCGGCTATTTATTCAACTATATTCCGACAATCGCATAATAGGCCTTTAATTTGCAGGATGTTGAGTACATAATAATATCCCTGTTTTTCCCTAATTTTTGGAAAACAGCTTCGGGGAAAAAAAAAAAATCTGAATTTATGTCCGAAAGTTAATCCCCAAATTGATTTTGTTATACTAATTAAAGGAAAGTTATAGACTGTGTCATATAATAATTAACTTGAAAGCTAATGCATAGCACTTATATATGGGTAATAACCGGGAGAAGATAATGAAATTTCAAAATTAAATATTATGAACCAGGTAATAAAATAGTGAAAAAATAAAATAACTCATAAAAAAAAAAATCACAGTGCATGTTCCCCTCGGAAATTTCCATTTACGCGTAGCGTGCTGCCTTAGGCCTTAGCACCGCCCACGCTCTAAAAAAGACTGATAGTTGCATATATAAAACTATTATATTCTTAAAAAATAAAAATAAATAAATAAAACAAAATATTTCTAGAAACAATTGTTGCTAAGACTTCATAGTCAATTCAAATATGATTTTTTTTTAGATGAGAAATATGACATGACAGTACGACTCGCTAAGTAAATCCATTCTTTTAAAACCATAAACTCGTAAGTTTTAGACTCAAAAACATGTTAGATATCATGAATTATCGATTTAGGTATACTGGTATAATAAATATTGTTTTATCTATAGAACATTGAAGAAAATTTACCTTGTCAGTTCTGTAAGGAGTTGTATTTTCGCATACTATCATTTCCTCTATTAAGTCTATTATAGCTTTTTGAATGGGGATGCGATCATTTTATTTTATTTTTGTTGTTTACAATTTAACGGGAAAGAAGAAGATTCCTTTTTGTCGTCTTATAATTTAAATGTAACCTTTGAACTCTTTCCACATAAAAGAATTTAAGAAAATGCAATATTAAGGAGGAGATCATTGAATATAGAATATTAGAGTTTGAGAACAAGGATTCAATTTTCTCAACTCTAATGTGATCTAAAAAAAAAAAAAAATAGAAAAGCTTCGAAAACATTAAATAAAACTCATTCATTTTACTTAATATTTGAAAGTTCTACACAATCTTATGAAACAAAAATTTCCCTGTTTCGAACTGTATAAAGTAAACTTCTATTTTTCCTTCTTTAATAACTGAGCTATGTAGGCCATGTTTAGTTTAACATGTATATGTGAAGACTTACCTAACATGGCTAGATCTGCGGTCCTGATTCGTGTAACATCGATTTTTTCTTGGCTTATCTTTATTAAATATTATTTTCCACAGAACTGAATCTTGACCAAATATGCACGCGCGAAGGAAAGAGTCAAGATTTGGAAGAATTGAGACCACAAAACTATCTGAAAACTCTACTGAAATTTCCGTCCTTTAAAATTAATAACATACCCATATAATAAAAGCAATATATATATATATATATATTTTTTTTTTTTGAGATATAGGATTTTCTTTCTCGTCGGCTGCATTGTGACAGCGGTCCACTTTTCCTGGCAAATATCTTCCCGACTTCCCGTTCCATAAGCCATGCCATTTTTTTGTTTTTTTTGGTTCTCTTAGGAAAGATAGGAAGGCAACTGCTTTTTTGTTTTGTATTACGATGTAGACAAGTAATAACTATTCAATATTAACTGAACGAAACCACAATGAGCACGAAAAAAAAGATAATAAATTAATAACACGTTT
This sequence comes from Rhynchospora tenuis, assembly GCA_027725995.1. Taxonomy (NCBI): domain Eukaryota; kingdom Viridiplantae; phylum Streptophyta; class Magnoliopsida; order Poales; family Cyperaceae; genus Rhynchospora; species Rhynchospora tenuis. Next base: position 55,982,478 of record CM050888.1, read on the forward strand.
TGTGTTGACGTCATGATCTTAATTATTATTATTAGTAAATAAAACAGGCAATGAATAGACATCGCGCGTCGCATGATCTATATACGTCCAGAACATTTCTTATTCAAAAGCTAATATTCTGAAAACATTTTAGTACGAAGAACAATTAAATAATTATTATTCATAAATATATATAACACTATACCGTCGAATATGTTTTTTCGTAGAGTGCAACTTAATGTAATAATTTTAACTCGGAAATATTGTTTGGCAGGGTAACCGTTCGAAGAGGACACCAAAGAGTCGTAGTTGATTGACAGCATATATATGTAATAGTGCTTAGAGTTTTGGAAACGAAAAAAAAAAATAGAATATTGTTGAAAAGAGTATTGTTTCTCTCTCCTTGCTTTAATATTTTATTATGCTAATTCAACATTTCTTTTATAATTTATTAAAGAGTGCTACACTAGTAATCTTCCAGATAATAAATATTTATTTGACAACATAGTAACACGGCTTATCTTGTCAGCGTTCAATAATGAAGATTCAACTTATCTATGATTAAAACGGTGGTCGATTAACGTGTAATCTTGATTTTCTAATAAACAGCAAGTATTATATATTATAGAATTAAATGCTCAAGCACATTTTTTCATTAAAAATTTAGAGTGTAAAAAAGTCAGCCAATTTTAAAAAATAAAACACTTTTGACCTCCCATAAAAAATAAATGATATTCATGCTGACCACACAAGCAACATTATCTAATTTGCCAAAATATATTATGCTGTGTAGTCATATCTCAAGAGACAAGAGGGGTGTTGCTTATTTTATTTTAGAAAAAAATATCAGACATCAATGAAGTTTGTAAGATAAGTTTTGTTATATACATAGTTTTCGAAAAAAAAAATATTGTTATATACATGTAATTAGAGAGTTGTATTGGCACAGACGCATTGTTCCGTACAACAAAGACGAACTACCGTCTCCAACCGGTTATAAGGTGCAGTTTGGTTACCTTGTCATATACAAGTAATTAAGTATACAACAGAGTGCAAATTTGCCCCAATTAAATATATTCGATAAGATGCAGTTTCACTGTTTCAGTGATTGGTATCAACTTTCAATGGGCATCAGCCAGTTTTTGTTTGTTCATCAACTTGTAATTATTTAACAGAAGTTTCACTCTTGCCAGTAAATTATCCTTTCCTGTTTCTTATTTTTTGTCATTAATTATGCAATCATCTGACACATGGCTTATGACTTGGAACTAACAAATGACATGTGGTGGACTAATATCTAAAAGACTCCTCCACCCTTTGAAATCTATTCCCGGGATAGAAGCAGATAAGAGGATGTGTGCTGCAGCTCATATCAGATCAACCCCTACAGCACATATGGAGACAACACTATAATTGGCTTAACTGACCTTTGGAGGCTGAAACTTTGATCAAGAGTTAAGTATATTAGTTAAACTAGAAGCACCATGGGGCGTTTTGAAATGAAAACTTTTTCTCAGCATGAAAATGGTGCATGATTGAACAACAAATGAAAAGCGAAACTGGCTATCACAAAGAGCACATATGTTTTTGATATGGCACCTAGCAACTCTTACCAGTGTCATTTTTAGGATGAATTGAACAATATTTGGTCAAAAATGACAAATGGGAACGGGGACCCAGAAAAATGATGACAAAGTGACTTCTCATTTTTTGGGCATCATGATGAACATTTACTAAAGAAACCACCAGTGGTACATTGTGCCTTTTCTGATTTTATTTTTTTTAAGAACTCTTGATATAATAAAAATAAAACTCGAGTGAAAAGAAACACTGAAATTCAACTACAGTGACAAGTAGGGGGTAAAACAGGAACAACAACCAAACACCTATTCTATTTCCCAAAGCAATCAGGATACATAATAAAACATAGGGCCTGAGGAGTAAATAGGCCTGGAAACAAGCCCAGTTGACTTTGGGAGAATCATGCACCAACAATTCTTTCCCACAACCCTCTTCCAACAATCAGAAAAAAAAGAAAAAAAAAAAGAAAAGAAAGATCAAGTACTACTGGAGGATGCTGTCGTGGGCTTACCAGCCACTTTCTCTGCAATCCAGCCAAGCCCATCATACAACCCCTCTCCCGTCAAAGCACAACATGCCTGTATATGCCAATCGTGGTTTTTAATACTATGAAGTGACATGGCATCAGTTATCTCAGCCGGTGACATGGCATCTTTCAAATCCTGTTTGTTGGCAAACACGAGCACGACAGTGCTCTCTAGGTCACCATGGCCGAGGAGGCGAAAGAGCTCATCCTTCATGATAGATATGCGTGCACGGTCAGTGCTGTCTATCACTGCTATCACAGCATGGGTCCCCCGAAAATATGTGGCCCATGATGGCCTCAGGCTTTCTTGCCCTCCTAAGTCCCATACCTGACTCAAGCACACAAACATATCAGATGACATCAAAATGTTTATTTTCTTTCTATTTTTTCTTTTATCAAAGATACCATAAAGAAAGATAACTCATGTCATGTTGTAAGACAGTATCACTTCAACATCGTTGACAGAAAATGCAAACTAGAACCAGTTAGGTACCAGTTAATCCTGAGTGTACTGGCTTTAATCTATTCTCTCTCTCTCTCTCTATTTGAAAAACAAAGCAGAGACTGTCCTATAAATTCACTCGGAAAAACAGGAAAAAGTTCACAATACATTCAACAGCAGAAACATACATCTGAATATACACACTACACATCACATCTAAACATACACCATAGACTGAGAATTGCATCCCTCTCTCCCTTGTATACATACATTCACTTTCTTGTTATGAATACATGAGGGCTGAATGACTGTTGAAATAATAAAGTAATGCCAATAAAAAGTTTTATAAGGTAAGGTAACCATACATATAGTTTGGGAATGTAAAACCAATATACAATCCCAAACAATGAATTTAATCATCAGATCAATAAGTAACCAAATTTTTGCAGAAAGAAAATTCCCACAAACTAACAAAGGATCCTCAGTAAACTAAATAAATGCAAGAGCAGAAAAGGAATTCAACTAAGATGCTTTCTTCTTTACTTTCCTAAAAGACATCCCCTTTCAATATTGTATTGTTATTCATGTTGTTAGATCTGTCATTACTAATTAGTTCACATGGAATTTAGCACAATTGATGACACTACCAGCCTGTACAAATATCTATCTAGCTCAAATAGGTTCAAATCTGTTGGTTCCAACTTCGAACTAAAGACAGCTTCAGGAGACAGGAAGTAGCAGAAAATTTTCTCAAACTGTTTGTGCAGCCAGACCCAAACTTCGTCACATCTTTTACACAACAAATGTTTTAGATGCATCCGTTATAATAGAAACTAGCTGATTAGGAGCTAAGAACTACACTACAAAGTTACAAACCAAAAGTATACCTTAAGACTTACTCCAAATCACCCACTTATCCAATTGCTCTATAAATTTTTTCTATCAAAGCAAATTACCCATACTCCAAATTGTTGTACAGAATTGCTAATCCTAAATCCTACTTCAATTTAAGTTTCACCTGAACTTCAAACAAGGAATTAAGACAACTGAAGAAAGAGAAATTACTTATAAGAAGAGAGATCTGACCTCGAATCGAATATTCTTATAAACAACCTCTTCGACGTTGCTTCCAATGGTAGGATTCGTGTTAACGACCTCGCCTAGATGCAATTTGTAAAGCGTCGTAGTTTTCCCGGCGTTGTCGAGTCCCACGACGACGATCTTGTACTCCTTCGATGGGAATAGCATGAACCAAAACTTCGACACCAACATTCCCATCTCGAATTCTTTGTTCTTAACTTTATCGATCTAACGCTGAGAAGAAAGATCAGAAGGTACCCAAGTTCGCTTGATCGGAGCAAATGAAATCTCTTTTTTTTTTTTTGTGTTTTTTGATCGAAGCGGATCTGAGAAATGAAACTGGATCAAGTAGTTATCTTAACGATGGAGTAAAAGGTTGAGACTTGAGAGGTTCGTGTTCTTAAAAAATATGCGCATCTGGGTTTGGTTTCCGTCGTCATTTCGGATAGACGGTTCGGATCGGATCTGATCTAGTCGCACACAATTCGATCGAGTTCCGTTCAGACCGTCTGATATAAAATGAACGGACCGAAATGATTAGGGGACTCCATTATTTGCACGTCGTCGACTCGTCGTAGAGTTGGGCTTCCAGAATCTTTGCTATTGTACACAAGTGAACAGTGCACTAAGCTTAATGGAAGGCTCAAATTTTGTTGAGAGTCGTGCAAGTAATCATTTGTTTTTTTTTTTTAATTGTTATTGTAAAAAAGCAGACCTCATAGTTGTTTGTATTAATTTAATGAATTTTTTAATCCACCTCTAGAATTGCTTTGTATTTTATTTGTGGCCATATTAATTATACTAAAATAAAATCAGTATCATAGGGAGTTCAATTATCATTCTTTCTTTCTCCAATTATGATTTTTTCCATAAAAAGATTATTATAAAGTATAAACCTCAAATTACAGCAGTAGTTTGATTAAGAATTTTTTTTTTTTTAAGAATTGCGCCAATAATTGGTGAAGCAAAAAAATTTGCAGATCGTTCTAGCAGGTATTAAGAAATTAGAGTAGACAAAACACGATGCATATAAATTGACCATATTTATACGTGAAAGTTTATAGTTGAACATGGTCGGAGCTATATATATGTATTGAAAAGTATACCAGTAAGTTTTTTTGAATGTAGAGAGGCAAAGCCTCCTACAAATTTCATTGAACGAAAAGGTTTCGTACATGAGTGTAATATTATAACTCCGACCATAAAAGTATTAAATTTACATGTAATAGTATACGATCTATTCAAATTTGTCCCCCTTAAAAATATAGAAATTCTAGAATCAATAATTCTTTGCCCCCTCATTTCAAAATTCTCCGCCCTGAGATCAAATTATCAAGTTGGACGTTCTGATCATCTCTTCACAACAGAATTAAACCGATCTTATCCGTTTAATTGTTATTTTTGTTGAATGTGCTTGATATTTAGCACTGAATAAGACATATTACATATTAATTAGGATTGTATCGACAGTCGCTGCCAATCCTTCTAAAAAATACATATTAATTGGGATCATTGTATTTCTTTTAACAACAATATATATTCTCTTGCATATATATTTTGGCAGTAAATAGAAAATGATTGACTACATATTTTTAATTATTATTATTTTTTAAACGATTGATGTTAATCCTCATAATAGGATCCGCACAACGGCTAGGCTCTCTGCCCTCTGGTCTCAAAAGACGAACATTGCTAAAGACAACCGACATTTTACTACATGCAACATTTATCTTTCACACAATAAGTAAATTATCCTTCAAGCAATCCTTTAATTAATTTGTTAATAAATTTTATGAGTTGATTGAAAAATAATTTAGTAAAAAATATGTTCCAATAATAAAAGTCATGCTGTTTAGCCATGTCCTAAAAACTAGGCTCAGAATTCACATCCTCCGTCCTTTGATCTGAACCGTTCGATCAATGATAAATATTTCGTGATTAATATAAGATCTGTCGAAATTCGTGCGGCCGCGAAAATCTGTCTGTCAGATTAAATCGACCAGTTTGGATAAAATCTGCCCTCCGCAGACCTGTTGAAGCATCAACAAGAGCTATCAACGAGTTGAAGAATAATAGAAAGGCAAAATTGGATATAACCCCCTCAATTCTTGCTCATCTGAAAATAACCCCTACAATCTTTGGAATTGGATATTACCCCCTACAATCATGTCATTCTTGGATATAAAACCTTTCCATTGATTTAAACAATATTTTAAATATAAAATTTCAGTTCTAAACACATATGACCAAATTGTCCTTCGTCTTTCATAACACACCGTCTCCTCCCTCTCATCTCTTTGTTTGTTCTTTTATTTTTGAACAAATAATAGGGTCAAGCCCCAGCCTTCTATTAGTAAGTAAAAAAAAAATACAATCTGTAATCTCATGTTTAATGTTTGGCTTCTTCAATTTGTATTTCAAGCTGCTCGGTTGAATAAAAGATGAAAAATTAAAGAATTGTGTTTATACCATTACGTACTGTTTGGGTAATATGCCTACGTGTATTATCAGAATATAAATTAGCAACGAATGCTTAATTACTAAATTAATCTAACATTGAGATCGGGTGCGAGCCTTCACACTATACTTTTCACCGAAGAAATAAGTGACTTTGTACTTGATGATCAATAAGCCTACTTCCATTGAGGCTTGTGTGGCATTTGCCACCTCTAAGTGATGCAATCTCATACCTTTTTCAATACCTGCATCCAATGCCAAGTTGCGCCACATAAAGCTTCCAATTGATGCTCGAACTCCAATTTGTTTCATTTCGTTTGTTTTGGATAAGAAAGATACACTACTATACCCATTACATGACTCCATGCACCTTTCTAAATATATAGCCCAAGACCCCAAGTAAAATATCTATATTTACACTAAGCCCGAGTCCAAGACCTCTGCATATGCAAGCCTCCATTTGTATATCAGGCAGGAAGTTCTTTATTTAACCTTTGTATTTGATTTTTGAAACAAAGTTTAATCCAAAGAAAAAAAAAAACGAGGAGATGGGAGAGAGATTCTGTGCTTTATGAAAGGCGAAGGACAATTTGGTCATATGTGTTTAAAACTGAAATTTTTTATTTAAAATATTGTTTAAATCAATGGAAGGGGTTTATATCCAAGAATGATATGATTCTAGGGGTTTATATCCAATTTTAAAGATTGTTGGGATTATTTTCAGATGAGCAAGATTTGAGGGGTTATATCCAATTTGTTCTATTAGGTGGAATTAAAATTAGGGGCCTGCCCGCTGCTTCCGTGCCTACCCGTCTCCGTCTCGTTCACTCCTTTTGCACGGGAATTGATTTGGACACCCCTCTATTTAGTCCGACCACTCTTAAAATATTTAGAAGACGAAATTACCCCTGAAAATTTTAAAGACTGAATTACCCTAAATGTTTAAAGTAATTAAAAACCTAGAAAATATACCATAACTGACTAGTTAATAACACCACCGCACAAAGATTAAAAACACAAAAACTATAACGCCGCCGCTAATTTTCTGAAGAAGAAGAATCAAATCGTTTCTCTAGTTCTGGAAAAGAAGAATCACATCACTTCTCAAGAAATTTCTTACTTTCATTGCAACAGGTACGAGGCTTATTTTATTAAAAAAATTATAATTCAATAACTGATTATAATCCTATGTCAAAAATTCTGAAATCATTAAAAATCTAAAATAATTAAGCCAGCATAACAGACACGAATGACGTATTCATGAAAATATATTCAGTGTACAGATTTCTCAAATTATTTGCTTTAAAAAAAACAAAAATATTATACAATTGAGATATTGCTAATATGCTGCATATGAAAGAAAAACAACTGATATCATTAGCAGATTGTAGTTATCAATGATTGATGTCACCAATGAGATATTGTGTCATTGTATCTTCTACCTGCACAAAAAAATGAAATTGATGACTCACAAAAAATTGACATTTTTCATGAATCTTATTAGCTTTGCTTTTATACAGATGGATCCAAGTACTGAAGAACAATTGATTTCAATAAAATTTGAAACTCGGGATAAATTGCTTGATTGTGTTCGAGCATTTTACTCAAAAAGAGGTTATATTTTATCTATCCTTCGTTCAAAGGCAGAAAAGTCTGTGGTGTTGAGATGTGATAGAGGTGGCAACTATCGAAATACCCACAAAATTTCAGAGGAACAAAGAAAGAAGTTTACAAGTAGTCGGTTAGCAAATTGTCCATTTCAGCTATATGGAAAGAAGAACGAGGAAGGTACCTGGGCAATTGAAATACGGAATAATGAGCACAATCATGGTCCTTCAACTGATATTTCTGCTCATGCCTCACTCCGTCGATTAACTCCTGATCAATTGGAGTCTGTAGAACATATGTCAAATTGTGGAATTCGGCCAAAACAAATACTCGCATCTCTTCGCCATGATGATCCAGACACGCGAGTTATTGCAAGAACTATCTACAATGCCAAAAAGAAGATCCAAAAGAACAATTTACAAGGTAAATCAGCAATTCAGAAATTATTTGAGGACCTTGGTGATGGAAGGTTTAAGTTCAACATTTTGCGTGATGAAGAAGACCATATTACCCATTTGTATGTTGCTGATCCAAGATCAATCCTGTTAACTAGAAACTTCCCGAACATCTTTATCATGGATTGCACCTATAAAACAAACAGATACAAAATGCCATTGCTTAATATAATAGGCATGACGAGTTTCAATACATCATTTTTCTCCGCGTTTGTTTTTCTTAAGAGGGAAAGAACTGAAGATTATATTTGGGCTTTAAGAATGTTTAAAGAGACTCTTGGAGAAGTAAACCAACCATTGGTTGTTATTACAGATAGAGAGCTAGCACTCATAAATGCCATACAAGATGTTTTTCCGTCAACAACTAACATTCTTTGTATATGGCATATAAATAAGAACATTCTTGCAAAATGCAAAATGTATTTCCAAACTAAGGAGGACTGGGAGACATTTTCATCAGATTGGCAAAAAGTTGTATACTCATCGACAGAAGGTGAGTATATTGATAACTAGCGTGAATTTGAAACAACATACAAGGAGAAGAACGAAGCACTGGTGTATATAAAAGAAACTTGGCTACCATTGAAGGAGAAATTTGTTAGCGCATGGACAGACGGGCATTTACACCTCGGCAATCGAGCATCATCAAGAGCAGAAGGAGCACACTCTAAACTAAAAAAATATTTAGAAGTATCAACAGGTATGTAAAATTTAAATCAACAATGAAGCTAGCATAAGAGGTTTCATGTGTAATGGCATACCTTTTTGTCCTGTATCATTTCACACAACACAAGCACAACCCTTTCATAACAAAGTAATCTGCAAATTCATACAACACAAACAATAAGCATCATTTCACCAAAAAAAAAAAAATCAGTAAGCATCATTGCACACGACACTAATATATTTGTTCACTAACAATTATAATTTCACTATTTTTATTATTTCTTTCAGGTAATCTACAAATTGTCAAGAAGAAGATATGCCTAGCCATTGATAATGAATTTAACGAGATAACGGTGCAACTTGCAAGGGAAAAGGCTCAAGTACCTCATGCCTGTGATATTCCATATTTCAAAAACCTCATATACCGTATCTCAACTTTTGCATTTAAGGAGTTACATGAACAATACATGATGGCCAAAAAGGGTACCATGCATCCTATTTGTACTGGTAAGTTCACAACAACAATGGGTATCCCGTGCGCACATAAGATGGAAAATTGGAGAACTGGTTCGCTATCTCTTGATCAAGTACACCCGCATTGGAGAATTGATACAAGAGAATTGAACAATCCTGATAGCAATTTAGGTGCTGATCATGATGACCAAATAGAAAATATAATTGATAATTTCCGTAGAGAGTATCACAAGTGGCCTCTTGACAAAAAAAAGAGAGCAGAGGAAATAATTCAACAGATTACCATCCAACCTGATGTGCTCTTTGAACCCACAATTACATCTCGTGAAAATAGATTTCAAGTTGCAAAAAAGAGAAAAGAAAAAAATTCTACCAGACGTGATCCATCACAATTTGAGATTGTTGAAGCAAGATGGCAGTCCAATTCTTCAAATGGAGTCACTCATGCTAGTCAAATGCACCAAGATACTAACATAGCTGCTGCAGAATTTGAAGTTCCTACAACAGTATCAGATGGTGGTGTAATTGATTGGATTGATTTAAATATGTAATATTTTAAATTTCTGTCATTGAAAATTGTAGTTTTATTTTAGTTAAATAATTATTGACAATTAATAAGAGTATAACAAAAAATGCTAGCAACAGGAGTTGATATGAAACTTATAATTATAATAATATCTTTTTTAAAGTATTAAATTGTTTTGAGCCTCTTTTTACATAATCTAATTATAATAAAACTATGCCATGGCCAGCTTGGTACAGTTCCAATTTGGAGTCCACTGCAGGTTAATAGATTAAAACAAATGTCTTTTTTGTTATTTCTCAGGGCATGGAGTATGATGCATATACAATACTAGTATTGTACAGAACAATGAGGAACATTGGAAATTAGAAATTTTGCCGACTATCTATTTGTCCTTATTCTCTTGTCATAAAAAAAAATGAGATTAGAATATAATTGTACCATCAAACGAAGGTTGTTCTTCACAATAAATGTTGCGTATTCAACTCTGAAATAAGTAAGAATTGAGCAATATTTAGCTATTAATGTCAATTTTTCTTCAAATTGAGCAAATTCAAGGAAAAACGAAAACAGGTAAAAGAGATAATACCTAAAATCAATAGCTTAGTAAGCAAAAATTGCAGCTTGTCCCCTCCTTTAGCAACCAAGCTTGCTCCAGACTTGGGCCTCGTATGTGCATAAACTTTTCTACTTTTTTATTTTGATGTATTAGACCAAGAGAGAGGGAGAGTAATAAAGCTCAAACGAAAGAGGAAAAGAAGAGACGGATAAGCATCTTGCGGAGCGCTTGTTGGAGCTGAGTGAGAAGTGAAGGGAGAGAGAGGACTAGAGCGAATAGAAATGAAGGAAGGGAGAGAGAGGACTGAAGCGGTCCGATAGAATTGTGTGTTCTCTTATCTGATAGAAATGAAGGAAGAGAAGAGAGGACTGAAGCGGTCCGAGCGGAGTATCCGAAGCAAGACGACGAGCGATGTGTTTAGTTCTAAGTGGTGTGTTCGGATGTAAAAGGTTATTTTAGTCATTTTGAAAATATAAGGGTGATCGGACTAAATAGAGGGGTGTCCAAATCAATTCCCCTTTTGCACGGAAGGAAAGTTGCACGGTAAAGTAAAAAACTGAGAATTGGAAAAAAGAAATGGCAGAGGAAAAAACGGCGCCTGAGCAGCCGGCCTTTCGCCTCTTCTCCACCTCTCACTCCAAATCCAAACCCAAACCCAAACCCCAACCTCAACCCGAATCCAAACCCGATAACCAACCTCTTCCTCTACCTAAACCCCTACTCAAAAACCCCTCCAAAACCACCGCCGAATCCGCCTCCTTTTCCGACCTCGGGCTGTCCGAATGGGCGGTCGACACGTGTCGGGAGCTGGGCATGCGCCGCCCGACACCTGTCCAGCACCAGTGCATCCCTCGCATCCTCGCAGGCGACAACGTCTTGGCTTTGGCGCCGACAGGGAGCGGAAAGACCGCGGCTTTTGCGCTTCCGATTCTCCATCGACTCGCTGAGGAGTTGTATGGGGTTTATGCGCTGGTTCTGTCGCCGACAAGGGAGCTTGCGACTCAGTTGGCGGAGCAATTCAGAGCTCTTGGTGCGCCGATTAATCTCAGGTTTGGATTGAGGTTGCGAGTAGAACAATAATAGATAGGTTTTTTAGTAAGGATGTTTTTTTTTATAATTGTATCTTAAAATGTTGGTTACATTATGTTTATACTCTTCCCATCATATATAATTGGGTATTAGATTGAAAGCAAAATATCTTTTCCAAATGATGACTTCTATCTTTTCGGGATGCAAATGGTTGTAAATGTCATAGGATACAGGACCTCGAGTTATTTCACTTATTTGAGCATCTGATGTTGCAATATCACTACAAGGTCAAATAGGAATGATACAATTTCTTTTATACCAGGTGTAATATGCATTATTGTATTTGTTTTGCTCTTTTGATAATCTATATATATGAAAAGCTGAATTGTTTTGATTAAAATGTTGTTTTAAGGTGTGTGGTGGCAATAGGGGGGTACAATACAATTGACCAAGCAAAAGCCATAGCTAAAAAGCCTCATGTTGTGATAGCTACGCCCGGCAGAATTAGAGCTTTAATGGAGGGTGTTGAAATTGCTGCTGCTTTCTCTAATACCAAGGTGTGAGATTAAAAAAAAATTATTTTGCTGTGTCTTCTCTCGGTATTTAGGAAAACAAAAATGAATACAGGCTTAACCTCTTTGTTACCTCACTTAAACTAGAAAGGACTATCTTATAAATGAAATCTTCCATTTTTTCCATTTGATGGTGATGCATATGATAGTTATCATTTGAAAATGTATTTTTCCTTCAGAGATTAATGTCACTAGAGTCTTAACTTGTCTATTCGCAGTTTTTGGTATTGGATGAGGCGGATAGGGTCTTGGATGCTAATTTTAAGGAGGATCTCGATGTAATTCTCCAGCTTCTACCCAAAAAGCGGCAAACATTATTCTTTTCGGCAACCATGACTGGAAATCTAAGGACACTATCACAAGTTTCAGGAAATAAGTTTTTTTTCTTTGAGGGGGACAAAGGGGGAAAGACAGTTGAGACTCTGAAACAACAGTACCTTAAAGTACCAGCTGACTTGAAGGAGCTATACCTCTCTCATATTTTATCTAACATGGAGGAAGAGGGGATCCGTTCAGCCATTGTGTTTGTTTCCACTTGTAGGTATGTCTATATCTATTTGGCATATAGTACTAATTCTGGTTCTATTGTATTGCTATACGTATACATTGTATATTTGTAGTTCTACTTGGAAGAACAGTCATATTCTGGTTGGCTGTGTTGTGACCATTTAATCTTTTTTCCCCCTCCTTTTAGAATTGATTGTTTATTGAGGCATATTTGCCCAAATAGACCAGTGTTAGACAGTCCTGGTTGAAATGAGGTTTAATTGCAAATCTCAGAATTGGATAACAGTTGCAGTACTGAGTGTTAATCCAGCTTTAATCAGGATTTTCTTTGGGCTTGGTTACAAATTTTGGTGTACTACTATATCATGTTAGTGTGATTATTAAGCACAAGTTGTGGTATGCTTATTATGAATTTTGTTTGTTCACATGCAATGTGTACAGAACATGCCATTATTTAGAGTTATTGTTGGAGGAGGTGGGTCAAGCGGCAGTGGCGCTGCATTCCCACAAGTCGCAATCTCTTAGGCTTGCATCACTGAGCCGGTTCAAATCTGGTCAGGTGTCAGTGTTGGTTGCTACTGATGTTGCCAGCAGAGGCTTGGATATTCCAACTGTTGATCTTGTTATAAATTATAATATCCCTAGGTTTGTTAATATCCAACCTTTGTTCTTCTTTCTTTTGTTTATGTTAAGTTCTGTACCAGATTGTGGTAACATTCTAGTCAGTTGGGGGTAGTTATAGTACCTGCTTTGGGTTTTGTCCTGTTTGAAGCCAAATTTTTCGTTTTACCAGTAAATTCACAACTGTAGTGTCTATTATTTTTTATGGTGTTTTTGGACTAGATTTGCTCAATATACAGCATTTGATTGCTTAATATTTCTTGTCACCTTTGTTAAGTAGGGTGCTGCTGCTTTTTTAATTTAAATTGGTAGAGTAGTTATCTTATCCTAATTTGTTAGCCTCAAGTCCAGGAAGTTAGTTAATAAAATAAGAGACGTGAGTAAATTTCAAAATTGTGACCTTTGCTCATGCAATGTCAAACCACACTTGCTCCAAAAGATAAGGTTGATATAAGGTTTGATTCTTTCATATGCCTATAATACTTATTTGATATACTTTTGATGGATTGTAGGGATCCTAGTGACTATATACACCGAGTGGGAAGAACTGCCAGAGCTGGTAGGGGTGGTCTGTCTGTAAGCTTTGTCACAGAGGTTTAGCTCTCTTTGTTCTTTTCTATGCGCAGGGATTTTTTTTATTTTGATATTTTGGTCATTTTAAAAGACGACACGTCCACAAGATGAGTGTAGCAGAGATGCACATGTTGCGTTGGATGTGTGGGCATATGAGGAGGGACCGGATTAGAAATGATGACATACGGGATATGGTTGGGGTTGCACCGATAGAGGAGAACTTGGTCCAACATCGTTTGAGATGGTTTGGGCATGTCCAACGTAGACCCCCGGATGCACCCGTGCGTAGCGGAATCCTCAACCGCTTTGAAAACACAAGGAGAGCCAGAGGTAGGCCAAGATTGACATGGGAAGAAGCAGTAAAAACGGATTTTAAAGAATGGAACGTCTCCAAGGAGTTGGCGTTGGATAGGACCGCATGGAAGCTAGCAATTCACGTGCCGGAGGCATGAGTTGCGAATTTAGCGGTCGGGTGTTGTCTTAGATTTGTAGGTTATAGTATTAGCTCACGGCTTAGGTGTAGGCCTCATTACTACTACTAGTATTTATTATTATTATTATTATTATTATTACTATTTATTACTATTACTTTATTTTTTTCTATATTATTTTTTTAGTACTATTAGCCCTACTTTTGACATATACTTCTTATTTTCCGTTGACTTGGTGACTTTTGTTGGGTTTATTTTCCGTTGACTTGGTGACTTTTGTTGGGTTTCTTTTCTAGCCTACCCCGACTTGTTTGGGACAAAAGACTTAGTTGTTGTTGTTGTGATATGTTGGTCATTTATTTTATCTTTCCTAATTGCTTTTTCTGCTTCTGAAAACAAAAAAACTGATAGAGAAATTCTTTCTAAGGCTGGGTATCTTTACTTTATAGACACTGACTATTTATTTTTAGCTTAATTTTTTTTTTATCGATGTCAATGAATTTTAAACTATTTAAATGATGGTTTACAGAGAGACGAATCTCTTGTGCATGAGATAGAAGGTGTTATTAAGAGACAATTAGAGGAATATGACTGTGATGAGAAAGCAGTTTTTGAGGATATTACTCAGGTAGAGAATAATTTTTTTGTTTTATCTTTTGAATGTATTCTTCATTTTTCCTTGTTTCAAGTTCAATTCTCTAAAATTCCCAAGTAATTTGTATGTTGTATGTGGTAGTCAAATGGGAATGCATATGATTTGGTACAGATATAGGTGCTATCTATTTAGGAATCATACCAGTTTGAAGTTTGAACTGTAAATTATTGACTATATAGAACCATTTTTTGTAGACATTAGTTTGATCTGCTTTGCCATTTTTTGGGCTGGTTTTAGGCTTATGGTCCCTTTTCTGTTTTACATTACAATTGAATATAAGTTGGAACAAATTGGAGCTTGATTATGGTTAAGTCACACTGAACTGTCAAATTGAGGCATGGTAAGGAAGTCTTGATTGGGCTGGATTGCGTTGTCACTCATCTGGAAAATATGCACTGGATTAATCTGGTAATGCATGTCAGGCCTCTTCCTGCCAGATTGTTTGGCAATTATTGACTTTATAAATTGTATGCTGTATGTTACTGTATGGACACTCTTCTAATCTCACACTAGATCGATGATGCAATTTGATATTGCATCATTCTTTTAGTCAAATTTATTGTTTTGGACAGTCAAAATTATTGTTTAGGACAGTGGGGTGGATCTAATAATTGGTTCGGCTATAGTTGTTTCTATTACTGTAAGGTAGAATTGGATAAAGCTCATATAACCTTATAAGCTCAGATAACCTTACTCGTTTATCTTCTTGATTGTGAAATTAACCTCTATATTTCTGAATTATGATTTGCACCATAATATATAACAGGTGTTTGTGGCTAGAAGAGTAGCGAAAATGAAAATGATTGATGATGGATTTGAAGACCAAGCACAAGCAAGAAAAGAGCAAAAATTAAAAGTTCTTACAGAAAAGGGTAAGAAAAGGAAGCGATGATCAGCTCTTTTTTCCTTTTCCTATTTTTTTTTCCCTTCTACCTTTTTTAGAAGCCATAGGGAGTAATTTCTTATGCAATATTAATCTTGTTGTTGAGCAATTTTGTTTTATTGTTTAGAAGTTTTGCTCTGAGGATGTTGTAACTTAAAAATTTTGGTGTGAGTGCATAGTGATACTACTTTTATCCACATTTTGTATTATGATTATTATTTCGTTGTAAATGTGAAGCTGTTCATGGAGTAACCTTGTGGCGCAATTTTGATATTCAAAGACCACTCTAGCTGCTAAATTGATTTGTATGATTGTCTGGGTGCGAGTAGTTTATTACATATTATACTCAATTAATTAGTCTTGTTACGTGAAAGTTCAAAGAAATAGTTATTGAAGATTCAGTTTACTGGTACCAACCTCCTATTATTATGTACCAAGCGGTCAATCAAAACAAAATCGAGTTCAACTTGAGCTGAAAAAAGAAAAAATAATTGAGTTAGTCTGATTCAAGTTTATATTGAATTGTTCTCAAATGGACGAGCCATGAGTTAGAACCATAAATTTTTGTTTTAATTTGTCAAAAAAAATTTTGCTTTTTTTGTTTTGGCATATTTCGTCTTTACCGAAAGTTTCAAAACGATAGTGTCGTGCTATAAGCGTTAATTTATATAAATGGAAAGTGTACGTGCCGTGAGAAATGCGTTTGCTTCTCATTTATCATATATCTCTACTACTTATAAATGCACCTAGAGAAAGGTCACAACAATTTTTATACCGTTGATCTGTAAATGTATGGTTAGATCTGTCTCAACACATCTCTATGCGCACACAAGGAAAGAATTATCTCGGTTTTGAATTGCTGCACAGAAGGAAAAAATTTTCTTTGGATTTGATTGGTTTTCCATCTAATATAGAAACAATTGAATAACATATCAATTTGTATCGATGGTAAATTAAGAAACATATTTTTATTGTCTAACATTATTTTATTTTTTTATTTGCCCACATATGAGGGCATCTTATGCTAGTAGGTACAGAATGCTCAACGCATGGTTTTCACTTTTCACAGCATACACGAATGATTGTGTTGATTTGGAAAGGAGAAAGAAAGCAAATTTGATAGAACAGATGGAGCTGAGAATTTTGAAAGTGGAGATAATGAATTGTTACTTTCTGTTATGTCGTTTGTTGTTTCAACTTTCAAGAAAGTTCCTTGCATTGAGGAAAATAGAATCTGGAATAAACCAGCTGGAAGTTAGTTACAAGGAACTCTATCTTAATCTATTAGTCTATTTACTAATAACATTCACAATCTTTTGCTGTTGAGAACTGCTGGACAAATCCAGTGCTTGTACTGATTCTGACAGGATGGGATAGGGAAGGTGAATTGGTTTCAATATATTGTCAGTGAAGTTATTTAGATAGTAAGTTATAGAAGAGAGGAAGTTGGGAGTATTAATTGCTTGACTGAGTCGGGGGTTGCTAACCGTTGCTTATGACCTTGGCCCTGTGAGAACACTTTTGAGGGAATAAGAGAACAGCATTGAAATAGATTATAAACGTCATCTAAATTTGTTCAAGAATAGCCAAGCATGGATATGATATTTTGGCATAAGTTGGAATAGTGGGGTAGAGGAATCATCTCAAAAGACAGATAATCTTTATTCTTTTTCTTAAGTTCTCTAACAAATGAAATACAATGCTCTATTTTGCTTTTGTTGATTGTATTGTTGCTGGATTTAAGAGATGAGAATGGACCACTTTATATATTATTCATTAAGAAATTAGAGCAAAGTATTATATTGGACTAACTAGTAAATGGAATATGATTGTGTTACCTCGCTAGCAACAAGCTTAGCTAGATATCTGTACCATGTAGGAAGAACAGGAACTAACGCATAAATTTATTGCATTACTTAAGCGTGTTTGATAATGATTGAAGAAGTTATATTACAAGCCAACTTGCTATCATACAAAAGAAAAACAGAAAAGAAACCATCTAAGAAAATAAACAAATGAAGGGCAGTGCTGAGGAAGCCTTGCACCCCAGTTTGAAATGCTTTTAATTTTTTAGTAAAGGATTTTTGGCTCAATTTGCTCTGCAGATACAAATAGCCATTTTTACTCTGCCAAAAAACACCCTTAATGCAGTGATATTTTCTGATAATATGCATCTTTCTACGCCAAATTTTGCCATCTTTCATCAATTTCCGAAAGCAATTTCTCGCTCTATTTGTCGTGCTTGAAGGAAATGGGGGCTTGACCGTACAAATCAATAGGTCTACAAGCTAACCATAAATTATTTGGAATCCTCTCTGTCCTTGTTTCCTAATGCGTCCGTCATGATTCTCAATTTCTTGCATGATGATAGAAATATCCTACATAAGTCGCAACAAGTACAGAAATTAATATGGATTAATGCAAGTGGTTTGTTAAGAATCTTAGTACCTAAATTTTTTTTGAAATTACATGGCTAATAATATATAGGTTGGTACATACCAGGACCAGTACCAAAATAAACCAATAAACTAAAGAAATCATAAACGTTGTAGATTGAAAAAGTTGTGTAAATTAAGTACGTACTCCCAAGGAACATCTCCGAGCAACATCAAGTCTCCATCTTTATCTTCATAGGCAATCGTGTATTCCATTGAATATTTGCCATCCATTCTTAATATTTCACCTGTAGTTTTCATTAAAACAAAGATCATTAGTTAATCAATAAATAGAGTAATTTTATAAAATCATGCTTTCAGTAAAGCAGCTTATTAAGTCAATTTATCTAACGTACCCAAAGAAAAACATCCAAATAAGTTCTCCAAGGCTTCTCTGAGCTCTTTGTACCCCTTGTAGTTTTTCAGATCAACCTTTCTAAGATAAGGAGCTCCATCCATGCTCACCTTCACGTATCTCCCTGCCATGTCAGCCTTGTTCTTCATTAAATGGAAGTTGTTCTTCATGTAAGAACGCACAGGTGGCCAACCCACTATTTGTGCCCTGCCAAGTTTAATTGGAAGCTTTTAGTCTAAGCAGTAAGCACTGCACATCCACAACTGGTACTGAATTGTACCAAAAGGCCATGTCGGGATGGTACGATTGTTAACAAGACCTAAATTCCAGTGATGCCTTTTCTTGTCACATGTATAATCACAGGTATGGTACAAATAGGTACATAACAATCTATAATCACAGGTATGTTACCAAGTCCTAATTTCCGGTGATGCCACTTTTTGCATCAAGAAGGAATGAAAGGCATAATTGTCAAGTTCATTGAATCCTATCTGGTACTTGGGTCGTACCAAAACACATATTGACCGGTATGGCACCATACGTAGATTTAGATAGAGAAATCTTACTTGGCTGAAGGTCTATCAAGGTTGTCATCCTCAACTGATGTACAATCAGGGGAGCTTCTCTTCTGTGGTGTCTCTCTTGGTTTCTTCACCTCAACACTCCCTGGTAAGCCGAGTCGGAGCTCTGTATCGTTATCCATTAATTGTCTACTCTTGCAATGTATATGTTATTTGTATCTAGTTTGTCTTTGTGAGTTTTCTTCTTCTGCTATAGGAGTTGAATGCTTAATTTGTAGAATGTTATGGTCTCATATATAGAGAGGAAACAATGAAGCATGAGAAAGAAGAGACAACACCACTAGAAAATTCATTGATGTTGGTCCCTAAGACAGTTTGGCAAGGCTGGTGCATTATTAGGTTAACTCGGCCCATTTGTTGGTGTACTTTTGCTCTTGTCAAGGGGACAAGGCTGTTCAAGTGTGGGGTCAAATGGTGTTGTCACCATTGATTGGGTAGGGGGAGGTGGGAACATGCAACCGTGTGGAATGGGGTCGAGGGTATTATTGGTACAATAAGTTTGTGGGTCAGTGTGTTTGGAATAATTAGGTATGTGTAGCAATATCTAGGGTTGGAAGTATAGTCAATAAAAAATGTTGAGAAATGAAACTAAAAAAGAAAGTATTCATCATGAGTAGTAACCGATTATTGGCATGATTAACAGAGGGATGGCAAACATATAACGAGAAAAGATTGTTCTATTTGACTATAGACCTAGTTCTCTCATTTTTGGTAAAAAAATCTTAAGTGCAATTATTTCATTGAAAACTCTGGTCCGTTGTAAACAACGTAAATGATAGTTTTTACTATTAAATAAATAAATAAATTGTCAGCCACGCTAAATTATGTGAACATTTTTTAGACAAATATTTATTAGACCCATCAAACTAGTTTAGTCGAATACTCGAAGTCCATCTTTAAATCTTGGGAAAGTGTCATGCAGCCAGAGAGAAAGAAAAAACTCTGGCCAATGTATCAATATTTAATTTAGAAGCTCCAATGTAGCAATAGAGTTTATACAGGAATGGGTCCAAAAGTCGGGAAATTTCTGGCTAAGTGCCCTTTAAATCAAAAAAAAAAAAAAGTCGGGAAATTTCTCCAAATTGAATTCCATATATGATAATTTTGAATGCTATTCTCCAGCTAATCTGTGCAAGGACACATCATAGGAGAGGAGAGTACTCAAAATTGTACAGCCAAAGTGACACGCATGCATGCATTGTCTCTGTTTCTTTCCTTCCCTTCAATATGTTTTGTTTAGTTGTACAGCGGGGTTTTTAAAAGCTTGTTGGTTGCATGTCTCCTATTGCATTTAATTTGGAGGAATTTAATCGCATGATTTGTGTGCACCTCTTTGGAGCTTCTTCATATTTGTTTATTTTCGGTTCTGTCTGATTATAATACAGAACTATTTTTTGGTAGTGATAGTACTGAATGGTTCAACTATTTGTAGTCATAAGCATAAACATCCCTACAAATTTTCTTCATTTATTTCTTTTAGGATTTCATTGCAAATAGCAATGAACAGGGGTTTGTTGTCGGTTAATTTGGTACTATCCTAAACTAAAAATTTTCAACCAAACTTCATTTTATTTTGCATAAAATTAATGAAACAACAATACATTTTTATTTCAATTAAATTAAATTAGTACAAGTATTCAATTTATAATCAATAAATACAAGCAGTAATTTGATAAATTTACATATAAATATGTGCAATATTGATATACTAACATAACATTTTTTTACTTTGGATTCACTTATAGTTTGTTTGATTTATTAGATTTAATAAAATCATCAAAACCGAACTGTCATAATATTTTAAACTACATACTAAATTAAATAATTTTTAATTATCAAAACCCAATCATAAACTCAAAACAGAGCAATTGCGAATGTTAAACCAAAATAAACTAATAAAATAAACAACCGAACCATTTTATCCAAATAAATTTGATTTGATTAAAAACAAACTAAACTATATTCCTACCAAAAAAAACCCTAGGTGGGAGAGGCGCCGCCACCAGCCTCCCCCCGCCACCCCTCCTTCTCTACCTCCTCTATTTCTGTCCTCCTTTCACGGTAAAGCTTTCGGTGCAGTTTGTGGCACCAACTTCTTGACTCCGCTAACGGCACAGCACAACAGATCTGAGTTGTCTGCTTTCGGATCTGGGTTCGGGCACCTATTTCGTTAGTGACCTGAGAAGCAACCGTAGTTTCAGCGGAGGCGGCGATTTGATGGCCGCCATACTGGTGGTAGAGAGACTTGTTGCTTTTCCCATCTCCTAAACGAGCTCAATGGCTGCAACACCTCTGCTAATATGGTCGCGGCCCACGGGAGGCGGTAGATTTGGTCTTTGGTGGTTGCAGTTTGCATGAAGGCACCAAGAGCAATCTGATATTTGTCATGGTGGATCTGTTCGGTTAGCAGTAAGAGGAATTTGTTCAGTTAGCAGTCATTTCGAGTCAAGACGAGCTGAGTTATCAGTTCTGGTGCAGCAGAAGACTCATTTTTGGTGGGTATTTGCTCTAGGTGATAGGTTTAGGATTTAGTTGTGGGGAGTTTGGTTTTCTACCATTGATACAGGTACCTGATATGGTACCAGTTGGATACCAATATTGTTAGAATACTGGTATGTTTGTCTCTTTCTTTGAGTTGAGATGTAATTTTTTGCTGCCAGCATCATGTTGGATACTGGTGTGCGTGATGTAATTGTTTTTTTTTTATTTAAATGAAAATTGCTGGTTCTCCAGCCCTCAAAAAACTTTTCTTTAATATTCGCTTTCTTAAAGGCCCTGGCTTGTTTTAACTTTTTACCAGACAAAAAAAAATTACGTCCAAATTAAAATCAGATCCCTAATAGTGATGTCTCATTCGTTGCATTTCTGCTGCTCAAACCCCACAAAGAGCAAATTGTATTTAAGGAATGGAAAGCATCCAATGTTCATGTCATTTATTGCTAAGTACATACATACATGTGCATTTGTTACATTTAGAAGCTCACATGATTTTGTTCCATTTTCCCTTCAAAAATGCAGGACGGCTGGACGGAGTAGAACTAACTAATGCCAAATATCTCACGAATTCCAATTTCCAATAGTGTTCTTCAAAATCACCATAATTTATTAACATAGAAATTATAAGTAAAATCAGATAATCTATAGAGAACCATTACGAATCGTTTGGTTGTTACTAGATAGTGGAAATATATTTCTGGCACAAATCATGCATACTAATTATTTGTGAAAATTTTTTTCTGCTTTTGGAAAAAGTGTTTTAAAATTATACAATAAGAACTTTGAAAGTTGTAACTAATATAGCGCGTGTTTATTTAGGCTAAATTGATATTTAAAAGTAAGTCTGAACACAAATATTTCATTAGTAATTATTGTTGCACACTGTTTCTAAGTGTAAGGTCAACACACTGTCGTACTAAGCAAATCTTAAAGAGATTGTTTTTTTTTTTTTTTTTTTTTTTTTTTTTTGGAAGATACTTATACAAACTTTTCAAATGTACAAGCTTTAATATTGTATAAACTAGTTAGCTAGCCTATTAAACTTCAAAAAGACATCAAATGAAGTTTCTTAAGAGGTAACATAAAGCATAAAGCTTCTTATCGTATGATTTCCTATTAAGTCGATGTGCCTTTAATAGTTCTGTTTTCCTAATAATAAGTTTCGTACATAACACGTTCCTCAATATCCTGCACTGAACAAAAAGGGAAACTGGTACCACCAGGTTTAGTTTAGTTACACAAACAGGGTTCATCTTAGTTACACAAACAGTCGCTGAAAATATTTTTAATCAGCGATTTCAGCTGGGAGAATTTTTTTAAAAAATTGAAATGTAATGTTTATGATTTAAAGTCTTTATGAAAACCAAGAGGGGTCAATGGACCACACAAGACCTTTAACTCTTTTACTGTACACCACCACTGTACACAAACAAACTTGTATGGCGAGGCGTGGACAAGCTCTCTCCACAAAATTATTAAATTCAGATATGTAATTACTTAAAAAGAAAAAAAGTGTGCAGGAATAAGAATGTCTTCGATCTGAAAACACCCGCAAAGTTCAAGTTCATTGTGTGAATAGGTCACAAACAAATTCAGCTGCCACGTGTAAGAAAAAAGAAATAAAAAAAAGAAATAAAAAGTTTCTAAAGAATTTTACAGGAGCACGTCTGGAGACGTATATCAGGGACATCTTGTATTCTTTTTTTTTTCCCTCAAATAATCAAGGCAGAAATAAACATGTTTTATTCATTCATCGAGAGCTTGTCGTTTTATTATTAAATTTCTAAGATTGATCAACTATTGGAACAACTAATGAGCTGGGAAATCTTCAAATAAAGTTAAATCACTTTTTGTTTTTTGTCTAATATATCAAAGTGAAATTCAAGGGTATTGTTATCATGACCTGGCATGAAGTAAAAGGGAATGAATTTGTGTTTATCCTAAATTTAAACAATAACGGCAACAGTACTTTTGGTCCTAAATTAATGGACAATATGTTTATAATCAGACTGCATGAATCTGACAAATATGTCTACTGACACAATCACATGAACACCGATCTAGTCAATTGATCTTACTAGATTTCCATAGAGATTCTTACAACTGTGATCATATTTATCTTATTCTAAAGAAATCATAAATTTTCTTTCAATCAACAAAACAAAACTTTATTTACTACATATGTTAATTGTGGATTTCATATCTTCTGTGGTACCTTACTAAATAGACAGCATTTGAAATGTTTATTATAAATTTCAAAACTGATTATTACAATTTTACAAATTTTCAAACCATCCATCTTCTAAAAGTTAACATGCACGCTTAATAACAGAGTCCAACTCGTCTTAACTAACCACTTCATTTATATGAGTTATCCCTACTTAATTGTGTGTGTTCATGCCATCACTTTGATTATATGCAAAGAGGGACATTTTGTACACCTATGATCTTAAACTCCATGAAAACTTTTACCGTTTATTTAGAAACAAACGACTTTTGTAAACAATTTTATTGCAATATTGATGGCCTTCTATCTGCCAACAAAGAGTGCCACAACTTAAAAAGTCACAACTGTGTGAATGTTGGCAGAGATAAAATGAAGAAAGACAAACTACATATAAAAACATTATTTGTTCAATTGAGGACCACAGGAGCATTATCACGGGATGTGGTATTTATACTTAGAAAAAAGAGATAGGAAACATGAATCTCATGGATGTAATGCATGATTCGCTCTAGCAATGGGCTATTGAGCCGTACATTTTGGGCCAAGAGGTGAAATGAGAAAGCGCCATTTGTTTGCCTTGTGTTAATCATTGTGGCCCACATGTCGATAATTATTTTTAGATTCCCGTGAACTGTATTAAATCCATATAAATATTCGCACAATTTCTTCAAATAATTTAGGTCGTTTTCCAATTTGTGACACTTAACACTTGGACGACATTGAGTTATCAGATACCAATATTATTTTTGCATACCATACTCATTATTTTAGGTGACTGTTGAATGCAGAATTTATTCTGCATCCAATGAGTGTTCATGCATTTCCTTCCACAATCCACACAGACAACAAGGAACCATGTGTACAACATTGATATGCTAAAGGTATCAAATTATAATAAGTTGGGAAGAACACAAGTTCACTGAACTCTGTTTATGTTGGATTCTTGAAAGTAGATTACCTTCTGGTAGTCAATCTTAGCAATTAGTAAAACAAAAATTAAATAATATTTAAGTATTGTAGAACACAAGTTCATTGCATCAATCAAATTTAAATTATTGAACTACACGTGTACTAGTTCTAACTCCAAACTATGCACGGTTTGAAAGCACACATTCATGCAACCAACCAATCACCCTGAAATTGGAATCTTGTATCTGCATAACTCGGCATTAAAAATCCAAATCAATGCACCTTTTGTTCATTTCCGGGTAAAAAATTTGTGGGTCCAATTTAACTCCATTGAATATATTGTTCTCATGCATTTGTGCGCTGGAAGGTGCACACGTGTCACACAAAATCAATAGCCGCTCATCAAGCAATAAATGAATGGAGTTGCTCGTGCACATGGAATTGTCATGTACTTTTAGAAGCACTCGCACGTGGGGCTTTAATCACAGTTATTTTGATGTATTTCCTCACCAGAACTTATTTCAAAATAGCTAATTGGAGGCCATTTTTAGTCTTAAATGAAAGGAAGGTTGAAAGTCACATCTGTTCATGACATAAATATATTGAATAAGAACAATGAATCAACAAAAAAAACCTGGTCATATGTACTTTTGTAAGAAGTCGGTATGAGGCTCTAGCAGTTCTTCTCTTGCTTTTTTTTAAAGAAAAAAAAAAAACCTTAGTACTACAAAAAAGGGACGACAATGAAGACAATAAAAGCAGCATTCAATAAAACTCTTCCTTCAAAAAAAAAAAAGAAAAAAAAATCCATAACACTCAAACTAGATTAGAAAAAGTATAGCAGTCATCTATCTGAATGAAGAGTTGGAATAACGAGAACAATACAAATTTCATAGAGTTCTAGTTTAATTTTTGGACCGACTAAAGGAACAATGTAATTTCAAAAGCTCTTTTGTGTTTAACAAACAAATTCGAACTTTAGTATAATCACAAATTTGAATAAGCGACTATTGTTCATTTATGTAAACATAACTATAGTGGTTTGAATTAAGATAGCAGAATCATATCTTTTCCCATGACTGCAAATAGAACAAAATTTTGAGATATATATTGTACTCCCGAGGGAAGGGGGAAAAAAAAAGGAGATGAAACTTTTTAGGGCTAAACAAACAAGGGCCCATCACAAAATTGAACAGGCTAGCAGAGAAAACATACCATCTGATAAGGAAAGATAGAGAAAGGTGTCATGTGGGCTTGGGCAACCAGCCTAGGTCAGCTGTGCAAATATCTTTCAGTGGTCCAAACATTTGCCTCTTTAGCATTTGGCATGATAAAATCAATGCGACACCACCTATCAAATGGTTTGGTCCCCTGATGCAAATATTTAGAAACAAAGGACAGTTTGGTTGCTGGAAAGAGTAGAGGTCAATTATAGCAACACGGTTTAAGATATTTGGCAGACTAATATGTATTTAGCTATTCAAATTTTCTATAGAAGCTACTCAGGCGTGTACAACTTTGATATTTATGTTTTAACTCTTGTTCATTAGTTACTCTAATTGCCACCCATACGTATACGGTGAAATAATTAATTTATGACATGCGCATCACCCAACTTAACCTACTAATTCCGTCAGTTTCTTTGGTGCCATGAAAAATAGACCAATTCGTGAATTTGACTGGGATGGTAACAAAAAACATATGAAAATTTAAGTGATTTTTATCTTTATTCTCAACACATAAACCAAACTCAATTCTCTCTCTTTCTTTGTCAAATTCAATTCTAAACATGCCTATTCTAGTTTTTTTTTAACACAATACTCATGCCAATTCTCATGCAATCAAGCAACCTAACGTGTACTCTCTTCAATACTTGCCTGCAACGAATAACATGCAAACTGTTCAATAAACGAACTGCTATACTTTGAAAAGAAACAATCCAAATTTGACCCAAAAGTCTGAACTGATCAAACAAAACCTGCCTAGGTTTGCTGGCAATTGCACTGTACTTCAGACTTGCCATGCATAGCAAGTACTAGCAGGCCCAAAAGAGGGGACATGAAGGACAGTGCAATCGGACCGGGCAGGCACATGGGCTCAAGAGGGTTTGACAAAACCGAACCAGGAGACAAAGCAACACCTAACCACATGCCCAACAAAAAAAAATGGAAAAAAATAATTTTGAAATAAAAATGTGGAATTGGGAATTTGGGATATTGAGATACATGCAACTCCATTATGCTCTCATCAAGTCATCAGTGACGATACCATCCCGGGTAGAATTTTGTGATAGAATCAGTTCACATGCGCAGTTGACCTGCCCCCTCCTCTCTTAACACCTTGTCCCCACCGCCTTCCCCTTTCACCTCTATTCCCTCTTATCTACAGTGCTTTTGCTGCCCCACCAACCCTCTCTTACTTAATTAATAATGTTAATTTATTTGTTTGTTCTATTTTATTTTACCACACTACATTATTTGGGAGTCTACCAATTATGATTCAAGTTCTAAGGTTCACATGTATGTGTGTGCGCATATATTATATTGATCCTATGAAATTATAACACCTGTTTAAATCTTTCTAAAGATATGAGTACGGATATATGGCCTTGAAAAGTGCTGTTTTGGGTTTGTAATCAGAAAAAAGAGTTGCAGTTCCCCTTTTAATCACTAGTAATTAATATTACTTCTTCTTCTTCTTCTTCTTCTTTCCTGGAAAGCTTTGGTATGGGACATCGGTGGCTTTATCTTTTGGGATGTGAGACTCTGGTGTAAGGCTTTAGAATAGTACTTTTTTTTTTTTTAAAAAAAAAAAAATCTTCTTCCATCCTTATGTATGACTGTATGAGTTGCTCTATTTAGAATTTTTTTATGGATTCCACTTCTTATAATATTATACAAATCTCATCGCCAAATTGAACTTCTATTTTATATGAATTTTTATAATGATATATGTACTTTTTAATTATGCAAGTGAGGTAGGATTGAATATCCAGTCCCCGAAGTAAATATGGCAGAAAAGTGCATTTAAGTATAAAGCAAAACCAACATTTATAAAACAAGAATGTTGGATTTTTACTACAAAATGATGCCAGGTCAGTCATAGTTCTTCCTAATAACTTCTATACACAGATCAAGTCTTCCATGTTTTATATTTATATGTTCGTAAGTCATAACTATTTTCAGGAAGCAGGGCATGTTAATTGACTGGGATTAACTACTAATATTTTCTGTCTGTCCTTGTTTGCCACAGCATAAGCTAACAATTGGAATATGAAATATGGAAATTTCAATTGACTGCACCTGTCAATTAATTAAAAAATAATTATAATAATACGATCATATATTAAATTCTCCCACTTTCATTTTTATATTTAATGAATAGTTAACAAGTAGCAGCGCCAAATACGTCCTAGAAACCGCTTTTACGGCTGTATGGTCCCAACTGTTGAAGTCACCTCCATTTTCTACTAAACCGGAGCTTGTCTTCCTCAGAAAAAAATGATTGATCATTTTCTAAAACTAAAACTAATAAGAACTTCATAAATCCAATCTAAATTTTACGATAATTTTATCAGTGCCAAGCGGGATTGAATCAAATACAGCGTGGTGCATTTTTCATATTGCACTAAATCTTCGGGTAATTATAAATTTATAAAGATTATTTTAGTGACAGAACATATATACTAACTATTGTAAGCATTTTGGAATTTCGATGAAATAAAAGAAGTTATGATAAATTTGATTAGTACCAAAGTATTTGTAATTTATTCATTTTCTTTAAAAATTGAATAAAATTTCACATTAGTTGAAAAAGTAGTCATAATCTAGTTTTTAATTTAATAAACCGACAAGGTCGTAAGTAAATAAATATTCAATGTGGTTTCCAAAAAGTACAAGTGAATATAAATTTAATACTCTATGCAATTTTCATTGTGCAATTTAACTACCTGTGAATTCATTTATCTTTTTTATAATATTAAAAAATTTCAGTAATAGATCGAAATAATTTGTATTGATTCTTTTGATAAGAGGACTATCGTCTTCTCAAATTTTACTAAAGCTATTTCTGGGGACAGAGAAACAACAAACCTAAATGGAGGCATTCATACATTAACTTTCTGTTCATGAATGGAGATAACAATGTTTAGTTAAAAGAAAAGAAAAGAGAAAGAGAAAGAAAAGGGAGATATCATGATATCAAATCAGGTAATTTGCAACACTCGGCGCAACTAGGATGCGGGACCCACAGAGCATTAAATGAGGCCCACTGTAATCATTCGATGGGTGTGGCCGCAAAAGTCACCTCACCACTAATCAGTGATCACTAATCAAAGAGCCCCCGTTTAAACCGGGTTCATGTCCAGCTAATCCACGACACGTGTCAGCATGTGGCGCCTCGGATGGGCCTACCTAATCACTTGGGTTATGTGCACCACCCTTCCTCGGTTACTATGCCCTTCGGATCATCTGTGACTACTTCTGGTATAAATTGTATGGGTGAAGAATTTATTTAAAACTTTAGGTTTTAGAATTGCCTGCCGACGCATGTATTGGGAGACATGCCGGGGTAAATTCAGTATATAGAGATTAATATATATACAAAATTATAGTATTTATTATTTTTTTAAAAAAAATTGGTGCTTGTTATTTGTTAAATGATACATTTATTAAACTTAACGTATATGGAGATTTTCTCTAAAATATTTTAACAAATAATATTACTTCAAAATTTGAAGAATTACTTGAATTAATTGATCTCTCTTTCTCTAAAGAATGCCCATCCCTAATTGAGGAATACTTGATGTACATATTAATAATTACGTTTTTTATTACATATTATAGAAATGATAACAACTTAATCTCTTTTATTTTTACAACACTTTTTTTTTGTATTTTTATCTTATGCTTAGCTGAAACTTGTATAAAGTGTAGCTCATGATTGAAGATACAGGATCGTTTAATACTGGTTGCTAAACAAATATTCAATCTTTCTAAAAAAGGATGACAGACAAACATCGACAAACAAAAATTTTATGTTATAATATGCAAATCGTTATGCTTATAATTTACCGATACTGTAAAAATAACTTTGGACGATAATTGGTATTGCAATAACAAAATAACTAGTAAATGTTATTAGACTGACTAATTCTTAGTTTTTCAAACTATCTGTTAGTTAAATGGATAAATGTAGACAAGAATTATGATATTGAAGCAAATGGTCCAACAACAAGGAGGAAATAGGGATTGCAAAAAATAATTTATATGGTATATGTAATTTTCTTACGGAAGAGTATATTTATATAATGAAATTATTTGATAGCAGTGGTAATTAACTTTACAATCATCAAAATTGGGTTAAAAGTTGTTCTAGTCTTTTATAACTAATGTCAATTATATATATGTGATCACATTTGGTGCAATTTAAAAATATATCGGTCATTTTATCTAGCAATTTGAAAAATTAATTGATACTCGATCAATATTATTTAAACAATTCACATTTTTCATCAAGCTTTATATGCAAATTGTTTAGATTATACATATTAGTCTTCAACATTAATAATTCTGTACATAGATTGTCACGGTTGTCAAATGAATATGGAATTTATTTGATAACTTTCCAGAAACGGAATTTATATGCTATCCTCAGTTTGAAGCGCATAAATAAGTGGACTGTACATAGTATACATAGTATATTTTGCAGACACGTACACGTGGATGCAGACTTGAGTGTTCAGTCTGCCACAGTTGATCAGGCCGCAGGGAACATATGAGACCTAAACGATAGACAAGTTCATATCTTCACCATAACTAACTGATAGATGCATTTTCTATATATACCTCCTTACTCTAATACCGATTGTTTGGTCTCTCCCTTCCTTTCCCCTTAGCTCTCATTTGAAGCCAACCAGCCCATAGAAAAGAGAGTAGAGAAGAGAAGAGACTTGGAGGGGAAAAAAAGGAGAAAAAAAAGAAAAGAGAGAAAATTATTCAAGAAAGGTGTCACTAATTTGCATTGTTTTTGAGTCATGACTGGCTTAGGGTTGGAGGCGACCGAGCTCCGGCTCGGTTTGCCAGGAGATGGAGCTGATGCTGTGAAGAACTCGTGCAAGAGAGGGTTCGAGGAGACAATAGATCTCAAACTAAAGTTGCCAACTATCGGCATGGAGGAGGCGAAGAAAGAAGAGGAGGCGACAACTATCAATCGAACTCCTAGCGTGAAAAATCTCACTGCTGCTGTCACTAGCGACCCCGAGAAACCTCGTGCTCCTAAGTATTTAATCTTTCTCTACCAATCTTGTTTATGTTACTATCGATATCACATTTTAATATTTTTCCTCAAACAATTAAAACCAGTAGTCTAAATCTTGTTGATACATATTTAAAAAAAAAACAAAAATACACCAACAAGCCCATATTGATATTGTTGCGAGTTGCTGACTGCCTTGCCATCCCTCGATTTTAAAATACATAGGATGAGGGTAGTCAGTGGGGTTGTTTTTGTGTGTGTGTGTGTGTGTGTGTGTGAGAGAGAGAGAGAGAGAGAGAGAGAGAGAGAGCTGTATCTTAATTTCACTATATTCCAGGTGTGCTAAAACATATACCAGTTTTATGAAAATTATCGGACGCTAACTGCATATAACGTACGCGTTAGGCCAAATAGTTCAATTATATGTTGGTCCTGCTTGTTTTAAAAACGTAAGAAAAGCTTAAATGGTAAGAGTTTTTGGCTAATTGGTGTTGCTCAAAATTAATAGTAACATGCCTCTGTAATCATAAGAAGCTTGACATATATAGTAGAATGAAAAATTATTTATCTGTAGTAGAAATTAATTTAGGTTGGCAATAGATATATAGTTTTTAAGTATAATCTACAATTTATTTCTTTAATTACATCTACAGGCAAGGCAATTCATAATCAAGCTAGTAACATTTTGTTTCTTAAATTAAAGGGCTCAGGCAGTGGGTTGGCCACCTGTCCGATCATTCCGTAAGAATATCATGACCGTGCAATCTGACAAGAACAAGTCCAAAGAAGAAGGAGAGAAATCAACCACCAACAATATGGCATCTTTTGTCAAGGTCAGCATGGATGGCGCACCATACCTTCGCAAAATAGATCTGAAGATGTATAATAGCTACAAGGAGCTCTCTGGAGCTTTAGAGAAGATGTTTAGCTCTTTCACTACAGGTATATACAGTTCCTAAAAACATTTTCTGTTTTTCTTTCTACATTTATATTTATTAAGGCCTTCTAAATTAAAAGAAAAGTAGAAAGTTTCTGAAGTGTAAATCATGAAGATAGTTGAGATATTTCTTTCTTGCATTAATTTATTATTTCTGATGTACGTTTATACAACTGTGAAGGTGGAAATAATGGCTCAGAGTATCTGCCAACCTATGAAGACAAGGATGGGGACTGGATGCTTGTTGGTGATGTCCCTTGGGGGTTAGTATTCCATAAAATCAATTAATAAATAATTTTGTTTAATAAATAGGTAACTTTGCTTCAAGATTAACCTTATTCTGATGAAAATATATATACAGGATGTTTGTTGATTCATGCAAGCGCTTACGGATAATGAAAGGATCCGAAGCCATTGGCCTCGGTTAGTATCTTGTCTTCCACTTCTTCATTTCAAATATTATCACTGAGATTGTTTATTTTCTAATCAAGTAAAGTCTCACATTTTTTCGATATATATAAATTTTTTCTTTTTGTAATTGCAGCACCAAAGGCAAAGGACAAATGCAAGAGCCATGCTTGATTTGGCATGTAAGGAGCCATGAATATTGAAAAATGAGCTTGGCATAATGTTTTTATTTAAGTGTGTCAGGGTTTTGATTTAGACAATATGTTTATTATTTTGTTAAAAAACTGTGTGATATCTGAATCAAGCTAAAGAATAATTATGGTGGTCATGTTACATGTCTGTTTGTCTAGCTAGCCTTTGCTGTATTAATTGGTGGTTTGTGTATTGCTATGATGCTTCCTCTCGCGTTGTTATAACAGACCTTATTATTCCCTCGGTTTCTAGTATTATTAAGTGGTATTTCTTAATTATTATGGGAATCTTGAATTTTTGACTGTTTCTTTATTTGAATATTGTATTGGATGCTTGATTTGTACAATCAAGTGGAGGGAGCAGCCCATGTGCATATCAATTGGGCATGTATTATTTTATATACTCGACCCATCTGTCGATAATTATTAGTAGGCTTTTTTGATCGGATGAAGCTTCTGGGGTCTTGCTTTTATAGAGTTAAAAGGAGCCTAAAAATATGCAAAGATCACGGAAAATATTTTTATATGAGAAACTTTAAAAGTTGACCTTTCGAAAGAGAGTTATATATCATATACTCTACATTTTTTTTTTTCACAGTTACATCTTTGAAATTTTTCATTGAATTTGTTTTTTACGTTTCTTACGTAACAACTGTGAAGTCAAAGTGTGGAAGAAAATGTTGCAAATCTGAATCTGGAAAAGAGAAAAATAATGAAAAGATCTTCCTGATCTGCTAAGTTGTGGGAGAAAATGACGATTACAGGGCCTGAAAGTTTTCGGGTACTGAAATTTTGGATCTAGTAAATTTAATTGGGCCGTTAATGTTGGGTTTTAACGGACCCATCAGATGAAATGTGCTTGTTTCGCTTGTTTTGAGTACACTGTACAGGGACTGGGATCCTCAGCAGTCGTTTTAAACGACTGCTGGGAACAGCCGTTCAATTTTTTGTTAATATTAAAAAATTTTAAAATTTAAATGATGAATTTAAACCGTTAATCTTGTTTAATTTTACGAGCAATGCGTTTTTATATAAGTTTTATAAAATTTAGAGTTGATTTGATACTTGATCAAATGATCAACAAATGAACGAACCTGGTTTGGTTAATTCTAATACGTTCATAATTAAAGCACTTAATCAAGTATCAAATCAACACTAAAGTTTATAAAATTTATATGAAAACGCATCGCTCGTAAAATTAAACAAGATCAACGGTTTGGATTCGTCATTTGAATTTTTAAATTTTTTATTATTAACAAAAAATTGAACGGTTGTTCCCAGCAGTCGTGCTGAGGATCCCAGTTGCACTGTACAGAATTCAAATCCTGTGTTGCGCAACACCGCGTGTAGCGCAGCCACAGACCGTCTGATCTTAATTGGATGGATATGGAGGCCCGTGCATGTAACCAGATTGATAGACCCTCCAAAAGATGAATCGTCCGATCAAAATCGAACGGCTTGTGGGTACGCTGCACGGCGTGTAGCGCAACAGCAGATCGAGATCCCACTGTACACGTGTACTGCTAGTTTCACGGTCACCTTAAAAGATTCACAGTTTTCTTTTTTCTCTCCTTTCTGTTTATCCTCTTAATTATATTTAGTATCGTTCTATATGGCAGTTTTAACTTTCAAGAGAAATTACCATGTATGTCAAGCAAATAAACCCCAAAATACTACATTTATTTTCATTTTTTGTCTCACATGCACCGCATCTTTGGACCACAAGCTTAGAGCTATTAGTCATGCATTGGGCCATAGCTCTTGATTTCTACCCAAACAGGAACACTTCTCACTTTTTTAAAACAGGAGTTAACTTAAAATTCCTGTTCCTAAGGCCACCATTGTTGATGTCACAGTTAAGGGGATATGTACCTTCATGGATCCTTCTTTTTGTTTGGAATCTGATTTTTATCATATACAATATATCCCAACGATCCTGTTGTCAAAATTGCCAACCATTATTGGGGACCACATTCATTGGCACAATAGTTTGTAAGAAAAAAATAATGCTGTCAAATCATTCAGAAATATTTTTTCGTAGATAAATAAAAGAGAGAGAGTAAAAAGAAAAAGAATTTGAGCTTGAATAGTTCTCAAATTTTTAATATATGGATAAATGGGGTAAACCACTTGCCATGAGAAATTTTGGATTGAACTATTAGGCCGAATAGAGCATAATCCAATGGTACATAATTCAACTATTAGGCCGAAATTTATGTTTCGATGGAAGTCAGAATAATAAAATTAATGTACTAATTTTAAGTGATCAAAATAGGGTCTAATTCAACTATTGATTGGAACAGTAGAATAATAAAGTTAGCAACCATTTTGAATAGATATCCAAATACCAAATAATATTTCGAAATAATTAATATTAAATATTAGCGAAATTAATTTTTTTATCCAAACATAAAGAGTTCTGATTGTATCCTTAACCATGTTTCGGCTGTATATACAATCTGGGGTATAGAACATGTACAATTACAAAATTGGTAATTCCACTCTATTATTTAGTTGATTGAAACAATTTCAGTGCAGTGATTCTCTAAAATGATACTCTGTGTCCCAGACGAAGAAAAGGTACAACAAAAGCAGCACAAATGATATGATACCAGTGTCCCAGAAGAACTAGAAGAAGACATTATGGGAAGCATGGACAAAGGAAGGGGGCCAGACACAGCCAGCACAACGGTTGAACAGCCCAGTTCTCTGTCATTTTCATTGTACCACTCATGATTCACTTGCCGACTTCTCTTCCCCACCCATCCCATAATCAATTAATGTAGGAAACAAAAAATTTGAAGAAGGCTAGGCTGGCGTGGTGAAAAAAGTGACAAAGATGGTGATTGTGCATTGAAGTTAGGAGACCTCATCACGGCAAAGAAGGAAAGAAAATACATTAAATGCTTATATTAGGTTCATCTAACTTGTTATTAACATTTGGATCATGAATTAGATTAGTAAACTTTAAGCATGCAAATTTTAAATTTTTGGAACAGTCGCTGGTTTACTTTTTTGTTGGAATTGCAAAAAGAATGAATTAGTGACTATTCCGAATTTTCAAATATTTATCCATCCATTCAAGCGCCCAATTCCTAATCTAATTCCAGAATACCTATTTTCTAGACAGTCACTGTCTAGTATATCCAAAAAAATTCCAGAATACCTATTCCTAATGTGGCTTAGCAATTCAATTCAAACTTGGAAAAAAAGGAAGAAAACAAAATGTTAAGAAAAATATGATAAAAGTAGACATAAAATTTAACTTATTCTACTAAGGTAACAAAGACACAACGAATATTAAGAGCATGTCGCCAGTGCCATTTAATCTTTTTTCTCTTTTCCATTTTTGAATAAAATGTTATACCGCCTGGAAGTGTGACCTAGCTCCATGGAAATTGAGAAAACGAAAATCATGCCAAAAATAACAGTAACACCCCAGCTAGTCCAGCACTTCGATTAATTTCATACACGATGTTATTACAATATCAAGTTTGAAGAAAATAATTGAAAAGGTCATATCTTTTAATCGAAGTACAGACTAGTTACGAGTACAAAAACATGCGTTTTAAAAGCGGTCCAACATTCAATCGACAATGCTGTAAAAACTTCAAAAACAAAAAGCAGTCCCACATGAAAGTTATTAGTGCAAATCGCTCAGTTTTTTCAAACTTCTCATCAACTCTTATTGCACTCAGTCTTTTAGATTGATATTTGACAAGAACAAATCTCGTTCAACTCCAAACAATCACGACTTCCCAATTGATAAAATGGTTGAGAAGTACGAATGCCAAGTTGGGATATGTGTATACAAATTTTTGTAGGGAAACATAACTAAGAACATAATCTTGTTCAAAGCAAACCTCTTTCCTTCTAATTATACAAAACTGAAACACTAATTACTAGTCCAACAGCAAATATCCCCAAAACCCACCTTTCCAAATTCTAAGGACCTATAAATAATAAACAATCAAAAAAGAAGAAAACAAAAATAGAACCTCATATACAGCAATCCTCTAAAATCTTGTAACAAAACCGAACTGACAGCAGCTGACTGCTCTTTAAAGTTAATGTTCACCCCTGCACAGCCAGCTCCTGCAAGTGATCAATAAAAGCTTGCAAGCTAATGTCATCTGTGAAAATGACCTCAGAACCATCTGTCAGACGAGTTTTCTGAGTAACTGATGGGTTTAGTCTGGCCAGCAGAAACCTGGCCTGGCTCCCATATTGGTCACACTTTACCAGCTTGGGAGGTGGAATTCGCTCTGCCACAAGAGACTCCGCATCTGCCTCTGGCGCTTCCAGAAGTTTCCGAAAGTTCTCATGGGCAGGGTCCTTGTCATACCCCAATTTTCTCCAATGAGCAATCTTCGACCCATAGTGGATAACTACGTGAAAATATGAATCAAATAAGAGAATGACATCTGGTGAAACCGAGCTTATGTCCAGTAAAACAGGGATCGGAGGCCCATCGAATGAGTACTGAAACAAGGTTGGCTGGATCATGATCAGTGACCCAACTACACCTTCTCGATTGAGCATCAACCGAAAGAATGCAGTCTCATCAGGTGAGCTATTAAACACATCTATGAATTGGGACCTACGCAAATAATACATGAATTGTGGGTAGAGAGAGAAATTCGAGGAGAGGCGAAAAGTGGAGGGGTCTTCAGGGGCATAGTCTCCAAATTTTGCTGTGAAACGAATTAGCATTTTGTCGAGCCATCTGATAACGTCATTTACAAAGTAATCCTCAGCCCGGCGGATTGCCAGCCTAGCAACCACAGCTGCAGCAGCCTCCTGGTCAAACCCTGATATTATCTCAGGCGAACGGGAAGACGCCCACCGTCTTGCAGCTGTGGTAACCCTCACACGGGATCCACCGTCTGCATGCCGATACTTAGTCTTAAACTGCACAAAAAAAACTGTAAACTCTGCAGATTTCTCACGGCCTTTTACTTCGAACAAAAACGCGATACAGGTTTTGGGTGTTATGGAACTGGTTTTCCATGAATGGGTCCCACCTTCTCCAATTTCTTTCTCACTGACTAAATTGTTTTTTGCTCGGAGGGAAATACAGGGTCCAAGGGCCCCACATATCATGACCTCCTTTGATGTGACAACGTCGATGGTTGCATCAAAATTCATGTCAAGGTGGCCATTTTCCCCTGGCTTAAAGATGTGGCTCAGACATTTCCTGAATTGGTTTGACTCAAATGACTCAGCCAGCACCATGAAACCACCTGATGTTTCGACCGGGTACCTCAACTCAGCAGCACCAACTTGGTCAAGAGAGGATGCGAAAAAGTCGAGTACAATAGATTTGCTTGCTAGCCTATGTGCAAGTTTCTCATAGAATTTTTCAGCCTTTTCAGTTAGAGGAGCCTTGCCATTGATGAGGTCACGGTGGGACCGAATTGAATTGGATAGATCAGTTTCAGCCACCTTGCCTGGACCAGTCGTGGCAGGCCCTGATGTGAACACCATTACACGGGCACCAATGTGGTCATGTAGAGAACCTTCTAGAAGGGCTACTGCAGCAGAGATGGCTGCACCAGTGGCACGTAAAGGACGGTGGCCACGCAAATTGTCCCGCATGGAGGAAAGGTCTTCTATGGCAGTGGTGATATTGAACTCACAATCTGAGAAAGGTAGGAGAAAGTTTTGAAGTTGGGAGTGCATTGGAATCCCAAATTTTGAGTGAGGGAGTCGAGATATGCCCATAAACTCTTTGAGCTGACAACAAAAGAATTGCAAATTACGCTACAGAAGGTATAGTCTATAATCTAATTTATGCTTCTGCATATTTGTGTGTGCTCTTATTGCTTGCTAAACCAGTTGATCTGAACTATTGTGAACATATTGTCATTGAAAAATAAGAATAACAATGAGAATTGTTGTTCATTTGGGTTTTAAAATTTTGTTGTTTCATGTATTAATATGCCACACAAGAGAGAGACTTCCAAATGGAGCTAGTACTCTTGGATACCACCCTTTACATTGGTACAGGAGGATACTCGTGTTGCTGCTTATGGAAATTTACCCTGAATTGGCCTTAATTAATTTCCGGTTAAGCTTCAATTTTTTTCCAGTTAACCTTTAACATGGTATAAAAAAATAGATAATTCAAAAGGAAAAAAAAAATTTGTTACCTTATCTGATGAAACCTCTCTTTCACCATGTAGAACCAAAACCCTAGAACAATCAGTAGATTTAAGATCATGTACCCAAACCATGGATCCAAAGGAGACCAGACCAACCATGGCATTCTCTGGCAACTGAGCAATCACATGTAAAATCTCATTTTTCAAAAACCTAAGTTCTTCTTCCTCCGTGCACACATCAACCACAAACACAAACCCAACTCCCATCGAATTAGGATTAGGGTTTGGAGGCAGAACGTACTCCACTGAGCAATAGGTTGGGAAAAGCTCAGCCGGGAGATTATTCTCGCCTATCCCATGATAGGACCTGGGAAAAGGGTTTCTACCAGTACAAAAGGGACAGTGCCACGTGGCGCTTCGAGCATCGACACGCGCGTAGGGGTTAATGGCGGCGCGACACGTGGTGCAGAAGAGAGGTTCGTACGGGAGCAAGGGGAGGTCGGACGTCACCGCAAGAGGAGTGGCCATGACGGCGGTGGGGACCACCAGGGAGGCAGCGTCGGAGCGGGAGGTGGGCCAGGCGTGCCATGGCCAGCGCAGGCCCTCCACCGCCTCCAGCTCGGCGAAATCCATGGAGAGGTTGTAGTAGCGCTAGGGTTTGGAATGGGAACCATGAGACATCGTCAGAGAGTAGAGAGTGAGATCGCTTCCTTGCAATGGAGTTATTTCCCTTTTTTTTTTTTGTTTGTTTGTTTATTCTTCTCGATTTTTGTCGGATTGTTCTTTTGTTTTCTTTTTGGGAGTTGCAAAAGGTTTTATTGGATTCTGAGAATTGTCAAAGGCAACATAGCTTTTGTTCTTACAACGTATATTTTTAACTAAATTAAATTATCAATCAACTGCTGATATTAATTAGAAAAATTAATAAAAGAATTGATTAAAGGATAATTGAGTTGTTGAATTGGATGAAAAGATATATTGCACATATGCAAAAATTATGTTGTATTGACTCTTGAGCAACTTCCGTTTTATTTCAATGGGTTTATGTTTCAAAGGCCGGACAATATTGTGCTAATCTGTTATTTAGCATTTTCCCATTGGGCCTGGCCGCGTATAAAGAAATAAGGCCGTTAGAACTTCCAACTTGGAAAGGAAAATAAAATCTTCCATTTTTTTTTTTCTAATTTTTGCAAATTATTAATTTTCCTTACCGTTTCTTAATAGATTTTTAAATATTAATCAGAAATTAGTATAAAAATCTTTAATAGAGTATAATTTTCAAATATTAATAATAATTACTAATTAGTTTAAACGCATTTTTTATAGTATATCTTGCAATAGGTTTTCAAATTGTAATAAGTAGGAAAGAATGCTAGTAGTGTTGTCAATACATCGATTCCAACGTTTCTAACACTTGCACAATCTTACAGAATTGAATAAATTTGAGCGCTCTCTGTTAAAGACCTCATTTAATTTCTTCAGCTTTTTTCCTGCTCAAACTTGCTAATTTATTAATTTCATCATGCGCAACGGACTCGCATCCTCGGCAGTCAAAAAAGGACTGCCGAGAGCGGTCGTTTCATTTATTTTTTGATATTTAAAAATTTTAAAATTCAAATGTCGAATTCAAACTGTTGATCTTGTTCATATAAGTTTTATAAAATTTGGAATTGATTTGATACTTGATTAAGCGCTC
This sequence comes from Rhynchospora tenuis, assembly GCA_027725995.1. Classification (NCBI taxonomy): domain Eukaryota; kingdom Viridiplantae; phylum Streptophyta; class Magnoliopsida; order Poales; family Cyperaceae; genus Rhynchospora; species Rhynchospora tenuis. Next base: position 56,022,693 of record CM050888.1, read on the forward strand.
AACAATGAATGTATTAGAATTAATTAAACCATGTTCGTTCATTTGTTGAGCATTTAATCAAATATCAAATCAACTCCAAATTTTATAAAACTTATATGAAAACGCATCGCCCGTTAAATTGAACAAGATCAACGGTTTGAATTCGACATTTGAATTTTAAAATTTTTAAATATCAAAAAAAAATGAAATGACTGCTCTCGGCAGTCCTTTTTTGACTGCCGAGGATGTGAGTCCCAAGCGCAACCGAGAATTTAGCAAAAAAAAAAAAAAAACACCTGAGAGGCAAAAAAGTTCGTCTCAGAGCGCTCTCCTTCTAAATGATTGCGGGCAGGTCGCGTTATTTATTTTTTTCCCCTTTTGTAGTGTGCACTCTTGGATTCCAATCCAACGGTTCCGTCGAAAGGGCTGCATTCTGCAGTCGAATAAAGGTCTGGAGAGGATTCGATTCCAATGGGCTACAAATCTTATCCTCTGCAGCAGCTACACGGTAGCGGACCGATTTTTCTCCGTCTGATCTATAAATATTTGTCCGTCGAGATTAGATCGGGTGGACAGAAATCGGTTTGCTATCGTATAGCGGTTACAGAGGATTCGAATCCCAATGGGCTAGACCCGGATTGATGTTTGCAGAGGGTAAACATTTGATCTGAACTGTCCGATCTAATTTTGACGGGTAGATTTTTATTGGCCACACAAATTTCGACGTATGATATTAATCACGGAGCATCCATCATCGATCAGACGGTTCAGATCAAAAGATTTGCCCTTTGCAGAGGATATCAATTCGGCTAGACCCTGGGATGGTGCACATTTTAATATGAGCCCATGTATATGGGTCGATTTAGTTTGTTTCAAGCCTCAGTCGAATTAAAGTTCATTGGCGCGAAATTTCGAACGACCTGTTTTCGAACCAAAATTCGAATTTTTAAAGGTTTAAACATTAATTCAATAATGTTTCATTATGCTTCTTACATGTAATAGCACAAATTATTTGTAAAATTTGAATAATGCTCTAGCTTTATAGGAAAATAATTGCTTATCCTGTTGTCAGAGCCTTTTGTTCCCCTGCTTTATGGTTGACACTGCAGTGTATAGAAATGGAGACGAGTCAATTTTATCTTTCGAGCTCCAATAATGTTGATCATCCTTCTTTCATTTGTCTGTACCTGGGAGGAAATAATTCAGTAGTAATGTCTATTTGCACCGATTATGGAGTAATTTTCTCGCCCAAACACAAGTTAATAGTACTTGTGTTCAGGATATCTCAATACTATCACAACCAAACCAAAATTCTTCAAAATCATTACTCAAATTTAATATTTTAAAATTTTATGTATATTATTAGAAATACAACGATAGAGTTAGATTGTCCCTCCCAACCTATTCCCTCAGCTGACAGCAACAGAGATGAAAAATAGACGGGATGGAGTCATAATTTTAATCTTATAGTTTGGCTTCGAGACAGAAGATCGACCAGTTTCCAGCCTGAGAACCGCTTTGGTCTTTAATTATTTTTCCTACCTCTATTGTTTTGAAGAAAAAATAGGGTCGCAATTGAGAATACAACCTGTTTCCACTTTGCAAGATTGTATCCAAATTCCTAAATATTTTAATTAAAAAATTAACTACTTTGTTTTATACTTTTATATTATATATTTACAGAAAAATTAAGAAACTTTTAGATGCATTTGCCACATTCTAGTCTCACTTGTTTTGGTCAAATACATTTACCAAGTTATTCCTTCAGTTAGGCGTGCTACTATCTCCATCTGCAAATAATACAACTTGTCAATAATAAAGAAAATAATATATAGAGGTCTCATACTGACGTTTTCATAAATCTTATCTAGTGTTGGCTTTTAAATCTACAACTCCAATATGGAACGTATTATACTAGCCAATGCCCAATTGTTTTAAGCATAGCTGTCGACCTGATTGATTTCTTTGAAAAAGTAAGGATAATACACAACTCAGGATAATATATCCAATTCAGGCGTGCAATGAGTAAGAGAATTCTCCTTTTAATTAGCGCATATTTTCTCAGATTTAGGTACTGCAAGTTGGTCAACTTTAAAGACGTATCATTAAAAATTAATTTTAATTTTTTGTTAACTTCACTAAAGTCTTCATAAGTCGATATATATATATATATCCAACAGAAGGACAGAAATTTTGTTTTGGCAAGTATGCATTCAGAAATTTCTGGGAGGTATTGTCGATGACTTTTATAAATCATATATCTACAGGGATTATAAATAAAATGCTATGATAGACTTCATTGATAGCTATCCTTCACCTTGACTAGGCCTGTCAAACGTCTCATAATTGCACGGCAGACCCCATGTGCGTTTGCGTGCCACGTAGAGAAACGGAACGAAATCCCATTCCGTTAACCGTTTCGTTTTCGAAACGGCACAGAATATCGTTTCGTGAACCGTGCCACTTCATAAATAACACATGAAACGGTTTCAAACTGAACTGAATGGTCGAAACGGTATAATTTGGCGTTCCGTCTACCGTTTCGTTTAAGAAAACGGAACATTTCATCCTTTCGTTAACCGTTTCGTTTAGGTTGAAACGTGGTGGCAAACGGTAAACGCTGTACCGTTGACAGCTCTAACCTTGACATTGGGTTTTGAGGAAACTGCAAAAATTTATTAAACATAAAGTCTTACAGCAAATCAGAAAAAAAAAATGATAAAATTACATCAACTTAAATAACTTCAACAGTCATGATGAAAGGTATTGTTTACAATCTCGCAGATGAAAGGTATAGAAAAATATGACTTGCAAATTAATCCTCACATGCAGCTTACAGGGATCAAAAGGTGAGGCATTGTTTGGTCAAATCGTACCCCATCTTCTCAAGATTCGGCAGCACTGCGAACTTTATCATAGGCGGAGGCCCACAAATTAGAGCAAGTGTATCCTCAGCCATACTGGATATTTGATTTTCTGAAGAGATACGGCTCATACTATCCATAATCATAGGTACTTGATTTTCTGAAATGGGACTCATAGTAGATTGGACAGCAGTAACCAGCTTTCTTTTACTCTGCCCAATATGCAGGATAGACCTCACCTTTGATCTACGAGACCGATTATCATTGGATGTGGCGGCACTCTCTTCTAGATCAGTAGTAGGAGGTGTGACATTTTTCTCAAAAGGTAGATGCTCTTTCAAAATTTCTTCGTTAATATGTCCAATGCTGTACTTCCATCCAAGCTCTGGGTGCTTCACCTCATCCACAACATACCAGACCTTGAGTTGTTTCGGGTACATTTCTGACCATTTATCCAAGTCTTCTCGTAGAAGAATGTCATCTTCACTTCGGTTTGCATACACTAGGTGCATCTCAGTTGTGTCGTCAGGTTGATCGCGTAGTATGGCCTGCATCACCTGATAAATTGGGGTGATCCCAGTGCCACCAGCAATCATCGCCAATCGTTTTGCAAAACGACGCTCTCCGTTGACCAAAAAGTTCCCACGACCGCAATACTCGATGTCACCAAGTGGTCCTTTTATGTCAATAGTGGAGCCTATGGGGAGGGAGTCAAGGTGTTGAGACATGACACCGCCATCAGGAAACTGGGGATTTTCACCTTTGAAATAAACCTTTATCAGAAGATCAAAATGCCCCTTTTCATCATTAAGGCTAGTTGGGGTATATTTGCGCAAGCGCAACTTTCCATTAACGATGGCATGGAGGAAAATGTGCTTTCCAATGGGAAGACCAAGTACTTGCTCTGGGGAAGGCAATGCAAATCGAAATATACGAGTGTCTCTTGAGGTCTCAGTCTTGGCCACGAGTGTGCATTTCACTTTCTCACGAGGATTTGAAAGGGCTTTAGGCATGTGAGAAATATTCGATGCACCTTCTCTCTCAACAATTTGTGAGGTTGTGATTGATGAATGAGAAATATTCGAGACACCTCCTTGCTCGCTTTCCTCGTTTATTCTATATTGCTCTGTTAACGTGTTTCTGGAAAGGACAGGTGTGCTTTCCCTGAGGGTTAATATCGTCGATTGGCGTGCTCCATAGCTAACTTTGGCTCTTGTTGCAGGTTGTTCGTCACGTTCCATCCACCCGCCTACTGCATTGCCAGGCTGGGTCGGGTGCGCAAAGACAAGCCCCACACCTCCTTCTTGAAAACGACGAAGGTGTATCCTCACTCGAAACCAGGAATTATTGAACACACCCTACAAAAGTACCATATATTGCACATATGATTAAAAATTGAAGCGCGCACACATGATATGTATAGTGAAGTGGATAGGCTTTCCAACAAATTAATAGCACTGATACACATCATTCATGATGATTATTATAGTTGTCACTAAAAGTACATACCAAAACATTCCAACTAAACTTATTAGGCTGAGTATTGTTGGACTCATCCCACGCACGAACTGCAATTTCCTTTGCATGGAGAAGATAAATCAACTCAATTTCTACAGACCAGAAGCACCAACACCAGTACTTGCCGAACTTGGTCGGTTTCTCAGGATGGTTGATTGTGCACAATCGCCATGTCTCCCCTCCATCTAACGTTATCTCCACTCTTCTTACCTTTCTACCACCTCCTGATCACCAAAAGAAAGAATACTTCATTAATACTACAATTTATTGACAGGTCGATCGTGAATTCGCTGATTGACACACATAAGGGCTCTGTAGATTAATTGACATTGTAAAATAATTGCTTGCTTGTTCGAAAGAGCATTTATACATAATGCATGGTAGTTCCTCATAGTACAGTTATACTCTTGTGATTGGAAAATAATGTTCTAAAATAATTAATAATTATGTGGAACATTGAACAGATGAATGATGAATTATTGACTTTTATATAGTAACTAAAGCATATTAATTTGGATCATAAACATTGCACTAGGACACAATGTATTAACTCTTATATATATAACGCAAAACCATGATTGTATACCATTCGTGTTTAAGTTATATATGCTTCAAAAGTATATTATTACCGGAGTGTGCATAGCCTCTCATGGTATAACTTCGTTGCATGCTCGATGAATTGATTGGAAGCACCTCATCGTGTCCTGGGGTTGTTATAACTGAGTTGACATTCAATTCATTTATAACGTATTCTGGTTTATACCACCAACCTGCAAGAAAAATAAAACAATAGTATAGTCAAAAACGGACATAATTTTTTTGTCTCCAAGACCAATTTAAGCACAAAAGTATTTTGTATTTTCTATCTAGTATACCTTCTGCATTAGCGAGTTCAAGATCAACATGAGAAGGTAAAAGCCTATTGTCTCTATAATGGAAGTTGTTTTCAGACTCGTGTCTTGTAACAATGATCCGTTTAACCCACTTCACACTGCGTCCACAAGTAAAACCAGGAACGATAACCCGAACTGGAAATCCATGGTCAGGGAGCAACAACTCGCCATTCTGCCTGTAAGCCAGCATGACATCACGAGATGGATCCATTGCTACCTCTATTCTAATACTGGTACCATACTTGTTCCCACCTGCTGCTGTCAAGTCCTCAGCCCCTTCAAAGCAAACATACATTGCACCCGATTTTGGCCCCATAACGCCACATTTTTTTAGTATATCAGTAAGTCTAGCTCCACGCCAAACTGAAGTCGATATAGCTCCCGCACCCCAATTGAAACCAATGGTTCTGCGCACCATATTTTGTTCCTTGCATCTGTTAGCAGAACAAGCAAGGGTAACTGGAATCTCTAGTGGTTCAAAACCATTAACCAACTCATCCATGGTGAATTTATATGGTTGGTTGACTAAGCCAGTAACTTCAATTGTCCAGGTTGACCAATCACCATGTGGTACTGAACCATGGTTACGCACATAGTGAAGTGATGCTGGTGTTATGAAGCCATGCTGCATTAGTCGATGTAGCGGCGGTTCGCAATTCACAGGGTGCTTCACAGTAACACGAATCAACGTGGGGCTACGTTCTACCCATGAGTCAGGGGTACCATCATCTCTCCAGTCATTGGTAGGTGGCTCCACATTTTGATGACTTGCATAGAGGGAGTCCCAGTCGTATGTCTCTTCATCTGAGTCATCATCGTCAGGAGAAAAAGATTCAAAATTAAGAAGGTCATTTTGGCTTTCATTGCCAATGGAGCTAGATATGTCAGTGACTCTTTGGACAAGCATGGCCATGATAGGGGGTTTTGGAGGAAATCTAAGAAAGTAGCGTTATTAGGATGAAGACAGCTTCTGCTAATCTAGGGAAATTGAGAAAGTTTTTGCTTGGTGAGGAGGAATAATGAGTTAAGTGCTACTTATATAGGCTGTGGACCAACTGTTTGTGAATTCTTATATATTAATTAATTAATTAAATAAATGGATGAGAAAATATATATTCCTTTCGTTACTAATTATCAGTTATCACGTATGTTTCGGAGATATTTTCGTAGCCTGTAAAATTCATTGTATTAGGATCAACATATCTGACTTTTGAGCATAAATGAGCTGGGTTCCTAATAAGTTTAGAGCCACGATTATTATGTACCACAAGTGTTTAAGGAGCCGATTAACGAGTAAAACATGTCTCTGGCCGGGCTCCGGGCAATGTAAAAGCCTAATTAATGTGACATGGCAAAGCTCAATGAGGACTTTTATATGCTTTAACCACACCGAAATGCAAACCTGTAAGAGGAAATTTCCTCTATGATGGCATATCAATTGCTCTGTTTTCTTAGCGATCCCTTGTGATCTATCCTTGAGAGATTTCAATTTGATTTCTCTCTAGTTAGAGACGGAGAGAATTAGGACCCTAAAAAAAAACCAGCAGCTTTTTTTTTTTATTTATTGAAGAACCAGCAGTTTTAAGTAGTCTAGTTAATGTACAGTCAGTAATTAATTAATGTACATAGCAAAACATACAAATCCAATTGGTTTTCGAAAGAATTAATTACTTTTGTGTTCTTCTAGGATTATAGGATTAATTTGATTTAAAGGTGTAAGCTCCTTTTTGGATTTCGTTTTCCTTTTGGTAATTTTTGTAAAATAGTCCAAAATGTAATCGGGAACTAAATTTAATAACTTTCAAATGCAATAAAAAATTTTAAGATGCATATATATATACAACATGATATATATGTTCGTTACTTGGAAACCAATGATGTTTTTCCATTGTAAGTTGACAGGTGTATTTCTGAGCATTCACTTGCTTCAACGTATTAAACTATTAATCATGGACTCCTTGTGATGTTCAAGCAACATACGCGGAGAAAATGGCATATTACAGATATTAGTTTCTTTTGTGAGAATTACCTGTATATAGTATTAAGTCAATTATTAATAATACACGTAGCTCTGACGGAAGAAACTAATATCTGTTATAAGAAAATTCATCTAAGATAGATTAACCCGAGAATTAATATATCTGTCTTCTGAATTCTGATGATCATTCATGCATGCTAAGATATAATGATGCGTCATATAATATCTTGTTAACGAAAAGTCATATATTTGCAATTTTTGTCAAAATCAAGTTAACCCCTCCCCCCCCCCCCCCCCCCCCCCCCCCCCCAAAAAAAAAAAAAAAAAAAAAAAAAAAAAAAAAAAAAAGAGCAATCCAGAATAGGTCTCAATTCAGTGGTCCTTTGCGAGTATTTTAAGGCCATTTTTAATAAATTTCAACAAAATAATATTTGAATTACAGTTTTCTATATATAATTAATATTTTTCTCATCTTATAATAAATTTTAAAGAAAAATAGCAATTATATGTAAGAGATAAATTTACTATGTATCATATTAGGTACTAAATATTATAAATTAGTTAATAGAATTATATATCGCTCCCATTAATAGAATTACCATTAGTTTGCGACGAAAATCCAAAAAAAAATTTGTAATTTCAATATACAGATTGTATTTACTAAGTTAGTTTAAATAAGTTCATATAAGTTTATTATGTACAAAAGAACATGTGCATGCTGCCCCATATAGTTAGGGGATCAATTGAAAAAAAAATTAAATGGAATTGTTCTACAACTTGATGAAGTCATGAAATGGATATTCTCTTTATAATTAACTTAAAAAAACTCTTGACAGTGATAAAAACAAAAACAATACCAAATCAAAGAGCCATTGTCTTCGACGTGCTTCCAGACCGATTAAAACTCGCCGTGCTATATGTTTCAAGCAAAATGGAATCACGTGATGTCGTCGAGCACACGATCGAGCATGCGATTTGCATGCTCTTGTTATATTGCAATTTGGTGGAATTTTACATTAATTAAATTATTTTTCATAGTTAGACTTAAAAATTTTAGATCGCGGAGGCTAACTATGTTGGCATGGCCAATTTTCCCCAAAGTTTCTTACTATCAAGAAAATAACGAAAAAAAAAAAAAAACTACGGAACATAATTGAATCTTACATTCAGACTTAAATTAACATTGTTCAGTCACTATCACTATTTTTTTTTTTTTTTTCATTTCCTTGTTTGTGCCTAGTATGCTTTTTCTACGCTGCTGATGAAATAATAATAAGGCAAACTTGTCTGTATATACCCCTCAAATTTTTAAACTCGCTTATATACCCCACTAATCATGTGTTTGATTTATATATACCCTTTATTCAATTTTCTACTGACTTTTTAAATCTTAAAACATTTGAATTATTTATTTTGGACGAAAATGCCCATGCCCATTTACCCTCTAATCATGTGAAAAATGGCACACATCATTAAGTGCAAAATTTTATTGGATAAAACAAATTGGATAAATATACAAGCAAAAATACTAGAGATTCGAATTGTTTTTGCGGTGCGAACCGAGGTAGATAATAGATTAATAGGACAATTCTTGAATCTCCATAATTATTTGACGGTGAGAGAGAGAAAATTGATGAAAATTTGGTGAAGATGTTAATAATCTGGTAAGGATGAAGCAGTGACGGGGGACAACATTTCCCCAATTTAGTATCTGTAGTTATTCATGAAGTTATTGTTTTGGGAAGAAATAAAATTTCTAATTGATAGGCAGGAATGTGAAAGGTTATACAGCCAATCAGATTGGCATGGGCATGGGCATAATCGTCCAAAATAACTTAAAATATATTTAAGATCTACAAAGTCAGTCCAAAAAATTAAAAAGGGTAAATATAAGTTAATCACATGATTAAAGGGATATATAAGCGAGCTTAGAGATTTGAAGGGTATATAGACGGATCAAGAAGATTTGAGGGGTATACAGACAATTTTGCCTAATAATAATCTGTGTTTTGCGGGGCACCGGAAGAAATAGCCTAATTAATCACTAAGGTTGTTAATGTAGATGGTGGATTACTTTTCATGTGTAGATATGACATTGACATAATAATCGCATAAAATATATGGATGATAAGTTGTAACTATGAAAAAAAAATCTTATATTTCACTAAAATATGGATTATAAATATGCTGATATTAAATAAATATACATCTAACTTTTCTTTAAATAAAAATACATAAAAAAAAATGCTTTTAATTTTTTCTTAAAATCCGATATATAACTCTAAATTATGTCTAATATTATGTATGTATAATTAAATAAAAATTCAAAGGAGATATCACCTCATTTGATCTTAATTAATGAAATCTGTCCTTGTGATTAGGTCATTGTATAGTACCTTAAAGTTCTATATCATGCTAAATGGTTGTTTTTCGATGAGTAAAGGGTCTCAGCTTTAATGGGAAAACGATTGTATTCATCTAGAAGTTCAATTTTTAGTCCAAACTTTTTGAAGGAATCAAGTTGGTTTGTGAACATTTACTAATTTTCTAAAATATAAAATTAGCCCCCAAACTTTTCAAAAGTAGTTCTTCTAAACTGAGTAAGAGAGAGTTCTTTCAATCCGTTTAAGATAAAATTTGTCCTTAGTCTCACACATGTAACCAGCCAGTTTGCATAAAGTAATCATAATTATAATTAAATGTAGATCATATAAAATAAAAAATTTATAGTTGATTTATAATAATGTGACAATTATGAAGGAGCGATTGATAAATTATGACCGGGACAGAATTGTGGTAAGCGTGGCCCCCAATCCTCATTTCTTAAATCTTCGTATCTAATCCTAGGAAATATGACCCTTCGGCCATTGTTGGGGTAGCTTCCATTATGTGGGCTCTGCCCCTTCAGTTTCTCTTTTTATATATAAATATAATATATTAATGCTTGTTCAACAAAGTTGGCGGTGGAAGTTCAATCTGAAGAATTTGAATATAGATATAATAAGATCAGATAAGACATGCATTCATTGGATCAGCGCAAGCAATTAGTTTATTTATTGAGATAAGGCAGTTGTATATTCATTTTAATACTCTGTGATAAAAAATTAAACAAAAATAATGTAAGAATATCTGCTTCGCGCCTAGATTCATAGGCTTAAGTCTTAGCCAGTGCATTTTGTCGAATCAATTTTTTTGCCACAAAATATCCAACATCACGCAAAATGGGATATAATCTTCAAAATCGGATATAACCGTAAAACATAATTATCAAGGAAATAATCCCTTTTTGCTAATTTTAAACATTTTTCAAATAAAAAAAAATTCAACTTTTAAAGATAAGAACCGAAATACCCTCTAATAAAATTTGAATTCTCCATAAAAAATGAAAATCTTCGAGAACCAAATGCTTAAGCTAATCGAAAGAATTACATCCGTGTTTGCACCTCTCCTTAGAGTAAGATCCTATCTCGTTCAAAAATTAACAAAAATTGAAAACCCAAAGAAAAAAAAAAGAGAAAAAAAAAGCATAATCAACGTGTTGATTAAAACTTAAAAGGGTTGCTTTACTAGCCTTTCGAGGAGGCAGTTCTACCCAGGCCAGCAGTTGGCAATCACGATCACCTTGATTAGAGATTGCCTAGTTAGTTCTTGACTGACAACCTTTGTAAGAACCATTTCTCTGTTCTCTCTGGCATTGAGAAATTCGGGTATGGTGTCTTGGATTACCAAAAGTTTGTGTTGGGTTTGCTTTAAAGATAAAGGAATTCTATTATGCTGTGACTTGAACAAAAATTCTAATAGATAAAGTAAGCAATCCATAAAGTGTGTGAAAACTCACTGAATCAGTAGTTGGGATGGGCCATTTCATAAGTGGGACGGGTAGTTCCAATACACGCAAAATAAAACAGAGCGAAAGTATACCTAAATTCGTCACTGGTACCAATTGTGCCACCTGCGTTGGTTGTTTACGTCTGCCTAACATCCGAGCACCTGAGCAGCACATCCACACGCCTTAAAGTCAGGAGAAAGGTCTTCTAAGAGAGCAAGACACTCCTTGTATCCCTAAACCCTAAACCTCTAACTACTTGATGGAAGGATAGAGAGAGATATAGAATAGCTGCTATCAATACATGTATGATGTCATGTTCCTTGGGGACCAACCTCATATATATAGTACCAATGGATTCTGGGCATCCAAACTATATCATATTGGTCCATCATCAATATATATTTGTTTTTAATTAAGTATAACCACCTACAAAAAGACAACAAATCTATGCACAAAATATTACTATTACTCACAGCCACATTTAGCTATTACCATATCTGAATTGACTTGAAAACCAAACAGAATCTGCCCACACCAAATAGATTGTTTCTACATGAGTTACAGGTTTGATTTCAGGATGGTCGCCTAGTTTTATGACAGACTTGCAAGTCCCGATCTAGAACTAACCGTTCCAGCGCCAATTTTCGGTCGAATAATCTTATAATTTGGACTTTTTAGATTTCGGTGGTATGGGACTGTGCAACAGAATTTGTATAGCAAAGAATCATTCATAGAATACGAATAGCCGATTAAAATTCTTTTCCGTTCAAGAACATAGGAATTAGCTAGGTAATTAATATTTACTCTGCATTGGAAGGCTCCTTGTAAAGGGGATTGGAATGATATGATAGATAAAGTGAAAGCTAAATTACTAGCTTGGAAAGGAAAAATGCTGTCAATGGGGGGTAGATTGATCCTCATCAATTCCACTCTATCAGCAGTCCCCCTTTATTTCCTTGCTATGTTTAAAGCTCCTAATTGGGTTATTGATTCTTTAGATAAGATTCGTAGAAACTTTCTTTGGGGGGGGGAGTAAAGAGGATGACAATAAATCTTCTTATAACTTAGTTAGCTGGGATACTATTAGTAGGAATAAAATTCATGGAGGTTGGGGTATTCTCAACATCAAACAAATGAATATAGCCTTGCTTGGTAAATGGGCTTGGAAATTCTTACATAATAAGTGCAATAGTATTTGGCTTGATTTAATTAAAAGTAAGTATAAGTTTAGTTCTACTACTAACATTTCTTTCTTTTGGTCTAATATCCAAAAAATCATGCACTTTGTTAAATTAGGTGGTAGTAAGGTAATTGGTAATGGTACAAACACTTCTTTTTGGCATGATAGGTGGTTTGAGAATGAAATCATGGCTGATAAGTTCCCAACTCTTTTGGATAAAGCAAAAAGAGATCACTATTCTATTTCTCAGATCTGGTCAGAGGGTTACCCTAATTTTAGGCTCTCTAGAGGGGTTTCCAATGAACTCAGAAAGGAAAAAGAGGAAGCTACTCATTTACTTCAAAATTTTATCTTTTCTGAAGAAGAAGATAGTTTTTTTTTGGAATTTAGATAAGAGTGGAATGTATACTGTTAAGTCTATGTATAATTTCCTCAATGATGGTGGAATAAGTGTAAATATGAGTAACACTGTCTGGACACTAAAGTGTCCTCTTAAGTGTAAGCTTTTTACTTGGCTAGCTTTGAATAATAAGGTATTAACTAGAGATAACTTAACTCATAGAGGTTGGCAAGGCAATGTATCTTGCAGTTTCTGCAATCATGAGGAGACAGTGGATCACCTCTTTTTGCATTGTCCTCAAGCTAACATTTTTTGGAGTACTATTATTGATAGTATACCTCAAGGATACCCCCTTGATTTCTCTAATTTGTCCAATTTTGGAAATCAGCTTCTGCTTTAGATAAGGAAAGAAGTAATTTCTTTAAAAATATTTGTGTTGCTTGGTTGTGGGTGATCTGGAATGAAAGGAATAATAAAACCTTTAATTTAGTTTCTGGTCAAAACCCATTCAGCTTAACTGTTGCAGCCTTGCACCTCTATTATGTTTGGACAGGTACCAAGACTGGCTTGGAGCAGAGAATTAGAAGGGAGGGTACTTCTGGTTCTGCTGGCCCCACTGGAATGGATGGACAGCTTGGACTCACTGCTGGTAACAGTACTGGTAACTTGGCTACAAGGCAGAATTTTGAAAGGGGTGGCAATTTGGCTACTGATCAGGTTATGAATGATGAAGACCTTCTGGGAGATGAGTGATTTCAGTTTGGGGCTTCGTTCTGTTTCTTCTTTTGTTGTTTCTGTTTTTTGTTTTTTTAGTCTGCTGTAGTAGGTTGGGGGTTATTTTGTAATCTGCAAACCTTGGCTTCTTTTTGCTTTTCTTTTTTGCTTAAATCACCTCTGGTGATTTTAACCTTTGTTACTCCTTTTAAAAGCATCAGTAAAGTATGCTGGCTGCCAAGTTGGTAGCTGTTTTTCAAAAAAAAAAAAATTAATATTGACTCTCAATAATATATTTTGAACAACTTGGCAGTCAGTGTACAACAGGAGAAATTAAAAATGGTTACAGGTATAGTATAACTTATAAGCGTCCAAAATTTCTAGCAACTACTATTTCTCCTTCACGTCTCAACTACGGGTTACAAGGAGACATAAAATACGGAAAAAATACAAATACTGAGAATCGGCAAATGAAAAAGAATATAATTGGGCGGGTATATGGTCGAGGAGGAAGAAGAAGGGGAGCGTATTTCTGTCTTACAATTATGCGCTTGATTTTTTAATTCAAAAAATTGATTAAAAATAAAAGGGGTTATATTATATATAAACATGATTAGAGGGGTTATTTTCAATTTTGAAGATTAGAGGGGTTATATCCAATTTTTTCTTTTTTATTTATGCAACGATGCCAAATAATCTATATATATATGGGGTTGGCTACAAGTGCTTTGCAAAGTAAGATGAAGCGTTAATTTCTGACTATTTTTTTCAAAATTCGAACTTCAAATGACTGATTGGAACCGTTTAATTTGTTTTTCATATTAAAATTTCATGGTTAACCAAATTTTATATTTTTTTTCAAAATTTTTAACTAATTTTTCATCTTTTTGAAATTTATTACAATTGGAGGTTCTATAATTAATTAGATCAGTGATTTTCTAAAAATTTTAAAAAATTAAAATTTAGTTGGCAGCAAGATTTTGATATGAAAAAAAAAAAAGTTGAATGGTTCAGATTAATTATTTGGATACGGATTTTAAAAAGTGGTCCAAAATAAATTGGTCTTTCTACTTTGCATAGCACCATAGATTTTCCCATATCATATAATATAAAATGACATTCAACGGTAAATATTTTTTTAGTTGAATACATGATACATCTAACAGGCGCATATACGCCAATTGATCCTCCAATTTTGATTGGCTGAAGAAAAGGAAATTATTGATGTGACGTTAACGATATTCAATGTCTCCATCTTATGTTGATACACCGTTCTGTTTTAACGGGTCATCGCTTCACAAAAACAATTAAACAAATTAAAAAATCAGAAGCAAGCAACGACTTGTTATACTAATGATCCACAAATTTTAATAGGATTAATGCTTTTACATGGTGGTTTATTTTCCGTTACTCTAATTAAGAGATGCCACTATGATTAACAATAACGAATTTAAAAAATTTGCTGAAGGGACGCCAAGAAAGCTTTACATTACTGTCTCAGCTTAATTTCAATTGATGTGTAACTGTTTGCAGACAATCAATATACTCTTAATCTCTCTCCACGCTCTTAAATTTCTTGACTAAAACATAATATAATAATAATAATAATATGTTTTTTTAAGATAGATGGAGGTCAAGCCCATAAAATAATGTTGTATGGCGGATTAAGATTTATAATCTGAATTTGAGCTCTCAATATAGTCGTTCATAATTTTGAAGAAGCGGTCTCAATTTCGACCTAGCTTTATATATTAAAAAAAATTAATCCATTGTAACATTTGTCAAAAAAAATTATAATGTATGTAATTCATGTATGGCTTCAAATAATGTGTTCGTGTTTTCTGGTTAGATTTATTGATTATTCAAATAACTGTGGGAAGATTAATTAATGAGTTGAATAAAGTACGAATTCCATACTGTTGACATTGACAACATAACTTCATCTTTTGGAAATTATAAATTTCTAGCTTAATAATGCAAAAACGTGATTCTATCAATATCGTTTACAAAGTCCGAATTCCTTAAAAGTACTAATTCGATAAGATTTATTTGAAATAGGAAAACTTGACTAAACTTTTAGTTTTCTTTAATTGATAATATTTTGTTCAACGTTCAATTCGCTCGTGAGGTAGTGTGGTGTGGTGTGTGACCCGCCCCTACCTAAAAAGTTTAATTTCCCTACTTTCCAGCCAACGCACTCTAGCCAAATTGAATGAAATTGTTTCACCAACTGTTGCAGCACCGGCAACGCCTGCCAAAATTTGACCTAGTGGTAGGATAATACACCTTGAACGAAAGATCGCAGGTTCAAAACCCTACTCTCCTAAATAAATAATAAATTGAGATTTTGACCTCCCATTTATTTTCAAAAAAATCATTAACATAATACTCATGTAGTATGATGTTTGTTTAGATTTTTAAATTTGAAACGAGAATGTGGTTAAATTAAGTACCAGAAATAGTAAACCGGTTTAACCAATTGAAATATTTTTCTGAAAGAATTTAAATTATGGTATCTTGTTAGATTTGTTATTAGGTATAGAGGCCCAAGCTATCGAGAAACATAGCAAGACGAGAGCGTTTCTTCAGCGTTCATCCTCATATTATGTGTTATTTGTTAGTCGTAGGTTATGTAAATTTGTTTTTATCTTTTGTCCAGTCTATTTTGTTTTATCTTGAATAATTACTTGTTGATAACTGATATCAAAATTATTTGAATTGCTAGGAATTCATAATTAATTCCACTTGTCCATAATCCAACAGTTGAATTTAAGAGTGATCCGCGCACCGCTAAATTTGATCCGGTCACTCTTAAATTTTTATTTTGACCAAATTATCCTCATCAAAATTTGTGCAAGACACTCATACGTCATGACTCTCTCCTTTTTAATTTTCTTTTGATGTACTTCCTATTATTAATCTATTATTCTCTCGCTCAACTTGTCATAATCTATTTCCCTTTCTTCCTTTGTACCGCCAGCAAACAAAACCAAGAGTCAAAATTAAACTTCTCAAATATATATGGATTGGCAAGCAGAAAGTGAAGTTGGACAGCGAACGATTTAAGAGGGAAAGAAGTCGACTTTCAGTGATAAGGATATTTCGGTCAAAGTTTAAAATTTTGGGGTGAGTGAATCAAATTAGGGGGTGTGCGGATCAATTCCCATTAAATTAGCTATTAAAAACCTAAGTTGTCAAACTAAAAAGAAAAGAATATATAGACACGGTATAGTATTCATTTATGATAATTATGCTGTGGAACAATCCTTCAATGTTGTAAACTATAGATTAATCAAGACTTACAACCTGATTAAATATTTTAGTCCACTACAAACTCTCTTTATTTATTATTTTTTTAAAAAGAAAAGAATCCATAGGCCGACCTACTGTAAAATACTAATATTACTCCAATTAAACAATGGTTGGAAAGGAATAAAAGAGTCTTTAATAACTCTTCTGACTCAAATTCTTATATGGTTGGAAAGTACTTTAAGCTTTTAAGTCTTTGTCGTTTGTGGACAGGTTACAATTCTGATATGGAGCATAGAGTCAGAGACCTTGCTGCCCATGAGAGGGAGTTTGAACTAAAAAAGAAAATTTTAACACATCCAAATAAAATTGTAAAACTAAGAAGCCCATAGGCTGGCCTTCTGTTGTATTATCCATTTAAAAAGGCCTAATTTTGCCAAAAAGGTTCAAATGCCTCAAATGTGGGCACATCGCGACAATCACTTCGTGTCGTCGTTCCTCCAACAAATCTGTAACCAACTCATCAAGCTGCTGTCAAGGTTTCGGGGGAAAAAAACAAATCTGTAACTAGAACTTTGCCAACCACTGGTCTCTGGTTTGGCAATATGGCATCTATCTTCCCACAGAGAAGATCTGGGATTGAGGCCTACCGTTAGAGGTGTGGGTTGTCGGAATCAGATCCTCTGGACGTCCATCCTCTGGACGTTTGGTGGACGTCTCGGGATCTGGACCGTCTGATTTAATCTCAACGGCTATAAGGGAGCCCCGTGCATTCCACCACACCCGAAAAAAATATTGGCCCGAAAAAAATGAACCGTCTGATTTAATCTCAACGGCTCCGATCGAAACGTCCATTGGACGTTTTTAAAAAAACGTCCAGAGGATCCTGGTCCGTGGGTTGTCGGCGCCTACATGCAGTGATAAAAAATAAAAAATAAATAAATAAACTTTTTAAGTTCTTCAATTTTTTTTTCCTAACAGTAATTAAATATTTAAGTTGCTACGGCGGTGTGTGTGTCTCACTTCATCTAATACATCTAAGTGATTGGATTTACTGATTTAATAATTTTTTCTGTGCAAGTGAACTTTCATAACAGACGAGACAATGCCAATATAATTACGATGATTAAATACCAGAACGCAATAAAACTACGGTAATGTCAACCACGCTAAAACATTGCTTCAGGTCTCGACTAGGTGAATGCACCAATATTGATGACCAACCCGCTACACAAATATCATCAGGAGAATGTACTTATGTACCTTCGAAAGAGAAGTGTGCCAGCTGCAAGTTGAAACAACCCGTACCAAATCATAACTCAGACCTGGGCTCGTATATAATTGAATTGTCACAAATTTAAAAATATTGATGATGTGTCAAGTAGTAGATTTTTTTAAAAAAAAAATTGAAGAAAGAAACATATAGGCCGACATACTGTAGAATTATCCCAATTGAAAAGGCCTAACTGTGTCAATCAGAATCAAGCTGAAGGAAAGAAGAGATGGCCCAAATATAGGCCCATCGTCACAATGGAACCGAATCCTCGGCAGCGTGCTGCCAGCTGCGAATTTTTTCGAGCCGTTGAAATTTGATCGGACGGTTAATTTTTTTTCGGGCCTATCAATCTGGTATTATTCACGGGGCACCCATCATCCATCGGATAGTTGTGATGAAACCGTAACTATCCGCTGCGTTGCAGAGGATGTGGATTCTCCTCACAATTACTTCGGTTGTACTTTTTATTCCTCTTCCGAGAAATCTGCAAGTTAAATTTTTAAAGTTGCTTCAATTGACCTCGAAAAAGAAAAAAAAAAAAAATCAAGTTGCTACTAGTTGCTAGGCAGTATCTTATAGTTGATCTAACTCGTCAATGTTAATGGGTTACATTTTAATAATCTAACAAAGTTTGAGCTAAGACAATGTCAAATAAGATGGTTAATCTTACATATAATAAAGATACATGGATGACTCCAAAAGGTGCGAACGAAAAGGTGCTATTTAAATATAGAGACCATCTGACCTTATTTATAAGATACATTGTCAAAGAGTGCGATCAAATGAGTACTTTAAAGGGTGCGATTGAAAAAATGCATATCTTGAAATGAACTCCAAAGGATGCCATCGAATGAGGGTCTCGCCAAAGGGTGCAAACTAAGGAATGCCTCTTCCACCAAAAGGTGTCAACATTCATCTATAAATAGTGCTTTCTATTTCTTATTTCATCAAACATTTCACATTTCAAAAGAATGACAACGCAATAGATATTACATCACTCACGAATAGAAATTTAGGCGTCATACAAGTGCGGGTCACGAAAATTTGGCCCGCAACGGATTCGAAGACGGACAATACATGGGGTAAGAATTTCGTTCTACTTGATAATAAGGTAATATTATACATATAAATTTCATGATTTTGTTAGGAATTTTTTTTATTTACACCAATAGTCCTATATGCTAATCTTTTCATGTTGTTCATAAAAATCGTCACTATTTTCAATTTTAATCATTTAGGGTGCGTTTGGATGCGAAGGAATAAGGGCTTATTCAGGATTAAAGTGTTATTCGGGATTAAAAGATGAACCAAACAGATTCAGATTAACAATTTATTCTGAATGGACTCCGATTAACTAATCCGACAAAAGGCCAGAATAAGAAGTCCGAATAAAAATTTGGAAGAAACTAGGCCGATTCAAAATTAGAACACCTTCTATCGTCTCCTCCTCTTCTCCTCTTTTCTCGCGACAAACGAAACTCCAAAAGAACAAAATAAAACAATAATCTTTCGATTTGCTGCGATATGCTCCATCTTTGACAAATTGACTAGCATTTTCGTCTTCTCGCCATTCCGACCATCACATAGAGTACCCGATCTAGGGTTTTGGGTTATGGCACTTCTCCAGATTCCATGGTGAAAGGTACAACAATGCTTTTCTTTTATTTCGCTTGGATCTCTAGCACTTAATGCACTAGATTTTGTCTTTTAATAGAAGCTTCTGAGATTTATTGGGTATTACAACAAATTGTTTGGTTATAATCACTTCTTGTAATTTTAATACACTGGTACCAGCGATGAAATTTGCAACTAGAAAATCATTTGTTATTACAAAAGACGGAAAAGCCCATAGAAGCATGACATGATTTTTTTGTAAATTTAATAGTTTTATGTCGAATTTGCCCTTCAAATGAAGAAAATTGGAATTTCTTTATCCATACTTTCTGATGTGTTTCGAACTACAATAACAGTAGCAAACAATAGCAGCTTCATTTTTGTAGAAATTTATTTAGTGCTATTGTAAATGGCACTTTTGATTAGATTTTTGTTTATTTTTGCTCTTTATTTCGTTATAAACCCAAAATTTGAATTTTTAACAAGGAAACTTAAAACATGTCTTGAGCAATTAAAATTTTTCAGTTTTTCACATGAAGTTCATAGTTTTATTTGATGTCCTATTTCAGATGAGAAAGATGACATGGTAAACGCTGAGTCGACAAAGTTTCAAGCTATTATTCCTGAAGTTGACAGCTTGCATCAATTCGGTAAATTCTTCCTTTACAATTGTAATTTTGGATCCGTCATGCTCCTGTTTAGCTAGAATCATCTAATTTTCTACATCCTCATCTCCACATTTTTCATAATACATGATTTTGAGAGTTCAAAAAGGTTTATTAGTAAATTTGGACCATTCCTTCTGTAGCATTGCCTAAATCAAGCGACAAAATTAACAGGTTTTGCCTTTTTTAGGTGACATACAGCTCGCATGTTTAGCATCTTTCTGCAAATGACTATGAAATGCGTATGTACTTAGGTTGCAAGTATATATAAAAACAATTGCTGTTATAATTTTACTTTGTTTTTATCTTTTATTTTAATTTGTATAGTTATTTTCCAATTCAAAAACCACAAAAGCAAGTTGCTGATGCTGAGGCTCTATAAGACATAGCCAGTACTCTTGTGACTTCGGTGCGTTCACACTCAAGCGAAAGAATCACACCGTCTGATTTTGTCATGGCTTCACTGGAGATTGAGCAAAAAATGATCATTTAAATGATGAAATTAATTGAATGCCCAATAGCTTTCAATTGGACCTATTTAGGATATGGTGTTTCTCAGGTGTTCATGGCTGCGTTTGGATGCATACAATTTGTTCCACTCTGTAGTGAATTAGTGATTGGGATTTAGCTGTTGCAAGATTTTGTACCAGTAACTGGTACCAGATATATATTGTACCTGTCATTGTTAACTGAAATTGGATAAGTATCATGTAATGAACTGCTTCTCCTTCTTAATAAAAAAAAAAGAATCAATAAACAAAGATTTTCTCAGTGTCTGGTCTCTTAAAGTTAGTTGCTTTTGTTGTGTTAATTTGTTCTTCTATTAGAATTCTATGTGGATTTTGAAAAATGAAATGACAGTATGATTTATCATACTTTAAAATTAAATGATGGTAATGCTCTCCTTTCTATGATATATATGTTGATATAAGCAATTTTTATAGTTATTATACTAGGTCAAAAGTGTGAAATAAGGGTCCAATTGTGATTTTGGAGTTGGTACAGGTCGGTACCAGTCTTAAATTGGTTACTGGTATGCTATTGTTGACAGCCAGGAATCCGGTTGTGAAGAATTTTTGTCTAGGGACTGAATTGCAAGGAAAAAGAGTTCTCAAGGACCCATTAGTAAACTTTTTTCAACTAGTTTTGACTGATGTTTGAATAAGGTCATTAATTTAAAGATGTGGGAATAAAAGGAATTTGAGCGCTGCTAAGACAAAATGTTAAGTTGGTGCCTTGGTGGGTTGGATCTGTTGAGATTTCGAAGGGGTTTAAAGTGATTTCGAAGGTGTTCTTGGACATAAAATTGAGGTCAAATGTTTATACTAAACAATTTGTGAAGGTTCAATTGTCAAATATATTTTAAAATCTCAAAATTCCCAGCAATAAAAACGGAAAAAAAAACTCACAATGAGAGCTATAGCATATCCCATAAATCTGATTAGCATGAGTACGAAGGGATGGTCAATTTAGAAATCTTGACAACCTTCGTACAAAATAAGAGCAGGTAGGAAGTCCATGTACGTATTCTGGACAATTGAAAATTTGAAGTTCCGATGAAACATTTAAATTTAACGGTAAAATAAATTTCAATAGTGCACGAACATGAAGATCTCACATTAAAATTAACGGTCAAAATAAAAGCTCATTATTTATTCCCTGCATCATCCAAACAAAAAGTTTTATTCTGAGACTAAGCTTATTCTAGAGAATTTAGGATTAAAAATTTTACTCCTGGTTAACTAATCCTACCCTTATTCTCATATGATCCAAACAGAGCCTTAATGTCTTCAAAGTTTTGTAATAAAAAAAATACATATTTCTTTTTAACCGTAGTTGGTAACGAAAATTATAAAATAAAAATACTATGCATTCGAAACTCGATCTATCATTGCATCATCTCTCATTGAATCCAAATAATTAATATACTCATGCCATCCGCTCTGTAGAAATAGTTGGAAGAATAAGAAAAAAAAAAAAATCTTCTAATCATAGTTTCTCTCTCAATAATTCAATATCTATTATTGGCATCTTCTAATCACGTAGATGTGTCATACTTCATTAATGTTTATTCCGTTAAATAGTTAAACGTAATATCTAACATTTACTTTTATTCGATTAAACACAATAGTGTCAATATTTTGATTTGTCACGTAATGTTAAGGTAGATGTTAATTATTTTCCTGCTTCACGTAATGTTAAGAATACTGAAGTAATGCAATATCAGAGAAAATTACAATTTGACATTAATGTTAAAAATACTGAAGTAATGTTAAGAATACTTCTATTAAGCAATAATTGGGTCTAGTGGGAATAGTGTGGGAATAGTGGGAATAGTGTGCAAAAGTGAGAAGAGTAGGAAGAGTGGGAAGAGTGGGAAGAGTGCTATTCCTAGGTCGTTTGGATGGTGAGTTTAGGAATAGCGTTGGGAAGTGTGAAAAAGTAGAGAGAAAAGTGTTGTTGGGAAGAGTGTTATTGGGAAGAGTGGGAAGAGTGACTATTCCCACTATTCCCCTATTCCGGGAAGCATCCAAACGAGCCCTAGAAGATAAGGGTGCATAAGCGCCTCCATGGAATTTTTGAATACCAACCAATTATTTTTTATCGAACGTGATTACGTGAACCAATATTCTGAAGGAAGATATAAAAAGCAATATGCGCCTCTTCGAACTTTGAACATGTAGTCAATGGAAACAAAATTTAATGAATAGAAAAACTAAGTAAATTTACAACATATTTTTTTTCATTCCTTTTAATTAAATATATTTACAAAATATAAATTGAAGTAATTTAATTAATGTAGAATTTTTTTTGTGAATAGTTGATAAATATATGTTTAACTACTTTATTAATTAATATATAAGATAATTGAAAATTAAATTATACTGAATTTATCTGTTTATCTTGAATTATTTTATTTGTACTTCAGAAACATGACTTAATTTTGAGAAGCCATCTGACATCATCTGCTTTAAAAAGCGAGTGGATTACATGCAGCACGGAAATAATTAACATCTAACATCTTAACGTTACGTGATAAATCGAAAGATTGACACTGTTGTGTTTAATCAAATAAAAGTAATGTTAGGTATTACGTTTAATCGCACCATGGTCCCAGCAATTAATTTTTTTCAAAATTCTCAAATTCCATTTGATTACCATGCATGCATAATTTGAAATATCATAACACTCTCAATTTAATTCTTATTTTTACAAACTTTAATTTGTTGGAAAGTTTATAATAAGTTCTACAACTTAATGTTTGATTTTAATACCCTCCTTACATATTATTTCAAATCTAACAATATAATGTGTGTAAAATATTAATAGAAGTATTATTTTATTGTTTACAATAAAAATTAAAATTTAATATATTAATGTTTCTTATTTATTGATTCACTTTTCACTTCAATTTATTTAGCATTTATTCTTTATTCAATATTTAAAAATATTTATAATGCGAAACTAAAAATTATAATTATAAAATAAATATATATGCGTTATATTAAAAAAAAATCCTGATTAATCTCTATTTATTTATTTTGTTCAAGATCTATTTCTAATTCTTCCACTGATCACTATGGTTTACTACCAAAAAAAAAAGGAGAAGACTGTTTTTGGCCGATAGCTCTTCTTGAGAAGAAAAAAGGCATATCAATTTAAAGTTTTAAACTGAACATTATATATATATATATGTATATATATATTAAGCGTTTATAATAATATTTAATAATACTAAATTTAACTATCTTCATATATATATCTCTTGCAGCAAATTGGACACTTCATTAAACGTCTTGGACCAACAAGTTCATGGAACCTTTGACACTTCATCAAATTGTTTTCTATAGCAATTATACTTCAAAAATAAGATCATTCCAATTAAAACTTCAAAAATAAGATCCTTCCAATTAAAACTTCAAAAATAAGATCCTTCCAATGATAACACTTAATTCAAAATCATCTATATACTTACAAACATTACCATATCAATTTTTCATATAGTATTCACAATGGAATCCGCTCGACGTACAGACCTAGTAGACATAAATAAACGTCAGAATGCAACAATTACTATGGTAATGGCAACTGCGCTAGGAAATTATTTGGGCTCTAGACTCACTAAATGAATCAATTGATGTCCGTTGCAATTACCAACTCGCTACACGAACATTAACACTTACATCAGTTGCCTCTAAAAGAGAAGTGTACCAGCTGCAACCTGCAAATGACAACCACCCTGGAACTTACCCGTACCAAATTGTAACTCCTTGTCCTTTCCTCTCGGTCTTGGATAATTTATTTTGTCTAAACAAAAAGATAATTTATAAGAGATTTGCTGTTTAGTCCCTGAAAACTTCAAAAGTCAAAACTAGGTTCCTTTGCAGTTTACCCTCAAATAACTTAGGTTATTGTAGTGCTTAATGAGAAAATATTCAACTCTTTTTATGGGGAGGATGTAAATACATCGATAAAAAAAAAAATCAAAGAAGAAAGAAAATAGAAAATTTTCAATCATTTTACAGGGACATTATTTTTTCATAATGTTTATCAAGTCAAAAATTGACAATACGTTGAAAAATTAAAAATAAATTTATTGACATTATTTAAGATATAAATAGCCCAATAATCAATTTTCATACAAATTAAGTATCATTTCACAATGTATTAATGACCGTTAATTTGAACCGTTCAATATTAAGTCGCTTGAAGAAAGACGATACTTAAATCGAAATCTCATCTTTCTTTCTTTTTTATAGCATGATATGTGCCATGCGTGCTAACATATTGCCTTTAACTCGGCTTCAATTTAAATTTTAGTTTCAAAATTTTTCAAAAATAAATGATTATCAAGTGATCGTTAAACACACACACACACACACATAAGTTGGGACTTCGTGTTACGTCGTGTCGTACATGTACTGTTTGTGCACAACAAAAGCTTTTGGAAAACATTTAACAGCGAGATAGTCAAATGACGGTTTAATGATTAACCGAAATAAAAATAGCCTATAAATTATAGAAAAGACATAATTTACAAAGTCTACTTTTTATTTAAGTCCAAATTATAAATAACAAATGTATTCCGAATAACTTAACCTATATGATTAAATCAATTTATAAATAACTTTAATGTCAGACTTGAGAGTTTAGAACAGTATTGTAACGTTCCAATAGCCTTGAAAAACCATAAAGAAAAAAAAAACCTCTTCAGTAGTAAGACCAGTTTTTCAATGCTAATAAAATTTATCTTTTGACGTTTATTTTCGGTTTTAGTGCTTAATCATCAGTTCTAAAAGCTTGGTTCAACATGAGAATTTTTTTTTGACAAAAAATAGAGGTCTAGCCTCCACCTTTTATAGAAATTGAATAATCGTCTTACAAGAGCAGGCATTTAACTGGGTGTTAAAATGCCTAACAATAAAAAAATAAAAATAACATTAATAAACCTAATACAAGAGCTAAATAAAAGTTAAAAGTAAAAGCTAGCTAAAGATGGCAGTAAGGAGGGTCTGTAAAATTAAAAGAAAAGGAAAGGAACGTTACATAGGTAACGCAACATGAGAGCAAAGACACCCTGGCAAAAGATTATTCAATTGAAATGAGATATCGCTGCCCAAAATTGCAGATTGATCTTTTTATGTTTTGTTGAAGTATTTAAAATAGTTAATTTCATTTCCATCCAGCATTAAATAATAAAAAAAAGTACTTTCGTCCAGAACATTTGATAGGTATTTTTGATAAAAAAAATATTTTATTATGATGTTATTTTATTGTTTTAGGAAAAGGATACTGCTAGAGAAGCTCTGTTTGGAACACATCTACCAGGAGAAAAAAGCAACTGGGAAAGTACATTCTCCTATAGTCAATGCGGAGCCAACAATCAATTTTCTTTTGAGAGAATCTCAATTATCATCCTCTAAAAAGGTATCATACTTAAATTTGGTACTTTGAATAAATTCTTTTATAAAATTCTTTTTCTCCTATGTTGAAGGTTTTGACTGCCAGATGCCGCCTGCCCTTTAATTAAAATATCGATTTATTGAAATCTAGAAATCGATTCAAGATGTTCCCCCATCCCTAGGTTTAATCAATAATAAACATACTAATTATTTTGTTGAAGCATACAAACTTGTTACGGCAAAGCCGAAGAAATGATTAAAATATGAAACCGTTATATAAAATATAGAGATTGATTGGTTAATTCCAGTAAATTACTTAACTAGTCAACGGCTGGTGAACGTATGCAGAGATAACTCGGATTTTCTGAACTTCTGCTTAGTAACATGTACCATATTCTAAATGCCAAAATAAGAATTTTGTGTATATCTAATTAGCTAAACAAGCTTTTCTTATTATTTTTTTCCTTTTCTATTCCTGAGAGAAAGGTTGATTAAATCTTCCATCATTACATCCACTGTCATAAATTTATAGATCTGACCCGTCCATTTTTAATTTGAACAACAACTGATCAGCTATTGGAAGGCTACTACTGTCTAGTGTAGTGTCTAGTGTCTACTGGACTACTGCCTTCTTTCTGTAAGGAAAGTTGCATCTTTGGTTACAGAAAATGTGATACAGTGGAACAACCCACCGTCACAGTGCTGCTGATCCAGTCAGCACCTAACCCAGCAAAATTTCTTTCTTCTGAGAAACAACTCGCCGGATTAACGCCAGAAATGTAACGACACGTACAGACCAAAAACTTTTCACTCGTATCCCTAACTTTTTCTAAATTGCACTAAAGGTTTCCAAAAAATAAAGAAATTGTTTGCATTCATATTTTCTTCATTCGCTTCAGAAACTTAAAATAATTACTTAATCATATTAAAGCCGTTAGTTATTTATAATTGACAAGTATCTCCAATATAAATGAATTGTACTTTTCTATTTTTAAAAAAAAAAATACAAGAGACAGACTTATCTATGGATGGGATGTCCTAAAAGTCTAAAACCTAGTTATTATGAATCAAAAAGGTAAATGATAAAATTTGGACGGATGAAAATGAACAAGTTATTATTTATGTAATCAGATTTGACACGACGTATATAAAATCGAGCATTTAATAAAAGAACACCGAAGCATCGGAAAGGGCACAGAAACAACAAAAACAAAATCCGACGCATCAACGCCAGCGAAAACGAAACGAGAGAAAAAGAAAAGAGAAATTGAATAAGAACAATTCTCAAATCAATTTACCAAAATTCCAAAACACTTCCACCTCTCGCAATCGCCAAAATTCGATTCCCATTTACCAGTACCACTCTTTCCTTACTACAAGACCAAGTTTCGAATAGTATTCGATTCAATTCAAGAGTGCGATTGAATTCCGGTTCGGTGGTCGCGCTGTCGTCGGCGATGTGATCACTGGCGGCGGCGGTGGCGACATGGCGGCGGAGCAAGGCGGTGTCGCGATAAAGAAGAAGGCGGCGGCGAGGAGTTGGGTTTTGTTCGACTCGAAAGGGGACGATACGATTCTAGATGTCGACAAATATGCGATCATGCAAAGAGTCGAGATTCATGCGCGCGATTTGAGGATTTTGGATCCTTTGTTATCGTATCCTTCTACGATTCTCGGCCGTGAGAGAGCGATTGTGCTCAATTTGGAGGTACTGGGTTTGTTCGATTCTTGTTTTGGGTTAATGTGTTTAGAATTCAATTGAAATTTTATTAATTTTTGTTTTTTCTAGCGCTTCGCTAAATCATTGTTACTGTTTTTTTGGAGCAGCATATAAAGGCGATTATTACTGCTGAAGAGGTACACAGAAAAGAACTTTATTTTTTATTTAATTATTTGATTTTGGTGCTTCTCTCATGTATCTCATGTTGTGACACCGACATCAATAGACTTATAAGTCTTTTGTTCTTAAAAAGGCAAAAGAAAAAAAAAAGACCTTTTTCAGAAGTTAGTATAGGGTCTTGATTAAGCCTTCATTCAGCCTCCAATACTATAATAACATAAACAGATAATCTCTTTCTGATAAGATGGGTTTAACAAGCTTAGATAAATAGGCTAAGCCTTTTTGGATGTCCCTCGCTTTATGCTTTTGTGTTTTCTTGGAAAGGTGCTGCTAAGAGATCCGACTGAAGAGAATGTAGTACCAGTTGTGGAGGAACTTAGGAGGAGATTACCACTCTCTGCTGTGCAAAATGATGCAGATGCCCCTGAAGAACATGGTTAGTGTTTATAATTGTATTTGTACCATCATGGTATTACTGCAGCAAAGTTAGTGTAGCTTGTTATTGTACCAGCACATAGAATTCACATACATAAACTACCGTGCCAACTTAAAACAATGAAGGCAGTTGAGTTGCTAGTTTTTAGTTCTTCCTGTCTTCTCTATGGCCAGCTAGTGACAGTTCTACAGATATATGTTAGTGATATAGATGCTTGATTTCATTTTAGGAACACTGCCTCAGAATTAGGTCACTATAGCTTGTATTTAGATTTCAGTATAGCTTGCTTTTTATCTCTGTAGGACTGCCTTATGTTTTCTTCTTTCATCCACTGTCCTCCCCTCAACCTGCTTATCTTTTCCTTTTTCTTTATTCAATAGTTTAGGATTACTAATGATATGGAGGTTGGTTAAGACCTGAAGTTATTAGCTGAAAAGTCTATTTTTTTTTTTTTTTTTGAAGGCTAGGAGGCGATTGCCACACCTGAAAAGTCTAATGTTAAATTCTATCTATTTTTTTCCAAGTTGGTAAACTGTTGCATATACCTCTGAAAAAAGATATCTACATTACCAAACAAAATAGAAATATCTGCATTCCTTTACAAAGGCAAAAAAAATCCTTGATGCCCTGTCCTTTTCTGTTTACTCTCCCACAAATACCCCTCAAAAAGATCAGGAAGAATCCAGCATTATTTTTTGGATGGTCAGACTGTTTGAATATTTAGGAGGAAACTAGGGCATACCAGATTCATTGAACTATAAATAAAATCTCATAAATATTAATGTATTTTTTCTGTTATTATTTTCAATTTTAGAGTCACCATTTGAGTTTCGTGCTTTGGAAGTAGCACTAGAAGCAATCTGTAGCTTCCTGGATGCACGCACTACTGAACTTGAGACTGCCGCCTACCCAGCTTTGGATGAACTTACTTCCAAGGTCTCTCTCTCTCTCTCTCTCTCTACACACACACACACACACACACACACACACATCTATCTTTCTGTATAAATGTATGTTTTTCCTTTATTATTAGCTTACTGGTCAAGCATGTTACCGGTGTGTATCAGCAATTATTTACTGGTAACAGTTAGAACCTGTTTTATTACCACTTTTCTCAAATGACTTCCAGCTTTTATTCTTTTCCTAGAATTTTTAGCTTTCGCCCATGTACATACCATCATTCTTTAATATTTGTTGATTGGTTTACTGGTCCCATTCATCACTATTCAGTAATATATACTTTTAATAATGCAGATTAGCAGCCGCAACTTGGACAGAGTGCGTAAATTGAAGAGTGCCATGACAAGGCTCACTGGCCGGGTCCAAAAGGTCCTTAAAATCACTTGGAAAATCACAAACTTATTTACAACATATGAGCAAATTAATTAGCATTATATGCTTTTATCAATTGTAGGTTAGGGATGAACTGGAGCAACTACTGGATGACGATGATGACATGGCAGATCTGTACTTGTCGAGAAAAATGGCAACCTCTCCAGTTAGTGGATCTGGTGCTCCCAATTGGCTACCTGCTTCGCCGACCATAGCATCCAAGATTTCTAGAGCCAGCCGAGCTAGTGCTGCAACCATACATGGAAATGAGAATGATGTAGAGGAGCTTGAGATGTTACTAGAGGTATTTTTCCCTTATTTAGTTTTATTTTTCGCATTCTTTTAGCACGAGGGATCTGTTTTAAGGCATTACAAAATAAATAAATTCCAAGGGACATGAGAACATGAAGCTGTTTTAGAACTGGTTAGCAAATCATATTAGTAAATTTATAATCCATCAAGTTTTTTGCCTGTATTGCATCTGAATGTGTTGTTTGTGACATGTGCAGGCATATTTCATGCAAATAGATGGAACTCTGAATAAATTGACCACAGTAAGTTGTTTGAATGCCTTTGTTCCATAAAATGGATATGATATATCAGGATCTATGGTGGATCTTGTTTTTCTTAATTTTATTTTTGCTGTATATCTAATACTAAATAAATTTTGCAATTTGCTTGTTAGCTAAGAGAGTACATTGATGACACAGAGGATTACATTAATATCCAGGTACTCTTTTAGTCGTCACAATTTCTGAAAATTCATTATATTACCAATTATTAGTCTTTTCAATTACTAATTACACTAATTTTGTTACTGTAGCTTGACAACCACCGTAATCAGTTGATTCAGGTGAGATAAGTCACTTCTGTTCTTTTTTTTTTTTTTTTTTTTTTTTTTGCATTTTATATACTCTTTTTCTTTACCAAGCAATTGTTTTAAGCTGTGATTGCAATTCATAATGGAAGTTCAATGAATGTTAGATTCCTAGGGGCAGGGTTTGGATTATGTCATGTAGATTTAGAAAATGTAAATGTTCGTAAACTGTGTTTAAGTTTCCAATTGAGCAGTCTATACCTTGCCTTATTCACTTTATAATTTTGTCCAGAAATAAGCAATGAAAATCATAATTTTCTTGTTCCAACTTCCAACTGATATATAGCTATATTTAAAATTTATAGAGGAAGTAAAAGAGGAGGAACAAATTCAGTGCTTAACTAATTAAGTGCTCGATAACTATTAAATATTAACAGAATTAAAGTCATGAAGTCTATATAATTATTCTTATTGATGAATTATTTTGGGATAATGTGACAGCTGGAATTATTTTTGAGCTCTGGTACCGTCTGCATCTCTCTCTATTCTTTGGTGGCTGGGATATTTGGCATGAATATACCTTATACCTGGAATAATGACCATTCCTGGGTCTACAAATGGGTATGTTCTATTAAATTAAAATAAAAATCATTCTCAGTAGGTCTGTTGGAAAGCGTAAACCTGACTGTTATGTCTTTTGATGCACAGGTGGTTTCAATCTCAGGCTTGATTTCTATTCTTATGTTCATAGCAATCATTACATATGCTCGACACAAAGGTCTTGTCGGCTCTTGAATAATCTACTGAAAAATGCCACATAGCCAAAGCTGGTGCAATTTTCTTCGGATACCATTTTATAGATTTAGGATTAATGGCACGGTCATTAATTTCAATGTACCTTATGATTGTTTTCTTCACTGTATTATTGGTCATTTTGTGGCGGCATATAAACACATAAAAGTTGATAAAAATAAAAAGGAATTATAGAAGAGAATACTTGAGATATACAATATTTTTCTGAAGTGCATAGTATTGTCTTCTGTTTTAGAATGTACTAGGATAAGATACCCTCATATGTGGGCAAATAAAAAACAAAATAATGTTAGACAATAAAAATATGTTTCTTAATTTACCATCGATACAAATAGATATGTTATTCAATTTGTTTCTATATTAGATGGAAAATCAATCAAATCCAAAGAAAATTTTTTTTCTTCTGTGCAGCAATTCAAAACCGAGATAATTCTTTCCTTGTGTGCGCATAGAGATGTGTTGAGACAGATCTAACCATACATTTACAGATAAACGGTATAAAAATTGTTAACAAAAAGTTTCGACCCCTTTTTAGATGCATTTATAAGTAGTAGAGATTTTACATATGTTCAATTTTTTTTTACTACTAACACTCTTTGGGATATTGTCTTGCAATGCATATAACTCAAAAGGTCCCTGCTATATCCTCAAGTATTATCAAACAAGTCATCGTCATCGGTCATCCTGTAGAGTGTTCATGTCCTTGTCAAAAATATCAAATCAAAACTATTAAAATACAAAAGAGCCTCCTAGATTGCCATTAGTTTCCTATTTTGGTAATCAGAACCTAGACGCTGTCAGACAACAGTGTTCTGTAGACAAGAGGGTTGTTTTCCTGTTTGTTTATCTTACTTATCTTATACTGGTCTCCACTTTCCAATGCATAATTTAGTAATTACGCACGAGAGGCGAGAGGGACTGAGGGACCTTGCTCCACGGGTCCAACTCTAAAGTCTAGAGTCTTATCTCCTCACGAGCGTTTTAATGCGGTTTAATTGACCGCATATGAAAATGACGTGCACGAGCTTTTTAAATGCGGATTAATTGACCGCATATGAGAATGACGTGCCTTATCACTGGGACCGCATTGCAAAAAAAAACAAGCTAGCAGCATGGGGCCATCCATCCAAGCACAACATCAGTTACATCACTAGGTCACTTTTGTGATGAGTTCAACGTTAAAATTTTCATATTCTTGAAATAAAATGCACGGTACAAAACTAAACAGTGTAAAATGCTATGTGCACTATTTTTCCGCAAGGGATAGGTATTGGCATTTGGCAGTGGATACAACCGTACAAGTGAGGTAGTATTCTTTTATCGATTCCTAGGAAGAGCCTACCGATTTATTTTTATGCGCTTACGCTTCCTACTACATTTGCGTTTTATTCTGTTAATGCTCATTTGGTGGTTAAGTTTGCATAATGTACTAAATGTTTTTATTTGGTCAATGACATAGAAAACTATAATCACTATTTTGATCCAAAATCTTTTTGCAAGTTTACATTGGTAAAAATTTGACCATTTAGTCAACATAAAAATTTAGAAATAGAGATTAAATTGTTTTTTAAAATGCAATTCTGCAATAACTAAAGTAGAATTAAAAATGAAAAATAATTTGCATGAAGCGACTATGAGCCTTGCACATATCTGAGCCCATGAGTTTCAAATTTAATTATTCTAATTGGAAACATTAACCGGACCCCAACTCTCTCCTCTCCTGTTTCGATCCCTGCGTGTTGTTTCGTCTTTCTTTCAAACATCTGTGTATTACATATTTGTATATCATATTCTTTGAATTACAGCAGCAAGAATGAAAATTTCTTGGGTGACTTGGATGTTGTCGCTGTCGAGTTACATCTTTTTAATAATTATTTTGGACGTCATTGTATGGTTGAGTCATGTTGCAAACCAAAATTTCACAATTTAAATTCGCTAATTCTACATTTTGTCAATTTTGGCGCATCAGAATAAACTACATTTTCTGACATTGATTTTTAACTTCATACTTTTAATTGACCATTTATAAAACTGAATTTATTGTTGAGAACAACACTGAGGTCCAATCCTATCAAAACTTGCACATAATTCAATTGACTTACTGGGAAACGCACAAAGCTGTGCTTTGATAGCACAACTGCAAGTTCTAGTCAAATATGTTGACTTGTTGATTATAAATTTAAAAAAAATTAAAAACACGGAACAAAGGTGGTCTCTTGTAAGAGTTAACTAAGACAAATTTCATATGGATTAATTTCGTATCTGCGCATATACTCACAGTTTAGTTTAGTATACCATGTTCACCGACTGACAGCTTTTGTAGAAATATATATAATGGAGAAATATTTTGCTAAGAATGAATTAAGCTGACTTCTTTATATTTTAAAAGAAAACAGCGGTTAATTAGACCATCAGATTCATTAGAAGCTAAACATAGAATTGTAATCAAGTGGCAGACCCCGAAACCAGTTCTAAATCAGAGTTCCAGTTTCTAACAAGTAACAACAACCACCCAAGTTCAGTTTTACATTGTCCCCAAAAAAAATTTAACAAAACACAGATCTAACAACAAGAATCAAGAAACAAAGTTCAGCCAAAAGAACAACTTCCAAATTGCTGAATCCAGAAAAGCAATCCTAACATTTCTAACAACAAATTAAAAT
Organism: Rhynchospora tenuis; assembly: GCA_027725995.1. Lineage (NCBI taxonomy): Eukaryota > Viridiplantae > Streptophyta > Magnoliopsida > Poales > Cyperaceae > Rhynchospora > Rhynchospora tenuis. The sequence continues at coordinate 56,056,596 of CM050888.1, forward strand.
GTCAAATGAGCATAATAATTTAAACTTCATTAATTTCTTTAAATGAAAGACATAAACATCCGGTAGAACAACTTGGAAGCCTACTGTATCTGAGAATACAAATTTCTTGCTGAATTATATCATGGCACTCTTGCCATGGTGAGAGGACACAACCAAAGCACTTACATTGAGTCTTGGCTGCTGCTGTTTTCATCCAAGCCATAAGAGACAGATGCTTCGGGTGTGCCCTCACCTGGCAACATAAGTGCTTTGGTCTTGATGCTTTTATCTTCCCAACCAGCAGAGGAGGCTAACACTTCATTCTCATCTGTTCCTGTACCAACTTCAGTATCATCATTTCCCTGAGATGAATCAATAGAGCCTGCCTGGGTACGTAATGAAGAATTCCTTGAAGCTCCACTCTGTTGCTGACGCACGGGCTTCTTGTATTGCCTTCCATATTTTATCCTTGGTCTGACATTCCGGTCCCACTGGCCCCTGTCCACCAGTTTTCTAGAGCCTTCTCCTCCCTTGTCAGAGTTTCCGGTTCGCATGCTCTCTGTTGATAGGAATGAAGGATTCCCGAGGACACGGAAATGAGGTGGCATACGACTGGGGTCTGGTGCATTTGCAACACTGGATTGTGCAGTCGGATGGGGTTTTAGGTTTTGGGTTCCAGAAAATGGCTGTACAGAAAGAACAAACCAAGATCAGACCCAGAGGCAATTGGGGAAAATAACCAATTCTGATATAGTAATGGCATCTTAAATCAATCTATTATTCTATTCATTATTTTACCTCAGCTTTCACAGAAAATTTAGCATGGACAGCAGAGGCAATTGGGGCAACCATGTTTCCTTTTCCTCTTACTGCCTGACTCAATGTATCCATACAGGGAGGAATTTGTTGGGGGTGACCAGCAACTTCTTCATCCCTGTTCTTTAAGACCACGTCCGTCAGATTCTTACTCTGCTTAATTCAGATGAAAAGAAAGATAAGTTTATAGGCTCAACTAAACAAATTTTGTATTGTTATGCAACGAGTAATAAATCTCAAACTTTTAAGGCCCAATGTAAGTTTGTACCTTGGAACTTTCTCCCTGGTTCTGACAGACTTCAGGGGAGGTTTCTGAGCCTGAGGATCTTGCACATTTGGGTGAAAGCAGTGGACTGAAACCAGGAGGTGCACCAATTAGCTCGTTATGAATACTGGTGCATTTGTTGCTGATTTCCATGTTGTTGGCCACTGATATCGGCCCCTGCTCAAAGCAAGAAAATTAATTTACAAGTTCCATAACCAAACAACAGATAAGGTGAAATATGGAATAGTTAAGTCAATTAGTTTTCTTATTCACCATCGATGAGAACAAATCTGGTACAATTAAAACATTTACTTAATGCATAAAAGAGTCAAACATCAGTTCTCTATAAAAGAAATAAAACATATATAAAAAAGACTCCTTATTTCCACATTTTCTTTCAATTTTTGTGATTTATGAGCAATATTTCTTCAACTGGTTCATATGGATACACAGCATCCACCCATCAATCTAGAATTTTCGAAGGATCATTTGCATAATCATACCAAATTTAAGTATGAAGAAAAATGAAAACAATTATTACCAAATTTTTGGAACGGGGCATCGTGTCAGCTGATTGATTTGAATGATTGGCTGCCATTTCGATTGTTGATTTCACCTCAAAACCTCTAATCCAAAATTCTGATTGGTGGTGAAGGCGGTAAGGATCGAGGTGGCGGCGGCCGGAATATAGAACTGATAATAGGGTTTCACAATGAGCATAAAGACTTTAAAACCTTGCAAATATATAACCAGACTCGGTATAAATGGTAAAACAAACACCGAATTATTAAAAGCTGGCGAAAGGTAACTGACCATACAATTATACAACCAGACTCGGTACATACAAATGCTAAAACAAAGACCGAATTATAAAAAAATAGCCAAAGGTGCTTTCTAAAGCTGTAAATATAAATGTCAAGGACAAGCAGACTGTGCCTGACAAGTAAACAATTTCACACAAAAAAGATAAAATCTCGTCTTAACACAAACTGACCCATCCTATTTGCATACCAATTAGGATCTTGGATTTAAAAGTCTTAAAATGCACTGATCAGATCATATTTATTTTAAAAAAAGGAAGGACATAAAAATATCATCCAAATTGATGAGAAATGTATAATAGCATCTTAACTCTATTGTTATATATACTAACTAATAGAATTATGTACTGTTTCTACTGGCTGATGATCAGAAGAGTTTCTTCCTCTCCTTAAAGCACCATACCAGCATCAGATTTTTTGAGCCAAAGCTCGTCCCCCTCTAGTTGATTCTCTCTCAATGGCGTAAGTGCAATAATGCATTTCTGCTGGAAAAAGTAAAGAAAAAGATAAAACAAAATAGTAGGGCATGCACCTGATTTTTCATACTTCCTTTCTAGACCACTCATGCTAAGTTGATATTTATTCTTGCAGCTCGCCATCCTTCAGTGTTCTATCAAGAAAGGAATGTTTTGCTAATTGTTAGTGTCCAACTTTATAATGTAACAATTTAGTTAAAATGGTAGTATGAATCAAGGTTAATTAATATTGACTGAAACCAGAGATAGATGGGATATATTTTTCTAAACATCATAGCAAAATTTTTAAAATGTGAAAGCTGAATCGAATATCCTTAACAAGTATTAGTTTAACAAATGAAGATTTTACTCTACATGCACCAAGCTGCATGATTTTTAGTGTTTAAAAAACTAAAATTCAAAAGAATCGTCCTTTTATACCAAAATATAAATATAAATACCTTAATGATAAAAAAAAAAGTTTACAAATCATATATATTATATATGTATCTAAAATCTGAAAAATACCGAAAACTTTGATTGCGAAACAGCTCAGTACTGCTAACTAAGTAATACATAGTCTACTTCTTCATAAAAATGAAAATATTCTGACTCCATCGACAAGGAACAGAAGTTCTGTCAGAAAATCCAGTGTCTGATGAGCAAAAATAATTGATTTATTTACCCATAAAGAGCACAGAATTAAGAAAAAATAAAACAAAGAATTAGAGTATATAGTTGTAAATGTCGAGCTTAATGAAAGGGTAAATATGGATTTGGAAAACAACCAAAAGTAGATGAAGTCAAAGATACAACAAGATGCATGCATTTATTTCTATGTTTTCAAATCACCACTCAGATCTGATTCAATCGACTTAACTCATAACAGGATTTTTCTCTTCGAAAGAGGATTCATCCCAACGATTTCAGTACGTCACTTATATTCTACAGAGTTTGACAAAATGCAGCAATCTGTTTGTATATATTATTTTCTACTTTATCAAATCAAAACAAGTTGGACCCATTTGAATAAACATAATTAATCGCAGGGTTTTCCTCTACAAAAGAAGGTTCCTAATCAAATAATGTGAAAGAGGAACTTGCAAAATGAATAATCAAACAATAAGACGCACCTCCTTTTTTCTCTTACGCGGTTTCGCCATAACAGTTTCTTCCAGAAATCAAAAGTTTTTAAAAAATACAGAAAGGAGAATCTAGATGAGAGCCTATTTTACCCTAAAATTCTTCTGATCTATCCTCTATACCGCCCATGAGTATATATAACCACTATGGTACTGGAATTTAGGATAGATATAGATACATGGAATTTTTCTTTCTTAATGCATTCACATTTAACGGAATTCAATCATACTGGTTACTCTTACTCATTGGAAGAGGAAACTGGTGCCTGTAATAATAGTATATCTTCTAGAATAAATTAAAGCATCTATGAATTTACATTAAATTGGAGTGTATCATGGTATATTGTCTTTATGTTAGAAAATTACGAAATTGATTAGGCACATGCATTTCTTGCAGTGCATTTACATTTGATGACAAGCTTTTAAATGGAATTCAATAGATGCTTGTACTCAATAATGTAGTATATCTTTTAGAACTCGATAAATTCTTTAAATATTTCATTACCTTGGACTCACAATATGATATGCGGAAGGAACAATCAGTACCCCCGGAAGACAGTCTTGCCCCCAATTCATTGGCGCAAAGATTACATTCATTGCATTACATTAAATGGTTTTTTTTTTTTTTTTAGCAATGTATTGCTTATCAAACTTAGACTATATCTTCTATCCCTTTTTTCTTTCGAGGTAATGTATCACGAGTAAATATGTTTGACTATATATTTTCATTTTTTAGGTAATAAATAGCTGGTAAATAAATTTGACTACATCTTTCTATGTCCAAGTTATTGCTAGTAAACGAATTTCATTATATCTTCTTGTCTGCAGTATATTTTAAGTAATAAATAAGTTTGACTAGATCTTTCTTTTCATTAAAAATATCTCTAGGAAATAAATTTGTCCATATTTTTTGTGTTTAATAGTAAACCATTAAATAAATTTCACCACATCATCTTGACCGCAGCATATCTCAAGTAATAAATTTGACCATATGTCCATATCTTCATTGTTTTCCGATCATATCTTCATTTTATTGTCATCAATAAATTAAAGCGCTTAGCATTTTTCCCCTAGGACTTGGCTGTCAGTTGTTCTCCTAACTCTATGCAATACTACCTTATATATGATATGTAGCGAGTCATTCTGCTAATTTACATCTTGTAGTGTTACTTGAAACACATAAATCTAAAGAAAGTTGGCCACCCCAGAATTTGCCTCATCATTATTATTAATTTCTGTTTTTGGAATCCACTCTGTCACGCCCAATCAGTCGTTCCAAATGTAGATTGCTTTCCATCTCCATTCTCACCTAAGCTCCTCTCTCTCTCTCTCACTCACACGCCTACTCTACTGACAGTGTCAGGCGTGTGCGTTTGATCGAAGAAATGTGGAGGTTGAAGGTGGCGGAGGGTGACAATCCGTGGCTACGAACCACGAACAACCATGTGGGGAGACAGGTTTGGGAGTTTGATCCCAATCTCGGCTCACAGGAGGAGAGAGATAAGGTCGAGAGAGCACGCGAGGCCTTTCATGCCAACCGGTTTCAAATGAGGCACAGCTCTGACCTCCTCATGCGCCTTCAGGTTACCTTCCTTCCATTTCTTTCTTTTTTATTGTCTGGGAGCTGGGGTTTTGCACATCACACAATTTAGATACACCAACTGCTTGTGTTTATGCCTGTGTTAAAGTAATTTTTTCTGCTGTAATCATGATGCCTGTTTGCTTTATTATAGTGTATGTGTATAATAGTATTTACTCCGTAGTATATACCAGAATTGTGCAAAATTGGACTGATCTAATTCAGAATTTTTCAATTGATAATGCATCTTTCTGAATAGTGGACTTTTGTTTAATTAAAATTTCTGTGTTTTATGCAGTTTGCCAGACTGAATCCCCTTGAACTAGACCTTCCAGTAATAAAGCTGGAAGAAAATGAGCAAGTGACAGAGGAAAAGGTGGCGAATTCTCTGAGAAGAGCAATAAGTCGATATTCTACATTACAAGCAGATGATGGGCACTGGGCCGGGGACTATGGAGGCCCTATGTTTCTCTTGCCTGGCTTGGTACATTTCTCTTCCTTAATTCTGCTTCAACTAACCATGAATTATAAAGAGATCATATTTGTTTGTTCAAATTCTCTTGTTCAAACAGATAATCTCTTTGTATGTTACTGGAGCACTGAATACTGTTCTGTCACCAGAGCATCAAAAGGAGATGCGACGCTATCTTTATAATCATCAGGTACATTCTGTTCATATCAATCTCACAAGTTTGATACCAATTTTAAAGATGTGGTGATGGTAATGATTGTGACTGAAATGACAGAACAAGGACGGAGGATGGGGATTGCATATAGAGGGGCACAGCACCATGTTGGGCTCTGTGCTTTCATATGTCACTCTTAGGTTGCTTGGTGAAAGGGCTAATGGTGGAGATGGTGCCATGGAGAAGGCAAGGGATTGGATATTAAACCATGGCAGTGCCACTGCTATTACTTCCTGGGGCAAAATGTGGCTCTCTGTTAGTACTATATGGTCTCCTCTAACATTTTATTTTTACAATATAATTCTTTTCAGGAAGTTCTGATCTTCACTCGTATGGTAAATTCTTTCAGGTACTTGGAGTATTTGACTGGTCTGGGAATAATCCTTTACCGCCTGAGATATGGCTACTTCCGTACATACTCCCTGTTCATCCTGGTATCTGCTCACAAATATTTACCACATGAACATTTGATTTATAGGATCTTCATAGTTTGAACAATCACCCAAAAAATTAGTATGCCTTTTCTCTTGGTATTTTAGAATCAAGACACCTATTACACTTGAATGTGAAAATACAGGAAGAATGTGGTGTCACGCTAGGATGGTTTATCTGCCAATGTCTTATATATATGGGAAGAGGTTTGTTGGTAAAATCACGACACTGGTATTGGAACTAAGAAAGGAACTATACCGTATCCCTTATGACAGGATTGATTGGGATAAGGCTCGCAATGAGTGCGCCAAGGTTTGTTCATTGAAATTTTTTTCCTTTATATTGTTTGATATTGCCTAGCAATTACTGTGATTTTGATTTGCTACAGAAAGATTCCTTCTGTCATATGCAGGAAGATCTGTACTACCCCCATCCAATGATGCAAGATATACTGTGGGCCACCCTTCACAAATTTGTAGAGCCAATTCTGTTGCACTGGCCTGGAAACAAGTTGAGAGAGGGGGCTCTAAACACGGTTATCCAACACATCCATTATGAAGATGATAATACTCGTTACATTTGCATTGGTCCTGTAAACAAGGTATGCTTATTTGTTTCCTTTGTAATTAGTGAATTGCTCTGCGGATAAAATCACGCTTGTAATTACTAATGCTACATTTTTTTTTGGTATAGGTGCTGAATATGCTGTGCTGCTGGATCGAGGACCCCAACTCGGAGGCATTTAAGCTCCATATCCCAAGAATCTATGACTATCTGTGGATTGCTGAAGATGGCATGAAAATGCAAGGCTACAATGGGAGTCAATTGTGGGACACTGCATTTACTGTTCAAGCAATCAATGCTACAGGTCTGGTTGCAGAATATGCACCTACCCTATTCAAGGCTCACAATTATGTCAAACATAGTCAGGTATCCATAACTTGAGCAGTAGATTGGTGTGACTTGTAATGTGAAATAAAAAGAAGTATTGTGATAACAGAAAATTTGTTTCGTAAGGTTCTTGAGGATTGTCCAGGGGACTTAAATTACTGGTACCGTCACATTTCTAAAGGAGCATGGCCATTCTCAACAGCAGATCATGGCTGGCCTATTTCTGACTGCATTGCTGAAGGACTGAAGGTGCTTATCATTATATGTGGAAAACTATTCTGCTTTTCTTCTAAATTTTGAATATAAGAACTTGTTTATGTGGATTTGTTTTTCTTGATCAGGCTGCATTACTCATGTCAAAGTTGCCTCAAGGCACGGTTGGTGAGCCGATTCAACCGTATAGGCTGTATGATGCTGTTAATGTTATTTTATCACTAATGGTATGCCAACTTTGCTATTGAGAAATTAATTTCTGTTACCTGAATACTTGATTGATTGAATTTGGCATGGATGGTTACAATCTGTGTCCTTGTTGTGCATTCCTTTCAAGTTGTGTCTTTATTTTATAATTCTAATTTAATTGGAAATCAAGCTGATAAGAATTAACAATATCTTGTTTTGTTATTTCTTCTTTTCCCTTGTAGAATGAGGATGGTGGTTTTTCAACCTATGAACTTACTAGATCTTATGCATGGATGGAGGTGAGAATTGTCTAATGCAATCCTCAGTTTCTGCTTTTCTTGTTTCTTAAAATGCGAATTTGAGTGTGCAAACTGCAAAAGTTCAGTTGTTGCTGCTGGACAATCTGGATAAGCAATTGCAATTTAAAGACTCGGCATAGTGCAGTGTATTTAAAATCATGGCAATGAATGTGGAATCTGTAGTATATATGGGATGATTCTCTTCTTACAAATTTGCGTACCAACAGCCATGCTTTATTTTCCTATATAACAAAGTTAATTAACCATTGGTGCAGAACAGTCTACATTTTCAAATATAGTCTGAATAATTATGGGAACTATATTTATGCTCTTACTACTGAAAAATGCAGCTGATAAATCCTGCAGAGACATTTGGGGACATTGTCATAGATTACCCGTAAGAGCAACAATCTTCACAACTTCCATTAATATATATATATATATATATATATATATATATACTTTTTAATGAAAGTGCAATGAATTTGAGTGTGTGTAAGATTGCATTGGCAGATACGTAGAATGCACATCAGCTGCAATACAGGCTCTGACTGAATTTAGAAAGTTATATCCTAGTCACCGTACGAAAGATATAGATTCCTGCATTAGCAAAGCCGTCAACTTTATCGAATCAATTCAACTGCCTGATGGTTCATGGTTTGTGAACTATTCCATTCCCATTCGTACTTTCACATGAAAGATTCTATCACATATACCTGAAGATATCACTTGTTTGTTTGTTTGAGCAACAGGTACGGCTCATGGGCAGTTTGTTTCACATATGGAATATGGTTTGGAGTTAAGGGTTTGATAGCTGCTGGAAAGACATATGAGAGCAGTGCTTCTATAAGAAAAGCTTGTGACTTTTTGCTCTGTAAGGAATTACCTTCTGGTGGTTGGGGAGAGAGCTACTTATCATGCGAAAAAAATGTACTAGCAAATGCATTTCACAAAATTAGTTATGACCATAAGGAATTAATACGTAGTTGCTAGTTCATAAGGAATATGAATAATCCCTTCCTTATTCAAATTCGTTATTCACCATGATCCAAACAAGCCCATAGTGATTTAAGAATATGATATGACCGTATAAACTAGCAACTGCAGTAATATGTGGGTATACTGAAACAGCATCATATTCAATTACTCTTACACGATGCATACCAGCAGGAAACATAGCACAAAGACAGCACAGCATTGGTGACCCACAGTTTCTGTTAATGTCCTTGATCTAACTGACCCCTCTAAATTCTTTTATCCACCAATATGCCTAGATATATAGGAATTGGAAGTGGCCAATTATTATTCATGTATGATTGCCTTAGTCCCCACAAGAAACAATGACTAAATTGCAATAACGGAACAATTAGACGAGGAACTCAATACAACATTTGTAGTCAACTGCTGTTATTGCCAGCATGTCCCCTTGCCAGTCCCAACCCTGGTACCAGTGATGTACCAATACAGATCTCTGGCTTATTACATCTTCAAGCACTTTGTTTGGTATGAGCTGATGGATATACTGCACCACTGAAAACATTCAGTCATCCAATACCTGCCAGTTTATGATCTGTCACTAATGCTTTGTTATTTGTGATTGAGAAAGGTGTATACAAATCTGGAAGGGAACAGAGCTCATGCAGTGAACACAGCTTGGGCTATGCTAGCTCTTATTGATGCTGACCAGGTATTAATGTTTTCCCCGTAATTTCATTATTATTTTTCTTTTTGATAATTTTTTTTTTAACTGTCCCAGTCCCGCTTGGTTCTAGTGCTATATAAGCATAAGTTCAACGTTTTGTTACAATAAAAATCCAAATGTGTTGATCGTGATCTTTGTGATAGTGATGTGACTACAGCATCCATCTCATCCAGCTTTTCTAATTTATTATAGTAAGATTCATGTATTCATGCATACTCATTGTTTGTCTGTATTTGTGGGTTAGGCCAAGAGAGACCCAGGGCCGTTGCACAGAGCAGCTAAACTGTTGATCAACTTACAAATGGAGAATGGCGAGTTCCCTCAGCAAGTAATTAGTGCACCTCTTGTCTCCTATAATACTAATAAAATGGTTTCTTTTTGTGGTATTTGTCTAACAAAATTCTCTTATCGTATGATTCCTCATTTTCTATCAATTGCAGGAGATAATGGGAGTGTTCAATGCAAACTGCATGATTAGCTACTCACAATATCGCAACATATTTCCAATATGGGCTCTGGGTGAATACCGTTGTCGTGTGTTACTTGCCAGTAAGAAAGACTGATGGATAGTTTGGTGTCTCTTACCTTTTGATTCTATTAGTTTCCTAACAGAGTTCTCTTTTGTCCGAAACTCTCCTGCTTGGAAATTGTTGGTTTGCTATTATGATTCCTAAAAGCAAATTCTAATATTTTTACAATGATATCATGTTTTAGGCTCTGGATATCTGCTGCTTTTGTTCATGTGCTAATTTTTAGTGCTTCCATAGTTATTTTTCTTGCTGTTTTTTAGCAAATAACAAAGCATTTTGACATGTTTCTAAAAGGCATTGCTTATAAGCTATGACTTTTAATAAACAATCTGATCAATTCAGATGTCTAGTTGTGTTCTTAGCCGCATTGGAAAAACAGAAACTACTTTCTGGGGGCAAACTCCGGACAACATCTAAATTAGTCCGAACAACAAATGTATTTTGTAAATCACTATACTTTCGTTGTTCTGAACCGAACAATGTCATGCTTTTTGTCTGCACTTTATCAAATTTGGGTGAACATGTAATTTGGAATTTGGGTTTAATTAGTAAATTTAAGCATCAATATTTACTTTCCCTCTTCGATTGGTCTCGACCTTCCGACACAAGTTAATAGCTAACATTGAACCTCAATCAATGGGTACTGTCTAATCAAACTGACATTCAGGCTCAATTCTATGCATAGATCGAACAACACAAATAAGCCCCGATTTCTCTATAGTGGAGCAATCAGCAATGCGTGCTTATCGCGTGTGCACATTAATCAGAGCGCTATCGCTCTCGCCCTCGCCCTCGCCCTCGCCCTCGCCCTCACCCCTGCGCGATTTTAAATCGTTTCCCTCTGATCCCTTTGCAGTCCCTCATTCAATCAGATCTAGTCTCCTTCACGTGCCTCCCTCACGCCTCCCTCTACTCCGCCTCTACTCTCCTCACCCTCTACGGCTCCACCTCCTCCGCGCACCTCCTCTCTACTCTCCCTCACACACTGCCTCTCTACTCACAAAGTTGGAGAAGCGAAGGAGAGATCATCTCAACCACCTCTCTGTCCGCCGCATCGTCGCTCTTCGCCTCACGCTTCTTCGTGCTCGGCTAGAGAGGAAGAAAGAAGACGATCAGATCTCCATCACCCTTGAGATCTCTCCCTATCTCCCCATCTCTTCTCTCTTCCTCTTCATCTCTCTCTATCCCCACATCCATTCTCTCCGGTGAGAAGAGAAAAGACATTCAGATCTGGTTCTCCTACTATAAGAGAGTAAAATAATAAGTACAGTGGAGTAAATAAAATATTACAAGAGAGTAAGTAATAACTCTTTGTGTAACTTTATTAGGGAGTAATTAAACATTATGAAGGGAGTAAATAATAAGTATAAGGAAGTTACTAAAATAGTACAAAGGAGTATCTAATACATGTAGGGGAGTAAATAATATTCAAAATCGATTCGGCTATTATTTGGGAGTAACTAAATACTATAAGAGAGTAAATAATTAGTATAAGGAAGTATCTAATACATATAGGGGAGTAAATAACATTTAAATCTGTGCTATTATTTGGGAGTAACTAAATAACTATAAGAGAGTAATAATTAGCATAAGGGAGTATCTAATACATGTAAGGGAGTAAATAACATTTAGAATTATTGTTTGGGAGTAACTAAATTATTATAAGGGAGTAAACAATTAGTAGAAGGAATTATCTAATACCTATAAGGGAGTAAATAACATTCAAAACTGTTTCTGTTATTGTTTGACAGATGAGATGAAGAAGAGACGCGAGGAGAGATGAGGGAGAGAGAGGAGACGGAAGAGAGAAAGTGAGGGAGAGAGGGGAGACGGAACAAAGAAGAGGAGTGCGAAGCGAAAATTAATGAGGCGCGCTGGAGAGGGGTGAAGCGGGGTGAGAGGGGGTGAAGCGGAAGTGAGACGCGCTGGAGAAGAATTCTCATTTTCGGAAATGAAAAAGTAGCGACTTTTTCTATTTTTAAATATTGATTGCGTGATTGTCTTAGAGACTGATTGCAGTTATCAGCACTGGCACATAATGCAAGATATGAAAAAAGCGGGCCCTACTTCGGAATTAGGTTCGACAGTCCCAAAGTAACCAATCGGATAAGCCTTATTCGATATAGGTATGGCCGTTAATTAAAAGTTGAATAGTTTTTGAAAGAAACATTTATTGCCTTATTGGTGTGAGATCCTCACACATATTTGTTTTTTACTCTTCTAGTCACCAATTTCTGATTCACACAGAAATGATGAACATGGGTACAATCAAATGAAAAAATCACGTAGAACAGTGCTTGGGTGTATTTTGAATTGTTGAAATGAAGAAATTGATATTACATTGAAGCAATTCATATCGTACTTTTAGAGTCCATCCAGAAGCCATAAGCCATATTAGGAGAGTAGGGTAGATAAAAAAAAATAGAGAAAGGAAAAAGCTTATATAAGGTTATGAAATAATTTTATTTGTTTCGGAACATTTAAGTTTACATGACAGAGGTAGATGAATAACTTTTTTTTTTTTTTTTTTGAAGATTGGTAGATGAATAACTTTACTTTCGTCGCTTAGTAAATTATAAGCACCTAACATCGAGATTTTGGAAGAAATTTGTTTGTATCAGTGTATCTTCACCGCTGCTACATCTCACTTTCTTCCTCTTATCAACGTTTGTGGAGCAAAACAAATACATGTTTCTTTTCACCTCACCTCTCCTTTATTACCTTGTAACTTCCGGACTAGATCCTTCGCTACTGATTTATTTAAAGCTCGTCGAATTTTCTACTAATTATTGGGTAACACTTTTCCAACAATTAAGTATAAATTTATTAATATATATGACATATTGGAGTAAATCATATCAACTTGTATTTCTCAATTTGGTCTATTCACAAAACAAAAAATTAGATTGCACATTTTTTGTTATATGTTGATGGCATGTTTACAAACAAGGTATTTAATATAAATTCCTTAGTTATTTTCTGAAAAATATAAACAAACAAAGAATTTTAATTATGTCAAAGAGAATGTCTAATGATGCAATAGTCGGTTTGTGACCAAAAGAACAATTTATATGTCTAGCGGCTCTATTAAGAAATAAGCAAAAAATAATTTTGAGGTTATTAATAAATTGAAAGAAAGAGAAAAATCGCAGCAGTGGGTGGGCTACAATTAAGTCAACCATCATCGGAGTCCAATCTGTAAGAGTATAGTATTTTACTTTTTTTTATGTAATTGTTTCAGTTGAATTTGGATAATTTGAATCAATATAATGTCAATTTTAATTTGTATTTTGTTGTTTTATATATATATATAATTTGAGTTCAAAAGTAAGAAAATATTTTCACAAGATGTTATAACTAGGGAGTTTTATACAATTTGAGAGAGAAAATTTGTTATTTCCTATGTTTATGGTCTCTTTCATCATTAGCAGTCCAAACTAATTTTTTTTTTCCTGAGAAGCAAAAGCCTAACATTAAAATTCTTTGTGGTTCTCTATTTCACTTTCAATCATTGGCAGAGACGTCAAAAATAATATTGAGAAATTCAGCAATCCATTCGTTATCAAGAATTGCAGTACATAACCTAAGTTAGATAAAAAAAAATAATAATAAAGAAAGAGAAACGTAGAACCATACAATGCGCATATGTTATATCTACAAACTCTACCAATCATATTCAACTATCCATCATTATTATATTCAAGTTTAACATTGCCAGGGCTGGGAAAATTAATTAGGATTTATATTTTTTTTCTTGAATTTCATTTATAGATAGTGGTCGAAATCTGCAATGATCAAACATTAGCAAAAATTTCAATTCCGAATAAAATAACCGTAGAAAAAGAAATTTAGAAAAATTGTCAAAAACTCTCTATAAAAGTTCACTTTAATCGATTTTCTAAAAATCCGAATTAATCACATCAATCAATTTGGATGCTCCGTAATAATTTTGGTTTTTTAACAAAGGCTATAATTGAACGACCCATAGTACTCACATCAATTGATTTTGTAAAAGTCCAAAAAAAAATAGTATATATATAGAGAGAGGAGATGGATAAAATACACTCTTGTGCACGGATCATCTCCGTACATCAAAGTCATTTTTCAAATCCAAAAATCAAACGGTCGATCCGAGCTGAAACACTCCAATTTGAAAATATCATCATATACAATAAAAAAATTCGAAAAAATGTAAATTTTGGTCTCGAAGAGTTTTTTAATATAGAGAATAACTTGAACAGCTCGGCTCGACCGTTTGATTTTTGGATTTGAAAAATGACTCTGGTGCACGGAAGACGATCTGGTGTATTTTATCTATATAACATTTGATGCATACTAATGTACAGAAAGTTTCGATGCATAGTGATCCAAATTTTTTTATCTGCTTCCAAATAACCGATCCAAACTGTCCAATATGATATTTTATTATAATCTCCTTACCGACCAATGTGATATTCCTATTATATACGGTTTTCGAAAATCATGTAAACATGTAGGACGTACTGAACAATTTGGATATCTGGATCGATGTTTGAACCTCGAAATTCAAGATACAACTTCCAAATATTACTCCACCCATGCTTCAGTGTACATAGTCATTTTCTAATTATTATAGTGATATTACTATATGAAAAAATCTTTATATTTTACTGAACTCTATTGAAAACTTTTCAAGCTCTGTTTATGACTATGTTATGTTAACAGATTACTTCACTCATATTCATAATACTATAATTATTATTTCTTTTGTTTTATTTCATAGCATTTATGTATTAGGATTATCGGGATTAGAAATTGTTTAGCATCGTCCTAAAGATTTTATCATATCATCCTCACAGATAATGCATCTCCAAACATTTAATTTCTTTATGTTTAATTCTAATTCCTTTAAAAACACTTTAATAATTGTCTCATTTCTCATCTCCAACAATGCCTCATTAATTATCTCATTAATGCAATTAATCTAGCGCTCATCCCCATCCCCTCTTTCCTCTTATGTTCTCATCTAGTGCTAATGTTGTTCTCATCCCATCCCCTTTCCCTTTGACCACCTCCCCCAACTAGAACAATTAGGTTTACTAACTAGAACAATTAAGTTTACCAACTAGAACAATCATATTTATCAACTAGAACAATTATGTATATTAAGTAAAATAATTAGGTATATGAACTAATTGTCCTAGTTAATATAAACAATCGTGTCAATTAAAATAAACAATTGTACTAGTTAATATGAACAATTGTGCTAATTAAAATGAACAATTGTTCCAGCAAATAAATTTAATTATCCTGGGAAAAAGAACCTAATTGTTATAGTTTTTAGATGCAAATGTTCTGGAAAAAAAAATTTAGGAAAGAGGGGACTAGAAACAGAAATTATGGAAGGGAGGGAAATAGAGGGACCAGAAACGGAAAGGATGGGAGGGACAGAACTAGAAATATGTAAGGATGAATTACACATTTACGCTGGAAAAATATTTCATAAATGGAAAAAACTTAAACGCGTCCTCATTAATTATCTAGCATCTTAGAAATGTAAATGATGGAATGATAAATCTTGAGGATGATCCTTGTCAGCTCCGATTATGATTATATTTATATTTCCATTTCCTACATTTAGGTGTGTTTGGTTGCAGAATAATAAGAAATGGGAAATAAGGAGTGTGATATAATTCAAGACCAAACATAATTTTAAAGCAAACAATTAGACTATTTATATATTATATTCCTTATTCCCATGAGTCATGGCCTATTTGGAAAAGCTCGGAATTAGCTTAGTCACGAACAGTCTTAGTCCGAATAAGTTTGAACCAAAGACCTCATGAACTGGCCTAATTAGTTTTATTCCAGCGATTTGCTAAGGTAATTACTATCTACCATCCACCGAATTACCATCCAGTGCCATCCAATTTTCCGTGTGCTGACGTCAGCAAAAAAATTTTGACCAATTTTCGAAAAAATTTTGTGCTGACGTCATCAAATATGTTGATTTAAGAGTTCTGATAAATGTTTTAAGGGTTCAGTTAAATTTTTTAAGGATTGAATTAAAGTGTATAAGTGTTAAGTTAGATGCACCAATAATTTTTGACCAATTTTCGAAAAATTTTCTGTGCTGACGTCATCAAATATGCTGATTTAAAGGTTCTGTTAAATGTTTTAGGGTTGAATTAAAGTGTGTAAGTGTTCAGTTAGATGCAACAATAATTTATTTCACTTTGTATGTTGAATATGATCATTTATTTCTTACTTACGAAATTTATATATATGTTCAGTTTATTGTTGTAAATGTTCATATTGTTACTGTTAATGTTTGCTATGTTTGTTGTATCTGTTCATTTTGTTTTTTTATTAAACCAGTTTAATTGAACACAAAAACTACGAAATCAAATTTCTGCGGCAACTAACTGAACACATAGACACTTTAAGTTCATCCCTTAACGTATTTAACTGAACACAAAACACTAAAATTCTAAATTATTGCTGCATCTAACTGAACACATACATACTTTTAAATAATTCCTTAAAGTATTTAACTGAACAGAAAACACTAAAATTTCAAATTATTGGTGCATCTAACGGAACACTTATACACTTTAATTCAACCCTTAAAACATTTAACTGAACCCTTAAATCAACATATTTGATGATGTCAGCACAAACAAAAATTCGAAAATTGATCAAAAAATTTTGCTGACGTCAGCACGCGGAAAAAAAGATTTTTTCGCCTGTTGGATGGCGCTTGTTCAATTGGATGGTATTGGATGGTTTTTTGTTGGATGGTGTATATAATTTCTGATTTGCTAAAAACGAGGGCTCGCGAGCAGGCCGATAATTTAAAATAATCATTTGTGGAAATATCGGAAAGAGAAAACATTACTTTATACTCTCTCACAATTACGTTGTTCAAACAACATAATTACTGTTGTTGCCCTACCTCCTTTTTATACTTTTTTTTACATTAATTTTAACTACTTAAATAATTTTATTATTTAATAATAATAATTATTATTATTTAATTATTGTATCAACTAATATTATCATTATAAATAATATTATTATCATAATTAATATAATCATTAATTTAATTATTTTTATTATACGTATTAATGCTATATTAAGAATAAAAATATTATTAATTATTTAACATATTAATTATTATTGTTCTTGATTTCTTATAAAATAAAGTGAATTATTATATTATTTTCATCAATTCTTAAATGAAAAATAACAATAAAAATTTTAAATCATTATTTATAAAGTAAATTATTATATTTTAAGTATTATCGCCTTATTGACATGACTAGGCCATTATATTTCTATCTAGCTTTTTAGGAATAAGATATTAATAATGAGTCATAAAAAATAATATAAGTGATTTAATTTCTTATTAATTATTATTTGATTGTGGTTTATATACCACATTTCTTATTCGCAATCAGCACACCATTAAAGTTTAAACCCGTGACAAACAGTACAAGGAAACACCATAAGGCGTCAGCCGCGTGCTTACGCCAGACGCAAAAACCTTCGGGCTGAAGGAAACCACCAGAATTCAACGCGGAGCTTCACCATTAACCAATCTCTATTTTTGTTTTGTTTTCCTGGAGTTTACTCACCAGACTTGGCTGACCAGCATCTGAAGCACAAATTAAGTAATCTTCGTACATCGCAGATCTTCAATGAGAATTCTTTATAAAAATAAGAAAAAAAAAAAGGAAAAGGAAAGCGATCTTAGCATGGTGACCCTTTTGTACTTTACCATATGCACCTGGAGCAAAACTGGACAAAAAAAAAAGAAAAAAAAACTTTCTTTAAAATGCACGTGTTTTTTTTATTATTACTCTATTATTTATTTCAGAACATTCAAACCTATTAGAATTAGTTTACAGAAGTTCATAAGGAAGACATTTCATGATTTTCTATCTAAGAACCTATTTTTTTTAACTATGTTGGTATAAAAAAGAAAATAATCACATAAATATTGGAAAACTTGTCAAAACGGAAAATTATTGCAAGGCATGTGTTTGACTTAATTAAAAATAATTAAGAAATATAGTTTGTTATATTAAAATTTAGAAATTAATTTGAAAATTAAGCTCATTAATATCGAAATCAAGACGTGAGAAAATAAGAAGAGAAACTGAAAATGCTTTATTTTCCAAATATTTATCTTCAATTATCTTTGTTTACGTTAACAATTGTTTAATTATTTGTAATGGATGTCAAATAAAATTTGATTTCAATATACTATATTCTGTTGATTAGGTAGAACATCATACAAATTTCACTTATATTTACTGTAAGAATTTTTACGACGCCAAGTATTTTCTAAAAGCGCGTTCAGAACCCGACCGTGATCCATGTCCAGCCGAAAAAAGCACCAATGAGGACCCCACGAATGTGATTACGACTTTTGCAACATTTACAATTTAAATGATTTATAAAGCACCTCTTACATACACCGTGTCAATTACTTATCTCCCATTAATTACTAATAATCAAACAAACCCTTCTTTCCTCTTTCCTCTTTCATCCAATTCAAACCCTTCTCCAATCTCCATTTCAAAATCTCTCCAATCGATTCTCCGACCATGCGCAGCGCCAATCCCACCACCAACTCCTCTTATGGCACGATTCGCGCCGCTCCTCCGCCAGCTCCGGCGGTGCACATCGCCGACCCACCACTCCGCTCCTCGGCTCCACCTCCCTCTTACGGGGCGACGATGCCTCCTTCCACGCAAGCTACCGCCACGTGGGCCACCCCTTCGTACACCACCTATGCTCCCACCACTGGCTACGTCAAGGTCCCCACAACCGACCCATCTCCACCTGTAGCCACCGTGCGCCCCGCTGTCGTCGCCGCCACACCTCCGCCGGAGCTCCAGCCTTCTCCTGCTGTTCGCATCTCCGATCTGGTCTCCAAATTCAAAGAACAAGGCCATGCTCTGATCTCGGCTCGTCGGCCATGGCAAGAGCTTTTCCACCCTCCTGCCTTCTCTCGGCCGATTAATATCGGGGATGCAATTAATCGGATCCGGCGCAACGCTACATACTTTCGTGCAAATTACATCCTGGTAATTGTTGGTGTTCTTCTCCTAGGTCTGTTCTACCATCCTTTCTCTTTCTTCGCATGTGCCGCTCTCGCTGCGTCATGGTTCTTTCTCTATTTTTCAAGAACCGGTCCTTTGGTGATCCTCGGCCGAACAATTGATGATGGGTCTGTTCTGTTGTGGCTCACGGTCGCGACTGTTGTGTCGTTGCTGTTTACAAATGTCGGATGGAATGTGATTGGTTCAATGGCTGTGGGGGTTGCAGTTGTAGGGGTTCATGCAGCATTTCGATCCACAGACGATCTGTTCTTGACCGAACAGGAAGCGGCAGGCAGTGGCTTGGTCAATCCAAATGTGGCCCAATTTGCAGCCAGCAGTGGTTTGGTAAATCCAAGTGTAGCTCAATTTGCACAAGTCCTGTGATTTGGTTGTATGGCGAGGGCCTCCGGCAAGTTACTGAATTCATGATTTGAATAGAATTTGGTTTCTGCTTGCTGGTACATAATTGTGGTACTTATGTATACTGGTAAATTAGTCTTTTTATGGGCTTATTGGTGAGATCATTCGTTTAATTTTTGGTTTGATTTGTCTTGAGTTCTGGGTTGTCAGTGTTTGCTCCTGATCCTTGTTGTACATAATTATTATGATTTTGCTACATATAATTCTTATCGGCTTTTAAAGCATATGTTCAGATTTTTTTTTTAATTCCTTCTATTGAGGCACTTTGGCATTGGAATACCTAGCTTTCCATGGAAAATTTATGTGGTAGAAAGCTTGTACATGTGAACAATTTTCAGAAATTTCCCCTGGTAAAATTGTAAAATCTAATCTATATGGCATTTCAATTTCTTCCCCCGTCATTTTGGCTTTACATGAGATTCATGCAAAGGATCAAGGCAGGGCTCAATGAAGGCCAATATGAAATGCAATCACATATGTATTTGCCTTCTCTCAGGAAGCTGTAGCATTGTACAAAATACAAATAATATAATTTTTTTTTTTTTTATGTTTTGGTAATTTACTAATCGTTGTTTCTGAAATTTGCTGTATTATTAGTCTTGATTGTCAAGAATGGCGTGTAGGTATCCAGTCTTGTTCCACTTTTTCGATTTGTAAAAAAATTGTGTTTGGTAAGTGTCTAAACAAGCGCAATCTTTTTTCCTTTAGCGGAAGTATAATAAAGAACAATTTGGAAATTGTGCCCTAACTCGTCAGCCAATAGTAATGTATGTATAAAACTAATTTGCAATAAGTCGGGAAGTTTGAATTCCGCTAAAAAACATTTAAATTTGTATAAAATTTACTTTTGAAAAAATTTATTCATCGTTTACACCTAATTTGTTCATAAACTTTACCATATGCTCAAATATAATTTGAATAGGATTTATAACTTTCTTCTTTTGCTATATGGGGGGGTTTCCGTACCCTGAGTTCGGTTTAAGAACTCTACATGGCTGTCCAATCTAATCTCGACAGTTAAAATTTTTTGGACCTATCAATCTGGTATCAATCATGGGGCACTCATTATTGATCGGATGGTTGTGATGCCGAACTGCACCCTACAAGAAATGCAGAGAGGATTTTTTTGCTAGAGCTTCTATTACCATAAAAAGGTGGTTTGATGAGCAACTACTGGACAGGATTTACCTACACGGATTCTACACGCGTGTAAAGATGTTTATTTAACAACTTGTAGTTGCTAACTTGTGCTATAGCCTATAGGGGCTCCGAGAAATCATTACCTGAAGTACCATCTAGAATAAGTTTCTCGTTAACATTTCGATTAATTACTCCAACAAAAAAAATGTAATGCATGATTTTTATAAAACCGGGATGCGAAAGATTGTTACTTTATAATATTTTATATATCTTTTTTTATTTTTTATTTTGTCATTTGCGAATCCGCCTAATTTTTAAAATATGGACTTGTTCACCTTATTGCAAATAACTTCTACTTATATCAATTAGCACAATATAAAATCGTACTTCTGCTTATAAACAAGAGAAAAAGATATTCAGACCATTAAGTAATGGTAGCAAAATATCCTTTACTAATCAAGAAAATTTTATAGGAATATAATAGATCTAATATGGAACAAAATGAGTCTATACATGACTAGTGCTGAGAACTAATGCCGCGTAGAATTTTGTATCACGTTTGTTTTGGCTTTACAATGTCCCTGTTAGTTGTTCACCTTTAGCCTTTTCTATAGGTAAGATTGCTATTTGTTAAGATATACTTGTTTTGAATCAGTGTTTTATTGTATCAACACCTGTTTTTTTAATGCAACCTACCCCATCAATGTCAAAGCATTCGCAATACAGGCAACTTAGCAACTCTTCAACATCAAATCTTAATATTTCATAGTCACGATGTAGTAGAAAGTAAACATAATTAAGAGACACTGCTTTTCAAATTCAATTTCGATGGTACTTATTGTAGTAGTGTCGATATATATATATATATTTTCTTATGAGAAATAAATGCTACAGAGCCGTATATCTCAAGTTAGAGAAATTCCAGGATCGCTAATATAGATGAGCATTTGCCACATAATATATTAGTATGGGCAGCTTTTTTAAGGTAGCCCTCAGATTTTTCTTATTTGAGTTAGAAAGAAGCGTCCCAGGAGGCATGCACAAAGTTAACTTCAATAAACATTACATGTTCTTTATGAGTCAAATAAAGAAGAGAAGGATATACGCCGACATTTCACAACTCTTCAGGAAAATTGCCAACATAACTTTTTTAATTTCCAATATGGTCAACAAATCACAGCCTATTTGCCTAATTACCACCCAACCAACCGATCTGGAAAAAAAGAAAAGAGAGAACCCCAATGAACTTTCCAATCCTGATGGTCCAATTCTCAAATTAGCTTCTGATTCTGCCATATTTATCTCCCAGTGTCCTTTAGGACAGCAGTGGGGAAGGTCTATGGCGGTATGCAAGCACCATTATGAAATCCTTTGCAGGAGAGCCAACTGATGCGAGGGTCCGATTTGATGTTTCGGATCTCAGCCACAAGTCCACCAAGTCATGCAGGGTCATTGTGGGGCCCACTGGCTGCCCACGGCATACTATCTCTACCTGTTAAAAATTACTACAGAGTCAAAGCTCAAGGGGAAAGAAAACGGAGAAGTAAATACTGGAACTGTACTGGTACAATATCTAACTGTCACAACACCCGTATTCCTTAAGATACAAAACAGTGTACGCCCAAAGAACAAAACTGAAAAAACACATACTCAAATCCAAATATACTATATAAGCTTTAATTCTCTGCTTGGAGATATCTTGAAGATGATTTTGGTGGGGACAATTATGGATATCCCTAAAAAGAAAATATTCAAGAAATTGGCTAAAAGGTGTACCTCTTCCTCAGTTGTTAGACTTAGTTTTGTCATAATGTACTTTTGAATTGAAGAAACAGTCAATTCACCATTCCTAGAATGCAGAAAGAGAGAATAAATACCTTAGATCACACAGAAAAAAATAAATTATAAAATCAAATATTGCTAACAAGTTTTGTACTACATAAAACCTTGCCTTAAACAATAAGATGCTGGTGCAAAATTGTCCTCCCAACCCCCCCCCCCCCCCCCCCCCCCCCTCCAATTAAAATCAAGGGGGGTAGCCATTAACTCAAATCAAGGAACAGACTTCCTTTTTCTCAACTTGGTTATATAGCACAGTTACCAACACCAATGTGAAGAAGAGGGCACAACAGGAAACAGGGAATTGGTCACTGATCCAACTGGTCTTATATAGCCTGTATAGGGTCAGCATCTTTGAAAAAGCTACTGACACACGGGTCAAAGGCATCCATTACCACGTATTGTTGTGTCATATTGTTTTCTTTGTCTCTGACAGATGCATATTATCGGAGTCTTTACTAAAACAAAATAGGGAGGGAGAGAGCAAGCACCTTATTCGCAAGTAACTTGAAGATAACTGAGGTAGCTGACCACCTCCTTCACTGAAAGAAATTAAAAATTATTTTATTTGGCGGGTAACCCAATTTGTTTAGGACAAAAGGCTTAGTTGGTGGTGGTGTTGTTATTTGGCAGGTCCCTCTGCAAGTCAATAGTTTGAATACCATTCTTTAAAATGTTTTGGTCTTATTACAACAATAAGATACAGGTTCATCCTAACAAAAGAAATGCTATATCAATTGAATGGAGTGGCAACATTGCCTTGGTTTTATTTTGACTGACATGGTACTTGATAATTGAATGCCTCACAGAAACTTTTCACAATAACAGGTAAACTATAAGGGGACATATCAGCTTATCGACCATTTTAGCTGTGAACCAAGAAAGTGTACCGGTTGGCGGTTGCAACGAGAGAAAACCAAACAGGCCCCACTCGTCTGTCACGGACAGTGCTTATAGAATCGAACATAACCGGTGCTGGTGTGTCACGCCCTTTCTTTCGCCGAATGCCTTTCCTGCGTTTGGCCTGCAGCGGTTGCTCTGCACGAGAGGGGCCCATATTCTTCTCCTCCAGTGGTTGTTTTTCCTCCTTAAGTGGCTTGGATTTGGTGGTAGTTGTGTCATTATTTGAGTTGTTATTTTGTTCTTCTTCGTTAATATGGGACCCTGATTTAAGAGATTTTCGGGTTGCTGCTTCCAGAAGACAATTTAGAGGCTTCCATAGCTCAGATTTATCCACTTGCTGCTCTTTCTCTCTACCATTTTCTTTATCTTTGCTAGATGTCTCGGGGTCCAAATTGCTCTATATGAATGATATAACAAAGCAAATATCAAGTACTATCAAAGCTAGGAACATCAGATGGTACCGATTGATCCTTATTTTTACACTTATCATTATTTTCAGGCAGGTCTTGTCTACTTTTACAGTTTCACTCTTTTGATATAACAAAGCAAATATCAAGTACTATCAAAGCTAGGAACATCAGATGGTACCAATTGATCCTTATTTTTACACTTATCATTATTTTCAGGCAGGTCTTGTCTACTTTTACAGTTTCACTCTTTTGAAGCAAACATGAAGTTATAAATAATATTGAACTAACAAGATACCATACCTTACCAAAAACACACCAGTTCTGTGGTTCCTGACATGTGCCATTTGAATTACAACCTAGTATTGGTATAATTGGTGCAAGAACTTGGAACCAATAGTATACTAATGAGGACTGATGCTGGATTAATGCGTGAGACGTTTTGGATATTACTGACACTAAGACTCAAAACAAGTCAATATAGGCAGCTGTTTTTGCATTTAACTGTACTTACATGCTTTCTGTTCGACTTAACCAATCTAGACGGTGCACTTCCTGGCTTCTCTTCATCAAGAACCTTTGCCCTTTTACTGCTAGTGTTCTCATCATTTGCTGGAGACTTTACTGACCTCCTAGGTTTAGTACGTCTCCCGGTCAACCCAGTTTGGCTAGATACCCTAGGTGCACTTACCACCAGGGAGGATAGAGATCTCTCCTTCCTTCGTGCCGGCAAAGGCAGGGAAGGTGGCTCTGGTGTGCCACTATTTCTCTTTCTTAATGGGAATACTTTGTTCCTTATGTCTTGTAGGTTGTGATCCGGTCTGTATTATTTAAGAAACAAAAGCACCAGACAATAATAAAAATATCAACAACAATCAATAACAATTATAATGCTACTAATCAAAGAAAAATAAGTATTTATATGTCATACAAAATCTAAAATGAGAAGTATCTCATATAACTATGCAAACGGCAAAAACATCACCTACATGTTCCCCTATTCTTCAAATTCTCCAAAATACCCAAAGAACACTACAATTCTCTCTTTTTCTGAAGAGGTAAACAGCAAGGGCAGAAGTTTGGGAAATTTTGAAGAAATTGTGGAAAGGGTACATATAATACTCCCATATAGCAACATCATAAAACATTTGGTTCGCAGGACACATACCCAAATTTGGGCCAAAAGATTGGAAATTGCAATTGCCCGCAAGAAAAATGTAGATACATATTTATGAATAATTTTATTTGGTGTAAAATGGAAATGAAAACTTCTAGAACAAAACTAAAAATATCATAAGTCTATAAAAGTTAACATGAGCTTACCAGTGATTAACTTGAAGATAATATGGTAATAATAAAAAAAAAAGTGTGTGGTACAGTACCTGAGTTTCTCAGCTGGTATGCAACCAAGGTCAATATGGCATATTGGGCACGAGTCAACCTCCTCTTCAGTAATTTTGTCTAGAATGCACTTCCTACAAACTGATCAGAAGAACAACTATCATGTAATATGGCAAGTCAATTGCACAAGAAAGAAATTTTTATACAGATTACTGGCTAAACAAAAGCAGCATATCTGTTAGTAAATCTCCTGAATTAAGTTTGATTTTTTAAATAACTATCCCATTTATAAAGAATGGAATTTCTCTTCCTGAATCTAAATTCCAATGACCCTAGAAACACCAGAATATGATAGACCAACGATACAATGAATTTTAACAACCCATCCAAAAATTAGGAAAATTTGTGCCTACATTTTCTTTCCTTGCAGCAGGAAGCACCAAATTTAACCAGCTTTGTTGTTTCCACTCATTTCAGTACTGACATAAATAGTGATTAAGAAGTCTAGCATTTTCTATTTTTTTGATATGCATGATATTTGTGGTTTTCTCGGGGGCATATGGGATAGTTTGACATTTTGATGGCAATACATGCAACTTATCTTCACCTAGTTTCAATAAATTGGCATTTCCCTGATGTTTATGTATGATCAATGTGAATTCAACACAAAATGGACATCTCAACTTCAACTGGGAAAGTTCTTATGGAAAGAAGTACTGATTCAGAGATTATAGCCAGATAATCTAAACTCCTATTTATAATTATCCAAATATTCAAACAAATACAGTTTCTTTCAACTCTGTTTCCAAGTATACTAACTAAAATTCCAATTTTAGCGACCACCTATATAGATAGACATACTATACGTAACTCCAATATATGAAATCATAAAGAATTTACACGTGAAAAAGGAGCCATCTCACTCCAACTAAACCTGAACTAATACTCAACTACCACAAATCCACATATGAACTGGATTTCACCAAACAAAGTTTTAATCTTCTCAGTTGGCACCACGAGTAGCCACAATCAAACCCAAAATCGAAAAATAATTGAGAACACAAATTACCAACGAGTCCCTGACATAATATTCAATTCTCATTCAATTATTATAAGCGTCTCGACCCGATACAAAACAATCACACGCAAAAAAGTACAAAACAACAAATATATCCCCAAAAAACTCTAAAATCACGAGAATTCCACGTCCAGAAACCTCAGAAAAATCAAACAGATCGACCGAGATCAAACCCAACCCACGACTCAACCCAGATCACTGACCCACGCCTCGAAAAGGCAAAGAAAAAAACCTTAAAAAGAACAAGAAATACAAGAAGTAATCAAGGAAAATCGGAACTAACATGTATGGAGGCACTCAGAGACGGTGGTGGCATCTCGTAGTAGCTTGTGACAGAGCGGACATGTCATGCACGATGCGAGAAGGTCGCGCCTGACGCGCACCACGGTTTGCGCACGTGAGCCCTGACCACCGGTCCCCATCTGTCAGTGTCTCCCTCTCCTCGATTGGAACTCGCCCAATAAGGCCTCTCTCTACCACATTCGCGACAGAGAGGCCGAGAGGCAGAGAGAAACTGGGATCGAGAAAAGGGAGAATTGGGTCGGAAGGCGCGGGCTTGGAGAGGCTTGGCACGAGGCGCCGCAGGGGATTTGGAGCTGGTGGTGCTTCGACGTGAAATGAGAGAGCGAGAGGTGGGAGGGATTGGAGAAGGGAAGACACGAGGAGAGAGAGAGAGTATAAATAAAGGTTAGAGACTAGAGAGAGAGGTTCAAGTATTTGTGGGGTTGGTTATTCTCTCGTTTGGAAAAAGAAATTTGTCTTTTGGGGACAGTTTCGGGTACCCCTTGCTAAGTCTAGCCTCAGAGTAGCGGTGCGAGTAGCGTGTGTGAAATATATGAAATTTTATACGAATTTAATATTTCTACGAATATGAATTTACGACTTACGTGTAGCAAGATGATTGGTTGGACTTTGTTTGAAGCCAGTAATAGATGAGCAATAAGGGTGTGCGTAGATATTCGTAAGATTTTAGAGTACGGGAAATGGAGTATAGACAATGTTCATACACCTGGACGTCCGAAGGGATAAAGATTTGTTAAACTGCCAGTGGGTCCCGCAAAACATTAGGATTCTCCAGACGGGGACAAAGTAGATGTGCGTAGGATTCTATGTGCCAGTAAAACATTGCTTTCGTTAACGGAGAGTACAAGACTGGGGTTTTTATTCAGCGGCTGTCAAAAGAGACCGAGGGCTAATCCTCGTACGATTGGTTTTATAACTTGGGATAATTACTTAATTACTGTTTATCACTTGCGCAATTGTACTAACTTTTCACTTCTTTCAAGGTGTGATCCGTTGATAATGTGATTTATCCTACTTCCTTGTCAAATGTCTATTTGTTTATTCTGAAATTTAGCCATCTTTGAGAAAGGTTTGGGAAATACCGAAAGAAAACAATTTATCTCGTTTTATTTTGGACAAAAATATAGAATATAAATATAAACTCTACTAAACTGTCAAAAGATAAGTTTTGCAAATTGTGAAAATTGAGGTGATGCTAAGTAAATTCTATTATTCATTCTTCAAGGAACCTTATAGAGTTATAGTACCTTATATTGCTTTCGATCTTCTACTACTTTTTTAAACAAAATTTGCTCATACAATAAAAATTAAAACTGATCCTTCAAGTATCACCGAATTCCATTTTGGTCCTTGAAATTGCAAAAATATTATTTATTTCTAAGTGATGTCAAATTAGTTCGGCAGTTTAAAAATTCATTTTAAAATAGTACATTGAGTTTCTATTTAGCAGTATAAATAGTGCAGGAGAATCACATAAGTAACAAAAACGACGTAATAATAATGATAATAGGGACATTTTGGTTTATGCCACTAGATAAGTTTGAAATTTGAGATCGATATGCCATTGGAAAATAACTAATTAGTTTTATGCCACTACAAAATATTAGGAAAGTATTTTATGCCATCAATCAATTAAAAAGGACTATATTACTCTTTTGAATTTGCATACATATGTATTTATGAATTATGGATTATATACAAATTAAATCCATCAGACCCAAATTGGAGACGAGTCAATCAAATTCAAACATATACACAAATGATTAATGATTATATTAAATCACAACGCACAACGGCACAAGTAATCAATGAAATATTATAGTCTCAAAGCAGTTGATCCTATCATATATATTCGACAAGAAAACATGGCTTCATGCATGGATTAAAAAACACAAAGCCTTGAATTCAATTTCGTTTTTTATTTTTACTCTCAGGCATTTCGGGCCTCTTCTTCGTTTCTTTGATTCGGCTTTATCGATTAAACTTTCGTAATTCGTATCTCTCTCCTTGGGGCTTCGTCAAAATCTGATTTGGAAGAATCGAGAAAAAATACATGATCCTTACATATCCAACGCATGAGCACTCCCTCCGGTGCGTAAGAATTCTCTTGCAGCCGCAAAGAGAGAAGGAAATTCATTTCTTTAAATGAAAAGAATATTATTAAGGGCACTTATAATTATTATGGTAGTGGTGTCAACATTGCAGCAATTATGACGTTTTTATGGGATGAAAATTTGTTTTTTTTTTTAAAAAAAAAAATTACATGTTTACTTGTTTCAAAGTAATACTAATACTAATATATATATAAAATGTATTTATATTTCTCATATTTAAATCCGCCAATGAACATAGAATCATTTGCAGTTATTTAGTGTATTAATTACTGTATTCTGGACATGGGTTCAGCTCCTCTCCAAATGTATATATACGTTTGAACTGTTTGTCTGTTTCATTGAAATCTTAGCCGTCCATCTAGGATAGGATTGCATGCACCTACCCCTCTCTTGTACGTTTAGAATTCCTTTTCCCCTCAAGTGTATCTCTGTTTAGCTTCAATTTTTCCATTATCTTATTACATTTTGTACATTTATACTGACAACGTTAATTTGACTGCTTAACGTTCCTGTTTTATTTTACCTTTTTTTTTTTTTTTTTTTTTTTTTTTGAGCACTAAAGGCAATATAGTTCCTACCCGAAGTTCTCTCATAGGCTGCTACGTGGACAACTAGTTCGCAACTGTCTGTAACTTAAAATGCATCATTATTTGCATATCAATAAGTTATTAAGATTAATTTTTATTTTAATACGATAGTATAAAGACCAGATTCTAGAATGCCCGTTCGAGCTACAAAATGACCAAAGTTTACCCAATCGACCTAGCTAGCCTACGAATTTTCAACTATGAACAAAAACCTTTTGAGACAGGTAAAGCATAGAGTTTCACTTTTTGACAATCAGTTCAACATTAATCTATTGCAATGAGAGGGCTATCCCCGTTATTCCAGAAGTGACAATGGAAGAATTTAAAAAAAAAATAATAATCATAACTGTAAACCCAACCAACATGATAGCGAGGTAACATGCAACATAAATACTCAACTATAGTAACTGTTCAGAAACAATTTGAACAATACATATCCAAATGTGTTCTCTCAATTTCGTTACAAACCAAGATAGAAGTCTAGATGAATGAAATAGGGACTAAAAGACTCCAAAATTATACTTATGATGATGATTTCTGTTGATCTGTGCCATGGAATTTTCGTCCAGCCTCAACAGCTTCCCTGTTAAGTTAAACAAAATAAATAAATCAAGGAAAGATGGCAACTGAGCTAAACTGTGTGTTCTGGGATTTGGTTCTCTTAAGAGACTTTTCGGTTTTTCATAGTTCTGTCCGGTGCTAAATAGAAATAACTAAAACAACAATGCTTAAAGGTCAGGTGATGTATTAGGGTTTAAACACCCTGTCTCAAGAATTTTATGAAAGTTCAATTCTCGATAAGCTCAGAACATGCCTATTTTTTTCGTCTATTGTTGAAGCTTAATATTTACTGCTCAAAATAATTGTTCATTATGTATTTCAAAAATCATGGGAGCTCACGGAACAGATATAGATCATAAGAGTTAAACATATAAATTCATGATTTTTTTTACTACCTGAAGGCATCTACAAGCTCCATGTTTTCAGGTTGAAGTTGCACTCCTTCATAAAATGCATTTGCTGCATCGTGAAACCTCTGCAAACACCCAGATAAACAAATATTTAGTTGATACAATAAAAGAAATATCAAGATCTTCAAACTTATGAACCCAGAAAAAATGGTCTTTTGCCAATAACACCACAAAGTATGCGTTTTGTAAATAAAACCCATCATTTATATATCACAGTGATGCAATATTTGTTATTTGCTGGTTAAATAGCACTCCATAAAAGTTCACAGTTTTTGCTTATAGCTCTGCTGATTCCTTTTGAGTGAGCCAAATTGAACATAACCAAGACAGCAATACAAGTATGCAATAATATTTTTTTTTCCTTTTTTTTTTTCAATTGCATCAACTTTTTTATTTTTGGTTAGCAATTGCACGATAGCTGTAAACTTCTACTTCAATTGAAAAAAATCTATAGCAGTTTGCAAACTAATGTGCCTGGTAGTTTGGTTGTCAAACAAAATTTATTGCATAAATGTCACTTCTACTTCGCTTCTCAGATATAATATTATTCATGCTTTTGTTCTTTGCAATTTATTAGGACAAGATAAGTCTAACTCTAAAGAATTGAACAGGTAAAATAGAATTTGGCCTCAAAAGACTAATTTGACAGCTCTAACGAGGTTGAGCTCACCTTAATGTTGTCATTAATCAAGAAATGTATTCCATCAGATCAGGTTTAGGTATGACCCAGATAAACCAGTAAAGTCTCGGGGTAAGATCAAGTAGAGAACTTCCTAAGTTCACCAAATGCCAACTTGTATAGCAATTTAAACAAGATAAACATACAAACCTGTAAGAGGCGTAAAGCGGCGCCTTCCCTGTAACAGGCCTTGTGCCAGTCAGGCCTGAGTGCCCTGCAAGCTCTAGCATCCTCCAAGGCATGCTCACCTTGTCCCATCCGTAGCCAGCACAGGCTTCTGTTTGAGAGCAGCACTGCCTCGTTGGGGTCCAAATCAATTGCCTGTGTTACACAAAAATAACAGTTCTCATTAAGCAAAAAATTATTATGTACCAACCTTCAAGTGGTCTAGTTCGAGCGAGGTCATGTAATGAACTAATGAAATATCTGAGAATACAAAAAGGTAAGAGTCAAGATAAATAAATATCTATTGACATGCTATGATAGGTAGTCAAAAGTGGCGTGTTTTTATTTGTTTTACCTTTAGATTAAGGTTTATTTTGGTTTTAGTCAGTCTTAAGAGTCTAGATTCCACTTCGGACCAATTTATTCACTGCCGGACTGGAATTAAAAAATATGGTGTAAGGCACCATATGCATCACATTGCAATGGGTTTCATAATATTATCTTTAATCAAAACACTAGAATGGTATACAATTTACAGTGTCATATCCTAGTGCTGCCCTCACAGTGATCATACAATTTACTAGAATGGCAGCTGCTGAATAAGCTGACCTGTGTATAAGCATCAATTGCTGTTTGAAAATCCTTTCTCTTAAAGGCTTCATCACCTCTTTGTTTAGCTTCCATGGATCTTTTTTTCTCCTCAGGTCCCACCTGAAAACACAAGATCAAATTGGTATTTGATTCATTCATTATTCATTTGGAATGTTTCATTCATATGATATAATTCATAATTATGAGGCATTTACTTGTGTAATAATGAATATTCAAAACAAGATTTTATGCACAGTCAGGTAAAAATACCAGGAAGTATCATGCACACCCTGCAATTTTTTTCCCCTTTTGTTTACACAGTTTTAATCACGCGCATGTAATATTTCTCATTCTTAATGCACATAATAGATATTCCTTCTTTTACAGAGGTGGTTTGCACACAAAATTTTTCGTCCATTTGGAATCCCCTTATCCATGGAGCAATGAACTTTCTACAACTTGTATTATCAAAAAACAAAAGAAAGCAGTGGCACCTCAACAACTTTTGGCTTTTGTGGACTTGGAGCTTTGGGCAACTCGGCCTCCTTTATGTTACCCTGAAGAGACTTAAAATTGAGCACGTTAGATTACTAAAAACTGCAAGCTTGAAATGACATGAGATCATTTTTACATAATATGAATTGAGGATTGCACACCATGTTGGCCTCAGAAAGAGTATGTTTTATCACCCCATCAACAGACCAGTCTGGAACTTTACTCACTGGGGAGGTCACTGGAAAGAGAATTTCAACCACTTCACGATTCTCTCTCAAAGCTGCAACCTGTATGGGCTTAAAACCTTCCTGTACAAAAGATGAAGTAAAACCTCATGTCAGCAAACAGATCTTCCAATTTCATATTAAAAAGCTTGTCCAGAATGAACAGACTCATGTTGTTAATTCTGATAAAGTTATAATCATAAGCTTGCAGTACTAAGCAAAGTAGGAAAAGAGTGATACATCATCAGAAGCATTGGGATCTGCACCAGCATTCAATAAGCATCTAATGACCTCTACATTTCCAACGTCAGCTGCTACATGCAAGGGGGTAGCCCCACCAGCATTTATATTTGGATTAGCACCTGCCTATGCATAATGAACAATAATAGTTAAAGCTAACATCTAAGAACAAGGGAAATGACATCTCAACTACAATTATTTAATAAATTAATTAAAACATTTGTACAATAACAGGCCATCAAATATTTGAGCACCTACACCAGTCTTGAATCTAAGAAAGTGTCAAATTATGCAGAACTGTAACACGCCCCTTGAAAAACAAATTAAATTGAGTCAACAGTTTTTTTGTTTTAAGAAAAAAGAAATTTGAGTTGACAGATTTCCTTATATAAAACAAAAAGTTTGAGCCAACAGGTTTTGTATAACCAAGAATAAAGTGCATGACTGCAAGTAGAGCAACCAAAAAAAAATATAACTTCAAAGGAAATTCTATGAAGGTAGCCAGCCAAGAATACAAACAGTAACAAAGTATAAAAACAACCGTTCCATGCTAGCTGATGTGAACTATCCCCCTCTATCTGTCATTTCTAAGTCTAGGCCAATTTTAACTGGAAGATGTCAATTTTCACTTAATGCATGAAGGTGCTAGTTTATAGAGTTGCACAATCTTCACCTAACCTCAATTAAGAGTTGCAAACATTGAATTGATCCAGCAGCAACAGCTGACAACAATGGAGTAATGCCATCGTCAGTTTCTGAGTTAGCCTACAACAGAATTGGAAAACAATAAGCTGTATTACTACATTCAATTTAAAAATAGAAACACTTGTTTTGACTGCAAATAATGGACAAGATTTTACACATCAACAAATAGCATGCAACATTTTTCATATATCTAGTTAAAACTCAACTTTCGAGGCAGATATAAATATCTCAAAATGATCTAATAAATAACTCGTATATTTCTCTTTTTACTGAGCACAGTTTTAACTAAAATCAAGCAATGTGGAATGATTTAACTAGAAAATTGCATTGACTTGATATCAATTATTTTGGTTTAATGATTTTTTAAAATAAAAAGGGTTACGTATTCAACCTCAACCTTTTATGCTAATCTTAACCTAATGTGGTGGTGTTATTTCACACGTATTCAGTTAACCTATGGGAAATTTTAAGAATAGATTAAATGCCAAAACTTTTTGGTGAGTATACATAATAAAAATAAATAATACTGATAATTTTTTGATAAGAATGCTATATATTTGAAGTTGAAACTAACATTTTACAAATTTGAAACTGACAACATTTGATATATCTGCAAAGGACACAAACCTTATGATGCATGGGTTAGGACTTAGGAGGATAAACTTTAGTAACGTACACATTTTCTAAAACTCTTGGTACTTTCCCATTAAACATAATATTAAGCTACAAAGTAGAAAATCAACTTTATTTATTGGAACCCTACTCTGTATTCACTAGTTAAAAAGCGACTGATCGAGTCAAGACTGGATGCAAATTTAGTCAGTACACTAATTCTCATTTGGGAATAACCAAAACAGATGATTTTTTTATATTCTTTTTTCTGCAAATGAGGTAAAACTGAGGGTGCCATCTTTGAGAAAACTTACTTTAGCATTGTGCTTCAACAAAAGTTTGACAGATTCAGGTTGATCATGGCCAGCAGACCATATTAGTGGTGTACCAGCATCACTTTGTGATTCTACATCCACCCCCTTTGATATAACAAGCTCCATTATCTCTATGTTTCCTGCATTGACAAGTGCAATTTTTCATGTATCAGAGTCCAATGCACAACAGAGAGGTTAAGGCATGGATAGCTCAAATTAAAGAGCAAAGATCATTATAACGAATGAGAATTAGAAAAAGGTTGAAAAGGAAAAAAGACCTATGCCAGCAGCATGGTGAAGAGCAGTAGCACCCAAATTACTTGACGCAGATGGGTTTGCCCCTTGCTCTAGAAGATATTTTACAGTATCAACATGTCCTTGTCTTGCTGCATGAATTAAAGGTGTCTCGCCTGAAATTAGTACAAACACAAATTAGCAATAGCATCCTTACATCCACTACTGCCAGTATTAACATCCAAATCCCAGTGAATTTTGGCAAATTTATCTGAGCATCATAGACCCATACTGCTGAATATGGGTTAATCAAGAGTTAAATTGCAAAAACTATCTTATTCTACAGTTATGAGAGGATCAATTTCAGATCAATACACTGGAATACCTTCATGTAATGGTTTAGTTGCAATAGACCAAGCAATGGGATTTATGAATCGGTTTTGTGACTTACCCCCAAAAAACTGTCTCAGGACTTTATTAATTGATCTTATCATTCCTTTGTTGAAGATAGTAATAGAGAAGAGGTGTACAGGCAAGGAGCAAAGGGTGGACTTGATTAAGGTTAACCGTCCAGCATGAGACAGAAGAGAGATCTTCCAGCCCCCAAGTTTATGGTGTCATTTTTGTAATAGATTTTTAGATGTATGTATATTGTATGCCGGGGGCTGGGCAAGAGAGATTCCAAGGTATGAGTCTGATTCTTCCCCTCTTTTTGCATTGAACTTGGATAATATTCTGGTTTGTACCAGTGCGGAGCATTGGTTACTAAACCAGACTTTTGATTTTGGTGAGTTAACACTAAGTCCATGACACCAGAATGGATGATCCGTATTAGAATGTGTTTTATTTTAAAGGAAAAACATCGATACCTTCGTCGTCCCTAACGTCAGCTTCGAGCTTAAGCTCTCCAAGTAAAAACTCGCAAATTTCTGTTTTACCCTCTCTGGCAGCAAAATGCAACGCAGTTCTGTTATTACCATCTTTTACTGCCTCAATTGTCTTTGCCATCCCTTTTCCTTCTTCATCCAATTGATTTGAAATCTCTATAAACAAACCAATGCACACCATGAATTTGGTTATTAGAAAGAATTCAATCTGACACCAGTAGATATGCTGTGGCATACAAGTCAATATGCCAGTGGGTGTGTCAAAGCGCTATAAAATGTAATAAAGTGTGTGTGCAAGTTAACATATTTGTGTTCCGGTACCTGTGAAGTTAATGTATGTGATAAAAGACTATCACATTAAACAAGTGTGTCTAATCTTAATTTTATTGCCTGGTTAAGAATATTGGATTAATATGCTAACACGAACAAATATGACAAAACAACTCAAATCAAAACACCGAGATATCTAGTGCAATACAGTACTGAGGCTATACCAGTGTCCAGTGTGGTATAGGCTTACTAACCTAAGTTGTAGTACTAAATGAAAAGCAGTTAAAATCATGACAACCAAACAATTAAGCCGTTAAACACTAAGTTAAATATAGACTTTTTATTATATTTCAGAGGATTTAATAGCATGGCTTTTTCCAATTCAAACAAAAATGAAATAAAAAAATAAGACTAAGAAGAAGCAAAGAGAATCAAAAGCATTGAAGATGAGCTCACTTTTGAGAAGATCAAGGTTTCCAGTGCAAGCCGCTTCTAGAAACTTCTGTACCTTGGCTCGAACTGTCATTAAAAAGAAAAATTAAACCAAAAATAACAACAAATTAAAAGCTTCTGCTTTTTAGATATTCGTGCCTGAGAAGAGATCAAGCAATACCTGAAAGAGCAGTGGAAGCATCAGCCGTCATGGTGAGAAAATTCTCCAAAATCGCTGTGGAATTGTGATCTTTGGCCTCTGAAAAAAAAAGGAGAGAAGCAGCAGAGATATGGAGGTGGGAAGTGGGAACAGGACAGCGCTTCTATGATTATGGGAGATTTGATCTCAGCCGTCGGATCTGGGGTTTAATATATGATATATGGAGAGGTTCATATGGAACTTTGGGCTCTTTGCTAGAAACTTCGCTCTTTTTTTGAGAAAGTCCCAGAATGGTGCTGGAAATGTTGTATTTTTGGTTTTTTGCAAAGAAAGAATTGTAAATGCTTTTTTAATAGAATTATTTCACGGAAGAGGAAAAATATTATTATTTTAGGTTAATTAGCTCAGGTTAAATTTATCTACATAGTATCATTTTTTTTTTTTCCATTAACTCTATCTCGGATGCAAAATTATAATTCCAATCCAAGCGGAGATTTAAATTAATTATTATTATAACATATTTTTTTTAAAAAAAATTATAACCGCAAAAAGGAAAAAACCCTCTTAATGGGCCCATCCTATCGGCCCAATGTCTAGTCAGCTTCTCTCGTATTCCCCCTATTGTTAAGCCCAGGAAAGCTAAAGACTTAGACAAGACACCTTTACAGAGTTCTGATTTAACGCAAGAGAAAACTGAAATGTACCTACAGTTCAACAAGTAATAAATTTTACTACTAATTCATGTTAGTACTTTCTAAACATGCTACATTTGGGCTTTTTATTTATAAATTATTCGTTGGCTTCTAGGAAACTAAAAGCAGTCTAATTTTTTAGTCCCTCACTTTTTTACCGTTGAAGCCGCTCTATAAATTGCATATGCGGTTCAAGATTTGTTAATTTTTT
The DNA here is from genome assembly GCA_027725995.1 of Rhynchospora tenuis. Classification (NCBI taxonomy): domain Eukaryota; kingdom Viridiplantae; phylum Streptophyta; class Magnoliopsida; order Poales; family Cyperaceae; genus Rhynchospora; species Rhynchospora tenuis. Next base: position 56,093,698 of record CM050888.1, read on the forward strand.
ATTATACATTTTGTCATATAAGCAAACAGGACGATGACAATATAGCCAAAAATTAAAATTGAATTACAATAAAATCTAAAATAATCAACTTTTAACTTAGTTTATTAGAAATTTGGCAAATATGTACTTGCATTTTTATTCGATCTGGCTACATCACTGGTAAAAGAAAATTAACTAGTTTACCTTGCTAATTTAGCATTCTTCATCTCCATTCTCCAGTACTCCAGTTTTGGATTAGTCGAGTGTTTATTTGTCTAATGTTTCTTGTCATATAGGCCTCAACGGTCTCTATCTTTGTCAAAATGAGGGCACATATAATTTGAGCCACGAAGCCATGACAGAATTAATATTGTTCATGTTATGAAATATGTGCAGCATTCCTGTCAGTTTTCTTTTTCTTCTGGTTTAGGTTTATCTTTATGGTATCGCCTGTGTCATGATTAATTGTGGTAGAAACAAAAATAACAAGATGAAGTGTAAGGTATTAAATAATTTGTAAGACATTATTATTGGCTATTTCACCGATATATCCTGAAAAAGTTAAAACTGTGAAATTGGCACGAGGGACTTGGTCTGCACTGTACCGGTCCAAAAGAAATTAAGCTGACATGATGACTTGGGTTAAGAACTCTGAACTACAAAGTACAAACTACAGAGCCGATCTTATTTAGTATGAACCGAACCATCTACTTCTTCTTTCTAATTAGACTGTCAATTGGGCCCCACCCCACCCCAATGAATCAATCAAATCAATCGAGGCTTTCCTTAATTCGGACTCAAACTTGAATTCCAAGAAAGAAAAGGTTCCTTCTTCTTGGGTATATGACCAACTCCGACTCTCTCCAATTTTACCGTTGTACACAAAAGTTGGAGGGGAAGGAAGCTTCCTCTGCTCTCTGTTGGCTGTTGCCTGTTGGGTACCAGTACAACCGACTCTCTCCAACTCCATATCTAGGAAATATCTTCCGAATTAATTTCATTTTACCGTTGCAAGAGAAGCTTCAATTTAAAAAGTTCAATTCAACTCCTTCCCATTTTTTCATTTCCACATTTCCGATTCCATTCCACACTGAGAGATAGAGAGAGAGAGAGAGAGAGCGAGAGATAGAGAGAGAGGGAGACAGAGATGGAGAGAGAGCGAAGAGTGGTTCTCTCTGATCATTCAACTGTTGTGTTGTCGTGTGGCTTGGCTTGGAGCTTCATCCACCGCTCTCAATTCGTTCTGGTGCAAGAATCGTTTCCATGTGTTGGCGAGGTGATGTTTGGTCACATGGCTTGGAGCTTCTCTGAATTCGCTCTGGATTCTCTCTCCTCTCTACGTAATTTCTCTCTCTCTCTCTCTTTCTCTTCTATTATGATTTGCCTCTTTTCATCTGATTCGCCTCTTAATTTTGTTTGAACTAATCGCTGGCTTTCTCTTGTTAATTCAAATTTGAACTCTTATTCTTGTTTTAATTTTCATCATCTCTCTCATTCTCTCTCTTCAATTATCTTTTACGGTATCAAACTGAAGTCTAGTTTCAAATTTACATCTCTGTTCTTCCTTTTCCCTGTTTTTCTTTGTATAATTTTTTCTACTCTTTAGAGTTTACTCTTATATCAAACATCCTTTCTCCTTACATATTAACACATAAATATATTCTATCATTCAGATTCCGTTCAAAACTGATTTTGTAAAAGTTGGAGACAAGCATGCCTAATCTGATTTTTTGGACTTGAACCATTTTTTTGCCTGTTCTTTTTCCTTCTTTTACCGTGAGGTTTTGTTATAATTTGTAAATCCTTGGACAACATTTTTTTTTGTCATTTACTAGTTTCATTTCTACTAGAACTTTTAATCGAGATTTATCAAGCAATTACTTAATTTGCTTGTTCTGGTGACAAATAGGTTGATTAGATTGGTGCAACCGTGCAAGAATCATTTTCAAGTGGTGGTGAGCTGTTTGGCCGCTCCTTCTGGCATGACCCAAGATGCAGTGGAAAGTTTGAGGTACCTCATTGGCTTTAACTTTTTTAATTCAATTTTGAAATTTCTTGTTTTGTTTTTCATGCGTACTTGCATTCTGTCTTCTCTCTCTGATTCTTTTCTTTTATAATTGAGCTTTACCAAGAAATTAATTAATTTAGGTATTTCGTTATATGGGTGCAAGAATTCATGTTCGCAACTAAGCTTGAATTAGCATACTAAGTTGTCATAAACCTTGATTTGAAGGCAAAGTTTTCTCATAAATTGGCTTATGTTGGTCTTAATACACTTTTTGTTGATGGTTGATTTCAGGTGACTTCGATAAGAGAGTTATGAAGCATTTCACCAAATTAATCAAACTAACAAGCACGACAATGACATAAGCAATTTGTGCATGGGTTGGGGCAGCAAAGCGCACCAGCTTATAGAGGTATGAGGCGACGTGATACGGCCTTGAATGTTCATATTGATCGATACCTAATTCAGACCAAAAAGGTACATTAAAATTTTCCACAGCTCAGCTCTTCGGCTAAAAAAGTCCCTTTCAAATCAAATTAATACCGAACCAAATAATTTAGTTATTGATTTCTCAAAAAAATATATTGTTGTTGATCCAATATGTTTTACAGTTTTACTAGATTTGTACGGGCCTCAAATACCCCTTGCCTGTTTTTTTCTTTTTTAACTTCAAAGTTCTAAATGAGAAAAAAAAAACATTAATATGCAATTGTTGGGGCCATACTATGCCAAAGCTGTATAATTTATTTTGAAAAGAATTACTGTTATTCTTGAATCACTGAAACTATGTTTGGAATATAACAAAAATCTTGTTTCATCTTATGTTGTCACTTTTTATGTTGATTTAGCATACAATTAGTGACCCCAAATCTGCTACGCCCTTTCAGGTTAATTGGAAATTTGATGGTAATTGGTAATTCATGTGTGCCCGGTGCGCGCGCGCGGGGGGGTGGGGGTGGGGTTTCTGTTGTGTTAGCAAATTCCATCCCTGCTTCTTGGGCGATATTGCCCCTCAGTCCTAATAGCTCAAATCGATCCCAAATTTAGATCAACTCATTCAAACAAGAAGGTAGATTAAATTTAGTTCAACACTTCAGCAACTTTGCTTTTGAACCAAGCTTATTGATGTGTCTGTTTGAGGGTCTAATCTGACATATATATAAATTTTTTATTACAGCAGTCAACATTGTATAAAAAACTTTTATATAAAACAACATTAGCTTGTGACAAAAAAAAAGCAAGAAAAAAGAAAATAAAATTCTGCAAATACAACCACCCGCAAAACATACACATCTCTATTTTGTTTTTGTTGCAGTATTTTACTTCAAGAATGTTTATTATTTAAATATTTTTATACCTTTCAGGCAGGAGTTCTCGATCATTTGAGCGGCAATTGTTGGTGCTTTTGTCAAACTTTGTCAGGAGTGTGTATTTGGCGTTAGATGCAACAAGATTAGTGGTGCATTGTTGGGCTGCGCAAAGTGGTGAGATCTCTTTGTAATTTACGACTTTTATTGCGCAAAATGGTACTTCAGTTTTTTATTGGATTCAAGTGTTTATATGCATGAATTGTCTTGAATAGAATTGTTGTTAAGTTCGTTTATAGGAAAAATACTAAATTGTTTATATGTCCTAAATTTGCATAATTATTGTTAAAGCTTGTTTCCATGAATCAAATAAAAAAGACATAAAAATTATAAAATAAGAAATGTTTTAAAAAAGAGAAAAGAAAAAAATAGAAATTTTGAGAAGTTTAAAAAAAATAAAAGAATAGGAACAAGATTAAGAAATAGGAAGAGGAATAGGAATGGAAATAGGAATAGGAATAGGAATAAGAATAGAAATTGGATTAGGATTAGGAATAAGGATGATAGGAATAGGAATATGAATATGAATATGAATGATGATAGGAATAGGAATAGGAATATGAATAAATAGGAATAGGAATAGGAATAGGAATAGGAATAGGAATAGCTTATTGATACGTTACAAAAAGCCCCACTTGAATCATTTGATTCCTCTTTACCGAAAAAACCCGTACTCGATGAAAGCTATAATCTCGAGCACGGGTTTCTCTGGTCAAAACGTATCTCTCCCTTATTTAAGGGAGATTAGGATTAATTAGGATTAGGATTAGGATTAGGATTAGGATAGGAATAGATTAGGAGATTAGGATTAGGAGGATTAGAATTAGGATTAGAAGATTAGGATTAGGATTAAGATAAGGATTAGTATTAGGATTAGGATTAAGATTAGGTTTAGGAGATTACGATTAGGATTAATTAGGATTAGGATTAGGATTAGGATTAGGATAGGAATAGATTAGGAGATTAGGATTAGGAGGATTAGAATTAGGATTAGAAGATTAGGATTAGGATTAAGATAAGGATTAGTATTAGGATTAGGATTAAGATTAGGTTTAGGAGATTACGATTAGGATTAATTAGGATTAGGATTAGGATTAGGATTAGGATAGGAATAGATTAGGAGATTAGGATTAGGAGGATTAGAATTAGGATTAGAAGAATAGGATTAGAATTAGGATTAGGATTAGTATTAGGATTAGGATTAAGATTAGGTTTAGGAGATTACGATTAGGATTAATTAGGATTAGGATTAGGATAGGAATAGATTAGGAGATTAGGATTAGGAGGATTAGAATTAGGATTAGAAGATTAGGATTAGGATTAAGATTAAGATTAAGATTAAGATTAGGAATAGGAATAGGAATAGGAATAGGAATATATGATTAGCATTAGGATTAGGATTAGGTTTAGGATTAGGATTAGGATTAGGATTAGGAATAGGAGAATAAAGAATTCCATAGGAATCGGAATAGGAATAGGATTAGGATTAAGAATAGGAATAGGAATAAGAATAGGATTAGGATGATTAGGAATAGGATTAGGATTAGGATTAGGATTAGAGGATTAAGATTAGGATTAGGATTAGGATTAAGATTAGAATTATTAGGTTTAGGATTATTAGGATTAAGATTAGGATTACGATTAGGATTTAGTAGGAACAAGAAGTGGAAATAAGATTGTCTCGAGTTTTCTCGGGTGGACAGATTTCCTCGGGTCAGATTATCTCGGGTCGACAGATTTCTTCGTCTGGGTTTCCTCGGGTCGACAGATTTCTTCGTATGGGTTCCTCGGGTCAACAGATTTCCTCAGGTCTGGGTTTCCTCGGATCAGATTGTCTCGGGTCGACAGATTTCCTCGACTGGGTTTCCTCGGGTCGACAGATTTTCTCGACTCTGGATTTTCTTGGGTCAGAGGTTTCCTCAGTTCGACAAACTTCCTCGGTTACGGGTTTTTTATAAACGAGAAAACCCGTGACCGTGCAAAACCCGGTACCAAAGTCGAGGAAAATCCGTGTTTGTGGAAGCCCAGAGCAGAGGAAATTTGTCGACCCGACAAAATCCAGAGCCAAGGAAATTTGTCGACCCGAGGAAACCTGTGACCGTGGAAGCCCAGAGCCAAGGAAATTTGTTGACCCGAGAAAATCCAGAGCCGAGAAAATTTGTCGACCCGAGGAAACATGGGACCCGAGGAAACATGGGACCCGAGGAAACCTAGAGCCGAGGGAATCTGTCGACCGAGTACACTTGGGAACCAAGGAAATCTGTCGACCCGAGAAAACCTGAGAAAATCTTATTTCCACTTCTACTTCCTGTTCCTACTAATCCTAATAATAATCCTAATCTTAATCCTAATCCTAACAAAATCCTATTCCTAATCCAAATCCTATTCCTATTCCTATTTCTCTATTTCTAATATCCTAATCCTATTCCTATTCTCATATTCCTAATCCAAATCCTATTCCTATTCCTATTCATATTCCTCTATTTCTAATATCCTAATCCTATTCCTATTATCCTATTCCTAATCCTAATCATATTCCTATTCTTATTCTTATTCCTATACTCCAATTCTTACTCCTATTCCTATCCTACTCCTACTCCTACTCCTACTCCTACTCCTACTCCTACTCCTACTCCTATTCCTATTCCTATATTTTTTAAACTTTTCAAACTTTCCATTTTTTTCTTTTTTATTTTTTAATTGAAATGTTTAATTTCTTATTTTATAATTTTTTTTGTCTGTTTTATTTAATTCATGGAAACAAACTTTAACAACAATTATGAAATTTAGGACATATAAACAATTTAGTATTTTTCCTATAAACGAACTTAACAACAATTCTATTCAAGGCAATTCATGCATATAAACACTTGAATCAAATTTTAATCATATCAACTATAGTTTCGAAATCAATCTCATAATAAAACCTTTAATTTGTAGAGGGGTTTCTACTTTATTTAGTTTCTATCTGTGTGAAATTGGGCATTAACAATTTTGCTCTTTCTCTTTCCTAACTTAAAAAGAACAATTGAATGAAGGCTCCATAAGTCAATTAGTAATACTCAACAAATTGAAATAATTCTATATGTAGTTACATGTAAACAATACATGTAACCATTCAGAATCTTGTATGCTTAATTTACCTCTTCAAATTTAAGCAAAGTTTTCATTCTGCGATTAATGAATTACCAGTAGTAGCAAGTATTATCTTAAAAGCCCCAAATTTATCTTAAGGACTACTCTAATATATGTGATATCTTAAGGAAACATTTATTCCAAAAAAAACTTTAAGACATAAAAAAAGCCAGAAAATTCCAGCAATTTCTCAATTGTTTCTTTCAAGTATATATATGTGTTATCAAAAGCGACACTAGATGATGAATTTGTCAGTCATTAAGGACTGAAGTACCATTTTGCGCAATAAAAGCTATAAATTACAAAGAGATCTCACCACTTTGCGCAGCCCAACAACGCACCACCAATCTTGTTGCATCTAACGCCAAATACACACTCCTGACAAAGTTTGACAAAAGACCAATGATTGCCGCTCAAATGATCGAGAACTCCTGCCTGAAAAGTATAAAAATATTTAAATAATAAACATTCTTGAAGTAAAATACTGCAGCAAAAACAAAATAGAGATGTGTATATTTTGGGGGGTTTGTTGTATTTGCAGAATTTTATTTTCTTTTTTCTTGCTTTTTTTTTTGTCACAAGCTAATGTTGTTTTGCATAAAAGTTTTATTATAAAATGTTAACTGCTGTAATAAAAAAATATATGTCCTAAAAAACAGATTAGACCCTCAAACAGACACATCAATAAGCTTGGTTCAAAAGCAAAGTTTCTGATGTGTTGAACTAAATTTTATATACCTTGTTCTTGTTTGAATGAGTTGATCTAAATTTTGGATCGATTTGAGCTTCTAGGACTGAGGAGCACTATCACCCAAGAAGCAGGGATGGAATTTGCTAAAACAACAGAACCCCCCACCCCAACCCCCACCACACACACACACCCACACCGAACACACATGAATTACCAATTACCATCAAATTTCCAATTGACCTGAAAGGGCATAGCAAATTTGGGGTCACTAATTATATGCTAAATCAACATAAAAAGGACAGCATAAGATGAAACTAAATCAGTTTTTTGTCATATTTCAAACATAGTTTCAATGATTCAAGAATAACAGCAAATCTTTTCAAAATAAATTATACAGCTTTGACATAGTATGGCCCCAACAATTGCATATTAGTGTTTTTTTTTTCTCATTTAGAACTTTGAAGTTAAAGAAGAAAACCAGGCAAGGGGTATTTAAGGCCCGTACAAATATATGAAAAGTGTAAAACAGATTGGATCAACAACAATATATTTTTTTGAGAAATCAATAACTAAATTGTTTGGTTCGGTATTAATTTGATTTGAAAGGGATTTTTTAGCCGAAGAGCTGAGCTGTGGAAAATTTTAATGTACCTTTTTGGTCTGAATTAGGTATCAATCAATATGAACATTCAAGGCGGTATCACGTCGCCGCTGCTACATCCTGCCTCATACCTCTAATAAGCTGGTGCGCATTGCTGCCCCAACCCATGCACAAATTGCTGATGTTATTGCTGTGCTTGTTAGTTTTATTAATTGGTGAAATACTTCATAACTCTCTCATCGAAGTCACCTGAAATCAACCATCACAAAAAGTGTGTTTTAAGACCAACATAAGATGAAATCAATCTACAGAACCAATTTATGAGAAAACTTTGTCTTCAAAACAAGGTTTATGACAACTTAGTATTGCTTATTCAAGAATAGTTGCGAACATGAATTCTTGCAACCATATAACGAAATAAGTAAATTAATTAATTTCTTGATAAAGCTCAACTATAGAAGAAAGAATCAGAGAATGCGAGTAAGTATGAAAAACAAAACAAGAAATATCAAAATTGAATTAAAAAAGTAAAGACAAGGAGGTACCACAAACTTTCCACTGCATCTTGGGTCATGCCAGAAGGAGCGGCCAAATAGCTCACCACCACTTGAAAATGATTCTTGCACGGTTGCACCAATCTAATCAACCTATTTGTCACCAGAACAAGCAAATTAAGTAATTGCTTGATAAATCTCGATTAAAAGTTCTAGTAGAAATGAAACTAGTAAATGACAAAAAAAATGTTGTCCAAGGATTTACAAATTATAACAAAACCTCACTAGTAAAAGAAGGACAAAGAACAGGCAAAAAAATGGTTCAAGTCCAAAAAATCAGATTAGGCATGCTTGTCTCCAACTTTTACAAAATCAGTATTGAACGGAATCTGAATGATAGAATATATTTATGTGTTAATATGTAAGGAGAAAGGATGTTTGATATAAGAGTAAACTCTAAAGAGTAGAAAAAATTATACAAAGAAAAACAGGGAAAAAGAAGAACAGAGATGTAAATTTGAAACTAGACTTCAGTTTGATACCGTAAAAGATAATTGAAGAGAGAGAATGAGAGAGATGATGAAAATTAAAACAAGAATAAGAGTTCAAATTTGAATTAACAAGAGAAAGCCAGCGATTAGTTCAAACAAAATTAAGAGGCGAATCAGATGAAAAGAGGCAAATCATAATAGAAGAGAGAGAGAGAGAGAGAGAGAAATTACGTAGAGAGGAGAGAGAATCCAGAGCGAATTCAGAGAAGCTCCAAGCCATGTGACCAAACATCACCTCGCCAACACATGGAAACGATTCTTGCACCAGAACGAATTGAGAGCGGTGGATGAAGCTCCAAGCCAAGCCACACGACAACACAACAGTTGAATGATCAGAGAGAACCACTCTTCGCTCTCTCTCCATCTCTGTCTCCCTCTCTCTCTATCTCTCGCTCTCTCTCTCTCTCTCTATCTCTCAGTGTGGAATGGAATCGGAAATGTGGAAATGAAAAAATGGGAAGGAGTTGAATTGAACTTTTTAAATTGAAGCTTCTCTTGCAACGGTAAAATGAAATTAATTCGGAAGATATTTCCTAGATATGGAGTTGGAGAGAGTCGGTTGTACTGGTACCCAACAGGCAACAGCCAACAGAGAGCAGAGGAAGCTTCCTTCCCCTCCAACTTTTGTGTACAACGGTAAAATTGGAGAGAGTCGGAGTTGGTCATATACCCAAGAAAAGGAACCTTTTCTTTCTTGGAATTCAAGTTTGAGTCGGAATTAAGGAAAGCCTCAATTTATTTAATTAATTAATCTAAACACAAAGGGAGATTGATTTGATTGATTCGTTGGGGTGGGGTGGGGCCCAATTGACAGTCTAATTAGAAAGAAGAAGTAGATGGTTCGGTTCATACTAAATAAGATCGGCTCTGTAGTTTGTACTTTGTAGTTCAGAGTTCTTAACCCAAGTCATCATGTCAGCTTAATTTCTTTTGGACCGGTACAGTGCAGACCAAGTCCCTCGTGCCAATTTCACAGTTTTAACTTTTTCAGGATATATCGGTGAAATAGCCAATAATAATGTCTTACAAATTATTTAATACCTTACACTTCATCTTGTTATTTTTGTTTCTACCACAATTAATCATGACACAGGCGATACCATAAAGATAAACCTAAACCAGAAGAAAAAGAAAACTGACAGGAATGCTGCACATATTTCATAACATGAACAATATTAATTCTGTCATGGCTTCGTGGCTCAAATTTGATGATATATGTGCCCTCATTTTGACAAAGATAGAGACCGTTGAGGCCTATATGACAAGAAACATTAGACAAATAAACACTCGACTAATCCAAAACTGGAGTACTGGAGAATGGAGATGAAGAATGCTAAATTAGCAAGGTAAACTAGTTAAACCGATTGAGACAGTAGGTTCAGCTGTATAGAGAATTGAAGATGAACAAATTTTTCTTTTACCAGTGATGTAGCCAGATCGAATAAAAATGCAAGTACATATTTGCCAAATTTGTAATAAATAATTGACTTCTAGTTTTTGTATGATGTCTTAATGATGTCTTAAAACTAAGTTAAAAATTTAATTATTTTAGATTTTATTGTAATTCACTTTTAATTTTTAGCTACTTAACGTGATGATATTTTTTTTATTGAGCTTCCAAATTGCTGGGGAATTAATAGCCTAATTTTTTATGATCCTTTTCACTAATTAATAATAATCGTAAACATCTTGGATGCTATATAGTAATAGACCTGGTAGGTCGGTACAACATTTTTACATATGGATTTCTCGCTAGTCGCTACCTAGTCCACTATTGTACTCTCTCTACCCTCGCTCTCCTATATTATACCACAAATTCTCAGCACACATGAAATAGTAGTAAATTTTATTACTTATTAAACTGTAGGTACATATCAGTTTTCTCTTGCGTTAAATTAGAACCAGGGGTGGTATACACCATCAAATATTTTCCCATCCAGCGCCATCCAACAGGTCTGGACATGTCAAAATAGCCTTTTTTCAGCGTGCTGGTGTCAACAAAATTTTTTGACCAATTTCCAAAAATTTTTTGGTGCTGATGTCATCAAATATGCTGATTTAAGAGTTCAGTTAAATGTTTTAAGGGTTGAATTAAAGTGTATGAGTGTGCAGTTAGATGCACCAATTATTTGAAATTTTAGTGTTTTGTGTTCAGTTAAATACGTTAAGGGATGAACTTAAAGTATCTATGTGTTCAATTAATTGCAGCAGAAATTTGATTCCGTAGTTTTTGTGTTCAATTAAACTAGTAAAATAAAAAAAATAAAATGAACAGATACAACAAACAGAGCGAACATTTACAATAACAATATGAACATTTACAGCAATAAACTGAACATATATACAATTTCCTGAGTAAGAAATAAATGATCATATTCAACATACAAAGTGAAATAAATTATTGTTTACACACTTTAATTCAACCCTTAAAACATTTAACTGAACCCTTAAATCAGCATATTTGATGACATTAGCATCAAATTTTTTTCGAAAATTGGTCAAAATTTTTTTGCTGACAAAAGCATGTGGAAAATCTGAGTTTGGATGACGCTGGATGGGAAAACCATGGATGGTCAATACCAATTCTGAATTAGAACTATGTAAAGGTGTCTTGTCTTTAGCTTTACTGGGCTTAACACACGAGAGAAGCTTACGAGACCTTGGGCCAATAGGATAGGCCCATTAAGAGCGTTTTGTCCTTTCTGCCTGCGGTTATATATACTAGAGTGGATCATCGAGCTTCGCTCGATACATGAATTTTTATTGTATTAATATTATAAATAATAGAAAAATATTAGTGAAGTAATAAATTTTAATTTAAGCCTAAAGGAAAAATGAGATTGTACATAAACTAAAATTTTAACTGAGAAATTACCAAGGAACAATGAGATGGCACACCATTATAATCATTGATCAGCAACAAAATATATAATATATAGAGAGAAGGCATGGAAAAAAATATTGTCCTCAAAAAATCATGTATGTTTCAAAAGAAAAATACGATATTTTCTAAATATACTATGTTTTAAAAGAAAATATTTGCAGTTTATATCTGAGGAAAAATCCAACCCAATTATAAATTATAAATATCAATCGATCAACTTCAGCATATCAACATAAAAAAATAAAAGAGAAAAATATGATTGCAACATGGTATCTTTTAAGAAATTATATTTGGCGACAAAACAAAGCACCATATATATATATATGTATATGTAATCTTAGTCCAAAATTTATGTTGGACATATTATTTTGAATAAATATCACGATCATATCAATAAGATATGAATATATTAAAATAATATGTCCAACAATATTATCTCATAAAATGAATTTTGAGTTTTCCAAATATATGTCCAACATAATTTACAATATTTTTAGCTTAACTATTACAAATTGACAATGAAAATGAAAATAGGAAGGGGTAAAAAAAATTAGAAACAAAATAATGTACTGCCATATTATTGTCTGTCGGTTAAGCGGGTCAATTTTATGAGGAATAATACCCAGTACACAAATAGTTATAGATTACCATGTCACAGAAATAGAAAAAATGCTCTTTCACAATACTTGGAGTGTCGAACTACATTTAACTAAACGATCCCGACACCCACACATCTTTATTTATAATATTGATATTGATATATATTTTTAAAAAAGTATGTTACAATAATAATTTATTTAAATCTCCACTTGGATTGGAATTATCATTTAGCAGCCGAGAGATAAAGTTAATGGAAAAAAAATGATACTATGTAGATAAATTTAACCTGAACTATAACCTAAAATAACAATGTTGTTCTCATCTGTGAAATAATTCTATCAAAAAACATTTACAATTCTTTCTTAGAAAAAAAAAAAACCGAAAATACAATATTTCCAGCACCATTCTGGGTCTTTCTCAAAAAAAAAGAGCGAAGTTTCTAGCAAAAAGCCCAAAGTTCCACATAGACCTCTCCATAGATTGATTAACAGAAAAAAATTATTAGATTGATTAGCAGGATAAAGAGCATCTGCTTCATCTTGCACAAGATACATTTTTTTCCTTCACTGTGCGAAATAATTAAAGAGAGCATCAACATATGTTTGGTATTCGTTGAGTTCTTGTCAAAAATTAATTCACTCTTATCATCTCTTAATAATAAAAAAGACCACTTATTTAAGACATACGGGAGTAAAAGAACTGTGAAAAGAGACTAATTATATGCTCAATTGAAAATATGGTGAAGCTTGCCCCGTAGAAAGAGTGGAATTGAAGAATACGACGGCCTTGTTGCTTGAATTGGGCGACATGCTCATCTTCTTTCAAGAGGAAAAAAAAAAAGAAAAAAAAAAACAGAAAGGAGCTCGCAAGCACGAGAGTAGAGAGAGCTTGTAAGCACCAGAGCGGTAGAGTCTCGGAAGAGAGGAGAAAGATGAAGATTTGTGGCTTCGTATTGTTCCAGGGGAAAGAAGTCACGAGAGAGGAGACAAAACCATTTGAAATAATAAAAAGTTTCTTTATTAAAATCCAATCACCACCATTGATCTTTTTTACTCGGACGGATGGAAATTTGTGGCAACTGTGACAGTAGAAAAACTGTGGCAGCGGAACAATATTTTAATGTATAATGCAATATTTTATATGCATAATTTCAATGTATAATGCAATATTTTGAATAAGTAAGATCTGAAAATTTATTCAGACCATATAATAGTTTAAATATAGATTACTGTGATCAAATTACTTCAAAAGAATCCAGAATCGCATTAAAGGCTCAAAAGATAAACAATGTATGCTTTATTTGTAAATTATATGCGTATTTTCTATGTTAAATGCAATTTTTGTGATAGTAAGATCTGAATTATATTCTAGACCATATAAAGAGCTTAAATTTAGATTTCTGTGATCAAATTACTTCAAACGAATCCAGAATCGATTTAAATGCAGAGTTCGTGCAGAGAATAAACAATATTTGCAATGAATATGTGTATTTTGAACGTACCATCCAATCAATATTTAGGATACGTAAGATTTGAGTTATATATTGGACCATATGAAGATCTTAAATAATGATTATTGTGATCAAATAACTTCGAATAAATCCATAATCGCTATAAATTCTCAACTAATACCCAAAACAAACTTTATTTGCAAATTATATGTGTATGTTTGATGTATGATGCAAAACATCGAATAAGTAAGATCTGAATTACATTCTAGACCATATAAAGAGTTTAAATATAAAATTTTGCAATCAAATGACTTCGAATGAATCCATATCGCTTGGAATGCTCAAATGATACTCAGAATAATCTTTATTTGCAATTTATGTAAATGCTCAACTGATGCTAATTATTAGATTTATTTGCAATTTATATGCGTTCTTTTTAAGTACTGTGTAATATTTTATATATATAAGAGCTGAATTATATTCTTGACCACAGAAAGAGCTCATGATCCAAAATTAGGTTATTGTGATCAAATTACTACAAACAAATCCAAAATCGCTTGAATTGCTCAAATAGAACATAGAATAAGTTTATTTGCAATTTATATGTGTATTTTCAATGTATAATGCAGATTTTTGAATAAGTAAGATCTGAATTGTATTTCAGACCATATAAAGAGTTTAAATATAGATTATTGGGATCAAATTGCTTCAAACAAATCCAGAATCGCATTAAAGGCTCAAAAGATACACAATAAATGCTTTATTTGTAATTTACATGCGTATTTTCTATGTTAAATGCAATATTTTGCAATAGTAAGATCTGAAATATGTTCTTGACCATATAAAGAGCTTAAAGATGGATTATTGTGGTCAAATTACTTAAAACAAATTTATAAATGCTTGAAATACTTAATTGTTACTCAGAATAAGCTTTATTTACAATTTCTGTGGGTATGTTCAATGTATGATGCAAAATTTTGAATAAGTCAGACCTAAATTATATTATAGACCATATATAAAGAGTTTAAATATATATTTTTGTGATCAACTGACTTAGAATGAATTCAGAATCGCTTGAGATGCTCAAATGATACTCAGAATATGCGTTATTTGGTCATTATATGTGTATTTTCTAATAAGCAAGATAAGGATTATATTCTATACATTATTAAGTTAGATTTATTTGCACATTATACGTGTTCTTTTTGAAGTATTTTTAATATTTTGTATAAGTAAGATCTGAATTATATTTTTGACCATATAAAGACCTTAAATATAGTTTATTCTGATCAAATTCATTATATGGTTATAATGATACTCAAATGATACTCAGAATATTCTTTATTTTCACATTATATGATTATTTTCTGGTATAATCCTAATAATAATCTAGACAGTATGAAGAGCTTAAATATAGGTTATTTTGCTAAAATGACTTCAAATGAATATAGAATCGAAAGAAATGCACAACTGATGGTAAAAAATAGCTTTATTTGCAAATTATATGTGTTCTATTTAAGTATAATGCAATATTTTGTAATAGTAAACTCTGAACTATATTCAGGACCATATATAGAGCTTAAATATGTGTTCAATTTACTTTGGACAAATCCAAAATTGCTTGAACTCCTCAAATGGAACATTGAATAGGTTTATTTGCAATTTATGTGCGTATTTTCAATGTATAATGCAACATTTTGAATAAGTAAGATCTAAACTATATTTCAGACCATATACAGAGTTGAAATTAGATTATTGTGATCAAATTACTTCAAACGAATCCAGAATCGCATTAAAGGCTCAAAAGATAAACAATGTATGCTTTTATTTGTAATTTATATGCGTCTTTTCTATGTTAAATGCAATATATTGTAATAGTAAACTCTGAATTATATTCTACACCATATAAAGAGATTAAATATTGAGTATTGTGCATCTTCAAAAAAAAATATATTGAGTATTGTGATGAAATTACTTAAAATGAATTTATAAATGCTTGAAATACTCAATTGTTACTTAGAATAAGCTTTATTGACAATATAGGTGTGTACGTTCAATGTATGATGCAAAATTTAATTAAGTAAGATCTGCATTATATTCTAGACCATATAAAGAATTTAAATATTGATTTTTGTGATCAAATGACTTAGAATTAATGCAGAATCGTTAGAAATGCTCAAACGATACTCAGAATATGCGTTATTTGCTCATTTTATGCGCATTTTCTAAGTATAAGCCAATATTTTGTATAATATTTTGTATATGTGATATCTGAATTATATTTTCGACCATATAAAAGGCTTAAATATAGTTTATTGTGTTCAAATTACTTGAAACAATTCCAAAATCGCTTCAATTGCTCAAGTGGTATTCAGAACAAGTTTATTTCCAATTTATATGCGCATTTTCAATGTATAATCCAACATTTTGAATAATTAATATGCGCATTTTCAATGTATAATCCAACATTTTCAATTATATACCAGACCATATAAAGAGCTTAAATATAGAATATTGATATTAAATTACTTCAAACTAGTCCAGAATCACATTAAAGGCTCATAAGGTATACAATGTATGCTTTATTTGTAACTTATATGCGTATTTTGAATTTTAAATGCAATATTTTGAAATAGTAAGATCTGAATTATGTTCTTGACCATATAAAGAGCTTAAAAATGGATTATTGTGATTAATTACTTGAAACAAATCCATAATCGCTTGAATTGCTCAAATGGAACATAGAATAAGTTTATTTGCAATTTATATGTGTACTTTCAATGTATAATTCAATATTTTGAATAAGTAAAATCTGAATTATATATTTCAGACCATATAAAGAGATTAAATATTGATTATTGATCAAATTTTTTCAAGCGAAGACAGAATCCCATTAAAGGCTCAAAAGATAGACAATATTTGCTTTTTTGTAATTTATATTTTTATATGCGTATTTTGTATTTTCAATGCAATATTTTGTAAAAGTAAGATCTAAATTATATTCTACACCATATAAAGAACTTAAATATAGATAACTGTGATCAGATTACTTAAAATGAATTTGTAAATGCTTGAAATACTCAATTGTTACTCAGAATAAGAATTTTGTGACAATTTATGTGTGTGTGTTCAATGTATGATACAGAATTTTGAATAAGACCTGAATTATATTCTAGCCATATAGAGTTTAAATATAGATTTTTGTGATCAAATGACTTAGAATGAATGCAGAATCACTTGAAATGCTCAAATAATACTCAAAATATTCGTTATTTGCTCATTATTTGTGTATCTTTCTAAGTATAATCTAATATTTTTTAATAAGTAAGATCTGAATTATAGTCTATACATTATAAAGAGCATAAATAGATTATTGTGATCAAATGACTCCGAATGAATAGAGAATCGCTAGAAATGCTCAACTGATGCTAAAATTTAGCTTTGTTTGCAATTTATACGTGTTTTTCATGTACTGTGTTATTATATTATGTATAAGTAAGATCTGAATTATGTTTTTGACCATATAGCTTAAATAAAGTTTATTCTGATCAAATTACTTGAATCAATTCCAAAAATCGCTTCAATTGCTCAAACGGAACATAGAATAAGTTTATTTGCAATTTATATGAGTATTTGCAATGTATAATGCAACATTTTAAATAAGCAAGATCTGAATTATATTCCAGACCATATAAAGTGTTTAAATATATATTATTGTGATCAAATTACTTCAACCTAATCTAGAATCACATTAAAGGCTTAAAAAGATACATAAAGTATGCTTTATTTGTAATTTATGTGCGTATTTTCAATGTTATATGCAATATTTTGTAATACTAAGATCCGAATTATGTTCTTGACCATATATAAAGATCTTAAAGATGGATTATTGTGATCACATTACCTGAAACAAATCCATAATCGCTTCAATTGCTCAAATAGAAGACATAATAAGTTTATGCACAATTTATATGCGTATTTTCACTGTATAATGTAACATTTTGAATAAGTAAAATCTGAATTATATTTCAGACCATATAAAGAGTTTAAATATAGATTATTATGTTCAAATTACTTCAACCTAATGTAGAAACACATTTAAGGCTCAGACGATACACAATGTATGCTTTATTTGTAATTTATATGCGTATTTTATATGTTTAATGCAACATTTTGAAATAGTAAGATCTGAATTTTGTTCTTGACCATATAAAGAGCTTAAAGATGGATTATTGTGATCAAATTACTTGAAACAAATCCTTAATCGCTTGAATTGCTCAAATGGAAGATATAATAAGTTTATTTGTAATTTATGTGCGTATTTTCAATGTATAATGCAACATTTTGAATACATAAGATCTGAATTATTTTTCAGACCATAAAGAATTTAAATATAGATTATTGTAATCAGATTACTTCAAAATAATCCAAAAACACATTAATGACTCAAAAGATACACAATGTATGCTTTGTTTGTAATTTATGTGCGCATTTTATATGTTAAATGCAATATATTTTAATAGTAAGATCTGAATTTTGTTCTTAACCATATATAGATTTTAAGTATACATTATTGTGATCAAATTACTTGAAATAGATTTATAAACACTTGAAGTACTCAATTGTTACTAAGAATAAGATTTCTTTACAATTTATGTGTGTATGTTCAATGTATGAAGCAAAATTTGAATAAGTAAGGCCTGAATTATATATTTCAGACCATATAAAAGAGACTAAATATAGATTATAATGATCGAATTAATTCAAAATAATCCAGAATAGCATTAAAGGCTCAAAAGATACACAATGTATGCTTTGTTTGTAATTTATATGCGTATTTTCTATTTTAAATGCAATATTTTGTAAAAGTAAGATCTCGAGTATATTTGAGACCATATAAAGAGCTCAAATATAAATGATTGTGATCAAATTACTTGAAATGAATTTATCAACGCTTGAAATACTCAATTGTTACTCAGAATAATCTTTATTTACAATTTTTGTGTGTATGTTCAATGTATGATGCAAAATTTTGAATAAGTAAGATATGAATTATATTCTAGACCATATAAAGAGTTTTAAAATATATATTATGATGAAATGCCTTGGAATGAATGCAGAATCGCTTAAAATTCTTAAATGATACTCAAAATATGCGTTATTTGTACATTATATGCATATTTTCTTTGTATAATCCAAAAGTTTTAGTAAGTAAGATCCGAGTTATAGTCTAGACAGTATAAAGAGCATAAATATCGATTATTGTGATCAGATGACTTCGAATGAATGCAGAATCACCAGAAATGCTCAACTGATGCTAAAAATTAGCTTTATTTGCAATTTATTTTGTGTTCTTTTTTAAGTATTGTGTAATATTTTGTATATGTAAGATCTGAGTTACATGAAACAAATCCAAAATCGCTTAAATTGCTCAACTGGAACATAGAATAAGTTTAATTGCAATTTTTATGCGTATTTTCAATCTATAATGCAACATTTTGAATAAGTATGATCTGAATTATATTCCAAACCATATAAAGAGTTTAAATATAGATTTTTGTGATCAAATTAAATGAACAGAATCCAGAATCGCATTAAAGGCTCCAAAGATACACAATGAATGCTTTATTTGTAAATTATATGTGTATTTTCTATGTTTAATGCAATATTTTGTAATAGTAGGATCTGAATTATATTTTAGACCATATAAAGAGCTTAAATTTAGATTCTTGTGATCAAATTATTTTAAATTAATTAATTTATAAATGCTTGAAATACTCAACTTTTTCTCAGAATAAGATTTATTTACAATTTATGCGTGTATGTTCAATGTATGATGCAACATTTGAATAAGTAAGACCTGAATTATACCATATCAAGAGTATAAATATAGATTTTTGTGATCAAATGACTTAGAATGAATGCAGAATCACTTGAAATACTCAAATGATACTCATAATATGCGTTATTTGCATATTATACGTGTATTTTATATGTATAATCCAATACTTTTTTTATAAGTAAGATCTGAATCATATAAAGAGCTTAAATATAAATTATTGTGATCAAATGACTTCGAATGAGTGCAGAATTGGAAGAAATGCACAGCTGATGCTAAAAATTAGCTTCATTTGCATTGTATACGCGTTCTTTTTAAGTATAATGCTAAAAATGTCTGAAATTCCGACATTAGTTAGCTTATGCAAAGTCTATTCATTTTTTCATTCTTAACTGGTAGCCCTCAATGCACTCAAAGTTTTGCTGATGCTGACCAATATTTTGAAAATTGGGCCGGTAGAGCTACCTATTTGATGGTTCAATTGGTCCAACGAAATCAGATGATGTTATAAATTGTGATATAACTATCATGAATTGTCACACTCCAAATCTAAAATACGAGGTGCGAGGTGATACAGTATCTTTCACATCCATCCAGTCGTCAACCTACGTCACAAGAAATAAATTCAAACAGAGTCAACTTCAAAGCCGAGTAACCGGTTATTTAACGACGCAGCTTCTCTATAACTAATTTATATAACCAAAAATCAACAGATCGGATTAATCCCCACATCAATAACAATAACGAATAAAATATATTTTACAAGATCAACGGGTCTAGGTTTTCTCAAATCAGTTTCTCATAACACTTTCACATTAGTGAGAATGCCTCTCTAGGTGATTCCGCTTCACTTTTCATTCCACTTCACATTCCATATCACTTTTCCATTAAAATTCACAACAGAGACCCATTGACTTGTAAAATACATCAGTTACAATTCTCATATATCACTTTCAATTCAATCAAATAAACCAAACAATATTTAAATCAATCAATACGAAAATTAAATTATAGAGAAGTCCGGTTACCTGACGAACGATTAGTCGATTACAAACAGAATTGCAAAGATAGTTCGACAACTGTAACGTAGAACTCAAATTCCAATCGGATGGAGAAATAATTTTCAATCGGATGGCTAGTTGGGGTATTGGTATTTTAATTAAAAATTAGATTTTTCAAATTTGGGCAGAATCCAATTTTCATTCTAGAAAGATATGAAATTGTATTTTCGGATGAGGCAGAAGGAAAATGAAGTAATTATTATAGGCAGGGCAGGGGTGCGTGGGCAGCAAGACATATACATAAAAAAAAGTTCAATTAATAATCGGTTTACTAGGGTTTAAGATCGGACTGGAAAGCAAATTAAATCTCATTTAAAAAGTTTAATACGGTTACCAAATACAGTTACCAAAATAGTAACTAAATATTTAAGTCAGATGGGAAAGGATGTGTCGCGGGAAGCGCTTCGGGCAACCGGATTTTTTCTTGGAGCAACATAATTTTTTTCTAATTGTCTAAATTACCCTTAGTATTAATTAAGATCTATTAATTACCGTTCAAATATTCTCCTAATTACCTTCCTTTTTTCCATTTTTCTTTGTTAAATATCATAACAACAGTGGTAGGTTAATTAAGATCTATTAATTACCGTTCAAATCTTCTCCTAATTTCCTCACACCCTAATAACATTGTATTACAGGCAAAGAACACCACAGTTTTAGTTTTGATTTGTTCTGTTAATTTCTTCTACTTGCATATAAGTTCATAACTTATAATTTTTATTAATAGGACAAAATATGACTGTTCCATTTTCGTAAGTAAACATACAAGCTTGTCAACAGAAAAGAACTACTGTTTGTATGACTCCCAATTATTTTTAGATTAAGGTTTTGAAAATGTGCGTATGCAAAAATTATTGGTTATTCACTAGATATGCTTTGTTTCTATGCTTTGAGTATAACCAACAAAATTTTAATAATTAATGAAATAATATGATTCAATTTTCCTTTCTTTTTTTTTTCTTATACTTATCATTGCAATACTAGGATTAAAAAAAGTGCATTTCAAAAAGAAATTCCTTACCACCACCCGACTTAGGATTTATTTGCACAAATGATCTGCAAATATAACTTTTTGAAAATAGCAGGTAAGATGTCAAATGAGGGAGGGGTAATACATTTCTTTTTTAGCAGGAAACTTTAAGTAGAAGAAAACCTCGGTTAAGAAATAAAATTAAAGCACGGTGAAAGAATAATTTACTAATAGATCTTAATTGATATTAAGGGTAATTTAGACATTTAGTAAAATTATATGTTGCTCCAAGAAAAAATCATGTTGTCCAAAGCACCTCCATGTGTCGCTAGTGGCAGAATAGGAAGCTTGAGTTTTTATATGTAGAACGTGGGTGGGCTTCCAACCCGAATAAAATCAGATAATCAAGAGATATATAACAGAATTAGAAAGGGTATTTAGCGAAATTAGCGCTTGAGGTTCTGTAATCAAATTATCAAATCAAAGGATATAAATAGGGAATTAGTTATATTGCTAAAACAAAGGAATACACATCGGTTAAGAAATTTTGAACGCGGCATGTATATGATGCGTAGCAAGGCTTCCTTAAATATACATATTATATACAGTTATTTAAATGGTACGAGATGATATGCCAAAAGGATCAAAGAACTATTTGTTTCTTTACTCGTGCATATTGGTCAAAGGAATAAGACAACGAAGGAAAGGCAATTGAATAATTTAAAATAACAATTCGGTTAAATATTTTACAAAATAAATAACTAATAAAAAAATATTTATAGTGGTAGTAAAATAAAATTCAGGGGTGTTACATGAATCTAAATTAACAATGTCATATACTGTGGTTTAATTATTATGATTTTGTCATATGTGTGAGATGAGGATTGCATTTTAATTTGATACTCTTGTAATTATACTGATTAAATAATTTTAATTATGATTTTGATATGTTTAGTTGTTTATGTGATTACTATTTTTGTTAATCAGGAATGGATTGATGAAATTCCCTCATTCATATTCTTATAGTCTAGCAAAGACCTTCTCTGATCACCATCCCCTAGTGTTTGACTCTGGTTGCAATATCATACACACAAAAAAGTTCTTTTAAATTTGAAAGAGCTTGGTTGCAACAGGAGGATCTGACAGTTAGAATAAAAAATTGGTGGCCCAATAATAATTTAGGTTTTAACAAAGCTTAAAACTAGTGCTCAAAGCTAGCTTACATTACTAATAAGCTTAAAGGCTGGAGTAGCAATATATTAAGGATAAGAAAAAACATCTCATTTCTGAAATAAGAGAATGGGAAGATATTCTAGAAGATAGAATTTTAAATCATGTTGATTTTAATAGCAAGCATCGCAACCTTCCCTATCAGGGTACCACAAACCATCACGCCTGATGCCAGTCCTAAGTCTCCTTGCTGTTTCTTTTTCTTGAAAAACACACATATCTTGATCAAAGGTACCATTGCAATTAATTGATCAAGAAGGGCACTGACGGAAAGTAAATTTACTGGAAATAAAGGAACATACAACACAGATGACAGAGTAATGGATGAATTACAACATACCATGCCAGTACCAATAATCGATCGGGAAGTACCATCAGCAGTTTGAACGGTATCAGGATGCATTTGCTTGCTAGGGCAGTATTTTACAAAATCACTAGATGCCCTTGTGATATGTCTCGATACACCTGAATTTATGATCCAATCCATATTAGATTTAATGGATGTAAGTGCATGTGAATGAGTACCCTTCTTCACATGAGCATAACCTGTAAAGTTGATGGAACTAGTAGTATCATAAAGATCTTAACATGAAAAATAATAATTTAAACTAAATGAGTTCTTCTAATCTAAATATTATATGGAAATTAATATGAATTATTATAATCTAAATATTATATGCTAAGAAATTTAATATGAATTTCGTTGAATTGCTGAAACAAAAAATATGAAACATATATAAAGTTTAGAATTAACTGATAGAGAATTTAGTCCCTTTGATCCTAACCATCCAAATCCTTGATTAAACCTCAAAATTCCTATCAATGTGATCCCACTTTTCATGCCACACACTCCTTACTTCTAATTTGCCACATACAATCCTGGACTTCAATTTTCATCTTCTTGCAATCTTTCCCCACACACACTCCAATTTGACTATTCTGCATTGATTTGGTTGCTTCTGAAGACTGAAATGCATCTAAAAGGAATGACCCTCCAAAAGTTTGATTATAAACACGGTGTACTTTTAGTTATTATTTTGTTTATTTTATTCTTTTGGAGAAAAACTGGAACCTTTTCAGTGTTAACGTTGCTATGGCATGTTTATGAACTCAGTTGGAAGATACTGTAAGTTCAATTTAGGTGTAACCATTACTTTTATTATATTTCAGCTGTTCATTCATGAGCACTCTATTTCTAATTTTAAGATTTTTGAATGCTTGGTTGGTATTTATTTGTATGTAATTTGATTTTTTAGGCAAGATTACCAATCTGAGGAGGCAGAAAAGACACCGGTGGAAGGTTGATTTTAGAAAAAAAAAAAAAAATGAAAAGGATTCAAAGGCGATGTGGCATCACAAATGGGAACCCATGTTCGTTCTTTAATTTTCATTTTGTAAAGATTAATTATGTACCTTATTTAGGCAAAGTACTCTGCTATTTTTATTTTGTTTGTATTTCCCATTCAAAGCTGCTTTCTCCAGTTTGAACTAGAAGAATATCAACACCAAATAAGGCAATGAAACTATCTTTGTGCCGCCACTGTTCTTTTGTAATAAAAAACATGCGTTTGAGCCTAGTGTCTACATTCCATATATACAGTTCGTTATTTGTACTTTCTAACATGCTACATTTGCGTTTTTGATTAATAATTTATTCGTTGGCTTCTAGGAAATAAAAAGCAGTCTAATTTCTTAGTCCCTCAGCTATCATGTCTGCTCAGTAATCTTACTCGTCTGATTCTCATATATACGCCATTTAATTTCAAATTGTTTTTTGCCGTTGAAGCCGCTATATAAATTGCATATGCGGTTCAAGATTTGTTAAGTTTTCATTATACATTTTTTCATATAAGCAAACTGGACGATGACAATATAGCTAAAAATTAAAAGTGAATTACAATAAAATCTAAAATAATTAAATTTTTTATTTAGTTTAAGACATCATACAAAAACTAAAAGTCAATTATTTATTACAAATTTGGCAAATATGTACTTGCATTTTTATTCGATCTGGCTACATCACTGGTAAAAGAAAATTAACTAGTTTACCTTGCTAATTTAGCATTCTTCATCTCCATTCTCCAGTACTGCAGTTTTGGATTAGTCGAGTGTTTATTTGTCTAATGTTTCTTGTCATATAGGCCTCAACGGTCTCTATCTTTGTCAAAATGAGGGCACATATATCATCAAATTTGAGCCACGAAGCCATGACAGAATTAATATTGTTCATGTTATGATATATGTGCAGCATTCCTGTCAGTTTTCTTTTTCTTCTGGTTTAGGTTTATCTTTATGGTATCACCTGTGTCATGATTAATTGTGGTAGAAACAAAAATAACAAGATGAAGTGTAAGGTATTAAATAATTTGTAAGACATTATTATTGGCTATTTCACCGATATATCCTGAAAAAGTTAAAACTGTGAAATTGGCACGAGGGACTTGGTCTGCACTGTACCGGTCCAAAAGAAATTAAGCTGACATGATGACTTGGGTTAAGAACTCTGAACTACAAAGTACAAACTACAGAGCCGATCTTATTTAGTATGAACCGAACCATCTACTTCTTCTTTCTAATTAGACTGTCAATTGGGCCCCACCCCACCCCAATGAATCAATCAAATCAATCGAGGCTTTCCTTAATTCGGACTCAAACTTGAATTCCAAGAAAGAAAAGGTTCCTTCTTCTTGGGTATATGACCAACTCCGACTCTCTCCAATTTTACCGTTGTACACAAAAGTTGGAGGGGAAGGAAGCTTCCTCTGCTCTCTGTTGGCTGTTGCCTGTTGGGTACCAGTACAACCGACTCTCTCCAACTCCATATCTAGGAAATATCTTCCGAATTAATTTCATTTTACCGTTGCAAGAGAAGCTTCAATTTAAAAAGTTCAATTCAACTCCTTCCCATTTTTTCATTTCCACATTTCCGATTCCATTCCACACTGAGAGATAGAGAGAGAGAGAGAGAGAGCGAGAGATAGAGAGAGAGGGAGACAGAGATGGAGAGAGAGCGAAGAGTGGTTCTCTCTGATCATTCAACTGTTGTGTTGTCGTGTGGCTTGGCTTGGAGCTTCATCCACCGCTCTCAATTCGTTCTGGTGCAAGAATCGTTTCCATGTGTTGGCGAGGTGATGTTTGGTCACATGGCTTGGAGCTTCTCTGAATTCGCTCTGGATTCTCTCTCCTCTCTACGTAATTTCTCTCTCTCTCTCTCTCTCTCTCTTCTATTATGATTTGCCTCTTTTCATCTGATTCGCCTCTTAATTTTGTTTGAACTAATCGCTGGCTTTCTCTTGTTAATTCAAATTTGAACTCTTATTCTTGTTTTAATTTTCATCATCTCTCTCATTCTCTCTCTTCAATTATCTTTTACGGTATCAAACTGAAGTCTAGTTTCAAATTTACATCTCTGTTCTTCTTTTTCCCTGTTTTTCTTTGTATAATTTTTTCTACTCTTTAGAGTTTACTCTTATATCAAACATCCTTTCTCCTTACATATTAACACATAAATATATTCTATCATTCAGATTCCGTTCAAAACTGATTTTGTAAAAGTTGGAGACAAGCATGCCTAATCTGATTTTTTGGACTTGAACCATTTTTTTGCCTGTTCTTTTTCCTTCTTTTACCGTGAGGTTTTGTTATAATTTGTAAATCCTTGGACAACATTT
The DNA here is from genome assembly GCA_027725995.1 of Rhynchospora tenuis. Lineage (NCBI taxonomy): Eukaryota > Viridiplantae > Streptophyta > Magnoliopsida > Poales > Cyperaceae > Rhynchospora > Rhynchospora tenuis. The sequence continues at coordinate 56,120,226 of CM050888.1, forward strand.
TTTTTTTGTCATTTACTAGTTTCATTTCTACTAGAACTTTTAATCGAGATTTATCAAGCAATTACTTAATTTGCTTGTTCTGGTGACAAATAGGTTGATTAGATTGGTGCAACCGTGCAAGAATCATTTTCAAGTGGTGGTGAGATGTTTGGCCGCTCCTTCTGGCATGATGCAGTGGAAAGTTTGAGGTACCTCATTGGCTTTAACTTTTTTAATTCAAATTTGAAATTTCTTGTTTTGTTTTTCATACGTACTTGCATTCTGTCTTCTCTCTCTGATTCATTTCTTTTATAATTGAGCTTTACCAAGAAATTAATTAATTTAGTTATTTCGTTATATGGGGAATTCATGTTCGCAACTAATCTTGAATTAGCATACTAAGTTGTCATAAACCTTGATTTGAAGGCAAAGTTTTCTCATAAATTGGCTTATGTTGATCTTAATACACACTTTTTGTTGATGGTTGATTTCAGGTGACTTCGATAAGAGAGTTATGAAGCATTTCACCAAATTAATCAAACTAACAAGCACGACAATGACATCAGCAATTTTTGCATGGGTTCGGGGCAGCAATGCGCACCAGCTTATTAGAGGTATGAGGCGACGTGATACGGCCTTGAATGTTCATATTGATTTACACCTAATTCAGACCAAAAAGGTACATTAAAATTTTCCACAGCTCAGCTCTTCGGCTGAAAAGTCCCTTTCAAATCAAATTAATACCGAACCAAATACCCCTTGTCTGTTATTTCTTTTTTAACTTCAAAGTTCTAAATGAGAAAAAAAAAAACAATAATAATGCAATTGTTGGGGCCATACCAAAGCTGTATAATTTATTTTGAAAAGAATCACTGAAACTATGTTTGGAATATGACAAAAACCTGATTTTGTTTCATCTTATGCTGTCCTTTTTATGTTGATTTAGCATACAATTAATTGGAAATTTGATGGTAATTTTGTGCCCTGTGTGTGGGGGGTGGGGGGTTCTGCTGTTTTAGCAAATTCCATCCCTGCTTCTTGGGCGATATTGCTCCTCAGTCCTAAAAGCTCAAACCTATCCCTAATTTAGATCAACTCATTCAAACAAGAAGAAGGTACATTAAATTTAGCATAACACTTTAGCAACTTTGCTTTTGAACCAAGCTTTTTGATGCGTCTTTTTGAGGGTCTAATCTGTTTTTTAGGACATATATATTTTTATTACAACAGTCAACATAATATAAAAAACTTTTATGTAAAACAACAAAAGCTTGTGACAAAAAGAAAAAGCAGGAAAAAAGAAAATAAAATTCTGCAAATACAACAAACCCCCTAAAATATTCACCTTTATTTTGTTTTTGCTGCAGTATTTTACTTCAAGAATATTTATTATTTAAATATTTTTATACCTTTCAGGCAGGAGTTCTTGATCATTTGAGCGGCAATCATTGGAGCATGTGTCAAGCTTTGTTAGGAGTTCTAACAGTGTGTATTTGGCGTTAGATGCAGCAGGATTAGCTCCAGATTAGTGGTGTGTTGTTGGACTGCGCAAAGTGGTGAGATCTCTCTGTAATTTACAACTTTTATTGCTCTAGTAATCCTATAGAGTGGTATTTCAGTCCTTAATAACTGACAAAGTAATCATCTAGTGTCTCTTTTGGTACTACAAAACACGTATACTTGAAATAAACAATTGAGAAATTGCTGGAATTTTCTGAGTTTTTTTTAATTATGTCTGACAAATTCACCATCTAGTGTCTCTTTTGATAACATAACACATATACTTGAAAGAAACAATAGAGAAATTGCTGGAATACCCCTTGCCTGTTTTTTCTTTTTTTAACTTCAAAGTTCTAAATGAGAAAAAAAAAAACATTAATATGCAATTAATTGTTGGGGCCATACTATGCCAAAGCTGTATAATTTATTTTGAAAAGAATTATTGTTATTCTTGAATCACTGAAACTATGTTTGGAATATAACAAAAATCTTGTTTCATCTTATGTTGTCACTTTTTATTTTGATTTAGCATACAATTAGTGACCCCAAATCTGCTACGCCCTTTCAGGTTAATTGGAAATTTGATGGTAATTGGTAATTCATGTGTGCCCGGTGTTTGTGTGTGTGTGTGTGTGTGTGGGAGGGGGGGGGGGGTGTTCTGTTGTTTTAGCAAATTCCATCCCTGCTTCTTGGGCGATATTGCCCCTCAGTCCTAATAGCTCAAATCGATCCCAAATTTAGATCAACTCATTCAAACAAGAAGGTAGATTAAATTTAGTTCAACACTTCAGCAACTTTGCTTTTGAACCAAGCTTATTGATGTGTCTGTTTGAGGGTCTAATCTGACATATATATATTTTTTATTACAGCAGTCAACATTATATAAAAAACTTTTATATAAAACAACATTAGCTTGTGACAAAAAAAAGCAAGAAAAAAGAAAATAAAATTCTGCAAATACAACAACTCTCCAAAATATACACATCTCTATTTTGTTTTTGTTGCAGTATTTTACTTCAAGAATGTTTATTATTTAAATATTTTTATACCTTTCAGGCAGGAGTTCTCGATCAAATGCGGCAATCGTTGGTGCTTTTGTCAGGAGTGTGTATTTTGGCGTTAGATGTAACAAGATTGGTGGTGCATTGTTGGGCTGCGCAAAGTGGTGAGATCTCTTTGTAATTTACAGCTTTTATTGCGCAAAATGGTACTTCAGTTTTTTATTTGATTCAAGTGTTTATATGCATGAATTGCCTTGAATAGAATTGTTGTTAAGTTCGTTTATAGGAAAAATACTAAATTGTTTATGTCCTAAATTTACATAATTGTTGTTAAAGTTTGTTTCCATGAATCAAATAAAAAAGACAAAAAAATTATAAAATAAGAAATTAAACATTTCAATTAAAAAATAAAAAAAAAAAGAAAAAATAGAAATTTTGAAACGTTTAAAAAAAATAAAAGAATATGAATAAGATTAAGAAATAGGAAGAGGAATAGGAATGAAAATAGGATTATGGATGATAGGAATAGGAATAGGATTAGGATTAATTAGGATTAGGATTAGGATTAGGAATAACAATAGGAATAGGAATAGGAATAACAATAGGAATAGGAATAGGAATAGGATTAGGATTAGTATTAGGATTAGGATTAGGATTAGGATAGGAATAGATTAGGAGATTAGGATTAGGAATAGAATGATTATTAGGAGGATTAGAACTAAGGATTAGAAGATTAGGATTAGGATTAGGAAGGAATAGGAATAGGAATAGGAATAAGAATAGGAATAAAAATAGGAATAGAAATAGGAATAGGAATAGGAAATAGGAATAGGAATAAGAATAGAAATAAGAATAGGATTAGGATTAGGGATATGATAGGAATAGGGATATATGGATAGGGATATGGAATGGGATAGGAATAGGAATAGGAATAAGAATAAGAATAGGAATAGGAATAGGAATAGGATTAGAATTAAGATTAAAGAATTAGGATTAGGAGGATTAAGATTAGAATTATTAGGATAGGATTAGGATTTAGTAGGAACAAGAAGTGGAAATAAGATTATCTCGGGTTTTCTCGGGTGGACAGATTTCCTCAGGTCAGGGTCGACAGATTTCTTCGACTGGGTTTCCTCGGGTCGATAGATTTCCTCGGGTCGATAGATTTCTTCGTATGGGTTTCCTCGGGTCGACAGATTCCACGTGTCCCATGTTTCTGGTCGACAGATTTCCTCAGGACTGGGTTTCCTCGGATCAGATTGTCTCGGGTCGACAGATTTCCTCGACTCTGGATTTTCTTGGGTCAGAGGTTTCCTCGGTTCGACAAACTTCCTCGATTACGGGTTTTTTATCGACCCAAGAAAACGTGACCATGCAAAACCTGGTCCCAAAGTCGAGGAAAACCCTTGACCGTGGAAGCCCAGAGTCGAGGAAATTTGTCGACACGAGAAAACCTATGATCGACCAGGTCATCAGTATCGAGGAAATTTGTTGACCCGAGACAATCTGACCTCAGGAAATCTGTCGACCCAAGGAAATATGGGACCCGTGGAATCTGTCGGCCCGAGGAAACCTAAAGCCGAGGAAATCTGTCGACCGAGTAAAATTGGGAAACAAGGAAATATGTCGACCCGAGAAAACCCAAGAAAATCTTATTTCCACTTCTACTTCATGTTCCTGCTAATCCTAATAATCCTAATCCTATCCTAATCCTAATCCTATCCTAATCCTATTCTAATCCAAATCCTATTCATATTCATTCTCCTATTCCTAATCCTACTCCTATTCCTAATCCTACTCCTAATCCTAATCCTAATCCTAATCCTAATCCTAATCCTCTATTCCTATTCCTATTCCTATTCCTATTCCTATTCCTATTCCTATTCCTAATCCTAATCCTAATCCTAATCCTAATCCTAATCCTAATCCTAATCCTAATCCTAATCCTAATCCTAATCCTAATCCTATTCCTATTCCTATTCCTATTCCTATTCCTATTCCTAATCCTAATGCTATCCTAATCCTAATTCTAATCCCAATCTCCTATTCCTATTTCTATTCCTATTCCTATTCCTGTTCCTATTCCTAATCCTAATCCTAATCCTAATCCTAATCCTAATCCTAATCCTAATCCTAATCCTAATCCTAATCCTAATCCTATTCCTATTCCTATTCATATTCCTATTCCTATTCCTATTCCTATTCCTTTATTTTTTAAAACTTTTCAAAATTTCCATTTTTTTTCTTTTTTATTTTTTAATTGAAATGTTTAATTTCTTATTTTATAATTTTTTTGTCTTTTTTATTTAATTCATGGAAACAAACTTTAACAACAATTATGAAATTTAGGACATATAAACAATTTAGTATTTTTCCTATAAATGAACTTAACAACAATTCTATTCAAGGCAATTCATGCATATAAACACTTGAATCAAATTTTAATCATATCAACTATAGTTTCGAAATCAATCTCATAATAAAACCTTTAATTTGTAGAGGGGTTTCTACTTTATTTAGTTTCTATCTGTGTGAAATTGGGCATTAACAATTTTTCTCTTTCTCTTTCCTAACTTAAAAAGAACAATTGAATGAAGGCTCCATAAGTCAATTAGTAATACTCAACAAATTGAAATAATTCTATATGTAGTTACATGCATGTAAACAATACATGTAACCATTCAGAATCTTGTATGCTTAATTTACTTCTTCAAATTTAAGAAAATTTTTCATTCTGCGATTAATAAATTACCAGTAGTAGCAAGTATTATCTTAAAAGCCCCAAATTTATCTTAAGGACTACTCTAATATATGTGATATCTTAAGGAAACATTTATTCCAAAAAAAGCTTTAAGACATAAAAAAAAGCCAGAAAATTCCAGCAATTTCTCAATTGTTTCTTTCAAGTATATATATGTGTTATCAAAAGCGACACTAGATGATGAATTTGTCAGTCATTAAGGACTGAAGTACCATGTTGCGCAATAAAATCTGTAAATTACAAAGAGATCTCACCACTTTGCGCAGCCCAACAACGCACCACCAATCTTGTTGCATCTAACGCCAAATACACACTCCTGACAAAGTTTGACAAAAGCACCAACGATTGCCGCTCAAATGATCGAGAACTCCTGCCTGAAAGGTATAAAAATATTTAAATAATAAACATTCTTGAAGTAAAATACTGCAGCAAAAACAAAATAGAGATGTGTATATTTTGGGGGGTTTGTTGTATTTCTTGCTTTTTTTTTGTCACAAGCTAATGTTGTTTTGCATAAAAGTTTTTTTATATAATGTTAACTGCTGTAATAAAAAAATATATATGTCCTAAAAAACAGATTAGACCCTCAAACAGACACATCAATAAGCTTGGTTTAAAAGCAAAGTTTCTGAAGTGTTGAACTAAATTTTAATATACCTTGTTCTTATTTGAATGAGTTGATCTAAATTTGGGATCGATTTGAGCTTCTAGGACTGAGGAGCACTATCGCCCAAGAAGCAGGGATGGAATTTGCTAAAACAACAGAACCCCCCACCCCAACCCCCACCACACACACACACCCACACCGGACACACATGAATTAGCAAATTTGGGGTCACTAATTATATGCTAAATCAACATAAAAAGGACAGCATAAGATGAAACTAAATCAGGTTTTTGTCATATTCCAAACATAGTTTCAGTGATTTAAGTAACAGTAAATCTTTTCAAAATAAATTATACAGCTTTGACATAGTATGGCCCCAACAATTGCATATTAGTGTTTGTTTTTTCTCATTTAGAACTTTGAAGTTAAAGAAGAAAACCAGGCAAGGGGTATTTAAGGCCCGTACAAATATATGAAAAGTGTAAAACAGATTGGATCAACAACAATATATTTTTTTGAGAAATCAATAACTAAATTGTTTGGTTCGGTATTAATTTGATTTGAAAGGGATTTTTTAGCCGAAGAGCTGAGCTGTGGAAAATTTTAATGTACCTTTTCGGTCTGAATTAGGTATCGATCAATATGAACATTCAAGGCGGTATCACGTCGCCGCTACTACATCATGCCTCATACCTCTAATAAGCTGGTGCGCATTGCTGCCCCAACCCATGCACAAATTGCTGATGTTATTGCTGTGCTTGTTAGTTTGATTAATTGGTGAAATACTTCATAACTCTCTCATCGAAGTCACCTGAAATCAACCATCACAAAAAGTGTGTTTTAAGACCAACATAAGATGAAATCAATCTACAGAACCAATTTATGAGAAAACTTTGTCTTCAAAATAAGGTTTATGACAACTTAGTATTGCTTATTCAAGAATAGTTGCGAACATGAATTCTTGCACCCATATAACGAAATAAGTAAATTAATTAATTTCTTGATAAAGCTCAACTATAGAAGAAAGAATCAGAGAATGCGAGTAAGTATGAAAAAAAAAAAAGAAATATCAAAATTGAATTAAAAAAGTAAAGACAAGGAGGTACCACAAACTTTCCACTGCATCTTGGGTCATGCCAGAAGGAGCGGCCAAACAGCTCACCACCACTTGAAAATGATTCTTGCACGGTTGCACCAATCTAATCAAACTATTTGTCACCAGAACAAGCAAATTAAGTAATTGCTTGATAAATCTTGATTAAAAGTTCTAGTAGAAATGAAACTAGTAAATGACAAAAAAAAATGTTGTCCAAGGATTTACAAATTATAACAAAACCTCACGGTAAAAGAAGGAAAAAGAACAGGCAAAAAAATGGTTCAAGTCCAAAAAATCAGATTAGGCATGCTTGTCTCCAACTTTTACAAAATCAGTATTGAACGGAATCTGAATGATAGAATATATTTATGTGTTAATATGTAAGGAGAAAGGATGTTTGATATAAGAGTAAACTCTAAAGAGTAGAAAAAATTATACAAAGAAAAACAGGGAAAAAGAAGAACAGAGATGTAAATTTGAAACTAGACTTCAGTTTGATACCGTAAAAGATAATTGAAGAGAGAGAATGAGAGAGATGATGAAAATTAAAACAAGAATAAGAGTTCAAATTTGAATTAACAAGAGAAAGCCAGCGATTAGTTCAAACAAAATTAAGAGGCGAATCAGATGAAAAGAGGCAAATCATAATAGAAGAGAGAGAGAGAGAGAGAGAGAGAGAAATTACGTAGAGAGGAGAGAGAATCCAGAGCGAATTCAGAGAAGCTCCAAGCCATGTGACCAAACATCACCTCGCCAACACATGGAAACGATTCTTGCACCAAAACGAATTGAGAGCGGTGGATGAAGCTCCAAGCCAAGCCACACGACAACACAACAGTTGAATGATCAGAGAGAACCACTCTTCGCTCTCTCTCCATCTCTGTCTCCCTCTCTCTCTATCTCTCGCTCTCTCTCTTTCTCTCTCTATCTCTCAGTGTGGAATGGAATCGGAAATGTGGAAATGAAAAAATGGGAAGGAGTTGAATTGAACTTTTTAAATTGAAGCTTCTCTTGCAACGGTAAAATGAAATTAATTCGGAAGATATTTCCTAGATATGGAGTTGGAGAGAGTCGGTTGTACTGGTACCCAACAGGCAACAGCCAACAGAGAGCAGAGGAAGCTTCCTTCCCCTCCAACTTTTGTGTACAACGGTAAAATTGGAGAGAGTCGGAGTTGGTCATATACCCAAGAAGAAGGAACCTTTTCTTTCTTGGAATTCAAGTTTGAGTCCGAATTAAGGAAAGCCTCGATTGATTTGATTGATTCATTGGGGTGGGGTGGGGCCCAATTGACAGTCTAATTAGAAAGAAGAAGTAGATGGTTCGGTTCATACTAAATAAGATCGGCTCTGTAGTTTGTACTTTGTAGTTCAGAGTTCTTAACCCAAGTCATCATGTCAGCTTAATTTCTTTTGGACCGGTACAGTGCAGACCAAGTCCCTCGTGCCAATTTCACAGTTTTAACTTTTTCAGGATATATTGGTGAAATAGCCAATAATAACGTCTAACAAATTATTTAATACCTTACATTTCATCTTGTTAGATAAACTAGCTACTCAATTATTTTTGTTTCTAGCACAATCATGACACAGGTGATACCATAAAGATAAACCTAAACCAGAAGAAAAAGAAAACTGACAGGAATGTTGCACATATTTCATAACATGAACAATATTAATTCTGTCATGGCTTCGTGCCTCAAATTTGATGATATATGTGCCATGATTTTTACAAAGATAGAGACCGTTGAGGCCTATATGAAAAGAAACATTAGACAAATAAACACTCGACTAATCCAAAACTGGAGCTACTGGAGATGAGGAATGCTAAATTAGCAAGGTAAACTAGTTAGACAGACTGAGACAGTAGATACAGCTGTATAGAGAATCGAAGATGAACAAATTTATCTTTTGCCTGTGATGTAGCCAGATCGAATAAAAATGCAAGTACATATTTGCCAAATTGTAATAAATATTGACTTTTAGTTTTTGTATGATGTCTTAAACTAGGTAAAAAATTAATTATTTTAGATTTTATTGTAATTCACTTTTCATTTTTAGCTATATTGTCATCGTCCTGTTTGCTTATATATGATAATAAAAAATTAACAAATCTTGAACAGTAAAAAAAATAAAAAATGGGCGTGTATATGAGGGACTAAAAAATTAGACTGCTTTTAGTTTGATATTCTTCTAGTTCAAACTGGAAGAAGCTTTGAATGGGAAATACAAACAAAATAAAAATAGCAGAAAATTATAGAGGAGGAAATTAAAATGAAGTATAAATTTTCTCGGACCCAATTTGTTGTAGTATGTGAATCTTGAAATCACTCCAACAATCGACCCAATTTAGGTTACTGCGAATGATAATTATTCGCAATTAATTACAAGCAATTGAAGCTTTTCAATACTTAGGAAGTATAAATTGTTTTAAATTTTGACATTCGAAATGTGAAATGCTGTATTTATATCATACCCGTCGAAAATAATGAAATTTGATGCGATTTTACTGTTCACCAAAAAATGGTCTATACTTAACAGTCTAGGTAGAATATTAAAGTTTCCCATTCAAGTTATATTCGATTGACAAAATTATTGTAGTAGATTATATTACAATTTAAAAATCCAGTCCAATCAGTACAAGGCCTCAATCCGGCCCAAATTGTCTTTTTTCTTTTAGACAGAAAGTTGTCGTCAGTATTGAATCTTGAATCGACTGGACTTCAGCTGTAGTTAGGGCTGCATAACGTGCATAACGATCACGCAAATCCCTTGTTGCGTTGATCGTTGCGTGCTAATAGAGGAAAAAAAATTTCATTTCGTGTTGCGTTTCGTCCTATGGACGCAACAAATTTTTGTTGCGTTAGTCGTTTCGTGCAATTGGACGATTATAACCGTTTAACTGTTTTAATCGTTTAACAGTTCAAAAATAGTATTGAATAGCAGCGAACCAGAGGATGTTGCTGTAAAAAAATACATTGAAATACAAAGAAATCCATCCAGAGCATAGCCGAAATATTACATAGCCAAAATACAAAGAAAGCAAGCATGTTTCTCAGATGTTTCTCTTGCTTCTTCCCAAATTGTCTCCTGATTATTTCCTTCAGAGGTACCTGAAGCAAGCAAAGAATAGCATACCAGTAAGCATGAAGAAGGGAAACTAGACTGGTATTAATCCCATACCAGCCCCTAAACATCTCACGAACAACATCATAGCCTAACTAGTAAACATTCAACCATAAGATAGCAATCTATGACCCAAAACTCATAATCTTCCAACAATAGTCAATCTATGACCCAACAAGAACCAATCTCATGTAACTCATAGTTTTTACCGCCTGTGCTACTCTGCAATTGACCAATACTCGTCAGTATTGAATCTTGAATCGACTGGACTTCAGCTGCAGGCCTGTAGTTTTAATGGTTAGGTTAATGTTAATAATAATGCAGACGGAAATCTATTGGCAATAAATGAAAATTGATGATTTCAATATAATTAGGAAATTAAATTTTAAATTTTAAATTTGACTTCGAAAATTGATCTGTAGTATATTAATATATCATACACGTGAAAATAATGAAACTCGATGCAATTTTACGGTTCATCGAATGATTTAAAAATAGATTAAATACTTAACCATATTTTGATAGAATATTAAAGTGTCACATTCAAGGTATATTCAATTAATAAATTTATATTTTTTTAAAATCAAACCTCTTGCTCCTCGGAGCCTTCAAAAAAAAATAATAAATAAATAAAATCAAACCTATTGAAACATAACAAACAAACTTTTTAAATTACTATTAATAAGTGAAAAGGACTGTAAATTTAGCTAAATTTCCCCTACAATTGGCAAGTTCACTAAAAAAAACGTATCACGTTGAGTACTATAATAAATATTTAACTTTCCAATAAGTAAAAACAATGAACCGTGCATAACAAGCGACGTTGCTTTCCAACTTACCAACATATAAAATTTAATTAAAAAAAAAACTCAAAACAAATAGAAATGGTACTTGATATTCAGAGTTGGAAATTGATGTTTTAAGACAATTCAAGACATTTAATTGAACGTAAAATGCGGTATGAAAGATGAAGAAAGATAATTTAACTGATGCATCTTGCCATTAAAGTGAATCCTTTTGACAAAAGCCTGAACACCAATTATTGCCTCGATGCAACTGCACCAAAAATGTGGCAAAAAAGAGTCTTCAATAACGCCACATATTCAAAAGAAAAAGAAAAATAAATATCTACGTTGACCCAACTAGTTACTGCACTAAAGCATTCTACCTTCAATTGACAGAAGACCCTTGCCGAAACTATTCAGTGCCTGAAGAAGGAAAATGTCAAACTACCAAATTATCTACCTCAATTGACAGAAGACTAATCACAATATCCAAACATGTCCATATAAATTAACCCTAAACATATCACATGAATAAAATATAGTCTAACTCCCTTTATAGAAATAATCATTCTTGGGACCCCCACAAACAGGACAATTGGTACACTCCAGTTCACAATCTAAGCATAAGCAGAGATGGCGACATGGCAATACTCCAATAGCGGCCTCTGCATCATTGCAGACCTGGCAAACCGACTCCTTTACTGGAGATGCACCTTCAGAGGCCTCTTTGATAACATTGGATGCTTCAGCAGTGTCAGGTTGGAAATTTAAGTCTGGGACATACGACGCACTTCTTTTGCCTGTTAAGTTGGTTGTAGCAGTGTTGTACTGGGGATTCGCATCTTGGAGATCTGAATCACCTCCTTCATCTGAGAGCTGAGTCTCAGCAGTGCTCTGCTGGAGAGACTTGCCTCTAAGATCTGAATTGTCTCCTTTGGCTGAGATGTCGGTGTCGGCAGTGTTATCTTGGACAGACATGTCCTGGAGATCTGAATCGTCTCTTTTAGCTGAGGTGCCAGTGTCTGTGTCGGCAGTGTCTTGTTGGAGAGGCATGTACATGTCCTGGGGATCTATTTCGACTACATCGTCTGAATCTGAGAAGTCAAAGTCGATCTTGTCCGTGTCAAGCTCGAGAGGAAGGTCTGGGAGATTTGAATAGAATCCTTGACCTGACAACTTGGTCCCAGCAGTGTCTTGCTGGAGAAGCTCATTGTGTCGGAGACGTGAATCATTGCCTCCCTCAGGTGAGAAATCAGTCTCATCTGTTGCAAGATCTTCTCCCTCATTTTCCGAATCAGACATTGTCTCTTCCCCAATTTCCTGCGTGCAAGAAGTTATGATGACGAGTTAATTGACAGAAAGAAACTTCATGGATTAGACATGATTAATCACAATGGTTACACATCTCCTAAGGAAAAACTAGCTAACACATTTCCATAAACAGAATGAACGGTTTAGAGTTTATGATACCTGGATGGAAATTATGATAATTTATCAGTTGATTTCAAAATAAAAGTTCCCAAAATAGTCATCAAATTTTGTACAAAGTAACTCCCGCCAATTGAGATTTAATTAAGTACAACGTCCCAAGACATTACATTCTAAATTCCAAAACAAATTTGGGTTTGATTCTTGCATTGGGGGTTAGATTCTTGCAATACCAGAGCAATTTCTAATGTCAAGTATTAACAAGAACAAGCAAGATAGTCGACACAAGGCAACTTCAAATTTTCAATGAAATTGTGCTGATTCATACTCGTATGATCAAATTCTTATAAGAGTAAAAGATAACTTTCAAATTTACCTCATTCGATACTGGAAGCTTCCCCGCAGAGCTCGTAATGCTGTCTTGAGATTCGTCTTCAGTTTGTCTATTTATATCGACAAGCTTCCTCTTCTTCTTCACTCGAGGTGAGTTATTTAGGTTTGGTTTGCTTTTCTTGCCTTTGACTTCCCTACCCCAATTCGGGTCTGCTTCCATCCTTAGAGTATACCTAAATTATCGACAGCAATGCAAAGGGGAAATGCGAAATTGTAGAGACACAGGTCGGGGCTCTGAAGAGTTCTTTTATTTTTCTTTCTTAGAGAAGACGAGAAGAGAAAAGGAGAGGAGGAATGAAATGGGAGCGAAATCTTTGTTTTCAAATCTGTGTTTATGTTAAGGAACTACTGGACATATCCAGTTTGATGAAGATATTCAAGACACTGGATTAGTCCAGTCAAGAAAAAGACCGTATGCGTTGCCAATTATTATATGACAAATTCATAATGAATCAGTCCTCTTCAAATTTTCTATTTAGGACAATAATTGTTGGAGTTATGTCCTAGAAGTCAATATTTAATGACTTATTTTCTTAGTTTATGTTAATGATGATATTTGATCATTTGTTCCTAGAGTTTATTATTGACAGATCATTCAGGTTGAGGATCTGAATTGTAAATCTCTGTGGATCATTCATTAGAATGACAATAATAAATCTAAATCGTCCATAATCTTGATAATTAACAAGGAACATTAATTATCATAAAAGATTAGTATGCAAGTTAAGTGATGATTAAGTTCTACAAATCATAAGTAAGGAGTTACGAACTAATTGCATATGTGTATGTTATTGGAACATAGTACAGGACTTGACCCAATGAAATAAACATATGGATTGTGTTATGTGTCATTGTTTATTTCATATGAGTTTGATTCTAAGTTTGAGATGTTCACCTTTTCCACATGAGGATAGGTTCAATAAATATCGTCTAACGTTGATTCCTGATAAAGGCTGCTATAAGGACTTTATTTATGTTCTCTTGAATTGTGCGGGGAAAAGTTGTTCATCAAGAAAACCGTATGTCCCTCATTAGTATACCTAGTGAGTGATGATATCTGTTTGGGCCCCTTGATGGAGTTGGATCGTATGCATGCAAACTAGACGATCAACTCTAGATCAAGAAATGTATAATCTGCAAGAATGACACATTCCTATCTTGGATTATACAAAGATATCGTGTGACATAAGAATCAAACAAAGAAATACTTTTATTTCTTATGCAGGATTGAGATATTGTAACGGTACATTATTTATACGAATTGGGAGTCATAACGTGTTGCTAGATACCGCTTATGATTATTGGAAATAAATAACGATTTATTTCCATGGCCAACATAGTATAAATCCTCAAATAGGGTCGCACAAATAGGATTCTAACCACTTGGTGCATTTATTGTTTATTCACAATAATGTGTATTGTGAAATGTGATAAGTTAATTAATTAATTATATACCGTTATGAACCGTTATAATTAATTAAATTAAAAGGATCATATGGAAACAATATAATGCATTAGCTAATCATAGATTAATTATTAATGAGTTAATAATTAATTATGTTCAACTTACTTTAATTAGTTTGAGCTAATTGGGCTTCTATTTAATTGGTTAATTAAAGGCCCGATTTAAGGAAGAATGAAGAGACAATTAAAGGAGATTCATTAATTGATGAATTAATGAATAAAGGCCTTTTATTAAGATGGCCCAAGAGAGCCCATTAGGTGGCCTCTTAGGGTGGATGGCATACTTGTAAATAGTATGAAAATTGGATGAGAGTGGTTGGCTATATAAAGGGGTCTCTTTGGGAGAAAACCCTAGCCGTCATCTCTCTTCCTCTCCCCTCCCTTGCGCCTCCACCTAGAAGAGAGATTTTTCTCTCTTCTCCATGGCTCTTCCCTTCCTCTCTTAGCTCATGTGTTGAGCATTCCACCTCTCTTCCTCTCCATTAAATAGTTAATTAAGAGAAGCAAGGTGATTAGCAAGAGGTTCAAGAGAACTAGCATTCTCTTTGAGCTTGGTGGTGGGTCCTTGGTGGGCTAGAGGCGGCCATAGATGGTGGAGATGGTGGAGCACGCACCCCATCGACTCCCATGCCATGGATTCGAGCCTCATGAATACAATTTCATGAGAGGTACAATTTCTCCTACCTTCTCTCTTGATTGGATGTGTGATTGCTTTAGCACTAGATCTATTGATTTGCTTGTTGTTAATGGTGATTAATTAGTTGTAATTAATCTAAAATTAAAATATGAGCATTTCCTAACAGTGGTATCAGAGCTATGGTCGTGCTTAAGGTTTTTCACACTTAATTAAGTGAGAATTCGTAATTAATTAAGTTAATTAGTGATGTGCATGCTTGCTGGTCCTGGAAAGGCTATTTTCTGTCTTGTTGCTTGTTTTTCGTGGTGTAAAGCTCTCTGAAATTTTTTCCTTCTTATTGGAGGTTGTAGCCCTTTGAGTTGTGGTTGTTTTCCCACTGGAATCATTGAAATTCGATGTAAAATGAATTTTTAGTGATTTAAACGGTAACGGTGCGCAGATCTGTTATTCTGCTGCACAGTTCTGTTCTTGTGGTTGGTAACAAATAAGTTTGTATACAAAGTACCTGTAACTTTTAGATAGGATTATTCTAAACTTGATGCTCTTTCTGGATATGTAAATTTTGTTGCATATTTCGGATATTATGTGGGCGTTCAAGGATGAAAAGTGATGAAGTTGTCAGATCTGTTTTTTCAAACAAACTGATTGTTTTGAAAAACTGTACTTATTGAGAAACTTTTATGGAAAAGTGTTAAAATGAAAATGTTCTCCTTTAAGTCTGAAATCTGTGAAAATTAATTTCATAGATTTTCATTGAGATTTGATACCTCAACCGAGTGAAACCTTTTTGGTCGACGGTCTGTTCCAGAACAGGATACCTTGCTTAAATGCTTGTTATCTCGTTGATCTTGAATATAACTTGTGGATTTTCTTTTCATGGAATGATAGCCTATTGTATGTAGTATTTTTCTATGTAAATTGTTTGCTGAAAAAATATCAAGGGGATGATCATACAGATCAAAAGGTTGAGACCCATAACAGAATTTTCTCTAACGGTGCTTCGCGCACAATCTGAGGATTTGTCTTTTTTGGTTCTCCCTGATGGTAATTGATCTCTCCTTGAGATTTTTACAGGTAATCACAATCTTTGTAAGGAGTTCTCTGGATTTATTTCAGATTTTTTGGAGACCGAATTATTTTGAATTTTTTCGGGTCCCGAATTTCGTATTTTAATTAGTTAAAATAGTTTCTAATTAATCAATTTATTGAAATGTTAATTAGAAGACTCCTTAAATACCCTCCTTTCTGTTTTGATAGTTGGATTTAATTTAAAAGGGCTTAAACAATTAGTTGTTAAGGTTAAGCCTTCTTTGCATTTGAAAAACTTGAGCAACAAGTATGCACAAAGATTCTAATTAATGAAATTAATTAAGAACAAGTGAATCATGTATATTGTATATGTGCTAACTTTGTTTTGTAGGAGGATGTGGGTTTGATATGGCTCAAGATGTCAATACCTTGTGTGTTGTAAAATGTTGTGAATGCATGTGATTGCTTGTAAAGTGGCCTAAGGTGCCTTGATAATTAAGTGGTTAATTTTTGATGTAACTTGTGAGGCTTGCATGCCCCTAAGTCCTAGGCGGGGTTTTAGAAATTTTATCACATGTATTTATTTCTCTTAATTATTAGATAGGATCTTAGTAATTAGTGGGAGGGCTTGATTAGATTAGTCTCGTTACATGGAGATGCGACGAAGATTAATGCAAGCGGGAGCCATACAAACCCACGACAATGCTTGAGATGCTTATGTTATGTGATTGTTTGTGAATGCCTTGAATTGTCATAGGTAGGTATGGGTGTATGCTTACACGACCACCAAACAAGAGTCACATATTTTGTCCCAAACTAAATTGATTAAGTCGACCGCCTTCCTTCTCTCTATCCCCTTCACGTCAATAGCCAATCATGGCGCGGTCCGCCATAGCGGACGTCATGGTTGTCAACCTTGATAGTCGGGGTACAAATGAAAAGATTTGTTAGGAGCAAATAGAGAGAGGTTGCTTATCGATGGACCCAACAAGTTTTCTTGGACATCGGGGCGAAGTTTGTAAATATACTTAGATATTCACAAACCAAGAGTCATATGGTTGATATGATTGGTTGGAGAACCTACCTTGTCTAGTTAAGTAGGGTGTCGTGCCATAGCAGGCTCTACTTGACGAAAATGAGGATCTTGGAATCCATTACATTTAGGGACATTAATTAAATGTAGTGGGAGTTTTGTTTATCATTCCATAAACAAAACATTGCATAAACTAAATGACCTTAAATTGAAATTGTTATAGATATTAAATATGTTAATTTCGTTGCGATCAATCTTTGGAAAACGACAAGCTCGTTTCTAAGGTATTTACTTGGAGAAAAAATACCGATTTCTAAGACATGTTCTTGGAAATGAGAAACTTGAGCAAGTTTAATCCCAAAAACGTTCCTCGACTTCCCGAACAATAGCTTCGCAATGATTGATTAGTTTTGACGAAAATTATTCAATAAAGCGAATGCTTATATCCTTTTAGAAGTTCTAGACCTTTGAATTGGAGAATTCATAAGGACTATACTAAGACTTCTACACTCTCATCCATTTACTCAAGAAGACGTTCTTAGAGAAAGTAAAGATATACTCAATCATTTATGATCGAGTAATGAAATGTGAGTTAACCAAGAGACTCTTCTTATAAGAAGATAAATGTTTCATTAGCTTGCAAATCGAAAGGTTTGAGTAGCTAATTGACAACTAGAGATACTAAGATCTCCAATATCAAGGATTGCTGATATTGTCATAAAAACTCTTTCTATGGATAAAGGATGTATTGTTCGCACACTTGTTAGTGCTAAAAATGATTGGTTAAGTATTAAAGGAATACTCCACCAATATATGAGTTGAGACTTTGAGACCCTCACTAGTGACCGTGTGTCACATGAGATGTTTCATTTGCCATTTATGGGAGGCATTTGAAAGGTTGTCCGAAATACCATGATGTTCTAAACCTTAAGATTTTTGTCGTTCAAATTATCTCACTATCTCTAATTCACACTAGTAATTAGGTGCTAGTTCATGTGTTCGCATTTAACGAAATGTGTAGACAATGATGAATAAGAGAAAGTTCGAGATAAGTAAAGTAAACTCCGTTTTGGAAATGGCTTGTACGTCTAAGCCGCTACCATTGAATACGTAGAGTTATATTTACTAAATAAAGAGTTTGTTTAGGAATTTGAGGTTGTATACCTTATTCCAAACATCTCATAAAACCTTATCTCCATTTCATATTTGATGATGGATGATCATGTTTTGTAATAGAGAAATGTTGTTCTCTTGTTTTATAAATTTGTGTATAAGATTTCATGCATCTTAATTGAATTTGCTTGAAATAGATTAACAAATTTTGAATGACAAATATGTAAGACTTCGCATAAAGTATTTGACTTTTATGTAAAATAGTTGCTTAGTCGAATATAAACAAGAATCGCATTATGAGAGTCTACGTAACGTGGAGCTCGTAAATCAATTCGATTGCAAAGAATCGCATTATGAGAGTCTACGTAACGTGGAGCTCGTAAATCAATTCGATTGCAAATCAATTGAAATTCATGCGAATCGTGTTTGTTAAAAGACAAAAGCGCCTTTGACCTATGAAGGTTTAAAGGACAAGTAACCTTATTAAGACTTATACATATTGATGTATATAGACTTATAGGACTTGTGCAATTGAAAGGTTGTTGACACTTTACCACTTGACCAACGATCATTGTAGATATTAACGTATCTATTTGATATGAATCTTTTGACAAGATCAAAATGATCTCAAGAGTAAAGTTGAAAAACTATTCAATAAAAGCAAAAGTCTTAAGATGGATCATGGTAAATAGTTAAGTCATATAGTTTGATATATTGCCTAAAGAGTATGAAAGACGTTTCACTACTCGCTCCAGGAGGAACATTGAAAAATGTATCCAAAGATGAAGGTATCGAACATTGTTTGATATAGTTCGATCGGTAATAAATCAAATTGACTTGTTCGACTCATGTAAGGGATTTGTGTTTTGAGGACAATATTGTTTACACTGAATAAAAAAATTCCATCGAAGTCTATTGAGAAAGATATCTTACGAGAATCGATCTCTAGGTATATTGTTTCTCAAGATTTGGTGTTGAGAAGCTTATTTCAAGGTTCGATTGATTGATGAGCTTGGACCCAAATAAGACGCTTAATATTATGTAGGATATCTTGAACTAACCAAAAGGTACTACTTCAACGAACATGATAAGAACAAAGTAGTTGTTGCTCATCATAACGTAATCTTGAAGAATGATATTCTCAAGAAGAAGTAGTGGGAGTAACGTGAGCATTAAAGGAGTTTATGCGTCACTACAAGAAGTACATTTATAGGAAACTTGTCACTCCATACATGGTGCTTAGTGGGAGTTGAGCGGAACTTAATTCACAAGCAGTTGTGAAAGGAAGAAGTTCATAAGCACGCTCGCTTCTAAAGAGTGCTCAAACATCTCACGAATGGATGATGTTCGAGAAACTCATGCAATATATTAGGATCAAGAACTTACTCTACAAGATGTTGTAGGAGTAGTTCATAGACCTCAAGCACCAATCCTACAAAGATCAACGAGAGTGAATTGCCTAAACTGAAAAGTACATAGGTTTCACAACATCCTCGTACTTGACATATGAGGATCCGTTGATAAATAAAGAAGCGATGGAAAGACCCGATTCCACAAGTATGGTTTGAATCTATATGATCTTTAAAGTGCAATCCATATATATAACAACAAGGTATAGACCTTGATTGATGTTCATGAAGGAGCAATCCATCTAGAACATATAGATCTTTAAAAGGAAAGATAGATATGGATAACAAGTCGACTCTATACAAAGCACAATTTCATGATTGATGCTATGTCTAAGTCGATAACAAGTTGACCATGTACAAAGTACGGCTTCTCGCTTGTAGCTATGTATAAGTCAATAAAGATCATTCTAGCAATAGTCATATTTCGTATATATAGATATATGGAAAGATACGTCAAAACCGCCTTCTTCGATTGAATGAAGGAAGTTGTTGTGTATTTGACACAAACCAAGGATTTGTTGTATTGTTGGAAACATAAATATGCTTCAATGATCCATTAATGGATTGAAGCAAGTACTGTGGAAATTGGAATAAACTTTTTGACAAAAAAGTCAAGGAGTTGCACTTCGTCAAAAGTATCTTATATAGACAAGATATTCAGTGGGAGCATGATTGTATTACATGTATTGTACAAGATACAAGACATTAATTGGGAATAACATTAAGAAAATGAATATTGTCAAGATCTCATTGGAGAATGTTTTCTCAATTGAGAACTTGGGTAAGTCACCTAAATCCAAGGAAACAAAATCTATGGAGATAGATTATGATGGATGTCAGGTTTGAGCAAAATGTGCATATAATGACAAGGTGTTATAGTTACACGAAAAGATTGACTCCTAGAAAGGATGTCTAACCATGTTGTATGGCATACACTTGAGTTCTACTCGGTGTGTTGCAACTCAATTCGAGAAGAATGCACGATACAATTCGAGCATCCTTCTGTTATGAGTTTCATTACGTACGCCATACTTATGCACATGCCCCTATGTGTTATACCCAAGGAGTATGACAATCGGTTGTCAAATGGATACAAAGAAAAACACATTTGGACAATAATCAAGAATGTCCTCGAGTATCTTATGAGAAAGAGTGATATGTTTTTCCATCTGATAAGATGAAAGAAAGCTCATATAAATTGATATATTGATGCTAGTTTTCGAAAGATTGATGTAAATACAATTGAGCTACATATTTTGTTTAAATGTGGTGTTGTAAATTTAGAAGGTGTTCTAAATGTGATATTACAACCGTTTCCGTCACCAAAACAAAATATATAGCAACTTGTCAAGCAATGAAAGAAGGTAGTATGGATCGTGAAGTTCTCAGTCAAGCTAATATGGTTCTATGCATCTCGAACCATAGCTTAAACTTGAAGAACCCAATATTAAATTGGTGATCCAACTAAGATCTATGACGATGTCACTTGATCTCACATGATGATGATCAAGAACACATATATAGGAGTATATATGTATATAGGGTCAAATAAAATTTGATAGGTTCGCGGACACAGTGAACACTCTAACTTAACCTCTACCTTAAGCGGTATACGAGATGCAATTGTGCATCCATGCGTGATGGACGTATGAGTAACTTGCTTTAAGTGTATTACATCTTTTGAGGTTCGAGACATGTATATATATAGATATATGACATTGTTCTAAATTCTTCACTGGCTAGAAGTCACTATTGATTGACTCTAGGCCAAGTGGGAGATTGTTGGAGTTATGTCCTAGAAGTCAATATTTAATGACTTATTTTCTTAGTTTATGTTAATGATGATATTTGATCATTTGTTCCTAGAGTTTATTATTGACAGATCATTCAGGTTGAGGATCTGAATTGTAGATCTCTGTGGATCATTCATTAGAATGACAATAATAAATCTAAATCGTCCATAATCTTGATAATTAACAAGGAACATTAATTATCATAAAAGATTAGTATGCAAGTTAAGTGATGATTAAGTTCTACAAATCATAAGTAAGGAGTTACGAACTTAATTGCATATGTGTATGTTATTGGAACATAGTACAGGACTTGACCCAATGAAATAAACATATGGATTGTGTTATGTGTCATTGTTTATTTCATATGAGTTTGATTCTAAGTTTGAGATGTTCACCTTTTCCACATGAGGATAGGTTCAATAAATATCGTCTAACGTTGATTCCTGATAAAGGCTGCTATAAGGACTTTATTTATGTTCTCTTGAATTGTGCGGGGAAAAGTTGTTCATCAAGAAAACCGTATGTCCCTCATTAGTATACCTAGTGAGTGATGATATCTGTTTGGGCCCCTTGATGGAGTTGGATCGTATGCATGCAAACTAGACGATCAACTCTAGATCAAGAAATGTATAATCTGCAAGAATGACACATTCCTATCTTGGATTATACAAAGATATCGTGTGACATAAGAATCAAACAAAGAAATACTTTTATTTCTTATGCAGGATTGAGATATTGTAACGGTACATTATTTATACGAATTGGGAGTCATAACGTGTTGCTAGATACCGCTTATGATTATTGGAAATAAATAACGATTTATTTCCATGGCCAACATAGTATAAATCCTCAAATAGGGTCGCACAAATAGGATTCTAACCACTTGGTGCATTTATTGTTTATTCACAATAATGTGTATTGTGAAATGTGATAAATTAATTAATTAATTATATACCGTTATGAACCGTTATAATTAATTAAATTAAAAGGATCATATGGAAACAATATAATGCATTAGCTAATCATAGATTAATTATTAATGAGTTAATAATTAATTATGTTCAACTTACTTTAATTAGTTTGAGCTAATTGGGCTTCTATTTAATTGGTTAATTAAAGGCCCGATTTAAGGAAGAATGAAGAGACAATTAAAGGAGATTCATTAATTGATGAATTAATGAATAAAGGCCTTTTATTAAGATGGCCCAAGAGAGCCCATTAGGTGGCCTCTTAGGGTGGATGGCATACTTGTAAATAGTATGAAAATTGGATGAGAGTGGTTGGCTATATAAAGGGGTCTCTTTGGGAGAAAACCCTAGCCGTCATCTCTCTTCCTCTCCCCTCCCTTGCGCCTCCACCTAGAAGAGAGATTTTTCTCTCTTCTCCATGGCTCTTCCCTTCCTCTCTTAGCTCATGTGTTGAGCATTCCACCTCTCTTCCTCTCCATTAAATAGTTAATTAAGAGAAGCAAGGTGATTAGCAAGAGGTTCAAGAGAACTAGCATTCTCTTTGAGCTTGGTGGTGGGTCCTTGGTGGGCTAGAGGCGGCCATAGATGGTGGAGATGGTGGAGCACGCACCCCATCGACTCCCATGCCATGGATTCGAGCCTCATGAATACAATTTCATGAGAGGTACAATTTCTCCTACCTTCTCTCTTGATTGGATGTGTGATTGCTTTAGCACTAGATCTATTGATTTGCTTGTTGTTAATGGTGATTAATTAGTTGTAATTAATCTAAAATTAAAATATGAGCATTTCCTAACAATAATTGCCCTTCTATATTTTCAATTTTACTTTCTTCCCAAAATTTTAATTTGTCTAGTTTTTTTTATATGAACATTAATGCTTTTTAATGCATTTCATTTTTATCAATATTAAGTAAAATACCGTAATTTTTATATGCGTATAATTAAAAGAATGTTATGAAAGTCACATTTCGAGGATTTATTTTATGTATTAAAACCTGATGGTAACAAAATCAATTTACAGTTTTGATAATGATTAAGAATCATTTATAATAATTGTTAAACATTGAGATGTGAGTTATAAATATGCCCATTGTATACATAAAAATGGTATTTCCATACCTGTTTACCTTTCATCACATAATTTAAAAATTGAGAAGTCATATTCTGCTGTCTTTGATTTACTATCGAATTAAACTCAAAATTACATAAAATTTGTGATACAACCAATTTAAAATGCTAACGGTATGCCTACAAGTTCCCCCCCCCCCCCCCCCCCCCCCCCCCCCCCACCCCCACACACTTTTAAAAATTGTATTGACATGATTTGAGCAATATCACAAAGATTAACAAGAAAAGAAATATCGTCATTAGATTCTAACCTCTATTTTTATTAATAAAAGTTGTAGATTCTTTGTATTAAATTTTTTAGAAAATAAAGGCATGACAAATGCACCAGCTTAATTGAAGACATTTGAACACTCTGTTTCCATCTGCCTATTTCTTATTCCAGACGTATCACAGCAAATAGTAAGATACTTCATAAAAGTGCGTTATTTTTTTTTTTTAATCTTGAGTTTGCGTCATGGTATTTTTTTTGTCGTATTAGCAATTCCATAAAAGTGTCTGATCGTAAATGAGATAATTGTTTTATGTTGTTCAACACTCATTTACGCAATATTTCATTGAAGATTAAGAGATAAGGATAAACCATAATATTTATATTCAGTTATGCGCTCTTACCAAAAAAAAATACAAGTTATTTTTGAAAATTTGCAGTTTTTTCCCCTTTAAACTTAGCCTTGATAGATCTACATAGCTGCAAAATGGAAACCAGAATTAATCAAAACTCGGATAAAAGTGCACACATGAAGAGTCCAAATTTATCTGTGGATATGTTACCATAGAGAGCCGTATAAGGCCTGCCTGATACAGCCTCATGGCCTACGGGCTATAGTAGGCCGGAAATATATAGGGTAGTAAATTCAATATTATAAAAATAATTTAGAAACTTGGAATTCGATATGAAACATGGAATCTATATTGTACACTTTGAAAATGATGGAATTTGACGTCAATGTCTATCAAATGATAACTGTCCATACCTAAAATTTTTTTATAAAATATTATTATAAAGGATAAGGATTTATTGATAATAGTTAAATTGACAATCTCGAAAATATATTTAATCATTTTCAGATTAAATAAAAAAATTTATTAAAAAAAATATATGAGCATGTCAGTAGACATTGTCGGTCCTATAGGCTGACAGTGCATCAACTTACATGCAATTTATATCATTTG
The DNA here is from genome assembly GCA_027725995.1 of Rhynchospora tenuis. Lineage (NCBI taxonomy): Eukaryota > Viridiplantae > Streptophyta > Magnoliopsida > Poales > Cyperaceae > Rhynchospora > Rhynchospora tenuis. The sequence continues at coordinate 56,144,650 of CM050888.1, forward strand.
CATTTAAAAAAAAAAAAAAAACTGAAATATCTGGTATCTTGCGATTAACATTCGACAATTGAACAATTTAATTATTTTGATGAACAATGAAACTTAAACCAAAGTTCGTCACTTTTTCTGCACATGGTGTCGATCATGTTTTCATGTTCGATTTCAATATTATTAGGATCAAGGATTGTCAAAATTGTCAACTTAATTTCTTCTTTAAAATTACCATCCAAAAATAAAACGCACCATGTTTATAAAATCTTAGTCATTTTACATTTTCGCAATTTCAACTTAACTTAAAAAACCGATATTTAAGTTATCAAATTTATTAGCAATTCCAATCCGCGTTAATAACCTAGCTGGAACACTATGATGGTCACATGTATAAAATTGACCGGTTGCGTTTGGTCCGAAAAAGAAAAACCACAGAACCTCACCTGCCGCTGTAAATCATAGCACACGGAACACCAAAACCAGCCACTCCGGAGCACTGTATCGTTCCATAATTTCTCCTGTCTTTCATTTATTTGTTTTATTTATTACTTCCCATAGGAATGGATTAACTTCGCGTGTACTAAAGACCATAACTCTTTAACTCGGGTGGGTTCGCAGTTCGCACGCCGATTAAAACCGAAATAGCGCTTGTAAGTTGTAAGTCGAGACTCGAGAGTTGACATTTTTGGTTCGTGTCGTTTTATAAACGCTGAAAACATTTGAGACGTAAGGAGTCAAGTCTGCTTTGAAACTGCGTCACATAAAATCTGTGAGCACCTGATGTCGGTGTTTACATCACGCCTTCTTTGATCTTCTGTTGCGCTCTTGTGTTTCTTTTCTATGCTAAACGTTGAGTTACAACTTCCATTAATAGAATTAGATACTGACTGTTTATTAGAGCAGTTTTTTATATTAAACGTATATTTGTAAGTGACACCTCTAGAAATATAATTAAAAAAAATTATATTTAGAAAGATGGTATTTAAAATTAATATTCTAATTATTTTTTACATGAATTTACATTATATCGGAATTCAAAAGTTTGCTCTTGAAAAAGGGCATATTATGAAATTCAATTTTTTTTTTAAAAAAAAAAAGATATTTCCTATCATTGAAAAGCTGGCATACAAAATTCTCTTTCCCATGGGCCATGGTTCTTTGATGTTCTCTTTTGTCTACCTATTTTATCTAAAAAAAATAATAAAATGGGCTTGCACTTCATATCTTGATTTTTTAAAATTTTGAAACTCATTTATATTTCTCAAAAAATAAGTATAGAATTTCATATGCGTTAATGATTTCTAAACTACAACTGTTGCAAATTCTATAATTCTATGCAGTTTATAATCGTTCTCATTTCTGGTCCATTCATTTGTGAGCAGACATGTCACTAATACGAGTACGAAAACTCTACGGCTCAGTTCATCACTGCATGGCGTGCGCCGCAGAGAATCTGAACCCTCAGTAGCCGTAACCCACAGCACCACACCCACATTCGACCAGCTCTGCTAGAATTCAAAATTTAGGCATTCAGCCACCCGGTATCTACTGTAGCGTACGATGAAGGGAAAAAATAAATAAAAACAGACGAAATTAGTGCTACCAGAAAAATTTCTTCTTCTCTACCTACTTCTCTCTCTCTCTCTCTCTCTCTCTCTCTCTCTCTCTCTTCTATAAAAGCTTTCAGTCAAGACTCTTTCCTCGTCTTTTCATTCTCTTTCTCCATGGCATTCGACTGTGCTGCTTCAGTTGATGTTGGCTCCATCAACCCAAAGGTTTGAGCTCCATTTTCCATTTTATTTTTGCTAATATGTCCTTCAGAAGTTTGTTTTAATGAAGTCCCCCTAGTAAATATATATATCCTCTTTTTAGTCGGCTTGATTTCTCTGTGGCATAGTTTTTCATTCTTTTTGCATCCATTATATATGCATAGACAATAAGTCTGTCGGGAGATTTAATTATTTATTTTAATTTATTGGTATCCAGGTTCATAAATGCAAGTATGCTGTGCGTGGAGAGAGTGAAACTTACCCTCAGGTAATGTATTGTTCTTGTGTTAATATTTTTTTCAGAATCGAAATACACAACAAATGTAATTCTGGCTGCTGCTTGTCAATAAAATATTGTTCATAACAAAATACGAAAACTTTCTGGGGGGTTATAGGAAGGAAACTGAATTTCGTAAAGCTCCTCAACCGTTTGTCTAATCAAAACTTATTAACATTGCGTTAAGACGGTTCGATTTTGTTTACCGAACGAAAATAATTGATCTGCTCATTTGCATTATATTTGAACCTTTTTTGTTAGTTCTCAAATTGAAGAGATCGGACAATTTAAAATCCAACGGTATAATTTACAATTACTCAAATATTTTCAACCACATTGATTTTCAATGTCATAATTTGGGATCCTTATCCAGATCTTGGAGCAACAGCTACAAGCAAACCCAGGCTCACTTCCTTTTGATGAGGTTTGCAGTCTACAGCATCCTTAATTTCCTATATATTTTAATTTGAATTCTTTTCGTTGCCTTATATTTTATTTCATTTTCAAATTTTTTTTTTTGTAGATAAGCTTTCTAATTGTTTGTTCCAGGTAATTTATTGCAGTATTGGGAATCCTCAAGCACTTGGTCAACAGCCTATAACATTCTTCCGTGAGGTGAGTGTTTGCTCTTCTTCTTTTATTTTAAAATAAAAACCAAACGTACCCAAGTACTTATAAATCTAAAGAAAAAATAAGCACTGAATGGTACATTCCTCGACAACTTTCTAAAAATTTTACATTTGCATTGTGCTATGTCCAGGTACTTGCCTTGTGTGACCACCCTTCCCTTTTGGAGAAGTCTGAGACAAGAAATTCATTCAGGTAATTTGTAAAAAATAGGATCCTTTTAAAATGAATTACCTGAAATTATTTAAATCAAATGAAAAAGTTGTTTTTAAATATAGACATTTTGTTCTGTTATTAATTTGTACCAAATTAAGTTTGATATTGTCACGAAAGAACGTTAAATGAAAAAACCATTTCAATTTTAAGGTGATTGATTTATGGAAAAACTGTATCAGAACTATTTTTCAGGTAAATGGTATCCACATAAAGTAGATTACGTTCCAATTGTCAAGTTTTGGAAGTACGTTTTTTTTTTTTTTTTTACGGTTCTCAAGATTGTCAAGTTAATTTCTTATTGATTCCAGTTCATTTTGTAGAAGTAACTATGGCTTAATTAAGATATATTAGGATGATATATTTCGTAATATTAAGGATTGTATAATTAATTAGGTTACCCTTTTGCAAGAAGTAAGGCAATTATGACATACTGTAGCACCTCTATGCTGACTATTTTTGGTAATGTACTGTTCTGGAGGATGAAAATCCCGAATGCATTGCGATTTAATTATTAAATAATTGCAGTTCCTATCCTGTTTTAAGCTTGCATAAATGTTATGTTGCCATTTAGGAACTTTCAAAGTGATGATCTTATATTCTCATCGGTCCTTTTATTTTCATGTACCGAGCAGCTCGGATTCTATCTCAAGAGCCCAGAAAATCCTGAGCTACTTCCCTGGCAAGGCTACAGGTGCCTACAGTCATAGCCAGGTAAAATAACAGCAATTTAAATAAATTTTTATACTGGTACTACTTAATTTCTGTGATTTGCTCATTTACATTATAGTTTGAAAATTCGTATGCAGGGTGTTAAGGGATTGCGGGATGCAATTGCTGCCGGAATTGAGGCTCGTGATGGTTTCCCAGCCAGTGCTGATGATATTTTTCTCACCGACGGTGCCACCCCTGGGGTAAACTTAATTACATTTAATTTCAATTCTTTTACTTGATATTTCTATATAATTTAATAAGTAGTTAATATCTTATTCTAGTTGATATTTGTAAGTTGTTTTACAATTTTCCCATCTTTTTTGGGAAATAGACATCCATTTTATTTTATTTTTTTCAAGGTTGCATTTTATTAATTAATTATTTTGCAACTTGTACTGACTTAATATGATTTTTTCCTCAGGTGCATTGCATGATGCAACTCTTGATAAGGTCAGAGACAGATGGAATTCTCTGCCCCATCCCTCAGTACCCTCTTTACTCTGCCTCAATAACTCTCCATGGTGGAACACTTGTACGTTTCTCTATATTAAGATCTCATTTGATATACATACATAATTTAGTTTTCTACATATGATGATCTGAAAATTGTATTACACTTGTACAGGGCATCCAAAATATCCAGATTTCCTAATAAATTCCTCAAAATAAAAATGGTTCTCGCTGTTTGTATCCAAAAGAAACAACCATATATTAATGTGCCTGGAAATAAGGGGAATAGCAAGAACTCTGGTGTATATGAGTTTGCTGCTTTTGAATTATATATATTGAAAATGTTGTGTTTCGTATTATTTTTTTTAGGTTCCGTACTACCTTGATGAAGCCACCGGATGGGGACTTGAGATCTCTGAGCTGAAGAAACAATTGGAGGATGCCAGATCAAAGGGTATCAGCGTCAAAGCTCTTGTGGTAATTAACCCTGGAAATCCCACTGGCCAGGTATAAAGTTGTTTCGTTATAACCATTTCCTTGATTTTCTTCTCTTCTGTGCCTTATTTTTCAATTATTGTCTAATTTCTTTGACTACTGGTTTAGATTCTTACAGAGGACAATCAGCAGCAAATTGTGGAATTCTGCAAGAAGGAAGGCCTTGTTCTCCTTGCTGACGAGGTAATGTCAATATTCCTGCCTGAAACTTGGTCTTTTAAGAATATCTATGAAAATGTGAGCAACAGCATAAGATCTACAATCTGAAATCTGTCTTTCCTTTTTTAAAATTTTGTACAGGTTTACCAAGAGAATATCTATATCGATTACAAAAAATTCAACTCCTTCAAAAAGATAGTTAGGTCCACTGGCTATGGCAAGGAAGACTTCCCTTTGGTATCATACCATTCCATCTCGAAAGGTATACATCCTATGAAGAAGGTCCATTATACATTTATAGTTGAAATATAAAAAAAATTGCTGCCTTTGACACAAAACTTGTTGCTGTTATTATGTTCACCAGGGTACTATGGTGAATGTGGCAAGAGAGGGGGGTACATGGAGGTGACCGGCTTCAGTAGCAGTGTTAGAGAGCAGATTTACAAGATTGCATCAGTGAATCTCTGCTCGAACATCTCTGGCCAGATTCTTGCTAGTCTTATCATGAACACACCAAAGGTGTCATAATTCATATCAACTTTATCTTCTTAACAAAATAGGGGAAAAAATCATGTTTTTCATTAAAAGAAAATTCATGATTGCTGTTTCAGCCTGGGGATGCATCATATGAGTCGTTTGCTGCTGAGAGAGACGGCATTCTCAAGTCTCTTGCTCGTCGTGCAAAGGTAAAATCTGTGTAAGGAGCTTTATTTCCCATAATCTCTTGTTTGTCTAAGATTACAACAACAACAAAGCATTTACTCCCAACAAGTTGGGTATGTAGGCCAAAATGAAACAAAAGGATGGCCAAGTATATATATTTTTATCAAAAGCCATGGACAGATGAACTTTCTGTAAAAGACCTATTCTTTTAAAACAAGTGCGGTAAAACCTATGATATATTCATTTCTCAGCAATTCATTAGCCAGCCAAAAGTAATTCATCGCTCAGAGAAGAAAATAACCCATATAATTACCTGTACTATACTGTTTTTATTTCTAACTGACACCTATAAGCATGTTTTGGTAAATGCACTATGCATCTGACATGCCACTTAACCATTAAAAAAAGAGCTAATATAAGACCACCTTCTCTCTCGAATCAACAAATTGATAGAAAAAAGGTATACAGACTAAAGAACTATTAGAAGAGAATCAAAAGTAGAAGAGCAAGACTCAATAGAACTAATAAAATAATTAAAATATTTAGGCAATGGAAAATGCGTTTAACAACTTGGAGGGTGTAACATGCAACACGGCAGAGGCTTCAATGTTCCTCTTCCCGAAAATTCACCTCCCAAAAAAGGCGATTGAAGCCGCCATAGCAGCCAAAAAAGAACCTGATGCTTTCTATACACTTCGCCTCCTAGAATCTACAGGAATTGTCGTTGTGCCAGGATCCGGCTTTGGTCAGGTTTGTAAAGCCATTTATTATGTATGTCAGATTTCCAAGGAGAAGTTTCATTTGTTGCACATAAATCCGCTGTATAGAATGTCTGTACATCGAAAATTTTTCGGAATGCCATGTTGCTCATGCACGATTGCTTGATAATTACTTCCAAATTATCCCTCCTCTTCTCTTGTGTCATTATTGAGACTTTTGCTAATTTCAAACTCTTTTTATCAGATTGCATGTTCTATCCCATATTGGAAAAATAAATTTCTGCTGATAGCAAATTATGTCTATGGTAACTATACTAATATTTCCTTTGTTTTGGATTTTTGTGAATAAAGGTCCCAGGAACATATCATTTCAGGTGCTCGATTTTGCCTCAGGAGGATAAAATTCCAGCCATCATCTCACGTCTCGCGGCTTTTCACAAGTTGTTCATGAGCCAATATCGGGATTGAATGGTAGCTCCGTTTACAAATTCTGTTGATAAGGAGAAATCCATCTGTATAAGTATTAGGCTTGCCATTCACTTTTCATTTGTGCAAAAGTTGAAGTAGATTTCGTGCTTTTTCTGTTCAATATAAAATAATTCTTTTCTGTTTTCGATAGAAGAGACAATATATGCTTTATTCATGTAATTATTTTGTAGAAAACCCTATTTTTTGTGTAATAAAATTGTTGGTTGGCCATCGCTAACCAACCTTCGAGAAAAGAAATTCATACAGAAAAAGGAAAAAAAAAAAAAAAAGAAAAGAACCTTGTGTGAAGCTTTTACTTTTTTTTTCTCTCAAATGGGATATTCTGTTTACAATTTCTTTTATTTGCAAATATACTCTTTATTTTCAATATAATTACCTCTGGCCTAATTTTTTTTTTTCCCAATTTTATGATGTCCTGGTAAACAACTTGAGGAAACTTAACGCCCCAAACCTCCTTTGCTCCTAAGCGATAAATGTAAACAAGGCTATGATACTAATGTCTTCATACTCGAATATCTTAAAACTTTCAACTTTAACTGTTGATCACTCAAGTAGCAATCCTGCATGCAATATGTCTATAACCGGTAACATTAATAGATAAGATAGTAGACAAGTAATTAATAATTAACAAATAAGGTGATGTTTAAGAATAGTAGTTATAATGATAAGAAGAAGATTTTTTTCGGTTTTAATTGACTCATTTTTTGTTAAAATTACATCTCATGAGTTACAACCTCTATTAGAATTTTGACGGCATAAACAGTAGACACGACCCGGCGCGCTTAAGTTCCCATGCCATGTCGTGTCCATGTTTTATCATATCGTACCAGATTCGTATTGTATCGTATAGTGCCGTGTTCGTTTGATACAAGATACAGAAACAAGCAATTGGAGAAGAAATGAATGAAATGTATTTTATTGAACTGAATGTTTTTTACAGATACATTTCTCAGATATATATACTTGGCTATTACAAGAGAATGTCGTAGAAGAGAAATGGAGAGCTTCTTAACAGAGTTTGTTAAGTGGTTACAGGATTAGTTTTAACTAACTGAGATCTTCGGTGAACAGTAATCTGTAGCTATCTGTAAAGTATCCTCAATACACCCCCTTCAAGCTGATGTAGTTGAAACTACATTCAGCTTGGACTTCAAAAACAGAAATCTTGGCTGAGACAGTGGCTTTGTCATGATGTCCCCAAGTTGATCAGATGAACAAAGGAACCTGACAACTAGCTGTTTTGAACTGACCCTTTCTCTCACAAAGTGGTAATCGATCTCAATGTGTTTAGTGCATGCATGAAACATGGGATTTGACACTAAAAAGGTGGCCCCAATGTTGTCACACCAGAGAATAGGTGGTTGAATTGGCTGTACATGCAGTTCTTGAAGAAGATATTGCAACCACATGATCTCTGTGCATGTTAATGCAAGACTTCTATACTCAGCTTCTGTACTAGATCTTGAGACTGTGGGTTGTTTTTTTGCACACCAAGAGACTAGATTTCTACCAAGAAAAATGCAGTAGCCAGAAGTTGACTTTCTGTCATCAATGCTTCCTGCCCAATCTGCATCACTATAGGCATGAATTTCATTTGAAGAAGCTGAAGAAATGAATAGACCATGTTGTGGGGTGCCACATAAATATCTGAGAATTCTTTTTACTGCTTTCCAGTGATGAACTGATGGATTGTGCATATACTGAGAAATTTTATTGACTGGAAAGGCAATATCAGGCCTGGTGAGTGTTGCATATTGCAAGGCACCCAAAATGCTTCTAAAGAGATGGGGATCATCAAAAGGTTCACCATCTGCATTGGAAAGAGGGAACCCAGTCACTTGATGTGGGAGAGATTGAGTACCAGCTGAATTAGTGGGAATGAGCTGATACTGAGGGGATCTGGTACCACCTTGAAACTGAGAATTAGACTTGTTTCTAGAGAAATTACCTTTACCAGCATAAAAGGCAGAAGATGAGTTGTTCTGGCTTTTGAGAAGTGCCTCATGTCCAAGAAGTAGGCCCTTCAGATCAGAAAAGGAGTAAGGTGCTTGCCTACTGGTAGTCTTGACTGCTGCAACGATTGGATTGTAATCAATGCCAAGGCCATTGATGGCTGCCATTACCAATTCTTCATCTGGCACAGGAGAGCCAATGAAGGCAAGTTCGTCAGCAGCTTGTCTCAATTTTTGAAGATAAACAGCACACGACTCATCCCCTTTCTTTGCTGATTGAATTTGACCTTTTAAATCAACCAAGCGAGCACGAGAAGTTGAACAATAGAGTTGATGTAGTGCATCCCATAGTTCCATGGTGGTTGAGCAAGAAACTACTTGAGCTTGTACCGATTCAGTGAGAGATGATCGGATCCAGCCAAGGAGAAGCTGATCCTGTCGTCGCCAGATTGGAAACTCAGGATTGAGCTCGATCTGACCATTGGTGGCAGTGCGAGTGGTGTTAGGTGGTGGAGATTCAATGAACTTCGCCAGATCGTATCCATACAGAAGTGGTAGAACTTGTGATTTCCACGCAAGAAAATTGGAATCGTTGAGCTTTGTTGTGATTGGGAGATTGATAAGCACAACGGAATCCATTGGAGAAGATGTAATTGGTGAAGAAATTGTGGAAAAGAGAGGAGAAGCAGCGGAAGAGAAGGAATTGGGGATCGGAATTTGGTCTGACGCCATTATAGATGCTCTGATACCATGATACAAGATACAGAAACAAGCAATTGGAGAAGAAATGAATGAAATGTATTTTATTGAACTGAATGTTTTTTACAGATACATTTCTCAGATATATATACTTAGCTATTACAAGAGAATGTCGTAGAAGAGAAATGGAGAGCTTCTTAACAGAGTTTGTTAAGTGGTTACAGGATTAGTTTTAACTAACTGAGATCTTCTGTGAACAGTAATCTGTAGCTATCTGTAGAGTATCCTCAATATCGTTCGGACACGCTTAAGTTCGGACCAGGAGGGGGGTTGTTACCTTTGAATTAAGGCTTGATTTATTAAAACAGATACATTAGAGAGAGAGAGCGTATTAGCATGATGCAACTGAAATACATTCTAGCCTCTTCTAGTATGGAATGATATCCTTTGCGGTAACTGCATAGAGCAATTCTCGATGTTGTCTGTCCGATCAATTATGAATGTCCCGTAATTAATATTGGATCCGTACGTCCCGTAAATCTTAACCATCGATATAGATCGGACGGTCTAGAGAAGAATTTCAGAGTGCAGTAAACTACAGAGAATGCCGTCCCCTTCGAGTATGCGTTGCATAATTGGGCTTTGATACACACTAGGTATGGATCGAGCCCGTTAGTGACTTTGACAAGGGAAAAGTCAAAAACCTTACCTAACAAATTAATAATGCCGAAGCCACATATTGTCATCTTTTGCGCCGCAATTCGGACAGTACAGTTGCATTGTATTAATATTCTAAGAAAAAGCAGGATAGGAGGCAGAATAGTTTAATTGTAGGCCAATGATACGGATTTGTATTTACATCGTAATCTTTTCTTTAAATGAATTCTTAAATATTAATGCTCGAAAATCCACTGCATAGCAAGTGAGCAGAGGAAAGATAAATTCGCATTATGCTCTTCTTGTAAAATTGTTTACTTCTGATATTTTTTTTATCATTGCAACCACATTTGTTAGAAGATAAAGTTAATCTATATTTTCAACCACATTTCAGTACTACTATCAAATAGAAATAAATTAAATTAACGGAACTGATAGCTATTTGGCGAAATAGTATGGGAAGTTCAATCTGCAATTGATAGCTATTTGGCAAAATCTTGTTAAAAAAAAAATTAGCTCATTTAGCTGGCCTCCAAATACACGTCAATGTTTGCTTGATAAATGTAAATCGTCCGTTAAGAGTCGGACAATTCATGATAAGTTTTATCAGATAATTACCTATTCTTAGTATTATTCCGACAAATCGTCAAATTTAAAATTGAAGATTCATATCTTGCCAGAATTGTGTGCAACTGGAGAAGACAGAACCTCTACAGTACCTCAAAAGCTTTTTAAATAAAAAAACAAAGAACATATATTTTTTCCAAAAATAAAAAAATTAGAAACTATTTATTGAAAATTCAAAGTGCTAGACAGGGGTTTTAATCAAGTCCCTCTCGTTATCTCAATAGAATTTCGCAGAAGAAAACAACGGTTGCTTGACGACGCGTCCATATAATTCTGAATTTGACAATTATTAGCTGAAAAGTAAAATTGACGTGGATAATATAATTATTGAATCGGTTTGGTCGTTTGGATTAGAGAAAGTTCCCAGGACCGCAAGAGAAAAGGGACTATTGGTTGAAGCAACGGCGCATTGTGGTCGTGGCAGACAGGCAACCTCTGACTCGCCCCACCAGTTCACAAGTCCCATTTCTTCTCGTTAGGGATATTCTATCCAAATCTTTTGTGTGCAAATGTGTGCATTTCTGTCGGCATGTTATACAAAGCACAATCGCACACAAGAGATCTGCAGAGAAAAGGCTAAGTATTTCATGGTAGAATCAATGAATATATTTTGATATTCTCCTTATTCATTAAAAAAGCACAATTGTAAATAGCATAATATTTTTTAAAATTAAGTGAACGAGATTTTGTTATTGAGCTAGAATGAGATAATTCAATATAAATATGTATTATGTCCTTGTATTTGAATATAAGGTGACCTGTAACCACCAAGGTATATTCTAGTTAAGTTTATTTCTGAAATAAAATATTATTAAAGTCAACCTTTCATATTTTTCAATAGTCAACAGTTCATAAATATTATTTCGTCAATGATAATAACTGTGTGCCTACATGACTTAATGCCACATGAGATCTATTATTTGATTAATGCGATCCGCCGGCGCCGTCGAGACAAGTAAATTAACTCACCTCTCCAAAATGCTATATTGGAATGGTCTCAAGTTGAAGAAACCGGAGAAATCCAGCTAACAAGGAACACCAATTGACAGGTTTGGATAGGGAGGAGGTGCCTGGCGTTGGTTGAATTATCATATATAAATATATGAAATATATGATAAACGGTTAAGATTGTTAGTTATCACCTAGAAATATATACAAGTCGATAAAATAATAAAATAAATAGTTTGGCTTCTTAGAAACCTAGAAACATTAATTTTTAAGTATACCATTTCTAATAATTTAATTGTAAGAAGCATTAAGTAATAATTTGAAATACAGACATATATTTCAAATTAGGAGAAATTTTGCAAGTCTCGTGCCTTTGTCTTATATTTTATTAAACGTTGAGTTAGACTGATTTTATGAGCTCCACTACATTTTTCTTATATATTAGATTTAATTAATTAAATCCCTCTCGTAATTTCTGACTTTCCTGCTTCATGTATTTTTTTGTAATTAATTTTTTAAGTATTATATAAAATTATGTGATTAGTTTGTAAATGACGTGTCGTATGTTATTACGAAATTTCAATGAACGTAAAAGAAAATGATTAAAGAACTCTCCATCTTGCAAGACACAAAACAGAATGATGGACAACAGCTCAAACTATCACATAATGTAAGGATGGGCACATTCGATTGGAGCAAAGAAAAAACTGGAGAAGAAACAGCATAAATCTCCACATAGATAAATTATTCTGATTGGAAAGGAACGTCTAATCCTGCTCGATATCTTAATATACAAAACAATTCCTAGCGTGTGCTTTTGGGTCAATTTTATATCGGAAAAATGTACCCATCAATGGAGTCATGCACAGGCAACTTGGTACCTCTTTTATCTCCAGGCATTTCTTTTTGTCTGAATTAAACCGCACTAATTTGCAATTAAATAAATAAAGCACGCCCCTAACTCCGACCCTTTCTTGTTGGATTGCTTGTATCCGAGAAATGATGGCTGTGTGTTCAGATTCAGTTGATGCCTTCGATTATGTACTTTCACTAGTTTTCACCTTTTAATCATTTCAGAGAAAAAAGTGTTTTCATGAGATACTATTTTAAGTGACGCGTAAAATGTCGTAAGTTGTAAGAAATAATGCCCACTTAATTTCTACTGCGTGGTTTACTCTATTGCAAATGTAAATTTTGCTTCTGACCTGTTGTTACTTCAATTGCTTAATTGTGCTATTTATGACGAGTATTCTTAAACAGAATTTCTTATATCAAATAGGAAAAACTTAAATATACAAAAATAAAATTATCTGATTTTAATTTAAAAAACAAAGGCACGAAAATATATTTAGATATATGCCACTGTAAAAAATTTAAAATTAGAGAAATACCATCACTAAAACTCAAATCATTTTTATCCCATTACAAAATAGTAAAAATGTTTATGCCAAAGGACAATTGATATGAATATATAATTCTTTTAAATTTGTCATTGTAAAATTTAAAAATTCGAAATATGCTATATAACGAATGAAATAACGAATTTTATGCAATTATAAATTAAATAGATTGAGATGAACATGCCTTGAATAAGTATGGTTCGTTTTTTAATATTTATTTTTAATCATAGATAATACAAAAAACATGAATCCAAGTTGATAATGGACGCTAGAATGTTTAGTTATATATTCACACAACCAATGAAGGCCATTACGTATTAAAGAAGATGATAAAGATGGGCAAAAAATTCATGATTGTACTTTTATAGAATATAGTATTTGCAGACGGAATAATGACATTTTTTTTTTCTTTGAGCGCAGCCATGCTTTCCCTCACAGCGCCGTTTTTTTTATTTTAGATTAGGGTTTATTTTGACGAGGACAATTTGGTCATTAATAAAATTAATGACAAGTTAATGATGGTACATTTAGAATTTATTATTTTATGGAAAAAATAGTGACATAAAACTAATTTAAATAATTTTATAGTGGTGTAAATATATAAATAGTAATGCGAGAGTGACTTTTTCCAAAATGATAAAATTTGTAGCGACATAAAACAAATTTTTCCTACAAATTATTATTCACGTGTAAAGTGAATTCAGAAAACGTTATGAAATATTTGACATTTCTATCTCTAATAGAGTAATAATAACAATACAAAGTTATAATATTTTTAAAATTTAAAATACTTGTAAAAAGAAAATTTACGGCACCAAAATGTTGGATTCTAAATTGTCCTCTTTTTATACGCGATATGTAAACCGTATAGTTGATCATGATTTAGTATTTTTAACCTAATTTGTATTTATGACGACTGTTAATGAATGGATATTATAAGTCATGCGGCGCCGCGTATGTATCCATTCGGAGCAGTGAATAAATACTTGAACAAACGCATTAATGATCTACAGTGTTAGCAGATAAAATTAAAATGCAATCTGAAATCATTCGTCACGATGGTAAGAAATTTCAGAAATTACTACTGAAATTACGCTGAAATAACAGAGGATATGGAATTAATAGCTGGCGCCGATCCAGTCTGGTTTCCCTACTCCCAGCACACAAATATGGGAAAGAATGGCCACATACTCCGCTCCGGAAGTCACGTGCTTATCTCACGTGCGACACGCCGCTCAAGATGCAGGCCGCCCTCTCCATCTGTCGTCTTTGACTCCTTTATGTAACATTCTGTGTGGTTTTCATTAAGTTGTATATTCTTTGAAGTGATGACTCGCTGCACAAAAAGTTATGTTTGTTGTGACAGAAGATCTAGACCTGTGGAGGCCGGCCGCACACAGTCTGCATTCAATGCTACCCATCCCACCGCACGCTTCCTTCTAAATTTTAATCCGAAATGATAAGATTTGGTAATTTTGCACTCTAACTCCTTTAACTTGTTTATTTTGGGAATCAGATATATTTTTTACTGTGATAGCACATTTAAAATCACGCTAAATGCAAAATTATTACTACAATGTCGTATGAGCCTTTAGAAAGAAAAAAAAAAAAACAAAATGTACGACTCTGATATGATAAAAGTGAATATTTTTTTTCTTTTCTACGAATAATATTAGAAAACAATAAGCCAACTTTCAATTCGAAGAATGCATTAGAATGTGAAATTAAACTAAAAGTTACAAATCATAGAGCAAGCATTCTTCGGTATAATCTAATTTAAAATAAACAAGATTAATTTTTTAATATTAAGAATTATTTTAAAAAATCAATCGGAATATGACACGTGGAAATAAATTATAAGTACATCGCAAGTGGTTATGACTATTACTATTTTTAGTTAGAACTTTTTAATTGTTCAATTTTTGCTCATTTATTTTTCATTGGGAGACCTAATTAGAATATGACACGCGGTAAAACATTAAAATCTAAATACTATACGATTATGATTTAGCTTCGTACGATATTGTACGCTTTCCGTTACAAAATTAATTAGACCACGACGTCAGATATAGAAGTGCGCGGTTGCATCATTAATCATTTGGATAAAGTAAAATGAACTACCGATATCTTAAAAAAGTTGACGCATACACCGACCGAACGTTACATATCTTAAACGAGAGCCATTTGAAATATGACACGTGTCAATATATTATAGAATGTATAGTAAGTTGTCATCAACACTAAGAAAAATGCTCAAAAAATTAATAACATTTTTTTTTTAGATACAACTTATTATTATTTGAATATTTGAATAAAAATTGCATTCTAACATTGTTCTAAGAATTGAAGATAATAGGACACCACAATAACAAAATAACAAGTGCAATTAGAAATCTTATTAAATCATAGATTGTAGATATGCAAATAGTGAAAACCTGAAGGTAGGATCCAGAAAGTGAATAAACCAACCAGCAGAAATCCTGTCGGACATAAACCCTCAATGGCCAAGACCCATCCCAACTATAAATACGTCCTCCCATCTCGCCGAACAACCCCACTTGCCCTGTCACACCAACAAAAACAAAAGAGAAGGAAAAGGAAAGCTCTAGTCTTTCAGCAATGGCAGTCGAAACTCTCCGCCACCCGACCGCCGCCTCTGGCGCCACTCCTCCGCCTCCTCAAGCGGCGGCTCCTCCTCCTCCTCACTTCCGAGGCGTGCGCAAGCGTCCGTGGGGGAGATTCGCTGCTGAGATAAGGGATCCATGGAAGAAGACTCGCAAGTGGCTCGGCACCTTCGACACAGCTGAGGAGGCTGCTCGCGCCTACGACGAGGCGGCGCGCTCTCTTCGCGGTCCGAAAGCGAAGACCAACTTCCTGTATCCCTCCGACGAAGTGGCGGCGGTGCCTCCTCCTCCTCCTCCGGCGCCGTTTGGTTGGGGCATGTACGCGTGGCGCATGGACGGTGGCGATCTTGCTCTGGCGCCGCCTGGCGTTGCGGAACCGGAGAGGCAGGTGGGGACCAGAGAAAGAGGCCTGTCGATCGATCTCAACCTTCCAGCTCCTCTGTTTTGAGATCTGACGGTCTAGATTATCTCTCTCTTAGATCGGAGTCTTTTTTTAAGTGTTTAGTTTCATGTTCTGATGGGTTCCTTTTTGTTTTTCGAAGGATCTGTAGAGATACCTTCTTGGCTGATTGTATATAGTCCTGAATCCTGATGTTATAAAATGAGATTAGTCTCTTTGTTGGGTATAATTATTCCTTTTTCTATCTTAAAATTGCATATTATTATTACTTGAAACTTGATAACAAGAAAAGATCGTAACATAAACAGCACATCCACAAAAAAACCTTATTTGAGACATAAAACAAGAATAGATTGAGGTAGAGAGAGAGAGAGAGAGAGAGAGAGTCGTTCAATTATCGCTATCGGTGCTGTGTCGCACCTGGACTGCCGACGCCTTTGATTAATCCAAACATTGAGACAAAACTACCCCTGGGTCCTTCATAGAATTACGCAAGCAACCTCGTAGATCGTTATGAATTCAACCCCGCTTTTTACTGTTTATAAGGGGTGTTTTGGTAAGTTCAATTCTGGTATGTCGTCTCAGTCGCCGTCTACTGTTGCGTCTTCATCAATGGATAGTGCGGTCCATCGAAATGACGGAAATGGACCTCTCAAAATAAACGTGGTCGTTGGCGGTTACAAGGGCATTAATCTCACGACATGTATACTTGTATAGTGGCATTGTTCGGTAAATTCTAGAAAATCTCTGCCTGGTTTTAAGTCTAGGCCAGCGCCGCGACTTGGACTGTGAATTTTGAAAGCGAGTGAAAACAGATGTCAGCAAATTAAAAAAAAGAACTGAAAATGAAAGAAAAAAAGAGGACAAAATATTCAGTATTCCCTGCAACTTTTACTTTAAAAGTAACTTTTTGGCGACTCGCATTTTCAAATTAAGTGTCCTTTTTTGAATTCATAAAAAAGATAAAAGTGAGAAGTCCATATAATAAACTTGTACAATATTTAAAGCACGTAAAATCGATAATAATAATTATGATAATTAAATTTTAAGTCTTTAATATTTGAAAATAAAAAATATTTCGAAGCAATAACGCGAAATAATTTGCAATAGCTTCTTTTGATATAACGGGATGATCTAACAGTACATGAATATCTAAGATCACAACCTCAAAACCTACGGGCTTTAAAAAAAATTTAAGAATCAAGATCACGTTAGATCACAACCGTTCATATTAGATCGAACGGGTTAAATCATCACATAATGGTCCATATATCCATGCGCCGCAATATCAGATCCGCTCCACGAAAAAGCGTGCGCGGCCAAGACGGAGGGAGTGCATCAGTGTGTGGTTTAAATTCCAACAAAAATTGAAATTGGGGGAATGGAAGCGGCCGTCAGGGGTCGGCCGTATACGAACGGAAGAAAAGCTGAGATGGGGAACAGATGTGGTGGGCCCGTGGAGCAGTGAAAATTCACACGCGTCGAATAGCTGTGGCATGTGGGGCGAGGCGGAGTCGCGACATGCGGCGCCCACCAGCCGCTCATCTTGCTCCATCTGCCGCCTGCTCTTCTTGACAAATTTACCCCCCTGCACGTGGTCCATGGATGGAACCGGGTGTTGAGTTATTTTTACAACTTTGTCCCTGTTAATTACTTAATTACGTATTTAGTGTTGGAAGTGCGGGGAAGGTGTTGATGGTTTTGGTTCTGATTATTGCATGTTAAATTGTTAATGCTAGTATAAATATGAAATATTGGAATTTTATTATAAAATCTAATATGAAAATTAATATATTGAGAAAAAATTTATAATCGTTTTCGTGTGATGGAGTCATTTCTACGTATAAGACAAATCATTTTTTTTTTCTGTTGCAGGATTTACTTTTTATTGCACTTCCAATTTTTACATTCCGTGCTCATCTTGCTCATCTCTTATATAGTTAAGTAATCTATTTAAATAATGAAAAATATCCAAGCAAAGAAAAATGATTGTCCAATTGAAGATTTATTTTAATTTTATTTGAAAAAAAGGAGAAAATCAAGAAGGAAACATATGAGAAATATGAATCAAACTTTATATTGGCTTCATATTTCACTATACGAATTTAAAAGTTGTGCTCAACTAATGATCCAAATTATTTTGCAACATTGATATTTCTATGCGTTTCTTTTGGATGAGAACGGAGACCCTATTAAGTCGATTATGTATATCAATTTAATAAACATAGATAAAACAAAGAGCCCACATCAGTATTTTAGAATTAATGTAGGTATATAGCACATGAAAAATAATTTTTCAACAATTAGTTAAAAATATATTTGTAAGATTTATGTTTGTACATGTTTCTAGTTGCCTCATCCTTGAACCAAAATATAAGACGTATATATCTGACCTCTTTTCTAATCATGTCATGCTATTATGACAATTTAAAAGTTAAAAATATTTTTATATTATTTTGATGTGTAGATAAGCAATTGAGTGAGAAAAATGTTTAATTGCTGTTGTTTTGTTTTTAATAACATTTATCGTGAAAAAGATTCTTACTCGTACACAACAATAATTTTTCAAAAAAAAATTACATTAAAATTAAGTGGGGCAATTCTCAACTTAACAAAAGTTTAATATCAAGATGTAGACAAATCTAAAGCTCAAAAAAAGATGTAGACAAATCAACCACCAAAACTTGGTTATAATCAGTTATTAACTTTTCCAAAAGAAGCCAAAAAGTTAATCTCTTATGGGTAGATTAGAAAATAGTGCTAAAAGACCAAGTTCTCACCACTTAATAGAAACTCTCGTACGATGCTTTGCGCCCCACAAAATAAAATACCGATTCTCTGAGCTCACTTGTATAAACAATATCTCTCATCGGTTAGTTCACTCGTATGTGTGACCATGTACACGCACTCTCGAAGTTATCTTTATGTGGGTCCCGCTTTCAGAGGGTCCACAATACATACAACTGCTCGTAAGCGCCTCACCGAAATTTGCGCTGAAGAGATACAGTCAAAAAGTGTGGCGCATTGACGAGATCCCACCACCAGCTCTCCCTCTGACACGTAGGAGACTACACAGCTGTCACACCGCGGTGTGATGGACTCTCTCCTAATCGTGGACCCCCACCGCCTCTCTCTCTTTGTTTTTCTTTCCTTCGCCGTACGTTCACGTGGGTATATTAAATTAGGAAAGAAAGGTAAAGGAAGATTAAATCGGCTGCCGGGATAATTCCGACAGCTGTTTGGGAAGACATCAGATCCGTCCGATTGGAAACAGACGATGGAGAGATTTAAGTCAGAGGCGCTGGGTCCCTGACTTCTGTAGATTGATGTGGCCCGTCGTGTTATTTTGTGCCAACCTTTTATGTAGTAAATAGTAATGTGCGTAGCCTATAGTTGACTGTAATAGGTATTGTACACAAAAATAATTTAGTTAAACACTATTTGTAATATACTATTATTATTCAAATATATAGTCGTATTATGAAAAATAATACTTTTATTTTTCATATTAACACTAAAATTTTTTTCATTGTTGTACCATACAAATTTTAAAGACCATATACAAAGAAATGTAGAATAACATGTGCTAATTTCGTACGAACAATAAAAATCTACTTAAAAGTTATATCACATAATAAATTATGTGCATTACCTATAATTATTCTGAATAAATAAATAACTATATATAGTTTTTATTGTCTTTGGCGTACCAAAAAAAAGAAATCATAATAATTGTCAAGTGTACATTAATCCAGAATAGTTCACACAGTAATTGACACAGAACTTGGGAAGTTAGGTGGGCAGGCTAGGGGATAGGGCAGGGAGAATCATGTGCAGGCGTGCAGGAATAGGCTATAATGGAGAGGATTAAGGCTACGGAGACCTACGCCTCTACGTGTCGCCATTCCAGAGGTTAAGTGACCGTTTGTCAGAGCTTTAATTCTGGAGTCTGTGCTGATTCTCTGTCGTTACCTGCTGTACTGGAGATATTATTTGTTGTACGACGATATCGCTGCATTCTCCGCTTCAGGAGTTAAAGAATCTCTGCTGTTTGCATTCACTCTATTTTATCACTAAACATTAAATTGAGTTTTCAAAAGTTTTTTCAAATATTTCTACGAATTTATTTCAGTTGTTTTTAAAAGTTTTAGAAATATAATCTTTGAAATATTTCTACGAATTTATTTATTTATTTTTTTAAAACATACGAATTTATTTCAGTTGTTTGTTAGTTTCCGATGTGAGAACTTTGAAAAGGCCTTATATTTGTCATAAATTTCTCCTCTAAGAAAGTATATAATTCGTCAATCAGAAAGGCATTATTATTGTTTTCTTAAATTCTAACGTTTAAAATCCAACTAAATTGGTAGGTAAATTTCTGAAACCTACTTAAATCAAGGAAAGCGGCAGAATGTTTGATTAAGCCGATGCAAAAATTTCATGAGGCTTAGTTGGAGGAAAAGAAGAGGCAGTTTCAGATATTTTCTTTTTCCTTCTATATATAATAGATCTAACTTTCTGAAATTTAATTAATTTCAATTTTAAAGTAAAAATAAAATCTTTAGTTCTGTTTATATCATTTTTTTTAAAGAAAATGAGTAAAAAAAAGGTATATTAAATTTATTTTGATTTGTATTAAGAGCTTTTAAAAAAGGAATTATTCAGATGATTTTTCAATGGATTAGATCTTATAAAAATAAATTCAATTTTTTAAAGTTAATTATAAGCGTGTGAAGAATAATTTAGATCGCACTCAATCTCGTTTTTACTTTTTTTTTTTTGAAAAAAAAATCTTGTTTTGACTTAAATTCTAAAGGTTTTGTTGCTGAGGATTAAAAAAAAACATTGTGGAAATTAAAAGATGAGGACACTTGGTAGGTTCTTTTTAAAGAAAAGTGACGTAGTAAAGAATTACAAAAGCTGATGGTAGTTGGACGTCAAGGGCTTAGATTCTATCTTTTATGTATTTTATTCTAAAGGCCTTAGTCGAGTTTTGAGTTTAATAGCTGGACAATTTAGATTTGGTCCATTGTCGTTTCCATGGGCCATGGCCCATGAGTAGAGTTGTTACAGACAGGGGAGGGCCGGAGGGGAAGATCACATTCGTTCCACAAAAGAGTTCAAAATCTGAAAAAAAAATAAAACAGGAAAAATTTTACTTTCATACATTCAACTTTACAAAATAAAAGCTCCATTGTCATCTAGCTAATTACATAACCTCTAATCTTCAAAAAAAAAAAATTACATAACAACCTCTACTAGCTCAAAAAAAAAAAAGGGAAAAAAAAAGAAAAAGAAAAGAAGAATCTCTAGCAATGTACATCCGTTTTGATTCAACTCTAATCCTTCTTCCACCAAGTTCTTTTTCAGTCTTTTCGCAAGTCCCATCCGCAGTGAATCTGCTAATGAAGTATCCATCAGTTTCTCTGGCAGCTTCTTGTACGTCTTCTTTGTTAATCATCTCCATTTTAACCTTAAAAAAAACCAATTGGTTATGGAATGCTTTAGGTCAAACCTTTTGTGTAAATGCCCACGAAAGCAATTCTAATTTGTTCAAAGTGCAGGAAGAATTAAGGTTTATAATAAGTACAGATATGATACCTACATCTGAATTGATGATCGTCACATTTCTTCCTATCTTTGCATTCTTGTCGGTGATGCGCTTCCTGAAATGAAAAGAGTTAACAAAAAAAAAGGAATTATCACCTAAAGTAGATTATACATTGAACATATTCTATTACTGAAGTTGTCAATTAGCTGGTACTTGCCTGACATTGTATGTGCGGGACACATGTTGGTTGAGTGATGCCGAGTTGAACTGCGTCAGGACATTTTGTTAATGTCGCTATTAACACAGTTGCTCATCGGCACGTCAAGCCTATAGGTACCTGTCTCATAAGGAGCAGTATGACTATAAAATCTCTATGGTATACTGTTATATGTAAACTATTGTATCAGTCTAAGAAAACTTACAGCTGGTTTAGCCCTTGTCTTGGTAAGAAAAGGTTCCCAGCTCCCCTGCCTAGCATCACCGCTGCACTGTCTCTGGATTTCTCAAATCTTCAACCCAAGTACAAAGAAACAAAAACCAATGAAATTAGATAACTATAAAAATCTCATATATTGGAATTAGACGAAACAACACAGCTAGGTTTGTTCTTATATAATAGACAAAATTGATAACAATAAGAAAGAGAATTGGTAAGCATCAGTGTTCAAACAACTTAACTCCTAGGACTTAGTTATAACCTTTCCCTAAAAGAACCAAAAGGAAGTATAATAAATGCATTCGACCATCAATCTAAGCAAAGGCATACCTGTCAGTGACTCTGGGCGTACCCCTCCTTTTCTAGACTGCTCATGCCAAATTTGAAACAACTTGCACTCTTCATGGATAAAAGACGCTGGTACAAAACATTCGTGTTAAGAAAATTATAAAAAGTAACAAAATAGAATATATCATATGTATATTAGTATTATAACATAAAAATTGACAAACCAACTAGCTATTACTAGATTCATTTGGCATACTGGAATAATGGAACTATAACAGACATCAAAGTTTGATTCTATAATTCTTGTAAAAATCATTTGCAGTATCTAAGAACTACAAATGATTATTTAAGCAGCATTTCAAAAGAACTTTGCATCGCAAACATATTTTGCACAATTGATGCAAAAAAAGGATCACATAAATGTCTACTAAGTTTGTAAACATTTTAAATACATCCCAATCCTCCTCTGTCTAATTACCTCAGAGCGAGTCGGATCAGCTATACAGTGTGTCGTAGCCACCTAGACCCCCTCCCGCCCTCTCCCTCCCTCTTTTATTCTGAGGAACTAGCAGTGGCGACTCTCTCTCTCTTTTGATGTACTTTTAGGGATCAGAAAAGCTCATGGACCGCAGTGCCTACCCTGCACAATAAACATCACAATTAGTGTAAGACTAATTATTTTCTCAAATGTCGAAAGCAACTGAAAGCCAGCTTAGATCCTAATTCCGCAAGAAAATCAACCACCAACCTCTTTAGACTTTTGAGATTATAAACAAATTCAAACAGACTGCATCTTCCCTAGATTTCAATTTCCTAGACATACACCATCAAACACAGAATACTACAATAAGAGCAGAAAAAAAGATATAAATTAATTCATACCTCTTTGAAGCTTATTCCCTCTTGAAAAGAATAATCACGCTAATTACTCCAAAAATCCAACGAAAATAGGAACACACAGCCTCAGAATGACGCCTGATTCCTCAGACTCCTGACCTTCTCCACTACAATGGATTAATTGATCACTGGTCTGAGGTAGGGTTTTATAGGTAAAACTGGGGAGGGGATAAGATGGGATGAGGAAGGAGTGAGGTGGGAGCGATAAGGGAAGAAGCAAAGGTGCTTCAGTTACTAATTAGAAGAGAGACGCTTGGCGCAGGTTGGAGTGTCCTTTGCTTCAGTTACTAATGAGAAGAGAGACGCTTGGCGCTGGTTGGAGTGACAAGTGGCAATCACAACGCCAGCTGGTGAATGCCTCCTCCCCGATTGCTTGCTCAGTTGCTTGGCTTGGTTCCAGTCTCGCCGTTGTTTTTGGCGATTTCCCGCCCCTCGGTTACATAGGCCAGTTTATCGCTCCAGGCTATTTTGGAGGCCCATTTATTACATAGGACCCGATATCAGCCCATATACAAACTCTTTAATTTTTTTATTTTATTTTATTAAATATAATAATAATTTTAAGGATGCTATTAAATATTCCAATATTTAAAAATATTTTCGTAATATTGGATTTTGAAAGTCCGACATTTCAATATCCGATTTTACGATAATATTTAAAAAAATGGAATGTTTTAATAACATCTTTAAATTATTATTATAAATAATAACATAAAAACAATTTCGGTTTTACTTGTTCTTGTTGGGTTGAATTTCTTGTAATTAACAGAAAACTCGTAACAGGTTAATCTTCACGTTGATATTTATCATTAACTAGACTTTTAATGACTCTTATCCAAATTCTCATGCCGTAATAAGCACCTAAATAATATGCTTTTTTTATCGGACAGCGCATACTTCTTTAAATTTGGTCGTATTTAAATTGTTTTTATCCAAATTTCGTTCGTGGAAACCCAAAGTTCATTGTACGTACATCCATTTCACTGTTGGCAGTAAAACAGGGCCCATATAAACACTAATGATAGTTCATTATCAAAGGTTTTAAAATGCGGTTTTTGCGGTATGACCGTACAAAGTTGATTTAGCGATTCGGTGTTATATTGGTGATATAACAGAGAAAAAACGGTGTGTATAAAAAATCAATTATACAACTAGTCTATCTTATAAGCTAGTTGAAAATTTAAAATATAAAAAATTAACAAGTCAAAAAGCAAAATAGACAAAATTAAAGTATAAAAACTAAACGAATTATGATTTTTCTATGAATTTGTATTCAGCAAAAAAAATAAAAAAAATTGTATGTTACATGAACCATTTGTTTTTTTGCCGTCAAATGCAAAAATTTTAAGTTATATCGCCGATATTTCGGAGTTATAACGCTACTGTTATTTCGTGCTTGGTTATTGTATCGTTGATGCGTTTTGCTCCAAAAATTCGTTATTTCGGTGAAATTTAAAAGCTTATTCATTATACGTCCTTTTACAAATTAATGGGGCAAATTAATATTATAAGTTCATAATAATTTTTACTGATGCAAAACTTTTGTAGCTTCCAATGAGAGTACAAGTTCTTTTGTAGCTTCCGTTCTGTTGTATCATACTAAAAAGAGTAGAGTTACAAACTGTAAATAAAATGAATTGAACTATGCAAATTTATCCAGTTGGTTATAATCTTTTTTTGATGGTAAAATTAGAAAAAAAAATCTAGCAATTATATTTAGTTGTTAACTTTCAGCATTGTAAGTTAGAGACATGCTAGAAACATTAAAGGTTAATTAAAATCCTATGACCATTTTTTTTTTATGAATAAATATGTATTACTAGTAAATTTTTTTTTTTTGAAGGTAGGTAGACGATTGTCTTCCTACAATTTCATTGAACCAATAAAATATAGTACAAGTAAAAGAAGTTTAAAAAAAAAAGAAAAACTAGGAAATAAATTTACAAGTTATACCACACTGATCTGACTTAAATCGCCTAAAAGCAAACTAAATAGGAAGCATAATAGTACAAGCACTAACAGAAGGCAATCCACGCTTTGTAATCTTGGATTGTTCTTCTAATCACTTCGTTCGCATCCGCCGAAGCCCCTTCAAAGATGACAGCACATCTCATCTTCCAGATGTTCCAAGCGCTCACGATCCAAATTGTGTCCAAATTATCCTTGTAATTCATCTGGAGAAGCTTCCTGTTTAGCATCCAAACTTCACTTAGTTTTTCTCCTGGACGGAGGAAACAGTCCCATACATACCGTGCAAAGGGACAATGTGCAAACAAGTGCAACCCTGTTTCAAAATTATTTTGGCATAACACGCATTCTCTTTCGACCGTCCAACCTTCGCGGTGCATGTTTTCACGTGTTAGTA
Source organism: Rhynchospora tenuis (assembly GCA_027725995.1). Classification (NCBI taxonomy): domain Eukaryota; kingdom Viridiplantae; phylum Streptophyta; class Magnoliopsida; order Poales; family Cyperaceae; genus Rhynchospora; species Rhynchospora tenuis. Next base: position 56,170,051 of record CM050888.1, read on the forward strand.
GTCTATCTAACATCGCAATCTGGAAGAAAACCTTCACTTTCAATGGCGCCTTGGTCTTCCATAGATTGTTACAGTATGGTGATCTCATGCCTGGGTCGCGCATGACAGAGTAAGCACTCTTTGAGGAAAAAAGTCCATCTTTTGTCCACTTCCATCGTGGTCCATCTACACCAGGCAGAAATTGGATTGAAGCTGAGAAGAAATGCTTGACTAAAAGGATATCTCTTAGTGCAAAAGAAATCTTGTCAACAGTGGAGAGAGCTTCTATGTCCAGTGTGCCATAAAGTGTCTCCACCAGAGTTGACCAAGCCGAGTTTCTTTCTGCTACGATTTTCCAAATCCATTTAATTAAGAGTGCATCATTTTGTGTTTGGAGGTGCAATATTCCTAGCCCGCCACACTGTTTCGGAAGGCAACACCTCTCCCAATTTACTAAGCACTTTCCTCCTTAGCAAGTATCTGAACCCTTCCATAAGAATGCTCGGCAAATTTTAGTTATCTGATTGAGTAACCATTTAGGTAGCTTAAAAGCTTGCATATAATGTAGAGGGATTGCTGCAAGTACCGACTTGATCATCACAAGGCGACCCCCAAGTGATAGGAATTTTGATTTCCAGCCTTGCAACTTATCATGCAATGACTGTACTAGGGGCAGGAAGTGGATCTTCTTAGGTTTCCTGAAAGATAACGGCAGTCCAAGGTACTTTAATGGGAAATCTCCTTCCGTACATTGAAATATAGCTCTGGCTATATGTATTTCAGCTTGGGACATCGCAATGGGTACAAATACAGACTTCTGGGCATTTATATTTAGCCCTGACAAATCCGAAAAGTGAGATAAAATTGCTGATACTACCCTCATATTACGTGGCAAAGCTTCCATGAGGATTAAAGTATCATCAACGAACTGCAAAGCCTTCGGTGGGATAATTACCGGTCCCAAGTATCTTTCAGGTTGAATTTTTAGTAGGAGCGGTGTATGGTCCGAAGTGCATGTAGGCAGATCGGATAACACAATCTTTAGGTTATGATCAAACCAATTGGTATTGACAAGGGCACGATCTAATTTAGATAAAGTTGGCAACTGCCTATTGTTAGACCAAGTGAAACGCCTTCCTATCAAAGGAATTTCAACAAGTTCAAGATCTTCGATAAACTGATTAAACTCAAGTATAGAGTGAACAGATCGATTCTCATTAGTTGATTCATGTAAACCCCTTAAGAGATTGAAGTCACCCATGAACAGCCAAGGCAGATCATCATTGTTTGGGATTGACTTGAGTTCATTTAGAAAATCAATTTTGTTAGATTCCTCTACTGGACCATAAACACCAGTCACCAGAAAGGAGAAGGAACCTAAAGTCAATTTAACAGTTAGAGAGAACCTCAAAGTTAAGGTCAAGGAACATGTTAATGACTCATGCCAAACAATGAGAATTCCTCCTCTTGAACCCACAGCATCTAAAGTTCTAAAATCACTGAATCTAAAGGGGCAAACATTTTTAACCTTGAAAATATCACAAGAAGAAAGTTTAGTTTCTTGCAAACACATAAGCTTACAATTCTCCATACCAATCGTGTGTCTAACAACAGCACATTTATCTGGGTCTGCTAACACACGGACATTCCAAAAAATAGTACTAAACTTAATCATCATTAAAACAGAAAATCCCAAATCACCTAAACAAAAAACCCACTGTTACAGAGTTCTGGTGCATATTGCACAACCAAAGAGCTAACCAGTAGCCTAGTAGGAGTCGTGAGGGACGCAATCGTCTAGTCCACTCAAGGTCTCGGCAACTTCTCCTTCTTCTCAATCTTCCTGCATTGGCGCTGGCATGTTAGCAGGATCGGTCTGAGGCACCTCCATAGGTTCCGCCAGTGTTTCTGGTATGACGATAGCCTCTGCCGCTGCAACTCCCGCTGTCTCCTGTGCTGCGATTCCCTCCTCCCTTGTCTGTCCGGGTGCCTCTCCAAGGATAGAGCAAAATGACTTCACTAATTCCTTTTCACGGGCAGTGAGTGGTTTCTTTGCCAGTTGGTCGGCGATGAAGCATTTTTGCAAATCTGCCGCCTTCAAAGCTTCTTGTATCTCTTTCTCTCTTCCTCTCACCGGTTCTGCCCTCTTTGTTTTCTGCTTTTTATTGCTTGAGACAAACAACTTGAATTTATTGTTTGATTTAGAAATGCGGTTGCTGCGGCGTAGCTGTGCTTGAGTGGAGTTCTGACTTATGCGCAGAGACCCCTCCAAAATCCTTCCCTCCTCAAAACCTTTCTGGATCTCCTGAGAGGCTGATAACTCAGCCAATCTTTTACCGTTTGGGTCTTTGTTTTGGGCTGATAAATAATTATCATCCTCATTTCTTTTTTGGGCCTGGCCCGCAGGGATCAAAGCAGAAGAGCTTTTTCCTTTTAAACCCCAATTAGCTGAAGTTGAGCCCAACAAATTATTTTTGGAAGCCACCCTTTATCTTCAGGAGTCAAAGCATTTTTCAAATTAAAGTTTGTTGCCCCACCTGTCAGAGCTTTCTTCTCCAGACTAGCAGGCACGCCCGACACTTTTTCTCTCCCTTGTTTGACTGGTGCACAACGGTTAGAAACAACCTTTGTGATGTCACCGTTGGTCAGTGCTCGGGCTTTTTTACTAAAATGCCCCGGCTCAGGAATGTTCCTTGTTCCTGAGGCAGCTGCCTCCGGCACAGTCGACCTCCGATTACTAGACTCGGGAGTGTCTCTGAGAATTCTTTCTTCTGTTTGATGAGCCAAAAGGGGCTATCTTTGAGAATACCTTCCAATTTGTTTCTCTGCTCTAAGTCTTCTATACTATCCCACCATTGGAACAGCTTATCCACGTTTACTGGTACAACACCCCCAGTTATATCAGAGTGCATTGTCAGCAAAGGTTTGGAGAGCAGCTTCTGTTGTACCTCTCGAAAGTAAGCTTGAGGAGGTGTCAGGTCTTCAGGTGGGTTTATAACCGTTAGGTGGTTATCCCAACCCACGACTTTGACAGTAACTTTCGATCCCAAGCAACGCATGTCAAAGTTAATGTTTCTAGGTAATTTATGAAGATTCTCAACCGCCAAGACAACCCTTAGCCGATTGAGTGAGTTAACCTGATAGAACGGAGTATGGTCCAGTATTAATCCAACTTGTGAAAGCATTGGAATAAGACTCTCGAAATTCCATGGAACAAGTGGTACTTTGTATAAGTCCAACCACACCTTGAAATGGTATTCAATCGGCTCTGTTCCTATCCTTGGATTCCAAGGATATAAAACCAGGGCCAATTTCTCCAATTCTGCCTTATATTTAGACAGGAAATCGTCTCTCGACATCCTAAAAGGCAGTATAAGGACATATCTGTCCTCGAACAGAGGAGATAATTTGAAAGGTTCATCAACCTTGCAGGTTGCCATCAGCTTGGCCTGGACACCACTGGTCGTGCTCAGGCCAGAGCCTAGCATCAACCACCACCGCACGTTGCAGAAACCGAATGTCTCGGTAGTTGTCCTTGGCTTGAGGCACATAAACCGTGATGGTATTCGGCCGATTTTCTAGGAGAAGTTCATCTCCCAAGTTTCCTCGGGGCTCAAGGGGGTCATAAGCTGCTTTTCCAGCCTGACACTTCCTTGTTTCATGCTCCTAAGAACATTTAGCACATTTCGGTACCTCAGCAGTACACGAAGCGCGGTCATGTCCCTTTTCTAGGCATCTGTAGCACTTGCCTTTCCAAGTAGCCTTGGCTGCTCCAGGCTGAGTGCGGCTGTCAGCTGAGCCTCTAGGAGCAAGGATTGCCTTTCCTTTGATAGTTTGGGAAGCCATGGCGGGGGCAGTTAGCAAGACAGATTTGAAAGAAGGAAGTTTGAGTTGTGATATCTGGTGAGAGGGGAGCGGTTGATAAAGGGAAGGAAAGGAGGTGTGTGGGTCTTTCTTGAGTGAGGACTTAGCTGGGTGGTGAGCTGGCTTGGCAGGCATGTTCACGAGACTGGAAGCTCGCTTTGCATGTGGGGGCTGAAAAAGGAAAGAAGGACGGGGTCTTGGAAGAAGGGAAGAAAACTTACTTGCTTGCATTCTTTTTGAAGCTGGTCTGGGGAACAGTGAGGTGGTCAACTCTCGTGAGTGACTGGGGGGTTTCTTCCGATTGGTAGAGGGGACTAGCTTCCTTACGATTGTTGTCCATCCTTGATCGTCTCTCATAAGGAATCTCTTGGTCCGTACAAAAATCGCCTTTCCAGTCGCCTTTCCAATCGCCCTTTTTGTTTCGCTCTTCATAGTCTTACTAAATAATACGGCCACACAAAGGTTTAAAAAATACGGCCTACTAGTAATTTTTTAACTTTAAGTTCAGTTGTTTACAGTACAAAAAATAAATGTTGCAACAAAAGCAACCATTTGATTCAACCAACTATTACACATGGCGAGGCCTCCCCGGTGACTAGGCTGCTTTAAGGAGCAAGTGGACATCTCTCCATTGGTTTTGCGATTTCCTACTAAGCTTGGTAGGCAAGTTGTTATCGAATAAAGCATGATTAGTGCAAATTTGTTAAAAAGATCCTATATCAGTCCATTTACGAACAACTAGAGTCAAGAGGGTTCCTATCTCTTTCTTTTCCGGTCTATCTCCTTCTTTTTTCACTCATCTTATTATTCTCGCCTCGTCTCGTGTTAAAACAAACAAAAAGTAATTTCTCGTCTCGTCTCTCCCATTTTCACTGCCACTCGCTCTCTCTCTCATATTTTGCTCTTCCCATGCAATTTATTGCAAATGTGTCGTGTCAAATACGTGCCTGTTACTATTTAGCCTTGGAAACGTCTCAAATTTATAGACTCTCTTACTATTACATGTATATTGAAAATCTAAAAACAAATGAAGAACGAGATAGGACCTCGGATAAGAGGCGCTCGTGAATAACTGAAAAACGAGATAAGATCGTTGTCTCAAGAAATCACCCAAAGTGATAAGTTCAACTATCAGAGCTATGCTGACATTATTATGTCTCATCTATATAATAACATCAAAGATGCAATAAGACACAAAACTTGAGGTTCAAAACCTAACCTTTGCTTAAAGCCTCGATGGCTCGTATACCTCGCCCAAAGACTCGAGGACTCGACAACCGACTACCAATGAAGGTTCTACATAGAGCAAAAGGTTGTCAATGTCAGCCCTTTTATTTCAATAATACATGTATTTATAATATTTTTAGTATTATTATAGGTGTATTATTTTTTTAATAATATATAATATATAAACCCCATTAAAATTCTGGCTTCGTCGTTGCCGACTATATTGAGAGCTCACTCATCTCGCCGAAAGGCCCAAGGGGTCACTCACCTTGACATAAAACTCGAGAGTTCTTCAATCTCGAGGAAATAACATAATTGCTTTTAACTTCTTCTGGAATTACTTCCATTAGAAGCTCGAGGGTTGGTGATAGGCCTAGTAAAGCCCAGTCTGGTCCAAAACAAAATATTATCCTAGGTTCCAAAGGAGGGACCAAAAGGGGCTTTAGAGCTTCTTTCCATCCACAAGGGTTGGTTAGTGAAAGGAGAAATTTTTATCTATCCATTCATGGCCAAATCCTAGACAAAACACTCTTTCAGTAGGGTGTCAGACAATGAGAGGTCATAAGCCTAGAAAAACACTTCGATTCAGAAACAAACCATTTTAAACTTCAGCCTCCTAATATTCGGCTGAAGCTCGAGGGCATGTGATAGGGTGTCAGACTTCGAAGGTTTATGAGCCCGAAACCACTTTGGTCCAAAGACCATTTTTAACTTCAGCATCATAATATTCAGCTGAAACTCGAGGGTTGTTGATAGAGTCCAATATGGCCCACCCTGGCCCAAAATAAGATTGTCCTAGGGATCAAATATAAGAGTGTTGTCTCCTATTCTTAAAAGAGAGGATGGGATCTCCCAAACAATGGGCTTTTTAGAGCTTCTTCCCTTTCCACAAGAGGTGGTTGGTTGGTGGAAGAGGAAGCTCCATCTACCCATCTATTCATGGCTAAACGCTTTACCAAACTCGGTATTATCACGTGATATATACCTCGCAAATGAAAATGACATAAACGTAACAACCCATTAACATCGATTCAAATAAAATTATGTGTTGTATAATTACTTTTGTGTTCTTGCTTCTTGGTTATTTTATCTTGATTTATAGTAGGGTTATGCTATTACAATTAAACAACTTCTCTAACAACATTTTTATAAATTATGTTTTCTATGATATTGTTCGTCTAAAAAAGTTAAGTGCACGTTAAATTAATTGAGCAGTGAACAAAAAAAAATAGTAAAATATATAATTATTTGGCCAATTTAATGAACTTATTAGTTAAATACCTTTTTCTTAGCATCATGAATTATATTAATATTATCGACAAAAGTCACAAAATTATTTTCGCTTCACTTATGTGTTTGATTTCTTATGATATAATAACATTAAAGAAATGACAAAAGTGATTAAAATAATAATATGATGAATGTTGCTATTTAAACATTTACTCCACCTATCAGATATCTATTTCCTAGGTCACACTAAAAAAATAAACTTAATCAAAACCAGCGAACATGACCTTCAACACTATTTTTTTTTTTTTTTGCATCTCACTAATTAATTATTTATAGAAGTTGTTAAATTAAAGAGCAATAGTTACTAAAACTAGTCACGAGAAACTTATGAGGGAAACAAAATTTTTGTGATCTTTATACTTTATTAATGTTTGCGATGTGAGGATTAATTCAATAAATAAGATCTCGAAGATTCTTTGAAAGATAGAACAAATAAAATGTTGAAATCAATGTAAAAAGACAAGAAATGTAACCGATCATTCATATTTGATAATCTTACAAATAAATTTGGATAAACATTAAATAATTGGAGGAAACTAACAATCGCCATGGGAAGAGCGAAATAAATTTTGAATAAACATTAATGTTTGTTGGGAAGAGCAAAATAAATTTGAATAAACATTAAAGTACAAATGATTGTCATGGGAATAGTGTTATTCAAAACGACACGACACGACACGTTTATGGAATTAGCACGACATGTATATGTCGTGTCGTGTTGGAGATTTCCAAACATTGACATGTCTTAACACGACACAATTTATCGCGTGACACAACAGGACACGACACGACACGTGATATGAATTGACACGACAAAAAATTAACATTATTTAGAATTTATGAAATTATATTGAGTTTTATATACAATTTTTTGCTCGAACTGCTCTTTATTGCTCTCTACAACTAACTCAGTTTCTACGATATGTAAGAGTAGTGTACTGTGAAAATTTCTCAAATTGGTATTAGAGATTTGGTCGTGGATTTAACATTTTTTGTGCTTAATTAGTGGATAAAAAGCAATTAACAAGTTAATTAGGTGATGCACTTGCTTGCTGTCTGGAAAAATCAGTTTTTTGCGATAAATGCGTGTTTTTTTGTAGTTGGTGGGTCACTGACTAGCTGGCACAGACAATCCGCTTAACAGTTAGGAGACCTGCTAGGGTTAGTGATGGATATGCAATTTTACTAGTTTTACTAGATAATTGTGTGGATTAATTGTTTAACTAAATTTCTTAATTCTAACTGTCGTTACAGGCCATGTTTCCAATAGTTAACACAATTATTCTCTTATAGATCCTAGATTTCAACTTGTGATTTTGTGTTCTAGTTTCATTAAGTTTATACCATTCGACCTATGATATCTTTGGACTTCCACTCTTAGAATAGACTTCATTATTCCTATTTCTTCACCTTGACTTCACCTTTCGGCTCTACCATCAAGACATACATGATAATATTAATTATTCTAAGATTTGGTCGAGTTTAACTACCTAATAATTAAGCGTTGCCTTAGGCAAAGTAAATACTAGTCTACTTAAAACAGTTGACAAGATCGATTCAAACAATCAAAGCAACCAAAGCAAGGTATAAAACACAATATCAAATAAAACTAATAATCATGCGTAATATCAAATAAACTAAATGTTCACTACCATAACCCCTAATCAAGTATCTACGCACGCATATACATTACAAAACAATAAAAAATATCTACGTAATAGAATAACATAAAGGACAAATAAGATTACAATAGTTGTTTCTCAAAATCACCCTTATTTTGCTCTCTGCAACGATTTTGGAGGTCCACTCTTACTCTTGATGACCCGCTGGAATTCCCTGACTTGTGCTCTTAACGAGCTGTGAACTCTCATGAACTCGATCATTTTTCTCATTGAAGTCCCTTGTTTATATAGGCATTAAAATTTGATTGTTGAAAATGGAGATCGTGCAGGTTGAGGTTTATTTCTGCCCGAAAACATGTAGAGATGGGTGCAATTATGGCTGAGCTATTTCTGAAAATCATTTGCTTAATCCCCAGTGGCCCGCTGTCGTCCCTAGCATTCTGTTGAAAATCTTTTGTGTCGCCAGTCTCGTCTGCTATTAGCTGTGCTCTTCAGTGGATCGCCAAAATTTCTAGTGGGTCGCCAATCATGGTTGTATATTTTTGCCGTTTCGAGATGCGGTGGTTGATCCTGTAAGAAAGCAGATGGGTATATGTTTTATCTTGATCAGTTGGTCAAATGAATACCTAACTATGATGAGAATTGGCACCAATGAATACAACCAATGGTAAGCAGCTCAAGTTTTGTACCAAACCTACCAGGCTACCACTATCAATTGTGTTTTTTTCTAGTTGCTAGGAATCTTTTCAATCCTATTACGCTTTAACCAAATAGTTCAGGTGACTTGTCCGACTTCGTCTACATATTCAAAAATAACATAAAGAAATTAAATAACAACTAGAGTGCACATACATCATCTGTCAGTGCCAGATTTGCTTCGAGGAAGGACCTGATGGTGCCAATGTCCTCCCAGTACTCGTTAAAAAGATAAGCCTGCATATAAAAGGTGTCAGAAAAATTATAATTTTGAGATAATAATATTCAAAGTTGATGCTTTATTTTGAGGGTTTAATCGACCATCTTAAAACACAAGCACATTATTTCAGCTCTCATGTACAATGACACAGATCAGTTGGATCAAACTTTATTAAGTCATCCTCAAATTTTCTGTTGCTAAACCTGACCCAAATTCTGTTTATTCTATCTAAAAGTAACAAAAATAAAAAAATAGTTCTCATATAAATTTGTGGATTGCGATTAAAAGTAAAAATGGACCTTGATGACGCATTCCTTTGCAGCAACAGGTATGATTTCAGATCCAAAATCATTGGTCATAGGAAAACGACACCTGATGTAGCAAATTAACATATATATCAATAGAGCACCAGGTTAAAAACTAAGAAATTTTGGCTTCATTTTAAGTTAAATTATCTACTCCACCAAATTCATTGAGCACTGTTTTTACATGATTGCTATTCATTGGTTAATTAATTAAGGTTAAATTAAACAATAAAGGACATTTTCTTGTTGATAAAAGACAATAAATGACAAATTAAATAAAAAATGTCAAACGAAGATATTGACTAATAGGCAAGTTATCTGAGATTAACCACGAGGGGAAGTATGCAACAGATGGGCTAATGAGGATGGTAAATCGGTATGTACTACTAAGGTTGCAACTCTTGACAAAAGGAAAAAGGCAAATTTATGCATAAAATAGATGTACCTCAGAAGATTTAACAAAACATCTTTCTTGAAGACGTAGATCCCCATTTATGTTATGTATGGCATCTTTTGTGCTTCTTCTCTTGACAGTCCCAAAAGAGTAGTATCGACATGCTTGGGAACAAAAAGCAAAAGTATCATGAAAATATTACAAAATGATAAAATAGAAGTAGAACATTTGTAAGTATGCCACATTAGCTCTGGGAATGGGCCGGGTATATCCGTGGGCCCACGGATCGGATATCCATTTAATAGTAAGTGGACCGAGCCAATAACGGATAGGCAGGAAAACTCGACTCGGCCCTCATAAGAGTAAACACTCGAACAAAGCTCAACTTCTCCTTCGTTCGGCTCTCAGAGCTCGACCGGAAACCCTCGCTCGGCCCTTAGAACTCAACCTGAAGACTAAAGCCTTGAACCCTCGCTCTTCTCGAGAACCCGACCAGAAGTCTTGAGTTACAGCTCGACGCCTTTGTCTCTCTGTCCTTCCCTCTCTCAAGCGCCAAGGAGGCTGTCCAGTTGGAATCCATCGTCGACCTCCACCTTCTCTCATCTAGGGTAAGCTTCCTCGAACACTCTCTCTCCCTTTCTTCAACAGTTGGCTCAACGGATGGGTTCAACCCCATAACTGGCTTGTATTCCGGTATCGTACATCAAACCTTATATACACCCTCTCTCTCCCTTTCTTCAACAATTGGCTCAACGGCTCAACCCATCATTATTTCTCCACATTAAATATAAACGAACTGAAATTTATTTGGTTCTTTTAGAATTTCTTTTACACATGGTGTTTGATTTTGATTTGTGCAAATGAAATGAAAGCGTATACTTTTTGTTTATTGGGTGCTATTAATACCAACAATAACATTTAACAAAGAGGTAGTTTGTTCAAATTCACATTTTTTTTATCAGATCAAATTTCAACATTCATAATTGGATATTCCTTTTCTTGAATTTCATTATTGGCTAGAACAGCATCCAGTAAACAACCATTTTTGTCAGAGGTGCTCTAGACATGTCATTGAAATTGTATTATTGTAAATTTTTATTAGGAGGCTACTAGCCAGTTTTGTAATTATTCATGCATTATACAAAAAGATGTCCTAATTTATGTGTTGAATTTGTTGTTTGCTCAGTTTCTGAAGAAATGTCCTTTGGACTATATCAAAGGATTTGATATTATTCACCAGGTACCTTGGCTTGTCTTATTGCAAGTACTAATTTTGTAGAAATAAACAAACTATCAAGGGTATTAAGTAAAACTGATGCATTTAAAATGTTTGTGAGATGAAACTGACTCTCCATTTTATATTAAATTAGGTTATGTAACTTGCAAAAAGAAGAACTCGAAAAACAATATGTGCAACCTCCTCAGTGCACCAGAAATGCCATACCTGACCCTAATTTACCAGCTATGCTTACTCTGCAAAGTATGTTATCACATTAAAATTTTTGTTTAATATTAATCAATAGTTGAAGATTACATATGTCATTTCATTAAAATGATGCATATAATCTTTTTATGGGCTGTATCAGGTTAGATAATTTGCCTAAGGGGCAAAGCTAATATTTGTTTCTGTGAATATAGAGTCATCCGTCTTTGAAAGAGAGGTACCATTCTTATATTTCCTAATGTAATAGTCTTTTTGTTCTTACTTTTTACTAATTTTGCTATAATAGAGAGTCATATGTCTTTAAATGAGTGTTGACCTCTAAGACTCTTAAGTGCAATGCTTTATCCTTTCCTCATTAGAGTTTGGATAAAGCCAACACATCAGTAAAAGATGTGCCTCTTTTTGGAACTGAAAAAATGGGTGTAAAAATGATGTGCACGCTTTATTATTTCCTTATGTTTGACTTGTTGGAAAATAATATAACAATGCGTTTAAAATCAGGGCATGAAGAAAGGGAAGTACAAAGGAGGTGCATTATCTATACTGAAATTGGTAATACTTTGCTTTTGCAGGGGCAATTGGTAAAAGGGGAGGTTGGTCAAGATGATTAAGAATTTCCCATGTCAAATCTGTCATTAGGTTTCCGAAAGTGTGTTCTTTCAGTAATGTTAGTGTTGATTTGATTTTTGATGTAATTTCTAATGTACTTTTGGGATTATACAGCTTATGGTAATTTCTCCTTTTTGAACCTTATATTTTAACTTATTTTTTAGTTTGATAGAGATGACTAAAAACCATTATTTTAGCATGTTTACAGTTTTACAACAATTATTATTTGAATATTTTCTGTCATAGAAAATGAGGATAATTGTGTATGGCATCACATAAAATTTGAATTAAAAAATAGGTATGTTAATCCGCTTTCTTAGTTTGTCAGATAGCAAAAGATCAAAATAATAATTAAAGAAAATTAGGTAAGTGAAACGTCAGCACCGATATTGCAACGGAAAAGTCCAAATAGCTTGTAATAAGTCCAATGGAAAAGTCCAAAGAACTTGTCTTAGTCCATGGTCCACGGATAATAAGTCCAACGAGCCTGGAGAGGGCCTCTTCGGTCATGTCCGAATAAAAGAAGTGGATTGGACGAGGGCTGGATATTATGGAACAGTTAACGGTCGAGTTCGGACCGGGCATAGAATCTTAATGAGAAGGGCTGGGCCGGATAATCGGCTCGTACTCACCCATAAGTCACATTGGTATCAACTTTGTGTTGTGTGACTTTATATTATGTCATGAGTTTTTAAGACATGATATTATTTATTGGCTATATCTAGTCCTTATTGAATTACTTCCATAGGATGATAAAAACTATTTAAGACATCAAATAATTGGAACTTTTCAAATTTGCCAAGCAGGCTGATTATTCAGTAGAAATAAAGGCAAATAAACATTGAACATATTGTATTACCATTGCGGTCAAATTGACTCCCTTTGGCTTCTCACTGAAGGAAGTTAGCCTTCCTGCATTGTCTATCTTGACCAGGCCAAAATCAGAAGCGCACCTAACATGAAAAATATTGAATACATTAGAGTTAATTTACATATAACCATGCACGTATTTTAGCAACACAATATTGCTACTTTGCAAGTAAGTTGTTTACAATACCTGTCATCCAAAGGCAGACATGAGATTGTTATCTCAGCGCCACTTCTTCGATGACTCTGCATACAAAATTAGCACAATTATAGTTTTTGTTAAAATATCAAGGAAAATAATTTTTTTTTGTAAATTGTAATAGACCTCGATGAAGTCCATGTTGTCCATCCTGTATAGTTGATCTCCTGATAAAATCAGGATGTCCTCGATTTCATTGGCTCTTGCATCCTGCAAATGGAAGCAACAAATTAGCTATTGTACACACTATTGTTTGGTCAAGAATTCAAGATTATATGCTTCAATTTTTTACTTCTATAATTTCTTGGTTCTTAGTTCTCAAATCATAATTTTTCATAGGTTATGAGGTAAACCTGGCTGGGATTGAAGCTCAATCTAAACTCTGGGGCTAAATCAGAGCCTAATTGGCCTATATTAGGACTAATTAATAGACCATTTGGAGAAACCAGAGCCCTCCCTCTGTATCCTGATAGTCTTATTGCCAACTTATCCTCAATTCAGTAATTCAAGAATCATCATGTGATACTTAAGGTAAATAAGGTACACATCAGAGAAAATTTAAAAAACAAAACAATGTAAGGTACTAATCACCTCGAAGAGCCAAGGGAGCTGGCAAACACTTCTCCTCCTTTTTCTAGACCGCTCACGCCAAATTTGAAACAACATGCATTCTTCATGATTTAAAGATGCTGCTCAGAATATTTATGTCGCAAAAATGGAAAGTAAGTTATAACATATAAATTAGCATATACGTTAAGGACTGTAAAATAAAAATTAACTAACCAACTAGTTATTACTGAATCCATATGGCATACTGGGACAATGAAGCTAAATTTTTATAACATAAAGTTGATCTGGCAAACCACAAATATATACCAAACATTTGCAATATTTACAAATATCTAGCAGACATCAAAGCACAATGCTGCAATTATTATAGAAAACATTTGCACTAACCAACAATTGCAAACAGAAATCTAAGCAGCACTGTAAAAGAATTTCGTATCGCAAACATATTTTGCGAAATTGATGCAAAAAAAAAGGATCACATAAAATTTCTACTAAGTTTGTAAACATTTTAAATGCATCCCAATCCTCCTCTGTAAGATTACCTCAGAGCGAGTCGGATCAGCTACGCCGGGCGTCATAGCTGCTTAGACCTCTCTTCCCGCCCTCTCCCTTCCTTCTTCTCCTTTTTTTTTTTTTAGAATTCTAAAAAACTAGCAGTGGTCGATCTCTCTCTCGTCAGATGTATCCTTACCCTACAGATTAACCATCCCAATTAGTGGAATATACTTGTTATTTTCTAAATCAACTATCGAACTCCTCGGACTTTTGAGAATAACCAAATTGAAACAGAAAGCATATCTCTTAATTTTCAAATGCCAGCCAGACATACAATAAGAACCGAAAAAAGAAAAGATATAAAAATTATACCTCTGTGAAGCTTATTTCCTCCGCAAAACAGAAAGACCGAGTTGCACAATCGCGCCTAATCACTCCAAAACTTCGCGCTGTCTTCGTCCCAACAAAAAATAGAAACAATCCTACTCGCCTTCACCTTCTCTTTCTATGGCCCGATGGATTGATCGCTGCTCTGAAGGTAGGGTCTTATAGAGAAAAGGGGATAAGATGGAATGAGGAAGGAGTGAGGTTTGGTGTGGGAGGCGAAAGGGAAGAAGCAAAGGTGGTGTGGCAGTTACTAATGAGAAGAGGCAAGTGGCAAACTACTGCCAAGTGGCAATGCACAACGCCACCTGGTTTGAGGAGCAAGTGGTTGATCTCGCCGTTGTTTTCGGAATTTCGGTTTTGCGAATTCCCACTATGGTTCGCCAGGCTAGTTGGGTCTGCACCTGAGGCCCACTGTCCACTATCGGCCCATTTTGAAGGTCGTTTAATTTTATAATTTTCTTCCAGAATTGGTTACTACCACCCCTCTTTTCTCATTCATCCCATCCACAGGCTCTAAACAGACCAGATTGGACCCAGCGACCGGCCCAGTCTTTTTATATCCTCTAACCTCCTCTCCCACTCCAAACCCTAGTCTCAAGCCAGAGAGAGGAGAGGCGATTTGGGAGGCGATTTTTGAGACGCCACCATTTCCGATCCACCATTTCCGATCCACCATTTCAGATCCACCAAAATCTAACAAAACACCCCAGGAAGACTTTTTTACACGGCCATGACATCCTTTCGCGCAAGGTATCTCTTTTTTTTTCTCTTCTCTGATCGCGATCCCCAAATCGGCTGCACTTCTCTCCATCGTTTTTTTTCTTGCTTCTCTCTCTGTTTCTCTCTCCCTCTCAAAACACTCCAGCCTAGAATCGATAAGGTAAGGTCTCGGTTGATGAATTATTCCTGGTTTGGTGCAATCAAGGTTTTCTTCGTTAATTTCTTTGAATCGATTCTCATGGGATGTTTCATTCTGTTTTCTAGTGTTTTTGGTTTGGTGCAATCAAGGCTTTCTTCGTTAATTTATTTGTTTATTTGCTATCAATTTTTTTCACATAAATCACATTGCTTGTACCGAAAGACATGTACTTACTAATTTGAGAAATTTGATTTGGTTTTGATTTTTTGCAATATTGGGATATGCTTTGGATTTTGTGGGTTTGCGATTGTTATTTTGCAATCCTTTTGCAAATGCATTTTGCCAAGTCAGATTCAAGGAAAACTGAATTGTTTTGAACTAACCTCATTTTATTGTTTAATTTCAGATTCAAGGGACACAAGAAGCAAATTTCGATTGAATTTACAGAGTTGTTAGTGATGAATTTCGAGTTTACATTCGATTTGTAATAGTTGAATGTAATTTACTGCGTTTGTTGTGGGTTAATTTATGTAATGGATGCTATTGTAAATAGAATTGTTCAGTTAGTTTCTCTAAGGGATCATCTTATTTCATTTGTATGTATTGTGCTATTATTAATGGATAATATTATTAATACAATTGTTCAGTCTGTTGAAATAATGAATAGTATTAACATGTTTAACTGAACACAAATAAGTGAAATCAATTTTCTGCTGCAACTAACTGAACACATAAACCTTTTAGTTCAACCTTTAACATATTTAACTGAACACAAAATTACGAAATTTTTATTTTCAGATGCAACTAACTGAACAAATAAAACTTTTAGTTCAACATTTACCGTATTAAACTGAACACAAAAGTACGAAAATTCTATTTCCAGATGCAACTAACTGAACAAATATACCTTTTAGTTCAACCTTTACCGTATTAAACTGAACACAAAAGTACGAAAATTCCTTTTTCAGATGCATCTGACTGAACACTTACAACTTTTAATTCAACCCTTATGGTATTTAACTGAACAAATAAACCAGTACATTTGATGACGTCAGCATCCAGAAATTTCTGAAAAAATTCCGAAAAATTTTCGCTGACGTTAGAGAGCGCCTGGCTGACTTCAGCACGCGAAAAAAATGAAGATGAGGCCCATTTTTGGCCTGTGGATGGGATGGATGGGAAAATGGTGGATGGTGTATATCACACCCCATTTTCTTCTTTTTTCATAAAAAAACGCAGAAATGTCCATTACATTAAAATGAAAATGGATGACATAGATATTAATTAACCTTGGAATTATCAAGTGCATTCAGTGATTGAAAACTCATGGTAGTGCGGTAATTATTTCCTGTAATATTTGAATTTATGTAACGATAAACACTTTTTCTTTTTTCATTTTGGTTTTGAACTCGATGGCATGGATTTCTTGTTATCAATATTTTGTTGAGGGAACAACATCGTATTTCTTCTAGTTCTCGCGTCTCTGCCCTGATCACCTCTAGCAGATTTGGGAAATTATTTAGCACAAATAATCCTCATTGAGTACTTTTTGAAATGTACTTTTATTTCAATTATTTATGCGAACGACAACAGCATCACTTAGGTACAATAACCTAAAGATGACTATTAAGTAATAAGACGAAGTTTAGTTAACCAGCTTTGAAATCATATACTAGCATACAAAATTTTGATTACTTACTGCAGGTACCTTAATTTATAGATCTCCTTATTCTCAGCTTCCTATCAAAATTTTACATAAGATAATTAAAAAAGATGTAATGCACCGAGATTTTGAGAATATTTCAGTAATTTCACAACATTTGATAATCATCTAGGGCTCGTTTGGATGCTTCCCGGAATAGGGAAATAGTGGGAATAGTCACTCTTCCCACTCTTCCCACTCTTCCCACTCTTCCCAACAACACTTTTCCCAACAACACTTTTCTCTCTACTTTTTCGCACTTCCCAACGCTATTCCTAAACTCACCATCCAAACGACCTAGGAATAGCACTCTTCCCACTCTTCCCACTCTTCCTACTCTTCCCACTTTTTCACACTATTCCCACTATTCCCACACCATCCAAACAAGCCCCTAGTGAAACAGAGAGCAATGATTCTCTTTAAGCATTTTCTCATGGCAACAAAATAGAGACAATGAAGTTTTGTTTTTTCTTTGGAATATGTGGCAGTTATAGAAGACTTGTTTGTCATATTTTTGGTGCAATGATATGAAGGCAGTGATTGGTGTTTAGTTTTTGTAAAATAGTGGCTAGATAAATCGAATCGATGATCTTTCTTTCTTTTTTCCTTCTATACTGTAATCTAAATTTGTTGAATTATCTTATTATTTCAAATCCAACTCTGCTCTGGGTTTTAGCCATTACTATTTGTTTTGAGATGTTTTTAATCATGGTGAGTGGGAAAACAACGCCCTATTCATGCATGGGTTGTTCCGGCTGTTATTAGATAAATTTACATGGCACTTTTCAGTAAATCAATAGTAATTTAAGTATCTAAGATGCTATTTTAACTGGTACAACGTTTTCCATGTGGATTTGTCGCCGCTACTCCACTCTTTGTACTTTACACTCGCTTATACTGCATCGCAACTTTATTTTTTATTTTTGTCTATCTAAAACTCTAAGGATAAAATCCAACTACCCAAATTGGTTGTTGGAGTTATGTCCTAGAAGTCAATATTTAATGATTTATTTTCTTAGTTTATGTTAATGATAATATTTAATCATTTGTTTCTAGAGTTTATTATTGACAGATCATTCAGGTTGAGGATCTGAATTAACAAGGAACATTAATTATCGGATAAGATTAGTATGCAAGTTAAGTGATGATTAAGTTCTACAAATCATAGGTAACGAGTTACCAACTTAATTGCATATGTGTATGTTATTGGAACATAGTACAGGACTTGACCCAATGAAATAAACATATGGATTGTGTTATGTGTCATTGTTTATTTCATATGAGTTTGATTCTAAGTTTGAGATGTTCAACTTTTCCACATGAGGATAGGTTCTATAAATATCGTCTAACGTTGATTCCTGATAAAGGCTGCTATACGGACTTTATTTATGCTCTCTTGAATTGCGCGGGAAAAAGTTGTTCATCAAGAAAATCGTATGTCCCTCATTAATACACTTAATGAGTGATGATATCTGTTTGGGCCCCTTGATGGAGTTGGATCGTATGCATGCAAACTAGACGATCAACTCTAGATCTTCTAAGTTTGAGATGTTCAACTTTTCCACATGAGGATAGGTTCTATAAATATCGTCTAACGTTGATTCCTGATAAAGGCTGCTATACGGACTTTATTTATGCTCTCTTGAATTGTGCGGGAAAAAGTTGTTCATCAAGAAAACCGTATGTCCCTCATTAATACACTTAATGAGTGATGATATCTGTTTGGGCCCTTTGATGGAGTTGGATCGTATGCATGCAAACTAGACGATCAACTCTAGATCAAAAAATGTATAATCTGCAAGAATGACACATTTCTATATTGGATTATACAATGATATCATGTGACATAAGAATCAGACAAGGAAATACTATTATTTCTTATGCAGGATTGAGATATTGTAACGGTACATTATTTATGTGAATTGGGAATCATAATGTGTTGCTAGATACCGCTTATGATTATTAGAAATAAATAATGATTTATTCTCCATGGCCAACATAGCATAAATCATAATGTGTTGCTAGATACCGCTTATGATTATTAGAAATAAATAATGATTTATTCTCCATGGCCAACATAGCATAAATCCTCAAAGGGTCACACAAATAGAGTTTTGACCATACAATGTATTAATTATTTGTTCATGACAATGGGTGTTATGAAAATATGATAAGTTGATTAATTAATTATATACCGTTATGAACCGTTATAATCAATTAAGTCAAAGGAATTATATTGAAATAAATTAATGCATTTGCTAATCCTAAATTAATTATTAATGAGTTAATAATTAATTATATTCAACATACTTTAATTAGTTTGAGCCTATTGGGTTTTCTAATTAATTGGTTAATTAAAAGCCCGATTTAACTTTAGATGAAAGAGTGATAAAAGAGATTGATTTAATAGCCCAAGGAATACACAACTTGTAGCCCACAAAAGGTCCATTAGGTGGTGCCTAGGGCTAGTGGCAAACTTGTAATAAAGGCAAAGTGATGATGAGAGTTGTTGGCTATATAAAGGGGTCACCTTTGGGAGCCAACCCTAGCCTTCACACTTTTCTCTCCTCTCTCTCCTAGCCGCCACCACACAAAAAGGAAAATTTCAGATTTTCTTCCTCTTTGCTCTCTCTTTTCTCATCCATCTATAGGGTTCATGTGTTGAACTTAGATCCAATTAAATAAATGGTTACTTGATTGAAGAATAAGCAAGGATTAACTATTCTCTTCCCTTTGCTAGCACCAAGAAGAAGAGCATGGTTGATTCTCTTAGTGGACTCGAGGCCGGCGGCATCCAAGGAGAAGAAGAGGCGTAGGAGACGCACCCCATCGACTCACATGCCATGGATTCGAGCCTAATGAATGCGATTTCATGAGAGATATATTTCTTCCTACACGTTTCTCATTGTTTTGATGTGTAAATGCTTCTAGCACTAGTTCCTCTTGTGTTTAATTATTAATTAAGCTAAATGTTAGTTTAAAAATAAAAAATTAGGCACTTTCTAACACTGGTATCTAAAATTCTGAAACCTATTATATCAATAAAGGCTGAAAAATTTTGATTAAGCCGGCATAAATATTTAATGAGGCCTAATTGAAGCAAAAGAAAGGGAGGCCGCTTCAAACGTTTCTTTTTTTTGCGTTTTCATCATCTGTATTTTTTATTTTGACTAAACTACAAAAAAATTAATTTCAAAATTATTAGCGCAGCACGTGCCAGAACTTCAGAGAAACCAAACTCAGTGCATGAAAACTGAAGTGGATTCTTGTTTTCATTATAGCCGTTAGAATAGAATTGTAACTAGTAGTTATTATGTAATTAGCTCAGCTATATATAGGTGTAATCCTCCTCATTCTCTGTACAACAAATATTTTTCATTGAATACAATCAATTACTTCTCATCTCTCATCTCTACATTCTCTCTAAAGAACCATTTCTGTACTGTTTCAAGATTTCTATACCAGAATATTTCAAAAATAAAATCGTTATAGAGGATTTAAAAATTACAGTATTTAACTTTATTTTGATCGGCCCTTGGAGCGTTTTAAAATGTATTGATGCAAGCAATTTATAAAGTTTCTTTTCCAACGGATTGATTCCTATCAATAAGTTGATTTTTAATTTATTTATGAGCATGCAGCAAACATATATATGTGTAAAAACCATAATTTATAGAGAATGACTACGGTACACTCTAAAGCAAGGATCAAGCGGTGCTTTAGAGTTGTTTTTCAAGATTCAACATACCAGAGAACACCTGTGCCTACTGTTCATAACTTCAGGATACATTGACAGATCAATTTGGTGATAAATAAAGATTATAAAAAATTAGAGATCAATTTGTCATTTCTGCAAAAATTTAAGAAAATCTTTTTTGGAAGTTCGATATCCAATTTGATATAGTCGGTATATAATGCATGTCCTAGTTTTTTTAATCTTTATCATTCTTATTCATCTCGTCCTTCAGTCCTTCCAAGTTCCAAGTAACAAGTTTTTATTCTAATTTTTTAATCTTTAGCATTCTAATGTATTAAGGTTTTTTTTCTCTTTTCTCTCTCTTAGTCTCCTTTTTGTCTGATTTTATTTAATCATTATCTTCATTTTTTTCAAGATGTTTATATTAGTGTAGTAAGTTCTTTTATTAGGCCTCATTTTGCCTATTTAATAAGATTGATTTTTTTTTTGGAGGGTGAAAAAAGGTTGATTTATTGATTATGCTTTTTCTTTAATGGATGTCACTTTTTTTTTTGCAAGGATTAAAATTTAATTCCTTTTTCTTTTCCCAGAACAAGTTCATATAAACTAAATTAGCTCATTTCAAAAGTTTCAAGAGAACTTCTGAAGTCTCCATCTCAAATATTTCTTTACAAAACAAGTTCATAAAAGCTAATTATGCTTTTACAAGCTACAAAGTTCAAGGAACAAGAAGTTCTCCCTATCAAATATGACAGTTAGGTAGTGAAAGACAAAAGGGCCGGGCCGGATTTCAAAGGACCGGATTCGACGGGTTTAGTAGAAGGGCCGGGTCGGACCGGACTAGGAAAAAGGGTTAAGATGGACCGGGTTAAACGGGTTTATTTTTTGAAACATGAGACTGGCCCTTCGATAACACAGCCCTTCTAAGTCCTTGGCCCTTCTAGTCCTTCTAAAATAATACCTACATTTAATTTTTTTTAATAGTTTTTTAGTCTATATCGTCTCATCAACATAAAATGGTCACTACAATTGAAGGACTAGGGCGGACCCGGCCCTTCAACATCCTTCTTTGAAAAAAATTAGATCCGGCCCTTTCAAAATCCGGCCCTTCTAAACCCTTGTCCATCGAAAGTCCTTCAAAGGGCCGGTCCGGTCCGGACTTTAGGACGGTTTTCCAAAGGACGGGTCAAGGGCCAAGGATTTTTGGACTATCACTACAGTTAGGACTAGTCTTTTTAGTTAGTTAAACCAAACTCCGTCTGGCATTCCTTTGTCCGTCAATGACAAATGGATCAAATGATAATGTGATCTTAGTGCTTTTAAAGTTATACTCTAATATACCAAAATTATACCGCAAGCGTACGACTATTGTTTAAGTATTTCAGGTCGAACCTCAAGGATGATTATTCGATCACCAAGTTTTTATACTATTCAATAAACTCGATTGGGATACAATTGGCTAGAAATATTGATTGGTTATTAAACTAAACAGATTTGATTGCAAATAATTAAATTCCTAAATTAACAGTTCAAGTTCCAAAGAGTTTTAAACCAATTTCTAAGGCTAAGAAGTTTAGGTTAGTTACTTCTCTTATTCTAGTTCTAGCGGTCTACTAACTTTCATAGCGGCTCGCTAAAAACCTAGGTCGCCGATCACTTGGTGGGCCGCTAACTGCTGGCTGAAAACTCGCTAGACAGTTAGGCAACCTACTAGAGCTAGTGATGGATCTGCAATTTTTCACTAGTTTTACTAGAAAATTGTGTGGGTTAGTTGTTTAACTAAATTTCTTATGCTAACTTTTGTTACAGGTCAGGTTTTCAATAGTTAACTCAATTATTTTTTTTATAGATCCTAGGTTTCAGCTTGTGGTTTCGTGATCTAGTTTTTATAAGTTCATACCATTCGACCCATGATATCTTTAGATTTTAGCCCTTAAAATAGACTTCATTATTCCTAGTTCTTCGCCTTGGCTTCACCTTTCGGCTCTACCATCAAGACACATGATAATATCAATTATTCTAAGATTTGGTCGAGTTTAACTACCTAACAATTAAGCATGACCTTTGCCTAATAGATAAATACTGATCTACTTAAAACAAATGACAAGATCAATTTAAACAATCAAAGCAAGTTATAAAACACAATATCAAATGAAACTAATAATCATGCATAATAACAAATAAACTAAAGGTTCACTACCATATTCCCTAATTAAGTATCTACTCACGCATATACATTGCAAAACAATCAAAAGTATCTACGAAATAGAGTAACATAAAGGACAAATAAGATTACAACAGTTGTTTCTCAAAATCACTTTTTTTTTCTCTCTGCGACGATTCTAGTGATTTACTCTGACTTGTGCTCTTAACTAGCTGTGAACTCTCCTAAACTCGATCCTTTTTCTCATTGAAGTCCCTTGTTTATATAGGCATTGAAATTCATTGCCGAAGATGGAGATTGTGCAGGTTGAGGTTCTATTTCTGTCTAAAACGAGTAGAGACAGGTGCAGTTCTAGCTGAGCTATTTCTGGAAATCAGTTGCTACATTCCCAACGGCCCGTTTCAAGATGCGGTTGTAGATCCTGTAACAAAAGAGAGGGGTCATAATAATACCTAGCTTCTACCCTAGAATATCAAAATTGAATTAAAAACACATATATTTAAATGAAAGTAAGTCCTAAATAGGATTGGATTATATACCTGAAAATCGCTTATTAAATGACCATCCCATCTCCAGTTGGGGAGTTCTTTGGGATGACATGAATGCCATCTCTGATATAGAACCCCTCAGAAGATCTATCAGCCTCTTGTTACCCTAAATATCAAATGAGAAAATTTGCAGATTAGTATCTTCAAGTACACTTTTTTTTTTCTTTCATCAAAATACTGGAAAAAATTTGGTCGTGTTTGTAGCATGCACCGCAATGGCAGCATTATAAAATTGAGCTTTTCAAGATATTTTAACAAAACTGATATCTATTGTTATGTTTTATTGTTATGGTAAACAGTACAGTGTAGAACAATTGATGGCCATATGCATCATTCAGAAGTGTTGCAAAGCTAAAATCCTTATTATGTACCTCTGAATTGACGATCGTCACATTTCTTCCTATCCGTGCATTTTTATCAATGATGCATTTCCTGTAATGAAAAAGTAAAATATTGGTATGATTTGGTTAATTGGTTTTATGAAAAATATTTAATATGATATGATTTGATTAGTTGGTTTTATGAAAAATATTTATAATGCTAACTTAAGATCTTCATAAAATTTATTACCAAGAAAAATACGAAAAAGAGCATTAATTGTGATCTGCAGTTCACCATTTTATGAATTTTTTCTTCCTTATGTATGTGAATTTACTTTTGTTTACTTCTTATCAATATTCTTCTAACCTTTATATTATATGTAGTTTTTGACTGCTGAATTATCAATAAGCTTTAAATATTTAAATTAAAACATCTTACCTTATAGTTGTACTCTCTCCTATGCCAATGGGGACACGTCCTTTAGCTAGCAGTCTTGCTCTCTCTACATCTGCTTCATAGAGATCAGCACCAAACATTACCGTGTCCTGCAAAAATTAAACCATAAAGCAAAGTCTTATGAAGCTCAATTAATTTTGGTATTTCTGTTTTTCTATGGTTGAATTTTCATTGTACTTTGCAGCCCTGAATTTTCATTGTACTTTGACCAAGGGCTGCAGATCACACAAATGAAGTCTACAATAAAATCCAGGCCTATTAGTTTGAACCACTACAAACATCACTTTCTTACATTTCTCTCTTTTTATTATGGTTGAATTTGGGAATAGAGGCCTCTAATATCGAGTTGCAACCTAGATTTGTTAGAAACTTGTCAATTATTTCTTTAACTTTTCTAGGGACAAGTAACAACTGAAGGTTATGCTTCTATTCAAACTTTTTTTATTTTATTAATATTTCATTTATGTATATTTTATACAATGTGGCTTGTGGCTACCTATTTATGTTTTAACAGAACACAAAATCACCACAAATCTACCAAACAAACAACTAAACCGAAAAATATATGGTCTGGTATATGATCATATTAAATCTGTTTGGATTAAATTCAAGATTTCCACTAAAAGTGCACATGTTAATCAACTATCGCTAACCTTCAAGGAGACATTGGATCCTATGTGAGACCGTAGCCCGATGACACTATGCTCTATGGAGCAATTGTCCAGTACACATCCATGCGAAATTATAGAGTGCACTACCTACAATATTAAACATAAATTGTGAAAAAAAAAGAATAGAATTATTATTGTTGTTGGCATTGTATAGCTATAGCCAGATATGTACATGGGTACTAAAAGACAATAAAGAAATTTTGGCATTTTGGGAAAATTGTTTTTGAGGAGGATAGGGTTGCTTATTGTTCTTTGGGGACGCCAGATACTTATTCATTTGTTGGCAACATCATGGAGCTTTTCCTCGATTCCAGAAATTATATTCTTTTGTAGGGTAAATATCAAATTAATTATTAGAGAATGTACTGTACCTTGCTGGCATTTATCATTGACGGCGGTAAGTTTCTCCTGGATGTATATGTTGGTGTCGTGTCATCGTAGAAGCTAAAAATCCAAAGTTACATAGTAATGAATCATATATTTCAAATACATTAATAGTTAGAGTTTAGATCTCAAATGCATATTAGTAGTCAGAATTAACTTAGTAGCCAGAATTAACACATAGGCTAATGGGGATGGTAAATCATTATGTACGGCTAAGGTTGCAGCTCTGGACAAAATGAAAAAGGAAAATTAAAGAATAGAATAGATATACCTCAAAAGATTTAACAAAACATCTTTCATGATGATTAACAAAAGATTTAACAGCTAAATCAGAGCCTAATTGGGCTATATTAGGACTAATTAATAGACCATTTGGAGAAACCAGAGCCCATTGTATCCTAATAGTCTTATTGCCAACTTAATTGCAATTCTCAATTCAGTAATTCAAGAATCATCATGTGATACTTAAAGGTAAATAAGGTACACATCAGAGAAAATAAAAAAAAAAAACAAAGTAAGGTAGTAATCACCTCGAAGAGCAAAGGGAACCGGCAAACACTTCTCCTCCTTTTTCTAGACCAGTCATGCCAAATTTGAAACAACATGCATTCTTCATGACTAAAAGATGCTGCTCAGAATATTTATGTTGCAAAAGTGGAAAGTAAGTTATAACATATAAATTAGCATATATGTTAAGGACTGTAAAATAAAAATTAACTAACCAACTAGTTATTACTGAATCCATATGGCATACTGGAACAATGAAGCAACATTTTTATAACATAAAGTTGATATGGCAAACCACAAATATATACCAAACATTTGCAATATTAACAAATATCTAGCAGACATCAAAACACAATGCTGCAATTCTTATAGAAAACATTTGCACTAACCAACAATTGCAAACAGAAATCTAAGCAGCACTGTAAAAGAATTTCGCATCGCAAACATATTATGCGAAATTGATGCAAAAAAAAAGGATCACATAAAATTTCTACTAAGTTTGTAAACATTTTAAATGCATCCCAATCCTCTTATGTAAGATTACCTCAGAGCGAGTTGGATCAGCTAGGCCGGGCGTCATAGCCGCTTAGACCTCCTCCCGCCCTCTCCCTTCCTTCCTCTCTTTTTTATTCTAAAAAACTAGCAGTGGTTGATCTCTCTCGTCAGATGTATCCTTACCCTACAGATTAATCATCCCAGTTAGTGGAATACCAATAGTAATTATCTAAATCAACCATCAAAGTCCTCAGACTTCTGAGTTCTGACAATAACCAAATTGAAACAGACAGCATATTCCTTAATTTTCAAATGCCAGCCAGACATGCAATGATACAAACAATCACACACTAGATATAATACACAATAAGAACAGAAAAAGAAAAGAATATCATACCTCTGTGAACCTTATTTCCTCCGCAAACAAATACAGAGTTGCACAAAACTCCGCACTGTCTCCGTCCCAACAAAAAATAGCAACAATCCTCCTCGCCTTCACCTTCTCCTTCTGTGC
Source organism: Rhynchospora tenuis (assembly GCA_027725995.1). Classification (NCBI taxonomy): domain Eukaryota; kingdom Viridiplantae; phylum Streptophyta; class Magnoliopsida; order Poales; family Cyperaceae; genus Rhynchospora; species Rhynchospora tenuis. Next base: position 56,196,537 of record CM050888.1, read on the forward strand.
CCCGATGGATTGATCGCTGCTCTGAAGGTAAGGGTTTTATAGGGAAAAGGGAATAAGATGGGATGAGGAAGGAGTGAGGTTTGGTGGGAGGCGAAAGGGAAGAAGCAAAGGTGGTGTGCAGTTACTAATGAGAAGAGGTACGCTTGGCACTGGTCTGAGTGGCAAGTGGCAAACTACTGCCAAATGGCAATGGCAATGCACAACGCCAGGTTTGAGTCCTTGAGAGGTTTGAGTGGTTTATCTCGCCGTTGTTTTTGGTTTCGCTAGGCCAGTTGGGTCTGCGCCCCAGGCCCACTGTTAGCTATGGGCCCATTTTGAAGGCCTGTTTAGTGCGGGGTTATTAACCTCTTTTTATAAACAACGCAGAAATGTCCATTTCATTGAATTGAAAATCGATGACATAAAATATTAATTAGTCTTGGAACTATCAAGTACATTCTGTGATTGAAAACTCATTGGTATTTCGGTAATTATTTCCTGTCATATTTGAATTTCTGTAACGATAAACCATATCAATTGTTCGGCTTCATCAAAGAGCTTTTCTATTTCTATATGATGTTAGCGGATTGATTTTTAGACGGTCTGTTTAAAAAAACACAGAAGTAAATAAGGAGCAACAGCAATGGCATGGATTTATTGTTATCAATATTTTGTTGAGGGAACAACATCGTATTTCTTCCAAGTTCTCGCTTCTCTGCCCTGATCAGATTTGGGAAATTATTTAAGCGCAAATAATCCTCATTCGATGCAAGTACATTTTGAAATGTAATTTTGTTTCAATTATTTATGCGAACGACAAAGTAATACTTAGGCACAATAACCTAAAGATGACTATTAAGTAATAAGACGAAGTTTAGTTAACCAGCTTTGAAATCATTTACTAGCATAAAAAATTCTGATGTCCTTGATTGCATGCATAACACGGCAGTACCGACATCCAGCAGTGCAAAATCATCTATCAAAATCAGTAACAGGACCATGCAGTCACCGATATTTTCAAGCAAAATTAAAACTAAATGAAAACATCCATTCACCGCCATTAACTTAAGAACCACAAAATTAGCCAAAATCGTTTTACAAACATTAAAATTCTACTGTCACCACTGTACAGCCACCCCATCTAAAATGTCTACACAGGTTAGAATCTATCAAGACACGACACCTCTCTCAAAATGTTTCATGCAATTATTTACAAACAACTGGAGTGACAACCTCCACAGATCAGCAAGGGAGAAAAAAGGTTCAAGATTAATTTGGTGTAAAAATTAGATAAAAGAGAGATAAAATTAGGCAGGGTTGTTTAGCGAGCGTGCATGAGTGTGCTCTCCTTCATATGTGACGATTAACATGGACGGGTCATCTAAGCACCTCTCCACATGCTTCCACGCTGGGCATCCCTTCATGCTACTACACTTGTAGTATCCCCTGTATTTAACAAATGAAGCCAAAATAAATTCATATTTACTTGTATGATTTAACAAGCATCCAATATTAAGAACTCATCTTTGACCTTTTGGAATATATTCATGTTGAGGGTTCTATTGAGTATCAAAAAAGCAAACTAATTGCACAAAGCTGAGCATGAAAAGAGGAAGAAAGTATAAACGAAAATAAGAGGCTAAACATTTGCAGGCCATTACAAATTTTCACGTTCCATTTGTGTAGGGCATAAAGTACTTCAATTTTAGAATACTAGGGTTGGAAATCGAGCTTCGCTCGATACATGAATTCTTAATAAATTTAAATTTTAATATCTTTTTATAACTTTTATATATTTATAGTGAGGATGTTTGTTTAGATATACTCCTTAGTTCTCTTAATGTTTTAATTTTAATTTAATTTTTATGGGATATTTTTTCGTTTATGCTAAATAAAATTTATAAAATTGTTTATTTACTTTTTATTCAATAAATAATAATTTATAAAATTTATTTGACTTCTTCATTTCATATTTGCTGAAGATTTTTTGTTTTATAGATTTGATATTTACTTATTTTCTGTTTTACATATAACAATATTCATACATTATTTTATATCTGTTGCGAAAGGAAAGTTTTGTTCGAATATTCATCTGAGGATATAACGTTTGAAATCTTATATTAATTAAACTTATAAACTCTTAACCATTCTTTTATTGGGCATTTTTTGGTCTTTTATCGGGTATTTTTATGTCGAGTAAAAATATTTGGTAATTATTATTAGTAGTAGCAGCACATCACAAAACAGTGGCATTGAAATCAGAGATGCAATTGTTCCTTAGAGTTGGTCATTACTTGATGAGGTTGAAAAACTTGTCATTATGTGGTGAAAAAACCACGTTCATTAATTAATGAGGTTGAAAAAATAACTGTTTCTCACAGTTGATCATTACATATAAATTAATTGTTCCCAGCTAACTGGTACTTCACTTGGTCATTTCTCAGAGTAGCAACTTCATCAATTGAAGCATCATACAAATATATGTTCCTTAACAGTCAATACCCAAGGCACCCAGGCTAGCGTATACTGGGCACATGCAAAGTGAAGTAATTGATACTCCAAGTTTAAATAATAGAGGGCGCAACAGGCCGTGGATCTCCTTTTTCTAATCAAGCAGCAGGCCATGGGGTTTCTGGTTCTGTATATTTTAGCTAAAACTAATCTATTACATTTTGGATCTAAATAAATAACCAAACCCCTTATATTCATGATCCCATCTCATCTCTCATAAACATACAAATATACAAATATTCTCCAATAACATTATAAATTCCAAACTCAATACTCTCTAGCATCAACCCCTCACTTAATGTTTTCCTTTGCAGTCGCCACTACACTCTTGTGGAGATGTAGACTTGATGGAAACAGGAATGACACTTAATCGAGTTTTTGTGAGGCATTATCATACAATCAAGAATAGACCATATGTGCTAGATCCAAATAATTAAAACTCAACATACGCACATTTTCTGGATCGACGACGGTGTAATTGTACCTATATATCCTCATTCCTCATCCAACGCAGTTGAGCTCAGACTTTATCTAACTCTAGCACAATTTTCCTATCTCAGTGAGTGTTGAGTATGAGATCTCAACAATTTTTCCTAGCAAGTCTTTCAAGGATTATAGCCTAAATCCATACCAAATAGTTCACATCCAACTATATCTTCATGTTATTATACATTTGAGAGCCAACAGTTATCTCAAATGACATTCATCATAAATTGCACACCACATTTTTATATGTATCCAATTTAAAATTGTATATGAAACCTCTATTCATGCTTCAATATTAATATATCCATAAATCCAAACTTTAAATCGAACATTTATCATGCATCTATTTGATACAAATTAAATTCCTCCTATTATTTGTTCTAAAAATTTTCCCAAAATGACAATATTTGCGAAACATAATACAAATAATATATTTGCAGTCTTTTTCCAGTTTCTATGGCGGTTCTTCATACAATATTTGCGGAACATATTACCGTCTAGATCAGTTAACAGTTTCTATTATTAACTGAAATACGCCAAATAATTACAATTTAACCCCTGGACTGCCAGAATCCAAAAAATTTAATTTTTAACCCTGATTTAACTGGATACTGTACCAGATCTGTACCAGTGGGAAAAAAATGCCAACTGGTACAAAGACTTCATAATTATAGATTGAGAATTTAAGTTTGTATGGATAACGACAGCTTCCCATAATTTCTAGACTCTAGCATGGATAACACCCTACAGCCTATTAGTTAATCGTGAAATGATAACCTGGGGAAAAAAAATCAATGGTAAGAATGTAAGTCATAAAACAAAAAATAATTAAACTGAGAAGCAATTGAACAGCAAGCTATCACTATACTGATAACTGATAAGAGAAATGTAAAAAAAAATGACCTTTGCAGCAAAAGCAACAGACATATATATAGATAGAAAAAAATTAAAGTGTGAATGTAATGACCATTTGGGTCCACAATTTATTATTTGCAATTGCAATTTAAGGGCATTAACTCAATGACAGTGAGGACCAAGAGGTATAAAGCATGATTAAAATCAATCAAGATTGCTTGTGATATTTGTTGAACATGAAATGACAAATGCATCAAATATAATAAATCTGAGGAACTGACGCATCTAAAATAGAAAGAAAATAAGGTGAATCATAAATGTGCAGGAAAGAGAGATTGGAGAAATTTAGGATATTTCGTAAATGTTAAATTGATAGGATATAACAATTATTAAGGGAAAGAACTAATAGATTGGAGAAATCAACACAATTAAAATAGGAAAAAATAAGGCAAACAAAAAGCCTGCAATAGACTGGCATTAAATTGGCGAATTTTTGAAAATGGTATAGAAACAAATATAAGGGAAACTGAAAATGTCTAGCAAATACCAAAATTTCATTAAAATACAAATAAAAAACTGCAACATTAAAGCTACCCTTGAATTGTGCATCTAATAATATCCACTTCCATAACAAATGCTCATTCTTTGTGTTGTTAATAACATTCACGCAATATTCTTTAGGAAAACACATATGCTTGTGCCACTGAATTTTTTTTTTATCTGATGAATCACATAAAAATTTTTATATTAGGAAAAAAAATTCAAATACATTGCTTCATAACTTGTAGTAGTCTTTTGGCATATTGAGAGACATCAATGTTCTTAATTGGCTTCCTCGTATTGGCACAATGCCTAATTCCAATTTTCTAATAAATATATTAAACAAATAGAATATTTGCTTCCAAATCAGCAATTTTCTAAAAAATAATTTAATTCTCATGGTCTTCTTAAATTAGTTGTCATATTTGTTAGACAACAGTTGTATTGCTGATTCAGTATTTTTGTGTTAGAAATTAGAACTATTGTTATAAGAACATCAATCTCAAAAATTGAAGTTAAAATTGAAAAAAAAAAAAACATCCAGAAAACTTTTACATATCTTCCAGATATTTATATAATACAATGACCATCCAAATAACAACCACCACAAAAATACTAACATAATAAGGTGTAGAATAAGTTAAAGCTGAATAATATCAGACCCTTTAAATTTTTTCTCCTAATCGAGCAGCTGATATATTTAATATACAAATTCAAATTACCTATAAATCCGATTAATCTCAGCCCCTTTAAATTTTCCGTAAAATGAGCAGTTGCCTTTATAAATTGGGAATTTAACTAAAGAATCAACAAAATTAAATAAGAAGATATATATTTCAAATAAACAAACAAAAATAATTAGACATGATAGTCATTCCATGATTTTCAATCGACAGATATACAAAAATATTTATTTAAGAATTAAGAATGATAAAATTGACAAATATACAAAATTATTATTTAATTTAAGAATTAAGAATGAGAATGGTAGGTACCTCACAGTATCAAATAAGATTTTGGACATTAGTCCTCCCTTTCTTTTGCGTCGAATGGATTCTTCTCTAAACAGTGCCTTTCCTTTTATTTAAACACATAAAAGGAACAACGAAGAACAACGAAGAAGACAAAAAAACAATTCCGATCTTGCAAAGAAAGTAATTGAATCTATTTGAGTCGTACATGTTGACTCCAAAATTACAGTTATAACTAAAAAAGTAAGCTTCAAGCATAAACCAAGCATCAATATCTTGATCGATTGGGCAAAAAAATCAGACCTGAAGAAATAAATTAAACCAGAAATAAATATTTGCTTGGAGTTGGAGGATTGTTTGGGAAATTGAAGACGAAACTGTAAAAGCTGACCTAATTTTTCTGCTTGGGCAACTTCTCTGGAAACATACGACCCTTAATCCCGATCATGCTTTACCTCCTCCATTCTCTATAAGGGGGCGATGGAAAATTGAGAAGGTACAGAGACAACGAAGAAGGGGAGAAGCCATGAAAGGCGATGGAGGAAGAGGGGGGGCAAGACAGCTGGGAAAATGGAGAGGAAGAAAGATGGTTGGCGCAGATCTCCGCCATGACGGCTATCCTCTCCCTGCGTAATCCTAGGCGAGAGAGGAGAAAGGAAAAAATAGGAAAAAAAAGAAAGGAGCACGGTTTAGAATTTAAGCGTAAGGAAGGGAAGGAATATTTAGGTCGGTTGGAAAATCAACGGACTGTATGGATGATGAGTAGATCTGACGGTCTAGATTGTTTGGTCGCTGATTTGCATCAAAATCCGCGCAAAAAATCCACGCGGATTATATTAGTCTTATGATTACTACCACGACTTGTTCTAATTTTAGACACATTAAATCTGGAGCATACAAAAGTGTTAGAAAAAGTGTGTGGAGCCGTTCTGAGCAGGCCGCTGGCTGGGGCAGCGGGTCGCTGACACTGAACAGCTTAGCGGGCCGCTAGGTGTCGGGATTAGAACCGACTCTGTCTGTTCTGATCGACTCCTATATATACCCCTATATTATAACCGACCTCTCTGAGAGAAACTCTTTGTGTCTGATTCTAGAAACAGTGAGAGAGGTTCGTGTTTGAGAGGAAGGAAGCCATCCGAGTGCTTTGGGCAATCGGATCACACGCACGAGTTGAGATCGGCACTTGGAATCGTGAAAGGTGGCGTTAGGCCCTAACTTGAGGTCGTAGTGCATCGGCCACATACAGAGAGAGACAAGACGCTGCAGAACCGAACTCCGACAAGAGTCTTGGCGTTCGATCAACTTTCGCTGTGGTATATCTAATATTCTAAGTTATTCTTATAGGTTAGATATGCATATAGGTTTATACCTGGTTAAACCAACAAAAAGGCTATACTTCCTATCCATCAAATGGATAATCTATTATTCTAAAAGACATAATACATTGAGTAAGCACCTCTAAAAGTAAAAAAACAATAAAAACTTTACTTGACAAGTCTTCTACAACTGCAATTTTTTCTGAGAACACTTCAGAGTAACAATGTCCCCCTCCATCTTTGATATTTTGCATGTTCTTTAAACTAATTTTTTCGAAGTTATCATTACATGTTCTTTAAACTAATTTATTCTAATTTATTTGACATATCCTAAGCCCTTCATTATTCATTCTGGGAGTAAATTTTATGTTGTTTCAAAATACACAGTACACACAACATCAAATTTTCTTTTCTTATTAAAAAAGAGAAAGTTCCAAAAAGCGCACTTGGCCTTTCTTCTGTACCCATTATTTATGAAAATGTCAACTGAAACCCATTAATCAAATAATACGAGATAAAATAAAATAAAAAAATCATGGGATATGATAACAATGACATGTATTTAAATAATGGAATTTGATTACCGCCATCGGTCTCATATGTCATCGCTGGCCATCGCGTCAGCGCTACTCAATGATGGTTCCTCACACCCAGGGCACTAATTTCGTATATCTAAATGTTCAATTTAACAAGTTCAAATATTATGTTATTTAATTATAAATATTCAGTTAGTTGTAATAAAAAATATAAATGTTATAAGCAAAAATGTTCATTTTATTAAGTATAAATATTTAGGTTAGTAAGTACAAATGTTCAGTGTAGTAAATAAAAAAGTTCAGTTTATTATTTATAACTGTTCAGTTTAGGAAGTATTAATTTTCAGTTTAGAATGTTTAGTTCAGTAAGTGTTTAGTTTAGTAAAAATAAATGTTCAGTTTCGCAAGTACAAATGTTTAGGTTTTACATATAAATGTTCAGTTTATTAAGTATTATGTCAGTTTTTTTAATAGATGCAATGTCAAACGAAGGGGTCACGAACGGAAAAAAATCACATGAAAAAATTAGAAGGGGTCATGAACCGATCCGTTTCAAATTAAATTTTTTCCAACTCTGTCCCTGGCGTGCCTCTCTCCAAGGCTGACACAACTAACGTGCGATGGCGTATTTAAACTGAACATTTTTGATTATTAACTGAACATATTTGATTATTAAACTGAACATTTATAACAGAAAGTAGCGATGGCGCGGGATGATTTTTTTAGCGATGACACTTATCATTCATGTTTAAATAATAGTACCATGGATGAGGGAAACCCTTGATAGGCTTCTGACCATACTTTCTCCACGAATATTCATCAGCTGGTATATCAGGAACCTTATTACTTACTGCAGGTACCTTTATAGATCCCCTTATTCTCAGCTTCCTATCAAAATGACATAAGAAAATTAGAAAAGATGTAATGCACCGAGATTTTGAGAATATTTCAGTAATTTCACAACATTTGATAATCATCTAGTGAAACAGAGAGCAATAATTCTCTTTAAGCATTTTTCTCATGGCAACAAAATAGAGACAATGAAGTTTTGTTTTTTCTTTGGAATATGTGGCGGTTATAGAACTAGAAGACTTGTTGGTCATATTTTTGGTGCAATATTATTAAGGCAGTGATTGGTGTTTAGTTTTCGTAAAATAGTGGCTAGATAAATCGAATCGAATCGATAAAGATAGGGGCTTGACCCCTGTTTTTCTTCAAAAAAAAAAAAAGATAAATCGAATCGATTATCGTTCTTCCTTTTTTCCTTCTATACTGTAATCTAAATTTGTTGAATTTATCTTAAATCTTATTATTTCAAATCCAACTCTGCTGAATTTTAGCCATTACTATTTGTTTTGAGATATTTTTAATCATGGTGAGTGGGAAAACAACGCCCTATTTATGCATGGGTTGTTCCGGCTGTTATGAGATAAATTTACATGGCACTTTTCAGTTAATCATTAGTAATTTCAGCATCTAGGCTGGTACAACGTTTTCCATGTGGTTTTGTCGCCGCTACTCCACTCTTTGTACTTTACACTCGCTTATACTGCATGTAAACTTTATTTTTGTCTATCTAAAATTCTAAGGATAAAATCCAACTACCCAAACTGGTATCTAAAATTCTGAAACCTAATTAAATCAATAGAGGCTGAAAAATTTTGATTAAGCCGGCATAAAATATTTAATGAGGCCTAATTGAAGCAAAAGAAAGGGAGACGGCTTCAAACGTTTCTTTTTTTGCGTTTTCATCATCTGTATTTTTTTTTTTTTGACTAAATACAAGAAATTTTATTTAAAAATTATTAGCGCAGCATGTGCCAGCACTTCAGAGAAACCAAACTCAGTGCATGAAAACTGAAGTGGATTCTTGTTTTGATTATAGCCGTTAGAATAGAATTGTAACTAGGAGTTTGTTTGTAATTAGCTCAGCTATATATAGGTGTAATCCTCCTCATTCTCTGTACAACAAATATTTTCCATTGAATACAATCAATTACTTCTCATCTTTCATCTCTACATTCTCTCTAAAGAACCAGTTCTGTACTGGTTCAAGATTTCTATACCAGAATCTTTCAAAAATAAATTCCTTATTGAGGATTTAGAAATTACAGTATTTTAACTTTATTTTGATTGGCACTAAGAGCATTTTAAAATGTATTGATGCAAACAATTTATAAAGTTGCTTTCCAACGGATTGATTCCTATCAATAAGTTCATTTTTACTTTATTTATGAGAATGTAGCAAACATATATATATATAAAAGTTGTTTTGTATTTAGGTTCTAAGTTTTGTTATTGAGGATATTTTTTTTTAAAAAAAAAAGGCATGATGGGAAAATAAAAAAAAAAAAAGACTTTTGGATCTTTTTTAAGACCACAGATACTACTAAAGAGTTACTAACAAAACTGATAGGAGTTTTTGACTTTTCTAGGGCTTTTTTATTTTTATTTTTCTGTCCCCTTGCATCTTCTGTGTACTTTATTTTTAGGCCGGCGTTTGTCGAGTCTTTGAGTCTGATAGCTAGTAAGGGGACTTCAGATATTATCAATTGTCATAACTTGAGGTAAGTTGTTCCCAAACAGAGGCAGATCTCGTGCGGCACTAAGAGTTCAAAAATCTGAAGAAATAATATCATTTTTGCACTTTGCTCTTTTTATTTCCCAAACAATAAGCAACCCTGTCAAACCCTCGTAGGAGCCACCTGAGTCCGCCTTCGTGCAACCCTTCATATAGCGGTTTGTATTACATCATACTATGGATCAGTAAGACCCGCCGCACAGAAACAACATACCAGAAAACACCTGTGCTTACTGTTAATAACTTCATGATACATTGACAGATCGATTTGGTGATGAATTAGATTATAAGAAATTAGAGATCAATTTTTCCTTTCTGCAAAAATTTAAGAAAATATTTTTTGGAAGTTCGATAGCCAATTTGATATAGTAGGTATATAATGCATGTCCTAATTTTTTTAATCTTTAGCATTCTTATTCGCCTCGTCCTTCGGTCCTTCCAAGTAACAAATTTTTATTCTTTTTTAATCTTTAGCATTCTAATTTATTAAGAATTTTTTTTTTTCTCTTAGTCTCCTTTTGTCAGATTTTATTTAATCACTATCTTCATTTTTCAAGATATTTATGTTAGTGTAGTAAGTTCTTTTATTAGGCCTCATTTTGCCTCTTATATAATCATTAAAGAAGATTAATTTTTTTTTTTTTTTTAAGAGTGAAAAAAAGGTTGATTTATTGATTATGCTAATAGAAGTCACTTTTTTTTTTTTTGCAAGGATTTCAATTTCTTTTTCTTTTCACAAAACAAGTTCATATAAACTAAATTAGCTCATTTCAAAAGGTTCAAGAACTTCTGAATTCTCCATCTCAAATATTTCTTTACAAAACAACTTCATAAAAGCTAATTATGCCTTTACAAGCTATAAAAGTTCAAGGAACAACAAGTTCTTTCTTTCAAATATGACAGTTAGGACCGGTCTTCTTAGCTAGTTACACTAAACTCTGTCTGATGTTCCTTCTCCCATCAACGACGAATAGATTAAATAATGATGTGATCTCTGTGCTAGACACGATGATCTTTTCGACAATTAAAGGAAGCGCGTTGCGTTCTCTGCAACTAGTACTTCGGATTTTCTCTAGAGTTTCTGGCATGAAACTGAATCTTAACAAGACCTCCTTTGTCCCGATTAATCTGCAAGTTTTCTCCATTGAAGTTATTGAAAGAATCTTTGGCTGCACTTCTTCTCAATTACCAATCGATTATCTTGGTTTGCCTTTGACAATTCACAAGCCTGATAGATTAGCATTCCAAAAACTCGTTGATAGGGTTGATAACAAATTGGCAGGATGGAAGGGAAGGTTGATCTCCAGGGCAGGCCGAATCCTTCTTGCAAAATCCGTACTCTCTTCAATACCAATCTATTTCATGTCAGTTTTTACCCTGCCTGTATGGGCGATACGAGCCATCGACAAGAAACGTCGTGATTTCATTTGGGGGCAAAATAGCAGTCAAGGAAAAAGAATACACTTACTTGCTTGGGATCGGGTTTGCTTACCGAAAGCTGCTGGGGGTTTAGGTCTTTCCAACCTAAAGATTCAAAATGAGGCATTGCTGTTGCGTTGGCTGTGGAAACTATACGAACAGCAAAGCTCACAATGGAGTGCTACAGCTAAACTTCTTTACTCAAAAAGAAACAGCTCGATTCCTCCTTTGGCTTGGAACTTGAATGGATCTTTTATTTGGAAGGATTTATTGAAGCTGAGATTCCTTTTTCAAATTTCCAAAACAACAATCTTGGGGGATGGCGCAAGCACTCTGTTTTGGTTTGACGATTGGTCGAATTCTAGACTAGCCTTTCTGCATCAAAACAACTCTACAATCGTCAAAAAAGAACTTAAATGTGGCCTCAGCAGTCCGCAATTGGTACGGTTTTTTTCCTGGCCCCAATGTCAGAGCATCAAACTTCTTGCAAAATGTTATTGGATAATATCATCTTACGCCCTGTTAGGGATGAAGCTTCCTGGAGATGGAATCCGAATGGATCTTTCTCGGTGGCTTCAACCTACAACAGTTTCATTAGGGCTGGAAAGATTAATTTCCCTCTAACCTTTTTGTGGAAGCTACGGGTACCACCTTCAATCAGATTGTTTCTGATACTGATGGCGCACAATAGGCTTCTGACTCAGGAGCAGTTGCTAAAAAGAAGTATTACAGTTCCTATTGGATGCGCCTTGTGCGATTTTACTGAAGTTGAGACGACCGATCATCTATTCTTTGATTGTGACTATGCTAAAAGGATTTGCAATCTTCTAACAACTTAGGCAGCTTGCCCCCATTTTGCTACTGGACCTACTTTAATGGACTCGATTTTACTGGCATTTCAAACAACATCAAAGAATCGGTACTAGAGTACTTTGAGGGCGGTGACTTTCTTTGCACTTTGGCAAGAGCGGAATCACAAAATATTCAGAGGGAAAAGAAGATCAACAGAGATGCTTTTAAATTGGATAGTGCAGGAGAGCAGAGCTTATTGTAGAGCTTGCGGTTGATTAGTTCTTTTCTTTCCTTGCTTTCTTTAGTTTGTTTTTCTTTTTTAGTTTAGCTTTTTCTTTCAACTTGGCAGTCGCTGTCAAGCTCTCTAAAAAAAAAAAGATCTCTGTGCTTTTAAATTTATATTCTAATATACCAAAATTATATCGCAAGCGTACGATTATTGTTTAAGTATTTTTGGATTGAACCACAAGGACAACTATCAATCACCAAGTTTTTATCCTATTCAATTAACTAGATTGGGATACAATTGGCCGGAAATATTGATTGGTTATTAAACTAAATAGATTCAATTGCAAATAATTAAATTTCTAAATTAACATTTCAAGCTCCAAAGAGTTTTAAACCAAATTCTAAGGTTCGGGGGTTTAGGTTAATTATTTCTTCAGTTTATTCCAGTTCTAGCGGTCAGCTAACTTTCGTAGCGGCTCGCTGACCACTTAGTGGGTCGCAAACTGCTGGCTGGCATAAACAATCCACTAGACAATTAGGTGACCTGCTAGGATTAGTGATGAATATGCAATTTCATTAGTTTTATTAGATAATTGTGTGGATTAATTGTTTAACTAAGTTTCTTAATCCTAACTTTCGTTACAGGTCAGGTTTCCAATAGTTAACTCAATTATTCTCTTATAGATCCTAGATTTCAACATGTGGTTTCATGGTCTAGTTTCTATAAGTTTATACCATTCGACCTATGATATCTTTGGACTTTCTCCCTTAGAATAGACTTCATTATTCCTAATTCTTCACCTTGGCTTGACCTTTCGGCTCTACTAGCAAGACATACATGATACTATCAATTATTCTAAGTTTTCGTCGGGTTTAACTACCTAACAATTAAGCATGGCCTTTGCCTAACGAGTAAATACTGATCTACATAAAAAATTGACAAGATCAATTCAAACAATCAAAATAAGGTATAAAACACAATATCAAATAAAACTAATAATCATGCATAATATCAAATAAACTAAAGGTTCACTACCATAGTCCTTAATCAAGTATCTACTCAGACATATACATCACAAAATAATCAAAGATATCTATGAAATAGAGTAACATAAAGGAAAAATAAGATTACAACAGTTGTTTCTCAAAATCACCCTTTTTTTTTGCTTTCTGCGATGATTCTAGCGATCCACTCTGACTCCTGATGACCCGCTGGAATATCCCTGACTTATGCTCTTATGCTCTTAATTAGTCGTGAACTCTCCTGAACTCGATCCTTTTTCTCATTGAAGTCCCTTGTTTATATAGGCATTGAAATTCGTTGCTGAAGATGGAGATCGTGCCTATTTCTGCCTGAAAACGCGTAGAGACGAGTGCAGTTCTGATTGAGCTATTTATATAGGTGGTAAGCTTCTCCTGGATTTATGTGTTGGTGTCGTGTCATCGTAGAAGCTAAATCTTGGAAGCTAAAAATCCAAAGTTACATAGTAATGAATATTTCAAATACATTAATAATCAGAGTTAAGATGTCAAACGAATATTAGTAACCAGAATTAACTTATCTCACCAAAAGGAATCACACAGGCTTAAAAATTTTTTGGGTATACGTTTTATCCTGATCAGTATGTCAAATGAATACCTAGCTATGTGGCACCAATGAATACAACAAATGGTAAGCAGCTCTGATTTTGTACCAAACCTACCACTGCCAATTGTGTTCTTTTCTAGCTACTAGGAACCTTTTGAATCCTATTAGGCTTTAACCAAATAGTTCAGGTGACTTGTCCGACTTCGCCTACATATTCAAAAATAGCACAAAGAAATTAAATAACAACTAGGGTGCACATACATCGTCTGTCAGTGCCACATTTGCTTCGAGGAAGGACCTGATAGTGCCAATGTCCTCCCAGTACTCGTTAAAAATATAAGCCTGCATATAAAAGGTGTCAGAAAATTATAATTTTGGAATAATAATATTCAAAGTTGATGCTTTATTTTGAGGGTTTAATCGACCATTTTAAAACACAAGCACAATATTTTCTCTCTCGTGTGCAATGACACAGATCGGTTGGATCAAACTTCATTAAGTTATACTTAATGTTCTCTTGCTAAACCTGATCCAAATTTTGGTGTTTATTCTATCTAAAAGTAACAAAAACAAAAAATAGTTCTCATATAAACTTGTGGATTGCGATTAAAAGTAAAATTGGACCTTGACGACGTATTCCTTTGCAGCGACAGGTATGATTTCAGATCCGAAATCATTGGCCATAGGAAACCGACACCTGATGTAGAAAATTAACATATATATCAATAGAGCACCAGTTTTAAAACTTGAACATTTGTCTTCTTCTTTTAAGTTAAATTATCTACTCCACCAAACTCATTAAGCACTGTTTTTATATGATTGCTATTAATTGGTTAGTTAATTGAAGTTAAATTAAATAATAAAGGACATTTTCTTGTTGATAAAAGACAATAAATGACAAATAAAATAGAAAATTTCGAATGAAGATATCGACTAATAGGCAAGTTATCTAAGATTAACCATGAGGGAAAGTATGCAACAGATGGGCTAATGGGGATGGTAAATCAGTATGTACCGCTAAGGTTGCAACTCTTGACAAAAGGAAAAATGCATATTAATGCATAGAATAGATGTACCTCAGAAGATTTAACAAAACATCTTTCTTGAAGACGTAGATCTTCATTGATGCGATGTATGGCATCTTTTGTGCTTCTTTTCTTGACAGCCCCAAAAGAGTAGTATCGACATGCTTGGGAACAAAAAGCAAAAGTATCATGAACATATTACAAAATGATTAAAACAGAAAATAGAAGTGGAACATTTGTAAGTATGGCACATTGGTATCAACTTTGTGTTGTGTGACTTTATATTATGTCATGAGATTGTAATACTTATGATACTGTTAATTGGCTATAGCTAGTCCTTGTTGAATTACTTCCACAGGTTGCTAAAATAGTTTACTCCCTTCTCAAATTTGCCAACCAGGTTGTTTATTCAGTAGAAACAATAGCAAATAAACATTCTTATTATCACTTTCATGGAATAAATTAGTGAAATCAATAGTAAACTATTTGGAGAAACCAGAGCCCTCTGTATCCTGATAGTCTTATTGGTAACTTAATTGCAATCCTCAATTAAGTAATTAATTCAAGAATCATCATGTGATACTTAAGGTAAATAAGGTACACATCAGAGAAAATTTAAAAAACAAAACAAAGTAATGTACTAATCACCTCGAAGAGCCAAGGGAACTGGCAAACACTTCTCCTCCTTTTTCTAGACTGCTCACGCCAAATTTGAAACAACATGCATTCTTCATGATTAAAAGATGCTGCTCAGAATATTTATGTCACAAACAAAAGTGGAAAGTAAGTTATAACATAGAAATAGCATATCCGTCAAGGAATGTAAAATAAAAATTAACTAACCAACTAGTTATTACTGAATCCATGTGGCATACTCGAACAACGAAGCTACATTTCTTTAACATAAAGTTTACATGGAAAACCACAAATATATACCAAACTTTTGCAATATTAACAAATATCTAACAGACATAAAAATGTGATGCTGTAATTCTTATAGAAAACATTAATTAACAATGGCAAACAGAAATGTAAGCAGCAGTTTAAAAGAATTTTGCATCGCAAACAAATTATGCGCAATCGATGCAAAAAAAAAAAAAAGGATCACATAAAATGTCTACAAAGTTTGTAAACATTTTAAATGCATCGCAAACACATTATGCGCAATAGAGGCGGCTCTGTCAGAATACCTCAGAGCGAGTCAGATCAGCTACGCCATGCGTCATAGCCGCCTAGACCCCCTCCCGCCCTCTCCTTTCTTCTTCTATTTTTTATTCCAAAAAACTAGCAGTAGTGGATCTCTCCCTCGTCAGATGTATCCTTACCTACAGAATAACCATCCCAATTAGTGGCATACTAGTTATTTTCTAACTCAACTATCGAACTCCTCAGACTTGTGAGAATAACCAAATTCAAACAGAGAGCATCTCTTGTAATTTTCAAATTCCATCCAGGCATACACACAATCACACACTAGATAGAAATAATATCACAATGAGAACCGAATATCAAAATAATACCTCTGCGAAGCTTATTTCCTCCGCAAAACAGAAAGATCGAGTTGCACAATTGCGCCTAATCACTCCAAAACTCAGCACTGTCTCCGTCCCAAAAAAAAAAAATAGCAACAATCCTCCTCGCCTCACCTTCTCCTTCTGTGCCCCGATGGATTGATTGCTGCTCTGAAGGTAAGGATTTTATAGGGAAATGGGGATAAGATAGGAAGAGGAAGAAGTGAGGTTTGGTGGGAGGCGAAAGGGAAGAAGCAAAGGTGGTGTGGCAGTTACTAATGAGAAGAGCTACGCTTGGCGCTGGTTTGAGTGGCAAGTGGCAAACTACTGCCAAATGGCAAATGGCAATCCCACAGTTAATCCACAGTTTGAGTGGTTTATCTCGCCGTTGTTTTCGGTTTTGCGAATTCCCAGTTTCCCACTATGGTTCGCTGGGCCAGTTGGGTCTGCGCCTCAGGCCCACTGTTCACTATCGGCCCATTTTCAAGGCCGTTTAGTTCTGGGTAAATTTTCTTCTTTTTTCATAAAAAAACGAACAAATGTCCATTACATTGAATGATAATCAATGACATAAATATTAATTAACCTTGGAATTATCAACATTCTGTGATTGAAAACTCATGGTAGTGCGATAATTATTTCCTGTAATATTTGAATTTATGTAACGATAAACCCTTTATTTTTTTTTTTCATTTTGGTTTTGAACTCAAATGGCATGGCTTTCTTGTTATCAATATTTTGTTGAGGGAACAACAACGTATTTCTTCCACGTTGTTGCGTCTCTGCCCTGATCACCTCTAGTAGATTTGGGAAATTATTTAGCGCAAATAATCCTCATTCAATGCAAGTACCTTTTGAAATGTACTTCTGTTTCAATTAATTATGCGAACGACAACAGTATCACTTAGGTACAATAACCTAAAGATGACAATTAATTAATAAGACGAAGTTTAGTTATCCAGCTTTGAAATCATATACTAGCATACAAATTTCTTATATCCTTGATTGCATGCATCACACGGCAGTACCAACATCCAGCAATGCAAAATCATCTATCAAAATCAGTACCAGGACTTGCAGTCACCGATATTTTCAAGCAAAATTAAAACTAAATGAAAACATCCCTTTCAAACAGAACAAAGACTACATTATACTTCACCGCCATTCAACCTAAGAACCACAAAATTAGCTAAAATCGTTTTACAAACATTGAAATTCTACCGTCACCACTACAGCCACCCCATCTAAAATGTCTACACAGGTTAGAATCTATCAAGACGGACACCTCTCAAAATGTTTCATGCAATTATATACAAACAACAGGAGCGACAACCTCCACAGCTCAGGAAGGGACGAAAAAGGTTCAAGATAATTTGGTGTAAAAATTAGATAAAAGAGAGATAAAATTAGGCAGGGTTGTTTAGAGAGCGTGCATGAGTGTGCTCTCCTTCATATGTGACGATTAACATGGACGGCTCATCTAAGCACCTCTCCACATGCTTCCTTGCTGGGCATCCCTTCATGCTACTACACTTGTAGTATCCCCTGTATTTAACAAATGAAGCCACAATAAATTCATATATACTTGTATGATTTAACAAGCATCCAATATTAAGAACTCATCTTTGACCTTTTGGAATATATTCATGTTGACGATTCTATTGAGTATCAAGAAACCAAACTAATTGCACAAAACTGAGCATCAAAAGGGGAAGAAGAAAATACAAGGCTAAACATTTGCAGGCCATTACAAATTTCCACCATCCATCTGTGCGAGGCATAAAGTACTTTCAATTTCAGGATATTACTACCAGGACTTGTTCTAATTTTAGACAAATTAAGTCTGGAGCATACAAAAAGCCTATACTTCCTATCCAACAATGGATAATCTATTATTCTACATAATACATTGAGTAAGACCTCTAAAAGTAAGAAAACAATAAAAATTACACTCGACAGTTCTTCCACAACTGCAAATTTTTCTCAACTCTGGAGAGCACTTCAGAGGAACAATGTTCCCCTCCATCTTTGATTTTGCATGTTCTTTAAAATAATTTATTCTAAGTTATGATTACATATTCTTTAAACTAATTTATTCTAAGTTCCGTTAAACCTTAAGCCCTTCATTATTCATTCTGTGAGTAAAATTTTATGTAGTTTCAAAATATACAGTACACACAACACCAAATTTTCTTTTCTTAAATTAAAAAAGAGGAACTCCCAGAAAACACACTTGGCTTTTCTTCAGTACCCATTGTTTATGAAAATGCCAACTGAATACCATTAAATATATGATAGAAGTAATTTTTTTTTTTAAAAAAAAAATACGGGATAGGATAGCAACGAAAATGTATTGTAATAGTAGAACCTTGGATGAGGGGAGCCCTTGATTGGCTTCTGTCCATACTTTCTCCACGAATACTCATCAGCTGGTATATCAGCAACCTTATTACTTACTGCTGGTACCTTTATAGATCTCCTTATTCTCAGCTTCCTATCAAAATGACATGAGAAAATTAGAAAATAAGCAATGCACCGAGATTTTGACGATAGTGATTGCACAACATTTGATGATCATCTAGTGAAGCAGAGAGCAATGATTCCCTTTAGTCATTTTCTCATGGCAACAAAATAGAGACAATGAAAATTCTACTCTACATCTACTTCTACTATATGCTATAAGAAATTAAGAACTATTAGAAATTTAAAATGGGGGGACATTTGGCTTGAAGTCCTTATCACTCCATAAAAACAAAAGGTCTAATGGTTACCTAAGATGCTTGTCTTTCACACTCACATTATTACACAATGGATCTTACATTTGACACTTCCTGAACAATCCATAAATGAAATGTAGATAATTAAATTCCAACAAGAAATATATATGTGACCTCTTTTTGGAGCAATGGCATTTGCTACCAGTACCACTACTGCACCTGACACTGCCATCCTCGCCTCTCATGCACCTCCTCCTATGGTGAAACCTTGCATCCATAGTGCTAGATGAATGGGACCCGCTTATCAGCTGAAAAGGTGGCTTCCCATCCAAATTTGCGACACTGCCGTCCATGCTAAGGGACGACATAAAGGACCTCGAACTGGAGGCTCCAGTGCAGCTTGAATTCTCAAATTTCAGGTTGATACAGTTGTCAGTCCTCTTGTTCACCATTTCATTTTGCATCTTTATCTGCTGCAACAGCTGGAATCTCTGGTAGCTCTGCTGTTGTTGCATGAACTGGAGGTGCGCAGTATGTGCCATCTGGTTAGGCATTCTCACACCCGACACCAAATCCCTTAATGGGTTATCGGGTTGGCTTCTGGTAAGCAATTGGAGTGAGAGAGAGGGAGTGGGAGAAGAGGCTACAGGACTATCCAGAAACAATTTGTGATCAAAACTAGAAAGGGGTTTTCGCATGCGCCGGATCCGGGCATGGCCTTTGCGGTTTTCTAGCGCAGAGACAACCCGCTTGAACTTGGAAACGGACTCTCCGGTGGCGGCCAAGAGGTCTTGGTAGGGGAATGGTTCTTGCTCCTTTGGGGGAAAAGAGAGGAGATTTAATACCTTATGGCAGTTCTCTACAGCTTCTCTATTTGCTTCTTCTACTTCTTCCATCTGAAATTAACACAGAAATAGAGATTGATCCCAATATATCTCTAAAACGGGACAATGCTATAATGGATTAGTCAGTACCTTTCCTTTTTTGCTTGTGAATTTGAGATCTAATTAGTAAAATATAAACTCCTTAAAACCAATAATTTATGTCAGTACCGACTATGCAAAAATAATTTCATCGAATTCTTTTTGATGAATAACTAAAATTTAATTTAAAAAATAAAAAGTAAAAAAAAAAAAAATCAATCTGTGAACAGCAGAAACACTGAAGATAAGAGATCGGCAATCTCCATCAATCAAATAAAAAACAGGGCCTAAAAAGAAAAGGATATTCTAATAGATGGTACAGTAAATGATCCAAACAGAAATGAAGAAAAAATCGGACAAATCGATGAATATCTATCTGATCAGACAAAAAAAAGAACCTTGAGAAAGAGAGGGAGAGAGGGAGAGAGAAGGAGAAAGAGACGAACCTCGGGAAACCCTAGAGAGGAGAGAAGAAGCACACAAAAATGGCCGACGAACTGTATCGCCCGTGTGCGTTGGTGTGCTTGTGTGTGCGATCGAGTGAGTGTGAATGAGAAGAAATCCAATTATGAAGAAATAATAATTAAGGAGATACAATTTGCACTCATGCCCTGACTAAATTAATATATGGGTCAAATTTTATGTACGGAATCTTAAAAGCGGGACCCTTATAATTATGTTATTTTCAAAACATTGTTTGCACGAAGAGGAGAGCTAGAATAATTAAAAATAAGAATAGGCTTTTACTTGTATAGATTTTTGATACACTACTTTTTTCATTTTCAATTCACTTTCGCTTTTTTCATATTTTTTTTTACAATTATATGCATATCATTTTTTTAATAAGGCAGTTCTTCATCGGTCTTAGAAAATATTAATACTATATGACAAGTCATAAAGTACACAAATTTTTTTTAGTTACAGATATTCAACCATTTTACCTATAATTTTATAGAGAGTTTTTTTTATTTATAGAGCGTGAAAGATGACATTTCAAAAAAAAATTTATTTGTGTGATCAATTTTAACTATATCAATTTGTGTGATCATTGCATTCTTGTGAGCTCAAAATGAAGATATATTTAAATAATAAAAATTCATTTTTGAATTAGGTTCCCATAAATATTAATACATAATTAATTTTCTACGGCTACATTTTCATTTTTGAATGATAAAATTTTTATTCTTAACATGTTTAAACAAAGATATGAAAGAAAAAATGAAATCACTTTTACTAAAATTAATAAGATCATTTAGACGAGGATATATATCCATGTTAATTTATACTATTTTAAATTTAAAGTTTGTAAGAGAAACAATGTAACTGTTCCACCATATTTTTTTATAATAATAAAACTTACTTTGCCAATCTATCTCGTAAAAATAAAACAAATACGGGTATACATGCATAAACGTTTTCATTTACAGAGGGTCAAATAAGAAAACTCCAAATTAAAGCGATTTCTGTTCGGTACGTGCAAATCTCAACTCTGTCGCTGTACTTCTCTGGTCCGAACCGTTGATTCTAGTACAAAAAGAAGCGGCCTTTCAATCGAACGGTCCGAAATCGGCTCTCAGGCTAGAAGGTGAGCGGGGTTAGCAGCTCAGAAGGGGCCCTGTCCCTTGTCGTTCGTCAGACAGTGGGTCCCACGCATAGACCTCGTTATTCTCTGATTTCGCTTTAATTACGCTTTAACTACTTTGTTTACTCTTTTTTCTTCCCCCCAGTTCGTCAAAGGTGTTTGTCAGATACGTGGGCCCCGCATCGTATACCGCAACCCTCTCGCAATAATTTGGTGGATATACTCTCGTATATCTACTTTTAAAACGAGTTTTTTTGGTTTGTTTTTGACCCGCCACATGAAGAATATATGAAGAACCGATGGAAATACGCGGACTGAGGGGCTCGCGTGCGGTGGCTCAAACGGCCGTTGGGAGCACCGACCAATGATGATGCGACACGTGGTGAAGAAAGGCACTGCTTTTGAACTACGTGTAATAGCGTCGTGGTTCGGACCCACTGGCAGTCAACAGTTTGGTTGACTGTTTGGACCACTATTGTTTTTATATTTTTCTTTTCCGGTCTGGTTTTTTGTGTTTGGGGTTATTCCGTAGAATGTCTGAATGTGAATGTAATTAATATGTAAGATCCTCAGACCCGGTTGGTTCGGACCGGACAGCTGGACTGTTTCATTTCTTAATAATATTTTTTGTAATGATGGTAATTAATGAGTAGGTTAATTGGCTGATCATGTGGTTTTGATTCGTTCAATTATGTATTATTAAGAGGATATTGATTAGAGGATAAGACTTAAGTACGGCTTTGGGATTGTGTTCACTCCATGTAATTATGATTATGCTGATTCTTGCAACTTTAATCATGATAATTAACTTACAATTGGGGATATCATTAGGGATGCATCATTATCAACTGTGTTGAAATTTTGCTAATTTCTAGAATCATCAGATTTGAAGTGTTTGTGGGTTAGGTTTAAATAATATGTGGATGTGGATATTAATTTCGTTTGACTTCTCCGATCAGATCTTATGGACAAAAATAAATATGTCATGTCATATACATATTAAAACATAAATAAGATACGGCGCCTTTAAAAACAAAACCAGTAAAATAAGAAGCCCGCAGTCAGGGATTTCGTAATTCTACTAACCAATAAATCAGTACTTCATTTTGGCTTCGATCAATGATTTTCACGTGAGATTTTATTTAATTCATTTAATTAAAATTGATTTCTCAGGATTTTGTTGATTTAGTAACATTGAAATTTCGATCAAATGAAATCAAATCCATTTATTTTGATTAAAAATTTTCTAGTCAAATGAAAATCTTGCTTGAAAAAAAAAGTTATTTTAATAAAGACCTTTCTTATAGTGATGAAAAATTTGCATTTGATTACTCTTTTTTCTTCTTCTCTTGTCCTCTCTTTCTGATGAAATAGAAATTTTCATGTCGCACTTTCGTACTTTGATATCGCTACTAACTCCAAAAAATGGCACTATCGCTGGGTCTAGTTATAATGGATTTGGTTTGATATGTCAGTCTCATTTTTTCTTTTAATATTATAATAATTAATTGAATCTTATAGTCTTGCTTGTTTTCTTTGCAAGGCAGCAATACAAAATTTATGATTCTTTCTTTTGAACGAAAAATGATCAAAATCGTGAATACAGTAGAATTTACTAATCAAGGAATTCTGGTGCCCCACTTTTGCGCCACAAGCTACACTGTTTTATCTCAAAATTTAAATTCTAAGCGTCCAATTTGAAATATTGATCTTGTTAATTTTAACAATGAATGCATTCTATTGTAGTTATCTTGATTCATTCATTTTTAATCTATCGATCAAGTATCAAATAAACTCCAAAATTATAAATTACACATCCGTCATTAAAATAAACAAAACTAACGATTCGAATTGGACACGTAAATTTAAAATATAATATGAAAAAATTTGGCATTTATGGCATCAAAAAGTAGAAGATCGGAATCCTCCTCTATAATTAAATAGAATTCGTTTATTACACTTTTTGTTCGCTTCTGAATAAACTAAAAAAGGCATCATTTTTTTTGAATTTCGAATTTGTAATTTGAATATCATTTTTTTTCATATATATTCAAAGGATGCAAGGATAATTATTGCTCTATTTTGAACCCTGTGGACTGTAAGGAAGAAGCTACACATCTTTTTTTCCTTTCTAATTGATCCTTATATTAATTTATAAATAGATGAATATTATTAAAATTTTGCATCCTTACTATTTTTTTATTTGAAGAACACATACAAAATATTAAATTTAAAAATGTATGATCATAATATTCTTGTGAAATCAATAGTTCAATTTAGAGATGCACCATTATAAAAGATACCGAATATTTATTATTTTGAAAAATAACAACGTTATGTATATACCTGAATATTCTACCTGCTTGTCTCGGTTTACTTACGGTCTGTTTCCAAAAAAAAAAATGTTAATGTTTACAAAATCCAAATGAAATAGACCTTACCTCACACGCATGTGACTTTTTGCATTTTAATTATCCATTCATCCTGCATAAGATTTAGTACTTTGTGCATGATTCGTTCCGAATACAAGGTCCCAATCTTCAACGCCAAATCATCCCACCATACAAAAATGTCATTCATTTTGTTTGGTTAATAATAATACAAGTTTGATTAAAAGCAACATCATACAAAGTCCAAATATAATGGGGCCTCTGTTTAATTGAGATTCCTAATAAAGTCGTACCAAGAAAATTTTCTTCCATGTCATTGTCAGACCTTTTTCTATGGGCTTTTCTGGCCTTAGGTTATTGGTTGATTGCCATTAATTATTGTTATAAAAAAAAAACAATCTTTTTTTTCATTTGGAAAAGAACAGACCTGTTGTTATTGATAAGGTATAATTGAAAAACAAAACTACTCTAGAATTGCATACATGCGGCGGTGATATGGGCTGAATTACATAGTCTGAAAAATCAACATCTGCACAGAAGAAAACATTTTAAAAAGGATGAAAAGCACAGGAGGGTTTACAAGTAAAAACGCGAATTTTGTGTTTATCGTTTCATGACAGTATAAATGCCATCAGAAGTCTGACATTCTGGAGTTTTTTTTCAGCTAATTGTTGGGCTGTGGGACCCATGAATGCATTTTTCTTTTTCTTCTTTTTCTGGTTGTCTCTGGCGTTAGGATACTTTATTCACTCCTCTCCACTCTCCAGTGCATCAAAAAATAACCAATATATATATATATATCCTCTCCAGTTCGGAGTACTGGATTTAGGACGGGAACTGATAATTAGTCAAAGGGAATCGCATGGCTATGTCATCGTTGAGTACCAAAATACTTTTAAAAATTATCAATTTTTAATGTAACTAATATAAGGTCCTTTTATAAATAAATTATATTATTTTTCGTCTGAAAAGTGAAACTAAAGTTGAAGGAAAAAATTTAATCACTTAGTTTAATTTTTAAAAAATGATGTCTGATAGTGTAGTGAAGTGAATTATAGTAATTTGATCTAACGTTGATATAAAAAGTTGCTAAACATGATGTTAAATGTTGAAATTGCATTCAAAGGAATGATGACTACGCAAATAAAAATAATTGACATGAACAAAACACGGAATCCTTTAAATTATAAAGTATAAATAACAAAATATTTGAAATTTTTTCTTGCTTCAGTACATTGTTCAAAAAAATATTTTAAATTATTCAGATAGTATGGCTCTGATGCTTGAATTAAGATATGATGTGCATATCATAACAACTTTTTAACCAAATCATTGTGGTGCTATATATTTTATTTCATTTTCTATACTTTTATTTCGCTTACTCGCTAGAATTGGGGTGTTGCAAAATTTATTTTTTATTTTATCCGTGACTATTTATCAGTTACTAAAGAGTTCATTAAATGCTTGATTGTTAGTGCAGTAGGATTGTAGGAATGATGCATTGCCACTTATTCAAAAAGCATTTTGGATGCTTTATGCAGGTTGTAGGCTTTTACTTGTAGCACCTAGAGAGGTGGAGTTACTCAATTAAAGTGTACTGCTGCTTAAAGCACATTAATGCACCTTAAGTTACTACATTTTTGCCAAAGTACGTAACTGATAAAATACAGTAATTCCATTACTTTTTCTGCAACCATTCATCGTTGTCTAATATGTTCAGCATATTTATCTCACAACCTCCACTAGTCTTTTTCTTTAAGGTATGTTCTCTGATCGGATAAACCGTAATATCCCTATGAGCTTTTTGATGTGCAACCAAATGAAATTTAGAGTAATGTGTAATTGTTTGAATCGTTGTTTTCTGTAGATTATGATCCATTAATAATCTTTAAACATGAGAATTTTAAAATATAATAATACTAATGTATTGAATTTAGAGATTATAATTTGATAGTTTTGGACACAATCTAAGTAGCGGGAGATATTATTCACAATAAGATCTGTACCTTTTATATGTTTGATTATGAATTTAACAAGCCGCCTTTATAAAAATTGACACATCAACTTACACAAAATCTTGATATTTTCGCTATTCTATTATGAAGTATCTTAAAAAAAATTTTGGCTTTTAAACTTCTTTGGATATTATTAAATAATTTTATGTTTAAGGATTTCATTCACTATTCTTTTACGATGTGGTTAATGATGCATCGAAATGTCAATATCCATGGCATTTCAAATTTCTTTTGGAAACACTCATAAGTTTAAACTTAAAAACAATGTTTTCGACACCATACCGTCATAGTGATTGAAATCAGGTATTTCCCGGTATTTTCCAAATTTTCAGTATTTTCTCTCATAATACCGGAATGGTCTAGTATTACCATAATTTTTTGATAACCGGTAGGGTATTGAAAACACTGCTTAAAATTGCTAAGTGAGAATATCTAAAAAGTTGAAATTTACCTCTCAATGGCCCACATATATACTTCGACTATTTATTGTTATAACTGGAGAGTTTCGATATCTTCTTTGTGAGTCCGGTGCATGGCTAAATGGAACACTACGTGGATCTAATTCTGCAAATAATTCCTCTCTTATTGTGTGTTCTCCACTTGAAAAGAGATGAAAGATATGATAAGATCTCCTCGGATTTGTTAGCGCACTTGGAAGCACTAGCATGGAATTCTACTAATGGAGCACTACAACTTCCTCCTTTTTTTATTTACTGTTGTTAACATCCATCCATTTTAAGTTGAAACTACATGTTCTCTATATTATTATTTTTTTTCATCGTACTTTTTTACATATATTTTATAATTACGAAGTATAAATCCTAAATTTAGTCTCCATAGAAATGTGATTATAATACCATTGCTGACCCTATTAAAAAAATCATACTTTTTTTATTTAATAATCTTGATATTGATACAAAAATTAATTATCCAATTTTAAGTTACTACTTACTACATTGAATTTCATTGAAAAATATTCTGCCTCTCCCAGTGCTTCGATTTATTAGTGGCATTCATTAAATGGTCACACTCCAATCTAGTTCGTCCAATTCAAATCAGACAATCTAGATTTGCTCCTGAGGATGATGGTAATGAAATCCATAAAGTCGGAATAGAACACAATATCTATCACATGCATTAAGCTTTCATGCTCCTCTGTCATCTGATTGGTTGTCGTGTGGGGATAGAACAACTTCTTTGATTGTGTTGTGTCGATTGAGTGCTGTTATAAGGTACGGATCCTTTTCAAAAAAGAAAAAGTGAAAGAAATGAAAAAAAAAATGAAAACAATAAAAGGAAAGGTAATTGTGTGTCGTATGGTGTAAGGATATCTCCTTTGCTTTTACTTCTTTTTTTGTTTTGTTATTGTAATACGTGCTTTTGCCTAAGCAACCATTTTGGACCATTCTGTTTGGGTTCAATGAAATAAATTATCAAACTTCGATCAAAGTTCTGGGAGGGTATACGAGATAACAAAAAGACTAATATGTTATTTTGGAAAGGATACTATCCACGTTGGTTCCAAAGTTGTTATTATAACATTTAAATGGACTCTACACGCAATTTTTTTTCCCCTGAGATAATGCGAAACTTTTTGCGCATATAGTTAAGAAAAAAATAATCGCATATTCATGGGCAGTTCTTTTTAGTATTACACCATCCGGCAGTCGTTTTTTTTTTTTATTCTTTTTGAGATTGTGAATAGTCATAAAAAAGGATTGCACAAAGGAAATATCTCACTCGCATACCTGCTCATGTTTGTTTAATTTATCAAATTTAGTTTTTACTGCTCAGTCTTTAATGGATGTGTTTATAGACAAAAAAAAAATGTTAGATGATTCCAGGTACTAGATTAAAAAAAATACATATTAAAGTAATCATCCCAAAATCATTATATTATACTTGTTAAAATTAATATGTTTTTCATAAGATAGGTTTAATAATAAATTTCAAGGGAAGAGAAATTTGGGTGGCTGCCTTGCAAGCTTGCACAATTGCACCAAAAAAAAGAAATATATATTCTTGCTGGACTGTTTGGGACTACAAGAAGTTGAATGGATCAACCAATTGGGCCTAGTTCTATGTTAAATTTAATTTTCAGAAAACAGGTATCTGTGACTGTGAATAGGTTAATGGGCTTCAGAACATACTATTTATTGCCTGTTAATAGAGTGTAAATTTTATGATCTTCAAAGCCCAAAATTTTCAAAGTCCGACTAAGGAATAACTTAAAGAATCTGTACGACTGTACCCGAGAAATAAATTTGAAGCCTAACATCTGCTTGTTTGTAATTTTTGTTTTTGTATCTATATATGGTATGATTGGTATCCATCTGTGTGCTAGTGATACAGATTCGTATTTATGCTTTTGGAGCAGTAACTGCCAGGGATAAGTGGAAAATTTTTTAATTTGTAATTTGTATTAGTTTCATTCAATGGAACGGTACCTTTAGGCTACCTATGTTCAAAAAATTTTGTTCGGATGGTCGAAAGGCAGATTTGATTTTTATTATTTTAGATTGAAGCAGTTTAGACTTTAGAACAGACGAATCTTGACTTGAGCACTATTTTTGTTAGATTAGATCCCATCTGACTCGTTTCATCAAATCAACGTGATTGGTATATATAAAGTTTTAATTGATTTCATCATCACATACGTTGACGTTGTTATAGAATACTAATCATATTTATTATAATTTCGATGACTTACTCTCCATAATATGACAATTTCTTTTCTTTTTAATAGTCAGCTGGCATCGCCAGCAGAAAATATACAATCGATATTACTTAAAACTAGTTGACATTTCACATGTGTCAGATGAATAATAATTTTTTATTCCCATTTTTCTGTACGTTTGGGTGGCTTTTTTTTTTTTTCTACTAATAGGGACTTCTACGTTGTAAAACTAACGCTTGAGCAAAATTTCAAGGGATCTTTAATGTGACACGAGCATGATTGATGGATGGATCTAGAATTTGTTTCAATGAAACTGGGTAAAGTGTAAAGAATTTTGCAAATACTCACATCATTATAATAATTGCAAAACAAAGAAATAATCAAGGGAGGTCAACGAATGAAAGAATAATCATAATTTCATGGAGTTGGAGATAATTATAAGTATGATACTTAAATTATTTTATAAATTTATTTAATTGAAAATTATGTGGTGACAATGTTCCCTATCCGTGTACAATTAATATATAAAGTCTGGAAACAGAGACCGAATTAACTGTCAACAGATAAATTCCATTGCTTTATAAATGATGGCGGCGCACAACTTAAACATTACAAAAATGAATTCAGGACATGCATAGATAAGCAAAGACAATATATATTAAATAATGGGTCCTTTATATAAGAATATAATTTTCTATTACGTGTACCAACGTGTCTTTGACTAATGAAACAATAATAGACATTTTTTTTAGGTGCAAATACTTTGAACCAAGAAGCACCACCTTCAAAACGTGTTAATACATAGTTGCCTGGAAATTCTACAACAAATTTTCTATTCTACCCTTGAAAAATAAAAAAAAGAATGGATAACATATCTTGAAGCTCACGTGCGCTTTTGCAAATCAACCCAAGAAAAAAAGTCGTCCCTAAAAGCATATCGGTCAATTGACCTTCTCTTCATAGACTGGTCAAATGACTTTCTCATTTTTTGGACGCGAATAAAGCAAAAACAGCACGAGGCAAAATGAAAAGAAAACAAAGAAAGAATGAAATAAACGCCCTAGTTCAGAATTAAGTTGAGAATGACATGTGGGTCCCACCAATCCTAGAAAACATTTTCCATGTGAGAATTGTGAGACCAGGTGTTGTTTCCAGGAAAGAGGGAATGGGAGTCTCTTTCTACATCCTTCAACGCTTCTTCTATCTCTTTCTCTACTTCACAAGCCGCCATCTGTGAAAAAGAAATGTAAACCAGAACAAAGATAAGTGCAAAATCTTCTTTAGAGTACGGTTCTTTGGGGAAGTAATTAAATTGAAATTATCCATTGCAAATTATATGATAAAAAAATGAGATGATTCTGATGGTTAGTCCTGAAAACTGATCATCCACATAACAAGGATCAAGGACTTTTGTAAAAGTTCTTTGAATTGAAATTTGATTGACTGACCATGCATGATTTATATCCTTAGAATTCCATGGTCAAGAATCATATTTATTTGGTTTATGAAGGTGATAGTTTTGAAAAATAATTATTAAATAAGCATATACTAAACAAATAAGTTCTTTTTGGAGTTGAAAGTGAATCTACCCACATGGACCAGCTCTAATGTAAATTGACCAGAAATAACTTTAAGCTAAGGCCTATAACTTCATTGACAATAACGGAATCTTCTAGAAAAAAAAAATCATTCGAAAAAGGATTCGCCCTATGCAAACTATACTCAATTGTACATAATTGTACTATATGATTATGATGTGAATCAACAAAGAACATGGCATGTGATTGGGTATTCCTTGACAGGTCACTCCAAAAGTTTTTTTTTTTTTTTTTTTTTTTTTTTTTTTTTTTTTTTTGTGGGTGAGCGAATCTTGACGAATTTTCATTAATAAAAGAAAAGACTTAAAAAGTATTAAAAGCAAAACTCAAATTTCATACCAGTAAGGAAACCGATATGAACAACAAAACAAACAGTATAAATTCTTAAAAAAATTATACCCAACAAATATTGCTATCAAACCAGTACCGACTCAACCAACCCAATCCGGTACTACACTCCAAAAGTTAAATTACACATTCCTAATTATACTAAAATAAATAATATTTGCAATTCAGCAAAAACTCACCAAATATAGTTATGTTAAATTCATTCCATTGTTTTAGTGGGCACAAATATTTCTTAGGGAGCAGAAGGATAAATCATATCTAATATTCTTTGAAATACAAATAAAAGTTTCCAAATTACTCTTCCTTACGTGTCTTTATCTTTTTCTATCTGCTCAAATTTAGGGCAATAGTTGAATGCATACCTTTGTT
Organism: Rhynchospora tenuis; assembly: GCA_027725995.1. Classification (NCBI taxonomy): domain Eukaryota; kingdom Viridiplantae; phylum Streptophyta; class Magnoliopsida; order Poales; family Cyperaceae; genus Rhynchospora; species Rhynchospora tenuis. Next base: position 56,227,494 of record CM050888.1, read on the forward strand.
TGTATGGTCATGGTGGTCGACAACCCCTTGCTTGAGACATCACACCTGATGGCTTTTGATTTCACATCCATGCTTCTTAGGCGCTTAAGCGCACCAATCATTGAATCTAAACCCGAATTGGGGTTTGCTACCTCAAATTTGACCCGGATGCTGTCAGAGCACGCATCGATGCCGAGGATCTTTGCCTTTACCTCTTCATTTTTTTGCTGCAGTTGATCCTTTACTCCTTTTAGTTCGCGAATGTATATCGCAGAGGATTGAACGATTGAGTTCTTATCACCCTATAGAAATCGAGAAAGCAATTAATTGTCATGAAAGCTTCCATGAAAATGATTTTCTTCAATCATATTTAATCACATAATACACAATTTAATTTGATTAATATGCCAATTAAAATAGTGCGAAAATTGCATAAATCAATTTCAGTGGCTTTGGTAGATATTTTTAATACAAAAGTATATAGTAAACTGATTGGTATTATAAAAATGTAGAACAAAAATCTTTCAATATGAAAATAGTTAACTGATGGATTTTTTTTTTTTTTTTTAAAAAAAGGAGTGTAGAACAAAGATTTCATTTTTACAAAAGAAAAGAAGAAGAAAAAAACTACTTAATGCAATGCGTTTAATTAGAAATTCAGAGTAGATGCTATTAAATTGAACTTCCCTAAATAAACACAGATAATCTTGACCCTAGATGCTTCAAAAAGGAAATGAGCATACTGAGGTAACTTAAAAATGCATAAATTTCTTAAGAGGGTTTCCAATGTAATATAAATGCGATACAGCATGTATACTCCTGAAGTAGCTCCAAATCAAAAACAGGTACATGAAATATGGATCTTTTTGTATAAAATCTTGATTAAGTACTGACCTTTGACCTGGACGCCAGCATCGCATACAAATCAGCATAGCTCTGGCTTAATTTCTCTCTCCTCTGTCTCTCTCTCATCATGTGCCGAAACCCGCGGCTGGACTCGACTGCTTTCCCCTCCCTCATCTCTCTCTTCATGTTTCTCAATATTGCAATAACACGTTTATGAATATTATCTCCGCATTGGCCATTTGAAACCGGTATGACAGACTCATTTGGTTTGACATACTTCTCAAAAGCACGGCGACACACCACGGGAGGCAGTTCAACTGGTTCAGGGAGCAATTCAAACCCGGTTAGATCAAAATTCACATCCGGTGAGAGCGACCACATTGGCATAGGTGCAATCTCTCCATTGAAGATGTCATCTTGGAAGGAGTAACTGGAGGGGTCCATTAACATCTTTTTCTTTCCAATTCGCCTCTCTCTTGAACCCCTTCTCGTCTCTTTCTGTACTTGTATGAATCTCTACAAGAGAACTTTTTTGAACTGAGTGTAAGTTATGAAGAGGTGGAATAAAGAGACTGGCATCAATAAACGCAGCCCTTTTATATTTTGTTGTCGTGTACTCGTGTGGTGATTGGTGAAGAAAGGGTATCCAGTTTTGGTGGTTTGTGGTTTTGGAACGGTCAATTTTCAAGACAAGAGACAAAGAAGCACGTGTTTTAAATGGCAATTGGGGGTTCTCCTAATTTTTTATATGTTAATTTAAAAAGTTGGAAGTATTTAAATATATTCACGTGTTATAGTTGTGGTCTGATACAGTCTGTTCTACGGTCAACGAAGAAACGGACCACCTAGACGCGTTACGTCGTAATAGAGACGGAGGGGTTAATCTAAGCCGTTGGATTGAACCAGGTGAAGGATCTAACGTGTCAGATGCCATGAGAGAACCAGATAGGAGATTCCTGGAAGGCCCGATATAGGTTTGTGATGTAATGCCTTGCATTATTAAAATTTCTATCAATTTTTGCGACACTGCAACTCTGCAAGAAAGAGAGTAAAGACGAAGACTTTCTTCTATCAATATTCAATCTATATTAAACATTTTTTGGTCAATGGAAACTGGACAGGTCCATTATTTTTTGTGACGTACTATCAATCTATATTATCTCTGATCAAACATTTAGCATTAAAATTAACAATCATAACACATTATTTCGGATTAACTTTATAATTTAAATTATAAAATGATTCAAACATATTTGGATTACGAATTATTATGAATCGGAACCAATTAACCATTCCAACATTTTGTGTGAATAATATTTCAGAAGAGAGATCGATTGTAAAAAAATTAAGTTTAGAGTATGAAAAAAAATATTATGTTAAGTGAAAAAAGTCATGATAATAAAAAACTCTAGTCCAAATAATATTTTTATCCTCAATATAAATTATTCTCAAACGATCGAAACAAACACACAATAACAAACCCACACATAACGAGTATAATTTTTTCCACCAAGCAAAAGCGCAAAACACTTCTCTTATTGGATCAGTATTCAGTAGGACCTTGGGAGATGCTCCTTTTCTCAGCTGGAAAAAGGTTTTGCAATTTTTTTTTTATAAAGAAAATAATATATAAATATCGTAAGAAAAAAAAAAAGGGAAAAAAATGAAACGATTTCAACTGACAAACATGTATCATTAAAGAACTATCCTCGTACACGAATAATACAGCTGTTTCTGACCATTAGGTTTTGAAATTGAGTTGACTGCTGTCATTTGACAAATAAAATACATCCCACTACCGGCAGCCTATCCCCCACTTAATGTACCATTACTCCATTAGAGACTTAAATATTGAGAATCCACAGTTTCATTCTCTGGTTAGCATTATTTGCATAGTTCAATGTCGCTGTTATTAATTATGAGCAAAAACACAATATAAATTTGGTACCTTATATAAAACATTGTGATTGGATTAATTTATATAAAAGGACAAACCATACATAATGTCTATAATTTTAAATTAATTGCCCAAACAGGCTCATTACTACACCATACAATGCTCAACAAATGATACACACAAATGAAACAACTGCTAGATTAAGAGAGAAAAAGAAAAGGAAGAATAAGCAAGGAACAGCCAGAGTTGCTCAGCTTTTGAACCCACAATCCTTCTTTGTATTGGTATATATTCTACTATCCTAGGGATGAAAACAGAGCAGATAAAGTCCGTTCCGAACCTTTCCCAATCCAAAAAATGCACTTAATATTCCAAAATCATATTCGTATTCGAACATATTCGTATCCATTTCGGACAAAAAAATATGGATAATTAAGGATATGGTTTGCTATTATCTGATCTGTTTTCATCTTTAATTAAATTAGTGACACGAGATAATTAACATAAATATTCCTCGGGTGCTTAAGAAAAACTTTTTATTTGATAATATTAAGCTTATATTAGATAAATTTTGGCTTACAATAAAATTTTGACTGGACTACAAACATGATATGATGACAACATAGAAATTAATTTTTGTATTTTCCCTAATTATTCAGTAAACTGATAGTTAAATGTAGCGGTTCAAACAGAGGTTCAGGAAAAATGTAGCTGTATCCATCATGCCCCTCGGTGCATATAGAGGCAAAAGCATACTAGCCAGTATATTGACTTTGGTAATTGGTTGCATCTTGGTAAATAATGTGTCAGTATCAGCAGAGCAAGCTGTTTTCATTGTTGCTATTCTTTCCTTCCGATGGCGTACTTGCTCTTTGGTCCGTTACTAATAACATTATAGTATTAATTAAAAGCCGTGGTCCGCTTTTGAAAAGCGGCCACGGCCACAAATAGTTTTTTTTTTCTTTTTTTATAATTTTTTTTATTTTTTATTGTTTGTTTATAATAAATTAATAATAGTCGTACCAATTAAAAATAGTCGTATTAATCATTAATAATAGCAAGATTTTTAATAAATTTATATAACGACTTTTTATGAAAGAAATTACTAATTTTGAACTTAAAATTTTTTATCTATAAATTTTAATAAGTTTTTTCATTAATATTACCACGATTTTTTTTGGCAGAAAATTTATGCCAAATTTATATAGCGACTTTCATACCAATTAAAAATATCCGTACTAATCATTAATATTAGCAAGATTTTTTTGGCAAAAAATTTATGTCAAGTTTATATAACAACTTTTTTATGGAAGAAATTACTTGAACTTAAAAATTTTTGTCTATAAATTTTAACAAGTTTTTTCATTAATATTAGCACGATTTTTTTTGGCAAAAAATTTATGCCAAGTTTATATAGCGACTTTTTATGGAATAAATTACTAATTTTGAACTTACAAATTTTTGTCTATAAATTTTAACAAGTTTTTTACAACATTTTTTTATATTTTACATAGCGCAGCGAAGCTGCGACTGCCACGTCTAGTTTTGATTAAATAGAAGTCACATAATTCTGTTGTTATAAAGTTCCAAACTCAAAATGATGATCGTGCCTTGTGCTTAACGGACCACGCCTAAATTTAGCGCTTCCGATTCATCAAAAGAATGAAATCATATAATTCTCAAAAACCATTCCAGTATACTAAATTTCGATAATACAGAAAATGTTTATTAAGACAAAAACTGGGGCAAGAAAAAGAAAATTGAATTCATTGTTCTTTTTTGTATTCATGATTTGATGCAATTAGCCAAATTCCGTTCTTAGACTTCCTGCATTCCAAACTTTTTAAGCGTCTGCGCTGGCGTCTGGTATAAGAGCTAATGATTTCATAAGTTTTTTTTTTAGAAGTATTGACAGCGGCTGTCCATTGGTATGGGGAATTGCTTTGCTCACGCCTATTCTTAGAGATCCACTCCCATATGACTAAAATACCCTTGACCCTTCCATCCTTTTTTTTCTATTTGCGCTGGAGCACAACTCCTGGATTTCTGATTCTTCCCCTGGAGCACGACCCCTTCCATCCTTCACCTAGCACCACCTACCTAGCACCGTGGCTCCGCCTTGCTCCTCCTGACGACCTAGATCGGTTACCGTTCCGCTCTCTTCCTTACTTCTCACCGACTGAAAAACTCGAAACCTAGATCCGGACGAAAACCCCTAGCGCAGCTTTCTACCGTGGTGACTCGAGAAAGACAGAGATCGTACCGACCGGGAGAGATCCTTCTACACAGCTCATGTAAGTTTCCACTTTTTATTATCTCCGTTCTCTCACTTTGATGGCTGAACCAAACTTGAACTAACTTCAATCAATCTAAGGTCTTTAAATTGAAACTAAATTTGTAAAAAAAATAGTCAGGTTTTGCCTAAATTGAAGCATATTCATGCAAAACTAACAAACTTTACATTCAATTTTCTATTATGAGAAATTGGTCTCTATATCCTAAAAAATCTTGTACTGGTTCTTTGATGTGTAGTGGCTCAACGGAACTTACGCGGGTTCTTTCATGATTATCAATAATGAACTTGCCGCATTTCTCCCAAATTTATGTTATAGCATCCATCATACATGATCGAATTTGTTTTTCATAAAAATCAGTGGGTGACACTAATAAGTGAGTATCACTAATCAATGACGCTAAGAGGCTCCTTTTGGACTATGTTGTTGCATGAAGATTTTACAATTGCTATGTTTATTTTTTTACTCGTGTGCCTTCTGTAATGAACAATTTATGATTTTTCACAGCTTGGTACATGTGAATAAAGCTAATTAGATTGAATAAAAAACTATTATAGAGGTTATTATTATTTCTTTGATAGATTATGTTATAATATATCTTTGATAGAAAAAGTTGTACAAAAGTTTACAAACTAGCTTTACTGCACAACTACAAAATAAATTTTTTATGCTGAATATAGCCGTCAAGCTGTTTTAATTGTGTAACAAAGCACATGTCAGAACTATTTGAAATGCTTTGGTATTAATCAGTCAAATTTTTATCTTACTGGTCAGGATTGTGGCAAGTATACTAAAGGCAATATTGAGAAGTTGATGCGTGAAGATTGGGACTCCAACCATTATTAGTAATTGTTGTAGTAGTTGGGAGATAGGTGCTTTATTTGCAACTTTTTTGTGTTTTAAATTTAATGAAGTAATGTTCTGTTGTTTCAATTTTTATGTAACGGCGTACCTTATATACTTCATTTTTTGTTGTGGTTCGCTAGTTTGAAAGTAGTGAATTTGGGGTAACTTTGCAAGTTTTTAGTTAGTGACTAGATTGTAGGAAGATGATATTGATAATTGTTAAATACTAGTTATAATTTGTTTGTTTCATTTTGCCAAAGAAAGAAGTAGGCTGGCACCTACTTTTTTTCAAACAAAAAAAAGATGTATGTTGCAGTCAAATAAGAATACGAGGAACAAGTATGAGATGAACTTGAGAAACAAGTAGGACATGAAAAGATTGAACAGTTTACCTCTTGGTAAAATAGGCGATATGGTGGGGGCTGGACAACAGCATATGAGCGGTGAGAGAGAAAGATAGAGGTTGTATGTTTGTGAAGTAGATATTTAGGTTCAATTTGGCGGGAGTTGAAAAAGTGGGAGGGAACATGGATATCTAATTTCTAATGTCTAATTTCTAGTAGGTTCTCTTGTCAGAGATTTGAGAATCGTTGTTGTAAAAGACACAAGGGTATTTTAGTCATTTAAAAGAATATGGGAGTGGATCTCTAAGAATAGGCGTGAGCAAAACAATTCCCGTGTGGTATGATTTCGTAAGTTAGTATAATATACCTTCTTTCCTTTATGTTGGAAGGTTAATTCTTAACTATTTACAAATAAAACACTGACCAGTCTTATATTTACCGAACTAATTAAATTGTTTTATCATTTGATATTATAGAAACTGATCATATTGAAGCTAAGATACTACAATCTTAATATACAATCAATATCAGACCTATATACTTGCAAAACTTTAGATTAGTTACCCTGGAAAAAGTTTGAATATAACTTGAGATCTTCACTCCGTCCACATTGCTAAAGAGAGAGAGAATCCAAAAACATGATGAATTGAAATTAATTTTTATTCAGGTCTTCTTTCAAACACTGTGATTTATAATGACATATTTATGAATAATTACCATTTACTTTGAGATGTTTAAAAAAGATGCTAAAAATGAGAGTAATTAAAGTTTCATAATGCGCATGACAGTAACCCAAAAAGCTCTAAAAACCATGAGGCATTTCTACAAGAAAAACATATACAAAATTGTTGGTTAAAATTACTACAAGACAACCCACCATGTTGTCCAGGTTTATGACTCATGACCAAAAACTTCTAATGTTGAAAGTAACACCTAACTTCAAAATTTTTGCTATCTACCATCCACTGACTCTTTTCATTACTTAGAACATAAACAATCCAAAATAAGAACAATAGATTGTGGATACTGCTTTGAAGATACCGTTGCCTGCATATTCTGCAACTAAAAAGTAACAGTTAACAGAAAAACTTTTAGAGAAAAGTTAAAGCACATTCTTACTCAAAACAACACCAAAAAAAAGTGTGACTGAGCTTTGAATCGGCAAGAGACACCATCATCCAAACTATCTCAAAAGAAAGTTTGTGTCCTTTGGTTACTAAATATATTGAAATAGTGTTCATGTGTGGCTGTTTAACTAATTCAAACTGGTGATGTGCTAGCCCCACTAAATGGGCAGTCAACACTGATGATATGGAGAGGAATTTAATATTCTAGAATAGAACTTACCACAATGATCAACACAAGCACCATATAATAGTTTTGAGCAAACTCAGAGACTTAGTCTATCATTTGAAAGAGTCTAGGAACCAAAAAGTATACATTGGTTTGGTTCAAAAGGAGGGAATTTCTGATCTATAAGAAAATTAAAAAGTTCGGTGGTGTTGCTGCAAAAAGTAAAAGAAAGACAGATCAAGCAGATTACCGAATCTATTAGAGGGCAATCAGTTTCACATCTTGCTTAAGAGCGTGCCTTTTTACGTCCACGTCCACGTCCGCGAGAAGTGGCAACTTTTTTTGATGTACCTTCATCACTTGTTTCTTCTTTCTCTTCAGGGTCTATCTGCATAGCCTCTTCTCTGCTGTTGTTAGTAGTGTGTTCTTCATCAGTGCCTTCATACAACTCTGTGTTTTCACTGGACCTGTCCAGTTCTTCTCCTTCTCCTTCCTCATCCTTAACTGGAGATTTGCCTTTTGACTCTGGCCTGCCAACTTGGTCTCTTAGTTCTCTTAGTTTGGCTTTCTTTGAGTTTAGTACTGCCACAAACTAACAAAGCAGGGAAGCATGAGCCTTTTGTTTTCTTTCCAAAACTTAACACTTTGTATCGACTCCAAAGACCAAAATTTCACCATTTGAACATGGTCTACATATTTTAATAATAATTGTTCAAGAATGTGCAATTTTATTAAAATTTTAAAACGTGAAAAGAAGTTTCATAATGAATGTACAACAAATATTTGTACGCCGATATGGCGGTATTACCTTGCAATAAACAGCAGATTCAAACTCATTTTTCTCATTCTTAAATTTCTCACTTTGTTGTAAGCATTTCTCTGCTTCTTGCTTCAATTTTTCAAATGCTTGGGTTTTTCTCACCACTTCATCCTGTGTAGAATAACACAACGTGCAATTAAAAAAATTTGAAAAACTAATTTACACAATACTGAGAGCATGCTTACAGTTTCAGCATGTTCCTCTTAAATTGTAAGCAAACAGCTTCTGAAGCATGTCCCTAGAGAAATTTAAAAATAATCTTACAATCTAACACGAACATCATCTGTCTTAGTGTGTCAAGTCAAATATCAGGTTTGACTCCTCCCTGATTGTATGGATTAATCAGAGATTCCCTGGAAGATCTGCACCTTTGATCTTAGATCAGACAGTCCAAGCCTTTGATCTTAGATTAGATGGTCCAGAGTAGTTTGATCATTCATAGACAGATCCGGAGAAAAAAAAAATGACATGCAGTTAGGATTGATCTGGACTGTGCTTAATAGCAATAACCAAAATCTGTACGGGAATCTGTGATTAAATCTATATAAATGGAGAGAAGCCCAACCCGTCAAACATCTACCTATGCTACAGAGTACAGAGAGGTATAGTCACTTGTTGAGTTTTTATAGTAGGGAGTATACAAAAAAGAAAAAGCCATACACTGAGTCTTATATTTGCATCCAGTAGAAAATCCAATACTTCAGCAGTGTTTTTCTTCTTGTTTTGTGAAGGTTGCAATTTCCAGCGCCATTCCAACTTTGTCCCTTGTCTTTCAAACGTCCATGATAGCTGCAATAATATTGAATTATTGTGATGAGAAGAATAACAAAGATTCCAGACCTCTATAGCTCTATGTCATGTAGTATCAAAATAATATACTTCTTATAGCTCTTGGTTCATACTAGAAATCAAATTTAATCTCATCCCAAATTGAACCTGAATTATTAAATTAGCCTCATTTTTGTCTTCAAATGGCAGTGTGTGGTAGAGTTCAATTGTAATTGTTTAAGATAATCTTGATATCTTGGGACTGGCTTTGTATGCAAGAGTTTAGGTAATGCAAAAATAAGTGTGCTGGTACACTACAGTACCAATTATACATGGAGTGATTTTAGGCTGTGCCGATAGGGAAAGGATAGATGTTGGGTCAAGTACAAAACTCTCTGTTGTATCCATTGATTTTGTTTCTATAAGAAACAAGTAGCAGTAACAAAAATATTTAAGGCTTAGCCTAACTTCAATTCAAATTAGCTTTCTCTGAGCAACCACGTCTAGAACATATGCAAATGGCATCAATTAGGCCAATTATGTCTATACAATATAGTTAGCTGTGCAATTGACCACAATTCCTACTTGATCAAAGACACCAAAAAGACCAAACGAATAAAATGCAGTTATGGTTTCAAAAGAAGGTGAAATAAAAGGAAAGTAGCAAACCCTTCTATGGCCATTGCCAGCATCTTCAAAGGAGTAGTTCGATAAAGGCTGCTGTAGGCCAAGGTACCTCTCGACGAGGCTGAGGTACTCACCGACAGGCTGGTCCCACTGCTCAGCGCGGAGCTTCACCTCTCCTTCCGACGCTTGGCAGAACCAGGCGTCATTTCCATCCGTCACAGCAAGGGAGAACTTCGAGGGGTGCCACGTTGCCTTGACGAAGATCGCCCCAGTTTCTTCCTTTGGATCTTCTACGGCTAGCTCTATCTTTGCGCAGCTGTGGCGCACCGCCATGGTTGAGAGAGAGAGAGAGAGAGAGAGAGAGAGAGAGAGAGAGACTCGGTGGTGCTGACTAGGCGAGGTTGAATTTTTCGGCCGGATGTTACTGGATCGGGTTTAAAGCCTTGTATAATTTGAAACCCGATATTGGTATGTAGTCCTGATTGTACTAATGTTGGGTTGGATCAATGAACATGTATAGTCCGTTAGTACATAGGCCTGCCTTTAGGCTGTGCTCCAGAACCAGCGATTAAAGGAAGGGAAAGGGACGGAGAGGGCGGGAGAGGAAGAGGAAGGTGCGGAAAGGAGTAAAGTTACGAACTTTACTCGCTCCGGTGATGGCCAGAGTAACCAGCGAAACCAGCGATAAATCGCTGTTACTCTGTGTACACCCCGATTCGGGAGTAACAAAAATTGAAGAACTGGAGTAACCGGCACACCTTACTCCCCTCTCCGTTACTCTCTCGTCTTCGTAGTGGAGCGAGTAAACGGTACGGACTTCCCTTACTCTCTTCTCCTCTCCTTCCGATTTGGTGTTCTGGAGCACAGCCTTAAGGCCACTCTAGCTAAGCCTAAAGCCTCGAGAACTAGAAAAAGCGCAACATAAGAAGCATGAAATTCGGATTTAATTGTTCTGAAAATTTATTCTAGAAAGGAAAGAAAAGAGGGCAAACTGTAACAATTTGTATTCTACGTTGCTTTTCTAACAATTGGCCTGAATAAAAAATTATTTTGCTAAATTCACTCGAAGTTTGACACTAGAAATGTTGACCCTTATGAGATTGATCTGCTTTCAGTTTTTACCTCAATATATATAAAACATTGTATCATTTCCAATTGTATTCTACGTTACTTCTATAAAACAGGCTTCTACTAGAATAAAATTCCAGAGGTGGCGCCGTGGCGATATCAAGATTTCATAAACAAACAAAAACAATAATAGAAATAATAAAGCAAATCCTGGACTTGTGAACGCCACATGTTGAAAAGAGAAGTATGGTTGTTAAATTGGAGGATTCTGTTATGACCATGACACTGCCTACTTTTTCTTAGATCTGCTCATGCTTTTCATCTTTACTTAAAAAAGCACTGTCATATACTAAACTTAAAAAATACCACACCATAAGCTACCTTAACTGTTAATTAAGCAAGTCAAAACAGTTGGAACAAATTCTCTCAAAGGTAAAGTCATCTATCCATATCCTTCAATAAAAGGAAAGTTTGCGATGGCAATGATACAGCGTGTCAGTAAAATCTGCCAATGCTTTAGTCTTTAACATCCAAAGGAGAGTTTGGGGTGGCAAGATAAATTTTCTTTTGCTTTCTTATCAAGCTTGGAATAACAAGTTGTGTTTTGCCATTTGTGAAGGTTCTCCACCCCTCAACCTCCCCTTTCTCTTTTGTCAAGTGGAGACCAAAAGAGAAGCTCCTTTTCTTACCAGGATATATCCCCTCTCATTATGTCATGGCCTGAGGAATAAATATCAATACCCAAATCTTAATCATAACCTAAGGATGCCATCATAATTCCTGTTACAAAATCATAATTGTCATTTCGACTTTAATTTTGACGTGTTAGGAGAAAAGCATAAGAATATTGCACTAAAATATTTTTAAAATATTGGTCTATTCTTAACAGAAAGATAGAAGAACAATACTCAACTGAGGTTTTAAGAAACGAACCTATTCAATGGTCAGACATTAATAATGAAAAGAAAAAAACAACAGCCAAAATACGTATCTATTGTTTGATTGAACTTCTGCCATCTGTGGATAACTCTTTTTTATTTCGAAATTTGTTGTTGCCTCTTTAGTTTATACTTCAAGAGTTCATGCACATTTAATAGACATCTACTAATTAATATGTGTTCGCGGCAGCATGAAAAAGATTATCGAATAATTAACTGCTAAGTGCCTGGCTAAGATGCTAGGTTGAGGGTTGACTCCTCATCAAATAATATTTTGTATAAAGTAAATGCTTAGATTAGTGAATAAAGAAGGTGGAAATCATCTAGGCGTCCAGAATAGTTAATTAATACCTTAATTAGGAATCCACTTACAATAGTTGCTTTCAGCCTTTGACTATGCACACCTATACTATAAACATGAGGGTACATATAACCCTCAAATAGGAGACATGCCTCTAAAGAGCATTTTCCATGCTCATGATTCAAAACAAGGCGATCTCCACCCTGCAAGAACGCAGAACACACACATGAGACCTTGTGAATCAATGCTACTTCCTCATCCCATGTGTTTTGCGAATGATGATGATCGAGTCAGCGTCCATTTTCATGATTGTTGAGGAGAATGATGTCTGGTCCGAACCCATTTTGATTGTGGGTGTCAGTGAATGCGTTCGGACCAGGCTTCATTCCCCATGACTCATGAATGTTTTTTGGGGTTCCTACATGTTCAGATGCATCTCTGTCACCTGGCTCTGGTATGTGTGAATATAGGTTCATGTCTTCATAATTTTTGTTCTTTTTCCAATTGGAGAAGGTGGTTCTTCCGCATTTTCTATAAGAACTATACAAAAGCGGATCCCAAGGTTATGTGGTATCAACTTATCATGTTTTAGTTTTTAGTACCGTAAAGTTGGTTTTAATTCACTGTTCTATTCTCTTTATATTGGTGAGGAAAAATTGCAGAGTTTGCGCTAACATTTGAAAGCCACAAGCAATATCAGCAGCCAAGAATTAAAATGACATCAATATGGCGTCCTTTGCTAGAGATTGGTTTGATAAGAACGAAAACTTAAATTTCTGTTTGCATGATAGTTCCAGTTTGCGTTAGTGGAACTGAACACAACTTTTCTGGAAACGTAAAAATGCGATTCTCTTGTGCAATGTTATGACTCGGACAGAATGATTCTTAATCATGCTAGAAATCTTAGAGGTCCAATTAGAAAAAACTTTGGTTTTAATTTAATTTTCATTTGTCCAACTCCCTAGCAAATCAAAATAACGTTACATTTTTCTTTCTTTTTTTTTTTTTAAATTTGGCGTCCACATTTCGATTGGGTTTTGTGTGTTGCGTTTTCTATGAAGTATTTCTTTGTGTTAAATTTTCTTTGTTATTTATTTACTTTTGTACAAAGAACTTTCATCTTCAAGAGATCATCTCGTAACTCATCTACTTTTGCAGAATCATTTTTTTCAACCTTCAATGGCAGATCCAACCAGAGAGCCACTAGCAAGACTTTTATCTCTTTCAAAAATGATATTGCTATCGGTTTGTCGGAAGTAATTTCAAAACCGTTTTAAGATTAATAAAATACAGCCCTAGGAAATGCTATCTTACACATGTGAAAGAAAAATAATGCTCATAATTATTCTGCAAAAATTACAACATGACGTCTTTACAAAAACTAATCAAGCTGCCGAGTCCAATCAAAAGGTTCCCAATCCCTGGCGAAGCTTGCCACAGCCTGTTTCTGGTTTTCAACAGTTTCATACCTTTTTTTGCGGTGCATGTCCTCCTCTGGCAGCTCCAACATCCCCCTTATGACATTGAGGCCAAAACCACTGCTGAAGTTGGCCTCGTCATCAATGACATGGACAAACCCACGATCAAGGCCGAATTCCACATGGAAGTATGCAAAGTTGGCTGGGATGACTTGGCGCAGGTTGCCACTTGTTGGAATCAATTTCTTAGCATCATGCTGGGCCCACTCATCTTCTGCTTCATCAATTGCCTGTAATATGTAAAATATGACAAGTAATGATTTGAATCTTTCACTGGGAGCTTTTCCAGTAAACAAATTTGAATAACTTAGAGAACTTTGCACACGATGCACCTGTTGATAACCTTGACATGGATTGAACAGGCACCAGGCAATTTTAGGGTAATATTTCAACAAATGAATGCTAATGTAAACAAAGCGACACTTTTGCAGAAACCAGACAAACATTTAAAGAATCTCATAATCCTTACGAATTATGTCCATTAAAACTAGATGATTTACATACCTATGTTTCACTAACTTGAATTAAAAGATGTAAAGTACCCCTAATTAAACTACCTGCACATTTTGAGGAGAAATAGAAGTGCTAACAATTATATGTCGTTTTATTAACATTTGCTAGGAAAACTGTGGCCTCGAGGTTTCAGATCCCCACATTTTTTTACAGAGAAACGTCACAGTTCTGCCTAGAGGGGAATTTTTAATGAACAAGCTGCAGTATTTGAAAGCAAATCATAGGAAAAGGAAATGAACCTTTTTAAAGTACATAGGTGCGGCATTGGAAAGATGAGAAGGTATTGGGATGCACTCAATCAGGCAATGCCTGCGCTGTTTTGAAAAGCCAATTGCAGTCTCTAGGAACACCACATCCTTTTCTTGTTTGGCAAACATTCTCACGAGACACTTTTTGAAGTTGCGTATCTCCTCCCATACGTTGTTGTCTATGTTTCTCGCTGCCGCTTCATGCTGTTTTTTTTTTTCCAAAGAAAAGAAGCACAAAAGTAGGATTTAATTAAAAGAATCCTACTTTAGCAAGAACTTGGCAGCTACAGTCAACTAACAAGTAGAGCCAAATCTCCCGAAACTAAAAGAAAGAATAACCAGGGCCCATGTTGGCAGGCATGGAAGCAATACCGGTGCCAACAGTACATTCTTAATCAGGCTTCAAACATTTCTAAGCACAAAATAACCAATACAAAAGGTCAAGCTTGTGCAGCTTTGGCCTACTAACCTGCAATGGAAGGATGATGCAGTGTCCAGGTACAACAGCCTGCCACTGAGGTAGCATCAGATACGTAAAATTTGCAATTGATACCACAAGGTGCTTCGGCCGAGAAGGGTTCTCAAAGCAGAAGAGGCATCGCTCCTTCTGAGTCAGCATTTGCCTTCTCAATATACCCCTCCCCTCTGTAGCTTCCCCTTCTCCACCCCTCTTTTTACCCTTTTTCTTGCTAGGGGCAACTCCATCATAATCGTATTCATCCTCGATGCTTCCTGCAGAGCTGTATTTTTTGTTCTGCATTATACTCCTTGCAAGGTGCAGGTCAGAGTCATCTTCCCTTCTTTTCTTCTCTCCTGGTAAATGGCTTGTATAATGACTGAACACAAAAGAGGAAATATAAAAAGATGCATCAGGGAACAAAAAAAGTGAATTGTACCATCAAATAAAAGGGCCGTTGTTGATACTTTTTGGATGGGAATGAACTTAATTTGGACAGAAAGGCCAAACACACCGAAAAAGCTAAATTAAACACACATAATAGCATATGCATGTGTGTCTGAAGCACCAGAGAAGACTTCAAAAACCCTTAAGCATTTAAAGGAGAAGAGTGATGCATCAGGGAACAGATGTGATTAATACAGAAATTGATAAATTTATATTTGAATTTAATCTGCCTACTTACCGGGTTGACTGTCCTTGAGTTACTTCTCTTGGTAATACAGAGTTCCCAAGGGACTTCTTTTTCTCAGCCATAGCTTCAACTTGTTTCTAGAAATAAAAATTATAGAACTAATAATTAAAAAAATTTATTTTCAAATACCACTCTATATTAAACATCTTGGCAAACAAGAAAATACCACCCTGCTTCCTTACTCAAAAATTAACTAAGGTGCCCCTGAAAACTGATGTCCATATTAATCCTATCTTATCCTCCACGAACAATTAAGGCAAACTTGAATACTGATATCTAAACACACTTGTCTCAAGTTACTGCAATTTCAGCTGTTAAAAGACAGCTAGTAAATGAAAGGTCCAGAAACTCAGTATTTGATGTATGGCCAAAAATATATAACGAAAAAAAAAAAAAATTATAATGTTTTCATCACAAAACTAAGAACTAAATCCCAGATAATTAAAAAACAATAATGATTGCAAACACTAGCAGAATGCTGTTTGCAGATATCGTAATTATTTTATCAAGCAAAATAACAGGGACTCACAGATAGTCTATCGGCCTCTTCATGCTTCCCCTTCAATCGTAGTTTTAAAACCTCGGCTGCAACTTGATTTGCAGTCATACCTTCTACACTTGGATCCAAATCAGGCAGCTCAGTATGCTTCTGACCCTCGTCTCCACTTCCATGCAATCCACCAGACTCCTCAGGTGCACTTTTCTGCATACTTCGAATCTTCTCCAGAAAGCTTCCATCATTGTCAAACTTGTTGATCCCACCTATGGCTTCAGATACAAGTTCTTTATTCTCAGATGACATGTGACTGCTATTCCCCTTATTCCTTCTCCAGCTCAAATTGCTATCCTGCCGTGGTCGTCTCATTTCAGACTGCCTAGAGGAAACACCCCGCAGGTAGTCTCGGCTTTCATGCTTCTTAGGCGCTTCTTCCGGGTTTTCAGATTGGCCAGCTTTCCTTTCTCGAATTGCACGTAAGTGTGCACGAGAAGGAGCAGCCTGTGCATTTACAACTGATGCCGCCAGGTCACCCAACGAGCCCCACCTCTCACCGACGACCTACAGCAAAAAAAAAAAAAAAAAAAAAAAAAAAAAAAAAAAAAAGGAAAAAGGAAAAAAAGATTACACCCTTCAAAATCTGCAACAGAGAAATGAGTTCGCACTGGGTATTTAGATGTTTTAAACTTTTAATGAAAATTAGCCTTAAAATGACCACAAACTGTATTGATCTGGATCAAACCAGATGTACCATTTACCAGTTTAGCATACTGTGCCTTACCATGCTTTTGGTTTATTTCATTTATATTTTGATTGCGCTACATGTCGCATTGGACCGGATAGGTGACATTTATGATACTGTGATTTTCTTTTCTACACTCATATACCTGATAGCATTAACTGGAACCTACTTAACTATGTATGTAAATAACAAATAATATGCACCTCATCAAGTTTGCGTCCTTCTCGGGCTGCTTGCTCTTTTGCACGCCTCAATGCCTTCATTCTCCAACTTGCACCCCCATCTCCAACTACCGATGATGCGAGAAATGTGCCACCTTCACGAGATGATTTTTCTTCATCAGGGTAGCCATCCCCATTATCTTTCAGATAAGGATTCAGCTCCTTTGGATTTGATCTTCTTGCCTATTATAAGAGCAATAAAACACCTGAAACAATTGTCTGAAGATAGTTTTCCGTCTCACTTTGCGGCTGGTTACGAGGTGGTACTAGTCTAGTAGTTAAGTAGATGGTGAGTACTGATGATGTTGATTGCAGAAGGTATATGGAATGTTCTCTTTTAGATCATAAAATGGTGTGTGAACACCCTCCCCAACCCCCGAATAATGCTGAGACCAGGTACTTAGGTTAAGCACTTTCTGGTGAAAATAAATAAATATATAAATACAAATACCCTAAAATGGTAAGCTACTGTTCTGGCAATGTACTGGTCAATGGTGTTTCAAGAAACACATATATCAGAATTACAGAATTCTCATGAAAAATATTACCTCTTCACCCTTAGGTTCCTCTTCTTGCTTCTTCTCTTGCCGTGGATTCTTCTCCCTGCTGCCAGCTGACTTGAGCATCCATTCCAAACCCATCTCTTTTCTCACTATCTCACTGCTAGTCTTCTCTGCTAAATCAGTCATTTCTTCTGTCTCTTCTTCCTCATCTTAGTCAATCAACAAATTAGAGCATTAGCAATAAAATTCCATATTCCACGACTAGATTCAGTTTATTAGAATAAGTAATAACCACATTTCTTGAAAAAAAAATAACAAGTTTCATTAATATCCTCTGTAGGGCAGTACATACCAGAGTCATCAGAAGAATACTTCCGTTGTTTCCGCTTATCCCTCTTCTCCCTTCCCTTTCTTCTCTTAGATATCTTCTCTTCTTCTTCACTACTGTTAGTTTCCTCATCTGAGCTGTACTTCTTCTTAGCTCGCCGTTTATCTTTCTTTCTCTTCGAATCCTTCTTCCACTTGTCATCTAATCTATCTGAGTCAGAATCAGCACTTCCTCCCTGTTCCAGTTCAAATAATGTGCTATATAAAAGTGAAATAAAATCAACTGTACTTTGTTTTCTTTATCTGATTCTTTCTAAAATCGGTTTATGTTCACCAAATCACCCAATTCAACCATAATAAAGAGACAAGCAAGTAGAATTGGCTAGGGTTTTTTTACCTTTTGGAGCTTATCTTTTGGCACGAACTTGATACCAGAAAGCATTGTTGTCTCCCAAAAGCAAGCAAAGGAGCGACAAGAGCGAAAGTACAGATTTTATCTAAAAAAATGTGGACAGAGAGAATGGAATTAAAAATTATACTGAAATTTTTCTGAAGCACATGGATCACCTTCGAGTTTTGTTGTACCCTGGCATAGATTCAAACTTCACAAAATTACATTCGGCCACCATTCAATTACCTCCAAGTTCATTTGAGCATTTAGCTCTACTATTCATGGTTTTAATACAAACCTTAAGTTACTAATCTGATAATTCAAGTAAAAATATTCATTCACTCATAATCTCACTTACAAGTTACAACACCAAATGCAAATCCAATTATTGCCATACAAATTAACAGTTCTAATTGTTTGAGGCATGAATATAAAACCCTAATCATTTAATTTAATACCATCACAAACCTTGCTGCAGGAAGACACGGACGGCAGGACGGGTACAGGTTAAGTCGCAAGCAAAAAAGAAAGGCGGGTGTGGCTCAGCTGGAGAGGACCCGACAGAGGTCGGCCGACGAAGGGTTGAGTTGGCGGAGGAAACAGAGAGGAGAGGGGAGAAGTATAGGAAAGCGCAAAATAACCCGACAAAATTGCGCAAGAAACTCGGCTCAGCCGGTCAGCCCTGGTCTGGTCGAGAAGAGTGAGAAACCGAAACGGAAGAAAATAGTTATACATTTCGACAAAAAAAGAGATATGAATCCGTTGTAGTCTAGCTGGTTAGGATACTCGGCTCTCACCCGAGAGACCCGGGTTCGAGTCCCGGCAACGGAATTTTTTTTTTTTTTTTTTTTAACATTTATTTCCATTACTCTGTCAATTTTTTTTTTTTAACAATTATTTCTTTTACTGGGTCATCGGGATAATTACTTCTTGGAAGGTGAATGAAGCAATACGATTCTGGGTCCTTTTGGAATAAAGAGAAGTCCCGTTGAATAATAAAAACAATTTTGATATCCTCTGTTTTCAACATATCTGTCTGAAAGATAGAAAATGAACAAATTGGTTTCCTTTTAACTCTTTGAAGCATAGCTTAAATTACATCGTCTAAAAATATTATTTGTTTATTCTTTTTTAATTAGTAGTTTTATTATGTTATAAACATTTGAAGGTAGGAAGGGAGAATTTTGGAAAAGTTTTTGTCCCTTAATAATTGAAAATGAAATATCTTGTGCCCCCCCCCCCCCCCCCCCCCCCCAAATATTTAACCTGAAAAAAAAATGAAAATGAGATAGTCTAATTTCAGTAATTTGCCTTTGATCCCTTTTGCCTATTGAGTTAGGCTTCGCGCCATCTTCTTTTTAAATTGATCTCAATCTATTTCATAAATTTACAGAATTTGGAAATTTGATCGTTTTCTTTTTTTTTTTTATTATTCCTCTAATTTTTTTTTTTTTTATAGAATGTAAAAAAAAAAACTTAAAGGAGCTCAGTTCGATCACACAATCGCAGAAATTCTTAAGTAACGGACTTGCACTAATTTATGTCTCTTACTTTTATAAATATTTATAAATAAATAAAGAGATTTAGTCTTTCTTTTGTTTGTGCGAATGTAAATATGTAATGAAAGAAGCACACAAAGCATCGCAATGTTTGTACAAATGAGCGAACTGTGTTGGAAAAACTCGTCTAACTAAAAATTTACCAAAATCACCCTTATGTTGTATTTCATTCTAAATCACCATATTTCCTAACTATCATGACATCACAATTCAAAACTTGTCGAACATATTACTTCCAAAAAAAGAAAATTGGGGAATGATTTTAATCATCTGAAATAAAATTCAGTTCAGATTGTATGTTTCATCAATTTCTTGCGCCACATGTGAACTATGTACATGTGCACAAGTATGAAGAAAGACGATATTATAAAAAAAAATTGGCTGATGAATTTGAATAAAATATTCGTATTGATAGTGAGAAAAACCCCATTTATGAGATATATATATTTGCCTATTCTGAACTATTTAATATGAATTTTGGTCTACTAATATAATGGCTGGAGAGCCTCAGCCACAGAAAATCCAGACTCATTTCGTGTCAAAATTGTAGTCCCACGTTATCGGCGTTTCTACATTATACCCGGCACCTCTCCCTCGAGTCTGGCACCGATCTCACTCTCCCTTCCCTTCTTCATTTCTCCTCTCTCCAACTGTACATCCATGGCTTCTTCCTCCTCTACCACCACCACCTCCGCCTCTTCCGAAACCCTAATTCCAGGCCTCCCCGACGACATCACGACGCAGATCCTCCTCTCCCTCCCTCTTCCACACCAACTCCGCCTCCGCCCGACTTGTCGCCGCTGGTCGCGCCTCCTCTCGCCTCCCACCTCCTTCCCTCTCCGCCGCGCGCTTCGCCTCCCTTCCATCTCTCTCCTCTGCATCTTCCCCTCCGATCCTTCCATTATCCCTCCTCTCCTCTTCGACCCGCTCTCCCTCTGCTGGCGCACCCTCCCGCACCTCCCTTGCTCCCCTTTCTTCTACAACCTTACCCACTTCAATCCTGCCTACCTCTCTCCATTTCTCTACCTGATTGGTGGGTCCCTCTTCGACACCCACTCCTATCCCCTCGGCCAACCCACCCCTTCCGGTGCTTGCTACAGGCTTGATCTCTTGGCCCTGGGAAATCCCCATTCACTCAATTGGGAGCGAGTCGAGGATATGAATTCGCCGAGGGGGAGCTTCGCGTGTGCAATCACTGGAAATGATGGGATTGTTGTGGCTGGCGGCGGGTCCCGCCATTCAGTCTATCCATCTCATGGTAGTCGGATTAGCTCTGTTGAAAGGTACAGTATGTCAGATCACTACTCATGCCTCAATTGAGGCTTACTCAGCTCTCTTCAGAGCAATATAATCAAACAGGGAAAAATGGGATAAATGGCTTGCTTGGTTTCTGGTTGGTATTAACCAGTACAATCTCTTAGTAACACTGCAGGATACAACCACTAAAGTATGCAAACTGGTTGTGTTTCTTGATTTAGCCAAGAAGGTGTTTAGGCATATTACACTTTGCATGTAGTGATGCTTGCAAAATATAGCTAGCAATTGACATTTTGTAATTGTCACTGACTAATTGAGGATGCTCGAAAGAACTGTTGATAACATTACAAGCGATCATGTGAAATTATAGATGGAGTATATCATCAGTGTTCATAAATTTACAATGGCTTGTAATAAGTATTCCCTAAATCCAAGTCTTGTTAAAGTGAAGCAAAAGGATCAGTCTGCTGGATTTGGATTTTGTTTCCAGTAGTTGGCATTTGGCAAGTATTTTTGGTTGGGACTTGGGATGAGATGGAAAAATTAGGGCTAGTTTTGTTGGTATATATATTCTCCTTACTGTCCTTGTAAAATTTCTGTCCAAAAAGATATCAAGTACTTAGATAAGATTGGTACAAAGATGAGAACTGGTAGGTTCGAAATTATGATTCTTTTTTCACGTTCGTTAAAGTGCCAGTTAAAGTGGAAAAACAAGTTATAAAACGCAAAAAATAACCAACAAAAATACTTAAGTATTTGAGTTGGGTGCAAGTTTGTTACAAGAACCCTTTGCCAAACTTTACAAGTATAGTATGTAAACTGTAGGTATGACGTGACATCTGGGAAGTGGACCAATCTAGAGAGGCTTCCCAGTTACCGTGCGGGGTGTGCTGGGTTTATACGAACTGGTGCAGAGGAGGATGAGTTCTGGGTCATGGGTGGCTATGGTGACTATACAACTCTATCAGGTGTTGTACCAGCAGATGTCTATTACAAGGATGCAGTGGTTTTGGGGCTGAAGAGTGGCATGTGGAAGGAGGTAGGGGATATGTGGCTAGAAGGAGAGAGGGTGCGCATGGGTCCTCTGGCAGTGGCTGAAGGGAGTGATGGGAAAGCTGAGGCTGTGTTCATGTTGGATGATAATGAGGTTTTCAGGTAATATTCTGCTTTGAGTTTGGTTGGAGGTTCTTAGATTTTTCCTATCTTTTATGTTAGTACATTTTCACGCAGCACGAGATCTTAGGGGTGAGGTGAAATGCAGTAAGTGGGTAATTAGGAACTCTCTTACTGCATCTCACCTTCTTTGTAGTTGTTTACTTACTATTATCCACACATGTGCTGAAGATTTCTCGTTTCTCATCTACTGGTCTGATACCCCACTCTTCTTTATTTCAGACAGTTCTGGTTTATTTGTCATTTTTTAACTGCTCATCCCTCTTTGGTCAGATCCTTAGATTGAACTTTCTTTTTGATTACCCTACTGTTCCTTCTTATTTCTTTCTTTTATTGATTTTTCTGAGATTAGTGCTCTATCATATGCCACTTTAGTTTATCTCTAGTTAAAAATATTTGTTCTTATTTCCTATCTTGATGCGGCATCCACTGTTCCTTTCCCGACAGTAAATTATTTAGCCTTAATTTTGTGTAAGGGAAAATTAATATGATCCTTTTATTTAGGTTCTTGATAAATTTGGGGTTTTTCAATATACTTATCTCTAGATTTTTTTTTTTCCTTTATTTGCATTAAAATCCTTTCTTTATCAGAAATGTTTCTCTTATTCATAAGTTCAGTTTTCTTGACATACTTGTGCTGGTTTTCTTGTTAGCTTGTTCTATATTTCTTTTTGCACATTTAGATTATGCCCCGCAAATAAAGTTTTGTACCTTTGAAGTAGAAAGAGTTCTCTGCACATTGTTTCTTGGTTTATTGAATAATTTACTATTAGAGAGGAGAAAATTTTGGTAGTATGGTTTATTTTGTGGGAAACTATTGGTTAAGAGTTTTTTCACATTCCAACTTAATAATCTCTATAGTTGAAAGAAATAAGAAAATGTACGTCTAACATATAATGTTAAGAAGTTTTGATGGAATTGTATTTTATCATTTTCTGACAACAACATTAAGTCAATCACTGGAAATGCAATTACTGTAGTTCCAATTTGCAAGTCCCAAGAGTGGAGACAGTTCTACCTCCAATTTTATTGTCTCAAATTTCAGATTTCTAGTTCATGTAGTTTTTGTGGCATCATTGGAACGGCCATCTAGCCTATCCCAACTTGTTTGGGACAAAAGGCTTAGTTGTTGTTGTATTGGAAAGGCCATCTAGAAGTATCGTAGAGCCTGAAAGATAAGAATGCCCTTTATGATTCTGTTAAACAGGGACGTATCATATGGTGCCCAACCTATTTTAACATTGCCATATAAGTAACAAACAACTAATCAGTCCTTTGTTTGAAATTTGTGGAGAAAAGGGCATCTTTTTTGCTGTAAACCAGAAAACTAGCTTCATATGTGATAGTTATTATTCTATAGGGGTTGTATGTGATATTAAACATATATTGTGGGCTTATGCTTGAACCTACCCTTTTTATGGTCTGGTCCAGTTGCAGCCCTCATGCACTAACCCATGCATACAGGCACTATACACAAAGTGGATCAGTAAAAAAATTTGGTACCTCCCTGGTCAATATCTTGTTGTTGTGGCCAACTGTTATAAGTGGCATATTCTTTAACCTTTGTATAAATATACTGACCTAGTTCTATTATAAAATATTTTTCCTGACAGGTATGACTTTGCCTGTAACACCTGGCTGAAGGAAACTAGCCTGAAGAAGAAAATTACAGACAACGAATCCTGCGGTTTTGCAGCAATGAATGGCGATCTGTTTGTGCTGACATCAGTGCTCAAACCTGACGGCTCTGATTTCAGAAGGCCGTACAAGAGGCGGCCCACTCTGGAAGTCCAAGTGTATAGCACATATAAGAAGAAATGGAAGCTTTTTATCGCTCATCCTCCCATCTACCAACCTATTGATTTCAAATCAACAATTTTATGCACTATTCAAGTTTAGGCAGCGGCTTTGCTCTGAACATTGCAAAATCAAAATGTTATCTCTTGATTGCTCACTGGAAAAGTAGGAAGGTTTATTAATTCCGTAGCTGTGAAAAATTAGTAAAGGGGATGGGAGATGGTTCTCATATTATAAAGCGTCTGAACTGGAATGTGTTGAGGTACTCCGGGTTGATTTTAAAAGGTATATAGGACTATGTGTATAGATGTATAGGTTTTATCCGATAAGGATTGATACTGAGTTATCTACTCTGAATAAAAAATGGGGTCGTCGTCCTCCATACAGCTTCAGAGCAAGATTGTTGGCTTCTTGTCTTCTTGAGAATAGAATACAGATCAGAGGTGTACAATGATCTTCTAGCTTTGGGAAATGATAATGTAAATGTTGTGCTACATGGCAGAATATTCTTTTTTATCTTTGTTATTTCAGATGTATCTAGTACAGTGTCTCCGTATATTAATGTCCTTGGATTTACTTGCCCAGCAGTGCTCTTCTAAACAAATGAAGGCATGAACTTTTGATTCTTTTCTCTCTCTTGCAAATAGGTTTCAATCTAAGTTGGAGCAATATGCTTTTATCAATGTAAGTATAAATACTAACAAAATTAAAATTGTGATATTTCAAAAAAAAAAAAAATGAAAATGGTGTGTAAAAGGGATAAGAATTTAGTGTCAACTGGTATCTAGCATCTAGCTACAAAAGAATAAGATCAACGGAAACTGCATACTATAAGCTTAGTTGTAACATCCCACTAATATATCGAATTCATTTAAGACATACATGATCGCCATCATTTTAGATTATATTCTAGCTCCCTTCTCTCGCATTTTACCAAAATTCTAAGTTTAAAACTTAGTAAAGAGAGAAGATAGCCGGATACATTCTCAAGTTTCAGAACAAATGATAAAAAGAGTAGACCATAAAACCTAATGAAACCCTAAATTCTACTTAACCTTTGAGCTACAACTAAACATGCCTCCGATACACCAATTCCTAACTTAGCTCTCATCCTCGTTCCCTTTAAGGTACATCGGGTCAGCACCATCCCCACTCTTCCCATCAGATCCAATATCATGCTTACCATGCCCAGCACTGCTTGTACCACCCCGAGTAAAGTCAGCAAACATACCGGAACCAAGGAGGCCGCTGCCACTTGGACCCATGCTTGAGTCTCCATGGAGGAGGTTGAAACCACCGGACGGCCCAGCCGTTAGTCCTGCGTTCATACCAGAGGCTTGACCTGAGAGAGGGGACAGAGAAGAACCTGTTTGGCCATACAACATTGGATTACGGGCAGACATTAGGGATTGCGGAGCTGCCTGACCCACTAGCTGAGATGGTTGGGCTTGCATGTATCGTGAGCCGCCCGATTGCATCATCATGTTTGGAGGGTACTGTTGGTATACACAATATCAGGAAATCATTTATGCACCTCATCTTTCTTCAATAGAAAGAAAATTGTAACAGGTTAAATACAAGACACCAAAACTAAAAAGAAGGTTACTTCAAAATAATTAAAAAGTGCACCTGGGCTATGGAAGCAGCTTGAGGAGGCTGGCTATCAGCTATGGCCGCTAGATACATCAGATTATGTTGAAGTTTCGCTTGATTTCTGAAAATAAGAATTCCCAAGTTCAATAAAATAAATGGTAATTTGTAAATTGATCTATTTATGCTATTCAATTTTATATTCATCTGTGTTCCTTTATGGCATATATCAGCTAAAATTCAAGAGTGCATATCTTGTGCTATAGTTCCTCACAAACTGTGGCTAGCATGTATACAATCCATCAGTTATGAGCATAGGTATCATAACCTATGTTTTATACAGAGATAATAATGGTGTGTTCCTGCAAACTAAGCAATTATAACAATGTAATGGCCACTATAACACTTATTATATATTTGTTCTTCTTTCATAAATCCTATTAAAAAGTAGTAAACCCTTTTGTGAACTATGACTGAGATGCACCTACCGAGCACATTCTTCAACTTTTCCGCTATTCTGATTGTCAAGAATTGCTAGGATTAGCTGCTTGTTCTCATCTAAGTACTGCACAAATTTATCAATAAGGGTTCATTACAAAGTACAATGCTTATTTTATAATAACATCATAGGATAAGTAAATGCAAAGCTAGACAACATCACCATAAAAGAAAGTAAGAATACTAGTTCAATGCCACACCAGTCAGATAACATCACCAGAGAAAATAAGAATACTAGTGCAATGACACCAGTCCGGTACCAGGCCAGCCAGGTTTGGTGCCCGTAGAGAGTATTCACAAGCAACATTGCTTTCTTATGGTCATTCTAAGTAAGACTTTTAATTTTATTTTAAGCAACAGGCTGTGTATTTTAACCCAGTGACATTTGCACTTTGCATTTTTAACCCTTCGACAGAAGGGTCAAAGGTCGATTCTTCCATTATGTTTTTATTTGCGGGAAAGAAAAAATATAGCAGTCAAAAGAAATTATTGAGCTAGAAATCAGCACATTTAGCATCCAGATGATATCTGTTTAAAACATACGGTACCATGATCCTAGCACAATGCAAAATTTTATCACAAGATAAATGAGAATTTAAAATATGACAAAATTTACTATCTGATGAATTCACTATTCAAAGGAAGACAGAATAGCACGTGATACAATGCAATAGTTTCTCCATATTCAGTGCCAAATATTTAATTTATTAAATATATAAAAGGTTTCACTGTAGATTAAAATAGAAGGTTTGTTTTGCAAAATAATGAAGATCTTGCAAGTCTTGTGTGAAAGCGAGAGGCCAACATAAGATATTAGGAGACGTATTTCTTGTTGTTACTTGTTAATGATGTTATAATAATGTTTATATGCTTATTTGACTACCTAGTATTTATAGCATTTTTTTTCTTCAATTGCAAGTCGTGTCAAACATTCAATTTTGTCTTGTGATATGTCATTTGACAATAAAAACAGGCGTTCAACAAATAAAAATAACATAAAAAGACGAGGTTTCAATTTTGTCTCCATGTTCAGAAAAAAAGTCCAGCTTTTGTAGAACATTAAAAAACATATAGCATCATGAAAGATCGAAGAAAACCATTCTAAAATTTGAAATTTTCACTTTTCCCTAGAGATCAAACAGCAGATCTTAAATCTGAAGTGAACTTTTTGGGAAATGTGATTTCTAAATGAAAACGTGAGAAGATTCCAACTAACAGACTGGGATGTTTTGGAAAAATAGACAGATTTTACTATATTATTATGATAAAAAAAAAAGGGATCTTGTTCTTCGGAAGAAAATCTAAATCCTGCTTTGAAGCTCCCCTAAAATCTGTTCATTCCTATATCAACCAAAGATGTACTCATGCATGAATCAGATACTAGTACTACACATATACAGATATGGAAACAAGAATCATTAGTTCCAATTCACAAGACCAATAAGGAACATAATCATAAAAAAGAAGAAAAGAAACTCTTTTCCGTGTGGAAACAGGAATCCGTTGCTAATATGAAAAACGGATGATATAAAATGGGAGGGGGAAAAATTCAAAAAGAACAAATAAAAATGAGAAAAAAATTATAGAAATAAAATCTGTTGGATATGATTTGAAGAAGGCCCTATTGTCTCATTCGCATCAAGATAGGAATCATCATAGCACAAATGCAGGACAAAGAGCCCCTTTTAATCTAAAAAAATACTATTTTAAAAAAGCCATAGCTTATGGTCTACACTATCTGCTGTATCCCTCCTCTCTTCTACAACTGTAGGCGAATAACCAACACCAAGCTATGGGTTGAACAGGACCATAGTCGTAAGAACTAACAAAATAGAATAGAAAATGTTGAAAAAGAACAAAGTTTTGGATTTAAAAGGTAATGAAGAGAGAGAAAGCAGAAAGAGATAGAGACCTGTTGGATGAGATCAGTGGTGACAGAGGTAGGGGAGGCATAGCCTCCCATCAGGTTCTGGTTCATCTGTTGCATGAGATGCTGTCCCTGCATTCTCTCTCTAAAAGCTCTTCACTTTCTCACTCTAAGAACTTCTCTAGTGATTAGTCTTATATATTCTCTGTTTCTCTCTGTTCTATCTTTCTCTTTTCTCCTTTTTGGGGGCGTTTGTGTGCGTCTTTGCTTAAGTGGTTGGTAAGAGGGAAGAGAAGCCTTTAAAAGGTGCTACTTTGGGCTTCACTGGGGTTTTGGGTTTTAGAGAGACAAGGCAAACTCTGTAAACTCTCTGTATTTCCTACATATTTGCATTATAGCCCTCTGACAAGATGAAATAAAGAATGATTTTTATTCACAGCGAGCTCTAATTGATTTTTTTTTTTTTTCCGTCAGGTTCATCGTTATCTTTCACATCGTTAAAATAAATAAATATCGTTGATTTATCATTTTTTTCGAATAATATATCCTATCTATGTAATTAATTTATTATTTATCATTATCTTTCGCATCATAGTTGTTAAAATAAATAAAATAGTTGATTTATCTTTTTTCGATGTTATATCTATGTAATTAAATTGTCATTATATTTCCACATCATAGTTATTAAAATAAATTAGTATTGTTGGTTTGATGATATTATCTACGTAATTAATTCATCGTTATCGTCCCCGTCATAGTTATTAAAATAAATATGTATCATTTTTTTTATCTTTTCTTCAGATGAGATATCTTATCTACGTTATTAATTCATCATTATCTTCCACGTCATAATAATTAAAATAAATTAGTAACGTTGGTTTACCTTTTTCTTCGATGATGTATCTTATCTACGTTATTAATTCATCATTATCTTCCACGTCACAATAACTAAAACAAATTAGTACCGTTGGTTTATCTTTTCTTCGGATGACATATCTTATCTGTGTATTTAATTCATCATTATCTTCCACGTCAAGTTGTTCAAATAAACAAGTATCGTCGGTTTATCTTTTCTTTGGTTGATATATCTTATCTACATAATTACTTCATCGTTATCTTTCACGTTATAATTGTTAAGATAATTTATTTTAAAATATCTTAGACATACTCTACTTGACCATCATTATCACATTATATCCATATAGTATTAAGCTGAGTATAGAATGCAATTAAATTGCTTGCAAACTTTGATCAAAACTTCAATTTTTAAATAACAAGCATTGAAAAAATAAATCTTGCTTAATAGGTAGTGGTTATATATTGCTCTAACCAAAGGAATATGTTATCATACATTTTAATTTTACAAGAATAATGGGCACCAAAACCAAAATATGAAAATCTAAGAAAAACTGTTATAAAGTGATTATTCTGTGCGTGAGTGAAATATCAAAATTAGTTGTTTACAGGGGGCTGTTGAAAAGTTTACAGTTTCAAAAGGGGAGGCAGGAAGAGTTAAAATTGGAGGTAAGCATACCAAAGTGTGACTGTATTCACATCCTCTTCTACTTTGGTTTTTGTCGTGCCTTAAGGACAGCCAAAGTCACGTGTCAATGGCGGTGTGGTTTGAGTTGCAATATATTTCATTTACACATGGTGCATGCCGTACTGAAAGCACCGCTACCATACATACACAATAAAATCTTATTTTCTCCCGAATCCAAGCAAGGCACCGCCATAAATATTGTAAGTCTGTACAACAAAAATTTAAATTTTTAGAACTTTGTCATTCTAAGAAGTAATGGTCCAAATGAATATAAATAATAAATGTAAGATGTTATTGACGAGGAGTTAATTTTACATTTTTACAATGCTTTTTCTATTGAGCAAAAAGAAAATTATACAAAAAATATTTATTTAGATATTTTGCTGATGTTATAAATTGATTGTGTTTGACGTTGGTAAAATTTAGTGTAGCTTGATATCTCTGAAAGCTATTGAATATGAATTGTTGTAAATTTTAATTCTGAGTTTCTGACACACTCAAACTTTCATCAAAATTTATTTTTTCCCCAAATACTAAGATTAAAATACAAATTATTTTGTAATGATTTCTAAATTATAACATATTGTCAAGAATTTCCTCCTTATAACTGCACTTGCCTTTTTCTCTCAAAATATTTTTTTATAAAATTGCACATTTTGTAGTGCATGTCATATTTACTTAACATCATAAAAAAAAAACTTTCTATTTTTATTTTCCAAACTGCATAAAAAAAAAGGGAATAACAAACTATCTATGTTAAACATCGGCTTAGGCGGATTGCATTCTTCATTTTTCAGTACAATGTACGGCATGAACCAGCTGAAGAGAGTGATGTTTGAAGGATTATTAAGACCACCTCTGTTACAATTCTGAAGCAAACTCTGTTGTAGGATCAATACAAAGATCCCCACCAGACCAGCATCAAATGTATGTAGCCCCAGCAACAACAGAAGTTCCCAACACCGTCAAGCCAGTGTCAGCCCCACTAGGTTTTCCACAGGAAACAAGTAACAGAGAATCCGGACACTTTCAAGGAGTTGGGAAATTTCAATTTGTCGTTACACTTGATTGCCCCCAAACGGCCAAAAATCATCTGAAGGGAGCACTCCGGCCTCCATTTTGAACTCCGCCACTTGCCTAGGGTTAAACTGTAAAATCTCCTATTTTTACCGCCATGGTAAAACGGTAAAACATCTTTTTCTCCTTGACTTTGAGAGCTGTTCTAGCTAACCTAGCAGCACAGCCTCATGCCAGGCAGCCAGGGTAATAGGTAATAGCTAGGGTGGCTTTAGAGGTGTTACTGTCTTTCTTCCGATTTTGTATTAATGTAGAGTGTGATATTCATGTGGCGAGTCAATGTGCATCCAAAAAGTTCTTTTTTAGAAAGGCATGCATTTATGTTCTTTAAATGAAATTACAAATATGTTCTTTAAATGAAATTATCATTTTGTCAGTGCAATTTATGTTTAAGCTTACATTTCTTGTTATTTGAAAATTATTGTTCAGAGTTAAAAAAAATTATAGAAATAATGTATTTATTTGATGTATACTGAGAAATTTAATCTATTTATTTAATGTATTTATTTAATGAAATTATCATCTCCCTCGTACCGTTAAAATTTATACAGTACATTTTTTAAGAAAAAAGTTCTCACAATAATTCAAGTGCCTTGCATTGACATGTCTAATATAAAACCACACGCTTAAAATTATACACTGCATTTTTTTTAATATATTTAATTATTATATTATATTATTTAATTAAACATGTAAAAATTTATAAATTAATAAATTATAAGATCATACTAATGTTTTTGTAGGTTTTTATGTCGACTAAAATTCTCATACTAATATATTTTAATTACTTTTCAGAACTTTTTTTGAATACACCATTCGCATAACCTATTGCATGTGTGTCCGCATACCTTACATGATTTTTTTTTTTTTTTTTTTTTTGAGAAACATTAATTACATGGGTTACGAAGGGGTTAATTGCACGCATGTTGAAACCTACATTTAATTTTAAACATTGGGTTACCCGTACCACACATAATTCCGATTAAATATCAACGACATTTATATCAAAATTTGTTTGGAGGATAATGCATGAGAATGTTTGGGA
Source organism: Rhynchospora tenuis (assembly GCA_027725995.1). NCBI lineage: Eukaryota > Viridiplantae > Streptophyta > Magnoliopsida > Poales > Cyperaceae > Rhynchospora > Rhynchospora tenuis. The sequence continues at coordinate 56,258,991 of CM050888.1, forward strand.
CTTCGAATGTTTTGGCTTAATGAAGAAACAAATTATGTTTGAAAAATGTCCAGTCGCAGGAAATAATAGACTTTAGCACTAAATCACAGTACCGATAGGGGAAAAAAAAAGGGGCCGTTGCAAAGTTTGACCAACGTAGAATATATATCGTTCTGATTGTTTCAGCTATTTATCGCGTCCGTTTTAATGGTGATCATATATATCTTCTGATTCATCTTGTTAATTAGACTAAATATTCTGCATAAATGAGATCATGGTCTCTCTAGTCAAAACTACAAACGTACGGCACAAAGTTAAATAAAAGCTAACAATTATATACAATTTAAGATGGTAGTGTAATCACATATATTGAAAATTTCTAATAAAATCAAGCTTTTAAAATGCGTTTTTTTGGTATGACGGTCCGGAATTGTTTCAACTGTGCGGCATTTTTTTCGGTGAAAAAAACGGTGATAACGATCTTGTTTAAATATTCTTCTTTTAGGTCTATATTATTCAGATTGATAATATTCTATATATTATATTCTTCAAATTTGAGCTAACAATGGTAAATTGTCATTTTCACCATTATTGTTCATTGATATTGAAGTACAAAATTTTATTTATTGTATAAAATATTTCAAAATGCATATGTCAACAAAAAGGTTTATGATCGTGGGCAAAACTAGAATATCTTTTTGTCACCGAAAAAACGAAAATGACGAAAATGACGTGTTTAATCGCCGAAAAAACGGAAATGACGCGTTACGTTATTTTGTAGCTTTTTTCTATGACGTTTGTGACGTTGGATACAAAATACCGTTATTTCGGAAAAAACGGCATTTTTTAATAGCTTAAATAAAATTCTAATAATTATTTGATGTGTAAAATATAGCGGGTATGCTAGAGATGCGCATGCCATTTTTTTCTTTTATTGAAAATTTTCGAGAGATTTCATTTAAATTTCAGAGTTTCACCATCAATAGAGAAAATTAGTAATTAAAAAAGAATAAAATATCAGCAGTGGAGCTAGGATAGAGGAAAAACAGGTTCGAGGGGACCGAGACAAATGTTGAAAGAATCGAGGTACAATCTGGGAGGAAGAAGAAGGGTGGTTGTGTGGAGCTAGAGCGATGGAACGTCGGAGCAAGTTGACTTCGATGAATGTTGATGTTTTTTTTTTCTCTCTCTGGACTCAGAAAACGAAAAAAAAAAAGAATAGAGTAACATTTTAGGTTGAAGGAGATTTGATGATGAGTTTAAAAAATTACATTTGGGCTAGGATCTAGAGTTCAATTCTATTGGTTGTATTACTTAAAACTTAATATGTAATTAAATAAATCAATTATTAGGGGAGGCTAGGCCTTCTACGCCTCTCCCTCCCTTCTACTGCCTCTCCCTCTCTTACGTAAGAGAGAGTGAATTCACGAATTTGTTCGAACTTGACTCGGAAAAAAGCTCAGACGTCATAACTCGAGTCAACATAACTTGAGTTGACAAAACTCGACTCGCACCAGCTCGATTGGTTGAAGAGTCGAGTTTGAGTTAAGCTCAATTCGGCTCGCCAACTCATGAGCCGATTTGTAATAAATTTTTCTATTTCAATTAGTAATATTAATATGATTAATAAGTATTAAAAATTCAACAAATAACTATAAGAATTTTATTCTTATATATATTATTTTCAATAATTGTAACATGTGATATATCGAGTTTCAAGATAGATTTTGCTTCATAACAACAAAAAGCATAAAAATGATAATAATGTATTATTTAAAATATTGTATACATCAATTAATTTTAATATTGAAATAATATATAAAAACAAAGAAAATTAATACACATGCTTATTTTGGACGGCTCGTAACTCGTGAACCAACTCAAGTTAGAGATGAGACGAGTTTGAACTAGTTTTAAAACTCGATAGTGTTTCTAGCTCGACTCAAGCGAACCGAGTTTGAGCGAGCTCTAACTCAGTCGAACTCGACTCGTATACCGCCATAGTCTAACGTTGCAATGGGACTAAAATTTATTTGGCAATAAATCTAGAAAGACTGAAAATTACTAAAAACAAATGAAATGAAATGAAACTTAATATTCTGGCTTAGTTTCAACTAGGTCATCATATATCCTTTTCGATCCAATTTGAAATTGATAAATTTGACATCTTTCAAACATATATTTTTCCCCCATTTGAACGACATCCACAGAGTACGGTGTGGTTAGATCCGATGCGTACATTCTATCCGACAACTAATCAAAGAGTCTGACCACTCCAGCCTTAGGTTAACGAGCAGAAACAAGTACTAGCACTATCAGATTTATTCGGATAATTCAATTTGATGGCCCAAAAGCCCAAATGAAAAATGGATTAGGCTGTAATAACATTACTTATCCGATGAGGTGGTAGACGAGGAAACATTTCACTATTTAGTAAAAAAAAATAAGGCATAGCTAGACATAAAGATATCTATTTAAGTTTGTTCTTTTTTTTATTATTTTTTTGTCCACAAGGCATTTAGGCAGAGTACCAGAAATGCTACCAAAAAAAATATCTCTATATGATATAAACGATATATTAATAATCACTAGAACACGTACATATCCAATGTGTGGGCACAAAAATAGAAATCGACATATTGACATAGAAAATGTAATTTTATAAAAAAAATTATTTGATAATAAAATTATTTTAAAAAATTGCAGGTGATGAAGTTTTCCATCCGTGATCTCTTTCCAAATGAAAAAAAAATAATAATTATTTGAATCAATATTCTTTCGATTTCATATGAAATTACAATCTAGCCGCATATCAAATCAACTTTTAAAAACTAACTATCCACATTATTTTTAAAGAAGTGGATAGACTCTTGATCTCAAAAGTTTGAACTCATGAATTTGTGCTTTTATAAAGAATAGGGATAAAAATATTTATTTTGCTGATATAGTAAGTTAACTCTTGAACCTTTGCTGCCACCTTTTTCTGTTTTGTTTCTTTTCTTTCCCTTTTTTTTCTCTTTATTTTCTTCGACTAGATAGCCGCTGTCTAGTAATGTCCAAAAAAAAAAAAAAACTTTCAGACCGGTTGAGAGTAACAAGCAAATTTTATATATACAGGGTTGGCTACCTGGCTTACGTGTTTGTCGAATAGAAGCGAGTATTTACTTCAGTTCTAAATTACTAATTCAAATTCTGAACGTGATATCATCTCACTGAAAATAACACTATATATATTTATGTAATCTTTTAAGATAAAATGTTGATGGCTAACAAAATAAGAACAAAAATAACAACGACCGTCCGTAATTAATGCAATTAGCGTGAAAAAGATCATGGAAATTTTAAACCAAATTTTCGGGAATAAAAGACTCAAAAAAATTTAAAATAATTAAATTTGGTATAACTATAAACCGTTTGTATTCAGAACCGATATGACAACAGTACGTTTTTTTATTGACTGGAACAATCACATCACACCTCGTCCTACCACTAGTCTAATCTTGGAAAAGGCAATTCTAAATTATTATTATAGTACATAATTGAACGTGGAGATAATTATATATGGAGGAACTGTTATGCATGACATGCACAACGACAATCGACAATACTAAAATCATGCATGGAGCCACTGCCCTAATGGACCCTACACAAATTTTAAAAAAGCAAACTAGTGGTGCCAAAATATAAAATAAATAACCATAACACCCCCCCCGCCCCCCCGCCCCCCCGCCCCCCCGCCCCAGTTTTTTCTTTTGGAAATGAAGAACTTTATTTGAGAAAATCAGTACAATATTTTTACTTTTAAAAAATAAAATAAGTTTGTAAAAACCTTAACATTACAAATGGTAAAAATGAAACCATCACGTCACTTAATGCGAAAAGTTACTTTGAATTACCAAAATGGAAACCGGTGCTAGCATAGCATGATAGCATAGAGCCATATAACAATAACATAAACAGGGAGCCAGGGAGGTGCATGTATGTTATAAGCGTGTGACAATCCCATGCGGACAGACCCGCTGCATGAATTAATACATTCCATCAAAGAAAAAAGATGTACAGGAATTAGCCGTATAGACCCGGTTCAGAAATAATTTCTGACAGACAGAAACAGCCTCTCCGCACTCTCTCTCTTCTTGGTTGGTTTGAGCCTAATAATACCAATAAATCCCAAAGTCCCAAAGTGAGGGTCCAGCTGGAGACGTCGTATTATGATATCGGATCTACTGTGGCATACAAGAAGAAGCACTTGGTGTAGCAACTCATTGAGGTCCAAGGAAATCATCATGCATATATATATATTCATGGTGTTAACCTTATCACTTCTGTCAGTATTGTATAAAGCCACAGAGAATCAGAGAAAACAATTAAGGGAACAGGATGACCGAATCTTTGACCAATAGTGTAGAGGCTATTAGAGCAAGAATTAGGTCCCCCACCCCAGACTGCAACCTTTCTCAGTAAGGTCTGAACTCATGATAGGTCATCTGAAGTGGATTGATAGGGGTTCATGACATGAACCCTCTAAAATTATCTTTAGAGTTTAGAGTATGCTACCTTCTGCTGTAGTATAGCCTAGACAGTAGACACACACACACTCTCTACCCACTAATCAACATGAGCTTTTCAAGGCGGACCAGAGCTAAGAAAAAGGTATGGATGGATTCTCTGCGGCCCCATGCTACTTTTTGTGTGCCCACATGCCTCATGCTCACTTTTAATAGTTGGTCGTGTGGAATTTTATGTAACTATATATTGTCAGGAGAGATACTGGTAGCTTCTTGGATTGTTTCTATTATGGAGATTCTTTTGACAAAATAAAGCTGCTTTTGATTATTAAAAAAAAATAATAATAAAGCTGTTTTTTGATGGAACAAGCGGTCAGAGGTTTGAATTCAGTTACACTGTTGGCGTATTATCACTAAACCGATAGACTATCAGCAAAGGTATAATTCAGTTGTTTTCTTCTCATAATTCAAGTGCTGGAATGTTCAAAACATTTTAATTTATTATTATTTTATTTTCTGTATATCTTTTGGGTTTAGATATATTACTATTTTTCTGATCCAGTAGTTGTCCACTAGGTGCAGGGGCGCCGGAGCCATATGCAACTAAGGGGTCAATTGACCCCATAATTTAATATACCATTTCGTACATAAAAATATATTTAACACATAATTTTTTGTATAAATACAATAATTTGAACCCATAATAATCATATGATATTTTATTGTTGAACCCATTGTTCATTTTTCAAACTTTTGCATCATTGAATTTATTTTATATTTTGTATGAGAATATTAATATTATAAATATATTGAAGCCCATTCGAAATTTTTCTGGCTCCGCCACTGACTAGGTGTGTAACCATTATTGCGTGTTTTTTTTTTCATTAAATCTGGAACGACAATGAATTTGTCTCCCCCCTCCCCCCCCAATATTTTATCAATTGTGCGTTCTTTAGATTAGTATAAAAATGTTTAATATATAATTGAGATAAACTAGTTCCCCTTTTGGTCGTCCACCTTAACTTAACTCGTCTCGCAATATAAAATACTTTAATAACATTGTGAGCGCAAATAAATTCATATATTTTTATACTTTCGAAAGAATAATGACTAATTAGATGATATAAAATGTGACCTAGGTTACATGTAACCGTCCTATCTTTATATTTGTTAGTTTTACATTACATTATATATATTTTGATAGTTAAAAGTGCCATTATGGAGGAAGGAAAAAAAAATACTGAAATGGATGTTTTCAAACTCCAAATTTTCCTCAATTGAATGATTTAATCCAATATGGAATAGTCTGACTGTCGTTAATTACAGAGTCCTTAAACTTAAAGCATTAAAATTTTCAAATATATGATTCATGCTTGCTAGGTTTTACGTTAAGTCAAATAAGATGCAAATTTAAGTTTTGGAGAAGTTGACGCATCATCTATGCATCAGTTCGTAGGAAGAGAAATGACAATATAGTCTATGGACTGTCTGTCTGTCTGTCTCACAGTCCAAGTTCCGATAAGCTCTCACGCATCTAATATGGTAGTCTTATAATTTTTATATATTTTGATTTGATTTTTTTCTTTGAAATAGTTGTCAGTCATATTTTTTTTAGAAATAATATAGAAGTTATGTCTCTCGAGTTTAGACATCAATAAGAAACAATCTAATTGAATTTTTAACTTTTGACCTCCACGTTAGGTGAATTGCGCTCAGTCAATTACCTAAATAATTTTTTGTATGTTGAAAGTGGGAAGCATCTTCCATTAGCAAGAGCAAATGAAGGGGAAAAAAAAAAAAATCAAGAGCTATACCTTCCTACATTCCAAAATGACGCTCTCCATACACTCACTACCTAGTTACACTATGAAAATGCCAACAATGAAACATTGGATCATTTGAACTTTAAAAGTCATAAATTTACAGCGGTACTACAAGTCTACCAGCCATTAAGCCGTTGTACGAATTGAGACTGAGACCACAGACCTCAGAGAAAGAGAGATTGACAGAGAGAGAGAGAAAGAGAGAGAGAGAGAGAGTGCTCCCGGTTAACCAAACATGATGGGATGCTGGGGTGTATATGGACCCTGATCCCGTGTTGCACTACACGCCGTGTAGCGCACTTCACAGCCGTTTGATTTTGATCGGGCGATTCATTTTTTTCGGGTCTATTAGATGCACGGGGCTCCCATATCCATCGGATTCAAATCAGAATGCCTGTGAGAGCGCTACACGCGGTGTAGCGCAACACAGGATTTGAATTCGGGTGTATATGGGTTGGCTGGATGGGACTTCTTTGGCATAGTCTTCTGATTCCATCTCTAACATATTAGCTAGACCCGACGTGTGACTGTGTGAGGCGTACCGTACTACGTGTCTAGCCTACTTTACTCCTGTTCAATTGGAGGCTGCCTTACCTTCATATAAAAAAAGCTAGCAAACTCCTCGTGCATACAAAAATTTATCACCACAAATTTAATAATATCAATAAATTTAAATCCAAACTTAAATATATGATCCATGTATGTCAGATAGTATGATGACAATAAAGGATCACGAGATTTGGTGCATATTTTGTTGATAAAAATATATGATTTTTGATACATCGTCAAACAATATACTAAATTTGCACTCACTTTGATTGGCACTTAACAAGCATATTCAACAATAATTTTAGTTTTATAATTTCAATTTTTTTTAAATTTATTTAAAATAATAAACTTAAATTGTCGAAATAAAACATTATGAACACATTTTTTTTCATCTGTGTGCATTAGGTTCTCAGAATACTTCAATTTGAGTAATTCGTTGTCTTGTTTTCCATGGACATTTTCGGCTAGGATTTTTGGCCTTCATTTATTTCATTTTGGGGAATAATAAAGCAGAATCTTTACTGAGTTAATTGTATCTTCCTGTCACTGATGCGGCAGTAAGGAACCGATACTGTTCAAGACATTTTGACTGGAGAATTCAATTTTTCAGTTTTGGACCTTCATTAATGAAATATTGAATGCAAACCATCTACACTTTAAATGTTGTCCTTGTATATGCTGCTACTCGCGGATTGAATCCATTATACATTGATTTAGGAAACTTTTAGTCTCGACATAAAATCACATACAACAATTCAAAATTTCTATTTTTTTGAAAGGGCATGCCATGTCTTACTATATATGTAATATTTTACAAGAAACGAAATCATGAAAAACAGGAAAAAAGGATCACTGTAAGGGAATGAAGCAAATGAATAAATTTGTAATGGTGCATAACTCTAGGTTAAAACTTCATTTAGGTAGGTGGAGCGGATGTCATAGTATATTGATAAATAGATAGATAGATGTGCACTCTCAAGCTTATCAGGCCACCTTGGACCTCACATCTCTCTCTCTCTCTCTCTATGATCTTCAAAGTTCAAAACAACAAGTAGTTATTTCTTAAATAAAAGCTGATAAATATCGTTTGTTTCCATCTTTTTGCTTTTCAAGTTGCCACATACCTGTTAAAAACAGAGTTGTCAAAGACCTCAGAAAAGCGAACTGCTAGATCATATCCAGTCTCCACATTTTTAACTATCTTTTTTGTTTTGTTGTATCATATTAGTGTCAGATGCTTACTGAAAACAATTCTGTATTACAAGTTTCTGATCTTCAACTGGTACAAAGTCTTCGGACTTTCCTACGTGCAAAACGAGAAAGTCGATTCAGGAAAGTAATTTTTTTTTATGAGGAAATTATAACTTGAAAAATATCACAGAAGTAGAAAAAAATAAAAACGTCAGTAGAAAGTGACTACAGAGAGAAAATTATTATTTACTAGCATACTAGCTGGTGGGGTTTAAATACATCAGTAGAAAATTCTCTCTCTCTCTCTTTCCACTAAGCTACTAGGCCACATGCGTAGAGCTGTCAACGGTCGGACCCACCACGTGGGTGCCGTTCCGTTTAAATAAATGGAACAGATTTGATTTCGTTTCAATAACGAAACAGAAAACGAAATACCAGATTGTACCGTTTCGATCGTTTCAATCTCATTTCAAACCGTTTCATGTGTATTTTATGAAGTGGAACGAATAACAAAATGGAATTCTGTACCGTTTCAGAAACGAAACGGTTAACGGAATGGTTTGAAATACCTTTTTTTGACGAAACGGAAACGATTTAATGGTGTTCCGTGGTTTTTCAACGCGTTTGACAGCTCTACACACGCGCATCAGTAGAAAGTTTGTGTTCTGTGTTGCATATCATAACAAATAGAACCCTTGATCAACTCCTTTTTTCATTTGCATATTTTCCTTAATAAACAAAGTGCCCCTGGACATTATTAAATTATCAATGGGACCTTCAAATTGTCGACATATATTTAAAGTGCTGTTAGTATGAAAGAAATCATATCTCCTATATATCGTACAAAAATTAATATTTGTGGTAGTTATCAGCAGTTAATTTGCAATCTTATCCTTCAAGATATAAACACAGAGATCCTCTGGAAACACTGAGCATATCATTTATACCGAACGTACTGAAGCACATGAAAAACAATGACATTTTAATTAGAGCCTCTTTCTTCAAGGAGCAACAGGTTTCTTCTGTTAATGTGTTGTGTATATATAGTCAATACACATAAGGGCTAAATTTGAAGCAGTGTAGTTCTTTGATTTTCGACGTAGAATATTACCATGCAATTACTTATCAATTGCAGCGATATTAGCAATTACTTATTATTTTGAGACTACCTTTTAACTTCTATGAGTTTCTCGGGGAGGTGCACTTGTTTTCTCAAAATGGTACAGTTCATTTTTTTTTTTTTTCCTCCTCCCTCAATAGGTTAACTTGAGCTGTCAACGTTTACCAAAATGGCGGTTTCTTTTAAAAGCAAATTCATATACAGTTTTTTAAGTAGGCCTTTTAAACCAGGCCCAAATCTTGTAGAGCCCAATTGTTAAATTGGATTTCATGGAAGTCCACACTTAGGCTGTGCTCCAGAACACCAAATCGGAAGGAGAGGAGAGGAGAGTAAGGGAAGTCCGTACCGTTTACTCGCTCCACTACGAAGACGAGAGAGTAACGGAGAGGGGAGTAAGGTGCGCCGGTTACTCCAGTTTTTCAATTTTTGTTACTCCCGAATCGGGGTGTACACAGAGTAACAGCGATTTATCGCTGGTTTCGCTGGTTACTCTGGCCATCACCGGAGTAACTTTACTCCTTTCCGCACCTTCCTCTTCCTCTCCCGCCCTCTCCGTCCCTTTCCCTTCCTTTAATCGCTGGTTCTGGAGCACAGCCTTATGATCGGATATTGGTTGTCATTTAATTAGAACATCTTATAACTATGCGGCTAGTTTGACAATAAAATCTAAAACCCATTAGCAGCGGTAAGCAAATGTAGCCATATATAAATTAAGCAGATTTCTTTTGATCCTGGTCTCAAAGCGCATCCTCCTTAAAGCATAACTGATACATCCCCCCGTGTTCGCAATTTAATTGTCTGTTGTAAGTTTCAACTTTTGATCCACTTTCAAAACACACAGAATAAAATCATTTTACTTTTTGTTAATAACTTCAGAATTAGATCAATGATAACTAGAATTAAACTTGGAAGACAAAATAAATTAGATGGTCCACGTCAACTTATTCCGTACAATTGAAAGGACAAAAAATGTAAAGCAGATGAGTTATCCGATACGCAAATATCAATAAAAGATCTTGTCGCAAGTTTCTCATTTCAAAATTTTATAAACTGAGAACTTTTCTTGAATGTAAAATATGGCTGTTCGGTTCTAAACACCTTACGTAAGATGTTGGTAGAAATTGATATTCAATAATAATATATAAATTGCCGACCCTTGAAAATTTGGGGTAAAAAAAGTTGAATGTTGCAAATTGGTCGAAATCAGATCAGGACTCCCAGCAAAAGAGTTGCAAAGAGGGGAGAAGATCCATGTTTTCTTAGCAATTGGATTGACTTCCATGAATCATAGTTAACATATAGCAATGTGCATTAAAATTGGCTAAATGACACGTATGATTTATACCATACAATATCTCAAATCCAGACCAACAATAATTGTTTGAATGTTTTTTTTTTTCCCCTCCTTTTGTCTATTCATACCACGAATAAGATCAAGATATAAATGTATAATCCTTAAGCAGTTATTTCTTTCTCGGTAGATTTTTAATCATGATTGACTTTTTTTAAATTTTAATCAAGGTAGAAATGTGTTTCCAATGGGATATTTTCATTTTGAAAAAAGATTGTTTATTTAACTGTGGTTGCTAATAAAATCTACAAAAAAAAAAAAAAAAAATACGCACTACATAAATTTTTTAGTTGAATATTTCAAATGTAATTATAATGATGTATGTTTGCACTATATCCTGTCTACATGAGTGCCGATTCCTTTCCTACATATAATTAAGCTGGCGCCAGAGCTCGTATTTTGCAGTCTCCAAAGTCGGTGTTAGGATCTATCTAACCGTGTTAAGATATTTTCCTTTTAACCGACTAAATGGGTCGGTAACGAAGAGTTGAGATTTTACAACATAAACAAAGAGTTGAGATTCGTTTTAGATTCAAAGGGATTGAACTCTTATTGGGCTTGGGTCATCTTCAGGCCTATATTATTTTAAAAAATCATAGATGATATGAGATGGGATATCCAGTCGATAAAACGCGTGTACTAGGAATCTAGGATGGATAAAATAGATGAAGTTGCAAAGATGGTGCCCCAGTTAAGCACTCGCAGTTTGTTAATTAATCACAAATCAAACTCCCATATATAATAACTTTGAAAAGTGGGCTTTTAGCATTTTGCATATTTCAAGGTTTAATAACTAGCAATATCAATTCGAGTAACTAATTATGTAGCAACATCCAGGGGCGAAGTTAGGATTTTGTGCCAGTAGGGTCCATAAAATTTTTTTCTGAAATAATATTTGTACGATAATGACATAATGTTAAATCAAGCTTTTTAACTCTATTTTATCAGTTGTATCTAGATTTTTGTTTATATCGCACAATGGTTTTATCCATTTTATCACCGTTATATCATTATATAACCGTTTTATCGTCGTTTTATCATCGGTAAACACTAAATCACCACCCAACCGCTAAACCACACAAATTACATTTTAAAACCTTGCATCTAATATAGACATAGTATTATAATAATTTTTAAATAAATAATTCTAAAATAATGTCACATAAATAAACATGAGAAATCAAACATCTATTATAATAACAACATAATATCTAGAATAATATATCCAATATATAAAATAATAATTCAAGAGTCAATTATCATTCATTTAAGAATTTCCTATTCTATTATAAATTTTATCTCAATAAGATTCATTACGGAGAAAGAAAGAAGATGATTTATTAGGACGAATACGACATAGATTCATGTATGATATTTTAGGAATCATTACACAATTCAAATCAAACATGACATGTCCAGCTGGGTCCTTCAAATTTTTGAGATGGGTCCCATAATTCTTATATATTTTTTTATCTATAAATCGTATAAAATAGCATGTAAATTTTTTTTTTCAGGTGGGTCCCTGGACCCACCAAAGTTAACGTGGCTTCGCCACTGGCAACATCAATACTTATAATTGGATATGTTTAGACTAGCTAGTGGAAAAAAAAAATTTGAATGAGTGAAGATTAGTTTTGTGATGTGGATCAGTGATAATTCAAAACTCGAATTTATTTTCAAAATGTGAAATAACAATCGGAATAACATTATTCGTTAATTTTTACAAGCCGGAATGACACAGTTCTCTAATTAGCATTGTCATCTTTATTCCAACTCTTTTTTTGACGAAAATCTTTATTCCAACTCTTCATCCAAATGTAAATAATGTAATTTGCAATTAAATTTTAAACAACTAAAGGTAATGAATTGATATCCAATACATAGGGTGGAGGGATGCAAAATAATTAATGAATTTGCAATTTGACTAAAAGGTAATTGACAACCAATACAAAGGAGGGATGGATGAAAAATGAAGAATTTTGAAATTTAAATGAAACAATAAACGGTAATTAACAACCAATATACAGGAGGAGGTTGACGCGGGGATATGTTTTACACAAAATTTTACTGATACTAGTTCCCTACAACTTGATTAGGTCATTCAACAAATGTATACAAGAAACTTTTGTGGCCTTCATTTCTAAACCTATTATGTGGCAACCAAGTCATCCAACTGTACCAGGGATGAAAAGCATAATAACAAACTATTATACTAAGACCCATACTATATTATTTACACTCATTACACAGTTTTATGCCTAATTTCCTTCTCGCTCTTTCCATTATATATACCTCTCCTTATGCATGTTTCTTCCACATTCCACAAGTCATCACTCGCATCTGCACATACACGATTTAAAATAAAATTTAAAGAAGCTAGTTTTCAGTTGAATTCAAAGATGACGCTAAGTAAAAATCAGAGGAGCTGTATTATTCTACTGTTGTTCCTAGTGTTGGTGTTATCCAATGTGTGGCATATTGAAGCGACTCGGCCGCTGGTCAACAGTTGGTCGCTGCGCCGTGGCCAACTGTTAATCTCATCTCTAAGTGGGCCTTCTAATTGTACGCGCGACCCTAATAACCATGGGGCCGGTCCTCCGTGCCCATGAAATTTCTTCTCACTATGCCATTTTCACTGTTTCCTAATTTTCTCTTTAAATTAATACTATATATGTATGGAAATTTAATTAATATTGTTGAATCATGTCACCTCAGTTATTCTAGAGTACTTTAAGGAGTTATTCTAATTTAAATTAGAAAAGTTGGTAATTTCTAAGTAATGCTTAGAAATAACGAGTTTGTAATAGTCATTTGAAAATTATGTATAGGTAATTGAAGGTCTGTCTATATAATGTATGTATGAAATGTTAATTTGTTATGTATGTAAGAGACCAATAATAAGTGTTTGAATGAAAATTTTTAGAATGTAAGTGTTGAATTTGCGTCCCTTCCCTATCACCACATTTAATTACATACAAAATTTTATTTCTCAAACAATTTATAGTTTAATTACTCCTTATCTAATATTTGATGTATATAGAAACAAAATAAACAAGCTGTTGCTTTGTGTATTTTTAGCAGAATTAAAAAATGAAAAATGATATAATGTGAGTCTGCGACTTGAAAAAACATCATTATATATTGTGACTGTGACTTTGATGGTACTATACAGATCGTTAATTTTTACTCTTAACTCACGATGTCATATGCCACCGAACAGAGTTTTGGCTTTGACATCTCAACTCGTTCAGTTGGATTTTTTATCCGCAGCATCGAATTAGAAAACCGATTTAAGCAAAAAAAAAAAAAAAAATACGAAGAATAGAAAATTTATTCCGCGCTCTAAACAATACTTGCTGTTTAGGAGGGAAAAAATGTAGAATTAATTAGTTTTAAATAAGTTCTTATAATACGGGAAAATATATGTAAATACCAGATTATTCTTCTTATAAAAAGAATGAATAGATTCAAAAGTGAGCATGCTAATTAATAAGGCGTTTTCTTTAAAATTAAAGAAAATAAATAAATAAAGCAAGTAATAATATAGTAAAATTAATCAAAGCCTATTAATATAAGCATATGCCATTTCTAGTTACTATATTAGTCGAAATTACATTATATAGATTGATTTCTTAGAAAAATACAATTGATTTTAATGGTATACAACCTTTTTTTTTTTCGAATTGGTACAACTTATATGATTTTATTAACATAACTACGAAAGTTTGACTAGATAAGCTCGTCACCGGAGTTTTAAATTCTATGATGACATAACAATATTGCTAAAAAATGATTTTATAATTTGAACCTTTGATATTATTGAATAATAGAGTTGCGCATGGTATTTATGAACTAAGAAATATGTAAATACTTCATGTATGGATTGTGATTTCCAAACTTGTAATTTTTTATTCGAGCTGCTTAATATGATCTATACATTATTATACTTTTAGAAAACAAAATTTCTTATTTTATTTTGTTCTTGTGATCTTTTTCTGTTAAACGATTTGAACCTATGTTTTTCCAGTAAATTAATAGCAAAAAATCTTCCTGCCAAAAATATAAGTATAACACGGCAGCAACATAGCCAAGCATGCTGATTATCAGTTTATCGGGGATAATATTTTTGAATGCTGGCGAACCAGAATTTTTTGGATAATATTTTTTGTGTGTTTTTAATTTGTTTCTTCTTCTTTTTTCTGCCCTTTTGTTTGTTCTCGACAAGCAAGCAATAGAAGGATTTATAAGAATAATGGAAGTTGGTCTTCCGTTGTACTGAAAACATGACGAAATGGACTGGTTCTCACAGAAAATTGAAATTTGTTAGTAATTAAGAATGAAATATGCTAAATATAAAATCGTATATTTGAAATTAAAATACTAAACTTGAAAAAAAAATTATCCCACAAATACAATACCTTAACAAAAAAAAATGTACAAATATTTAAAAAGTTGAGAGAATGAATTCTCCAAATAAAGAATCGAGGTTCTGTCTATCAAAATTTGAAAGCTTTAAGAGGGCATCGACTAGCTCTTAAATAAACTTTTATCGCAAAAGAATTCATTCAGGCAATTGTTTCTCTCTAATTAGGGTCCGCTCCAGAGGAAGGGAGTTAAAGCGATGGGAAGGGGACTCGGTACTCTCAAATTTTGGAAGTAACTGATCTCTCTCTGTCTCTCTACTATCTTTCGTTTCCGTCGATTTTCTCTCTCTGAAGCGAGTAACCGATACCCTCTTCCCTTCCCTTCGCTTCGACTCCCTCCGTCTGGAGCGGATCCTAAATAAATGAAATTATACATAAAAAATAATATTTTTGAATGATCAAAAGAGGTCTAGGACAATCGAACGTCCCCTGACTTAGGACCCAAGTACTTAGTATACCTTTCATTTTTAAGTCAAGGCGCCTTATCTGTTAATCACCAAATATGATAAAGTCGTATAATGGACTAGACCATTGCAGTATTGGACCAAAAAATTGTAGACCAAGCTCAACATGATATCTGTACGTACCACTTAATTGCAATATCCACATCTTACTCCGCAAGAAAAACTAAGAACCCTTTGATTGGGAGGCTGAAATTTTGTTAATTTGACTTTGAAAAATTAAAGAGCGCTGGCATCAGCAATGAATTTTACGAGCAAATATTGAGGGCTAGTCAAGTACACAACCGTTTTTTTACTTTAATTTTGTTGCAATTACATTTTTCCCCTAAAATTTGGGGATTAAAAGTTGCACCAAATGTCATAACTGAGTAAGATTGGCAAGGGAAGGTCGGTGAAATAAACAGTAATGTAGATTATATACGTTGTTTTAGCTGCTGCTCATTTCACTTGTTTGATCAACTTTCTTGCAAAGATGCCTCTACACACGAATTCAAACTACCTGACCAACACATGTAAGTTAGACCTGCAACAAATTCTCTCCTACTATTCATTTTCTTTTAAACCCCTTTTCTCACTATATACGCATTTGGTGTTTGAATTCATACTTTACTGGAGCATTTACGCAAATGAAAAAAAATTGGTCTAGCATAAACCATCAAGTCTTTTAGCAAAAAATATCATCGTATAGGGGCAAATAAAGAAACAAGATAATGTTAAACAATAAAGATATATTATTCAATTTACCAGGAATACAAGTAATTATATTGCTCAATTTGTTTCTTTATTAAACGAAAAACCAAAGCATATTGTTGCTTAGTCTGGAGATTGATATCTAACCACAGATCAAAACGATCGATCTGCACAAACAGATATTTACACACTAGATTTAGCGTGTAACACCACTTAGATCCGTGTATTTATAAGAAATAGAGATTATTCATTTAATTAATTTTAATTTTATTGTATATTTCACGGTATTGTTTCGAATAGGTTGAATACAATTAAAACCCTAGTCGATGACCTAGAGAGAGAGAGAAAAAGGCAATTTTGAGAGTCCCTTAATTTTCTGCAAACCCTAGGTAGGGGAGGCGGCCGTCGGTCTCTCCCTGCCTTCCTATTTTCTCCTCTGCTGTTTTTGGTCTTCTTCTATGACAGATCTGGATGGTTGAACAGTAGATGCGGTTTTGCCGAGGTCGTTGCGTTTGTGGACAATGCGGTCATACATATGTCAGAGTCGTAGATTCACAACACGGCCAGAGTGATGAGTCCTCAAGGAGGTGCAAGCGTTCCACGAGGTGCGACCGGTGCACGAAGAGGTGCGGCCAGTGCTGAAAGTGGTGTGACCGAGTGTGCGAGATGCACTTAGTGCATAAGGATGTGTATTCGGAAAAAGAGGATATGCGGCTGGTGCGTGAAGAAATGCAGTTGGTGCGCGAGGTGCGACCAGTGCACAAGGAGGTGCAACTGGAACGCAAAAAAGTGCAGCCGATGTGCGAGACGCGACTAGTCCGCGAGGATGTGCGGCTGATGTGCAGGGAGATGTGATCGTTGCGCGAAAAGGTGTGGTCGATGCGTGAGATGCGACCGGGACACGAGAAGGTGTGGCTTGGGATAATGGTTGTTCCCCGGTGTGCAAGTTGTGGCTGGTGTGTGGATATGGTCGGTATGCACAATGTTTAATTGTAGAATCGTGATGTAGCTGATTATTTTTTCATGTCGTTTTTATTTTTATTTTTGTTTTTGTTTTGTATCGGTGCACCACTTGTGGTATACCACCGCTTGATAGCCACTGTGAAGCTTTTTGTAAAATAATATCACAATGCTAAGTAATGGAGGAATTAAAAAAAATGACGGAACCTAACGTCTTATTAAATAAATCAAATGCTGTGGTTAATATTTTCTTAATTACACATGCATGTAAACAAAAAAACTGCTACAAAACAGGGCCACGCGGCTACGATACGATAGAACTAAAAGGGACAGCAAGTCAGCAACACAATTTAAAATCAAACTTAACAAATTAGCCCCACGTTATTTCGAATTTTACGAAACTATCCAAAAGGCTTTCGTAAATAGATTAATAGAGTATAACTAAAATTATGGGTGTTACACTAATAACAAATAAAATGAGAAGAATATAAAAAACTAAATTCAGTAACACTACATAAGAAAATATATTTGAACGTGGAGTACAACACAGATGGTCAGTGGCTCCGCTATTATCTAAACAAATGAAATGAGAATATAAAAAACTAAATTGAGTAACACTACATAAGAAAATATATTTGTATCATGTTTGTATAAAATTAGGATTTAACAAGCCAAGAGATTTACTTAATTAGCTGAATTCGGCAGAAACAAATTATACCTTAGAGAAAGCGATGAATACTAGAGTAATGTTGTATAAAGTTCTCCTTTTGCTTTTGTTTCTTTATGAAATTGTCAAGCATTGCCTGCCTAGAATTTTATTAAAGAAAAAGGACCGATCCATAAAGTTTCTTTTGAGGTTTAACTGATCCATAAAATTAGGAGGGTAATTTGTTTTCATTTCAAGGCTTGCCGTTTTCTACATTAAAAAAAAAAAATCAGTAGGCCGGAGGGTACTGGTCCGTACATTTGATATGGTCATAGACTCATAGTCATACTACAAGTGTAAACATATCTGACATACTTGACCCGTTTGTCTCTCTTCACTTAACTTTGTGTAGCTACCAAGTATCTATTATATAAAATTATAAATAAATTAATAATTTATAGAACGTTATTCAAATTATTAGACCAATCAAAACCCTTCTCCAAGCTGATGAGTGATGACTAACACCAACTCCCGCTTTGTTTAACACGTTAGCACTCTTGTCGCATCTTACCTATATCTGTACTTGCACAAGAAGAAAAAAAAAATTCGAACTAACGAAGAAAATTCAGTTAACACCAACATGGTGCTAAGTAAAATCAGGGGAATTGCATTATTCTACATATGTGGCTAGTGTTGGTGTTGTATAATGTGTGGCAATTCGAAAAAAGCTAGATTATTGGTCGATCGAAAGGGGTGATATTTATTTTGTCCGGCGATTTTCGTCTAGTTCACTATGTTTTACACACATATATATAAGGAATCATGTACTTATTTATTTGAACATAATTGGTGAAGCAAAATTTTCGGACCAAAAATGTTGGAAAAAAAATTTTTTTTTCTTAAATAAAGTTATAAGAAACTAAGAAAGACATAAATTTTGAAATACTTGAAACTAAAATTTTTCGTCTAAACGACTAAGGAATAGTTAAACATAATAAGTAAAATAAAACATATTAAAAAAAAATTTATATATCTAATTGCAATTCATCTAAAATTTGATTACGAGAATAGTTTACTTTAAACAGTTATGGGGACCGAAATAACCTCCGGCCTCAATTCCAGTTGTTCTCAGGATGATAGGATCCAGTCTACAATGTATCATGCATGAATGTTGGAATATGTTGGGGGTTTGCCGCGTGTCAATACACGCAAAGGGTCACTGTTTGACTCGGTACTGTAGAAATAGAGAACCCAAAAGTCATATGGTCATGATGATATGTGTTATGTTTTAATTATTTATTTATTTATTTTTATATATATGAGGATATGTATTAGGTTGACTCCACTGCGTTAACTTTCTGTCATGGCATTCTAAGGAAATAAAAATAAATTAAGCGTCGAAAAGTATTCTTTTATTTTCTTGTTTTGGGTCCTTGCCTCCTTGGTCTTTTATTACCAGTATAAAAAGCCCAAGCAAAGTCTGCCTTCTACATTTTTATAAAAACAGAAAACTCATATTTGACCCACTTATCTAAAATGATATTCCTTTTTTTTTTTAATTTTACCCAAAGGCTAGAGTTGATGTAATTAATTAATTTAACACAACATAAATTTGATTTTAAATCTCTTAAAAAAAAGTCAAATTTCGAATGCAGTCCGTACGGGGCTTCTCTCGTGTATCTTCTGCCTAAACCAAATTGAAAAAGGAAAAAAAAAAGGGAGGATGCACCATTTCTACTACTTATAAAAGCATCCATTAAAAAAACGTAAACATGTTAGATAAAAGGTGTTAGCAACTCCTAACATCAAATATGAACTATTAATTTTGTTAAAATGATATGATCTGTGGTTTAAATTTGAATATCAGATAAAATGTTGATTTTTTATCTGAAAAATGTCTAGGTGCTGGGTGAATACATCTCATTAATATAATTCATTTTTTGGTCAATACAAATAATATAAATAAGGAGACAATCTATTTTAGAAATTTACATGATTTGCGAAATTTTTTCATTATATGTATTAAAATTTATTGTCATAAATTTTATTTTGATAATTTTAAATTTGTTAAAATTATGAACTAAATTTTGTTTACACATTTGGTGAGTGCATTTACTAATATTATATAATGCATTCAATAGAAAGACCGTAATTTAACTGTCGTAATGTATGAGACACATTATAGGCTTATTTTATTTTAATAAGAACGTAGGTAACATGTTATGATATTCCGATCTACAATTAATAAATGGACGTTGTTTAGATTTTTCTTTTCTTTTTTGTTTAAAAAAACTTGACAACAGTGACTAGCTTGGCTGGATTAAGGACTCAGTGTCAAAGTTCCTGAGCAGACTTATGGGCGTTTTTTGTATTGAATTTTCAGTTCTTTTACCCAGATTTTTTTGTGTGGGATTGTAAATATAAGAATTATTTTTAATACAATTCTGTTGGCAATCGCCAACCTTCAAAAATAAAATATTTCTTTATCAAATATTACATAAAGGTAAACATGAAGATGAAAAAAATCACCGTTTTAATTTCATATTTTGAATTAAATTATAAATTATGTAAATTAATATTAGACAGCAACTACTAGCCACCGTACCTTCTATTTTTTTTTACCGGACCTAATAGAAAATCACATCACGAAGTTTACCTAATCGACGTTCTAATTTTTGTTTTTTTAGAAGTGGAAAATATACAAACATACCAGTGAATTCAATAATCCTCGTCTGGCTTGTGTATGCGCACAATTAGATCACCAATTAAATTAATCTTAACTTGGATTTGATCAAATAAAAAACGGAAATGTATAGCAGGCCGGAAGGAGCTGTTCGGAAAAAACATATGCCGACCTGCGTTGGATTTCCTGTGGCAGCTGTTACGCCGACTCACATAAAAAATTCAAACTGCCTGTGGAAAAACTTCAGTACAATAGCACCTAATTCATTCTCCGGATTTAGACTTCTCTATAAAGGAAATTTTAGATTGTTGACAAAAATTAATATCAAAATACAATTTGACAAACCAAATAATTTTTTTTAGATTTTAATACTTATCATCGAACTAGAGTAACAATAGGAGAATTTTTTTTAACCTAAGAAATTATAGATCTTGTTTTGTATATTAAAAAAATTAATGCGACCTTTCTTTTTCAGATTTAAACTTTTTTATGAACACTTTTATGTAACATCAAAGTTTCTAAATATCGATTTAATAAAAAATAAAGAAAGAGAAAAAGAGGTCGTTATTCCGCTTATGGCCCACTATGTCAATGTGGGTACAAAATAGGCCTGCTAACGATTTTCTTAATCTTCACCGTTCTAATGGCTAGTGGCAAGTTGCCAAGTTGAAATGCTTACTTGCGGCTCTATACTTTATTGACCCATTTGTGTATCGCATGCACCGGTAGTGTTTAAAAAAACTACGGCTTTCTCCGAACATGACACGATACGATATGATACGAAAATAGTACGATACGATAAGATACGAACATAAAACATCACGAGAAATTAAGTATGTAGTATCTGATTTTGATGGCATAGGCACAACACAACACATAAATTATCCATATATGATACGGCACGACCCAAGAGACACCAATAACTTATAAATGAAGGTTAATAATTGTAAATTTTATGAAATAATAAGAAAATTTTTTAAATTGTCTATTTTTAAGGATAACTTCATAATTGAATGTTTTATGAAATTCAAATGTGTTCAAATACGACATGACACGTCACATCTAAAGAAGACATGGCACGATGACACGATATGTGACGTGTCTTTAAGTCTGCCATGTTCATCCCTTAGAATTTAGACACGACATAATATGATACATGAAATATTTAGACTCAATACAGTACGACACAACAAATGATCCGAACATAGTGTGTTTGACATTGCACGTCACTTATTTAGAACACTATGCATGAAATGTCTACTTTTTTAAGAGGCAAAAAGCCACGGATATGGGGCATTAAATCTTTAGGATGATGAGGATCCAAGGGCTTGAACCAAACATGGAGTATTAATTGATTGGAAAGCTTCTGCATTTCTCTCTTTTTTTTGGTCAACCACAGCCCGTAAATTTTTCCCACTTCTTTTTTTTTTATTTATTTAAAAAAAAAACAAAAAAGGATAAGATGTTACCTATAGTACGTATAATCTGTATTTATTGGATCAAATTGAAGTGGATCATTAACATTTTGAATTATCAAATTATATTATTTAATTGAATTGCACCGCAATAGGCCAATAGAAACATTTATTACAGAATTGGTAGTTATTCAAATTATATCTTAACTGTTAGAGTTTAGACGAAATATATCTAAGTATAAAATTAGATATACTGTTATGCGGAAATCTTGAGATCGACGGTCACCTCTTTCACGTCGTGGACTACTTGCCCTTCGTCTTCACACACCAGTGAGTATAGACCACGTGAGACACGAGTCTATCTCTGTATCCATAGCATAGATGCCCTGGACAATCACGAAGACAACACGTTGTGACCGAAACACTCCTCTCAAGTGCTCAAACTTGTATTAGATGCACAAGTTTCAGTATGGTGGATCTCTCCCTCTTTCTCCTGACTCTCTCCATCTCAGAACCACTCTGAAATGAGTCTTCAACGTCTCTTTCATAAGAGGCGTTCATATCAGACAGATAAGACACTCTTTCATTAAAAGATGTCAGTCTGTTGGTTCTGTCAGTGTCCCTTGATGATACAAGCGGTCTCCACCATATAAAACTAACATTAACTTCACAAATTTAACAACAAATATTTGTGTAAATTGGATTTTTTGATCAATTTATGCAATTCCCATCCAATATATTATTAATTGCATGAAAGTATCATCAGAGAGGAAAGTAACTTATCAATAGATTGTCGTAAACTAAGAGCGCAGGATCAGCGCCACCAGTTAGGACTTTTTGTTCTTTCCTTTATTTAATTGGAATATTATGTTAGACTGGTATTACTGGAGACTATGTACCAAGACTAGTTGAAAAGGAGAAATTAAAAGAGCAAAACAAATAAAAATATTAATCATCAATGATCCCAAAATAGGAAGCAGAGTTTGTCCACTTTTATGCTGACAACTAGCTAGTGTTTGAACTTATTGGACACGCTTGTCTATTCTTACTTTTAAACCTTGTATATCGACCAACTCATTCCATAAAAAAAGGTGGAATTGTCAAAATTTTAGACCAAATATCCTATGGAAATATGACTCACACGGTTCATAATACCAACTTAATTTCTCCCCTTCCCTCTCTATATATACCAACCCATCATACAACTCTCTTTCTCATCTTACATCTATCATCACGTACACAGCAAAAAAGAAATTATCAAATTTCAAGTTAAGCGAAGAGCAAGCTTTCTTTAGTTCTCCGGTCCCCAAAAATAAATCTTCAACATGAGGCTGGGAGAAAGTCAGAGGAGGTGCCTCATTCTGTTTCTGTGGTTGCTTCTGGTGTTGTCCAATGTGTGGCATCTCCACGCTGCTAGGCTATTGGGAGGAAGTGGGCCATCTAATTGTACAGGAAACAGTAATAACGGTGGCGGCTCATGTCCATAATTAAGTTGCCATATTGCTACAAGATTATTTATTTTCCTTTTCATACAAAGGCCACATGTTGGCGTTTTTCACATTTTGTCCCTATTCTTCTAACTCTATGATGAATTAGGGGCCGTTATATATGTCTAGACTCTAGAGCAACTTTTGTAAATCCACTTTAGTCAATATTCCTTCATTCTTTCATTTTATTTAACAAGCTAAACTTAAGCTTGTTTGTGTAACATAAAAGAAATTATATTAAATTTTCATTATTTAATTCGTTTGGAATTTTAAACTTCGCATATTTGAGTGCGTTTTACTTTCAGCGCGGTTCCTCATAAGTTTATTTTCAGCATTTCAAATGTTACGAATTTTATTAATCCATTAAATTTTAATACTAAAATAATAATTTTGAATGTTGTGTAAACAGTCTGTAACTTATATCAACTATCTACAATCAAAAAATGATAAACACAGATCATAATTTTAATTCAACAATCTTCACAAAATTTTTTATCGGTTTCATGGTTGTCAGCCAATTTGAGAGATCATTTCATACCCTATAATGACATCCGAAACTTTCCAGTAATTTAAACACTAATTTATGACAATAGAAACAATTCGTTTTGCTCTCTCTAATTTATTAGAGTCAAGCTGGCTTGTTCGGCCCAAGTGGACTCTATTCCACCAATATAGTGGTCCTTGGTTTGATTTGTTGGAGTTATGTCCTAGAAGTCAATATTTAATTACTTAATTTCTTAGTTTATGTTATTGATGGTATTTGAACATTTGTTCCTAGAATTTATTATTGACAGATCATTCAGGTTAAGGATCTGAATTGTAGATCTTTGTGGATCATTCATTAGAATGACAATAATAAATCTAAATTATCCATAATCTTGATAATTAACAAGAAAAATTAATTATCAGATAAGATTAGTATACAAATTAAGTGATGATTAAGTTATACAAATCATAGATAAGAAGTTACCAACTTAATTGCATATGTGTATGTTATTTGAACATAGTACATGATTTAACCCAATGAAATGAACATCTGGATTGTGTTATGTGTCATTGTTTATTTCATATGAATTTGATTCTAAGTTTGAGATATTCAACTTTTCCACATGAGAATAGGTTCTATAAATATCGTCTAACATTGATTCCTGATAAAGGCTGTTATACAGACTTTATTTATGCTCTCTTGAATTGTGTGGGGAAAGGTTGTTCATCAAGAAAATCGTATGTCCCTCATTAGTACACATAGTGAGTGATGATATCTGTTTGGGCCCCTTGATGGAGATGGATTGTTTGCTAACAACTTGTACAATCATCTCTATTTATTTATTGTAAATTTTTTTTTGCATTAAATGTACTTGGAAGGTGATCATACAGTCCAAAAAATTGAGGCCAAAACATGATTTCTCAAACCGGTGTTTTAATATACAACCTGAGATTTGTCTTTTTTAGTTCTCCCAATTGATAACTAATCTCTTCTTGAAATTTTAACAGGTAGTTCATCTCATAATAAGGAATGTTCATGATTTATTTCGAAATTTTTGGAGACCAAAAAATTTCTTTGTCGAAAGGAGGGCCTGGATAAGTGTCGTCAAATTACAGCCGAAATGTTCGTGTCATCGGAGGTTCTTGTTGAGCTTTGACGAAATTTGATGTAAAAGAATTTTTGTGTTAGGAAAATTTTAATGCTATTTCTTTTTGTTGTTATAATTTTTTGTTCTAATTTTCATGATAAAATTACAAATGAATCAAGTAAAATAATTAACCGATCATACTTGGTCCACTATTAGAACGATATTGCTTCATGGACTGCGGATATGCAAGATCTTATTCAGGAATTTAATTGATAAACATACTAGATAAATCATTATTTTCATGAAGACCTTCAAATTAATTAATAAGAAAGAAAATAAATATAGGAAGGTTGACAATAATTAATGAAAAAATTTATACAGTAAAAGGGTACTATATATTGTACCATTTTGTGGAAGAAGTACATGATTGGAAGGTCAAACTATGAACTACACAAAGTGTAAATATGAAATTAATGGATAAATTCAATTGTTCTTTTTGATACCCTTGCATGGCATTCATCTTCGAATATATTCATGTATTGCGAACAAATAGTTTTATATTCTCGTGAACAATTGATGAATAGATTGCTAGGCGATTCTTTTATAAAAAATACATAGCTTTATTATTGAAACTTTAGTGCGACGATTTTCCTAAAGCTTCTCAATGTATTATTTTTGAATTTAAATATTGTTGCTACGTATGAATTAATGACTTCGAGTTTGGTGCTTAAAAATGGTTACTAAGGACAATTCACGTTTGGAATGATAAAGACTATAGAAGTACTTCTAAGTGTCACTTTATTTTGTATACATGAACATATCAATTAATATTGGTTAAACAAACATCGCAAAATTTAACTTCACCAACGATCAATTGCACATGAATTAGAATTTTTAATTCTTAGCAATGGAATCCTATTTAGAGCAGGTTTTTAATGGAGTCTCTTTCATGTTACCAATTATCTTATTAAGACAAGTGCCAAATCTAAAGATAGTTAAATATCGAACGCTAGCACTCAAAATGTCTCATGAGTAACATGAGAAAAGAAAAGGAGAAAAAAAATAAATCTCCACATATGACAGATTGAAGAAAAGAACAACGAATCGTAGAAAATCAAAAGATTTCTATTTTTTTAATTATAGAAAAAAAAGTTATTTTCATTGGACAGTTAGAAAGCGTATAATTTTTCAGCAAGTCACAAAATATGACTGTACACTTCTCATGATAAAATGATAAAAGTTCCAATAAAAGAAAATGAAAATTCGTTGAGTACTCCTAAGTCATCATTTGTTTAGAAGGGTAACCCAGATGGAATGCTACAGCTGTCTTCTTGTAATTTGACATAATTATATACAGATCATTCTTGGACTCTCTAGGTCAATATCTCACTGTAAAAGTATCACGTGTTGTTGTCTAATAATACCATCTTGCAATAAAAACACATCCGTCGATGCTCACAAGTATTGGACCTACATTTCAAACAGTAGAAAATAAGCCCTACTACTTTAATACACATAAATTGTTTCAACCTATAAAACATATCTTGAAAATTACAACACATATATAAAATAATCAAGCAACCATAAGCAATTAATATATTAAATTATGAACTCATATATTATATTTAAAACTATGCAATACAAACACAAATTTTTAAATTAACTAATCAACACACAAAGAATAGTCATTAAAGAAAATTTATTTTCAACACAATCACTATTTCAAGCAATAAATCACTTGATATTTAAACATGAAACAATCAAACAACCAATTAAGATATATTAAATATATACAATACAAAGGATCTGTATGTTATCACACTTTTAAATAAACTAGACAAACATTAGTATGTTGTCACAAATATTAAGAAATCAACTTATATACACAAGCAATCCTTTAGACGTACCCCACTCACGCAACCTATTGGTCTGGTTTGGTTGTTAAACCATTCTCTGATACCATCTGTGACTCCCTGTCAAATACTGTAACTAGACAACACATGACAGAGTGTCCGCCGCGGATGTCTACTGCACCCGCAAGGCTTAGTTGTGCTAATTTTACAAATTAATGCTGATTAAATACAATTAATGTTCATGTCAAGTATAAATTTATAATTAATAAATCAAATATAAAATAAATTCTATAACAGTTTGGTACATATAGGTTGCTAACCACAGTACCCAATGGCTTGCTACTCGTCTTGCTGTCCAGCACTGATCTGAAACCTGGAACCCACATCCAATTGTGGAAACAATGCAAAAAGCACAGAATGAGATAAATAAAATTTATCTCAGTACGGTATTCAGTTCCAGCAACTTGAGTTTTGACTATCATGTGTTGGAACTAAATACATGACTGAGCCAAACAATTTTCAAATTAAATCCATATTTATTTCAATAAACAATATTTATAAGGTTTTGTTCAAACAATGCAATTATGAAATAAATTCAACACCTTTCAAAATCATTTAAAATTCGAAGTATGTCAACTGTCGTTTTAGTTCTTTGGAAAAATCAATTAATAGTATGCAACAACTAATCATGTAAAAATAATAATGAATAGTAAGCAGGAATAACAATGTCAAATTAATTAAATCAATGCAATATATAATGTGAGTTCGGCTATCACTTCCATAACAATTCAAATTTCAAAGTATAACAAATGCCGACTCAGTTAGTTGGACAACTATCTAGTATGCAAGTCTGGTTTCTTTTCTGATCATCAAAGTCAAATATGTCGCGAGACCCTTCTATGAGGGCCTACCCCGACCAATTCAATTCACGTCGTGAGACCCTTCTATGAGGGCCTACCCCGACCAATTCAATTCCCATATCATTCAATCAAATAAATCATCAAACGTACATGCAAGCTGGGAACACTCACACTTCGGTCCATTCTAGACTAGACCTACTGAGTCCCGGTACATAAGCGCTTATTACACGGTGCTTGGTAGGATGGGTCATGACTCCACCTCCAAACATTACGAGTGTCTATCTCAACCACACAAGCTATACTTACCTCAATCAAATCACATTTCAATCGGATACCATTCAATATGCCATTGTACAATCATGCATCATTTACATTTCCCAAAATATTCTGATGAATGAAGATCAATTCTGAATTCAAAATGCCACTTTCCAATCATGCTATTTTTCAATCATTTTCCAATTATGAATTCAAAATGCATAATAATAATATACCACATATAATTAAAACTCGAGTGGAATCCGTACCTTATACCGCAAGCAAAATCCAAAGCATAAGCAAGCAAGCAAGCAAAAATAATTCTACAATGTCTCTGTCAAGTCAGCTGCTCTTAATTCCGAAACAAACCATCCAACTCTAAAACAAACATAAATCCCTTTTTAATTTTTTTGTAACACCCAATGTTTGTTACTTAAAATATTTATAACTTAGAAACTATACTACCATGCATCTATGTCATGATTATGCCATGCAACTCGATTGGTACGATTCGAGTACCAATTATACATCTAATCTCACATACAATACTCATATAACTGCTAATACAACGTTTAGTAAAATCTATTATACTTACTTTTCTAAATCAATTCAAATAAATACCATTAATTACTTTAGAAATCCTTTTTCTTTTCCTTAGTGTATACATGCATGCACGATATGCGTGTTGATCAAAGTTTGAGGCCAAACTCCAATCCAAACCCAATATCATCTCTTTTTACAAAATACCCCTTAAACCCCATAAAAGTCAATATTGCAACATAATCAATAATTCCCAAAATAATGCATGACATGAAAAATCTCATATTTACCCTTTATATAAATTCAACTATTTATACCAAAAAAAATAAATGCAATATTTAAATTAAAATGATGCCATATGCTTAATAATTACTATCATGCATAAAATCCCCACATATTAATCGTCACAACACAAGTATTCAATCAATCACTAATTCACATTACTCAATTCACACATATCAATCAAATTTCATGAAAATCTCGATAAATCCTAGAAATTCCATACACAATCAAATTGAGAGAAAATTGTAATTAACTCAAGTAAATTACAAAAGATAGCTATATATATCACAAATCCAAGAAAATACTTACTTAATTTCGGCCAAAGACCGATGACGCGAGAAAAGAGCCGAATTCGCTACTCCTCGATTTTCACCACTTAAACTTCGAAAGAACTTGCGAGGCCACTAGAAAATCGATGGAGAGGGTTGTGGAGTGCTCCGAGTCGAAGGGCGGCCGGAACCGACGAGTTCGCTTCGATTCCCGAAAAACTTCCGTCGAAAAATACGACGAGGAGAGGCCTCCAATCGACGATCCAAGGGTAGATAGTGAGAGAGGGTGGTGAGGCGAACGCGTGGATACCTCGATCCGGTGAAATGGTGGAGAAATGGTGGAATTCCAATTTAAGAGGTGGGGCTCGGTTTTGTTTTGGAAGAGAGGCGATTTCCTCTCTATGATGGAGCCGAAAGGGAAAGACAGAGAGAGAGAAAAAGGTGTCGGCCACTTATTTCTGATTTTTTTTTATTATTTTTTTTTTTTTTTAGGTTATCACAGTTGATAAGTATGATTTAATGATTTCGAGTTTGGTGCTTAAAAACGGTTCCTAAGGACAATTCACGTTTGGAAAGATAAAGACTATAGAAGTACTTCTAAACGTCACTTTATTTTGTATACACGAACATATCATTTAATATTGGTTCAACATGTTGGAGTTATGTCCTAGAAGTCAATATTTAATGACTTATTTTCTTAGTTTATGTTAATGATGATTTTAATCATTTGTTCCTAGAGTTTATTATTGACAGATCATTCAGGTTGATGATCTGAATTGTAGATCTCTGTAGATCATTCATTAGAATGAAAATAATAAATCTAAATAGTCCATAATCTTGATAATTAACAAGGAACATTAATTATCATAAAAGATTAGTATGCAAGTTAAGTGATGATTAAGTTCTACAAATCATAGGTAAGGAGTTACCAACTTAATTGCATATGTGTATGTTATTGGAACATAGTACAGGACTTGACCCAATGAAATAAACATATGGATTGTGTTATGTGTCATTGTTTATTTCATATGAGTTTGATTCTATGTTTGAGATGTTCACCTTTTCCTCATGAGGATAGGTTCAATAAATATTGTCTAACGTTGAATACTGATAAAGGCTGCTATAAGGACTTTATTTATGTTCTCTTGAATTGTGCGGGGAAAAGTTGTTAATCAAGAAAACCGTATGTCCCTCATTAATATACTTAGTGAGTGATGATATCTGTTTGGGCCCCTTGATGGAGTTTGGATTGTTTGGCCAACTTCTACAATCAACTCTAGATCAAGAAATGTATAATCTGCAAGAATGACACATTCCTATCTTGGATTATATAAGGATATCATGTGACATAAGAATCAGACAAGGAAATACTTATATTTCTTATGCAGGATAAAGATATTGTAATGGTACATTATTTATGCGAATTGGGAATCATAATGTGTTGCTAGATACCGCTTATGATTATTGGAAATAAATAACGATTTATTTTCATGGCCAACATAGCATAAATCCTCAAATAGAGTCGCACAAAATAGGACTCTAACCACATGGTGCATTAATTGTTTATTCACAATAGTGTGTATTGCGAAATATGATAAGTTGGTTAATTAATTATATACCGTTATGAACCGTTATAATTAATTAAGTCAAAAGGATCATATGGAAACAATTTAATGCATTAGCTAATCCTAAATTAATTATTAATGAGTTAATAATTAATTATGTTTAACTTACTTTAATTAGTTTGAGCTAATTGGGCTTCTACTTAATATTGGTTAATTAAAGGCCCGATTTAAGGAAGAATGAAAAGACAATTAAAGGGATAGTTTATTGGGCCATTGCACATTTGAAATAGCCCAATAAAGCCCCTTTAAATTTCAGCTAGGAGCCTTAGTGGCAAACTTGTAAATAGTTGGAAAGAATGATGAAAGTTGTTGGCTATATAAAGGGGTCACCTCTTGGGAAAGCCCTAGCCATCCACTTTCTCTCTCTTCCTCCTTCCTAGCTGCCGCCCAAAAAGGCTTCTTCTCCCTTCTAGCTCATGTGTTGAGCATCCCACCTCTCTTCCTCTCCATAAATTAGTTAAAGATACAAGAAGCAAGGTGATTTGATTAGCTAGAAGCTCAAGAGAACTAGCATTCTCTAGGAGCTTGTGGTTGGATCCTTAATGGGCTAGAGGCAACCATTGGT
Organism: Rhynchospora tenuis; assembly: GCA_027725995.1. NCBI lineage: Eukaryota > Viridiplantae > Streptophyta > Magnoliopsida > Poales > Cyperaceae > Rhynchospora > Rhynchospora tenuis. The sequence goes on from CM050888.1 coordinate 56,290,101, forward strand.
GGTGGATGTGGTGGAGCGCGCACCCCATCGACTCCAAGTGAAAAGAATCGAGCCTCTTTGTTGCCATACAAAGAGAGGTATAAATCTCCTACCTATTTCTCATGAAATGCGTGCGATTGGCTTTAAGCCTAGATCTATGGTGTTTGATGTTTGTTTAATGCTAAATGGTAGATTTAAAATTGAGATTAAACACTTTCTAACACAATAAACATCACAAAATTTAACTTCACCAACGAATCCATTGCACATGAATTAGAATTTTTAGTTCTTAGCAATGGAATCCTATTTAGAGCAGGTTTTTAATAGAGTCTCTTTCATGTTACCAATTATCTTATTAAGACAAGTGCCAAATCTAAAGATAGTTAAATATCGAACGCTAGCATTCAGAATGCCTCATGAGTAAAATGAGAAAAGAAAAAGAGAAAAAAAATAAATCTCCACATATGACAAATTGAAGAAAAGAACAACGAATCATAGAAATATCAAAAGATTTCTATTTTTTAATTATAGAAAAAAATTATTTCTGTTGGATAGTTAGAAAGCGTATAATTTTTCAGCACGTCACAAAATATGACTGTACACTTCTCATGATAAAAATATAAAAGTTCCAATTAAAGAAAATGAAAATTCGTTGACTCCTAAGCCATCATTTGTTTAGAAGGGTAACCCCGATGGAATGCTACAACTGTCTGCTTGTAATTTGACATAATTATGTACAGATCATTCTTGGACTCTCTAGGTCAATATCTCACTGTAAAAGTATCACGAGTTGTTGTCTAATAATACCATCTTGCAATAAAAAACCACCCGTCGATGCTCACAAGTATTGGACCGACATTTCAACAACCATTTGACAGAACATCACCAGACTTTAGCAATGTGAGTAGACAGAAATTGTCATTAGGTTTGCACTTAAGTCTTATTGCCTGCAACTATATATATTGTCTTGCACGTCAATCTCCATTCACTCTTCTCTTCTCATCTCGTACACTTCTAAGAAGAAACAATATAAAAGCCATATTATATAATAATTACACAACTTATTTGTCCGGTAAAACATCATATACGAATTTTTCATCATGGCAAGGTTCAGTACAAATCAAAGAATTTTTGCTAACATGTTGTTGCTTCTACTACTGGTCTTATTAAATCTGCAATGTCTCAATGCGTCAAGGTTGCTTCAAGGAAGCAGGCAAGGTAACCTTCCTAGTTCTTTGTCGAAAGGAGGGCCTGGATCTGTGTCGTCAAATTGCAGTCGAAATGTTCGTGTCATTGGAGGTTCTTGTTGAGTTTTGACGACATTTAATAGAAAAGAATTTTTGTGTCAAGAAAATGTTAATGCTATTCCTTTTTGTTGTTGTAATTTTTTGTTCAATTTTTCATGATTAAATTCCACATGAATCAAATTAAATAATTAACCGATCATACTTGGTCCACTGTTAGAATGATATCGCTTCGTGGACTGCGGGTATGCAAGATCTTATTCAGGGATTTAACTGATGAAATACTAAGAAAATCATTATTTTCATGAAGACCTTCACATTAATTAACAGGAAAGAAAATAAATACAGGACGATTGAAAATAATTAATGAAAAAAATTATACAGTAAAAAGGTACTATATATTGTACCATTTTGTGGAAGAAGTGCATGATTGGAAGGTCAAACTATGAACAACATAAATTGTAAATATGAAATTAATGGATAAATTTAATTGTTCCTTTTAAAACTCTTGTGATTCATCTTCGAATATATTCATGTATTGCGAACAAATAGTTTTATATTTCGGTGAACAATTGATAAATAGATTGCTAGCCGATTCTTTTATAAAAGATACATAGCTTTATTATTGGAATTTTAGTGGGACAATTTAGATACGCATGAATTAATGACATCGAGTTTGGTGCTTAAAAATGTTTCCTAAGGACAATTCACGTCTGGAATGATAAAGGCTATAGAAGTACTTTGTAACGTCACTTTTTTTTGTATACACGAACATATCATTTAATATTGGTTCAACAAACATCACAAAATTTAACTTCACCAACGAATCCATTGCACATGAATTATAATTTTTAGTTCTTAGCAATGGAATCCTAATTTAGAGCAGATTTTTAATAGAGTCTCTTTCATGTTACCAATTATCTTATTAAGACAAGTGCCAAATCTAAAGATAGTTAAACATCGAACGCTAGCACTCATAATGCCTCATGAGAAAAATGAGAAAAGAAAAAGGGAAAAAAAAAATCTCCACATATGACAAATTGAAGAAAAGAAAAACGAATCATAGAAATATCAAAAGATTTATATTTTTTAATTATAGAAAAAAATTATTACCGTTGGACAGTTAGAAATCGTATAATTTTTCAGCACGTCACCAAATATGACTGTACACTTCTCATGATAAAAATATAAAAGTTCCAATTAAAGAAAATGAAAATTCGTTGATTCCTAAGCCATCATTTGTTTAGAAGGGTAACCCCGATGGAATGCTACAACTGTCTGCTTGTAATTTGACATAATTATGTACATATCATTCTTGGACTCTCTAGGTCAATATCTCACTGTAAAAGTATTACGAGTTGTTGTCTAATAATACCATCTTGCAATAAAAACACACCCGTCGATGCTCACAAGTATTGGACAGTCATTTCAACAACCGTGTGACAGAACATCACCAGACTTTTGCAATGTGAGTAGACGGAAGTTGTCATTAGGTTTGCACTTAAGTCTGATTGCCTGCAACTATATATATTGTTTTGCACATCAATCTCCATTCACTCTTCTCCTCTCATCTCGTACACTTCTAAGAAGAAACAATATAAAAGCCATATTATATAATAATTACACAAACTTATTTGTCCGATAAAACATCATATACGAATTTTTCATCATGGTAAGGTTCAGTACAAATCAAAGAATTTTTGCTAACATGTTGTTGCTTTTACTACTGGTCTTATTAACTCTGCAATGTCTCAATGCGTCAAGGTTGCTTCAAGGAAGCATGCAAGGTAACCTTCCTAGTTCTTTGTCGAAAGGAGGGCCTGGATCAGTGTCGTCAAATTGCAACCGAAATGTTCGTGTCATTGGAGGTTCTTGTTGAGTTTGGACGACAGTTAATGTAAAAGAATTTTTGTGTCAAGAAAATGTTAATGCTATTCCTTTTTGTTGTTTTAATTTTTTGTTCTATTTTTCATGATTAAATTACAAATGAATCAAATTAAATAATTAACCGATCTTACTTGGTCCACTGTTACAATGATATCGCTTCATGGACTGCGGGTATGCAAGATCTTATTCAGGGATTTAACTGATGAAATACTAAGAAAATCATTATTTTCATGAAGACCTTCAAATTAATTAACAGGAAAGAAAATAAATACAGGACGATTGAAAATAATTAATGAAAAAAATTATACAGTAAAAAGGTACTATATATTGTACCATTTTGTGGAAGAAGTGCATGATTGGAAGGTCAAACTATGAACAACATAAAGTGTAAATATGGAATTAATGGATAACTTTAATTGTTCCTTTTAAAACTCTTGTGATTCATCTTCGAATATATTCATGTATTGCGAACAAATAGTTTTATATTCTGGTGAACAATTGATAAATAGATTGCTAGGCGATTCTTTTATAAAAAATACATAGCTTTATTATTGGAACTTTAGTGGGACGATTTTTCTAAATCTTCTCATTGTATTATTTTCGAATTTAAAACATTGTTGCTACGTATGAATTAATGACTTCGAGTTTGGTGCTTAGAAATGGTTCCTAAGGAGAATTCACATTTGGAATGATAAAGACTAAAGAAGTACTTCTAAGCGTCACTTTATTTTGTATACACGAACATATAATTTAATATTGGTTCAACAAACATCACAAAATTTAATTTCACCAACGAGACATTGCACATGAATTAGAATTTTTAGTCCTTAGCAATGGAATCCTATTTAGAGCAGGTTTTTAATAGAGTCTTTTTGATGTTACCAATTATCTTATTAAGACAAGTGTCGAATCTAAAGATAGTTAAATATCGAACGCTAGCACTCAGAATTTCTCATGAGTAAAATGAGAAAAGAAAAAGAGAAAAAAATAAATCTCCACATCTGACAGATTGAAGAAAAGAACAACGAGTTGTAGAAAATCAAAAGATTTTTATTTTTTAATTATAGAAAAAAATTATTTCCATTGGACAATTAGAAAGCATATATTTTTTTAGCACGTCACAAAATATGACTGTACACTTCTCATTATAAAAATATAAAAGTTCCAATTAAAGAAAATGAAAATTCGTTGACTCCTAAGCTATCATTTGTTTAGAAGGGTAACCCGATGGAATGCTACAGCTGTTTGCTTGTAATTTGACATCATTATATACAGATCATTCTTGGACTCTCTAGGTCAATATCTTACTGTAAAAGTATCACGTGTTGTTGTATAATAATATCATCTTGTAATAAAAATACATCCGTCGATGCTGACAAGTATTGGACCTACATTTCAACACCCGTGTGACAAAACATCACCATACTTTCGCAATGTGTGTAAAAAGTAGTTGTCATTAGGTTTGCACTTAAGTCTCATTGCCTGCAACTATGTATATTGTCTTGCACATCGATCTCCATGCACTCTTCTCCTCTCATCTCATACACTTCTAAGAAGAAACAATATAAAAACCATATTATATAATAATTACACAACTTAGTTGTCCGGTAAAACATCATATACGAATTTTTCATCATGGCAAGGTTCAGTACAAATGGAAGAATTTTTGCTAACATGTTGTTGCTTCTATTACTGGTCTTATTAAATCTGCAGGCGAACTGTTAGTATCATTGGTGATTCTTATTGATTTTTGTCCAAATTGGACGTAAAAAAATTGTGTTAGGAAAAATTTTCATGATATTTTTTTCTATTTTCAAAGATGAAATTGCAAATGAATCCAGTAAAATGATTGAGCATACTTGTCCCAATATTAGAATGATAATAGCGCGTCATGGACCGTGGGTATGCGAGATCTTATGCATGTTACACCTATCGTTTTTACTTTGAGTTCAAAGAAATGTTCTAATTTTCTGTTGATTAGAATTTATTTTTGAATCCAGTCATTTGTGTAGTTCTATTTTATTATTTATTTATAATAATAATTTATTTGACTTTTTCTTAATGATTGAATTATTGAAGCTTGACAATAAATTTGACAGGACTTGAAAATATTCTTAAAAATACCAAAGATGTTTCAAATGAAGTATAGAACATAATTATAAATTTCGAGTATAATTATGAATTCGGATTTTGATTTATTATGAAAGATTGAGAAATTATTTTGAAAAAAAAACAAAGAAATCCGTTCTCGATGCTTTTTGACATATGCTAAATGTTTTTTTTTTTGAAGAAAAATAGGGGTCAAGCCCCTATTTTTTTTAGCAAGAAGCTAAAAGTGAGAAGCAGAAATAAAAATACAAAATAATGAAATTTAAACCAACAAAGAAAATTATAAAGAACCAGTCGCTATGCTAGTTGAAAACTAAAATAATTCTTCAAGGGTATCCATTCCTGTAGAATTTCAAAAATCAATTCTTCAAGGGTTTTACCAGAATCTCTAAATGTTAGAAATTTATTTGTAAGTTCATGATTTTTGTGCTATTGGTTCTTCATTTTTGTTTGCATACTATTAAGGACCACATGTTACTTTGTGTCTTTGGTTCATTATTAGAATTGTACACTATGTTTATTTGAAAAATATCAAATATCAAAACTTTTGAGATGTCACCGCATAAAAATCCACCTCTTTGGCTGGCCTTGTAGTTATCTCCCACAAAACCATCTCATTCTTCCTTAGCCGACCATGCTATTTGGAGAAATTGAGTAAAAAATAAAAAAATCATTTAAAAAAAAAACCAATTAGAAATCCACCGAAACATAAAAATAGCTAAAACAACATCGAGTAGAATATCTTATGGTGCAACGGTTGAACCAAGTTGATGGGTGTTAGGCCGAAAATTCTTGGTTGTCATGTCTCAATTTGCATTTGAAAAGGTGAGTCTTTTAATCATTTCTTTGAAAATCCAATCGGTTTTGTAATTTGTCAAATTTTTCATTAAATTGGAAAATTGATGTTCTTTGGGTTTTATTGCAAAATTTTCGTGGCTGAAATTTTTAGAACTCTCGTTAGTTTCATGCTATTTGTTTAAAATACAAGAAATACTAATATCTTTTCTTAAATATATACGTTTTGTTTATAGATACGAAGTTGGATAAAATTTGGTTTTGACAAATTAGTATATCAAAATTATTTCCGTGATGTTGCTTCTTTAGGATTGAATTATATAAATCTGAAATTTAGTTAATTGAGTATCAAATCAGTTTCTCTATGTACCTGAACCAAAGATGTACAAATGTTATTCTTGCTTTAGAGAGTAAGTACCAAGTATAGTACTCTTTACCAAAAACCGATCACACATATTATTTAGAATTAGAATGACAATGCTTTATTTAAGGTCTGTTATAAGCCATTTACAAATTGATTTCCGAAACTGAGAATTGAAGTTATAAGGATTTGTACTTGTTTTGGTACGACAACGGTGTATAGTAGGATTGCTTGTGTGCTGATTGCTTGTTTTAAGGTGCGGATTTCATACAAATTTTAATTTACGTTTTCAGAACTGAACTGTTGTGCATTTGCATATTTGAAATTGTTAAATTGCCATATGGCATATTTGAATATTTATCATTTGATTATTATTATTATTATTATTGTTATATGCATATTGAACGGTTGTCATTTGGTAATTTGAAATTGTTAAATGTACAGCTTGTACGATTGAATAGAAACTCATTTCTCTTGTTAGGAGGTTTGGGTCACTCCCTAACCTGACTATACATCGTGAAGTAACCACTTATATTCCGGATCTCGTAGTGTTCTCTGTCTGTAGTACTTTTGATTATCTGTTTATCTGAATTGTGCTATCAACCGTTGGCAACTCTTATAGAAGATGATTCACGATGTGATAGTAAATCGTTGGTAACCCTATTAGAAGGTGATTCAGAGTAATCGCTAGCAGCCCTCAAAGAAGGAGACTCGTGATATTTGACTCTAAACTGACTGATCTGTGATACCAGGCTTGCATTATATAGATGTCCAAACTGAGTAGGCTTTTGAACTATTAAATTATATCTGAATTGGAAATTGAATAAGTAGTGGTGCTCCTTTGCATTGCATCTCTTTAGAAAAGATTGCATTTGTTCATTGATTTGTGTAAGTATTGTTTGTATATCTATGTTGTTATTGGTTTAACTTGGTACGGTAGTTAGTTCCTAAACATGTATCATTGAGATTTGTGTGGCTGGAACTAAAAACTGCACTGAGATAAATTATATTTATCTCACTCTTTGCTTTTGCATTGTTTCCACATTGGTTGTGGGTTCCAAGTTTCAGATCGAGTGCTAGACAGTAAGACGAGTAGAGAGTCATTGGATTTTGTGGTTAGCAACCTATATGAACCATACTGTTAACTAGACTGTTGTAGTATTTATATTACATTTAAATAAATATTTTTTAAAATTTAGATTTAAAATGTGTAATAATTGTATATAAATTAACTTTAATTTGTAAATTAAGTATTAGTAAGCTTTGCGGGTGCAGAGGCATCTGCGGCGGGCACTCCGTCGTGCACCATCCAGTCACGGGACGTGACAGGTGTCACAATGCAGGTATTTGACGAATAAAAATTGTAGACAAATTATTATTTTTATGAAGACCTTCAAATTAATTAACACGATAGAAAATAAAGATAAAATTGCAGTAATTAGATGGATAAATATACTAGACAAATCATTATTTTGAAAAAAACCTTCTAAATAGTTAACACGACAGGAAAGAAAGACCGAAGTCTGACAATAATTAATGGTAAAATTTATCTAGTAAAAGAATATTATAGTACCATTTAATTTGTAGAAGAAGTATATCTTTTAAAGACCGAACTTTGAAGAGAATAAAATGAAAATATGAAATTAATAGATAAATTCAATTGTTCTTTTTGTTACTCTTTTATTGCTATCTTCAAATATATTCATGTTTTGCGAGTAAATAGTTTTATATTCTCGTAAACAATCGATGAAAGAATTGCTAGGCGATTCTTTTATCATTAATACATAGTTTTATTCAAACTTTAGTGCGATAGTTTTCATCAAGTTTTTTAAATGTCATCGCATTTTTTTTAATTTAAACTTTGTTGTTGCGTAAGTATTTCTAAACATCACTTTATTTTGTATGCATGAACATACCATTTGATATTGGTTAAATAAGCATCACAAAATTTGAATTCACCAACGCGATCCATTTTGCATGAGATGGGAAATTTTTAGTGCTTAGTAATGAAATCCTATTTAGGGCATGTTTTTAATCGAGTCTCTTTCAGTTTCAAGTTACAAAATATCTTAATTAGACTATTGCCAAAATTTAAGAATAGTGAAAAATTGAAAGCAATCATTCAGAATGTCTCACCAGTTAAATGAACAAATAAAAAAAAAAAAACTCCACATATGACATATTGAAGAAAAGAACTACGGATAGTAGAATATCATAAGATTTCTTTTTTTTTTTTTTTGGAAAAAGTTTCATTTCTATTGGATAGTTAGAAAGCTTATTATTTTTCAGCAGATCATAGGATATGACAGGACACTTCTCACGATAAAAATATAAAATTTCCTTAATTTGTTGACGCCCAAGCCATCATTTGTGTTGATGGGTAACCCTGACGAAATGCTCTAGCTGTTTGCTCGTAGTTTGACAGAATTATTAGTAGAGCATTCTTAGACTCTCTAGGTTGATATTGCACTGTAAAAGTATCATGTGTACTTGTTGTCTAATAATATTATCTTGTAATAAAAACGCATCCCCCAATGCTTGCAAATATTGGATATATTTCAACACCTATGTGTGACAGAACATCACCTGTCTTTTGCAATGTGTAGATGGTAGTTGGTATTAGGCTTGCACTTAAGTCTCATTACCTGCACCTAAGAGTATGTTTGGCACACTGATGCGAACAAAGAACTAGCAACTGCTAGTTCCCGAACTGGAACAGGCAGTTCCGCCAAAAATTAAGAACTGGGAACAAGCCTTAGTTCACGAACAGGGAACAGTTGTTCCATGTTTGACACCATATTTTATTTTCTTGTTCACGAACTGGGCTGTTCGTGGCCCTTCCAAACGTAACCTAAAACTTTTAGAACTTTAAAATTTTAGTTTTTTATAATTATCTAATTTAAAATTTTCAAATTTAAAAATTATATCTTTTCAAGATTTTAAAATTTGAACATTGGAAATTGTACAGTTAAATATCTGAACTTCTAAGTCAAGTTCGATTGTACTGAAAAATTGTACAGTTATTTATTTGACTAATGCAAATTTGAAAGAAGAAAATGGAAATATCCATTGAGAAATAACGTATGAATTGAAAAATCATTTGTGCGCTGGTTTGTTCATTCGTTTCTTCTTTGTTAAGCAATTAGGAGACCATTCAAATCCCAAACATATTATATGAAAAATCGTATTGTATCAAGATATTGAATATTACCTAGTCTTTTAACTTTGTAATCAACGTCAAACGGGGACTACTGTAGTATTCACGGTTGACTTCTATAAAGCAAACTTTAGTCTCTGTTAATTTTTTCCTTTTTTCCACCTGAATAACGGACAAATTAAGACGGTGTTTTAATTTTTTTTCCCAAGCTATCCTATGTTCCGGATAAACTGATTTTGACAGGGAAAAAGACTAAGAAATGGATGTGTAGTGGTCAAAACTCAGAACGCATTGCCTATGTAGTTCATATATACCTTGGCTTCATGACCAAGTCGTTTTGAAAGGCATGTACTAAAAAATTCAACCACTTAGACCAAACTTATGTTACCTAACAAGGCTGGCAACAAATTGCCTTATTTATGGCTGCACAACACTAGTCATATATCTTGTGTAAGAATGTTGTGGTCCCATTTTATAGGTAAACTTGTTTCAGCGTTTATTCAGTTACTTATTTATTATATTAATATTTTTCAATTTGTACTTGTATATTGTTCATACTTGAATAAGTGAAATTTGTAATAAATATTAATTTATGCGTAGGCTGGGTCTTAATTTCCTACGATAATCTTGCATCCCTCAATTCCCTAGTACGATTTGTTTCGCATTTCTACAATATTACTTGAAAAAAGTAACAAAAATTTTGTAACTAGAAAACTGATATACAATTAAAAATTTTGGGCATATATGCATCGCTTTTAATGTTAAAAAACATTATCTGTCTAATTAATAATTACTTGGTCTTCTAATTAAACTGCGTTTAGTGAATTGGGTCCTAAATGAACGTAGTTTTTTCATGGATCGTTTTCAGTGTTAATTAATCAGTTGTTTTAAAAAATGCTTAGAACAACTAACTACTTTTCATTGTTTGAGACTCGAACGGTTCTTTATTTGTGGCAGCTTGTCACGGGCTCGGCCATCACGTAGAAGGTTATCAATTCAAGAAACATATTGTTAATTATGAAATAAAGATAAAGACATGACGGAGTGACGGAGTGTAAATCAAATTTAGAGCAATGGTTGGTTATCAAGTACCAAATTAATTATTTAATTATACATAGATTCGAAATCAAATTTTACACAATACCTCAGCATAAAGGAAATATTACCCCTAAACATGCATATATACGTCTCGGTAAATTTGGATAAAATAACGAGGGCACCGATCCGTACATTCCAAATGAGGCAATCCTAAAGTATATATAAGCATGTCTTTTGTCTATTTTAAACCGGTCTGAGGACCGAGTCATTCTATTACAAGTGAATATTGCAAGTAAAACGTAATATACTAGACTATTCAAAATATTTGACCACACGATGCGATACGACTTAACACGGTATACCCAGTACCCCACTTACGCAGTTTTCTTCCCCTCTCCAATTATATATATCTCTCCATGCATCTTCCTTCTACATCTCACACATTAAAGTGCACCTTTAGTCTCCCACTCATACCAAAAGAGAAAACTCAAATTTATTTCAAGAACCTTAACTAGTTTGGCGCTTTTTGCTAGAATCAATTGAACTCCAACTCCAAGATGGCGCTAAGTAAAAATCAGAGGAAGTGCATCGTTCTAGTGCTCTGGATAGTGTTGGTATTATCCAATGTGTGGCATCTTGAAGCGGCTCGGTTATTGGACGGAAGCTGGCCGATTTCAGGTGGTCAACTATTAAGCTCCTTAGCAAAAAGCGGTCCCTCCAATTGTACGGGTAACCCCAGTAATTCTGGTGGTTCATGTAAATGAGACATTTTGTTACCCGCCCCCCCCCCCCCCCCCCCCCCCCCCCCCCCCAATCACAGTTCTATTTAATGTAAATTATTACTTTATCTCTTATAGGTGTAGCTAGCCAATAGAAAAAAATGGTGTATCTAAACTTTGTATATATCAGTATATTTCTTATATCTTTTATTTGTTTTACTCGTGAGATAATATGTTAAGCTTATATTTGATGTGACAAAAAAAAGTGAATTGATGCTAATATTCTTTGGCAAATAAATGCTCAAAGAAAAGGAGTCCTTGTGCAATTACAAAGCTAATGTGTTATTTAACTACCTTCCAATATAAGTTGATGTTGATGCTCTATGTTGCACATCAACAATTAATTGTATTCGAGATTACTGATTAATTGTACTTGCGCAGTTATACTGACTAAGACTTAACTTTCTGATAAGAGGAACTTTAAAAGTTTAAACTTTTAAATTGCCTTTTTGTTTTCTCTGTTTTGGTTCATTGATTGTTCTTGGGGCGCAGGTCCTCGTCAATCGTGACAACTATAAGAAACCAAGTGTAATCCAGTCTAACTTGCTGTGCTTTTTGCCCAACCAAATGCTAATTTTGCCTGTTTGTCTAGAATTCTATTAGCCAGCAGCCCGCAGAAGAGAAAAAGTAACGGATTCTGCTGGTAGAGGCGGTGTTGCTAGCTGTCAGCTTCTAATTTTCATCAAGAATTCAAGATCGAAGATAGAAAATTGCTAAATAGAATAAAAGAAATCAAATATTACTAAATAGAATAAGAAATATCAAATATTAATATTCATATTATATTTATATTCAAATTTAAGGAAAAAATTAAAACTATATATATATATATATATATAGGGATCAACAATGAACCTATTTTGATCCTCTTATAGAAGTCAGCTACGGCCTACGGATTATCTTCTTAAAAGCTTCGTCAGAACATTAAATTACTATATATACATATATATAATCAGGACAAAAAAAAAAAATGGAAGACATTGAGCTCGAAAATATGCAGATCCACCTGTGCCCCTGTTTCTTCAGCCACCCAAGTCCTTGAAGTTCACTTTAAAAAGTTATTCATTCTTGTTTTAAATTCCTACCTTCAAGTTCTCCTCTGATCTGATTGTTATTGTCAGCTAGCCATGTCAGTTGATCTCAATTTTAGTTCCTCCATTTAAAAAGGAGAAATTGCATTTAACAAATCAATCATTGTCGGTACAAGTTGGAGATATAACTGCAATTTCTGTACTAGACATATATGAAATGCTTGAAAAGGAATCAAATGAGTTATATATATATATATGAAATACACACTTGTCGGCATAATTGGCACAAATTAATTAAACTGCATTTAATTTTAACTTGTTTAAATAGCCTATATATAATCCGTACACTATATCATGCTATTATTGACGTTTTTTTTTTTTTTTTTTTTTTTTTTTTTTTTTTTTTTGAAGAAAGCAAGGGGTCAAGCCCCAAAACCTTTCATTAAAACAATTCTATGAAGATGTATACTATATTATTATTTGTTTTACTCAAGTATGTTTAAGGACAGAGCTATTATTGACGTTGCAAGTCGGAGATCAATTTAACCTCATAAACAAAATATATACCCAAAATCTCTGAGGCTATATCTGCCTAAAAGTCATCTGCTCTGTCCTTAAACATACTTTAAGTAAAACAAATAATAATATAGTATACATCTCCATAGAATTGACGAGACAAAATATAATATTTTATACTAGTCTTTATTTTTTGGTCTTTACTAGTGGAGTTACTAAATTCTAACAGAGCGACTAGTTCAATATATGGCACAATAGCGATCTGAGTGCATAGTTGAATTTTTTTTTTTCCTTTCTTTTTGGTTAAACTCAATTGTTGAATTCCAAGTCAGCATTTGAGATATTGGCCATCTTTTAAACTGAAAAAAAGTCAAGTTCAGACATTCAGGCAATATAATCTGTGCTGCTGGTCACTAATCCCTTAAGCGCATAAAAAAAAAGGTTACAATTTTGTAAGATTTGTTTTAAAAAAATCTTACAATATCTTAAATTGAAATTTTGTTATCTTCAAATTACTGATACATCCTAATGAAATATATGAATGATAATGTGTCTTTGTATTTGACTAGAAGCTATGACCTCATTATTGACGATGTATACTTAAATGTTGCATAATACATATTGTCAGCAATTAATTTTTGTTAATTGAAATGATTCACACGTAATTCAATTAAGATGTTCTGTTTTGAAACATGCTCCCTGAGAAAAAGTGGAAAGCATAACACTGGAATTGGTCCTATGTAAATCCTAAATGGTACTAACACACCTCTCCATTTCACATAAAAACTGATCCCCTGTTCTGTGAGGTTTGTACTAGGACCATGAGTGTAGCAAAAACTGGCTCATGAATTATGGGCTCGCAATTGCAATAAACCCAAAAGGAAAAAAATGGAAACATCAATTGATGTTGAATAACTTGAGAGGAACAAAAAAATATAGGATGTGCGACCAAATCAAAAGGTCCTGGAAAGACACCTATGCTCCTATAGGAAATTCAAACTTCTTGACCACTCCAGGGTGAAGTAGACTTGCACCAAAGTCTATTTCATCACCTATATATACACACCTATACCTTTCCATGCATCCTTCATCTCATACCAGACTCCTAATTGGAGCATCGAAAACACAAGCTACACTTAGCACAATTTTATTTTTACTTCAAGAAAAAGAATTTGTACAATTAATTTGTGATGGCAAGGTTCAGTACTAATCAGAGACCTCTTGTGAAGCTGCTGCTGCTGGTAGTACTGGTGTTGTTCCATGTACAATATCTCGATGCCGCAAGGTTACTTGAGGGAAGTTGGCCAAGTAGTCTTTTGAGTTCTTTGCCGAAAGGTGGGCCCGGGTCAGGGCCGTCTAACTGTACCCGCAATCCTAGCAACCCAGGCGGCTCATGTTGATTTTGACATATCATTTGTGATTATAGACTTTGGAACATAGGAGAGATCGTTAACATGCAAAAAAAAAATATATACGTTAGTTTGTAAAGCATTTTTTTTAAAATTTGTTTTGGTCTTCTAAATTTGTTCATTCTTTGTAAACTTTAACAGAAGAAAATGTATAAAATTGTTAAATTTTACCTTTCTTCTCAGCTTGATATCTCCCTCTCGGGTCAATTGTAAAGTACTACGTACATGTGTTTGTGTGGGCATCATAGAGACAAATCTCTTTTCAAAAAGATGATGTTAAATTTGGACAAATTAAATGAAAATATAGTTACATAAAACAGGCGTAAATGTATAAAATGTGTTTGTATGAGACCTGGATTATCACCCAAAAAAAAAAAGTGTGGAAATTTCAAAAGGTGTACTCTATAATCTTTTGTACAATTTGAGCAGTCATCTTTCAAAAATTAATTTCGCTAAAAAACATTGATTTTATGAAAACTCATTATTGTTGACTATTTATAATTTTTAAAGAAAAATAGAGGTCAAGCCTCTATCTTAAATATATTATGGTAAAAAGAGTTTACAAAATTAGCAAGAAGCTAATTAATAAATAAAATAAAAGAAAAAGAAAAGGCCAAATAAAAAGCAGGAAAAACTAGAAGTAAAACCAAACTGAAATCGCTATTTCCTAAACTATTTATAATTTTTTGTCATATATGTTTTCTTAATTGGCTGGCACAATGTATATATGTTTATTTTGGAGAAGGGACATTTGGTTAAGGAATGAGTAAGGTAATTTTTTCTTTTTTATATGTGCTTTTGTTGTGATATACTTCATTCCAATAAGGTTGGTAATTATTTTATTAATATAAAAATAGACTGCGTATAGTAAATTGATTGCGCGAGATACACTACAGAATCTAAAATGTGTTTTAATGAAAAATTGAAAATAAACTTGTCCTGGAATATAAAGAGCGTATTTTGAGCTCTGAAAACTAATGTTTCTAATACTTGTTTATTTTTTCCGCCCAAATGATCGCAGTTTCTGAACTTTTACAGATATTTGATGCGATTAATTGAAAATAAGAAATCTTCTTTCCAGTAGGTCCTTATCAATCAAATTTATCTAAGCACTTCGTGTTCTGTTAAAATAATAATAATAATAATAAAACAAAAAAAAACTACTACGTAGATTTTGTGACCAAGTCCACACGGAATCGTTTATGCTGAGGTCATCCGTGAATTAATTAAGCCCAGGTATATTTCAGTCAAAATGATAAAAGCCCAAATTTGAAGTTCATCAACATACACTTTCAGATGCTATTAAATTACACTAAAAGCTATAGTATGGTTTGACTATTAAGGGGACAAAAAAAAAAAACATCTTGAAAATATGTGTAGACAGTTATAATTTGAGAAACACAATTGGACTACGATTTCTATACCCATTACTTTCCTTCCAAGCCTTTAGGAGAACATTCAAATTCAAAGCATTTGAAACACCGTAATGCCTAAAAAAAAAATTGAATATTAGTACTTTTAGTTTAAATCAACTTAAGCGTACACTTCCATCTGCCTGACTAATTACCTCTTTTTCTGGGACTAATGCTCACTCTTTTTTTTTTTTTTTGGTATTACTCCACCTTCACCCTTTTCTCTTTTTTTTTTTTTTTTTTCATTTTTGTCTCAATTTAAGTTCATCTGAAGAACTGGGCAACAACAATTTTTCTATCCCGTATTTTTGTGAAAAAAAATTGGTTTTGACTTTTGACAATTGACATAGAAAGAAGAAAACGTACCGGTCATGCAGTAGTGCATATTAACTATTGCAAATACTGAAATTCCATGGTTGGATGACCAAGTCCTTTCAAAAGCCACCTACTATAATATTCAACCTCTAAAACCAACCATTTCAATTTGTAACTTGACTGTGTACCAATTTTCTCCCGCTCAATTAATCTTTTTAAGTTCATATGTTATCAGCAACTAAGAAAGGAACTGTCTACATGTGGTTTTAGAAAAAGATTTAGGTTAATTAGGGATTATAACCTCTGTGTACAGAGGCTTCCCTTTTATATTAAACGATAATTGTTCTTTTACAAATAGGTCCCTATACTTCTATAAATAACATAACAAACTAAAAATAATACAATACTAAATATAACTCAACACTCCCCCTCAAGATGGGCGATATATATCAATCATCCCCATCTTGTTACAAGAACTTTCAAATTGCTTACAACCCAAACCCTTGGTTAGACAATCAGCCAATTGTTCTTCCGATTTCACATAGTTCAAAGTTAGCACTCCATTATTCAGTTGTTCCTTGATGAAGAAACAATCGATCTCCACATGCTTGGTGCGATCATGCTGAACCGGATTGTTTGCAATATTGATTGCTGACTTATTGTCACATTGAAGTTGTAAAGACTGAGTGCCATAGTCCTGTACTCGGCCTCAGTTGTAGATCTGGCCACCACATCTTGTTTCTTGCTCCTCCAAGACACAAGATTGCCTCCAAAAAACACACAACATCCTGTGGTGAATCTGCGATCATCTATACAACCTGCCCAATCGGCATCACAATAGCCTTCAACTCTCAGATGTCCATGATTCTTGAACCACAATCCTTTTCCAGGACTCCCCTTGATATATCTGAGAATTCTGTGAACAGCATCCAAATGTTGTTCTCTAGGATCATGCATGTATCTACTCACCACACTCACTGCATGAGAAATATCAGGTCTCGTGTGGCATAGATAAATAAGCCGACCAACTAGCCTTTGGTACTGCTCTTTATCCACCGAGTTACCTCCCTCAGCACACAACTTCAGATTCGGCTCGATAGGAGTTGGGGCAACTCTATAACCCAGCATTCTTGTCTCTGATAGAAGATCCAGTGCATACTTTCGCTGAGAAAGTACTATGCCCGTCCTTGACCTAGCAATTTCAATCCCAAAAAAGTATTTTAATTGTCCCAAATCCTTGACCTCAAATTCTTTTCCAAGATTTTCCTTGAGCCGCATTATCTCCTCAGTGTCGTCACTAGTGATCACAATATCATCCACATAGACAGCTAGAATGGTGATACAACCTTTCAAGTGCTTGTAAAATACAGTATGATCTCCATTGCATTGCTTGTACCCCATGCCACAGACTGCAAGTCTGAACCTATCAAACCATGCTGTCGGAGACTGCTTCAGCCCATACAATGATTTTTTCAACTTGCAAACTTTTCCAGCCGATTGTGGGGTAGCAAATCCAGGTGGAATCTCCATGTACACCTCTTCTTGGAGATTTCCATGCAAGAAAGCATTCTTGACATCCAACTGGTGTAGTGGCCAATTGCAGTTGGCAGCACACGACACCAACATCCTCACAGTGCTCATTTTTGTAACCGGTGTAAAGGTCTCATCATAGTCGATGCCATAAGTCTGACTGTATCCTTTTGCAACCAATTGGGCCTTGTACCTATCAACCTTGCCTTCTGGAGTTTGCTTGACAGTGTACACCCATCTGCATCCGACAGCACGCTTTCCAGCTGGTAGAGGCACCAACTCCCATGTGTCATTCTTCTTCAACGCCTGAAGTTCTTCTTGCATGGCACTGAACCATCTAGGATCTTGCTTAGCTACCTGCCATGTGTTAGGTACAGGCACAGAGTCTAGAGATGCAAGGAAGGACTTATATGCAGGTGGAACATATGCATATGAAATGTAATTTGCAATATCATTTCCCCAACTACCATACTTAACAGGAGGTTTCTCAGCATTAGTCCTAGATGTTCTACGGAGTGGAATTTGAGAGGAATTGTTACCTACCAACTCTGGGTGAGATTCTGAGGAAGAACTTGGAGAGGAGTTACTTGGGACATTGGCATTCAATGGAGCCTGCGATATCTCAACAAGCTGCTCTGACTGCTCATGCTGCTCTGACTGCATTGGCTGCTTTGGTCTCCTTTTATACACTAGTATCTCCCCCTGCTTCTCACCTCCTGTTATTCCATCACCATTATCACTTAGATCACCACTACCATCCTCACTCAGATCACCATCACCACTCGAACATGGAAACTCACCAACCATAATTCCATTCACATTCTCCCCCTCTCTACCAGTACTGGTAGAGTCATCCTCAAACAACGAGCCCAACTCTGTCATCTCTCCATAGTATGGTTCAGATTCTCAAAAAGTCACATCCATACTAACAAAAACCTTTCTTTCAGTGGGACACCAACACCTGTATCATTTCTGACTTGAGGAGTATCCTACAAAGATGCATTTGACCGCTCGCGGGTCCAGCTTCCCAACTGTCAATCTGTGATCTCTCACATAGCACACACATCCAAACACCCTTGGCGGGGCCACAAAATCATTAGAACCAAATAACATCTCACGTGGTGTCTTCATCCCTAACACCCTTGATGGCATTCTGTTGATTAGATAGGTCACTGTCATAACTGCCTCACTCCACAGAAACTTCGGTACATTCATTGTCAGCATTAATGAACGTGTCACCTCTAGTAGATGCCTGTTCTTGCACTCAGCAACTCCATTTTGGGCTGGAGTATTTGGACAAGTAGTTTGATGGAGAATTCCTTGATCTGACACGAAGGTGGAAAACTCTTTGTTGACATACTCAGTTCCATTATCTGACCGAAGGACCTTCACCTGTACTCCAAATTGAGTTTTCACACAAGCTGAGAAATCTTTAAAGCATTTGAGTACTTCAGATTTCTGTTTCATCATATATATCCAAGTCATGCGTGAGTAACAATCAATAAAGGTGACAAACCATCTAAATCCACTAACAGAAGTAGTAGGACATGGTCCCCAAATAACAGAATAAACAAGTGCAAAAGGCTCCAAACTTCTTAAACCAATCATTTTATAACTAGAACGAGTATGTTTTCCAAGTTCACAAGCATTACAAAATAATTTATCTCTATCCACTTTATTCATCAAATCAGATTCTAATTTATTCAAACTATCAAAAAACAAATGTCCCAATCTATTATGGTGTAACATGGCTTCAGCTTCAGCTCCTTTACCAGTAGCATCAACGAGCATAGCAGCCTCCTTATCCAAGTACCAGAGTCCATCACGCCTGTTGCCAGTCCTAAGTTTCCTCCCCGTTTCCTTTTCCTGAATGAAGCACATATTTTGATCAAAAAGAACAATGCAATTCAATTGATCAATGAGTGAGCTAACAGAGAGTAGATTAACAGGAAAAGAAGGAACATGCAACACAGATGGCAAAGTAATACATGAATTACAATAGACTGAGCCAGTACCCTTGATAGGTTGGGATGTACCATCAGCAGTTTGGACTGTATCAAGTTGCATTTGTTGACTAGGACAATACTCTACAAATTCACTAGATGATCCTGTTATATGACTAGATGCACTTGAATCTATAATCCAATCAACAGGAGATTTAGTGGATGCAAATGCCTGTGCCTGAATACCTTTAGTCACATGTGCATAACAAGCAACATTACCGAAGTAGGCATTGTCATTGGAGTCATCTGAGGCTTTTCCCTTGCCTTTAGAATTCTCAACTTGAGACTTGAACCGACGCAGTTCCTCCAGCTCTGTCAGTTCTGCTCCTTGCATCTCTGTCACTGCTTGGTATTCCTCTGTCACAGCAAAATGAGCGACACTTCGACCTCCATGTCCTCGAGTTCCTCGCCCCCTATATCCATTTCCACGTCCACGACCACCATATCCACCTCTCTGTCCTCCGCCTCCTCGGACACCACCAGATTTGCGAGGCGCAGGACAATTGTAGCTGAAGTGTCCTTTCTGTCCACAGTTGAAACGATCCCTGTCATCTCTGATTTGGGCTCCAGAAACTGCCATTGCTGAGCGAACAATAGGCGGGGTCTCGACTGCCATCACCTTCTGTCTAATTTCCTCTTCTTACATTGAAGCAATAACCTCATCCAATGATGGAAGAGATGGCAAATGACATATTGCCGCCCTTCTTGCCTCAAACTTCGAGTTCAGTCCTTTCAGAAAGCGAGCCACACGCCTGTGTTCAAGATACTGATTCACATTGAGAACATCTGTTGGGTCTTTCAGTGACAAGGGATCATAGTGATCCAAATCTGCCCACAAGCAGCGCAACTCTGCCGCATACTCGAGCACTGATTTCTCTCCCTGTGTAGTGGCATCAATTCTTTCCTCCACATCCAACATCATCATTACACTCCCAGCTCCAGAGTACATCTTGGCTAGTGTCTTCCAGATATCCGTTGCACTTCTAATTGACTCCACCATGCAGGCTATGGTTGGAGACACAGATGTCAAGAACCATGAAACCACAAGAGAATTCATGTGACTCCATCTTATCCACCCAACACTCGTCTTGTCCATAACACCTGACTCATCTACGGGATCAATGCATCCTCCATTCACATATCCTTCAAGACCCTTCATTTGAAGGTTCAACAATGCCCTTCGAGACCAACTCAAATAATTTCTCGTCCTCTTAAGCTTGATATCATTTGGTAACAACTCTATCTTTTGTACCACCTGTGGCTCTGACACAAACCCGATCGTCTTATCAGACTCCTCAAACTTCACCTTTAACAACTTGGCCATTCCTTCCATAACGGCCTTTAAGTCCTTATTAGTCACAAAATCATCCATCCTTACAATCAGATCTGTATCTCAAACACAAACACAACTAGAGGACGAGATTAATCACACTTCAAACACAAACAGTGCGGACGCACACGATCATGGTTTTTTCAGCAACTAACAAAAAACATATCTGAAGAGAAAGAGAGATAACACCTGACAGAAACCATGAAAGCCATTAAAAAATGAAACGGGCAGTGCAGATGCTTTGCTGAAGCGCAGAAGCAACTCCCGCACGCGTGGTCTATGGTGTTTGCGCGGTGCACACAGAAGCAGCTCTCTGGTCTACAGCGGTGCACGGGCAACCCTCTGCGTGGTCTATGCGCGGTTCACCAAACGCACAGACTCTCTGGTCCAGACGCGGTCCACAGCACCAGACGCGCGCGTGAAGGAGGTTGGTCTACACGCGGCTCACAGACAGCAGCTTAGCGGAAGTAAAAGAATAGGGATTAAGCGGAAGAGAAAAGAAAAGGTGCAACGGAAGAGAGGTAGTAGCGCCGCCGTCTAGGTCTGTATATGAGCTGAGTTTGAGCGAGTTAGGGACAACTCAAACTCAGCTCGGCAGTAACTCGAGTTGAGTTGAGCTGAGTTGAAAATACTTTCGAGTTTTTTAAGCTGGCTCAAACTCAGTTCGTCCCAACTCGAGTTAGCTCGTGAGCTCACAAGCTAACTTGAAATAAACATATATCCTTCAAATTTTTATTTATTTAATTCATATGTTATTCTAGTATTAATTTTTTTTTTATATATACAATATCGTAAACAATGAAATTGTTGTCTTTTATATTCTTTCTATTGATTTGAAACAAAATATGTCTTAAAACTCAATCTATCATGTATCATTTTAGTTAAAATAAAAATATATAAGAAGAAAATTCTTATTACTAATTTATAAATTTTTAGTACTCACAAATTATATTCATAATACATATCTCAAATATAAATTTATTGTGTTACGAGTTGGCTCACGAGCTGCGAGCTGAGCTGACCTTAACTCAAACTCGACTCATCAACCAATCGAGTTAGTTTAGCTCGAGTTTTACCAACTCGAGTTTTTTTTAGCTCGAGTTACAATTGAGTTTTTGTGAGTCGAGTTCGAGTTAGCTCACGAGTTACGAGTTTTTTGCTCACCCCTACCGCCGTCAGACGAGCTCTGATACCATGTGGTTTTAGAAAGAGATTTAGGTTAACTAGGGATTATAACCTCTGTGTACATAGGCTCCCCTTTTATATTAAACGATAATTGTTCTTTTACAAATAGGTCCCTATACTTCTATAAATAACATAACATACTAAAAATAACACAATACTAAATATAACTCAACACTACATTTTCTGTAAGTTTCTATTTTTTATAATCACCTAAACGATGTAACTCGCTATTTATCACCACACTTGTTCACACAATTATTTTCCTTGTTTTTGTTTATTTTCTTTTTAATTACAGTGATTTGTACAAGCATTATCCTTTCAGTTTATTTTTTTTTTCTCTGCGCAAGTTGATAGTGGCACACTGCATGAGTTCCCCACCTGATGGGTTAGGGTTCTTTCTCAAGGGACTAGGACTTCTATATACTTTGAGAAATCCTCTCCCTCAAATTCAGCTTTTTCTTCCACACGAGCAGCTTTTAACTGCTCTAGCTTTGACTGAGAGCGTGAGATTTGACAAATTTGAGAGTATTGTGAGAAATCAGCTTTGCTTGGATACTGGTGATGCACAGCCAAAGCTAACTTAAAATGTGGCAACAGATTTTAGAAATTCAAAAATGAATTAGAAACTATCAGTTTATAATGAAATGTCATGCACATCAAAACAACCAAAATTATAATAGAAACCCTTACTTTATATCATGAGTGTCAATTCTCCTCATTTCTAAAATGAAATACTACATAAACACTTGCCTATAAACTATAAGCATATATCATTAAATATTACGAAACAAAACTGACAGGTCACCATAAATGTTTACTAAGTGGGAAAACTAGGACAAACTACTGAGATTAAAGAAGAAAAATGATTTTGGATAAAAGGTAGGCCGAAGTAAAAAAAAAAAAAAAAAATGTTACACAAGTTACAACTACTAAGGACCAAAACAATGTAACTACATATCTATATCTATAATCAGCAAACACAAAGGAGATTCAAGCCTCCTGCAGATGAATCATGTGCCTACTCTATTTTTTTATCAACAATGTACGTATAAAAGCAAGAGAGGTACCCCTTCAAACAAGAAATAACCATGCATCTCTCCATCTTAAAACATTGTAATAGAATCTGAAATTCTCAAAATAAGAAAAGAAACATAAAAGATATGTGAGACATAAGTAATCTCATATGCTTTACTAGACAATTTTAAATTTCATACTGAACGAACAGTTTGTTTAGCTGCTCATTTCTTATAACAACTAAAAATAGGCTTTATCTTTCTCTGACTCTGGTGTGCTGGCAGTTAGATGCTATAACAGGTGGCCAACAATAAAAATTATTGACTGGATTTAAATTTTTGTATGTCTGAGCTAAAGAATATAGGCCCTGATCAAAATGTTTTTTTCGTGGGATTTCATTTTATTTTAATTGATTTCACAGTATTTCGTTGGAGCTAATTACATAGGAATTCCAACCAAATGACACCAAATCAGTCCATTCTGATAAAAAAATTGATAATGAAATGAAATCCCACGTTAAAAAAAAGGGATTTTGATCAGGGCCATAGTCTCTTTAGAGGTGCAAGCTTGATGTACAGAGATTTCCAATGTCTGTCCATTGCAGAACAGATTTGAATTAAAGAAGAGGTAAGTAAACTCACCCTTTTACTATACTGAGTTCTTTTTGGGAATTGCATTAGCTTTTCTTTTCATCAGCTTCTCAGCTGTAGGCCCCATCTCATGTACAAATTTCACTGATTCTGAGAGTCTATTTAGAAGATTTATCAGAGCAATTACTTCATTCCTTTGTAGTTGCAACTGCATTTAAACAGCAAAAAAAAATTTTTGTTAAATGTCTGAAAAATTCCCTATACATGGTTAACATATCTTATTTTTTTTTTTTTTTATCTTTAGTTAAAATGAAAATGCAGTGATTCATGTCTAGACTGATTGATCACTACTTTTGTGTTTTACTTCAGGTTAACTCATATACATCTATTAGAAAAAGGAGAGGGTTTATGGTAAATACCCGTTGATTCAAACCGTTGTTACCATTGTCAGAAAAGAGAATTTTCAAAGCAGTGCCAAGGCCAAGAACCTGAAGCTTCCCCCAGAGCCGGCATTTCTCACACCCCACACAGTCCATTATAGCACTATTTTTAACAAAGTAACAATGTTGCTATTCAGTGGGTAAAATTTTCAGTATCAAATCCAAACTTACAGAAAGATACAAAATAAACATTCAAGTACAACTAAAACACAAGAGAAGTATAAAGCATTGTGTGGTGTTTCCTAACAAGTACTCCAGTTTCAGGTCTGACGAACAGGTAGCATTATAGTACCGAGCCAGGTATATTTTCAATTTTTATACTGAATGCTGCTCGCAATCAGTGCTGCCACATACCACTATCTGCTGGTGCATGATCTATTCATACCTGATATTTCTGAACTGTTTCTGAATTTGAAGCATGAGTTCTGGGCCCTTCTCGCCTTTCCAGAGCTTCGCCTCATCAAATGGTACAGGACAAGCAGATCTTATTTTTGGATTAAATACTAGTTGTCGTACCAATGATTGTGTCTTCAGATCCTCTTGAGAGTTTCCTGTGTTATACTCAGCTTGCTCCAGATAATCAGCTGCCTGACCACGCAATAATCAAAGGAATATTACTAACATGTAGAAGTTTGCATGCTTAATATTGTGGTTTCCATCAGAAATTTTCTACTACAACATTCTAATAAATTATGACAATCCCTTTAGTATGATAGAGAAGGTCGGTATTACAGCAGTAATAAACTACAAAATAGAGGTCATTTATGCCCAACCTTCATGTTTAAGCCAGAATTAGTACTTTATACCAAAGATAAAATTATTAAATCCATAACAAGTACCAAGTGAAGAAATCATTAAAAGGGAACAAAAAAAAAGAAATAGAAAGAAATAACAATATCAGATGAAAGAAGTAACCCAACCTAATAAATCATCTACTAAAACAACAAGATAGAGGAAGTAATATGTAAACAATAATGAAATTCTGGGATAGCTAAAGATGACCTTTGTGACAGCTCGAAGAACAAAGAGATAAGTGAAGTACAAATTCCTGACCCGCTCTGGGTATCTCATCACCCGATCATATAGCAACTCAAGGTTTTGACCCCACTGAAAATAAGATTCAATTAAGGCTGTAAATACAATAGAAATCTATACAGAAGTTACATGGTTATGAAAGGATTAACAATTGAAATTGACTATTGGGAGAAAAACTCTTGTTGTATTTTTTGCCCTCAAATTTCTCCCTTCTTTGTTGGATAATTATTTATGGAAACTTAAGGCTGACTTCGAACACTTGATCCTCACTTAGAAAATTAGGTGAATTGATCGTCAATTAGGTAGGCCCAGCTCTATTCAGCAGTTACCATAATGCAATTTGGTAATAACAATAACATAGCTGCAGACTATATAAAATTTACTAGAGAAAACCTATGGTGCATACTGATGTACCATACCCTTCAGTGCATACTGATCCAAACTCTTCGATTTGCTTCAAAATGACCAATCCAAACTGTCCAATATGATCTCCCTATTATAGTCTCCTTGCCGACCAAATTTTATTTTTTTTAATTTTTTTACTATTTTTTTGAAATTTTAGAAAATCGCTAATCTAATTTTTTCTGAACCATTAAAAACAACAGTTTCTATAAAAACGAAAAAATACTTAAAAATTTCGAAAAAAAATGTAAGTCGGCAAGGAGATTTCAACTGGGAGATCACATTGGACTGTTTGGATCTGTCATTTTGAAGTAGATCGAAGAGTTTGGATCAGTATGCCCTGAAGCTCCAATACATTATCAACAAGTTCAGGTCTGTGACCACAACAGTGAATTTTATTTTCCTGTAGCCAGTAATGTAAGGAGATAATATCTACCAGCTGTGTAGCTTCATCAACAAGATAATCAGAAGCAATGTGCACAGAAATTGAGGAATGCAACCCTGATATTAACTTGTATAGCACTTTCTGCTCTGAACAGAGCTCCTCTGAAGGATCTGGAGACAATTATAGGTCATTATAAAATTAAAATGGATTTACTGAATGTAACATGATAATTTGGAAGTATAAAGAGTCAAAGTTGTGCTCACATTTTGGACAATTTTCTTTATAAATCGCATCCCATATTCTCTGTGCGGAAGGCCCAGAATACCCAGTGTATCGTTCGGGGTTCAATTGGAGGTTCACATATGTCATCTCAGCTAAAAAAAATCAAAAGAATCATGATTACTCTCATAGACCTATAAAACAAACTGTTTGATATACCCTCTTCACTATTGTAAAACAGAAACACACAAAAACACCACTAAAACACCCAAACCACCACAGGAGAAAAAGAAGAAACTAAAATAAAACCCAACTTCTCTTTTTATCCAGATCAGGCATGCATGAAAGTAGAAATTAAAAAGACAAAATGACTTTTCTTATAGTTGAGAACCCTTAGCCACAATAAGCTAAAAATAAACTCTTTTCAAGCCCTATTTTGTTGAAAAATGTGTACTGAATACTTATCTTTCAGATTTACAGCACTTTAATGAGACTCCAGACTTTCCAAAGAATGAAGTAGTGCACATCTCCACCACTTAGTTCATGATATCATATTAATCAGATTACTGATTAGTTGACAAACAAGTAACTATTGAAATGCATTTTCAATTTTAAATATATTTTCTAACCTGATTTGGACATCTGGCAAACTCAAGTGCTCGAAAGAAAACTAATTTAAAAGCTGATAATTGGAATGCCATATTGAAATATGGATAGTATAAAGTTGTGATCAAACACCCAAATTGAAACACGAGGTATGAGATTTAACAGACCAAACTAGAGATAAAAGAATAAATGTACATCCAATTTATTTCACTAACCGTTATCAGTCTCATCATCATATGTCCAGGGGTTATCAACTTCTATCCAACCACTGAAGGCATTACTATCAAGCGTTCTATCCACAGCAGCCTGTGGCTTTCCTTCCTGACACACCATATCATCAGCCGAGCGGACCCTCGAAGGCCTCTTGAACAGCTCCGGGAATTCATTATCAGGACATTCGCAGACCGAGCAATCCCTCAGACGACACATACCATCATCTGGCCAGAACGGGCAGTCACACCACAGTTTAACCTAGCAGAGCATTAAACCATACTAACACTCACTTTTTGCATATATTTGGGATTAAATATTACTGCCTACTCCATGAGAGGGGCTCATTATGTATCAAGGATGTAATCCATGTAGGGTTGGTACAGTGCTTTAGTTAAGTATAAAGAGGGACAAAATTGGAGAATTTATACTGAGACCATATTGACAGTACAGGCATTAAAATGTTAAGTTACTGAAAGTGAGAGGCATGGAACACACTTTGAGGGATCAAGAAAAGCACCCAGGTATATATATATTAAAATGGCCAATTGTTAAAAAAAGGGATGAAAAATAAATCACCTTAAAGTATCTGAAAAATGGAGTTTTAACAAGTTCCTGAAGAATTGGATGCAGAACTTCCTCATTTAATTGATTGACAGTCTCATAATCACAACAACAATCCTCCACCACCCCAGAGTACTTCCTTGCATCCTATTTCCCAAAGAAAACAAAATGAACATCAAAAAAAAAAAAAAATGATAAAATGCAGATACTGCTCGCATTATAATTACTTCACAAAATCTGACTTACTCTAGACACGAAGATTCCACCCATGGGACATTTACAGCTGTCGCTCGAAATCGAAAGTTTAAGGAAGCTTCTAGAGCTAACAGCTATCGCCAATAGAACCGCTAAGACAGCACCGATCACGGCCACCAAGCGCCATCTTCGGCGACCCCGCGGAGGATCACCACGGCCTCCATTTACGGCGGCCGTGGGACCGCCGTCTTTACTGCTCTCCTTCTCCGCCATAGGATCGGATCGCGTCTTTGTCTTTAGATCAAATTATGTGAGAAGAGTTATGGATTGGAATTTAAAATGGGAGATGGGGGTATTAAATGAGGGACCAGCCTTGATCGGAATTAAAATTTAAAACGGTGTCTTTGGAATCGAGTTTGTTACTTGCGATAGTTGTAAACGGAAAGGAGAATTTTACTGTGGGCGAGGGACGGGAGATGGAATGGTGAATGGGTGAATTGGGGAGTAGGAGACGCTATTTATTATTTATTAAATTTGAGAAATTTAGGGGGATTAAGACGTTAGAATTTATGTTGGTTGCTGGATTTGCGAGGGAATTAACAATTGATAACATAAAAGTAATCCAATGGCAATCCCTGTGTGTTTAATTCTGCGGATTTCAGATCTGCGGTTTTATTAATTATATTTATTTATTTATTTAAGTTGGATGACCCTGGAAAAGTTATTATTTGTGCATGGTTTATTGCATGAAGAAGATATAAAATGCAAAAGTTTCACGTTAACTTAGGAGCATCATTTAGACGGTCCTGGTTTATTAAAACGGACCAGGTTGCCCGGTTACATGAGATATATACCTATGAGTTGTAGGCTTGTAGCTTGGTGTGAACCAACTCATTCCTCATAAAATAAAACATAAGATGTGTATAACTATAAACTACCAAGGTGTGCAATATTAATTTAGTGATATCTTTAAAAATTCAGTTAAGTAACTTGATAGTGCCTGTAAATTAATCATTTATTGTAATTTTAGCGTACATTTTTTTTTTAGAAAGAGATGAAAGTTTGCAATGTATGTGGTAGATAATTATATTTATGTGAATTGTAATTTTGTGTATTAAATGTATAATAGGCCTATTATTTTTAATTTCTCAGATCTTGAGATTTATAAAAAGAAAAGATAGACAATTTTGTTTCACTAATTCCTCCATACTTTTTTTTTCCCCCATAGGATGATTCCTCTATACTTATAAAAGAGTGTATTAAGTCATCTAGAAATTATAGTCATTTTATAATTTAGATGAAATAAAATGTATTACAAAGGAAGAATATGTGAAGTAGTCCTGGAAAAAAAAAAAAAAGGATTCACTACCAAGATTACCTAAAGAATAACACTGCTTGACTACAGTTATACTTTCAGAATTGAGAAATAATTAGATGTCTGAAAGGTCGTAATTTGAGTATAATTCAAAAGCATTTTGTTATGGTATAATCCAGGTATAATTTCGAAGTAGTTTATTTATCTATAATGTAAATGATTGTTCAAATTATTAATATTTTGTAAAGATAAAAGTCCGTGAATATTTTAACTTATAAATCGGGTATAGAAATATAATAATGTTTGTAAATTTTATGACATATGTTTAACTCGTCTATTTGTCCGAAAATATGCTGACATGAAAAAATTAATATTATTGAGATTTCTTGAGAATATGCTTCAACTATTATTGTAAAATATCTTGACACAAATATATTATTGTATTTTCCCATACTTTGTATGAAATTAGTCCTCTAAGCAGAGGAATTACATTTTAATTTTTAAATAACAAAACAGTTAGGTTCACGGACAAACCAATGGGTCGTTCATTCAGTATGTGCACTGGTTTTAATTTTTCCCAATACCAGGGACGAGTCAGAAAAGAATCAGTCCAATAAAGAATAACTTAGCAGAAAGCCCTCAAGAGTTTTAGATACGGTGGGCCTCAATTGACCGACGAGACTTCTACTTTGTTAAAGAAATATAAACACATCCAATTATTACTTCATTTTACATCTAACCTGATTCCGCAATGTAATTGGCAAGATAACGCACCATTTTCCATCTGTATAAAGTTGTAGAATCCATTGAAGGATTAGAGATATGGTCAAATTGTAAATGCTTTGATTCGCTAATTACGTAGGTCGACCAATCAAGTGCAAGAATTTTGCCACGCAATCCCAAACTTCAGGTCACGCACGTCGCATGGTGAGTTTGATTTCACATTTTCACTGGAGATACCGTCGAGTCGGATGACTCGGGTCTGAGCGTCCACAAATTAGGGCAGAGCTACGTAAAATATAAAAATTTCTAATGTATAATATAAAAAATCTGTAGTAAAAAATTTGTTAAAATTTGTAAGTTCAAAATTAGTAATTTTTTCAATAAAAAATCACTATATAAACTTGACATAAGTTTTTTATAAAAAAATCTTGCTAATATTAATTATTAGAACAACTATTTTTAATTGGTACGACTATTTTTAATTTATTTTAAACAAACTATATAAAAAAAGATAAAAATTATAAAAAAGAAAAAATTATTTGTGGCCGCTTTTAATCAATAATATCTTAGATTTACCTGAGTTTAATGTCAGAGATGCCATATTTATTTAATTTCAATTCATCTATATATTAACATTAGATTAGCACCACCTTCAGCAGCATCATGTTACTTGTGAATATCCGCATTTATATAGCACCAGCATCACCAACACTAGATGCATCCTTTTAATTAATGTAGTTATTATTATTTTTTACTAGTCTTAAGGTAGTTATTTAAAGATGCATTACCAAGTCAATAGAGATTTTATACTTTTTTCTTCCGTTACCTTTAGATAACAGTACTAGACTGCCACGTTCATAAACATTTTTTGTGTTAATCATAGTAACCCGTTCTTATTTACTTAACTATTCAATTAGTGTGAATTTAACAATCGTATATTTGCCCACTATATTTTATTTATTTTGTATAAAATAATTACCGACCAAATGATTAAATTAACCTTTTTACAGATAATCACAATTAATTGTACGTATATTTTATTTACTTTGTATAATATAAAATTGAGAAAATAATTAAATTAAGCTCTTTGTGTCCCTTTATTTCTATAATGAAACAGATAGTCACGATTAATTACCTTTTTGCCCCCAAAAAAAATAACAATTATGTCAACTATATTATAAATCAAATATCAATTATGCATAATCAAATTAGTGCAAAAAATAATTAATAATAATACATATATTTATTAATTTTACAATTACCAATATGAGTAAATATTAGAATATTAAAAATAGGTTAAAAATACACATGATTTATTAAGTTATTAATTGTCAAAAACTGAGCTAAAGTGAATAACCAATTTACTTAAAATACATTTGAATAGGTTGAATATCAAAGCAACAAAATGTGTTTAAAAACTTGCATTTTCTACTCCCAAAATTAAGTATAAAATATCAAAATTAGACCAACCATATGAGATGAAAAAAAATGATCATCTCATCATCAGTTCTTTCAATAACATAAATTATTTTGCCTCCACCTCATGCTAACTGTTAAGCACAATAATTAACCAAAATTAGTTTATGAGGGTTTTGTTCTCTTTCATTTCCTTTATGTCATTTATTTTCTATATAAGTAAGTTTCTCTCTTATTTATTTATTTAGATTATCAAAAGCGCTAAACAAAGGAAAAGGAAAACAATTTGTCCAAGTTGCTTCACACTGATCAATGGCTAATTCTGTCATATTTTGTGCCGTTCATACTGGTTATGTCTCTCCTCATGTTGGCCCCATTCAACGAAGGTAGAATCAATGAGGGAAAAACATCCATTCCAGTGTTTTAATTTGTTTTTTCGAAATTTTATTTTAAATTTGACATGCCAAAACGTTAGGATAGATATACATAGTAATGTGGCGTGCTCGATCATATGAATAAAATTGAAAATAATGGGTCATTTTATAATATTTCAAATGCTCAGTCTTATCCCATTTTATTTCTCAAGATATAAATAATTGAAGTCACTTCATATCTATGCCAACCGGATCGACTATAGACTCCACCTACAAGCTGCATTCGTTATCAACCATATATATATATACACGTGACCAGGATCGAAGCTAGAATTTCACGTCAGCAGGGTCCATAATTTTTTTTGAAAAACATATGTACGACAATGACATGATGTCTATCAAGCTTTTAAAAAACTCTATTTTATCCTTTTTTTCTAGATTTGGTTTATATCGTACAATCGTTTTATCTGTTTTATCGTTGCAAATCGTTTTTTCGTCGTTTTATTACCGGTAAACACTTAATCACCACCCAACCGCTAAACCACACAAATCACATTTGAAAACTTTTCATTTGATATAAATATAGTACGATAATAATTTTTAAATAAACAACTTAATAATGTCACATAAATAAACATGAGAAATCAAATATATATTCTAACAACAACAGAAGATCCAGAATAATATATCTAATATACAAAATAATAGTTGAAGAGTCAAGAATCATTCATCCAAAAATCTCCTATTCTATTATAAGTTTTTATCTTAATAAGATTCATTGCGAAGAAAGGAAGAAGGTGATTCGTTAGAAAGAATACGACATGGGTTCCTGTGCGATATTTTAGGAATCGTTACGTAATTCAAATCAACACGACATGTCTAGCTGAGTCCTTCAAATTTTTGAGATGGTCCCTAACTTCTCGTATATATATTTTTTATTAACAAACATACTAAGTGTCATGCAAATTTTTATTTTCAATGGGTCCTTCTGCCCACCAAATTTAAAGTGGCTTCGCCACTGTACGTGACCCAAGGATCAGAGCTACTTCCAACCATTTGTATTTGCAACAAGATCTTTAGGTTAGCACCAAAATATGACAAATTATTTGATTTTCTGCTGATGCATATGCTCATCTCTAAATCAAACAGTTCAAATTCTTGTGGCGAAAATACTACATATATAATATCATGACTAATCTATAGATAGATATATTTATTTTGATCGTGCGCCATTATAAAGTTTATAAATTTTGAAGATTTACTAGATGTTTAATTGCGACAGAACCATGGTAGATCTAAGTTATCTATTTTCCCAATTCTTGGTTAAAAGAATTTTTTTATTTTCAGAATATAATTAGAAAGTTGAAACAGTGTATATAGTATTATAGTGAATACAACCCAAATAGAAATGTAATTGAAATGTCTCTTTTAATGCCATATTTGTCACTACACTTATTACATGTCCCTTTTCAACTTTACATATATGCATTTATGGAAAAAAAAAATTCAGTGCATTTTATAAAACCATTATGGTTGTTTAATAATGCTAGAGCGTGCATAATCGAATGCAGCTCTAAATATAGAGTGGACTAATGTTAGTTGTGCTAGCATAATAAAATATATATGATTTAAATCTCTAACTATGAATAGTACGTCTTGTCATAAAGTAATAAAGTAATTTAAAAAATAAATCTGATTCCATCATATATTTGATGTAAGTTAATTATTAAGTTATCAACGAATCGTTTTTTTTTTAATTCATATTTAAAATTTGAAACAACAATATCCCAACTATGAATCTTATTATTTTTAATAAGGATTCGGCCGTAATAATTTTTTAAGTTCACACGATAAGTTAATATAAATAGACTAAAGTTATACAATTAGGAGGTTAAAAAATAAGCAAACTTAAAGTTAAAAAATCACGTTTAACTAGATTAACTGGTCTTATGACCTCAATCTTGTTCGAAACAAACTTTAAAGAAAAAAAATGTCCACATATTGCTCATGAAATAAAAATAATTTGAATTTGATACTTGAAATTTGAAATTTAAAATATTGTGATATTTGGTGGCAACATAATGAATACCGTCCTGAAGATTATTCTTAGCAAAAACTGAGGTCAAATCGACCCAATGACATTTTACAGAAACGGGACGTCGGGACGGAACAGTTGACCTTAAAGGCCGACATATGTAGTACTTCTCTTACCATTATAATATGTACTACAAGATCATATATTTTAATACATGCTTATTAAAATGTCAAATTAATTATTCAACACGATTCATACATTGATGCAAACATCTCCTACAGTGAGCCTAAGTCCATTATATAATATACTATATCGCATTAAATTCTGCACGAATAAATAATATATACGACTATAGAATAATTTTAACTAGTTCTAATCTCGGCGTTGCGCGATTCATCCCAAAATAAGAAGGTAACAAAAACATGGATTAAGAGAACATAGAACAAACACTATTTAAACACTAATTTTAATTCGTCGCTTTTATCATTTTGCAAAATTTTTCTGGTTAAAAACAGTCACTTAGTGACTTCAGCACAGCAAGAAAGCAAAAGCAAGAAAAAGAACAACTGTTCAGAGAAATAAAGCAAAGCAACTAAAAGCTAGTTTCATTTGTATCCATCACAACTCCTGCTTCAGAGAATGCTCCATTAGTAGCTCCCTTTGCCGCTCCATCCCCATTAAAATCTTTTAAATGGGGCTCAAGACCTGTGCCAGTATATGTCCATAAGTGGAAAAGGTGTAAAGCTGTATAAGTTGAGGTGTTAGATAGAGTATTTTGACCATCAAAAGGCTGAAACACTCTTCTGTTGCGCTTATTCCAAATAGCCCAAACACATGCAGCCAATAAAGGCAAGAAATTCTATTGCTACTATTATTACTGATAGCATTAATAGAAATAAAAAGGTAAGAAAGAGAATTAAAATTTAAATCAGAGCCATTCTGATTAAAACAGTTAACCATATTCCAGAATCTAACTGCATAAGAACAATGCAAAAACATGTGATCATAACATCACTTGCAACTAATCTCATTCATTTTAATAGATCAACTTTGACAAATAAATATGGAGGACTAAACCATTTTAGAACTGCAATTTGCATACTCAAAATCAGAAATTTAGCAACATAAAGCAGACTACAGTGGTACGTCACAGTACAGCAATTGGCATCTGTAAGGATGCCATTAATCTCAATCATCAGTTGGCCAAAAACTTTACCAGAAATATCTCCGTACGCCTCAAGTAAAATTCAGGTGCCGTTATCAATGGGCTTCCCCAATCCGTTGAAGATGCGCCCAAGTTTGTCGTACAAACTGAAAAAAGTAAATATAAAGAGGATTATGAACTAAACTTTAATGCTCGACTAATGAAATTTCCTAGTTCTGTATTCTGTGGACCCAGTTCCTGCACACATAGAAACAAATTTCTTCCATTTTTAAGAAATAAAAAAAATCCCCTCATTCTGTCATGAGAATACTCCAGTTATAATTTGAACAAATTGAAAAGTCAAAAAATATAACAGTAAAACCTAAAATTGTCTTTGCTCAAAAGCTCTTCTTTCCCCTTTTGCAGTTTCAATTCTCACAAATGATTTTACATAATTTGCTTCATTTCTTTTCCCATTCAGATATTGGAAGTATGTTAAAATTACAAAAACAAAAATGAAAAATCTATAATCAGATTATTGGCAACAAAAGAAGAAATTGTTTAAACCAAACTGTATCGTTCTAATTCTGGTAAGATACAGAAAAGCACCAGCAACTTCACCAAAACAAAGAACGATAAGTTCTAGATACATTTTCTCTTCAAGCAGTAGGCACACTTATTTGAATAATTATTTTAAAATCTAGTTCTGGTTCACGTAACTAATTCATGTGTAATGGTAACTAAAATTGACAAAGTTCACCACTAAGCTCCAACCATGGGTTTAAACAAATAATATTATCATACTATCTCACATTAACTCATCAAGGTAGCACATGATCTCCTAAAAGTCAATTTCACCACTTGCACCAATAAGAGTATGATCACCTACTTGTTCTATTCTAAAACTCTCTACGCTCTTGTACCTTAAGGTAGAGCCATAAGAACCTATGAAAAATAAAAGCGACTTGTTATTTTACTTAAAATTTCATGGTTTTCCTAAACTAAAACAATATAGATAATTATCAATTTTAAATTGTTTCTAGTCCAATTTTAAAATGGTGTTTTCAGCACCTAAAGCCTTTTTTTTAAAAGAAGAAGAAAGATAGTTACAACTGTAAGTTCCAAATACAGCATAACATCTATTAGAATAGATACTCATATTTATAACAAAAGCAAGGAAGATAACCTCGCCAGTGAATTGAAAGGTGGTATACTCGTTGTCGATTCCAGAAGTACCCTAAAAAATATGACAGAAGCTTGTAGACCACAATGTAATAAACAAAGAGTTTCTCTTCTCACCAAGATAAAAGCTCCTTGATAATGATTTTAGACTTCTTTAGCTTCCTACCATCCTGAAAAGAAAAAAAATTAATAGAAATAAAATAAAATACAATATAATTACACATGAAGGACTAAGGTATTAAAATGTGAATTCTACATTGTTCATTTCTCCTTTTATATTTTTAGTTCTTATAAGTTATAATGTTTCTTTGTTTCATCCAGACTCTCTTCAGTATCTCCAAAAACCTGAAATATATGTTCATAAAGAAATATCTTAATCCGACATCATAAGATGGGCAGAGCATTGTATTGAACATTTTAACAATAAATAAAAGGCTGAAGAACACTGTAGTAACCTTTATATTTTTCTTTTTTGTCTTTTTACTATTTATCTCTAGAAATTTATTTTGATCATACCAAATTGACATGATTTCAATCAATAAAGTTATCCACCCTTGACTTAATGAATTAGCATCCTAATTTCATAGGTTTCTGTCAAAATGCAATTGAGTGCAGTGCAAAACACAGGTTTGTCAAAAATCGACATATAATCACCACTTTTTTTTTATTTGGGTGAGATTAAGGAAAAGCAAGGGACAACCAACTTATTACTACCTCCATTGATTGAGACAACCATGCTGCCATGAAATTAAGAACCATGTCACGACAATGGCAAAGAAGAAAAAATATATAAGAAAAGATTGGAAATTGCTAAAAAAATATAATGGAACAATCATTCTTATCTCTGAAAGGATGATGCAAATGGTATCAGGCAAAATCCTTCAGCTGTAACCAGCATATCTTGACTGAACAACATCTGCCCTAAATCAAAATTCACAAAGCGTATCAGCCAAAGCAGCAGAATAAAAAATCCATCAAATATTTTATAAAGATGAAAAATTGGAGGATAGAAGGTGTGACTATAGAAAGGTTGAGATGAAGGCTTCATGTCTACTTTTCGCTAAACGATGCGAACCAGAATTTTTTTACCAGCTCTAAAATCCAGAATGAAAACAACTCATGAACTAACAGTAAATTAACCCATCAATCATCAATTAAATAATGAGAATGAAGTCACTAATCTAAGCAAGTACAAAGAATAAACCATAAATACCAGCACTTATGAGCATTAAAAGGAACAAATTATCGCCAATAAATCCTATTAAGCAAAATCTAACAAAGATAACCTAAAATAGACAAAGCAGAACTAAAGGAAAAAAATAAACTATCGAAATAGAGAAAGAGGATAACCTGATCGAGAAGATCCTTGAGGTCTGACGAAGCTGAGACTAAAGGAGAAGGAGATCGTCAGCCACCAGAACCTTTGCGCACTCGCTCACTCTCCCAAGCAAAACCATTTATATAATCAGGTTAGAATCTATTATATAATCAAATGAAAGAATTAAAGTTGAAACTAAATATAGAGTCTCTGAGGTTCTTTATTCAACAACTGAGATTATTTGGCTCATCACAAACAGGTACTTGTTTGGTCATATTCTTTGCCCATTTTTTTATGGACTCGGAACCTCTTTTATTCAGCTAGTCTGTTTCAGAAAGTTAATTGCACAATAAGAAGATACTTGAGGTCAACTTAATTGGCTTGTATTTTGGTTGTTTCGGGTATTAAAATCAGGACTAAAGTTTTGAGCCAGCCTTAATTTCATTATTCTGATATAAAAGTCAACTTGAATTTATATTCATATTTGTATGCAATGGGGATAAATTAGAATATTTTTCTTTTTAATCTTGTTATTGATATTGGGGAAATACATATTTAAGGCCCACATCAAGAGAAGGTCAATAATAACTTGTTAACTGCTAAGGAAAGAATAAAATTGACAATTATTTTTTTTTTCATTGCCAGCAATTAACAAACTCAAATAAATATAGCAACAAATCATTATTTCACTATTTTTCAAATTTTACTTTTAAGAATAAGAACACAATTCCTCATTTACTATATAGAAGGGTAGAACTAACCTTACCTCTTCATCAGAGAGCCCAAAGGAAGTGCTTCTAAAACAATTCACATAGGCCTCTCAGCCCCTTCAAAATGTCGGATATCTCATTCATGCCCTTTTCGAAACATAAATCACAACATAAGAACATTACAAATAATGATACATGATTAAAAGGTAAGAGAAAGTGTCCACAGATAGCAAATAGTCTTGATATTGTAAACTAAACACTTACCATTGGACAAAGTAGATATTCTTGATTTGTGCTGCGGTTCACTCTCCACAGATAGCCATATCTGTCTGTAAAGGCTAAATCGTGGACCTTCAAATTAAACAAAACTATGAGGAAACCAAAGGTTGCAGATAACAATAGGAATTCAAAGAAGCGAAAAGAAATGTTATAAAATTAGCAATCATAAAAAAAAAAAAAAATTCAAAGAGGTCTCAGTCACTCCTTTGCAATAACAATTTTTTCTGACACAATTCTCTAAAATTCGGAAAATCAAGAAGCAATAGTGCCACTCACCTTCAGCCTTCACTCTTCTCTTCCTTATCTTTCTTTGTGAGATGCGCTAAGCACTGAAGAGGGGGATCGCAGAGACAATGGTAGAAAAGAGGAAATCATGCATAAAAGATCAAAAGGGAGAGAGAAGGAACTGACTAAGGTTGCGAACTGACACCAGAGGTAGCCGAGATCAGGAGAGGATTTCCACACAGAGCCAAATAAGAAAGTTTGATGGCAAAGCTTTGAGATTGACGACGGCCGTGAAGAAAGAGAAGACGATGAGGGGACAGTGATAGAGAAGAAGAGAAAAACCCTAGAAACGACAGAGACGACAGTAGGGGACAGTGAGGTGAGAGGCGATGAAAATCGGAGAGATGTGTGCGTGGAAAAAGTGAAGATGGAGACAGAAAGGAAGGGGATTCTCCTCCTCACTCGTACGATGCAGCCAGCGAAGAGGATGGACACAGCCAGATCATACCCACGGATTGAACGGCCAAGATGGAGAGAGGCGAATCAACGGCCGGGATGAAGGAACTGTTCTAACCACAGTAACCAAGGGCCTCACGTGCGTCTCACGCCAGGGCAAATATATATACTTCTAATAACCCGGCCAGACCAACGCCAGTTTCTATCCCATTGTTATCGAAAGCGTCGTTTATGGGTGCGGAAAATAGAAAGCTAGCTGGTGGTAAGTAGTACACAAGTACGATAAAAAAAAAAAGTAGTACAGAAGTACCCATAGTTTTGAAAAATATCATATTATCAACACACGCATCAAAAGTACCAAGAAAAGTAAACAGTTGCATTTGGCTCCTCTCCACCTGTCGCCAAATGGTTCCAACAGAAACTCATAAACCTAAACGTGTCATGTCAATGCACAGAAAGACCGCTTCACCATTAATAAGCTGCTTGGTCACCTTCAATTCATTCCCACTGCTCTCTCCATCAGTGAAACCTGCGTTTGTTTTATGCCAACCAAGATCATGCAGATTAACACATGACAAGGTGAGATACTTGAACTGAACTGAATCTATTGTCCCCTTTACAAACTAAAACCATCTTGTAGTTTATTATTTTATTATTGCTTGCATTTAGGAATTATTTTCCAATTAGTGTTCATAAATTTGGATATGTTTGTTCTTTCATTAATGAAAGAGGTCAGTAGGATATATCCTACTTATTTTCAAAACAAAAAAAAAAAAATCATAAATTTTCTCGAGTGCATTTGTTATTCTTGATCAACCAACATATTCAAGTGTTGTTGTCAGTAGCTATTAACAAAGCATGACAAGAAAAAACTGAAATTTACTATTAACCAAACAAAAGCAAAGAATTGAACTTAGGGGCATCATGGGAAATTGGGAATAGTATTAAGTACTGGTGCACAAGGCAGATTTTGGCTTACCTTTCTAGTCTCTGTTTGTCTCAAAGCCTCCACTAAAATGTCTCTCAGCTTGTCTAGTTCTATATCATCCATCTGGTCTATGTTTCTATTCGTACACCTGCAATACATTTCTGTTATGTATAATCTAATTACTGTAACACCATTACATGTATCTGAAAAGAGACGCATTTTTGTACCGGTCAGAAATTTCATTTAGGATGTTAGAGTTGGATGTGTCCTCACAATTATTCTGCAATAGCATGAGAGAATAGCTTATACAGAAGTACTTAAGCCTGCCACATTTGTGAAAAATAAAAAGAATACAATTTAATGGACGAGTTCTCCACAGAACTATTGCATTTACTCATATAGTAAACCCAATAACCAAACACAATTTTCTTCACAATGATGATTTACAATTTGTTTTTCCAACATTTAAACTTTGAATTAGAAAAGGAGCATACTTATTTCTGAAGTTTAAATTTGGTATCTGCATGAGCAAAACAAAAAGCAGAATTCTCTACATAGTGAACAAGTACAAGATGACATCATTATTATTATTTTTCTTTGAGGGCTGGGTGGCAATGGGTCCGGATCTTCTAGACGCCCGTCCAGTGGACGTTTTTAGTATGGGTCGTTCAAAATGACATGAATTTCTTATTAATGACGGGGCATCCATTATTGATCGGACGGACATAAATAAAAAATATCACCTGTCCAGTGGATTTCGTTCAGGGTGGCAATAGCCACACCGGCAAAATTTCCAAAATTTCATTAATAAGAAAAGAACTTTACAGAGTTAAGAAGAAAAGACAGTATATATGAAAGAAGAAAAGTAGTAAAAAGATAGAGAAATCCTGCATACAAGATGACATTATTAAAAATCACATACCTGGATATCGTGAGTTCCTTCATTTGCATTTTTGTTATTGGCATCTTTTTCTACTAATGTAAATTGCTTGTAACGGGTGTATGTCTCTTCAATGCTGGATCATACAAAGCAATAAACAAGGTCAAAAAAGTCCAACTCAATTCTTTTTTCTTTCTGTGGATGTACCCTTCAATGCCGGATCATACAAAGCAATAACCAAGGTCAAAACTGTCCAACTAGATTCTTTTTTCTTCATATGGATGTGGTACAAGCAGTGGCGGAGCCAGAAAAAATTTAATTGGGGTTCAAATATTTTATTAATTATTAATGTTAATATATATTGTGATATTTAGGAATAGAATTTAATTATGGGGTCAATAATAAGATTATTGTCATATTAAATGGGGTTCAAATAATATTTTTGTTAAGATATTTGTCAATATTAAACTAAATATACAAAGCAAATATTGGTAATGAGCAAAATTAATGGGGACATTTGCACCCCATCCCTTCCATTTAAATCCGCCACTGGGTACAAGTACAACAGTACCACTTGTTTTCATCAACTGACAACACCAAATACTATCTCTATAGTACTTCTATGATCCTGATACCATCACCATGAAGTGCTATCACTTATCAATAATAAGATTCCCAATTATCTCCAATTAGACCTACACTTGTCACCACCTCTTCAAAGGGAAGTAGCACTTTTATGAGATTGCACCATCTTTATTATAATTAAGCAACTCAAAAATCAGAATTTCAATATTCGAACGAGCAAAAAACAATTATGTATGGGAGGATGTGTTTTTGTCCAAGTTAGCTTTCAGTTAAAGAATGATACAAAATAAGTAGAAAAACCAAAGATTATACTCTACTCTTTTACTAGTGGCATGCTTTACCAGAACTACACAGAAGCATTGGACACATTTTGTTTTGCATTTTCTAGCTATCTTTATGCAAGATATAGAAACTTTAATCTAGTTCCTTGCCTGGTGGCATTTGCAGTCAATCAATCAGACCTGGTTAGGATCTCTATGCAGTTCCTGTCAAAAGTAATTAAGAATACAAAGGACCCAGCTGTGATTCAAGTATAATAGAAAATTCAAACTCTAGATGTATATTTTTTCTAATGAACCTACATTTGTGCAAGGAATTCTCAAGAGAAATGATCATGTCATTTTGAACCGATTTACTATTGGGAACACAATTGTGAAATTCATATTATTGTTTTCACTTTCTTTGATGCAAAAATTGACAAAGATTACACTGCATCATTAATTTCCTATTCTATATTTTTCTTTATTAAAATCTGAATTTATTTGCAGGAAACTTAACAAAAGAACCTCAGTCCTTGTTTTCGAAATTCTTGAAAATTATTTTTTTCTTACCTGACAAAATAAAATAACTATCAAGTCAATATGTACATCCTTTTTCAAAATTCCTCAAAACCAAATAACTATTTGAGTTAAGATGTACACTAAGATATTATGTACTATATTAACTTTAATATATGTTAATAATCACTTTAATAATCACTTAAAACAAAAAATGAATCTCACCTGCCACATTCTCCAAATTTTGGTGCCTATGAATGCTAGTTTATATAGGAGAACAAGCTCAACTTGTATTTTGTAAATTAAAGATTTGCATTAAGCTTTGGCTTGTTCAATATTGAGCATATGAATTTAACTTATTGTCTGTGAATGTAAAATTTGCATTAAGCTCGACTTATATTGCTTCAATTTTGAGCCAAGTCAGTTGGCTAAAATATGAACAGGCGAACCTCATGTTGGGCCAACCTCCCTAGCAGTGGTGCGGTAGTGATTAAAATTATATGAGACTAGTAGATATTTAGATAGCTCAAGTTTCTACGTAGGAGAGCCCATAATGCTACTAAGTCGAACCAAATATAGTTTCCCAAATTATTCATTGTAAATGAGTAATTAGGATGATCTATTTCATCATTGTAAGAGAGTGTGAGACAACTGATGTCACACTGATATGGAGACGCTTTTGAACTATTACTTAGCTTTGGGACCATCTTGAATATTGGGATCAAACCAAGAGAAAAACAGACCAGCACTGAATCAATCATATATATAAGAAACAAACATTATAATTGTTGGTACATTTTGCAATTGGAAACTTGAGAAGTGCACTGGGAATTCTCTTTCAGTTTCCATCATGGTTTGTTTGTGACAAGACTTGAGTGCAGTTTGCACAGACCAAAAACATGACAATGGAACAGTTCATACCATTTGTCCATTTGTGTGTAGGCCCCTCTATCACTATAATCTATAAATTACCACGTTACATCAGACATAGGGCGCTCTACTCTCTAGGACATTCTGGTGCGAGCCACAACAAGGCTGAGTCTGAATGTGGAATACACCAAAAACAAGGCATTGTTCCCACCCTTATTTGTATTTGTTAATGCTTAGACCATTATTTCATTATAAGTATGATATGATCTTGGAAGGAATTAGAATTTTAAAAAAGGGGGGTAAATAATACTCATACTAAAATTTTCAGAATTTTAGAAAAATAAGTGGGACAAATTGAATAAATTAAATGCAATAACATCTAATTTTGACACTTTTAAAGAGCTGCTTTGAAATTACATGGAGGGCAGTCCACTTTTCAATACATGTAACTCTGTCCCTTCATATAATCTAATACCCTTTGCATGCTAGTGTCTAGATAGTTTGAGTGTCTGGTACACTATAAAGACGCATGTTTAGAACACCTGAGAGAGCAGAGATCATATAGGTTATCAGTTAAGAGGTAAAAATTAGACAAATGAATGCATCAAATTTGGTTCTTAATTTGTAATTCGCGTGATTTTAGTTTTAATACTTGGAATTCATGGCCAAAAGAGCCATGCAAAACTTGATGCAATATAAACAGACTTGATTTCACGTGGAATTTGCATTGTAAATTTGTAATATAAATTTATATTTTTCCCCCCTCATTTCTTATACTTGATTATGCAATTTAATTTGTTTTATATTTAGCAATCTTTAGGTTATAACACAACATCCCTTGCCTATCCTTTGCCTATCCAAAAATTTAATTTATTGACAACTGATGATAGAGTATAGTATATATATCGAGCATGTAATATCTTAACAAGTTCGCAATTCAAGAATCATGCACTTTAAATGTTCTTCCATGCATGGTACCTTTTTTTTTTGCTCTGTTATTTTTAGACAGATTAGATATAAGCGGCTATCTAGTGAACGTTGTTTTTGCTTTGTTAAGGTGAAAGGCTCTCCTTACTTTCTTTCTCTCCTAGAGTGTCTTGGCATGTCCCATGTCTCATGCCGAGAAAGAAACATATGGATAAAATACCAGATAAAATACATGGAGTCGTATCCCTTATTAGAGCGTCTCAACACCCTACAATAATGCATTGGTGTAGCTTATAATAATCCAATTTTGTCTATATAAATTCAAATTATTATGATATGATCCAATCATCCAAATACTATCAAAATAATTCACTACAATTTCTCTACACGAAAATGTCAACAATCTAGATTTGAGTATGATGTGAAGGCCTCAACTTGAAATCAAATTACCTCTACCTTTGATATATATATATTATCTTGAATTAATATTCTTACGGCACTTGCTCAAAAGACTTGACCCTTAAGATTGTAAAAAAACCAAGATTAAGAGAGTTAGACTTAAATGTTAAACTCGATCTTAGCATCAAGCTAAGTATGTTCATTGCTTAGCTGAAATTTGAGCTCGAGCTTCATTATTGGTTCGATCTAGTCCTTTCCAAATTAAGAGCGCAAGTAGGTTTTTCTTAATTGATGTTGTTTATTATCGAGATGCTTAAAGTAGATGGTTGTTGTTAAAGCAAAAATCCAAAACATAAGATACAAGATGTTAGACAATGGTGGTGATCAAGCAACTTCAAGTGGCATGAATGAATCCTTTGAACCGGGAGCTTGGATGAGATCATAAATGGCAAATGATAGCATTCAGGCTATTTAAAATGCATTCTTAAAAGATAAAACCT
Organism: Rhynchospora tenuis; assembly: GCA_027725995.1. Taxonomy (NCBI): domain Eukaryota; kingdom Viridiplantae; phylum Streptophyta; class Magnoliopsida; order Poales; family Cyperaceae; genus Rhynchospora; species Rhynchospora tenuis. The sequence continues at coordinate 56,334,883 of CM050888.1, forward strand.
TCGATTTCCCTTTTTTTTTCTTTAAGAAAAAATATGAATAAATTATTTAAAAATTGAAGGTTTAAGGCCTATTCTACTTAGATCAGATCAGATAACCTGAACATTCAATTAAACTCCTTATAAGAAAAGTTCGAAACCTTTGTTCCATATAAGTTAGGATCGATAGACTAGTAAAACACTCCTATCCCGGTCATTTCTTATGATTAGATTTTTACCTTGACTTGCCAAGTCTATCACAAGTCACAACTAGCCCATTGACGAGTAAATAATTAAACACAAGTGCGAGTAGGCCTGTCAACGCCAGCCGTTTCGCCGTGACGTGAAATGGAAACGAAACGGTTGGTGGCAGCAAAAATTGTTGCGTTTCGAAAACGGAACGACAAACGGAATGGTAGCTGGAACGAAATACCACATGCCGTTTACTGAAATCGCATATTTTGTACATACCGTTTACCATTTCGTTAAACGGAACGGTTAGCGAAATGACGAAATATACCGTTTTGGTAAGTGGCACAGTAACAGTCATGGATTTTGGAGACGTTAGACAGGCCTAAGTGCGAGGCTTGCATCCTTGACTTCTTAGTAGTCAGCCCAATGCTCCTGCCATTAAGATTACCTTGCCACGTGAATTTGAGCCCATTTGATCATTTTGACATGCACTTGAGTCAATGTCAAGTTACATTTTGAGATTAATATTAAAGAGTAAACTAGATGTGATACTAGCATTCTATACTAGACTCGTCATGTTATATGTCAAGTGCCCTAGAATGTCATAGTAAGGCATTAGATGCATGTGCCATCTCAGAGCTAATTCATAATATATATTTAGAAACTATGCATTAAATTGAGTCATTGAATGTCTAAGTTAAAACATGGAAGTTCTTTTCACTATAAGGAATAATACTAAAGTTGGCAGCTTTAGTAGTCGACTTAGGATTCGCAGTTTTGAATCTTGACAATATAACAAGGCTATTTGGTCAAAATAAATAATATCCGTTCTCGGTTAGTGTATACAAGCCACATTTTCCATACAGAGTTTCTCTAATAAAATGTGATTGCAGCGGTGAATATATGCCCCAAACTAAAGAGAGTTTTACTTTAGGGGTGTTTCTGCCATTGATATATGGGCTTAAATCTAGAACTCTAATCAAATTAGAACCATTAATTAATCATTCTGAATGAATGGTTTAGATTCAAGCCAATGTAAAAAAGTATCCATGGCAAAATTACCCTTACTTAAAATAAGTAAGTTTATTTCTTTATTGATCATTTCCTATTAAGCTATTGTTGGAGTCCTAGTTCTTAACATCAAACACGGAAAAAACACAACCTAAAGCTTAAAATGCAGCGTCACAGCTCAACATGTCCTCTTTTTAACTAAAAAATATATAATTTTCATAGTTGCATAAATAGAAGATAAGCGTTTAAACAAAAATATTGTGAAAAATTTTATCATTTTTTCGAATTTGTTAAAAACTATCATTTTTGTTTACAAATTAATAATAAAATATTTTCAAAAGCTTTTGAAAAATACAAAAAGATAGTGAAAAAATTTCAAAAATGTAAAATTGGATTTCTTTTGAGATTTCAGATTGAATTGGTTTTCTTGAATCCTATATTTTGAAAAAAAAAATGACAAATAAACTCCCATGCACAAAAGGTTGTGCATCACGATGCACCACAACATGACAAATAAACTCATTTATACCCGGTGGTGAAGCCACGTTTAATTTGGTGGGTCCAGGGACCCACCTGAAAATAAAAAAAATACATTACACTTGGTATATTTGTAAATAAAAATATATATATATAAGAAGTTAGGGATCCATCTCAAAAATTTTAAGGACTCTGCTGGACATGTCGTATTTGATTTGAATTAAGTAATGACTCCTAAAATATCGCATAGAGATCCATGTTGTATTCATTCTAACGAATCACCTTCTTCATTTCTCCGCAATGAATCTTATTAAGATAAAACTTATAATAGAATAGAAAATTTTCGGATAAATGATTCTTGACTCTTGAATTATTATTTTTGTATATTAGATATACTATTCCGGATATTCTATTGTTGTTAGAATAGATGTTTGATTTCTCATGTTTTTTTATGTGACATTATTAAGTTGTTAATATAAAAATTATTGATATACTATATTTATATCAAATGAAAGGTTTTCAAATATTATTTGTGTAGTTTAGCGGTTGAGTGGTGATTAAGCATTTACCAGTGATAAAACGGTTGTGCAACGATAAAACGGTTGTGCAACGATAAAACAATGATAAAACAGATAAAACAGTTGTGCAATATAAACCAAAATCTAGATAAAACAGATAAAATAGAGTTTTTTAAAAGCTTGATTAGACATTATGTCATTGTCGTACATATATTTTTATATATTTTTTTCTGGAAAAAAAAATTATGGACCCTACTGACATGAAATCTTAGCTTCGCCTCTGTTTATACCACGTTTGTTTGAATTCGAAACTGAACTTAGAAGAAGCTAACAAGCTGAAATTAAAAAGGAGCCACACTTCATGTCATGTCTAATCTTATATCGAAAATAATAAAAATAATATATATTTGATAATTCTAGCATACATCTATATTTTCACAATCCTACCTTAACATAATTTAATGGCTATATTTAAAGCTTAAAAAAATTAATATAAGAAATTTATTTTTATTGATTTCCTGTATTTGCGGTGATAGGAACTAGTTCATGAGAGTATTAGATATTGTAGTATGATTTTCCTGATATTAGAATATTTCATATGATGTTGTAATCTAAAATGAACTTTTTGTTGCTTAGGGTTAATGGCTTTAAGGTTATTGTCTAGATTAATGCTGAGACATAACCCACATTAAATTTAAGATGCACGCTAGAATTGCTCGGTATAATTAAAAAACATATCTTCTCTCAAGTTCCATCTTCATCATCTGTTGTTTCTTCCAAATTAGATAAATCATCAGAAAATTAAATATTAAGAGTGAGAGACATGTTTGGAAATGTGATTTGACTTATTAAGCTATCCGGATATTAGAATGTGTGAAACTATAGTAGGTAGATGAGAATTGTGAAACACAACACCATAAAGTTATTTTTCTGAATACAGTTCGACCAAAGAAAATAAAGATGCATTATATCAGGTGCATTAAGGATTTTTGGGTGATTACCAACAAAAAATAATGTAAATGTATCATAGTGATTCCATTAAGCATTAAATAGCAATCATCCAGTTTACTGATATGCTATTCGCATCATTGTCTTTCTTAGGGAGATGAGAAATTAGTGGTTACAAGTGAGTTATATAAAAAGATAAGAGAAGTAAATTGACCACACGTGCCTCAAAGACCGCATCTAATTACTTATATATATATAAAAAAAAAAACTACTTAACTAGGTCACATTGGGTAGACTATCTGTCTCTCTTACCATAACTGAAATGGGCCTTCAGATAGCTAACTCAATATTAAACTTTGAATTTTAAAGAGAAACATTCTACTTCTTAATAAGAAGAAGAATTACAACTAAACATCGAATTATTAGTAAAAGTGTGTGAAGTTGTTTTTAGCTGACTACTTGTTGGGCAAGCAGACTGCTATCATTGAACTAGTGAAAGATAAAAAAAATCATACTAGATTTAAAAGGATCAGATTCAATGGATTTGGTAGAAGGGTCAGGCAACACCGGATTGAGAAAAGGGTTAAGATGAAATAGATTAGACGGGTTTATTTTTTTGAAGAGGAAATCGAACTATGTCTTTTGTCTTTCTAGTCCTTCTAAATTAATGCTAACATATAATTTTTTTTAATATTTTTTAATCTCTATCATCTCATCATGATCAAATGGGCACTATAATTGAAAGGTTAGGTCAGGTTCGGCCTTGTTAAGTCCGGTCCATCAATATCCGTCATTGAAAAAAAAAATTAGATCCGGCCCTTCTAAGCCCTTTCTATTGTAAACCCTTCCCTTCGAAGAGCCAGTCCGGATTTTAGGACGGTCTTCCAAAAGGTGGGACAATGGCTAAGAATTTTTGAACTACCACTACATTGAATGACCTAACAAGTCGCTTGTCTTGGCAAGCGGACCGCTGAGATCAAAATCTAAATAGACATCGTCTGCTTTAGATTGCTCCCTATATATACCCCTCTTATAACTTAAGCAACCTCTCTATTACCGAAAATTGCCCTTTTCGTGTGCATCACCAGGAAAAAAGAGAGAGGCGCTCTAGGCTTAAGAGGGAAAAAGAATACGCACGCATGAGTAAACTGGTACTTGGAAACGTGAAAAGTGACGTTAAATTCTAATATGAAGTTGTGATGTATCGATTGCATGCGGAAGAAAACTAGACATTGTATAACCGAAATTCAAAAAAAATCTAGATGTTCGATCAACTTACGCTATGTTTAGTTATTTGTGTTTACATTCATAGAAATAGATACACAAAGGTTCCTTCATTAGCAAATTTCATTGGTGTCGTTTGGGATGGTTAGGAATAGGGTAGGAATATCATAAATTTAGGAAAAAACACTATTCACAGGAATTGGAGGAATTGACTATTCCGGGAATTATAAATGTTGTTTGGATGGTGAGTTTAGGAATAGCGTTGGGAAGTGTGAAAAAGTAAAGAGAAAAGTGTTGTTGGGAAGAGTGTTATTGAAAATTGTGTTAGGAATGAAATTGGCTATTCCAATGGCTCGTTTGGATGGGTTGGGAATAGTGGGAAGAGTGGGAAGAGTGGGAAGAGTGGGAAGAGTGCTATTCCGGGAAGAGGAAATCTTGTTTGGATGGTGAGTTTAGGAATAGCGTTGGGAAGTGTGAAAAAGTAGAGAGAAAAATATTGTTGGGAAGAGTGTTATTGAAAATTGTGTTAGGAATGGAATTGGCTATTCCAAAACCGTTTAGATGTGTTAGGAATAGCCAATTCCGGGAAGAGGCTCTATTCCCCTATTCCCATGTGCATCCAAACAAGCCCCAAAACCGTTTGGATGAAAAATTCAGGAATTGGCTATTCATGAATTGGCTATTTCTAGAAATTGGCCTATTCCACTCATCCCAAACGAGCCCATTGTACCTAGCTACTAAATTTGACTTTCAACATATTAAATTAACCTGTGGCCAGCTGATATAATGGTGCCATATAATAATTAAGTCAAATTTTTAACAAACATTAATAACTGGAGGGGTCCCACTTTGATTTTACCCAAGATCGAAATACTATGTAATTAAGTTCGACTATTCCGTGCTTAACAAATTAAGCGGCAAAGAGCACACCAGCTCAAGAGGTTTCCTGATCTCGACGAGCATTAGAAGCTTCCCAAGACTAGAACGCATGCAGCAACACGTGTACAGGCACATCATTTGTGTGCGCGTACTTCAAAACCAGCGTGGCAGTACAGCGCAACCTTTTCATTTGTCCCAAAGGAGGTGAACAAAAATCTATATATCTAGCTAGCCAGGCGATCATATCCAATTCTAGATATTTTGACATGGATGACCACCAGCTTAAGGTTAACAGGTCTGTGACTATATGCAACAACATAACAAATAAAATTAATCAAATCATTAATTAACCTGGAGGAGCTGGAGTACTCGTAGAGCTTCCCGGCGGGAGAGAAGACGAGGAGTGCGACCTCAGCATCGCAAAGAGTGGCGAGCTCGAAGGCTTTCTTGAAGAGGCCGCTCCGACGTTTGGAGAACCTCACCTGACGACTCGTCTTATCCTCGATCCGCCTCAGCTGCACGCTCCCTCTCTTCGACGTCATCGCTCTAGCTTGACTCTCCTTTCCTTCCGTCCTTCCTATCTTAAAAATCGATCGGATCCCGTGGAAGGGAAATGTGCGACTAGGAAAACTAGCTAGGGTTTGTGTTTGTGGTGTTTGGAGGAGAAAGGACTGTAGGGGAGTGGGGGACCCACCCGTCAGATTTAGAAAAGAAAAGTAGATCCATTTTCAGGAGTGTGTAATTTAATCAAGCAAAATCTAAATTGATACCCGACTGTTATTTACTTGATTCAGGCGGACTGTTCTCGGCCGACTGGCCCCGACTAGTGGTAAACTGTAGTTAGGACTTGGGAAATGGCAAGTACTGCAAATATTTCCTAAAAAAGGGAAAAGAGGTTTATGTGGGCTGGAACAGATAAACTCCCTCTCAGTTAAACTCGGAGAGGGAGTAAGTCAGCACATGTATGCCACGTATACGACTACGTGTACCACGAGATTAATAATGTTCATGTTACTTTTGACGCCGACTAGAAACAGAACTGTGCGTCTGTGTCACGCAATAAAGTCTGCTCAAACCAATTACAGACCCTATACGAAAGACTTCATTTTTGAGTTTTGAATTTTAAATAACCAATTTAATGATTTTTAAATTGAACTTCTATAGAAAACTAATTTTTTTTATTTAAAACATTATCATTTAATTTTTGAAAATTAAATGACCGACTTAGAAAATGTTATTATTTTATTTTAAACAAGGTGCTTGTTTTGATTTTTGAATGACCGATTAAATCGCGTGATGTTATTTAAATTGAAATTTTATAGAAAACTGAATTTTATATTTAAAAAAGATTATTTGTAATTTTGGGAAATTGTTGCCATTTAGTGGTTTATAATTCTTATGTCAATTAATTTTCTTACTTTTTTTTAACGAAATCAACATTGCTTATGGAAGTCCGTAAATGTATCACCTATTGCATGTTTTTCGAATTTAATAAGGCAATGAAATAAAAGTGGGACTATACCAATACAATTATGTGAAAAGATCAAATGGGAATTTTTTTTTTTTTTTAATGATTTCAAACCAGGAAGGTAGCTGTTCGAAGTAAAAGAAAGAAATCAATTTAATTCGATAAATATGTAATTCGTTATTATTTTATATTATAAAAGTTTACATGAGTTGGCGCATTTTATCCACCATTTGCTGGTTCATTATAAATCAACTAACATGGATTAATTCTGCTTATGAGTTTTCTAATCATGGCTAATAAATCTCGCTTTAAATTATTGATCCGACAAACTTTAATAGGTTGTGTATATTCATTCCAGACGTCAGGATCTTTTGCTGTGTACATATTTAATATTTGGATTAATTGGTTTTATGCCACTGTGAAAAATAGTTAATTAGGAATATACCATTGTTAAATTGCTAATTAGATTTTTGTCATTATCAAATTGTGTAAATTAGATATATGCCATTATCTTATTCCTAAAAAAAAAGATTAAATTCTAAAAATGACATCCTGAAATCTCTCATTATTTTAAAAAAATCCCAAACTGCCCTTTTAATAAATACTTTAAAGTACGGTGAAAAAAAAACAAAACTATGCAAACAAAAAGAAAATACACGGAAAAAAAATGCACACCCTTCCCGCCATCTTTATACCCCGTTGTTGCTAAACTCAGCCTGCCGAACGCCGCTTGCCCCCTACCTCTATTTGCTGCCGATCATCACCCCTCGATCCCATGGATGGGTGAAATCTAAATTCTCCAAAAGAAAAAAATGTTATTTTTTTTTATTATTTCGTGGACCAGATAAGTGAAATTCCATGGATTCGTGAAATTCAATGCCCCGCTAGCTACCTCTATTTGATGACGACTTTTATTGGAATTTTAATTTCGCATGTGCAAACTAGTATACAGACATATGCCCTGTAGCTTTTTTGTACTTTATGATAAAGCAAAATTTTGAACAAAGGTATGTATTAAAGTACAAGCTACTGTAATACCTGGACATTGCTTAGAGCGAATTCTCTTCCCAAAGAATCAAATTGTGGTAAATTCAGTTCATGGTCTTGCTAAAAATCTTGAAAAACATTAAATTGTACTGAATTAAGATTCTCCATCCCGGCATCTCATAAGTGCCGAGAGCTTGCTTGCTATTGACCTATACGGAGATTCAAATGAAAGTGTCTCCAAAATTTATTCAATTCTTTTATTAGCTTATGAATTCAAAGGTCATTCTTCCTTCGAGAGCAAGCAGGTTTAGGACCTTCGAGTTCATGGCTTTAATTGATTGCAGTTATAAATTATAATGACATGATATTAGTTGGGAATACAACTTGACCAAATAATGATGCTTTGATGATTTTTTAATACTTGACATATTTCTTTCCCACAGAACCAAGGGCAAACTTTATTTGATTGCATTTTTCTAATTTCAAAGTTTTGTAGTGGTATAAAACTATTTGTCATTTAATAATGACATTTTTCTAATTTCAAAATTTTTATAGTGGCATGAAACTAATTTGTCATTTAGTGATGGCATTTTTCTAATTTCAAATTTTTGTAGTGGCATATTTAAAAGGGTAAAATGGGCAAATCAATTTTCGGTGGCAAAAAACTAATTTTTACTATTTTGTAATGGCATAAAACTAATTTGTCATTTAGTTATGGCATTTTACTAATTTTAAGTTTTTGCAGTGGCATAAATCTAATTAACCCTTAATATTTTTACTTGAAAAATAATCAACTAATATAGACTTTTCAAATTTTGGGAGAGGAAGTCGAGTTTAAAGGAAGGAAAGAGACAATTTTTTTTTTGAATAAAAATAAGGGTCAAGCCCTTATCTTTTTATTAAAATAAAATAATTACAAAAGCATTTACAGAAAAAAAAAATCCCTAACAATATGTTACAGAAGGAAGAACCAAAAAAAAATGGGAAAGAGACAAATTTAAGGATAAACTAACTGTATTTTACTATTTTTTTTCAAAAATAAAATTACCGAACAGTATTGTGAGTGCCCAACTACAGATTAATAAATTCTTTCCCAATTATGTACAGCTGAAATTTTATAATGCAGGAGATTTTGTTCGTTCAAGTATGATCCAACAACGATTTGGCATCTCTCATTATCTAGGACGTTAACAAATACCGTTAGATCGAAATCGGACGTCAAACTATTATTAGACAGGAAGGACAAACTCGTGATTTGGCAGCGAATTGGAGGTTACACACTTACACTGTTACAGAGAGAACGCTACCATCCAGCGGGTGGGCCCAGTTTTTAGTATTTTCTGCAGCTAGAACAATGTCAGCAATGGTATGTTGTGCTTGTCTGTTCTCATGTTCAGACTTTAATACCAATAGAGGCACCATCAAGGTATTCACAGACAATCCTTTCTCCCGAGTCCTGAGTCCTGACATGGGACACTTCTCAAAAATTACGAATTCAATTCAAGTGATAGACAGGTCTGAGCCGTTGGACTTACATCAACGGTCTAGATTAATTTTAACGATATCGATCTTTGTCTGTGCAATGAATCTGTCCAATTGTCAATGGTCCGGCTAACGAGTCAAGTCGCTAATGGATTGATTTCATAAATAATATTTTCAGTTTTTCACTGAATGGATGAGTGAAAAAGGGTTTAGCTAACGGATGCCCTGTAATGTGCCTTTATGTTTCTTTTATTTGCAGTTTAGATATACGTCCAGCTCACATAATAAAATATGGTATCAACTCTAGCTATTTACATTCATTGTGAATTAATACAATCTTCTTCCAGATAAAGTCTCTCTGGCAGCTTCTTGTACCTTTCTCTGTTAATCATCAACAGACTAATACCGCATCTCTGGCTGCTTCTTGTACCCTTTCTTTGTTAATCATCTGTAATTCGCACCCAAAAATACCATACCGATCTGCCACTGAAGTACCCATTGGTTTCTCTGGCAGCTTCTTGGACCCCTTCTTTGTTAATCATCTGCATTTGGCACCCAACAAAACCAATTAATTATGGTAACAAAAGCAACTCTGATTTGTTCATGGAAAGATATAAGTATCACATAAAAAGAAAAATACAGCATAGGTTTCCATGCACAGGACAACAATCTTGCTCCATTTATTGCAATGCAATGGTAATACAATTTAAAGAGTAAATTTGAAAAGAAATAACGAAATGCCTTCTCAATCTTGCACCATTTGCTTTTCAATACATGCGAACAAGTAATTTGTAAAATCAATTTCTTGAACATGAACCTAAAACTTTTCCCTATTTGTTTACTTGTAAATTGAGCAACCACATAAAAAAGTTTACCTTGTGTTCTCCAACTAGTTTTCCTATTGGTGACCGATAATTTAACTCGATAATATTTTCTATTCGTCAGCTTCATGAACGATCTATTATTATCACAGAATCTTCCTCTAAGCATCACGGCAAGCGCCATTCTATCATTCATCCAATTAGCCACCTAATTTTTGTTGAAGTCCAGTAAGGTAGACGGGCTGTAGTGTGGGAAGACAGTAAGAGAGAGAAAAGAACTTAAGTCATCTTTTCTTACTGATCTATTTGGTATTTGGTATATTTCAAAGTACGTCAAAAGAAGATCAAACAGTAGCTTCCAAAATTCACAATACTAGGCAGGCAGGTTGATTCTGCTGGAAAGAGTGTTATCTTAGGATTGCAATACAAACTCATGGTTATAATGCCACTGGAAGAACAAACCAGCAATATTCCAGCCATAACCATATACTCCATCCAATGCAGATTATTCTTTTCATGATGTAATTATTCATAAAAAATTCTATTTAGAAATTACAAGTGGTATATTTGTTTTTTTTTGAGAAATTAACAAAAATAAATTCATACTATTATTTGCTTATTTAACTTTCAAAACAAGCATGTGGTTGACCAGTGATCAAGAGAAATATTATAAGAACCGACCCTCTATTTTATAGTTCCCGTAAAAAAATTTGCGGGACATGCAAATAATCCTCTAATCATTCTTCAACAAAACTTTTCCATCATAGCAAAAACTACCTAACAAAACTTCATGCAACATTTGAAGCAAGCTCATTAGGTTCGAAATCGGACCTAACTAGCCCAAGTTGTTATCACAGAAAATGTAAGAAAAATGACCAAAATTGTTCTGGTCGAATCAAATAATATATAAATCACCTATGTTGGTCCTACGGAATTAGATGAAACAACAAAGCTAGCTTAATTCTTAAACAAGGAATGAAACTGACATGATTTAAGATGGAGAAGTGACATGAATTGATTTTCAAAACAACTTAACTCCTAGCAATTAGTTATATTTTCCCTAAAATCACAAAAAAGGAAGTATGATAAATGCATTAGACAATCAAATGATGCAAAGACATACCTGTCAGTGACTCGAGTGTTTCTCCTCATTTTCTAGACCACTCATGCCAAATATGATACAACTTGCATTCTTCATGATTAAAAGCTGCAGCCATAAGAATATTTATGTTACAGAAGTGAAAATAATATACTATCTGTTACGGATCATAAAAAAATAATTAACAAACCAACTTTAATGAATTTATTTGGCATACCGCCGAAACATGAAACTACATTTGAACACTGAAGCATGTCGTGTTCAGGTTCAATTAGTACCCACACTGAAATTTTAATAAACCTCTATAGAAACACCAAAAAGCCCAACCTGTTTTTTTTATTATTTTATTTTACAAAAAGCAGGCACAAGAACCATCCAATTTCCTCCTTGGCAGTCTTTACCAAGTTTTCTAAAAAAATAATAATAAATAATAAAATAACCATCCCAATATCCTCCTTGGCAGCCTCTGTCAAGTTCTCTAAAAATAAATAACCATCCCAAATTCAATGCATAGCCGTTTATCCTACTAAAACAAGGGAATTACCTGAGTCGGATCAGGGCTTATAGCCTCCTTTATCACTACAATTTCGAATCTTCTAGACCCTTCCCCCTCCCACTGTGTGTGTGTAAGAAGCTGAACCTCGCTCTCGTTTATTAGGTGGACACACTCCCCTCCTCGCTCTCTCTCTCTTACTCTCCCCCTTCCTCGATTCGCTCCCTCAGCTCTCTTTTATTCTGAGAAACAGTGGCAGCGGCGCTCTCTCATTCTCCCCAATTGAAAAGAATATTTTTATAGGGATGGAGAAAGGCTTCTGGCCCGTTGGGCCAGACAAACCTGTCAAATTTTTAGGATAAGCCCAGACTTCAGACAATGAGACAACTGATAATAAAGTAATTAACCCAGCTCGTTCTCATCTCTATAATTTCTTCTTTTTCTTTTTTTACCAAAACTCATCGTCCGATTTGATCCAATTGATGATATATTTTTTATAGATGAATATATATAGTTTTACTATTTTTTCACATCTTATACTTTATTAATTTTTTTAGTTAGAAATAAAATGATTTGCTTAACTTCGGATTATATTTTTAATAGTAAAACTGTGTGATATATAATATAAGACTAGTGCTTTTTTTTCACACGTTGTGCGAACTTTCTTTTTCTAGAACTTTATATTATTAATTGAAATTTTCAAATTTCCATTCATTACAGCGTCAGAATTTATAATAACTAGCTTTTGATACGCACTTCGCGCATGAGGCATTGTATTTCTAGTTAAACAGTAACTTTCTTTTTAATGGAATTAAAGCCATATCAGATGGCACCATTAATATTGTCTCATGAACAACTTGCTACAGCTAGAGACAACAATCACCATTTTGACATGATATTAGTTAATGATATGTATAATACTGCCATAATAATATGTTCTAAAGATATTTTTTAGAACAGAGAAATATTCATTTAAATTGCTAGTAACATGTTTAACCGTTAATTCGATAAAACTATACCATCAAATGTTATTAATTCTCATCGATAAATCACATGTTTAAAAATAGTTTAGTTTTTTTTTTTTTTTTTTTTTTTTTTTTTTGCAGAACGTCATTAGAATAGTTTAGAAATAAATAACATGTGTCTTATATAGGAGAATATTGTTAACATTAATTTGGCAAAATGTTCAAATATTTTTTTAACATATTTTTAATTATGGTTCAATATCGTCAAATAATTTTGACCAATTATAATACTACAAATATTATATTGGCATGATATTATGGATAAGTATGTTAAAAGTATATTTGTTACTGTATACAAAAAAATTTTAATGAATTAAAATATTGATTACTTTTGAGTAAATCTATATATATATATATATGTTGTATAAACAATGGCCTACTATTTAGATTGAAATATAATTTTTAGGATATAAGAGACCATAATGATAATATATACCAAGTAAAATGGAAAATAAAAGCAACACATATACATGGACAGCGACGGTGGAAGCCACATAGGCTAAATTAACATTTCTTTTCTGTAGATATATTTTGCGGATCATATAGAATTATTTGCTTGACCCAATACACAAAATGGTATGCAAACTGTCACAAAATATCCAAGATTGATGACGTCACAATGACATCACCAAGTTAATGTAGATAATAGCCCTCAAATTATAGTATTGTTTGATGATTTGATATATATATCACTGGATAACTTCTAGTTTTTTAAGTATATCCAGAAAAAAGTAATTTTGAAAAGGTTTGTAAACAATTAAAAAAGAAGTGAAATTTCTGAAATTTGCTCATTATCCAACAAAAGAAAATGAGGGGCTCATAAAAAATTCACATAATAAAATATTAGTGGGTTAAACTGAGAAAACCAATATCAATGCTGTCCTTTTTTTTAAAAAAAAATCTAGTTAATTATGTTTGTATATTTCGGTACAACTTTTCATATTGTATGTTAAGAATAAGTTGCATGTGACTCATTACATAGAGAAGTATGAGAGCGAGCACAAACAATCAAACCATCACTCACAGGAGGCTATCTTTTTCCTTTGTTTTTTGTGTAATTGAATTCATACAACTTTTTTTCTTTCATTTTGAAACAGATTCTCTAACGAAGGTGTTCCACAAAAGATCATGCGAAATTGACACAAAATATCAGTTAGAGACTTAGAGAAGAGGTTAAAGTTAAATGTTGATGTCATTTTTTGATATAAAGGAAAACTTTTTTTTTTTTGCAAAAACTAACACATAATTTTGCTGAAAATAATAATTGGAGCTGTCCATCAAATAAAAAATAGAGAGGGTAATATGAGAAGGTGCTCACGTGCTGCTATGTTTAAAATTGCAAATGCACCAATTCGTGAAAAAAAAAAAGACAAAAGAGAGAAAAATTTAATGTGGACTCGGCGTATTTGATGCATTATGTGAGGATAAAAAAAATACTGGGGGCGGTTCACAAACACCAAATGCACCCAAAAATTAAGGGAAACCGTCGTGGTCGAGGCCTCGAGGCCAGGGGTCTAGGCGAATTCAAATTCTGTGTTGCGCTACACACGATTTAGCGCAGTCACAGGCCGTTCGATTTTAATCTGATGGATAAGGGAGTCCCGTAAATATAATCAGATTGGTAGGCCCGAAAAAAAATAAATCGCCCGATCAAAATCAAACGGCTGTGAGGTGCGTTACACGGCGTGTAGCGTAACACGGGATCAGGATCCGGGTCCAGCCGGCCATGCGGGCTGTAGACCTGTAGTTTGTAGAGACTAGAGAGATTTGATTGGGTTTTTTCAGTGATTTCCATGTAGCAACTTGAGAAATAGTCCAAAGCAATTCACTATACTTAAAAAAAAAAATCTAGAAGTCACATAAAATCAGAAAAATTCACTATTTCTAGAGATCCAACTAATGAGAAGGAAAAAATCGAACGCTGTGGTTCACTTAAATCGACGGACATAATCGATTACTGTTCCAAGAACTGTAGCTTAAGATGGGGCTCATAGTAGCGTAATATGTGTACTGATTAGATTAGTAGATATAAGTTTTCTTAATCTTTATCTCTTCTCACCTTTACTTTTTAAATAAATGTCATTATCCTTCCTTTCTTTCGTTCGTCACGTTTGTCTCGTTAGTCGTTACCTTTGTTAAAAAAAAATAATAATAAAGGTTTGGCCATTTTTTTTTTTGTTCTTTGTATCTGTTACGATATTCGTTAACAACTATTCACAAAATATCGTATATTTAAAAACCAATTTCTAAATTAAATTCTGAATCACAACATAATAGGAGAAAATAAAATTTAAAATATCAATGAGAACAAGAAAATAAAATTTAGACATATTATTAAACTAAATAGATTACTTTAAGCATTGTTTTGGACAATTAATTTGTTTATCTATTAATACTTATATATTTAATAATTGTGAGTTATGGTTTCAACTGGTATTTTAATGTTGTAAATGATGGCCGTATCATGAAGAAGCAGGGACAAATAAATTATCTGTTATATTTTAAATTGTCACAATGTATAATATAGATAATTTACTATGCTTATTATAATTCATGATACTTGTCAATATACAGTAACTTACCATTTTAAAGTTAGCAAATTTACATTGGAATATTAATTTGCAAAGTCAAATTATTTATATCACTCGATGTTATTTTTGTTGCTCACGAATAAAATTAGAAACAATATATATTTTTTAATGGAGTTGACAAAACTCAAAAAGTCATTAATTAATATTCATACTTGTCTACAGATCAATATATAGAAACACAAGATTGCCGGCTGTATACATTTTTTTATCTGGTGCGTAAAAATTATGCATGTTTTTTTTTTTTTTTTTTTTTTAAGAAAAACAGGGTCATGCTTCTATCTTAATTAATATTTTTTAAGATAAATTAAGGGTCAAGTCTCCTAAATTATTTTTAAATTAGATGTCTATGAAAAACATCCAGTTAGATTTCGAACCTACGATATTTCACTCACAGTGTATTAGTTTTTGCCACTAGATCTAGAGATGGTTCTTTGTGCATATTATATCATTATAAATCAGGAATTATTTTATTATTTAATATATTTTTTTTACAATACTGAGGTTTACCCATGGGATTTGTAGGGACGGTTTGTAACGTCATGAAATGGATCTATATTCTAGATTAACATCGAATCAGGAGTGAAGCCTTCTCAAAATTTCAAGCTTTAGCTTTATTTGAACTAGTGCTAATCTCGCGCAACGCGCTATTCATTTCTATACGAATATGGTATTAAATTATTTCTTAATGAAATGACCAATCATGTGGTTAAGATTGATAACTATAGAGTGAACATCGTCCAACATAACTATAGAGTGAACATCGCGCGTTGCACAATGTATTCATATAATTTTTTTATGAAATTCAGAATGCTATATAAGAAATGCCATCAAAATTGAGAATACTATTAAAATATTATATGGAAGCTACCATAGAAAATATTAAATATTATTTTTTCCATAAAAAATTATAGACCACAAAAATCATGCCGCAAAAAAATCCACCGAATGGGCACATTTACTGCACAACGGCGCAAGTTTATATATTGATAATAATTGCCGAAAATACGATTAATAGTTTATAACAACTCATCTTCGACAACAAGCACCAGTGGTCTAGTGGTAGAATAGTACCCTGCCACGGTACAGACCCGGGTTCGATTCCCGGCTGGTGCATTTTTTCCTTTTTTGGGAAATTTTACCTTAGGGGAATTGTTCATTTTCAACTTAAAGTATTTAGAAATGATATTGATTGAAAGTGAAATCAAATTGAAACATATCTGCTCAGTTACAAATCTTTTTGAGGATTAAGAAGAAATGCCAAAAATTAATAGCATAATCGCCAGAAATCAAAATATTCAAAATTATATGGTCTGTTCCTGAACATGCATAATCTAGAAAAATTCAACAAAAATTAAGCAAAGAATATGGATTAGCTCTCTGATAAGAATCAACTCATTCAAAATAGAAAGGATTATGTCCTTTATCTTAGCCAATTTCTGTTTAGCAAAAACAACGTATTTCTTCTCATTTTTTTGGACCTGTGCTGCTGATTTTGAGTAATTAATTACTACACATTATTTTATGTTGGAACTCTGAAGAGAAGAAATAAAACAACATTCTTATTATGTACCTTAGATTAGAAGAAAGCTAACGGCTCATTTGGATATCATATCTTTTCTGAGTCTGTGGAGTTTCATATGAATCTTGAGTTAGCGTATTCCGCTTTGACTTAGTTCAGTATCGTTAATTAATTTATTATTGGACTCTATAGATATATATATCACAAGTGCAGAATTAAAATTGGACGTTTAAAACCAAAAATGAAAATAGAACTGAACTGAAATATATATTGGTACACTTATATTATTATATTTTTTAAATATGTTGGTAACGATGAAATGCAAGTAGTCATTATCTACCTGGATATGCCATTCTGCTGCAATTTTAAATGCTTCGGCATTTAAAAGAACGAAAAAAAAAATGACTTCGTATATATCATATGGTATATCCTTCAGAGATAATGGGTTGTGTTATCACATTACCGTGCACATTAATTTAGAAAGCTTCATATAATTTTTAATTGAATTGTATTTCTCAAAATACTGAGGAAGACCAAAAAAAAGTATCAGGACTAGTGTTGCTTATCATAGGCCTTTTTTGATCTAGTTAGGATAATCTCTTTTTCCTTCGGATGTTGAGTTGCCAAGCGTTCTACAGATCCTATAATAATCTTTCTAATCCAGGGGCCAAAAAATAAGATTACTTTTTACATTTGAAAGTTCCTAATCCAAGAGCATTAAGCTTAGTAATATTCCCATTGGATATTCCCATTGGTGTGCACTGTCGTGTAAGTTTTGACATGATGATATATACATATACTTTCATCCGCTTTATTTTAATTAAAAAGAATCAATTCTGAAAATTGATGAAAACTTACCTAAAGTCTTGTGCTGTACATTTGGATAGGTACAGACTGTACAGTTCTGCAAGTTCAAAGATGACAGAATAATTAAGTTCGCTGTTCACCATTCCCAATCAAGGAACAATTGTGCCTCTGGTTCACACGTGCTGATATTGCAATCATCAAAACTCAAACGGCACATTGGAAAGATCAATGGATCAGGATACCAAGATGGCAGTCTCCATGGATGTCGTAATGTACCCATTGCTCCGACCTTTGTGGATTCAATCCTTTTCACATCATTCTCCCCTGTTATCACTTACCACTGATTTTTGGTGGTCCTCAGACACTGGTTGAGCCACTTTCTGAGGTTAGAGGATGAAATTTCACAATATGGCACAAGTTCATATGCATCACACATTTTTTAATTATTTTTCTGCAAAAATATTTAGCACCGAATTATATCGGTTGGAGACATATGACGCAGGTACTATCCCTCGAGGCATTACTACCTTTTTTTTCTTGAAACAAGTAGGGTAAAAACCTTTAAACCCCTACCACTTTCTATTGAACTCAGAAAAAAGATATTACAAAGCTAAGAAGGAACCAAACTGTTTAGAGTATAGCACCTCCAAAACAAACCTACCCATAATACCTCATCGGTACCATCCCTTTTTGGTACCGGTCCACTATCCCTTATTTTATTCTACCTTATTAGTCATAAAACTCATAAAAATCAACAAATAAAAGTCTAACAGTAATAACAATCTAAAAATTGATCAAGCACAGAACATCAACATTATCAGCATTCAATTTTAGCATGCAGCACATTGATTTATCTAGCAACTCCCAGACCTTGCTCCAGCAGCAGAGGTACCTCCTCCAGCTCTTGTATCATCTGCATCACCTGTTCCTTGAGCCCGCATGGCCATATCAATTGTGGATCCACTTAAACAGAAAATAATGTGTGCTAGCACAATATATATCTAATGGCAAATAATTCAATATAGTTTTACACTGACAGGATAGAGACAATCAGAGAAAGTTCTCTTTTTTCTGTGTTTTTCTAATGACAACTAATGAATTTTGTGGATCCACATCCTTGGTTGTGCTGAGGGTTTTTGAAATGTGGGCTAGCACAATATAGGTGGAATACTGAATCTCCAAAGTTGAAGTGTTGAACGTTATTCATGTCAGTAAACAGATTGATACTTGCATGTTTGTGTTATTTCCTTGCATTAAATTATTAGTCAGTAATTAATTAAACATATATCAATTCAACGGGTCTGATAATATTTGAATTATTCTCAAATTATCGCAGAATGTAATTAACATTTTCCTTTTTCACTCCAGAACATTTTGCAAGAACTCTCTATCACGAAAAACAACACTGCTCTATAAAAGAGTTTCTTATTCATCACACAAAATTGTATTTCTTTGTTTTAATTTTAGATAATGCTTGTTAACATTTAATAGTGGAGCCGTCAGGGAGATAAACGACACAGTCCTTCCCATTTTTTGGAGCACAGGAGCAGGCGCATCCATAGAGCTGCTGATTTGGGTAATTGCTGCATTCGATGTATGCACCTTGTACACACATAAGGTTGCATGCTTCTCCACTTTGCATCATCCCCAAAACTAATAGAACTAATACAAGGAAGAAAGAAATGACATTAGCAAATAGCAAGTCAGTAAAAAGATATTGCATTTCAGTTAAGAGTTTTTCTCGTTAAGCAGATTTTTATTCTCCCCAATATTTGTGCACATAAATGGAAGAAAATGTGTCGTGTGGGATAATTTTCTTATAATTCGAGTAAAAGATTGTCACCTTGTTTGAAGCACTTATGTGAAAAATTAGTTTATATACAAAAATATACGTAAATATTCTGTGACATATGTATTTAGCAGGGGCTAGAGAGAAAAAGAAAGGATTCTTATATAATGTACCTGAAATTAGGGCAAAGCCAAGGGTTAACTTGGGGAAAGCCATCGATCTCCAAATATATCTTGTTTTGTTTGTTTCTTTTCTGCCAGTCAATGGGAAATACAGAGTATTTATAGTCTCGCTGGGAATCGCTTTTGACAAGTCAACGCATATTTTGAAAGGGAGTGAGATTCGCTAAATCTGCAGAACAGATAAAATATTTTAGATTAAGGGAACAGTAATTTGTTCACGGAAATATTTCCAAGATATTCCATTTTGAATTTTTGACTTATTGAGCTGGCAGTTATATAATACACTATATCATATACCATTTGTATAAACAAAAGAGCTGAACTGAAAAGGCATATGCTTAATTCTAAAATCAACTTTGAAATTATAATTTGCAAAAATTGTTCCCAAGAGATGGATATAGCAAAGTGGCAAGCACTATGTTGACGAATTTACCAATTGAATCCGTTTTAATGACTTATAGGCTAAAACCAGCTTTATTTCGATTTATAATCATATAAATTCTCCACGTAAAAAAGATTTACTTTTTAATGCCTGTGCAAATTAAAAAAAAAAACGCTTTTTTAAAAACTTCCCGAAAGCCTTGTGCTGTACATTTGGATAGGTATAGTTCTGGAAGTTCAAAGATGACAGAATAATTAACTACACTACTGTTCATCATTCCCAATCAGGGAACAATTTTGCCTTGATCAGTTCAAATGTGCTGGTATTGAAATCATCAGAGGGCACATTTGAAAGATTAATGGATCAGGATACCCAAGATGGCAGTCTCCAAGGATGCTGTAATGTACACATTACTCCAAGCTTTGTGGATTGAAATCCTTTACCATCAATTCTTCCCTGTTATCATTGGTCCTTGGATGCTGGTTGAGTTCATTTTCTGAGGTTAGAGGCTGAAATTTCACAATATGGCACAAGTCCATATGCATCACACTTTTTTTTTTCTTCTGCTGCTAAAATATTTAGCACCGAATTGTAATGGTTGGAGATGTATGGTGCAGGTACTAACCCTCGAGGCATTACTACATATATAAACGGAAAATAGATCACTTGAAGATTTACACTGACAGATAGAGCCGATCAGAGAAAGTTTTTATCTGTGTATTTCTAGTGGCAAATAAAGCATTTTAATTGAGACTCTCCGCACTTGGTTTGTAGAAAGGATTTTTGAAATGTGTGCTAGCAGAAATATATCGAAGCAGAGATCAACGAGTGAGATGTATGCCAGATTCAATGGGAGGAGACAATACGAGGAATACTGAACCACCAAAAAAATGAACGTTTATTCATGTAAATAAGCAGATTAATAATTTTTCGTTTTTTGTTATTTCTTTGCATTAAATTGTATGTCAGTAATTAATCAAACTTATATCAATTCAACAGTGGCTGTCAATTTGAATTATTCTCAAATAATCGCATTATAATTTATAACACTTTCCTGTTCCAGTCCAGAACATTTTGCAAGAACTCTTTATCATGAAAAACAACACGCAAGGTTATTCATCTCATAAGCTCTATAAAAATGTTATTCCTCACAAAAGAATTGCATTTTTTCTTAAATTTCAGACATTGCTTGTTAACATAATAGTTGTGGAACCGTCAGGGAGATATACGACACAGTTCTTCCCATGTTTTGGAGCACAAGAGCAGGCACATCCATAGAGCTGCTGATTGGGGTAATTGCTGCATTCTATGTATGCACCTAGCACCTAGCACACACATAAGGGTGCATGCTTCCCCACTTTGCATCATCCCAAAGACCAAAAAGAGAACTAAAACAAGGAAGATAGCAAAATGGCATAAGGAAATATAAAGTCAGTAGAACGATATTGCAGTTTCAGTTAAATTGAATACTACGTTTTTTTTTTTTTTTTCGTTAAGCATTTTTAAGCCTTCTCAATATATGTGCACATAAATGGAAGAGAATGTGTCATGTGGGATAATTTTCTTAGTTCAAGTAAAAGATTGTCAATTTGTTAGACTCATATGAAAAATATTTTATATAAAAAATATGCATAATTATTCTGTGACACAAGTCCTTGGCAGGGGTTAGGCAGAAAAAGAGAGGATTCTTATATTATGTACCAGAAAAAGAGAGGATCCTTGCCAGGGGCAAGGCAAGGGTTAACTTGGGGTACGCCATCTCCAAATATTTGCTTGTTTTGTTTGTTTCTTTTTTGCCGGTTAGTGTTTTCCAAAATGACACGACATGACATGACACAACACGTTTATGGAATTAGCACGACACATGCGTGTCATATCGTGTTAGAGACTTCTAAACATTGACACGTCTTAACACGACACGAGTTGACACATGACACGACACGACACTTCCAAAATTAATATTATTTAAAATTTATTAAAATATATTGAGTTTATATTATAAATTTAATAAGTTTTTGTTCATAATCTTTTTATTCAATCATTTATTTCTATTTTAATATATGAAATTTAACAATTTGTTATATTTTTCTATTTTAAAAATTATTTATAAATTTTTTAATGAATTTTTAGTGAATAAATTAAAATAAATTATAATATGGTTTGACACGTTTAACATGTCGTGTTAGACGTGTCGTGTCATTACGCGTGTTGTGTTAACCAATTTCTTCATTTGACACGACACATTGAAAATATTAACTCGTGTCAACACGACACGATACGAGCTCTAATATGCGCGTGTTTGACACGACACGGCACTACACGACACGTTTGCAGTACACTAGTTCCAGTCAATGGGAAATACAAAGTATTTATAGTCTCACGGGGAATCGCTTTTTACAAGTCAACGCATATTTTGGAAGGAACTGTAATTAATTCAAGGAAATATTTCCAAGATATTCCATTTTGACTTGTTGAGCTGGCAGTTATATGATACACTATATCATAAACATTCCTATAAACATAAGAATTAAACTGAAAAGGCATATGCTTAGTTCTAAAATCAACTTTGAAATTATAATTTGCAAAAATTGTTCCCAAGAGAAGCATATAGCAAAGTGGCAAGCACTATCTTGACGAACTTACCAATTGAATCAGGTTTAATGACTTTATAGCTAAAAACAAGCTTCATTTCAATTTATAATCATATGCATTCTCCATGTAAAAGATTTATGCCTGTGCAAATTAAACAAAGTATCTGAATTATTTATTTCGATATCCCATGATGACATTTATGTCCCAACAAAGGGTAAAGTTTTGTTTTTGTTTTTTTTTTTTTTTCTAAAATAAAGTTTTGTTTATTTTACTCTATTCCTAGCCTAATTTACGCTATTCCTCTCTGGTAAAGTACCCAACTTATACTTGAAGTTTAACTGCGCCTTAACTTTTAATTTTTTTTTTATATAGATAAAAATATTGTTTGGCATTTTCTTCATTTTCTTCAAGTAAAATAAACAGCTCTAATTATCCTTTCACCCGAAGCCAGAATGTCCTTTTATTTTAAGCACTTTTGATGTGGTGTCCAACCAATTAATATGAGATATCGTGGAGGAGCATCTGATAATTCATACATAAAAAAAAACAAAATTGCTGAAATTATTTACTAATTAAAGAATACATAAATGAATACGCTCTTTGACAAAAACTCAATTTATTGTTTCATTTTTTGAAGAAACTCCCCTCGAGTAGTGACCCTCCACGGCTCCACTTGCACTGGGAAAAAGCTTATTTGAAAATCTTTAATCCGACTAGTCAGGCACACATATATATACACAGACGCGCAAGCACAGATCGATCATAGCAAATTAGCAACAAGGACATTCAACTCATTAGGATGGCGTCCCTGAGATTACCTCTTGCTTTCCTTTTCCTATCTGGTAAAGTACCCAACTTATACTTGAAGTTTAACTGCGCCTTAACTTAATTTTTTTTTTATATAGATAAAAATATTGTTTGGCATTTTCTTCATTTCTCTGCTCCCCAAGAGACTTGAGTAGTCAACTAAATTAATTTCAATGAAAGAGCTTGGTTAGTAAACTTTTCTTATCCATAGAATCAATTAGACTACTGATACTCTGTTTAGATATTGAAGGGCGATATATTGGACTTGAATGGCTTTAATCATTGCTTTCCAACAATCCAATTTCTCGACTAACCGAAAGAACTCATTAATTTATATTTATGTTTCTTTTTTCTTTCTTTCTTTCTTTTTTTTTTTCCTTTTTGACCGACATTTTTGCATACTATGTTGATGCATAGGTCTTATGTTGCTTGGAATGGTCCAAAATGGTGAGGCGCTTTGTACCCTTATGTGTGTGCAAGGATCATATATCACTTGCAAAAACTATCCAGGTCAGCAACTTTACGGATGCAGCTGCGCGTGTGCACCTGCAGATGGAGAAGATTGTGAGGTTCATTCCATTGATGGTCACGAGAAATGTAAAGACTAGTGTAATACTGCTTTGTGTGGATGGAATATTGTGCATGAAGAACAAGTTCTATTTTGTTCTGTTAGAATATTGTGGCAGTTCCTCCTTTTGATTTGACATGCAGGAGAGTTTCTGTCTTTTTTTTTGGTTTAGTTTCTTTCCTGTCCCCAGCCAGCTGTTTGATTGTCGTGATACTATGGTTTTTGTTTTAAAACTTCTGTCAATTATTTATTAGTGTTTAATATTGTTCTTAATTTAACTGTGAAATGGAGAATATTAATTATACTTGTTTCTAAATCAATTCTATTCAGATAAAATCACAATTTAGGCAGTTACTATTCTCCAATAAGCGTTTCCAAAAAATCTGAGACTATTAAAACAGGGGGCTTCGTCCAAAATATACTTCTCCCAAAGAAAGGTAGCCACGAGACCGCATAATTTTCTTTTCCTGCCATAACAAGCCCTTCAATTTAAACTTAAAAAATGAATCGGAAGGTCTGTACATACAAGGATCTTTGTACATATTGTACCCGAAATCAATACTTGCACAATAAAATGAATATACCTGAAATAGAATGCAAAAGTACATGAAGTCATGAACCTATCTGATTTATACAAGCCATTTGGGTTAAAATTTGAAAGCAGACGAAACCCTTACGAGCAATCAAAATTTATAACATGACAGTTACTGACGATAAACTAATATTCAATATTCCCATGCAATTAGAATGAAGTAGTTTAGATCATCAATGAAGTTAAGTTGGTGGCTATATAATTTTTTTAGAGAACTTGCAATTTAAGATAGATAGCCTAGATTGACTAATATCTTGTCCATAGTTATTAAAATTTTGGATTTAGTAATAATTAGATGAGGTCTAAAGTTAGTGATTCTGGTATAATGTGGGCATAATTTCGGTATTTTCTTTTTTAATAGTACAAATAATGGGAAAAAAAACACTGATTTTTGTGATAGCAAACAAAATTTTTCATAATTCTAAAAAAAAATCGGTTATATTTTTACATTTTATTAATTCTTATTAAAATCTGGGGATAGTATGGCGCTATCAAGCAAATTATTTGTGAATGCTCGTGTAAATAGTTTATCATTTAGGAAAGGTTCTGAAAAAAATATATAATATGCATGGATACTTTATCTTAACAGGGTTGAGCTTTGATGTCGTTCGATTGTGTGGCTTTTTGGTTGGACTGTTAGCTACAATGACCTCACCTGGGCAGTGACAGAAAATTTTGAAATCGTAAGAACAGAATGAAAAAAAAAAAAAAAAAAAAAGCTGACATAGGGAGAGACATCTTTAATTACATTGAACAATTCAGAGAAAAATGCTTGTAAAAATTAATTTTTCAAAAAAAGCGAACACCCTTTAGATGGGAAGAATGGTGCCAATGAGGTAACTTTAGTACTGTTTTTCTTCATGAATATCCGCATAATTGAGGTTTTGCAAGGGTTATTTATAATCTTTGAGGTATTGTCTGTTAAATTAATCCTTTGCAAATATATATATATATTTGAGAATTTGGCTCCGTGATATCCATTTTTTGGTAGGTTTGACTATTCTTACAACTAGCTAGTTTATTATGTAACATGAACGTGAACCCAATAGGCAATAAAGTCAACATTGCACAAGAGCGCAGATATATATTGAGACGAATATGTTGATAAGATGCTGCGACTATGCTACTTCTTTGTATCAAAAATAATATAATATGCTTCTTAAGTTGTGGGCAGATGGAATTGAATGACTAAACTCACTTTTCTGTACTTCAATTATACCATTACCCCTTAAAGACATCCCTCTTGTAAGTTAAGTTATATATATATATATATATATAACCAATTTGAAACCCTGTTAAGAAAGCGAAGTTAAGACTTAGAGCAATGGCTTCTCTAAAGATCTCCTTTACGTTCCTTCTCCTATCTGGTACCATTTTTTTTTTCCTCTCTGCAATGCTCATCCCTTTCTCAAGGCAGTTTGAGTTCTCAGGAAAATACTGGATTATAAATAACTTCTTTATTTCCTTCAAAATTTGTGGTTAGCTAAGGTCATCCATCTGACACTCGATCTGCATGTGAACCTCCCTAACCTTAATTACAAAGACAATAATAAGATTTTTAGTAGGTTTTTCAAAGGCTCTTCAAAGACCCCTTTATCATTAGCACACTCAGTGCTTGATGAGGTGCAGATTTTTAGTTTCTTTATAGGCGCATCTTCTTTTTACTAGTTCACTTTGTTTTTTACTTTTTTTCTTTTTTTGTAACATTTTTGTTTGTTTTGCCTAGCCTCTTGCTAACCTTGTTTGTATTCACAACTTTTAATTTTCAATGAGAAGGTACTGGGCTTGACCCGTACTTTTATTTCAAAAAAAAAGACAATAATAAGAAAATGAACATTTTCATTGATGACCAATTAAATCATCGGTGTTCATTATATGGGTGTTTTTTTTATTCTTTTTATTCATTTTTATCTTATTCTTTGACACTATATTTCCATTGATTATCTTTTAATTTCTTTTTATTTGGAAAATAGGCGTTTTGTTGTTTGGGATGATCCAGAGTGGCGAGGCTGTGTGCACTGTTGCATGTTCAATCGGAACCTACATGACATGCAAAAACTACCACAATCAAGACCTGACTGGCCTTTGTGCCTGTATATGTGCTCCGCCAAATGGGAAAGACTGTGTTATGCATAATGCTGATGGATCAACCACGAATTGCTGAGATACTCACCTCAAAATTTACTTTTATGAATTTAATAAGTCGGCGTGTACTGCTCTATCTATCAAAACCAGGATATTATTATTTACAATGGAGATGGACATCTGATGGTTTATTCACGACTAAAAGCGCTTATGAAAAGCTAAGAGACCCGGGAGTTAAATCTCTTTACCAAAAACGTCTTTGGAAAATCAAGGCGCCGCCCAAGGTCAAAATCTTTATATGGCTTATCCTTTTAAATAGGTTGCTCACGCAGGAAAACCTAGAGAAAAGGGGGTGGCCCACAATTCAAGGGTGTGTTCTCTGTAATGGCTCGGCTAGAGAATCGACTACACACCTTTTCCTCCACTGTTCTTTCTTGATCTCTGTTTGGCAAAGAGTAACGTCAGCTGCTCCTCCACCATTTTCAACGGATGATATCTCCAAATTCTGGCTACAACATCACAAAACAGACTCCTATTGGAATGATTCAACTTGGGCAGCTATGATGTGGAATATTTGGAAAGCGAGAAATAGTCGTATCTTTGAAGGAAAGAACCAGACAGTTGTTCAGGTTGCTAGAAGAATTGTTCAGGATGTAGCGCTATGGGAAATTTATGTATAACATTGTAGATTTGTTATAGGTCTCTTACTTTTCTTTCTCAATCTTGATGTAAATTATCAAACTTTTGTATTTTGATTTTGTTTTAATAAAATTTTCTGTAGGATTGTGGCAATCGCCACCCTACCCTCAAAAAAAAAATAAGTCGGCGTGTATGCTCATGTTGTATGGTACATGACCTTTTTCTTCTTATTGAGAATGTATGTCTAAATCGGTCGATGTTTTATATGTAAGCAATCTGTATGCAAATAATTTCTTTTTGATGAATCTTAAATCAGATTCTTTATGCTGATCAGTATGTATTTTCAACTGTTTCGAGATCAAGGTGTTTTGAATACCCTATCGGTTACCGGAAAATTCCAATAATACAGGAAACTGGAACATTAACTGAAACGGAAATATTCAGTATTAAGAGATGAAATACCGGAAAATTTCAGGAAAGTAACTGATTTCGACCGCTGGCTGGTAGGGGTGCCGGTAGAGTATTGAAAACACTGCCAAGAACTCCCAGTGTTTAGCAGCCAAAGAAGAAGAAAGAAAAGAGTATGCCAGTGGGGATTTAATAACCAGAATAATTATCTAATTTTAAATTAAGTTGCTTCCAATTAGTCGTGTTGGTATAGGATTTTGTTAAAATTGATTTACATTTTACTGGTCTATGGTAATTAGAAAGCAAGTACTTCATTTTATGTGGTTGGCCAAACTGTGTTCCTGATTTAAAGATGAAATTGTACACCCAAACTTCATAACTATTAATTTATGAAGAAACTAAATGCTTCAAAAAAAATGAAGACTCCTGGAGTGTCAACAGTTTATGTGTGATATAAAAAACAACAAAATTTATGCCATCAAATTAATTAGATAGCTCCGGGTAGTGAAAAATGTCGATATTAAATTTTCAATAATAAGAGAGAGAGAGAGAGAGACCAACTTATGCGCCAATTTGTTCTTTTATATTTAATTCCTCTATGATTTTTTTTCTCGCGTTGACTTTGACTCTTTGATGTATACAAGTTCCAACCATGGGATCTGTAATCTTCCATGCAGCAACAATATCTCTTTCTTTGTTTCTAAGTCCTAACAAAATAATATACATTTAATATCTGTCCGTATATTCTGTAAAAACTTCCATTAAATAAGACAAGTATGGGTCCTCGTGCTCCACTTTGCTTGCTTTTCACATGTGAGAGTCAACAAAGAAAGCGAAATATGCGTACATCTGACGAGATATCATGTAAAATATTATTTCTTCACAATCATAGTCCGTGAATGCTAATTAGTCAATGCTAAGCATTAAAACTTGAACTTCTGATATCAATTATTTCACGGAGTCAGGAGTCTCTTATATATTTTCTATCAGTTAAACCGAAGTTGGCAATGCCGATAGGAAACCAGAGATGGCACCGGTCAGGTTCCATCCAGCTATAGGCCTCCTCATTTGTGGTATGTACAGACAAACACCGTACAGTCGTACACCTTATCTCTGCAATTAATATCAATTCATGTGAAAATTTAGAAGCCACTATTTGGTTGTGTAGTTCAACCTTCATTTTTATGGCTGTCGTAGTTCCGATATGAATTTTTTGTGAGGGTGCCGCAACAGTATTAAATACGGTATGTAGTACAACGGTATCAGAATTGGTACACCAAATTTTACATTTAAAATCATTCTGCAAGCTGGTCATGTCCTATATTGTTGAAGGGTACTGACCAAAGTTACTCTGCTATACTTCTTTTCATGAAATTTTATTTCTTCAGTTGGCTTAACTGAGACTACTCAATAGTCTTAGACAAAAAAGATTTGGCTTAACCTTTTTTGGAAAAAGAAGCATGCAATGCAAAATACCCTATTGCAATATTTGCTGAGAACTAGACTGATTTTATAGGAACTTCAACCCTGTTGTATCATACTATCTCATTTATATTTTTATTTTTATTGCAAAATTAGGTTTGGTGTTGTTTGGGATGATCCAGCAAAGCGAGGCAGTGTGTACAGCTTTGTGTGTGAAAGGGACATACATAACATGTAAGTCCACTGGCAAGAAGCACTTGTATGGATGCATGTGTTCTTGTGCTCCTCAAGGCGCCTACGGTTGCATTGTGCACACAGCTAATGGAAAGAAGATATGTTGTGAAAGCTGAAAAACTTACTTAGTTGAATCTATATGATGTCCTATAATATGGAACAGATCAATAGAGTTTGTCTTGTGTTCCTGGAATGATTATGTGTCTGTAATATTCTTGCACTGGAGGTGAATAAATTAGCATGTTCTAATTAGATATCTATGTGTTATATATAACTGTGCTCTTGAGCAGAGAATCAGGAGGGAAATTACGTTTTTTACACAACAGAGACAGTTCCTGTTTCTTTGCATTTCTTTCTACACATTATATAATTGTCTGTTGTAAAATACATATATGCACTAGGTTTTAATTATTTATTAAATAAATGGAGAAACTACAATTTATTTTATACATGATGAGGCTTGTAAATTTTCTTATTGAAAATCAGGGAATTTGTTGACAAATCATCAATGCATTTTATACAATAGAATGAGTTTCCAAAAAATGAAAAGGTAAAACTCCTTGATGGAGAAAACTATACGTTCGATTTTGCTCCAAATGTACCAATTATTTCCACAACTAAACACAGCAAATAGATAAAGAGGTTCTAGTGCCATAATTTTTGGGTTCCACCAAATGTCGCAATTTCATATTTATTCAATATTTTAAAATTTTAAATTTCAAACTTTGAATCCAAAATATTGAACTCACTCAATTCAACAAGTAATACATTTTCATATAAGTTTTATAAATTTTATAGAACTTATATAAAAATATATCTCTCCTTAAATTGAACAAATTAAATCAACGATTTATATTAAATATACGAATTTTAATATTTTAAATATTAATGACATATGAAAGTTGTGGCATTTGTTGGCGCAAAAAAAAATGACGCCACTAAACCCCTCCTCATAGATAAATATTTCTTTATAATGGAACTAAAAACGAAATTGAGCAAACAGTCATAGAAAGAACTCACTTTACTCCATCTATCAAGGTGAAGTAAAAAAATTGACTTAACAGAGATTTTAAATCATTTGCTTAAAAAAATTGAAGGGCTTACCGCATCTTTACTCGACATACCAAACTTGGGGTTATATATGATTAGCTGGAGTACAGCAGTGTTGAACTTTAACAAATAATTTAAAAAGTCAAAGGCAGAGAAGAAGCCAAGAAAAAAAAAAAATAAAGTCAGATTTGATTGAATTGAATTGTGAATCTGTGATCCCCGTATAAAATTGAAGTGGGAAGCAAGTAAATTCTTGGTGATTGAGCTACCTTTGCTTGTTAATGTGCACCAATTAATAAAGCTGAATCAAATTGTGGGATATTACAATTACATTCTTATTCTTATTTGTTGTTTGCTTATCAAATATCATGTAATCAGGCAACATATATAAATTATAGGAGAAGGAATTTAATTAAATGAAGAGGAAATGGAAAAGATCGAGTCCAAAACTAAACAAGCAATGGATATGCCAAATGCTCGCGTTCGCGTATTCTGGACTTATAATACAGAAAGCCAGAAACCAAGCACGTCTTCAGTACCTACCTCTATTTTTCTTTTTGGCAGTTTCCACTGAAATGTAAAACGTGGCGGGGGCCAAAAAAAAAAAAAAAAAAAAAAGAATTGATTTGGATACCCCTAAAACTGATACCACACCACAAAAAAAATTTCAATGATCAAAATACCCTTAGTCACACTCCCAACTCAGTCCATCTTGCTCCACCATGTCCATACCACCTTACACCCATAAAAGAGCAAAAATAAAATAAAAAGAATGACGCTGACGAATTCGGATTACTCAAATTCATGTGGGAGACGAATTGTCAAGTTTTAAAAAACACACAAATTATTGAAAAGCTGATTAAAAAAACATAAAGTAGTCAAAAGAGATTGATTGGTGTCAAATTTTTTATTGGTCCCTATATCAT
This sequence comes from Rhynchospora tenuis, assembly GCA_027725995.1. Lineage (NCBI taxonomy): Eukaryota > Viridiplantae > Streptophyta > Magnoliopsida > Poales > Cyperaceae > Rhynchospora > Rhynchospora tenuis. Next base: position 56,366,076 of record CM050888.1, read on the forward strand.
TTTTCTCAAGCATCTGGCATTAATTTCAATTTCATATTTAATTAGAGATTCAGGACTAGTTCTAAATATAAAAAAAAATATTTTAATCGCTTTATTATTTATTGGCCTAATTTGTCATTTTTCGATGCAAAAAAAATACAATGTAAAGTAAAATGAAAAAGCGATGTGGTAACTATCTTTTGGTGGAGAGCCGCATGTCGTCTATTATTAGATAATTCTAATATCTAATGTATTATTTCTAACTTTCGAACAAAGTTTCATTCAAAAATCTTAATGACAAAGCATTATATAATTTATTCTAAATTTAAGTGAATAAATAAGAAATTAATAATTTATATCAGTATTATTTATTTTAGATCGGTTAGAAGTTAGAACAAATATTATGTCAACTGCAAACTTTTTTTATTTTTATTTGAAGTCTGCACTGCAGCGTACTCAGTAATTGAGGGTATTTAAGTCATTGAAAATTTTTTTGCGGTGTGATATCATTTTGTAGGGTGTCCAAATCACTTCCGAGCAGAAGTCAAGGACCAAGCTTACTCCCATTTTTTCCAGGATTTCTGCATCCTTTCTTGTGCAGTTTCTCGTGTAAAAACAAAGTTTTGTTGCGAGTCCATAAAAGCTTTTCAACTTGCCACACAATAGATTATTCAAATATACTGTATAAAATAAAAACCCACTGTAGATTTGTACAGCGCTTCTGATTAATTTATATTCTTTGAGACCATGAATGAGAAGCATCTACCTTGGCTCCTTATGCTTTAGCATATGCGATAGCTAGATATATTCCTTATATTAAACCAAAAAATATATAGGAGGAAAAAAATTTGTGCGCATGGCATACAAATAGCTTATACAGTGGCTTTGCATTTTGTTTTGTGTTATTAAAGAGAAAAATTAGTAATGCATACACTTGCTATATGGAATTATAAATGCGTCTTCGTCAGACTTTCCTTCCTCAAAGACCATTGCGAATAAATTAAGGAATGCACGAAGGTCCTTGCTTTTCTTATTATAAAATTTTCAACTTCTATTTAAATGTTTTACAAAACTTACACCATCTCTTCGGGTTATATTTTTTTCAGAAAAGGGAGACTTTTGGTCCGTTTGAAATATCAAAAAAGGAAGCTTTCTGGAATCCCCAATTTATGCTTCCATATATATGAGACTTTTGGTGCGCGTTTATCAAATAATTTTACCAGTTGAAACTTGAAAGAGATGGCACCAATTAAGTCCTCCATTAGTTTTCTTCTCATCCTCTCGGGTATGTTAACTCAGTTCCTTTAATTAGTACGATTTGCTGCCTGTGTTTTCCGTCAGAATGAAGGCCAACAATGTTTGTATACTTGATAAACACACACTTAAACTAGGCTGTATGATATAGTACTTCATCACATTTACACTGTTAAATATAATTTTTTTTAAGCATCTATACTTAACAGTCTTAACTAGACACATAGATCAGTAATAATGTTGATATAATTAATTAGCTTCTCTTTTCATTTATAAGGGTGCTTGATGTTTGGATTGACCAAAAATGGAGAAGCTCAAGTGATGTGCCCCCAAGTTTGTGTGTCAGCTAGTTACATGACTTGTACAGCCACTGGTCATCAGCATCTGCAACCGGCTTGCAACTGTTGCCTTGTTCAGGGACAGGACTGCACTATTTACCTTTCTAATGGAAGCAAAATGAAATGTGATTGATTTTATTGCACTTTTGCTTGTTTCTGTTTGGATGTGGGTGGTTGTTTCTGTTATTGTTGGGAGCTTTCAAACATTTGCTGTGTTTTTTGGTCATTTTGGGATTTAATAAAGATTTTTTTTAAGGAAAAAAATAACGATAATTACAAAGATAGATCCGTATTCAAAAGGACTGTTGATTTGTAGTAAACCTGTCCGTTTTCTCTGGTGGAATCTGGTAAATGTTCATGTAAGGTGCTCACACTGTTATTTTGTAATGAAGCTGTTACAAATATCTTTGCGGGCATATGTGCAAATAAACAATCAATTCCATCCTTCTATTTTCTTGTATCGTTAGCAATGGTGACAATCACAAAGTTCCATTAATTTGTTTCCTTTTGTTCTTGTCTCTATCAGAAAAAAGGGTATTTTTTCTAAGAAGCAAAAACGGGTCAAGAGAAGAAACATGTTAGTATAACGCATGTTTAAAGAGGTTCTTTTATGAATTTTCATTGAAGAAAGGTTTGACAATCCCATTGCAGTAAAATAAGTAAACCCTCGTTAAAGCACCTGAATTTGCTCAAGTTTTCAGTAGTTATGAAGTAGTCCCCTCTTTTTATCGGACTATCAAATTTGAATTGTTAGTTCAAAATAAAAATATAAAAATTTAGCAATACCAACTGAATTCGCACCAAACAGTAAAGGCGAACCTTTTCAAAATCCAGGCCCAGTTTTCAATTGTGCTTGAACCATGCATATTTCTGCATTTCTTTTGAGAGAGAGAGAGAGAGAGAGAGAGAGAGAGAGAGAGAGAGAGAGAGAGAGAGAGAGAGAGAGAGAGAGAGAGAGAGAGAGAGAGAGAGAGAGAGAGAGAGAGAGAGAGAGAGAGAGAGAGAGAGAGAGAGAGAGAGAGAGAGAGAGAGAGAGAGAGAGAGAGAGAGAGAGAGAGAGAGAGAGAGAGAGACATAAAAACAAAAAAGGAACCATCCATCAGCATTCCCCAGTTAACTTGCATTGTTATCTATAACCCAGTAATACACAGTCTGAACTAACAGTCAGAAGTGCATCGCATTGTGTCCAATTGATCTGCATCCCATTGGATTTCAATAGGTTTATTATATCACTAGAACTTTTTAACCATATCAATCTGTGTAATTATTTGGAGAATGTTACATTGACAACAAACGTATCTGACAACGTTGAATGGATCAAATAAACATCAGAATAAAAATAAAGTAGAATTACAGTGACGCTCTTCCTAGTTTAGATGGGTTTTGTATCAACTTTGATGCAATTTAGAATAACTGATCATGCATCAAGCATGATGAAAATTTACTGGTTTGGGTTCATTGGCACTTGATTGATTGGTAGATGATCAAATAGCAGCAAATTTTGTGCAGTCGAACTACCTAAATTATAGAGAACATAAATATAATTCTGCTTCTTTTATTTCAATAAATGTTCAATTTCAGCTCAATATATCCTTCCCATACTTGCATACTTATTTGAACAAAAAATACCACAAGCATGAAATAAATATTTACCTGTTACCTCCCAGAACAGTTCAAGAACCTTCGTACGGAAAGAAAATGGACACAGTGAAGTGCCTAGGATCTAAATCTAGATTGAGCCAAATCTTTTTCATGATTAACACTATATATTTCACTGTTTTACATGGTCCACTATTCCACTCGTCGATTAAATAAAATTATAAAAAAAACGCCAAAAATATAGTGAAAATTTAATTTGATTAAATCCAGATCAATCAGAAAAGATGTGACCAAACACGGAACTCAAATTATATATCACGATCCTTGTATACTAATAATTATTACTCAAATTGTTGTACAAAGAAAACTACATAATGAGTGAGTTTATATCACTTCTCTCAATCTAATAGAAGAAGCAAAAGTTGTAAAACTAAACCAAAAATAAGACCAGAAAAAAAAAAAAAAGTCTCTAACAAGAAAAACCTGAAGCCTCATTGATCTCACTCTAGCACGACCTTAGCACCAATCTCCTTCATCTTCTCGACGATCTTCTCTGCCTCTTCCTTCGTAACACCCTTCTTTATCACCATCGGCGCCTTCTCGACGAGCTCTTTCGCCTCCTTGAGCCCCAGATCAGTAAAACCCCTCACCTCCTTGATCACCTTAATCTTATTGGCTGCCTCGAAAGATTCAAGCTTGAGGTCGAACGAGGTCTTCTCTTCCTTCTTCTCCTCGGGAGCGGCCGAGGCAGCACCACCAGAGGCGGACGCGAAAGATGGGGTAGCTCCGGGAGAGAGTATAGCGAAGATGGGGAGCTGGTCGACGCCGAGGCGGGACTGGAGAGCGGACGAGAGAGAGGAGGCTTCGAGGAGAGTGAGAGAGGAGATCTCGTCGACGATAGCGGAGACACGTGGCGAGGGGGTCGGGGTGGTGGAGGTGGAGTAGGTGGCGGCGCGGTGGCGGCTAGGGTTTTGGCGGAGGAGGCGGAGGAGGCGGAGCACGGCGAGAGAGCGGCTCATGGTGTCTGTCTCCACTGGAGAGGAGCTACAGAGGTTTTAGACTTTTAGATCGAATAAGTTTAATTGCTATTTGCCATGGTGGATACCGTTGTTAGTAAAATAGGCCCGTTAGAAATAACAGTGGCCTTTTTTATAATAATAGCCGGTTCTGATTCGATTTTCTTTTGTTCTGGGCCGTTACAGACTGATCTGGGCTGTGCATATTGGATCAGATTGGGCTCTCTTCATTGAGTCGTTCAAGATTGATATAGGCCGTCTATATATCAAACCAGACGCAACGCAACGCAAGGTTGTTAAATAGATCACTCATAGCATTTGCGCCAACCGTCAGCCGCGTCTATTTGATCTGTACATCGTTGTCCAATAAGTTTGTTATCAATGTAACCTGCTCCAATAAATATATAGATAGATAAGGTGAAAGGTTCCAGTGACATAACTGGTCAAATCCAATAGGATGGTGATCAGTTGGATACAATGAGCTATACTTCTGAACGTTCTCTGGATTATTGGCTTATTGTAAACAATGGATGTAAAATGGGGAACTTTTGATGGATGCTATAATTTTTTTTATAAGATCATTACCCTAATGTTAATAAGTGACATGGCATATTTATTGGATATTATCAATAGTTTGGTGGTTATGGCTGTTATAATTTCTTATTAATAATCATGATTTACAACAGCTACCTGTGTATAATATCATTTATTTTGTAACCTTCCAGAGGTTCCATGAAAAGTTTAACATTGCAAAAGAGTTCATCTTATGAAAAATACTACTTGATGTTCATACTTATTAAAGAGAAAATGAGTTTACATTTCATTACTGCAGTAGTTTGCTGGTGTGATCCTGATTTCTGTCAGACAGTTCTTCTTTTGTTGTTTTATGTCTGGATCCTACAGTATCTTGAACCTAGTGCAATAAGTATTAGCATACACCATCGGAAACCTGCTGTTTACCTATGTCTATGATCCATGAATATACATTTTAGACCATCCGGAACCTGCTGTTTGTTGCTTCCAAGGCACTACACATTTCTTCTAGTACAAAGGTTCTTGAACAATTCCAAACAAATATTTTAACAATCTGAGACCAGCATTTACATCTATTATTCAGCGTGGACTCTTCTGGGAGGTAACAGCTAAAAATATTTATTTCGTGCTTGTGGCACTTTTTCTTCAATTAAGCATGTAAATAAGTATGAGAAGGATATATTGACCCCAAATTTAGAAGAAAGCTTACAACAGGCAGAACAGTTATCAAAATGAAAGAAGTAGAATTGTATAGGTGTTCTCTATAATTTAGAGTGATTGACTGTACAAAATTTGCTACAATTTGGTCATCTACCAATCAAGTGCCAATAAACCCAAACAGTAAATTTCCGACATGCTTGACGGATGATCAATTATTCTAAAGGGCATCAAAGTTGATGCACAACACAACCTATTTAAACTAGGAAGAAGATCACTAATTCTACTTTATTTTTATTCTGATATTTTATTTGATCCATACACTGTTGTCAAACAAGTTTGTTATCACTTGTCAATGTAACATTGCCCAAATAGTTGCACAGATAGATATGATTACAGGTTCCAGTGACGTAAACCTATCGAAATCCAAACAGGATGCAGATTAATTGGATACAATGAGATATACTTCTGACTGTTAATTCAGACTCTGTATTACTGGGTTATTGATAACAATGCAAGTTTAAATGGGGAATACTGATGGATGGTGTGGTTCATTTTTTAAGATCACGACCCTCGTGTTATAACTGACATGACCTATCTATTAATATTATCAATACTCCGGTTATGGCTGTTAAGTTTCTCGTTAATTATGATAAAGTAATTCTGTATGATTCCAATTTATTCTGAAACCTTTTAAACTTCCCATTAAAAGGTATATATAGCAAAAGAGAACATCTTATGAAGAATACTTCTTGATGTTCAAAATTCTTGGATAGAAGAATTAGTTCCATTACTGCATTGGTTAGCTGATGTGATGATGTCATCCTGATTGCTGTCAGACAGTTCTTTGTTTTATGTCTGAAGCCCACAGTATTGTGAACAGAATGCATAGGTATCAGTATCCAGTATCCACCATTGGAAACCTGGCTGTTTGATTATGTACGTTATCATGAATATACATTTTGGAAATCCATGTACTTCTTTAAATCTCTCTCTCTCTCTCTCTCACGCGCGCGCGCACTCTTTCAAAAGAATGTAGAAATATTCATGGTTCAAGCACAATTGAAAGCTGGGCCTGGATTCTTAATTGCTTGCGGGCACAGTTGCATTTGTTGCTGGATCCAGGGCACTGCAATTGTTAAACCACATGATTGACGGCTACATGGTATCAGGTATGGAAGTCTACTATTTGTTATTCTAATTTCTAAATGATAAAACAATTAGGAAAAGTTTTCCTTTACTATTCGGTGTGAATTCAGTTGAGCACTAATGTGTTATACCAAGAATTAAAGCACTGAGTTGGCAGTTAGTAGTGCTAAATATATCTCTACTTTTATTTTGAACTAACAATTCAAATTTGGTAGTCTGATAAAAAGAGGGGACTACATAAATACAGAAAAGTTGAGAAAATTCAGGTGCTTTAACAAGGGTTTACTTATTTTACTGCAATAGAAAGTCAAACCTTTCTTTCAATGAAAATTCATAAAAGAACCTCTTTAAACATGCATTATACCGACATGTTTCTTCTCTTGGCCCCTTTTTGCTTCTTAGAAATATCCTTTTTTTCTGATAGAGAAAAGAACCAAAAGAAAACAAATTCATGGACCCTTGTTATTGTCATCATCGCCAGCGATGACAAGAATCAAAGGAGGCAATTCATTTTATACATTTGCACAAATGCCTGCAAAGCTATATGTAGCAGCTTCATTGGAAAACAATAATTGTACGAACCTTACCTTACCAGATTCCACCTGAGAAAACTGACAGGCTTACTACAAATCAACCATCTTGTTGAACACGGATCTTTCTTTAATAAAAATAATCTTTATTAGATTCCAAAATTACCAACAAACACAGCTAAATGTTTGAAAGCTCCCAAGCCAACAATAACAGAAACAACCAACCACGTCCAAACAGAAACAAGCAAAAGTGCAATAAAATCAGTCACATTTCATTTTGCTTCCATTAGAAAGGTAAATGGTGCAGCCCTGTCCCTGAACTAGGCAACAGTTGCAGGCCGGTTGCAGATGCTGACTACCAGTGGCTGTACAAGTCATGTAAATTGCTGACACACAATCTGGGGGGCACAACACTTGAGCTTCTCCATTTTGGATCAATCCAAACATCAAGCACCCTTATAAATGAAAAGGGATGCCATTTAATTATATCAACATTATTACTGATCTATGTGTCTAGTTTAGTATAGATGCTTCAGAAAAAAAAAATAGATTATATTTAACAATGTGAATGTGATGAAGTAGTACTATATCATACAACCTAGTGTAAGTGTGTGGTTATTAAGTATACAAACATTGTTGGTCTTCATTCTGACGGAAATTATAAACAGCAAATCGTACTAATTAAAGAAAGTGATTTTACGTACCTATCGAGAGGATGAGAAGAAAACTAATGGAGGACTTGAATGATGCCATCTCTTTCACTCCGTAAAATTATTTGATAAGTGCGCACCAAAAGTTCTCATATATTTCAAACAGACCAAAAGTTTCCCTGTTATGAAGAAATATAGAACGCGAAGCATGGTGACTTACTGACTTTATAAAACATTAAAATAGAAGTAGAAAATTTTATAGAAAGAAAAGAAACGAACGTGCAATATTAAACCCCAAGTAGGTATTGTGGTGACTTTTGTGAAACATAAAAAAATAATTATTGAAAATTTATAAAAAGAAAAGAAAGGTTCTTTGTGCAATATCCCTTAATTTATTCACAATCATCTTTAATATGTGTATTCGAAGGAAAGTTTGACGAAAGGACGCAGTTATGTATATAATTTCATATTTGCTGAATTTCTGTCCCTCTGTTTTCATGTGATTTCAATTCACAAGAGTATTAGCAAATTGCTTGTGTTTGGGAATAGAAGCCTCAAAATATGAAATTAGCAAAATATGAAATTATGGAGAGCTTTGCAAAATTTTGGTGTGCACTGATTCAATTTTGGAGCTTTTAAATAGTTCATTGGAATACTATCCTGTTGTGATGAGAAGTAAAATATGAAATTCTGAATTAATTGTTATTATTTCACTGGGAATATTGGATTTGGAATTTTTGTTGTTAATTTGGATGATAATTTGATTTGTAAGAAAGATTGAGAAATTTAAACTGTTAATCGTTTTTTAATTTTTATCGTTCTATTTAACGAAACAGTCAACGCAAAACGCAAAAAAAAATAAAAAATAAAAAAAAATTGTATAACCAACGAAACGATTAACGCAAACATCCATTTTCGTGATCGTTTGTGACGTTATCCAGCCCTAATAACGTCCAAAACGGTAACAAAACTGGAGTGTTTCGTTTTGGACGAAACTGTTAGAATTTGATCATCTACGCAGCGAAATTATGTTTTGTGGTTCGAGGAGGCACGATCCAAGTGCAACTGCACAAGAACCGTGCCCCTTAGGGTTTACTCAGCACGAGGATCTCAGAACAAATTAATCACACAATAAAATACAAGAGACACGATATTTAACGAGGTTCGGCACCTTCTTGGTGCCTACGTCCTCCACACACACGCACTCTTTTTCTATTATTTTCTGTTAATGTCTGAGATACATTGTAAGAGGAAGAAGAAGGAATTAAATAGAAAAATTACAATGGAGATGCACATCTCCTTCCCAAGAAATCCCTTTATTTCTTTTCCCTTTTTTTCTTTATTCGTACTATTACATCTCCTCACACAAGGAAACATATTCTTTTCATACAAGGACATAATCTCTGGACGTGCCATCAATACTTTCTAACTTGGAGACGCCGAGAAGTTTCATTCCAATGCTCGATACGTGACCGTTCTGGATACTGTTCTCCCGAACACACAACCGAACACCACTGTTCTGAATCCCATGTGGCCATACACACAGCCACATGCTTGTTTCAACACTCGTGCGGCCATAGAGGAGACGCGTGGCGAGGGGTCGGGGTGGTGGAGGTGGAGTAGGTGGCGGCGCGGTGGCGGCTAGGGTTTTGGCGGAGGAGGCGGAGCACGGCGAGAGAGCGGCTCATGGTGTCTGTCTCCACTGGAGAGGAAGGTAGAGAGGTTTTAGACTTTTAGATCGAATTATGTTTGATTAATGATTGCGATGGCAAACGGTGGATACCGTTGTTAGTAAAATAGGCCCGTTAGCAATAACAGTGGCCCTTGTTTGTAATGAAAGCCGTTTGATTTGATTTTCTTTTATTTCGGGCCGTTACAGACTGATCTGGACTGTGCATATTAGATTAGATTGGGCTCTCTTCATTGAGTCGTTCAAGAGCGATATAGGCCGCTTATATATCACATCAGACGGCCAGTACTTATTTTAGGTCCTGATCAAAAAAAAATTTACGCGGCATTTTAATTTATTTCATTTCATTTCAATTGATTTCTGAGGATTTCGTTGGATCTAATAGCATGGAAATTCCAACCCAATGATACAAAATTCTTTTTTTTTATTAGAAAATTTCTAATGAAATGAAATCCCCTGTTAACGAAAAAATAATAATAAATAAATAAATAAATAAGATTCTGATCACGGCCTAAAATTTTTTTGTGAATGATTGTTCTTTTTTTGAGACATAAAAATTATTACAAGAGTAAATTCTTCTTTAATTACAGCACAAAAGATCCATTTTTTAACCTGAAAAACATGAAGACTGGCCTAGAGAGAATGTGTGTGTTTAAGACAAAAGAACAAAAACTCAACTAAATTTCCTATCACACAAAGCACGGTCTAAACAAAGCAGATAATCAAATGCCACTCTCTGGTACCAATTCTTTCAACAAATATAAATGGCAGGAAGCAGAGTTATCCTGAGAGAAACAAATAGAGCCAACCCCGTCATCATCCGTTCTCACATTGCTTGTGTCGGTCGGAGTCTGTGGAGGTTTGTAGTACATTCGTGCGGTCTGCGGGCAGTGCGAATGGAACCTCGCTACAAATCTCACCCCCATGTCTAGCAATCTGCTTGCCATATCTCAAGAGCCGGAGAAAGATTTGTGCTATGAATCTCTCTCTCTGTCCTTCCTTCGGCTGATAGCCTGATACTTTCTGTGCATAATGCATATGAGAGCCGAGTTGCATATATTTAACAGTAGCCAAATGGATGGGAACTATTGATTGGTCGTTTTCACTTAGGTTCTCTACGGTTCGCCAAATGCAGCAAACCATGAACTGAGAAAGAAGAGTTCGGGTAAATAACTCGCTACACAATGTTACAATAGATCATATACCATGAAACATATTTTCCATGTGGCAACTGACATGGAGAGTTAAATATATTTAATGAACTAGTTGACTTCTTAGCATGTTGAGCCTTCGGCGTTTCGCTCGTGTTATTCAAGGGACAATATTAATTATTAAAATTTTAAAATTTATGAAAAATTTTGAGATGTGCCCAGCTTGTGCCGTAAAAAGCCATATATTAGAAATAAGAAAATGAAGTGGATGACATCATTTGCTTCCTCGGTATATATCCCAAATAATATAAATGACTGTCCAGTCGTTTATAGAATTGAATTTACTTAGGATACAAGAAAGACTACGCATATGATTGTGTAGTAGCTAGTCTTAAATTAATCAAGAAACATTAGCTTCGTATGATTATATAAGAACAGAATTACAAATAATAGATCATATTAACAATGAGTTCTCTAACGATATCATCGTAATTTAAATTTATACTGTCGTTTATATTTTTATAAAAAAATATACAATCTCACATTTATCAAAAATGTACTTTTGCCTTTGTCTTAGTCTTTTGAACTAAAATTTAATGTCGGAAAATAATTTGTTCTTTATGAGGATCCCAGGTATACACAATTGACAAAATGGGAATAATTCCTTAAAAAAATAAAATTTATTGTCGTGGTTATGGCTATGCACTTGTATGAAAGATTTGATGTATGAATGTCCAAGTTCAACTATTCATGTAACTAGAAACTCAGAAAGTCAAATCTGATTAAATTTCATATTTTGATTTGGGGTGGTCTTTTTTTAGTGCATGAGAAAATCAAACACATGATGAATAGCTTATGTCGCATTTTTTTTTTCACAACAAACCAAGAACATACAATTTTTTTTTTTAAGGTGTATATGAAATTTCCAAATCCTACTAAAAAAATAATAATAACGGCCGGTATGCAGACAATGTTACTGTTCCGCTTTCCTGTTAAATAGGTAAATAAGAGGACTTATATATTGTCGATTCTGGGTAATTCCCTCCTTATTTAGTTATTTTGTCAAATTAGAAGGTCATGCTAAAAAAATGAGTGCGCTTACAAAACATAAAATTTCTAAGTGCATTTTTTGTTTATACATCACATTCGACGGTTCAATATTAATTATATTGGCTTTGAAATTTGATGTTTGAGAATAAAACACAAAATATTTGACACGTTACCTTATCTTGTTGCAAAAATAGAAATTTTAATAAAAATGATCATTCTTCTTAACAATCAAAACAAAAAACACATCCTATAGAGTTTCTACAAATTGCTCTTGTGGTCCCATAAACTCCTAAGCCATTTGCTTCCCTACCATTTATTTTCCCCTAATTTACTTTTTAGTTCCTTTTTAAAGATTACTTTATAGTTTAAAGGACAACAGCTTATAAATTTCATAGGTATATAATTTGAATACTCAAGATTTTATTTCTAGTATTTATGGTTAAATTTTAATATAATATAAGTATGAATTAATTTTCAGAAGTTAAAAAACAAATCAACTTACAAAGTCAAATTTTCTATTATATTACAAATGAAAATTTTCAATTGAAAATTTACAAAATTTCGATTTTAAGTTTAAGTATCAAAATTCTTTCTACAATATTAAAAAAGGTAGTAAGAAGAATAATATAATATCGTTTACGTTTAAAACCAAGTTTTTTCTATAAATTAGAATACATTACATTTTTTAAGTGTTGGAATAATTACTTTAATGCGGAAACAAATAAAATTATAAAAATCTTCAAAAATTTAAATTTTAAAAAATTAATTTTGAAAGACGCAACTAAATGAATAAGAATTAAGAATTAAATGAAACAAACAGAGAAATTAAGTAGTATTTTGTTGGAAAATTTGAAGCTATAATATTATGTTTCAAATTTCGAGTTCTGAGAGTCAAACACAGCACTTTGATGAATTTTCTTTTAAAGTTATGGTATTAACAAAGGGATTTAAAATGCTATGGATGAATCTAAATTAGCATTAATTTAGAGGCAAATCGAGATATTTTTGTTTGCTTTTCTTCAATTTTTTCCCCTATTTAATATCCAATTTACAGGACGCTTGACGTGTAAACAAAATGGTTTCCACGTAAAATTGGCTGGCTTCTTAATATATTAGAGATAAATGATTAGTATCTGGTCCTAGGTAGCTATCACAAAACTACAAAAAAATACAAAGTTTGAAATGTTCAACAAAAATTTGTCAACACCACACCGGACGAATGCAGTGTATTATTTCCTACCACATGGAAGTTGTGGCGACTTTCGTCAATTTTAAAACGAGTTTAATGGTGGGTGTGTGGTATCTTATTATTAATTAATTGTTTTCACATAGACAAGTCTAATAATTAGTTGCTAATGGTGTACCGTGTGCCGTGTTTGGAGAAAAGTAGGTTGTGTTTGACGGACCACAACAAATCAAGGCCCCTCTTTTCCGCGTTTAGACTTTAGACAGCGTCAATTTAAGTATTTACTCCTTACTTTTTTCCCCTCTTCTGGAAGAGCATTGTACCTTAATTTTCTTTGATCTTGCTCAATTTTAATGAGAAATAGAAATCGCGTAATGAGATCACATATTGGGTTTCTTTTTCATTTTGTTACGTGCTCAAGTATATACAGAATCTGCACAAAGGAATTGGTTTGATCGTATCCTGATTTTAATTCCAGAATACAAAAAAAAAAAAAAGGTGTCTGTAATATCCTTACAAAATCCAACTGAGCTCAACATTTTCCAGCTGACCTGATTTATATAAAAGAGGGAGAAAGAGTATTGAATATACCCAAAATTTCTTTGATTATTTTATTCAAAATAATTTAAATATGTATTGAATCAAATTTTAGACTAATTCACACCCATTGATTTGTTTTGAAGAAAATGTTGTTATATTCACACTAGTTAATTTGATTTGAAAATTAAATGTCATTAAATGAAGTGATTATTTAATGATAGTTAGCTTTTTATCCCCTCTTTTAGAAAATCATCAAATATTGAAACCAATTCTCAAATTTGATAACAAAAGGCAAAAGGGATGTCCGCATGCGCCATCATGCCAATAAAGAGAAATAAAAGAACTCAATCTACAAAACATAAACATAGCTAGCAAAACACCTTCCTTCATGTAAAAAATCCAAAAGAAGGCAATTAATCCAAAAAAATACTAAGCAATATCTCTCTTTTCCTTTACTTACATAATATCAACGTTATACAAGATTAATCGTCAATTCGTCATAGAGTCGAATAAAGAAGAACTTGCGTTGTATCAAAACCAACAGCCCCCTTCACCCCACCATTAATCTCATTACCATCAAACAAAAACATATCAAATCTAGCTAAACCAGCTGAACTAAAGAAGCTTGAATCAACCTCTTTGCTATCAAATTTGTTGTCGGTACAATCTGCTGGAGTCTGGGGAGGCTTGTAGTACATGCGGGCGGTTTGCGGGCAGTGCGAATGGAACCTCGCCACAATCCTCGCTCCCATGTCTAGCAATTCCATGTACTTATTTGCCATCTCTTTATCTTCCTCTTTTCAAAAGGCAGTTGGTGAAGTGATCGAGTGCTAAGAGAGAAAGAGAGGCCGAGAGTGAGAGAGAGCTGAAGTTGTGTTGTGAAAGACCGTCTCTCTCTCTCCCTCTGTTGCTATCTTTTGTTGTTTCTGTATGAGAGAATTAAGGAAGGAGGTGCAATATATATGAATCCATATAGGTTGGAACTTTGGAAGTGGGGTGTAGGAATTTTTCGTTGTTGCCCTCTGAAGAGTTCAAATTTAGACTGAGGAAGGAGGTAGTTACTATGTTTCGTGGTGATTTCGTTAAGTGTTGGGTCGGACTAGGCAGGAAGGAGCCGTTTTGACTTAATCAAGCGGCCCCAAGCCCCCAACTAACAGTTAGTGTTACCTTGACTTTCTCAAGGGTCCAAATTTTTGCATTATTTTCTGAAAATTTTTCGGTGCTGGGCCTGCTGGCTTTCGGCTCCGTAAAAGTAATTTTGGAAAATTTGTCTAGGAAGATCCTATAGCTTTAACGGCCAAGTACTCATTCTCTCTCTTTTGTTTTTGACTATGTTGCACGGGTTCGGGTTCGAGAACCACACCCGGTGCGATTCGGGTGCGGCGATTCGAAAATTTTCAAAAATCTCCGGTGCGGGTGCGGCGATATATATATATATATTTAATATATCAGTTATCAGTTAGGATCATAGAGAATAAAATTTCTAATTTTTAATGAAGATAACGTCATTAAAACACCTTAATATATCAGTTAGGATCATAGAGAATAAAATTTTCAATTTTTCTATGTTCTTGGATCTATTTTTGGATCAAGTATTAGTTTTCTAAAAAATATTTTCTTGTCCTGAATAATTTAGACCGTCCGATCTGATTTATATTAAAAAATAAAAAAAAAGTGCCGAAATGGACGCCTCCAGTCCTTCCCCTTCTTTCTTTCTTTCTTTCCTGTTCCCACTTCTGCCTCATTTTTTTGCCATGGAGCACCAAGAAAAGTTGAACAACCCCCACAAGAGACACCACCAAGAACTTTTCCGGGACTCCTAACACGATTCTCCGTCCTAGAAACCTCTTCCATCGTGGGTGCGACATGGGTTCGATTGGGTGCGCCACGTGGCACTTTCGGTGCGAACCGGTGCCGAACCCGCACCCGGTGCTGGTTCTCCTCCGATCTGGACGAACCGGGGTAGCATAGGTTTTTGAAAAATGAGATTTATATCACTATAAAAAACTTAAATTAGAAATATATCAATCTTAGATTAATAATTAGAAAATTATCATTATACATTACTTAAATTAAGTTTATATCATTATTTTAAAAAAATCTGATAAATTAGAAATATTCCACTCACAAAAAGTCATATTTTTACATATTCTCAAAATATTCTCATTATGCCTATACCCAAAAAAAAAAGGCAAAATTGGATATAACCCCCTCAAATCTTCTCTATTTGGATATAACTCATGTAATCTTTAAAATTGGATATAACCCCCTCTAATCCTATTTAGTATGGATATAAACCCTTTCTCTTAGTTTTAATCGTTTTTATTAGAAAAAAGATAAATTTTTAATGACACTGACCAAATTGCCCCTTTCTCTTGCTACAAACGTTTCATCTCCCTCTTCACCAATGTCCGAGTGATAAAAATTAATCAAAACTTTTGAAAAAAAATATAACAAATTTGTTTGACAAAACGAGGCACCTGATGTATATGTGCAACCACTATCATATAGGCACTCATTAAGTTACGTTATGTCAAGTAAATAAAATTCATTTCCTGGAACTATATACCCAAAAGTTCACGTAACTTAAAGAATTATGCGATAATTATATGCAAAATGAAAAGATTCACAGTGGAGATAGCATAAATTTGTTTACAAGTCGTTGCCATGAATCACTTAAAGAAAATAAGTAAATCTAATTATTGCATACTTTGGTCACCAAAATAAATTACTTTTCAACTCCAACCAACTTTGTTTGGTAAATAATGCGGGCATGGAGCAAAGGATGTACACAATGTAAAGCATAGGGCACAATGAATTACTGCAACCCATTGAAAAATCTTGCTTTGGTACCATTGGAGAAGGAGACGAGCTATTTTTGGGAAGGGTAATTTGGTCAATGAATTAAAAAATTGATATATTTAAAGTACAGAATAATTAAAACAAATAGAAAAGGGTTTATATCCATACTAAATAGGATTAGAGGGGGTTATTGTTAGAAAGTGTCTAATTTTAATTTTTAAACTAACATTCAGTTTAATTAACAATTAAACACAAGAGGAACTAGTGCTAGAAGCATTCACACATCAAAACAATGAGAAACGTGTAGGAAGAAATATACCTCTCATGAAATTGCATTCATGAGGCTCGAATCCATGGCATGGGAGTCGATGGGGTGCGTGCTCCACCACCTCCACCATCTATGGCATCTCAAGCCCACCAAGGAGCTAACCACGAGCTCCAAGAAAGTGCTAGCTTTCAAGAGCTCATAGCTAATCCCCTCTATGAACTTCTTCATCCTATTAACTATTTTAATGGAGGAGAAGAAGGAATGGAGCTCAACACATAAGCAAGAGAGGAAGAGAAGAAGCGTGGCGGCTAGGAAGAGAGGAGAGAGAAAGTGGACGGAGCTAGGGCTTTTTCAAGATGTGACCTCTTTATATAGCCAACAACTCTCATCCTCTCTTTGAACTAATTACAAGTATGCCACTAGGGCTAGCCGAAATCTATAGGGTCCATTTTGGGCTACATCAAATGTTGCAATGGCCCAATAGATTATCTCATTAATTGCTCCTTCATCCTTCCTCAAATCGGACCTTTAATTAATTAAATAACTATAAGCCCAAATAGCTCAAACTAATTAAAGTGTGTTGAACATAATTAATTATTAACTCATTAATAATTAACTTTGGATTAGCTAATGCATTAATTTATTTTCATATGATCCTTTTGACTTAATTAATTATAACGGTTCACAACGGTATATAATTAATTAATCAACTTATCATATTTCGCAACACTCATTGTTGTGAATAAACAAATAATGCACCGTGTGGTTAGAATCCTATTTGTGCGACCCTATTGAGGATTTATGCTATGTTGGCCATGAAAATAAATCGTTATTTATTTCCAATAATCATAAGCGGTATCTAGCAACACGTTATGATTCCCAATTCGCATAAATAATGTACCGTTACAATATCTTAATCCTGCACAAGAAATATAAGTATTTCCTTGTCTGATTCTTATGTCACATGATATCATTGTATAATCCAAGATAGGAGTGTGTCATTCTTACAGATTATATATTTCTTGATCTAGAGTTGATCGTCTAGTTTGCATGCATACGATCCAACTCCATCAAGGGGCCCAAACAGATATCATCACTCATTAAGTGTATTAATGAGGGACATACGGTGTTCTTGATGAACAATTTTTCCCCGCACAATTCAAGAGAGCATAAATAAAGTCCGTATAGCAGCCTTTATCAGAAATCAACGTTAAACGATATTTATAGAACCTATCCTCATGTGGAAAAGTTGAACATCTCAAACATAGAATCAAACTCATATGAAATAAACAATGACACATAACACAATCCATATGTTTATTTCATTGGGTCAAGTCATGTACTATGTTCCAATAACATACACATATGCAATTAAGTTGGTAACTCATTACCTATGATTTGTAGAACTTAATCATCACTTAACTTGCATACTAATCTTATCCGATAATTAATGTTCCTTGTTAATTAACAAGATTATGGACGATTTAGATTTATTATTGTCATTCTAATGAATGATCCACAGAGATCTACAATTCAGATCCTCAACCTGAATGACCTATCAATAATAAACTCTAGAAACAAATGATTAAATATCATCATTAACATAAACTAAGAAAATAAGTCATTAAATATTGACTTCTAGGACATAACTCCAACAGTTATATCCAATTTTAAAGATTATAGGGGGTTATGTCCAAATAGAGAAGATTTGAGGGGTTATATCCAATTTTGCCAAAAAAAAAAAAAGATAAAAGTCAGCAAAATATTTTAGAACATGACCAAATTTGGAGTTTAATCTCAATAGAAAGTCAACAAAATTAGTGTTATGCACCAGTGGCATAACACAAATTTGTATTATTTTTTTAGTGGTATAAAACTCATACTTTATTGAAACATAATGACTTAAAATTAAATAACTTTTTATGATGGCATATATTGAGTTTTAATATTTTATAGTAATATATTCAAGAGGACACAATGATACGATGGCATAAAACCATTTTATTATTATTTTACAGTGGAATAAAAATAAGTTAATATTTAGAAATAACATGTCTCGACTAGAAATATAATGTCATGATGGAGCTAATATGGTTATCATTATATGTCAGTCGTTTTATTAACTTTATTTAATTGTATATATCATTTATATGTGTTATTATATTGCGGTGAATTTTCTAAGTCCAAGCACGTGACGGACACATACACAATTTTATAACAAAGCAATTTCATATTTTAAAAAAAATATATTATAATTATCGGGGTCAATGATGTTTCATGGTAGTCTAGAATCTTTATAGAAAAGTGTCTCATTTGATTCTTCTCAAAAGAGAATATACCTTACGTTTTCATTAAGAATAACATACATAGCACTAGGGTTGTACAACGGATCGGTCAATGCTTTTGAATCAAAATTTTAATCCAACCTAATTGTATCGGGTTGGAAAAAAAATTTAACTAACCCACCCGTAACCCAACCCAACCCGAAAAATATTTTACATACGAATTATTACGGGTTATGCGGGTTATACGGGTCATACGGGTTGAGATTTGAATTGTGCAAAAATAAAAAATTTTTGATAAAATAATATTCATGAAACAAAAACAATTGCGATAAATAAATAAATTATACATATATACACACATATATATACATGTATTAAACTCTAACGTGTACAGCTGGATTTCAGCACTGTAGTTTGCACAATGCTTATTTATTATTTTCTGTGATAAGTTTTGATATAATTTACATTTATATTTATTTAATAAACACATGATGTTGTCAAATAGGACTCGGCTCTGTCCATTATGAGCCAATGAGACAAACCACTAGAAGGCTTACATTTCTGATTTCTGCTTGTATTTATTAACTTTTACAAATAGTGCTCTTCTTTATTAGGCTGCTCAAATGTCATTATTAATTATCCAGTTACATATATATTGTGAAAAAAAAATGTAACTATTGAACGTTCCTTATTTGCGCGTTATTTTATGAATTTGTCCAATGTGCAAACAATCGAACAATTTTAATTAAATTATAAATCATGTAATCAGTATATTAAAAATTACACAATACGATATTAGCACTAGTAACAATAAACTCAGAATAATTAAAATTCAAACAAGAAGTTATATTTGTGGGACTGGACGGGTTAAACGGGTTATCAAGAGTAAAAATATAACCCAACCCAACACAACCGGATTAATAAAATTAAAACCCGACCCAACCCGGATAATGTTTGAACCCGTTAAAATACGGATCGGGCCGGACGGGTTAAACGGATTGGACGGGTTCCTTTTTTTCTTGTACCTACATAGCACGTTACTTTTCTCGAGCAAAGCAAATTTTTGTTTTCTTTAACTAATTTTTGCTTGTCAACTGGAAGGCAAATGAGCGTTTAATTATATTATTTTTGTTTCCATATGGAGGCCATGATGTGGTCGATGGATTTTCAAACAGATATAATAGAAGGATCTTTAATTTTAGCAGGAAAACACAAAGTTTACTTGCTGTTGACACCAACTTGATCCATTATTGAGATTCCTATCTAATTTGTGTTCACAATTGAGATTCTGCTTCAATTTCGTTCACACTTCGCACTATGAAACAATTTGGATAACAGTTAGAAAGCACCCAGAACCAATGTTTTCAATACCTGCCGGCACCCATATCAACTAATGGCCGAAATTCGATATTTTTTGAAATTTCTGGTATTTCCTCTTATAATTTCAAATACCGCTGTTTCGATCGCTATTCTGCAATCCGATATTACCAGAATTTTCCAGTAACCGGTAGGAAACTGAAAACATTGCCCAGAATAATTTATAGAGTTAGTGGATAGTAAAAATTCAACATCACACATCACTCTAAAAATATCACCATAAAATATACCACCACATGCCATGACCAATAGAAAAACATCCGAGACGGATCTAAATGAATGCAGTGTCTCTAATTTTTTTTTTAAAAAAAAATATAATTGTCAACGTTTACAATCTATTTTTTTAATATTATTTTGATATTTGTTTTAAAAAGTATCATATCTAATCCCCTATGATATTTTTTTGAATAATTATATAATTACCCTCCATATATAATTACAATTTATATGGTCGGTATGATTGCATTTATTAATATAAAGTAATAATAGATGTGTTACTTGATTTTTATTAAAAAATATTTATAATTGTCAAGAGCATCTGATGAAAGGTGTTTTTTCGAAATCTCTAAGAAACAAATTTATTTATCTTTGACATTAAACTATTAGATCAAGCTCTTTCTTTTTAGATACTATGAGGGTCGTTCTGTAAATATTTTCAGAAACTTGTACCTCAGGCCGAATCTAATCATTTAATATATTAAGCCCCGCAAATAGATCCGGATCCGAAACAACTGTAACTAAACAGTTGTTCGGACAGTGTTTCGATCCTGGCCGTTGATCTAGGTTTGATGAAATCGTGCGGCTAGGGTGTACTACGTACGATTTGTTGCTCCTCCTCTGTTGGATCTCCTTTCTTCTGGAGAATTCGCATCCCCTTGCTCTGGACCTCTCTCTTTCACATTTCTCTCGCAAGCACGTTCGACGGATGGGCAAAAAGGGTGAGGCATGTGGGTCGCGTACGGAGCTCGATTTGCAACTGGTCTCGGTGTTGTAAGCTTTGAGCGTTGGTACGAGCGCTGCTACCTTTTCCTTTTCCGTGGGTGTACTCGGCATTGTAAAGTTTTGAGCGCTGCTACCATGTGGGTATCGTACGAAAATCTCTTTTCCTCTTCGATTATCTCTCTCTCTCTTTGTCTAATCTCACAGTTCTCACGATTCTGGTGTTGCTATTTGATTTCTTATCTTTGCCTTTTAGGGTTGTTTTCCTCCTCTCCGTTTTTGTTTTCCAATGGGTTTGATTTGGCTTCAGATTTTTGCTGACTATTTTGTTTTACCTTGGATTGTAGGTTCCTTGCTCAAGATCTGAGGGAGTGCTATCAGTTGGTGGCGTTCATTCAATGGATGAGTATGTCGGTTCTTTAATAATTTATTATCCTTAATTTCTTTTTTTATTTTCAGTCCATGATTTGGTTCCCTTTAATTCTTTCCCCTTTTTTTCAGAAATAAATGTCATTAGTTTCTTCTTGAGACCTCCACTCGCAATTTATTTGTCTTTGGATATGTCAATTGCACATGAGAAAGGGCCTACTATAACAGTGGTTTTTTTCCCTTTCTCGATTGCTGGCTATCTCCATGGAATTTAGCAATTGTTGTTGTCGTTAGGTGGTTCTCGCCTTTGACGGTTTTCAGGTCGGTTTTCTTACCCTTTTTTCTCTAACTTTCTCACCGATTTTGTTATTATTTTTCAATGAAGATTTTCGATTTATGCTCAGTGTTAGGCTCACCCACTTTGTTTCTATGTAATTTCTAGGTTATTTGGCTGGAAAGTGGGGGATTGCTGTCGAGACACTATTCTTCTCATGGCTTTGCGTTCTTTTTGGTTTTCCCTATATCTTCTGATTTTCCAAAGCTAGATTTGCAAAAAAAAAGCATCGATTCTGTTGGCTTCATTAGCTTGCGATGTAATCATTCATCTGCGTTTGTTTACCAAGCAAATGAGTAAAGGGAGACGGTTCTACCAAAAAAAAAATAAAAAAATAAAAAAGGGCTCTGTTTGCTTCATTATGGTCACAAGGATGGCATTTTTCTTCTCCTACGAGACTTGAACAAAAAATATAGACAGATTAGGGTGCCTCATTATGGCGAGGATGGTTGCATTTTTCTTTTACCAGCATTTCGTGGTGTTTGTTACCAGCTTGATAGTTACCAGTTCTCGGTCACGGTCAGTGCCTTCTTAGTGGTCACTAAACTGCTATTGCAGTTCATTTGCTCTTTTTGTTCTTTTTTCTCTTACTTAAATGCTTCTCTTTCTCTTTTCTGTTGCAGATTGTCATCTCTGATTAGCTTTGCCATTTTACTTACAGTTATCAGAACTATAGTTCATGGTATATTATGTTTACTTTTTTTGAATCAAAATTTTAGTTTCTAAATCGCTTACCAAACAATATTTCAGTTTCTATACTTATAAATTATGATTAATTACTCTTACCATGTTTGTTTTACAATTGACAGCAATTTAGTTTCTATACTTATGATTAATTGCAAAAAAACATTGCAGACAGAGAATGAACACAACATGCTATTGAGCTTTGGTGCAGATTATTTCAGAGCATATGAAAAGATTTTTGACTTCGAATTTTACATCAGTGGTCGAGTATGCGTTCTCTATAGACTTCTATTTTTTGTTTGTTTGTGCTGGGATTTATATTTTTGTTCTGCTAGAAATGTCCTTTAGTGAATAGAGATTGGAGTGATTAATTCATCAGTACTTAATTTCTATATTTAACAATTGTATGCTAATTATAAAAGAGTAGTGTCATCAGTTGTGCTCTAACTATCTAATGATGGTAAAACTAAAACATAAAAAAAGAGCTTAAATAAATGGACTTATTGTACTCTATGGACATAATTTATGCTTAAATATTACATTTTCAGCGCCAATGTATGTGAGGCATCTCTTAGGTGGTGTGCATATCCTTATTCTTATTTGGTTGGCACATGAGTATCATGTCCCGCTGCCCATGTATTGCACAAATTGCAACATTTGTCCATTAATTATTTCATATTGTGTCGTTCATTCAGTATTTATTGAGAATTGTGTTAATCACTCATTAATTATATTGAGATTGGTTTGTGATTCCTTCGTATCTGAAACAAGGAATGATGTGTGTTCATCAATTGGGTACAGATAAATATTTCTCTTGCTCCTTTTTCTCTATGATTTCTCGGCTAATTTTGTTGCCGTTTTTGTTAGCTTTCTCAATTAAGATATTATTGCCTCCTAATTTCTTTTTTCTTCCCAGATTGTTTGATATTCTAGACCAGTGGCGTAAAAAACTTATTAAAGCATTACACAGGAGGGGAGGATCCTATGCTAGATGCTTCAGGTTATTATCCTTATCCTAAGCTAGATGCTTCAGCTTTAATTCCACTATTTCTGTTATAATGGATGATCAGTCTGATTCTTTTTTTTTTTTTTGACCTACGATCAATCTGATTCTACAAGCCACCACCACTCTTTCTTTTGGAAGATCTTATAGTCAGCAATGAACCACAAATTAGGAGGTGTTGCATTCCTTTGGAAGTCATCAATTCAGATCTATTAAATTATTATCGACTTAATTTAGGATTTCAAATGACGATGACAAATGAACTATAGGTTCAAATTAAGCGGGATGTCAACACCTTCTGCTATTCATTATGAGTCGAAATTTGTTCTTGATTTCAGATGATATGGTGAGTAATTAAAACATTTCTATTAAACTGCTACGGTCTTGATTCAGAATTTATTAAACATTTTTAGTTGTATCTAAAAAATTAGATACATTTTGATTCCAAAAATTCATTTATTCGTGTTGTTCTTTCTTCTGATAAAATTATTCGTTATCACTAAACTTGAACGAAAAAACAAGATGAAAAATAGGTCGCGCAACGCGCGACGGAACCACTAGTCTAAGATTAACTTAAGCCCGCCGAACAAAGCCCAGTATCAGACTTCCAAGTCAATCAGAATTGGTACTCTCCATCCCCTCTTTTCCCATCCTTCCCATCCACAGGCCTTTAGTGGACCAGTCCCAGGCCCTGCGATTTAGCCCACACCCGTTCGCGCTTGAAAGGAAATCCGAAAATCGTATCATAGCATTGATTCCTTTCCGTTTTTTCCCACTTCTTTCCTTCATTCCCACGTTCTCTGGCGATCGAATTGGCGAGTGCGAAGCGTAGATCGGGAAATCTCTCTCCGTTTGTTGAGTTCAATCGTCTTCTCTTGTAAGTGTTAATTCGATTATCCTCTTTATCATCTTTTATGCACAGATTTGGTTCTTCTACATGGAAATTCATCAAAAAAACCATTTTTAATGCTTTGATAATCCGACATTGATCGATTGCTAGTGTTTTTTTCTTAATCAGAGTTGCAATTGTTTGGAATTGGTATGGAGTGGCGAAGGTAGTGCAAATTTGTTGTCATCGATTCAAAGGATTGAACAATTCTCCAAAATGTCTGGATCAGGTTAGATTTGCATATTTCGTTTGCTATATCTGCACGGATTTGTACAAATTACTCTATTCACAAATCGAAGTACAAATTATTTCTCATATTTGTCCATTTTCGGATCCAATGTCCCTGAAACGTTTATAATGTTTCTTCTGGTACAAATAGCATAGTAACCATGATAATTTTATGCAATATATCCAGAAGTGTTGTATATTTATGGTGCTGCAAATACAAATTCTTAATATGTAAGTGTTCAGTTAATGTTATACATTTGTTAGATTACATGTAGTAATGGATGAATTAAATGTATAACATTACATGGACAGATTATTAATGCTGACAAAGATATCTGTGAGTTGTTTATTTATCTCTTTATTAATCAATTTCAGATTCAATTTATGTGAATCATGTATATTGTTTTCCATTACCTAAGTGTGGTTGTTTTTATTGTTGTTTTGAACATGTATTACGAAATTATGCCACATTCTGGTACCACTTTGTACCACAAACTGTTACCACTATGTAACAGTTTGTTCTGGTACTAGTATAGAAACAATGATACACTTATGCTATGTTCAGAAGGGATGACCTTAGTGCATATAAATGTTCACTAAGATGTGTTCATTTATTACATTACATTACTCTATGCATGATTTGCACACATAATAGCCTCTGGACAGATTATCAATGCTGACACTTTGTTTTTCATTTGTTAATAGGAGCTGATTTGCACCTTTCTTGGGATATACACCAGTGGTCTCAAGATCAAACGGTTGGTGGTGATGGGAGTGATTCAGATTTGGATGACTATGAGTATGAAGAGTTATCTGATCATGATGTTGCTGAAGAATTTCCAAATGAAACTCCTCTCCAGACTGTATTTCCTCCTCCACGTGCTGGGATGGAATTCCCGTCTGTTGATGCTGCACATATGTACTACGCACAGTATGCATATGACCAGGGTTTTGGTATAACAAAAAATGGGGGTTCAAGTAAGGATGGCAGGCAGAGGGTAATAGTGCTTTGTTCAAAGGGTAATAGACCCAAAATCAGCTGTAAGAAAGCTATACCTGAAAAAAACAGAAAGGTGGAGAAAGAACTATGCCTTGCTCGCATTAACTTGAACCTGGATCAAGCCAAAAACGTTTGGAGAATTACTAGCTTCACGGAAAAGCACAACCATACTCTCTGCCCCGAGCACTCACACAGAATAAGGTCATTCAGGCAAATACAAGAGTGGGCAAAGAAACAGCTCGAGATGAATGATAGAGCTGGAGTTTCGCTCATATCTAACATCAATGCTGTTACTGAAATGGGTGGTGGCCCACTGCACTGTGGTTTTTCTGAGCGTGATGGAAGAAATTTGGTAGCAAGGATGAGAAGGGGCAAGTTTATGAAAGGCGATGCTGAGGCAATGATGCAATTTTTCAGGGAATCAAAACAGAAAGATCCCAAATTTTATTACTCCTGTAGATTTGATGCGGACAATCGTCTAGATGTTGTATTCTGGGCTGACTCGACATGCCAATCGTGGTATGAATTTTTCGGGGATGTTGTGACCTTTGATGCCACCTACATTGTGAACAAGTATGTTATCTTTCTTGATTTCTTAATCTATGCTTTTTATGTGCCTTTGTAAGATTATACAAACAACGATTATTTTCTATTTCTAATTGTTATACTATTAGTCCATAATTGTTCAATTTGTGATTGAAACAAAGTACAAATATGCGGTGTCCCTTTTTCAATTCAGCCTTAAATTTTTTAGGTAATTTTTGTTTCTGTAATTAATCTATTTTTTAGGATGTTGTAAGTGTTCAGTTTGTGATCTTAAGGGATCTTTTACTTTTGAAGAATGCAGTACATATTTTGGATATGCAATATAATACTGCTGTTTAATAAACTGCAGATTTGACCTGCCAGTAGCACCTATTGTCGGTGTCAATCATCATGGACAATCCATAATATTTGGATGTGCTATGATGACTCACGAAAGTGCAGACACTTATATGTGGATAATTAGTAGCTGGCTTGAATGCATGGGTGGAAAGGCACCACAAACCATCATAACAGACCAGTCATATGCAATGACAAATGCAATAGCTGAAAAGTTGCCACATTCCCGTCATCGCCACTGTATCTGGCATATAACCGATAAGCTGGCCAATAAGATTGGTAACATAACCGATAAGGAAAAAGCTCAAACAGATATCCTAGGAGTGATTTATGAGTCAAAGACTGAATCTGAATTCGAAAGTGAATGGGCTTCAACAATCAGCCGTTATTCGCTACAAAGTAAATATTATTAATGTTTACTTCTTGTGCCTATCTATATTGACAAATTATGCAGTTTTATTTTTGCTTATGTCAATTATGTTTTGAAATTCCTGAAAAGTATGTGTTTTTTTTCTTTTTCAGACAACGTGTGGCTGGCTGACATGTTTGATATGAGGAGTATGTGGGTCCCAGTATACCTTAACAATCATTTCTGGGCTGGTATGAGGTCAACCCAGAGGAGTGAGAGTATAAATTCCTTCCTGGACAGATTTGTGAATTCAAAGACCACTTTAAGGTACATTTTGTTTCCTAACTACCACTTGCTGCTTAGTTCCATTGTCAGTTTCAAATAGATTCATTTTTAATTATTACTGGTATTAAGGGTTTTTGTATTATACGTAAGTGTTCATTTTGTTGTTATTATCAGTAGATTTATGCAAGCAAGTACTGATCTCATGCTGCTATGGTTTTGGTATTTTTCTGTCTCAGGAATTTTGTAAGGTGTTTTGATCTTGCACTACAAAGATTGAGAAGGAGGGAGTCGGATGAGAATTATGATTGCCTTCGTGGCAAATCAAGGTTAATTTCTCAATGGAATCCAATTGAGAAGCAATTCTGTGAAGCATACACCAACAACATGTTCATCAAATTCCAGCATCAAATTAAGGCGCTCATTGACACGAAATTCACATCTCGTGAGCGGCTGGGGAATGTAACGGTTTACAATATTGATGACGGTGAGCGAGAATTCAAGGTTGAGTTCAATTGTCAAGATCAAACGTACAGCTGCGAGTGCCATCTGTTTGAGACGAACGGGCTGGTTTGTACACATGCATTGCTTGTGTACAAGCAAGAAGATGTTTCACAGGTTCCAGACAAGTACATCATGGATAGATGGTGTAAAAATTTCAAGAGGAATTACTTGAATGAAAGAGCTATTGCTGTGAGCATTAGAGAAAGGCGAGAGACTCACAATAACTTGAATCTGATGCTTTATCCTGTTTACCAGAAGCTCATTGACTATGCAGCCCTAGACGAGGAAACACAGCAATGTGTTGTTGATGGTCTGAATGGATTGCTGTTGTCCATTGCTAAGTTTTCAGAGAGGACCCAGAGTGTTGGACAAAACAGTAGTGCTATAACAGCTGATGGTGGATCAGCTTCGCACAGTGGCAATGGATGTGTTAATGAGGACACTCCAGTTAAAGACCCGCTTAGGAGGCGCAAGAGGGGCAGAAATCCAGAGAAGAGAAAGAAATCAAACCTTGAAATTAAACGGGAGCAGACAAAAAGGAAGAGGATCAAGTCACAACAATCTGGGTTAAAAAAAAAGTAATTCCTTACCTTCATTATTCATATTACACTAACCATCAATTCTTACCATAATGGAATGAATTGTTGTTCTAAATGTTCATTTAGTTTTGTTAACGGTGTAATTTTTCTATTCAAATGTCAGTGTGTCGGTTACCTTTTTAACTTGATGAAAGTTATTAACTAGTCGTCCCATATTTTTAATACCAGTCTTTTTTTTACTCCATGCAGATTCCAATGCAGAGAAGGCATGATTGAAACATTCGAGACTTTGTTGAGAGTTCAGTTTCGGAGAATATTATTTCATTTCTTAAATAGTCGCTTTAATACATTTTAGGTTGAAAAATGTAATTGAGTTCTACATAGATATTGTGTAACTAGTATAGAAAAAAACCAGTTAGGGATATAATCTGTAACTAGTATAGAAAAATACAAATTTTTTTTCTACATAGATATTGTGTTCTGTAAATGTTGTTATAATTGTTTCATGAATTTGTCTGTACTTCTTGTATGTTTTTTTTTTTGTAATTTTTTCATAGATATTTTTATAAATAATTGTATGATGTTTCGTCATAGTTAATAAAGATTTATGGTTCATTTACTTCTTGTACCATTTACTCTTACATGCAAAACCGACATGATCTTAAATAATTCTAAAAATCAAACTCTATTATCCAGAATGTTCATATTTGTAACTTAATCGAGCATAGTGTTAATTAAATGGAACACATTTTTAACACACGTCGTTTGGTTGTCAGGTGTAATAGTGTTTAAAATCATTTATTTTAAATTTATAGTATTGTTTGCATAAAGGATTTACTATTTGCACTTAGGGATAGTTTTGTTGTCATAAGGGATAGTATTGTTAACTGGATATATGATAATGTAGATTAACTTGACCAAATGACGCGTTCTTTGACCAGTGTCTCTAATAAAAACAGTCGGAGAACACTGGAGGACTCCAATTCCCACTTCACTTCTCTCTCTCTCGCTCTTTCATTTCTCTCCCAAATCGGAGATCATCAAAACCTACGAACTAGGGTTTCGATAAATCTCTTCATTTCTCCGGCTATCTCGAACATTCAAGAAGCATCTACTATACTACTCCAATCTCCGTCGTCGTTCTAGGGTTCTGCGACGAGTTCTCCCGATCGTTCAGATGGACAGGAAACGAGTTGCTTCGAAGGATCGTGTACAAAGTAAGTATCATGCTTCATTTTACATTCATTTCTACTTCATTTATCACCTTAACTATTGTTTATTCTGATTTTGATTACACTTTGTGAAAGTGTTTCGTGTTAATCAAACTCTATTATCCAGAATGTTTAGTGTTAATCAAACTCTATTATACAGAATGTTCATGTTTCGTCAAAACTGTTGAGAGTCCCTCTTGATCGATATGCTTAGAAAAACACGTTCAAATGTTCATTTTAACGCTCTAATTGTTCACATATATGAATATTTTAATCAAACGGAACATGTGTTCTCTTATTACTACAGTATATTAAATTGTTGTTACATTTTTTTTCCCCAGGAACTGGTGGTTCTCGTGCTGGTGGTGCCAGAAGAGGAGTTGAGGTTAATACTCGGGGAATTGACGTTACTACACTCCCTTCTGGTAAGTGTGCTTAGTCATTTTAAACACTGGTATGGCATGTAATACCATGTTTTTTGTATGTTCATTTATTGAGGCTTACAAATCAGCAACTATATCCACCAATTCTGATTGATTTCACATCATTAGTTGCAATTGTTCACTTGTTTTTATTAAGGGTTTATCTTAATAGTCGCAATTTTTCATTTTGTTAATTATAGGGTACTTTTAATTTCGGTTAGTAGGTGCTGACTCACTTACTAAGTCTATGTGATCACTTATGCAAGGGTAGGTGTTGACATATAAGTGATATGTCTTCTGTTAATTTTATTCCTAATGACATATATATCATTTTTGGTTTGGTTGCATCTTTTTTTGTGCTCATTTACCGGGCCTATAACTCAGTGATTTCATCCATTAATACTTCATCTCATATTAGTAATTGCAATTGGTTAGTTTATCTCATTAAGGGTTTGGATATTAACTGCAATTGTTCACTTTGTCAGTATTTTGGTATACTTTAATGTTCTATGTTCATTTATTAGTTTTTAACCTGAGGTCATATATTTTAATAGCAATGTTTAATCATGTTTTAATGTTTACATTCATAATCATTTTTATATGTACACAGCTGGTAAGAAAGTTATCCTGCGTTGTCGGCCGAACCGCATGGTCAGTTTTTACAAACAGATGCTGGTGCCACATATGACCGATGCACACCGTGAAAAACTGACTGCTCACCCATTTGCTCACCTGTTTGAGATGCCTCAAATCTTGGTTTCAAATACCCTATTCAAGGAAATATTGGATTCTTTTGATCCCGCCAATAAGTTGTTCAAAATTGCTGGTCAAACACTGAACTTCACAGTCCGGGATGTCGCACTTGGAATAGGTATTACCTTTTTTGTGCTGTATAAATTTTCACTTAACTTAAAGGTGTTATCGTTAATGAAAATAATTATTGATTGGTTAATTCTGTTTAGGGTTGAGTGAGGAAGGCGACTACTATCAGATGTATCACGAAGGCGGCCAAAGGATGCGAATTGGTGATGTCAACCATCGCTTGATGACACAGTATTTTCCTATTGTGGACCCCGATGACAGTGAGGATCCTCAATCAATACCTCCTCAGGACACAGAGGACTCAGATCACGAAGAAGAAGATGTACACAATCTACCCAAAAACCATGTGCAGTACAAGAAGCTTGAGAAGAAACTGATTAAACTCCTCGAAAAAGATGACGAGCAATCAGTAAACGATTTCATTGCTCTTTTGGTGCTTTATGTCTTTACAATGGTTCTTTTCCCAACAGCTAGTGGAAGGGTAGACTTGAGTTTGATTCCTGTGGCTGATGATTTTGCAAACCATCGACGGTATGGATGGGCACTTATGGTCCATACTGCGATGGTTCAGCATATGGTAGATGCTTGTGACCATAGTAGTGATTTCAAGAAGGGCAAGAAAACCCTTTGCATTGGAGGCTGTTCACTAGCTGTTCTCGTAAGTTTTGGCACTATTTTAAGTTTATTTTTTCCCTATTAGTCATATTATTCTCAAATAAAGTTATTTGATCTAATTTTTTGCAATGTCCACACAGGTTTGGTTCTATCAGAGGTGTCAGTTAAGAGGGTACATGTTTATGTCAGGTGGTTTACCTAGGTATTACAACTGGGACCTGAACAGAAGGATATCAGTTCAGGTTGCTGCTGATCTCTATGATGAAGTCACTCCAGGACAGATTGTTGAAGAACAAAAGGATCTATTTGGCAACGAGCGTCAGATGGTGAGAAGTGGGATGACTCTAGATATGATTGTAAGACCTTCTGCTCTTGTAGCTGGGCAGAAAAGAAAGAGGATACTTAGGTCAACAAAAGGAAAGGAACCAGCTGATGCTCCTGTTGTGACAAAGAAGAGAGCCCCAAAGAAGAGAAATGATGACCAGAGTGGTAAGTATACATCCTCCATCCTTTAAAGTTATCATATATTCATCTTTGTTGTTTTAATGGATGACACTATTTATACAATTGTTCATTTTGATTAATGTGTTTCCTTATTTTTAATTTTGTTCAGAAGAGGTTCAAGACCCTACTAGTGACGATGGCAGAGTGAGAACAAGAAAAGGAAAGGAACCAGCTGATGCTCCTGTTGTGACAAAGAAGAGAGCCCCAAAGAAGAGAAATGATGACCAGAGTGGTAAGTATATATCCTCCATCCTTTAAAGTTATCATATATTCATCTTTGTTGTTTTAATGGATGACACTATTTATACAATTGTTCATTTTGATTAATGTGTTTTAATGGTTGACACTATTTTATTTTGTTCAGAAGAGGTTCAAGACCCTACTAGTGACGATGACATAGTGAGAATTTCTACTCTCATAGCTGGCCAGAAAAGTAATACAACAACTAGGTCAACTAGGTCAAGAAAAGGCATGGAACCAATAGCCACAAAGAAGACGTTTACGAAGAAGTAGCCTCACGGAAATGCTGCTAGTTCAACAGAACATGACCGAGGTACATACATAGCCTTTAATGGTTACAGATTACAATTATTCACTTTTGTTGTTTTAATGGATGCCATTATTTTCATAAATGTTCAGTTTGATTAATATGTTTTCTTACATTTATTACTGATCAGAATCGGTTCAAGACCCTATTGGCAATGATTCGGCAGGGAACAATGATGACAATGAGGAGGATGGTGATGGTGGGAACAAGGATGGTGAAACAGGCGGTGGTGGGAACAACGATGAGGAGGATGGTGATGGTGGCAGTGAGAACAAGGATGGTGAAACAGGCGGTGGTGGGAACAACGATGAGGAGGATGGTGATGGTGGCAGTGGGAACAAGGATGGTGAAACAGGCGGTGGTGGGAACAACGATGAGGAGGATGGTGATGGTGGCAGTGGGAACAAGGATGGTGAAACAGGCGGCGGTGGTGGCAGTGGGAACAAGGATGGTGACACAGGCGACGGTGGTGGCAGTGGAAACAAGGATGGTAACATAGGAGGTGGTGGCGGTGCCAGTGGCAGTGGGAAGGATGGTAACACAGGAGGTGGTGGTGGCAGTGGAAGCGGGACAGATAACTATAACAGTAAGTGTATTTTTTTACAAGAATTAGGCGTTTAAGTTAATTAAAGTAGGCCCAATTGTCGGAATTTTGAAATATATGTTCAACATATATTCCCTTATTTGCAGGGGTCAACATTGCTGATCCTATTGGCCTTACCTTGAAACACTGGATCCCAGTCCCTCATCCATTATGGGATGATAAATCTCTACCATCCTTTAGTCTTGGTTTAGGCCTAACATCAAGTAGTGAGAGTGATAGTGACGAGCCTGGCAAACCACCAAATAATCCTGACACACCAGCAATTGATCCTGGCACAACACCCAAAAATCATGTCACACCAGCAGGTGATCCTGGTACACCACCAGGATTTTTTGAGGCTGCTGCTGACTTGGCAGATGCTATAGAGTTTTTCATTGATTCTGGTCGATTTGACCCTGGTCCCTTTTTCTAAGTTATTTTTCATTTTTGTCAGGACAAACAATGTTCATTTGCTTTAAGTGTTCAGTTAGATGGTTTAGTTGTTCAGTTTATTGTTTTAAGTGTTCATTTTATTGCTTTAATTGTTCATGTAATATGTAAACATTGTTTGCTTTAAGTGTTCAGTTTATTGCTTTAAGTGTTCAGTTTATTGCTTTAAGTGTTCAGTTTATTGCTTTAAGTGTTCAGTTTATTGCTTTAAGTGTTCAGTTTATTGCTATAAGTGTTCAGTTTATTGCTTTAAGTGTTCAGTTTATTGCTTTAAGTGTTCAGTTTATTGCTTTAAGTGTTCAGTTTATTGCTTTAAGTTTTGTACTTTCTGTATTTTTTAACTGTGTTGCATATGTATTTTATTTGCAGAAATAACTCAAGGCTTAGTTTTTTTCTGGATTGTTTCAAATGTGAAAACCTATGGCCCATATGACAAATGGGTGGAAACAACAGAACATGCTGGTGGGAAAACCAGTATCAGGGGTCGTGTCTTCAAGTCTAATTGGAAATACGGTAGCCCGTATACAGACCCTTTCGAACGTAAAAAGGTGAAGAAGAAGACAGATTATGCCCAGTTCTGGAGAGAGTTTGATTTCACTGCCAGTCAACCAATTTCTGATGAGCTGAATGATGTAATGCATACTTTCATTCAACGGCTGCAGAGTGGCAAAGCACCAGATGTTGTTTACAAGAGTGCCACCAATTTGGTTACATCACAGGAATTGCTAAGGTTCCTAACAAAACATGAAATACCAAACAATGTAAGTCTTATATTTAATAATAAACATTTTCATAGTTACTATTCTTCAGTATTTAAGAGATAATTAACTTCAGACATTTTTTATTTTCCAAAAATTTAGGTGATGTGCTCCTTGCTTGATTTGATTCATAGAGAAGTGGATTCTGTTCAAAAGTGGGATGTAATCAATCAACTTCAACTGGTCAGTAACAATGCTTGTCATTACTTTATTGTGTTCACTTAGTTGTCTGATTGAATAACATAGGAAGCATAAGTGTTCAGTTTGTTTCTTAAGTAATAAATGATAAAAGTTCAAACACGCAAACCTTTTTTCCCATTTTTTTGCAGCTTGAACTGTTCACTGGAAACGTTGATATCATAAGAGAGAAAGCCAGTCATTTGCTAGAGCCGGGGTTTATAGAGTCTGACATGCTGGTTCTATTCTCTACTTTTGATGACAAGCATTGGTGGATGACCCTAGTCAATCTGAGAGCAAACAATGCAGAGATCTATTGTTCAGGTCAGACTAGAGATCTCGTTCACAGTCAGGTAGAGAGTGAGGTTAATGCTCTCAGGCACTTCCTGGCATGGCGCGCTAATGATCTGAAATTTTTGGACATGAACATAGAATGGATCGATGGTATCTATCAGCATACAATGTTATTCAAAGATGCTTTGCACCTGCTCAGGCTCCTCGTGTCCAAAGTTGTCAACCGAGAATTTCCGAGTGGTTGTGTAAGTACCATGAATAATTAATATAACTGATGAATCTAGTGGACAAACATGTATGATACACTAATTTGTTTGTTTCTTTTTTGTAACAGATTGATGTTAGTTCTGACAAGGTTGTTCTTGCATGTCGTCTGTTGAAGGATACTGCGAACAAAGTGAAGCTCAATTTGTGTGGTCAGGTAAACTACCAACTTTATATGTCTGTTGAAATTACCATGCGCATTGTAGCCTGTTAACATATTTATTTTTTTATTTGTAGATGTGATGGATGCTTGCTGTGAGGGATCTACTTGTTGCTGGCTGAGTTCTACTTGTTTTCAGTTTTTACTTATTGTATAGGAATATTTCAGTGTTTCATGGATCTGCTTGGTTGCTGTTAGGAATATTTCGGTGTTTCATGGATCTGCTTGGTTGCTGTTAGGAATATTTCAGTTATACTTGTTTGGTACTTGTTTCAGTGTTTAGCTATTGTTTAGTCCTTTCAGTTCAATATTTCAATATTAAGTCATCTCTTATTGTACTTACTGTCAGGAACATAAAATCGATATTTTCATGTTTCACTTGCAACCAAATGAACACGTGAATAAATCCTTAAAGTACTAAAAAAACAACATGTTCAAAATCTTCCAAATCTAACTGAACATTTAAGACACTTAATTAAACCCTTCATACATTTAAACCTACAAAATTGAACATTTAGTTAAACCCTTCACGTATTTATATAATCCTAAAGTATTTTAAAGTATTTTAAAAAAACATGTTCAGAATCTAACTGAACATTTAAGACACTTAATTTAACCCTTAAAGTACTAAAAAAAAAATTTCAGAATCTAACTGAACATTTAAGACACTTAGTTTAACCCTAAAAGCACTAAAAAAACAACATGTTCAGAATCTTCCGAATCTAACTGAACATTTAAGAAACTTACTTTAACCCTTAAAGTACTAAAAAAAAAACATGTTCAAAATCTAACTGAACATTTAAGACACTTAATTAAACCCTTCATACATTTAAACCTATAAAACTTCATGACGTCAGCAATCAAGATGATGACGTCATCGCGCGTTGGATTGTCGCTGAATCGCGGTAACAAATTGCTGACGTCATCCGACATGCTTGACGACGTCACCACGCGGAAAAAGGACGCTGGGCGTCTCTGAAGCGCGCAGATTTCTTCTGGGATTTTCCGAAAGCCCAGTCCAAGCCCATGGATGGGATGGATGGGAAATCACTGGATGGTGTGTATCAGTCCCGCAAGTCAATTGATCCAAACCTCACTTCCTTTTGTCTGGAATGATCCTGCATCAAGCGAAGATTTTTTATTTTTAAAAAAAAATAACAATAAACCCTGTAAAAAGAGAAAAAAAATTAAAATAAGAGTAGAACAGAAGAAGAGGCAATGGTGGTGGCGGAAGAAAAGAGGTGGCGATGGGAGAACGCCGCGGCCGGAGCCATCGCTGGATTCGCCACCGTCGCCTCTCTCCACCCTCTCGATGTCGTCCGTACCCGCTTTCAAGGTCTCTCTCTTTTCTCCGTCTCTCTCTCTGATTGAAATTTTGTGAGTTCTCTAATATAAGTCAATGGTGGATTGGTGTAGTGAGCGATGGAAGAGGGTCGAGTGTGCCACAGTACAACAACACTGCTCATGCCATATTCTCCATTGCTCGACACGAGGTTTGTTATGTAGTCTAAAGTTCCTATTTGTTTGTTATCGTTATCATTTCATTTCAGTTTACTACTTTACTTCTAATGACTTCTTTTTTTTTTTTACTTTTTGTTTTGTTTTTGGCTTGTAGGGTGTAAAAGGTCTTTATGCTGGGTTCTATCCAGCGGTTTTCGGATCTACTGTTTCATGGGGGCTGTATTTCTTCTTGTAAGCTATACATTCTTTGTATATGTTATCTTCAACTCAAATTTTGTTCCCTCCTATGCCATTTCTAATTAGTTAATTAAATAGGTGCTCACCAAAGTAAGTCATCATCTTATGTTAATCCGTAGTTCAACAAAACACATTATAAGCCGTCAATAAGAGAATATTGAGTTACTTAATTGGAGATGGCACACTCAGTTACTTTGTTTCGTGGAATCATGTATATTGACAGCAAACTTATATGTTGACCATGACCATTAGCAAAGTACCAATCAGACTGTAGAAATGTTTTCCTATAGTGCGGTGTAAAAGTCGGTGCAATGTGCGCTAGATAGCCACTATCTAGTATTTCTAAAAAAAAAAAAAAAAAGTCGGTGCAATGTGGAAACTGCTTGGTCATACCATACATTTAGAAAAATTAACAGGCTCAGTTTTATTAATCAATTATCAAAAAGATCATACACATTGTTTCTGTAGTTATAATGGAGCAAAACAGAGGTACAGTAGAGGGAGGGATGAGCAATTGAGTCCTGCATATCACCTTGTTTCTGCTGCTGAAGCTGGTGCTTTGGTCAGTACTACCACTTTTTGTTTTGCAAGTTAATCAAATTTACAGCACTGTATTATTACTTATTGTTTGGTATTAAATAAAATGTGTTGAATTTGCTACTCCTATTCCTTCTTAAATATTTTCATATTCTTTAATTTTTTTTGTAGGGTATTTAATTTTTATACCCTAAGCTAAAAACCTCGTCCAAAGTAACAGAATGTCTTTTCTTTCTCTGTACATGAAGAGAACAACAAAGACCCTTTCCCTTGGAAATGTATAAATGAAAGGGTGAATATATTGGTCTTTGTAAGTTATACATGGCGTGCTTATTTGCTTTCGGTGATTTATTTATATTTCCCCTATTTTGAATCACTGCTTGATCAGGTGTCCTTGTGTACCAATCCAATTTGGCTGGTAAAGACAAGATTACAACTTCAGGTGCCAACAGACCACTCGAGGCTATATTCTGGATTTTATGGTACATATGTTTTTTGTTTTAATATATAATTTAGATAGATTTTACAAAATACTTCTCAGGCGTTTCATGAAATAAGCCACTTAAATTATTGATAAAATTTGTTTGACATGTGCCATTTACCAGTATACTACAACTCTACAAGTCTACAACACTACCTCTAAATAGTATCATATGGTTGTTGTTTGTTTCATAATAATAACTGGCTCTTTGTGTTTATTCTTATCGTTTGTGAACCTGTTAATTTAATTAGTTCTCTTCTTTTGCAATGAAAATGACAAGGTCAGATGCTATGCGAACTATTCTCAAAGAGGAAGGGTGGCTTGCACTGTACAGAGGCCTGGGACCTAGCCTTATTCTGGTATGCCATGTAAATTTTGTTAATTGAGCTCGAGAAATTGTTGAAACTTAAGTACTCAACTTAAGCCTGGGTTTTCTTGTTGTAAAAACTAACCGCAGAATATACCAGTACAAATGTTAAGGTGAGATAGGTGCATTACCTGGGTATAACTGGTGTTGACCGTTCTAGTATGTTCACCATAACTACTCTAAAAGACTTTATCAATAGGTAACGCATGGGGCAATCCAGTTCACAGTGTATGAGGAGCTTAAGAAAGCTGTAATGTACTTTAAAAGACAGGAAATAAAGTCAAATGGCTCAAGTGATGGGGATCGACTGGTAAGATGATTGATTAATATCCTTTTGTTGTATGACTAGTTAAGGTCATCTTCATTACATTATTCTGTTATTTCCAATACTTATATGTTGATGTATTTGTGCTTTCTTCTCTAAAGAGTTCTTTTGATTATGCGACGCTTGGTGCTGCTTCAAAAGTTGCAGCGATGGTGCTCACCTATCCATATCAGGTAAGGTTATTTCACTAATGGCTCTAATGTGTTTTTTTGCAAATACACCTTTCCGTGGTTAAGAAAGTAATCTATCTAAAGCCCTGACCGACTTACCAAGTTCTTTCCCAGAAATGAGAGTTAAAAATAATTTGTCTTATTGTTCTTCTTTTTCATTTTCCTTTTTTTTTTCAGGTAATCAGGACCCGTTTGCAGGTATAGTCTTAAGTTTTTTTGTTTTGTCCTCTAATTACTTGTGTTTTTTTACTTTAGATAGATTTTTTAACTTGGTTATTTTAATATTGTTTCAGCAAAGACCTACTATAGATGGAGTTCCAAAATACTTGCATAGCTGGCATGTTGTTAAGGAAACAACAAGGTGAATACAAAAGATAATAAAAAAAATGGAAGCCTCCAAATAAATATCAAAACCTTAAATGGGTACTAATCTGATCTGGCTGTTGTGCAAGGGATGCTATTTGCATACAAATTTTGAACTATTCTTTAACTAAATTTTCCCAATCAAAGATCAGTTTTTTTTCTTTGTTCTGATTTTTGATAACATTTGTTTATTAAGGTTTGAAGGGTTTCGAGGTTTCTACAAGGGAATAACATCAAATTTGTTGAAGAATATGCCGGCTGCCTCTATCACTTTTGTGGTGTATGAAAATGTTCTAAAGCTTATACAATTAACTAGGGGGCAGAACTGACGCATTGTTAGGTTAATTTTAGTTTCATCATTTTTTTTTTTGTAAAGGCAAATTGCTTCTCTTGATTTTGGAATTGTTTTACAGTGTAGGTAGAATATACCTACGCTTATTGTTCATAACTTCAGGATACATAGGTTTTGTAATGTTTTCAAATTGGCAGATAGATTTGGTGTTAAATAAGAGATTAATTTGTCATTTCTGCAAAAATGTAAGAAAATCTTTTTCGAAAGTCAGATAGCCAATTTGATATATTTAGGTATATAATGCATGTCCTAATTTTTTTAATATTTACATTCTTATTCCCTTAGTCCTTCGGTCCTTCCAAGTTACAAGTTCTTATTCTAATTTTTTAATCTTTAGCATTCTAATGTATTAAGATTTTTTTTCTCTTAGTCTCCTTTTGTCTCATTTTATTTAATCATTATCTTCATTTTTCAAGATATTTATATTAGTGTAGTAAGTTCTTTTATCCGGCCTCAATTTGCTTCTTAATCATTAAAGAAGATTGATTTTTTTTTTTTCGAGGGTGAAAAAAGGATTGATTTATTGATTATGCTAATGTGTGTCACCTTTTTTGCAAGGATTAAAATTCAATTCCTTTTTCTTTTCACAAAACAAGTTCATATAAATTAAATTAGCTCATTTCAAGAGGTAGAACTTCTGAAATCTCCATCTCAAATATTTCTTCACAAAACAAGTTCATAAAAGCTAATTATGCTTTTACAACCTACAAAAGTTCAAGGAACAACAAGTTATCCCTTTCAAATATGAAACTTAGGACTGGTCTTCTTAGCTAGTTACACTAAACTTCGTTTGATGTTCCTTCTCCCGTCAATGACGAATGGATCAAATGATGATATATCTCAGTGCTCTTGAATTTATATTATAATATACCGAAATTATGTCGCAAGCGTACGACTATTGACTAAGTATTTCAGGGTTGAACCACAAGGACGGTTATACGATCATCAAGTTTTTATCCTATTCAATTAATTAGATTGGGATACAATTGGCCAGAAATATTGACTGGTTATTAAACTAAATAGATTCAATTGCAAATAATAAAATTCCTAAACTAATAGTTTAAGTTTTAAAAGAGTTTTAAACGAAATTCTAAGGATAAGGGGTTTAGGTTAGTTGCTTCTTCAGTTCTAGCGGTCCGCCTAACTTTCATAGCAGCCCGTTGAGAACCTAAATCGTTGACCACTTGGTGGGTCACTAACAGTTTGCTGGCACAGACAGCCCGCTAGGCAGTTAGGTGACCGCTAAGGTTAGTGATGAATCTGCAATTTCATTAGTTTTACTAGATAATTGTGTGGATTAATTGTTTAACTAAGTTTCTTAATCCTAGCTTTCGTTATAGGTCAGGTTTCCAATAGTTAACTCAATTCTTCCCTTGTAGATCCTAGATTTCAACTTGTGGTTTAGTGGTCTAGTTTCTACAAGTTTATACCATTCGACTTATGATATTTTTGGACTTTCGCCCTTAGAAAAGGCTTCATTATTCCTAGTTCTTCACCTTGACTTCACCTTTTGGCTCTACCATCAAGACATATATGTTAAGATCAATTATTCTAAGTTTTGGTTGAGTTTAACTACCTAACAATTAAGCGTGGCCTTTGCATAATGGCTTAATGTTGATAGAATTAAAACAATTGACAAGATCAATTCAAACAATCAAAGCAAGGTATAAAACACAATATCAAATAAAACTAATAATCACGCATGATGTCAAATAAATTAAAGGTTCACTACCATAGCGCCTAATCAAGTATCTACTCACCCACATACATCATAAAACAATCAAATGTATCTACGAAATAGAGTAACATAAAGGACAAAGAAGATTACAACAGTTGTTTCTTAAAATCACCCTTTTTTCTGTTCTCTACGACGATTCTAGCGGTATGCTTTGACTCCTAACAACCCGTTGGAATACCCTTGGCTTGTTCTCTTGACTAGCTATGAACTCTCCTAAACTCGATCTCTTTTCTCGTTGAAGTCCCTTGTTTATATATGCATTGAAATTCGTTGATGAAGATGGAGATCGTGCAGGTTGAGGTCTTATTTCTGTCTGAAAACGAGTGCACACGGGTGCAGAACTGGCTGAGCTATTTCTGAAAATCAGTTGCTTCATTCCCATCAGCCCAATGTTGTCCTTAGTAATCTGTTGAAAATCTTCTTTGTCGCCGGTCTCGTCTAGTACTCACTGCGCTCTTCAATGGGTCGCCAATCATGGTAAGAGCTGTGTATTTTTTTGTCGTTTTGAGTTGTCGCATCTTGTAGATCTTGTAACAAAGCAAATGGGCCATAGTAGTACCTAGATTCCACCCTAAAATATCAAAATTGAGTTAAAAACTCATATTTCAATGAAATTAAATCCTAAATCGGATTGAATTATATACATTAAAATTGCTTATCAAATGACCATCCCATCTTCAATTGTGGAGTTCTTTGGGATGACAGGAATGCCATCTCTGATATAGAACCCCTCGGAAGATCTATCAGCCTCCTGTACCCCCTGAAAATCAAATAAGAAAATTTGTAGATTAGTGTCTTCAAGTACACTTTTTTTTCTTTCATCAAATGACTGACAAAATATTGGTCGTGTTTGTAGCCTGCACAACAATGGCAACATTATAAATTGAGTTTTTCATGATATTTTAACAAAACTGATATCTTTTGTATGGTAAACAATACAATGTGGAACAATTGACAGGCCATATGCATCATTTAGAAGTGCTACAAAGGTAAAATCCTTATTATGTACCTCTAAATTGAGGATCGTCACATTTCTCCCTATTCGTGCATTTTTATCAATGATGCACTTCCTGCAATGAAAAAATCAAGAAAAGATATGGTATGATTTAGTTAATTGGTTTTATAAAAATATTTATAGTGCTAACTTAAGATCTTAATAAATTTATTACCAAGAAAAATAAGAAAAGAGCATTAATTGTGATCTGCAGTTCACCATTTTATGAATTTTTTTCATGTGTATGTGCAATTACTTTTGTTTACTTCTTATTAATATTCTTCTAACCCTTCTGTTATATGTAGTTTTTTGACTGCTGGATTATCAATAATTACAACATAGATTTAAATATTTAAAATAAAACATCTAACCTTATAGTTGTATTCTCTCCTATGCCAATGGGGACCCGTCCTTTAGCTAGCAGTCTTGCTCTCTCTACATCTGCTTCATAAAGATCAGAACCAAACATTACCGTGTCCTGCATAAATTACACCATAAAACAAAAGGCTTATGAAGCTCAATTAATTTTGTTTTTTTTTTTTTTTCGATGATTAGATTTTCATTGTACTTTGACCAAGGGCTGCAGATAACATAAATGAAATCTGCAATAAAGTCCAGGCCTATCAGTTTGAACCATTAGAAAGTAGAAACATCACTTTCTTACATTTCTCTTTTTTTATGGTTGAATTTCGGAATAGAGGCCTTTAATACTGAGTTGCAGCCTAGATCTGCCAAGAACTTTTCAACTATTTCTTTAACTATTCTAGGCACAAGTAAAAACTGAAGGTTATGCTTCCATTTAAACTTTTTTAATTTCTTAATATTTCAATATGTTTGGATTGAATTCAAGATTTTCACTGAAAATGCACATGTTAATTAATTATCGCTAACCTTCAAGGAGACATTGGATCCTATGTAAGACCGCAGTCCGATGACACTATGCTCTATGGAGCAATTGTGTAGTACACATCCATGCGAAACTAAAGAGTCCACTACCTACAATATTAAACATAAATTGTAAAAAATATAGAAATATTACGGTTGTTGGCATTGTATGGCTATAGCCAGGCATGAGCATGGGTATCAAAAGACGATAAAGAATATTGGAATTTTGGAAAAATTATTTTCGAGAAGGATAGGTTTGCTTATTATTCTTTGGGGACGCCAGATACATATTTATTGTTGGCAACATCATGGAGCTTTTCCTCAATTCCAGAAATTATATTCTTTTGTTGGATAAATATCAAATTAATTATTAAAGAATGTACAATACCTTGCTGTCATTCATCATTGACGGCGGTAAGTTTCTCTTAGATGTATATATGGGTGCCATGTCATCGTAGAAGCTAAATCTTGGAAGCTAAAAATCCAAAGTTATATAGTAGTGAATTATATATTTCAAATACATTAATAATCAGAGTTTAGATGTCAAATGCATATTAGTATCTAGAATTAACTTATCTCACCAAAAGTAATCACACCGGCTTAATTTGTTGGGTATATGTTTTATCTTGATCATTATGTCAAATGAACACCTAACTATGTTGGGAATTGGCACCAATGAATACAACGAATGGTAAGCATCTCAGGTTTTGTACCAAACCTACCATAATCACTTGTGTTCTTTTCTAACTGCTAGCTAGGAACCTTTTGAAACTTACTAGGCTTTAACCAAATAGTTCAGGTGTCTTGTCCGGCTCCGTCCACACATTCAAAAATAGCTTAAATTAATTAAATAACAATAAGAGTGCACATACATCGTCTGTCAGTGCTAGATTTTCTTCGAGGAAAGACTTGATGGTGCCAATATCCTCCCAGTACTCATTAAAAAGGTAAGCCTGCATATAAAAAGTGTCAGATAAATTATATTTTTGGGATAATAATAATAAAGTTGATGCTTTATTTTGAGGGTTTAATCAAAACCATTTGAAAACACAAATATTTTATCTCTCATGTAGAATGACACAATCAGTGTGATCAAACTTCACTAAGTTGATATTTTGTTGCTAAACCTATCCCAAATTGTAGTGTTTGTTCTATGTAAAAGTAACAAAAACAAAAAATAGTTCTCATATAAACTTGTGGATTGTGATTTAAAGTCAAAATGGACCTTAACAACGTGTTCCTTTGCAGCGACGGGTATGATTTCAGATCCGAAATCATTGGCCATAGGAAACCGATACCTAATGTAGCAAATTAACATATATATCAATAGAGTACCAGTTTAAAAACTTAAAAATTTGTCTTCTTCTTTTAAGTTAAATTATCTACTCTACCAAACTCATTGAACATTGTTTTTACATGATTGCTATTCATTGGTTAACTTGAGGT
This sequence comes from Rhynchospora tenuis, assembly GCA_027725995.1. Lineage (NCBI taxonomy): Eukaryota > Viridiplantae > Streptophyta > Magnoliopsida > Poales > Cyperaceae > Rhynchospora > Rhynchospora tenuis. Next base: position 56,410,296 of record CM050888.1, read on the forward strand.
TAAATTAAACAATAAGGATATTTTCTTGTTGATAAAAGACAATAAATGACAAGTTAAATAAAAAAAAATGTCAAATGAAGATATCGACTAATAGGCAAGTTATTTGAGATTAACCACGAGGGTAAGTATGCAACAGATGAGCATATATAGGATGATAAATCAGTATGTACTGCTAAGATTGTTGCAACCCTTAACAAAAAGGAACAAATAAAATTTATGCATAGAATAGATGTACCTCAGAAGATTTAACAAGACGTCTTTCTTGAAGACGTAGATCCCCATTGATGCAATGTATGGCATCTTTTGTGCTTCTTCACTTGATAGCCCCAAAAGGGTAGTGTCGACATGCTTGGGAATAAAAAATTAGAAGAGTATCATGAACATATTACAAAATGATTAAAACAGAAAATAGAAGTGGAACATTTGCAAGTATGTCACAATATTGGTATCAACTTTTTGTTGTGTGACTTTAATATTATATCATGAGTTTTTAAGATATGGTACTGCTTATTGGTTATAGCTAGTCCTTATTGAATTACTTCCATAGGATGTTAAGAACTATTTAAGACATCAAATAATTGAAATATTTTACTCCCTTTTCAAATTTTCCAAGCAAGCTAATTATTCAATAGAAACAAAGAAAAATAAACATTGAACATATTGTATTACCATTGCGGTCAAATTGACTCCCTTTGGCTTCTCACTGAAGGAAATTAGTCTTCCTGCATTGTCTATCTTAACCAGGCCAAAATCGGAAGCGCGCCTGACATGAAAAAGATTGAATACATTAGAGTTAATTTACATATGACCATGCACACATTTTAGCAACACGATATTGCTACTTTGCAAGTAAGTTGTTTACAATACCTGTCATCCACAGGCAGACATGAGATTGTTATCTCAGCGCCACTTCGTCGATGACTCTACATACAAAATTAACACAATTATAGTTTTTGTTAAAATATCAAGGAAAATAAATTTATTTGTAAATAATTCTAATAGACCTCGATGAATTCCATGTAATCCATCTTGTATAGTTGGTCTCCTGATAAGATCAGGATGTCCTCGATTTCGTTGGCTCTTGCATCCTATAGACGGAAGCAGCAAATTAGCTAGTCTACACACTATTGTTTGGTCAAGATTATATTCTTCTATTTTTTTTTACTTCTATAATTTCTTGATTCTTAGTTCTCAAATCATAATTGTTCGTAGGTTATGAGATAAACCTGGCTGGGATTGAAGCTCAATCTAAACTATGAGGCTAAATTAGATCTTAATTGGGCTATATTAGGATTAATTGATAGACAATTGGAGAAACCAGAGCCCTTTGTATCCTGAGTCTTATTGCCTACTTAATTGAAATCCTCAATTAAGTAATTCAAGAATCAGCTTGTGATTCTTAAGGTAAATAAGATACACACATTCGAGAAAATTTAGAAAATAAACACAAAATAAGGTAGTGAGCACCTCAAAGAGCCAGAGGAACTGGCGAACAGCATCTGATGTCCCTTGAAACCACCTCTTTCCCCCCTCTTCTGGGGTTTGAGTTGCTGCCAGAACCTACACCAAAACGATTATATTATTGAACAAATAATGCATCTAAACTAGACTTAAAAACATAGATGTTTTGCTTAGTCCTACTCGATTTTTTGTATTGTGGTTATGTCTAGACTCTAAACTTGATATATTTCGGGTCTAGCAGGCTGTTTCTGGAGTTTGTATTGTTCACGTCAGATATTTAATCGCTTGGAGCATTAAGAACCACCATGTATCATTTTTTTATGAGATAAAATTGATCAATTATTAACAAAAATAAAAAGAAGCAACTGATCAATACTAAATAGAAGCAACAATGATTTTCAAATGAACTCAAACATCGACGAAATCTTTGTGAACATGAAGGTAGCAACTACAACGCACTAATTCCAAATCAATTACTCAAAACAAACAACAATCAATAAATTAGTTTGTTATTTGTCCGAAGTATAATTGGCTAGGCAAAGAGTGGTAAAAAATATACCAAAGTTAGAGAGTGGATTCTTTGGTGGTACAAGTCAAGGTCAGATTGAAAAGATATAATGAAAATGCTTGCAAACCTCCACGAAACCATTTGCAAAGTTGACATTTTGGCTGACATTGAATACGCGGGACACATGGCGATTTAGTGACGTCGAGTTGAATTGCGTGAGAATGTAGACTCTGTTGATCCCACTGTTGAAACAGTTGCTCATTGGCACGTCAATTAGTCGGTACGCGCCACCTATAGGTACCTGTCTCATAAGGAACAATATATAGGACTAAAAAAAATCTATATATGTATACGATTGCTATATGTATACCATTGCATGAGTATAAGAAAACTTACCGCTGGTTTAGCTCTCATTTTGGTCAGAGGAAAGAGGCGAGTCCCAGCTCCCCCGCCTAGAATGACTGCCGTTACAGTCTCGGGATTTCGAAAAATGTCAGGCTAAGTACAAAGAAACAAAAACCAATTAAGTGTCTTCGTAAAAAGCAAAACTTAATCAAGTATTCATCATTGAAAAAAAGAGTATTCGGTTGATCTCTAAGATATCAAGAGTTTAAGTTCTGTTATAAAAAAAGTTAAAGTGGTTTTCTATCCCATTTTTACTCAAAAAATTATTAAAAAAAAACTTATTATGATTTTTGAAAAAAGGAACTTGTGAAAGTTAGAAATGTTTACTATTAATTTCTATTTTGTTTCATTTCAAACAAAGTCTATTTGTTTTAAACTATGACTCAATATTCTAAAATAAAAAATCTCCAGTTATCATATAACAACTCGCACCGAACGCCTTATAATACTCTTTCTTAGTAATAGAAATGTAAATGGATCAGCTTGATCGGCATTATCTGATATTTTACGATAATTTCATCTTGTTACCGGATACTACCATACCTGCTAATGTTCCGGTTTCCAGATTTATTGATATTCTGGAATCTGGATGGAACGAAATGATATTCAAAATATTGACTGTACTCGAGTTCACCACTTTTATTATCGAATCATAAGATAAGAAACTATCTAATTCGAGCTTTATTTTGACAATAGAACTTTGCACGTTTGTAGATTTTTTCAAAAAAAAAAAAATTTATAATAATTAAAACTACATAAAGTACATAAGTTTCACAAGATAAAAATTAATATGATATGCTATTTTATATACTACAATAATACTTCACAAATTTTCTTAATAAAAAGTATCATACAACGATTGGGTCCGATTTTACTCAATCCCTGCCTAATTAATTATATCCACACAATATACTTTTATTTTAATTTAACTAAAATTCAATCCCTACCTAACTAATCAAAATCTAGATACACGATTTTTCATATTGGATTAATCGAGTTGGTCAGGTTGATAGAATTACACTTGCATGCATCCCAGTATCCCACCATACAAGCACTCTATATGTCGTATGCTCGATGGTGCCCGAATTTGCACCGCTTTATGTTGTTTTGTAGAGAAATATGCTTTTTTTGGAATGTAAGTAAAAGAGTGAAATGGTAGCGTAATGAACTATGATAACTACAAAAACATAATCACGTAAAAATATACGCAGTACGCTAATAAAAAGTTGAAACAAAATCAGAAAAATGGAAAACAAATAAAAAAAATAGGACGTCCATCGAGTGATTGAGTTGGCCACATTAAATCTTTACCTAATGAAAAAACACTCCCTAGCGCTGTTGGGTGGGAGCTTCCACCAGATTTTTGTTTTTTTGCAGCTTAAATTTTCTTTTTTCAATTGAAAAGTAACTAAAAAGCTGCAATAATAGTGTAACGGCTATGACAATTATAAGAAACAATATAATCACAAAAAAACAAGCTAAAAAATTTAATTAGGAAAAAATATGGGAAATGTTTAATGAGGACAACCTAGATAAATTTTCTGTCTATGTAGAGAATTTATACCAAGCCATCTTAGTCTTACTCAATTTTCAATACACAAAAACAACTACTTTATAACTTAAATAAAAGTTTTAAAAAATTGTTTTATGAACTTGAAACTAAATCTTTCCCTCTTAGTTGTGTTATATATTAATTTGATCCAAATGGAAATTAAAGTTTACCTTGTGTTCTCCTGTTGGTATTCTATTGGTGGCTGAGATACTAGCTCGACAATATTTTCTACTCGTCGGGTTCATGCACGATTTTCCTTTAAGCATCATCATTGGCGGCGCCACTCTATAGCTCATCCGAACATCCATTATATTCTTCTTTGTTGGAGTGTTGGAAATAGGGTGAGAAAGAGAAGGGAGATCGAAGGAAGAACGATGACAAGGAGAATAAGGAGAGGGAGGAAGATCGAAAGAGAAAATTAGCAAATCTGCACGACCAATGAAGTTAACTTTGAGATTTTATAATGACCAAAGGTTGCTTTAATTGTGTTAGTAATGCCACGTAATACAACTTGTAATTTAACGTATTCGTACGTGGCATTACTAGCATATATAACTTATGAGTTATGAATGAAACTGCTATACTAATACGCTACTAATGCCACGTAACAAAACTTGTAATATAACGCTTAAGTACGTGGCATTATTAACATATATAACTTATGAATGAAAGCATTATACTATATAAGTTATTAATGCCACGTAACATAACTTGTAATATAACGCTTTAGTACGTGGCATTTCCAAAATATATAACTTATGAATGAAAGTGTTATACTATATACGCTATCAATGTCATATTGCCATGGAACACAACTTGTAATATAACGCTTTAGTACGTGGCATTATTAACATACATAACTTATGAATGAAAGCATTATACTATATACGCTATTAGTGCCACATAACACAACTTGTAATATGACGCTTTAGTACGTGGTGTTACTAGCATATATAACTTATGAATGAGAGCATTATACTATACGTGTTGAATAAGGTTTTCTTCATTTTGCTCTTGATTTTTTTTTTTTTTTGCAACTAACAAGTGATATTTCTTGTGTATAAAAATATGAGATGCAATAAGAGAAAAAAAATATATTTATATAATGCCGGTTCAGAGGATGCAATAACAGACAATAAATTTTTATATAGTACAGAAGAAGTTCACTGCAAACGGTTAGAAATAAACGGCAATAAAATAAATGCCTCTCATTACCCAAAAAAAAAATTATATATTGAGTTCAATTATCTTGAACAAATATTGATTTTTTAAATCATAAGATTTTTCATGGGTCCGAAAATAAATTTTGTGTTAACCAATATGTAATTACAAGTGTTGAGATCATATAATTTCGAAAAATAAATTATTTTTGACTCCTATAATTTCTAAGGTTTTGTTGATACAATAAGCATGCCCACAAGTCCCCAAAATTTTTAGTTCTTTCTTCTTTTATTTTTTTTTCCCATATGTTTGATCATATGTTTGGTACTTTTGTTCCTTATACATTTCTAAAGATCTTAATTTCTTTTGTTCATTAACCCTAAACGAAATCTGGGTAGATCAAACATTTTTGTGATGTTTTTACTCGTAGAAACAATCTTACCAATGTTTTTGTCCCTCTTACAAATTCTACTTCTTCTATGGTCTATTTTCTGAGGTCAAAATTTCCTTTGTTGACTTCTTGTCAGGATGAGTAACCCAGTATAGGCTGATCGTCGAACCAAACCATTTGCCAAGGCCCAAGTGGCCCAACCCAAATGTCGGCCCAAATCAACCCCTACTAAGCGGGTCATCCTTCGCCGCCTCTCCTCTTTCGCGCCTGTGCCCCAAAAACCCTAGTGCTAGTCCGAATCCCTGATTCATTCATTCATTCCTCTACTCCTCTAGTGCTCTCACGATTGACTAAAAATTAGGGTTTTCTAGTGTTCCCCAGCCAGCCGAGGTGTGCTGAGTGCGACAGTGTAATCTCTCTCCGATGGAGAAGCTACAAATGCGTAGGTGTAGCTCCGTCGAATGGAAGCCATCGCCGGTGTTGGCGCTCACATCGAGCTTCGACGGCTCTCAAGTCGCCGCTGTCAGACAAGATGGTGTGCTCGAGATATGGCTTGTCGCTCCGGGCTCCGTTGGATGGCATTGTCAGCTGGTAAGATCCAGAGAAGGCTCTCTTCTCGAGGGTTCTCTTTTAGATAAAAGGGGTGCATTACTTATTTTGGTGAAAAATTTGGCTCAAGTGGCGTATTTAGGTATGTCTGGTTCTTCGGATCATTTAGAATTTGTACCAGCTATTGACGGATGATGGGGGATGTCGCCATGTGGATTGAACTTTGTAGAAATTTTATGAAACTTGATGGATGGACCTTTTAGCTTGCTTTGTAATATACTTCGGGTGTTGTTTTTTATGTTGCTTACGCATGGTTTAATATCTGAATGGTTCTGTTTTTAGATTTTTTTGAAAAGAAAAGGATGGGGGAGAAAGATCATTCCTATGAACATTTCAGCGACCGAAGCAAATTTTTTTCAGTGTGCTTTCTGATAGTTTTTTTTTTTTATTTGTAGACAATACAAGGAGATCCTGTTGCCAGAGTGTCATCTGTTGTGTGGTGCCGACCTACGTCTGAAAAGGAAAGGTTTGGTCGGTTGCTGTCTTCGAGTTTGGATGGTTCTGTTTTAGAATGGGATATTTCTTCCTTAACACAACATGTGAGAATCTATTTTTCAATAGAAGTTTTTAGTCTGTATGTCTAAAAATTGAAAAGTTATTGTTTTGTTCAGCTTTTTCCTGACCAATTGTTGCAGTCAGTAACTATTATGGTAGAATTTAAGTGACTTTTGTAATATAAATGAGAACTAAGACTCATATTCAATAGAAACATTACTTGTTTACTTAATGACCATAGTAATTGGTCAGTGAAGAAAGAAAGTACAGTGATACATGATGAGACTCATTTGCTCTGCTATTGTTATGATTGTAAGCTAAAAAACTTCTAAAAGACAATGAAAAAATTAATGTTAATAAGTAAATAGAAAATTACCATGAAAGATAGCCAATATAATCTTACCATGCGAAACTTTTCTTGAATTCAACCTCTTTGTTTATTATAGATAAATTGTTCTTAATGATGGAGTTGTTTGATTTTTGTTTGGTAGAGAACAATTTTCTTTTACAAGCGGAGATTTTCTAATTGTGAGTTTCCTAGGGTTGGTATTAGTTGGTCTCCTCAGTCTTAAACTAACTTTACCCTTTACTTTTTGATGATGCAGAAAATTCTAGACTGTGTGGCAGGGTCAATCTTTCAGATGGCTTTAGAACCCAATCAGAACTCAGTAAGCAGTAGCTCAAGACAGTTTGCTAATGGTCATGTCAGCACACAATCTGATGTGCATAGTGAGTCAGAATCAAGTAATATTGACAATGATGATGATTCTGATGATGAGACGTGCTCGACATATGTAGGAGCCACATACCAGCGCCTGGCCATGGCTTGTGGGGATGGATCTGTTCGTTTGTACAATGTCCCTGATTCAGATGCTTTGAATTATTTACGATCGTTTCCTAGAGTTAGTGGTACGTAAATTTACACTATCACTTACCATTTGATCTGAAATTTAATTAGAGTTAGTTGGAATACACAGACTCAGTTGTGTTCAACCATTTCTTGTGGATCTGCAGGCAAAATGCTGAGTATTACATGGAGCCATGATGCAAAATTTATATTTTCAGGAAGCTCTGATGGGTATGTATTCTTACAAAATTCGGCTTTCTAAGTTTGTTTGATTTCTTTTTTTTGAGAGTATTGCTGAGTTATTTGGTGATGTTTATTTTTCTTCTACTGTTCTATTCAGCTTGATAAGATGCTGGGATGTCAGAAGTTTCCATGAGAAGTACCGCATAACAGCTGGGCTTGGAGGGGTTGGTAGTGGACCTGAGCTTTGCATATGGTCTTTGCTATCTTTGAGGTATCCACAACCCCCCTCCCTTCCAAAAGAAAAATGAAATTTGGTTCGGTAACATGAATTCTTGGCTTGTATATTACATGTCTATATCTTACCTATACAATTGTACCATAAATCTTTTCAGTCCAATGCTTAATGAGGCCCCAATTTAATATGAGGCCTCGATTAATATTGACTGTGCAATTACTAGTTGCGTGTAGTTATATCGATCCTTGGTTAACACCCAGTTCTCACAGTGTGGCCTGATTTGCGTTATTCTACCTTAAAACATGCACTAAAATAATTGAAAGAGCAGGAAGGAAATGATAAGGTCAACAAAAATGGTTGAAATATTCAAACCTGTGCTCTGTAACACCTGAAGTTATAAACTCCATATGACTGAAAAGGTAATGAAGTATGGTACAGAATCTTTTCTCCCCTTTTGAGTTTTGGTTTTTCTTGGATCTCTTTAGGTGTGGGACCCTTGTAAGTGGGGACAGTACAGGAAGCATCCAGTTCTGGGATAGCCATTATGGGACACTTGTGCAAGCGCACAGGCATCACAAAGGAGATGTGTTAGCTTTGGCAACAGATCCTAATCACAAAAGAGTTTTTTCTGCTGGTTCAGACGGGCAGGTTTGTCTCGTCTCATCATTTTAATTATTCTATTTTTTTATCAAGACTGTATGTGCAGTCTACAGCATAGATTTCATTTGAATGATTAAGTGGAGATTTGTTCAGGTCATTTTGTACAAACTATCAAAGGAAGATGCATCTGCAGAAGAGACCAGCAAGTGGGCTTATGTTAAGTACATTAGAGCTCACACTCACGACATAAGGGCCCTCACCATGGCTGTACCAATCTGTCGGGAAGGTTAGTAATTATCCTATTTTTTGTTCATTCTTCAAACCCGTGATTAGAAATAACGTACCTTTTGAATTTGTATTATAGATGCATCAATGGACGAAGGAAAGGCCACCAAGATCAGAAAGAAAGATAAACCAATAGAATACAGTTATCATAAGTGGGCCCATTTAGGTGTTCCAATGTTAATTTCGGCAGGAGATGATGCAAAATTGTTTGCTTACTCTGCAATGGAGTTTACTAATTTTGCCCCTCATGACATCTGCCCAGCCCCACAACGTCCTTTGGTTAACCTTGCCAACCAAAGTGCTTCTGATGGAACAGGCCCAATCATGCTAATTGAACAATCTACCCGGTTAGATGTAAAACTGCGAGAAAATGTCTCTGGACATGCGAAGCGCAATCCAACTCAGCTAACCCATCTAGTTCAATTGAAAAGTGAGGGGTCGAGGAGAATAATTTGCAGTGCAATCTCTGGAGATGGAACTTATATTGCATATTCCCATGATCTTAGACCACGTTTGTTTGAGTTGAGATGCCAAAGTAAAGGTGGCCGTAATAACAAGGGAATGTGGTCCCTGAAGAAGTTGGAGCTGCCAAAGGGGTTGCCGAGTGCGTGTTGCATGGTTTTTAGTGTGGATTCTTTGAACTTAATCATAGGCGGTCGTGATAGGAAGATACATGTAAGTATGACTGTGTGTTTGTGTTGGTGGGTCATGTGTGTCTGTTGCATGTATGCCAGTTTCATGATAGCAAGAATTAAGAACTGTATGAACCTCAAAAATGTCACATTTTTCATTGAAAAAATAATTGCGTAATATATTCACTGCGTTATATATGTCACATTCTGGTGCCACAATTTGCTACAACCTATCTATTACATTGACCTTTTAATACCCAAATGACAGATTCAAACTATTGACCTCATTTTTATTTGGAAGTGATCTACCAAATTAATATTTGATTTGTTAGGCTTTTTGGCACAAGATTAAGTTTGAATAATTGTCAATGTGCTAGGAAGTTAGGGTTATGTGAGATTTTTCTACTCCTAGTGATTTTCTGAAACTGTGCTGCTTGTTTTATGGGGGGGAGGTTGGAAGAAAGTGGGTTGTGTATTTCTTTGCTAAAGATAGGTTTCAAGACCCTGCTCTGCAATTTTCCTTCAAACTGAAATTAGTATAACTAGTACTGGTCCACACTGGTATATACTGTTAACAGAGCAACTAGTATGTTATTTGAGCTGGTTGCATACCAAATTCAACATTGAAATACTTTGCAACATTGTTCTCAAGTCAATGTTTAACCCTTATATGCACCCAAACCAACTAGCAGAGGGATTACTTCTTTTACATGACCGTTTAATTTTTATGGGGATTTTTATAAAGATTAATAAGTGTTTTTACCATTTGTTGGCTCTAAACAGGTAGTGGATGTTAGAAAATCAGAAGTTATTGGCACCTTTGATCTTCAAAGAAAAGCAATTGATATGGATTCTACAGTTAGTGAATCACCCGCAAATAAAATGTTCACAAGTTATGATGGGCAGTGGCTGGCAGCGACTAATTGTTTTGGCGATATCTATGTATTTAACCTAGAAACACAGAGGTCAGTTATAAAATACTATATCTATATTAAAATATTGTGAGTCCCTAGCTTTCTACTAAAAACTAGCCCAGCCAAAGTTGTTAGAGACATTGAAGAATTCTTTTTCAAGTGCATTTGTGATACTTAAATTTTGCACTCCTGACAATATAGTAACATCTACATTTCTAATGTAATCCATGGAACAATTTATGGATGCGATACTTGAATGTACTAATGTACTAATGCATAACAGCTTAAAATTGATGTAATTTAAAGGTAGATATGAATAACAGCAATACTGTCAAGTAAAGGTAGAATGAGATAACATACATTAGGTACTTTGCTATACTCTGGCTAATTTATATCGGGTTTACCAAGCTGAATTCTTTTTGCAGCTTATGGACAAGTTAATTTCTGGTTGAGATTTAAAATTGTTCTACTGTTACTGTTGTTTCCTTTACCCGTACTAGAAAGAAGTGTCAGATCATGGCCAATTATTAAACTATATAATGAGCATTGTTTTTGTGCAGGCAACACTGGTATGTGCACAGGCTGAATGAAGCAGCAGTAACAGCTGGGGGATTTGTACCTGGAAATAGCAATGTGCTGGTCGTGACAACTTCAGGGAATGAAGTGTATGTGCTTGATGTGGAGGCAAAGCAGATGGGGGAGTGGTCTAGACTGCATACACGCCACCTCCCCAGGAGCTTCCGGGAGTTTCCTGGTGAGGTCATCGGCCTTGCCTTCCCTCCTTGCCTCTCTTATGCACATTCAGTCATCGTTTATAGCTCAAGGTACTTTCAAAAACTTGTATACGTATCTCCAGTGTTTATTTGTTGGTAGTTGATGATGGGTTCAAGCATTTTGTCATCCTTTTCCTTCTCTCTTCCGTTTGTCATTTTGCAGAGCTGAGGAATCTGATGTCAAATTATTTACAGTTTTGTACATTCACCTAAATTTAGACAGTTTTATATTGTATTACTAGTATCTAGAACTGTATATCTCGGACAATTAGTTGAGCCTTAATTAAATCTTTTGTGTAATTAGGCATCCATTATTAGTATGTCCAAACATTCAGTATAACCCTGGACAAGTGAAGCAAGAAGAGAGGGGATCCAAAAAAAAAATGATGTTAACTTTGTTAATAAGTCTGTCTAGATGACCAGGAGCCTCAATGGGAATTGCTTTTCTCACTCCCCAGACTTGCTATACACTCTAAAATGCATGATAATGACCTAAATACCGTCAACTTTTTTTTTGAAAAAAAAGTGCGTTCCATGTGTAATATAATAAGGATATTCTGGTCATTATGATAAATTTTGATGTGTATTGCTAATCGAGGGAGTGAGAAAAGTAATTCCTAGCCTCAATGAACTCTGAACAATGAAATTAGATCTCAAATACCCTTGACAGGACCAATTAAGTACCAAGATATGCCATGAGGAAACCAAAAGTCATAAAAACCTAAATTTGGATGTTACTGTTAGGTCAGAAAGTTTATAATTTGTGGTATCTTATTAAAAATATTTTCTGTTTGGTCAGGGCAATGTGCTTCATTGACTTCAGTGTGCCAGTCGTCCCTGATAAGGATGAGATAACTAACTTGGAGCTATCACTAGATAAATTTGGCACAACGAAGCCTGCAAAGATAAAGTTAGAACGAAAACGCAGGCGAAATCTTAATATAGATGAAGGCTCAAGGCAATGCAAGAACTTTGATTTTTGTGCATTTGAGCACCCAGTTTTGTTTGTCAGCCACCTACCAGAAGGTTCTTTGTTTATACTTGAGAAAAGATGGATGGATGTAGTTAAGACTTTTGAAGCGCTGCCAGTGGATAGACATGTTTATGGCACCTAAAATATTTTTGGATCGCTGGTGACTGTTAAGATTTTCTGAAACAACACCTGATAAGAAAAAAGAATTAGGGTGATGTATTAAATTTGTTGTGCAAATAGGGGCTTTAGCCTCTCTTCATAAGAGGGGAGAAATTTTGTTCTGTAGTTTTTTAAATGGGCAACAGACCGAATTTTTTTGTATTTTTGCTTATCTTTATTTTGGTTTTATTCTGTCAGCTTAGAATATAATTTCGTTTCATCTTAAGAGCGAGCTTTGGTCCGAATCACTTCTTTTGTGCGAGCTCCAGTTGCTTTCCTTATTTGTGTATGTCATAGGCAACATCAACCTTCACTAACTTACCACAATGTTCATCATTCAAAACTCAAAAGCAAGATAAAAATCTAACTTAGCTTAGCCAAGCGCTCACTCGTCTTTAAGTACAATATTATTTTGATATAATCCAGAATTTCTATCTTTTAGCACAGACATCTATTTTTATACCATATCTTAACTGATTGAGCCTTATTTATTTATCAGGAAGAGGGCACTGTTGAGAATTGGGATATATATCAAATCAAAAGCACAGATAAGGCTGTGCATATATACAAATTAACAGTAATCATGGTTTTAGCGGGGTCAAGAGTTAGTTCATTCCCGGTTTTTCTCTTTGCTACTCTCAAATGTGAAAACCCTAAACCCTCATGGTAACTGTTCGCCTGTGAATTTTTGGAAATTAGTTTGACAAAAAAAAAAAGCCTCTCGGGGGAAAAAGTAGTAACAATTTGAAAATAGAACTCTATTTTATTCTGCCTTTCCCTAACTTTGCACTCTCCCCTCTCCAGTCGCGTCTCGACTCCACTTACCACTTCACTCTCGATCCTTTCTCCCTCGGATATCCGAAATTTAGAGCGAAAAATCTGAACTAACAGACTGCACCACTGTAATCTCCGCCTTAAAACAATCACAAAGAAACCCGATTTCACTTGAGCAAAGGAATTTTGGAAGGGAGAATTGCGCCGGTGCCGTAGGTGACGGAGGAGTAGAGCCGTAGAGGTGAGTAGTACTATTTCCTTCTCTTCGATTCCGTGCTCTTACTACCTTGCGATTCTCAGTTAGATCATCTAGTCTTCTGTCAATTGGATCAACGTTTGTTGTTGTACTCGTTGGGAAAGAACAAAACAATATATGCCACCATTTGCCGGAGAGTAAAATAATAAAGAATTTAACTAATACTATCATTTCTTTAGTGTATTATTGGGCATTATTAAGGAAGAGCGAACTGAAAGATGACGTGTTTCATTTGTTGTGGGATTCATTGGAGGAGCTGCACTTTAAGTTGACCAACACTGGTGCTAGCCTGAATTGAGAGGAATTGGAGGGCTTATATGCAAAAGTGTTGTAGCCTGAACCATATAATTATGTTGTGTATTCCTGTCATATCCTACTTTGAAATTTTATTGTATATCTATTTGTTTATTACTTTAATTAACAAAAGTTAGTATTTACTTAGTCGAAATTGTATCAAATTTATTTCAGCTTGGCTAAAATTTTAGGGTTTCGTGTTCCAACTTTGTTCAGCCAGACAAATTATAGCTGCTACATTGTTATAGAGATAAGTTACCATACAGAATGGTACTGCATGCCAATTTTGCCACTGAACCCTAATTAGGACCAATTAAATCTCAATGAACTCGTGCAGTAATTAGCAAGAAAAGAAAAAAATAATAATAAAGAGTCTCGGAAGTCTATTATTCTTGTAGGTTAAAAGAAATCCATTAAATTGTTTCTGGTTAATCCATCAGCATCCCATTTAGCAGTTTTGGCTTACTGTTGTATTTCATTAGTCTCCCTGTTTGCTCCTCTGGTATTTTACTTCCTGGAGTTTGCATTTTGTATGTACCACTCGGGAGTATCTTCTTTTGTTATTTCCTTTTACTTTTTGTTAGTTTATAATTTTATTTTCATCTTGTTTTTTTTAGTCTCTCTAGAGGTCATGCAGTACTAATCTTACGATATTAATATAATAAAAAAAAAAAAGGAAACAAGTAGATAGTGAATTAATTCAAGAGTACATGACCTGGCGGCCCTAGCAGAAAGGAATGAGCTAGTGGTTGGTTCATTGAGATGAGACAGAGAACTGGATTCAAGTGCCTAATCGTTTGCATAAAATTGTTTGTTCATTTTACTCCATTTCTTTCCTAATTGTTGGAGTCAAGAATGTCAAGTGACGATAGTTCGACATCTGATGAAGAAATGGAGGATCTTATTATTGTAGCTTGTGCATAGTGGTGCAATGCAGCACAATTGTGTATGATGGATGATTGGAATGAACTGAATGATAGGAAAGTGACAGGTAAAGAATGGATTCTAAACATATTAGACAATCACCACCCTCGTTGTTATGAAAGTTTCCGTTTGAGCACGGATAATTTTAATATTTTGTGTGACGAATTGAGGGAGAAAGGCTTGGTATCTAATGGAGATGTAATAATCGAGGAGCAAGTGGCTATGCTTTTACAGATTGTTGGTCATGCAACTAATATGAGGAAAGTAGGTGAGGATTTCCAGCATTCAACTGAAACTGTGTGGAGATGTTTCAACAAAGTACTGCATTGTGTTCTACTCATGCAATCAGACTATGTCAAATTGCCAGGGTCGAATGCACCAATACATCCAGAAGTATCAGAAGGGACAATATATGCTCCATTCAAGGTATGTTGTTATCCAACATATAATAAATTTGCATGAATGTAGAAATCATGTTTGTAACCAAAATTTGTGTTGTAGGATGCTCTGGGTGCAATTGATGGTACACACATTCTTGCATTTCCTGATCGGGATGATGAATTTTCGAAGGAACGATTTCGTAATAGCAAGCATGGTTATTCACAAAATGTTATGGCAGCTGTCGACTTTGATGGTAATTTCTTGGCCGTGTTTACTGGTTGGGAGGGGTCAGCTCATGATAATTTGATACTGCGTAAAGCAGTAGAAGATGGCTTTGAAGTTCCATCGGGCAAGTATTATCTCGTCGATGGTGGTTACGCAAACACAAGCAAATTTGTCGGCCCGTATCGTGGTGGACCTTACCAATTGGCAGAAATTTGTGCTCAGCCTCAAAACCAAAACCAAAACCAAAACAAATGTCTGGAAGATTTGTTCAATTACCAACATGCACAGCTCAGAAACATTATTGAGAAGACCTTTGGCATCCTGAAGACTCGTTTCAAAATTTGTCAATGGATGCGAAAATACAAGTTCAAAACCTAAGTCAAAGTTGTCATTGCGTGTTGTGTTCTCCATAATTTCATCAAGCATCACAATAGGCTTCAAGGTAATTCAGATGAGGAGCTCTTTAATGGACCAATAGAGAATGATATTGCTTGTGGTGACGATTCTATTGTAGGAGATGTGGGGACCAGCGAATACGCAGGAAGGGGATGATTTGAGAGATAGTATTAAGAATGTTCCGTGGGCTACTAGATGATATACCCAATTTGGCAATTTGTGAAAGTTATGGAGGTTTTAGATAGGACTATATGCAAAAAAAATTTTATAACAGCATAAATTAACCTAAGTTTTTTAAACCGAGCATAGCTTGTAATTTTTTTTTAACAATGGCATAGCTCGTACGCCCTTTGTAAAGGCGTACAACTGGAGAGACCGTACGCCCTTCACAATAGCGTACAAGAGGGAAAACGACAGAAAAAAATTCTCTGGCGCGTGGCGCTCTGCGTGGGCTCTGACTGGCCTGCAGCCTCGTATTCTGGAGACCCTGTACGCCCTTATGAACGGCGTACGAATGGAAAAGGGACAAAAATGCGAGTCTCTATTTATAATATGGAATATGGAATGAAGTGAGACGAAGCGAGTCTCTATTTATAACACAAACATTTCAGACATGAACATGAATATAAGTTAAAATGACTGAATGACATGTTGAAATGACAAAAGAAAAAGCAAAATAAGCTTCGTAGCCTTTCAAAAAAACAAAAAATAATAAATAAATAGAGCTTGTACGCCATAATGAAAGGCGTACAAGAGTTTTTTAATATTATTTTTAAAAAAGTAAATGTTTGTGTCGGCAGTACAAGCTGTTTTTTTAATATTATTTTTAAAAAAGGCCTTTCATTACGGCGTACAGGCTCTATTTATTTTTTTTTTGTTTTTTTGAAAGGCTACGAGACTTCATTGCACCCTATTCTGCTTTGCACATTATATGTTTCAAAAAGTTTATAAACATTGAAATAACAGATGTGATATTGAAATGACAAAAGAGAAAAAAAAAATTTATTTATTAGCTTGAAAAAAGGGGGATATCCGCTGACTTCTGTTAAATAAGAATAAACTACACCATAACATGATATAATTTGATACAAAATATATATTTTTTTGACGGTTGAATAGGAACTGTTTAGTATATATTGTAAATCCCAACTTTTCATTAAGACATGCGACCGTTTTTTTTTTGGCGTTTTGCGCCTTGTACGCCTTTTCAAACGGCGTACAAACAACTCATTAATATCCCCTTTCTGCAGCGAGGTCAGACCACGCGCCAGAGAATTATTTTCTGTCGTTTTCCTTCTTGTACGCCCCTTTAAAGGGCGTACAGTCTCTGGAATGGTACGCCTTTACAAACGGCGTACGAGCTATGTCATTGTTAAAAAAAATTACAAGCTATGCTCTGTTTAAAAAACTTAGGTTAATTTTTGCTGTTTAAAAAAATTTCGGGACTATATGTACTATTTCTGTAGTATTGACATATTTGATGTACTATTATGGTTTATTTCGGACCGATCTGAACAATTTCTACCGTATTTGTACCTTGTAGGCTGGTTTTGATACGGCTCCCTATGTTAACTGGTTTAAATTAATTTGAGAGGACCAAGTAGAATTTTATGAACTTGCAAAGTAACTTAAAATTTATCGATGTCATTTCAGGAAGCCGTGCTTTGATAGTTTTGATACGGCTCAGTATAATTAAATAATCATATATTTGGTATTAGTTATTAGGGTGAGATCCTTGCAATACTAACACATTTGATAATTTGACAATAATAAAAATAATCTTTCAATTTTAAGAAAATCGGCATTTTAAACAATCTCTATGTTTATTTATATCATTTTACATAAAAATTGTGAAGGGAGATTCACTGTTCATCAAAAAGACTCAAAATTTATAATTGTTCATATTTACATTTTCAAAAAAAAAAATAATTGTTCATATTTATAAACTTCTGATGTAATATCGAATAATAAATAAATTTTGACTCGCAACAAATTTATAATGAAAAAAATATTTTTTAGTTAATTTCAAATAAATATTAAAGAATTATTAATGTTATTTGAGAATAAATGAACGAAGACTCGGAAGTTCCCTTTCTACAGTCGATGTCCATCACATCAGTAGTCGAGTCGTCTCCATTTGTCGGATCCAACTAACGGTTCGACTAAACCCTAAACCCAATAATCTCAGACCTCCATTTTCTTTTCAGGCGCCGCTCTCCATCTTTCTGGTGCGTCTCTTCCCTTTCTCCGTAAAAATCAGTGTGAGAATTGAGAAACCCAAGTACTAAAGGGCCGCTCTCCCAACCAAAGTACCTTTTTGATTCAACCAATTCTACCGATTCTCGTCTAAGCCCCGTCTCAACTCTCCATATTTGTATTTCCAACTCTGCGTACAGTGTCAGAATAAACCATGGTGCGCTCAAAACCACCTTCTTCTAAGAAACCTAAGAAAAAAGGGATTGATTTTAAGGTCTGTACTCTGCTCTCTGCTTTTTTTTTTTTTTTTTTTTTTTTTTTTTTTTTTTTTATCCCCATTTGGTTGCTTTTATTCTTATGCTGTTCTATTGAATTGTTTTCTCTTTCGGTTTTATTTTGCTCAGAAAGTTAAGCGCCATGTCGGTCGAAAGCTCCCGCCACCCAAAAACGCAACCAGTACAGAAATTAAGTCCAAAGGTCACTACTTGTTCATTCATTTGTTTAATTCAAACAATTATTTATATATAATTTATTCATGCCAGCTGGAATAAATGAATGAAAGTTTGTACTTCTATTGGGTTTTCCTTTGGGTGTAATATTTCTGTGCACAGTGTTTTTTACTGTTGTAGTACTTTTAATTTTCATAGGTTGTCTTCTGATCCAACTTAAAGAAATAATATATTAGCAATTGAAGAAAATTTCAATATTCAGGATAAGATTATGTGATTTTTGAACTTAAAAGGTATATAATTGCTTAACAGACACATACCAAAGGAGAGTATTACCTTGTAATGGAATGCAGGTCCACTTCACAATTACTATTTTAATTGGGTTTCTTTGTGAACAGCTATCGTTCTACCTGAACAGACCATGGTGGCGGACAGAACGGACATGGCAGTCAGTAAAAAAGGCTTAACGCTTAGAGAGCTTCTCCAACAAACATCTCATTATAATTCTAAATTCCGAAGAGGTACTTTGGATTTTCGATTTCCTTTTTCCAAATTTGAACAAATTTTGCTATGTGCCTCTTTTAAAACCCCAAACCAGAAAGATATGAGAAAATATTGTGCAAAGCCCATACTTTGTCCATAAATTGCTAATAAACTCTGCTTTCTTTTATTTGATAATTTCAAATTTTTCTGGAATCCTGTACCGTTGGAGAAAATATCAAAAGGGAAAAAAAAAACAAAAACCTTTAGTTGGCATCTAACAATGTTAGTGTTCATACTTGAGCCTGTAATAAACGATGAAATTGAGATAGGATTGATTTTTATCGAGTCTTATTACTTCAGAGATCTTTTAATCTTTTTATCTTTTTATCATAATTTCTTCTACTAATAACTGTTAGAGTAGTCTATTCTTTGTAAATGTAATTATGAGGATACATGTCATTTTTATTGAAATGACTAGCATTGTGACAATTTCAATATATTTATTAGTAAACTATAGAATCTTTGAAAGTATGAGATATCTGTTCAACCGTTGAGAAAAGTAGATTTTGTTTCCTCCAATATCCTACAGTTTCTTTTTTGCAACACATGGATAACATAGGGGGCGCACTGTTATAAAATTTTGAAAAAAAATACAGCATCAGAAAATTGATATAGTTTTGAAAATTTCAAATTTGACAAATTATTCCGATTGTGTTGTTTTATTAATTTATATATTTGAAATGAAGCGGCATTGAATGGGATAAGGGATTTGATCATGAAGCATCCTTTGGAACTTAAGACACACAAGCTTGCCATAATAGAGAAATTGCGTGAAAGAATTTGTGATTCTGACAAAGCCGTCAGAGAAGTTTTATATAATATTTTTGACTCTGTGATCTTCAAGTCTTTGAAAGAGGTACGTGCTTGTAGTCTGCTTTTGTATGATGTTTGGCCCAAGTGAAATCATAAAAAGTAAGAGATAGTCATAGTGTACAATATTGGTATGTACTACTCATGACCCATGAGAAATCAATAGCTGGTATTTATACAATCAAATACTGAAACAATGTATCAAACCTTGAAATAGGGCTGGATTTTAAATTAATGAGAATAACTTAGTTTAGTTAGGAAATATGCTCTCCATTAATATTTTTTTTATTTATTTGTTCTATCTAAAATTCTGGTTCTCTCTGTATTTCTCGCTTTGCCACTGTTGAAATTTTTATCCTGCTGTTAATTTAAAAAATCAGTGTTAACATTATATTCTTAGTATGGTAACAATGAATCACTACACTTTCCTGAGACAGCAGCAACTCTGGTACAGCTGGCACTTGATCCTCAAATTCTCCATTTCTTATAGCTTTGTTTGTATTTCAGGATATAAAAGGACCCACGGTGGCCCTTTTGATGGCATACATATTTAATGCAATGACACACATGACTGTTGAAATTCGTCTCTCGGCATTCAAATTTTTTAGGCTTCTTGTTCATAGCTATCCTTCTTCCTTCTTCATGCATGCTGACAAGGTTTGTGTGAATATTCCCAATTTGGCTACCACATGCCTGTGCAAGACCTGATTGGTACATTACTAAATAAGTTGGCATTGTTTGACCAAATCTGTATGTTTTAATTTGGATCCTATTAATTCTGACCTATATTTTTGGAAGTTTGGTTTCTACCAAGATGTAACATTTGCAATCAACCTGCATAATGTTTGTTAAGAAATCCTGCCAAAACTTCTGGGAAATAATTTCATTCCATCACCATTATGTAGGTACCATTGTGGTTTTGTTACTGTTAATTGTGGACATGGGTAAAACTAGCTCATGTTTTATATGTGACAGGTACTGGACCACTATGTGGATATATTGAGAAATAGTCAGATATATTTACAAGAGAAGAACCAGCTTAGCAGCATTTTGAGTGGCCTTGAGCATTGCCTTTCTCTCTACACAAATAAAACAACTGAGACAGACGATACGATTAATTCCCAGGTCAGTACCTGGTTATATTATTACTCCTTTCTTTTGGAGAAACACCCAGGTTTTGGTCCTTCAATTTTCCAATCCATCCTTGAAAACTTTCGTTTTCACCAAATTGGTCCATGGAATTTGAAAAAAGAACCAAGCTGGTTCCCAAACTTTCTTTTGCACCAAAACTTATATTTGGAAAAATATTTTTAATAAAAGTTCATGGACTAATTTGGTGCAAATGAAAGTTCAGGTACCAACTGGAGTTTTTCTTCTTCTTCTTTTTGTTTTTTTGGGAGGGGGGGACTTAAAGGACCAAATGCAAATTCAAGTCTAGGACCAAATTGGTCTTTGTTCATAAGGTAGGACTAAAACTTGAAATTCTCCCCTTTTTTGTGAGATGAAAAAACATTGCAAGGATCGCCCCCTTAGGAAAGATAAAAAAGTTCCACTACTTGAAGGGGAGAAATCAAGTCCATGTCCAATTTATCTTGGGTTTTGTCACGTCGTATTTGTTGGTGGGGCTTATCAATGGTTTTATCTGAAATTTACCACTCTACTTAGTAAGAGCTCTTCTCTCAGAAACTTTTTGTTGTTTCTCACTTGTTCATAGAAAAAAAGCACAGCTTGGAAGTGGCTTCTGCATGCATACAGAGAACCCTCTGAAGAACCTATAGGAAGAAGGGGTAAATTTGCAATTTAGTCTGAATATGTTTAGTCTTCCATTTTGACTCATCACACCTGAGTTGACCTTGTTGGCTGATGCTGGAGAAATGGATAATATCATTAAATTTCAAGCTTTACTCATTTAAGTAACACTATAACAATTGCTTCATTGTACTTCCAAGATTCAAACATGTGATCTGCCCCGCTCATTCTCTAAGCGATACTAACTAACAATGTAATTTAAAAAGATTTCCCCAACATTAGTTGTATAGATTGGGCATGTTTTTTTCTGACACCATTGTTTTTTGTTACATGGACTCCCAGTAGATATACTGTTGAATTTACAATGAGCAGCAGCAGCTGCATGAACAGCAGTAGTGACCCCCTAGATTTAAAGCTTTTATTAGGTCATGTGTACTTGGTTTTGGTGATATATTTTTGCTTATTTTGGCTAATTGGGTTCTTGATCATAATTTATTAAAAAAGAAAGGTATATTTGTTAAATTGCTGTATATTTTTGTTTATACTTTGAACCTTTTTTCAGGATATTCAGCAAACATTGATAAGATTGAAAATCTCATACCAGTTCTTGTTAACTGCTTCGAGGAATCCATGTCCTTATTTAGCACAACTCCTGATGCAACCAGTCAATCTTTCAAGATTTTGTCGTATATACTTCAGTGTTTGTATTCCGCTTCAGATGTCCTTGTTCAAAATGCTAACATGCTGAAAGAGCATCCAAGGAGTTCTATTTTGGTGCATTTGACAAAAATATTGGAGGGGTTTCCTTTTGGGCTAAAAAATGATCTCACCGACAAGGTCTCTCTCACACGTGCAAACTCATTCAATTTCTTGAGATCACTCTGTTTATATTGTTTTAGGGTTTTAAGTTTTTGTAATCTGAAATTACAACTGCTGAGAAATAGTTGAATTTTCTCGCTGCGTGCCTGCCACTCCCTTGATATGGCATGCGTGAAGCCAATTCTGCCAAACGCAAATTAATTGTTCACCTTCTACAAGTTTTAGACAATCATAAAAGCTGTACAAATTTGAATATATTTGGGATCATGTTTATGGGTGAAGATGCAGGGTGCCATGTGCACTGGGTGGTCAGCAAGCCCAGGGGTGCAAAATGCCCTGATAATGGTTAGCTTTTATTGAAAATTTGGATGAGAGAAGGTAGCTTTGGTAAAATAGCTAATTTGTTAAATTGTATTTTGATTATAATAACTTTATAAGTGACTTTAAAAATGCAGGTTGATGAAGAATTCTTCATTCTAAATGTTAAAATTGCTGAAGTGTACTTGCTCCTTGGTGGATGGATGGGGCCCGTGTCCTACTTGGCTAATAAATTTCTGAACTTTTTAGAGGGAACATTGCTTGATAAGGCTGGGATTCGACTAAATAAGAGAAATGAGGACAATTTGGCCTCTTTATTAGCTTACATGCCAGAGCTCATCTCACATGTCACTAATGATTGGAAGGATAGATTGCTAGAGGTACGTTATATTTTTTTTATTATTATTTTTTTTTCAAGATGGCTTTAAGGTGAGAGTAAGCTGAGTCAGGGTTATGGAGCAATAGCTTTGCAGTTGAGAGTCTGTTGGTTTAAATTTGGTAATACAAAAATGTTTCTATAGCTGGATAGCTTATGTGTGTTTTGGCTAAAGGAGGCATAAATTGCACAATTCAGGTTAATCGAAGCATGATTGGGTTAATTAATACTTGATTCAGTTGATTGCACAATTTTGGGGTTATTTGAAAATACGGGAAACTGATATATTTGGTTGCCTTCGATGATATCAATTGATCCTTAATTTTGCAAGTCGCTGACAGGGGTCAAATTAGTCGAGCTTTGCCCCACTTAACCTTGTGTTTAACTTGTATTAACCAGGTACATCTTCAAATAGACCCAGACTTAACCTTTTACCATAATTGCTACCTTGGTTGTTTAGTCAAACAATAGAAAT
This sequence comes from Rhynchospora tenuis, assembly GCA_027725995.1. Classification (NCBI taxonomy): domain Eukaryota; kingdom Viridiplantae; phylum Streptophyta; class Magnoliopsida; order Poales; family Cyperaceae; genus Rhynchospora; species Rhynchospora tenuis. The sequence continues at coordinate 56,433,464 of CM050888.1, forward strand.
AGGGATTCTATATTCTAATACCAGCATTATTTTCTTACATTGGCTGCAAAACTTGTGCATGTAGTGAAGTCTTGTTTGCTTTTTCTATCTTCTGCATTTCAGGCCTTTACCGGTGCATATAAAGAATGCAATGTGGAGTCTAAGCTTATGTTGGCCTATTTATCTTGTGTTGAAGATATGCTTCTTCCTGAGAAGGGTTGGTCCATACCTGGCATACCCGACTATGTTTTTCTTGTGCGTTATCAAATTGAATGGATAAGAGAGTTTCCTCGTGTTCTTTTGCATCTGGGTGATAAGTATCTATCTGTCAAAGAGAACTCTCCTAAAGAAGACAGTGCTAAAAAGGAACAACACCTCTTGATGTTGGGCCAGTATATACAGGTGCCAATTTTTCTGATATTGAATGTTATGCTTTCTTCTATTGTGTTGATCTTGCATAAATGAGCATCCTCACTTTATCTAGGTTATATTGAATCTCCTGCTACGAGTGGGTCAGACCAATGTACCGACCTCTCCTCTAGCAGAAGAATATGACATTATTCAGTTGCCCCTTGGAGATTTTTTCAATGCGAAACCAAAGGGTATTTTTATGAAAATTCCATGTGAATGCCAGGCGTTGGCTGTGTCTTGTTTGTATTATTTCTCGAGCTTGACTCCTGCCCTTCTAAAGTCTCTTTTATCCTGTTGTTTATGTAAGTACTCTCTCATCACTAGCATATACACATGTTACAGTGTGGACCTCACTGTCACTTGTTTTAGTTTTTTTCTCTAATAAAAGATCACCAAAGACATCTTATAATCCTTTCGCTCATTCCCCACAACAAATGAAATCAAATCAGAATATTCGGTCCATTTGGTAACTTCCAGTTTGGTGCTGATGGATACTGACATACAGTACCAGAGTCTAAAGTTAATTGATTGTCTGGTACCTCAATCCCACGGGCCTTTCCCAAAAGCCCTATTTATTACAATTTTTCTTTTTGTTTATCATTTTGTTTCAGTCTGTCATTTTTCTATTTGGTTTTTGGCCTCCCCAAAATCTTTTATCTTTCATTTGACTGTTCTTCTGCAATAAAATGCAGGTGAAGAGTTGGATCCAGTCATATTATTTAAAATAATTGAGGTTTTACATTCAGCGTATAGAGCCAATCGTTTGCATTTGTCAGAACATCTGGGGTTTCTACTCACCTTGATTTCTCGTTATAGGATCTATCCTGGTAATTTTTCAGATTTGATTGTTTTTATTACTTATAGCAAGGTTTTGTTTAAATTTCAATAAATATAATTAAATCGGTATATCATTGCAGTGCTCCTCATTTAGTGTAAAACTTCTTGTTTCTTGTTTCTTCCTTGTACTTTGTCTTGTTTCTTTGTAGTGTCTGTGTTAATATTTTTTGGAGGTGATTAGTGCAAACTTCTCTCTGTTTGAGAGTTTATTACATTCAGACTTTGAAGATCATATTGGTAGAAGAATCTCCCTTATACTATTTCTTTTGATTCAAATTGCCTCTTTTGTACTTTTTAACAAGTCCATTTGCACAGAAACAGTCGCAGTAAAGACCCCGAACCAGGATCTCTATAAAACCATAACTGGTCGTGTTTTGATGTACCTCTCTCAAATGGGGGATCGATCACTCCTCCTAAAGATATTGTGGGGCCCACTTGCTGATGAGATATCAAGAAAGCCAGCTTTAGCAAACATGCATGGGTTGATGCGAATGGTGGTTGGACTTGACATGCGGCTGTCAAAGCTGTCAGCTAGTGAAGTACATGATTTAGCTGGCTGGGTGTTTAGCTACATGATAACTTCTTCTATTGTATGTACTTTTACTCTTGCTTCATCAGTAATATTTTGCTGATGTAGGACCCCCAACCCCTCCCTCCCCTTGGTGTCTCAACTCTCAATAATTTCCCATTTATGACTTAAACCGGACCTTGGATATAATAATAATAATAATAATCCTCAACTATTCAATCTTTCCATATTATTTAGTCCAGTCTGTTCACTTGTACTCATTAAGTCCAATGGAATTAATACACAGCCTAATTTGTTTTCATTTAATTCCTAGCGGAGAAATCGTAGCTTACCTCCAAGCCTTCTATGTTGCTAAACTTCTGCCTATTTGATTTATTTCCACAGTATCTGCCGAAAAGAACAGGCCAGATTGCTGAATCAGAAAATACACAAACTTTCAGATATTTATTGAAGCCATGTATTCGCCTCTTTCTGGCAAGCAGCAAGCTCCTATCTCTCGTTTTGGATTTATTTAATCCTTTCATTTTGGGAGAAAATGATGACACCTCTTCAATGGAGCCTGCACGGAAAGTACAAATTGCTATCTATGTTCTTACCATTACGTATGATGAGATAAGATCTCAAATCAATCATTGCTCGGGTGGAAGTTTATTTAAGGGTATCTTTCAAAATATCATAGACCTATTGGTGAGTACTGAAACTATAGTTTCTTTTTTGTTATTATTGTATTTGTTTATTTGTTTTATTTTTGGATGCTTGTTAGTTTCAACAAGTTCTTGCTGGTCCTACATTACATGTTTTACAATTACCAGAACTGACTGCTATGGGGAAAAAACCATCTCATAGTCCGGTTTATATGGTGCATCATTTGTAGGTTTTGTAAAAGCAATGCTTTAAATTTTTGAAGTGCTTGCAATATGTAGCTGGTCTGGTTAACCTCTTTTGCGTGCTTTTGACAGGAGGCCGACCATCTTACCTTGGCAATTGATGAAATGCGAGGGCTGAGACTTGAATTTGAACAATTGAAGACTAGAATTTGCACCAGGAATTGACCCATAAGGAATGCACAAGCTGACTGAACTTGTTTGTAAAATTTTGACGGGCTCTATGCCTTAAAATTTTGTTCAGTGAAGTTCACTATATTGGGGACTTTTCTGTATTTGAACTTGCATATTCTTAATAAAGGAGCAGCTCTCTAACAGTAACAATAGTCGACAGATTAAGTAACATGTATTTTCCAATCTTATCGTTGATGCAACATCAAGCAAAAATAAATAAATAAGCTATATAAAAAGGTATTTTACAAATTGCATTCTTACCTTATCCATTGCACATGAAGATCGGTTCATTACCTGCAAGAATGACTAATGAGGCCAATTTCAAACGAATTGGGCCGTACGTGACATTTTCTTGTTTGTTATAGCTGCCATTTGGTCTCAATGTCTCATATTCGGTTTATGGACTGCGCGCAGTTGAGAATTTACAGATTCGAGGTTAACGCGCTGGGTTAATTCCACGCGTCTTCGTAGAGTTATATTTTAGGCCCTTTTCATTGAAATAAGCCTTGAAAATATACCATTGATCCAAATTCATCGATAGATGGTACTTTCGAAGCAGGGCTGATATACACCATCCCTTGATTTCCCATCCATACCATCCAACAGGTCAGAAATGGGCTTTGTCCTCATTTTTTCGCGTGCTGACGTCAGCAAGGCGAGCGCTGACGTCAGCGAAATTTTTTCAAAAAAAAAAAATTTTGAAAATTTTTTTTTTCGCGCTGACGTCATCAAATGGACGGATTTTTGTGTTCAGTTAGATGCATCAAGGGATGAGTTAATCTTGTTATTTGTTCAGTTAGTTGCATCTTAAAAATGAATTTTCGTATTTTTTTGTTCAGCTAAACACGTTAAGGGATGAACTTAAAGTTTTATATGTTCAGTTAGTTGCATCAAAAAATTGAATTTTCGTATTTTTTTGTTCAGTTTAACACGTTAAGAGATAATTTAAATTGTATAAATGTTCAGTTAGTTGCAGCAAAAATATGATTTTGTAAATTTTTTTGTTCAATCAAAAAACATTAAGGGATGAATTAAAGTGTTTATGTGTTCAGTTAGTGACTGCAGAAATTTAATTTTGTAGTTAACATTTACAATAAACAAAGTGAACACATATAACAATATAGTAAACATTTACAATAAACAAAGTGAACACATATAACAATATTCAATATACAAAGTGAACGCATATAACAATATAGTTAACATTTACAATAAACAAAGTGAACACATATGATGACTAACTACTCCTTTACAAAAAACATAATTCATCACTAACAACTCTACTCCAGGTCTGACCTCTTCTTGAAGAAGAAGGAACAAAGAAGAACAGATATAAAAATTAAGTGAACAAATATAACAACCAAAACACATAAACAAATAAAAAGTAACAGTTCAGCTACAAAATTGAGAAATCTAGTATCACATAAACAACATTTATAATACAACATTTAATACTGTCTTGGCAGCAACAATGAGAGACGACCGGTGCCACCATTGGGTTTTTATGTACTCTGATTTGATCATGCGTAGAATGATTGCTTGAACCATCTAAAAACATAAAAATGGGCTTAAATAGTTAGTTAACAAGTCAGTTTAGATCAAGCAAGAGAACCATTGGTTACATAATGAAATCTTATATAAGTATGAACCATCTAAGTGATGCCTCAAGAATCGTGCACTGGACGTTATCTATTGTTCCACAACCTGTTAAAAGAGTTTTTAAATAAGAAAAGGTCATATGTTAGCCTAACTCAAACCAATGGGTATATCAAAATAGTGAAATACCAAATAGATAAATAAGTGAAAGAAAATTAGGATCTAATTTCTGTATACTGATTTCTTACCTTTTCATTATCATACGATGCTTTTCTTTTACCCCTGTGACTTTGAGCTGCCACAGCCGAAGACGGAAGACCCATCTCTCCATCTAATTTGTTCAAAAAGAGGAAGAAAAAGGACAAAATTAGGTTGATCGATAATTGATTGATGGTGGAAGGGCTCAAAAACGAATCTTATCTAAATAGATCGTCATTTTATAACAAAAGTTCAAATATAATACATCATCTGTAAAATATAATGTATTCGATTGAAATTTCACTAGATTAATTGAACAAATAAGAGAGTAGTTTAAGAAACAGCACAAACCTGACACCAAAATCGCCATTTTTCTACTTATGGCTTCTATCGCGTGTTGTGATCTCATTTCTTTGCATTTGATTGCCGAGAAGTGACAGAAATAGTGAGGGAAATAAGGGAAAAGAATGGTGGAGGTGGAGATCGAGATCGAATCGAGAAACTGAGAAAGAGTCGAAAATGGCGGAGAAACCCTAACCTAGCAATTTTGTCATAGTGAGGGAGAAGGCAGATTCGGATCCATGCTTCCTTCGATTGGGAGAGGTGATTTTGGTGTGTTGCGGCTAGGTCTGAAGTGGGACATAGGGGTAGAAATAGACGACGGATAGGTATGGGCCAGAGCGCTGGGCCTGACGCTGGTCCAGTAGAAGCCTTGGATGGTTGGATGGGAAAAGAGTGGATGATTGGTACCAATTCTCCTTTCGAAGATAGTCAAAATTATCGTGAAGTTCGAAGTAGACGATTTTAGTACCATAAGTTGTGAAAACCTCATTTTGCAATGAGTACGTTGAAATTTAAGTGCCAATTTGTAAATTTAAAACGTTGATGTTGTTATTTACAGGAGTAACCATGAACTTTTTCATTATTTTGATTTTTTTTTTACGTAAGATTAATAATCCCGAAAAATTAGACGTTCAGTTCATTTTGTACCATTCATCTTGCATGACTCAAATTTGAATGATTATTGAATTTTTCATGCATACATTCTTCGCCAAGATAAACGAGATCAGTGGTTATGGTCTGTTTTAGTGTCTTTTAATACGTTGTTAAACTGAGAAACCAAGTAATTGTGAGCCAACACCCGTCGCACTTTACAATTAAGGTAAGATAACAACAGTTGATAATCCCATAGAGAAATAAATCTTCGAAGGCAAAATTACATCTTCGATAAATGAAATATTTAAGAAATCACAACTTAATTATTATATATACACTTACCATAGAAAATCCGTTTTCAATATTTTTTTTTGGGTTACATTTCTGAAAAATTATTATTTCCTAGGATAAAATTTCTTATGGTTTATCAAACCTAATTCTCAAATAAGACCTATGACAGATAAAACAAGCTTTCTTCATGGTAGGTAAACTTCTACACAAGCACAGTACAATACTTGTGGTGCTCCTACCTATTTCATCTTGAACAATAGCAAAGCAATCGAGGAGGTACCAATTAAACTCTTTTAAGCAACAACAAAAATGAGATATCATGGGATAAAAAAAGGTGATCATACAATATAACAGGGGAAGAGATTAATATGGGATGGCAACAATGTAATACAGGACAACAAAAATTACATCAACAGCAACATAAAAGGATAGAAAGATACCACATTGCAAGACGTTCCCCCCTCTTCTTGAAATAAAAATGAAAACAAAGAACCACATGAGATATGATAAGACAAAGATAACATGAAACTGATAGCACAATGATACCAGGTAGATCTCTCTTCCCCATTTTCTAAGCATGCACAGGAGAATTGCTTTAAGCTTGCTCATCCCTTACACGACCAGGCCCACCCATCCGTCCCCTTCCACGGTTGTACCCTCTTCCCCCAGGACCAGCACCACCTCTTCCTCTTTCATATCCCCCTTTGTAGTAGAAGATTAAATTTCAGTTAACACTACCATGGCAAAACAGCTTGGACTAGAGGGTTTTTATTACTGGTACTTGCATCTGCCAAGCAGGTGCTATACCAGTTTAACACTTTTTAGTTGGCATTATATTTATTCCTTTTTCCTTATTTTCATTTGATGTGTACAAGCACAGTTGACAGTAGAAGAAACTTAGAAACTTATTAGAGTTGATTGAATAAGGGTAATGAAAAATTTAACTCAAAATAAATTCCATAGTTTATATTCAAGTAAAGGTCAATCTGACTAAATTAGGGCTTTGTTCATCCTTTGGAGAAACAGGTGACAGTCTTGATGCTGATGAGCCATATTGGAACTGAAGTTTTTATGTTGAACACTATTCAGTATCTTAGAATGTTTAATATAAGAAAATTTTATAGCCACCATTATCTACATACAAACAAAAAACAATATAAAAAAGTATACCTCGATAGCCCATATTTCCTCTACCACGCATACCACCTCCCCGACCCCAACTTGCATTATAGCCATCATTATCTAAAACATAAAATAAACAGTAAACCAAACACAGCTTAGAAAACTCTTTTGTGCTGACAAAAGCATCAACCATTTCACTTAACTCGCCTTGCAGTCTTGTTTGAACTGGATACATAGCATAATCTGACATTGGGTTTTTGTTTCACGAGTTCACTAAATATTATGACTTAACCATCCCGATCAGTAGAAATCATTAAATAATATTATCATTTTTATTTTCATAAAATTATACGCTTCCATCTAATCATAGCACATTTTCAAACCAGACCTATGCTAATAGGAAGAACTGACATCCTCCTTGGGGTAAAACATTCTTTGTTCCATAGAAAAATGCAAAATTATAACATATAGAATTAACTGGAGAACATTACAACCTTGATTTGGGCCATAACCTCCACGACCGCCACCACCGCCGTATCTTCCCTGATTGTTGTAGGCATATCCACCACCATAGGCCCTTTGATTGTTTCTATATCCCCCACCTTGGCCTTGGTTGTTGTTGTATCCACCTTGGTTGTATCCCCCACCTTGGCCTTGGTTGTTGTTGTTGTATCCACCTTGGTTATATCCCCCACCATGGCCTTGGTTGCTGTTGTTGTATCCGCCTTGGTTATTCTGGTTGTATCCACCTTGGTTGTTGCCATACCCACCATAGCCTCCATAGCCTCCCCTTCCCCAACCTCTTCCCCTCCCTCTGCCCCTCCCTCTTCCCCTCCCTCTCCCTTGCCCATATGAATCTATCCGAAAATAAAAAAATGCAGGAGGAGAACAAGAAAGCAAATCAACTTAGATGAAGCTACATTGGGATAATAATAATGCTTAGGTGCAATTGAGGATGTAATTAGGGACTCGAGTATGTGACTGGTAATATGCGGTAATGGTCATCTTATCATTTGAGATTTGAAATAGGAAGTAGTTACCGTCATAGTAGTCATAGTGTGCTTGTCTGGGTTGACGGGACTGCTGTGGCTGTTGGTACCTCTGTTGTTGCCTCGGCTGCTGCTGCTGCAGCTGCTCATCAAATTCTGGTGCTTGATACCTACATAGGAAGTAATTTATGTAAACTACAATACTTTATTAAGGGATTACATAGTACTATCATGCACATTTTTAAAAGGCTTTTAACTGAATTGTTGCACGACTGTCCATCAAAACAACCTTTTTTTTTCCTTTACTGTTTCTTTTCTTACTGAGTGTATAGTGTTTATTTGATATTTTCAGGGTCACTGAAGTCTACCCAAGGTGTAATTGCACAATAATATGTTAACGAGTCAGGACCTAATGTTTAGATCTGGCAAAACTTGAGGCAAATGAAAATTGAGTCTTAACTTCACATTAGTGACGCATAATTAAAGCTTACTTTAGAACCTTGTGGTTAGCCAATTTAGGTAACAGTTACTGTAATTGGTGTCCTACATCCCTACATTATGTTATATACACATAACCGAAAGATATATACCCAGGAGAGTTTATGTTTAGCTCTTTGGATGAGAGAGAGATTGAAATCATGGACACATGGCGCGTCAACTCCAACCTACATACAAAAGAAGCCAGCATTATTTGTAAAAGGAAATTTACACCAAATTATTTAGCCATGACTTTTGTGTTTGTTTGATTGAAAAAAGATAGTCAATGACTTACGGTACAAGGCCTTCTTCAATGGGCTCCCACACATCAGTGATGCTAACTGAGCTGATGGCTGTGTCTTGATGCAAACCAGGGATCCTTTTCTATTTCAGAAACATGCAAAATTAGCACTAGCAAATAAATGGCCATACAAATAAATAAATAAATAAATAAATGAAAGGAAAAAGGAAAAAGGAAAAAAAATTAACCTTCAAAATCTCAGCAACAGCCACAGATTTACTGATAGCTTGTCCCATGGCCTTCAAAACTATCTCCTTAATTCTTCTTTCCTAAATCCAACACACAAACTCAACTTTTTAGTACCTAAAGGGTCTTTCAGTCAAAACTGGAAGTAACCCACAACTAATTGATAGGGTTACACTAAAAGAGTGTCTCAGATTAAGCAAGCAATCAGTAATGAAGGAGTAATTAGCAACAAAAATTACCAGAGAACAGCAAAAAATTGCGAAAAGAGGAAATACCTGAAGGAGGCTAGTAGCATAGTTGACATAGTTTCGGATCATCCCCTGAGTAGTGATTCTGACCTCGTTTTCGTTGATCGTCGATTCAGGCCTCGGCCTCTCCACTCTCTGATATCTATCCATTGTTTGGGAACTTGGGTAAGTGCTAGGGTTTCTGGAAGTTTAGTAGAGGAGGCTAATGGAGGGGATATGGAGGGAAGAGGGCTGTAAAACCCTAGGCGAGCCAAACGATGGCCTTGATATGATATGATATGCCTCTCCTTCTCTCTCCTCTCTCTGTGCCTTGGATTAATTGTTACTGTATATAATAATGTTTCTTTCAGAGGAAAAAAATGGAATATAAGGAAATATGAAATTCGTTGGGTCTTAACTTTTTGCATTTTAATTTAATTTCCTTTCCTTTTTTGAGTCATTATTTTTTGGGAAAAAAATTATATGGCTGCCCTCCTACAACTTGTTCAACAATCATCAATCACTATGCAAAATTTGGCATGGCAAGTCAATTTAAAAAGTATCGACTCTTAAATTCTTTTAATTTTTAATATGAAATTTACAAACAAATTTATACTAACAAACATTAATCAATAATTTATAAATTATCAGCCATATATTAATGGACGCCAACCCAAGTTTATCTAAAAAATATGAACCATATTTTAAATCCAGTCCGATTAATATTTATCTCACGGCCATCTTAATTATTTCATAACAAATCTAGATAGAGCGAGGCATCCTAGCTAATTGTTAGCATATCTTTGTTTTAATTCTCTTTTGGCAATATTCGTCCAGTACATGGTACAATAATACCTAGCAGAAGAATTATTCTTATCCCCACCGCAAAAGTTGTAATCTTACCAATAGAAAAAGTATATTTGTTAAACTTATATACGTGGCACGAACTCAATAATAAAATACAGCAAAGAGTCCCCTTGCAACATTATATAGTTGTGCAATTGATCCTAATTGTTTTTTTACCTTTTCTTTTTCCTTAATCTGTAGTTCTATTTGTTGATAAGGAAGCCAACCGATTTAACTCGAAGCATCAACAGAATCTTAAAAAGTGATGTGTGAAAAAAAAAATTTGATTTGTATTTTTTTTTTATTTCAATCCAGTGGCGGATATAGGAAAAAAATTAAGCTTAGGCACACATATAATACAATTAAATTTAATATTAAAAATAAATATATTATTTTTTAAAAAAAGTCACTTACAACATATATAAATAGTACTATTATAAATACATCATTTTTTTCATATATATGGTGCGTTTGGATGTATAATGAATAGACGTGAATAAACATATTCATGAATATAGATCGTGAATATAATGTGGTGGGGAATAGTCTATTCATGAATAGAGATGTATGTTGTTTGGATGACGCTTCGAGAATAGTATAATAATGATTTGTTTTATTAATTATCTTCTATTTAAATATATCTTTTGTTTTAACATATATATATATATCTCTTGGTGGTAATGGTAATGGTAATAATAATAATAATAATAACAACAACAATAACAATCACAATAATAGTAATAATAATAAAATAATAATACTAATTGTATTAACAATATTAGTAATAGTAATAATAAATAATATTAATTATAATGTAAATATAATTACTAGCATTGATGACGGTAATTATGATTTTTAAATTAACAGATCACTAGCTCAAGTATATAAATTTATACCATGTAAAAAAATTTAAATTGAAATTGAACTACTGCACCTTTCTCATTTCAATCAGATTTGTTTTTCCTTTTTGCTCGAGCATCCATTCATCAAATTGACGCAACAATTGCGTGCATTGTCGCCTATAAGTTCATTCCATACCGGACCAGACAGGAATAGGGTTATGTACATTCTTATTATGAGAATGAAAAACCTTTTTTGGGAGTTGTTTTATGGATGGAGAAGAAATTACTTAACTTAATCCCTAGCTCTTGTTCTAGTTTTTGGAGCATTTTTCTTGTTTTCCTCGTCAAGGCAAATTGATATTAGTATTTGATTTGTCGAATGTGCTTTTACTCAACTTTATCCAAGTTTTAACGAGGGAGCGACTCTTTTTTTTCATCTTGAATTTATTAGGAGTTCTGGCGGAGTTCTTTAAAGGGCTCAAGTAAAAGCGAAATGTTGGTTCACAAAGGGGCTACTAAGCCCCATGTTTTCATAGATTGGTATTAATTTAAGGAGAATTCATGGTGTGGAAACACGATTTATTGGTCCTTATTGGGCCTTTCACTTGCCAAATCGGCCATTGTGACTTTATGCGTAACCATCGCGAACTTTGTGCCTATTTTTTTTTTTGTTGAACTATAGTTGGTATTCAAAGTTTTAATACCGTTGACAAAATGAGAAAGTCATTGCCTATTCTTTAGTCTGCACATAAACTGTGTACTCATTTATACCTGTGACCTAGCAATCCATCTACCGATTAATAAGCCCGCGCTCTTGGCAAGCTAGCAAATGCTGGCCTCAAGTTAAGCTGGTACTCGTTGTTGCACCAGGAGCTGTTAGGCTAGGTGCTAAAGCATGAGTATTTTGTACATCCTTTCCGAGATTTTCTTATTTGATATTCCCAACCGTGGTATCCAAAACCCTAACTCAGCTGCTCACTTATCTACGCATTGCTTTCTTCACTTCCTCGATGAGTAGTCTCATTACGGCCAAAGCTATAACCGTAGTCTCATGCCTGACATCTGAGGTATGGTTCTTTAAATTCCCCTTGAGCTATTCTCAACCCCGATTATGGAGCCTTTGAGATTTGCGAATTCTTATCAAGAATTCATTAGTAGAATGGAAACAAGCTTAATCACGACCTTCAATCTCATGCTAGCAATAAGCAGCACTAGCTTCGCCTTTCGCTTTGAACTGACTTATCAGTTGTTCACTTTCTCCTTGCACTTATCATTTGTTCACTTTAGAAGAAGCACTTGTTATTTGTGTGTGAAATTACAAAGGGGAAAAGTGCTCTCTATCTATTCCAAGGTATTTGTTGCATGCCTTTTCTGCTACCAGGCTTGGCATGTTGGATCGTAAGCGAGTTGCCCTTTAATAAGTTGCTTAGTGTGTTACTCAAACTGGCCAGAAATCATTACTAGTAGGGGGAAGAAATATAAGATCTAGGAGAAAAAGAAGAAGCAAAGGGCGCTAAGCAATGACCTACTTATGCTGACTCAACTACTTATGTTTATTTTATACTTGGTTGCTTTTCTCCAACCAGATGTACACTGAAGCCTATCCCTTTCTTTCTCACTAAAGCCTTACTCAGTAAACGGTATGATACTAATAAAGGGCTTTCAGCACTCTTCCCATTACGTTCCATTTAATCTCCTTATTCAATTGAATATGCTTCTTTGCAACCTTTAATTAGTGATACGAACGAGTCACTCTAGTCTAATTGCATGCAAATTCTGTCTGTCTCGCTAAAATCCAAGATAAGGCAGCTCTGATCGAGAATTAATTCATTGATAAGACAACTTTTTTAAACTTGTCGACAAAATTAAACAAAGAAAAAACTGAAAATAGTGGTCATGGTTTGGCCTCTTTTGTCGTTATGCAATATGATGGCAAAATGCTCACAATGAAATTGTTTATATTTTTATAAGTTCCAGTGATTTGGCATCATATGATATGATGTAGTAATGAAAATTTTGACTTTTACAACCGCTGTCTCACCTTTTTTCAATATCAATTTCGCCTTTTTAAATGAAATATTAGAGGGTTACGGAGCCTATTCCGACTTTTAGCTCGAATACCTATTCACGGCTGAATAAGCCTATTCACCTTATTCGTGGTACATTTGGATTGTGCATATTCAGCCTATTAGTGAATAAGACTATTCAGCATGCATCCAAACTTGCCCATAGTCTTTCTTTAGTCTTTTACTCTCTATATATCACCAAAAGGCACAAAAAATTTGTAAAACTAAAAACTAATGAATAAGCATGAAAACTTTTAATTATTCCTTCGCCTTCAAATGCCAGAAACGGTTAGAAACTCTATAAATTAGTTACCTATGCATTTGCACCATCAGAAGCTTAAATCTTGATGCATTGTTGCAAGTGACTAATTAGCAATAACTCAAATCAAATTAAAAATTTGTCTATAAATTGGGGGTAAAATTTGACTATACATAGATGTGACCATTTATATTGGTAAAAAAGTAGACATGAAGATTTTATTAAATTGACCATGTCCTTTTCTCCTTTATTGTTGTTGCTTCATGCATTAATTTCCAAATATTCCAATCCATACCCATATAACTAAGTCCTCTTTATTCTTACAATCCTTGCGGTAGTCTCTGTTACATTCTGTATGAGGGTAAGTATGGAAAAGAATTAACTCCAGACCAAGCCCAATATTTTATTTGTCAAAACCGAGGCACAACTTCAATTAAGCCCAGGCACGACCACAATTTAAGCACATGCACATTTCATTACAGTACTACTAGTTTCTAATTTTTAAGAAACAAGCGCAGACACGTGCCTGGGCTTGCCTCTCTTTGAGTCTTCCCTGCTTCGATCGAACAATTCCTCCCTCCTATATTACAAACACAAGACATCGCTATCTGTGAATACTATATTGCTAAATTTAAAATTGCATATAGATTCTTATAATCACCATCGTCACAAATTTTCTCTCACTCTACTCTACCCCATTGCCAACGCAATATCCAACGCTTACCTAGCATCTAGCTAGCATCTATTCCAGTACTTACCCAGTGCCAATTTCACCGATAGGACCCGTCTCCCCTGACAGCTCGCCACCACTCTCCGCCTCCACCTTCCCCCTCCACACACAATCGACCCTCCAAATACGTCATGGGGTATTTGGTGTAATAAACATGATAACTAGAGTGATATCTAAGATAACTAAAGTAACTCAAAACAATTGGAGTATCAACTAGAACAAAACAATTAGTGTTTCTTTTTAGGACAATTATTGGATTCATTATACAGAAATACAGTTCATGGATATTTGGTGCGGCAAACATGACAATTAAAGTAATATCTAGGACAACTGGAGTAACAACTAGGACAATTGACCAAAAACTAGGACAACTAATTTAGTAAGCATGACAATTAGCATATTACCGTTAATATATTTACCAAGACAATGAGCATATTTACCAGGACAATGAACGTATTTACCAGGACAATGAGTGTATTTACCATGACAAATAGTTCTTGCAAGAGTGTTGGAGGGAGGGAGGAGGAGAAGGGTCAGTGGCATGGGGACAAAAAGAGGTGATAAGGTGAGTGGCAAGAATCAACAATAGGGAAGGGGTCAAGAGGGAGTACGGTGAGGAAAAATATGCTAAGAGAAGATTAACATTGATATGGACAAACATTGAGCGAGATTCAGACAACTAGTACGAATATAGAAGGTGATTAGCAAGTGATGATGATGACAGTCGAAGTCTATGATGATCCTTATAGGCTCCGAATACTAAATAACTTTTTTAGATGGTAACGTCAAATTCTATTCCGCAATTCCATCCTCGTTATTTGCATAAACTGCTAAAAATGCCGATCCAAAATTATTCACATTTTTTATTATTTTTTCCCTTTATATAATTACTCATTCCAAATGTTTTAATTTGAATGGCTGGTTAACTAAAATTAGAAGGAGCCTGATGCCAATAGACCTTTAGCGTTAAAGTTTACATATGTTTTATTTAGGGAACCTGAAGGGCTACACATGTATCATTTAATTTCAATTACATGCATAATAAATTTCATAAAATTTCACTTCATTTCGATAGCCATCATTCATCAATAGAGGAGATTAATTTGCAAAATTTTACATCATAGATGTTATTAGCTCTGATGTCTATCAAAATGATTCAATTTTGTATACTCAATAAATTATGGTCATATCAAAGTATGAAAAAAAAAAGTTATTTGATATGTATATTAAGGGATAATATGTGGATAACTAAAATTTTAAATTGGGTTTGAGCCCTAATAAATCGTAATCTTTCATAACATTGAAGAAACGACCTAAATTTCGGTCAATATAAAAAATTTAGTCCACTACAAAATTTGCCTAATTTTTATTGGCGCCAATTTCAGATTAAAATCTTGAATTTTGATTCCTCAGTTAAAATAATTCAAGTCATTTTATTACATAATAATGAAAACTAATCTCTCGAACCTATCCTTCATGGATCATGGTAAGTCATATAGACAAATAAATAATAAATAAAAATGCTGGATAATACGGTGTGTATCCTAGTTCAATTTAATTATAAGTAGGCTATGGAGGTATATATGGTGCAAAGTGCAAACCTTCTGGCAAAATTCAAGACACAAAATTGGTATCGTTGGAGCAATTATTCCATGACCATGTATCGGATAACATATTTTATACACGGAAACAGAAAAAGGTAAAGTGCTACGTCAAATTCACTTAAACCACCAGAACTTCATGAGAAACAACGCTTTGGACATGATCCATACGGATCATGCCAAATGTGGGATTCCTGGTCAATAGGGTACATGAAGCTATGTCCGAAAAAAATATATTCGAAGGGCAGCAAGTTTTAATAAAATTTGGGATCCATTAGTTATGAATTAAATTAACTTTTTTGAAGATTGTCAAAGGAAATTTTAATTTTGAACTCCAATATTTAAACATGACCTGTCACATATTGATTATATTGATATTTAAACATGATAAAATGTTACAAAACTTTTACTGTTTTATCAAATATCTTTTAAGTTTGCATCGGTTCACATATTTAGCATCTTTCAACGGAATGCTAAATGACAATTATATTTGTTTACAAACTTGATACACAATCAAGGTCAGCACTACATCTATATATATATTTTTAAGAAATAATTTCTTTTAACATTATGGAAAATGCCAAATTAAATCGTTATATGGTACCGATATCCCCATTTTCCGCGGAGGTTACTCTCAAGAACAATTTGGAAGGATCGGATCAACTCATTTTTGTTTACTGGATCGTGTTAGACTCCTTCAATTGTAAGTTTGTAACTGAATTTATTGGACGATTCCAATTAAATCTGAATTGACTAATTTTAAAATAGAACCATGCATGTTATTAATGACCACATAACTTTGAAATCGGACAACCAATACTTGCTTTGCACGTTGACTTGGTAACTATATATAGTCTTTAACATCGTAATTACGCCGAAAAGGAAGCATAACCCCTTAAAAAATAACTTTTTGAAACATAAAACGAAGAAGATATATATAGAATGTCTATCGCGCAGGCTAATGCATCGGAGGTTCGGTAGGTGTATAGTGTATACTGATTCAAACTCTTGAATTTGCTTCAAAATGACTAATGGAAACTGTCTAATACGATCTTTTTGTTGAAATTTTCTTACCGACCAAATTTTTATTTTTCTTTTGAATTTTTTTAGTATTGTATTTCAGATTTTAAAAAATTATTGTTTTTCTTGTTGAAATCTCCTCGCCGACCAAAATTTATATTTTTAAATATTTTTATTTTTTAAAATTATTGTTTTCAAACTGTTCAAAAAAAAAATAGATTATGATTTTTTAAAATTTCAAACGCCCGGTCGTAAGGCATTCTCAGGCCCTTTTGTAATTATCTTGGGCCGCAAGTTGACTCTTCGCAGGCCCAGTCCCGTATGGCATTCTATAGTCTTCATTCTTATGGGCCTGGGCTATAAAGTCTATAAAAATTATTTCGGTTGCCTTAATTAGTTGCTCCGGGTTCCTATATCGCACTTCGCACAGTTGTGTATATTAACTGTATTTCACAAAAAAAAGGGTCAATAGAAAATTTTCAGTCAGGTAAACTTTTGAATGTTATTTCATCAAATTAAAGAAATGTATGCTTATCGATATAAGGATATGCAAGTTTTTGTAAATAACTTGATGAACCTGCAGTTCAACTGTTTTTTGCAACCCTCCTTAGTAAAAATTTTCTAAAAGCTCGTGGTTACGTCATACGACAATCGAGGTAATCTTTTCAATCTCTCGGAAAACTCAGAAAGAGATAATTTTCTTATTAAAACGGTAAAACAGGTAAAATATATAGGCTGCACCAATTAAGACAACAAAAGAAATCAAGACATGCATCTCACCGCAACAAAGAAGAAGAACAAGAGCAAGACATGCATCTCACCGCAACAAAGAAGAAGAACAAGAGATTAGACAGAAACAACATGTTGACATTAGTACAAACTACAAACTACAAGCTAGAAGTGAGGAACAAAACGCACATGTTAAACCTAAGCACAATCATCTCATTATTTAACTAGCACTAAGCAAAACCCCTCAAACCCACAACCTAACAAACATGCAAACTCACAAAACAAGTCCACTAATTAAAAACCCAGCCTAATAATTAGTATTTTTCATAACTAAGGATGTAAACATCCAACGCCATGACAACCTAGACCACCGCCTATGCCTTTTAAACCGCCACCGCCGATACCACCCAAACCTCCTGCACCACCACCAATACCCCCCAAACCTCCTGCGCCGCCACCCAAACCACCTACACCACCACCCAATCCTCCCATGCCACCGCCAAGTCCACCTACACCGCCACCTAAACCACCGAGTCCACCGACACCACCTAAACCGCCAACTCCACCTGCACCCCCTAAGCCGCCAATGCCACCTAATCCACCAAGACCGCCAATGCCACCTACTCCACCAGCTACTCCACCGAGGCCACCGACACCAGCAACTCCACCAAGTGGCAGGCCAACTCCAGCAGCTCCACCTGCAGCCCCGGCCCAGCCGCCAACTCCACCATAGGTTAGAAAATTTTTCTGGTCATCAAGACCGGCTATGTTCGGGCTACTGTTAGGGTTAGTTGGATCAGTTTTCTCTGTCATGGCTGTGGGCTTGGTGTCGGTGTTAGTTGCGGAGGTAACAGCAGTGGTGTTGGGTTCGGAAGGTAGGTGCCGGGCACATGCATGAGATGTTGCATGGGCTAGGACTATCAAGAGGAGGTAGCACCATGGAATTGCCATATTTTACACTCTTTACTTACTTTCTGTCTAAGTGTCTATGCTTCGTTTGGAAGATTACACTGAAGAGGATAAGGGTTTTGAGGGGCATTTATACAGGTGTTGGAGTGTTGGTGATTTGATGAGGTGCAAATGCTCGGTGGAGGGACAGCTAAGAGAAATAAATGTACGGACGGAAAATCACGCATGCCAATACTCGCTGACCTCTCTCTAGCTAGGTCAGAACTCAAGTGCAGATAGAGTTGACACAACGATCGAACGCTGCAACGTTCAATCTATTTTTTTATTATTATTATTCTCAACTGTTAAGAACTCTGAATGACAGTGAGGTTTCAAAAATTAAGATTTTTGAAGTTTATATAGACTACCCTTCCCTGCCACCTAATTAATCTCCTATTTATATACTTGACGAGAATCGATAAGAGACATTTTATCCACTAAATTAAAAATAAAAATTTATCGGTTTGCTGCTTGTGTTCGAATCATTCTTTCAAACAGCAACCTAAGTAATGCTTGCTTTCTTTCCCTAATATATAGCGAGTAAGATATATATATTATTACACTATTAAAGCATAAATGTCGATTTATGTTTGCTCCTGAAGAAAACATTCAAATTAATTTAGGTGTTTCGAAATAAAAACAAGGTTAAAATTTAATAATACTGAGGTATACTATATAATGGGAAAAAAATGTAATATATTATGACGAGGACATATATATCTGTATCATGAAAAAAATTTCATGTGTGCATGGCGTCAGATGTACTAATTAATTATAAAAGTTTATTTGATATCATGAAAAGTGATCAAGTTAATAGTTGTGATATTCATGAAAACTTATCAAATTGTGAATAAACTTTAATTATAAATAAATTCGCCATCTATTAGAAACTGTTTGCAAATTAAAATTTAAATAAACCATACTCTTCAATTATAAACTTAAGTTAATTAATCATTCATTAATCGCACACAAGATTTAATAATTTGGACGCTTTCGACCTTATTCAAATTATATAGAACTTGCAGCACCTAAATATTGTCGCATAGCAACAATTACGTACAGATGTACTCCCTACTAGTAGTGTAACACCTGAACTGTTAACGTGTGTCGAACCATCTCAATGATATCGCGTAACCTATCAATCTATCATTGTAGTATTTCCCCTTTTTGGGGGGTCTACGGGTGGTACCGTAGACCTATTTCTTGTAAAGATTGAGAACTGAGGCAAGGCGGCGAGTTGGTAAGGTGGTTGTGGCAAAGAATTAAACGATGCATTTATTTCTCAGAAGATCGATGTACGTGCATTCATATAACGGCAAAAACAATAATGTCCTCTGCCGCATTAATAAATTTAATAATTATTTGTAAATACATTAGTTTCATTTTCACAAGTCATGTCCAATTAATATTTAAATTTAAGAGTTCTTTTGATTAATATAGTCCACGTATATATATATGTACGATCTCAGCATTGACAATTTTAATTCCGGCCATTACAAATAATGGTTTGGACTACCAAAAACAAAATGCTGGCACAAATAACAATAAGTAATGCCAGACAGATAATAAATTTGAAAGATATTCGTATTATTAATTAATACTTTATATTTCTATAATTGTTGTTGTATTATCACGTGGTACTTGCAATTGATTTGCAATGATAAGTACATGCTCTAAAACTATATTTTGATAAGAAGGGATCAATTACAACTTTCTTATTATGTGCAATCTCATGATAACACAATTTGCTACATTTGTAATAAATTTTACATCAGAAAAAAGAACTATTGATATATACAATAGTAATATATGTCCCTACAATTGCACATGCAAGGTTATTAGAGTTCATTTAATATGAAATATATATGCTAAATATTAATGACTAATTGCAATTAATTTCTGTGTTGATTTTTTTTCACCATTTATTCTCGTTCCACATAAATGATTTAATTAATTATATTGATGAATAGATTACTTCTTCTGAGTTGTGACATGCATGAACGAATTACAATGGTTCAATCTTGTTTAATAAAGTATAATTATAATTATTTGGTACAACAAAAAGTATTAATATGGTGTAAGAAATATAGAGTTGTAAGTGTGGCTTGTTTCACATGTTTAATAGGAGGACAAGACATGAAAAGAAAGGAATTTTTTCTTAATAAAATATAATGTAATAATTAGAATCATTCAAAATTATATCTAATTGCACAATAATACTGATACCATAACTGTGGCCAAAAAGGAAGTTTTATACCTTTAAACGAAGCATCCGAGTGCTCTGAATGTACTCACATGGAAATTTGAGTTCACGATTTATTAATGCATACATTAAGAAACATTATCATTAATTTAATTTTCAGAAAAAGGAAATGGTTTTGGGGATATGGGGAAAAATTTAATTTGAAGTAAATATATACAATGTTGACGGAAATGAGAACATCATGTTTCATAAAAGATAAAGCTATAATTAGTTTAGTGATATCACACTTATATATATGGTATTTGGCCGGACTTAGTCCCAAAATCATAACCTAAACACTTGAAATTGTGTGTTTTCAGTCTTTATTTGTAGGATTTGGTACTGCTTTTGGTTGTTATTTGAATTTCAGGAATTTGGAGCAAAACCGACGAGAATCGGCACATTTCGGACACCACAGATGAACTTGTGCGGCCTACAACCTCTCAGGCGCACCCTGGATACCTCCAATCGGTCTACAATAGACTTGTGCGGCCTACAACCTCTCAACCGTGCACTGGACATCTCCTGTGCGGCCTACGGGTCTCACTGTGCGGGATACACTTGGGCTGAATGACTCATTCCCGGCCCAGGACTCTGCTGTGCACCGAACTGGATTTTTCTGTAACCCGCACAGCCCATATTGCAGCCCGCACAGCCCATATTGTACCCCGCACAACTCACCAAACCCTACCTAACCCCCTATATAAGGCACCTCCCATGCCCTAATTAGGGATCCCTCCTTCCATTCTCGACTCCTGGCGGCTGCCAGGGGTGCCGCCACCACTTTCCACCATTTTCACCTCTGGTGTACCCCGCACCAGAGGAACTGTACCCCGCACAACACCTCCGCCGTACCCCGCACAGCTCTATACCGTACCCCGCACAGCACCACTCTTCCCTTGCCGATCCACGCCGCCGTACCGATTCACCCCGCACTGCCACCTCCGTAACCCGCACAACGCCTCTGGAACTTGGATTTTCATGCGACAGCAATGATTCGAGTCCCGATTTCGACTCTAGAAGCTTGCAAATAGGGAGAATAAGCTGGGTTACGGTTGTATCTCTCATTTTCCTCTTATTTGCTTGACCATGGAGTTTGTATCTTGCATTTCATCATTTACTTTATGTTTTGAGCACATGTTAGGCTAGATTGTATTGTCTTAGGGCTTAGGTTAGATCTTGATGTTTGGATTGATGTATGACACTTGATATTTGGTATTTGATGTATATTGCTTGTTGGATATTATTTGTGCATGCCTGTTTGTGCTTGATTGATTAATTGAACCTCCTATTAGATGAATGGCCACATCTAATCTAGGTCAAAGGTGTAGGTTAGTTGATTGAGTTGAACAAAGTGACTTGAGGTAGGACATAGGCCGAAAGGTAGTCCAATCGGTACCCGAAAGGGGAAAGTTTCTACTAAGGCGAAAGTCTAGTAGATGCCTTTGAAAACAACAAGTAGACTTAGGTAGATTAAGCCAACAAACGAAAGTTTAGGGTTAACCGACCTAATGGGGGTGTTAGACTAGGTTCCGGTCCCGATACCTTGACCAACATGCGACGGCTGAGGTCTAGGGAGTCCAAGTCCGGCTAGATCTGCCCCACACAAGCCAAAAACCAACTTATTGAGTCGAAACACCATTAACTGAGGGATGGTGCGGGCTACATTTGTACCTGTGCGGCGTACACAGGTCTAATTTGGCCAGCACTGGTCAGTAGCGGCGCGACAGCTGCCGGTTCCGACGACTCGAAGCCGGACTGAAAGTGAAACTGAAACCCTAGGACACTTTTATTGCATATTTTATCACCAAAACACCAAACTTTGCCTTTATTGTCTTTGTTTTGTTTGTATTTAGTTTATTGTCTTGTTAATTGTTAGTTTAAGCCAAAACCCCTTCATTTGATTGTCTAGATTTTGTGAATAAGTAAGGTTTAATACTCAATCTACCGTCCCTGTGGATTCGACCCCTAACCATATCCAACGATTTACCGTACGCTTGCGGTTTTTTTAGGACCAAATTAGGGTATTATTAGCTACACATCAAGCTTTTTGGCGCCGCTGCCGGGGACGGTGTTGATATTAAAACTTACTTGAGTGACAAGAGACTAGACCTTGTATCAATTTTCTTTTTTTTTTCTTTTTTTTTCATTAAAAAGAAAAAAAAAATTACTTGCATCACCATGTTTCATTCTTTTCATAGATTTGAGAAAGAGACGGATGATGATTGGAGTGATGAAGAAGATCCTTTGGCCCAACTCAATAAGAGAGTCGACCGCTTGATGAGACAAGCTCAAATTGAAGAAATGAAAAGAAGAGTGAGTCGATTGGAGAACCAACTCGAGAACATGAAAAACATGAGAAGGGAAGGATCTATGGAAGGATGGAGCCGACATCATGACCCATACACCCACTACTCGAGCCATTCAACTCACAATGAGGAGATACCCAATTCGGGTATGGATCAAATATGGCATCAAGTTAGTGCGTTGAACAACCTTGCAAGAGAGGCATGTGGAGAAACTGAAGCAACAACAACATGGGATGCACAACATGACACGCGACCTGCTGGTTGGTGTAGGCGACACGTAGTCGGTGGTGCAGGCCAAAACCAGGCATGGGTGTACCCCGCACAGCCAAGGGTGTACCCCGCACAATCAAGAGTGCAAGCATGTGTGCACCTAACACAGAGCCCAGTGTACCCCGCACAACCAAAGGTGTACCCCGCACAGTCAACAATGCAAGTGATCGGCTCGAAAACCAAGTCAAAACAAATCCTCAGAATCACCGATGTAAATCGTTTGCAGTGATAGCTTAAGGGTCGAATCCACAGGGACGGACTGTTCAAGTTCTAGGACTTAACTAATCCTAATTGGTCTAATTTGGCGAATAAAAGTCGGTGGTAAAAAATATTGGGTGAAGTTATCTTTTTGGGGTTTTTCCGATAATAATTGAAATTAAAGCAATTAAACTAAGCAATCAATAAAGAGTAACAGTTCTAAACAGTAGCAAACAAGGTTTAAAATACGAAATTCAACAATTGGGAAAAGCTAGGGTCAATTGCTACGGGTTCCTACTCTTGGCCGCGTTTAGACGGGTCCGACAGAACACGCCGCTAGTGCAAATTACTTAGTTAAACGTTTTATGTGACATGCAGGTTCTCGAATTGGTCCAGGGCTTACAGCGCTAACTCTCGTTCTTGGCTTAAACAACTGGGTTCAACTCTTCAAACCTCCTAAAAACCCTAAGTTTCAACTCTCGTTCCATGGCTTAGGTTTTCTAGGTTTGACTTTCTTACCGGTAGGACAACCTTCTTCTCTCGATCTCAGGTAGAGACACGTCTCTCGACTAAGTCCCGGGTTTACCTCTCGGCTACTACCAATCCTATAGCAAGTGGTTGTAAAAAGGCTTAGAGTTTCGGTTCTTACTACTTAGCAAACTAGACTTGGCCACGTCTATTGGGTATAAACCATCGATCCAAGCAATTCACAAACAACAAGATTTATCAAGTAAAACAAGAAAGCCAAAGCAAATCAAATAAAACGTCAACAAGAGTAAAGATCACATAGCTACCAAGTATCGGTTCCCTACAATTGCCCCTAAACTATAAAACTACTCACAAATCATCATAAAACAAGCACAAATCATCAAGTATACTGTATCAAACAACATCTCTAACCAAAATATAGAGTTTACAACAATATATGAAGCAGATCGGTAGCAAAATAATTCCTGTCGGGGTCGACAGAATCCTGGCGGGGGTCTACAGAAACGCCCGGCGACTGCTGCTCTCCAAAGTTGCTCCAAATCTTGACCTAAAAGTGAAAAGTTGCTTTCTCTCTCTTCCTAGGCGCCTAATCAAGCCAGGGACGCGTCCTGGGTGACAGCTAGCAAGTTTCCAAAGTTGTTCTGGCTTCCTGGGCAAGAATCTGGCTTCCAAATCTGCTCTCTGTCCCGTTTCTGTCGGGTCCGACCAAATCCTGACAGAAGCGGTTTTTCTTCATTTTTGAGCCCAAATTGGCGCCAAATGCTCCAAAAACCTGCAAAACAAAAAGGGCAACAGCAGTACCTCTATTCTAACATAGAAATAACATAAAACAAACTAAAAACACAACTTTTTTATTGGAATTGGGGCCTAAATGGGGTTGAAATGTGTGCATGAAACCTCCCGATCAAATCCCCCCAAACTTAAAATTTGCTTGTCCCTAAGCAACAGTTAGAACTAAAGAGAAGGATTTAGGACCAAATTACAATTGAAAAGTTGTTTCACTACAAGTTAAGAGAAATCTTTAGGGAAGTCAAAGTCGTGCCTTTGAGAGTTTTTGGAATCGGAAATGACAAAGCAATTTCAAAACAAGACAATTCAATTTCAAGTTGAGCTAATCCATTTGTGAACAAACCTAGAGTCAAACTCGAGCTGTTGATCAGGAATCGTTTGCCTAACTAATAGGTCGGTTAATCTTTCAAAGAGCTTCAATCGATTTCAAGTTAGGTAGAAACGGGATCGAACCCCCTCAACTCAAATGACTTAAACTAACCCTAAGTCGTGAACCACATGTTTAGACATTTCGAACCACTTTAAACAAAAATAAATTAAAATTTAGATGTTAAGTTGCGGCGATTCATCGCTTAGGGTTTTACGCTATTGGGACTTGTAGTGAGCTACCAGCACATGACGCACTGGGAAGGTCGGACCGGTTTTTACTCCTTACCGCTACGGTCCACTTGTGAAAATATTACGCCTTACCGCAACCACCCTCTAATATTTGTGGAATTTTTAATTGGAATTTCAAGTCCCTTCGCACCCTCATGTTCGCAACAGGAATTATTAGGTGTTTTTGTGTTTTTCTGATATTTTTATTTTGTTTTTATAAATAAATGCAAAATAACTTAAAGAAGTGGTTCGACTATTCTAAACATGCAAGACACAACTTACGGTTAGACAAACCTTTGAGTTGAAAGAATGATCTTAGACAAACGGTGGTTGCCCTTTGCCGGCTCTAACCAACGAATTCCACTAAACTCTTATCAAATTAACCACCCCATTAGTTAGAAAAACGATTCCCGAAAAACTACTCTCCCTCTCAAATTCATTTTCAAAACAAGATTTTTGCAACGCATTTTCTAAGTCCAAATTCTCTCAAAAACCAAACTTAAGCCATCTCCCAAATCAAACCCTCAACTTTCCTAAATGCAAACTTACATGAATTTATAATGCAGACAAGTTTCCTATATG
This sequence comes from Rhynchospora tenuis, assembly GCA_027725995.1. Taxonomy (NCBI): domain Eukaryota; kingdom Viridiplantae; phylum Streptophyta; class Magnoliopsida; order Poales; family Cyperaceae; genus Rhynchospora; species Rhynchospora tenuis. Next base: position 56,459,118 of record CM050888.1, read on the forward strand.
CAATGCAACTCAGGACCAAATCTTAGACGGACCCGACTGAAAACAGACGGACCGACAGAATCCTGGCCGAGAGCAAAACTCATCCAGTCGGGTCCGACCGAAATCAGATGGGTCCGACCGAATGAGTCCAGAGGCTAAAATGACTAAATGCCATGATGCAAACCTAGATACACGTGAAATTTTCCCAATTTTCTCAATTTCCCTTCCCCAAACTTGCTCGATGGCAGTGCAAAAACTCAAATAAATCAAGTTTAAAGGAAAGTAAAAAGAAAAAGTTAAGAAAAACTCACAAGAAAGTCGTGGTGCTCGTGGTGGGGGCGTCTAGTACGCTGGATCATCCGGCTTCGGCCCGTAGTGGGGGAAGAGCCAGTCGTACATCTCATTCACCTTAGTCCTCGTCGCCTCATCTTCCTTCTCCTTCTCCAGCAAATAGTTGATGTCGCGCCTTGCTGCGGCTTGCTCCCGCTCGATGTTATCCACCTTGTCGCTTATGCGCCTCCCGAGCTCCAGAGACTCATTGGAAAGTCGCGCTATCTCCTGCATGTTAGCAACAAAAGCAGAATAATCGAACTCTTGTAGTACCTGATGACGCCGAGGCCCAGAGCTCGAAGAAGCGAAGGGATTGACTGGCGGTGGCACTTGTTGCTGAGGAGCATCAGGTCTCGCTGCTCCTCCTGCCGTGGGCATGAGCCAAGTCTCTTAATCCCTTAATGAGAACCGCCAAGAGAGGGGCAGCGGTAGAGGCTCGCGCACATGATTTCTCCATCCCCAAGGTCCTTCGTCCGGACCAACCAGAAACTCGATGGCCTTGAGGTAGGGGGCATCGATCAAGCTAGGTGCCGTGGCCTCCGTCAGTCTCTCAAGCCTCGTCGGGTCTATCCCCTTTAATTCGGCGAGGCACGTGATGTACCCCCCAAGTGTGATATGGCCTTCTCCGGCCCTTCTTGACTTAGCCACTTTTTTCCAAGGCAAAATTGGATATAACCCCCTCAAATCTTGCTCAACTGAAATAACCCCCTACAATCTTTGAAACTGAAAATAACCCCCTCTAATCTTGTTATTTTTGGATATAAACCCTTTCCATTAGTTTAAACAATATTTTAAATAAAAACTTTAAATATTTGAGATATATGCCCAAACTACCCTTCACCTCCATGAGGCCATAACTCACGCCTCCTGTCTCCTCTGTTTTTTGTCTTTCTCCACAAATTAAACTTCGCTCCACAAAGTTTAAATAGGAAAGTTGCTATGAAGAATGCATTTTACAAAAGCGATGTAAATTACATATCAAAGTTTGACTGACCACCATATTTACATAGTACTCAATGTTTTCTATGGGCCTTCGATGGGCATCTTAATTCCAAGTTCCATTTCAGCTGCATCTCAACACCTTCAAGGTTGCGACCTCTCAAAGCTTAATTTTTTATTATTATTTAAAAGGTAAAGACAATTGAAGATCAAAATCGAATAGAAGAAAGACAACAATTCAAAGAGGATTATGTGCATCTTTCATATCCGAAATAAATTAACTGAAACAAGTGAAAGGAGAGGAGTTGACGGAATTATAAATAACATATTTATGGAGAGCAGCTAGATGCAAGCAGATTTAAGACTATCAGCATTATAAAAGAATAAAATTGAAAATTTAAGTACTGCTGGGGCGGCAAAATTAAAGGAGGAATTCAAAACGTCCATGGTGAAGGATAGTTTAGTCAAATATTTCAAATGCTTAAATTTTTTATTTAAAATATTGTTTAAACTAATGAAAAGGGTTTATATCCAATAATAATAAGATTACAGGGGGTTATTTCCAGTTTCAAAGATTGCAGGGGGTTATATCCAGATAAGCAAGATTTGAGGGGGTTATATCCAATTTTGCCTTTTTCGAATATTTGATCATCATCACTGCAAGATCAAGTGGCTTGTAGAGATTGCCAAAAACCATTCTGGACATCACCATCAACTCCTCTTTTCTCATTCTTGCGGCCGACTCACCTCTTGCAAAAATTGTATGACCCAACCCTCTCTGGATCATGCGAAAGACGGGGTGCTGTATGAACCTACCCCTTGGTTGCTCAGCGGGCTTCTCATCAATCCCAGTCAACATCCTCCAAAGATCATCATCAATCTTGCCCTTGAACCCGCCCCCGGGTGTGAATCCAAACAACCCAGAGATCTCGGAGGCGGTGGAGGAATAGTCATTGTCTAAGAGGCGGTAGTAGATGACATACTCGTCCTCCTCCAATTTTACTTCCAGCGAGGCCAAGAACTCAACCGTGAGCCTCTTGTATGTGGGCCTCCTCATCTCCCAGAATCGCTTTTCGACTCCCCCCTTTTGAGTCACATGGAGGAAGTCCTCAAGAATACCCATCTGCTCCAAGGTATTGAGATCAACGAAACGGGTGTTCTCAATTTTTTTATTCTTGAAGTGCTCAACTGCTTGGGTCATTTTTGTGCCCGTGCAGAGGATTGGCCCAACAATTTCCTCCTCCCCCTCATCCATAGGGTCAGACCCGTCGTGCGAGTCATTGTGAGAAGAGGACTGAGAAGGGGATGGGGTTGGTTCCGGTGTCGGGTTTCGGCGTGAGGAACTTGCACCGGACACGGAAGAGCGGAGACGCTTGCCTATTCCCCCAAAGCTGAAATTTTTGGTGCAGGGCATGGTTGGATTGAGTCGAGGTGTCGCTGGAGGGTTTCGGACGGGGTCGAAAGAAATCGGGCGGACCTGACAGAAACAGGTCAGTGGGGTCGGAGTTCAGAGTGGCCTTGACAACCCTAGCGGGTCAGTTTCTGTGTAGGCGGGTCCGGTTGAATTGCGGCGGGTCCGGCCGAATCAGACCTGAAGTGATTTTCACCGAGTGTTTAGCCAAACCAAGTTCCAAATCTCTGCATTGAGTGGGTTAGTTCAGAAGCTTAACGATTGAAGGAAAAAGGAGGAGAAACAAGCCTTTAAACCACGGCTAAAACGGAGTGAGCCGAGAAGGTTTGGCGCGGAGGAGAAATCCGGCGGAGATCAGCGAAACCGAAGCCGAGATGGAGCTTCTCGCGTCGAGGAGTGCGCCGAGAGGTGGTCGGATCGTCGGACGGAGGTCGGAATCGCCGGAGGTGGTGGCTCTAGGGTTTTCGTCGGGTCCGTTTGTGTGGCAGTTTTGGAGCGGAAGAGAAAGTAGGAGGAATGGAGGGGGTCGCGATGGGAAGAGAGAAAGGTGCGTCGAAACGCATTAAGCAGGCGACGCGTGAGCGGGTCGGGTCGGTTTCTGAAGAGTCGCAAAGAAATTTTTTTTTTGCCCCAGTTACTAGCGGGTCCGACCGAATTTAGTCGGGTCCGTCTAAAATGCTCCAGAGCGGAAATTGATCTCCCATCCTCCATTTTGCTCTCTGCCTTGTTTCCGACTGGTCTGACAGAATTTAGTCGGGTCCGACCAAATGCCTCCAGAAGCCTGAAAATACACACGACTTAGCCAATTTTTATAAAATTTTCATTTTTTCGATTTTTTTTTTTTTTTCAGATTTTCAAGACTTAAAATTAAAAAAAAAATAATAACAAGTAAATGAAAACTTCCTAAACCCTTGGGTTGCCTCCCAAGAAGCGCTCTTTTATGGTCTTGAGCTCGACCGTTGTAATTTTTCAGTTCTTGATCGGGGATGGGTCATCGAGAGACCCAGAAGCAAGCTCTTCCTTTTCCATGCCATCCACATAGAGCTTGAGTCTTTGTCCGTTCACTGTGAATGAGCCTTGCTTCTCTCCCCAAACTTCAACAGCACCATAGGGAAAAACCTTTTTCACCTCGAAGGGGCCCGACCATCTTGACCGGAGCTTGCCCGAAAACAGCTTCAATCTTGAGTTGAAAAGCAACACTCGATCCCCTTCCTTGAATTCCTTTTTTTGAATGTGCCTGTCGTGCCAACGCTTTGCCTTTTCCTTGTAGATGCGAGCATTCTCATAGGCATCAAGCCTAAACTCTTCTAGCTCATGCAAATCTAAGATGCACCTTTCTCCTGCAGCTTGGGCATCCCAATTGATGGCTCGAACAGCCCAATAAGCCTTGTGCTCGATCTCCACAGGTAAGTGGCACGCTTTTCCATAAACCATCTTGAAGGGGCTCATACCGATCGGCGTTTTGAATGCCGTCCGATAGGCCCAAAGCGCCTCATCCAGTTTTGAGGCCCAATCCTTCCTTGTGATTCCCACTGTCTTTTGTAAGATATTCTTAATCTCACGATTTGACACCTCAACTTGACCGCTTGTTTGCGGATGATAAGGCGTGGCAACCTTATGAGTAACTCCAAACTTTTTCAAAAGGTTATCAAATTGCTTATTGACAAAATGCTTACCACCGTCACTTATGACAACCTCTGGAATGCCAAACCGAGGAAATATGACCTTGTTGAAGAGCTTCTTAACAGTGGCCGAATCGGCGTGCTTGCTTGGAATAGCCTCCACCCATTTGGAGACATAATCAACCGCAACCAGAATATACTCATTCCCAAAAGATGGTGGGAAAGGTCCCATGAAATCAATTCCCCACACATCAAAAATTTCTACCTCAAGGATTGCTTGCTGGGGCATCTCTTGTTGCTTCGAGATGTTGCCGGCCCTCTGGCACTGATCACACTTTAAGACATAGTTTCTTGCATCCTTGAAGATGGATGGCCAAAAGAACCCAGATTGCAACACCTTCGCTGCGGTCTTGGAGGTTGATGCGTGTCCCCCATAGGCCGATGAATGGCACTCTCGAAGAATGGCTTCCACTTCCTCGTTTGGTACACATCTCCTGAACATCCCATCAACTCCTTTCTTCCAAATAATCGGGTCCTCCCAAAAGTAGTACTTGGCATCCGCAAGGAATTTCTTCTTTTGTTGAAAAGAGGCGCCATGTGGGAGAATCCCGGTCGCATGAAAATTGGCAAAGTCCGCAAACCAAGGAGTTCTGTCAGATCCGACTGAATTCTGTCGACCCGTCTGGATTGCAGTGCAGTTGAAAACCTGTTCTGGATCATTTCTGTCGGACCCGACTGAATCCGGTCTGACCGACTGAACATGAACAGCAAGCAATTTCTCACCAGGAATGTCATCATTTATGGGCAGAGCTTGGTCCTTTGTCTCCTCCACTCGGATTCTTGACAAATGGTCTGCAACCAAATTTTCTGTGCCTTTCTTGTCGCGGATTTCCAAGTCAAACTCTTGGAGGAGAAGCACCCACCGTATCAAGCGCGGTTTTGCATCCTTTTTGCCAAGGAGATACTTGAGTGCGGCGTGGTCGGTGTAGACAATGACCTTCGACCCCACCAAATAGGGCCGGAACTTGTCGAGGGCGTAGACAACCGCTAGTAGCTCCTTTTCCGTCGTGGTATAATTGACTTGTGCTTCGTCCAGGACCTTGCTTGCATAGTAGATCGCGCAGGGCCTCTTGTTCTTCCTTTGCCCAAGGACGGCTCCGATCGCATAGTCACTGGCATCGCACATCAACTCAAAAGGCAACGAACAATCCGGCGGTTGAAGAATAGGTGCCGGCACCAACGCTTCTTCAACCTGCAAAATGCATTAACACAATCTTGATTAAAATCGAATTCTACATCTTTCATAGTGAGATTGGTTAAGGGTTTTGTAATTTTTGAGAAATCTTTTATGAACCGCCGGTAGAAACCGGCATGACCCAAAAAACTCCTGATGTCCTTCACACATGAGGGTTGCGCCAATTTTTCAATGACTTCCACTTTCGCTTTGTCCACCGAGATGCCATTTGATGATATCACATGTCCGAGCACCACCCCTTCTTGCACCATGAAGTGACATTTCTCCCAATTCAAGACCAAGTTGACTTCCTTGCATCTCTGCAACACTTTAGACAAATTAGTCAAACAATGATCAAATGAATTTCCATAAACCGAGAAATCGTCCATGAAGACCTCCATGTCCTTCTCGATCATGTCGGAGAAGATTGCCATCATTGCTCTTTGAAAGGTCGCCGGCGCATTGCAAATGCCGAAGGGCACCTCCTGTAGGCATATGTCCCATAAGGACACGTGAATGTTGTCTTCTCCTGGTCCTTCGGGTGAATCGGAATCTGAAAGAAACCAGAATAACCGTCAAGATAGCAAAAATATGAATGATTAGCCAATCTTTCAAGGAGTTGATCAACAAAGGGTAGTGGGAAGTGATCCTTTCTGGTGGCACTGTTGAGCTTTCTATAGTCAATGCACATCCTCCAACCCGTCACCACACGAGTTTGGATTAGCTCATTCTTCTCATTCTTGACCACTGTGGCTCCACCCTTTTTGGGCACAACATGGACTGGGCTCATCCATTCAGAATCGGAGATCATGTAGATAATGCCCGCTTGGAGAAGTTTAAGGCACTCTTTTCTCACAACCTCAGACATGGCCAGATTCAACCTCCTTTCGTGCTCAATGGAGGGTTTGTAATCCTCCTCAAGCAACATTCTATGTGTGCAAATGCTTGGGTCAATTCCCTTAAGATCATCAATTGAATACCCTATGGCTTTGCGGTGGGCACGCAATTCCTTCAAAAGCTTCTTCTCTTGCTCTTCATCCAAGTGCGCACTCACGATCACAGGGTATGTCTCATTCGGCCTAAGAAACCGATATCGGAGATTGGAAGGAAGTGGCTTCAATTCAAGCTTCGGTGGCTCTGGTGTGGAGTTCTGGCGGATCCGCTCCAATTCCGACGGGTCATCAGAATTTCGGTCGGGTTCAGACACCTCAGCGGCCATCACACGCTCTTGCACTTCACCTTTACACTCCTTTTCCACAGTCACTCCCTCCTCAATTTCAAGATCATAACTCCCAATAAAATTTGCATAGAACTCATCCTCAATCAGCTCATCCAAGCCTTCCATAGAGAAACAAGTGTCAGCATAACTCGGTCCTCTCATGGCCTTCTCAATCTCAAACTCAACAACTTTGTCATCAACTCTCAAAGATATCTTGCCTGTCCTGCACTCAATAAAAATATCAGCTGTCGCTAGAAAAGGCCTACCAAGAATAATAGGTACCTCAGGGTCCTCATCCATATCCACAATAACAAAATCACAAGGAAAAACTAAATCTCCAACCTGAATTGGCACATCCTCAACAATACCCAAAGGTAACCTTACCGACCGATCCGCGAGTTGCAAAGTCATGCGAGTGGTTCTCAGCTCTCCTATGCCCATCCGATTGAAGACGGTTTCCGGCATGAGACTTACAAAAGAACAATTAACTAAGCACGAATTTAGAACCGCAAACAAAAGAACAATTAACTAAGCACTTATGTAATTAAAATTATATAATAAAATAGTCTAATTAGCGATAATAAAGAACCAATGCTCTGATACCAATTGAAGGATTTCATGATGCGAATCGGGTAATTTTTAAAAATTTTATTAACCGATAACATCTAGGATCGTTCTTATTATTGCTAACTTTCTTTATTTTATTTGCATCGCAATCAAATATATTCCTATAAAAAGGATTGTAGAACCATACCTATGGTCTTTAACGAAGCTCTATTCCTCTTCGGTTGACCTTGAATCCGAAACAAGAATGACAGTCGAATCCGTGCTAGCGAATTTCCATCAACACCTAGCTCCGTCGCCTGTATTTTAATCGATTGCTTAATCGATAGAATATTTTAACAAGTATTTAGAAGAAAAGAAGAACAAAGCTTCAACACATGAAGACTTACTTGTCTTCTCTATTTTTCTCATCAGTTTTTACACAAAAACATCTGAATAAAACCTCTCAAATTCGTATAGCATTTAAAGCCACTAACCAGAAATTAAAACAGCACTTTAATTTCTGACGTTGCAGCACTAAAATCTTGATAACTCTCTGTAGGAAACTCCAAACGTCCTGAAACTTGGACCATTGGATTCTACACTTCAAGGGCTACAATTTTCATATCATTTTCCCAAAATGGTTATCGTTTGCTATACTAATTTTCTGTTTAAAGTTGGCTCAAATTCTGACCCGAATTTAAGGCCTTTTTTTTCTTTCTTCATTTGTTAAAATAATTGGGCTTGGGCTTCAAATAAATTTATACATTTCATAATAATATTCATATATTATTATAATATGTGAAACTTATATTATCCTCATAATATGCACATATTAATAAATTTATTCTTTGCTAGTTAATCACGTCATGTGATATAATTTTCTATTTGTACTTTATTTCATGCAACATGAAACCTTGTACATAGAAAATATATTTCTTATTTCCCATTCAGTTGGTGTGACCTATGTTGAGGATCCATATTATGTTGGCAATGGAATAAATATTTTATTCCATAAACTATAAGCGGTACTCTAGCATACATTACAGTTACCCAAATAATATAGATGTTTAGCAAATCCTTTTACGAAACACGATACTTCTAGTAATGTTATTAACATTACTTGTGTCTATTCTTTGCCATATGATATTATGATTATTATACAAAGTAGGACTGTGTCATCCTCGTATTATAATCTTTTCTTGGTCTCTAACAAGTAGGATTATATAATTATAACTGCACTTCAGTTATATTTGATCCATTTATAATCTCACTTTACCAAGGGGCCCTTTATAATATCATTCCTCAATTAATGAGTGGCAATTAGCTATTGATATATATATTTTCCTCCTACACAAGTTACATACAAAGAACTATTACTTTTATCACCACTTGCTTCAAATGGCTTTTAATAATAATTACGTTGCATATTCCTTATGTGAAAAATATATCATATCAATCTTAGAATTAATGACACGATAAAAATATTAATGACACAAACACAATCCATATAATATTTTTATCAATTAGGTCTGTTCAATATATGAAACTTTTCATATACTCGTGTTATTAAATGATAATTCTTTATCAACGTTTACAGAACTACAACGTACTTTTAATCAACACGACAGTCTTATATGGCATATTAGTGTTCCTGCTAATATCCAAGACCTGTGAACATTTTAGAGATATATATTCATTTTATTTAGAGTTCTGCGGTTCAAGACCAAGAGCATCTTCTTGAACACTTCTAAATATGAATATAAACTCATGGAACAAAATGTAATAACATCCAATTCATAAATATAATATATAAAAGTAATCACTATAAGATAACTTTTAGAACAAAATTCTAACACTCGGTTGGTCCCTCCAAGAAAAGAATTGTTGGAGGTGCAACTAAGGCGAGAAGCTGCTGGCTCTCTTCACGCTTCTTGCGCAATCTCGTGTTGTACTCGTGCTCGCTGAAAGGTTGGATTGTCTTTTTCCTTCTTCCGGCCAGTGCGCACACCTACAATTTGAGAAAAACAAAAGAAAGGTGAAAAGAGAACAAATTAAACCAAATAGAAAAAGAATAAATCCTAAAACTTGGTCACCGTCCCCGGCAACGGCGCCATTTTTGATCGGCTCGAAAACCAAGTCAAAACAAATCCTCAGAATCACCGATGTAAATCGTTTGCAGTGATAGCTTAAGGGTCGAATCCACAGGGACGGACTGTTCAAGTTCTAGGACTTAACTAATCCTAATTGGTCTAATTTGGAGAATAAAAGTCGGTGGTAAAAAATATTGGGTGAAGTTATCTTTTTGGGGTTTTTCCGATAATAATTGAAATTAAAGCAATTAAACTAAGCAATCAATAAAGAGTAACAGTTCTAAACAGTAGCAAACAAGGTTTAAAATACGAAATTCAACAATTGGAAAAAGCTAGGGTCAATTGCTACGGGTTCCTACTCTTGGCCGCGTTTAGACGGGTCCGACTGAATTCAGACGGGTCCGACAGAACACGCCGCTAGTGCAAATTACTTAGTTAAACGTTCTATGTGACATGCAGGTTCTCGAATTGGTCCAGGGCTTACAGCGCTAACTCTCGTTCTTGGCTTAAACAACTGGGTTCAACTCTTCAAACCTCCTAAAAACCCTAAGTTTCAACTCTCGTTCCATGGCTTAGGTTTTCTAGGTTTGACTTTCTTACCGGTAGGACAACCTTCTTCTCTCGATCTCAGGTAGAGACACGTCTCTCCACTAAGTCCCGGGTTCACCTCTCGGCTACTACCAATCCTATAGCAAGTGGTTGTAAAAAGGCTTAGAGTTCCGGTTCTTACTACCTAGCAAACTAGACTTGGCCACGTCTATTGGGTATAAACCATCGATCCAAGCAATTCACAAACAACAAGATTTATCAAGTAAAACAAGAAAGCCAAAGCAAATCAAATAAAACGTCAACAAGAGTAAAGATCACATAGCTACCAAGTATCGGTTCCCTACAATTGCCCCTAAACTATAAAACTACTCACAAATCATCATAAAACAAGCACAAATCATCAAGTATACTGTATCAAACAACATCTCTAACCAAAATATAGAGTTTACAACAATATATGAAGCAGATCGGTAGCAAAATAATTCCTGTCGGGGTCGACAGAATCCTGGCGGGGGTCTACAGAAACGCCCGGCGGCTGCTGCTCTCCAAAGTTGCTCCAAATCTTGACCTAAAAGTGAAAAGTTGCTTTCTCTCTCTTCCTAGGCGCCTAATCAAGCCAGGGACGCGTCCTGGGCGACAGCTAGCAAGTTTCCAAAGTTGTTCTGGCTTCCTGGGCAAGAATCTGGCTTCCAAATCTGCTCTCTGTCCCGTTTCTGTCGGGTCCGACCAAATCCTGACAGAAGCGGTTTTTCTTCATTTTTGAGCCCAAATTGGCGCCAAATGCTCCAAAAACCTGCAAAACAAAAAGGACAACAACAATACCTCTATTCTAACATAGAAATAACATAAAACAAACTAAAAACACAACTTTTTTATTGGAATTGGGACCTAAATGGGGTTGAAATGTGTGCATGAAACCCCCCGATCAGCAAGCAAGAGTATACCAAATACAAGGCTCGGTGTACCCCGCACAAGCAAAGGTGTATCCCGCACAACCACCAGTTGGCCTACACAATCACCAATTTGGCCTGAACAGCAACCAATTCAGCCCACACAAGGCCCAGTGTACCCCGCACAGGAGGGAGTGTACCCCGCACAGAACACCAACAGGGAAGCATTCAACTTTGGTTTGACTAACGACTCTTGTTTTTCTTTGGATAACGAAGGTTTCATGTCTCAACCAGACCCTAGATTTACTTATGTTCCTGAAACTTATGGTTCTCAATCACCTTTGCAAATGTCAAGTTTTGAATCATTGTTTGAAGATTTCATGGTAAGTCAAAGAAAAGAACATGAGAAAATTCTTGGAAGATTGGATTCTTTGTCATCTAAGTTTGATGCTTATACCACATTACTAGAAAAAATGGCAAAGACTATAATTTTTCAAGAAGTGTGTCCCTCACAAAGTCCACATGATGAAAAAGATGCCAAAATAACATTGCGAAGTGATAGGGAATTAGAAAGTTTTAGTTCTCCCAAGTTAATTGAGGTTTGTTATGAGATAGAAAGTGATGAAAGCACACAACTTGAAACACAAGAGAAATTAGAAAAACCAAAATGTGTTGCACCTCCAACCAATATCCTTCCAATTTTCATTCCACTTAGATTAACATACATTGTCAAATCTAATGAGTTGGAATTGAAGCATCCTCCAACAGATTCTATCATTGAAGAAGTCGAGAAGAAAGAAGATGGTGGTATAATTCTCAATATCGAGGCATCCGACGCGACAAATGGCAAGTTCACCAAAATCGACTTGACCTCTCAACTTGAGGAATGCTTGGAGAGTCCCGATGCGATGATGGGCAGCAAACCGCACATCAAGTATCGCATCACAATCGAAACAACCAAGGAGACAATCAAGAAAGGACCAACCAAGCATGTCTCAAGGGTCTTGCTCAACCATTTTTGGGTGAACTATGATGCATTAATGGGGCGCAAAGTGAAGATAAGATAAGAAGAAAGGTGGCTAAGCTAGTGACCTTAAACAAGCGCTTCTTGGGAGGCAACCCAAGATTCTAAAACTCTTCTCTTTACTTTTCATTTCTTACTTTAATTTTTTCAGTTTTGAAAAAACTAGAAAAACAAATAAAAATCTGAAAATGAGAAAAGTACAAAAAGATTTAGGTTTGTTTTAATTTAGTTTTCTGTTTTTAAGAAATAGAAAAATCCATAAAAATCTTGGGCTTGATTGAAAAATTTGAGGTTTCAACTTGTTTCTTGAAGTGGGAAATTATTCTTGACATTAGGCTATATTCTTGCAGAAATTTCAGATTCGATCAACTGTAGATGTCCCCGGACGACTCGCACTAGAGCACCATGAGGCTGGAAATTCGTCTCGGCACGACCTCACGCGAGTCGACCGTTGCAGTTTGTCCAACCGACTTAAAAAATGCCATGGCTTGGATCAAGGATCATGCAAGACTCACTACCAGAAGTACTGTGCGGGTTACATGGTTTTACTGTGCGGGTTACACAAGTTTCAAGGGTGCAGACTCCAGAGATAGAGCCACAACACTCCACAGCTATTCAGGCACCTTGTGCGGTCAACAATGCCCCACTGTGCGGGCAACAACACCAAGGGTTTTGCCCCTGTGACCTCTCTGCACGCCTACCCCCTGTTGTGCGGGCAACACCCACCTCTGTGCGGGCAGCACTGACCACGCCTGCAGGTCGGAACCATGCCTCATGCGCACCTGTGCGGCCAACAGGAGGACCTTGTACCCCGCACAACCTGACCAGTTTACCCCGCACAACCTGCCTTTGTACCCCGCACAGTGGTCATTTAACTCAAAGCCGAGAGCACCTTAACTCCAATGTACTCCGCACAACCTCTCTTGTACCCCGCACAAGCTCACAAATCCACAACCCGAGAGCATACAAACTTGATGTACCCCGCACAAAGGCAACATGTACCCCGCACAACTGCACAATGGCCCATTCCTATCACCCATGCCAGTGCTTTTCGTAAGCTGAACTACCGCTCCACGGACCGCTTAGTACCGATCGCATGCCACACACTTCCGATTGTGCTCCAATTGCCGCAAGCCACTGTCGCTCAATGCCGATCACCACACCGACCACTAATTCGGTATGTTTTTAATTGCCTTCTCTTTATTTTCTTTGTGGTGATGTGTAGCATTGAGGACAATGCTTTGTTCAAGCTTGGGGGGAAGTTGGAAACTTGTTTGTAGAAATGCATCATGGCATATTTTGAGTTGTCAAAGGGCTTGTGCGGCCTACCCTGTCCCTGTGCGGGTGCACTAGTCCTCTGGTAGCTATGTACCACTTACATGTCAGCTGTACCCCGCACAGGTATGGGTGTAGCCCGCACAACCCTCCAGACAGTGGCTTTGCATCATTTAGTTGCATGTAATTTCATATAATTTGCATGTAAACAGGTTGCAATGCGATTTGTTGATTTAGTTTAAGTGTCATTACATGTTTTGAACTGCAAATGGTTGTGTGATTTACTGCAAAAATTTAGACTTGAAGTTTTCTCTTGATTGGTTTTTGAAGCCAATGGGACGAAGGAGATTTTAATTCAAATTGATAAAACCCGAAAATTGGTTGCTCTCAAAAATGGTAAACACTATTAGACAAAAACCATAAACTTTTGCCGAGTAAACGGATTTGTGCCCTACAAGGATTTGTTCAAGAGGGGTATCTTGAGCGTGTATTTGGAGTCTCTTTTTTCTTATTTTCTGTAATTTTTGTTGCCACAATGGCAGAATGTATCTTGTAAATTCAAAAATCAAAAACAAAAAAAAACAAAAAAAAAAAACGAAAAATATGTAAAAGTTTTGTGGAAGTTTTAGAACCCCTACGCAATAAATGGGGAAGTTGTATATATTTTATCTTTTCTTTTTCTCTCTTTATCTTTTTTTTAGACTCCACACGCCTTGACACGCTTGAGAAATTCCTTACAAATTTGTGTAGGTTATGGAAAAGAACGGACAAACAACCTTGGTATTGCATGTTGTTTATCATAGTTAAGCTAGGGTCATTGAAATCAAAATTAAGTCTTTGAGGACCGAGTGCGCATAAGCCAATTGCTAGGACATTTTGAGTGTAAATTTTTGTGTTAAATTGCACAACCATCTCTTTTCAACCCATGTGAGGAACTTGAACTAAATTGATTGAATTGACATTGCAACTTGTAGGAATTCGAGTTGTTTGGTTCAGATTTAAGCTTTGTCCACCTCTAGGTTTACGGTTTTGCTTGAGGACAATCAAGGTTTAAGCTTGGGGGGATTTGATATCACACTTATATATATGGTATTTGGCCGGACTTAGCCCCAAAATCATAACCTAAATACTTGAAATTGTGTGTTTTCAGTCTTAATTTGTAGGATTTGGTACTGCTTTTGGTTGTTATTTGAATTTCAGGAATTTGGAGCAAAACCAACGAGAATCGGCACATTTCGGACACCACAGATGAACTTGTGCGGCCTACAACCTCTCAGGCGCACCCTGGACACCTTCAATCGGTCTATAATGGACTTGTGCGGCCTACAACCTCTCAACCGTGCACTGGACATCTCCTGTGCGGCCTACGGGTCTCACTGTGCGGGATACACTTAGGCTGGATGACTCATTCTCGGCCCAGGACTCTGCTGTGCACCGAACTGGATTTTTCTGTAACCCGCACAGCCCATATTGCAGCCCGCACAGCCCATATTGTAACCCGCACAACTCACCAAACCCTACCTAACCCCCTATATAAGGCGCATCCCATGCCCTAATTAGGGATCCCTCCTTCCATTCTCGACTCCTGGCGGCTGCCAGGGGTGCCGCCACCACTTTCCACCATTTTCACCTCTGGTGTACCCCACACCAGAGGAACTGTACCCCGCACAATACCTCCGCCGTACCCCGCATAGCTCCATACCGTACCCCGCACAGCACCACTATTCCCTTGCCGATCCACGCCGTCGTACCGATTCACCCCGCACCGCCACCTCCGTAACCCGCACAATGCCTCTGGAACTTGGATTTTCATGCGACAGCAGTGATTCGAGTCTCGATTTCGACTCTAGAAGCTTGCAAATATGGAGAATAAGCTGGGTTACGGTTGTATCTCTCCTTTTCTCTTATTTGCTTGACCATGGAGTTTGTATCTTGCATTTCATCATTTACTTTATGTTTTGAGCACATGTTAGGCTAGATTGCATTGTCTTAGGGCTTAGGTTAGATCTTGATGTTTGGATTGATGTATGACACTTGATATTTGGTATTTGATGTGTATTGCTTGTTGGATATTATTTGTGCATGCTTGTTTGTGCTTGATTGATTAATTGAACCTCCTATTAGATGAATGGCCACATCTAATCTAGGTCAAAGGTGTAGGTTAGTTGATTGAGTTGAACAAAGTGACTTGAGGTAGGACATAGGCCGAAAGGTAGTCCAATCAGTACCCGAAAGGGGAAAGTTTCTACTAAGGCGAAGTCTAGTAGATGCCTTTGAAAACAACAAGTAGACTTAGGTAGATTAAGCCAACAAACGAAAGTTGAGGGTTAACCGACCTAATAGGGGTGTTAGACTAGGTTCCGGTCCCGATACCTTGACCAACATGCGACGGCTGAGGTCTAGGGAGTCCAAGTCCGGCTAGATCTGCCCCACACAAGCCAAAAACCAACTTATTGAGCCGAAACACCATTAACTGAGGGGTGGTGCGGGCTACATTTGTACCTGTGCGGCGTACACAGGTCTAATTTGGCCAGCACTGGTCAGTAGCGGCGCGACAGCTGCCGGTTCCGACGACCCGAAGCTGGACTGAAAGTGAAACTGAAACCCTAGGACACTTTTATTGCATATTTTATCACCAAAACACCAAACTTTGCCTTTATTGTCTTTGTTTTGTTTGTATTTAGTTTATTGTCTTGTTAATTGTTAGTTTAAGCCAAAATCCCTTCATTTGATTGTCTAGATTTTGTGAATAAGTAAGGTTTAATACTCAATCTACCGTCCCTGTAGATTCGACCCCTAACCACATCCAACGATTTACCGTACGCTTGCGGTATTTTTAGGACCAAATTAGAGTATTATTAGCTACACATCATTTAGTTCTCTAACTAACCATGTCACTAACAGGCTACAACGTAGCTAGCGCTGTGCAACTGTGCGTATGTGTGAAGGTGCGTGTCCTTATACATCTTCGCCTGTTCTGGTTTAATGTAAACATTTATGACAAATTTTACAATTCAATTTTAAACTGATGCAGCTCATCTCCAGTTTCATCTTCCCAGTGCTATGTATTCCGCGGTGCAAGTTTCAATAAAATCGGACAGGCAGCGCTAATCAACATGTTTTACAAGTGAAATTCGTTCTTAAATCTTAATAGAAAACAATAAACAAATATAGTCAATAATAATAAATAAATTGTAACGCGTTCATTTTTTTTTTATCTCTAAATCGTACTATAATAATTTTGAAGATTATAAAATTTCATGACACTGCATCTCTCGTAAACAAAATCAACAATTTAAATTCGATGTTTGCATTTTAAAGTGCATGGTTATGACTTATGCATGAGATATTGTGATTCTCAAATCATGTGACATGGATCGTAATTTGGACACACGGAAAAGTATGAACCATGTATAATTTTATAACTATATAATTAATATATAAGTAATTTTTAATGATCCCTCTATCTGCTCATGGATAATTAAATATTATAATTGCATCTCTTCTTTGATAGACTAATTGTAATATGTTAATTTTTCTGATCTCTTGATTTGATATTAAATAAATAAATTAATTATGAACTCCGTAGTTTCATAAAACATTTCTTATATAATTCAACAAGTTCATTTTTTGGATTTCATATTTTTTGTTCTAACCTGGAAATATAATGAAACGTAAAACTATGTTACATAAGTTTTGGCACTAAAAATGTTGTGATATTGCAATTCAGCTCGTTTTTTTATAAAAAAAATCCTAACAATGAAATGAATGATCCCACGTATATTTTATTTTTTGCTATTATTATAATAAACATATTCTTTTAAGAGGATTGCTGGAATAGTATGAAAAAACGGTGCCGTGCATCCAAATCTCAAGTTTATGCTTCAAATGATCGATTTGAACCACTCAATGTATTATTCGTATTAAAATTTTATATTTTATATTATTTCTTTTGAATTTTTAAGCGATTATTATTAGAATGCTCAAAACTAATTTTGAAGATGAGATTCAATGATTTGGATCGATCATTTGAAATATATAATTTGAGAACGAATGCGTAGCACGCACGAATCCATCTATACCACGTGTAGTATTCTAGCGATCCTCTTTATTTAATTAAAAAGATATCCGATCTGCGAAATAAATTTCTTTTAGTACATAAATTTTTTAAGCTTAATTATCACCTAATAGCCAAAACGCAGCTCCATGAACTGAAACTGAACGCTGAATTTGCAATTCAGCATTTCAGCTAATGGTAACGGAGAAAGGATGATTCTGGCCAACTTGAGAAAGATACAACGGTAGCCAGTCATACATGTCTGAGAACTTCACGAGACACGAGGTGGGGCGGTCTTCGCGAAATCCATGGGAATACGAGATAGTTCAAGATTCAACGAGTGTCCTGTGCTGTTTAATTAGCTTACCTTACCTCCTTGTATTGAATTCTACTCTGTGTTTATGTTCTGTTTCAGATTTCGTGTAATACTTCCTGTAACAGTTGACTGGTTTTGGGACGTTATATATATAAGCTCGATATTATTTATTAATAAAAAAATGAAAATGAAATATACTTGTGCATATGCTTGTCGAAATATTCTTTCTATGTCGCAAAGTTGTCCTATTGCATTCTTATAAAAATTCGTTCCCAATTTACGTTGAAGTTGAACTATGAGAAATTGGTAATACAACAAAAAATTTAGCAGCTCCTCAACAAAAAAATAAACATAAAAAAAAAATTGTGCCGCTGATAACGAAGATAATTATTAGAACATGGAACATTTTTGTCATTTAATATTTGTATTGATTTTATCAAGAATTACATTACATTTTTTCAGAAATTATTTTTTGATATGAAACCGGCCGAACTTCAGTACTTGTAGACAAAATTGGAAATATATCTTTGGGCCTTCAATAAAGTTTTTGCAAATATTTCAAACTCGGCTTTAAATAATAGCTAGCCTTCCAGAGTTTGAAGTTGCAACTTCTGCAAAATTCGATATTTAAAAAAAATAAAAAAAGAACACTTCTGCAAAAGTCTTCTCCTACTGAGCAACAGCGAATATTTTTTTGTTGTGTAAATCTTGCCTAAATTTTAGATGAGCGATTTTCTAAAATCTGAAAAAGTAGTAAAAAAAAATCCAAAAGATATAAAATTTGGTCAGCAAGGAGATTTCATTAGAGAGATCATATTGGACGGTTTGGATAGGTCATTTCTAAGCTGATCGAAGAGTTTGGATCAGTATGCACCGAAGCTTCCGTACATTGCAATGCACCATAGGTTTTCTCTATATATAAAAAATAAAAAATCTTGGCTAATGATCGTAGAAGATTACATTCCATGCACTTAAAATTAATTAATATTCATGTCGTGAAGATTACATTCCACACGCCATTAAATTATTAAATTATTTAATTAATTATTCTTAACCTCGCTGTAAATCATCATTCTTGCAAACTTTTTTGGAACCAACCGCTAGAAAGCACCTATCATAGAACCAAAGGGAGCCATCTCTTGGCGAAGTTTCAACGTTCAGCATATAAATTGGATAAAATATTCTGCTATAGTGATATAAATTGAAATTTTAAAATTTGTCATCAATCAATAAGCACAAAAGTTGAAAATGAGACTTGTGAAGTTTTCTAGTTCTAATTGTGAACATATAGTAGTATGTTGCGGTGATAGTGATATATAAATTGTTGTTTTCTGCTTTCAATAAAATTAAGTGGTAAGGGATCAAAACCCCTATACTTGTTTCAAAAAAAATTAAAAAATTAATAGCGACATAAATTTATTGTTTGGGATTTTGCTTTTCATCTTTTATCAAGAAGCAGCTGGCAAAGCCTGACTAATTTTACGGCGGTAGAGAGTCTAATTTTGCACTTTATCAGGTATGGATTCAAAGCAACATCAGAAAGTTTTCGCTTTATGAAAAATATCAATGCATGTTTTTATCTAGTCATGGCCTGAATGACACGTGTTGTCCTTTGTTGAATGTAAAGACCAATTTTGTTGGCCATCGGACAACATTTTTGATGAAGTGATCGTATATATATTGAGCAAATTAAAAGGCTTACTTGTTGAGTTTAGGAAAGAGATGCAACAGAAAAACAAAATATCAATCACGTGTTTTCGTAATAAACAAATATCATTAGTGATTTACTCAATAATAAATAATTTTGGCATGGTTTACGATCCTCTTGGTTATGGTGCATAATGTGATTGGTTTTGACATACGGGCATATCTGTCTACAATGATTGATAATTTTTTTTAATAATTGAAACTTACAGTTATAGATAATGCAAATCAAGAGCACATCTAAATCCCTTTATTTTAGGCACTGTCATAAATGCCCCTTGCCCGTTCAAACTTTAAAGTGTCATATATGCCCATACTCTTGATTTGCATATAGTTTAGTTCAAGACAAATTCTACTTTTAATGAAAAATTATAATTTTTCAATATGATTGATAAATTTTTTGTACCATTGTAAGGAGTTTACTTGGGCGGAGGCAGGATTTTCATGTGGGGGGGGGGGGGGGGGGGGGGGGGCGCGGAGATTTGACAAAGAGGTTGCATGTTGTGGTCAAAATGAGTTATTTGAAAGATGATAATTAACTGAGCAATAATTATGGCTTAATTAAAATGATTGATTCACAAAAAAAAAAAATCAGATATGAACTGTACAAAGAGAATACTTCAATTACTTGCATAAATGATTGTGAATTGAGCCTTACATGAGTTTGATTTGTCTCTCAAATACACATTAGGTTAGTGTTTTCCAAAATGACACGATACGAGCGTATTGGTACGACACGCACGTGTGTTGACACGACACGTGCGTGTCAGCATGTCGTGTCAAAGTCGTGTTGTGTTGGAGATTTTCAGACATTGACACGTCTTAACATGATACGAGTTAACACATGACACGAGTTGACACGATAAAAAATTAATATTATTTAGAACTTATTTAATTATAGTGAGTTTATATTATAAATTTAATAATTTTGATTCATAATCTTTTTATTCAATCATTAAATTTTATTTTAATATATGAAATTTCAACCATTTATTATATTTTCTATTTTAAAAATTATTTAAAATACTTTTTAATGATTTTTTAGTGAATAAATTATAATACGTCCCGACACGTTTAACACGTCGTGTTAGGCGTGTCATGTCATAACGCGTGTCGTGTTAACCAATTCCTTCATTTGACACGACACGTTGAAAATATTAACTCGTGTCAACACGACACGACACGACACGTTTGCAATACACTACATTAGAGTAAGTGAAATAAAATTCTAAATAGCACTACATTTACAAAAAGTAAATGAGGTTGGAGAATGGAACTCTTGACTACTATATATATAGACAAGAAATTTAATACTTATAATTATCTCTAGAGAATATCTATTGTGAACTATGGTTCATTTAGGGCTCCGTGAACCATGACCGTTTGATCAATGATTTTACAAATTGACAAATCTAAATTAACCAATCCAATATATATATTGAAATCTCATAGCAAACCAAATTTTACAATTTTTAAAATTTTTTTACTAGTTTTTCGAATTTTTTAAAACTTGCCATTTTTGGACGATAATTAGTGAATTATCGTCCAAAAATGGCAAGTTTTAAAAAATTCGAAAAAAATAGTAAAAAAATTTTAAAAATTGTAAAATTTGGTTTGCTATGAGATTTCAATATATATATTGGATTGGTTAATTTAGATTTGGCAATTTGCAAAATCATTGATCAAACGATCATGGTTTACGGAGCCCTAAATGAACCATGGTTCACAATAGATATTCTCTTATCTTATCTCTATCTCTATCTCTACTACTTATTAAAGCACATAAAAAAAGAGTAAACATTTCACATAAAAAGAGTAAACATGTCATATAAAATGGTATAAACAATTCTTACATCAATTATGGACCATTGATTTGTGTAATTTGATCTGATCAGTGGTCTAGATCTTAATTTCAAGATTAAAAGGTCAAGAGTTTTTATTATAAAAGATTAAATTATTACCAAATTAGTTATTTATTTAAAATGAAAGACTAATAAATTATTGATTTGATCATATCTTTATTGCTTATAATATATAAAGTTCTATATAAAACAAAAATAATAATATTTAATTTTTTTATTTGCCCACATATTGTGGGCATTTTTTGCTATATATATAAATATTTCTTGCTGATTAAGAATTTTTTTAAATAAATATAGGCTCTTAGAATTTTTTTTTGATGTCCCTCAAACTATAAACAGATTTTTTTTTTGTACTTTTGTAATTTGTGGATTCGATTTGAAAGATAAAATGAATTGTAAGGGACAAACTGTAAAAAGAAAAAAGTAAACAGAATTGTAATAACTTTATTATCAATTTGATTGATTTCTCTAGATGTCAACTCCTCTCTAATTTAGTTGATTAGAGGATTCATTATCATAACTATAGATTGTTACAGCTGTAATACAAATAAGTTAAAAAGAAAATAAAATTACAAATAAGTTTAAAAAAAGAAATAAAACTATCTGCGCAAATCATACTCTCTTTTATTATTTGATTTGACCCCATTCTTCCATAATTGGTTTTGACAACTGATATTTTAGATTTCAGAACATTGTAAGAGAGCCAGAGAGGAATAAGGTTGGGGTAAGACTTAACTAGGATTTTAATTTTTTAGGGGAGGCTGAGCAGTTCTGTAAATTGAATTCCACATTTTTGGCGTATGTCTCGCCTACCTACCCACCCCCCACCCCCCCTCTAAATTCGCAGCGTTGTCAAGGTTCCTGTGATATTCTTTTTTTAATGGAAAGAAACTATTAAATCTAAAAAGGCTGAATAATGAGGAGGGAAACTCGAGTGCCAATTACTACTGTTGTCAAACAATGCAATATTTAATTTGTTTAAATTTACAAATTAAGTTAAAAAGTTAGATGCATTTTTTATCATTTCAATTACGTACGTGCATATAAAACATAATAAGATTTTGACCTCCGTTGGTTAATGCACCCTGTACCTATATAACTAGATTAACGTACCAAACAGTGTACCGGTTCCATAAACCTAATTCGACGTCAAACAACAGCAGTCGACATGTACCAAATTAAATACATCCCAAAGCAATTGAACCGTTCAGGAAATTGCATGATACACGAAATACACAATGTACCAATCAAAATACATTCCAATTAACACCAGGACGTATTCCCAATTGCTGCAACAAATTTTTATCTATTATGTTCCAACATCAGTACATAATTTCTTATCTGACATTGTCATCATTATCTACTTAGTAGGAATCACAGATATATTCCTTAAACTAGCATAAGATGCCCTCATATGTGGGCAAATAAAGAAACAAAATAATGTTAGACAATAAAAGTATATTGCTTAATTTACTAGTGATACAAATAGATGTGTTATTCAATTCGTTTCTATATTAGATGAAAAATTAAATAATAGTGTTGCTTCGTCTCGTAATTCACATCTAACTACATATCAAACCGATCGAATGGTAAAAACACCTATTTACACGCTAGACCTAACGTGTAACACATGTTTGCATGCGTGTATTTATAAGTAGTAGAGATTTATAAAATGGTTCTAAAATTTGAAATTTTTCGTTGGTCAAACTTGCCTCATGTACTCTATACATTAGCCGATTATTTAAAAAAAGAACACCCATACCACTTCTGGAATACCCATGAAGCTTTTCCTCTAGCACCTTGAATTATTTTTGAAATCAACATGAGGTTTTGCCATTTTGACAGTTCCATTATTTCCTGTAAGTGCTAAATACTTATCTTTCCTTGTAAAACTGGTACATTCATAGGAGAGTACAGAGGCAATGAGCTTTTGTATGTGGTTGGCCACATCATGGCTAGATTTGCCTCCAGTGCATGTAAATTCCTGTGGTAACTTTTGAAGGAAAGTGAATTCGTAGGCCGGAGAAGGGTTCATGAAGAAAAAGAAGAAATCCATTCCCTTCCATCCTCTAACTGTGGTCCCGTAAAACATTGTCATCTTGTTCTCAACTGCCACTGGTACAATTTGATCCGTAAGTCCCGCAAACAAGTATAAAAACCTGTGGATTATACTTGAAATCAGCTTGCTGTGAGTTTAAAATGAGCAAATTAATAGACATAATATTTATTATCTACCTAAGCAAAATTGGCTCACGGCAAGTGGTTCCCTCGGGGCAGATCACAAGGTCACCTTCTTCAAGCAGCTTCTTAATCATTGCTGCATCTTCCTCCTGATTACAGCTCAATGGCGTCATCTTAATCGGTGAGAGGATCTCTGACAGGCGAGATACTGAGTATGTAACAGCTGCTACAGGTCGTCCAAGAGATATAGAGAGGAATATTGGGTCTAGAAGGGTTCGATGAGAGCAAGCAAATAGGACACCAGACTGCCTGGTGGATTTTTCTGGTGGTGGTGGTGGTGTGCCCTTGACGGTGATGCGTATGCCAAGGGCATGTAACACAAAGTAGAGACATGGCATTGGAAGTAATTTGACAGCAGCAAGTCGTAGGGATGCTAGGAGGAAACCAACAGGGATCCATAGGATTATAATCAATGCTCGGAGCGGTGTAGGTCTTTGTACGAACCGGCCGTCGTGAAAAATAATCGGCTTTGGGAGTCGATCCCTGCTCATGGGCTTCACTTTAGTGTCATGTGGGACTATATAAGCCTCCTACATAGTTTAAGTAAACATAAGTAACATGGTCAATAATTGTCATCTATGAGATGCATATTTATATTTTCTAATATAGCACCAAAAACATATATTATGTAAGATGAGAACCAGTACAATAAAATTCCATAATTATAATAAAGCAGTAGACGGAAGAAAGGTACTTTTCAGATGAACACCTTATGCTCACATACGTGTTTTCTTGTTCTTCACTTTCAATACAATAATATTAATAAAATAAAAAAATAGAATGACATCAACCCCATATTACCTTGCAGAGCTTCATGTAGGGGTAGTCAGAACTTGTAGCACCCAGACCAATATGAATCGAGTTATTAAACATCTTCCGAAGTGCTGCCGCCTTTTTCTCTCTGACAAGCACGCCAGGCTGACGAACAAAGCCAGTGGCTCTTCCATCATAAATCTCAATTTCAGTCCCCATAACAACATCTACTCCCAAGTACTCCTTCAGGAAAGGCTCGACCATAATCGTTGGGTTTGCGGTAAGCACATACCTCCTCCTGTATGAAGATAAGACACGCCATGTCTCGGGGTGCAGGTCCTCTGTGTTAGGAGGATAAACTAATGATTATTTAATTCACTGTTTTGCATCAGCAATTTTAAATTCTATTGAAGTTATTTTGTAATTTATTAACTATTGGTACTATTTAATTTCTTGATAAAAATCAATTTAGTTAAACTTGCTTTATTTTTCATTTGACACCGAGTAAGAACTTATATGAAAGCTTGTACGGGCCTTGTGCAACTTGTTTTTTAGTTACTATTCGAAATTAAAGAACAATAAATTCATGCTTCTTCGTCGCTCATTAGTTTTAAGAAGCTGATTTCAGACCTGCATAAAACCTGGGCAAGACTGCACGTGCAACGGACTTGATATCAGAGACCTTTGCACCAGCCATGGAAGCAAAGATAAGGACCTGGATTCCCACAGACTCTGATATAAAGTAATGCAAAAATCTGGCAAGTGGTGCAACAACGAGAAGAAACAAGAGACGAAGGATACCGCCAGTTTCAAAGGCGACAAGTGCAAAATATGGAAAAGAGCTGCGACTGCAGAGGATCGTGCCATTGAGATTGGCTACAACGGTTTGGTCTTCTCGTCCTCTAGACGAACATCTTTTGATAGTGGAAAATGGGATATACATTGCTTTTTAATTTTTTGCTTTTTTTTTTTGTGTGTGGGTGCTAAAAATTTATGTTGTGAATGTTTTGGGGAGGTCTTGTATATTTATAAGAGTAGAGGATTACATATAACAGAGATATAATGCTAGCTGGTAGAGTGCGCATTTCTTAAGAATAAATTGACAGGTCAAATGATCTCTTCCTGGTTGAAATGTTCTCAATTACTGTTTAAAACTGTGAAATTTTTCGGAAACTGAATTGGCAACCAGTAATTTGAAATAACGGTATGGTTGGCGCCTTTGTTCTGTCGTTGGAGTAAAAATGATATTTACTGTTATTTTTAAACGGATTCTAATAATTTTCTGATCAGTTACAAATTGCATGTATTTTTTAATCCTGATTTTTTTGGCAGACGTTTACGAATCCGGATAAATTATTATATATACAAATTGCTATACGTTACAGTACACATGTTATAGGCTTTCTATATTTTGGGAGCAGCTATGCTGTTTTGCATATATAATAAGGATACTATATAAAATTACAGCTATCTGCATATACTTGAACTTGCTCTCAAAATATACAACATGAGAACAATGTTAGCGCATGTATCACGTGCCAAAAATGGATCTCAAATGTGGCATTATTAATGCTCAGATTATAAAATGAGCATAATTTAAATTCTTAAATATCCAAATAAGCCGATTTCAGAATCTATTTCATTCAATTTTGCAATTCACTTGACATATATATATTGAGAATGAGTAGAGATTGAGCATTATTAGCCTCAGAAGCTCAGAAGTTTTTCATCGTTAGCTAATTAGAAAATTAGGGAACCAATATTCATAGAATAAGGCGTTTATCATTTGTATTGATAGAGACAGCTAGTACATATTAACGTTATTAAATTTCCATGTAAAGGTATAGGCATGTACATCGTGTAAAAAATGATCAATATACAGATACTATACAGTATTTTTCTCAATTAACAATCAATTTCTGGAACCTTCGCCGTTCAAGGAGAAGGAAATATCGAGAGGGGGGAGACTTGCAAATAAGAATTGCTTAAGACAATTAGAGTCTTAAGCAATCAAACAATCAGAGGAGAACACGTCTCCCTCCCCTCACCCTACGCGACTTTATTTCCTCCCCTCACTCTGTGCGCAGCCTTAATTCCCTTTCTCTCTGTTCGCGTCCCTTCTAACATCACTCTATCTGATCTGTTCACGCAATCAAGCCCCTCACGTACGTCTTTTTTCTCCTCGTCCTTGCACGACTCCTCTCTCCTCACCTTCTCCTTCATTCTGATCCAGCCCCCGTCGCATACTTTCTCCGATCTCATCCCTTCCCCTCACCTGTGAGATCTCTCCCCTCTAGATCTCGTGCACTCTTTCTATTCTCCTCTATCTCCTCACTCATTTTTTTTTATTTGCACACTGCTCCCTATTTCTGCATCCTTTCTTTCTTCATCTTCATTTGGTCCTTCTCACTATTCATTTCTTCTCGATTCTGCAAATACATAGGAGAGTTACTAAATAACTATAAGGGAGTAAATAAATAAGTATAAGGAAGTATCTAATACATGTAAAGAAGTAAATAACATTCAGATCTGATTCTGCTATTGTTTGGGAGTAACTAAATAACAATAAGGGAGTAAATAAATATGTATAAGGGAGTAAATAACTCTAGAAAATGAGAGTATGTAATAAGTATAAATATGAATTTTCATTAAAGGGAGTAACTAATATCGAAGAAGGGAGTAACTTATATCTTAAGGGAGTAAATAATATGTATAAGGGAGTGAGTAATAGATTTAACTATGTAGTATAAATGTGAATTTTCATTAAAGGGAGTAACTAATATAGAAGAAGGGAGTAAATTATGTCATTTAAGGGAGTAAATAATATATATAAGGGAGAGTAATAGATTTAACTATGTAGTATAAATATGAATTTTTATTTAAGGGAGTAACTAATATCGAAGAAGGGAGTAAATTATGTTTGTTTAAGGAAGTAAATAATATGCATAGGGGAATAAATAATTCAGATGAAGGAGAGGTGATGCGTAGAGGATATGAGCGAGATGAGGGAGAGGGACGCGAGAGATGAAGAAGAGAGGCGTGAAAGAGGGTTGACGCGACGGGAAAGAGAGAGATGACGAAGTAGATGAGCGAGATGAGGGATAGAGGCGCGAAGAGATGAGGGAGAGGGGGAGTCACGCGCGTGAACGCAGGGACAAAGAGTGAGGGTGAGCGGAGGGAACATGGGAGAAGCGAAAGGAGAAATCGTAGAGCGCGTTTTCTATTTTTAGAAAGGAGAGATTAGTGCACTTACCCAAAATGGATGTTGATTGCGTGATTGTCTTAGAGGCTGATTGCAGTTATCAGCACTGGAGTTGCACAAAAAATGAATCCTGGACCTCAGTGAAGTTTTGGCCCAGCTAATTAATCTCTTGGGAAAAAAAAAATGATAAGGTCCATCTGATGTTTCTTTTAGTCCTGGTATTGTAATCGTAAGCAACTCAAAATACCAGACAGATTGGAACTCAGCTCAAAAGATGCAAATTAAATCTGTAAATAGACTCAGTTCAAAGAAACCAATTGAGAATAAATGTTTGACCATTGCATTTACCACCATGAATGCTCCAACAAATTGTATCAAATAAGTTCTTGATTCTTGAGAAACGAATCATTTGACATGAAATAAAACATTGTTAAAAAATTACTGTCAAATTGAAAATGACCAATTCTTCACCGTTGCTAATAACAAAAAAAAAAATTAGAATTAAAGGTTGAGGCATGATTATTTTTTTTAGTAAAAAAATTTTACAAGATGTTTTTATGTCCAGTATTGTTCTGTCGGTTTATAGGGATACAACAACTGATGTATATAACTAGATAGTCTCTATCTAGTCTATTTAAAAAAACAACTGATGTATATGTACTGTATATAAACACAGAGGGATGAGCTGTAATGCACAATCGAAAATTACAAAGAATGAATAAAAGAAATTCAACTCATCTCTTTTCCCTCTCTATCTAGTTTTTCTATACCACCCTACCCTAAAAAAATAATAATAATAATAATAATAATAATCTGCTCCAAGCCTCCAACAGTAACCGTCAACAAATGAGAATTTTTTTTTTTTTTTTTTGTGAAAATCTTGCCTAATAATGACGGTAGAAGATTACATTCCACTTATAATTATTTAATATTAACGTCGTGAATACTACATTCCTCACGCCATTAAATTAATTATAATTAATTAGTCTTAACCTCGTTGTAAATCATCATTCTTGCAAACTTTTTTGGAACTCAACCAACCGCTAGAAAGCACCAATCAGAGCACAGAGGGAGCCATCTGAAGTTTTACCTTTCTGAATATAAATTGGATAAGTATTCTGCTTTAGGTATATAAACTGAAATTTTAAAATTTGTCATCAACCAATGAGCAACAAAGTTGAAATATGTGAAGTTCCTTAGTTCTAAGTATGAACATAGTAGTAAGTTGCGCGTGACAGTGATATAAATTGCTCTTTTCTGCTTTTAATAAAATAAAGTGATAGGGAATCAAACCCCTACTTGTTTTTTAGAAAAAATTAGAACAAAATAGTGATATAAATTGACAGTTTGGGATTGTTACTTCTCACCTTTTATCAAGAAGCAGGCAAAGCCCGGATAATTTTACGGCGGCAGCTAGAAAGTATAATTTTGCACTTATATCAGGTACGGATTCAAAGCGACATCGCAAAATATTTGCTTTATGAAATAATATCAGTGCATCTTTAATCTTAGTTGTATGGACCTTATGGTCTGAAGACATAAAAAAGTTTTTTCCCCCTTTAGTCTCGCGTTGTCCTTTGTTGACCGTAAAGACCAATGTTTTTGCCCATCGGATAACATTTTTATTAAGCATTGACGAAGCAAATTAAAAGGCTTACTTGTTGAGTTAAGAAATGCAACCTACTTACCTAACAGACAAAATATCAATCGCAGATTCTCTCGAAGTAAATAAAAAGAGCATTCCTTAATTTACTCATTTATAAATAATTTTGTCATGGTAGTTGATCCTCTTGATTGAGGTCAATATTTTTTATGATTGATACTTGACATAATGACATATCTGTATACAACAATAGATAGATAATTTACATAATAGTTGAATTAACTGTTGTTACAGATTTTGCAGACCAAGGTAAATCCAAAATCTTGTTCACAAACCATATACACTATATACAGCAAATTTCTATTCTTTAGGGACCAGTGAAACCAAATATCTTATTTAGAAATCCCAACTAAAAGGGAGAAATTTAGTGAGAATTAATAAAGAGCGTCTGATCAACCTTCTTTATGGTCACCGATGAACTCCCATCAATTCTCTCCATCCCTCGTCCATAACAACGAATTTCATTTCGAAATCAAAAATTTTTTTTTTCGCTGAAATCAATTCCAATCAAATTCATTCTAATTTTCTTACTGATCAGAGCATATACGTATATTATAGTAATGCTATTATTTCTTTAAAAATTTCTTAAAATTTCTTTATTCGAAATATAAAGTTTGAAAGTATCAAAATTCAAAACCGAGCAATACCAGTGTATTATTAATAGGCTGAATAAAATATAAGAGGAAAAATATTCCAACGCCAGGGACTATTGTCAAACGGTGCCAACATTTTTATTCTTGCTTAAATTTACAAACTAAGTCCCTACGTGCATTTTTGCATCATGCCAATTACACGCACATAAAAAAAATCATAAGGTTGCAACCTTATTTCGGTACCATTAAGAGGGGATTAAATTGTCAAAATTCGAACAATTGGGTTTGTTAGCTCTTGATACATACCAAAATAAAATCAAAGTAATATAATTTTGTATTTGGGAAATGTGTTTTATATATATTATTAAGTTAAAAAGAAATGCACTCTAGTCAGGGTTTGTGCGGTCAAAGTGCTAACAACGACCTCACATCTAATTCGAAACAATCTGTTACCTTGGAAACGGGGTACTTCAAATTTGGTTGAATTATTCCAATCGAATCGATGATGCACTAGATGTCTTTTTGTATATCAACTGATCTCTGTACCGGATTATCGTCTGTAGCTCAGGCCTTTTGCTTCTCTGGTCAAAAAGCATCAAAAACCAACTAAAGAGATTGCTTGTACAGCTAAAGAAAATAACCCCTTTCGAATGAGTTTCATTCATCAAGTTAGTTTCCTTTTATTATCTTAAAAAAGAAATACCTTTTGAATAAATTATGATGTGTCCTTTGGCTTATATCATGGATTTTTTCTATAATACTGGTCCAACAATTAATTAAGGTGACGTGGGGTTCTATAACCATTGAGTTTTAATAACTTCTTGATGAATAACCAATCAAAATCAAAATCAAAATCAATTGAAATTTGATACACTTCCTGTTTGAATAATGAAAAAGAAAGAGATAGCCACAACTGCTCTACTTACATTCAGTGAAAGAGGTGGCCTACTGGCCTCTCAAGCCGCAACATAGACAGCAGAGAGAATGATACAGAGAAGCTGTGATATATAGCTAAAATCACAGCCTTCCATTTCTTAAGCAGTTGAAACCTACATATTACTTCTTATTTTTTATTTCTTATTTTGACGGAAGTGAATGTCTTGCATTTACCTGTCTTCCTTTCTTTGATTAGACTAAAAAGTGGTCAGTTAGGGAAAAAAAAAATTAAAGCACAATTTTATCAGTTACAGGCTTACTGCACCTAGTACCTATCTAGACTAAGGTACCAAACAGTGGTACCGGTTCTGTCCTACCATTTCAACCATCAACGTATGACATCAAACACATCAGTCCACATTTAACAAAATACATCCCAAGTTATCGAACCATCCTGGAAATGCGTAATAGAGGAAATACAAAAAATTTACCAATCAAAATACTTCCCAAACAACCCCAGGAATACCGCTTCTTCCAGGAATATCCTTCTTCCTGGATGAAGGAATTATCCAAACACAATTTTTATTCCTAGGAAGAGGAGTAAATTCCAGGAAGAGCTTCTTCCGGCTCTTAGGTGGAAGAACGGAAGAGTAAATTGGGAAGAAACATCACTTAATAAAATATGATTTTTTCTCTTTCCATCACCCATGTGCCCAAATGTATAAAAGTCCTCATTTATCTTTCCGTAACTCATTAGACATATTTCTTTATTAAAATATTACCAAGCTCATAGTATTGGTCACAAATTAAAATATGCTAAATTACCATCGTACCATGTAACAATAATTCTTTATTAATATCATTGAGAAATGTCCGATTAGAATATTTTTCATTAATAATAATTGAAAATGTAAACAATTGTATTAATAATTAATTATATTTAATAATAATATTATTAATTAATTAATTTTAATAATAATTTTATTTTATTACAATATTTCAATATTAATTATTTTATTATTCTGGTTATTAGGATAAAATAATAATAATTAATTAATTAATTACTATTTTATTAGTATTTTAATTACTTCATCATTTCTTATTATTAGTAGAATCATCATTATTATGCAATATCAAAATAGTTATTACTATTGATATTTTATTATAAGATTAAAATAGTAATTATTTTATAAAATTATTAATAACAATTTAATTTTTTTCGTAACAATTTAATTTTATTAGTTCCATAGAAATTATTAATTATTTTCTATTATTATTATTATTATTATTTCTTATTTTATCATTCTAATTATTATCATTATTAATAAATAAACTACAACAATAAAAAAGACAAATACAAATGAATAAACTACAAATAGATAAAAAAAGATAAATGATTATTTTAATTCAACCCTTCCATTCCTTATTCCTAACTCACCATCCAAACAACATTTCTTCTTTCCGGAATACCACTCTTTCCACTCTTCCCGGAATAACACTCTTCCTAATTTTTCCGTCCGGAATCCTTCTTCCTTCCTTATTCCTAACTCATCCAAACAACACCAAAAGACTGCAACTATTTTTTATGTAGTATTGCAAGTTTGCCATATCAGTGCATAATTTCCTATCAGATGTGGTCATCAATATCTGCTTTATAGGATTCATTGATATATTCCCTTAATTTCGAAAGTAGATCTGAAATTTGAGAAAGTCCCTTGGATAAAAGTGCCTTAGTTATGTACTCTAGCCGAGTTTAATAAAAAAATATATCCACATGTGCACGATCCAATCACATAAACAACGTGATCTCATCAAAATAGCTTTACACGAATCAGAAACTAATCAGTTTTTGTTTTCTTCTGATCAGAAGCAATGCGACATTTTTGCTAGCCCTCAAAAAGAATAGAAGCAATCTGTAACAGAATAAAAACATATACAAAAAGCCTATTTGTGTTGTTAAAAAATGCATACTAATAATATACATCTGAAATGCCCATGAAACTTTCCTCTAGCAACCCAAAATTTTTTTTTATTTTCAAATCAATATGAGATTTTACCAATTACACAGTTCCATCATTTCCTGTAAGTGCCAAGTACTTATCTTTCCTAGTAAAACTGGTACATTCATAGGAGAGTGTCGAGGCAATAAGCTTTTGTATGTGGTTGGCCACATCATGGCTAGACTTGCCTCCTGTGCATGTAAATTCTTGTGGCAACTTTTGAAGAAAAGTGACTTGGTATGCCGGGAAAGGGTTCATAAGGAAGTAGAAGGAATCCATTCCCTTCCATCCTCTAGCTGTCGTGCCGTGAAACATTGTCATCTTATTCTCAACCGCCACAGGTATAATCTGATCGGTTAGTCTCGTGAACAAGGATGAGAACCTGTGGATTACACTTGAAATTAGCTTGGCTAAGTTTAAAATGAGAAAATTAATAGACAAAATATTTGCTACCTACCTAAGCAAAATTGGCTCACGGCAAGTGGTTCCCTCAGGGCAGATCACGAGGTCACCTTCTTCAAGCAGCTTTTTAATCATCACCTCATCTTGTTCCCGATTACGGCTCAATGGCACCGTCTTAATCGGTGAGAGGATCTCTGATAGGCGAGACACCGAGTATGTGACAGCTGTTACAGGTCGTCCAAGAGATATAGAGAGGAATATTGGGTCTAGAAGTGTTCGATGAGAGCAAGCAAATAAGACGCCAGTTTGTCCTGCGGATTTTTCTGGTAGTGGTGGTAGTGTGCCCTTGACAGTGATGCGTATGCCAAGGGCATGTAACACAAAGTAGACGTATCGCATTGGAAGTAATATGCCGGCAGCAAGTCGTAGGCATGCTAGGAGGAAGCCAGCAGGAATCCATAGGATTATGATCAATGCTCGGAGAGGTGTAGGTCTTTGCACGAACCGACCATCGTGAAAAATAATTGGTTTTGGAAGTTGATCCCTGCTCATGGGCTTCAGTTTACTATCATGTGGGACAATATAAGCCTCCTACATGTGTTTAAGTAAACATACGCAAAAATATATATTATGTAGAAAAATCAGTACAATAAAATTTTAATAAGTATATCAAACCGGCTGGGGTTTTGTGACATTTAATTTCGAAATAAGTTAGAGGACTTGACCCATCTTAAAAAAAAAAAAAAAAAAAAAAAAAAAAATTAAAAAAAAATAACAAGTATAATAATTAAGCACTGGACCGAAGAAAGGTAGTTTTCAAAGGAACCCATGATGCATACATGCATGTTTTCTTGTTCTTTAGTTTCATTCTAGAAATAAAATAAAAGAAAATAAAAAACAGAGAGCATCAACTCCATACTTATGGTGACAGCTACTTACCTTGCAAAACTTCATGAAGGGATAGTCAGAACTTGTAGAGCCCAGACCAATATGGGGCAACTTATCAAACATCTCCACAAGCGCTGCCACCTTCTTCTCTCCGACAAGCACGCCAGGCTGACGAACAAACCCAGTGGCTCTTCCATTACGAATCTCAATTCCAGTTCCCACAACAACATCGACTCCCAAGTATTCCTTCAGGAAAGACTCGACCATAATTGTTGGGTTTGCGGTAAGCACATATCTCCTCCTGCTTGCAGATAAGACACGCCATGCCTCGGGATTCAGGTCCTCTGTGTTAAGAGGATAAACTAATAATTATTGAATAGACTGTTTTGCAACAGTAATTTTAATTTCTATAATATTTTGTTAGTAATTTGTTAAATATTGGTAATATTTTATTTCTTGTTTAAAAAAAGATTTTAATAAAGTGTAACCTTGAATGGGCCTTCTTGTGCAGCTTGTTTATTTAGTTACATTCAAAGTAATAGTACAAAAAGTTCATGCTTCTTTATCGCTGAATTATTTTAAACAGCTGATTTCAAACCTGCATAAAACCTGGGCAGCACAGCACGTGCAACTGACTTGATATCAGAGACCTTTGCACCAGCCATTGAAGCAAAGATAAGGACCTGGATTCCCACAGACTCCGATATAAAGTAATGCAAAAATCCGGCAAGTGGTGCAACAAAGAGAAGAAACAAGAGACGAAGGATACCACCAATTTCGAAGGCAACGAGTGCAAAGTAAGGAAAAGTGCTGCGACTACAGAGGATCGTGCTTTCGAGATTGGCTACAATGGTTTGGTCTTCTCGGCCTCTGGACGAACATTTTTTTACAGTGGAAAATGGGATAAACATTGCTTTCTATTTTTTTTTTTTTCTTTTCTTTTTGTAGGTGCCAAGAATTTATGTTGTGAGTGTTTTGGGGGGGCCTTGTATTTATAAGGGAGGAGAGGATTAAATAACAGAGATATAATGCTACTTGGTAGAGTGTGCATTTCTGAGAATAAATTGACGGGTCAAATAATCTCTCCGCTGGTTGAAATGTTCTCAATTACTGTCGAAAACTGTAAGGGCCTGATCAAAATCCCCCTTTTTTTTTATTTGACATGGGATTTCATTTCATTAGAAAATTTCTGATCAAAATGAACGGTTTTAGTGTAATTTGATTGGAATTTCTATGTTATTGGCTCCAATGAAATCCTGAGAAATCAATTGAAACAAAATGAAATCCCGCATAAAAACATTTTGATCAAGGCCTAATATTTTCGGAAACTGAGTTGGCAAACAGTAATTTGAAATAAAGATATAGTTGGCGCCTTTGTTCTTTCCTTGAAAAAAAAAAGGAAAAAAAAAATGAAAACTTTAGATGGATTCGAATAAATATCTGATTTGTTTCAGATGGCACGTATCTCTATATTCTGATTATGTTATAAATTATATAAACTGTTATATTTTACATGACACATGTAATAGGCTTCCTATATTTTAGGAGCAGCTATGCTGTTCTGCATCAACAAAAGATTACAGCTATTTGCACACTTGAACGTGCTCACAACATATACAATATGAGAACAATTTTTGGGTATGTATCACGGACCTAAAATGGATACCAACTGTGCCCTGTGGGCATTCTTATTTCTCATATGATAGAAAATGAGTTCTTACATAAATAAAATTCTTATCAAAGAAACCGAATTAAGAATCTATTTCATTAAATTTTTCAATTCACATGAAAGATATATACAACAAGGGAGCAACTTTTGAGCATGTATTACGCACCAAAAGTGCATGCCACATTTGTGGGTATTACTAACCCGCAATTTAGAGAAACCGAGTTATTAGATAATGAAAATCATATCGATCCGACATAAGAATCCAGTTCTTGTAAGTTATATTTGCGTATTGTTATCCGTTGCTTAAAAGACATTATGCTATGTTTGATTATCCCTTTTCCACAAGGAAACGGTTCATGATTTTTCTTTGTTTCTGTGAAACAACATAGAAATTAGTAAATTACTAATTAGCTATCTTAAGGGTTACACCTTGTGATAGGCCCATAGCCTTGTATAGACATTATGGCCCAATTCATGATCCATACTAATTAAAAAGGGTTCAGGCAAAGGAAGCTAATTTTGTAATGAACTCAAAAGCCCAAAGTGCCAATTCATGATCCATCTCTTGCGTTTGTTCTGATATCGAGTGAAGGCAGACAGGACAACTGGCCTCCTTTTGGTTGATTACGGGCGCACACGAGTTGTTTGATGAAATGCTTCTGATAGTATAGAAAGTACACAGAAACGTCTTCGTGAAGACATGGACGAGAGGAGATGTAAATATTCTGTAGAAATGGTTATCAGTATTAATTCTTTAGTGGCTTGAGATCAAAGGTATGTGCTGTATTTGAACTTTTTGTTTCTAATAACATGTTGCTACAATGGTGTTCCTTATTATGTACAGTTTGTCGGAATATTTGGTACCAAGGGAATACATTCTGTCGGTTTGGGCATCTCATCTGTCAAGTCTATTTCTGAGTTGTACTGTATGATCTGGTCTCGATCCAAATTTGACCAAACCTTTGCTTATTTTAGCTTAATTTTTGCATTTTCTTGGTTCTTTGATTGATTACGTTAAAAGGGTGAATCCATTTGAGCCAAATTGAGATCATTTTTTTGTGCAATTTATGACAAATCCGAAATTTGGTTACCTTTGGCCTAATCGCCTGATTGGGGGAATTCATTCCCTTGTATTTGGATCAGTTAATGGCATGAAGATAATGTTTTCATTTACCAAATATTGAAATATTTGTGCTCTCTTCTTACTGCCATTGAATTTAGTTAAAAATTAGAACACAAGTTTATCTCTGGGACACTTTCTCAATAACAGTTTAAAAGAAATGTAAATTTATCTATAGGAGAAAAAGATCTATATTATGTAATATGAAATAATATTCTTTTACAAAAATTAAAGAACCAGAACATACTCAAATTCAAAAGTCCATGTAAAAGAATACCTCACTTCCTGGTTTACATATTGCACACTAATGAATCTATACTGGATTTAAACCAAAAAAAAGGAAAAAAGAAAATTCCAAATATACAACTCAACTATCATGGTTTCCATGCAGCTGGAGGCGGCGGTGGGGTTGGGAACATAGGTGGTACTGCTGAAAATATTGTGTTCTTGTCAATTCCTGTCGTAACCCCTGACAAAGATACCAAGGCTGCAACCAACCCAGCATTGCCAGCCAACGTTGGTTCAGTGTAATTGTAGTTTGTGCGCACATCCTTGAACCCGTCATGTCTGTCTGGGCCTGCAACCATGGCACCGACAAGTGTGTTAGGGTTTGGTTTTTTGGAGTCTCTCCATTTCCACCCTCCTTTGCAACTGTATTTGACACCGTTTTTAGGAATTGATGCTCCTCTGTGATGCACATGCTTAGGGTACTTAGTGCCATACCCAACCACATAGCTCATTTTCCTTGGGTTGTTTCCGAGAATATAGTCAATCTGTAAATAAGAAAATTATTAGATTAGTCATAAGTATTTTGCTGTTGATCTGAAAATATTGATGTTGGGTATGATATGTACATCATTTTAAATGTGAAGACGATAATTAATATTTATGTTTTTAAATTTTAAGTTATAAAATATAGATGGACAAGCTAAATTCAAACTTTCAAACACGAGCTATGTTAAATTATGTGTTTTTTTTTTTGGAAAGATACCAATAGTCTCAGTGAGTTGGTATGCATAATATAATTTGGAATAAAATATGATGGTAAATTGACTGTACCTGTGTCTTAGCAAAATCACGGAGAACATCTGTGGAGTAGAAATTGGGCCCACAATACCATCCTGGTGTGTCAGCTGCCTCGAGATAGTCGGCATAAACAGATGCAAGAAAAGCTGCATTCACAACATACTGCAGTGGTTGTGGCCTTCCATGGTTTAATTGAATCAAACCACCTGCGGGAAAATTATCAAATTGTTGTTCATTTTTCAAAATTTGAAGCAAATTAGCCCTTTAGGATTGACATACTACCAGTTGAGGACCTGATTAGTGGTGATTCAGTTTCTCTTTAGTTTTCCTTTCTACTCTTTTTCTTTGGGGTTTTATTAAGGGGAAAAGAGAGTGATGGGGGAGGCAGGAAGGGGTGGAACAATATTAGTCTCGTTTATTGTTGTGGCTTGACATTATTATAGAAACAAGATTGAAATGTATAGACCAATGATATGGTATAATTTTGCTATGGCATTGTGGGGGCAAACATGTAGGAACAAAAATCCACATGCATCTCACACAAATTTAAAAAAAAAAAAAATGTCATGGTACCAGTTGGTACAGGTATCATTTATTACTGTCAAAGTTACCAACTAACTAAACACAAGGAGACTGCTTACCTTTTGTTCGGTTGAATGATTTGAAAAAGGGTAGATATGAGCACATGATGTTTCCAGTTTGATTATGGAAAGTTCTCAGTATCTCTTCATAAGGATAACCGGGGCTTAAGAAGAGCCTCAACCTACTAAGGAGTACCTGATTTATAGAGATCAATAGATTAGTTAGATGTGATGATCCAACAGGCTTAGCTGTTCCGTACTTTAACAAATAGATTTGATCACAACCGTGTGATTATGGCTCAATTTTACTTAATTGTGCTATTATGCTTTTTTTTTTTCAAATAGCTAGGTAGCAGCTACCTAGAATTGTGCTATTATGCTTTATGTACCCTCAATTTATACTAAAATTTACCCTCAACTGTTCAGAGAAGAAAAAACAAAAAGAAAAAAGTTGTAAATATTCTTGACTAAATTGTACCCAAGTCAAATATAACTACTTAAAGTAAATACCTGAGAGCCAGTGAGCTTGTTATCCCAACTGAAAACACCATAATCAGGTCCACCCCAAAATGCACCGGCATGTTTTGCAATGCCAGGAGTTGTAGCCAAAGACAAGTATGAAGTGTTTCCAGTTGCAAAATACAGCCATGCGCCACCCCAAACAAACTCATCATAGTAATTGGTGGAATTATAAAAGATTGATGGGTCAGACCCACTAGGGCTATATCGAGCACGCTGAGCACGACCAAACTTGAACAAAGTTCGCGCACCATGTACCTATAAACAGTTAAAAATAATAAAATCAACTTTCTGTACCCATCTTAAAGACTTAAACCATAGATGGACTGAAATTATTGAACTATGCGACTGTGGTCATGAATAGAAAATAGCAAAATCAAGCTTTCACTAAATTTTTTTAAGTATTGGATGATTAACAGTACCAATTTGTCTGAGTATGTTTTGGAATCCTTGAAGACTATTGAGGCAGCTGCTAGTGCAGCAGCCATTTCACTGGCCAAGTCAGAGCAACTGTGACACTCGTAAACAGGTCTTGGGTAGTCAATGTCCTCTGGTCGGACCCAGCAGTAGTGATCATTTGCGCCCGGACCTTTTGAAGTGTCTCCTACCCCCACCTGTTTCAAAAAGGTTATCTCAATGATTATATCTTCTTCTGCTAGTCATTTTAAAAGTTATTCCAGATATTGTAAATTGTTTTGCCATGTCTTATTTACTTTCTATTTTCTCTCAGCATATGGAAGTTTATAAAATCATTTGCTTTTAGTTTTAATAAATTGTCCTTATTGATATCCGCCTTGTCAATTTAAAATTTAAATAATTAATGCTTACTCTCAGATCTAGATCCTGACTTATTCAGATCTGAAATGCTTTACTACCACCATGAAATGAAGGAAAAAAGGAAGGAAAAAGCATACAACATACCTGAGCAGCAATCTTATCAATGGTATCAGCTGAATTGTTGAAGGTCTTCAAGAGATAATCGGTGCCCCACTTGATGATCTCCTTTACGTGATCCAACTCCCCTGCTGCCTCATATTTGGCTTTGTACTCGATCACGCTCCAGCTGAGCATGGTCATGGCGAATGACATCGGGAAGTTGAACTTAATTGCATCCCCTGCATCATAGTACCCCCCAACTAGATTCCTTTTCACTGAGGTGTCAGAGAAGCCATCTTTCATGCCCGAATTACCCCTCCAGCTCACATTATTGTGCTTCGGAATTGGGCCCGCTGTCAAATATTACAAGAGGTTGAGTATAAGAGAATGACAAATGTAAATGAGAAAACACAACAAAGACCTTGAGAATTCTTAATCAGCCATATGGTATCAGCACTAACCCATTAATTACTGATGGTCCACGAGTTTATACTATTTGTTAGTCAGTATTAGAAATCTGAAGCTTCTGTATTGAAAATTAACAAAAAAAAAAAAAAAACTTTTCTAAAAATCTTCTAATAAATAAAAAATGTGATTTTTATCGAGTCTGTTTTAATTGTGGAATAGTTATATATTTTTATTTCATCTGGATTAGATCTGGGAATACTGATTGCCCCCTTTTCTGTTCACTGTCTCACAGATGCACACACACAAGTTGATTTCTGAACATTTCAAATCTGATTAGATCTGGAGGATCTCATCATTTGTGCTTCATAAGTTGGTAAATTGAAGGTTTGATTGCGACCCACTGCAGATCTCTTTTTTGAAAGCACAAAAGGATGCTGATGATGAGATTAGAAGTAACATGCTTTCCTTTTTTTTTTTTTTCCTTCTGGGAAAGATTTGCTTACTCTCTGCTTTGACTTATATGACCACAGCAGGAAAAACAATTGAAAAACATAATTCAAACGAACCAAATAAAATAAACGATGTGAAGGAAAAAAGGTCAGTGAACTGCTTAAAAATATATATAAATCTAAGATTAGACCACACTCACATCTCTGTGCATTGAAGAACATAAGCGCCTTATGCAGAGCTTGAGTGTACTGATCTGGCGGTGGCGGCGGCTTGTGGTGATGTGGTATTGTTTTAACTATAAGCATTATAAACCCGACAAGCACCCCAACTCCCACAATGGTACCGACGGTCCACATGAAGAGCTTTCGGCTGACGACCATGCACCCAAGGTCAATCTGCTTCTTCTTCTTCTTGCCGACATCGCCGGGCCCTGCCAAGAGCCAGCTCTGTTGGGTCTCATCCAGCTGCTGTCGCAGCAATGCTGACCGATCCAATTCATTCAAATTGCGGCTCCGATCATCATCAGTGGCAGAGTCGGCATGGGATATCTCCAAAGGACCTCCCCATGGATCCCTTCCAAACATTTTTCTTTTTTAGTTTTCTCTCTCTATATTGTAGGCAAGTAAGCTGAATTTTTTCTCTTTTTAGCTTCTCCTTTTATGGGTTTTGGCAGTGAGAGGGGGAGACCTATTCCGATTTCTCCTTTGAGAGAAATGGGGCAGTATGTTTGGATTTGCGGTATTAAGAGAGAAGGCCTATGTTAGGAGAGCAAGAGATGTCATGGCTAGCTAATATGATATTGTTGGTTCTTTCTGGTTGTTGTGTTGTTGCTTTCTTTGAAATTTTTGGATCTCCCCTCTCTCTCCTCTCTCTCTCTCCAAGTTGGTATGGAGAAAGGTGGGCACTCCACTTCACTGGTAGCCTGGTGGGTGAAGTAAAGAGCAGTGAATTCGCAGAGATGTAGATCAGCCAGCTTAGCACACATTACAAAGGAACAAAAAGGACAACTGTAGTAAACTATAAACATACCAATTACAATAAAAAGTACCCCATGAAAGATTTTTCGGACAGTTATAAATGTAGATTTCGTGTGGCCCAATGTATACTGCTGTCCATCTAGCGAGTCACGGCTCTTCAATAATTTGCGAATAAGCTAGAAGGTACAGCTTACTCCACAGTCTATAGCAGGCTATGCACCACATGCGGCCTTTGTTGTTTTAGGTTAATAACTTAATATTGAGGCAGTGAGTATATTTTTTGGAACAATAAATTTTACCAGATTCGAAACGAATAGGAATGATAGAATAACCCACGAGTGCATGTGATGCAAAAGAACCATGTTGCTTGTTGGGTCCACCCAGTCCGCTCCTCATTTGTTGCTTGCTACATGGTTTATTAATTTATTCAAGAAATATAATGGTTGAAATATACACAATTATGCAAAGCAACAAAAGAAAAGTTAATGACAGTAACATAGTACCGGCGAAAATTACCAACGAACGAGAAACTGCTAGTTTAATTTTAGCAGTCGTATATCCATACCCAGTTCTGTCTCTTCAAATTAATATCCTAAACGGTATATCTCAAAATTGTAACTGCACCAAATGCATAAAACATAAATTAGATGGACCAACAATTTTTATTAAAACTAAAAGGTAAATAATTGAGACAGTAAAGTAATCACATAGTTCATTTTGTATTCCCTATATAAATAATACATCTAGGTTATTCTTCATCCGCGACTAAATTGAAATATCATACTATTTAGTCTTTTTCATCATTACTCGCTTTTCTTTTCAATCCTATAATGTTGCGGAACTCCTTTTCCATAATTGTCTGTCCTTGGATTATTGATGACACCACTTGCATAAACAAATTTTCTTTTCTCAAAATGTTTTTTCTGAGTTGCCAAGGTCGTTCAATTGACTAATGGTTGTACAAAATTGTAGATGTATTAAATCAGTTAGATAATTCAGAGAAAAAATGTCGTAGTATCTTTGGTCAAAACAATTGCTACTCATATAAAATTAATAAATAATTACAGTACGTGTACAATTCTTTGGATTATTTTGTGGTCAATGGTAAACAGTTAGATATTTTATCTCGTATACAATTGATCTTATCCTTATTAGTTATTACAAAGAATAATGATGGTTATTATGCCTGTTTTTTTCATTTTAAATGACCATGGCTGGTGGAATTGTATACATTTGTCACATGCTACCATTTAAGTTTGGATTATAATTGTTTTGTTGGTATTCATGTGCTTCATGAGATTGATTAGTTCCTTTTTATCATTAATCATTGCTTGCAAAGACAAAAAAAAAAAAAAAAATGCAAATTTTCATCACTATATGCCTTTTTATGACTTGTCACTTTTTCATTGTATGAGATATATATGTTCATAATTTTTGTTCATTCTTATAAAAAAAAAAGTGTTACTAACCATCTAGCTAGGTGGGATGCAAGAAAAGTAAGTGCTCATTAAAAGAGTACGTCTGCACGTGAATTAATATATGTTGGAATTTTTGTGCAAAGACAAACATTATAAGATGATTTAAGGAGTTTAAGACTATTTTAGAGTTTGAAAAATAATAGAAAGACCGAGTTAATTAATAGTTGAAACTTGAAACACAATTTGTGGAGCTGTAGTTGTTTTTATACAGTGTAATAATTTTGAAAACTGTCATAATGGTTTCAAAGCTGGAGGCGCCGCTTCATCTATTTTGCGAATTTTTGTTGTTTCTATAGAGTTCTCTTTCCGTAGAGCACGCCGGAATAGATCATGCGGCCATGCTCCAAAAAAAAGTAAAGAAAGAGAGGAGAGATATATCATTATCAGCAGTCTTGCTTTCACTTGATTAGAACAAATAATTTTTACATAAAATATTCAAAACACATGTGGTCTAGTGGGATTAGTGGTAAGATGGTAAGAATACTAAACTGGTTTAAAAAAAGTTAAGGATTCAAGTCCGCATATATCATTAATTTAAAGAAAAAAAAATTGGATGGCAAAAACTCCCTCTTTCTTAAAATAATAATAATACGATATTCAAAATCAGAACCGTTTAATTGAGTGGAATAGGATAGGTATATTCTATAACTAGCCACTGGCTAAGAATTTACATAATTGTAGAAGAGACACTGTGGTAGGATTTATGAAGTGCTAGATCTGAAACAAAATTCACCTTGTCAAATAAGACCCAAGTCATAATGGTATGAACTTGCTATCTCATATTTATAAAATTTGCCTGGTAATTACTGATAAAATGGTATTAATTGTAGAAAAAAACAAGTCTCTAAGATAGTTGTCCAAGTGCATTATCGTGTGTTTAAAGGCAATGAATGAAAGTGTGTAGGGTAAGTTTGAAACGCACATGTGTTTTAAGATGAGATCGATTATTTTCTCAAAAAAAAAAGAAACATTTTCAATCGGTGCCTTTTCTCCAAATAACTAATTCCACTAATATGAAGGACTAATACGATTGGAGATTCCAATTATTGGCATAAGATGCTCGGAAA
The DNA here is from genome assembly GCA_027725995.1 of Rhynchospora tenuis. Classification (NCBI taxonomy): domain Eukaryota; kingdom Viridiplantae; phylum Streptophyta; class Magnoliopsida; order Poales; family Cyperaceae; genus Rhynchospora; species Rhynchospora tenuis. The sequence continues at coordinate 56,502,954 of CM050888.1, forward strand.
AAAAATATATATTTTTAGAAGTTACTTAAAGATCCCGGGAAGTGTCATTTACTAACTAAAACCCTCCCAAACTAATCGACTTATCAAAGGATAAGTTTCTTTCTTATCTTTTTTTTTTTTTTTTTTGAAGATTTTTTTTTCTTAATTCATTTTTAATCTGATTTTTTATTTTCATATTATCATTTGTCTTGTTATTAGTTTAAAGTTTCATTCTGCACTAATTCTTAGAACATATAATGTATTTTTTTAGGAACAAGATAATAGTATTCACTTAAAATTCCACAAATAAACAGCTATATGTTAGGAAATAGATATAGTAGTTCAGAATGAAAGATTCATGCAGTTGTGTTAAAGTATACTATTATTACTATTATTACTATTATTATAAATAAATAAACAATGTCCTATAATGTAGTCACTTATGCAAAATTGTTATATATAAACTATAAGTTTTTAAAATGAAAGGTAATATTTGAGAAAGGCAGGGTAATTTAAAAAGAACAGCAATTCAGGGTTTGTATAGAAATTTAGCCAACATGTACTAAAGAAAGGTCGAGAGCAAAGCTGTCGGTGGACTCCTGTCGGTGGACTCATTCAACGTCCCCTGACCTCTCTCTCAATATGCCTTGACAGCTGCTTTTCTTCTGTTCTCTTATTTTTCCTCCTGATCTACTGTGGCCCCTTCTCTTGTTGTGATTCACGTGGCTTTACTAGCAAGGACGAAGAAACAAAGACATTTATAGTTACTGGCAAATGATGTCCCTCAATATGTGGACAAATAAAAAAAATAAAATATTGATATTATTTTTATTTCATATAGAATTTTACATATTAGGCAATAAAGATATGGTAAAATCAATAATTTATTCTTTCCTTTTAAATAAATAGTTAATTTGGTAGTAACTTTATTTTTTCTATTAAAAAGTTTAACCTTGATCTAGACCAATAATTTGATCAAATTGCACAAATCAATGGTCCATAATTGATATAAGAATTATTTACACCCTTTTATATGACTTGTTTACTCCTTTTATATGAATGTTTAACATTTTTTCTAGGTGCATTTATAAGTAGTAAGGTGCATTTATAAGTAGTAAGGAAAGGAAAGGATTTAACTAAGACCGTGCTGGTCAAGTTGAGAAACTTAACAGTAAATTGAAGTTAAAATTATTAACTATAAGAGTCGAAGGAATTTATCTACCAGCTCATTAACACTAAAATATTTACATACTTGCTTTGTTTTATTTTGACAAATGAAAGAATGAATTTTGATTTAATTTGTTCAAAAGTTTGAGCAGAATGAAATGCCCGTCGTCTTAAAATTTGTACTTTAATATGAACGAGCTTGGATTATTGTTATATTTCTGGTGGGCAAAGAGCCTAAGACGAGAACTCGCGCCACATTTTGTGCACATGCTTTCTTGCATTTATTAGTAACAGCTTCCATTTTACACTCTCCGCACCTAACTCCGGGTTGATTTTTAAAAAGGAAAAAAGCGTTACAACCACTGAAAACTGAGTAGAGCGGCACTGTTTGGTTTCTTTTTTCTTATGATGACATCAGCAGCCAAATAGCTTCTCCCACTAGTTGATTTTTCCTTCTTTCTCTTTTTTACTTTTCACTTCTCCATTAACTACTTCTGTTCCCTCCTAAGAAATAGGATTAATAAAAGAGGTTATCAATGGTAACCAAGCCAGCCAGCCACTCTAAGAAAAAAACTAATTCGATTCTTAAATGCAACAGAAAACAAAATTGACAATTTAGGCATTGTATATATATATATTTTTTTTCAGTTTTCAAGTTTACAACTTACAAAGTTATAAAAGAAAACCACCATCCCTCCTGACCTAATAAAGCCTCCTGGGCCTATATCTATCCAATATCAATACAAATGAAATCCCGCATGAAATACACAAGGACTATTCTTGGGTATATTAGCACATTTATATTCCGAAATAGTAGGCCCCGACAAAGCCTCGTCTGAACATTTGAGTAGAAACGACCAAATGGGGGCAAAAGAGCGACCCAGAAAAATCTCCAAAAGGACCATCTCTAATATGTATAATATGATGATATTCGTTTCCTTTAGGGGGTTGTAGCATAATGTGCCTCCTTTAACCATATGGCAACAAATCATACTATCATACTATCTGTAGCTTCATTAGTCTTGAAGCATAGTTTTACTGCGGAGATTGTATTCAAGCTTTTCTCTTCTTTTTCTCTGCCCATTTAGGTCCATAAATGAGCAAATTTGTCCTTCCAAATCGCCTATCCACTATCTGTAAGTTTTGTTCAATGACATAAGTAAATACGATCTTTAGAAAGCACAATTCATGTGTATCCAAGGAAAATATCATAATAACCCACCCACTACTACAGAAAAGGTAACTATCGTGTATAAGTATAACTGGTATAGGTATATAGCTCTAAAGAACAAAATGTATTCTTTTCGTAATTTTCAAATGACACTAATGTGAAAACATGCCTGCGCTACCCTTTCTGTAAGATCATAAATTTTGCCTAACTGAGTTACAAATAGCACTAATTTGTAGTGGTGTTCAAGTGGTACAGTTAATTGGATTTCAACCAAACCAGATAAAAGGCTGCTCAATACAGTTCAGTTTGCTCTAAAAAATACAAGGTTACTTCAATTTTGATGTTTAAAAACCAAATAATAATCCACATACCAAATAAAGTTAGGTAATATTCTGTTATTATTGTAACATCACACATATTAAAATACATAAATTAACACATTAGTATACATATTACTGGTTATACATTGAATTTTTTACTATTATTGGTTATACAAATCAGTTCATATTGGTTTATTTTCTGATTGGTTGATCAGTTTAGTCAGTTAATTCAGTTTATAATTACGTTTACCCAAAAAAATTGGTTGGATTTATTTTTATTTGGCTTGAATTGAAGCGATCAATAAATACTCCTAGTTAACTTTGGGTCCTTTCGACAATGCTAGAGGAGCATAAAGAGATCAAATATTCTTCAGAAAACAGAAGGATGCACTGTTTTTTAGGGGTATACAAAGGCATTATTAGTTTATGACATTTTAAATTTATTAAGAAGTCACATGAAATCAGCAGTAACTAGTTTCCATGGGTAAAAGGAAAAGAAAGAAAATGTTATATGTAACTTAAAATTACCTGGATGAGGTGGCCACAAGTTTCTGGCATTGTAGTTCTCGTAGGATACTCAACTAGCTGAACATTATTAATTAAATTAAATGTTTGTTATATCAAACAAAAATTGAAATGGACGCTTGTGTCTCACAAGAACAGCACTTACTATAAAGCAGTCTTCCCCAACCAATGGTGATCTCGACATTTGGTCCATTAACTTAGCATAATCAACCTCCATATATGGTGGTGTTATACTGATATAATCAAATTTTTTATCCTTGTCTGCATAACAGAAGAACATAATATATAAATATTACATTAATAAAGTCTGTTGATTCCCTTATATTCTTGATTTTGGTATTCTTTTATTTAAGTGCATATTGGACGAAGCTGTAGAACTGGCCACTGTGTTATAATACTGGTTTGTTATGAGACTAATTCAAGACAATTGTGTTCAATTGAAGTTAGTTGCACCATTGATCAGTCAGCCAGGCCAAATATACAATATACAATAAATGGGGCTTCCTTACAGAAAATGAGGTAATTCAGTCAACCAGGCCAAAATACACAATAAAATAGAGTACAGTCAACTTCTTTTTTTTTTTTTTTTGTCACTTCCTTAAATATTATACAATAAAATAGAGTACCAGGGAATTTCTCTGAATAGTCAAGGAAACTCTCCACCCGCTTCATGTGAATAACAGAGACATCAAGAAATCCAGTGGTTACTAAATTTGGCCGTAATACTTCTGATACTACCCATGGATCCATCTCTACAAAGTGAGCCTGACAAGAAGCACTTTTTTTTAATATTTATTGTTTTTCTTAACTAAAGCTCTACTTCTAAAGCTAAGTGTCTTTGGGTATCTTTCAGGGTGGCTATACCAATGCACAATAAATTATGGACATAAGCACACAAAAAAGTTTGCTTGCCAATGGTGTGCTAAAGAAAAGTAATTCAGCCAACTTCATCTATGCCTCATCAATTTTTTTATATCTCAAAAATATCCACGGAACTAGACCATCCGTATCCTAGAGTACATAGGATCATTATCACTATATGTCTATATTTCCAACAAAAAACCCAATCAAGCATAATAAATAGAAAACATAATTTATAAAAATTATAACTAAACAAACCTCAGAACAGCCTCGGCTTATAGCTTCTATTCCAACAGAACCAGTACCACTATACAAGTCTAACCATCGACCTGGCCTTAGTGAAGCAGGTGTACCTCCAGCAGCCTGTACGGCACATTTTCCAGCATGAATATGAAAATACATAAAGGGTCTTTCTTCCCAAACAGGGATTAACATAATATATTTTTGGTACCATCTCAATTAGGCAAGATACCATGGATGGCAGTGGTTCTGGTTTGTCCAATCCTGTTTTGGTACTTATGGGCATATGCATGGCCTATATATTGCTTATAAAACTGACAATATATTGGTGAATCTTAAACAGCTAACAGCTAACAAAGACATCATTGCAAAAATTGGATTGACGGACAATAATAAAAAAAAAAAGCAGTAAATCTAGGAAAATTGGATAGTAAGTTCATTGATCAAGGGTTTAGTCAAGGCATAACAGCACAATTGAGATTACATAAGAAAATTTGGAGCCTCACAGTTAGTGGAGTTAGACTTGCTCAATGAAGGGCTAATTTAAGCAAACCATATTTGTCGAGGTCTAATTGCATAAGAGAAACTTCATAAACGCTTAATTTTACACATACTACATGCAAAAACCTAGAGTTGAGGCATGAAGAATGGATCTCACTGTTCTACACAAGCATAAATCAACTGGTACAGCAATGCTGGAATAAGACATACCTGCAGGATACCAAAAGCAGCACCCCTGACAACCTCCATCATGGGCCGCACATCCATCCCTGCAGGAGACAGCAATTTTCTTCTTCTAGCCTTCCCGCCTAATACCTGCAATAACAATCTAAGCTATAACTAGAGTGGAAATTGTTACTGTAACCTACATTATCACTACATAAGATCTGATTCAAGAGCCACATCGGCTATTTCCTAGTAAAAAGAGATCATAATTGCTTCAGAAATCAGAATGATAAAAAAATATCCTTCAATCATGCGACCAATATCTAAACCATGGAGATACCAGTACAAAATATTTCACTACAGTTCTGTCTTCATGTCGTAATAGTGAATCCAAACAGCCAAATCTAAAAATGACCATTAAAAAACCTGAAGCAACTTATGAGTGGTCCGAGGAGGCTTCTCTTCTTGTGTTGTAGTCTCTATCTCCTCTACCACACCAACTGGTTTACCTCTCTGATTTCTACCCTTCTTTTGCTTCCTTGTCTACAAATTATAAAGACACTTATTATTCACCCAGGGATTAAGCTGATATAATGAAATAACATAGGGGTTGAACGAAGTGAATGGACATATGGAAAAGTTATAGAAACATTTACCTTAGAAGAAGGCTCTTTAATGAACTCGGAGAAATCATTCCCATATTTTTCCAATATCTTCCTTCTCGTTTCCTCCACCATTTTCTCATCCCATAAATCTAAAAACAAGATGTGCACACAGTACTTAATCCTAATAGAACTAAATTAAACACGAACACAGAGAGAGAGAGAGTTATACTGGAGGAGGGAAGAGCAGCTAGGGAGGTACGGATGGCAGTGTTGGCTTGTTGAGGAGCCAGAAACTTTTGAGAAATTGCGTGGCGAGAAGGAGAGGAGAGGCGATTGAAAGGCTTGAGGGGCGGAGAAGGAAGACAGAGGGAAGACGAAGCCATGAACGCACGGATCCGCTCAGTTCCTGCTCACTGCTCGCTCAGTGCTCTCCGCTCACTCAACGAGAGAAACAGATAGAGAGAAGAGAAGCAAGAGTAAATGGACAGTTCCATAGACCATAGCAGCCTTTTCTCTTGCGGATTATTCATTCTGGCCCATTTTAAAAATTTAAGCCCAACTACTCGAATTAGGCGAAAGCCCATGAAATCGGCACCCAAATTTGTAAATTTACAAACAATTTTGTTTATAAGAGTGTCACATTTCTAAATTCTAATTCGAGGAAATAATATACGATTTTGTCAATTAAATAAACGGAATAAACGTGATGAGAGATTATTAAGATAAAAAGATAAAGGGATTTAAAGATAAGATAAGATAAAGAGATAAGGATTAAAAAAGAAATTATATGCTTGCTTTGTTAATCTGATAAGGTTTTATGATTTTATCTATTTTGCTCATGACTCTTGAGTTATCTAGACCTAACTGACCGGGGCAGCCCGGGCACGAGCTTCCCTATTTAATGCATCCACTGAGACTGTGAGAGAGAGCAAGCCGCCATTTCTGTGGAGTTCTTATTAAATTAATTAATACACACAAAAGAGAGCGAGAGAGGACAGAGAGAGCCTCTGCAATTTTTGAGAGAGACAGCTTGACAGCAGCTTTCAAGCTTTTAAAGGAAAACAAGGAGAGAGATCAAGGGAGAGAGAGAGGCAGAGAGGAGGTCTAGCAGGATTAGAAATTGTTCTAGAGAGGAGGAGGCTATGATCCCACGGCTTAGCTGACCCGACTCGCTTTAAGGTAATTTATTTTGCTTTTATTTTAGTACGATGGAAATCTATGCATTAAAAATTGGGTGGTTATTGCTTCTTCCTTTTGTTAAATTATTAGGAAAGTTATTATTGATCAGGGTTATTTTTTCTTTGAAAGCGATTCCGTAGAAATTAAGATCCCACACTTTTCTTTTGTGAAAAACTTATATTTGATGAATTCTTCCATGTATGTTATTATATATCTTATTCTTTGAGCCTTCAAATTTATTGATTAGATTTTTTTTCCTCAGGTTGCATCTTTTAATCATGATTCATGAAGAATGCAGGTTGTATCAAATTCAGCATGATCGGTTTAGAAAAGGAGGGGAAACGACCTCACAGGTATGTTTTTGCTTCAGTTGATTCAACCTAACAGGGTATCTTGAATCAACAATTATTTTTGTAGCTTTTGCTTTATGGAATGTTTTGTATAATCTCAAAAAAAAAAAAAAAAAGAATTCTGTCCCGCAAATATTTCTTGCGGGCTATAGGATATAGGGTCAATTTTTGTAATTTACTCATGTTCATTGGTCAATTAAATGCTGAATATGATTTGGAAGTTAAACAAGGACATAACAGTAAAAATTACTTTTTAGACAAATATGCTATTTGTAAAAAAGAAGTTTTATGATAGGTACATTGTAGCAAAAATATATTTTACACAGTTGGTAGTGGTAGGTTTAGTACAAAACCTGAGCTGCTTACCATTGGTTGTATTCATTGGTGCCAATTCCTAACATAGTTGGGTGTTCATTTGACACTGATCAGGATAAAACAAAAACATATACCCAACAACTTAAGCCTGTGTGATTCCTTTTGGCAAGATAAGTTAATTCTAATTACAAATATGCATTTGTCATCTAAACTCTGATTATTAATGTATTTGAAATATATTAATATGTAACTTTAGATTTTTAGCTTCCAAGGTTTAGCTTCTATGATGACACGACACCAATATATACATCCAAGAGAAACTCACCGCCGTCAATGATAAATGACAGCAAGGTACAGTACATTCTCTAATAATTAATTTGATATTTACTAAATAAAAGAATACAATTTCTGGAATTGAGGAAAAGCTACATGATGTTGCCAACAATGAATAAGTATCTGGCGTCCCAAAAGAACAATTAGCAACCCTATCCTCCTCAAAAACAATTTTCCCAAAATGCCAAAATTCTTTATTGTCTTTTGGTACCCATTCTATAGCCATACAATGCCAACAACCGTAATATACTTTTTTTTTTTTTTTTTTTTTACAATTTATGTTTAATATTGTAGGTAGTGGACTCTATAATTTCTCATGTGTGTGTTCTGGACAATTGCTCCATAGAGCATAGTGTCATCGGACTGCGGTCTCACATAGGATCCAATGTCTCCTTGAAGGTTAGCGACAGTTGATTAACATGTGCACTTTCAGTGGAAATCTTAAATTTATTCCAAACAAATTGTAATAATGATCATATGCCAGACCCTAAATATACATAAATGCAATATCAAGAAAATAAATAAGTTTGGATTGAAGCATAACCTTCCGTTCCCTAGAATAGTTAAAGAAATAGTTTGAGAAGTTTTTGACAGATATAGGCTGCAACTCGATATTAAAGGCCTCTATTCCGAAATTCAACCATAAAAAAACAAAGAGAAATGTAAGAAAGTGATGTTTCTAGTGGTTCAAACTTCAAACTGATAGGCCTGGATTTTATTGCAGATTTCATTTGTGTGGTCTGCAGCCCTTGGTCAAAGTACAATGAAAATCTAACCATAAAAAAACAGAAAGGACAATATGATACTTGATAATTGAGCTTCATATAAGCCTCTGTTTAATGGTGTAATTTCTGCAGGACACTGTAATGTATGGTGCCGATTTCTATGAAGCAGATGCAGAGAGAGCAAGACTGCTAGCTGAAGGACGGGTCCCCATTGGCATAGGAGAGAACACAACTATAAGGTTAGATGTTTTAATGGATATATTTAAATCTATGTTGTAATTATTGATAATTCAGCAAACCAAAAAGGCTACATATAACAGAAGTAATTAATAAGAAAATATTAATTGCACAAACATATAACAGAAAAGTTAGAAGATATTAATAAGAATAAACAAAAGTAATTGCACAAGCATGAACAAATACCAATTGCTTGATGAAAGAAAGAGAAAAAAAGTATACTTCAAGATACTAAATCTGCAAATGGGCTCATTTAATTTTCAGGAATACAGGAGGCTGATCGATCTTCTTAGGGGTTCTACATCAGAAATGGCATTCCTGTCATCGTAAAGAACTCCAGAATTGGAGATGGGATGGTCATTTGATTTAGTCATCATTGACGGGAGAAGGAAGTATGACGGGAGTTTAGTGGTAAACTAGCTAAGAAGACCAGTCCTAACTGTCATATTTGAAAGGGATAACTTGTTGTTCCTTGAACACTTGTAACTTGTAAAAGCTAAATTAGCTTTTATGAACTTGTTTTGTAAAGAAGTATTTGAGATGAAGAATTCAGCAGTTCTATTGAACCTTTTGAAATGAGCTAATTTAGTTTATATGAACATCAGAGACGGCACTCCTGTTATTCCAAAGAACACGACAATTGGAGATGGGATGGTCATTGAATAGGGAAGCATACAAGAAAGACAATGAAGATCCTCATTTGGTTTTTTTATTTTTTCTTCCACTTTTGCGTTTAATTTTTGGAGAGATGGAACAGATGGAGTTTAGTGGTGACTACCAAAAATACGTTCTGGCAGTAATATTTGAAGCTGAATGTAAATGTTAATATAGCTAGATGCAATTATGCAAAACGAGATTTAATTATGAAAAGCCGTATGCATAACTTTTTTTTTTTTTTTTTCCCAATTTTGTGAGGCTGAATGTAGATATTCCGACTTAATTAGATTTCAAAAGTTAGCAATATTTTATCTTATTTTCAATTTTGCCCCTATATGGAACAAAACTACTCAAGACAATGACAATGTATCTAGTCTAAATTCACTTCGGCTATTAAACCCTATAATCAACTAATGCCGGCTTAAAATGAAGTACATGGATGAAAAGAGAAATAAAATCACTGAACCTATGAAGTCCAACTCCTATCAGCCTTTTTTACTTATTATTAAAGTTCTCTCAACCAAGAAACCTTAGTTCTATTTCCATGTGTCTCTTATTCACCAAGTGGCATTCCCTCGCTTTTTAGCAAAGTTAGAATTTCTCTCCGACATTAAAGCCCATTAAATTAGCAGTAATCACCTAATTTATTGTCCATAAATATAAGAAACAAAAAAAAATCTCTTCCATGGTCCAATCCTAAATGATTACAAATAATATTAAATTGAGGAGCTCCTATAATAACATTATGCATTGGATCTGTTTATACATTTCCCGGAGTCATCACTACCGTAGGATTGTGTCACTGATGACACAAATACATACTAGAGGATCAAAAGAACACAGGACCCTGAACCAGCACCAAGGTTTGAGAGGCACAATCTTCCAGAATTAAAGTTGTTATCAAATTCACAACCAAACATATGACTGTTAAGCATATCCCCAAAAGTAAGCGATTTAATGTCTTCATTTGCATACCTGAACAAATTTTTTTATAATGCATGCTAGCGTTCTAATGCCTTGCTTTCTTGAACAATATTTACAATATATAACAGAGCATAGATTCATCGAAGATAGTTTGTAATTAATAGACTTGAAACATATTATAGTTTACTCCTAATTGCTGGAATGAAGTGCCAGCAATGATGCATAGGCCCCATCCTTCATATTGATCAAGGTCTCGTGCTTTCCCTTCTCTACAATCACTCCATTTTTCAAAACAGCTATCAAATCAGCATTTCTTATGGTTGATAACCGGTGGGAAACCACCAGGGCCGTACAGCGACTCATCAGATGATCCAATGCATCTTGCACCACGCGCTCCGATTCTACATCGAGTGCACTAGTTGCCTCATCTAAAAGAAGGATCTTGGGATCTCTTAGTATTGCTCGCGCCAATGCCACACGCTGCTTTTGCCCTCCTGACAGTTGGACCCCACGCTCCCCAACAATCGTGTCATATCCCTGAATTGTGTAGTTATTGTTATTATGACAGAATATAGTAATCAAAACATAAAGATCAATCTTTTGAATTTGGGGATTAAAAGTTATGATTGCTCAAACATATAGCTGAAAAAAAAACAAAATTGAGCCCTTTCCAACTGCAGTTTGAAGAAGCTAACCTGGGGCAAACTACTGACGAAATTGTGCACATTTGCTAACTCAGCAGCAGCTACAATCTCAGATTCTGTGGTATTTCCCTCCTTTCCATAAGCAATATTGGAGCGAATTGTGTCATTGAATAGAATGGGTTCTTGACTTACAAAACCCATTTGTTTCCTGAGCCAACTCACCTGGAAATTTTGAATTTTCATCCCATCTAGCAAAATCTGTCCTGAATCAGGGTCGTAAAATCTCTGTAAGAGAGCTATGGCTGTTGACTTCCCACTCCCACTCTCTCCAACAAGGGCTACTGTCTGGTCAAGGACAAAACAACTTGTACTAATTAGTTGTATTAGAGTGTTTAATGCAGAAATTTCTTTTAAAATCATATTATTATTATTGAATACAAGTAGTTTGTAAAGTAAGTGACAGTCTTGATTAAGTGTTTTACAAAATGACTAACTAAATCCATTTGTTATCATTCTAAATGCCAGTAGGTATTAAAGTATGTGAGTACCTAGATTTAATGGTAATCTAAAAGTAAAGAATGTGTAAGATTTAAAAGAAGTTCCTAACAAAAAGAATACTGATACCTGCTCTGCATGGATAGATAGGCAAAGGTCATGAAAAATCGTCACCTCCGGGCGACAGGGATAACAAAATTTTACATGCTGGAATTCAATGTTGCCTCGTACTGTATCTAGGGTCAGACCACTGGAGTCACTTGGATCTATCCTTGATTTCCGATCAAGAATTGCAAAAACTGAAGTGATGGCAGACTTGGCCTTTGTTGTATCTGCCGCGATTGAAGTCGACTGAGATTGCCTTATTGCTCCGATTGTCATATATACCTAAAATAGAGTTCACAACATGCAAAGTCAATTAGTCATGAAAAAATTTGAAGGTATAAAATCGTTTTGTTCTTTCTCCTACAGTCCTGGCGATGAAAATCTTCTAGCTTACTGAATATTGGATCATATTCTTTATGAAGGTTAGTTGGCGAGAGCCAGATCATGTTCTTAGTAAGAGATTTGCAATTGAGAATCATTAGGCATAATTTAGATTTTAGACATTGAGACCTGATTTTACTCTACTTTTTACTCTAACTTAATTTAACTGTTCTACAATTATTAATTTCAATCATGCTAGCATAGAAAATTATTGAAAAAGTTGTCTTTCCCTAGCATAAGTCTAGATTTATTTATACCTAGCATAGATATACATAAACTAATTAATTAATACCATGAATACTTTGGAGAGAGTTGTCTTTCCCTCCTCCAGAAGCCGAGCTCCTACATAGAAAATTAGTGCATTGACACAGTTCAGCAAGAATATGGAGGCTCCCATTCCAGTGCCGCAAACTAAAGCAAGCTTGATACCAGCTTGCAAGGGCCCCTCACATTTCTTTCGGTAAAGTTGCACAACCTTCTCTTCTGCAGAGAATGAGGAAACTGTTCGGACGTTGCTGACTGCTTCACTAGCTACCTGGCTTGCCGCATCATACTTTGTCTGTCATATGTAGCATTTGTTGCTTAATATGTTTACTTTTATATATTCAATTTGCAAAATCTTCAAATGGAAGATATGTATTTTAGAATAGTGTTTAAAAAATGCAGTGCAATTACTACAAATAATATATTAATATTAATTTTTGATCAGCCAGCTTGCTCCTTAAATGCATATTGGATAGTTTCATAGATCATAAAAGTTAGACGATGAATTGTTGCCACAAAATAATTTTTTCTCGGAACATAATTAATCTTAGCAATACAGGGAACGATGCACGGCTCCAGATATAAAATTATACAAATTTTAGTTTTTAGTTCATCCACGAGACTTTGTAAATTTGGAAAAAGCATACCTTAGCATCTGTGCTAAATCCAGAAATGAACTTCATTTGGATAAACCCATTTAGCCAAGCTAGTGGCATCATAGCTGACGCAATCAGTGCTAACTCCCAATTTGAAATGTAAGCAATTAAAAATCCTGCAACTACAGTGGCTAAATTTTGAAGTGAGAGTGCTAGTGCATCCCCAAGAAGTCCCTTCACCTTAGCAGCATCGATCGACAATCTTGCGCCAATTGTGCCACTTGCATTCTCAGGATTATCAAACCAACTCATTTCCATATTGACAATCTTCTCAAATGCCATTAATCTAACTCTTTTTATCAATCTAGACCCAGCCACCGCAAAAGAATATGATGAAACAGGATCCACAATTATAGAGACAATGGCAAATACGAGAAACATGCCGGACCAAAAGTTGGATTGAGTTCTTAATTCATGGGGCGGTTTGTAGAACACACCTATAACGCTTGATACAAGGACACCAAATACCGGGAAGACAATACCCCCTATGACAATGGAGGCAAGACTTCCCAGTATAAGGAAAGGAAACTCAGGTTTTTGTAATGAAGCTAGACGAGAAATGGATATGTCCAGTGAGTCTTCTTCTAACTGATTTACAGATGTACTGTCTCTGGGATCTATTAAAACTGGAGGCTCAAAGGTACTGGAAACACGATGATTGCTATTCTTGTGAGACATATAGCTCATGGAGGAAGCTTGCGGGTTATTGAGACTGGGATACGTCTCTCTCTTGCTTGTTTCCTGCAAGTGGATCAGCTGGCTGTATGCTCCATTTGGGTCCTTTATTAGCTCAGAGTGAGGTCCTAAAGAAATATGATAAACACATCTCAGGCTTTAATTATAATTAGATAAAACTAGGTGAAATTAAAAGTTCACTTCAGGATGGATGATTAGGTTACAAGTTTGTTACCAAGTCATTAATCTCTCCTTTGGGGTTAATCTTCAATTATTTTTGTCAGGAATATCCTTTTTTTTAGTTGACTCAGCACAACATGTTTGTTTCGCCACTACTTAAAGAAAAGTTACGAGTAAAATTTGTGCTTTCTTTACTGACAATACTTGCTCCAGACAACAAATCAAATGTGCCTTACCAATGCAACACCGGTTCTTGTCGTATCCAGAAAGGTACTTTTCTAAGTTTGTTTTGAATTTTTCAGTTTTTCTCTGTTTAGTAGCGGGGCTTATTCAACATTTAATTGTTAACTCCAAAATTCTACCTTTCTCAATGATAGAGCCATGACTTAAGACAACAATGGTAGCAGCATTTCTGACAGTACTCAGTCGATGCGCTACTATGACTGTTGTTCGCTTAGCCACAACCTGATCAAGTGCCTCTTGCACGATTTGTTCAGACTTGACATCCAAAGCACTAGTGGCCTCATCTAGAAGAAGTATTTTAGGATCTTTTAGTATTGCTCGGGCAATAGCTATCCTCTGTTTCTGACCTCCTGACAGCTGGGTCCCTTGTACTCCTATTAAAGTCTCAAATCCCTATATGTTTTAAATATTACTGCATCATTAATCTGGCGTATTCATATCCACAGACAATTTAAAGACGAATTGAAATAAATCAATTATTCTGTTTCTCAGTGCAATACATAGATTACTCATAATTTACATATGATTCATCTTACTTCAGGCATTTTGTCAATGAAATCAGCAGCATTGGCAAGCTCTGCAGCTGCTCTAATTTCCTCCTTTGATGCATTATCACATCCATACCCTATATTCTCTCTTATACTTCCAGCAAACAATACTGGCTCCTGGCTGACAAGTCCAATCTTTCCTCGAATCCACATCAGTTGAAACTCCTTCAAATCCAGACCATCAATTAAAACCTTACCTTCTTGTGGATCATAGAACCGTTCAATCAACGATATGATTGTGGATTTACCACTCCCGCTCGCACCAACAAGGCCAACAGTGGTACCGTTTGAAATAGAAAGAGAAAAACCTTTCAATATCATCTCATTAGGTCGTGTCGGGTATGAAAAATGAACATCTGAGAATTCTATATCTCCTCTAATGTCATCTAGCTTCTTTCCTTCGGTACTGTATGAATCTATCTGTGGTTTTCGCTTTATTGTCTCAAACATTTTGTAAGCAGCTGCCTGACCGGTCGCAAATGAGGCGAGGCATGGAAATCCCTGCCCTAAATCACTACAGATCGAGAAGTATCCATTTTAGCAGACTGAACATACTATTAATAAAATGATTTCACAATTGTATGTATGTGTATAACTAGACTGTTGATAACGTTTTAAGTTCAGATAAAATTGTGATGATTGTAGCTCTAGCACACATATTTCAAGGTTGGTCATTTCAATGAAAAATATTTTGGGTGATCATACGGTAATAATTACCTCCGTGAAAATAGCATGGAAACCAAAATGACACTAACGACTTTATCTTTATTTTTTTTTCTTTGGTACTCGCTATACCTTGTAATTACCTTCTATACTTTCAATTGAAAAGTACAGTGCTCGACCTGTACCTTTGCCTTAAAAAAATATATCTTTTGAGTTTTATGTAGGGTTTTAATTGATTTACGAAAATTTGGATTTACCAAATTAATTTTCCATCTTATGATTGCTCAGTTTTCTTTATTTGACTTTGTTGAAATTGTTTTCGCTTGGTTTTTTTTTCTAAAATGATGGATTCACTGCAGATAACTGAAAATTAAACAATATGAAAAACCTAAATATGTTAAGACCAGAGTTTTTCTTTATATAGTATTAGCATTGTAAAATTCTAATTCTACTTATTTGATCCGATTTGTTGGGCTAAAATTAGAGCTTTTGATTTGATTTCAGTCAAACAGATCAATAAACAATCCACTATATGTGGCTGTATGATTAATGTACTGGAATAATAACTAAAATACTTCTGTTGAAAAAAAATGAATGTGATTAGAATTTGAAGTTGGGACTCACCGAGAACACTTATTAAGAGCAAATATGACACTTATGACCTGTCCACCAGTATAGCGTCTCCTCAGTATTAACTTGGAGCCATACCAGATGCCTAAAGAATATATAACAAATGTTGAAAAAAGGATGCTTCCCCTGCCTATACCAGCTATCAGTCCCTCTCGCACTCCTGAATAGTAAGGGCGTTTTAATGAACGCTTGTATTTCTCCACCGCTTGTTTCTCTCCGGAAAATGATGCCACCTACAAATTTCAGGAAGAAAATACAAGCAGTGGAAATTTTATACACAATTTTGATTTACTGGTGCTATTATTTAGAATCTTAATATTTCAATGATTTATTTACGTTGCTAGACATTAAGATATAATTAATTTTGAATTTATCTTAATATATATATATATATATATATATATATTTATTTATTTATTTATTTATTTCATATGAGAGATATACATCCTATTGGATTGTCTAAAATTTTTGAAATTCATGAATCTTCCATATCCATCAATGTAATAAAAAGTTATTTTGTTCTTCCGTAAAATTTTCTCATACTTACCAATTTTCTCATATTTTGGTGCTCTTTTTAAAGGAAAAAAATAAATATTTGTTGTATTTGAAATTTTTTAGTAGAATATTTTCCTTCTTAAAAAATTCGGCATTTGTGAGCTCTATTCAAGCTTGACAGATGTGAAGTCCTTACAAATTTAAGTTTTGTATGTAGTTCAAACTTTTAAAGAGGAGTAATTAAACAACCTAATATGGTTGGTGACGAGACTGGGAAATAATGTTTTCTAGGAATTTTGGTATATAAATTATAGTTGAAGACTTTGATCCACCAATCGGTGCTTAACTAATAGGGATTAAATAGCAACTAAAACTGTTGCACCAGCTGGTTTAGGTTGTGATTAGAGTTGACTACCTTCACTGATAAATATCTGAACAAAAAGAAGGAAACAGAAGTTTGATGATTTATTACTGTTCGAATAGAGCCTAATGTCTGGTCCACTACTGTTGCGGCCTCAGCATATGCCGCCTGGTTGAGAGATGCCATCTTTGATAGAACACAGTAAACGACTGTTGCTGACAGAATTAACAGGGGAACCGTGAGCAACATTAGAGATGCTAGCTGCCACCCTTTTGCAAATGCTACTACGATCCCTCCACAAAATCCGGTGACAACCTGAATGAATATGCCAACCTGGATAAACGTGTTCAACAGCATCATTGTGAGTTGGGGAATCAAGAAATCGGACTCCATTACTCAAATGTTAAAAAATCTTTTCCTTCTTGTGAATTCTGTCGTTCTTTATTTTCTTTTGATTTTTATTGATGTACGGGTCGTGGATAATTTTGCAAAAATATTATTTTGGTCTTGGACAGTATTAATTTCGGCTGTCTACCCAGAAATCAAATTCTATAAGAAATATTCACCAAAATAAATTCTCGAAGACATTAGATGTGTACGTACGACGGAGGAAAAAAATGAGAGAGGAAAAATATGTCACGGTATTAGGCCTTATATTGTATTAAATGATATTATGCTATGGATCAATTTTTTGAGTCCTATATATTTCAATCACAGCCGTTCATAGTTCTAAATGGATGGTTATCTTCTGTTTGCAAAAAAAAAAAAAAAAAAAAAAAAAAAAAAAAAAAAAAAAAAAAAAAAACACTATAAAAAATTAGTCCAACGCATAATTTTTCTTTTAATTTACTGGAGAAGCAGTCCATTGTAGTAGTTTTTACCTTCTCGCCAGTTGCTTCTTGAATTAAGAAAGTGTCGCCAGACATATGTCCTATTATCTCACCTGTTTTGGCATACTTGTCAAAAAATGCAATTTCTTGCCTAAGTATAGCTCTCAAATACAACTTTTTTATTCTTGCAGCTTGTCTCTCCCCGGTTGCCATCCAGCAACTCACCTCTGAAATTACAAAATTGAACCTCTATTAAAACTCCAGTGGTTGGTTTACTTAAACCTCATGTAATAAATATTAAGACTTACGCAACATTGAGCCAATTGCCAGGCCTACTGAGAGATATACAAATTCGAATGCAACCTGAATTGAACATGTGTCAACAAGAAAATTATCATTAACCAGTTATCTATAATTAATCTAACATTTCTGAAGCTCTAAATTATGCAAGATACATTTCATTATTACTTTTCTTTGTTTTTAAATGGTACAATGATCATCTGCTTCCATATCACTGTGGAAATTAAACAACATACAAAACATATGAAAATGTTTTGGAAATTCACCTTTGAAACATGTTTAACCATGTCATGTTTGCTAGAAGCTCCTCCAAAAGCATCAATCATTTTTCCTAATAGAAGGGCTGTCAACGGCCCAGTCAAGCCGTTCGCCACAGCACCTACAGTGCCGAATACCATCAAGGCCGCATCTTTCCAATCTGCAAATGCGAATAATTTGTGAAATGAGACAGTACCGTGCCGCCAATCTTCTTCCCTCCCGTTTTCTTCTGACTGAATCTCCTGCGAGTTTGAGTTGCTACAGGATGCACCATTTGATTTCATTTTTATGTTTTTCATTTACATGAAGACCCCAAAAGTAGTATGAACTATATATATATACACGGAGGACAAAGAGGGAAAATGAGAGATGGTTGAACTCGCTATATATGTTTTATAATGCTTGTGAGTATCATGAGATTAAAATATAGAGCTAGTTTATATAGAATTAATTTATATGTGTATCGTAGATGCAATATTTATTTCATAATAAAAGAAGTTTGGAAAATCGACTAGCTATACAATATGTACAATATGATGTGATTTGGAGGACTTACAAAGTCAACTGGGACTCACTTTGGACGGCGGGATTGTGGAACCATGTGATTTTTTTTTTTTTTCGTTTTGATGAACGGTCCAACGGAACCATGTGACTTGGAAGGCACGTTGTCGGGTCATTTTCGAAGGAACCATAATAAATGACAATGATGTAATCCGGAAGACAATACAGAACGCTAACGCCTGGATCGCTAACTGCTGATTACCCTGTTGAATGACGAGCTAGATAGTTAGTTACTTAGGCTGTATATAGGCACCACCATAAATTGTGTTTTGTGTCCTTTCTATACGGGCACTTTTCTTTTTTCATTGCTTTTCCTTTTCTTTTACTTGTACCTAATTCTTTTGGTTTAATGAAAATGTAGGACCCTGTGCGCTCAAATATTTTAGGATTAATTAGATGAGAGCGGTTCCACACTTCCACTGTCACATTTTTTTCACTGCCACGGATGCCACAATTTTTCAGCCGTCAGATTAAAAATAGATCAATGGTTGCGATTGAATTTTAATAGAGCAGCTTTTTATTGTTTTCTAATGTCTCCATCTCCTCCTTCGTAACTTCTTTGCCTAAAAAATATTAGAAAGGATCGATTCCAACTCTTCCCTCTCTTATCTCTTGCGCTCTCTCATACGCTCGTGCTCTCTTCTCTCTCCTTCCCTTGCGACCCGTGCTTTCTCTCTCGCATGGGCACTCTCCGTTCTCACTCACTTCTCTGTTCAATTTTTCTTTGATTGTCCGATTATTCATTCAAAGAAGCTGATTATGTCTCCAGATGAATTCCATTTCTTTTACCGACCAAATCCCTCTTTTTTCGATTGAGCAAATAATTGGTCATTTTACCATATCTTGAGTCTCCTATGTCTCAATTAAGAGTGACAAAGTAAATTGTGGCTGCCAGTATGAGAGTAAAGGCAGTATTTTAGTTCGGCTTTTTATTTGGAATTCGGTTTAATTTTAATTAATTAAATCAATTGGTGCTCTGACGAGTCCAAATAACTTGTGGTATTTTAGTTTGTTTTGCAATGTTTAGCCAAACTGATGCTCTTTATATTTTGTACGGTGAATAACAAACATTGTATCTAGTGCAAGATAAAACTGATTCTTTTCATTATTTTAATCAGTCACTTTTTCAATGCTGTTATATGTAAACAATTTAATGCTCTCTGCTTTCAAAATCAATTAGATGTTCTTTAGATGTGCATTTTTTTTTATTTTCTTGGTTTGGTCTAAAATCCTACTTCAATTTGTATGCTAGAAACCATCGGTGTTCATACATAATGAAGAATTAATTGAAGATACTGACATGGAGGTAGAGCTTCAAACTGAAGCCAGTAACACACAGATAGTCTGACAATTTTTTAAGGCATGGTTTTCCCTTCTAAAAGCTGAGTTGTATAAAGCTTTTGCTAAAGACAATGGTTTCACAGTTCGGATAAGAAATACTCGTGAAAATAGCTGAGGGACTATATCAAGTCGAGGATTTGTGTGTTCTTGTCAAGGATTGTGGGAACTGGGAAGGAAAAAAAAAAGAAAGCCTCTAGAACAAAATTTATCACTTCCAAAAAATCAAGAACGAAGAAAACTAACTCGCAGATGTGGATGCCAATTTATAATTGGTTTCCTAACTGTGGTGCACCCATAGAAAGAATATAATTTACTCATAAGCATGCATTATTTGATGATTGAAGGGTCAAGAGATTATATTATTGATGCCATGCCAAGTTACCAGCAAAGTGCTAGGATTTTATCTTCTATAAATTTCATTATTTTTTTTCATTCTAATTTGAGCAATTAGGTTGACAGCAAAGCTTTATGTTCCTCTTAATCTCCATTTGTGTCCACATCTAGCAGCATCAACACAATACCAATTGCAAAGGAATTTAATCGCTCTCTTAGCATCCATCTTGCAATTGCTTGCTTGTCATAATCTTGTATCAAACCTGACAGGCTCTCCTAATTAGATTGTTCTTGGTCAGAAATAGTGAAAAAGACCACTTATTTGAAACATAGGAGACTCAAGAAATGGTGAAAAGGACGAATTATTTGCTCAATCAAAAAAGAGGCATTTGGTCGGTAAAATTATTTATAATTGATTTGGAGACATGATGAGCTTCTTTGCATGAAAATTGGACAGAGAACGGAGAGTCGCCCAGAGAAGAGAGCACGGGTCGCATGGGAAGGAGAGAGAAGAGAACATGAACGTTGGGGCAGACGATAGCGCGAGAGAGGAGAGGTGAGAGTTGGAATTGATCCTTTCTGATATTTTTTAGGCAAAGAGGTAACGGAGGAGGAAACGTCGAAACGAAGCCATAGAAAGAAATAAAAACTATTCTATTAAAATTCAATCGCAACCATTGATCAACTTTCAATCTGACGGATCCTCTTCTCCTCTACTATTTTGTCTACTCTTTTCTTTCTTCTTTCTTGTTCTGAGACGGATCTAAGTGGTCGGCCGGCGGAAACAGTTTTGCCGAGGTGGTGTGCAATTGAGGTGATGTAGTGGGCTGAGACGTGTATGGTGCGGCCATGGGCGTGTGGCCGATGTGTGAGGAGGTGCTGCCGGGGCACGCGATGTGCGGCTGGGGCACGAGGAGAGGCCGATGAGCGCGGAGGTGCTGTTGGGATGCAAGGAGGTGGTGCCGGAGCTCAAGATGGTGCTGCCGGAGCATAAAGAGGTGCTGCCGGGGTACGGGATGTGCGGCTGAACCACGAGAAGTAGTCGGTTAGCAAGGAGGCGCTGCGGGGGCGCTAAAATGTGCTGCCGGGGCAAGCGAAGTGGCCAGTGAGCAAAGGGGTGTGACTAGTGCCAAGGTACAGCCAGTGCGGGCAATGTGTGAGGAGATGTTGATGGGAGGCATTAGTAGGTTCTGCCGGGACATGAGAAAGTGCAGCCCATGTGCGAAGATGTGCAAGCAGGTGCAGGTAGGACATGAGGAGCAGCCGGTGAGCGAAGAGGTACTGCCGAGGCACAAAGAGGTGCTGCAGTGCTTGAGGATATAGGTCTAGTACTTGAAGATGTGTGGCTGGTGGTTGAAGATGTACGACCTATTCGGCTGGTCGGTGTGTGACGTATGACTGTGGTATGCAAACGGAGGAATTGGTATGACCGTGGATGCAATATGGCCAATTATCTTTTTTCTTATCTTTTTTTATCTTAGGTTGAATTTTATTTTTATTTTCGTGTACCGATGCACCACCACTTGTAGCCACTACCAGGCTTATCTAAAAAAAAAGAAAAAAAAAACTTCAATCTGACGGCTGAAAAATTGTGGCAATCGTGGCAGTGAAAAAAGTGCGGCAGCGGAACCGCTCTCTAATTAGATTTATGCCACTTAAAAATTAGTTAATTAGCAATATGCCATTGTTGAATTGCTAATTAAATCTATGCCATTATCAAATCGTTTAAATTAGATATATGCCATTATTTTATTCCTAAAAAATTAAATTCTAAAGCTGTCATCCTGAAACCTTTCATTAATTTTAAAAATTTTAAAAATTTCCAAGTTGCCCCTGTTAATAAAGGCTAAAAAGAAAGCTAAAAGAAAAGTTGCCCTTGTTGATAAATCCTGAAATATCTCATTAATTTTAAAAATTCCCAAGTTCCCAAGTTGCCTAATATTGTATTTCTCGTTAATGATACATATTTCATTATGTATAACACAATATTTTTAATAAGTAAGATCTGAACTTCATTCTACACCATATATGGAGCCTAAATATAGATTATTGTGAAAAATTGACGTCGAATGAATAAAGTATAGCTTAAAATACTCAACTGATGTTTTAAACAAGCTTGATTGAATAAATAAGACAATAGATTAAACCAATAGATTGAATAAATAAGATCTGAATTATGTTATAAACCAAACAAAGAGCTCTAATATAGGTTATTATGATTAAATGACGTCAAATGAATAATGAATCACATAAAATGCTCAACTGAAACACCTGAAAGCTTCATTTGCACATGATATGAATATTTCTTCATGTTAAATCTAATATTTTCAATAAGTATAATCTGAATTATATTTTGGGCCATATTAAGGGCTTAAATCTATTGTGACCAATTGACATAAAATAAATCAAGAACCATTTAAAATGCTTAACTGATTCTTTGAATAAGCTTCATTAGTACTTTGTATGCATATTTCATTATTTATAGTATATATTTTAATAAGTAAGATCTGAACTTAATTCTACACCATATATGGAGCCTAAATATAGATTATTGTGATAAATTGACGTCGAATGAATAAAGTATAGCTAAATACCAACTGATGTTTTAAAGAAGCTTTATTTCCGCATTATATGAATATTTCTTTATGTATAACACAATAGTTTGAGTAAATAAGATCTGAATTACGTTATAAACCATACAAAGAGCTCAAATATATATTATTGTGATCAAATGACGTCAAATGAGTCATGAATCACCTTAATATTGAATTGAAGCTTAAAATAAGCTTCAGTTGCACAGTATATGCATATTTCTTTTTGTGTAACGCAATATTATGAAATAAGTTCTGAAATATATTCTAGACCATATGAAGTGCTTAAATATAGATTATTGTCATAAATTGACGTCTAATAATACAACACACTCCTAAAATGCTCAAGTGAAGCTCTAAATAAGTTTTTTTTGCACATCGTATAAATATTTCATTATGATAATGCAATAGTTGATAATTTAGATGTGAATTATATTCTAAACCATATAAAATGCTTAAATATATATTATTGTTATAAATTGATGTTGAAGGAATAAAAAATCACTAAAATTGCTTCAGTGAAGCATCAAAAAAGCTTAATTTGCACATTATATGCATGTTTCTTCATGTTTGATGCAATATTTTGAATAAGTTTGATCTGAATTATACGCTAGACCATATAAAGTGCTTAAATATAGATTATTATTATGAAATGATGTCGGATGATCGAGAATCACATAAAATGCTCAACACATGCTCCAAATAATATAGTTTAGCAAATTATATGCTTATTTCTTTATGAGACAATATTTGGAGTCAGTAAAAATATGAATTATATTTTATATCATATAAAGAGATTAAATATAGATTATTATGATCAAAAGGAGTCGGATGAATCATGAATCGCATGAAATGCTCAACTGAAACTCCAGAAAGCTTCATTTGCACATGATATGCATATTTCTCCATGTTTAATGTAACATTTTGATAAGTATGATCTAAATATATATTTTGGGCCACGTCAAGAGCTTCAATGTAGATTATTGTGACTAATTGACACCAAATAAATCAAGAATCGTTTAAAATGTCCAACTGATTCTCCAAATAAGCTTCATTAGTACTTTGTATGTATATTTCATTATTCATAACACAAAATTAATAATTATAATCTGAACTTCATTCTACACCATATAAGTAGCTTAAATATAGATTATTTTGATAAATTGACGTCGAATGAATAGAGTATATCTTAAAATACTCAACTGATGTTTCAAGAAGCTTTATATTTACATATAAGAATATTCCTTTATGTCACAATAGTTTGAATAAACAAGATCTTAATTATGTTAGAAACCAACCATACAAAGAGCTTAAATATAGATTAAGTGACATTAAATGAATCATGAATCATGAATCACTTTCAATATAGAAACTGAACTTCCAAAATAAGATTCAGTTAAACATTATATGCTTTTTTTTTTATATATGTGTAACGCAATATTTTGAAATAAGTTCTGAAATATATTTTAAACATTATAAAGTGCTTAAATATAGATTTTTGTCATTAATTGGCGTCAAATGAATCAACACTAGCCTAAAATTCTCAAGTGAAGCTCCAAATAAGTTTTATTTGAACATCGTATGCATACTTTTTATGTATAATGAAATATTTTGATAAATTAGATGTGAATTGTACTCTAAACCACATAAAGTGCTTAAATATAGATTATTGGGATTAATTGATGTCGAAGGAATAAAAAATTGCTTCAGTGATGCTCCTAATAAGGTTAATTTGCACATTATATGCATATTTCTTCATGTTTAATGCCATATTTTGAATAAGTACATTCTTAATTATATTCTAGACCATATAAAATGCCAAAATATAGATAATGGTGATGAAATTATGTCAAATGAATCAACAACCGCTTAAAATGCTCAAGTGAAGCTCCAAATATGATTTATATTGCACATCATATGCATACAACTATAACACAATATTTTGGTAAATTATATGTGAATTATATTCTAAATCATACAAATTGCTTAAATATATATCATTATGATCAATTGATGTCGAAGGGATAAGAAATCGCTGAAATTGCTTCAATGATGCTCAAAATAAGCTTAATCCACACATTATATGCATATTTCTTCATGTTTAATGCAATATTTTTAAAAAATATGTTCACAATTATATTCTACATTATATAAAGTTCATAAATATTGATAATGGTGATGAAATTATGTCGAATCAATCAAGAATTGCATAAAATGCTCAAGTGAAGCCCCAAATAATTTTTATTTGCACATCCTATGAATATTTCTTTATGTATTACGTGATATTTTGATAAACTGGATGTGAATTACATTGCAAACTATATAAAGTGCTTAAATATAGGTTATTGTGATCAATTGATATCGAAGGGATAAAAAAGCGCTAAAATTGCTTCAGTGAAGCTCCAAATAAGCTTCATTTTCACATTATATGCATATTTCTTCATGTTTAATGTAATATTTTGAATAATTACGCTCTTAATTGTATTCTAGACCATATTAAGTGCCAAAATATAGATAAGGGTGATGAAACGATGTCGAACAAATCAAGATCGCTTAAAATGCTCAAGTGACGCTCCAAATAAACTTTATAATGCACATAATATGCATATTTCTTTAGGTGCAACGCAATGTTTCTATAATTTAGATGTGAATTATATTATCTAGACCATATAAGTGCTTAAATATAGATTATTGTGATCAATTGATGTCGAATGGATAAAAAATCACAAAAAGTACTTCAGTGAAGCTCCAAATAAGCTTAATTTGCATATTATATGCATATTTCTTCATGTTTAACGCAATATTTTGAATAATTACGTTCTTAATTATATTATAAATCACATAAAGTTCCTAAATAAGATAATTGTGATGAAATTACATCGATTGAATGAAGAATCTCCTAAAAAGCACAAGTGAAGACTCAAATAAGTTCTATTTGCACATCTTATGCATATTTCTTTATGTATAAACGCGATATTTTGATAAATTGGATTTGAACTATATTCTAAACCATATAGATTATTGAAATCAATTGATGTCGAAGGGATAAAAAATAGCTGAGATTGCTTCAGTGAAGCTCCAAATAAGCTTAATTTCCTAATTATTTGCATAACTATTCATGTTTAATGCAATATTTTAAATAAGTACGTTCTTAATTATTTTTAGACCATATAAAGTGCCTAAATATAGATAACGGTGATGAATGATATCGAATGAATCAATAATTGCTTAAAATGCTCAAGCGAAGGTTCAAATAAGTTTTATTTGCACTCGTATGCATATTTATTTATGTGTAACGCAATATTTTGATAAATTACATGGTAATTATATTGTAAACCATATAAAGTGCTAAAATATAGATTATTGTGATCAATTAATGTCGAAGGAAAGAAAAAACTCTAAAATTGCATCAGAGAACCTCCAAGTAAGCAATTTTTTCACAATATATGCATATTTATTTATGTATAATGCAATATTTTGAATAAGTTAGATCTGAATTATACTCTAGACCATATAAAGTGATTAAATATAGATTATTGTTATCAAATGACGTTCAGATGAATCAAGAACCGCATAAAATGGTCAACACATGCTCCAAATAAACTTGTTTGGCAAATTATATGCTTATATCTTTGTGTATGAGACAATATTTTGAGCGAGTAAGAATATGAATTACATTCTATATCATATAAAGAGTTTTAATATATATTATTGTGATCAAATGACGTCGGATGAATCATGAATCACATAAAATGCTCAACAAACACTCCAGAAAGCTTCATTTGCACATGATATGCGTATTTCTTCTTGTTTAATGCAATATTTTTAGTAAGTATGATCTGAATTACATTTTGGGCCATATCAAGAACCTAAATGTAGATTATTGTGACCAATTGACATCAAATAAATCAAGAATCGTATAAAATGTTTAACTGATGCTCCGAGTAAGCTTCATTAGTACTTTATATGCTTATTTTTTCATTATGTATAAGTGTATAACACAATATTTTTAATAAGTAAGATCTGAACTTAATTCTACACCATATATGGAGCTTAAATATAGTTTATTGTGATAAATTGACGTCGAATGAATAAAGTATATCGTAAAATACTCGATTGATGTTTCAAGAAGCTTTATACTCACATTATAAGAATATTTCTTGTTGTATAACATAATAGTTTGAATAAATAAATAAGATATGAATTATGTTATAAACCATACAAAGAGTTCAAATATAGATTGGTGTGATTAAATGACGTCAAATGCATCATGAATCACTTTAAATATTGAACTGAAGCTCCAAATAAACTTCAATGCATATTTCTTTATGTGTATCGCAATATGTTGAAAAAAGTTATGAAATATATTCGAAACCATATAAAGTGCTTAAATATAGATTATTGTCATCAATTGACGTCGAATGAATCAACACTCACCTAAAATGCTCAAGTGAACTCCAAATAAGTTTTATTTGTACATCGAATGCATATTTCTTTATGTATAATGCAATATTTTGAAAAATTAGATGTAAATTGTATTCTAAACAATATAAAGTGCTTAAATAAAGATTATTGGAATCAATTGATGTCAAGGGAAATTGCTACAGTGAAGGCTCCTAATAAGGTTAATTTGCACAATATATGCATATTTCATTATGTTTAATGTAATATATTGAATAAGTACGTTCTTAATTATATAGATCATATAAAATGCCTCAATATAGATAATGGTAATGAAATTATGTCAAATGAATCCAGAATCGCTTAAAATGCTCAAGTTAAGCTCCAAATAAACTTTATATTACACATCATATGAATATTTTTCTTGATGTGTAATGCAATATTTTGATAAATTTGATTTGAATTATAATGTAAACCATATAAAGTACTTAAATATAAATTATTGGGATCAATTGATGTTGAAGGGATAAAAAAATCGCTGAAATTCTTCAGTGAAGCTCCAAATAAGCTTAATTTGCACATTATATTCATATTTTTTATGTTTAATGAAATATCTTAAATAAGTGCGTTCTTATTTATATTCGACATCTTATAAAGTCCCTAAATATAGATAATGGTGGTCAAATAAGTCAAATAAATAAATAATCACCTAAAATGTTCAAGTGAAGCTCCAAATAAGCTTTATATTGCACATCATTTTGCATAATTCTTTATGTATAACGCGATATTTTGACAAATTAGATATCGATTATATATTATAAAGCATATAAAGTTCTTAAAAACAGATTATTCTGATTAATACATGTCGAAAGGGATAAAAAATCGCTGAAATTGCTTCAGTGAAGCTCCCAAAAGCTTAATTTGCATATTATATGCATATTTCTTCATGTTTAATGTAATATTCTGAATAAGTATATTCTTAATTATATTCTAGATGATATAAAGTGCCTAAATATAGATAATGGTGATGAAATTATGTCGAATCAATCAAGAATCTCCTAAAATGCTCAAGTGAAGCCCCAAATAAGTTTTATTTGCACATCATATGCATATTTCTTTATGTATAACGCGATATTTTGATAAATTAGATATGAATTATATTCTAATGCATATAAAGTGCTTAAAAATAGATTATTCTGATTAATTGATGTCGAATGGATGAAAAATCACTGAAATATCTTCAGTGAAGATCCCAAAAGTTTAATTTGCACACTATATGCATATTTCTTCATGTTTAATGAAATATTTTGAATAATTGCGCTCTTAATTATATTATAGACAAAATGAAATGACCAAATATAGATAATGGTGATGAAATTACGTCGAATGAATCAAGAATAGCTTAAAATGCTCAAGTCAAGCTCCAAATAAGCTTTGCACTATCATATGCATATTTTTCTTTATGTGTAACTCAATACTTTGAATAGGTTACATCTTAATTATATTGTAGACCCTATAAAATGTTTAAATTTAGATTATGGTGATCAATTGAAGTTAAATTAATCATGAAATTTTTTAAATTTTGAACTGAAACTCCAAATAAGCTTCATTTGCATATTATGTGCTTATTTTTATAATCATAACACAATATTTTTTAATAATTAAGATCTAAATTATATTCTACACCTATAGATATCTTAAAAATAGATTATTTTGATAAATTGACACTGAAGTAATTAAGTATAACTTAAAATAGTCAACAGATATTTAAGTAAACTTTATTTGCACATTATATGAATATTTCTTTATGTATAAAATAATATTTTGAATTAATAAGATGTGAATTATATTATAGACCATATAAAGAGCTCAAATATAGATTAGTTGTATTAAATGATCTCTAATGAATCATGGATCTCTTTAAATAAAGAACTGAAGCTCCCAATAAGTTTTAGTTGCACATTATATGCATATTTTTCTTTATCTGTAACACAATAATTTAATATAAATAAGTTCTGAATTATATTCTGAACAATATAAAGTGCTTAAATACAGATTATTATCCTCAATTCATGTCGAATGAATCAAGAATCGGCTAAAATGCTCAAATGAAGCTCCAAATAACCTTTATTTGCATATCACATGCATATTTCTTATGTATAATGCAACATTTTCAACAAGTTAGTGTAAGTGCTACAACAATTCTAGAATGCGGAAATAATCCAGAATCGTAAAATACCTCGTGCCATCGCTAATTGAAATCGAGTGTTGAGTGGATGAACTTGAAACCCGCAAACCAAGCGCGTCTCCTTAGTCTCTGATCTTCTCCACGTCCTGCAGTGAGAGAATCACTACAAAGCCGATATCGCAACCCCAACTGATGGTGTTTAACAGGAGTTAGTCGGCCTTGACTCGTTCCCTCAAGAAATTCCTAATCTTCTCTCTCTCTTGTCTAAACTAATGTTAGAACTGAAAGAAGTCCTCTGCCATACTCTCTCCATCATAGAGATATATAAATAGAGGGTTCAAAACGCTCAGAAGATGCAAATTGCAATGTTTAATGAAAGGGTGCGATGTTCACAGCATTCTGTCCAGGTGCAACGTATTGACTGAACCAGTCCATTCTATAGACAGAATACTACATTCTCCCACTTGAACTTGCATCCTTTGCATATTAAATACCTTCTGTTTTCTTTATGTTAAATATTAGAAATATAACACATGAAGTGTAGCAGTAAGTCATCTTATCGTTACTAGCGTTTTAAACTACTAGTAAATACGAATATTACTTTCTACAATTACAATATGCTACACAACTAATAATCCAACCTTTTATGCGATTTTGAATTCCTTTATGAATAAACCCAATGTCTATTCCAAGTCAATCTTTATGATGTAATTCTCAACCGTATGATCAAATATTTTCCATATATGTGCGCACAATCAACACGAGAAAACTTCTATACTTTTATGAAGAGTTTATACACAATCGTACGATTAATATTAACCATAGGATCAATTCCTATATATACTCGCTACATGATCTTTGAATTCCTTTAGCTGCAGTATTTATTCAAAGAATCGGTCAGCTTCAATTCTGTATGAACACATTTAATGACCACTTAATTCTTCTTAATGCTCTCTTTCAAAGTCAAATACTTAATGTCAATACCTCAACCTTTACCTTTATTATTCTTGACTAGAAAGACTGCAACAGAATTATCATACAGAATCCTTAATGACTTAGATATAAAATCCACGACTCTAAGTCTCACAATAAAACTCTTCAAACACCATGAGGGTAATCTCAAAACACACAACAAACTATACTTTATGTTGAACTAACGAACAATGTCAGTTAGACATTTCTTTATGACACAATTTCACTGGTTAACATGTATCCTTAATTCGATTTACTAGAATCGACACAACCAGTTTGTGTACCAAAATAACTTCAACTTATCAGTCTGTTGAGACATAAGCACACTATCTTAAGTACCTTAAAGATATATCATTACTTTCTTAGCAATGTAACTGTGGTCTATCCCCTAATTATTATGATATCAATCAAATATTCAAATGGCAAAAGCTATGTCAGTTCTTGTGCACAAACCTGATCATACTTTATGCTTTTCAAATTGCCTAAATACTTGAAGTATTTACTATTTGTTCCCTTTCTAAGTTATATTGAGGATACTGATTCACAATGAATCTACCACATATATTAACAGGTACTGGACGCGGTGAATACATTTCTTTCCGGAATCTTTCTAATACCTTATTGATATATGCTTGTTGAGATAAATCAAGAATATCTTGATTCCTATCTACATGGGCCTTGATGCCTATCACAAACAAAACTTCAGCCATATCCTTCATATCAATATTTTAGAAAGAAATTATTTCACCTCATATAACTATATTTTATCATTAGTTACAAGAATAACATTCTCTATATATAAAACAAGTAAATAAAATAAACTCCCACTAATCTTCTGATATATGCACCAGTTCATCTTATATTTCTTCAGACCGTATGAAGAAATAACCTTATGAAACTATTAATACCATTAGTGAAATACTTATTTTAATTCTTATATAGAATACTTTAACTTGCTAACTAAATACTTATTACCTCAAAAGAAGAAATTTTATGATTATTTAATATAACCATCTCCTTAGATCACCATTAACAATTGCAACATTTATATCCATCTGATGTAACTCGAAACCAGAATGAGTTATTAATACCATAATCATATGAAGTGAATCTTTCTTTAATATATGAGAGAAAATCTTCATGTAATTCACTACTTCTTTTCAATGAACCATTGGTGACAAGTCTAACTTCGTATTACTTTATGTTAACTTATGAATCCCTTTTGGTTTTAAGAAATCCGTTACAACCAATAGGTTAAAACCATAAGTAACTTACCCAATTCTAGACTCAATTACACACCATTGATTCAAACTGATTTTACTTGGCATTATTCCGTAATATGGACTCATCGCAATTCATTATCTTGAAAATATAACAGATTATGCTCAACACTTATATCTTTATAAGAGTCTTGTAGGTAAACTACGTAACAATACTAGGGATAACCGACCTTATCCTTTATTAGATCACCTTAATATTGAATCTTAAAATTCAACTTGATCTATTATTGTATTATATGCCGGTTAACAAATGTCAATAATTTGATTATCAATATTCAGTGATCCTTAATGAATACCATCCAATTATGTATTAGAGGGAATTTCTGTATGATCTAAAACGGATCACTCCCACTAATCTGAACATTCTCTAGAACTTAATATTTCTAATTCAAATCCTAGTCATATTTCTAATCTCTATACCATTACCTGACTTCACAATCTTTATTTGCTTACCGCATTGTTTCTCTACTTCCGCCTCAAAACTTTATAGGTATGTAGAAATACATATATTGTGAATAATCATCATTTAAAGAGATAAATGCAGGCTATACGCTTGATGCCAGCTAGTTGTTTTCTTACTTGTTAATCATATCTCAACCATATGAACACTCTCAACTTTATCCATAATATGTCTTTTATCCTAATAAACACATATGGTCAGAAACACCAGACTGACCATTTATCCTTATGTGTTATAACCTTATAGGAAATATTGACAAGACTATATTTAACTGGACAAGTGTTCAAAATAAAATATACAAGTAATGACTCAGAAATATCATATAGACTCTTTTGTTGAACAACTATATTCCTCATTTTCAATTATGTGCCCTCACACTCCTATAATGGTAATAAGCCTAAAAGATAAACTTTTATTACATTAGCCTTAAAGATAAACTTTCAATTATGTGCTACAATAATTCTTGAATGCGGAAATAACCCAGAATCGTAAAATACCTCGTGCCATCGCTAATTGAAATCGAATGTTGAGTGGATGAACTTGAAACCAGCAATCCTAGCGTGTCTCCTTCGTCTATGATCTTCTCCATAACCTGCAGTGAGAGAATCACTACAAAGCCGATATCGCAACCCCAACTGATGGTGTTTAACAGGAGTTAGTCGGCCTTGACTCGTTCCCTCAAGAAATTCCTAATCTTCTCTCTCTCTTGTCTAAACTAATGTTAGAACTGAAAGAAGTCCTCTGCCATACTCTCTCTATCATAGAGATATATAAATAGAGGGTTCAAAACGCTCAGAAGATGCAAATTGTAAAGTTTAATGAAAGGGTGCGATGTTCACAGCATTCTGCCCAGGTGCATCCTATTGACTGAACCAGTCCATTCTATAGACAGAATACTACAGTTCTGAATTATATTCTAGACCATAGAAAATCCTAAATTATAAATTATGGTCATCAATTTCTGTTAAATGAATCAAGAAGGCTCCATATAAGCTTCATTTGCATATTATATGCTTATTTGCTTATATATAACGCAATATTTTAAATAATTAAGGTCTGAATTATATTTTAGACCATATAGAAGCTTAAATATAAATCATTGTTAAAACTTGATGTCGAACTAATCAATTATAACTTAAAAATATTTGCACATTATATGAATAAATATTTGTATATAAGTTAATATTTTGAATAAGTAAGATCTGAATTATATTATAGACCGTATAAGAGGTCAAATATAGATTATTGTGATTAAATGATGTCTAATAAATCATGAGTTTCTTTAAATAAAGAACTGAAGTTCCAAATAAGCTTCAGTTGCACATTATATACATTTTTTTTTTAATGTGTAATGCATATTTTGAATAAGTAAGTTTTGAATTATATTCTAGATCATATAAGTTTTGATTATTATCCTTAATTGATGTCGTATGAATCAAGGATTACCTAAATGATCAAGTGAATCTCAAATAAGGTTTATTTTCTCATCATATGCATATTTCTCTATGCATAACGCAGTATTTTGAATAAATTAGATCTGAATTATATTCTAGACCATATAAAATCTTAAAATATGTATTATGGATGTTAAATGAATCCAGAATCGCTTAAAATGCTCAACTGAAGCTCCTTATAAGCTTCGTTTGCATATTATAAGATATTTATTTATTTACTACATGTATTAACTGTAAGCTTCTTGTTGGTGAGGCAATTGGAAAATAGAAACAAAATGCTATTTTAGTAATGATTGTGTAGGATATTTATTTATTTACTACCATGTATTAATTGTAAGAATAGTACAATAGTAATGAGAAAAATCAGAAAACGGTGTAGCAAGATTTACACACCACAAAAAACGTTCTTCTATGTTGCTTCATTTTTCATTTGTGCTTATTGTTACTCGATTCTGGCTGAGGTTTTTCTAACAATTGGTATCAGAGCGCAGTGTTATGAGAGGCGACGATGAGACAAATAAGACTCCACCACCGAAAGTACTGGTGAGAGGAGGTGGTGTGCCGATCTAGTATCCCATGTTGAGCCATGAAAATTATGGCATGTGAGCTATAAGGATGAAGATCATCATGCAATCCTTGTGTGTATGGGAAGCAATAGATGGTAGTGCATCAGTCAATGCAGAAAAGGTTCATGGTACCATGGCTGCGTTTTCCCAAGCGTGCCATATGAAGTGAAGATGAAAATTGCTGAAATGGAACCAGCAAAGGAGGCGTGGGATGCAATCAAGGAGATGAGTATAGGTGAAGACCGTGTCAAAAAAGTAAGGGAACAAGTCCTGAAGAAAAAAATTTGATCAACTTAAGAATGAGAGAGTGTTTGCGGCAGAAAAGGAAGAGTCATCCGGTTTCGAGGAGAAGAAGAAGGAATGGAAAGCACTCGTTCCTCTTTCGAGAAGGACGCGAAATCAGCGAAGGAGAAGAAGAAGGAATGGAAGACACTCGTTCCTCTTTCGAGAAGGAAGAGAAATCAGCGAAGGAGAAGAGGAAGAAACAGAAAGCACTCGTTCCTCTTTTGAGAAGGAAAATCTCCTTTGTGCAAGAGCCATGGTGGCGGCAAGAGGTGCCTTTATGAAGATGAGGGTGTTTGCCCTAAGAGTGTATATGGGGGCACAAACTTTTGTGTGGCGCATGGTTGGGGCAAATGTTGCAAAGTTGATAATTGTAGCAAGAGGTTATGATGGAATTTATGGAACTGCCACTTTGTCTGTTGGGTGCAGACCCATGTTGAATTGTATGAATTACCATTTGGATAGTGATTTTGTGCTTGTTGGTGTGTACTTAGGTGATTTAATTATTACTAGAAGACTGAAGGACTTAGAGGAAATGAGAGAAAGATTTGGGCCACGCAGAGTAAAAGGAGACACAATTAGCTTAGGAAGTGATTGTTAGTATAAGCTAGTAGTATCAATGTATCATATTGTTTCAGCATACCGACACAACTAGTGATTGTTGGAATAAGCTAGTAGTGTCGGAATATTGATATACCTTATCTGATGCGTTGATATACCGACACAGAAGAGTGCATTTTTGTTAGTAATAATTTTTGGTAATATATTATATTTCCTTATTACTTAGAGATTTTGTGTTTATTTGTAGCTGCATTTTTGTTTCTTGTTGATGAGTCAATTGGAAAAATAGAAACCAATTGTTATTTTAGTAATGATTGTATAGGATATTTATTTATTTACTACCATGTATTAATTGTAAGAATAGTATAATAGTAATGAGAAAATCAGAAAATGGTGCAGCAAGATTTACACACCACAAAAAACGTTCTCCTCTATTGCTTCATTTTTCATTTGTGCTTATTGTTATGCGATTCTGGTTGAGATTTTTCCAACAAACAATATTTACAATTTATGCCAGAGCATAGATTCATCGATGTAGTTTGTAATTAATAGACTTAAAAGCATATTATAGTTCCCTCCTAGTTGCTGGAATGAAGTGCCAGCAACGATGCATAGGCCCCATCTTTCATATTGATCAAGGTTTCGTGCTTTCCCTTCTCTACAATCACTCCATTTTTCAAAACAGCTATCAAATCCGAATTTCTTATGGTTGATAACCGGTGGGAAACCACCAGGGCCGTACAGCGACTCATCAGATGATCCAATGCATCTTGCACCACGCGCTCCGATTCTACATCGAGTGCACTAGTTGCCTCATCTAAAAGAAGGATCTTGGGATCTCTTAGTATTGCTCGCGCCAATGCCACACGCTGCTTTTGCCCTCCTGACAGTTGGACCCCACGCTCTCCAACGATGGTGTCATATCCCTGAATTGTGTAGTTATTGTTATTGTGACAGATTGAAATCAAAACATAAAGATGAATCTTTTGAATTGGGGGATTAAAAGTTCTGATTGCTCAAACATATAGCTGATTACAAAAGAAAGTTGAGCCCTTTCCAACTGCAGTTTGAAGAAGCTAACCTGGTGCAAACTACTGACGAAATTGTGCACATTTGCTAACTCAGCAGCAGCTACAATCTCAGATTCTGTGGTATTTCCCTCCTTTCCATAAGCAATATTGGAGCGAATTGTGTCATTGAATAGAATGGGTTCTTGACTTACAAAACCCATTTGTGTCCTGAGCCAACTCACCTGGAAGTTTTGAATTTTCATCCCATCTAGCAAAATCTGTCCTGAATCAGGGTCGTAAAATCTCTGTAAGAGAGCTATGGCTGTCGACTTCCCACTCCCACTCTCTCCGACAAGGGCTACTGTCTGGTCAAGGACAAAACAACTTATAATTAGTTGTATTAGAGTGTTTAATGCAGAAATTTCTTTTAAAATCATTATTATTATTATTATTGAATACAACTAGTTTGTAAAGTAAGTGACAGTCTTGATTAAGTGTTTTACAAAATGACTAACTAAATCCATTAGTTATCATTTTAAATGCCAGTAGGTATTAAAGTATGTGAGTACCTGGATTATTTAATGGTAACCTAAAAGTAAAGAATGTATAATGAAGATTTAAAGAGAAGTTCCTATAAAAAGAATACCGATACCTGCTCTGCATAGATAGATAGGCAAAGGTCACGAAAAATCGTCACCTCCGGGCGACAGGGGTAACAAAATTTTACATGCTGGAATTCAATGTTGCCTCTTACTGTATCTAGGGTCAGACCACTGGTGTCACTTGGATCTATCCTTGATTTCCGATCAATAATTGCAAAAACTGAAGTGATGGCAGACTTGGCCTTTGTTGTATCTGCCACTACTGAAGTCGACTGAGATTGCCTTATTGCTGCAATTGTCATATATACCTAAAAAGAGTTCACAACATGCAGAGTCAATTAGTCATGAAAGAATTTTAAGGTAAGGTACATATATTGTTTTGTTCTTTCTTCTACGGTCCCGGCAATGAAAATCTTATAGCTTACTGAATATTAGATCATATTCTTTTTGAAGGTTAGTT
The DNA here is from genome assembly GCA_027725995.1 of Rhynchospora tenuis. Classification (NCBI taxonomy): domain Eukaryota; kingdom Viridiplantae; phylum Streptophyta; class Magnoliopsida; order Poales; family Cyperaceae; genus Rhynchospora; species Rhynchospora tenuis. Next base: position 56,539,998 of record CM050888.1, read on the forward strand.
GGCGAGAGCCAGATCATGTTCTTAGTAGATTTGCCACTGAGAATAATTAGGCATAATTTAGATTTTAGACATTGAGACCTGACATTGATTTTACTCTACTTTTTACTCTCATTTAATTTAACTGTTCTACATTTATTAATTTCAATCACGCTAGCATAGAAAATTATTGAAGTTGTCTTTCCTGAGCACAAGTCTAGATTCATTTATACCTAGCATAAATATACATAAACTAATTAATACCATGAATACTTTGGGGAGAGTTGTCTTTCCCTCCTCCACAAGCCGAGCTCCTACATAGAAAATTAGTGCATTGACACAGTTCAGCAAGAATATGGAGGCTCCCATTCCAGTGCCGCAAACTAAAGCAAGCTTGATACCAGCTTGCAAGGGCCCCTCACATTTCTTTCGGTAAAGTTGCACAACCTTCTCTTCTGCAGAGAATGAGGAAACTGTTCGGATGTTGCTGATTGCTTCGCTAGCTACCTGGCTTGCCTCATCATACTTCGTCTGTCATATGTAGCATTTGTTGCTTAATATGTTTACTTTTATATATTCAATTTGCAAAATCTTCAAATGCAAGATATGTATTTTAGAATTGGGTTTAAAAAAAAAGCAGTGCAATTACTACAAATAATATATATTAATATTCATTTTTATCAGCCAACTTGCTCCTTAAATGCATATTGGATAGTTTCATAAATCATAAAAGTTAGACGATGAATTGTTGACACAAAATAATTTTTGTTCGGAATATAATCTTTGCAATACAGAAAACGATGCAAGCCTGCAAGGCTCCAGATATAAAATTATACAAACTTTGTTTTTTAGTTCATCCACAAGACTTTTTAAATTTGGAAAAAGCGTACCTTAGCATTTGTGCTAAATCCAGAAATGAACTTCATTTGGATAAACCCATTAAGCCAAGCTAGTGGCATCATAGCCGACGCAATCAGTGCTAACTTCCAATTTGAAACGTAAGCAATAAAAAATCCTGCAACTACAGTGGCTAAATTTTGAAGTGAGAGTGCTAGTGCATCCCCAAGAAGTCCCTTCACCTTAGCGGCATCAATCGACAATCTTGCACCAATTGTGCCACTTGCATTCTCAGGATTATCAAACCAACTCATTTCCATATTGACAATCTTCTCAAATGCCATTAATCTAACTCTTTTTATCAATCTAGAACCAGCCACCGCAAAACAATATGACGAAACAGGATCCACAATTATAGAGACAATGGCAAATACAAGAAACATGCCGGACCAAAAGTTGGATTGAGTTCTTAATTCATGGGGTGGTTTGTAGAACACACCTATAACGCTTGATACAAGGACACCAAATACAGGGAAGATAATACCCCCTATGACAATGGAGGCAAGACTTCCCAGTATAAGGAAAGGAAACTCAGGTTTTTGTAATGTAGCTAGACGAGAAATGGATATGTCCAGTGGGGCTTCTTCTAACTGATTAACAGATGTAATGTCTCTGGGATCTATTAAAACTGGAGGCTCAAAGGTACTGGAAATGCGTTTATTGCTGTTCTTGTGAGACATATAGCTCATGGAGGAAGCTTGCCGGTTATTGAGACTGGGATATGTCTCTCTCTTGCGTGTTTCCTGCAAGTGGATCAGCTGGCTGTATGCTCCATTTGGGTCCTCTATTAGCTCAGAGTGAGGTCCTAAAGAAATACGATGCACACATCTCAGGATTTAATTATAATTAGATAAAACTAGGTGAAATTAAAAGTTCACTTGAGGCAGGATGATTAGGATACAAGTTTGTTACCAAGTCATTAATCTCTGCCTTTGGGGTTAAATTTTCAATTATCTTTGTCAGGAATATCCTTTTTTTCGTTGACTTGGCACAACATGTTTGTTTTGCCACTACTTAAAAGAAAAGTTACGAGTAAAATATGTGTTGTCTTTACTGACAATACTTGCTCCAGACAACAAATCAAATGTGCCTCACCAATGCAACAGCAGTTCTTATCCTATCCAGAAAGGTACATTTCTAAGTTTGTTTTGAACTTTTCAGTTTTTCTCTGTTTAATAGCGGGGCTTATTCAACATTTAATTGTTACTCACAAATTCTACCTTTCTCAATGATAGAGCCATGACTTAAGACAACAATGGTAGCAGCATTTCTGACAGTACTCAGTCGATGCGCTACTATGACTGTTGTTCGCTTAGCCACAACCTGATCAAGTGCCTCTTGCACGATTTGTTCAGACTTGACATCCAAAGCACTAGTGGCCTCATCTAGAAGAAGTATTTTAGGATCTTTTAGTATTGCTCGGGCAATAGCTATCCTCTGCTTCTGACCTCCTGACAGCTGGGTCCCATGTACTCCTATTAACGTCTCAAATCCCTATATGCGTTAAATGTTACTGCATCATTAATCTGGCGTATTCATATCCACAGATAATTTAAAGACGAAGTAAAAAAAATCAATTATTTCATTTCTCAGTGCAATACATAGATAACTCATAATTTAGATCTGATTCATCTTACCTCAGGCATTTTGTCAATAAAATCAGCAGCATTGGCAACCTCTGCAGCTGCTCTGATTTCCTCCTGTGATGCATTATCACATCCATACGCTATATTCTCTCCAATATTTCCAGCAAACAACACTGGCTCCTGGCTGACAAGTGCAATCTTTCCTCGAATCCACATCAGTTGAAACTCCTTCAAATCCAGACCATCAATTAAAACCTTACCTTCTTGTGGATCATAGAACCGTTCAATCAATGATATGATTGTGGACTTACCACTCCCGCTCGCACCAACCAGCGCAACAGTGGTACCATTTGAAATAGAAAGAGAAAAATCTTTCAATATCATCTCATTAGGTCGTGTCGGGTATGAAAAATGAACATCTGAGAATTCTATATCTCCTCTAATGTCATCTAGCTTCTTTCCTTCGGTACTGTATGAATCCATCTGTGGTTTTCTCTTTATTGTCTCAAACATTTTGTAAGCAGCTGCCTGACCGGTCGCAAATGAGGCGAGACATGGAAATCCCTGCCCTAAATCACTGCAGATCGAGAAGTATCCATTTTAGAAGACTGAACATACTATTGATAAAAGGATTTCACAATTGTATGTATGTGTATAACTAGACTGTTGATAACGTTGTAAGTTCAAATAAAATTGTGATGATTGTAGCTCTAGCACACATATTTCAAGGTTGGTCGTTTCAATGAAAATATTTGGAGTGATAGGGTTATAATTACCTCCGTGAAAATAGCATGGAATCCAAAATGACACTAATGACTTTATCTTTATTTTTTTTTTCTTAGGTACTCGCTATACCTTGTAACTACCTTCTATAATTTCAATTGAAAAGTACAGTGCTCGGCCTGTACCTTTGCCTTAAAAAAAATAAAAAAGAGAGTTTTATGTAGGGTTTTAATTGATTTACGAAAATTTGGATTTAACAAATTAATTTTCCATATTATGATTGATCAGTGTTCTTTATTTGACTTTGTTGAAATTGTTTTCGCTTATTTTTTTTTCTAAAATGATAAATTCAGTGCAGATAATTGAAAATCAAACAATATGAAAAACCTACGTATGTCAAGACCAGAGTTTTTCTTTATATAGTATTAGCAATGTTAAATTCTAATTCTACTTATTATTTCCGACTTGTTGGGCTAAAATTAGAGCTTTTGATTTGATTAATTTGGTTTGATTTCAGCCAAACAGATAAATAAACAATCCACTATATGTGGCTGTATGATTAATGTACTGGAATAATAACTAAAATTCTTCTGTTGAAAAAACAAAAAATGAACGTGATTAGAATTTGAAGTTGGGACTCACCGAGAACACTTGTTAAGAGCAAATATGACACTTATGACCTGTCCACCAGTATAGCCTCTCCTCAGTATTAACTTGGAGCCATACCAGATGCCAAGAGAATATATAACAAACGTTGAAAAAAGGATGCTTCCCCTGCCTATACCAGCTATCAGTCCCTCTCGCACTCCTGAATGGTAAGGGTGTTTTAATGAACGCTTGTATTTCTCCACCGCTTGTTTCTCTCCGGAAAATGATGCCACCTACAATTTCAGGAAGAAAATACAAGCAGTGGAAACTTTATTCATAATTTTGATTTACTGGTGCTATAATATTTAGAATCTTAATATTTCAATGATTTATTTACGTTGCTAGACATTAGAGATATAATTAAATTTGAATTTCTCTTAATATATATATTTATTTCATATGAGAGATATACATCCTGTTGGATTTCTAAAATTTTTGAAATTTATGAATCTTCCATATCCATCAATGTAATAAAAAGTTATTTTGTTCGTCCTAAAATTTTCTCATACTCACCAATTTTCTTTTGTCATTTGTGAGGTCTATTCAAGTTTGACAGATGTGAACTCATTACAAATTTAAGTTTTGTTTGTAGTTCAAACTTTTAAAGAGGAGTAATTAAACAACCTAATATGGTTGGTGACGAGACTGGGAAATAGTGTTTTCTAGTAAAATTGGTATATAAATTATAGTTTAAGAGTTTGATCCACCAATCGGTGCTTAAAATTTTAAATAGCAACTAAAACTGTTGCACCAGCTGGTTTAGGTTTTTTTTGAAGCAAAAATGGAGGTCTGAGCCCCCATCTAGCTGGTTTAGGTTGTGATTAGAGTTGACCGTCGCTGATAAATATCTGAACAAAAAGAAGAAGTTTGATGATTTATTACTGTTTGAATAGAGTCTAATGTCTGATCCACTACAGTTGCGGCCTCAGCATATGCCGCCTGGTTGAGAGATGCCATCTTTGATAGAACACAGTAAACGACTGTTGCTGACAGAATTACCAGGGGAACCGTGAGCAACATTAGAGATGCTAGCTGCCACCCTTTTGCAAATGCTACTACGATCCCTCCACAAAATCCGGTGACAACCTGAATGAATATGCCAACCTGGATAAACATGTGTTCAACAGCATCATTGTGAGTTGGGGAAGCAAGAAATCTGACTCCAATACTCAATGTTAAAAAATCATTTTCTTCTTGTGAATTATGTTTTTCTTTATTTTCCTTTGATTTTTATTGATGTATGTTGATGGGCAGTGGATAATTTTGCAAAAATATTATTTTGGACAGTATTAATTTCGGCTGTCTACCCAGAAATCAAATTCTATAAGAAATGTTCACCCAAAGAAAATATTCTAGAAGAAATTAGATTGAACTTTAGTTTAGAGAGGTGTGTACGAGGGATAAAAAAAAAATGAGAGAGGCTACTATTGTATTAAATGATATTATGCTATGGATCAATTTTTTGGGTCCTGTATATTCAATCACAGCATTTCATAGTTCTAAATAGAAGGCTATCTTTTGTTTGCAAAAAAAAAATAAAAAATAAAAAAAATAAGTCCAACGCATAAATCTACTATTAATTTACTGGAGAAACAGTCCATTGTAGTAGTTTTTACCTTCTCGCCAGTTGCTTCTTGAATTAAGTAAGTGTCGCCAGACATCCGTCCGATTATCTCACCTGTTTTGGCATATTTGTCAAAAAATGCAATTTCTTGCCTAAGTATAGCTCTCAAATACAAGTTCTTTACTGTTGCAGCTTGCCTCTCCCCGGTTGCCATCCAGCAACTTACTTCTGAAATTACAAAATTGAACCTCTATTAAAACTCCAGTGGTTGGTTCACATAAACCTCATGTAATAAATATTAAGACTTACGCAACATTGAGCCAATTGCCAGGCCTACTGAGAGATATACAAATTCGAGTGCAACCTGAATTGAACATGTCAACAAGTAATATTATCATTAACCAGTTTACTATAATTAATCTTATGAAGCTCTAAATTTTGCAAGATACATTTTATTGTTTCTTTTCTTTGTTTTTCTTTTAAATGGTACAATTAACGATCATCTGCTTCCATATCACTGTGGGAACAACATACAAAACACATGAAAAATGTTTTGAAAATTCACCTTTGAAACATGTTTAAACATGTCATGTTTGCTAGAAGCTCCTCCAATAGCATCAATCATTTGTCCCAATAAAAGGGCTGTCAACGACCCAGTCAACCCATTCGCCACAGCACCAACAGTGCCGAATACCATCAAGGCCGCATCTTTCCAATCCGCAAATGCAAATAATTTGTGACATGAGACAGTACCATGCCGCCAATCTTCTTTCTTCCCGTTTTCTTCTGACAGAATCTCCTGCGAGTTTGAGTTGCTACAGGATGCACCATTTGATTTCATTTTTATGTTTTTCATTTACATGAAAACGCCAAAAGCAGTATGAACTATATAATATATATACACGGAGGACAAAGAGGGAAAATGAGAGATGGTTGAACTTGAACTCGATATAATTTTTATAATGCTTGTGAGTATCATCAGATGAATATATAGAGCTAGTATATATAGAATTAATTTATATGTGGATCGTAGAAGCAATATTTATTTCATAATAAAGAGAAGTTCGGAAAAAGGACTGTTGGTTACTAGGCACTAGCTATAGAAATATGATGTGATTTGGAGGACTTACAAAACTACTGGGACTACTTTGGAGTTTGGATGGCGGGATTGTGGAACCGTAGAATATGATATGATTTGCAAGGCAGGTTGTCGGGCCATTTTCGATGGAACCATGATAAATGCCATGATATATATAATCCGGAAGACAATAAGTGGAGAAGCCACATAGGTTTTGGTGGGTTGAGATAATGGCGAAGCCACATAGGTTTTGGTGGGTTCTGGACCCACCTAAAAAAAATTATATTGAGATGACAATAATTTGTAAAAAAGAAAAAGTTGCACAACAAGGTAGGGATCCATTTCAAAATTTGAAGGATCCTGGTGATAAATTGTGTTGGTTATGAATCACATAGCGATTGTTGAAAAAATTATATAGGGGATCCATACCACATTAAATCTCGGTGAATAGCCTCCTCTCTTCTTTTACAATGAAACTTATTATGATAAAATTTATAATATAATGAGAGATGTCTTATAGCACATATATAGAGAAAAAGAGGTGTTCAAAGAGATTCCTAATGAATCTATTATGCAAAATTATTAGAACATGAAAATTCATAAGGAATTGTTATATTTTTTATTTTTTATTGTATTAAAATTTTTATTTTAGATATTGGTATATATATATATATATATATATATATATAGTGAATGGATAAAATACACTGATGTGTACGGATCGTCCCCGTACACATGAGTCGTTTTTCGAGATCCAATATTCAAACGGCCAATCCGAACCGTTCAAGTTGTTCTCCATATTGAAAAACCCTTGGAGACCAAATTTTACATTTTTTCAAATTTTTTTACTATATATTATGATATTTTCAAATTGGAGGGCCTGAAATACTCCAATTGTAGTGTTTTTTGAAAATATCATAATATATAGTAAAAAAATTTGAAAAAATATAAAATTTGATCTCCGAGGATTTTTCAATATGGAGAACAACTTGAACGGTTTGGATCGGCCGTTTGAATTTTAGATCTCGAAAAACGACTCATGTGTACGGGGACGATCCGTACACATCAGTGTTCTATATCCATCCTCTATATATATATATATTATATTTAATTTTTTATATAATTTTTATATTATATTATTTTATAATTATTTATTTGAAAATTATTTTTTATTATATTCATATTAAACGTTATGCCGTAAATATATTTTCAGCAAAAAAAAATTTTATGACCTGATACAACATGGAGACAACACAGGACGCTAACGCTGGATAGCTAACTGCTGATTATAAATTGTGTTTTGTGTCCTTTAGTGCCGCGCTTTTCTTTTTTTTCGCTGCTTTTCGTTTTCTTTTATTTGTACCTAATTCTTTTGAACGCCACATTTTTCATTGCTTTACCTTTTCCTGCCTTTAAAAAATAAATAATATAATGTGATTTGAACGCTGCGTCAGACTACGCCATATCAGATAAAATCTGCAGTTTTTTTAAAAAAAAATTCTAAAATCGTTGCAACGCATGTTCGATTAAGTTTTACGCCTCCCATCCACTAAAAAATTTGAAAATAAAATATATCATTAAGTTTAATTTGTGCATGTACGGAGGATCCGCTAAGATATCATGACGTCCCCTACTACTATCAACAATATAATATCAATTTGGGTTAATAAGATATATGCCATTGTGAAATTTTGAAATTAGACAAATGCATGCCATCACTTAATGACAATAGTTTTATGTCATTATAAAATAGTAATAATTAGATTTATGCCATCAACAAATTGATATGACAATTTTACCTTTTAAATATGCCACCACAAAAATTTTAAATTAGAAAAATACCATCACTAAATAATAAATTAGTTTTATGCCACTACAAATTAGAAAAAATGAGTTTTGTGACATTGTAAAAATGCAAAAATTAGACTTAGGTCACTGGTGCATTAAAATAGTGGATTTTGACGTCTATGCATATGCATACGGGTTCAGAACATCTATGCACAAAACTTATATAGTGGATTTTCACGTTATTAAATTTTTTTGTTATTTTTATTTAAAATAAATAAAAATTTTGACATCTATGCATACGTTTCCTAATATATAGCATAAAAGCAACATCATATGTTTCTACATCTCATCCTAATCTGCATTGTTTCACAATTAATACGTCTTTTTCACGCTAAAAAATCAAATTAAAAATCACGATTAATGCATAAACACGTGTAATTGAAATATGTCTATTATTTTTCTTTCTCTGCCTCTGTTTCAAGAGACACTCTGTTTTAGGAGACACTCGATATAGTTATAAAATTACATTATAAATTTATAACTTTTATAAGTTAAATTCATTTTTGTCCGTAGGTTTCTTGAGAAAATCAGATCCAATGGTGATATTCTTGTTAAAGCTATAGAACTTCATATGGTTTTCTTGATGACCTATTGTCACATCCCGCAGCCAGACGTGACAGCTCTCGCCACGAAAGTACAGATAATTGTACTCTCGTAAGGCTTAACTTGAAAACTAAATCTAAAACTGACAATAATTTTTTTTTCTGAAAATATAATTAAATATTATCAAGCTAAAGGTATAAATAAAAGAAAGCACAAAATAAATTATATCAACACACAATCGATCGCAAAAACAGACATGTCACTACATATATATCTAAACAGTATGGCTTCTTACATAAAGGTGATCTCCCTCATAACCTACTAAATGTAATCTTCATGTGCAAGCAATACGTCCTCTGGAACCCCCAATCCGCCGGGGAACATGCAAAACAAATACGGAGTGAGAATAAATTCTCAGTGCGGATTTTAGTTCCAGACGTGGATTTCTAGTTGAAATCTTAGTCTGAAAGTAACACCCATATTAGTCAACATGAATAAGTAACTTATTAATCAATTAAATAACTATATTTAATTAAATCATTCAGGCAATGCAAATGAAAATTTATAGCCAGTTTCATGACGAGCAACAAACCCTGAACGATTCCATCTTAACCATTTTGCAATGAATATGCACACAAACAAATCAAGAGCAAAACATTATTTTTCTTCGCTCAGGGCAGGCAAAAGAGACGTATCTCTCGCCTTGGCAGGCAAAAGGGAATTTCCATATCACATAAGCATATTATCAAAACTCACTCAGGTTCCCTCACCCAACTGGTTGGGCCGGCAAAAGGAAGACCTTTCCCTCGCTCAGGGCAGGCAAAAGAGACATATCTCTCACCCTGGCAGGCAAAAGGGAATTTTCATATCCGCATAGCGCTACCGAACTGGCCGAAGCCGGTGGCCGACCGACTCCAGAGAGTGATTTTAACTTTCAAATCCAATCATCTTTCAATACCATCCAAACACATTCAAAATTCAAAATTATCAGGCAAGATTAAGTTGAGCTGGCACAACTCAGCTCATCCATAACAATGAATATGCAAACTTGCCTGGCTGCCATAACCATTTTAACAAGAGAGATTGTTTCAACATGAAACTTTGAGTTGCAATATCTATTCCTAAATCTACATGATTATTGTGTAATGCATCCAAAGAGTTCAGCAAAATGTCATGCATAATTTAAAGTTACCAGGACCAGATTTCTATAAAAATCCACGTATCCACACCTGTTGTTGGATAGGGTTCCGTCTTCGCCAAGTCTCCTGTACATTAGTCAAAAACCGTTAAGACTTGACTAAACGGTTTCTTAAATTGATCTAACTTGAGACCCTTAACTGTGGTCCGGCTTAAGTTACCAGACTGACCAGTACTTTACTATTTATATAGTAATTGCTTGTGTTTTCAGTTATTTTAATTCTTATTATTTGTTATTATATTATTTCTCTTTTATTTTTAACTTAGTTTATTTATTTTATTTCTTAATTGTATTGTTTTATTTATTATTTTATTATTATTATTTTTGTCTTATTATTTCTTTTGCCATTCTCAATTAATTAATTAAGTAATTTATGTTTATAATATTATTCTTAATATTTTCTTTATTATGTATAATTTAATTCTTTTATTTATATTTAATTTAAACAATTTCTTTAATATTTAAACTTATTTTTATTTCGTAAGGATTTAAATCATCAAATAAATATAAGTTCAAAATTCGAAAATCAAAATCAGAAAATTATAAAACAAATTCAAAAATCTGAAAGTTATTTGATTTTGTTGTTGGGATCAGAAGGTCGGTGATTTTGTCGTGGTATCTGTTCTCGACTCACTCGGACTATTCTCATCATCTCTCGAAAAAAATCCGTCTAACTAAAGAAATACCCAACAATTAAGTGGCTTTTTCTTTAATTAATTATTTATTAAGTCCACATTATTAGTTAACTTAATCATTGATTAAGTTTGTTAATTATCTATCATTAAGTCCAAAATCCAATTTGATTAATTAAATTTCTGCGTTGGGTCAAAAAAGAAGCCCACCAACTTATACATTTTTTTTTCAGCTCAATAGAACAAGCCTAAACCAAACATAGGCCCATAAGGCCCAACTCGCCACTTGACTGAGCCAGGTCAATGATATCATTATTATTTGTAGGTATTTGGACCATACTTGGCACTTAAAAGATACTCAAACCATTAAAATGCTTGACAAATTATCATGTTTTTCCAGGATTTGGCTATGCCGTCGTGTCTTCTCCTATTTTGCAGGGTTTTAGGTGATATTCGAGATTTTAGATGAATTCTCAGCACTTCAGCACGCTAGACGACTCATTCCTAGCATGGAGCATGGCTAGAGGACTCATTCCTAGCGCATAGCACCTCTGTCCAGCCTCCACTCAGACTGATCGACCCTCTACTCGACTCGAGTGGATCTCTGCTTGGACACAGCACAGTTCAGGGCCACAGCCACCACTTTCTTCTAAGCGCTCGGCCCGAATGAACTCTTGCTCGACTCGAGTGCTCCACATGTTCGACCCAAACATTGCTTAAGTTGGCAAGTCTCTCCACATTAACGCTCGGACCGAGTAGATCCTCTGCTCGGGTCGAGCAGTAAGCCGACTTAGCATGTTTTGGTAGCTTTTCAAGAATGGAATGTGATCTTTTGGCAAGATTTGGCCGACCTGGTGCCCTAACTTGCTCCCCAAGTGCCTGAGATGGGTATATAAGGCAGCCTCTTCTACAGAAAGGGGGCTGGTTCCCTTGGAGGCGATTTTGACCCTATTTTCACCACCAAACCCTAACTTTACCTTTGTCTTGATGCGACGGCAGCAGCACGGAGTTGGAGTTCACACATCTGTCATCTTCCACGGCTTTTAGGATCTATTGCTGAAGTATAGAAGGAGTATTTGGTTATCTCTTCCTATATTTTTATTGATCTTTCATATGGCTTGTATCTTTATTGTCTTAAAGTTTGTTAATTATCTATCATTAAGTCCAAAATCCAATTTGATTAATTAAAATTTTGCGTTGGGTCAATAGAGAACTTATATATTTTTTTTCAGCTCAAAAGAACAAGCCTAAACCAAACATAGGCCCATAAGGCCCAACTCGCCACTTGACTGAGCCAGGTCAACCTGACCAAGTTGACCTGAGCCAGCTTGAACGGGTCCGCAGCCAAGCCGACCAGATCCGACAACCAGGGGTTAGACCCGACCCGCTATCTCAACCCATTTTATAGAAAAGTCCTTAAATTATTTTATTTTTCATATAGGCCCTTTTTAATCACATTTAGGTCATTTTTCTTTACAAACAAGTCCTCAGCCAAACTTTTCTTCGCAAATCAACCCCTGTCACCACGTCGCCCCATACCAATACGGTACCAAAGGTACGTTCATTGTACCTGAGGCTGGTACCAAGCCTCAAATAGCATCTCAAGGTCTCACACAACTCTTCTCTATACCCCTTCATGATACAAACCTCTAATTTCCCTTAATTCGGTTCAATTTCTTCCTGACAGACCCATATAACCCTTTAAATTCCATTTTGACATTTGATATTGATTCAATCCTATTTCAAATCATTAATCTAATCCAAATAAACTCATTAACAACTTCAGATATCAACATAGGGATTAATAACCCGAAATCAAACTCAAACCCTAACTTTTATTATTTCGGCTCAACTAACTCAACTAAGGTGCATCAACGAAGAAATAGGTATATCGTTGATCTTCAGCACCGTCTCCCCTTTTCCCTCATCCCCTTAGTTCCTCTCTCACTCTTTTTTTTTTCTTTTATGGAATTTCTTTTCACCCGGCCAATACCCAAAATAACCACAACAAAGGTTTATATACGGAACGAGGAAGAGAAAAGAACCAACGACAGAGATTAACAACTCGAATCTTACAGTTTGAGTCACAACTTCGATCCTTATCCGATTCTCTCGCGGATCAAATCGGAGGAGGACAGCTCAATAGCAAATCTTGTCGTTGGCACCGCGGGATTGGCTAGCCTCAGCTCATCCCGTTTCAAGTTTCGTGCTTGGATAAGCATCAGAAAAGAAGAGGAGAAAAGAGGATCGGACGGAGCAAGAAAAGAGAAGAAAAAAGAGAAGGAGAAAGAGATGGTGCCAGCGTGAGTTTGATTTTTATTAAAATTTGTCCTTTTCTGTGGCAGTGACTAAGCAACCAAAGATGCTGCAACTCATATAAAATGATTTTATAACTAATTCTATTAAGATTTGATCAATTTGATATTGAATTTCAGAATTAACTAAGCTTTGATTTTGCTAGAATATTTTGTAGTATTTGTAGACACTACACAAAGTCAAAGATTTCGAATTCGAGTCGATTTTTATGTTACTTTTGATTTAATTGCTAAGGAAAAATGTTATTTATTATAAATTCAAATTAATTAGTCTATTTTTTTTTTACTATGTTACACCTATCTATGCTACTTTTACCTATGTCCTTCTCCGGGAAAGCACTGATCTGAAACTGATCTTCTACCCTTCACTAAAACTCCACCACAGCGCTAGAATCACGTAGGCGGGTGCTTTTGGTTTAGGGTTTATTAAGAAGGGCAATTTGGGGAATATTAGAAGTAATGATAGATTTTTTGATGGCATTTTTAGAATTTAATCTTTTTTAAAATAAGATAATGACATATATCTAATTTAAACAATTTGATGATGGCATAAATCTAATTAGCCAGGGGCGGATTGGGGCGGGTGGGGCTAGAGCCCCACCTAACGCCGTCAAGCCCATGGAGCCTCTCCTTAGCCCCAGCTAATTTTTTCTGCCATTGGAGCACTCAAAAGTCCATTGTATAGATAGATATATGATGAACTTATGTTGGTCCAATGTTCTTATAAATTCAGCCCCACCTAAATATTTTTCCAAGATCCGCCAGACCGCCACTGTAATTAGCTATCTAACAATGACATTGTAACTCTTGTTTAATGACAAACGTGTATCAAGTACGAATATTATATACAAATTAGAATGTATATTTTACTATTTAAATCTATCAAAATCAGATTTAATATTTGCAGATATGTGCTGCATGTGCATATATTTAATAACTGATAGAGTAATTGACCCGTTGGATCGACTCCAGATTTGTGCGCTGATGAAATTCGATGGTTCAGATGGAAATCGCTGCTCCTTTTTTTTTCTGTTATTTTTTATATAAACTTTTCATCCGTTTCCTTCCTCTTCTCTGTTAATTTGTCATCAGTCCACAAAATTAAGAAAATACTCTCTCCCTCGGTCTTCAAAATCTAGCAGAGCGCTCTTCCCTCTACCGTCTGTACCGAACATGAATTCGACGCAAGTCGTGTCTTCTCTCTCCTCTCTCTGTCAGTACCTCTCTCTTCCGTGAGTCCCGTCCCTCCCCTCTCTCCAAATCGCAACCCTAGGTACCTCTCTTCTGACAATAGGTACCTCCATCGCAAGAATTGAGCGAGCATCACTTGAAATGGATAAAGGCTCCTTCGTTTTCCTTCACTTCTGTCAATTTTTGTATTTATGACTTTCATCACTTTGACATATTCTCATTTATTTGTACGAACTGTCAATAGAGTTTGCTGTTATAATTAATATTATTAATTATTAATTATAATTTAATATGGCCTATATTATCAATCTGAACCAAGTCTATTAATGAATTTTAATTAAAGGGTGCATTGATTTTGATGGAAAATCAATGGACCAGATTCATTCAAATCTGATCCCTTCAATTGCCTTAGTGATATATACTCTTTCTGTCATTAATAATGCTCCCTTTCCCTTAATTTCTGAATATTAAGAAAAAAGACAGAAAAGTAAAAACACCATTATTGTGCCCCATCATCAGCACTAAGGAAAATTGAGGAAGATTAGATTTCCGCCTAACGATGTCTTCCCTTCAGTCCTGTAAGTTTTAAACTCATGGATCTATTTGTTTTTATACGAAATACTTGATTTAGGGATATTAATTAAGATATTATTATATTAAAATATTTTAATTTCTAACATTTGGTATCAGAGCAGTAAGTATTTTCGTATAAAATACAATATACAGTATTTTCCGAAGTTACAGGAATTTTACAGAATTATTTTCGTATTTTTCTGGAATTTTTCCTTATGTAATTTCCTGAAGTTTGTTTCTCTGTGTTTGCTTTTGGAGTTGAGAATGATTTCAATCTATATTTATTTTTCTTTTTCCCAACGTGTATATCCTAGAGAGAGAGAGAGGGCTCATCCCATGTGCGCAATAATTGTGTCAAACTGGATTGGATTGGATACAACTCTTTAGTATATTTTCTTAGTCCAAACTCAATCTAAAAATTTACTTTTGGCAACTATGGTCGTACTTGCACAGAATCTCGAACTTTCTTTGAACGGTGCATAGTTGGTAAGGACTAATGCTTAAATTTCGTAATTGCACAGAATCTCGAACTTTTATTTCACTTCTTTCCCTCTGTACGCGATTCTTTAATCACTGGTTCCCACTTAGATTACGGCAAATTCTTTGTACTTTAGTACTCTCTAATCAAAGTATATGTGTAACTTTATTAATCTTTGTGCTTTAGTACTTTCCCATTACGTGGGATTAACATGAATTTATTTAGTGGGATTTTAGATATTGCTTAATAAAACAATTAACCGGATCTTTTAATTAGACTATTTTCATTAAGCAAATCCTATATGTTGTTGACTATATTGCATAACTCATATATAAAATTTACCAACCGTATGTATTTTTGTGTATAATTTTATATATGGCAATATTAAAGTTATATGATTTTATATTATATATACTATGTAACCCAACGGAACTATGTTATATATAATTTATCTTCATATAAATTTACTTTTAATATCTGGTCGTTATCAATTTTACCAACTTTAATTGTGACTACCATTTTATTAAAAGGAATTATGTTTTACATTATGTCTATTGTATTACGATTATGTTTTACATTTAATAAATTATACATGTCAATTTTACCAACTTTAATTGTCAAGTATAATTTATTAAGTGGAATTTTAACTTTAGTTCAATTTATTTCTGCCCAACGGTGATATGAATTGATCTTTAATGGATCAACTATTAAACCTGAAATATTAATTGGCGTTTTATTATTTCAGATTAATTAATTATTAGTCCCCTGATTATAGTTGATCTAATTTAATTTTATTATATGTCTGTGGATTAGTTAATAGTAAGAATTCCATTTGTCATGAATTTGCAGCATTGAGCAATCTAAGTAGTCAAATCAATGGAATAGCAACATTGAATGGAACTAATTTTTCAACTTGGAAAGAGCAAATTGAGATTGGTCTTGGTGTTCTTGAAATAGACCAAGCATTACGTATGGATAAACCTGAAAAACCAAAGGATGATGCTGCATATCAAATCAAAACTGCTTATGAAAATTGGGAGCGTTCTAATCGTATGTCTCTCATGATTATGAAAAGCACCATCTCTTTGGCAATTCGGGGAGGCATTCCTGAAAAGAATGCTGCAGGTGAACTTTTTACTGCTAAAGAATATCTCAATTCTGTTGAGGAGCAGTTTAAGAGTACATCTAAGGCTAATGCGAGTGCCCTCATAATGAAAATGCTCACTACCAAGTACAATGGGACTAGCGGTGTACGTGAACATATCATGAAGATGAATGATATGGCCGCAAAATTGAATGGCATGGACATGGCAATTTCTGAAGGATTTCTGGTTCATTTCATTATGACTTCTCTTCCTGCTCAGTTTGGTCCTTTCAAGATCAATTACAATACGCAGAAAGAGAAGTGGAAAATGAGCGAATTGATTGCCATGTGTGTTGAAGAAGAAGAAAGGATTAAGATTGAAAAACCTGACTTTGCACATGCTGCCATTGAAAGTCCAAAACCGAAAAAGAACAATGGTAAAGGTAAAGATAAGGGTCAAACATCTGGTGTTAACAAGGCAAATACGCCAAGTACAAAGCGTGGTCTTAAGTGCCGTCACTGCAAGAAACCTGGACACATGAGGAAGGAGTGTACCAAGTTTAGAGCATGGCTTGAAAAGAAGGGTAATGATTTAAATTATATGATTTGTGAATCTCTTTTAATTGATGTTCCCTTAAATACGTGGTGGGTTGACACCGGTGCCTCTGTGCACATTACGAACTCATTGCAGGGATTCCATTCCGTGACGATGCTGGAAAAGGGAAAAAGGAAGCTTAAAGTAGCTAATGGCTTAGAGGCTGAAGTGGAGGCCGTTGGAACTCTTCGTCTGGTCTTGAAGAGTGGCTTTATTCTCTACTTATATGATGTAGTTTATATTCCTAGTGTGATTAGGAATTTAATTTCTGTTTCTAGACTTGATGCTTGTGGTTTTATGTTTCAGTTTGGAAATAATGAGTTGAGACTATATCATAACTCTAAGTTTGTTGGTTCTGGATTGTTATGTGATAATCTATATAAATTATGTTTGGATTCTTCTTTTTCTGATTCTTTATTATCCCTGAATGTTAATTGTGTTGATCATAAACGTGGCACAAAGAGAAATCGCGATGTTGGATATTCTTCCAAATTATGGCATCGCAGATTGGGTCATATTTCAAGAGATAGAATGCAACGTCTCATTAAGAATGAAATTCTCCCAACATTAGATTTTTCTGATTTTGAAAATTGTGTTGAATGTGTTAAGGGAAAATTTGTTAAAGGAAATAAGAAAGGAGCCACTCGAAGTGGGGGACTATTGGAATTAATTCACACCGATATATGCGGTCCTTTTCCCACTTCGAGTTTGAATGGACACAAATCATTTATTACTTTTATTGACGATTATTCTCGCTACGCTTATGTGTACTTAATTTCTGAAAAATCTGAAGCATTAGACAAATTTAAAATCTTTAAGGCTGAAGTTGAAAATCAGCATAATGTTAAAATTAAAGTAGTGCGATCAGATAGAGGCGGTGAGTATTATGGTAGGCACACCGACTTGGGTCAAAGTCCAGGCCCATTTGCTTTGTTTCTTCAAGAATGTGGTATTGTTCATCAGTTCTCTATGCCGGGAGATCCTCGGCAAAACGGAGTGGCTGAACGGCGTAATCGTACATTAATGGATATGGTACGAAGTATGATATGTAATACCACTTTACCAGAATTTTTGTGGTCGGAGGCTTTAAAAACAGCCACACATGTTCTCAATCGAGTTCCTAGTAAATCTGTTCCAGCAACACCTTATGAATTGTGGACTGGAAGGAAACCGCAACTAGGATACTTACGTGTGTGGGGCTGTCCTGCTGAAGCAAAAGTCTACAATCCACACATTAAGAAACTAGATCCAAAAACCGTTAGTTGTTCTTTCATAGGCTATCCAGAGAGATCCAAAGGTTTTAGATTTTATTGTCCATCACATACCACTAGAATAGTTGAGACACGACATGCAGTATTTTTTGAGAATGGCAACATTAGTGGGAGTAATGAAAAACGAACTATAAACCTTAATGAAGAAGACCGAGTTTATGTTCCAACTTCGGTCATTTCGGAGGCTACAAGTTCTGTTTCTCCTTTATCACTAAATGAAGGTATTAATGTTAGTAACGTTCCTAACAATGAAGAAGTACCTTTGCTGCCACAAGATCAGCCTTTGCGCAAGTCGCAAAGAGAACGAAAATCTGCAATACCTGATGATTATGTTGTATACCTTACTGAAGAAGGTGGCGATATAGGTCATGGAGATGATCCTATTTCCTTTAAGGACGCCATGAAGAGCGATAAGTCATCTCAGTGGCTGCAAGCCATGAACGATGAGATGAACTCAATGCAACAAAATGATGTATGGGACCTTGTTGAGTTACCAAAAGATGTTAAACCCGTAGGATGTAAATGGGTTTACAAAACTAAAACTGATTCTCATGGTAACATTGAACGATACAAGGCCCGACTAGTTGCTAAAGGTTTTACGCAACAAGAAGGTATACATTATGACAATACTTTTTCTCCTGTCTCAAGAAAAGATTCATTAAGAATTGTTTTAGCTCTTGTAGCTCATTATGATCTAGAGCTACATCAAATGGACGTTAAAACCGCATTCCTTAATGGTGACTTGCATGAAGAAATTTACATGAAACAACCTGAAGGTTTTGTTGTCAAAGGCAAGGAACATATGGGCTGCCGGTTGAAACGATCAATTTATGGGTTAAAACAAGCTTCAAGGCAGTGGTATCTCAAGTTTGATGAGGTCATAACAGAATTTGGATTTAAAGAAAACACTTTTGATCAATGCATATATCTCAAGGTTAGTGGGAGCAGATTTATTATTCTCGTTTTGTATGTGGATGACATTTTATTAGCGAGCAATGATTTAGACATGTTGTACGAGACTAAACGTTTTCTTTCAAAGAAATTTGAAATGAAGGATCTTGGTGAAGCCTCTTATGTCATAGGCATTGAAATCCACCGTGATCGGTCTCGTGGGGTCTTAGGTTTATCACAAAAGGCATACATTGAGAAAATGCTTAAGCGCTACAAAATGCAAAAATGTTTTCCAAGTGTTGCTCCCATTTTCAAAGGTGACAAATTCAGCAAGTCTCAATGTCCCAAAACTGAATCAGAACGTAAGCAAATGGAAGATAATGAGTATGCTTCGGTTGTTGGAAGCTTAATGTATGCTCAAGTTTGCACACGTCCTGATATTGCGTTTGTCGTTGGCATGCTCGGCCGATATCAATCCAATCCAGGTCTGGATCATTGGCGAGCTGCTAAGAAAGTTTTACGCTATTTGCAAGGGACTAAAGACTACATGCTTACTTACAGAAAGTCCGATAGCCTTGAGGTCATTGGTTATTCAGATTCGTACTTTGCTGGATGTGTAGACACAAGAAAATCCACATCAGGATACATATTCATGCTTGCAGGGGGACCAATTTCATGGAAGAGTGCCAAGCAGTCCTTAGTTGCATCTTCCACTATGCAAGCAGAATTTGTAGCGTGTTTTGAGGCTACTGGTCAAGCAGTTTGGTTGAAGAATTTCATACCTAAACTTCAAGTGATTGAGAGTATTGCGAGACTAATCACGTTATTTTGTGGTAACGAGGCTGCTGTTTTCTTTTCGAAAAACAACAAGTCCAGCGGTGCTATTAAGTGGATAGACATCAAGTATCTTGTTGTTAGAAAGAAAGTCAAGGATAATATTATTGTCATACAACACATTAATACAAGAGCTATGTTAGCTGATTCTCTAACAAAAGTACTACCACCTACTCTCTTCAGAGAGCACGTAGCTAGCATGGGTTTGGTTAGTGACTTATGATGTTGTAATGAACAATAGTGTATTTAATTATGTTATGTATTGAAGCTTCATTTATGTATTGACTTTCTATGTTATAATGTTTGCTTATTTTTATGTTGCGCATTTATTAATATAAGTAAATATACTTATGAGGATCGAATGAATTTAATTAACCATTTGTTGGAAAGAATGCCACTTCTATAATTAATAGGGATCAAATAACAGCTATAGTTATTTTGATTATATTAGTTAAGTTTGGCATTTCTAACTGAACAAGGTTTAAGTTTTATTTTATTGGCCAATTCTGAATTTGTGTTTCATTATGATATTTTATAGGCCAAGTGGGAGAATGTTATAATTAATATTATTAATTATTAATTATAATTTAATATGGCCTATATTATTAATCTGAACCAAGTCTATTAATGAATTTTAATTAAAGGGTGCATTGATTTTGATGGAAAATCAATGGACCAGATTCATTCAAATCTGATCCCTTCAATTGCCTTAGTGATATATACTCTTTCTGTCATTAATAATGCACCCTTTCCCTTAATTTCGGAATATTAAAAAAAAAAAGACAGAAAAGTAAAAACGCCATTATTGTGCCCCATCATCAGCACTAAGGAAAATTAAGGAAGATTAGATTTCCGCCTAACGATGTCTTCCCTTCAGTCCTGTAAGTTTTAAACTCATGGATCTATTTGTTTTTATACGAAATACTTGATTTAGGGATATTAATTAAGATATTATTATGTTAAAATATTTTAATTTCTAACATTTGCTGGTACGAACTATCAATTTTCTCATTTACATGTACAAAGTGTCAATAGAGTTTAAACTTTGCAATTAGAAATTAATTTGAAGAAATTCCCAACATATCTATATAACAACTTCTATTTCTTTGCGCTATGACTTTGAGAGAAGACTCAGATGAGAATTTATTTTTAATTTTTCAAGAATTTTTAAAGTTTTCTTTATTGGGATTTGGGCTTGATCTTTCAGGTGTCATCTTCTGAATGAAACTTTACAAAGCATTGTGACATCGCTTCAGTTTTTGAGTAACTGCTGCTATTCTATTTCGAATTAGACATGAGAGTTGTTTTGTTTGAAACTAACCTTCCAGAGGAAAAATTTAGTATCTAGTATGAATTTTTTCTGAGTTGTTTGGTATTTTTACACGATTTTTGAAACCAGAGCAACTTTTGAGAACAGTTTTCTGGAACAGACAGACCTCAGTGCAGTTTTTTAATTTTTTATTGACTCTCTGTTTTTAGTTAAGACTTGAAAATAGACATCCAGAGGCAGTTGTTGTGATTTTCACTGAATTTTTAGAAGTTTATTTCAATGGTTTCAAGGTATGAACTTTCAAGAATATTTGCTGGCACAAGTTTCTGAAACTTAATTCTGTCTGATTTCAAAAAAATCGTTATAATTAATCTGTATGTCCAAAAATTATGAAACTTTTACAGAAGATGTGTCCCATCATATTTCATCTACAGTTAAATTTTCATTTGATGCTTTTTAACAGTTTGTGAACTGTCAGAAATGCTTTTTACTGGTTGTACCAGAAACTGTTCAGACTTCAGTTCTTACATCTGTTATTTCACAATGCTCCCCATTTTTTACCAATTTGCATCTAATCTTCACCATGGAACTTCAGAGTCCCAACAACTTCTTAATCCATATTAAGAAGATGATCCAAACACTCTAGAAATAAAAGTTTAATTCGAATATTGAATCACTTAAAAATAATACTCTATGCTTTGAAAACACAGTTCATATATACCTTGGCTTACATATACTGAAATATATCATGTATTCATCTATGAAACCAGTTTGATTGGTATGATTATACATACAAAGTCTTAGGACTGAAATCAAACAAGAATTGTTATTTACATATACCAGTTATCAATATAACCGTATGGAAATATAAATACAAATAATTAAATATATATATGTAGATCTTGACTTGAGCTAAAAAAATGATGCAGGAAAGAATACCCACAGAATCTCATCTATGTGCATATTTGTGCTATTAGTTGATAATATTACAATATTTTCTCATTTCTTTTCCTAAGATGCCCTAGGTAATTGTGCTTATGATAAACTAGATAATGGACAGTGTGGGCATACTAATACAATTTCTAAAGAATAAAGTTTGAAGGGTATGTATAATTTAGAGGCATGGTACAAGACCCTCCTTTATATCATAAAGACATCAGATATGGCCAGAAAATCATTCCAGAACACAAGTCATTATCTTACTCTCTACAATCTAACTCAGAAATTCAAAGAGGAAGAAATAGGAAGAAGAGAAGAAAATTTGGTAGAACAAATGACCGGTTTGAAATTAAAATTTAGACATAAATGGATAGAGCAGAAATACCTAACTAAAGATACTATTTAGCTAATAACCTAACAATCTGCTCTCAACAAGCTATCAAAATAAGTTAAAACAAGTAAATATATCAAAGGTAGCAATGTCAGTATGTTCCCTCTTTAGAGATTAACTATATCTATCATGCAGTTTTCCCCCAACTTTACCTGTAAGTCGATTGATAACAAAAGCACTGTTATCTCTTCAAATACAAAAAGCAAAATTGAATTGAATATGTGAATTTCAGCTGAGAAGGAAGATGGTGGAACTCCCCGCAGTAGCTGAGGACGAAGTTCATGTGGCGATCGAAGGCCATGAACTTGCCGACCAGCTACCGCCCGTCCTGGAAAAGGCAAAAAAAAGGGGAACCCGGCTTTGGTTTACATGGAATTCCTACAAAGTTCTCAAGCAAACAAAAAGAAAATATAACTGATTGATATCTCTTAACACTATGTATCAACTGAGTATTTACTTGTTCTAGATTAGTAAGAATTTTTTTTCTTTCTCATGCTCAGTAGCTGGACTAATATACAAATTACAGCTATTGCGAAGTTCAATTGTGTTCTTCAAAACACAATTGCTCGAACTAAGGTGTTATCTTACAGCTCGCTAGAGAGAGAGAGAGAGAACCTCTTCGGCTGGGATAGAGATCTTGTTGGCCTTCTCCTCGGCCTCTTGGCGGATGAACTCCACCATCAGCTATATCTGCTTGGAGATATCTGCGTCGTTCATCTTCACTCATCCGTAACCGACGGTGGAGATGGATCGATCTGGTTCTCCGACAATCACCGGAGAAGGAGATTATATGTGGATGCTTGAGATTGGAGGACACTAGAGAAGCGAAAGCGGAGACAGTGACTGTAACTGTTGAATAGGCTCCTTCCTTCTCTCTTCGTTCTTTGTTTGGGCGGCTGTGGAGGCAAAGAAGGGAAGAATTGACGCGAGAGAGAAGGGAGGGGAAGAAATAGCGGCCGGCTTAAAAATAAAACTTAACGACAATTTTCAGACGTTGGGAAATATCCGCGCCAAAAATTGTGTTATTTGGGAGCATATTATTTTCTAGAGACATCTACTAAATTAAATTATTATTATAAGTTTTCTATTTTTATTTCTAGTTGGGCCAACTGCAATATTTATTCCTGTGTGTTTGAATACTCTTTTTTTTTTTTTTATTTGAAGGACGTTTGAATACTCTTGTAAATAAGTTTTCGGCCCTTGCCCCACTGCAACATTTATTCAAGGGTGTTTGAAACACAATCATGGGAATACGGTTGAAATAGTTTTTGAAACACAATCAAGGCGATACGATTTAAATTTTCTTGTTATAATCAAGGAAAAAGCAAAGTTAGCCCCTTTTATTTTTTTTTTGAAGTAAAAATGGGGAAGCCCCCACCTTTCTATTAAATTTAATGAAGTCCGCACAAAAATTTTTAGCCAGCGGCTTAAGAAAGAAAATGATAGAAAGTACAAACTAAGAGAACTAAGAGTGTTAGCCATAAAATAAAAATAAAAAACAACAAAATTCTAAAAAGTGTGTCAACCAGAGAAATTAAATTGACGAGCCGAAATTGTTGTCCGTAAATATTCTAAGGACTTTTTAAAGCCCATTAAATTAGCAGTAAGCACCTAATTTGTTGTCCGTAAATATAAGAAACTGAAAAAATCTCTTCCGTGGTCCAATCCTAAATAATTCGAAATAATATTAAATTGAGGAGCTCCTATAATAACATTATGCATTGGATCGGTATATAGGTTTTCGGAGTCATCGCTACCGTAGGATTGTGTCAGGGATGACACAAGTACATACTAGAGGATAGAAAGAACACAAAAGCCGCAACCAGCACCAACGTTTGAGAGGCACAATCTTCCAGAATTAGAATTGTTAACAAATTCACGACCAAACATATTATTTGTTAGGCAGATGCCAAAGAGTATGCGATCTAATGCCTTCACAGGCTAATTTGCTTACCTAAACAAATTTTAACTAATGCATGCTAGCGTTCTAATGCCTTGCTTTGTTGAACAATATTTACAATTATGTAGAGTATAGATTCATCGAAGATAATTTGTAATTATTAGACTTAAAAGCATATTATAGTTCCCTCCTAGTTGCTGGAATGAAGTGCCAGCAATGATGCATAGGCCCCATCCTTCATATTGATCAAGGTTTCGTGCTTTCCTTTCTCAACAATCACTCCATTTTTCAAAACAGCTATCAAATCCGCATTTCTTATGGTTGATAACCGGTGGGAAACCACCAGGGCCGTACGGTGACTCATCAGATGATCCAATGCATCTTGCACCAGGCGCTCAGATTCTACATCGAGTGCACTGGTTGCCTCATCTAAAAGAAGGATCTTGGGATCTCTTAGTATTGCCCGTGCCAATGCCACACGCTGCTTTTGCCCTCCTGACAGTTGGACCCCACGCTCTCCAACGATCGTGTCATATCCCTGAATTTTGTAGTTATTGTTATTGTGACAGATTGTAATCAAAACATAAAGATCAATCTTTTGAATTTGCGGATTAAAAGTTCTGATTGTTTTTTTTTAATAAATAAAAGTTCTGATTGTTCAAATATATAGCTGAATAAAAACAAATTTGAGCCCTTTCGAACTGCATTTTGGAGAAGCTAACCTGGGGTAAACTACTGACGAAATTGTGCACATTTGCTAGCTCAGCAGCAGATACGATCTCAGACTCTGTGGTATTCCCCTCCTTTCCATAAGCAATATTGGAGCGAATTGTGTCATTGAATAGAACGGGTTCTTGGCTTACAAGACCCATTTGTTTCCTGAGCCAACTTACCTGGAAATTTTGAATTTCCATTCCATCTAGCAAAATCTGTCCCGAATCAGGGTTGTAAAATCTCTGTAAAAGAGATATAGCTGTGGACTTCCCACTCCCACTCTCTCCGACAAGGGCTACTGTCTGGTCAAGGACACAACAACTTGTTATTAGTTGTATTAGAGTGGTAAATGCAGAAATTTTTTGTAAAATCATCATCATCATTATTATTATTATTGAATGCACGTAGTTTGTAAAGTAACTGACTATCTTGATAAAGTGTTGTACAAAATGACCAACTAAATTCATTAGTTATAATTTTAAATGCAAGTAGGTAGTAATGTATGAGAATATCTGGATCTAATGGTTAACTAAAAGTAGAGAATGTATATTGGAGGTTTGAAGAGAAGTTACGTAAAAAAGAATAGGAATACCTGCTCAGCATGGATGGATAGGCAAAGGTCATGAAAAATCATCACCTCCGGGCGACAGGGATAGCAAAATTTTACATGCTGGAATTCAATGTTGCCTCTTACTGTATCTAGGGTCAGACCACTAGTGTCACTTGGATCTATCCTTGATTTCCGATCTAGAATTGCAAAAACTGAAGTGATCGAAGACTTGGCCTTTGTTCTATCTGCCGCGACTGAAGTTGCCTGAGATTGCCTAATTGCTGCAATTGTCATATATACCTAAAATAGAGTTCACAACATGCAAAGTTAATTAGTCGTGAAAATGTTTTAAGGTACACATATTGTTTTGCTCCTTCTACAGTCCTGGTAATGAAAATCTTCTAGCTTACTGAATATTAGATCATGTTCTTTTGAAGGTTAGTTGTTGAGACAGATCATGTTCTTAGTAATAGATGAGCAAAGATGGGATGTAATTGGATAGGGGTATCTAAAAACATGTCTTGAGGATGTCCACTGAAAATAAAACTTTAATTTGAACAAACCCCAGACATAATTTAGATTTTAGACATTTGAGTCATGATTTTACTCTACTTTTTACTCTCATTTAATTTAACTTATCTTCATTTTTTAAATCTCAATCATACTAGAATAGGAAATTATGGAAAAAGTTGTCTTTCCCTAGCATAAATATACATAGACTAATTAATACCCGAAATACTATTGAGAGAGTTGTCTTTCCCTCCTCCACAAGCCGAGCTCCTGCATAGAAAATTAGTGCATTGAAACAGTTCAGCAAGGCAAAGGATCCCATCCCAGTGCCGCAAACTAAAGCAAGCTTGATACCAGCTTGCAATGGCCCCTCACATTTCTGTCGGTAAAGTTGCAAAACCTTCTCTTGTGCAGAAAATGAGGAAACTGTTCGGACGTTGCTCACTGCTTCGCTAGCTATCTGACTTGCCTCGTTATACTTCATCTGTCATATTAACATTTGTTTCTTAATATGTTTAACTTCTATATATATCCAATTAGCAAGATTTCCAAATGCATATATGCATTTTAGGATTGTGTTTAAAAAAAAATCTGTGCAATTATTACACTTAATATACTAATAATCATCTTTGATCAGCCCAAATGCTCCTTAATTAACCGCATATTGGATAGTTTTATAAATCATAATAGATAAAAGGTGAATGGTTGCTGCAAATATATTTTTGTTCAGAACTAAATTTTTGTAATAGGAAACGATGCAAGGCGTCAGATATAGATTTATAGGAATATTGTTGTTTTATTTCATCCACAAGACTATGTAAACTTTTAACAAGCATACCTTAGCATCTCTGCTAAATCCGGCAATGAACTTCATTTGGATAAACCCACTAAGCCAAGCTAGTGGGAACATAGTTGACGCAATCAGTGCTAATTCCCAATTTGAAACGTAAGCAATCAGAAATCCTGCAACTAAAGTTGCTAAATTTTGAAGTGAGAGTGCTAATGCATCTCCAAGGAGTCCCTTCACCATAGCAGCATCGATCGACAATCTTGCACCAATTGTGCCACTTGCATTCTGAGGATCATCAAACCAACTCATTTCCATATTGACAATCTTCTCAAATGTCATTAATCTAACTCTTTTTATCAATCTCGACCCAGCCACCGCAAAAGAATAAGATGAAACAGGATCCACAATTATTGAGACAACGGCAAATATGAGAAATATACATGACCAAAAATTGGATTGAGTTCTTAATTCATGGGGTGGTTTATAGAACACACCTATAATGCTTGATACCAGAATACCAAATACAGGGAAGACTATACCCCCTATGACAATGGAGGCAAGACTTCCAAGTATAAGGAAAGGAAACTCAGGTTTTTGCAAGGTAGCTAGACGAGAAATGGATATGTCCAGTGGGGCTTCTTCGAACTGATTTACAGATGTACTGTCTCTGGGATCTATTAAAATTGGAGGCTCAAAAGTACTGGAAACGCAGTCAATTCTGTTCTCGTGAGACATATAGCTTATGGAGGAAGCTTGCGGATTATTCAGACTGGGATGTGTTTCTCTCTTGCTTGATTCCTGCAAGTGGATCAGCTGGCTGTATGCTCCATTTGGGTCCTTTATTAGCTCAGAGTGAGGTCCTAATGAAATATGATACACACATCTCGGGGTTTAATTATAATCAGATAAAACTAGGTGAAATTAAAAGTTCACTTGAGGCAGGATGATTAGGATACATGTTTGTTACCAAGTCATTGATCTCTGCCTTCCGGCATTAATATTTCATTTACTTTCATCAGGAATATCCTTTTTTTAGTTGACTTAGAACAACAAGTGTGTTTTGCCACTACTTAAAGAAAAGTTACGAGGAAAAAAACTGTGTTGTCTTTACTAACAATACTAGCTCCAGAGTCCAGACAACAAATCAAATGTGCCTCACCAATTTAACACCGGCTCTATCTTATCTAGAAAGGTACTTTTTTAAGATTGTTTTGAATTTTCTGTTTTTCTCTGTTTTTATTGGGGTTTATTCAATATTTGATTGTTAATCCAAAATTCTACCTTTCTCAATGATAGAGCCATGACTTAAGACAGCAATGGTAGCAGCATTTCTAACAGTACTCAGTCGATGAGCTACTATGACTGTTGTTCGCTTAGCCACAACCTGATCAAGTGCCTCTTGCACGATTTGTTCAGACTTGACATCCAAAGCACTAGTGGCCTCATCTAAAAGAAGTATTTTAGGATCTTTTAGTATTGCTCGGGCAATAGCTATCCTCTGCTTCTGACCTCCTGACAGCTGGGCCCCATGTACTCCTATTAACGTCTCAAACCCCTATATGTGTTAAATATTACTGCATCATTAATCTGGCATATTCATATCCACAGACAATTTAAAGACGAAATAAAAAAAATCAATTATTCTTTTTCTCAGTGCAATGCATAGATAACTCATAATTTACATATGATTCGTCTTACCTCAGGCATTTTGTCAATGAAATCAGCAGCATTGGCAAGCTCTGCAGCTGCTCTAATTTCCTCCTGTGATGCATTATCACATCCATACGCTATATTCTCTCTTATACTTCCAGCAAACAATACTGGCTCCTGGCTGACAAGTCCAATCTTTCCTCGAATCCACAACAGTTGAAACTCCTTCAAATCCACACCATCAATTAAAACCTTACCTTCTTGTGGATCGTAGAATCGTTCAATCAATGATATGATTGTGGATTTACCACTCCCGCTCGCACCAACCAGCGCAACAGTTGTACCGTTCGAAATAGAAAGAGAAAAACCTTTCAATATCATCTCATTAGGTCGTGTCGGGTATGAAAAATGAACATCTGAAAATTCTATATCTCCTCTAATGTCATCTAGCTTCTTGCCTTCTGTGCTGTATGAATCTATCTGTGGTTTTCTCTTTATTGTCTCAAACATTTTGTAAGCAGCTGCCTGACCGGTCGCAAATGAGGCGAGGCATGGAAATCCCTGCCCTAATTCACTACAGAGAAGTATCCATTTTAGAAGATTGAACATACATGATAAAAGAAATGCACAATTGTATGTATGTGTATAATAACTTGACTGTTGATAACGTTTTGTTCAAATAAAATTATGATGATTGTAGCACTAGCACACTTATTTCAAGTTCGGTCGTTTCAATGAAAAACATTTGGGGGTGATAGGGTAATTATTACCTCCGTGAAAATAGCATGGGAACCAAAATGACAGTAATGCAAAGATACTCACTGTTTTTATTTTTTTAGGTACTCGCTATACCTTGTAACTACCTACTTATTTTAATTGAAAAGTACAGGGCTCGACCTGAAGCTTTGCCTTTAAAAAAAGACATCTTTGATTTTTCATGTAGGGTTTTTAATTGATTTACGAAAATTTGTATTTATCAAATTAATTTTCCATACTATGATTGCTCATTTTTTTATATTTGACTTTGTTGAAGTTGTTTTCGCTTGATTCTTTTTTTTTTTAAATGATGGACTAGATTCGGTGCAGATAACTGAAAATCAAACAATATGAAAAGCCTAAATATGTTAAGACCAGAGTTTTTCTTTATATAGTATTAGCATTGTAAAATTCCAATTCTACTTATTTGATCCGATTTGTTGGGCTGTATGACTAATGTACTGTTATATTAACTAAAATTCTTCTGTTGAAAAAAAAAAAAAAAACCAGTGAACGTGATTGGGATTTGAAGTTGGGACTCACCGAGAACACTTATTAAGAGCAAATATGACATTTACGACCTGTCCACCAGTATAGCCTCGCCTCAGTATTAACTTGGAGCCGTACCAGACGCCAAAAGAATATGCAACAAACATTGAAAAGGTGATGGTTCCCCTCCCTATACCAGCTATGAGTCCCTCTCGCACTCCTGAATTGTAGGGGCGTTTTAATGAACGCTTGTATTTCTCCACGGCTTGTTTCTCTCCAGAAAATGATGCCACCTACAAATTTCAGGAGGAAAATACAAGCAGTGGAAAATTTATACATAATTTTGATTTGCCGGTGCTATAAGTTAGAATCTTGATATTTCAATAATTTATTTACGTTTCTTGACATTAGAGATATAATAAATTTAAAATTTTTCTTAATTTTTGTTTTCCTTTTAAGAGATATATATACATACTATTGGATGGTCTATAATTTTTAAAGTTCATGAATATCTTATCTATAATGTAATAAGAAATTATTTTGTTCATCCATAAAATTTTCCTACCAAAATGCACTCACCAACTTTCTTGTGTCATTCTTGGGCTCTATTCAAGTTTGACAGATGTGAACTCCTTACAAATAACCTAAATTTTGTATGTAGTTCAAACTTTAAAGATGAGTAAATCAGCCTAATAAAGTTGGTGGATGAGACTGGGATTTGATGTTTTCTGGTAAATATCTGTATAAAAAAAAAAAAAAAAAAAAAAAAAAAAAAAAAAAAAAAACAGAAGTTTGATGATTTATTACTGTTCGAATAGAGCCTAATGTCTGGTCCACTACTGTTGCGGCTTCAGCATATGCCGCCTGGTTGAGAGATGCCATCTTTGATAGAACACTGTAAATGACTGTTGCTGACAGAATTGCCGGGGGAACTGTCAGCATCATTAGAGATGCTAGTCGCCACCCTTTTGCGAATGCTACTATGATCCCGCCAAAAAATCCAGTTGCTTTCTGAATGAATATGCCAACCTGAATAAACATGAGTTCAACAGAGTCATTGTGAGTTAGTGAAGCAAGAAATCAACTCCAATACTCGATTGTCATTAAACAATTGTTTTCTGAAGCATTTTTAATTATGTCTTTCTTTATTTCCTTTTGATTTATATGGACGTATGTGATGGGCTGCGGATAATTTTGCAAAATCACTATGTTCGGCATTATAATTTTCGGCTTACTACCCAGAAATCAAATTCTAGAAGAACTTGGATTGATCTTTTAGTTTAGAGAGGTCTGTACGAGGGAGATGTGCCTCCATGATCGTACCCAAAAAAAAAAAAACAGCAATAGCGGTTGCTATATTGTTAAATGTCATGGTATTAGGCCTTATATTATATAAATATTGAATGATATTATGCTATGGATCAATTGTTAATTTGAATCTTATTCAATAACAGCCATTTTTAGTTTTAATGGATCGATGGTTATCTTTTGTTTGTTAAAAAAAAATACATGAAATATTTAGTCCAACGCATAATTTGTCTTTTCATTTATTAAAGAAAAAGTCCATCTGTCCATGGGTAGTAAAATTTACCTTTTCGCCAATTGCGTCTTGAATTAAGAAAGTGTCGCCAGACATCCTTCCGATTATCTCTCCTGTTTTCGCATATTTGTCAAAAAATGCAATTTCCTGTCTAAGTATAGCTCTCAAATACAAGTTCTTTATTCTTGCAGCTTGTCGCTCCCCAGTTGCCATCCAGCAACTCACTTCTGAAATTACAAAATTTAACCTGTATTAAAACTCCAGTTGTTGGTTTACTTAAAAGATTATGTAATAATTATTTAAACTTACGCAACATCGAGCCAATTGCCATGCCTACTGTAAGATATACAAATTCGAGTGCAACCTGAATTGAACATGTACAAATAAGAAAAAATTATTAATTAAACACAGTTGTCTATAAACTACCATTCTGATCAAATAAGAAAACACATGAAAATGTTTTGAAAATTCACCTTTGAAACACGGTTAACCATGTCATGTTTGCTAGCAGCTCCTCCAAATGCATCAATCATTTTTCCAAATAAGAGGGCTGTCAACGGCCAAGTCAGGCCATTAGCCACAGCACCGACAGTGCCGAATACCATCAAGGCCACATCTTTCCAATCTGCAAATGTGAATAATTTGTGAAATGAGACGGTATCATGCCGGCAATTTTCTTTCTTTCCGTTTTCTTCTGACTGAATCTCCTGCATGTGTGAGTTGCTACAAGATGCCCCATTTGTTTCCATATCTATGTTTCTCATTTCATGAAGACCCCAAATCAACAAGAACTATATATAAGATGCACAAAGAGGGAATTTAAAAGCGAGACGCATGCATGGTTGAACAGGATATATTTTGAACAATGCTTGCGTTATATGAGAGGCATGGAGCTTGTTATATATATATATATATATATATATATATATATATATATATATATATATTATTAATACATGTGGATTGTAGAAGCATATATCGTATATATTTAATAATAATAAGAAAGAGAAGTTTGGAAAAAGGGTCTGTTGGTGCTGGCTAGAGAGTATGGTGTGACTCTAATGAAACGTCAGACTACTCCGTATCAGATAAAATCTCCAGTTAAAAAGAAAAAAATTTCTAATTGCAACGCATGTTCATAGATTCGGACTTCTCGGATTAAGTTTTGCGCCTCCCATCGCACCTCCTGAAATTTTGAAATAAAAAATATTTGATAAGTTTAATTTGTGCAAGTACAAAGGATCCGATAAGATACCGATTTCCACTACTACCATCAATATAATATACATTTACGTGATTGTTTTTTGTCTATCTTGTTTTTTAATTAACAAACGTGTATCAAGTATGAATGTTGTATACAAATTTAAATGTATATTTGTACTATTTAAATCTATCAAAATCAGATTTAACATTTGAAGATATTACGCATTTCATAGTTGAGTATACATATATACATACACAATTTCTTATTAGTTTTGAAGAAGACGAAGAAGTTCAATACTCAGATATCTTGATTACCTAGTAATTAATTTTAGTAGCAAGTATAAATATTTAGGAATTAATTTTGATTTTAGTATGAAAAGCTTCCTAGCTAGTGTTCATCAAGACTTTTCATGAGTACGTTGATATAAATAGAAGAGACAATGGACCGTGATTTTTAATAAATATTATTTAGTTTAATTTTTAATTGTTGGACTAAACAATTCATTCCGTTATTTTCCGATTTGCAAAATAACACCAAACCTCTTCTAACCTTTAAATTTAAGTGAATTATAGGTCTTTATTTGAAGAATTGGTTAATGCAAGATTAATAAGAGTTATGAAACTTCAAGAGACTTAGTTTGGTCGTCAAATGTCTTTAGAATAGGTTTACTTAGTTTCTAAACTCATCTCAATCACTTTGCTGTTAATTTGCTCAATTTCAAGGGGTTTGCATTATATAACGCAATATCCTGTTACACAACGTACCAGCTCCAGCGTGTTTCTGAGTTTCTGTTGTGTCACGTTGTACAACTCTATACACCGTTGTACAACGTCTCTCCAACTTCAAATTACCTCCCTCAGAATTGAACGTTGTATAACGCATATGTGCGTTGTACAACGCGTTAGTTCAAAGTCTCTAACTTGCTGGAGTTCCTTTCTCGATTTTTTGTAAAAATTAAATACGTTGTGTAACGTGTAATGCGTTGTGTAACGCATAGACTGAAATGTTGTATAACGTCTCTGTTTCCGTTTGACCTTGTCAGTGACCATTTGAACTTTGTCGTCTTGCATTGTGTAAAGTTCCAGAAACTCAAATGGCTAGTTTATCTATTGCAGTCCGTTTTGTTTTATTATAATGGATAACTAATGCGTTGTATAACGCAATCCAGCATTGTACAACGCACAGGAAGAAATTTGACTGTTGTGGAGCTCTTGAAGCCCTCTATATATATGAGGCACTTTTGTACTTTGAATTTCTCTTGAAACTCTTGAAAAATACTCGTCTTTGAGCTCCAAACAACTCTTTCTCATCCCTCATTATTTAAGCAAATTATTGAGTAAAATCATTGAGATTAGTTAGCATCAATCAAACCCAAGTCACACAATAGCTAGATCTTTGAGTGTTTTGATTGAGAGCATCAATCTTGAGTTGTTGTTGGATATTTAGAGATTAGGCCAATCCACCTCGAGTGTCCTTGTGACGAGACGATTCGGTTCGAAGTTGTAGACACGTTCGTTGTGGAATTGAACGGAGCGCGCCCTTTGGTGGTTGCGAAACTCCCAGAGACGTACGACTAAGGCTAGTCATTCATCTAGTGGGTCGGAACTCCGTAATCATATCGCGTGTCAATTTCTCTTATTCTTCTCCTTTTACTTGCTTTATTAGTTAATTGCTTGTGTGAACCTGACCAAACCAATTTATTACTTGTATTTGTGCCTATTCATCCCCTTAGGCCGTACTTGGGGACAACATTAATAATAATCATGTCATTGTGCAGGTCGTAACGTTGTTGCAACAACAACAATGGCAGTGGCGTTGCCGCGTTGGTAGGCAACGCTGCTGGGTCGGGACTGGTGCTGTTGCAACGCTAGACACCAAACACGTTAACATGTTATATTTAAAATTTTAAATAAATAATATTTATTTATTAAAATAATAAATATTATTATTAAAAATCATGGAATTTTGACTGTGGTTGTTTATTGTGAGATGAGATAGAGAATAATATTAATATGATCATATATAATTTCATTAATAAGTACATATATATGATCCTATTGACAATTCAAAAAAGTAAGTAAATTTAGATCTTCAAACATAACTTTAAAGAGATGGAATTGTATGGATTATAAGACTTTACCCTTAAGGGTATGCTCCGGACGGGGAGAATTTAGGTGAAAGAATGGGAGATTAAGACTTGTCCCATGCTCCAGAGTTTATTTTATGGTGAGTGGGTGATAACAAGGGGTACATTATCATCGCTTTGGGGAAACATTTTGTTACCTCTGATTTTGAGGGGAAAACAATGGAAATGATGAACTAAAATTATCTTCCAATATACCCTCAACTTTTCTTTCTATGACAGCTAGTCCCACCCAAATGAAACCATTTTCATCATCTTATAATTCTTCAGAATTCCATCAAAAGTGTTTATTAGAGCTTCTAAGAAAATTCAAAATTAACATTTTTCCCTCTAAATCATTCTACTGCTGCCACAAATTTTTCATGATAAAAGGGTAAAAAAGTCTTTTGTATATTGAATGAGGGGACAAATTTTAATTTCCATACACACGTTTTGAAGTTTGGAGCAAGGTACATTTAGCTTCAAACTAGTCCTTCAATTTCCATTTCTTTCCATTCCATAACTTCTAATAAATATTTATGGAACAAAGACTAAGTAAACTATCACGGATTATAAATATATAAATGATATGATATCTTACGAGAATATCAGAGGAAAAAAAAAAAAACAAATACACGTCTGGCCACAAAAGATATTTATTAATATATTAATCAATATATTTTTTTCTATTTGAAACCAAAGACATTTTATTTAACATTTTCTTTTCAATAAAGCATATCATTTGTCATTGCACTCTATTGTTAGCATCTTAATTGTTCTTTATTGTTCGTCGGTTAAGAAAAATAATAATAATAATAATATCATTTTTCAAATAAAAAAATTTATGTTTGGGAGGCGTGAATACTTATAATTATAATGTATATTTAAAGAAAGTTAAATATTTAAATTTTTTAACCATGTCACGTATTTATTTTCTTCGTTGTTCACACTTGCTTTTCCTTCATAATCAATCCTGACGGTTAACGATTTCCCATTCTGCTCTCATCATGAAAATGAGATATTCATGTTTCTAAGTGTAACAAGACATTTATGATTATCATGTTATTTTCCATTGAACTGATTTTTTTTATTTTATAAAAAGTTTTCATAAAAAAAAAATGCTGAATATATGATTTTATAAATTGGGTAATTTTGTGATAGATTTTTTTTTTACATGAACTCAAATCAGGATCCTTCATTCAAACCCAAATCAATTATAATTATTCATCACTCTGAATGAATGATATATTGATTTAGGCCCATGTAAAAAATATCCACGGAGTATAATGACTATTATAAATTTGTCTTATTTGTTCAATGGATACCTTTGTGGAGAGCGATGTTCTGAAAACTAAACAGGACCGAGTGAACGACCGGTTGAACTGGTTAAATTGGGATCACTGAATTAATCGGATTTTTACTGGTTCAACTGCGATTAAACTGGCGAACCAGCCGACCCAGTGCCCTCCACGGTTCACCCCTCCGGTTTCAAAACATTGGTGGGGAGTGTTCCGAAAAACAATGTTAGGTATCATTTATGCGGATCAATTCATATATTTGAGAAGGAGATTATAGATGTGTTTATCATAAATTTTTTTGAAAAGGTAACAACTCAATGATGAGGCCTTACTCTATCATTGTTTGAGAAGCCTTACTGAAATAAAACCGATTTCTACTTTAATTCAGCCACTAAGATAATTTAATTAGTATAGTCGGGTTATCGAACTCAGGGATAGATTGTTCAATCACACAAAAATTTAAATCTAAGATTTCAGTCAAATGAAACAAGAGTAATAAGATTAGAAAATAGAGTTCCAACAATTACAAACGAATTTAATTTGAAAACTAAATAATTAAACTAAATTATTAAATTAAGAATTCAGGGAAGGCAAGATAAAAATCGAATGAAATTTTAAACTAGAGGACTAAGTTGCTATCTTCTGATTTAGTTCCGGATATGAGCGATCATTCTACTTTCGTAGCGGTCCGCTAGCATCACTGGTCGACAAGACCTTGGTTATCAACTTGTTTCTAAGTTTGCACAGACAACAATCAAATATTCCAAGCATCAACCCTAATCCAACCGATAATTATGCAAGTCTGATTAATTCTATTTGGCCTCTGTGTAAATTAACTAACGATTAACCGTACTTAATCCTAACTTTCATGTAGGTTAAGACTTAACTAACTGTTACTATTAATTTTCTATCTACCCTAAGCGTCAACTTTCATTTCTGTACTAAGGGAGGATAGATCTGATCTTTGAGTCTTTGATATCTCTCAACTTTCGTATATTGAGATTAGACTTCATCATTTATGATTCATAGTCTAGGTTTTCATCTTTCGATTAATTGCCATCTAAGGGTAAGATGTTGTCGAATTGTTCTAAGCTTTGTTGGATTTTAACTCCTAGACTTGAGTTTGGCCTAAACTCAACAGAAAAATACCAAATCTACTCGAAAACAAATCAAAACAGCAATAAGAATAAATTTCAAAGATCAAAACACAAAAGATCAAATAAAAACTAATTAAACATACTAATTAAACTAAACCATAGGTTCACAACTATGCCCCTAACTGTATTTAGCCTATACAAATCATCATCAGATCACAAGTATTAAACATCAGATCTGGATAAAATGAAGGAAAAGAAAAGATTACAACAAATCAATTCGAATTCTTTCAGCTTTCTTCTCTGTTCTGAGCATCAAGCGACCAACCTGGAGGCCAAGCGGATCACCTAAAGTCTCAAAAGTCGTAGTCCTGAATCTCTTATGTGGTTTTTATTCTCTCCTCTCCAGAACTCTCCTCTTCTTCGACTTCAGGCCTTTATATAATGTTGCCTCGTAGCCTCCAGATTGAAAGATCGTGTGCATACAAGCGGTTTCTGTCGAGTAAGCGCATGTGAGGAAGTTATGCTGAGAATAACTGCTCAGTTGAAAATTGTCGAAATCTCTTCCTACGGCCCGCTTAAAAGTCAAGCTGCCCGCCTGGATTGTCTGCAGTTGTGTTCTTCAGTTGTCCTCTTCTGTCTGTCCGCTCAAAGTGCTTGTCAGGTCGCTTGAATGCTTCAATTTCGTGCAAAATCGTCCAGATCCAAAATTTATCCTAATAAAAATCAAAAGGGCATAAAAGTACCTATATCTAACAATTATATGAAGAAATGAAGTTAGAAACACATAAATTCAAGTATAATTTAGGGCCAATTTGGGTCAAAACCTTAGTATGAAATCATCCTAACACTCAACAAACATTTTTTTAGACAAATTCTCTAGAATTTGGTTAAAGTTCCGCGTTTATAATATAATAATGGGTTAATTGGGTTTATGCCACTGCAAAAAATTAAAATTATAAAAACGTCATCACTAAATGACAAATTATTAATATGCCACTACAAATAGTAAAATTTAGTTTTATGCTATTAGCATATTGATATGACGATTTTACCCTTTTAAATATGCCACAAGAAAAAATTGAAATTAAAAAAATGTCATCGCTGAATAAAAAATTAGTTTTATGCCACCACAAATTAATAGAAATGAGTTTTATGCCACTAGTACATTAAAACAGTGGAATAAAACATAATTTTTGCCAAAAAAAAATAATAACATGTATATATATATATGATTTATATATCACTATATAGTTTTTGCAAAACAATATATATATATATATATATATATATATATATATATATATATATATATCATATAGAGTAATGCTAACGCGCCATCGATGGCACGAAGGGTCCTGTGCCATCGAGTCATTTTTCGAGATCCAAAATTCAAACGCTCAATCCGAACCGTTCAAGCTGATCACCATATTGAAATATCCTTGGAGAACAAATTTTACATTTTTTCGAATTTTTTTGCTATTTATTATGATATTTTCAAAAACATTATAATCGAAGTATTCCATGCCCTCAAATTTGAAAATATCATAATAAATAGCAAAAAAATTAAAAATATGTAAAATTTGGTCTCCAAGGATATTTCAATATGGTGATCAATTTGAACTGTTCGGATTGGCCGTTTGAATTTTAGATTTTGAAAAACGACTCAATAAAAAATCGATGATACATGTCATCGATGGCGCGTTAGCATTCCTCTATATATATATGTTCGCAGTAATATCATAATTTCACGATAAAAAATGATAATTTGATTTTAAATGATAACAAAAGAAAAAAATGATAATTTTACTACCGAATAAAAAATGATAACAAAACTAAAAAACAAAATGAACATTGATCATATGTTCACGGTAAGAGCATAATTTCAACTTTATGGTTCCACGCAAATAATTTGAATTTAAATCCGTCAATTTTTATTGATATTTGTTTCCATAATTAGTCTGATTTTAAATTATTTCTTCCTTCTAGTTTATTTTTCTCTTTGGTACAACGTAAAGAGGGTAGTCTATGAATATTTCAAAATAGTGATAGATTTGAGAGTGACATCAATATTATAAATAAAGATGTGTGGGTGTCAGATCGTTTAGTTAAATGTAGTTCGACACTCCAAGTATTGTGAAAGAGCATTTTTCCTATTTCTGTAACATGATAATCTATAACTATTTGTATACTGGATATTATTCCTCATAAAATTGTCCCGCTTCACCGGCAGACAATAATATGGCAGTACATTATTTTGTTTCTGATTTTTTTGACCCCTTCCTATTTTCATTTTCATTGTCAATTTGTAATAGTTAAGCTAAAAATATTGTAATTTATGTTGGACATATATTTGGAAAAATCAAAATTCATTCTATGAGATAATATTGTTGGACATATTATTTTAATATATTCATATCTTATTGATATGATCGTGATATTTATTCAAAATAATATGTCCAACATAAATTTTGGACTAAGAGTACATATATATATATGGTGCTTTGTTTTGTCGCCAAATATTATTTTTTAAAAGATACCATGTTGCAATCATATTTTTCTTTTTTTATTTTTTTATGTTGATATGGTGATGTTGATCGATTGATATTTATAATTTATAATTGGGTTGGCTTTTTTCCTCAGATATAAACTGCAAATATTTCCTTTTAAAACATAGTATATTTAGAAAATATTGTATTTTTCTTTTGAAACATACATGATTTTTTGAGGATAATATTTTTTTTCCATGCCTTCTCTCTATGTATTATATATTTTGTTGCTGATCAATGATTATAATGGTGTGCCATCTCATTGTTCCTTGGTAATATCTCAGTTAAAATTTTAGTTTATGTGCAATTTCATTTTTCTTTTCGGCTTAAATTAAAGTTTATTACTTCATTAGTATTTTTCTATCATTTATAATATTAATATAATAAAAATTCATGTATCGAGCGAAGCTCGATGATCCACTCTAGTATATATAATTTACTACATCTTTAGAGAAAATAATAGCATAAAACTAACTTTTATAATTTTATATGGCAAATCT
Organism: Rhynchospora tenuis; assembly: GCA_027725995.1. Lineage (NCBI taxonomy): Eukaryota > Viridiplantae > Streptophyta > Magnoliopsida > Poales > Cyperaceae > Rhynchospora > Rhynchospora tenuis. The sequence goes on from CM050888.1 coordinate 56,580,189, forward strand.
CTAATTATCAATTTAATAATGGTGTTTCTCTAATTAACAAATTTTGACAGTGGCATAAATCTAATTATTCCTATAATTAATACAGATCTCGTTTTTCATGATAATAGTCAATTATATGGAAGTTTTTAAATATGCGAAAGAGAAAATGTAGTTGTTAGAGTGTATATATCATATAATCAATACTTTAATTTGATTGGTTGTGTGAAGATTACAACGAAACATAGAAGTCCTAAAAAAAATTCTTTTGACTCGATACAAGTATAGTAGGCACATTACATGTAATATTGTTTATTTATATCTGATTCTGCTCGTGTCAAGCAAAATATTCTCTTTGATTTTTTTCACACGATTTAATAAAGAAGTCATATAAAGGATTGTCCCACCGACCATCCGTTGGACATAACACAGCTGTGATATTTGACTCATCATATTATGATTTTCTAGGAAAAAGAAAGAATTACACTTTACAGTTTTACACAACTTTTCGAAGGACGCCTTTCTAATTTACATGAATTTTGTAATATGGCGATTATTATCTTCTCATTCAAATATGATTCTTCATAATATATAACGCCAGCTATAAAACACACAAAAAAGAATATTGGAATTTCTCTTGCCTTCGGTTCTTTCTCAATCGAACCCATAGCAGCGCTAGGCGTTACGCCGTTACCACCGTCCTTATAAAATATTATTTAAAAGCATAAAAATTAATATTATATTCTTTGTTATAAGATATATATCAAATGTATTACCACCATCTGTTGCTATTTCCATTCTGTAGAGCATTCAAACTCCGGTTTTTGTCTCCGGCCTTATCCAGCTCCTCTGTACCATTTCTTGATATTTAAGCGAATCGTATCCTTGGCTACACGGTAGCGGACCGAATTTTATCCGTCCGATTAATGATGGGTATCCCGTGATTAATATCAGGCCCATCGAAATTTGTATGGCCTGCAATAATCTGCTCATCGAGATTAGATCAGACGGACAGGAATTGGTCCGCTACTGTCTAGCGGCTACAGGGGATTTGAATCCGTCCTTCAAGGAGGAATAGTTTCTAAGGAGACTCGCTTCAAGTGTCTTGGAAGAAACTGACATGAAAGCCTTAATTTTGTGTTTTGGAAAATGGAAATCAAATATTTTTTAGAATGTAAAAGATGCAAATGTTTCTGTTGTTCATTATGTACTAACTGTGGCTTTGATTAAAATAGTTTTCATGCGGTATTTCATTTGATTAGAATTGAGTTTTCGGAATTTCGTTGGATATAACAATACATAAATTCCGATCAATTAAAATTCGAAACTAGATAAAACTTAAATTAATTTCGAATCAAGTTTTAGATTAAGATCAACCAGCTCAAACTCGACTTGTTGTGAACCCAAACAGAGCCTATTAATTTGTGGCGCTAAGTTGGTGTTGGTCCCGCTAAACTCTATAATGTTTTAGGCCAGTCAACAATTTTCTCTCGTTTGTTCCCTCGCCCCCAATAAGCTCTAGGAAAAGTTCAAAACACAAAACATTCTCACTGTATAACCGATTTGAGATCCTTCTTAATATGCAAATTTACTTAATATAATTTACATAGATAAAAATATTAAATCGGACTTGAATCTTAATTCATCTTTGTTTATAAATTTAAATAATCGCGTAAATTAACTTCGGTTAGGATTGTCAAAATATTAAACTATCTTTCTATAAAGCAAAATATTATAGTACTATCATTATCATTATCAACAAATCTCATTTTCAGAAAATAATAATCGACAAATGTGCTAGTCCTTTTTTAGCTGGCCCGGTCCAATCTAACTCAGTAGTGATTAAGCGGCCGTCCGGCCCATTAGATGTTTTTAAACCCTACTAATACATCAAGAATTCAAGATCAAGCAAGCGTGAGAGTGAGAACCGCCGTTGCTGAAAGAACCAATTTTTGAGAGAGAGAGAGAGAGAGAGGTGCAAAGGCTGGGAGGGAGAGGGAGGGAAGGAGGCGGGGGTATAGGAGGATTGAAAATTGTACGGACAAAGGAGGAAGCTATGAGCCCTGATCCGATTCCCTCTGAGGTAATTCCTGTTGCCGTTTATTAAAAATTCAAAATTGTATTGTTCAAATATTCCCAATGGGCTGTTGTGATAAGTTTGGATATTAATTAAAAATCTGGATACCACAACTCCACAAGCACCTCAAAATGCCAGCACTTCAATAATCCAAACGGCATCACTGTCCCAACTTGTACAAGCATTTGGGATTTACTTTAATTTTTACAGCTGGTAGATCTGTTTCAGAATTGAAAGTACTGCTCTTGAATGATTCAACAAGGAAAATTTACTTCAAATGTTTACAAACTTAGATGTCATTCATTTTATGTGATTCTTTTTTGTTTCATTTGCGCATATTATATTTGCGGTAAAGATGTTTTCTATGTGCTGCTATGATAATTATTTACAATTGTTAGATACTGAAAATATTTTCTACAAGAATTAGCATATTACATTGATGTCTTACATAATATCTAGTTTTGTGTCCCTTAACAGTGATGTTATTTTTCTCTCTTCCATTTTTTTTTCACTTCTGTAACATAAGTATTCTTGTGGCAGCATATATTAATCACGAAGAATGCAAGTTGTGTCAAATTTGGCATGAGTGATCTAGAAAAGGACGGGAAATGATCAGAAAGGTATGTATTTCCTTCAATGGATGGTCGAGCGCATTTATTATACTTTGTTTTTGTTCTTTTAGGGAATGGTTATAACTGAGTGATAAAAGTTAGTTGTTTGAAGTTTAAACATTGGTGTTTTTCACCTTTCTGTTTTGTATCATTTGAATTGTTCATTGTTTGAGAACAAACATAGCTGTATTCTTTCACCTAATTCAGTAGGAGCAAAATAGGGAATTTGTATACTTTTTTTTTCCCATCAAAACAAATTTGGTCATTAATCTTACATTTCAAGAGTAGCAACTTGGCCTAAGGTCCTATTTGAAATCTTAACGAGCTTGCTTCAAATTTAGCATTAATTATTATTGTGGTAGCTTTTGCTATGAAGGAAAGTCTTGTTGAAGTACTGATGTGAGGTTTATTTGAAATTGTTATGTCCTGCAAATATTTCTTACGACAAATATATAGGGTCCATTCTTGGCAATGATCCGAAGGTTGAGAAAGTACATAATGTTGATCTTCACTAAGACTAAATGTGCATTTAGCATATTTCTGCTTGTGTTTCTGTTATAGATCTTCTGACAACAGATTCAGCAAGTTTGATCGTTGCAATCCAACTGCTGGTGAGGTTGGGCTATAAATTCACAAGTTCGAAGGTAATTGTTACTCACTCACCTATGGCTTCTTTTCTTGGATTGTTTTGCGAGGTTAAGGTTGCCAATTTATTAATTATGAAATTTCCTCTTTTATTTTATTTATATATATATATATAGTTATTTTAGTCTCTGCAAAATCACTACTATATATAAAGGACGTGTAGTCTTGTCATTTTTTGAGAAAAGAATAAAGGGGTATGGTGGAACTTATCTTTGCCATTAAGTAAGACCAAAAGAAGCTCAATAAAGTTGGGTAAATTCAATGATTTACCAATTTCTGCGCTTCTCCTAATCATGTCTCTATTATTTTTACTGATGACAGCAGAAAATGCTGTGCAAACCAGCTTGTTTAAGAAGAGATGGAAGAACCTGTGGATCTCTCTGCCTTATCTACACTTTGACTCGAGAGAATTCAAATCTGATGAGAGATTTTGTGATTTTGTTGACAACATTGCTCTCGTCTCCTGTCGCATGACGTATCTGGACAAGTTCAAGCTTGGTCAAGCAACTCAGACAACGCCACTATGTATAAGGCTTGAGATGGTTTTGTTATGCCGTGCAGCATGCACCCAGGGTACTCATAGAGTCAATGCTTACGCTAGCAGTGTCTTTCCCCGTTTGCAATAAATAGCCAAGTGTAAAAAGGATTGTAATTGAATCAAATAGGATGTAACTGAGGCAATATGATGTTTAATTATATGTGAAGCTGAATGTATATCTAGATTGTTGAAATATATTTGTAAAGATAAAGATGGCATTGGTTTCTAAGATTTTTTTAACTCTTTTGGCAACTCAGATATGCCTACATGTAACAACCTTGCTCTAGATAATGACAATGTTTTTTTTTTTATACTTAATTCACCTTAGATAATATATCTTTGTAAGACTGTGACTCGACTAAGGTGCCTAAAGTTAATATATAATTATATATAGAAGATGAGTAAACCAAAAGTTAAGTCCATGATGTACAGTTCCCATCAGTTTTTCAACTCCTAAGAAAAAGAAATATTGAGGAATAGCGCGGGACAAGTGACAATTTTCTCTTATCTTCCATTTTAGCACTGGTTCGTATTTGTTTGTTTCCTCTAATCCAGGAGCTGAGGATTTGTGGTTTATTGTTCTCTCCTCTTTATTATCGGTTGAGATCATTTGGTCATGACTAAGTTTTGCTCGTCTTTCAAATTTCAATATATTTCTTGGACATGGGTGCTTCTAGTGACTTTCAACTACAATATATTTCTTGTATCCGTTTTGAGTTCTACTGTTTCCAACCTCCTCTACAATAAGAAGATTAGTGCATTAGGTGCTTCAGTTTTTGTTTTTTATGACTGGTTTGTTTCTTTTTGGGCTAGGCGCGGCCTGTTGTAGCCATTGCATGCTTCTCTCTACAACCTTTTAAGTTTGTTTTTCTTTGTAAATGGCATAAATGAATGCAAGTATCCACCTTTGGGGATACTATTTTTCACACCAATTTTTTTTTTTTTAAAAAAAAAAGAGATTACTGCATTGAGTATAGAAAAAGTAGGTCCAAAGCTTGCAAAAACTGAGCCACATGTCGTAAGCCTCCAATAGTCACACTTATATTCATTTCCCATTTTACCTCTATGTTTTTTTCTTTACTGCATGTCTTCTCTCCATTTGCCACTGTGACAGTAAGGGCCGAGTCTTCACTTCTGTTGACTTCGCCTTGGTAGTATTTGAAAACTAACTACTAGTGGGACTTCCAGCACACTGATACATACTGGTTAGGTACCATCCTTTTAGTTCTATGGCTTAGTGGGACTTTAATAATAAAATGACCTGATAAAAGCAATACATGATTTAATTCGCAAAACACAGCTGAATCTTCCGTTAAGACCTTATCAAAGGAATTATTGTCTGGTAGCAGACAGCTAGGTCCACTTCATGACACAGTAATAATAATCAGCTGGTAAGGTGATTCTGATATTAATTCCGCATGTACTGATTTAGGTTTGATTTATCACTTACAGGACGTTTGCAATCTCTGTCAAGAAAGTATGGCTGTACGAAAAAGAAAGCATGCAAAACTCTATGGTGACTTATCTTTTGATCTGACAACTAATGTACTACACAAGAAAAAGAAATACAGAAACTCAAAACCAATGCAACATAAATAAATTACTAACTGATCTAGTACAAATTTTTTTAACAAATCTATGAACAGCACCACACTAACAAATACACTTTGATTCATCCCCAAAAAATTACACCGTTCTACTTTTTCCAAAACACATACTAGCATGTATTGACTCCATCCTTGCAATCTCTAGTCAAATTGTTGAAGGTCTCTACTCGTGTCTTAGCACGGTAAAGCACCTCAGTATCCACCGCAACCCTCATGTACCCATCAAATGGTACTGGCTTTCCCCCATTCAATTCCATTGTCTCATTGTACCACTCGCTATTAGCCCCCCACATGTCCTTGTAATCATCGAGCAAATGCACCTTGTAGTGTGACCTCAATTTATCAAAATAATTATAAAATGGCTCATTCGTGGCAATGTACAAATTCCTCCAAGGAGGTATAACCTTGGTCAATTTGTCAACCAATGCATCAGGTGAAGTGTCGGCATCTAAATTAGGCCATACCTGCTTGTTTTGGGCCTTCCATCCACGTACCACATGTGCAGCGTCATAGTCCCATTCCATTTTACCAGCTATTTGAGTGACAATATTCATCAACCTCTTACTCTTCCAAATAGCTTGCCAGGGCCTTTGTACGTATTTAGCTGCACGGCCTTCACAAACTCGGTACCAATAGTTCTCAGGTTCAGGCCCATCAAACTGCCTCCAGAGTATTGTATTTTTGTCTTTCTTAAGCTGCATTGGTGTGACCTTATAAGTTGGCACCTTCCTCACTGAAATTTTATTTCCATTTTTACTCTTCTTGTCCCAGCGACGCCAATCGCGTAGGAACTCTTCTTCTTCCACAATTGAAGCAGATTCTTTCAAATGCTCAAAATCGAAGTAAAATCTAAAATCTTTTCCCTCTTCATCTTTTCCATACCAAGGGTTATATGCCCCAGAAAGACAGATGCTCAAGTCAACAACAAAAGTTCGGTTCAAAAATTGGGCCTCGCCAAGGCCACATAAGAAGCTCCATATGAATTGGTTCATGCTTTTGCAATAGTCTCCACCACGTGTGTAGTATAAGTACTTGCCCCTCTTAAATTCAGATTCAGATCCAACAGTCGGGATAGTGTCATTGATCTCAGAATCTGGTACTCTGACAGGAGTGGAAGAAGCAGGAGATCGGGTACGTGGTTTTGGTTTTGCTGCATTGGTACCTGACCGGAATTTACCAACCCAGGTTACGTCTATGGTGCAGTTATCACCAGGGGCAAGGCGGAATCTCCGGTAATCCCTATACCTGTTCAATCAAAGTGCAAAAGCCATTAGTCTGCTGTTATAAAGCTTGACTAGTTAGAATTTTACTGACAAGAGGAGACCAAGCAATCTAACAACATTGTTTTGTACAATAGTAAAAACAAATGCTTCCAGCTTTAATTAGACAAAATAAAAAAAAAAACTTGGAAATATAATTAGAATAATACTATTAGCTGAATCTATCTCCTCTCTCTCTCTCATCTGAAGTTGCAAAATTTTGTCCCGTTCCAGCTACCAACCAAATGTAAGGAGCTACCATAACTATTCCCAATTCTTTTCGCCTTTTAGAAAAACATCAGCATTTTCAATTGCTGGCACAAATTCACCTGACTCCACTTCACATAACTACTGCTGCCAATTAAATAAATTTTAATTTAAAATTTTCCTCCCAGTCAGCAAAAGCATACCTGCGCCACGACTTCTCCTTGCGGTTCCGAAATCTCCACGCCACATCGCACTCCCCAAGCTTCGACCCCGGCACTGGAGTATCATAACTGAGAAAGATAATTGATCTCCTCGTAAATGCTTTCTGGTTAAAGGCCTTAACAGCATTGAGCACTCTCGGATCCGAGCAATTCACCGGTTTATCAGGATCGCAGCTCTCATTAGCCGTCTCCTCAGAAACTCCCGTCGAAGAATCAACCAAATCTGGGACAGACGAGTCAGAAGAGGAGTTGACAGGGATAAGGGAGGAGTTGAGAGGGGGGACGAGATCTTCCCCAGTGGGGAGGACGGAGTCGTCAGGTCGGAAGGTGGAATTCTGAAGAGTGGCGGACAGAGAGGTAGTGAGCGCCGCGGAGGATGAGAGCCAGGGGTCTGGAGGCTGGTAGGTAACGGCGATGACGGTGACGACTAGGACAGCTAGAACGAAGAAAGAGAAGCACACATTGCCGATTACTTTGATCAGCTTTTGGCTGAGAGGGAGATCGGAGGTGGGGGAAGGGGAAAGGGAAGACGAGGTGGGAGAAGGTGGCGCGTCGGTGGAGAGTGGCGAGTAGCGGGTCATTGGCGTTGCGTTGTGGAGGGTCGAGAGAGAGAGGGGAGATCTGAGTAGGAAGTAGGAAGGAGTGAGGAGAAGGTTTTGTGGATCTTATGTGGCGTCAGTGGGTGATTAAAGATTTGTCAAGTTACTGACAGTTGTGTTAGGTTGAAGTTTTGGAGGGGGTTTAGTAGTAGAAGTTTGGATTTATCTGTTAGTGTCAGTGACTCGCCATACGATGTAGACTTAAAGAAGTATTTATAGCTTGACAGAAAAAAGTTTTGTGGTTTGTGTAAAGAGTTTACCGTAAGAAATTGTATTTTAGATTCTGATAAGAACATCCTACTGATCAACTCCAGTCTGTTAAAAAGAAAAATTTTAAAATTGTCTCTTACCATTTAGTTACCAAGCCTGTTGTAGCATGTAGATAGTTTAATGTACGCATCACTTAAAAGGTAAACATCTATATTTGAAAATAACAATGCTAACGAAAATAAATATTAGAAACTTTTTATTTTATTATATTCATGAAGTTTTGAATTTGACTTCACTGTTTCTGGATTCTGGAGAAACATTACTAAAACCTTAGTTTTATAAAAAAATAAAAAAAATGCTCCAACTCATTATCTTTTTATTTATTTATTTTATTAAGTACATTTTTGTCGTATTTTTAAGTGTAAAGTTCACTTACTATAACATCAGATAATAGTTTTCTTTTTTATTTTTTTAAATACACGCCTGTTGCCGTCGTTTAGGAGATTAATTGGAAGAAGTTTTGGCCGGAGATGGATGTAGTTGCAAATATTTTTTATTTGAAGGTGCTTTATAGCCTCTATTATACGTGTATGAAAGAAGATACGATTAATAGTTAATTTTTTTTGGTTTGGTGTGGGTCATCAGCGAGTGGGGCCCGGTTGGTGAGATGTTGCTGGAAGGGAATGTGACTACCCATCTGTCCAGCTCTTATCTACTTTTCGATTTTTTATTTGGTTTGGTTTTTTGTTGAGAATTTTGCATCAATGCCCTTTTGCAAAGTTGGTAGAGGTTGCCGCCAAAATGTAAAAAACAAAATCAAAATTATTTAACGAAGTGTAAAGGCATGGTTTTAGATTGCAAGTTTGCCCTTTGTAATCTACGGGAGCAAATAATAAAATAAAATAATAGGAATTATATTTCCGGTAGAACCGAACATGGTAATTTCATTCTCTTCGTATGTCTTTTACAATATAATAGTTTTTTTAATCTTTCTTTTTAATATATGCAGCTTTTGTTCGTGTGTCGTGCTCAAGAACAGTAAGCATTGACTTATTTGGGCTTCATAATGTTTAGAAAGAGACGCATTGGAGATTTAGATTTGCTCTCTTTTTCAGTGTTCGCCTATTTCTGAACCCTGATACCTGAGTTTTATATTGGGCCACAAATTAAACTTCCTATCTTGGTGTATGAAAAATGCTAAATCAAATTGGATGTATCATGTTATAATAGTTGGTAGTACATAAAATAGAGTTATCTTTCTTAAGAAGTAAATTTAAAGTTTTTTTTTTCCCTTCAATTAACTATTCATATTAGATGATGGAAACACAAATTGAAAGAATTTTGCAATGTTGAAGATTATGTTTGTCATTGAATCTATCTGACTTGGGAAATCTACAACTTGCATGACCTTACAATTTACAAAAATGATTCTAGAATGTGTTTCTCCTGCTTCCACAGATGAGGATTGACTAGTAACCGAAGCTATATTTTCTCTCTTCAATTTTTATTTTTCCTTTTACTGTTTTGGACATGATCCAGCTTTGTTGAGCCATAGCCTCATAGCCACCGTTAAAAGGCACCAATATACAGTGTGCCAATTTCTATATTATTCAAATAGTGTCTAGAAATTGACATTTTATTTCCAATGCTCTTTCAGTTCTCTGGTTCACTTGATTTTTATCTGATATCGATCTATGAGGACTGAGGAGGAATGAACAATAAGTACTACTTCAACAAATACAAATTGACTTTATATTATTCACAGTTTCTGTATAATTCTTTACAATTGAAAGAATCGTTATTCATTTTTTATTTAATCTTATATTTGAAAGAATGCTCTAACAAAAAGCTATATATATGTTTCTGTAATGAACAATTGACGGTTCTGCTCTCCCTGCAGTGTAGAACTGATTCATCCATCATGTAAATCGAGGAGAACCAAATCGAGGTGAACCAAACCGGGAGGGGCCAGCAGCTCTAGGAGAGAGATTCACCTGCTCCAATGCAAGAAGCCGGAGCTCTGATGGATAGTCCCTCACACACCCAATCCTTGGTCCCGCGCCGGTACACCACTTGCCTGATAGCTGCTTTCCAAGCTGGTAGGATTTCAAACCCTTCTTTGAGTTGATCCTACTTAGTATCTGCTCTTGTGGGACTGAATTTGGTTCTTCTTCCAATGCTTCTTCATCAAACAAGTTATCTTTGAAAATTGTTTTGTTGTCAGAAAAGTCTTCTGTTAGCATGTCGTGGCTTTCCACATTTTCATTAGTTATTGTTATTTTCTCTGGTTCAGCGTCAGGATCCTTTGATAAGAAACTGCAATTTTTGTTTTGCGAAATTTCATCCTCATTTTCCTCCCGAGGTTCTTTCACTTTGATTTTCAATTCAGGAAGTTTGCTGTCAAGTCGGCTGAATTGTTCTTCTTCTCCCTCGGTAGGACTTAACTGCAATAATGGAAACAATTTTAATTGAATTCCAAAAATCTAGAAAGGTATCTTCCAAATAGCAGGCATGAACAATTTACTGGCCAAATATCTAGGAAACTTGCTCTACACTGGTACAAGTCAGGATATTATACATTTTTTTTATGAAAGGCGCTCTTATTAAGCACTAAAACAGCCACAAACACCCAACAAAGCACAAATTCTACCAGAACACCAACAAGTACTAGGAATGAATTTCAATCGATTGCTGATATGGGGGAAGTTAACATACCTTAACATCTGTAAGATCAACATCATTTTCCCTGAGAAAGCTCATGAACTCCTGGAAATTTTCTTCTGTGGGACGATAATGGCCGCTGTGTGGCCAGACTGCCTGTATTGAAAGATTCAGAAAAGAGATTTTAAGTATTGTTTTATTAAGTTGCATTTGAAGAGCAAAATTTTCTCTACCTACCTTCAAAACTCCATTCTCTGCCTCAAGTCGGCCAGCAGCTGATGTAGCACCACCTGCCAGAAAACTCGAGTGCTGAAAGGTCCCCTTCTTCTTCTGTTACATAGAAAAAATTGCCCATTTTCTGAGTTAAAATTGTTTGTGAACTTATGATTTCAGCACGTTTTATTGAAGAAATAGATAAGTTTGAATACATGAGGTTCTTTTGGTTTTAGCTAGCCAGAATATCAGATTCTGTTATATTATTTTGTAAATATGTCCAAGCTGAACTGATTAGGAGAAACCTTTACATGTTGTTGTTTACTTTTATTTGATTGATTGAGGGTAAATTGAACTGATTGAAACGAAAAAGTAATTAATTGAGCAACCAAAACTACTTATGTCATTGAGGTATTGATCCTCAACTTTGTAATCAGTATTTGTGGGTCTATTTTTTTTACAGCTACTTTATAAATTGAAAAAATTTTAATATATTTAAAAAAATATGAGCAAATGAAGATCAAATATTCTTACCTGACCCACATACAAGTTCTTACAGGTGCTTAGAACAAAGATCCATTTTCCATCTTTCGAACTTGAACCGGTATCCACAAATTGTTTGCTAATCTTATACATGAGCTTGCCATCCTCTATTATTACTTCAAATTCCTCCCTCTCTTTCTGAAACAAAAAATAGGAAAACTTATGATTTATTTCTTACAATGCTAAAACAAAAGATAATAGTTTCATCTTAGTTTGTGAACTTACTGGACCGAGATACTTGATGCACTGTTGCTGGAGCCTTGTTCTGGGGCACTTCTCTTCAAGATTCACTTCCTTTCCTTCTCCAACATCCAACCTGTGGTTTAAATTATGAAATTCAGATATTAGTTTGATCTTTTCATGATAGTTTTAGCATGTTTAGCTGCAAATGTTTCCTTGCAGCTGTATTACTTTCATCCTTGAAAATCTTATAGTCATAAGCACTAACTAAATTCCACTCTTATTTTTCATTATTACTATGTTCCCATTGCAAATATATTATAGCATTTCATGAAAAGGTATCTTGCCGTATTGACTTACCAGTAGAAAAAAGGTTGTTTGCTTTCACACTGAAGCCAAGAATCATAATAGAAATGGAGGTTATGGCCATATCGATGCCTTGGATCAATCTGCTTATGAAAAAAATGATATAAGTTTCTTGCAAAGTTGGTGATTTTGTTAATTAATAGATTTATTAATAAAGAAGTAAAAATTGTACTTACAGCTTCAAGCCAATGTTGCAGAGCTAGTTTTTGAGCCTTCTTATCTTTGGATAAACCTTTTCCTACCTGATAATCAGATAAAAAATTTTAATTTTTACTTAAAGTTCTAAACATGAATAGATCTTTTCAAATATATTTACATGTGTGCACAGCCACACAGATGGTACATACACTTGTTGTGTATAAGAAAGCATGTTATGCAGCACAAGTGGCACCGTATTAATTAATGGAGGCATACATGCATGTGTGAGGAGTGTTGTCCCTAAATTATTTAGAAAATCATAACAGAACTTGCATGAAGAAATTTATAAAGAGTGCAAAATCGAGAACAGCCTAATGGTCTCATCATGACAAGTATATGAAAAACGAATTCAACTCTTCAACTAACAACACTTGGCACACATGCAATAATCTAAAACTGTACTCTAGACAGTTCATTATCTCCCTCTTTTAATAATGATCAATCAAACGATAATCAGGACCAACATCCAACAAAGGAAAATATAACATGGTGAAATACATACCTTAGCAGCTCTAGTTCTTGCTCTTGACCACTTAGAAAGGACGGATTCAGGTTTATCGATATCGAAAAATGAAACAGAGCTCCTCTTCAACATAGCAAAGTCTAGCAATTTCCACCTATTATAAAATTGATTACAATTTTGCCACATAGTGAATTCATAAACTAAAGAATAATATGTATTAGTTCAACTTTTCTCATACCAGCGTTGCTCTACTAATACAGCACAATCAGCAAGTTGCCGCCTTGTTCTGAAGCTCTTATACACCTTTTGCAACTTAACTGCAGCATCGTGTTTTGGGCTATCAACCCCGACTTCTGGCAACTCATCTTTCACGCAATTTGTGGAACCGAGTCTCGACTTGCCGCAAGTCGTAACTCTTGGGGAACTCTCCCTCCATTTAGGACTTGAAATTGAAATTTTGGCCTCTAATTGGAGAGAATCATCATCTTCCTTCTTGAAACTCAAAGATGTTTTGATTATTAGTTTGCCAGAGCCGAATGTCTTGATTATTGATGGTTCTGATTTTGGGTTTTCTTCTATGTTGAGAGATTTTATCAGAAGTGATTCAAAAGAATCTTCTGAAGTTCCAGAGCAAGAGAAGATTGCACCCATTTTCCTTTTGCTAATTTCCAAAAAAAAAAAAATCTGCCAAGAAAATATGAATTTGTTTCAATTTTCAATTTTCTCAAGCTGAAAAACATAAATAACAGAAAAAAAAATTAATATAAAAAAATCCCTGTTCCTTTTTTCAATTTAACTAGAAAAGACATCAATTCAAGTCTCAGTACAATTTAAACAAGCTGTAATTAACTAGATTATGAGTTTACCTCGACAGTCAGAAATTTGAAGAAACCAAAAATCTTCTTCAACTTATCCTCTAGTTAGAGTTCAGATTTATGTAGAGGTAGAGCGAGAGTGTGGTGAGGGGTAGTTCGGGTGTGCTGATTTGCTCTTTTCTTTGTTTCAAAGCGAAAGATGAAGATGAGTTTGAATTAGTCGAGGTGGGTTTATATAAAGGGGTGTGGAGAGATGGAGATAGAGAGAGAAACAGAGGTTTGACCGAGCAAGATGAGTTTATGATGTCGGAGAAATGGTTTTGACTGGAGGAGACTGTCGCCTAATTTCCAGCAAAACGAATTTTCTCTACGTTTTACATTTTTTTACGGTTCTTTCTTAAAGTCTTATCTCACTATTTACAAATCTCAGTTTCGTGTTGCCACTTCGTAAATATTATCGTATCGGACGTAAAAATGAAACAATAATTATAAAAAATAAGGCACACTTTAGTGCTGTCACCGTTGATTTCTATGTCAACCAGATTCACAAATCAAATCACAATTCCACGCCTGGTCGTATTTATTGCCCATCCATACTTGTATAGATTTCTTTTTTGACTTGATGGATGGGTCAATGTACTTTTAGCCTTTATATAGGTGAAAAAATTTATTAACTTCTGCAAATATTTCATGTACAAAAAGCACCGTTGGATGTCTAATTAATTAATAAGATCTTTCCGACCACCTTCATCCATAAATGTATTGAAATTATTATAATTGATAAGTTAAATTAATATTAACAATAATGATTTAACTATTGCAAATGACTGGTTAATTGTTGATTGAACGGAGACATTAATTCGTCAACAATATTATAAATCAAATACCATACTGAATAAAAAATGATTTTTTTCTTAACAAAGATATAAATTAGGAACATCATATTTGTTAATAACAGCTATTATCTGTTCTAACTGATGTGAAATCTTTTTAGCATAATTGTCTAGGGCAATTATAGCGTCTGCATGTAAAGTTTTCTGATGGTCATTCACATCAATCAGAATGCATCTTATCCATTTTTAATAAATATAATTTCACTACGAGCAACTAAAATTTAACATATATCTATATTCCATAAAAACGTATAGCTATCTATTAATTGTTAAGAACTCAATTTTCTAACTTAATAAAGTATTTTATTTTAAATGTAATTTTATATTCTTATATTATTGACGAATATGTTAACTCATTCAACAATTAATTAGTGGTTCGTGATAAGCAATTTTAAAGATGTTATAACACTAGACGAAAATATACCAAACCTCGTCAACTCTTCCAAGTTAAACCAAAAGATATCAATGACCAGGTCTTGTGACTCTCATTTTTCTACTTGTAAACTGTCAAGACAAAAAGCAGAATTAGAATTAGACCGACCAACTCGACTGAAGTAGTTTTGTTTGCATTGAAATAGACCCACAGGATCTCCCGACTACAGAAAGTCGAGTTGCCGTAAATCGAGTGCAAGGAAGTGAAACATGGGACCAATCTAATAACGCGTATTTTGGGTCGGTGACTTGGTAGCAAGTAAGAAGTAAATTAATGTAAGTCCACTTGCAAGTCCTCGGTGTCAAAGACGTTAAATTACTAGTCGCCGTGAAAACTGAATCGGAGAATGTTACAATATGTTGACTTTTACTTCACTGTGGAAATGTTGCTTTGGCCAGTTGCTCTTCATTCCAAGTTCCAACCTATAGACGTGACACAAGTTCAGGTCAGTTGACCACTAGTTTGTTGGGTAGATTATTGATCGGTCGATTGTATTTGGTAAATATTAATTATTGAATATGGATATAAATAATTTATTTTTAAAAATTAGAGAACTATCTGAATTTTCAGGATTATTATTATTTTTTGTTGATTGCAAAGTTTTAACTTTTTTGAAAAGATACTCTCAATTTTGATACACTTGTTATTTGTTTAGTATTAACTATATCTAACAAGACACTTAAGTTTGCTATCAAATTTTGAATGTAATTTTTTTTATTTAATTTATTTATTTTCTATACTTATATGTGCGTTATTTTTTTTTTAAAGTTACTCGTTATTAAACTGTAAATTTAAATCCTTAAAGTATGTTTTCGTATCCTTATTTGTTTAGGTGGATAGTCATGTATTTGTGTCAGTACCCATATTCGTATTATAAAAAAATAAATTAGAAATGATTTAATATTACCCGTTTGAATTTAATTTCGTTTATACGCTAATAGTATTGAAATCATTTTGTTTTATGTTTTAATTATATTTTACATATTTAATTTTTTTAAAAAAAAATCTTGTGTAACCAGCTTTTTTGCCTTGTTTTGAAAATAAAGCCGGTCATTGATTGTGACGAGCTATTGGTTTGATGGTTCAACTGTTTCTAAACTTGTAGAAATTTGTAATATATTTATTCATACAGAAATGCATTAGAAATTCAAAATTATTAATTTAAAGTAGGTTAATTACTTTATAATTGCAATTCTAAAAAAGTTGAACCGGGAGTATATTTAGACGTGGTTTTTCTTTGTTTAAGCCGAGATTCTAAAAAATCTTTCTTTGCATTAAACATATATAAGTGCATTAATTCACTACGTTCCAATCGAAAATTCAAATTTCGTACTACTTCGACATTTTATAAATCTTCTAAGAACAATTCATTTCTAGTTTTGTGCATATGCAACAGTTGTTCAGAAACTGTACCCCTATCTACCATCACACTAGATCTCCATCAATTTTGTATTTCTTCTGCTAGTTCTCTTTTGCTTTCTTTTTCATCTTTGGCTTAAGAAGCGGAGACAAATCCAATAAATTATGCAATAATTTTAGTTATTCCTCGCTCAGGAATCTTTATTGATGCCTTAATTAATCATTAGTTGACTTATCCTGAGCAAGCTGAACTGGATCATTTCGTGTTGTTAAAATTTTACAAAATATATATCGCGTCACGGTGTGACTTTTATTGAATTGAAATGGTGTGTACTTGTATTTTAGATATTTAAATTTAAATTAATATTAAATAGAGAATCATGAATGAGCTCAGAACAGGATCGCCTTGCCAGGCTATCCTTGTTGAGGATCTGATGTGCCTCTTCAATTAAACAATACCTCAGTGTTTAATTTGTTGTGCTCACATGTCCCGTACGCTGTTTCCGTGGTCCCAGTAAGTGGTTTTAACACTTTAATTTTTTTTGGGATGGCTTGGGTTTGTGGGGGGGGGGAGGGGTGGGGGGGAGGGATATATCTGCAAACTCACAAAGACACCGGAAAAATAAAAAATCTAATGGTAACTCTATACCATCACACCATTGGCAATACCATTATTCTGAAAATTATACATCTGCAAACTCACAAAGACACTGCAAAAAAAAATCTAATGGTAACTCTATACCAAAAACATAATTATAGGAAATAATGTAACAGTAATACTGCGACATAAGGCAAACATTTTTTTTTTTTTATATATATACTGAAGAGATTTTGTTTGCAATATACTTAATTTTTAACTAAACTAAACAATGCTCGTTCAAAGAAAAGTAGGTTTATTGTATAAAAAGTTCTCTATAAATTTGATAGAATTTACAGAAAATTTGTAATTTGAAGACTGTTTAATCATCTGCTAAGTAATTTAAAACAATTAGATTTTACTAGCCGGACAGTTATCAAATTACTCCTAACTTAATATATAGTCTATCTAAATATTTAAAGAATACATATATAGTTGTATTTTCTTTATTTTTTTTTTGCGTCGAATAAATCTTATTAATGTCTCCCATTTAATTGCTAAATACCCTTAATTATAAGAATGGTCGGCTTAAAAGTAAAAATTGATGTGGAGGAGTTTTTGTGCAGATGTAGAGGTTGGAGGAGCATTGTCAGCCTCACAATTGTCAAAATTGAAATAGGATGACGACGACTGGATAATTTATTTTACTTACAAAATTATAAGGTTCAATGGCAATGCCTCAAAAAATATCATTGAGGAGCATCTATCTGCAGATGGTATTATCACAAAAGTAACCAAAAAGAATTTCGGTGTCGTTTGGGATGGTTAGGAATAGGGTAGGAATAGCATAAATTTAGGGAAAAATACTATTTACAGAAATTGGAGGAATTGGCTATTCCGGGAATTAGAAATGTTGTTTGGATGGTGAGTTAAGGAATAGCGTTGGGAAGTGTGAAAAAGTAGAGAGAAAAGTGTTGTTGGGAAGAATGTTATTGAAAATTGTATTAGGAATGGAATTGACTATTCCAAAATCGTTTGGATGAAAAATTTAGGAATGGAATTGGCTATTCTTAGGAATTGGCCTATTCCACTCATCCCAAAAGAGCCCGAATGATATATGGTTGTCAAGTGAAGAAAATGTACAATAATATCATTTCATTAACTGATCAATGCGTATGCACTTGGCTTTCCCGTTAGACACTGCACCAGATACTACTTTTCTATGTATTTTGAATGCTTTCTTTTTATAATATTTAGCTATTATCAGTACGTCATGTGCATGATATGCTAATTATGTTTGTCTTGGTAAGTGACAACTAAGAACTTTTTGACAAGTGCAGACAATCAAGCTGAAATAGACTAGTGTATTGCAAACGTGTCGTGTCGTGTCGTGTCGTGTCAAACACGCGCGTGTTAGAGTTCGTGTCGTGTCGTGTTGACACGAGTTAATATTTTGAACGTGTCGTGTCGTGTTGTGTCAAATGAAGGAATTAGTTAACACGACACGCGTTATGACACGACACGCTTAACACGACGTGTCGTGTCGTGTTGACACGACGTGTCAAACGTGTCATGACGTATTATAATTTATTTATAAAAATATTTAAAATAATTTTTAAAATAAAAAATATAATAAATTGTTGAAATTTCATATATTAAAATATAATTTAATGATTGAATAAAAAGATTATGAATCAAAATTATTAAATTTATAATATAAACTCAATATAATTTAATAAGTTCTAAATAATATTAATTTTTTATCGTGTCAACTCGTGTCACATGTCGTGTCGTGTCACGTGTTAATTCGTGTCGTGTTAAGACGTGTCAATGTTTGGAAGTCTCCAACACGACACGACTTTGACACGACACGCTGACACGCACGTGTCGTGTTAATTCCATGAACGTGTCGTGTCGTGTCGTGTCAACACGCGTGCGTGTCGTACCAACACGCTCGTGTCGTGTCATTTTGGAGAACACTAAAATAGGCGTCTTTTCATTTTCTTTTATTTTTATTTTAAACTAGAAATAAGTCGAAATAGGCTTCAAACGTGAACGCCTTATTGTGTTCCTATTTTTGTAGAAAAATGCTAATAGCCTTCGAAACAAAATTTCGAATTTTAATTTTTTTATGTAAGTTACAATTTATTACAGATTTGTGGTTATTATAAATGTGGACTTCGAATCCTGCAATAAAACAGAAAACAAAAGACAGAGAAAAAAAAAAATGTCAAGCCGGTTGTTCTAGGCCTAACTTTTTATACGGTCTTCAGATCGTGTTTAAATCCAATGCCTAATGATTTACATAATATAATATATTACTGAGTCCGAATGCTCATAGTATTATATGTTTTTTTCCAATATATTCTATATGATAACATGCACTAAGTTTGAAATTAAATTCTCTGTATTTTTATTCTATAAGCAAACAAAAATGTTTTGTTAGTATTTACATGATCAATTATTATACAGATGGAATATCAGATAAACGGATTTAACCAATGGCGGATTTAGTCATGATAAATGGAGGACAAGGTTCCTTATTTTTGTGTTTATAATACATAATACATATGCTTTGTCTCCCTATCTTCAAAAAACAAAAAAAAAAAAAAAAAAAAGGAGAGGAAGTACATACTACATGTACGTTGTATTTTTAATGTTCATACGGAAAGTCAAATATTGCGGAGCTGCAATTATGATTCCACCGCATTGCAAGTTTGCAAATTCAACGCAGGGGAATTTTAGTACCTCTGTCCGTACCGTATTGGTACAACGGACACGTGGCAAAGTGGGCTCCTGGAACAAACATTTTCGCCAGTATGAAGTCCCTGTTATGATTTAAATGTTTGTATTAAAAAAAATGTTAAAATATACAATGGCATCGAATGCTACAATTTCTTTTCGAAAACAAACTACTACAAATTTCCAAGACTTTCAATTTTAAACAAATTTTTTTATTTAGAAAAGTTAGACGCCGTAATCTGTAAATCTGTTTCCTCAATTCTCCCACAAAACTAGTCTTTTAACTATAATACTAGTATCTACTATTGCATTATCATCACATCATAGTATCAGTTTTTTTTAATATATCTTAGTTCTACTATTTATATGAAGAAGTGCATAGTTTCGTCAGAATATCAAATAATTAACAATTATTTAATTAGATGCACTAATATCACAAACTTTTTTAATTTTGGGTGACTCATGAGCCTTGCTGTCACTTGTTAGTACCATGGACAACGATGTTACCAATAACAAAGACAAAAAAAAATAATAAAAAAAATAAATGTTGGTTGGCAAAGGCCGTGAGAGATAAGGCAAATCGAATTGGATCATAGGGATTAGGGAGTCAAACATTTTGGAAACTTAAGTTTAATTAATTCTCTCTTTTGCACAAATTAGGAAGAAAACCAACTATTATAATGTCTTTTTAAATACAAACAAACTAATTAGACGACAAATGGCGTAGAAACTTGAAAGAATGTCAACTTAGTCGGAGGGAGATGTTGACATTTCCAGGTTGGCACAGAGCCATGACAGCTATTTCCTTAGACTTGGCGATGGTTTGAGTTTTCTTTCAAGTACAAAACTACTAAAGAAAAGTATAGTTCTTAATTCAATTCCTGACTACCTGTACCCCCACGCATGGTTTGGGTATGATTCTGTGGAAAGGATTTCTTTTTTAAAAAATATATAAATGAAAAGACAAAAGGCCGAAGAAGAACCAACCCACCTCTCACGCACTTGACTCGTTGGATATTAATGCCATAACGCGGGCACAGTGTACTTATTTTAAGTGTAATTCAGAGATTTGCAATTGAGAGGTGATAATTTTAAATGCACCAAGAAAGGGTAAAAAAAAATTGCTAGCTCAGATTTTTGGGTACTATCTTTGTTAGAAATTTTGGTTGGTTTTGTGGCCTAGATTTGAATAAAAAACATCAGTTCTTAATGAGTTAATGACAGCTTAAATTCAACAAAAATAAACTGTTGTTGCCACAGCGATCTTTGCGCCTTTTTTTTTTTTTTTTTTTTTTTTTTTTTTTTTTTTTTTTTTTTTTGGTGAATTGATCGATCGCATCCCCCATAAACCCAAGTCGTGTTGGAATTTCAAGGTGCTGATTAATTCTATTTGAAAAAGCTTAAAAATTTGGATTTCACAAACCCACTTCTTACCGGGAGATTTATAGAAATTTGTTCGGGCCTAGTATTATTGTATTATTCACTAATATCGACAGATCAATGTTATTAAAATATTTGCATATAATTAACCTTGTATTAATTAATATGTTACTTTAAAACTTAGCTGAGCTAGACTCTTCTATTAAGATACTTTGTGGCTAGTAGTAAATCTAGTGGTAACGCCTTGTAGGGTCAACTCACGACTGCAAACTTTTGGACCAGGATCCTCTGGACGTTTTTTTAAAAACATCCACTGGACGTTTCGATCGGAGCCGTTGAGATTAAATCAGACGGTTCATTTTTTTCAGGCCAATATTTTTTTCGGGCGTGGTGGAATGCACGGGGCTCCCTTACAGCCGTTGAGATTAAATCAGACGGTCCAGATCCCGAGACGTCCACCAAACGTCCAGAGGATGGACGTCCAGAGGATCTGATTCCGCAAACTTTTGGGTGAGGTTGAATTAGTCCATAAGTAATTTACCAGGGTGTATATCAGTTCAGGTTTTTGTTTCCTGTAATACAGCGATTTTACTTTTGGACCCGTTGACACGTCTATGTGAAGGCCTCTAGCTGGCCCCATTTCTTCTTTGATATGTACCAGTAATTATAACTTACATATATACCTTTTTTGTTGTTTGGTTAATGAAAAAATGATAGACTGTTTATGTGCAATACTCTGAAAAGTCCATCCACAGTAAACTGCGCTAATCTTTGAAAAAGAATATGTTTGTACGACGTTCAAAGCAACGCTTTCCCAAGTGAAACTGCTAATTGCTTTTATGGCTTTATGCTATAATTTACTAGACAAAGTGCTTTCGGTGATTTAGTTAATAGGAGTTGGAAGTGTCTTCTTCATAATAAGGCGGTTCATATAAAACTAGAGCATATTTTCATGCTTCAGCAGATGGAGACACAAGTAGCCGCTACAAATCAAAAACTCCCTTTCAAAAGACGCAACATATGTTGAATGGACTTCTTTTCAAAAATAAATATGTTGAGTATACCGTGCGTCTATCGTGGCGCCAATTTTTATTTATAAGAGTTATGAAAATGAGCCTGTTCGGTACCACCAACTACAGAAAGTACCGTTTCGGAGTGTTTTTTCACAACTACATTGGAAATGAGAATTGGAATTGTAGTGGGGGAATCCCAATTCACAAAATTCAGCACCACGAAAAATAATTTTCAATGATATGTTGAGAGATTCCTTTAGATGCACATCACTTCATGAAACAAATTACATCAGCTGAGAATAACTGTAATAACTTGATTTGAACAGAGTATCCGTAACAAGTTACTGCAATCAAAACAGCCCCTTATATCAAGGTTGACCACTCCAGAAGTCTATTTCAAATTTGACAGAACACCATAAACATCATCTTTAATACATAAACAGACCCCCCCATAAAATGGAAAGATCAGAACAGCCAGCCATAAATGAATACCATAGATATCTTCAATGACAAAAGGTCGGATTGAAATCCTAACTTCCCAAACTAGACTAATACTTATAATAAAGATATTACACTTGAAGCTAAAGCTACTCAGAATAGGATCTAGAACGAGCTCCTCTAACAGGGGAAGGGGAGTCTGGTGCTGGCTTGTTATGATGATTGTTGGCATGATTATCACCATTTTTTGTTGGGTAGTCATCAACAGGGCTCCTGCTTCTGGACCGACTAGCAACTGGAGACCTCGACCTGGAGTGTGACCTTTCCCTCTCCTTCTTGTACTTCTTGTCTTTTGGAGATGGTGACCTGTGTTTGAGTAAAACAATTTATATAAATTTGCATTGTTTGCACATATTAAAGTAGAAAAATATAGACCAAGGACTAAGGTTGTGCACCCATGTTTGGTGAAACAAGGTTAATGGTGGGGAAAGAGAAAGGAGATAAAAGACCCACAACACCCTTTTCATTTCTTATCCCAAATTAAGAAATCATACAGACAAGACAACAAATACGTCACATAGCTATTGTATACCATTCTCTCCCAATTTGAGATGCAACCAATTCAACCTTCTATCATTTCCTTTCATTTTTCTTTCCCTCCAAACCTTGCAGCAGAGCTGAAAGAAATTATAAAGGCTATAGCTTTTTGGGGCTTCTGGGATACTGGGAATCTTCTGGTCCTTCAAATCTCAGACCTCAAACTTTTATGACTTTTCAATATCAGTACTTAATCAGCCTCATTTTCAGTCTTTCAAAACTTTTGTCAGAGTTTCCCAGATGTTCCATTTTCCCATATTAGTTCTTTACACATTTCCATAACTTAGTTACTACAATCATAAAAACACAAGCTACAATATGGAAAACCATACAGAAACTTTCAATTCAAGAAAAGTAAAATTTCAAAAATCCTACAAGATATTAAACACATAAACCTGAAGAACCCATACAAAAATCTTCCAAACTCACATAAAAGAACAGGCTAGGCAGAGAAGTACCTGGAGTAGCGATCAGTGCGCTTAGGAGAAGGAGAGTAGTAGCTGCGGCTGCGGGACCTCGATCTGCCCCTGGGAGAAGGAGACCTTGATGCATACCGAGGGGATCGAGAGCGAGAGCGAGCAGACCTAGACCTCCTGTTATATTCATACGACCTCCTGCTGCTGTGCACACCACCACCTCTAGTTAGCACCATATTATATTTTTCCAGACATCAAAACCAACTGGCATGACTTTTGTTGGCTTTCTTTCCTAGCCTACCCCAACTTGTTTGGGACAAAAGGCTTAGTTGTTGTTGTAAAACCAACTGGCAAGACTGAATGTTCTTGCTGGGGTTAAATTTTGCAATGTATGTGTTTAGACTTTAAGAGTACTTCTATATAAATTTGGCATGTAAACCTAAGCATCAATTGAACCAGAATATGGGCTTCTATAGAAAGAAAAAAATAAGATAATTCAAACAGGATTACAATTCTAGGTTCCATTGTTAATATTTTGGTTATCTGAAACCAATGAGACAAAAGATGTACTTAAAAGAGGAATGAAGATATATACAAGTTTGCTTTTAGATAGGGAGTTGAACGTTATTTTGGCCTATCCAACCCATAAAGGTGCATGTAAACACTTGCATTGCCACATGTTGAGAAAGTAGTATAGATCATAGTGCACGTAGCTACTAAAACCGCCATTTTTCTGCCTTTTCTTATTTTAGAAGATGCAAATTGTAAAAAAACATGCTGATTTGACAGGCCGCAGTTGATCTAGATTCTTCAAAAATGTAAATTAGGAAGAAGCAGGTGACTTTAACAACCTTACTCTCTCCCTGGCTCTCATCTCAGTTGGCTTTTTCCTGTTTTCCTCTGCAAATACAACAGTTACTTCCCTCCCAAGAAGGACCTGACCATCCAGCTGATACTTGGCCTCTTCTGCATCACGAGGGTCATAGTACTGGACAAACCCAAATCCACGGGGTTCACTGTTGAAATCAAGTGGACGTGAGTCAGCTTATAGATACTGATAAATTCTTACACTGACATATTTACAGCAATAAAAGAACACACGTATAACTTAATATTTATGTTTTCCCTTCCACAATATGCTTATAGAAATGAAACCTGGAATTGGTCATTGTAAATATGAATTATTTCAATCCTTAATTCCTTAGTACATTAAAATTACTTTACTCCTTAGAGAATAATCAAATCCTGCTTGGCAAGAGTAAGACCAATTCTTAAAGGCTTATTCATCTGCAATTCCACACCAAACAATGACCACGAGACATGCAAGAGGTTTGATTATGCAACAATACAATAAGTCATTAAGTCATTAATGACTTATTGTAAGAGGTTTGCAACAATACAATAAGTCAATAAGTCATCTGCAATTCCACACCAAACAATGACCACGAGACATGCAAGAGGTTTGATTATGCAACAATACAATAAGTCATTAAGTCATCCTAATTACATTACACATGAAATGCAAAGTCAAATATCCACTGGCATTACCAGATGGTTAACCAATAAAGATGTTCAACTAAAATTAAAATACCCAAAATAATTTCCAAAACTGGAACAAAAGGCATATTTCAATGCAGGATTACACCTATAGAGCAATTGTTTGGCAGCTAACCTTGCATATAAAAAACACAGACTTCAAGTTCTTCAAAAGACTTGAATGTCTTCAAACTTTGTTATCTTGAGACTCTAATCTCTCTCTTAGTCTCTTATATCTTGCCTCGTCTCTTCAAAAGAGAGAACTCTTACTACTTGAAAGTCTCTTCCAAACTCTTTTACAACTGTTAAATCTCAAGATTCTCCAGAAAATAAATTCACACGCATTTCATTACTAATGCACAAGAAACACACAAGTTTACCATCTGCTATTCATTTTTGTTTAATTGTTTGATGTCCTATGGAAAGAAATCATCATGTTTGCTTACCCAGTGTAATAATCCCGTGGAAGATAAATGTCCTTCAACCGTCCAAACTGTCCAAAAGGCCTACGGAGATCATCAGGCCTGAAAATCAACAAACATGAACAGTTGCTAATGTCTCCCATGATTCTATTCCCGAATAAGACATTTTTAAGGCACCATAATTCAGCATAAATTGCACTTAACAGCCTCAAACTTGGCAATTAACCCCCAATGATCAAAGTACATATGAAGCCACTCAATTAGTTTCCCTACCCAAAATTGGAATGATACTTGAACACAATAAAACCAGCACACAGGCCAGAAGATGCTCCAACCCAACCCCCCCCCCCCCCCCCCCCCCCACACACACACACACACACAAACCTGGTATACATTCACTCATCCCTAGTAGTCTTGAAGGGAAATGTGGGCATTTAGTTACAATAAAACAAAATAGTAAAGAGAGCAAACAAAAAAGACAGACCTGCAATCACGGCGGAGGTTACGAACAAGGAGACTGGTAGGCGGATCTCTGCCACGGCCATAGCGACCTCTTGGGCTGGGGCTCCTCCCTCTTCTGCTGTAACCCCTTGGAGGAGGCGACGGGCTGTAACTGTAGCTCCTTCCCCTCATTCTTCCCTTTCCTATTATTCAACCTAGAATATGAAATATCAAAAAAAAAGTTGTAATTTTCACTAAAGATTAAACACCTATAAGCTATTTACCTTTTCTCTACTACCTAGGGAATTTACTAACGAGTGCTCAGTTATTGTCAGTATAGTCTAACTCTAACACAGTACCACAACATCATTATTATGCTCGCACCTCGCTAAAACATCATAAATAAGAAGTAAAACTTTCCTCTAGTATTCCTTGTCGAGATGAAAGAGATAGAAGTTTTTCAGTTATTTTTATATTTTCTATAAAGGTGCATAAGGTTTCTTAATTTACAAGGACACCTCAGCCCCCAACATTTCAGTTTTGCTGCAATTACTAAGGTAATACTTATTTATATATAAATATAGCAGTCCACCCCCACCCACCCACCCCACCCACCCCCCCCCCCCCCCCCCCCCCCCCCCCCCCCACCCACCCACCCCCCCCCCCCCCCCCCCCCCCCCACCCACCCACCCCCCCCCCCCCCCCCCCCCCCCCCGGCGCTAATTATAAAAACTTGCTAATTAGTCCCCCTCATCTTTTTTTCCTAGCTCCCGCACTGATTACAGTATTGCATAGGCAAACATGGAAAACCTTCTGAAAAGGAAACTATCACTTAATGGTGTCTGAAGTCTCTAGACAGGAAGCCTAAACATGCTTTTCGGAAGAAAACAGCTATGATTCATGTTAGCCCGATAATGTATGAATAATTTCCATGTGTTAAGGCTTTGATTATAACTAATTAACAGATAGAACTTTCACTCTTTCATAGATTACACACACTGCACTTTCATATAATATCCAGATTTCAATCAAGATAGTAACTAGTTTAATAGAGGACCCGATCACAGATGCAAAGCCATTTTAAGGAAAATATTTGCTCGATCGATAAGTTCACACTATGCAAAAATCATTCAAAAAATGTATTGTTTCAAATGCCACACAGAAAAAAGTACATATATTTATCAAGGTCTTTAAATGCGATTTGTGCGGTTTGACGGTTGGGTGATGATTTAGCATTTATCGGTGATAAAATGGTAATAAAACGGTTATGCAGTGATAAAACGGCGATAAAACGGATAAACAGTAGTGCGGTATGAACCAAAACTAAGATAAAACGGCGATAAAACAGAAAAAACGGAGTTTTCTAAAAGCTTAATATTTATTGAAAAAAGATTACTAAATCTTATTAAATATAAACTACTGATATATCACACAATAAACAAACTTTTTCTATTTAAAAATTTTATTTCCAGAAACAAGGAACTAATGACATCTACACATGTCGACGATAATAAGATGGTCGCAAAAGAGTAGGTGGATCAGGATAATATCTGCAAAGCCATGGTCTTTCTCCTTCAGCTGTTACTTCTGGCAAACAAATAGCTTTATTAGACTCTTGCAACCTTTAGTGCAAAAAACTTATCTTTTGGAATGAACTGCACTCACTAATAGCTCTCTCTCTTTCAAGATCAGTCTACTCCAAAGAAAGACCTCTAGATTTTTTTTTTTTTTTTTCATTCTGGGAGATTGTTAATGAATTTCATAACAGCCATACTGGTGGAATATTTGTTCTTCCTTTACAAGTTTGCGCAATTAAAAAGACAAACACTACAATGTTAACTCTACTGAATCATTGATTCAGAATTATATAGGATATCAACATCTTACCATTAACTTCTATTAGAATATAATAGTCTCATGGAACAGAAACAAAGGAAATTTGTAGCATAACTAAAATGTACAATAACAGAGATTGCATTATTAGTTACATACTTAATCTTTTGAAACAAAATAAATATTTTGCAGCTGAAAAGGCAATATTGAGGTTCAAATAAGATCACTATTGTTCAGGACTTCAGGTGCTTTTGAGATACAATAGAAGAGCAAAAATAACTTGTCCTTCCTCAATAAGCCCAGCAACCGGTTTTAATTTATCCCAAACTAAAAGTGAAAACGATCGATGAACAATATAAAATCCTAAATTCTCAAAAAAATAATTACAAATCTGACTCTAATAATACTGTAAACCTGCCAAAATCCACCTATAATAAAACAAAATTCGACAACGACGGACGAAAACACCGTAGACCAGCGATATTACCTAATATTGAGAATTAAAGGACTCTATAAACAGAAATTAAAGCCAAGAGAAGCAAAATCGAGAAGAGAATGCTCCGTATACCTTAACAAATCAAGAAATCAGGCGCTGAAAGAGAACCCTAGAAACGAGAAGAAGAGATAAAAAGAGAGAAGAAAATACCAGAGGCGGGATGCAGTCGCTCTTTTTCCAGAAGGTTCGTAAACGTGGAATAGTCGAATAGAGCGATTTCGGCGCTTGGCTTGGAAGTATATAATATAGGGGATCACGACTTACTGCGGCCGTACGATTAAGGAGCTCTTTTCTCGGATTTATTTTGGACGGTGCAGATGCGTGCGATTGATGAATTGCCTTTTCTGACTGGGCCTAGTAGATCCAGTTAGAGGATTTTTGGGCCTAAAGTACTTGTTGTAGGTTAACTGGTGTGTACTGCTGGCCTGCTACCTATGGACTATTATGGCGAAATCAAATCCAAAGAGAAACAGAGAGATTAGTGTTTATTTTATTTTATTTTATTTTTTGGTAATTACTATCTACCATCCACCGAATTACCATCCAG
This sequence comes from Rhynchospora tenuis, assembly GCA_027725995.1. Taxonomy (NCBI): domain Eukaryota; kingdom Viridiplantae; phylum Streptophyta; class Magnoliopsida; order Poales; family Cyperaceae; genus Rhynchospora; species Rhynchospora tenuis. Next base: position 56,608,701 of record CM050888.1, read on the forward strand.
CACCATCCAAACTCAGATTTTCCGCGTGCTGACATCAGCAAAAAAATTTTGACCAATTTTCGAAAAAAAATTTGTGCTGACGTCATCAAATATGCTGATTTAAGAGTTCAGTTAAATGTTTTAAGGGTTGAATTAAAGTGTATAAGTGTTCAGTTAGATGCAACAATAATTATTTCACTTTGTATGTTGAATATGATCATTTATTTCTTACTTACGAAATTTGTATATATGTTCAGTTTATTGTTGTAAATGTTCATATTGTTATTGTAAATGTTTTGCTATATTTGTTGTATCTGTTCATTTTGTTTTTTTATTTAACTAATTTAATTGAACACAAAAATTACGAAATCAAATTTCTGCTGCAACTAACTGAACACATAGACCTTTAAGTTCATCCCTTAACGTATTTAACTGAACACAAAACACTAAAATTCTAAATTATTGCTGCATCTAACTAAACACATACATACTTTTAAATAATCCCTTAACGTATTTAACTGAACACAAAACACTAAAATTTCAAATTATTGGTGCATCTAACTGAACACTTATACACTTTAATTCAACCCTTAAAATATTTAACTGAACCCTTAAATCAACATATTTGATGACGTCAGCACCAAAAAAATTTCGGAAATTGGTCAAAAAATTTTGTTGACGTCAGCACGAGGAAAAAAAGCTATTTTGGCATGTTGGATGGCGCTGGTTCAATTGGATGGTTTTTTGTTGGATGGTGTATATCATTTCTGGAATGTGCAATTTCTATCCCTTATATTTCATATTTGTTAGTATTATGACGTAAATTCGAAAATTAAGAAGATAATAGTGTTTTGTTTTTCCTCTCCTGATTTTATTTTTCTCCAAAATATATCCTTCAAGACTAATTGTGTCATCCTCCTTTTGTTCTTCTTCTCATTTTTTCCCCTAATATCTACTTATAGAAGGTGTGTGTGGCCTACACTGCTTATAGCAGTAGTTTGTCAAGCAAATTTATAAATTGCTGTGTATGCAATAAGAAATCATAAGCTCCCCTCACTTAAAATAGCAGTACAAATTGGGTTAATTGGTTTGGGCTAATACCTATGAAACTTGGAATAAATATATGGATAAGGCTAAAGAATTTTTTTAATAAGCCCTAGCCCAGCTAAAGAAAAGTTAATGTGAAAGAAATAAAGCCCTCTTGTCAAATCCAACAGTTAAATATGTATGATGAAAGATAGGTTATGCTAGGAAAAAGGTCAGACAGGGGTCCAATGAGAGATAATTTTAAGAGGGCTAATCAAACTTGAATTATTGGAAAAGGACCTTTTATTCCCATGAGAAAAAAACGAGGAGGATTTGGTGAGAATATCTTTTTCTTTTCTTCATGTTGGCTACATGTACCTTCCTTAGCACACCTGGGCTTTTGGTTTTGTTGACTAGAAAACGCTAAACCTGATTATGACTTATTTATGTTGTTCGTGTGGTATCATCAACTAACCATTAGTTTAAACATGGTTTTGTTACAGAGAAGAAACAATAATAAAAAATGTAAAATCGTAATAGGTTTTTTAGTGCTTTTATTTAAATTATATAAGGAAGGTAGGCTTAAGTGCCTTTCAAGCTTTAAAAGGGCGTTAACTTTTGTTATAAGAAACTTCATCTTTTTGTGCATCCGTGTTGTTCTTCTTATTATATTCTCTCATGTAATTATCATACATGATATACTTTCATTACACTCTTATAGTTGCAGCTATATCACAACTGTCATATGCAATTTGAACCTCAAATTGAAAGTCACAGATGTCAAAAAAAAAGAAAAAAAAAAAAAAACATTATATTGCGATCTTATATACTAAAAAATGGATTAGAATTGGACAATTCAAATCACATACCATAAGTATGCCTTAGATGCGAAACAATACATAATACACACAATCTATTATCTATCTATTTATAATTAATTTTCACATTTCAATTTGTAAAGTTTATGAATGCATTTGTTTTATACCTGCTGGTAGACTGAAGGACCAAGGACTTTTCATAACCAACATAAGTAAGCTTAGTCAAAATTTTTAAAAAAGCTTAGATTTGTACTCATGGAGACCGTAGTATATGTATATTGATATTAGTTAGAATTTGAGAGGTAGGGCGTTGTCCATTATTTGGATCGCGACGAACCAACTAATTTCTCAAGACTGCATGGGGACATGTACAAGCAGCCAACAATTGTTTGGTCAGGATTCTTTGTTACCTTTTTTTCCTTCCTTTATTTAAAAGCACGCATAAATAAAATATGTTCAAATCACGACAAAACAATTGCAAAAATGTATGTACATATAGCAAAATCAGATTTTCAAATGTATTAATTTCAATTGATCACTATACACTAATAACTAGAAATTGTTGAGTTCACCCACGATCATATTAAACGTGGCCACAATTGAACTTTGGATTGCCACCCGAATTGGAAATGATATCTATCTATACTGATATGTTAAAAAAAAAAAAAAAAAAAATCTATCTATACTGATCTAATGAGTTATTGATGAATTTGAACCACTAATTGGGAATTAAGAATACAACTAAAAGTCAGAAGCGCTTTTAATGAGTTGAATTCTAGAGATGTGGCTATGAACATATGATGATTAATGAAAAATGTTCTTGTCAAATGCTTTTAGAGTTTCCTTCTTACCTCCATAAATGAAAGATGTTGTTAGTCATAAAGAAGTCACCATTAGTTCAGAGATATAATTGACACGAGTTTGATTTCGAAATTAGAAAATTTTACTTATTTCTGGATCCATTTTTATTTTTTTGCGCTTACGAATGAATTTCATTTTAAAGAAGAGAAGAGTTTCACCAAAAATTTATGGTGTCACAAATGCCACAATTTTCTATTTTATTAATATTTAAAATTTTAAAATTGAAAGTTTGAATCAATACAGTTTATCTTATTCATTTTTTTAGGGCTAGGTCGTAAGCACCACACAAGCAAAATTTCATTAATAAAAAGAAGTATTACATTATAGAAATTTCACCAGCAAAATTTCACAAACGATGTGCTTTTAACAATATTTGCAAATTTTGAAGTTTATTTGATAATCAATCAAAAAATAAAAAATAAACGAATTTTGTTAACTATGATAGATTAATCTAATATGTTTATGTTTTCACCCCTTGATCGATTATTAAATGAACTAAAAAATTTACAAAAATTTCAAGAAATAATATTGCTCGTTAAATTGAATGAAATTAACCATTTGAGTATAAAATTTTAATTTTAAAATATAAAATATTATTTAAAAATTGTGATATTTGTTGCATAAAAAACGTGTGGTATTAGAACATCATAAAAACTCTTTTATTCAGTTCAACCAGTATAACGGTCAGAAATTTTTCTCTTGGTAATTGTCAATTTGGAAGAATAATTTTGCAAATCATAAGAGGGATTCCCTATTGTCTCTATCTGGCTTCACAGGAAAAGAAAAATACAATTCACCTGCCTTTTTTTTAAAAAAAAAATAGAAAATTCACCTACTACAGAAAAGAAATAATGAAACTTCGCTTAAACCACCTGATCAGACCCAGTTGCCAGAATCTATACTGGCCTTGCACGCTTAGCTTTTTATTCTATTTTATTATTTTATTTTTTCAAACCAGCACAAAACAAAGAAGGGAAGAGATAAAAAGAGTAAAAAACAAAGGAGGGAAAAGGATAAAAAGGAAGAAAGAAAAAAACAAAGGGAACAAAAAAGAAGGTTTCTAAGATAAAATTGAACGCTTTCTGACCGTCAGAGCAGAGCAGCTGTTAGGCGGGCGTGCGTGCACATTGCATTGCGACCGACCCATAACACATCACATTCACACTAGCATTAATTAATATCTCCGCTATAAAATCACTTTCCTCTCTTCATATCAGAGATGTGACGTGTTAACCTCAGAGCTTATCACTTTTAGTTTGTCCACAGTGCCAAAAATAGACTCTACTAGCACCTTCTTTGATGATTTCTCTGTTTTAGAATAGAGAGAATAGAGACAGAGTTTTGACAGCGTGCTATCACTAGAGCCTTTTGGATAAAAGTATTTAACAATAGAGTGTAACAGGGGAGTTTTTATCTTCCTCTGAAAACTTTTAACTGGATTCTCCAGTGTCTATAGTCTCAACTTTCAAGTGGGAAGAGCTGAGCTTGAAGAAGAGAGAAATTCAGGACTTCAGGTAAGTTGGTTTTCTTTCTTGTTTGTGTTTGTTTTGAATTGATGGAAGTTTCTCTGTTTGTTTTACTTGTCTGTTATAAATTTTGTAAGAAAAGAGAAAAAGCTATGTTTTGTTTCTCACACTCAAATTAAAGTGTATTTTTTTTGTTTCTGAAGAATAATTGAATTTGTACAAATGATCAATAGTATACTTTCCGTCTCTGTCAAAGGAAGGAAAAGTAATAGGACAAGTATAAATACAAATATAAAGAAAACATGAGACTTGAACCAAATATCTTACCTCTGTTTTCAGAAAAGCAAAATTCTTCTCTCCTTGGGTTGTTCAAGAATCGTTTCTTCACTGCAACTCAAGGTAAGGCAAGCATATACATATGGTAATATCACCATTATTCAATAAAATATATCTCTGAATTCTATATGTAGCAAGAGGTCCGAGGTCTGATACTCTGTTTAACAGCTGCTTGGTAATAGTACCCTCTGTTGCATCATTTTCTGATTTTTCAATTGAAGGTTCCGAACTATTTTTTTTTATTTTACATGCGTGTTTATTTTAAAAAACCAAAATTGTCTGCATTAAAACAGAAATTATCAACTGATATGTTCAAAGACATAACCATATGGTGATGACAATGCAAATAAATCATACTTTCATTGGAAAAAAAAAAAGCCCTTACCATGGTACAGGTGTGTAAAGCTTTGTGTTTCTTTGCTTATATATAGACGCCAAAAAAAAAAAAAAAATGTAATGACAAACGGTTGAAAGAAGAAACAAATTAGAAAGCAAATTAAATCAATAGTGACTACTAAAGATAGAGATCCAAAGCCAGCACATATAATGCCCAACTTTGGCTTCTTGGTGAGTGCAAATTTTATTCATTTACAAAATTATGGATACAAATTGATTATCCAACTCCCAATTTTAATGACAATGATCTGATTGAACGGTGTTTCAATTTTCTATTCAACTAATGATTCGTAGTGGCTTGTATCCTTATATTTGCAATTATCTTTACTAAAGTCAAATTATTGGTACGCAGATAACCCTTTTTGTTCAGCCTAACAGTACCAAATAATAGTGCGTATCTTTATGTTTCGTCTTTCTAAATTACTTTTGGTTGTTTCATTGCCTACCATTTGGTGCTGCAACTAGTTGCACAAAAATTCTTTGTTGGTTTTAATTTATGCCTTTTTGAATTGCAACATGTGCGACATTTTTTTTTTCTAGGTCAGTGTTGTTTGGACTTTGAAGACCTGTTAGCTTGGACCAAATCACCATGAAATAATGTAGATATTTAGGAACAAAGCTACTTGGATAATCCAACCACAACTCATGCTTGTATCAAAACATCAAATTATATAAATTCAAAGCTCCGGGTAAAGTTATGATATTATTAGCTGAACCAACTTCTCTCCATTGGTTGGCCAAAATTTGAATGTCACTCTTGTTTTCTCATTTCTTTTTCAATTAACCAATCTCCAACATACATAATGACTCATCTAATCACACTTCCCTCTTTCCACTACATCCATATCGCTCGTGAGCACACATTCCTATTCCCACTAGCAGCATAAGAACATTAAAGTTGGTACCTATGTATTAGGCTTTCTCTTATTTAATATAATTATTATTTTATTTTTTGTTTGTTTAGCTACAAGATGTTGCCTACAAGGTGGTGGATATGCATACTCTTGATTACCTCTTTACTTTCAGTTGGATCAGGTACTTCAACTAACCAATCTATATTTCATTTTAATCAGTTTCTTTTTTCTTTTGACATTTCATTTTAAATAATTTCATATATGACCTTTTATTGTCTGTTTTCATCATGAAGTCCCTTCAAAAAGTGGGCCTTACAAATCCAATATGATTCTTTAGCCTGGTGTGGGAAAAAAAAAAGTTAAAGAAAAAGGAAGACATGAAATTAGGAACGGGATATGCAAAGCCCTTTTTATTTTAATTGTATGTTTTTTGAATTTATTTATAAATTTCAAAGGTTATGGTTAGCAAGAAAAGAAGATATTATAAATAATAAAAAGGACGACATAACCAGCTCATCCCCTTGACTGAATCAACCCACCTTACATATTACAAAACCAGAAAGGCCCACAATAACAAAGAAGAATGCAAATTTGCACTTAAAAGTACAATGAAACGGCTATCCAGGGCACCTAATACTAAACATTTCCCATTTTATATAAATTTAGCTCAAAATTCGTCTAGCTTGGTCGGGATGTTCTGTGTGGCGATTGCAACAGCAGACCCAACAGCTTTACAGGTCGGTTTGAACTGGGCATGTGGGATTGGTGGAGCTGACTGTACACCCATACAAGAGGGTCAAGCTTGTTATGAGGCAAACAATCTAGTAGAGTTGGCTTCTTATGCATATAATGATTATTTCCACAAGACCGCGGCAACTGGCGGCACCTGTAGCTTCAATGGTACCGCAACAACTACCAATACCGATCCAAGTGAGTTCTATAAACTTTATTTTTCTTTGCCATTTTTCTATGCTTTTCTCCTTGTCATACTTGAGAGTTATTTCCTTTCAAATTATAATGATCCTGTATAAGTTACCACCAAAACTAAATGGGGGGAAAAAAGGTGAAACAATGTTGAGTTGATCAAAGTCATAAATTAGCCAAAAGAAAGGTAGTGATCATGTATAACCGTGCGAGAAAATGTAATTTCTCTATCTAAGACAGGCGAAATCACAGATATTGCTCCTCAAGTTGGGGCAATATTTTTTTTCGGTTGTTTCAAACAAAAGAAAGCAAGAATGAGAGAATTATTATTATCTCAGCTTTGTACGAATAAATCCAATTTAGCTGCCGATTGTTGATAACAATCTTGATCTTAGAATTGTATTTTCATTTAAGTGGGCTTTCAGTCATATTTTCAATTTGGGCCCTCCAAGTAGTTTTTCCTTCATTAGATTGAACATCTGAAAGGAGACGCAACATAAAAATGAATTCTAACCAGCTAATAGTATCCATAAGTGAGAGCCATAGCTAGAAAATTTACTGAAATTGCTGGCCTTGAGTTTGTTTCTGGCTCTTCCGTGCTTTAATGGCCTAGGACAATGACCTGGTATTACGAGTAACTGAGTAAGCATATAATTACCAGTTAGGGACTTCGGTTTTGGTCTCAAGTAACACTTTACTATCTCTTGGGAAAAGGTGAATTCATTATGTTTATGCGATATAAGATAACTGTCAAATTGGAAGGTAGGATAATCAATAATTAATGATAAATAATAAATAATAAAACTTATTACAATAGGCATTTACTTGAGAGCAGTCAGAAGTTCATGGTTTCTCTATTTGTCAATCATCCCATATAGTACATAAATGAAAAATCTATCCCAATTGAATTTGCCACCTGATGCTGACATCATGATTTATTTTGTTGGTATAGTTACAATCAAAACTTAGATACCGAGCTGGACCAGTTCTTTTTTCTTGATATACAGCTGAAATATATAGCGAGACAGTGAAATAACTAATTAAAAGGGAACTTTTTCAAAGAAAAGAAATAATTGACCAGCATTAGTGATCAGTTGCAAAGCTCAGTAGCAGTGGGCCAGTGGCCGATTTCATGCTGAGTTGCATTTTAGTGGGGATGATTTTAGCAATAATCTCTAATATGGTGCTTATTTCCAAACGTCCTTCCTAGCAAATCAAAGTATGGATCCTTCATTCTATTGTAATGTTCTATAAAACAAGATTAAATGAGGTATTTAAATCATAGAATGGCTACAAGTAATTCCTCCTAGGATATGTTTTTCTTCCTTTTCAGACAGTCAGACTATTGAGTGTGTAATTAATTTTTGTACTTCTCTACAATATTACTATAAACAGGAATTGACAATCATAAGTTAAACATTACATACCTTTTGTGTACTCTTTTATTTAAACTCAAATTTTGTTCTTAAATGTCTGACACCCTTTTTCCAACAATTTATATTTCAGGCCATGGCTCATGCATATTTGCTGGAAGGTGAGTACCAATTTGGTTTTTCATTTTCTGTAACACCATTTCCAACCTTTAATTTATCAGCCACTGGACGTTTTATAACAAGACATACATTTTAATCCCACCAAAAAGTAAACGAAATATGCCATCTGCACCTTTTTAGATCAACATTCTAACAATTACCAAATTACCCTTGTCTTTCACTCCCATCGCTGTCATGAATTAATGAATGATAAAGGAACATCTGTAAATCCTTTTGTTGTTTTACATTGTTTATGTGATACCAAAAACTTTAATAAATAGCACAATGTACTTGTAATTTTAACATCCTGTTTTCTCCAGCACTCAATCAAGCACCAGTACCACAAACTCTAGCTCTGGTTTCACTCCAACGACTTCACTTTTCTCTCCACCACCTACCAGTTTAAGTGGGTTTGGCAACACAAATATTACTTCAACAGATGGTACATTCTCCAAAAGCTCCAGAAATGCTGTTCCTTTGGGTGTTCTAGTCTATACCACCTATCTACTTCTTATGTTGCATTTGCTTTCATCGTACATGTAAAAAATGCCATTGGATAGATAGGTACATTTCTTTACGGTTACTTTCATGATGCATAGGCGTTGTATTTAATATAGTCATGAGCATTCACTGTTTTATCAGAGATGACCTTGTAGTGTTGTAAAAAAAAAAATAGAGAGATTGAAGAACTTTATATCATATAAGGTAGAGTGTATTACTGTATTTAGATTTTTTTTTTTTTTACTTACATATATTTGTAGAAAATCATGTTTACACTCATACTAAAATTATTTTCACGCTTCTCTTGTGGAATAAAGATTAAAAATAATAAATAAATAAACATGAGTAGAAACTGAGACAATTGTATTAAAAAAATTGCAAGACAAACGGAGCCAGAAATCCTGAATGAGGATTGAGGGGGCAAAGAATTATTTGAATTACTTTTCAAATACATAAGGAATATTTTTATAATTTAAAGATTGGTATGTAAATTTTATATTTTTAGGGTATATTTTAGAATTAAGGGGGCCAAGAACAATGCCTACTTTAACTTGTGCTTACCTCCGTTCTAAGCAGCTTTTTAAATGAAAAACTAATCGGAGAGAGTTTACAATTTAGGACGACAATTTAAATCACTCAGCTTGTTCGGAGTCCCAAAAAAAAAATAGAGAACAGACAAATTGCAGTAAGATCCACAGACCATTAATAACATTTTGTTGTGTATATATTTTTTTATAATGGCTTGTAGTTACAAAAGTAACTTAAATGCTTTTATTTAAGATTATAGAAAAAAAATGCTGGTAGGAAACTAGTATTTACAAATTTTTTACAATCTAAGAAAACATACCTGGGCTCGGAGCATTATTACATAAATGCCTCTGTTTTATCATACCCATATAAACAGAGTTATCGTCGTCTTTATTAGTTCATTTATAGGCCACAGGAACAAACTTACAGGCTGGGCCCTTGAAGGCTCAGACTATCAAATCATCAAACCATCAATCATCAAATCACCTCGCTCTGATGAGGTCCCATATCTAATCTTCATTTTCTATTGAGTCAAAATTAAGTACGTAAACAGAGTAAAACCACACATAATATTTAGAGAGTGAGATATTAGACCAGGGCTTTGAAAAAGAAGGAAAGCACAATATGTGACCAAGGACTCCTATTCTACACTCTGTACACAGAAAGAGCAGACCCAACTAATCAATGAAAAATCGTACAGATACGGGTTCATATCTATTTTTTTTAAATTAGATTTTTAGATTAAGCAACACAAAATATCAGTCAACAGTTGTTGGCCCAACTGAAACTACGAATATAAACTAGAAAGAAAAATGAGGGGGAAAAAAAAATACCCGCTCAAGTTTCGGCCCTGTGTTCTCCAAGCTCCCTATAAATATGAAAAAAACAAAAAAAAAATTACATCTTTTGTACATCTTTGTTAATCTTCCTTAAAGCAACAACTAAAAAAAAACTACATACATAGGTCTCCAGGTACCACGGGAAAAAAAATACAAAATAAATTCTTCTTTGCAAAGTTATAGATTTTAATTTATCCGTTCATATACATTCTTACAATAAACATAGAGGTCAAGCAATACCAAAGAACCAAAAAAAGATAAAAAAAAAAAAGAAAATTCCAAACTTCCAAGTAAAAGAAGGCAGTAATATATATCGATCGAGCGAAGCACGATATATAAAATTTGTTATAATTCAAATGTTGAAGCTCTTTAAACAACGCCATTGATCTCCTCCTCATGTCCCGGTATTATACTATTCTGCTCTAACTGTTGATTTTCTAATCCTTCACCATCAGTGAACTTTAACAATCCACTTGACCGGCAATACCTCATCAAATAATGCACCATGATCCCGGCTGCTGTCAGCACAGCACTCAGTGCAAAAACCCTTCGATGTGCAACGGCAATCACGTAGCCAAGAAGAACTGATGGGAAAAGACACATGACAATGAGCCCTGGGATGCCCAGGGGCACACGGTACGGCCGGATCAGGTCAGGATACTTCACACGCAACCAAAGGAATGTTGCAAACTCGAGGAGCATCCCGAGACTGTACAAAATATTGGCAGTTGCGGCAATATCTTCGAAGGGAAGGAATGAAATGGTCAGTGTGATTATGCATGAGAACAGGATGCCAACCCATGGTGTTTCAAACTTTGGTGCCCGAACAGCGAAGAAGCTGGGAAGAAGACCGAGGTCGGCCATGCCGAGTAGCTAGAAAGCGCCACTGCTCAGTTGAGCCTCATAGAGGCCGATAGATGATAGTACAGCACCAGCTTGAATCCAGTATTTCAGCCAGTCACCTCCAACCATGTCTGTAGGATTTAATAATATATTTACTCATTACGGGCATAGTAAGCAGATTCCAATGTCATCAACAAAAAAGAAATTTAATGCCTAAATATCCAATAAGTAATTAATTTGTATGAACTCATATAATGAATTAATATTTGACCTTTAGCCTTCTCTGTTATAAAGTTCCCATATATTTTCGTGCATTTAACTAGATAAAACTACCGACTAAAATTTTAGATAAATTTAGGAACTGAGAAGGTGAACTTCCGAAGTGATTGTAAGTAAACATATATATTTCAATTTCGGAAAGGAAGAATATACTAAAAACCAAATTTTTTTTAGTAACCATAATATAATAATTAAAGGACATCAATAAAATAATTCAAAACTAAAATTTTATTTTTTACATATTCTTAATCGCTTTGTAAGCAATTATTTAGATTTACATGAATTATACTTTAATTTAGTAAAGAGGACAACTACCACTTATACCCTCACAACTTGGAACGGCTAGAGCCTGTATAATATATAACACAAGATTGAAAATCAGGGGGAAAAAATTGATGGGTCCTGGTGTGTTGATTTGGACTAGTCCGCTGATATAGAATGCATGGATTAATTCGTTGTCTCCTTGTAGCAGCACATAATCCATTGAAGGTTCTTAATAGACGTTCATTTCAGATTCAACGCTCTAATTCACTCTGATTATCACCAACGCTCTAATTCACTCTGATTATTTTTGTGTTCCAGGCATGGAAAAAGACTGTATTGCTATCTCCTTCGAGCTTCCATTTTTCTCATACAATTATATTTATAAAAATTGACCCACACACGTGGGGGCAATTGCTAATAAATATAATAGAAACAAAAATTCTAATAATATGTCAGAGCGCGCAGGTGAGCTAGTCCTCTCAGCCAAGCACGGTAGGACTCCTATAGCAATGCCAGCCCTCTTATATGCATGCTAACATGTTTATTATCAGCATATGGATTTAACTGTGTGATTTGTGAGATGCTGGATTAGACATGCTTAGGACTTTAGCTGTGTGATTTTTAATAAAAAAAAAATTTTTTCAGAAATTTTAATAAGAAAAACGGAATTATTTTTTTTAATAAGAAAAAAGTCCTAACGCGGTCATCAAGCACGTACGTTTCCTGGCTCCTAACGCGGTCAACGAACGCGTTAGAGAGTCCTAACGCGGTCAACGAACGCATTAGGACTTGGAATCTTTTCGAAAATTGAAATTTTACCGTTTTCTGCTTTTTCCTTCCTTCGTCGTCTTCAATAGAGAGAGAGATAAAGAGACAGAGAAAGAAAGAAGAGAGAAAAGAGAGGAAAAAAAAAAGAAAGAAGAAGGAGAGAAAGAGGAGAGAAAGAGAAAGAGGGAGAAGGAGGAGAAAGGAGGAGAACGGCCAATGTCGGCGTGGGAGAAGAACGATTTCCGACGAAGAGGAGAATGGCCAACTTCCGACAAGTTCGAGTTCGATTGATTTCCGGCGATTTCTACAGGTAAGTTTTTTAATTTGATTTTTAAAATTTAATTAGAGTATTTTTGATATATTGTAATTGATTGGAAAATTTGTGTAGAAATTTTTGTGTAGGAATTGTATAGAATTTGTGTAGGATTTATGATTTGAAAATGTGTATGGATAATGTTGCAAATAAAAATGTGATGCAATTTGTGTAGAAATTTTTGTGTAGGAATTGTGTATAAATTTTTTTGTAGGATTTATGATTTGAAAATGTGTATGGATAATGTTGCAAATAAAAATGTGATGCAATATTGAAAATGTGTATGGATAATGTGATGCAATATTGAAAATGTGTATGGATAATGTTGCAATATTGAAAATGTGTATGGATAATGTTGCAAATGAAAATAAATGTGATGCGATATTGAAAATGTGTATGGATAATGTTGCAAATAAAAATAAATGTGTATGGATAATGTTGCAAATAAATAGGAAATTGTGGTATATTGTGATTGAAATTATTTGTGTAGAAAATATATGGATGAAAAATGGATGAAAATTGGTATGAAAATATATTGCGATTGAAATTATTTGATTGGATGAAAAAAAATTAGGAAAATGTAGATTTGATGGAAAATATAGATGAGTATGAATTATGTTATATTTAAATATGAAAGTACGAATTATGTTATATTTAAGTATTATGCATTGAATAATATGAATTATGTTATATTTAATTATTACAATAGATGAGTTCTCCACACGACGAGACTGGTCCATCCAGTTCTGAACCACCGACAGACGCTCCGATTGATCCAGCCCCACGTGTTAGACAACGGAGGCGTGGTATCGGTCGTCCGAATCCGTACAACGTGAACCCTATGGAGCGAGTACAAGACGTTGACGGACAGATATTGTTCCTTACTCCCGAGGAGCATATTATTGGAGTGCCTGTTGAGGAGGTATACTTATTAAATATTTCAAATATATTAAATATTTAATTCAGTATTAATCATATATTTAAATACTTAAATGTATTTCAATGGTTAGTAATGTTATAATAATTATTCGTTATATATAAACTCTGATTAAAACTAACATATGATATTGCAGCGTGAAAGATGTTTAGATTTGAGGTCACACAAGCGTGAGATCGTGATCGACAAACGGATTGATGGACGTTTGCAGAAGCTCGGCCTGATTCACATCTCGAAAGTAAAGCATGTCAATGCGGATATTGCTTTACTAAAAGCATTGGTAGAGTTTTGGCGTCCCGAGACGCATACTTTTCACTTTCCTGTCGGCGAGATGACCATTACGTTGCAGGTAAGAATCAATTTGAATAAATTTTCCAATTTATCCAATGTAAACTAATGTAATTATTGTGATAATTCATGGGTTAAATTATTATCAGGATGTGAAGTATCTCTATGGTTTGCGCACAGTAGGCAAACCTGTGACAGGGAGCACGACGGGAGTTTATTTTGATGATCAGGTCAGTTCGTAGTTATTTTCAACTGCGAACTGGGCTAGAGAAAAAACGTAAGTTCAATGTTAATTAATTCTATAAATTTTTTATTTATAATTTATGATTTGTAAATAATGACAATTATGTAAATGATAATGTAGGGGCAATAGACGAAATATTAGATTGAAGTGGTTGCAAGAGAATTGCTCCAACTGGCCTCCTGTTGGAGCTTCCGATGATGAGCTCGATCGTTACACACGTGCGGTGGCGATGGAGCTCTTTGGGACTCTCATGTTCCCTGATATTCTGCAGGATTCTGTACCCGCTTTTTATTTGGATCTCATAGCGGTATTAAATTAATTTCATTTAATTTCATTATCATTTCATTTCATTATCATTTATAATATTAATTAAATCATGAAATGTTAATTAAATCATTTGTTCATTCTCAATTTTATATTTATGTCATTATTATGAAGATAAACTGAAATTTGTGTTGTTTAATTAATTTGCAGGGCAATTTAAATGAAGACAAAAACTGGAATTGGGGAGGTGCGGTCGTAGCATGTCTATATCATTCGCTTGATCGTGCTGCAATGCGATTCAAGGTTGTGACGGGACCTTGGATGCTTCTATTGTTTTGGGCATGGACATATCTTCCAGTATGTCGACCGACTCTTCCAGATGAGGCACTTCCTGGATTTGGCTAGCCTGATATAAACTCGTGCCAGCCGTTTGGGAGGTATAATTTTTCATAAATTTAGCTTTAGTTTCATACTCGTGCGCGCCATTTTATATAAATTTATCTTTACTTTAATTATATTTTGTTTCATGTTTAGGTATTATATTTTGTTTAATGTTTAATTTTTCACAAAATTACAGGAAATGGGGTGAAGCTCGGACATTTTCGAAGAACACTCATCGTGGGGCGGTTGAGTATGCACGAGACCACCTGGCGACATTGGAGGTAGAAGATGTCAATTGGTTACCGTACGAAGATGTCCGAGAGAGTATGCCACGAGTAGCCAAGTTGTGGTCAGCAGCGGATCATGCTCGGATGCCGCTGATTTGTTATCACATAGTGGCATACTACTATCCGGAGCGTTGCAGGCGTCAGTTCGGATTATATTAGCTTGTTCCACCACCGCTACCTGTGGTATGTTGTTATATGTTTAAGATTGATTTTCATTTTAATTAATAATTTGTATATTATTTCAATAATTTTCTATTTTTAATATAATAGAGTTGGAACACGATGCGCAACTACATGAATCTCCAACGCAGTTCTTTTGCCTCTCCGAATTGGAGTGCTATTTTTCAGGCAGCGCATGCAGCGTGGACTGATGAGGCATTAGCTGCCCTGCGTGTCGAGACTCGACCTTGGACAGATGCTGATTCTCTTAGGTATTAAAAATTAATTATATTTATTATTTCATTTAAATTGTTGGTAATTTAAGTTAATTTTGAATATTTATTTAAGATTTCAAATTTGGATGATTAGGTATTTTCGGTGGTTATGGAGATGTGGAGGATCGGAGCTTCCTACACCTCACGAGCAGGCCGAGGCACGCATCAGACGTAGAGGTGATGTTCCAATCAGTCAGAGACAGTACGCTCCCATGGGGTCCAAGCTGCGTAATATGATATTGACTGATTGATTAATTTATTTAAATCAGTTTTATTTAATTTCTTTATTTGTTTTGTAATGACTTATTAAGATTTTATTTTGTAATGACTGATTAAGATTTTATTTATTTATTTAATGTAGGGAAACAACGCCTTGAAAAATGCAGTTCATGCTTTGAGCCTCATTGTGAAGAAGGGATGCAAAAGAATTGGTAAGGCAATCCTTACCAACTGTCGATCCCAATTACGGGATGCATCTGTGCCGTTCAGGATCGAGGATCTGTTGGAACAACGGGGGCTACCAACGAAGATTGAAGACATACCAGATTCTTCGGATGAGTCCAAAGAACCGCATGCAAACTTTGAGGCCGAGGATCTCGTCAATCCGGTATGTATTATTTGTAAATAAATATGCATTAAACATAATATTATAATTATTTTTATTGATGATAGTTTTTTTTTAATCTTAACAGGATGGTGGCCTAAATACTGGACGATTAGATGACATATTAGGACCACCCAGGGGTTCTCATTCCCACGTAGATCCTACGCCGGTGACACCTTCAGGTCCTACTCTCACACAGGATGCCGGTCCATCGTCATCGACCTCTCAATTTGCCGGTATGTGGCATGACCCCACCGGCATTTTCAGTGGCTACATGCCAGGATACCAGCCACCTTTTCCTGCGTTTGAAGTCACCGTTTAGTACGTTCGGCCAGACTGCTGCACCGTTCACTATGCCAGCATTTGGTACACCTTATAGCATTCCTTCATTTTCTTCGCCATTGGATAGTATGGGAGGGGGAGACTCTTTCACTACCTTGCTACAGACCGCCATGCACGAGGGTGGTCAGGAGGTTGGCGATCATGAGGGTGATCAGGGCGGTGACGAGGAGAGTGCCGAGGATGATTACAGTACCGAGGAGGAGGAGGAGATTCAGGCGGAGGATGAGTCAATTACTCCGTGTTTGGCTGAGAGAAGAGAGAGACGAGCAGTTAAAAAACGCGAGAGATTTTCAACGTCTAGACGTAGGAGGTAGTTTATGCGATGTATATTATGGATTTTTATATATTGTGATGTATATTATTATGTTTGAGATCATGGATGTGTAGTTTATGTTGGTTATTATTATTTTTTGCTTGTGTGTCGCGACTTCTAAGCAATATTCGAAAACAATATTACGACACACGAGTAATGGTTTTGGATTACAAAATAAATATGAACAAATAAGCAATAACATCTCACGTATGAACGACATTAATAAGCAATAACATTTAATTAAAAGAAGGTATGAACTTAAAAAAAATACCAATTAAAAAGGTAATCAAATGAACATTTTTCTTTTTGCACACAATGAACAGCAATTACAAATAATTATTTATAAATTATGAAAATAGGACAAACAGAAAAAAAATACGGGTGTATTTTTTAATCCTCTCCTATTTTCATGAAAAAACATAAATTTATGTTTTTTGAAGTTAAATAAAGGGTTATTTTATAGTTACAAACAAAAATTAGATTTTTTGCTGAGTAGTTTTCGTACGCCCTCCTAACACGCTCGTTTAACGCGTTAGTGCTTCCTAACGCAGACCCGGGATGTTTACGTGATTTTGTACCGCGTTAGGACTTTTTTCTTATTAAAATTTCTGAGGAAATTTTTTTTTTTATTAAAAATACCACACTTTAGCTTATTATTCTTCTTTTTATTTTAATTTTGTTGTACAGGTTTATTTATTTATTTATTATTAATTTTTTGTTTGCTGCTCTTACATATTTTTTTTCCCTTTTTTTTTATGAAATTTTGTCGGTGGTGATTGCCACCTAACACTAAAAAAATTGTTTAGTATTAAAGTTATTATCGCTAATTATCATTAAAACATCACGGCAAGGGTGATCAATACCAACCATCTGATGTTAATTTGTTATAGCATCAACTTCTCTGCAATGAATTGATTTAGGAAAAGAAGAAAGATCGATCAATACATATTTGTTATATATATATAGGGTTCTAACCGGTGTTTTAAAACTTGCCATCGAACAGGTACAGCTGCTGCTTTTGCGAATATTGAATAGGGGAAAAAACAGGTGGATCATCAACCCGATTTAAGGATCAAATTAATAGGTCAATTAGTGTGGTGGTTTAGTCATTGCCATTTTGCCTTAAAAAAATGGACCGGCCGGAACCATGTCTGAACCGCAGCCAGTTAGAAGCAAATAAACAGAACTGGAGGCCGGTTCCTAATGATTACACCAGTTGAACCGATCGATCCAGTCCAGATTTCAAAACACTGGCTTTAACTGTAATGCATTTTCTCATTTAAGGCGCGGATGTTAATTGAGATTGGAGAAGGCTTAATATATGTCAATATTTAATAAATCAGCTCTCCTATTCCCGCTTCAAAACTTTCATATATACTTGAGATTTTGCAGACAGAGACAATTCAACTTTAGTACCGTGCAATGTAGTTTTCCAAAAATAATACTGGTTAAGCTCCGCATTCATCAAACTAATATTTCTAGTCAATCTTCCTTTTTAAAATCTTCCGGACAATTAATAATTGATATATATAGTTTAGGAGGTCAATCTGTTTATTATTTTAGAGGAGAAGATTTTCTTTAAAGAAGGTAAATTAGAGGTAAGGAATTGATTAAGAAGTTACTAAATAAATAATACGGTATTGCTTACAATCATTCTAAAGATTCTATCATCCCATCATCCGCATGTGCTACTGAATCTCCAAGCATTTAATTTTTTATTGTTTAATTCTAATTGCTTAAAATAACACGTTAATAACTGTCGATGATCTCTTATTCTCATCCCATCCCTATCCCCTCTATTTCATTTTCGAAATGAAATTAATTCCTCTCTTCTAGAGATATCAAATGTAATTAATTACACTCTGGATTTACCATCTTGAGCGTACTCCCCTCATCCCTTCCCTTCCTTTCCTCCCTTCCATGTGATTCCCTTCCTCTGTTCAGGTGAAAAAATTTTCCAGAACAATTAGGTTCTGAAACTATAACAATTAGTTTTTCAGAACCAATTAACTAGAACAATTAAATTTTGAAACTAGAACAATTAGTTTTCTAAACTATAACAATTAGTTTTCCAGAATATATTAACAAGAACAATTAGTTTTCTGAACTAAAACAATTAGTTTTTTAGAACATATTAACTAAAACAATTAGGTTCTGAAACTAGAAAAATTATTTTTGATTAATATATAAAACTGAAACAATTACTTTTGACTAGGTTCTGATACTAGAACAATTACTTCTGATTAGGTTCTAAAACCAAAACAGTTAGGAGGGAGGGGGTGGGGTGGGGGATAAGAATTACGTTGGGGGAAGGGGAAGGGCGTAATTAGCGCTGGTGGGATGAGTAATTAGCGTTGGATCATGCGTTTTCTCTCATTAATGAAGCGTTATCCTCATTAATGATTTAGGATTTAACATGTTAATTAAGATTATGGTCTCTCAAAGCATTAAGTGTTATTTTATTTTATTTTTTTTGATACTAAGAGCCCCAAGCAGAGATCCAAACATTAAAACTAAAAATATTTGAGTCCCTTCAGTGACTCTTACAAACAAAGCATTAAGCGTTATCCATTGCTTAATAAACACAGACAGTTATGGTCACGCGTTGCATACAAATGATCTCTCCAAGCATTTAAAAATATGGTCTGTACGTAGATTGCCTTTTCTGAATTTAATTTTCCGATTTTATTTTTATTGTTCTTCGTACAATGACTATGAATGCGGTTATTGTTTGGATAGTACAAGCATCAGTTAGCTAGTTTTCCTTAATTAACCAAAATTCAAAACAGAAAAAAAAAAGAAAAGAGAAAAAAGAAAAACGCTTCTAAGAAGTTAAGAATTTAAAGCTTTACTAACAAATATGAATGATGCATCCATTTGTGAAACCGATCAATTTCCTGGTGGTACTTAACTGCTCTACACTGCAAGTTTACACTTGTTATATAAGAAATAGTTTTTGGTCTAGTTGTAAAGGAAAATGCATCTTGAGTAAAACTGAAGGTTTGAAAATCCGATCGACTAGAAGATTCTTTTATATCTAACATTTAATTTAAAAATAAAATTATGCCTTTACCTTTAATTTGTCTTCAAAAAATGTTTACTCTATACCTATATGAGATGAGATTGTTGATAGATAAATTAAGTTACTAGTTGTCACCTGAAGTCACACACAAGGAGCCTTTTGTTAGAGATTCAATAAAAACCGTTTCAATGAGGTGATATATCTAAGAGGCAGAGGTCGCATATATTCTAGTATGTCTCTTATTCTTTATTCGGGTGAAAATCAAACAACACAAAAATAAAGAATTTGAGCTTATTCGGACTCTTATTAATATTCTAACAAAACATTAGTATTTGAATATGGAACAAGGAATAAACTCTTCTCTATTCAAATTTCTTATTCTCACTCCATCCAAACATACCAGACTACTATACATAAAAGTTTGATTGGAGAATAAGTTTTATATATAACAGAAGATATGTAACACACCTTATTTAGAATAACGCCTACTACGTTCTTGCTTGATTTCTACATTGTTCTTCTTTTTCAGCAAAATGTTCTGTATGGATTGATCTAGTTCAGGTTTATAGATTGATAAAAAGAAATATTCTTTCTGCCCCTTTCCGGATACGCAATTAGTATTTTATATTTGAAAATGTGCTTGAATATTGTTGTGTTTCTTAAGGTTAAATTTGCAATGGATTTCCATCTTATGTGCTGCCTTAAATTGCTGAGTAGGACGTCATATATTGTGAATGATTAGTATCATTGTCCTTGAGCTATTAGCCGAGTAGGACGTCATTTATTGTGAATAATTAGTACCATTGTCCTTAAACTATTAAAAGAGAGGTCGCTAAATAATTTTTTTCTCTTTCTCACTCATAATTTTACATGATTAAATATGCTAAAAGGGACAGCTACGTTGAATAACTATAGTCTAGGATGCAACCATCGGATTTCAAATCACTAAAAAGACGATCCAATAATTATGACGGAGCTGCAACAAAGGCCTCTAATTTATTTATGATATCAATTTAGAAGCAGATTATAAGATCTTGACCGGAGCCCTCTAGTCTCTACTACTTATAAATGCACCTAACAAAAAGAGTAAACATTTCAGATAAAAAGAGTAAACAAGTCAGATTAAAAGGTGTAAACAACCCTAAAATCAAATATAGTTCGTTGATTTTGTTAATCTGATGAGAATCTCAGGGGTGAGATTGGACCGAATAAGTCCGAAGGGCTTAGGGCCGGATAGGATCATTAAAAAAATTGGACCGGTTTTTTTCCGAATATCCGGTTCGGCCCATTTTAGTCGATCCGCTGATACTCGATCTAGTTTGATCCCAGTCCGACGAAGCCCTTCGAACCTGAGAGTCGAGCCGAGCCGCTCCGTCTCCGGTTTTCGACGCACGGCCACACGCAACTCGAGCCTCGTCTCAACGTCGACGCCTCGCCTCTCGCCAGTCTCCGAGCCGCCTCTCCTATCGTTAGTCGCCGAGCCGCCTCTCCTCTCGCTAGTCGCCGAGCCACCTCTCCTCTCACCAGTCGCCTCTCGAGCCTCGTCGTCGACGTCGACGCCTCTCAACATCCCTTGCCATTTGCCAAGTACTCTCTCTCTCTCGACTCTGCTACATGTGTTTTGGATTTTGGGTTTTGGATATTAGCTATTTGGATTTTGGGTACCTTGGCAATACTGTTATCTCCTTGATTTGAACATTTTGGTTGTCTCGTTTTTCGAAAATTGTCATGACAAAGAACCCCATTTTTATCATGGCAGATGCACCTGCTGTTGAAGCCATGCAAAAGATGGTGCAAGGTTAGTTCTCTTTCTAACATTCATGTATATTGTCTCTCAGTATCTCCTTCATTTGCATTAGTTCTCATGAAAAGTTTTCTACTTTGCATAAGTTCCTACTATTTGTCTCAGAAAATATACCATAATGTAGGGGCCAGCATTGGACCGATCCCAGGTTGCTGATTGTTATTATTATAATTTTTATCTGTGTTCCTCTTAACTTTCATTTCAATTATTAATTGCATTATCTAAGGTTAAATTTAGGCGTGCACATACAGTTGAAGGTTTATTGAATCAAAGTGGACGAAATTGAGGCTTAGTTAATAGTTGAAGGTTACTTAATGATGAAGTCAGCCTCCCTTGATATTGATATAATTTTTTCTATTTTTTCTCTTTCACTGGTAAGGAAAATATGTAAAAGATTACCTCAGATCTCCAGTAAAGTACTTTACTTTAGATTCAGCATATTTTGTAAGCTGTTTTGCTCTCTTTCACACTGCATTGCTTTCAATTTGCAATTTGTTTGGCTGATCTTTTGGAATTTTAAGAAATGTAGCATCCAATTTATAGCATGTAAATTCTGACAAATTAGATGTTTAAATGGCAGATCTGGCTTAACTGACGCATCAAACAATAAATCAACACCTCCAACTAAGAAAAGCAGCACCAAATCGAGCACAAAGCCACTTGAATCAAACAAACTAAGTCCAAAGCCAGTTGTGTCCATAAATTGAGCCCAAAATCGGCCTCTCCAGTTCAAACCAAATCACCTGGTTCGAATGAGTCGAAACCTCCAATCAATAGGTCACTGAAGAGTGGCTCTCGGATTAACACTCTCGAATTTGACTTGAGAAAATACCTACATTTAATTCGAAGATCTTAGGTATAAAAATTTAAGGACCTGTCAGTTAAAAAAAAAAAAAGGAGAAAGAGGGATCCTGTGTTAGAATTTTATTTATGTGGCCTATATTATTAATTGTGAACCAAGTTCATTTAATGAAATTTAATTAAAGGGTGCATCAAAATTTGATGGAAATTTTGATGGACCAGATTCATTGTACTTGATCCCTTTGGTTGCCTCAGCATTAAATACTCTCTAATCTGAAATTAAAGGCATTCTTTTTTTTTTAATTCAGCCATTTAGAAAATTCAGAAAAAGAAGAGAAAAAAACGTCATTATGTGCCATCATTAGGGCTGAGGAAAACTCAAAGAAGATCAGTACTTATGCTTCCGCTTAACGACTAACGATTTCTGCTCTTCAATTTGTAAGTTTTATACTCATAATTTGTTATTTTATATGATTTACGGATCCTGGAAAATCGTGTTCTTATTTTAAACACGCTTATTAATATTTACGTCTTTCATTTGGTATCAGAGCAGATCGTAAATTCATATTAAATACAAACATATTTTTATGAGTATATAATGTTTTTCTTATAATTTGGACGTATGGATTTTTGTTAAATTAAATGTTAAACTTAATGTTTTTGGTTTCATTGTAACCAAATAATGTTTGGATGGATTTCATTTGGACGATATGTTCGAGTTTTGTTTTTATGTATTTAAACGATTCGCTTAAGACTAAGTTAATGAATTTTATTCTCTCAATCTCGGTTTCGTCTAAATGCATAACAATTTATTTAGAGTTATGTTTAGCATTTTGTATAAGCGTTTTAACGAAGCATTAAACGAACTGTTAGAGTTGAGATGTGTTTTGGTTCCTTGCATTTAAACTTTAACTAAATTCGTTTAAGCGAATCAAACATATTTCGTGCCCTTCGCACGTATTTTTCATATCAGAGGAGATTTCGTGGGATTTCATTTCCATTTAAGAAAGTTTATTATTATTATTATTATTATTATTATTATTATTCTTAATTCAATTATCTTATTCTCTTCTGCACTATACGTGCTATAATTAGGCATGAGTGTTCTATAATTATGCATTGTCCCATTAAATCGTACCTTTATTTGGTCTTATTTCTTTAACCATTCACGTGGATGATGGGATTCAGACATTGTTACTCCATAACTATAAATTTATAGTTCGATTATAAGGCAAGAAATTATTTTTCCTATTCCATCTGATAATTTCATTTCAATGATGGATAAATAGTTTAACTAATTGCTATTTTTGCATTTACTTAATTAAACGCATAAAGATATTTTATACAGATCTCTTAGTTTAAGTTCTGTTTAATATTTTGTTAAGCGTTCAAATGGATTAATTAATCGAATTGTTTAGGTATGAGTATTAATTAATGTAATTTTCATTCGCTGAAATGAATGAGCCAGATGCATTCCCCTTATTCGCATCCTTTCGTAATATGTCCACTAAATAAATGTCCACATTATGTTTATTTAGTGGGAATAATATTTCCGAATTAAATGTTCTATTTTAATATTGTAAAACCATATATAATTTAGCGTATGGTTTTGTATAAAACATTAGAATAGATTAAAGGTTTGGATAATTCTAAGTATCTATGACCGAATTACTCTGTGGTTTCATATGCACTTTATGTATATAGACGAC
Source organism: Rhynchospora tenuis (assembly GCA_027725995.1). NCBI lineage: Eukaryota > Viridiplantae > Streptophyta > Magnoliopsida > Poales > Cyperaceae > Rhynchospora > Rhynchospora tenuis. The sequence goes on from CM050888.1 coordinate 56,632,658, forward strand.
CTAAAGAAAGTTTATTACAAATTTTGCATAGGAATAATTTAAACCACATAAAGTTACTTTTAATAATTTGGTTATTATCAATTTGAACAACTTTAATTGTAATTTCCATTTTATTAAAAGGAAGTGTGTGATACATTAAGTTTATAGATCACAATTAAGTTTTACATTTAATATATTATGGTTGACCATTTTAACAACTTTAATTGTCATTTTAATTATTAAGTGAAATTTCATTATGATTCAATTTGTTTCTGTCCAACGGTGATACAAATTGATTTTATGGAACAACTATTTTGTCAAAACTGAAAATTGTTAATTATTAATTTCAGTTTAATTAAGTATTAATCCTCATAGTTGTTTAATTCTATTGTGTTATTTGTGATATTTTAGTTTATGTATCACTATTATGTTTATATTTAATAAATATTAAGGATGTCAATTTGAACAACTTTAATTGACATTATAGTTTATTAAATAGAATTGCCTCATAGACTTCAATTTATTTCTGCCCAACGGTGATATAAATTGAAAATGTGAAGAACTATTTATGTTAGAACTGAAATATCATTTGGCGTTTTATTATTTATTTCAGTTGAATTTATTGTTAGTTCTTTTATTATGATATGTGAATTTTAGTCGACTATAATAACCACTTTATTTTTCCTGAATTATTTATAGCATTGAATAAACTAAATTCCCAACTTAGAAAGACCAAATTGAGATTTGTCTTGGTATTTTAGAATTGGACCAGACATTATGAATAGGCACTTTTATGTTGTCATGAACAAAAGTATGTGCTGATGATGTATTAATGTTGCTAAATTAAATCTCAAATTTCATGAGGTCATATTGTCATAACCAAGTTTGGATTTGAAGAAAATATTGTAAATCAATGTATATATCTCAGGGTTAGTGGGAGCAAATTTATCAATCTCATATTGTATTTAGATGATATATATTCTATTAGTCACTAAGAAATTCACATGATGTTATTTATTTATGCTTGTTTGATGTTTAATTTTATGGAAGAAGTGTTAAGCAGTTTATAATGACATCTTCCATTATGCAAGCATGATTTTCGTGACATATTGCAAGGTCACTTATTATATTTTGTAATAACGCAACTGCTATTTCGGTTTTAAGAACAACAAATCAAGCGAGTGTCTAATGGATCGACATTAAATATTTTGTTGTTATATACAAAGTCAAAGATATGACTATAGTAATACAACATATTTATTTGAGAATTATGTTAACTAATTTTCTCACGAAAGTATTACCACCCATTTTTTGCTGGCACGGATCTGGTTATTAAATTATGAGTTTGTTGTATTAAATTATGTATTAAGTTATAATGTGAAGCTTCAATTATGACTTTGACTTTGAATTTATGAAATTTGCTTATTTCTTATGTTGCGCATTATGTTTAATTTAAGCAAATTTACTCAAGTGGATCGAATGAATTTTATTAACCATTTGTTGAGAAGAATGCCAATTCTATAATTAATAGGGATCAAATAACCGTTATAGTTATTTCGATTATATTAGTTTAGTTTGGTATTTCTAACTGAACAAGGTTTAAGATAATGTTGGCCAATTCTGAATTTGTGTTTCATTATGATGACGTAATATAGGCCAAGTGGGAGAATGTTAGAATTTTATTTATGTGGCCTATATTATTAATTGTGAACCAAGTTCATTTAATGAAATTTAATTAAAGGGTGCATCAAAATTTGATGGAAATTTTGATGGACCAGATTCATTGTACTTGATCCCTTTGGTTGCCTCAGCATTAAATACTCTCTAATATGAAATTAAAGGCATTCTTTTTTTTTTAATTCAGCCATTTAGAAAATTCAGAAAAGAAGAGAGAAAAACGTCATTATGTGCCATCATTAGGGCTGAGGAAAACTCAAAGAAGATCAGTACTTATGCTTCCGCTTAACGACTAACGATTTCTGCTCTTCAATTTGTAAGTTTTATACTCATAATTTGTTATTTTATATGATTTACGGATCCTGGAAAATCGTGTTCTTATTTTAAATACGCTTATTAATATTTACGTCTTTCATCCTGAACAACAATTAGAACTAAACACTGACAGCTTTCTAAAAAACTAAATAGATGAGAAATTCTATAAATATTTTTTGCTATAATATTAAACATCGTGTTGATTAAATGAATAGCAAAACAAATTTTCAATTATAATTCTGTATTTGTACTTTTGTAGGACGAATGGTATGCATCCTTGGTGACCACTGACCATGGTGGTTCCTTGAAGCTTTTTGCTATTGCAACGTTGTGTTGCTAGAAAAACTTTTATCTAGTTGTCTTTATGTGTGTAACACTCAGTTCATGATTTCTTTTTAGTGATTTGAGATTGCATGTCTGTAGTTAAAAACGGAATAGACTTAGTGTTGGTTAGATAATAACAGTTTTGACTTGGAATTCATGTACTGGTTAAAAAGAGATTGCATGTCTGTGTGTAACACTTTGTGCTGGATTCACATCCCAAGCAAGCATTAATTCTCTCTGGTATCACAAATTCACTTGTGTGTTTTGACTTGAAATTCATGTACTGGTTTCACTTATCCTTTTTTTTTTTAAAGTCAGATATTATAACAGAAATACAGAATTGTAATCTTTTCTTGCTGATGAATGATTTTTTTTTTTTTTTTGCATAAAGGTCTTTACTGACGAAAAGAAAATGATATGTTGGCTTTTGCCACTTGTATTTAACTTTGTTTAATTAAAATGTAGTGAAGGATTTCTAGTGTCCGTAACTTTTCCATGTGTTTTTAATTTTGAAACTTTTAATCTTGTTTTAATGTTTTAATGTATTTGTATTTTGCTACTGAGGTCCAGTGAACATCGTATTTGGAAATGGCTTTAACAAAAAAAATTCGAAGAGAATATAAGTATCCAAATTAACAAAAAAAACTTGGATAAGTCGGTAAAAATAGTATATAGGTAATAGGTGACAGGTCTTTCGATTATTACATGTCTTTGGATAAGTTCAGTGGGCTGAAAGCCTGACAAGGCCTGCCGCTTAAAAAAAAACAAAGTTATTCCTTGCAATCCTTGATGTTCATTACGGGGCCCTTCGAAAGTCCAAGCGGAATTATTTGGACAGTTCGTTTTTTACGGATGGATATCGGACCGAATCGAGTATTCAAAGGGTGGACTGCGGATTGGACAACAAGCCTTATTGAGAAGGGCCGAATCAGGATATCCAGTCCAATCCGGTCCAATGCCAGCGCTAGATGAGATCTACGGTCTGGATTTGCGAATCATAGTCTTTTATTTGAAATTGGCTTGTCGCTGGAATGTTTCTTAAGCGAAAGTTTTCGTTGTTACTCGCGAGTTCGACCCTCCGGTTAAACGATTTATTTTTTTTCTTGCGCTTACCCCTCTCATCTCAAAGGAAGCATCTCTCTCCTCCAAAAATTCGCAGAAAAGGAAAGAGAAGGCATAGCTGGGCTCCCCCTCCTCTTCCCCCGTCCTCCATCTCCCTTCCCTTTTTTCCCTCCCCCATACCAACTAGAAACGAAAAGAGGAGCAGATATATAATATATTCGATCCTACTAGGGTTTGCTCTCAACCACGCCGCATCTCAATTCATTTCGAAGAGCTGGTCTCAAGCAAACGGAGAGAAGTCGCTACCCTCTCGCCCCAGATCTACCCAATATCCGCCGCCACCTCTCAGTCTCACCTACAAAAACTGCCCGTACCGCACCAGCTCGAGCTATGAAAGGATGTTCAACCTTTTCTCTCTTCGTTTGGCCGAGTGTCATGGAAGGGAAGCGTAGGAGAGCAGGAAAGGCGGTATCTTTCAATTTCTTTTACCTATTGTAAATTGCATTGGCTTTTTTCAGCTTGCGTGTTAATATGAAACACTTTCAAAAATTTCATTCTTATTTTTTTAATTCGACCAAGCTGATTATAATTTTGAGATTGTATATCAGTAATTCGATTTGATTTAAGTACTATATCAAGCACGATTCACTGGTGAATGCTGATTGAACTCTTATTTGTTGGAATCGTTTATTTAAAGGAGACTGATTTGCATGGATCAACATGAATTAAGAAATTTTTATAACCATAGATAATAGTGATCAGCCTGAACAGTCCCAAATTGGCATGTTACCAAACTGTGACTAAATTTCTTAATTCACGTTGATCCATGTATAAAAACCGTGACAGAAACTGTTACCTACTATTTCTTAATTCATGTTGATCCATGTATTATTAGATCGAGCATAAAATTTCAACCATGAAGCTGATAAAAAATCCCAATTTATTGCTCAGGCTTCTGAGAGATGAGGCGTAGGTTTGACCTTGATACCACATTCTTGTCAGATACAAGAAATATATGTATTTTTCGAAAGCCAGCAAGGTATGGACACTTCTCTCACATCTACAAGTAATACCCACTGCATTTTAATATTTTCATCTTGATTTACAAAAGGTTTGATTATTCAGACACTCAAACTTTAATCTTTTACTGATTTCATTTATTATGTTTTGCTAATCCTTACTGATTTCATCTGAACTTTCCTTATTAATAAAAAAAGAATCATATTTTACTAAAATTTGTTTTTATAGAAATTCTGGATGATCTACTGGACCAATGACTTATATCTAGAGCAAAGGATCATTTTACTATTTTTTCTATAATCAAGGTAAACAAACCAGCAACTGCCTTTGCCCTGCTAAACCTAATTTTAATTTTTAGATTAATGCAACTTCTTTTTTTTTCCCATTGCCAACTATTAGATGCCAACTAGAGGCCAAGAAGTAGCAATGGAAGATGTCATAGAACCACATTAAGTCAACGAGGGTTCTGATGGGGTGTTGGTTTCCGAAGGTATGAAAAATTGCTGCATATTGTTGTTTGTTGTATGGTATATGGTATATCTTTTGAATTTTGAAAGTTTTTCTGCACCAAAAATCACGACACTGCATGTACAGTGAATTCTATACGGCATGCAATGCATTTGTTATTTATGCAAGCCATTTTGGGCAGTTCTAGCTTTGTGAAAACATGAGTTAATGCTGGCATCGCAATATACTTAACTATTTAAAAATGCTAAGCAAAATGAAAAGAAAACAAACAAAAAAATGTGGTGCTACATTTTCCAATTAACTTGACAAGATGCAATTCCATATATGAGCTATTTCTGGCATTTATTTTTGCAAATAATTTTATACAATGATGCAAAATTAAACATCTAATGAATATAGAAAACTGGTGCTAGACCAGAAGTATGTTGGTGAACTACCCTTTTACTGTCATGCTAAGCAGGTACCTTTTTTTATGCATAAGAAAAAAGGATACTACAAAATCAGTTTTAGATAAAAAAAAAACTATCCCATCTCTTTGTTTTTATTTTTAATTTTGTAGGTTATAGAGAGGAGAGAACAAAGGAGAGCAACAATTGTTGCTCGGCATCCCGACCGTACCACTGGTTCAGTTGAAGAAACATCTCCTATGTCTGAGCAGGATACACCTGAACCAACCACTGACACTGCTTCAATTGCCACACCAGAATAGGATTATATGTAGAGAGATGATGTTGTCAGAGTCTTTCGGGCATTAATAGGGGTCATGAGTGTTCTGATGTAATGAGCTGATTGTGGCTACGATAGCATGACTGTGCACAAGCAAGTGGACCAAAAAAATGAACATTAGGATTCACTTTCTGGGTCATGAGCTGATTGTGGAATTTTATTTTTGTAATTAATTTTATTTTACTTATTCGACTCGAATTTTATATTAACATATTTTAATTTGTCTAATTTGCAGCTTATTTGAGATGACGCAACGAGCTGAAGCAAATATGCCATTTTTCAAGGACTTTTATGCAAAAAAATAACCAATAGCTTCTCTATTTAGCGATGCTTATAATTTTTTTTTTTTTTTTTTTTTTACAAAGGAATACGTATACATAAAAAGTATTGGATTTCTACATTTCATTATCATATATTCATGTTTAAGAGCGAACAACTAGATAACCTCCCCTTTTTTTTTAAAAAAAAAAAACGTGATATTATTGTGTTGAATGTTGTTAGAGGATGAGCCAGTGAGATGACCGGTTGTAAGCATATTTTGATTGTTCATCTCTTAATTAACATTCCCTATTATTTTGCACCTCCATGAGAAAAATTCATTTGCGCACCTTTATTTTTTAATCTGTTCTTAATTTGTTGTAGTCCCAATTAATTTCCGTTGGTCTATTATTTTTCTAAAATTAAAAATAAAATAACAAACTAATTAACTTCAGGTTCGATCAAGATAACGTTGACCAATTGACCTTAAATATTATATGGACAACATATCCATGTTAAATAAATTTTCATTTTCATTTTCACGTATCACATAGTAAAGTTTGCCGGACTCTGATCTCGTGTAGCACTACACGGGGTGTAGCTCATCCACGAGTCGTTCGATTTTGATCGGGCGGTTCATTTTTTGCGGGCCTATGAATATTAGTTACATGCACGAGGCTCCCATCATCCATCCGATCTTCATCACATGGCCCGTGATTGCGTTGCACGGTATAGCACGATACACCTGATTTGGATTCAAGTTTGCCCACACATTGGGGTGGACTTTGCTGCTAGTAAATTTTAAATTCCACTAAGCTAATTTCTAAGATTATATTTCTTACTATAGTAACTGTAGGTGAAAACGGGCGAATAAACTCCGCTCTGACCTATATGACTATATCTAATCCAAAAAATGCGCTTAATTTCTAAATCGTATCCGTGTTCACTGTTCAGACATATCTATATTTATATCTGTATCCGATAATGTGATACGAATATGGTAATGGTTTTGATTATTATCTGATCCGTATTCATATTCGACAAAAAAAAAAAAAAAAATACAATCTGATCCATATGTAAATTGTATCCTAATTAACTCAATAACACAAGATAATTAACATGTTTACTCATGTAATGTTATAGAGAAGATTTTTTATTTGATTATACTTAGTTTTTATTAGATCGCTTGACTTACAATAACATTTTGATTAGACTAGTAACATGATATAATGACAACATATTTTTTTTTATTGTGATAGTTACAATGATGACATATGATTAATATAGTATTTTAATGTATGATGACATATGATATCATATTATATCGAGCTTATTATTTTAATGAATTTTATTATCTTATAATTTATTTATATCCAAATATACATGTATTTATATTCGTATCCGTATTCGACAAATATCCAATCCGCTTTCGTGTACGATTAATATCCGAAAAGTATCCAACTTCGTTATTTAATTCAATAAAACTATCATGTGGAATCGCCAGTGATCTTTAAAAAAAAATTGTAATTAATGATCTGACTCTCCTTATCAATAATTATCAATAGATTCATCATTTAGTCTCGGGTCACCTGACGCCAGTAGAAGTACAAATATTCATGTACATCAGCAAAATAACCATTCACCCAAGCCTCCGGTGGTGAGTCAATTGCTCCTGTACAGGCCATCAGCGGCAAGAAGTACCGAACATATCACCACTGCAATTGCCAGGCCCTTCGGGAAGTTCTTCTCAGGCTGCTCAACCTCTCCGGCCATCGTGCTCACACCGTCCCAATAATTCAAATTCCAAAACAAGGTGTTTGTAAACAGCCTCCAATCCTTGTTTTCCACCTGCACCATCCATCTCTTTGGCTGGAGCATCCTCATGGCCAGTACTGTGATCAGAACAAATGGTGCAAGTGTTACCACAGCCAAGACCACCGCACCCCAACCGACTACCAACAACCCGGTGTAATTCAATAAACAAAGAAGCACCATGGTCATCGATATGGCGACTGATCTGCCTGTGCCAGTTGCAGCTGGTGGGTAGGCACGAGATATATAGTCTGCGCACAATGGAGGGTATGCACCTATGTTAATAACACAACTCAGGTACTTCCATGTGCCCATAAGGGAACCGAAAAATGGGCCAAAGGCCCTGTCAGCCCATACGACAAAGCCGCCATTTCCCGGTAATGCTGTGGCGAGTTCTGCTGTGACTAGGGACTCGGGTACTCCCCACAGAAAAGGAAATATGAGAAAACCGATTATGGCATAAAGTGGCCCAGCAGCCAGTATAGATTGCTCAGCACCATACGGGCCACCGGCAACCTCAAAATATATGAGGAATATCAAGGGGATGAGTTTGAGCTTGTTGGAGTTTGATTTTGTGGTGGTGATTGGTTTAGGGACGGTGCACGTGTGTCGGGATTGCGGTAGCAAGTTTGAAGTGTCCAATGGGCTCGGCTGGTCTCTTGGTTGTTTTTGATTAATTTGGGGTGTAGTTTGAATTTGATTTAATTGGAGCTGTATCTCCTGGGCCTGCATTTTGTGCAACGATATGGAGCCGGATTGTGAACTGAAGATTAATTTGAGTTGTGAGCGTGAAGGAGATATATAGATATTTAGGGAATGAGAGCTTGAATGAGAGAAGGTTGCCATCCTGTATTTACTATTGAAAAATTGATGTTGATTTATGTTTCTTAGAAAGTCTCTAATTAGAGCCGGGTCGATGTGGTGGGCACTGTTCAATAATTTATTTGGAGAATATTGCCTTGTTTTAATTTGTACGGTGTCCATGCATTCATACATTTCAAAGCTCAATATTTTATTGACACCGATTCAAATAATTTTAAAATAAAAATTGATTAACTGAATGTGTTTACTGATATAAAAGAAATGTGCTTACTAATACTTCTAACCAAATTAGACCACATCTACTCATATCATTATATTTATTTTGTTTTTTTCTAATAAAGGGAATCATAATTATGTTATATATATTTCGTAAATGAGTATACAGTCATGTGTACTTAATTTGGGTACAATTTACTGGGAGACTTGTCCATGCAATTGTATTTGTTTCATTCAAATTATGGGATATTCAAGTTGTTTCATTCAAAATCAATAAGGCTTTCATCAAAATGATTTTTACGCGGGATTTTATATCATTTTATTGGAACTGATTTCTCGTAATTTCAATGGATCTAATACCATAGAAATTTCGACCAAATGACATCAAATCCATCCATTTTGATAAAAAAAATTCTAATGAAATGAAATCGCATGTTTTTTTTTTTTTTAAAAAAAAATACCATTCTGATGAGGACTAAGTCTTTTTTTTTTTATGGAAATTCTAGCAAACCGGTACCATCACCGTTTTAAATAACAAATTAAGTGTAGGAAATCATAACAAATTATATATACGCCTATACCTCATGTTAGGACTTAGGACTCCTGTACGAAAGTCTTAATTAATGTGAGCTGAGTTCCCTCACTCCCTGTTATTCATGTCGATAATAAAAAAATATATTATTATGAGGAGTCAATTAGTCTCTACTGACTATATATACCGTTGACATAAACAAGATCTAGTATATTAGCCTCACAAAATTAAGTCATGCATCCAACTTCAATTCGAAAAGAAGTGCAACGTAACTTTTACATTATATGGGGAAAAAACAAAAAAAAAATGTTTGAAAATAATATAACGTCAAACTAAATATAAATATTTAGACAAATATAAAATTCAGTTTTCTACTTAGATTCCAATATGAAGATCTATTGAACAGTTTGAATCGAAAACATAATATTAACAAAATAATAAAGTTTAATTGAAGAATGTAAATTTTAAACCTAACCAATAGTATTAAAAAGAAAGAAGTAAAAATTATTTCTTCAATGCACCTAAATTTTTCATCTTTGTCTCTCTATCTCCCACTAAAAAGTACAAAACCAAAAAAAAAAGCTAATATAATCATTTAATGCAGGCACTAAGCAGTAATTCCTTATGCATCTTCATAGTTTGAAATGACATAAATTGAATGAATAAATATTTATGTTATTATTAATTTACAAGAAGAAATCAATTTAAAATTGATTTTTAATATCTAAAACTTTATAATAGATTTCAGAATATCGTGGAGCACGGGGATAAATAAGATAATAAATTAAATGGTCTCTTTTATTTTATTTTATTCATCTTTTTTTGAACTAAAAAGGGGGAAAATGGTCTCTTTTACATTTAATAAGATAAATGAAATACATTAAATTAATGTCATAGGTTTTATTTGGATTCTACGAATGGACTCTTAAACACGTGATGTGGATAATCAACACTTAAATTTATACCCAATTATACCTAAAATCAGTTGCAAGCGTACAACAATCGTCTAAGTATTATCGGGGTCGAACCACAGGGACGGAATATTCAAATAATTAAGTTTAATAAACTTTGACTAACTAGATTTGGGATACAAGGGAATAATATTTTGAACAGATATAAAGTAAATGTTGCAAATAAATAAAAGTCCTAAATTAACAGTTCAATGAGTTAAAAACGCTTAAAATACTAATTAAGAATTAGGGGTTTGACTAGTAGCTAATACTTTTCAGTTTACTCCAGAATCAGCGGCCCGCAGAGATTATCTGCGGCCCGCTGAAACTCTAGGTCGCTGACCCCTAAGAAGGTCGCAGAAGTCTGGGGTCATAGACAACCCGCAGAAACCTTCTGCGGCCCGCTAGGTTTAGCGCAGACTCAGCTTTTTGTGTATTTTAATTGTTGCTTTGTGTAGGGAATTAATTCTAACTAAGGCTCCTCAATCCCACTTTCGTTTAACCAGGTTTCCTAATAGTTAACATTATTTCTCTCTAATTCAACCTAGATTTCAACTCCCGTTTCTTGGTCTAAGTTAAACTAGTTTATGCTTTACGACCTACGACTCCCTATACTTCCGTAATCGGGAAGGGCTTCAACTTCCGTTTCTTGACCCTAGCATAACCTTCCGACACCAACTCTCGTGTTTACCATACTTATACCTAATTACTTAAGAACGTTTGGATTTAACCACCTAGCAATCAAAAGACGTCTCTCTTAACGGGTGCAAGCAATTCAACTTAAGCAATTCAGTTAAAGTAATCTAATCAATTCAATCAAAGCATAAAACACAACATGCAAACAAAGAAAATAAACTCAAAGCATATTATCAATCATAAACTAAAAAGGTTCACTACTATATGGCCCCTAATAAACTACTACTCACGAGTATACATAACAAAACAAAAGGTATCTAAGTAATTAAAGAACATAAAGAAAGAAATCAGATTACAACCGGTTTGTATCCAAATCTCCTCCTATTCTGCTCTCTGCTACTCTTTCAGCGGGTCGCGGATACTTTCGGCGACCCGCCGAAAACCCTCGGCTGTGCTCTCAATTAGCAATAATGGCTCTTAACTCGCGAACTTCTTCCTTCTTCCCCCTCCTTTCTGATGTCTTCTGGTGCTTATATAGGCGTGGAAACTCCAGAATTATCGAAAACGTGTGAGTTGAGGCGCTGGAAATAGGTAAGTCGGTGTAGAGGTGGATGCAGAACTGGGCAATCTATTTCTGGATGTCGGTTTCTTCTTCAGCGGCCCGCTGAAATCTCCTGCGGCCCGCCGAAATTGTCTGTGTTGCCAGTCTCACCTGCTACCCGCGGAGCTCTTCTGTGGGTCGCGGATGTGTTCGGTGGGTCGCCGATCATGACCAGAACTTGGTCTTTTCATCGTTTTGAGTAGCCATATCACGTAGATCCTGTACAAAATAAAGGAAACCATAGCAGTACCTAGTTTCTACCCTAAATTACAATTAACTAGTTAGAAACACATATTTCAATGAAATTAAGTCCTAAACCTGGTTTGAATGTATATATGAAAACCGCTTATCAAAATCCCGCAAGCTTAAACATTGCTTGTCCCCAAGCAAAGACCTAAGTTAAAGGACTGGTTTAGGGCTTAATTACAGTTAAGTACATGTGCTTACCTACAAAGTTTGGAAAGTTATTAATAAGTAAACAAAACAATGACTCGAGCAATTTCAATCCACAATTTTTCAAAACAATTTTCACTTCAAGATTTGCAATTAAGTTCTTTGTTGATCATTGATTCAACACGAATTCTTTCTAGGATATTTGCAATTATTTTCCATGACTTACTTCACCAATCCCTAAATTCATCGACTCACAAAATTTAATGCATCTAATTTCCTAAATGAAACGAGATCAAATTTTACCAAACCAAACAATTATGCCAATTAATCTAGATTGCTAACTAAGTCCTTGGTTACTTAACCGTTTATTTTGATTTTTGAAAACGCATTGAAAGTTGAACTAGAGTGAGGCGGAAAAAAGGGTACAACTCCCCACCCGTCCTATTCCAAAATTTTTGGGTTGGATTATTTTATTTATTTTTATTTACAATTTATTTTTCCATGGGGCAATGGATTGTTTCCCGCGGCAGAGAGGTCGGCCAGAGGTTATGTGGTTTGGATTTCGTTGGAGTATGGGGTGTAAAAATCGTAGGCAAAAATAAGGTACAAAACCCACGACCCACCTTGCTCTCTTCACTAGTCCTATTGAAGATGACACTTTTTTTATCACATAGTCCTATAGCCTTCCGCAGTGGTCATCTATCAAAGCACCGCTTTTTAGTTCCCCTTTTTATTTTTATTTTTCAATTTTATTTATTTACAATTGTGTGTATTTACATCTTCGACTTTTAATAAACTTGAAAACAACAAACGGCTATTCGGCTCTAGACTTAATTTCTCATCTTCTTAATTGACTTAATTTTTAATTTGATAAAATTGATCAAACGACTCATTTAAGAAATTAAACACTTTAACATTTGCAATTCATTAAACTTAGCTAAAGTTGAGACGCTTCATGGAAAACTCTAAACTCCTATCCTATTATTTATTTCGGTTTCATCGATCAAATTAATGTGAAATTCTTGAAAAATATTCAAATTTTTTTTTTCACTCCTCACAAATTGCTCAACTCATCATTTAACTACCTATTACCAACTTTCTAAACTTATCTAAATGCAACTATATGAATTAATTATGCAAATATATACAATCCTATATGAAAATGCAAAGAAAACTCCTTTCTGGACAAATTCCAGCGGCCCGCTGAGTGTTTCTGCAACCCGCAGAGATTTTCCAACTTAGAAATTTTCTGAGTTCTATTAGGCTGATATCAGCGACCTGCTGAAAGGGACTGCGGCCCGCTGAAAATCATACTGACAGATACAAATTGATGAAAATGATGCAAAATTCCTAGATACAAATCACAGTAAGTTTAAGATTTCACACTAACCCCCCCAAGCTTAATTTATAGCACTGTCCCTAGTGCTATTAATTATCCTAGAAAAGTAAATAGAGGGAAATCGAAAACTTACAAACTTGACGTTTACTCTTCGAGTGGTGGTGGTGTGGTGGCGTTCACTCTTCCTGAAATGTCCTTGCCTTCTTGAGCTCCTACAGAGACTGAGAGCTTCCTCAAGATGAAATGGGGGACATCAGATGTGCCCGTCCCCCTTAAATCTCCAAAAACTTTCTCTACCCCTGTTTCTGACACAACTATTTCAGCGGGTCGCTGAAACTGGATGAAATCAGGTAAGTCCATGGTGTCGTTGGTTGGGGCTAAATAGGGGACCTCAGGTATGGCCGTCCCCTCAAAACTCTCTCCTCCTCCCAAATTTATCCTTGTCTCTGCCTGGAATGACTCAAAAGAGCTGCTCGCTAGCATCCCCCAAGCTTGGCTTGGAACAGCGGGTCGCCTATCCTTCCGCAAGCCGCTGAAATGGCATGCGGGTCGCTGGTTTACGCCTGAGAACACCAAGTTACCAGAAAATAAAAGCCAAGTTTAATTAAAATTAATTCTACTCCTAATTTTTTTGTATTTTCTATTTTCTTACTTTTTTATGTGTTTTTCTGGTTTTCTGATTTTTTTGTATTTTTCAATTTTCTATTTTTTTGTGTTTTTCAATTTTTCAAAAGAAAATAAATAAAAGAAAACCCTATTTTTTAAAAAAAAACTCTTGGGTTGCCTCCCAAGAAGCGCTCGTTTAAGGTCTTGAGCTCGACCCCTCATGTCTTGCTTATCTTATCTTCACTTTTCTCCCTCTCAACGCATCATAATTTTTCCAAAAATGCGTGATCGGGTCCCTTGAAACATGCAAGATCCAATGAGTATTCAGATCAAGTTTAAGAGCCTCAGGACTGCAGTCTTGGCGCCCCGCAGGAGGTTTCAGCGGGTCGCTGGAACTGCTGTCCAGACTCAAAACAGTGTTGGCTTGATTCCTGAGTTGAACTGAATAGGCCTGGCGGGCCGCTGTCACTGGGACAGATAGGTGGCTGAGACTCTATTGCTTGCAGAATCTCGTTGAACATAAAGTCCGCTTCAACCTCCTCGATGGTGTCAGAGAAGGATTCGTAGGCCTTCACGATCCTTGAGAAGATTGTCTCCTCCACCATCTCATCGAGTTCTTCCACCATAAATATTGAGTCGTAACGAGGTGGCATCTTCATCGCTTTGTCGATCTCGAACTCGATCTTTTCATCTCCTATCTCCAAGGACATTTTGTTGTTCTTCACATCCATCATCACTACAGCAGTGGCGAGGAGCGGTCGTCCAAGGATGATAGGTACCTCCATGTCCGATTTTGGGCCTTCAATGGTGTCAGACCCAGAATCAGCGGGCCGCCGGAGGTTTGTGCGAGTCGCTGATTCTTGTTGTGTCTGTTGGTTGTCTCCAGACGAATCACTTCCTTTCCTCTCGTAAACTTTGAGAATTGGATGGGCCGATGAGGTTGCAACAGACTTCTCTCTGCCTTTTGGAACTTTTTCGGCGGCCCGCTGAGGTTGTCTGCGGGTCGCTGAAATTGTCTGAGGGAAAGGCTGAGAGGCTCCTTCTTCACATGATCTCGGTTTTCGCACACTAGAACTACTAACACTGGTCGGTTTCATCTTTCCTCGTCCACCTGCCAGTGTTCACACCTGTAGATTGAGAAAACAAAAATAATGTGAAGATAGGAAAAATCTAATTAATCAAAAGAAAACTAAAACCTAATTATCGTCACCGTCCCCGGCAACGGCGCCAAAAAGCTTGATGTGGATAATCAACACTTAAATTTATACCCAATTATACCTAAAATCAGTTGCAAGCGTACAACAATCGTCTAAGTATTATCGGGGTCGAACCACAAGGACGGAATATTCAAATAATTAAGTTTAATAAACTTTGACTAACTAGATTTGGAATACAAGGGAATAATATTTTGAACAGATATAAAGTAATGTTGCAAATAAATAAAATTCCTAAATTAACAGTTCAATGAGTTAAAAACGCTTAAAATACTAATTAAGAATTAGGGGTTTGACTAGTAGCTAATACTTTTCAGTTTACTCCAGAATCAGCGGCCCGCAGAGATTATCTGCGGCCCGCTGAAACTCAGGTCGCTGACCCCTAAGAAGGTCGCAGAAGTCTGGGGTCATAGACAACCCGCAGAAACCTTCTGCGGCCCGCTAGGTTTGGCGCAGACTCAGCTTTTTGTGTATTTTAATTGTTGCTTTGTGTAGGGAATTAATTCTAACTAAGGCTCCTCAATCCCACTTCCGTTTAACCAGGTTTCCTAATAGTTAACATTATTTCTCTCTAATTCAACCTAGATTTCAACTCCCGTTTCTTGGTCTAAGTTAAACTAGTTTATGCTTTACGACCTACGACTCCCTATACTTCCGTAATCGGAAAGGGCTTCAACTTTCGTTTCTTGACCCTAGCATAACCTTCCGACACCAACTCTCGTGTTTACCATACTTAAACCTAATTACTTAAGAACGTTTGGATTTAACCACCTAGCAATCAAAAGACGTCTCTCTTAACGGGTGCAAGCAATTCAACTTAAGCAATTCAGTTAAAGTAATCTAATCAATTCAATCAAAGCATAAAACACAACATGCAAACAAAGAAAATAAACTCAAAGCATATTATCAATCATAAACTAAAAAGGTTCACTACTATATGGCCCCTAATAAACTACTACTCACGAGTATACATAACAAAACAAAAGGTATCTAAGTAATTAAAGAACATAAAGAAAGAAATCAGATTACAACCGGTTTGTATCCAAATCTCCGCCTTTTCTGCTCTCTGCTACTCTTTTAGCGGGTCGCGGATACTTCCGGCGACCAGCCGCGGCTGTGCTCTCAATTAGCAATAATGGCTCTTAACTCGCGAACTTCTTCCTTCTTCCCCCTCTGGTGCTTATATAGGCGTGAAAACTCCAGAATTATCGAAAAAGTGTGAGTTGAGGCGCTGGAAATAGGTAAGTCGGTGTAGAGGTGGATGCAGAACTGGGCAATCTATTTCTGGATGTCGGTTTCTTCTTTAGCGGCCCGCTGAAACCTCCTGCGGCCCGCCGAAATTGTCTGTGTTGCCAGTCTCACCTGCTACCCGCGGAGCTCTTCTGTGGGTCACGGATGTGTTCGGTGGGTCGCCGATCATGACCAGAACTTGGTCTTTTCATCGTTTTGAGTAGCCATATCACGTAGATCCTATACAAAATAAAGGAAACCATATCAGTACCTAGTTTCTACCCTAAATTACAATTAACTAGTTAGAAACACATATATTTCAATGAAATTAAGTCCTAAACCTGGTTTGAATGTATATATGAAAACCGCTTATCAACACGTTTGGTTTTATCTGAATCAGCGAACAAGAGAAGCAATAATTAATGATTTCGATTTCTCCTCAGGAAAGGAGTGAGTAAAACTTAAAAACGTCGAGCTTTCAAATCAATTAAGCACATGGGCACAGCACCTCAGGACAGTAGTTGGGCCATCAGAGACGGATCCAGACAAATTTTAAGCATGGGCACTATAACAAATAATTAAATCGATGGTATAATAAATTATTATAAAAATAAAACATATAATAAATATATTTTTTTAATAAAATATATTATTTTCTCAAAATAATTAATATTAAGTAATAAAACTATTAATAATCCATGAGGATAAAATTTTAATAAAGTATATTAAACCTAATTGATAAATATTGAAATTTTATTATTGAATAACATATTAAATTATTACAAGCAAATGTAACATAAGAAAAAATAAAATTGAAATAATTGTTTGGTTATTAGACTATATATATGATAATACAAGGTTTAGAGATGTTAATCAATCTCAATCACATCGGTTACCTTATTTCCTAAAAGAAGTACCTCGGCAAAACACAAAAGTTTTACTACGATATATTTATATCTAGACTAGACTACATGAATCATGGTATAAAGTTTAACTCTACGAATAAAACTAGACAACACAAAATAGTATATGATCAGTACAATAGATGTTAAAATATTAATTATTAAGAAATAACTCTCCAGCTTGTGCGAGTCCAAAAAAAAAAATTGATAGCCGTATGATGTATTTCATATTATTTGTAAAAAATACAAAGCCATGATTAAAAAGCGAAATCATCTCAGAATGCCTCGTCTTCTGAGCCACAAGAAATGAAGGAGAAAAATTAAAAACCTAGGCACTTCCGGTAAATTAAGCATGGGCAGTTTCATTTTTAAGTTTTGATTTAATAGCAAAATTAACATCTGGTTATTGATTTTAGAAAAACAAGGGTAGGAAAGTGCCTCCCCTTGCCCCTTAATAGCTCCGTCCCTGGGGTGTTGGAGTTATGTCCTAGAAGTCAATATTTAATGACTTATTTTCTTAGTTTATGTTAATGATGATATTTGATCATTTGTTCCTAGAGTTTATTATTGACAGATCATTCAGGTTGAGGATCTGAATTGTAGATCTCTGTGGATCATTCATTAGAATGACAATAATAAATCTAAATCGTCTATAATCTTGATAATTAACAAGGAACATTAATTATCATTCATTAAAAATTTTCCACTAAGCATTAGACTTCTCAGCCTTCTCTTAATTAATTCTTGCACCAATAGACCGAAGTTGGGTTTCTTTAAAAAGATAGAACTCGAATTTGGGATGCTTAAATTTGTTAAATCACTTTTAGTCAACTCTCATAAGTTTTCATCGAGTGAACTGATTTGTAACTTAAAAGTTTTTGTTAAAAGGTCTTATATCAAACTTGGAACGTATAAAATGAATCTAGACTTGGTTTTAATCGCTTGAATCACCAACAAGCAAGCTTAATCGGACAAATTAAATAGTTGTGAGCATGAGGGTGTGAAAGGACTTCAATAAAATCAAATCAAATTAAGACATGATAACGGAGTCACTAGGAGCCCTGGCCCAAGTGTACCGTGGCCTTGGTCGTGTGACTACCTGTTTGATCTTCCACAAACAATTGGAGAAAGGATTACGGAAATTGCTAGGAGCCCTGGCCCAAGTGTACCGTGGCCTTGGTCGTGCAATTATCTGTTTGATCTTCCCAGTACGTCATGTGCTGGTAGCACGATCTAAGTCCAATTAGCATAAAACCCTAAGTGATGTAATTCACCACAACTCGACTTGAACAAATCAAATTGGTGAAATAATTCATTGAGTTAGATTCATTATAAATTTTCCAACTTGATAAAATTCTTTTTGCAAAATTTTTAAGTTATGGAAAAGAACGGGTGATTGAAATTGAGATTGCTTGTGATTTAGTGAAGTGAAGCTAGAGTTTTGGAGTTTAAAGGGGCTTAATTAGGGCTAAGAGAGGCAATTATTGATTAAGGGAATACTAGAGTTTGGGTTTATTGGAAATTGAATAATAGCAATTTGATTGAAGTGTGGAACTAGACATAGACATTTTTAATTTCTTGACTTTCATAGATTGAGTGTTTATTCTTCGTTGCAAGTTTAAGTATTGTCCAAATTTCTAAGCTTAGAGTGTTGCTTGGGGACAAGCAAAGTTTAAGTTTGGGGGGATTTGATGTCATTATTATTTGTAGGTATTTGGACCATACTTGGCACTCAAATGATACTCAAACCATTAAAATGCTTGACAATTTATCATGTTTTTCCAGGATTTGGCTATGCCGTCGTTTCTTCTTCCGTTTTGCAGGGTTTTAGGTGATATTCGAGTATTTTGATGATTCTCAGCACTTCCTCACGCTAGACGACTCATTCCTAGCATGGAGCAACGCTAGATGTCTCATTCCTAGCATATGGCACCTCTGTCCAACCTCCACTCGGACTGATCGACCCTCTGTTCGACCCGAGTGGATCTCCGCTTGGACTTGGCATGACACAGAGCCACAGCCGCCACCTTTTCTTGACCACTCGGACCGAATGGATCCTCTGCTCGACCCGAGTGCTCCACATGCTCGACCCAAACATTGCTTAAGTCAGCAAGTCTCTCCACATTAGCGTTCGGACCGAGTAGATCCTCTGCTCGGGTCGAACAGTAAGCCGACTTAGCATGTTTTGGCAACTTTTCAAGAAAGGAATGCCATCTTTTGGCAAGATCTGGCCGACCTAGTGCCCTAACTTGCTCCCCAAGTGCCTGAGACGAGTATATAAGGCAGCCTCTTCGACAGAAAGGGGGCTGGACCCTTGGAGACAATTCTCTCGCTTGATTTCACCATAAACCCTAGTTCTACCCTTGTTCTTAAGGCGACGGCAGCAGCACGAGTTGAGGCACGCACCATCATCTTCCATTGCTAATAGGATTGATTATTCGAGTCTAGAAGGAGTATTTGTTTATTTCTTCTCTTACTTTGATGATTTCTCTTATGGCTTGTATCTTATTATTTCAGCACTTTATTATTGTTGTTTGTGATACTATGTTAGGCTAGTTTTATGTAGTCTTAGGAGTAGGAAAGTAACTTAAAGTTTGGATGTTATGACTTGATATATTTCGTTATAATATGACTTGTTATTGATCTGTTTTGTATTATTGATTATTGCTTGATTAAATTGCTTGGCTTGATTTGATTATACTTCTAGATATGGCCACATCTAGTTAAGTCTAAAGTTGAATAGGTTAAGTTATTTTGATTGAGAACTTGGAGTAAATCTGTGATCCGAAAGGGGAGATTAGTTAGCATCAAAAGTGCAACGTTTAGATAGGTTCAAAAGATCATCTAAATATTCCTAAGAACACAAACAGATCAGTTAGGTTAATTAATTTCTACACCAAAAGTTGTGAGTTAGTTAATCCTATTAGGGTGAGTTTAGATTGACCAGACCCTTGCCCAACAAGCGAAAGCTGAGGATTAGAAGTTTAGGATCAACAAACAAGCCCTAGATCGAGTTATAGAGTAACAAAGTATACAAGTTTGAGCACCTGCACTTACTGTTCGGACCGAGTGAAGTCCTTACTCGGGTCGAACAGGGGGTATTTGCTTGGTTTATTTGTTAAGTTATGAAAGTAACTTGATCGATAACTCCAAGTCCAAACTAAAGTGAAATCCGAGTCCTAAGACGCCCTTCTATTCTGTAGTAAAACCTCAAAAACTCATTTTTGTTTGTTAAGTAATCCTTATAACAAAAGACCCAAAATATCTTTTAGCTAGTTGTTATTGCAATCGCTTTTATCTTGTTATTTAGTTACTGTTTCTTAATCCAAAATTCACTAAAATTCATCTGTCTAGATTTTGAAAACAAATAAGTCTAGTATTCATTAATCCGTCCCTTGGGTTCGACCCTAAAGCTTTACCAACCACGACTAGTGAGGTTAAGTCTTAGGTACAAATTTATTTGATATCTAGGTTTTATTCCTTCATCAAATTGGCGCCGTTGCCGGGGACGGTGTTGATATTAGATACTTATTTTACTATCAAGAGGCTAGACTTTTCTTTTTATTTAATCTTCTCTCTTTTTCGTTTCTCTCTTTGCAGGACTGGCAGATAGGAGGCGCACGCGATCCAAATCTCAGCCCCCTATAGTCAGAAGATATTTCTTCCGCAACCTGCAAGAGGACCCAGAGACCGCTCCAGATCTCTGCCAGACCCTCTGCTCGATCCGAAGGCACCTCACTCGGACCGAGCGCCCCATTGTTCGACTCGAGCAGCAGCCAGAATCTCCTCAGTCAGGCTCTGTTCGACCCGAGCAATCCCCCAGTCGATCCGAGCACCACTCAGACACCCGTCTGTCCGGAGCCACTCGACTCGACACATCAACCACTCGAACCGAACGCCCCTCTGCTCGACCCGAACAGACACCAGCAATGGCAGAGCACGTCGAGAATATTGACCTTGCTGCCGAGACTGAGCGCCTCAATGCTCTAAGGCTCCAACTGGAGCAGCGAGAGGCCCAGATCAGGATGCAGAGAGCACAACTGGACGAAGACGTCCGTCGGTGGACAATGGAAGGCGAGAGCGTTGGTGGCAACTCCGATGATGAAGATGTGGTCAACAACCAGGGCCGTACGCTCAACGACTATGGCGCTCCCAAAGCCAAGTATGTCGGGGGCCCGGTAGTCATCCGCGGCATCGAGGCGAACAACATGCAGATCTTGCCCGCCCATGTCACGGCCGTCCAACAATACCCTTTCCACGGAGAAGACCATGAGGATCCTCATGCCCATTTAAATAATTTTGTTGATTACACTAGATTGATTAAAATGAATGGGGTCCCTCAATCTGCTGTTAGGCTCTTGTTGTTTAAGTTTACCCTAAAGGACAAAGCCCAAAAGTGGTACAAAACACTTAAAAAGGGGTCAATTGATTCATGGGACCTAATGGCACAAACTTTTCTTGACAAATACTTCCCCGATGATAGGGCTGACCGCATTAGATCTGAATTGCATAACTTTCGCCAAAAGGACAATGAGTCCATGGCCGCGGCTTGGGAACGGTTCCGTGACTTAGAAAATTCTTGTCCACACCACGGGATCCAAGAATGGATGTTATTGAAAAATTTTTATAAGGGATTATATGATAATATCAAGATTAACTTGGATTCTATTTCAGGTGGATGTTTCAAAAGTCTTCATCCCGCCGAAGGAAGGGATAAGCTCGACCAATGCGCGAGGCAATACCACTGGATGCCGGTCATCACCAATTCTCGCGGGGCTTATAAGCAAGTCAATGTCATCTCCGCGCCGCCCTCCGTCGACGATCGGATCGCCGATCTTGAAGCGGAATTGGCCGCGTGTCAAACAGCCCTAGGCACCCACCTCAACCGCAAGGATTGCGGGTGCTGCGGCGAAGAAGGGCATACCTCTCTTGAATGCCCGCTTGCTAAGCCCGAAAACAACACGGCTCAAGTTAATTCTCTTAATGGCGAGCCTTCTTACTACCCTCGCCATATCTTTAGCCGGAGCTATTCTCTCGACCCGGTGGAACAAGAACAATGGGAGCATAATAACGACCCGGTGTTCAAGGACACCGCCATGGGCTCTACCCGAGATAGACCCTATGTTCCCAAGTACAACTACCGGAATCGACCTCCGCCGAACTTCACTAGAAACGGGCCGGCCCCGAACAACCCCAATGCCCCCATGAAGTCAGTCTACAACAAGGAAGGGGTGCCCAAGGTGGTTCAAGAATTCATGGACCAACAGGGCCGGTTCAACCAAATGTTTGCCGCGGGATTGGATGAGATGAAAGAGAACCAAAATGCGTTGCAAAGGATTGAACGCATGATGGTGCAACAATTTGGGCAAACTGGCGAAGGCAAAGGGAAGCTACCGAGCCAGACAGAAGTGAATCCTAGGGCAGAATGCAAAGCTCTACACACCCTGAGGAGCGGAACGAGATACGAGGACCCCCCGATGCCTCAACCGGAGACACACCAGTTCACTGTTCGACCCGAGCGCTCCTCTGCTCGGTCCGAGCAAGACCAATCGCAGGACGACGAATCAGTGCTGGAGCAGATCCTGCCATTCCCTCCGCTCCAGCGACCAGGACAACAAACCAGGCAACCAGCTGACCAGCAGTCCTTGCCTGAAGCAGCAGATCCAGGGAGCACTCGACCCGAGCAGTCCAGCGCTCGACCCGAGCGGCTACCTGATGAGCCCGAGCTGTCACAGCCTCGACCCGAGCAGCAGTCCGATCAGTCCGAAGGGAGCAGCGCTCGACCCAATCAACTAGGCGTTCGACCCGAGCGCCCCTCTGTTCGATCCGAACGACTCAGCAAGGAGACAGCCCAAGGTAAAGGGAAGGCACAGGCCGCCCAACCAAGCAGCTATCAACCGCCAGTGCCCTTCCCGCAAAGGCTCGCCAAATCCAGAGAGGATGCACGTTTTCTAGCTTTTTGGGAAATCCTTAAACAATTGAGGATAACAATTCCTTTTACCGATGTAGTAGCTCAAGTTCCAATTTATGCTAAATTTCTTAAAGAGTTATGTACAGGAAAGAGGCCCTTGGAGGATTTGAAGACGGTTGCCCTCTCCCGAGAGAGCAGCGAAGCTTTGAAGAGCATAATGCCTCCCAAGCTAGAAGACCCGGGCCGATTCGCTCTTCCATGCATCATCGGCAAGGCGGTGATTAAGCAAGCCCTATGCGACATGGGGGCGAGTGTTAGTCTCATGCCAAAGTCGGTGTACGACCGGGTCGGGTATGAAGGCCTTCTTCCCACACCCATTACCTTGAAGCTAGCCGACTCATCCGTCCGGCTACCATTGGGCATTTTGAAAGACGTCCCCGTCCAGGTTGGCCATTTCTTTGTACCGGGGGACTTTGTTGTGATGGATATGGAAGAAGATCTTGAGGTGCCCATCATTTTAGGGCGACCTTTCTTGAGAACAGCGGGTGTCCTCATGGATGCCCGAGACGGGACAATTTTGGTCAGAGTTGGGGGGGAGCAGCTCCTATTTTCGATTGAGCATGCTATGAGATGCCCAGACCCCCACCCCGCCTTTTCATGCTTTATGGTCCAAGGGATTGAACCCGAAATTGAAGAAACACTTGAGGACCAATATCTGAGTGCTCTGATCAACTACCAAAGCTTCCTCTACGACATTCAAGAGGCTATCGGGGTGGAGGAATCCATACAGGAGCTGACTGGAGGTCAAGACGAGGAAACAGACCTCTGCTCGGATTGGGCAGACGACTGCTCGGACCGAACGCCAGTCCAGACAGCAGGACAGGAAGACTTTGAGCCACTGTTCGACCCGACTGACCCACGCTCGACCCGAATGGTCGTTTACTCGGCCCGAACAGGGTCCCCTGACAACAGTCCTGGGCCGTTCGACAGTCCACTCGACCATGCTATGGAGCGTTCGACCCGAGCAGATGTGTGTTCGGTCCGAACAGAACCACCCAAGGTCGAACTTAAAGCTCTTCCGGCGTCGCTCAGGTATGAATTTCTTGGCCCTGATCAAACATACCCTGTTATTATTAACTCAGAACTAGATGCAGGGCAAACAGAGAAGCTATTGGTAGAGTTGAAGAAACACAAAGGGGCTATTGGCTACTCGATCGAGGATCTCAAGGGCATAGACCCCTCATTTTGCACACACAAGATCTTGCTAGAAGATGACCACAAGCCGTCAAGGGAAGCACAAAGGAGACTTAACCCTAACCTGAAGGAAGTGGTCCGAAAAGAAGTGCAAAAGCTTCACGATGCGGGCATCATCTACGCAATCTCCGATAGCAAGTGGGTGAGCCCGGTGCACGTGGTGCCTAAGAAGGGAGGCACAACAGTGGTCAAAAACGACAAAGACGAGCTGATCCAAACAAGAATGGTGACGGGATGGAGGATGTGCATCGATTACCGCAAGCTCAATGCGGCAACTCGCAAAGATCACTTTCCCTTACCTTTTGTTGATCAATTATTAGAAAGACTTGCTAATCACTCGTACTTTTGTTATTTAGATGGTTATTCCGGTTTCTTCCAAATACCAATCCATCCAAATGACCAAGAAAAGACCACTTTTACTTGTCCATACGGTACTTTTGCCTATAGGAGAATGCCCTTTGGTCTTTGCAATGCGCCCGCAACCTTCCAACGTGCCATGATGTCTATTTTTTCGGACTTTATTGAAAAAGAAATGGAAGTTTTTATGGACGATTTCTCGGTTTATGGTACTTGTTTTGATTCTTGTCTTGCTAACCTTTCTAAAATCTTGCAGCGATGCAAAGAGGTTAACTTGGTGTTGAATTGGGAGAAGTGCCATTTTATGGTGCAAAAGGGCGTTGTGCTAGGCCATGTGATCACATCCAACGGGATAGAAGTGGACAAGGCTAAGATTGAAGTAATAGAGAAGCTTGGCATTCCCAAAAGCGTCAAGGATGTTCGGAGCTTCTTAGGACATGCCGGATTTTACCGCCGATTCATTAAAGACTTCTCTAAAATCGCAAAACCTTTAAGCAATCTTTTAATTAAAGATAATGATTTCGTTATTGACGAAGATTGTTTGAATGCATTTAACAGGTTGAAGGAGGCATTGATCTCTGCACCAATCTTGCAACCACCGGATTGGTCTCAACCCTTCGAG
Organism: Rhynchospora tenuis; assembly: GCA_027725995.1. Classification (NCBI taxonomy): domain Eukaryota; kingdom Viridiplantae; phylum Streptophyta; class Magnoliopsida; order Poales; family Cyperaceae; genus Rhynchospora; species Rhynchospora tenuis. The sequence continues at coordinate 56,657,884 of CM050888.1, forward strand.
CTCATGTGTGATGCAAGCGACTTTGCCATCGGAGCGGTGCTTGGGCAGCGCAAAGACAAGAAGCCGGTTGCTATCTACTACGCCAGCAAGGTGTTGGACCCCGCTCAAATCAACTACACAACCACCGAAAAGGAGCTTTTGGCCATTGTGTTTGCACTTGACAAGTTCAGGTCTTACCTTGTGGGATCTAAGGTGATCGTGTATACGGATCATGCGGCAATCCGGTATCTCCTAAGCAAGAAGGATGCCAAGCCACGCTTAATTAGATGGGTCCTTCTCCTCCAAGAATTTGATTTGGAAATCAAGGACAAGAAGGGTACAGAAAACTCAGTGGCCGATCATCTGTCTAGGCTGCGCTGGGAGGAGGAGGAGAGCACGAAAATTCCCATCGATGACTCCTTTCCAGACGAACACCTGATGAGTCTGAGTCACTGTTCGACCCGAGCAGATGTTCATTCGGACCGAGCGCCACCCCATTTTGATCAGCCAGTCGTTCATTCGGACCACTCGACGTCCCATTCGGACCCCTCTCCGACCCTGCCGACCTGTCACTCGGGTCGAGCACTTGACCAATCGGACCGAACGGACCTGACAGACGACGACTGGACTCAGCTGGCTATGCATATCCTCTCAGTCGAGGGGCATTCGGACCGAGCAGACCACCGTTCGACCCGAGCAGAAGCTCAGCAGATCAAAAACAAGCAGCCATGGTATGCCGACCTGGCTAACTACCTGGCCAGTGGGGTGCTTCCTCCTGAAATGACTTGGCAAGAGAGGAAGAAGTTGAAAACTGATGCCAAGTATTACTTTTGGGACGAGCCTTACCTTTTCAAGATTGGGATTGATGACATCTATAGGCGTTGCGTGCCTTATGAAGAGGTTAGGCCAATTCTCTCTAGCTGCCACTCCTCCGCTTATGGCGGGCATGCTTCATTCTCCAAGACGGCAGCTAAGGTTCTCCAATCAGGTTTCTTTTGGCCCTCTCTCTTTAAAGACGCTCGTTCTTTTGTTCTTTCTTGTGATCAATGTCAAAGGACGGGTAACATCACCAAAAGAAATGAAATGGCCCTCAACCCGATCCTTGAAGTGGAGATATTTGATGTTTGGGGAGTAGATTACATGGGCCCATTCCCGAGCTCTCACGGTTACCAATATATCTTGGTTGCGGTGGACTATGTATCTAAATGGGTTGAGGCCATCCCGTGCAAGGCCGCGGATTCAAGCTCGGTCATCAAGTTGTTTTCCAAGATAATTTTCCCCCGCTTTGGTGTTCCAAGAGCGGTAATTAGCGATGGTGGGAAACACTTTATCAACCGTTACTTTGAAGGTCTATTGAAAAAGCATGGGGTCACACATAAGGTTGCCACGCCTTACCACCCGCAAACAAGTGGGCAAGTGGAGGTGTCTAATCGGGAAATCAAGAGCATTCTAGAGAAGACGGTAGCTAGGACCCGCAAGGATTGGGCCAACAAACTTGATGATGCACTATGGGCCTACCGCACCGCCTTCAAGACTCCCATTGGCATGAGCCCTTTCAAGCTTGTGTATGGGAAGCCATGTCACCTCCCGGTCGAGATCGAGCACAAGGCGTATTGGGCAACCCGCGTGATCAACATGGACTTACAAAAAGCCGGTGAAAAGCGCATTCTTGACTTACATGAGTTGGATGAGGTACGCTTAAACTCCTATGAAAATGCTAAACTTTACAAAGAGAAAACAAAATTTGTGCATGATAGGCATATTTCAAGAAGAGAGTTCAAGGAGGGCGATCTTGTGCTTCTTTTCAACTCAAGGCTCAAACTTTTTCCGGGCAAGTTGAAGTCTAGATGGTCGGGCCCGTTCCGCGTAGTGAAGGTCTATCCTTTTGGCGCCGTTGATATTTGTGACAAGAATTCGGAGCCATTCAAGGTGAACGGGCAGCGTCTCAAACACTACATCGCTAGCGAGAACCAAGAGCAACTTCTTGCCATCTCGCTCTCCGATCCCGACCAAGCCGAATAGTGCAAGACGGTCAAGCTAGAGACCATATAAACAAGCGCTTCTTGGGAGGCAACCCAAGGATTTCTTATTCCTTACCTTATTTAATTCTTAGTTTATTTTTCAGTCCAAACTAATGAAAATAAAAAAAAATTTTTACAAAATGAAAACACAAAAAAATATACCTGATAATGATGTGTTCTATAAGATTTGACTTGATATGGATCTTTGTTTGTTTAATTGTGTGCCTTGTAGGATCAAAGGCAGATCAAGTTGCTCGTGCAAGAGCACCAAGGGTTAGAGAACCCATGCACGACCTCATACGAGCAGCAAAATTGGACCAAGGCAGCAAGACGAGCCAATCCTGGAGACAATTGTGGGGATTGGGAGCAAGATTGGATGCAGAAGGGTAAGAATCTACTCACTGCTCGACCCGAGCATAAGAACCACTCGATCCGAGTGGTCAGGACAAGTTTGGGGGAATTGGCATCAAGGTATTCGACCCTGGCGGTGAAACACTCGACCCGAACGAAGATACTACTCGACCCGAGTGCGTCACCTGACAATTTGGAGCCCACCTGCAAGGCGCTCGACCCGAGTACTCCTCCACTCGACCCGAGTGAGGAACTCTTCGACCCGGAGAGACCCTCTGACAGCATGGGACCCACCTGCAAGTTATTCGACCCGAGCACAGTTCTACTCGCTCCGAGTAAAATTAGTCTGACACCGTGGGACCCCTGCGCAGGTCACTCGGTCCGATTGGGGCTTTGCTCGACCCGAGCAATGGGGAACTGGAGGCGTTCTGGACTGGAGGAGTTCGAATTCCCTAAGTAACCGTTGGATAATAACTCTCCCCCTACAGTCGCGCCTTCCCACTCGCACCCCTCCATTATTGCGCGATATTCTCCTCTCCAAACCGAGCACCCCTTCAAATAATCTATCTCTCTCATTTCTCATTCATTTTCATAGATCTAAAGTGCAAATTGCTCTCCACTCTACTCTCTCTTCTTCTCTACTTTCAGAAATCTGATCAAGGCCTTCTCCATCGCTTATAAATTGAAGCACGAAGTCCAAGGCGCTCTCGACACTCAAGAACAGAGGCATCCTCCCTCCATTCTCCGTTCACCAGAGGGATCTCCATTACCCTCTGGCCATCTGGGGGGTCTAGTTTTCATCGATTGGGTAGCACTTTGACTCAATCCCTCACCTCTCCCTCGACTTGCGCCTCAGGAGTGCTCTCGACTGCTCTACTCCTCTCAAGTGTTCTTGGGGACCTTTCACTGCCTCGACTCTCTCTCTTGAGGCCCTAGTTCACTCTCCCCTCTGCCATTGGAGCCCTATTGCTCCTGCCCACCTCTCACAACAGCGATCTCAAGTGGTACAAGGTCTCTACCTCTCTTTCCTCTTTCATTTAGTACTTCCTGGGTGTTTTAATCAAGTTTGTGGGTGCATGCAAGTAGTCGTACCAGGGATTTGAGGCCTGTACCAGGTTTTTACCAGTAGGCAGTACCCAGTACCAGTACCAGGATAGTTCATACCAGAACAGGGGTACTGCTCGACCCGAGCAATCGTCCTGTTCGACCCGAGTGACCATAGTACTTAGCGAAAAACTAGCCAATTACTTTGTTCGGTCCGAGCACTCCCTTTTGCTCGACCCGGACAGACCCAGTGCACAACCCAGACTTCCCTAGCCCACTAACTGCTCGATCCGATCACTCTTTTGCTCGGTCCGAACACTCCTTCTGTTCGACCTGGGTAGACCTTGCACCGACTGTTAATCAGCCATCTGAGGATCATTCGACCCGGACAAAGTCACCACTCGACCTGGGCAGAGACTATGTCAGGCAGGCAAACAAGGTCCGGCAAGGGAAAGGAAGTGGCTGGCAGTTCCTCTCAGCCCCAGCAACAGGAGGCCAGGACTATGGACCCTGCCTTGAGTCCTGAATGGCAGAGAAACCCAGAGGCCGCCCAATATGAGAAGAATGCCAATTTTCTCATGCCATATGACTATATGTACAAGAATTACATGAAGATCCGGCGTAGGCCCCTTGAGCATACAAGGTTCATGGACATGCCCACTCTAGAGAAATTTGGGGTTGCCGAGCAGTTCTTGGAGATTAGCGCAGCAGCCGGTATCACCCCCGCCTTTTGGTCCCTCCATGACATCACTTTCCGGGTATACACCCAAGAGTTCCTCTCCTCTCTCAAGCTCCTTGAAAGGGATGGGCGAGAGTATATCTTCTTCCGGATGCAAAATAGAGGGCTCCGGATTCCTCTTGATGAGCTGGCCCCCGTCTTTGGTCTTACGGCCGGGGGCATCACTGAGTTTTATTGGAAAAGGAACCCGGATGACAATGTCACAAGGGAGTCGGTCTGGACAGCACTATGCGGAGGCTATTGCAAGTACCAATCCCGCCTTGTGCAACACCCGGTCCTTAGAATCCTTCTCCGGGGCATCGCGGGCACGATTTTTGCTCGGGGAGAGACGGTAAACATCACGAACGCCAAGGAAACGGCCTTCCTTTGGCACTTGCTCCAGCCACAGCCCGAGAAGATTGATGTAGTGAAGGTGATGATTGAGCATTGGATTGCTCAAAGAGATATGGTGGGCGCGACCGGGAGCATCACGATGGGGGCCTTCGTCACTATTCTTGCCAAGCATTTGAAGATCCCCGTCCCGGCCAAGAGCAATGCCACCGGGTTTTCCCGGTATGATGATGAGCGCTTCCGTGGGGCCCATTTCATCAAGATAGTGCATAGCGGGGCCGACATTGAAGGCAAGTACTTATGGCTGCGGGAAAAAGGCAGCAACTTCTTCTTGCCCTACCCTCATAAGGTAGATGTCTCTAACCCCGCTACTTGGGTCATTCCTCATGACTATGTGACCCCAGGTAGGGATGTTGCGGTCCAGCAGCCGCTGCCCATTCCGGCACACATGCCGGTCCAGATGGAGGTGGACCCACCCCAGCCACCGCCGCACTACGAGGCCCCACCACACTTCGAGGCTCCACAGCCCGAGGCAGCCCCTCACATGGGAGGAGATGACATGGCCGGAGCGCCATCTTGGGCCCGCACACTCTGGGACATGATGACGGGCCTTACCGCCCTTACCACCGAGACGAGGGATGAAGTGCGGCGCAACACCGACCAACAAGTTGCCCATGGCCATCAGTTGGGCCAGCTCACCACCGAAGTACAGCACTATGGGCATCGCTTGAAGAGGGTGGAGCGCTTTGTGGATGACTACGAGCTTGCCCAACAGCTCGGCTACTGGCCGGGTGGATATGAGGACCCCAACCTGTCCTATGAAGAGAATGAGGAGCAAGGGGAGTCCTATGGCGCCTACCGGTGGCAAGAGAACCCGCTGCCCACTCCGACTGGCCCCCATCCATGGCAAGAGGCCCCTCCATCGGCCCAACCAGCGCTCTCCGACCCTTCCTTCTACCCACACCTCGCCAACCAACCAGTGGTGCCCACCCAGCATGGAGAGGATCTCTACCTCGGCCTATTTCCCACCTATGATGCCGAGATGCAATACAACACGCCTAGCAGCTCCTCCGGGGGCTCAACTTCTCACCAATAAGCTTGTAAGTTCCCTATTTTCTCCTATTTAATTTTTCTGAGAATTACATGCTCTGGGACATAGCATAATTCAAGTTTGGGGGGGGGGGGGTACATAGGAGAAAATCAAAATTTGGAATGAAATGAGTTGAAATTTTGGTAGTTTTGTCATTTTTCAGAGTCTCTGTTCGACCCGAGCGGACCCTTTGCTCGGGTCGAGCGCACACTTTAGTTGTCATTATCTAGCAATAGGCTTATCACTACCGCTCGGATCGAATATCACTCCCATTCGACCCGAGCGCACAACTGATCAACTGGAACACGGCTTAGACTAGTCTTCTCTCTCTTACCTCTTCGTTCGGGTCGAGTGACTGACTGTTCGGTCCGAGCAGTGAGTTTGTTTTTGAGAATTTCGTCAAGTATTGACAAGAAATTGAATGAATATGTCTAGGAATTTGATTTTTGACTTTACCTCACCTGATTTCACACAGTTTTAAAGGATTTTCAGCTGTTAAAAATTTTCCACTAAGCATTAGACTTCTCAGCCTTCTCTTAATTAATTCTTGCACCAATAGACCGAAGTTGGGTTTCTTTAAAAAGATAGAACTCGAATTTGGGATGCTTAAATTTGTTAAATCACTTTTAGTCAACTCTCACAAGTTTTCATCGAGTGAACTGATTTGTAACTTAAAAGTTTTTGTTAAAAGGTCTTATATCAAACTTGGAACGTATAAAATGAATCTAGACTTGGTTTTAATCGCTTGAATCACCAACAAGCAAGCTTAATCGGACAAATTAAATAGTTGTGAGCATGAGGGTGTGAAAGGACTTCAATAAAATCAAATCAAATTAAGACATGATAACGGAGTCACTAGGAGCCCTGGCCCAAGTGTACCGTGGCCTTGGTCGTGTGACTACCTGTTTGATCTTCCACAAACAATTGGAGAAAGGATTACGGAAATTGCTAGGAGCCCTGGCCCAAGTGTACCGTGGCCTTGGTCGTGCAATTATCTGTTTGATCTTCCCAGTACGTCATGTGCTGGTAGCACGATCTAAGTCCAATTAGCATAAAACCCTAAGTGATGTAATTCACCACAACTCGACTTGAACAAATCAAATTGGTGAAATAATTCATTGAGTTAGATTCATTATAAATTTTCCAACTTGATAAAATTCTTTTTGCAAAATTTTTAAGTTATGGAAAAGAACGGGTGATTGAAATTGAGATTGCTTGTGATTTAGTGAAGTGAAGCTAGAGTTTTGGAGTTTAAAGGGGCTTAATTAGGGCTAAGAGAGGCAATTATTGATTAAGGGAATACTAGAGTTTGGGTTTATTGGAAATTGAATAATAGCAATTTGATTGAAGTGTGGAACTAGACATAGACATTTTTAATTTCTTGACTTTCATAGATTGAGTGTTTATTCTTCGTTGCAAGTTTAAGTATTGTCCAAATTTCTAAGCTTAGAGTGTTGCTTGGGGACAAGCAAAGTTTAAGTTTGGGGGGATTTGATGTCATTATTATTTGTAGGTATTTGGACCATACTTGGCACTCAAATGATACTCAAACCATTAAAATGCTTGACAATTTATCATGTTTTTCCAGGATTTGGCTATGCCGTCGTTTCTTCTTCCGTTTTGCAGGGTTTTAGGTGATATTCGAGTATTTTGATGATTCTCAGCACTTCCTCACGCTAGACGACTCATTCCTAGCATGGAGCAACGCTAGATGTCTCATTCCTAGCATATGGCACCTCTGTCCAACCTCCACTCGGACTGATCGACCCTCTGTTCGACCCGAGTGGATCTCCGCTTGGACTTGGCATGACACAGAGCCACAGCCGCCACCTTTTCTTGACCACTCGGACCGAATGGATCCTCTGCTCGACCCGAGTGCTCCACATGCTCGACCCAAACATTGCTTAAGTCAGCAAGTCTCTCCACATTAGCGTTCGGACCGAGTAGATCCTCTGCTCGGGTCGAACAGTAAGCCGACTTAGCATGTTTTGGCAACTTTTCAAGAAAGGAATGCCATCTTTTGGCAAGATCTGGCCGACCTAGTGCCCTAACTTGCTCCCCAAGTGCCTGAGACGAGTATATAAGGCAGCCTCTTCGACAGAAAGGGGGCTGGACCCTTGGAGACAATTCTCTCGCTTGATTTCACCATAAACCCTAGTTCTACCCTTGTTCTTAAGGCGACGGCAGCAGCACGAGTTGAGGCACGCACCATCATCTTCCATTGCTAATAGGATTGATTATTCGAGTCTAGAAGGAGTATTTGTTTATTTCTTCTCTTACTTTGATGATTTCTCTTATGGCTTGTATCTTATTATTTCAGCACTTTATTATTGTTGTTTGTGATACTATGTTAGGCTAGTTTTATGTAGTCTTAGGAGTAGGAAAGTAACTTAAAGTTTGGATGTTATGACTTGATATATTTCGTTATAATATGACTTGTTATTGATCTGTTTTGTATTATTGATTATTGCTTGATTAAATTGCTTGGCTTGATTTGATTATACTTCTAGATATGGCCACATCTAGTTAAGTCTAAAGTTGAATAGGTTAAGTTATTTTGATTGAGAACTTGGAGTAAATCTGTGATCCGAAAGGGGAGATTAGTTAGCATCAAAAGTGCAACGTTTAGATAGGTTCAAAAGATCATCTAAATATTCCTAAGAACACAAACAGATCAGTTAGGTTAATTAATTTCTACACCAAAAGTTGTGAGTTAGTTAATCCTATTAGGGTGAGTTTAGATTGACCAGACCCTTGCCCAACAAGCGAAAGCTGAGGATTAGAAGTTTAGGATCAACAAACAAGCCCTAGATCGAGTTATAGAGTAACAAAGTATACAAGTTTGAGCACCTGCACTTACTGTTCGGACCGAGTGAAGTCCTTACTCGGGTCGAACAGGGGGTATTTGCTTGGTTTATTTGTTAAGTTATGAAAGTAACTTGATCGATAACTCCAAGTCCAAACTAAAGTGAAATCCGAGTCCTAAGACGCCCTTCTATTCTGTAGTAAAACCTCAAAAACTCATTTTTGTTTGTTAAGTAATCCTTATAACAAAAGACCCAAAATATCTTTTAGCTAGTTGTTATTGCAATCGCTTTTATCTTGTTATTTAGTTACTGTTTCTTAATCCAAAATTCACTAAAATTCATCTGTCTAGATTTTGAAAACAAATAAGTCTAGTATTCATTAATCCGTCCCTTGGGTTCGACCCTAAAGCTTTACCAACCACGACTAGTGAGGTTAAGTCTTAGGTACAAATTTATTTGATATCTAGGTTTTATTCCTTCATCAGTTTCATCGATCAAATTAATGTGAAATTCTTGAAAAATATTCAAATTTTTTTTTTCACTCCTCACAAATTGCTCAACTCATCATTTAACTACCTATTACCAACTTTCTAAACTTATCTAAATGCAACTATATGAATTAATTATGCAAATATATACAATCCTATATGAAAATGCAAAGAAAACTCCTTTCTGGACAAATTCCAGCGGCCCGCTGAGTGTTTCTGCAACCCGCAGAGATTTTCCAACTTAGAAATTTTCTGAGTTCTATTAGGCTGATATCAGCGACCTGCTGAAAGGGACTGCGGCCCGCTGAAAATCATACTGACAGATACAAATTGATGAAAATGATGCAAAATTCCTAGATACAAATCACAGTAAGTTTAAGATTTCACACTAACCCCCCCAAGCTTAATTTATAGCACTGTCCCTAGTGCTATTAATTATCCTAGAAAAGTAAATAGAGGGAAATCGAAAACTTACAAACTTGACGTTTACTCTTCGAGTGGTGGTGGTGTGGTGGCGTTCACTCTTCCTGAAATGTCCTTGCCTTCTTGAGCTCCTACAGAGACTGAGAGCTTCCTCAAGATGAAATGGGGGACATCAGATGTGCCCGTCCCCCTTAAATCTCCAAAAACTTTCTCTACCCCTGTTTCTGACACAACTATTTCAGCGGGTCGCTGAAACTGGATGAAATCAGGTAAGTCCATGGTGTCGTTGGTTGGGGCTAAATAGGGGACCTCAGGTATGGCCGTCCCCTCAAAACTCTCTCCTCCTCCCAAATTTATCCTTGTCTCTGCCTGGAATGACTCAAAAGAGCTGCTCGCTAGCATCCCCCAAGCTTGGCTTGGAACAGCGGGTCGCCTATCCTTCCGCAAGCCGCTGAAATGGCATGCGGGTCGCTGGTTTACGCCTGAGAACACCAAGTTACCAGAAAATAAAAGCCAAGTTTAATTAAAATTAATTCTACTCCTAATTTTTTTGTATTTTCTATTTTCTTACTTTTTTATGTGTTTTTCTGGTTTTCTGATTTTTTTGTATTTTTCAATTTTCTATTTTTTTGTGTTTTTCAATTTTTCAAAAGAAAATAAATAAAAGAAAACCCTATTTTTTAAAAAAAAACTCTTGGGTTGCCTCCCAAGAAGCGCTCGTTTAAGGTCTTGAGCTCGACCCCTCATGTCTTGCTTATCTTATCTTCACTTTTCTCCCTCTCAACGCATCATAATTTTTCCAAAAATGCGTGATCGGGTCCCTTGAAACATGCAAGATCCAATGAGTATTCAGATCAAGTTTAAGAGCCTCAGGACTGCAGTCTTGGCGCCCCGCAGGAGGTTTCAGCGGGTCGCTGGAACTGCTGTCCAGACTCAAAACAGTGTTGGCTTGATTCCTGAGTTGAACTGAATAGGCCTGGCGGGCCGCTGTCACTGGGACAAATAGGTGGCTGAGACTCTATTGCTTGCAGAATCTCGTTGAACATAAAGTCCGCTTCAACCTCCTCGATGGTGTCAGAGAAGGATTCGTAGGCCTTCACGATCCTTGAGAAGATTGTCTCCTCCACCATCTCATCGAGTTCTTCCACCATAAATATTGAGTCGTAACGAGGTGGCATCTTCATCGCTTTGTCGATCTCGAACTCGATCTTTTCATCTCCTATCTCCAAGGACATTTTGTTGTTCTTCACATCCATCATCACTACAGCAGTGGCGAGGAGCGGTCGTCCAAGGATGATAGGTACCTCCATGTCCGATTTTGGGCCTTCAATGGTGTCAGACCCAGAATCAGCGGGCCGCCGGAGGTTTGTGCGAGTCGCTGATTCTTGTTGTGTCTGTTGGTTGTCTCCAGACGAATCACTTCCTTTCCTCTCGTAAACTTTGAGAATTGGATGGGCCGATGAGGTTGCAACAGACTTCTCTCTGCCTTTTGGAACTTTTTCGGCGGCCCGCTGAGGTTGTCTGCGGGTCGCTGAAATTGTCTGAGGGAAAGGCTGAGAGGCTCCTTCTTCACATGATCTCGGTTTTCGCACACTAGAACTACTAACACTGGTCGGTTTCATCTTTCCTCGTCCACCTGCCAGTGTTCACACCTGTAGATTGAGAAAACAAAAATAATGTGAAGATAGGAAAAATCTAATTAATCAAAAGAAAACTAAAACCTAATTATCGTCACCGTCCCCGGCAACGGCGCCAAAAAGCTTGATGTGGATAATCAACACTTAAATTTATACCCAATTATACCTAAAATCAGTTGCAAGCGTACAACAATCGTCTAAGTATTATCGGGGTCGAACCACAAGGACGGAATATTCAAATAATTAAGTTTAATAAACTTTGACTAACTAGATTTGGAATACAAGGGAATAATATTTTGAACAGATATAAAGTAATGTTGCAAATAAATAAAATTCCTAAATTAACAGTTCAATGAGTTAAAAACGCTTAAAATACTAATTAAGAATTAGGGGTTTGACTAGTAGCTAATACTTTTCAGTTTACTCCAGAATCAGCGGCCCGCAGAGATTATCTGCGGCCCGCTGAAACTCAGGTCGCTGACCCCTAAGAAGGTCGCAGAAGTCTGGGGTCATAGACAACCCGCAGAAACCTTCTGCGGCCCGCTAGGTTTGGTGCAGACTCAGCTTTTTGTGTATTTTAATTGTTGCTTTGTGTAGGGAATTAATTCTAACTAAGGCTCCTCAATCCCACTTCCGTTTAACCAGGTTTCCTAATAGTTAACATTATTTCTCTCTAATTCAACCTAGATTTCAACTCCCGTTTCTTGGTCTAAGTTAAACTAGTTTATGCTTTACGACCTACGACTCCCTATACTTCCGTAATCGGAAAGGGCTTCAACTTTCGTTTCTTGACCCTAGCATAACCTTCCGACACCAACTCTCGTGTTTACCATACTTAAACCTAATTACTTAAGAACGTTTGGATTTAACCACCTAGCAATCAAAAGACGTCTCTCTTAACGGGTGCAAGCAATTCAACTTAAGCAATTCAGTTAAAGTAATCTAATCAATTCAATCAAAGCATAAAACACAACATGCAAACAAAGAAAATAAACTCAAAGCATATTATCAATCATAAACTAAAAAGGTTCACTACTATATGGCCCCTAATAAACTACTACTCACGAGTATACATAACAAAACAAAAGGTATCTAAGTAATTAAAGAACATAAAGAAAGAAATCAGATTACAACCGGTTTGTATCCAAATCTCCGCCTTTTCTGCTCTCTGCTACTCTTTTAGCGGGTCGCGGATACTTCCGGCGACCAGCCGCGGCTGTGCTCTCAATTAGCAATAATGGCTCTTAACTCGCGAACTTCTTCCTTCTTCCCCCTCTGGTGCTTATATAGGCGTGAAAACTCCAGAATTATCGAAAAAGTGTGAGTTGAGGCGCTGGAAATAGGTATGTCGGTGTAGAGGTGGATGCAGAACTGGGCAATCTATTTTTGGATGTCGGTTTCTTCTTTAGCGGCCCGCTGAAACCTCCTGCGGCCCGCCGAAATTGTCTGTGTTGCCAGTCTCACCTGCTACCCGCGGAGCTCTTCTGTGGGTCACGGATGTGTTCGGTGGGTCGCCGATCATGACCAGAACTTGGTCTTTTCATCGTTTTGAGTAGCCATATCACGTAGATCCTATACAAAATAAAGGAAACCATATCAGTACCTAGTTTCTACCCTAAATTACAATTAACTAGTTAGAAACACATATATTTCAATGAAATTAAGTCCTAAACCTGGTTTGAATGTATATATGAAAACCGCTTATCAACACGTTTGGTTTTATCTGAATCAGCGAACAAGAGAAGCAATAATTAATGATTTCGATTTCTCCTCAGGAAAGGAGTGAGTAAAACTTAAAAACGTCGAGCTTTCAAATCAATTAAGCACATGGGCACAGCACCTCAGGACAGTAGTTGGGCCATCAGAGACGGATCCAGACAAATTTTAAGCATGGGCACTATAACAAATAATTAAATCGATGGTATAATAAATTATTATAAAAATAAAACATATAATAAATATATTTTTTTAATAAAATATATTATTTTCTCAAAATAATTAATATTAAGTAATAAAACTATTAATAATCCATGAGGATAAAATTTTAATAAAGTATATTAAACCTAATTGATAAATATTGAAATTTTATTATTGAATAACATATTAAATTATTACAAGCAAATGTAACATAAGAAAAAATAAAATTGAAATAATTGTTTGGTTATTAGACTATATATATGATAATACAAGGTTTAGAGATGTTAATCAATCTCAATCACATCGGTTACCTTATTTCCTAAAAGAAGTACCTCGGCAAAACACAAAAGTTTTACTACGATATATTTATATCTAGACTAGACTACATTAATCATGGTATAAAGTTTAACTCTACGAATAAAACTAGACAACACAAAATAGTATATGATCAGTACAATAGATGTTAAAATATTAATTATTAAGAAATAACTCTCCAGCTTGTGCGAGTCCAAAAAAAAAAATTGATAGCCGTATGATGTATTTCATATTATTTGTAAAAAATACAAAGCCATGATTAAAAAGCGAAATCATCTCAGAATGCCTCGTCTTCTGAGCCACAAGAAATGAAGGAGAAAAATTAAAAACCTAGGCACTTCCGGTAAATTAAGCATGGGCAGTTTCATTTTTAAGTTTTGATTTAATAGCAAAATTAACATCTGGTTATTGATTTTAGAAAAACAAGGGTAGGAAAGTGCCTCCCCTTGCCCCTTAATAGCTCCGTCCCTGGGGTGTTGGAGTTATGTCCTAGAAGTCAATATTTAATGACTTATTTTCTTAGTTTATGTTAATGATGATATTTGATCATTTGTTCCTAGAGTTTATTATTGACAGATCATTCAGGTTGAGGATCTGAATTGTAGATCTCTGTGGATCATTCATTAGAATGACAATAATAAATCTAAATCGTCTATAATCTTGATAATTAACAAGGAACATTAATTATCATAAAAGATTAGTATGTAAGTTAAGTGATGATTAAGTTCTACAAATCATAGGTAAGGAGTTACCAACTTAATTGCATATGTGTATGTTATTGGAACATAGTACAGGACTTGACCCAATGAAATAAACATATGGATTGTGTTATGTGTCATTGTTTATTTCATATGTTGTTGATTCTAAGTTTGAGATGCTCAGCTTTTCCACATGAGGATAGGTTCAATAAATATCGTCTAACGTTGATTCCTGATAAAGGCTGCTATAAGGACTTTATTTATGTTCTCTTGAATTGTGCGGGGAAAAGTTGTTCATCAAGAAAACCGTATGTCCCTCATTAATATACTTAATGAGTGATGATATCTGTTTGGGCCCCTTGATGAGTTGGATCGTATGCATGCAAACTAGACGATCAACTCTAGATCAAGAAATGTATAATCTGCAAGAATGACACATTCCTATCTTGGATTATACAAAGATATCGTGTGACATAAGAATCAAACAAAGAAATACTTTTATTTCTTATGCAGGATTGAGATATTGTAACGGTACATTATTTATACGAATTGGGAATCATAACGTGTTGCTAGATACCGCTTATGATTATTGGAAATAAATAACGATTTATTTCCATGGCCAACATAGTATAAATCCTCAAATAGGGTCGCACAAATAGGATTCTAACCACTTGGTGCATTTATTGTTTATTCACAATAATGTGTATTGTGAAATGTGATAAGTTAATTAATTAATTATATACCGTTATGAACCGTTATAATTAATTAAATTAAAAGGATCATATGGAAACAATTTAATGCATTAGCTAATCATAGATTAATTATTAATGAGTTAATAATTAATTATGTTCAACTTACTTTAATTAGTTTGAGCTAATTGGGCTTCTATTTAATTGGTTAATTAAAGGCCCGATTTAAGGAAGAATGAAGAGACAATTAAAGGAGATTCATTAATTGGTGAATTAATGAATAAAGGCCTTTTATTAAGATGGCCCAAGAGAGCCCATTAGGTGGCCTCTTAGGGTGGATGGCATACTTGTAAATAGTATGAAAATTGGATGAGAGTGGTTGGCTATATAAAGGGGTCTCTTTGGGAGAAAACCCTAGCCGTCATCTCTCTTCCTCTCCCCTCCCTTGCGCCTCCACCTAGAAGAGAGATTTTTCTCTCTTCTCCATGGCTCTTCCCTTCCTCTCTTAGCTCATGTGTTGAGCATCCCACCTCTCTTCCTCTCCATTAAATAGTTAATTAAGAGAAGCAAGGTGATTAGCAAGAGGTTCAAGAGAACTAGCATTCTCTTTGAGCTTGGTGGTGGGTCCTTGGTGGGCTAGAGGCGGCCATAGATGGTGGAGATGGTGGAGCACGCACCCCATCGACTCCCATGCCATGGATTCGAGCCTCATGAATACAATTTCATGAGAGGTACAATTTCTCCTACCTTCTCTCTTGATTGGATGTGTGATTGCTTTAGCACTAGATCTATTGATTTGCTTGTTGTTAATGGTGATTAATTAGTTGTAATTAATCTAAAATTAAAATATGAGCATTTCCTAACAGTGGTATCAGAGCTATGGTCGTGCTTAAGGTTTTTCACACTTAATTAAGTGAGAATTCGTAATTAATTAAGTTAATTAGTGATGTGCATGCTTGCTGGCCCTGGAAAGGCTGTTTTCTGTCTTGTTGCTTGTTTTTCGTGGTGTAAAGCTCTCTGAAATTTTTTCCTTCTTATTGGAGGTTGTAGCCCTTTGAGTTGTGGTTGTTTTCCCACTGGAATCATTGAAATTCGATGTAAAATGAATTTTTAGTGATTTAAACGGTAACGGTGCGCAGATCTGTAATTCTGCTGCACAGTTCTGTTGTTGTGGTTGGTAACAAATAAGTTTGTATACAAAGTACCTGTAACTTTTAGATAGGATTATTCTAAACTTGATGCTCTTTCTGGATATGTAAATTTTGTTGCATATTTCGGATATTATGTGGGCGTTCAAGGTTGAAAAGTGATGAAGTTGTCAGATCTATTTTTTCAAACAAACCGATTGTTTTGAAAAACTGTACTTATTGAGAAACTTTTATGGAAAAGTGTCTGAATAGAAATGTTCTCCTTTAAGTCTGGAATCTATGAAAATTAATTTTATAGATTTTCATTGAGATTTGATACCTCAACCGAGTGAAACCTTTTTGGTCGACGGTCTGTTCCAGAACAGGATACCTTGCTTAAATGCTTGTTATCTCGTTGATCTTGAATATAACTTGTGGATTTTCTTTTCATGGAATGATAGCCTATTGTATGTAGTATTTTTCTATGTAAATTTTTTGCTGGAAAAATATCAAGGGGATGATCATACAGATCAAAAGGTTGAGACCCATAACAGAATTTTCTCTAACGGTGCTTCGCGCACAATCTGAGGATTTGTCTTTTTTGGTTCTCCCTGATGGTAATTGATCTCTCCTTGAGATTTTTACAGGTAATCACAATCTTTGTAAGGAGTTCTCTGGATTTATTTCAGATTTTTTTGGAGACCGAATTATTTTGAATTTTTTCGGGTCCCGAATTTCGTATTTTAATTAGTTAAAATAGTTTCTAATTAATCAATTTATTGAAATGTTAATTAGAAGACTCCTTAAATACCCTCCTTTCTGTTTTGATAGTTGGATTTAATTTAAAAGGGCTTAAACAATTAGTTGTTAAGGTTAAGCCTTCTTTGCATTCGAAAAACTTGAGCAACAAGTATGCACAAAGATTCTAATTAATGAAATTAATTAAGAACAAGTGAATCATGTATATTGTATATGTGCTAACTTTGTTTTGTAGGAGGATGTGGGTTTGATATGGCTCAAGATGTCAATGCCTTGTGTGTTGTAAAATGTTGTGAATGCATGTGATTGCTTGTAATGTGGCCTAAGGTGCCTTGATAATTAATAATTGATTAATTCTTGATGTAACTTGTGAGGCTTGCATGCCCCTAAGGCCTAGGCAGGGTTTTAGGATTTTATCACATGTATTTATTTCCCTTAATTATTAGATAGGATCTTAGTAATTAGTGGGAGGGTTTGATTAGATTAGTTTCGTTACATGGAGATGCGACGGAGACTAATGCAAGCGGGAGCCATACAAACCCACGACAATGTTTGAGATGCTTATTATTATGTGATTGTTTGTGAATGCCTTGAATTGTCATAGGTAGGTATGGGTGTATGCTTACACGACCACCAAACAAAGTCACGTAATTGCTTATGTCCCAAATTAACTTGATTTAGCCAAATCGTCCTCCTTCTCTCTATCCCCTTCAATACAATTGATTGTCTATTGATGCATTCCTGCCGACGCGGACATCGTAGTCCATCATTGTAGTCGGGGTGTAAATCGGATTTACTAGGAGCAAATAGAGAGAAGTTGCTTTACAACGGACCCACTCGGATTGGACGTTGGGACGAAGTTTGTAGATATACTTATGATATCTCACAAACCAAGAATCATATGGACAGGATATGATTGGTTGGAGAACCTACCTTATCTAGTTGTTTTAGGTGTCATGCCGACGCTGGCCCCTATTTCAACGAAAATGAGGATCTTGGAATCCATTACATTTAGGGACATTAATTAAATGTAGTGGGAGTTTTGTTTATTATTCCATAAACAAAACATTGCATAAACTAAATGACCTTAAATTGAAATTGTTATAGATGTTAAATATGTTAATTTCGTTGCGATCAATCTTTGGAAAACGACAAGCTCGTTTCTAAGGTATTTACTTGGAGAAGAAATACCGATTTCTAAGATATGTTCTTGGAAATGAGAAACTTGAGCAAGTTTAATCCCAAAAACGTTCCTCAACTTCCCGAACATAGCTTCGCAATGATTGATTAGTTTTGACGAAAATTATTCAATAAAGCGAATGCTCATATCCTTTTAGAAGTTCTGGACCTTTGAATTGGAGAATTCATAAGGACTATACTAAGACTTCTATACTCTCATCCACCTACTCAAGAAGGCGTTCTTAGAGAAAGTAAAGATAGACTCAATCATTTATGATCGAGTAATGGAGTGTGAGTTAACCAAGAGACTCTTCTTATAAGAAGATAAATATTTCATTAGCTTGCGAACCGAAAGGTTTGAGTAGCTAATTGACAACTAGAGATACTAAGATCTCCAATATCAAGGATCGTTGATATTGTCATACAATCTCTTTCTATGGATAAAGGATATATTGTTCGCACACTTGTTAGTGCTAAAAGTAATTGGTTAAGTATTAAAGGAATACTTTACCAAGATATGAGTTGAAACTTTGAGATCCTCACTAGTGACCGTGTGTCACATGAGATGTTTCATTTGCCATTTATGGGAGGCATTTGAAAGGTTGTCTGAAATACCATGATGTTCTAAACCTTGAGATATTTGTCGTTCAAATTATCTCACTATCTCTAATTCACACTAGTAATTAGGTGCTAGTTCATGTGCTCGCATTTAACGAAATGTGTAGACAATGATGAATAAGAGAAAGTTCGAGATAAGTAAAGTAAACTCCGTTTTGGAAATGGCTTATACGTCTAGGCCGCTACCATTGAATACGTAGAGTTATCTTTACTAAATAAAGAATTTGTTTAGGAATTTGAGGTTATATACCTTATTCCAAACATCTTATAAAACCTTATCTCCATTTCATATTTGATGATGGATGATCATGTTTTGTAATAGAGAAATGTCGTTCTCTTATTGTTATGAATTTGTGTATAAGATTTCACGCATCTTGATTGAATTTGCTTGAAATAGATAAACAAATTTCGAATGACAAATATGTAAGACTTCACATAAAGTATTTGACTTTTATGTAAGATAGTCGCTTAGTCGAATATAAACAAGAATCGCATTATGAGAGTCTACGTAATGTGGAGCTCGTAAATCAATTTGATTGCAAAATCAATTGAAATTCATGCGAATCGTGTTTGTTAAATGACAAAAGCGCCTTTGAACTACGAAGGTTTAAAGGACAAGTAACCTTATTAAGACTTATACATATTGATGTATATAGACCTATAGGTACTTGTGCAATTGAAAGGTTGTTGAAACTTTACCACTTGACCAACAATCATTGTAGATATTAACGTATCTATTTGATATGGTATAAGTATGAATCTTTTGACAAGATCAAAAGGATTTCAAGAGTAAAGTTGAAAAACTATTCAATAAAAGCAAAAGTCTTAAGATGGATCATGGTAAATAGTTCAGTCATATAGTTTGATATATTACCTAAAGAGTATGAAATACGTTTCACTACTCGCTTCATGAGGAACATTGAAAAATGTATCCAAGGATGAAGGTATCGAACATTTTTTGATCGGTAATAAATCAAATTGACTTGTTCGACTCATGTAAGGGATTTGTGTTTGAGGACAATATTGTTTACACTGAATAAAAATTCCATCGAAGTCTATTGAAAAGGATATCTTACGAGATTCGATCTCTAGGTATATTGTTTCTAAAGATTTGGTATTGAGAAGCTTATTTCAAAGTTCGATTGATTGATAAGCTTGGACCCAAATAAGACGCTTATTATTTTGTAGGATATCTTGAATTAGCCAAAAGGTACTACTTCTATGAACATGATAAGAACAAGGTAGTTGTTGCTCATCATAACGTAATCTTAAAGAATGATATTCTCAAGAAGAAGTAGTGGGAGTAAAGTGAGCATTAAAGGAGTTTATGCGTCACTACAAGAAGTACATTTATAGGAAACTTGTCACTCCATACATGGTGCTTAGTGGGAGTTGAGCGGAACTTTATTCACAAGTAGTTGTGAAAGGAAGAAGTTTATAAACACGCTCACTTCTAAAGAGTGCTCAAACATCTCACGAATGGATGATGTTCGAGAAACTCATGCAATATATTAGGATCAAGAACTTACTCTACAAGATGTTGTAGAAGTAGTTTACTGACCTCAAGCACCAATCCTACAAAGATCAACGAGAGTGAATTGCCTAAACTGAAAGGTACATAGGCTTCACAACATCCTCGTACTTGATATATGAAGATCCGTTGATAAATACAGAAGCGATGGAAAGACCCGATTCCACAAGTATGGTTTGAATTTGTATGATCTTTAAGTGCAACCCATATATATATAACAACAAGGTATAGACCTTGATTGATGTTCAAGAAGGAGCGATCCATCTAGAACATTTAGATCTTTAAAAGGAAAGATAGATATGGGTAGCAAGTCGACTATGTACAAAGCACAATTTCATGATTGATGCTATGTCTAAGTCGATAACCAGTTGACCATGTACAAAGCACGGCTTCTCGCTTGTAGCTGTGTCTAAGTCAATAAAGATCATTCTAACAATAATTATATTTCGTATATATAGATATATGGAAAAATACATCAAAACCGCCTTCTTCGATTGAATGAAGGAAGTTGTTGTGTATTTGACACAAACCGAAGATTTTGTTGTATTGTTAGAAACGTATATATGCTTCAATGATCCATTAATGGATTGAAGTAAGTACTGTGGAAACTGGAATAAACTTTTTGACAAGTAAGTCAAGGAGTTGAACTTCGTCAAAAGTATCTTGTATAGACAAGATATTCAGTGGGAGCATTATTATGTTACATGTATTGTACAAGATACAAGACATTAATTGGGAATAAAATTAAAGAAAGGAATATTGTTAAGATCTCATTGGAGAATGTTTTCTCAATTGAGAACTTGGGTAAGTCACCTAAATCCAAGGAAACAAAATCTATGGAGATAGATTATGATGGATGTCAGGTTTGAGCAAAATGTGCATATAATGACAAGGTGTTATAGTTACACGAAAAGATAGACTCCTAGAAAGGATGTCTAACCATGTTGTATGGCATACACTTGAGTTCTAATCGGTGCGTTGCAACTCAATTCGAGAAGAGTGCACGATATATTTCGAGCATCCTTCTGTTACGAGTTTCATAACGGACGCCATACTTATGCACATGCCCCTATGTGTTGTACCCAAGGAGTATGACAAGCAGTTGTCAAGTGGATACAAAGAAAAACACATTTGGACAATAATCAGGAATGTCCTCGAGTATCTTAAGAGACAGAGTGATATGTTTTTCCATCTGATAAGATAAAAGAAAGCTCATATAAATTGATATATTGATGCTAGTTTTCGAAAGATTGATATAAATACAATTGAGCTACATATTTTGTTTAAATGTGGTGTTGTAAGTTTAGAAGGTGTTCTAAATGGGATATTACAACCGTTTCCGTCACCAAAACAAAATATATAGCAACTTGTGAAGCAATGAAAGAATGTAGTAAGGATCGTGAAGTTCTCAGTCAAGCTAATATGGTTCTATGCATCTCGAACCATAGCTTAAACTTGAAGAACCCAATATTAAATTGGTGATCCAACTAAGATCTATGACGATGTCACTTGATCTCACATGATGATGATCAAGAACACATATATAGGAGTATATATGTATATAGGGTCAAATAAAATTTGATAGGTTCGCGGACACAGCGAACACTCTAACTTAACCTCTACCTTAAGCGGTATACGAGATGCAATTGTGCATCCATGCGTGATGGACGTATGAGTAACTTGCTTTAAGTGTATTACATCTTTTGAGGTTCGAGACATGTATATATATAGATATATGACATTGTTCTAAATTCTTCACTGGCTAGAAGTCACTATTGATTGACTCTAGGCCAAGTGGGAGATTGTTGGAGTTATGTCCTAGAAGTCAATATTTAATGACTTATTTTCTTAGTTTATGTTAATGATGATATTTGATCATTTGTTCCTAGAGTTTATTATTGACAGATCATTCAGGTTGAGGATCTGAATTGTAGATCTCTGTGGATCATTCATTAGAATGACAATAATAAATCTAAATCGTCTATAATCTTGATAATTAACAAGGAACATTAATTATCATAAAAGATTAGTATGTAAGTTAAGTGATGATTAAGTTCTACAAATCATAGGTAAGGAGTTACCAACTTAATTGCATATGTGTATGTTATTGGAACATAGTACAGGACTTGACCCAATGAAATAAACATATGGATTGTGTTATGTGTCATTGTTTATTTCATATGTTGTTGATTCTAAGTTTGAGATGCTCAGCTTTTCCACATGAGGATAGGTTCAATAAATATCGTCTAACGTTGATTCCTGATAAAGGCTGCTATAAGGACTTTATTTATGTTCTCTTGAATTGTGCGGGGAAAAGTTGTTCATCAAGAAAACCGTATGTCCCTCATTAATATACTTAATGAGTGATGATATCTGTTTGGGCCCCTTGATGAGTTGGATCGTATGCATGCAAACTAGACGATCAACTCTAGATCAAGAAATGTATAATCTGCAAGAATGACACATTCCTATCTTGGATTATACAAAGATATCGTGTGACATAAGAATCAAACAAAGAAATACTTTTATTTCTTATGCAGGATTGAGATATTGTAACGGTACATTATTTATACGAATTGGGAATCATAACGTGTTGCTAGATACCGCTTATGATTATTGGAAATAAATAACGATTTATTTCCATGGCCAACATAGTATAAATCCTCAAATAGGGTCGCACAAATAGGATTCTAACCACTTGGTGCATTTATTGTTTATTCACAATAATGTGTATTGTGAAATGTGATAAGTTAATTAATTAATTATATACCGTTATGAACCGTTATAATTAATTAAATTAAAAGGATCATATGGAAACAATTTAATGCATTAGCTAATCATAGATTAATTATTAATGAGTTAATAATTAATTATGTTCAACTTACTTTAATTAGTTTGAGCTAATTGGGCTTCTATTTAATTGGTTAATTAAAGGCCCGATTTAAGGAAGAATGAAGAGACAATTAAAGGAGATTCATTAATTGGTGAATTAATGAATAAAGGCCTTTTATTAAGATGGCCCAAGAGAGCCCATTAGGTGGCCTCTTAGGGTGGATGGCATACTTGTAAATAGTATGAAAATTGGATGAGAGTGGTTGGCTATATAAAGGGGTCTCTTTGGGAGAAAACCCTAGCCGTCATCTCTCTTCCTCTCCCCTCCCTTGCGCCTCCACCTAGAAGAGAGATTTTTCTCTCTTCTCCATGGCTCTTCCCTTCCTCTCTTAGCTCATGTGTTGAGCATCCCACCTCTCTTCCTCTCCATTAAATAGTTAATTAAGAGAAGCAAGGTGATTAGCAAGAGGTTCAAGAGAACTAGCATTCTCTTTGAGCTTGGTGGTGGGTCCTTGGTGGGCTAGAGGCGGCCATAGATGGTGGAGATGGTGGAGCACGCACCCCATCGACTCCCATGCCATGGATTCGAGCCTCATGAATACAATTTCATGAGAGGTACAATTTCTCCTACCTTCTCTCTTGATTGGATGTGTGATTGCTTTAGCACTAGATCTATTGATTTGCTTGTTGTTAATGGTGATTAATTAGTTGTAATTAATCTAAAATTAAAATATGAGTATTTCCTAACATGGGGGCCATTACAGCTGCTTTATGTGCCTCAATTTTTAGTTTGTTTTTTTTTTTGGACAGGTAATGTGACCGGTATGGAGATGGACTTCAATCGAGCTGACCCTGGTACAGTGATGCGACTTCTGGAGCTAAGAATGCTTGAAAAGTAGCTAGTTGTTTTTTTTGGATGTGGTAGTTTTGATTGTTTCTGGTTTATTGTGGCTGTACTTTGTTATTCTGTGACTCTTTGGACTTGTTTGGTGTTATGGCTTAGGTTTCTCCTTTAGGAAATATATATATTTTTTTTGAAAGCACTCTTTTAGGAAATGTTTAAGTCACCTTGGGTGTGACTTTGAAGTTTGAACTTTGTAAGGTGTTTGGTTGTGTAGTAAGGGGTTGCATAAGTTAAGGATGCCAAAGTGTTTATGTAGTGTTATGTAAAAGATATTTGGTTGTATAGTAAGGATGACTAACTTAATACATGCATATATTCATGTCAAAAAACTAAAATGCCCTTAAATTTGAATTATTTAATTTGAATTAGTATTATGTATTAATAAGACATTGTGACCTAATTATTGTTAATTATTAATTATTATAAAATTAATTATTAATGATAATAATAAATTATTTTTATTATCATAAAGTATTAATAATTACCTTTAATTAAATATTATAAACATTATTAATTATTTAACAATAAAAATAGTATTGATTAATTATTTTTAATTAATTATTATTATTTAATCGTTATTATTAATAATTAATTACTTGCTAAATATTATTAATTATTACTTATAATAATTAATCTTTATTATTAATTATGATTTTTTATAATTATTATTACTTATTAAATATTATTATTTATTAGTTATTATTAATAATTTATATTACTTGTTAAATATTATTAATAATTATTATTTAATTATTAATTATAATAATAAAATTTTATTATTAATTATGATTTCTTAATAATTATTGTTACTTATTAAATATTATTAATTATTTCTAAGGGGTATTGTTGGAAAAAAATTAAAGGGGTTTAAGGATGTTTGGTGACTTAAGGCGTCTTATGTAACGGGTAGTGTTCTAAATTCGTGACGTGCCGTGTCGTGTCGTGTCGTGTCAAGCACGTCGTGTCCGGATCATTTGTCGTGTCGTGTCGTGCCGTGTCTAAATGTTTCACGTGTCGTGCCGTGTCGTGTCTAAATTCTAAGGGATGGACACGACACGCCTAAGGACACGATACGCCTCGTGTCCTCGTGCCGTGTCGTGCCGTGTTTTTTTTTACACGTGTCGTGCCGTGTTGTGTTTGAATACATTTGAATTTCATAAAACATAGTCATATACTTATGTTTTGGTATGAATTTGAAATTCAAATTATAAAATTATCCTAAAAAATAGATAATATAAGAATTTTTTTTGTTATTTTATAAAATTTAACATTTTTAACCATCATTATAAACTTATTGTGTCTCTTGGGTTTTGTCGTGTCCCATGCCGTGTCGTGTCATGTTCCGTGCCGTGTCGTGTCCTGAAAATTCACGTGTCGTGCCGTGCCGTGTCTATTTCATCAAAGTCGGACACGACACGCTTAAGACACGGCACGCCTAAATTCTCGTGTCGTGTCCGTATCCGTATTTTTACCGTGTCGTACCACCTTCATGTCGTGCCGTATCGTGCCGTGTTCGGACACGCCGTGCTTTTTTTTTTTGAAAAGAGGTGGGAGCGCCACCCGGTTTCATTTTTAACAAATGAAACAATTATTACAAAATCCAGAACAACTAAAAGTCATACTCATAAATCCAGCAACAACATCAACTCCACTTATCAATTACTAACTACTTTCTAATATTAACCTGACTCACACATTAATCATAATAAAACTCCAACATACAATCCCACGTTTTTGCCAACAAAAACATAGTAGAAACAATCAGACACAAAATAGTTTGATAGGAAACAGAGTTTGCAGTGCATAATAAACTAAACCACAGTGATCCACTGGCTCATCCGGCCTCTCTCTTCTACTGTCGCCTGAATCATATCTGGTCCTGGACATTCCTGTAGAGGTATTTCTTCCCAATTCGCTGGCAGCCATTTTCTCAAAGCAATAACTATATGTGCATCCAAGTTCCCTGACCAATATTCCAGTAAAGAACAAACTTGCATGAGTGTTTGTCTAGTAGTGAGCAACTGTTTAGAATTGAAGATGAAGTCATTCCTATTGGTCCAAATTATCCAACACATGGCACTGACCATACACAAGAAAGAGATGCTATCATTTTTGTTCATTACTAAAGCAGAATTAAAAATATCCATTAAGCATGTCCAATGAGGTATCAAATTGACACAATCACCCATCCAAAACTACAGTCTTCTAGCATAAGCACACTGCCAAAATAAATGATCAGAGGATTCCTCTTGATTACAAAAACAACAAGTAACATCACGTACCCATCCTCTCCTTCTAAGGTTTACCTTGGTCAGGATTTTATTATTATTAAGAAGCCACATAAAAATTTTATTTTTATAGGGAATTTTCAACTGCCACCATAACAAGGGACGAGGATTCACTATACGTCTAAAAGGAATATAAATCATGAGCGTTGTATGTGCCTGTGTTACTCCATCTAAACAACATAAGATCATGTGAGTGTGTGTAATATTGAGGTATATGGGCATGCTTTATCTCATACCACTCAACCAGCAACATACCTGTGAGTTGCTCTTTAAAATTCAAGTTGGCCCCTTTGTACAAAATTACCTCCTTCAAACTTACCTTTGTGTTGGTGCATCTGGAAAAGAGGTGTGGATAAAGTGTTGTTAAACTACACTCTCCATTCCAAATATCAGTCCAAAAAGCAATATTTTCACCAGATTCACAACTAAACTTCCTAGATATTCTACCTAGATTATTTAGTTCTACGATAGCTGACCAAAAGGGAGAATATTTCCTACATCTATTCCTATACTTTAAATGAATTAAGGTTTTCCAAATTCTGTCAACAGAAGAATCATTATAAATCCACCACCATTTCATAAGTAAGGAGATGTTCATGCTCTTCAAATCTATCACTCCTAAACCTCCAAAGTCTTTTTTCATACAAACTCTAGACCAGTTAACTAGTGAATACTTTTTTCTTTGACCATTATGCCCCTGCCAGAGGAACCTGTTCCTATTCCTATCAATTTCTTTTCTGATGTTTTCTGGCATTTTATATACAGAGAGTATATATAAAGGAATAGAATTAAGGACTGCATTTAACAAAGTTAACCTACCTCCTATTGACAACATAGCACCCTTCCAGGATTGTATCTTCTTATCAATCTTATTTACTATGAAATGGGAACTCCTAAGTAAGAGATAGGAAATTTACCTTGTTTACATCCAAAAACATAAGCCAGTTCTTCACATTTTTCTTCTAAAACATTAATAGGCAGCATTTCAGTTTTTTCTAAATTCATCTTCACACCAGATATAGCTTCAAAGCACAACATAGTCCATAGAGTAAATTCTATAGTTCTAGATCTGCTTTTAGAAAAATAATGGTGTCGTCAGCGTAGTGAATATTAGTCAAAGGTTTATTATCTAAACAAGGAGGGCCCAACCCTTTGATTATGTCTAAATCTCTAATTTTTTTAGAAAAATAATGGTGTCGCCGTGTTTTTTTTTTAGAACACTAGTAACGGGTGTTTGATGACTTAAGGATGCATACTTAAGTTATGCACCCTTTAAGTCACAAACAAACGGTGCCTTTGGCATTTAATAGACACAGGACTCCCTTCTTGGGAGTCATACTTATCAACAGAAAAATAAAAACCAAGGCTTAATTTCCGAAATCAAACCCGGCCACATGGGCGCAGCGCCTTAGTACTTTGTTATATCCACAGTCCACTAGATTAAAAAAAAGCATTAATTTCCAACATCAAGTCCAGCATAGGCTGGGATTGCCTGTGTAGCTCCGCCAAGTTTTCTACAAAATAATTTTATTAGAATAAAACTGAAATGGCAATTTTTGGACGCTAATTAGTGAATTATCGTCCAGAAATGGCAAGTTTTAAAAAATTCAGAAAAAATAGTAAAAAAATTTCAAAAATTATAAAATTTTGTTTTCTATGAGATTTCAATATATAGATTGGATTGGTTAATTTAGATTTGTCGATTTGCGAAACCAACGATCAAACGGTCATGGTGCACGGAGCCTTCTATGCATTATGGTTCACAATAGATATTCTCTCTCTCTCTCTCTCTCTATATATATATATTGTTTAATTTAAGTTCATACTAATTTTAAATGACAGTAAAATTATTTGAACTCAATTGGAGGTTAATGGAATTGTAATATATACTTGTTTTCTTCTTTTTCATTATATTTGTCATTTTAATTAAGTAATTTCGGTTGGATGTATGAGACCAGTATGACAAGGTCTATACATTTTATGGTTATAAAGTTCAGATCTGACCCGTTTATCTTTGAATTTTGATCGGAGGGCTCCTATTAAGACGGCAATAACTGCCTATGTCCCATTCATAAAATTTCAACTATAGTATCTTCGTCAAAGCAATCAATTAAGGTTGAGCATGATTCAGGTCAACATATTAGAATCTAGAACACAAAATTTTGGGTTTTCTTTTCCTTTATCCCCTTTAAATTTATTAACTTTGAAAAAGAATTGGTTCCTAAATTAAAAGAAAAAAAAGATTAGTTCAAATACACACTTATATTTACATTAAATCAGACACTTTTGGAAAGAAATTAAGTTTGGAAGGAACCGAGTTTGTTCCCAATCTTCCTCAAAGTACTTAAAATATTTTTCTTTATTATTCAGGATCCATTCTTTTTTGTTCCTTCTTTACTGGGATATGATATATGAATTATTGTTATATTTCCCTCATTGATTCAGTTGTCGTAGCTTTTTTTCCAAAAACTTAACAGTCTGTCAAATTAAATTCAATTGTCTTGGTTGATATATGTTCCGTACATCATTGAGAAAATATTAGGCAGTACATTGTGGAATAAAACTGAAAAAGGCAGCTCTTATTCGTTACTTTACAGTTACTTCCGTATAATGCATAGGCATTGCACTTGATATGTTTCCTAAGATGTGACGTCATTATTCAAAAGAAAAAAAATATATCCGACGTTTATAGTGCTGTAAGAAAAGGAGGAAAGAGCTTAAAGAATTGATTTATATTATTAAGATTGTTTGGAGTTTTCTTTAAAAAAAAAACAAATACAGAAATCAGTAAAATGTACAAAGATCCACATGAAATTAATAACATTTTGTTGGGTATATCTGTAAATGAGAGTTTGTTATTACAAAATTATTTTGAATGCGTTTAAATTAGGATTACCGAAGAATGAAGAATAAAGTTGGGAGAAACTAGTATTTACAAAAATTTTACATCCTTAAAAAACAAGCCTGAGCTCGTTGGCATTCATCAGAGATGCATGTGTTTATCAGGAACGAGATCCTCTGGATGGCCATCCAGTGGACGTTTTTGGATCTGGACGTATAAACTGTGTTTTTCGTAATCTCAATGGCTAAAAGGAGCCCCGTGAATTCTAACACTCCCGAAAAAATTATTGGCCCAAAAAAAATGAACCGTCGAGATTAAATCGAACAGCTCCGATCAAAAACTACCACTGGACGTTTTTTTAACGTCCAGAGCATCCGCGCCCGTGTTTATCATACCCTTGGAAACAGGGTTATCTTTTTCATTATTTATAGGCCACAAGAAGAAACTTACAATCCGGGCCCTTGAAGGCCCAAACTAGTAAGAAAATTGTTGGTACTAGTAAAATAGTAGTTAGCTATCTATCAAACCATTATGTTAGATTGAATTAGTTAAAATTTGCATGTTAATTAAAGCTCTTTAAACAACGCCATTGATCTCCTCCTCATCTCCCAGCACTATTCTTTCCTGTTCTGTCTGTTCATCTTCCAATCCTTCATTGTCGGTGAACTTGAGCAATCCTCTTGAGCGGCAATACCGCATCAAATAATGCACTGCGATCCCAAATGCTGTCAGCACAGCACTCAGTAAAAACACCCTTCGACTTGCAACTGCAATCACGTAGCCTAAAAGCACTGATGGAAAGAGACACATGACAATAAGCCCCGGAATTCCCAGGGGCACACGGTATGGCCTCTTTAGGTCAGGGTACTTCACGCGCAACCAAAGGAAGGTTGCAAACTCAAGAAGCATCCCGAGACTGTACAAAATATTGGCGGTTGCAACGATATCTTCAAAGGGGAGGAATGAGATCGTTAGCGTGATTATGCATGAGAGCAGGATGCCGACCCATGGTGTGTCGAACTTGGGTGCCCGAACAGCAAAGACGCTGGGAAGAAGACCCAGGTCGGCCATGCCGAGTAGCTGGAAAGCGCCGCTGCTCAGTTGGGCCTCATAGAGGCCGATTGACGATAGTACAGCACCGGCTTGGATCCAGTATTTCAGCCAGTCGCCTCCAACCATGTCTGCAGGATTTATAATAGATTTACTCATTATATTAATTATTGGCATAATAAGTAGATTCCAATTTATTAACGAAAAAGATATTTTTTCATCATATATATGTTAAACGCCACTAATTACTATGATTTCATATTTTGAATATTTTCTGTTTCCGTGAGTATCATATAGTTTCATTTCGAACTTGAGTAAAATTACCGACTAAAATTTTAGATGAAAGGAACAGAGAAGGTAAAATTCTGAGTCGCTATAAAAAAACATAGTTCAATTCGGACGGAATGTACTGAACCCCAAATTTATTTAATAATCGTAATAAAAGATGTCAAAATTTGTTGAAACTAAAACAAAAAAAAAAAAAACTAAATTCCAGATTTTTTTTTTCGTTCATTTAAATTAGATAGACTCCGTATATATCTAGGAAAAAAAAAAGAAAACACATTAAGAATCATTTGATCAACAGTAAAAATGTAAAATATTTAAAATTTTAAACTAGTATCCTTTTCAAATCGCTTGATAAATAACTAAGGAGATTACTTAATTACTTAATTAAGTAATACGAATATATCTACAATTTAATTTTCTTAAAACCCCACTAACACTTACACGCTCAAACTTGGAATGACAAAAGCATGTAAATTTATAGAGCAAAATAGTGACAATCTGAAGGAAAAAGAAAAAAGAAAGAGAGAAAATTTAATTGGTCCTGGTGTTGAACCCGGACTAGTCCCCTGAAATAGAACATGCTTGGCTTTATTAGTTTGGCTCCTCTGTACTGTGCTAGTACATAATTCGTTCTCAGTAGACATTCATTTAAGATGTTTACCAACAAAAGTTGAATTAAAGCCAGATAATAAAGATAGTTGTACGATCAAGTTCGATATGTGGATGATAAAAAGTGAAGTGTCTGGTACGCACTTTGTTAACAGAGAACGTACGAGAACTGGACCTAACAAAGGTGATCAATACAAACCATATGAGGTTAATTTGTTATAGCATGAAACTCTCTTCAATCATCCCTCTAATCCCCAAAATAACAATAACAATAATAATAATAATAATAGTTTGATGACTTGGCAAGAATGAATTTAGTTGTAATGCCTATTGTAATTTTAACTTCAGCAGGGCGGATGTTAACACAGATTGGAGGAGGCTGGAGTCTTCAAATTTTTTGGTTATATATTATGCATTAAAAGAGATATAAACACGTGAGATAGGCTACGGTATTTTGCTAAGTAACATGTTCGCTTCGCTCAGGTCTTTTTTCTCAAAATCCAAGCTTCCTACAACTGATGCGAAATTTATTTTTCATACTGAAATCTGCTTAGAAATCCAATTATATATTTCTTCTTACTATATATCATGACATTTCAAATTAAAGTTCCTGAAATTTTTCAATAATAGTATTTTTAAAAAAAAAAAATCATATAACAATAGCAAAAAAATAAAAAATATATATAAATTTTGATTTCTATTAAAATATCAATAAAAGAAATTGAATGCTTCTGATCGATTGTTTGAAACTCAAATTTCGAAAAAAGAGACTGAAATATAATAGACGGATTATTTTTGTAAAGTGTCTAGCCCATCTAATAAATATATATCTAATTAAGTATGTCGAAGTTAATGAATCAGCCCTCCTTGCTTCAGAAATCTCAGACTCCAAATTTGCGTACCAAGAGACCAATCATTGAGAAATTGGTGCGTGATGTAGTCTCCCAAAAAAACTGATCAAGCTCCTCAATCAGTTAAACAATACAGTGAATCTTCTTTATAAAATGTTCCAGTCCCAGACAATTAACAATTGATGTATATAGTTTAGGAGGTGAATCTGTTTATTATTTTTAAGTGAGCAGATTACGTTTTGAAAATGTTAGAGATAAGGTAATGATTGGGACATTTTCCTAAATAAAATAATGGTCGGGTTTTTGCCATTTTTGATTTTTTTCTGATTTATTTTTGTTGCTTACTTCTGTGTAGTTTATAATTCTTCTTTCAATGACTAACAAGTTTTGTAATGTTTTGGGTTAATTGAAACTACTTATTAGTTAAGAATTAAACCTTAACACGCAATATAAATGTGGTTTGTCGATCGGACTCTATCATCTATTGAGTTGTGTTGAGGAATTGATCAAATTCCCTATGGCGTTAATTGGTTTACGGGCTAAATTTTACATTTGCTATGGGATTGTTTTTTTTTTTTTTTAGATACACTGGTCAGAGACTGACAAGTTATTTGGTATGGGATTGTTGACAGATAAATTAAGTTGCTAATGGTTATCTGAATTCTGAAGTCAGGGATAAGGATCCTTCCGTTAGAGATGCAATAAGGACGGTTTTGAAAGAGAGAGGCAAATGCCAAAAGGCCGCTTATGTCATATAAATCAATTTGGATTTTGACATCACATCTCGGCCTAAGACAAGAAAGAGAGCCTTGCTTCAAACGTACTTTTGTTCATGTCGCATGTGTGAGCTTATCTATATCGTGGAAAAGTGTACAATCCCTTTGCAAGTTATTCTGACACATTATTTTGGAGGTGTGTTTCAATGAAGAGTGAGATTAATGCGATAAATGCAGCTTATTTTTAGATAATTAAATTAGTAAAATAATATTATTCGGATTGTTATTTGACATTTGACTGTGAAATTTAAGCTGAAAATTATCACTAACCCAAGTTAATGACTAGCTCTCACCATGTCACCATCCAAACATATTCATATTCTTCAATAAACTAACAAGATTAGCTATTTCTTTTTTTTTTTCAGCACTATTTAACCGAATAGATGAATTTAACGGATTCCCATTTTTTTTTGGGAATTACTTACACTTTTTTTTCAAATTATTTTCTGATTTAAAATTTGTCACTGTAATATACCTAAACAACAAACTGACTCGTTTCAGCATGGTACAGAAGTACAGAACACTCTGCCTTGGGAAACACTTTCCATAACGACGTAATTAAACAACATATCAAACACCGTACAATCTTCTCCAATTCCCAGAACACTGGAGAACACGTCTATTTCACTTAATTTGCTAGAGAACAATACCTTATGACTTGATCATTTTAAAACAATAACGATTATATGCAGGAGAGGAAAAAAAAAAAAAATCAATAGCACTCTACTAAAAAGGTCTTCCGAATTGTAAAAGGATTCCATTTCATAATGACTGTTCTTAATACGAACAAATTTAGAGTAGCTATTCTTTCATATACTTTGAGAATGAGTCGTGAAGTGTATTGTCTAGATTATAAGAACATACTAATATTTGGGTAAATTATGAAGTATAATATATCAATTTTTATATTTGTGAAAATGAATTAAATTTAATAAAACTGTAATTAAAGCAACAAATCTATTTGATTACGGATTGTCACCTGGGTAGGTCTCGTGGAAGAATAGAGGATCGTTAAGAAACATTTTTTAGGATTAAATTAATTTGTATCTATTTTTTCTTTTGTTAAATTTTATTTTATTAAATAAAATTTTTCAGGCGGAAGAACCAGCTCTTGGTCTAGTGGCAAAAAACAAGTGAAATGTAGCAGGTTCGAAATCAGGTTAGGGTCTTTCATAGACATTTAATTTAAAATAAGTTGGAAGGCTTGACCACCAATTTATCTTAAAAAAAATTTTCAGGTGGAATCACCAAGCGATCTTGCTTTTTCTTTTTTCTTTTTTTTTTTTTCCTTTCCAATTATTAGTGTATGCATGGTTCTTCCTAGAACACTTGAAGCAACGGACATCTCCATTGACATCGAAACTTAGGAGCATTGAAGAAGTGCGCATAATCAAATGCAAGAAACAAATATAAACACGTACCGGCTACATCAGCAAAGTAACCATTCACCCAAGCTTCAGGCGGTGAGTCGATTGCTCCGGTACCGGCCATCACTGGCAAAAAGTAACTCACCGAACATATTACCACTGCAATCGCAAGGCCCTTCGGGAAGGTCTTCTCGGGCTGCTCAACCTCTCCGGCCATTGTGCTTGCACTGTCCCAATAATTCAAATTCCAAAACAAGGTATTTAGAAACAGCCTCCAATCCTTCTTTTCCACCTGAACCATCCATCTCTTTGGCTGGAGCCTCTTCATGGCCAGTACAGTAATAAGTACAAATGGTGCGAGTGTTACAACGGCCAAAACCACTGCTCCCCAGCCAACAACCGACAACCCAGTGTAGTTCAACAAACAAAGAAGTACCACAGTTATCGAAATGGCAACCGACCTGCTTGGACCAGCTGCAGCCGGAGGGTAGGCACGCGATATATAGTCTGCGCACATTGGAGGGTATGCTCCTATGTTGATAACGCAACTCAGGTACTTCCAGGTACCCATGAGGGAACCAAAAAATGGGCCAAAGGCCCTCTCAGCCCATACGACAAAACCGCCATTTCCCGGTAATGCTGTGGCGAGTTCTGCTGTGACTAAGGACTCAGGCACTCCCCAAAGAAAAGGAAATATAAAGAAGCCGATTATGGCATAAAGTGGCCCGGCGGCCTGTATAGACTGCTCTGCACCGTACGGACCACCAGCAACCTCAAAATAAATAAGGAATATCAAGGGGATGAGTTTGAGCTTGTTGGAGCTGGATTTTGTGGTGCTGATTGGTTTAGGGACGGTGCATGTTTGTCGGCATGGCGGTAGCAAGTTCGAAGTGTCCATCGGGCTCGATGGACTCGGTTGGTTTATTAGCTCCTTTTGATCAGTTTGGGGTGTAGTTTGGATTTGATTTGGTTGGAGTTGTATCTCCTGGGCCTGCATTTTGGGCAGGAGAGAGTA
The DNA here is from genome assembly GCA_027725995.1 of Rhynchospora tenuis. Lineage (NCBI taxonomy): Eukaryota > Viridiplantae > Streptophyta > Magnoliopsida > Poales > Cyperaceae > Rhynchospora > Rhynchospora tenuis. Next base: position 56,692,448 of record CM050888.1, read on the forward strand.
GGGAGCCGGATTGTGATGTGAAGGTTTGGATTGTGACCGTGAAGGAGATCGGAAGCTAGGGAATGAGAGCTTGAATGGGAAGTTTGCCATCCTGTATTTATTGTTGAATTAATAGTAATTTATGATTCTTTGGAAGTACTCGATTAGTGGCGGGTCTAATTGGTGGGCACTCGTGAGCAATTAATTTGGAGAATGTCTTCTATTAATTTGTATGACACTTGTTTTAACCTGAGAGGAGAAGAAGGCAATTAGCATGGATGCAAATTAAATAATTAATTAATGCACAATGCAATAAAATGTATTCATGTAGTATTTATACTTTTCAAATCTCAATATTATATTGATACGAATTCAAATAAATTCAATGAAAAAATTATCAACTGAAATGTGCTTGCCGCACATTTAATGTGATTATTGATACTTCTTAACTAACACTGACCTCATTCCACTCATATCATTTTTCTTTTTTATAAAGCTGATCGTAAATATGTTGTATAATATGTTTATGCGAAATAAAATATGCTAGCATGTATATATATAATTCTGGGTGCACTATTTTGGGAGGCTTGTCAATGAAAATTGTCTTTGTTTAATGCAAATTTTTGAATCTTTTAGTTAGTTCAACCAAAATCACTAAGTCGTTTTATGGAATCTTTTGTCAAAAACTCGAGCAAAACGGTAACATGACTGCTTATATAACAAATTTAGATGTGTGAAGTCATAAAAATATCTAAACCAGTATGAAAAGTCTTAAAATGGGCCGGGATGAGTCCCATGTTTTAGTCTCCATTAAGTGAATACACAATCTTTTTGTTTGTCCGCTTGCTTTTCGATCGATTCTTTATTCCTTGGATATATGGTAAAATGGAGTAGACTGAAGAATCATGCATTTAACTTCTATTCGGAAAAAGTACAACCGAATTTTACATTATAAGGAAAATAAAATGTGTTATTCAAAATTTAAAACTATAGTCACAACGTAATGGTTAAGAAAATTTAAAATTAAAAGAGCGAAGTGATGGTTGAAGGAATTTTGAAAAGAAAAGGAACAATGGTTGAGAAACTTTCTAAAAAGATTCTGGGTAAAATTCTTTAAGATAAAAAATATGTAATTCATATCAGAAATTAAATTTGTATTTTTATTTCATCGAGTCATGAAGTGCCGATATTATATCTGCCATTGAAAAAGGGATAACGATGTCAGAAGTTTAAAGAAAAAAAAAATTGTAGTGATAACTACATCTAAAATAGTTGACTAAGGCTTTGCTCCATAAAAGCTGAAAGGAGATGAAGGGAAGCCAAGGAAAGAGAACATCTCTAAGCACAGTTATGAATAATATGTCGACTATGCTCCTGCTCCAGATTTCTAAAACAACATATGTAAGTTAAGTTTTTTAACTTATATTTAATAGATATAATGACTATAATACCTTTGAATCATGGTAGGATCAATTGTAGTGAATAAAAAAGATAAGGACAATATTGATAAATAATTAATTCCTGCGTTCCTCTCAATTAATCTCCAAAATCAGAGGAGAAAAAATTTTCTCATAGACTCAAAATTTTTCCTACGATTCCCATCCGTTCACCAGAGAGAGAAGGTCTGGAGCAGGTGAAGAATCTCTCTCCCTTTCGTTCCTCTCGATTCACCGTTTCTAGAGCGGAGCCTAAATGTTCTCCATAGAGATCACATTCAAAATCCACACCAGCTAGAATTTTAAAAATAAGATAATATCTTCGGTTATTACAAAATTAAATTACATTGCCAGAGGGAGAGAGAAATCTGAGTCTTTCCTTCACCCAAAAAAAAAAATGAAGTCCATATAAATATAGGTCATTTCGTTATTAGTTTTCGTACGAAATATTCAATTACAATGAAACTGAATGTTGAGGGATTGGTAGGTAGATAACAAACCAAAATTTGTTAATGGATATGCTCAATGGATAAGTAAAGTGACCCAAGTACGACCTCCCCCCCCCCCCCCCCACCCCCCCCCCCCCCCCCCCCCCCCCCCCCCCTCCGCGACCACCCAAAAAGGATTTACTGTAGAGTAGCTAATTTCCCTGATTTACATCCTTAATTAGTGCTACTAGTGGGTACAGTACCGCACATGATTCCTCTGATATGAGAAAACAGTAGCATTACACTTCAAAATGCACTTTATTTGTATGATAAGAACAAGAGAGTACCTCTCATACATAAAATGTGCAACCTGAAATTGACTGTTAATATTGGCTCAACAAAAAAGAAAAATTGAAAACTTCCACTTGATCGAAGCCAATTTGCACTTAAATTATGAAATCAAATTTAGTAGTTCATTTTCTACGAAATGTAGATGTAAGTTCATTAATTGGATAGGTTTGTTTGATATTTTGCTCATTTTTATTTTTTTAAGATAAATTGGGTCAAGCCTTTATTTTCTATTCTTTTTTATTTTTAAAATTTTTTTATTATTTTTCTTTTTTATCTTACTTTTCCATAGGCAAAATCAAAGGCTGAAAACAATAAAGAATGAAACAGCTACGTACGTACTTTTCGAACTAAAATATATCGAAGAATGAAAAATAGTACATGAAAACAAAGATCTAAATCTAATCGAATGCCAAAAAAAAAAAAAAAGAATTCCGATTGAAGTGGACGGAACAGAAAAATACTAGGTAAAAAACTTACAACACGAGTAAAATTAACGGAGCAGTCAAATTTTGGACGAGAGATGAAAGTCCGCCGCGGATTGTTCAGTCCGTATTTCTCGTGCTTTATTAATTGAGAAATTGATTTTTGGTTTTTGGGGACAGAAAGAGACAAATGGAAGGAATGATTCATGTCTTTGTGCGCTCGGATCTTTTACCAATGTCTTTTCTCGGAAAAAATTTCACGAATGTCCCAACAAAAACTCTTAAATAAAATTTGGATCCTCCAAAATGGGAAAATTCTTTCGTCTTAAACAGGAAGAAATACTTGCGGTCCGTATAGGTTCCTGAAGACTTTCAACATCTTTCCTTATCAATCTTCTGTGAATCATTATGTAATTTTCAGAAATGAAAGACTTTGTTTCGAAACTCTGAACCATTTTGCACTAATGCAATAAAGAAGATGGGCCTGCCTCCCTTTCCATACAGTTATGTGGTACCGTATGAAAATGAATTCCCTAATATGGTTATATATATCGTTCTTTCATTTATGAAAAATTGGATATAAAACTTCTTTATATATATCATCCTATAATTTTTAAAATCAGAAATAACCCCTTTTAATTATATTTATTGGTGATATAATTCAGTTCCACTATTTTTTATATTTTTTATTTAGGAAAAAAATAGTAGCATGATTTTATGCCGAAATTGTCCTCCCTCCAAAAAGTATTATGTCTTCCTTGTGTTTCTAATGGCTAGATTCTCTCTGCCGCCGAAGAATGCAGAGGAAAATCAAATAAGGACCCTTATTTCATCCTTGATTATTCACCAAATAATTTCTCTGCAAAATATTTCATTCACACCTCACAACTGAAGAACCTTATACAAGAAACTGAAGATGAGAAGAAATCGAAAGAAACAACGAAGGCTTAAGGTAATATTACTCAGGATTTGCTTATAGATTTCAATATTAATTTGGGTTCTAAATTTGATCACATCTCGAGTTATTTATGTTAAAAAAAGGAGACAAAACGCATTTGGAGGGAGGGCAATCTGGTCATAAAATTATGTTGCTGAAGTTTTTCTAATTAAAAAGTTAAAATTAATGAAAAGAGTTACATCCCTAATAAATATGAGGAAAAATTGAATATAACCCCTCAAATCTTGCTGATGTGGATATAATCCCTGCAATTTCGAAATTGAAAATAACCCTATAATCAGACCACTCCTGGGTATAAATCCTTTTCATTTATTTCAATAATATTTGAAATAAAAAAAAATTCAGATCTTAATATGTATGACTGAATTATCCTTCATCTTTGAGGATGAAACCCTAGTTTCATACCTCCTCTCCCCCTATGTTATTTTAACTACATAAATTTCATCACCAGTTCATATAATATGCAATTCCATATTTAATCAGTGAAAGGCTAAACAATTGTAATGAAAAGTGGAGAGGTGACGAGTCGGCCCTCGAAACGAGATCCTTTGGATGCCCGTCTAGTGGAAGTCTTTAATCTATGTCTGTCCGATCTATAATAGATGTCCCGTGATTAATACTAAATTGATAGGCTTGAAAAAATTTAACCATTAAAATTATATCGGACGGTCATTACTAAAAGACTTCCATAGGTCATTACTAAAACATCTAGAGAATTCGGACCCGCAGGCCCTCTCCTTTCATTCCTTTCATTTCATTTATTATGGAATTTGTCAATTTGGATAAGGAAAATGCACCATCAAGACCAGTCCAAGCACCTATGTAATTGATCCAAGTAAACTATTCATTAACCTAGCCGTTATCTAGATGTATTGAAAAAAAAAAAAAAAAAAAAAAAAAAAACTATTCATTTGTAACTGCATGCGAGCCTCGGTTTGTATTTTTAATTTACAAATTAAGCTATTCATTTACACCTTCCAGAACGGCTGAACAGGTATTGGAGCGAACAAAAACCAAGTATTGGAAGTAGGGCTGTCAAACGTGCGAAACGGAATGAAAACAGCCCGTTCCGTTTTCGTTCCGTTTCGGCGACGAAACACAGATCTGATTTCGTTTTCGTTCCGTTTCGTTAAACGAAACGATATTTCTGTTCCATCTTCAATTTTCCATTGTATTTCGTCATTTCTGTGTTCCGTTTCGTTTTTCAAAACGAAACCATTTTCTCTTCCATTTCCGTGCCGTTTCGGACGGAACAAAATGGAAACGTGCGAAACGGCACGGTATTGACAGCCCTAACTGGAAGGCATGCGTTGAGAGTCTCATCAAGGAAGATGAAGGATATTTTGGTCACATGTATTGAAAACTGAAAATTTTTATCTAAATATTATTTAAATGAATGAAAAGAGTTTATATCCAAGAGTGAATTGATTAAGGGGTTATTTCAAATTTTGAAGATTTAGGGGTTGTATCTAGATGAGTAAAATCTGAGGGGTTATATGAAATTTTCTCTTAATATGATTAGAGAGCGTTGTGATCTCTTTAAGGATTGTAGGGCTCATATTCAAATAAAGAAGATTGTAGGAGCTATATCTATTTTTTCCCCTTATTTTGGAATTTTTCAAGAAAGATCCTATATTTATTATTGTTGCAAACAAAGTTTTCATTAAAGATACTTCAATATTTATTATTACAAAAAGTTTATTATTATCAAAAGATTAAAATTTCAGAAGAATTAGGCACATTTTTACATAGAATACTAATTTACCAAACATTTTCTGTATTTTTGTCGTCCCCCCAACCCCATTGGTAAATGGTAACTTGTATTTTTTTTCTATGCTGAGCACAGAATATATATGTAGACGTTGAAGGGGTAAGAACTAATAAAATTTAAGAGTGAGTGAGAGAGAGAGAGATTAGTTGAATCATCCTAAAAAAAAGAAAACAGAAAAATCTTGACTATTGAAAGTGGGGAGAGAGAGAAATGGCTGAAATCTTTTATTTTTATCTCTGTAGTTTTTCTTTTCCATCAATATAATCTAGTTCGAATCATCCATGCCGAATTATTAAAAATTAAATTCATTTTATTGATAAGTGATGAGAGTATTAATGTCTTTTTTTTTTTTTAAAGATGGCACTGTTTATTATTGAACATAGAACAAAAATATATAAATTTTATAAGTTCAATGATAATTGAGAGTAAACCTATCTAATTACTATATGCTCATAAACGTGAGAACCCAGTATAAGTGGTAAGTGACTCGACCGTTATTCTATAAATAATTAGGTCAATTCTTGCTAGATGATAAAGATGATAAATTATATTTCACACAATGAATTATATCTCTCTAAATAAATATTTAAAAAAAAAACTATATTCATATTTATTGGATCGAAATTTCATATTATAGTATTCTATCATTTGTAAAAAGCCAATCGCCACCTTTGACAGATGCATGAGTTTAGTATGCCGGGAGAATTTTTTTTTAAAGCTAATTAAAAGTGATCGATACTATAAAACTTTTACAAATTCAAATTTGTATTTATTTACTTAATAAAAAGATTTGTACAAAAATGACATTAAAAAAGGTCAATATTTATACTGAGTTTACTTTAATACTGAGTTTATTTTTAATCTTTCAAACTTATACTGAGTTTACTTTAATAAAAAGATTTAAACTTATATTCAAATCTTTCAATACATTAATCTTTTAGAAATTCAAATTTATACTGAGTTTACTTTTAATGAAGAAGAAGTATACAAGGTTTATATTTGGCTTGTCAATATGCACATGCATGGTTTACACTTCCGTTAATTTCATACGTTGAAGTTTGCATTTGTCGCATCAATTTGTGCACGTGCACTAAAATTCACACTAAAATTTTTTAAAGAGATAATTAGTTTTATGCCACCGTGAATTTTGTGAATTAGAAAAATATTATTTTTAAATTGCTAATTAAATTTATGACATTATAGAATTGCTAAAATTTATTTTATGCCACTATTTCTCCAAAAAACATAAAAAAAAATTCTCAAAATGTCATTACCAAATTTGTCATTAATTATTTTCTATGACCAAATTACTCCTTATTAAAAAATAGACAGCGCTCAGGATTGTTAATTAAAATGTTACTCATATAACATATGTGGAATTACTAGAATATTGAAATTTATTATTTTTTTCTCCTCCAATATACTTTTTCCGGTGATTTACTTATTTACAGAAGAGAATGTTCATCCGTGATCACTTAATTTTATGTATTCTGCCAAAAATAAATTTTTTTTCGTGATTATTTATAGAAGAGTATTACAGTTATAGTTTAATTTTATGTATTTCACAATTAATTTTGTTGCCATCGTGGAGTATAATCAACTCTACATAGAGCATTATAGTTTAATGGTCCATAAAATCAATTATTAATGACATAAAACTTATTCTCTTTGGCATAAAACTAATTGTTAAAAATTTATAATGGCGTAAAACTAATTAATTTTTTTGATGGCATATTATTAATTTTTTAAGTTTTAATGTGGCATATTTAGAAGGATAAAATTATCATATAATTGTCTGATGGTAAAAAAAACTAATTTCTATTATTTTATAATAATGGAAAAAAAATAATTTGTTGTTTAGTGATGACATAGTGCATTAATCTAAATCACTTTTTTTAAAAAAGCTTGATGGCGGCTGTCAAGAGATGAAAAGAAAGGAAAACGAAAAAAAGAGAAAGAAAGAAAGAAAGATGAAAAAAAAAAAAAATCCAAAATTCACACTGAAGATGCAGAGAAATATATCCAAAAAAAAGAATTATATACACTACTGTGGTAGAGAGAGAGCAATCTAGATGAAAACCGTAGAAATTCTTAATATTGTACTTCTTTTACCAAATTCATACAATGAGAAGTTCTCGAATTATTAGAAAACTTTGGAATATATCTACAAACAAAAACCAGTTTAAGTTTTAAAAAACCTTCCCAGGTTACTATCAGCATATGAAAAGACAAATTAATTATGCGTATTGTGACATATGTATGATTTCGGTCAGCACTGATACAATGTGATCTAGCTACGGTGTTTACAAATATACTTGTGGACAGGATGTTTGCAGCTATTATTTTAAGCGAGATTTATATGAACAGGTTTTCATATTTAGAAGTCCCGTGACAGATGACAATGCTATAAGTTACGAGCTTCCAATTTGGTCAATTTTATAGGAAAAGTTTAATCATGTCGGTTCGTCCCATTTAATATTTCTATAATATATGATAAAAATATATCGAGCATGTCAAATGTCGACATTATAGCTAGTTCACTTGATAATTATTAAAAAAATTTGAAAATAATAAATATTATTTTTTTCAAATCTAAAATTATAGATATGATCTACGTAATAGAAATATCATAACCATTAAATATGATGATTTTTTACGCATGCTTTGTTATTTATCAAGTTGTTTCCTTCAATTTTAACGTTTTAATTAATTACTTTGGATGAATTACTATATTACTAAACAACACTAAAATTGTATGAATTTTATTAGTATTGTATTTGTATATCTAAGTATCCACCAACATGCCTATCAACTATTTTGAATAATTCAACTAATTCGAATTGATTGCAACAATATTATTAAAAATTGTTAAATATACTATTGTAAAATAATTATTTCCATACTTAAATGATTGACAGTGTATTGTAATGTTAATCTTTTTCTTACTCTTTTGTTGATTAAAGATTGGAAATATCTATTAAGAAAAATGTAGGCAACAAAAAATGTAGGCAACAATTTTATTGATCTCAGAAGTTTGCAACATTTCTGATATAAAAAAATGGTTTTCGTGTCCTGTTTACCTAGCACCCGAAACAACTTGTCTGTGTGATTCAAAAACAAAAAATAACTAATACCGGGGCTGCATGTCGGCACAAAGGGGACTGTACATAGCTAATTGACTTCATTTTTTTTTTATTAAATCCGTCATGTTTAAGGAGTTGAAAACCAGCCATTATTTCTTTTCATACCTTATCTTGAATTTTGTAATATGCTTTATAGAGGAGGATCCTTAGTCAGCAACTGTGCATGGTGTAAGCATCATATATTTTAGAATATCTTGTTCCTGTTTTGGTTCGTTTCTCGTTAGTCCTCGCATCCACTGTGATAAAACAGAATCGGTAAGAGTTACGACCTACATGTAACTAATAGACTAATAGTGCGAATATATTGATCAAATTACACAATCTAAATTAACCGTCTGATTTTAATATCGGCACAGAGAACGAGCAAGTCTAAAAAAGAGCAGAGTTATGCTGCCTTTTTTTTTTAGTATCAAAAATTCACACTTTATTTTTTTTATTTTAAAATTTAACTTAAAAGATCAGATCCGAAGGGTTGATTCTGTTTATTTAACAGCAGATATGTTTCCATAAAAATTTATATAATTTTTTAGTTCATTTAATACTTAATCAAGTTCTTGAAAATAAACGAATCTAGTTAATTCTGATATATTACAGCTCATTTATTTATTTTTTGACATCTTGATCAAGTATCAAATGAAGTAAAAAATATATATATATTTTTTATGGAAATACATATGTCGTTATATTTTTTATATTTCAAATTAAAAAATAAAAAAATAAAAAGCTAAAGTGTATCCATCTATGACGCTCTAAAAATGAAGCACGGAACCCTTCTCAAAAATTATGCCGAACTGTTTGAATTTAAATTATATCCACTCCGTCGAAATATCCACTGAATGTGAAGTCCATGGGATAACCAACAAACAAATGATATGATGATCTATTTGCCAATGCAAAATAGCCAAAACAAATTCCATAGATAAATCAAATAACAAAGTGTCCAAACCTTTCTTATATTCTACTAATCCAGACGAAGAAGATAAGCATTGTGACATATTGTGGTGTTTTGGCTAACTTAATTTGGTTAGATTCTTTGTCTGCTTCATCAGCTCAATTGTCTACATCAGAACAAATTATTTTATAATGAATGGCCGGCATAAGCGGTATTTAGCCATTATAAGCATTAATGGGATATAATTGATCCCATTTGCACATTTTTTTTTTTAAAATCCCATTTCCAATTATATGGATTTTATTGAGTTGTTTCAAGTATATTTAGAATATTTAAATCAAATTGTATGGCCAAAATCGAACTTGTTATACTCCCCCAAATTTAAGATAAAACCTATAAAAAAGGTGTAACATTAGTGACTGACGTATTATAAACCAAGTTCGGAATTGTCCAATAATTTAATTAGGAATATTATTTTTGATATTTTAAGGAAATAAATAAGATCTGACGGTAAATTTTGTGGAAAAATTCTGTTTCAAAATTTGTAGATATTCAGCATGAATTTTAGAAATTTTCTGTATGAACGCCACGAGAAATTGACATTGAGAAACGTTTGATTTAATTAATTAGGGAAATAGCTAATTTACAAAATTTAGCTATTAATCAGTCATTACATATATAGCCACACGGATCTGGCCACAGAGGATCTGAGGTGATTTTAATAAAAGAAGAAGACGAGAGAGGGAAAGCGACTCCTTCGTCTCTTTCTTTCTATCTCTCCGATTCGATCGCCTCTGTCTTCTTCTTATTCTCTCGAGATGTGCTCGAGGCCATCTCTCTTTGATGCGTTGCTGATCTTTAAATGGTCGAAGTGAGAGGCGCCGTAGGGTTACCTTCTGTCCATTTGACACCTCCTGCTTCTTCCTTGTGCTTGCACGGGAAGGCAGTCGGCTCGTCTCCTCTCTCTATGGCGGGCTGTCATATGGCTTTAATGGAGCCATCGACGTGGCCTCTCCTCCTCAAAGCCCCTTCTGCCTCTCTTCCTTTTCTCCTTCGTGTCCGCTAGTAAGGTAAGTTCCCCTATTTATAGATGGGGTAGGGTTTCGGATTTGAGTACGGCGGAGGAGAAAGGGAGGTAGATTGGAGCTTGGGGAGGTAACGATATTCTTTCTCTGTCTCAATTTCATTGATTTGTTAAGTTAATTTGCTGATCCCTAATTTCTAGGGTTTTACTGATTAGGAGTTAGGTGTATAGAATTGGCGCTGTTCTTGATTAGTTTGACACTCATCTTGGCATTGGTTGTGCTGGAATTCTTGAGGAGATTCCTCAAAGATCACAAGCAAGGTATATCCTCCCTGTGGTTCGATTAATTTATGTAATTAATAGTTGATTAAGTATGCTATGTTGTGTATGATGCTAGGATATGATCTGTGAATGACTGAGTAGACTAATTGAACTTATGCGATGCTAATTGCCCTTCTGTTATGCTAATTGATGAGTAATTAGAGTTATATGGGGTTGACGCTTACTGCTAGGGGGTTATTGATACTTGATTGAGGGAAGAGTGCATGGTATGATGCTTACTGGTAGGATTTAGGGTCATAACTTACATACTGCTATGAGTATTGTGCTATGATGGGCTTATGTTGAAGCAATGATTTGATAAGTGGCATATTAGATGTTAATTACTGGTCATAGGCATTCAGGGAGCATGATTAAGGGATCTAAACATATTACTGTATATAGTTAGAAGCATTTGAGTTTCATACAGTGTATATTATGTATACATGTTGGTGACAGTGCAATATAGTTTTGATATATAAGTAATTTGAATGAGTACTTAATTTTAGGCACTGTATACTCATTCTTGAGTGCTGAAATGATTTTTATGAAAGATGCTAGGTGTATGTTCAAATATATGCATGTATATCTATTATGCACAGTCTGGATCTATATATATATTTTGCATGTTTTAAATATATGTCTTAATATATGCATATGGTCACTGTACATGGTCTGAACTAGCATAGTTGCATGATTTACATATATTTTCACATATAAAATCTGTTTCTATACTTTTCATAGAGGGAAAGCATGATATTCAATGTGGACTTAGGAGGCAATGAGTTGTGATATGTTGCATGATTTTTGATTAATATACTTTCAAAAAACTATGTTCCATATATGTATATGCATGTGAAATAGATATTTTATATAAATGTAGTTATAAATCTTGCATGAAAAATTTGTAGGTATGACTGGCTAAGGAATTTTGGGTTATGTAACATAAGTTATCAATTATACGATTTTGAGAAGTATATTTTTGATATAAATATGCATTATATCGGGCTATGGCTCTATATTATGAAAAATGTTATGATTTCAACATATATTACATGGTAATTAGTGTACAGATGTTCTGGACTGGTTGTAGATATAGTTGAATGATGGTACATGGAATTAGTACCATACTGGTACAGTTTGCGTAGGCCAGGGATGATTTTGTGAGGAAAAATACATTTTTGGGCTTTTCTGTAAATTTCTAGGGATTGTTTTGTAACATTGGGGGTATTCATGAATAGTTAAGGACGTAGGTGTAAATTTTAAAGGTTTAGAAATTCTCTGTGGGCTTGATTAAATAAAATCTATGTTTAACGGATCGGGTTGCTAACTGTAGGATTCTGGATCCGTTACGGATCTCTGGCGGACCCGTTACGCGTCGACCCAGTCAACTGGGTCAGGTTGACTGGGTTGAGTCTGATGGTTTGTGGGCTGTTTTGTTGTGGGCTTTGGTCGGATTTTTGCCTAGTAGGCCGAAAAAAAATATAGCCTTGTAGGCCGAGATGTATTGTGGGCTTCATTTCGGAAATAATTTCGGATTTTTAATTAGCTTTCGGATTTAGATAAAGCTAATGACTGATTTTCGTTAAACTAAATGACTTGGAAACAATGTACTTAGTTTAACTAACGATTGTGGGCTTTTTAGGGAAATGATGAAATTTAGTATGACTTTTAAAAAGAACGGATACGTGGCAAATCATTCGGACTATCTAATCCCGCAAAATTAAACAAATAATTTCTGATTTATATTTTTCTGTTATGTTTTAATTGAGTTTCCTAAATTTCTGCATAATATTTCTGCTATTTCTGATTGTTGATTTTCGATATTAGGAAACATGCAATTAAACATAAATTTGGACAATTAAAATAATAATTAAAGTTATAATGATAACCAAGGGACTTGGAACCAAAAACGTACAGTCGAGTTACCTATAAATTACCAGACTTAATTAATCGTGGTTTACCAAACGGATTTAATGGACCCGTTAAACATATATTAACGATACTTGATCAGTAATGTGTAAACAGGAACAGATACTGAAGTACCCTCGGATCACTGAATCAAACGAAGGTGCGGATACGTGGAATCTTTGTTAGAACTTGGATTTCGGTACATTTAAATTCATGCATTGCATGTTGATCATTCCTTGATAAAAGCATTCCCTTATACATGTAGACAATAGGGACCCCCAAATTATACTAAACTCATGTTGAATCAAATTGTTCGTTTGATCCAATCAAATAAGCATAGTCTGACATAGAATCTTGATTGTTAATCATTTGAATAAGTCGGACTATAATAAAAGACCGGAATGATTCCGTAAACTGACTTGATTGCATGATATTCTTTCGTGATAGAAGAATCAAACTTGAATTAAATCGGACCATTCTTATTCAGTCTGCATAGCATAACTATGATAAGTATCGCTCTCCGGAGTATGGTTTGGCTACCTGCCCGGCCGGAATTATTAGCGCTTTTAATTACTGAAAATTCCCTCTGGAATCTGTACCTAGGGTTGGACCTATGGTGTGGGAAGAGTTCTTTCTGATTCTGTTGAGCCGATAAAGAACTTGAGTGTATACTAAATTCTGAAAATTTTGTTGAAATTATGTGATTAATGAGTTATGCTTGATTTGAATTTGTGCATATTTCATGTTGCAGTATGCCAGTTATCGGACCGTTGCGGCTTGTGCCTACGGTATAAATTAATTATGATTTCTGATTAAATGATATTTGAAAATGATTTGAAAAATAAGAATTGATTTTCAAAGGTATTTCTACATAAAAGAAAATGGTATTAATTCTGTTACCGGTTCGTACCAAGAATCCGCGTACTGGAACTAAAACCCGCACTGAGATTCAATTCTCATCCGAAATTTTGTATTGCCTCATTTTGAGGGTTCCAGGAGCGTAGAAACGGTGCTAGAAGACGGTCTATTGTTACAGTTGAGTGTTCTTGTTTACAGTTCGCTGTTCATATCCCGAGTTTGAATTGCAATGCTACTTTAGCTCTGTATCTAGATGAACTTCCCGATGTATTGGCGTATTTGTATCTTGAGATTCCTCCTCCGAGTCCGCCGCGTGAGATGGAGGTTGAACCAGAGTCTGAGGATCACTCCGCGGAAGCGTAAACGCGGGGAATATTAGTGTTGTTGGAATGGTGTCTTGTGATGGGTCTTGTCTGTTGGGAGTTTGTGTCTTATGACGGGTTCTGTCTTATTTCATGTTAGGTTTTAATCGGGCTTGTGATTAATGGCAGCAAGTGGTAAGTAGGGTGGTTGTAAAATATGTACACATGTAAATAGAGTGAAATGAGTGAACCAGCCTTAGGTTGTAGTAAAAATAATAAGCCTAAGCACGAGTGTGCCTTTTTCTCTTTTTAGTGTGTTAAAAACTTTGTATAATATTATGTGTGTAATAAAATGAGACTTGGTTTGTTCATCTGTATGTTGTGTGATTTCTGGGCCGAAATCAAGAAAATGAAATAATAAATTGAAAAAAAATTTCCGCTATCTGTCTGTAGTCTTACGGGAGTGACTCGTCATTCTCGTGGCGGAGAAGACGTCAGCATTCCAGGTTGGGGTGTGACAAAAGGTTTAATCTGATTTATCTATAATAAAATAAACAGCTTTTATTTATCAGAAATCATCAATTTTTTTTATATTATTTGGAGCGGAACTGAACCAATCTTCAATTTTTTTTAATAAAAAATAGTTAAAACCTCCATGTCATTGAAATAGAAAGTATAAATTTCCATATCTAAACATTGTAGTAGAAGATATTGTCATTTTGAGAAAGGTTAGAGTTAAATATATTATATATGACATTGGTGGAATCCGTTCTATACGATCGTTCTTCTCTTTTAGATTTTAAATAACTGACTCAGAACCATTCAAACGATTCAATGAATTATCCATATTGAAAATTTATGAGAAATCAAATTTTATATTTCAAACTTTTTGTTATTTTTCGATATTTTAAAAAATTTATGATACAAATATGAGAAATGCTAGAGTGCAATATATTGGATGGATGGAGTCCGTCCAATACGATCGTTCTCACGTTTCAAATTTCAAACGACCGATCTGTAGCGACTTTTTCGTCATTTCTCGAAGAATGATTGGGTTTCCTCAAGAACGAGATCAAGTCTTAGATTCACCCCTCACGAACCTGAGTTCAAGTGCTGATGACTCTTAACGACCAGAGAACATCGACTAGAATCCGTTCTCGTAGGGGTTTATTAATTTATGGATCCTTTCTTTCCAATAGGCGCAAGCCCCTATTGTTAATTACCCCGTGGTTTCCCACGAGAACCTCTGATTAAGAGATTCGAGAAATTAAATGTAATAGGCTAGAAAATCGTTGTTTAAATGATTTTTGGTTTAGACAAAGCTCAATTGATGGCACCAAACCTAATTGACGGGGCCCAATTGAGAGTACAAATGATTTATTTCTTTTCGGCTTAGACCGGATTCAATTGATGGCACCAGACCTAATTGACGGGGCCCAATTGAAAATGTCCAAAATGCATATAAAATTAAGACCATCTAAAATTAAGAATAAAACCAAGACTAAAGCTGTTCATTTGAAATTTCTATATATATTTTTTTTACTAGGAGGGTGATTTGATTTTATGATCCTTGGCCATTTGGGGGCTCAAAGAATCGGTTCTCGGCCATTTGGGGGCTTGTGAGGACAAATAGAGCTTGATTTTGCAATTCTCGACCATTTGGGGGCTTGTGAGAATTGGTTCTCGGCCATTTGGGGGCTTATGAGAACAAAGAGAGCTTGATTTGATAATTCTCGGCTATTTGAGGGCTTGTGAGAATTGGTTTTCGGCCATTTGGGAGCTTGTGAGAACAAAGGATTTGGGGTTCTCGGTCATTTAGGGGCTTGTGAGAACAAAGGATTTGAGATTCTCGGCCATTTAGGGGCTTGTGAGAACAAAGGATTTGGGAAGGATTTTGACTTCACTTGATTTGATTTGATCCAACTTGACAGGATTTGATTTAATTTGACTTGATTTGATTTAATTTGATTTGACTTGATTTAATTTGATTAGGCTTGATTTATTTTTATTTGATTTAATTTGATTTAATTTAGCTTGATTTGTCTTGATTCGATTTAGAGAGATTTATTTTATTTAAATTACACTTGATTTAGTCTCATTTAATGTGATTTATCTAATTATATTTTATGTTGTTTATTAATTAATTTATTTATCATTTATCTACTATTCATTCCTTCATTTGTTGAATCACTTGTTTATCATGTGTTTATTAATTATTTTATGATTTATTTATTTAGTATTTATGATTTATTTAACATTTATTTGTTTTTACTTATTATCTTAAAATTTATTTATTATTTATTTATTTGTTTTGTTTTTTTTTATTACTTATTTATTTATTCATAACTTTAAGATTTATTTATGGTAATTTTATTTGATGGTTTATTGTGATTATTATTTATTTATTTATTTATTTTATTTATTATTGTTATTTAATAATCCTATTAAAATAAATACTACCAATTTTGTTTTGATTATACTTGACAAAAAGGTGATAAAATTACTTAGAAAATTTATTAAAGTACTTAACCATTTTTCTAGAATTTATAAAATTAGATTTTTATTATAAGAATATTTCATAAATAAGAAACTATTTATTTTAACAAAATATCATATAAAAATAATATTGGATTTGGTTTAATTAGATTTTTAGAAATTTTTAGATATTTTATTTAGATTTTTCTGAGATTCCTGCTATTTTTGATGAATTTTTGAAGTTTTGACAATTTATAAAACTCAATTGGTATAATTTCATATCAAAATATCAGTAAATTTAGTTTCTACAGATTTTTAGGATTTTATGGATATTTTATTTGAATTTTTCTGAGTTGTATACTATTTTTAATTAATTTTTGAATTTTATGCTGACATGGAAAATTGTGATTGGGCCACGTAGGCGTTGACTGAGCCAGACTAGCGCTGACTCTCCCCAGAATTTCGTGTAGCGAGCGGCGCAACCTGCCACACGCCTTCCGCCACAAAAGATCCGCGAAAAATCAAACCCAGACTCCCTCTTCTCCGACGAGAATGACATCTTTGTAGAAAGGTCCCTCATTTCTTCTCCGACAAAATTGCGGCGCCTCAGGCCGCCATATTCGTCGAGTATGGGTGCATTCGAATCGTGGCAAGGAGGAGAACAGATTGGTAGTCCCTATTCCCTCTGTGGAGCCTTTTTCTACCCTACGGCACCTGAAGGAGCTCGGATCGCCATTAATGGTGGTGAAAGCCTCCTGGCCGCCTTCCCTTGCCAGTTATAGGTTCTACGTATTAGAGAGAGTGTATAGAAGACGATTGAAAGATCAGTTATGCGCGTAGGGACCTGAAAGAGAATACACTCGACTGAGCTACTTCGGCTTGGGTTTGTTCTGAATTGGGTTTGTCATTTTGGGGTCCATAGAGCAATCTACTGATGCCAGTCACCATTGTAGTAGCTTCAGGAGTTCAAACATAGGGGGTTTATGCCTTCAATTTGATTTTAAACGTTGTAATTTGATGTACGAAGTATGAGGCAGAAAGTATACCCTTTTGCACTTTTGTTCAATTTTTGTTTTACATGCAAGTATATTTGCAGCGACCAAGTTTGATTTGATGAGTAATTTAGGTCTGATTAAATGAGTTTCACTTTTCCTTGTTTTCAGATTTTGGGTTTATGTCATTTTATCATTGTTTTTGATGATTTTTATTTGAATTGCTCAAAATGCAGGAAAGTAACTTACTGAGATCAAAATATGCATAGGTAATGCAAATGAAACAGCCTACAGCAGTTATAACTATTTTTATCAAATATTTATAATTTCTGTCCTTATTGAACATGAATGAGAAGATGCATTTATTTTTACTCTAAAACTCTGAAAATTTGTAAGAATGTCTATCCATATGTTTATGATTTTTCTGCACACGCATTTTTCACAGAAGTCCAAGATTTTGGAGAATAACATCCTATTTCATAAAATACCCCTGCTGCTTATATTAAATCGTATAAAATCACAGAAATTTCCAAAGATTGGAAATTTCTTTCCCTGCTGTCCAATAAGTCTTATACCTGCTGTCGATGCAAATTTTATATTTTTATGCAAACAGACCCTTAGAATTTACCTATTTCCTCCTCTAGACAGATTTAATATACAAGCACACACATATATTTTTTTGTTATAATGATGTGATGGTAACCTAAATCTTACTATCTAAATATTAAGAAATTTTATAGACAAAAGGGGGCTGGTTAAGGCAGCATGACTACTAATCTTTTACTGTTTCTTGTGCTTTTTCTCTAATTCTTTGAGCATGGATAGGCCAGAGCTAGGCTCTGGACCTACACCAAGTCAAACCAAGCCTTCCATAGGAGAGTTGAGCTAAGCTACAAACTCTCCAATGGTGGCCGTTGCTGGTTCCATCTTGAACCAAAGGATACCTCATGAAACGAAGAGCTAAGCTACAAACTTTCATGAGGCACCTAGCTAACCATCTTATGGTCATGACTGAGCTAAGCTTCAGACCATGACCCATAAGACTTGTGTTTCAAATGATCAATGGCACCATGATTTTGGTGGCTGAGTCAAGCAAGGCAAAGAAAAGGAGAAAGGTACTCAATTGGATCTCTTAACAAACTCATTTCATTTATCAATCATTATTTACACATAGAAAACCCATAATTTTACCTCTCTTCCCTCTTTCCCAACTGCTCGATCTATTTCCTACTTCTCTTGCTACTGTTTTTGCTCAATTGAGCTTTGCTAAACTTATCTAACCTAATCCACACTGACGGCTACCTCTCTCCTCTTCCTCTTCCCTCAATTTTGGGTTTTATATAGGCTGTAGGCTAGGGTTTCCATCTATAACCCGAAAGCAATCGCCACCATCCAATTCTCTCCAATGGCCAAGATCTACTTGCCTCTAGGGCTTGGTTCTGGAAAACCATGGGCGAGGCAGCGTGGTTTTGGCTTCTGTGGCTTTGGAGGAGGCCACGTCGACGGAGGAAGTTCATTTTCACCTCTTTCACCGGCGTCTCACGGTAAATCTCGCGGAAATTTTCTTTTACCAGAGGAGGAAGAAGGCTCTGACAGCGCGGGCCCCGCTTGTCATGTTTAATGAGAGAAGGTGAGATGGATGGATCTGTTTCATCGTGAGCCAATGGATCAGCGAAGGAAATAGCCTCTCTAGGCGCATGAACCAGGTGCAGCCAACTGCTTCTCCCACTCAGTAATTTTAAATGCAGCGACTTCCTTCTTTTCCCTGAATCCGCTGCAGTTGGTCGGACGCGCCAAAACTTTAGGATTTTTGTGGGATTTTCATTCGATTTCTATAATTTCCTTTATATATTTTGTTGTCCAATCAAAATAGATTATTTGAAGGCCTTCCCTCGGTTATTTTTGGATGAAATTTTATGTGTAGATTCAGAAAAATATAAGAGATTTTTTGGTTTAAAAGGTTTTGGGAAATTCTTTATAGATTTATTTTGGAAATTTTGTAGAATTTAGGGATTTCTTTGTGAATTTTGGGGTTTCTGTAGATAATTTTTTGGTTTTAGAATCATGATAATTCATCATAATTCATGGGAGATTTTTGGGTAATTTTTTTTGGGAATTTTTGGAGCTTGTTTGGTATTTTTCGTGGAATTTTGAGCTTTTCTTGGATTTATTTGTCACAAAAATAGGTTATCTATTTCATGCAGTTTGGAACAATATTTTGGGGTCAAACACGATCAAAACCATTCAATATGTTCTCCATATCGATAACTTATAAGAAACTAACTTTTACTTTTTTTATTTTAAAAAATCGTTGTTATTGGACTATCCATAAACTTTGTATCATGAATTTTCTAAAATACCCAAAAAAATAATAAAAAAATTAAAAAATGTAAAATTGGTTTTTTATAAGTTTTTGATACAGATAACATATTGAACAGTCAGATCGATCGTTTGAAATTTAAAACATGAGAAACGATCGTATTTGACGGACCCATCCGTCCAATACATTGGACACTAGCATTTCTCTACAAACATTATTACTCTTCAATAGCAATGAATTTGAATATAACGAAAAATATTAAAATTTCTATTTCTTACAAAATATGAAGAACACATTGAATTGTTTGGATTTCTTTTGAAATTTGAGAAGTAAGAATAACTCTAACATTTCTCGCTATTTTTTATTTCGATAGAACTGCAATGTTTCTGTCAAGTTTATAAAAATAAAATATATCGTAACTGTAGATTGACAAGGTTCAGAATTTGAAAAACTCAAATTTGTTTTTACGTTCTATGAAACATGAATACATTTTCTATGAATATATAAATATATCACCATCATCCGTACGAGGCACTACGTTCCCCTCTTAACATTCACCATTAATTTCGCTTTCGTTTTTTAGAAATATGCAGTATCCGAGGATGAAATGGGGCTTGAATCAAGAAAAAAGAATTTCCCTATGACAATCTCTTTGTATTATTGGCCCAAAAGTGAATAAACAGTTCTAAGAAAAAAGTAAGTGAACCAAAAATACGGGTCCAATGTGGAAAAAATCCTCAGTGCGGTGCGGATAAAATTAGAAGATTTAGACAACACTATTAATTGGATATTTGGATTTCAGATTTCTGCTGTTGAAGTTGAAAATACGATGCTGCAATTTCCTTTTAAAAGAATTTCCCTATGACAATCTCTTTGTATTATTCTAAAAAGAGTTGAGTATATCTTGTTATCATTATTCCATCAGACCGTTTAGTTAGTTTGTAATAAACTATATACTACAGTCATAGCTTGTGTTGCAGAATATTAATAAATTATTTGTGAGAGATCGATCATGTTCAGTAAGTTACTTTTTTTTTTCTTTATGATAATTAACGTCAAGTCTCTTAACTTAATTTCTAATTAAATATCTATAAATTGACCCCCAATCGGATTTTCAACTTTCGACCTTCAAAGCTACTTTAGATTCTATGACTATAAGAAAAATTGTTAAACTCAATTATTTTTCTATAATGTTTTTTTTTAAGCCGCAGATGAATATCGAAATGGATACACTATTTTTCCTATTTTTTTATATATATATTTTTTTCGTATCATAAGGAACCAAAAGAAGTATTGATCAATCTTGAAAAAGCTTTTGGTTTAAATCTCCCTCGAATAAATTCATGTTGGAACTCTACTAAATACAATTTTTCTTTGATCTTTAAAAAACATAAATTCATTTTCTCAGCCCCCCTCCTCAAGTGCAAGTTGCAACCCCATAAAAAGGGAAAATAAAAAGAGAGACACACAGACAAAAAAAGACGGTACAGAGGTCGCAAACTACATTAATAATTAGCAAATTAGAAAGAAAAAGAAGAAGCCTGTTAAAAATAATTGATATACAAAAAGCAATCGCGAATACACACAATAAGAAATCAATGCAAGACCTTTTGCTCCTATGAACTATCGCCGGTGCTGAACTTGAGACAGCCCTTGGCCTTGCACAAACGCATGATAAAATAGACAGCAATGCCGGCAACCGTGAAACCAGCAGAGATGAGGAACACCTTCCAAGTGGCAATTGCCATGACAAGGACCAAAAATGCCGAGGGGACAAGGCACATGATCACTAGCCCTGGCAACCGCAATGGGACTCGATATGGCCGGAACAGATCTGGGTGCTTCACACGAAGCCAAATGAAGGAGCCAAACTCAAGAATCATGCCTGGTCAAGAAAGTGAATGATAATTAAAAAAGGATTTAAAGTAAAATAATATATAATCTTTCATCAAAAAGTGCAATTGTGTACCGAGTACCGACACATCATTATATATCTGTGTTGTTAAGTAGGTCTTTAGTAAAACAAAATGCTGGTTTAGACTTTCTGATTTGAAACAAACAGGTCGGATATACTTTGTTTTTTCATTAACATCGTTTGTTTTGGGTCAGATGTAAGAAAAGAAGAATCATAATTTCTTAATTTAGACAAAACATATGCAAAAAGTGATGAAAAAGAAAAATAAAACAGCCAGCAGAGATTGTTCTACTCCAAATATGACCAATAATTATTAAAATGGTAAAAGAGACTAAGCAACAATATAAGCTTTTTTTCCTATGACAAAATGGTATAATTTACTGATATGCAGAAGACATGAGACCATAAATTAATATGTTAAAAGAAGTACATACCGAGACTATAGAGGAAGTTGGCGGAGGCGACAATAGTGTCGAAGCTGAGGAATGAGAGGCCCATGGTGATCATTGTCGAGAGCAGGATGCCAACCCAGGGTGTCTCGAAGAACGGAGCCCGGTGTGCAAAAAATTTGGGAAGTAAACCGAGATCTGCCATGCCGACTAGCTGGAAGGCACCACTGCTCAGCTGGGCCTCGTACAACCCGACTGACGAAAGCACCGCACCTACTTCGATCCAGTACTTGAGCCACTTCCCAGCAATCATCCCTACAAGAAATTGGTTGCTAAACTGTCAGAATATGAAACACAGTATAATTACATGTTTTCTGTTCTTTTTTCCTGCTTTTATTCACTCATAACTCGATCCTATGTTTTTCGGTTTTCCCGCTTTTTAAAAGGCCTTTTGCTGGACCCCGATCTGTTGTCTCACCCACGAGCCGTTCGATTTTGATCGGGCGGTTCATTTTTTGCGGGCCTAAGAATCTGGTTACTTTTACGGGGCTCCTTTATCCATCAGATCAAAATCAGACGGTACGTGAGTGCGCTACACGGCGGGATTTGAATTCCCTTTTGCTGGGTACGTCGTTCCCCACCCACATGGGCTATAATTGGGCCCTGCCCATGATTTATATATTTATTCAGGTTTTTCCTTTGAATATGTATTTGATGAGAAGAAACGATGTCTTTTTCTTAATTTTAATTTTCAAATTTCTACAGTAAGTTAGCCTCAATACGTTTGTCTCCTTTTGGAATTTAATCCTTTGAATCTAACTATGTGCGGTCATTATAAAGGCCCTAATTTCTACCAACTAGCACAAAAAGAAGAATAGTCTTCTAAATTGAAAGCATTTGAAAAATGCGTTCAGAATCCAGATACTTTTCTCGACGAGGACAGTATTAATTTATATGTTAATAAAAGTTTCAAAGTCCGCTACTTGTTATAAATATTATTCCTGCACGGGTGACATAGGATCAAATAGGATATGTTTAAAGTTTGAACAAATTTAAGATCTTTTGATATTCACGCAAAGCTACTTTATAAAGAATATTAACTACGTTGAGAAATTATCATGTTTTGCAATTCTTAAATAGCAGTAACTACATTTACAAGTAAGATGGCCGTATTCATTTCTATTTCAATCATCATATTCATTGAATAAATAAATAGTGATTCTAATCCCGAGAGAATCAAACTCGGAAAAAAGAAGGACATTTTTTATGTGAAATTCCAAGGTTTGTTCGGACACTGTTTACCCCTGATAATGAAATGTATAGCTGAATTTCACACGAGAGTTACTACAAATGAATAACTTGAATCTACTTTCTCTCTGTTTTTTTTGGAATAAAGAGATGGTCAAATTGGAATCTATTAAATTATTTCAAATTGTCAAATAGAGATCGTCTCATTGACCGCAGATGATATGGACAAAAAGTTAACCAACAGGAACAAAAATGAAAAAAAGAGAAAAAAAAATTTCACAAATAATTCAAGTTTTGTTAATTAGATCGTTCTATCGGTTACAATTACAAATTTGTAATTTTCTAAAACTTGTATGTCATTATTATCTTATAGTTAAAAAATGTAAAGGATGAAACAAGACCTACTAAGAGATTGAAACTAGAATAATTTTTCTTTATATTTCTTTCAATTTTATTTTATTTTTCACATTATTTTCTTTCACTTTTTAAGTTTTTATGAACCAAACAGGATGATAATTTGATCATCTCTTTGTTTCATCATATAATATGCTCCCAAGCTTTAAAAATAATAAAATATTGTTTTTATTTTTCAAAAACAGATGAATGAGTTTCTGTACAAGTCATGACAAACATCTTATAAAATTATTAAAGCTTATAAGAGATGCCCAAGGCGAAGATCTCGAGAAAAGAGGGAGTACTTTGAATTAGCAAAGGGAGAAAAATAGCAAAGTAATAAATGATCAAGTGATATATAATTTTGTCAACTCCCTCTAAATTTACTGAGCTGCCCCAAAAGTTGACACTGACAACAACAAACAATTATGCTCCCCCACAAATAAAGGAGCCCTATTAAGTTTTATTTTTCTTCTTCTGAAGAAAAAGTTTTATCTTTCTAATTTATAAGTTGAGTTGGTTAGCCAACTGTAATACTATATGATAAAACTTTCATTTATAATTAATTGTAGGAATAACTCTAATTAATTAAGATTTACAAGTTTCATACAGTGCATCACGTTCATCCTCCTGGACCTCCATCCAATTATATAACCAATCTTATCTTATCATTTCCTTTTATAGACAAATATATTCAATCAAGTATTTGTTTTTTTTTTAATTAATTATATAAGAGAGGTATGATGTACCTGCAGCATCTGCGAAGAACCCGTTGCCCCAAGCATCTGGTGAGGCGTTGGTGGCGCCGGTCCCGGCCATCAAAGGCAGGATATACCCGAGCGAGGTCATAATCACCGCCACGACAAGTGCCCTTGGGAACGTCTTACCAGGCTTGTCAACCTCTCCAGCCATTGTGCTCGCACTGTCCCAGAAATTCAGGTTCCAAAACAGAGTGTTGAAGAACAGCCTCCAGTCCTTGCTCTCTGCCTTTGTTAGCCACCGACTCGGCTTTATCTTCGGAATAGCTATTCCCGTCATGAGAATAAATGGGGATAGTGACAACACCCCCAACACAACGGCGAACCACCCAACAATGCTCAGCCCCGTAAAGTTCAAAATCGAAAGCACGATATTCATAACAGTAACTGTTATATAATACCCAGAACCAGATCCAACAGGGGAGTAAACACGCGAGAGGTAATCCGCAAAGAGAGCGGGAAATGCTGCGCAGTTGATGACACCACTGAGGTACTTCCATGTTCCCATGAGCCAACCGAAGAAAGGACCAAATGCACGATCAGCCCATACGACGAAACCACCGTTGCCTGGGAGAGCTGACGAAAGCTCAGCCGTGACAAGTGACTCAGGAATTGACCATATAAAGGGAAAGACTAGGAAACCAATGAGGGCATAGAGGGGCCCGGCAGCAGAGACGGCAGGCTCAGCTCCATAGGGCCCACCGGCGACTTCGAAGAAAATTAGGAAGATAAGGGGCACGAGAGTGAGTTTGTTGGTACGGGTATGCGAGACGGCAATTGGAGTGGGGAGGATGGATTTGGGGGGTTTGGTAAGAGGAAGAGATAGTGTCGGGTCAGTATCGTCGCTGGTACCAGCCGTCGGCTTCGGAGACTTGGAAGCATAACGGCTGGGGCTCTGGTCAGGAGGAGAGCCCAGTTGGATCTCTTTAGTCATGGTCGGGGAATTGGGTTTTGGGATGGCGAATGGAATTGGAATGGAAGGATTTGTTGATGTTATTGGTTGAAGATAAACGGGTCAATGCTGTTCCTTTGTTGAGTATATGAATTTATTAGTTATAAATGAGATGCCTTGACTAATAAGAGGAAGAGAGGAGGGATTGAGTATGAAGTATGAACAGGGAATGGGACGATGGCAATGTTATGGTACTGTTTCAATCTCAGCCCAAGTATTAAGGAAGTAAATCTGGCTGGGTTTAGGGGTGGGGTTGCCTAAAGTGTACTTAAATCAATCCTTGGGATTTCTTGATTTTATGTGGCACATGTTGAAGATCTTATGCCACAAGGTCTTTGGAATTTTCTAATATAGTTAAAATTTAATCCAAATTTAGTATTAAAAATATAAAACAACAAAATTGAACAATAGGTTTGACAGCTTTTCAGTTTAGTATGGAAATATTTTTTTTCCTAATGACAGAAATAGAAAAAGAAAATAACATATATAGATTATTGAGGGCCTGACAGTTAAATTTAGGGAGATGGATCGAGGGCGAGCCTTATGTGCACACAAGTTCTTCACCTCCTTTTATTACTCCGCACTCCTGCACTCACACCACTAAACTCCAAACCCTAGCATGTTAACGAACTATGCATTCTTATGCCCACGTGTTTTTTTTTCTCTTTTTTTCCGACGACTGGTGTCAAGAAATTAAAACAAAAGCACCTTTTTAGAAGGTACAAAAGAGGCATATGTCACAACGGTGAAAAGAATTTAAAAAGGTACAAAAGAGACAAATGCCACAACGGTGCAAAAAGAAAAAAAAAAAAAAAAAAAACAACAACAACAACAACAACAAATGAACCGAATATGAATCGGAAAGTTTGTATATTATTTTTTCTCTCTCTTGATATATACTACCTAAAGAATTGAATTGAGATTAAGGGTTTGATACAATTTATGTGTTGGTAGTTTAAATTTATACAACTCAAATTGGATTAAAATGTGCTTACAAATTTTTTGTTGGTTTTTCTCCTATTTCTTTAAAGAATCGCTTTTTACTGAATGTCAAAATAAATATATAAATAAATGAATAAAGGGACGCAGGATTAGATCATTACTTGATTTAAGCAAGATGCCTGCCTAAGAAAATCACACCTTGACAGCAAAATTTAGATATTGACCTTCTATTTAAATTTATATCGACTAGCTGCCACCAAGCATGTCAAAAAAAATATTGATAATATATACAATGGGATGGTCCCACACCCATTGCATTATTGATTACTTATTAGTATCGAAATTTGTTAATTTCAACATACAAATCGTTATTCAAAGTTCAGACAACTTGCGGTACCATCAAGCCAGGTCAAATGACATATAACAAGCTGTAAATTATATATGCAAATTGCAAAGCACTGCAACGGTCCATTAGGTTGTTGTTGGTATTTTGGTATTGTTTATATTCTTCACTGTTACCATCTTAAATTCACAAATTCGCCACATGTTGCTGTTATGGTAGGAAAAGAGAATATAGCACATCCATTTCTGGATTGTGATTGGTTAATTGTTTCGTATAACATCTCAAGTCCACCTTGCTGCCGAGAAGAAGAAATAACTCAAAAGTCAAAAATTGCAGCTTAGAGTATCAGTTTATAATAGATTGACATGGTATCTGTTTCAATTTAGAATCATAGATTCTACGGAACAGAAAAGAGTTGAATATTTGGATTGGAATCTGAATATAAAAATTAGAACAATTGCTTCTCAATATTAAACGAGGTAAGAACGCTGGCAAACATAGTAAATATTTTGATTATTGTATATAAATAACATAGAATATTTAAGTTATCAATAGCACGCAGTTTCTCTTTCAATATTCCGAACTCATTTTTGGTCCAACTTAGAATAATAAATAAATAAGTGCTTGTTTCGATTCAAATAGGTATTCATTCCAGTTAAAAAAAAAGTATAATATTTTCTGATGAAAATATTATAACTGTCAAGTGTCAACAACTATTTTATACTCTAAGACCTTGTATATATGTTGTTTAATTTCAATCAAATCGGGTGGTACACCACCATTTCTATATAAAAAAATAGTAATAATACCAAAATGTGGGTTTTATTTATTTTAAAATAATGCATTCTACTAAAGCTGCATGCTATACGTTCTCTCAAAATGAAATAATACATTGAGACAAATGCATGAAAAATATTTGAACAATGAGACGCATATATAAATCAGTTTGGAAACCGAATATTACATTATTTTATATCTTACTACCCTTGGTTAGATTTTTTTCCCCCTTCATAGCGCGTGTAATGCATGGGTTAATATTGCTCTTTATAATTTTATGCATTACAATAAATATTAAATGTCTTCTACTCTATCACTGTATTTTTTTTTTCCATTAAATATGTGTGGTGGTGCTGCTCATATGAAAATTGAGGGTCAAAAGAAGGGCGACTGTATCCGCGTCCAACTTGAATATTTATATATTTCTTTTCATTTATTAGTTTTGGCTTTTGGGCAAACGTGCACTAAAGTGATTTATGACCACGCTCGTGGACCTCGTGCCTCTTGGTCTTGGGGCTGGTATACGGAAGATCCTCCGGATGTAGGGATGAAAACGGTGCGGATAAAACCCGCTCCGAACCGTATCCGAATCCGGAAAATGAGCATAATATTCGAACCGTATCTGTATCCGAACATATCCGTATCCGTATCCGTATCCGTATCCGACAAAAAACCATGGACACGGATATAGTTTTGACATTATCCGATCCGTATCCGTATCCGACAAAAAAATATGGATATTATCCGTATCCGATAGATATTAATCCGTTTATCCGTATTTTTAATGACACAAGATGATAATATAATTACTTCTCTACATTAGAGAGAAGACTTTTATTAGATATATCCTCTTACAATAATATTTTGATTTAGACTAGTAATATAAAATTAATTATATTTTCTATTATCAATATGATTATATATGATAACAACATAAAAAGTTAATTTTTTTCTATTCTCTATTTTTTTAATTAATTCCATAGTCATGTTAAAAAAAATAAACATTACACTCTTTTCCTATTGAATATTGTCTTTTGTTTAATAAAATAAATTGAGCAAAATATTATCCGTATCCGACAAAATATATCCGTATTTGTATCCATATCCGACAATATCCGAACCGTATTCGTATCCGTTTAACATCCGCACCGTATCCGTATCCGAACATATCCATATCCGTATTCATATCCGAAAAAAAATATGGATACGGATATTGTATGAGCACTATCCGCTCCGTATCCGCCCCGTTTTCACCCCTATCTGGATGGCCATCCAGTAGACGTTTTTGGATCTGGACCGTCTGATTTAATCTCAACGGCTAAAAAGAGCCCCGTGAATTCTACCACTCCCGACAAAAATATTGGCCCGAAAAAAATAAACCGTCGAGATTAAATCACACGGCTCCGATCAAAAACTACCAATGGACGTTTTAAAAAAACGTCCAGAGGATCCGCGCCAGCTGGTATACAGCCCCTCAAGCTATTTTCTTTCAGAGGCTGTTAACTATCTCCAAGGACAAACAAGGTTATAATCGCCGAGTGTTTTGTGCTTGATCTCATGCTATAGAGGTTATAAACCAGTGCCATTTGAGGGTTTTACTGATTCTGTGTTTGATTTTGATTTTGTAAAACTCTTCATTGTACTTCTTTTTTCTGAATAGTGAATAGTAATGAGAAGTGGGTTTGCACCTACTTATTTCCAAAATAATAATAACTAGCGTTGTATACGCGCTTCGCGCGTGAGGTTTTATTATTGTAATTAGGCAGTAAAGGCATGGTAACTTTGAAAATAATAGGGTAGTAGTGGTATTTGTAATGTATACGTCAATTGACTCAATTCTAAGTTTTTAATCTGATTATTTTAACTTCGGCCCAAAGACACATTCCTCTTCTCTGGTCCTTTGTTTCACATCTCGGCTTGAGCAAAAATATAATAAACCATTAAAGCCCATATACCAAACTTCAGCATTTCTATGTCCCTGAATATGATAAAAATATACCAAACAGCCCCCAAATTATTAGCCGAAATCTACGCAATTGATCCAAAATATCAGCTCAAAAGCAATTTCCCTTTGTCTCACGAATTACAAATGATCTGCCACATGGCTCACTGAGTTTATTGTCTTGTTCAGCTGTTTGTTTTTTTGTGTACTTGTGAGAAGCAAGTACTGTCTAGTTCCTGCAATTTTTTTTAAAAAATGGCTGTTATATAATCACAAGCATGTTGTCTGTTTCTGGAGTGATGCAGAGAGTGGTGGGAAGTGAGGTGTCTAAATGGGATTTATGGTTCTTGGGATGTTGTCAAATTTGTAAGTTTTATCATGTGAGACAGTGCCTGCTTAGTTGAATTGGTTATATATAGTCGCCTTGTGCTAAAAGGACAGAAGTGCACTATTTGTTGTGAGAGAAAAAGTAGAGTGCAGTGATATAACCTATTCTGTGAAAGATTCATTGAAGTTTTTTTCAATCCTCAGCATTCAACCATGGCTGAAGTCTCTCCTGACATGGTAGCATCTCCTCTTTCCATCTGCTCTGGCCGTGAAAGGAAAGATTTTGTTAATTAAACAAAGGAAAGGGTAGATGCTGCTGAATTTTCGCCAGAATTGATGGACTAAAGTGCATAAAAGTAGCATCTATAAGAATCATTGCATGATATTCCTGTAATCAGACTAAATGATTAAGTATTGAGTTTTGATACATAGCAGTTTATCATGCTTTAATAAAAGTCTCTTACTGAGTTTAGATCCATATTAGATTTAGAGTCAGTTGTTTGTCTGAAATAGTGAGTAGCATGACTTAGCAATACCAGTAAATATAGCTGCTTAGTTCAGCAAATTCTTTCCTTTTAGTTAGTAAAGAAGTATGGTAACACTTATTCTACGTGTCCAGCAATAGCATGAAACCTAAGGGTTGATTGGTAAAACTGTGAAGAACCAGACATTAAAAGTATAGTATAGTGAATTTCTGTCAGGGCTTTCCAAATTGATTAGGTAAGTGTTGTGAGATTGCGTCCAGATGATGCACTTCATTTTTATAATTACCTCTTTATTTAAATGGCCAGTGAATCTTCACTACATGATAAAGACACAGTTGTTCATCTATACAGCACGATTTATGATTTAAATAAAGTAATAAGGAGAAATAACTTGACAATCTTCAAATATAAAGCTTACAAACCCTCGGAAGCAACTGTATACTACCACCTGACAGTAGTCAGTGTGCAAATCGCAAATCCTCGGAAGAAAACTGTGCGATCGAGAGCCTTCCACAGCGCGCATATTATGTTTCCTTGGCTTGTACTTGCATCCTGTATACATAGAACCAAATAAAGAATGTAAACTCAGTGCTGTCACAAACAATACACTTAAAATCCAGGGTGTTTGATACCAGGGCACGTATGCAAGTTTAAATTTAGTCACAGAAAATTTATGGTCCATAATCTTAATAGAATTTCTGTCTCAACAGTCTTACAAGTGCTTCATTATGGTAATGGAGGTGTCCACATATTTTTTCTAACAGCTCCACAATAGTTCCAAATATCTGCATCAGGCAAATTAAACAAATGAGTCTAGGCTCCTGCATTTCTAAATCATAATTTTTTTTTACTAAGCCATCAAAATTTTTAAACGGAAAATTTCATAACATGGAGTGAAAAATTGAAGTGAAATGCAAAGTACTTTCAGGAGGGTCGAAATCGACTCAGGCAGCTTCTCTGCTGCAGTATTGAATTCCACTTTTTCTCTCTCTGTACTCAAATAAGATTCAGGAACCTACATGTAAAAGCACTGAGATTAGAAAATAAACCGAATAATAAATTTGTAAAAGCATTCAATTTAGAGATTTAGAGAAAACATTAATAAACCAAAAACCTTATTCTCTTTTACTGGTCTAAATTTATTTATGATCTGTCTTGGTATTTATTTTCTACTGGTATTGGTCTGTGAGTTCTTGGGCATTTTTCTGTTTGGTTAATTTTTTTTAATTAGTAGACTTTATTATATATTCAATTTGATATTTTATTATATATATCTTTATTTGCGGAAGAAAAAAAATGTGTTAATTATTTGTGTGTATTGTGTGGCCCTTTTTTAATGTAACTATTACTTTTTTCTGTAAAAAGTTTTTTTTTTATGTTAAACTTCAAGTATTGATGTTCCTAGCAGGTGTTAAGCTCTCTTAAGATCATTGTGATAAATGGGACTGAAATAAGATTTTCTCATGTGCTATAGAGGAGGTTCTACTATTTCCTTTTTTTTTTTTGTCAATTTGGTTTATTAATTATGTGTCAATTTAAAATTTTCTCACTCAATTGTTCACAGCATGGCAAGCTTATGAAAAAAAGAGCAGCAACGATGGTAGTAAGTATTACCTCGCTGTATACTATTTTTTTCATGAAGTGTTTGTTTGTTTAATCTCCATTCAATTTAGGCATTGTTTATGCATTTTCATAAGGCTCTTTTATTTGAGGATCAGAAGTATATTCAAGAGGACTCAATGTTACGTAAAATATATATCCTTTAATTACTCTACACTTTAAAAGAACAACAATAATTAGATATTTAATTAGTAGAAGATTAATAATGATGTTAACTCTGATCATAGTTTATATGCCTCTAAATAGTTAGTTGGGGTCTTGATCAGTTCCATTAATGCAGAAATTATGACTACCCTTGCAAGACTACAAATTTATGTAAAAGGGAAGAATTAATGAATTTTCATGTTAATTGAAATAAAAAAGTACCAACTTAATTAGCACATGTACCATTATTATTGTCTTTTAGATTTCTCTTAAATATATTTCAACGTATCTGCAAGGGTTAACAATTGTTCTAAAATAGAGCAAAGTATTTGTCGTTTTTAACAAATGTTAATGCCATAATGTGATATGTTTCAGAAATGATCCAATAACAGTATGTCTTGAACAATGGAATCAACAATATTTGTTAAAGAAATTATCAATAATAAGGAAATTAATAAGGTTCAAAGAATAAAAGAATAAAAATCAACCTTGTGTTCATAAATTCTTCTGTGGGTAAGATGCCATCCATTAAGTCTCAGGCAGGATATCGTATCTTCTCATGTCTATGCAATTACAGCATTGTATCTCTTTCATGCTTATAATGCTGGACCTGCTCAGGTGCAAGAAGAATTATGAAATGCTTGTATGAAAAAATTAGCTATAAAGTTGGTTTAGTACGAAAATGAAAAGAACATATTAAGTACATCTGCTTCACCAGGAACTCAAGCTAGGATCAGGAGTTATTCACCAGGAAGTCAAGCTTGATGGCACTCAAGTGAACTATACGACACATCCCCTAAAATATCTCACTTTTCATTTCCTTCAATGTTCTCCTAAACTCTGGCTACAACCATGATTGTTTGATATCTTGAAAATATCACAAAGCAATTAAGAAAATTGATTGGTAATTTAATAGTGAAAAGTATTTAATTATTACCATAAGATGTATTCCATGAAATACTTTTAGGCGCATGCATATTTTTGTGCTACTTTTGTTTAGCGTCTCTCAACTTGAAAAAATAAACCAAATACCATATCTAACTCAATTAAATCCAAATTTGATGTGTAACTAAAGAAGAGAATCTGGATGGCTTTCGAAAGCTGAAATTTTAACAAAATTAAAGCAAAAAAAAACTTGAAATATCACAAATCTTTGGAACAAATTGAATGTGAAAGGAAAAAATTCAGTACCTGGTATTTTTGCGTGTAAAGGTGCACATGGAGAATGTACAGAGGAGGTCCCTTTTCTGCCCCTTTTCTTTCGTACTTTTTATTGGAAGAGGGAGGGGTCGGAGAGGAGAAATTGGAAAGCGAGGTGAAGGAAGGAGAGTAGGGTTGAGGGAGATATGGCGCTGGATCAATTATCGACACAGAGATTGGGGACTGGAACGGATCTTCTTGGATGAGACAAAGAGAGGCGACGGAGAAGCGACTGACAAGTCTCTGACGATTCCAACAACCAGTATAGCTTCCGCCCAAAAATGTGGAGATCCTCTTGGCTTCTTTTTTCAATTTTGATGTCGGTAATGAGGAAAATTGAAGTAATCGGCAAACTAAAAATTCAGGTGAAAATTTTAGAAGAAAAAACCTAGAGAAATAGAGGAGGAAGAGCACCTTATCGAACGGAAAAGAGAGAAATCTCTCCAAATCTTCTGTTTCCATATCAGATTGATGGAGATTTGGAGAGGAGATCGGATCGCTATCGATGGAGATTCTCTGTTCTGATCGCTGGAGGCTGGAGAAACCCTAGAGCGGAGAGGAAAGGATTAATCAAGCGTTCTGGAGTGCAAGTCATTGCAATTTTACTCCGCCTCTGGCGCAAGCCAAGGTGCCTCCCAGTCAACTCTTGTATATGAGGGGATAGGAGGCGAGAGAGAGAGGCGAGCATGGAAAAAAGAACTGAAAGAGAGATGATTTCTTTGAGCGTATCAATGGCGGAGAAAACAACGAAGTTGATCGACGGAATGGCGGAGAAAACAACAAATCTGATCGATAAAATGTACCGCTGCGATTAAGTGCTGACGTTTCTATTCTATTCTACCAAAAACATTGGCATATGATAAAAGAAGATATTATGTGTTTGTTCAATGCTTTTTTTAACCACGATTTAGATGTGTCTCGGATTAACAAAGCTATGTTATGTCTGTTACCAAAAAAAATAGATGCTGTGGAGATTAAACAATATAGGCCTATTAACTTGTTAAACTGCATTTATAAATGGATTACTAAGGTGTTGACCACTAGATTATCTCCTATAGTGAATAAAATATTAGATCAATCTCAAGCGGCTTTTCTTCAAGATAGATTTATTTTAGATAATGTGATTTGTGCATCTGAAATTTTACATTCCATAAAGATTTCAAAAAAAAAGGGTTTGATATTGAAAGTAGATTTAGAAAAGGCTTACGATAGAGTCAACTGGACCTTTTTATTTGAAATGCTTAAATCTAGAGGGTTTTCCAATAAGTGGGTTAATTGGGTGCAAGAACTACTAGTAGGGGGACAGATTTGTGTTGATATCAATGGAAAAATGTCAAACTATTTTACAGTGTGTAGAGGGCTCAAACAAGGAGATCCTATGTCACCACTCCTCTTTAACCTAGTAGCAGATTGTCTAAACCAGATTATTAAAAAGGGTAGAGATAGAGGAATTATCAAAAGTTTGGGCCCCCCAATAGATAATGGGAAGCCTGTAGTTAATTTGCAATATGCTGATGATACTGTAATTTTTTGTGAAGCAGATGGATTGGTTATGCAGGCAGTTAAATGGGCTTTCATTGGATTCGAAGCCTTAGCAGGTATGAGAGTCAATTTTTCTAAATGTGAACTTTATCCAATTAATTTAGAAGATAATGAGACCTTAGCACTTGCCGATATTTTTGGTTGTAAAGTAGCTTCTTTTCCTTTAAGATACTTAGGGATCCCCATACACTGGAAAAAAATAAAAAAAATAGATTGGCAGAGCATAATAGATAAATTTCAAAAAAAATTACAAGGTTGGATGGGCAATTTTTTATCTTATGGAGGTCGATTGACATTAATCAACAGTGTACTGAACTCACTTGCAACTTATATATTATCTTTTCATGAGGCACCGACTATGGTGCTCAAACAGTTAGATAGAATAAGGTCAAGATTTTTGTGGCATGCGAAAGATAAGAAAAAAATTCACTTGGTTAACTGGGGGATTGTGTGTAGAACTAAGATAGAGGGTGGGCTAGGCATATTAAATCTTAAAACCATGAATGATGCTATGATGAGCAAATGGGCGTGGAGGTACAAGGATCCTTTGAGTAAGGGGTGGTGGAAAGATATTATAAAGATTAAGTATGACAAATGTCGCAACTTCCAACGTTGGTCCCCATTTTGGAAAAAAATAAAAAGATTGGAACAAATAGTTGATATACACTGCCACTTCAAATTGGGGGATGGGACAAATATTAGATTTTGGCTAGATAAATGGTGTGATGATCTACCTTTGAAATTAGTTTTTCCATCACTTTTCGATATTTGTGATAATAAAGATGCTACAGTTGCAGATGTGTTAGGAAGGGCCTTAAATATAAATTTTAATAGACAATTATCTATGAATCTTAGATATGAATTGTATAACTTGCAGCAGATAGTATCACGTTTTGCTTTACAGCCCAATACTGATTTTATTTCTTGGGGAGGTAATGGGGATGGTAAATTTTCAACTAAAAAGATGTATATCTGGTTAGATAATAGAGGGGTTCAAGACAATACTTATGCTCCCATTTGGAAAATCAAAGTACCTCTTAAGATACAAATTTTTATTTGGCTTTTATGCAAAAAAAGATTGCTAACCAAAGATAACCTAGCTATGAGGGGGTGGGAAGGAGACTTAAATTGCGTTTACTGTCAAAAATTAGAATCGATTGACCACCTTTTTTTCGGATGTACTCATCAGATGGTCATGTGGACTTGGTTATTAGATAGATTCCAAACAACAATAGATTTTAATACCGTTGAGGACCTTGTAGCTTGGATTTCAAAACTTGATCATCAACAAAAAAAGATCGCTAGTATTATTTGTTGCGGTGCAATGTGGTGTGTATGGAAAGATAGAAATGCAAGATGTTTTCAAAAAAAGACTTTTCATTCGTTTAGATACCTAGCCTCACAGATTTTGGCTTTAATAAACTATTGGTCAGGATTATGGTCGGATGAGATCAAGACTCAAGTGGCAGAGTGGCTGCCTTCAATTGATGAGATGCCATTGCAGATCACTGGAGGTGAGCTCACGAGCATCGAGACTGAGGAGGAGGCGTGGATCCATGCAGTGGCTTGATCGAACTGCAACCATGGAAGCACAACTCGAGAGGCTATGCTTGTTTTCTCTTGAGCTGAGGAGGGATTTAATTAAGCTATTTTATGGTGTTAGTTTATTTTATGAATAAATTTATGAATAAGGTTATTGATGTAATGAGGAAAGAGAGATAGCGATGGAGCACTGGTACCTCACGATTTTGGTGCCAGTGCGTCAGGTCTGTTCGGGGTGATTATGAAGAGAGTGTTGTAAAAAACTGTTTTTTTCGTCTTAATGAAAAGAGTGGTGAGCCGTTAAAGCTCACTTGTTTCAAAAAAAAAAAAAAAAAAAAGTGCTGACGTCATCAAGAAACACTGTAGAAAATGCTCCCAGCGTTATAGTATTTTTAGATAATAATAATCATTGAGTGCAAAAGGAGCCGTTAGTTCTTTGGAATCTCATTATACTTGCACCTTCTGTCTAGTACTAGTGCTGACCAGCTATAACTATGTTTAAGCATCAATAGAAATAATCAATTTATAAAAAGACTATATAACTGTACATCAATAGGAATAAATTTAGCAATAATTTGGACAAGAGTAACATATGAACTTTGCAAGATCAAATACTTGTTAGGGACGTCAGATACTTAAAAAGACCTGGTTATCAATGACCATTTTCCTTTTAAATATTAATCATTAAAGATGTTTCAAAAATAAATAATGACTCATAACCATTTGTTCTAGACACAACTACAAAGACATGATATTTGATCATTTTCAAGTCTCTTAGAAAGTAGCCTTCAAAACAAAAGTCTCTTACAAAGTAGTTCGACAACATTATTTAACCGTTACTTGTTAATTTGTCAATATAATTTTACTGTTTGTGGAGAGATTGTTAGATAGGATCAAAACTGAGAGGGAGGCAGTATACCTTTTCTTTTCTAGTGCTGCTCTCACGCAACAGTGGTCTTTCTTACTAGAAGATCGAGGGAAATATATATTTGAAGGCTTTATTAGGCTTTAAAAGTCGAAATTTGGTATTTCTTTGTCACTATATATTAGGCCGACTTTGGTTTGCGTTTGCTTCTATTTCTATGTATCAGGCTCTATTTTTCTTTTCTTTTTTTTGGATTTACCAGGCCCATGTTAACCTCTTATGTCGCTCAAGGCTAAAATGTTCTCCCCACAACTCGGCTATGCACCTATTTGCACCTAATACTCGGAGCCATGCAATTTCATTTATAGTCAGATAGTTTTATAGACCATTTTTATTTAAAACCATTTCAAAGAGCAATCAAAACAAAAGAAATGAACTGTTAGAACGAACTTCTCGGAGTCACAAATTTCTGGAGTTACATGTAATTCCTGGCAAGTCATCCCTAATTCCATGTATACCATGTTCCACACTACATACTACAATCATAAAACGAATGAACAAAATGCTCTCCTGAAGCAACATAAAAGTTGCCGTGCTATTTTCCTCTATTTACAAACAAACAAGAAACACATTGCAAGCCGCCATCAAAAGTAATTACACATCTCGGCTATGCACCTATTTGCACCTAATACTCGGAGCCATGCAATTTCATTTATAGTCAGATAGTTTTATAGACCATTTTTATTTAAAACCATTTCAAAGAGCAATCAAAACAAAAGAAATGAACTGTTAGAACGAACTTCTCGGAGTCACAATTTCTGGAGTTACATGTAATTCCTGGCAAGTCATCCCTAATTCCATGTATACCATGTTCCACACTACATACTACAATCATAAAACGAATGAACAAAATGCTCTCCTGAAGCAACATAAAAGTTGCCGTGCTATTTTCCTCTATTTACAAACAAACAAGAAACACATTGCAAGCCGCCATCAAAAGTAATTACACATCTCCAATCATCTCAGGTACAGATGGATGAAAGCCAATTTCTCTGCCGCTATTCTTCATTAATTTCTCCCGACGAAATTTCCTGAAATCAGCTAATAATCCCACATCAACTTCTTTTTTCATTCTTTCAGCCAATCTCCCCAAAACCTGTGTTCATTACTCGTAAGCAAATAACAGAAACAAAGCGTGCAAATAAACAAATGTAGTTTTATGATCACCTTTTTATGACACTGTCAACTAATGTAGTTCATAATAGTGTTATCTAATTTTATAGCATTCTGTGAGACAACATATTTTACAGAGGCAACATAAGTTGACAGTGTCATATACTCCAAACTCGGGGTTGATTTTTTTAATGAATAATTTTAATGACTGTCTGATATTTAAAAAAAAAAAAATCCTATCAGAGAGCCGAAAGATAGAGGAAGAAGAATGCATTGTAAATTTCATACTGATTCAGCAACTCCTCTGAGAATATTATCTGAAACCAAAGCAAGCGCTGGGGGAAGAATGCAACTTATGCTAATCTCAAGATGCCCCTTTAATCGGCCACTGCCTCCTTTTCTCTCCGGGTAAAGTAACCCTTTCACGCCTAGTGAAAAATCAGTTGGTTTGTACGCCCCATCCAAGCCTTGAAGCTCCCATTCAGTCTAAACATGCAACTAGTCAACATGGTGCTTGCTAAATTTTGAATGCAATTGTCTAAATTTGTTGCTCAATAACATAAATTTAACTATCAACCTTCAAAGCAAAAAAAGGAAAATAATGAAGTGATCATATTACAGCTTGGAGCTCGAGTAGGCTTGTGGTGTCTTGTGGGACCAATGGGGGGTAGCCCTTGCCATGGGATTTGCAACTAATTCTCATGACAACAACTGGATTGACAGTTATGAGAAGGAACTGGAGAGGAAGCATCTGAATCCTCCATTCATCCTGTTATCACAAATTTAAATTCATATATATATATACTGTCTTTTGAAGTATCAATTGTGACGTTCATATGAAATGACATAATCGAATTTTCTTTTGATATTATTGCATATAAATTCTTAACTAATACAAAGGCAATGTTAATTTTAGCAAGCTTCTCTCTGTATATACCAGATAAACAAATTATGAATCTTTTTGTGTATTTTTTTCCCAAAAGACCCCTGCACAAGAATGCAAATTACCTCATCTACAACTAAATTTGCAATAAAGATATCTACTAACGGATCTTATTTTAGTAAATGAAAGCTCCACAGTATACTCATGAAACTTTTCTTTGTGATATTTTGGAGTTTTTAAGGTCTCTAGCAGATAGCACATGGAACTACATATTGGTTTGTTCCCAGTAAGAATTAAAACATGCACAGCTTATTTTCTCACCTCATTCAATCTCTTGCTCCTGCGCTCATCTGGAAACATCGCCTTGAAAATCCTCGGCCGGTCACAGATATATTCATCAAAAGTAACCTAAATTTTGTTCCCTTATCACAAAATGCCCAGGAATAAGGTCAAATTTAACCAAGTACCAGTAATAACTTACACCAGGTGGCTCATACAGTGGTATATCAGTTGAAATTCTAGACGAATAAGTCACAACTTGAGCCGACGAAGAAGAAGCACGCGCATTCACCACAATTCCTCTTTTCTGGTACACGGGATGAACACGAACAGGTGGAATTGCCATTCCCAATTCCTTCCAGCTTTTCCTCCATGTCCAATTTACTAACTTTTTGTTACTCTCGCCACTTCCTACAAAAAAGGAAGGTACAAGTGGTGCGCATTGAAACATTGAAAACTCCAAGGATAAAGTATTGTTTTTTTAGGGGCATTGTTGCGTATTTACTTACTACTACTAGTTCCTCCGATCAACGGTAGAGAACGTCGGTAGAGCGTGCAAGCTGTGGTGGATGATTCACTCATCTCTCTCTATTCTCGGCTGTTACAATCTCTCAATCTATTGAAAGTAAAAGGCCAGATAGAGAAATTCAAGCCTCACAATAACACCAATTCTGCTCTGTCTTTGCCTTGTGAGAGGGAAAGGCGACACCTTTACATGGTTGCGGGTCCCGCGTCTCAGTGTGGTAAGACTCTTGGATATTATATTCTGATTGCGGTGTGTTTCACGCTGCATAATGTATCTGACATTCGGACCCACGTTACTAAGACCAGTTTCCTCTCTCTGATTGTATAGGCTGGGCCTTTTTGGGCTTCTTTGAGCCCAAAATAACAAATGTAGTTTGAATTTGTACACATTAATTGAATTTACGGTTTACTTTTTTATTTCTTGGACATTTTTGTTTTTGATTTGCAAGGTCAGTAACGTTGAGATGCTAAATTAGGAAACTGTGTCTGTACATCCATTGGAATCGTAGTTTAATCTTGTTGAGAAATGAATTAATAATCAGCATAGAAAAATAAAGTAGAGTTTATGTTTATTTTAAGGAAAACTGATAAGCTACATATTTGTTCACATGTGTCTGCCACAGAAGATCTACAGTCTTTAGAAACTGAAGCTGTCCTTAGCTGATAGCGTAGCATTTATTGTAACTAACAGTTTGTTAGAATTGTCTGGATATGATAGCCTTTACATTACTTGTCTATATATAGAGAATATGATTGTACAATGTAATCAGATAACTTTCAATCAATGAAACAAATTTCAATTGTCTCCTTTCTCTTTCTCTACGCTTAGTTCATCTAAGCTTTTAAAAACTAATATATTTTTATAAGAAGTTACCGTTAGATACCTGTTTAGGATTAAGTACCAACGGTACAATCTAGTTTTCTTTGCCCCTGACAGTGCTGCTCAACAAAACATAAAAAAAAACTCTCTGAAAATTCAACACAAAACTTCCATTAAATTGTTTGGTGCATTTCTCTTATGTTTTCGTATATATCATGTGTTAACTTTGTTGTTTTATTTGTTTGGATCAAGCTGGTTTACCAATAAATGAGAGTAATAGAGAGGATGTAAAAATCATAATTGTATTGATTGATTGTATAATGAACCAGCAAATTAATGTTACACAGGAGGTACTCATTATATATGAGTAGTAGTGACGCTCCTAAACAATGTAATTAACCTTTAACCTAATACAAAAGCCCTATGATGTAGCTAGAAATGATGTCAGGAGTGTTTATAACCGTCCAGATACAATGAACGTCACCAGGATTTATTTATTTATTTATTTTTTTTTTTTTGGGGGTACTAAAGGCCCGTGGGCAAACTTTCATTAATGAGAAAATAACTTACAGAGGGAAATAATTAAAGCAAACAACAAAGCATCCCTATATTAAGCCCAGAGGAAAAAACAAACAACATCTAAAACTTAAACAAAGGGTAAGTAAAACCTAAGGAAGAGATTAAATTTATCCTTGCGTGATTAGCCAAAAGGTGGGCTTCAACATTGTCCTCTCTGGAGATATGAGTGCATTTAAAACCCTGTGTTGACCTGAAGAGCTGCAACAGCTTGACAGTTTGCTGGTACTCTTTCCAGTGCACTGAGTCAGGGGGTGTTCTCCCTGAAATCACTTGTTGCAAGTGTAAGCAATCAGTGTAGAAGGTGCACACCTGTATCCCTACCTCTATAACTGCTCTCACCCCAGCTTCCATGGCACAAAGCTCACCAGGATTGAAACTCAGGAGCTGGTAAGATTTGAGTTAGTGGCAGCAGATGCAATTCCTTCAATAATTGGGATAAATATTTCTTGTGTGAATTTTGATTCACCTTAAATTAATGAATTTGGTATAGGAAACGTACCATACTTCTTTCATTTGCTAAAGCAGCACGACACCCGTAAAACCACTTAGTGATCTCATTTCTCAGAAAGTTTAATCGATTTTGAACTAACAGCACTAGCCAAATGATAAAGCATATAATGTGTACAATTAAAATTATAAACTAAGTTGTCAAACAGAAGGCATCTTCTCATTAATTGAGCATCTTTTCAAAGACAGTAAAGAAACACAACTAAGTGGACCAACCCATCATCTGTCAGGATATACATATCTTTCTATATCTTTCAGGATATACATATCTCTGTTGTATCTTCTTGTATTTGTATAATAGGTAACAGATTTGTGTGATATGTGTGAATATAGTAGAATATATAATGTTTCCTTATAATAGGATTTAGACTTGATTGTAAAAGCTGTATAAGAGAAGAGGTTGTACACGATTTCAGTTGAATGAAAATTATTCCAGAAAATATTTGTTCTTTAATTTCAAAACTGCTTTGATTTTGTCATGGTATCAGAGCACTGAAATTTGAAATACTCGATTTTGTCTTGTGTTTGCCACTTGTTGTGGTTCTTGTCTTGCAACCTAGTATCAGCTTTTGGTGTCAGTTGTGCCCTTTGCTTCAATATCGTGAGTTTTTCTTTTCCATCACTATCAATGGAGTTTTCTGCTAAAGGTGCTGTAGTACCTATTTGTTTGAATGGCAAAAATTATACTTTGTGGGAATTCAACCTTAGATGCTTTATTCAGGGTCATGAGTTATGGGGTTACATAGATTGTAGTGAGAAAAAGCCTGTGCCCAAACCTGATGCAAAAACTGAAGACGAGGAAGAATACAAAGCCAAAATGAAAAAATGGGTTGGTGAAAATTCTCGGGTCATGAGTTGGATTCTTGGCTCGGTTGAACCGCATATTGGTATAAATCTCCGGGCTTACCAAAGTGCTGCTGAGATGTGGAACTATCTCAAAACTATCTATCATCATGACAGTGATTCTCGCAAGTACCAGTTAGATGTTGAAATCCATGAATACACTCAAGAACAAAAGAACATGGAAGAATATTATTCAGGTTTCATGTCCCTTTGGCTAGAGTATAATTCAATATTGTACTCCAAAGTCCCTGATGCAGCCTTGATTGCTGTTCAAGAGATGCAAGAGAAAAACATGAGGGATCAATTCTTGATGAAACTTAGATCTGATTTTGAGCCAGTAAGGAGACAACTCATGGCTCGTACTCCAGTTCCATCCTTAACTGAGTGCTTTAGAGAGCTAGTGCGTGAAGAACAAGCTATGTGTACTAGATCTATCCTTGAAGACTCTGCTGCCAACTCTCAGAGTATGGCTCTGGTAACAAAAGGGAAGGCTGCGACTCAAGTGGGCAAAGATGTCCAGTGCTTCTCCTGTCAAGGATATGGCCACATTGCAAAGGATTGTAAGAAAAAATTCTGCAATTATTGCAAGAGAGGTGGTCATATCTTGTCTGAGTGTCGTCGTCGTCCACAAAATCGAAGAACTACCATGCAAGCACTTGCTACTCCACCAGTGGCACTTGGTCAACAGAACCTCATGGCCAACAAGGGTGTTGCTGCGACAAGTTCTGCTATGACACCTGAGGCAATCCAGCAGATGATCCTATCTGCACTATCTTCGATGGGATTGACAGGTAAAACTACACCGAATTGGTATGTTGACACAGGTGCATCAAACCATATGTGTGGTGAACCAAAATCTTTTTCTTCTTTAGTACCTTATCAGGGTACTGATGTGATAACAACTGCAGATGGTACTGAACTTCCTATTACCGGAATTGGTAAGGTACCCCTAAATAACGTGGTATTAGATGATGTATTCCTTGTACCTAAATTATCTGCAAATCTGATTTCAGTGGGGCAACTTGTGGAAAAAAATTATAATGTGCAATTTAACTCTCTTGGATGTGTGATACAGGACCAGGAAACGGGGAGGACAATTGGGACGGCGATGAAAAAGGGACGTCTTTTTCCTGTTGAAGTTAAACAAAATCTGGCTTGTGAACAAGACTTTGCACTTTCTGCTTCTCAAATAAATGATTCTTGGTCGGTGTGGCATAGGAAGTTAGGTCATTTGAATTCAAATAGTTTGTCCTTGATGTTTGAAAAAGGTTTAATTTTAGATAAATGTACTAGTCCAAGTCCATGTGCTTCGTGTCTATTAGGCAAAAGTAAAACTCTTTCTTTTCCAATAAGCACAAGTCACACAACTGCTCCTTTTGAAATTATATATTCAGATGTGTGGGGTCCTTCCCCAATCTTGTCAGCAGCTGGTTTTAAGTATTTTGTAATTTTTATTGATGATTTTTCTAGATTTACATGGGTATTCTTATTAAAAAGAAAGTCAGATGTCTTTCAAAAATTCAAGTATTTTGTTGCCATGATTGAAAATCAATTTGAACTAACCATTAAAATTTTACAATCTGATTCAGGGGGAGAATATATGTCAAATGATTTTCAAAGTTTTATTTCTGAAAAAGGAATTCTTCATGAAAGGTCTTGCCCAGGCACTCCTCAGCAAAATGGAGTAGCCGAGCGAAAAAATAGACACATTCTTGATACTGTTAGAACACTTCTTTTAGAATCAGCTGTTCCTCCAACCTTTTGGGATGAAGCTGTTCGCACCTCTGTTT
The DNA here is from genome assembly GCA_027725995.1 of Rhynchospora tenuis. NCBI lineage: Eukaryota > Viridiplantae > Streptophyta > Magnoliopsida > Poales > Cyperaceae > Rhynchospora > Rhynchospora tenuis. The sequence continues at coordinate 56,736,811 of CM050888.1, forward strand.
TTTTAATAAATCGTCAAATCAAAAAAAATTTACAAAATGAGTCACCTTATTTCCGACTGCTTGGCAAGGACCCAAATTATGATATGCTCCACACCTTTGGTTGTATATGTTATGTTCTTCTATCTCCCACAGAACGTTCCAAATTAACCAAACAATCAACAGAATGTGTTTTCTTAGGATATGCCATCGGACAAAAAGGGTTTCGCTGTTATGATCCAAATTCCAAAAAAACTTATGTATCTCGCAATGTCATATTTCGTGAATCAGTCTTTTACTACCTCCAATGTCCTAATATTTCTCCCACTATTTCTCGATCAGTACTTCATCTCTTTCAGCCCATAAAAGATGTAGTTAATCCTCACAATTGCTCAAGTCGTTTCAAGCCAGGCTTTGTGTATACAAGACAACGAAAAAGTGGGCTCTCATCCTTGCCACAAACTGATTGTGCTCCTCCTCAACCTCGGTCTTTGGATCAGCATACTCGAAATGGGATTGAGCTTCAAGAAGATTTAGCATGCAACCATACATCAGAGATATATCCTAATTTACTTGGTGATGAAGATCACTTGACCGAACCTGAATTTCAGAGTACTGGCACGGCTGAACCTGAACTTCAGGATACTGGCATGACTGAATCTAATCTCAACAACATGAGACAAGAAGTTGAACTAGAACCTGATACAGAAATTGTGGGTATTAGACGGTCATCTCGTCAAATAAGAGCTCCTGCACGGTATGGTTTTTTGACAACTGATTCTCATGGTCCAATTCCTAATTCCTACAAAGAAGCAATTGCACAAGAATGTTGGAAAAATGCAATGAAGGAAGAATTAGATGCACTGCATCAAAATGATACTTGGGATTTGGTTTCATGTCCAAAAGGTATAAAACCAATTGGATGTAAGTGGGTGTACACGGTCAAATTAAAATCTGATGGTACACTTGACCGGTATAAGGCTAGGCTGGTTGCACTCGGTTATAGCCAGGAATATGGCATAGATTATCTTCAAACTTTTGCTCCAGTCGCCAAAATGACCACGGTTCGAATAGTTTTAGCTCTTGCTGCTGCCCAGAAATGGTCAATTAAACAAATGGATGTAAAGAATGCTTTCCTCAATGGTGAGTTACATGAGACTATTTACATGAGACCACCACCAGGTTTGGTTCTTTCAAAACTGGATGCCTTGTGCAGATTAAAGCGGTCATTGTATGGACTCAAACAAGCTCCTCGAGAATGGTTCAACACATTTAAAGAAGTTGTTTTCTCTGCTGGTTTTCAACAGAGTAAACATGATCCATCATTGTTTCTATGTAAGACGAACAATGGTATTGCAATGGCTTTGGTTTATGTTGATGATATATTAATTACTGGAAGTGATTTGCAGAGTATTACTAATCTTAGAGATGCCTTAACAGCCTCCTTTCAGATGAAAGATTTAGGTGAAGCTCAATACTTCCTTGGTCTTGAAATGCATCATACTCAGAATGGATTGTTTGTGAACCAACGCAAGTACCTAGGTGAGATAATAGAGAAGGCAAATTTACAGCATGCCTATGCTGTTAATACACCCATGGAGGTAAATTTGAAACTTCATAAAGATGAAGGGGAATTGTTGACCAATCCTGCATTGTATCGTAGCCTAGTGGGAAGGTTAGTCTATCTCACTATCACAAGACCTGACATTTCTTTTTCAGTCAATGTAGTGAGTCAGTTTATGAATGCACCTCGACACTTGCATTTAGCAGCTGTTCATCGTATTATAAGGTATCTCAAAGGTACACCTGAGCGAGGTCTATTCTTTCCCTCCATCAACAACTTTCAGATTACTGCATATGCCGATGCCGATTGGGCTGGGTGCCCAAATACCAGAAAATCAACAACAGGTTGGTGTGTATTCCTTGGAAATGCACTTATATCTTGGAAGTGTAAGAAGCAAGATCGTGTGTCTAAGTCCTCTACCGAAGCAGAATATCGCGCAATGTCATCTGCTTGTTCTGAGATTGTGTGGTTGAAAGGCCTACTTAATGATCTTGATTGCACAGTGACCTTACCAATCCCTCTCCATGCTGACAATCTAAGTGCAATACATATTTCAGTGAATCCTGTGTTTAATGAACGCACTAAACATATCGAGGTAGATTGTCACTTTATTAGAGATGAAGTTCAAAGGGGACTGGTGACTCTTCCTCATGTTCCATCAAATCTTCAAGTTGCTGATATATTTACTAAGGCTCTTACTGCAGTTCGACATGAATTCTTGGTGAACAAATTAATGTTGGCATCATCGCCATCATCAATTTGAGGGGGTGTGTCAGGATATACATATCTTTCTATATCTTTCAGGATATACATATCTCTGTTGTATCTTCTTGTATTTGTATAATAGGTAACAGATTTGTGTGATATGTGTGAATATAGTAGAATATATAATGTTTCCTTATAATAGGATTTAGACTTGATTGTAAAAGCTGTATAAGAGAAGAGGTTGTACACGATTTCAGTTGAATGAAAATTATTCCAGAAAATATTTGTTCTTTAATTTCAAAACTGCTTTGATTTTGTCAATCCTCAGTTTTTCTGTTTAAACAAACAAAAAATGTCAATCAGGCTAATTTGTTTTGAAGAGAAAGTTGGGGTCGACTGCCTACCATTTATTAATTAACTTAAGCGTCTTACAATGATTCATCCAGTAGTTAAATGGCAAAGGGCAAAACAGGAAAAACAAAAAAATAAAAAATAAAAGAAACACAAAACAAGCAAAACAGAAGGAATAAATATTAGGCAAAGAAAGATGTAAAAAGTGAAGACAGCTAGATTGTAGCAAGATCAAGGTTTAATGGAGAAGTTTCCAATCCATCAAGGTCTGGTGTATAAGTAATTGAATCGATGCGTCAGTTTTTAAAAGAGCTATCAGTTCAGGGTGTGTATCAGTAATTGAATATACAGAAGACCAATATTTCATTTTCTTCCTTGTCAGAAGGAAATTGCGCGATCTAGAATTAAGTCTCTCATCTAACGTGGTTCTTAATTACTATTTTGTTGCTCAGAGTATGATAAATAAAACAACCCTAACACACAAAAGAATATGTAAATTACAAACAGAATATATACTGTCTGATAATAATGATTTCATGCAATGCTTTTGTTTTTTGCTTGAAGCCCTGTATAGTTTGAAACAAAATATGGAATATAAACTCAATAAACATTATAGGTTATCAAACTTAGATAGTTGTTGCGCTGGAGGAGCCACTAAAATTTCTAGTTTAGAAATAATGTAGGTAGATATAAGCCATTGGATTATTCAGAAATTCTCACAAAGGCATGTGTAGAGAGTACCAATGCCCCCCCCCCCCCCCCCCCCCCCCCACCCCCACCCCCCCCACCCCCTATTCATATTTAATATATTCAATTGCTCATTTAACTTTTTTTTTTCTTTGAAATATTTTAAGAGTCCTCCACCACTTATCATGTTACTGATCTTTCCAACAGGAAATCCGACGAAATGCTCCCTAATGATGTAAAGATCAAACCAACGTTCTAAGGCTCTGGTACGAGGTGATGTCTCCATAAACAAAGCAAAGTGGTACCTAGAGGCCAGTACATGTACATGATTAACTGCATAGACAAATTATCAACCCTTTGCTCTGTTACATCAATCACTTTTTCAGGCTTCAGCAATCCATTTATTTATTTATTTATTTTTAAGTAGCACTCCAAATGCATACTGTTTAGAACTGACAAATTGAATGTTCGAATTACATTATTTCTCTGTTAATAGCTTTTGCAAATATAAACTAAATATAGGACTGAATCCACTCTAATCCTACTTGTTGGACATCCCTAACAATACCTCCAACTTAATTGGTGGAGACACCACTGCCAAAAATTCTTCATCTCTCTCTAGTGCAGACATATACTGAGGCAACAAACACACCTCCAAATCGATACTCCCACCTCCTTCCCATCCTGGGTATGATGAAACCTTACCATCAAACTTATTCGCACTGCCGCTACGTGCAGCCAGTGCCTTGCCCCAACCAAAATCACAACCATACATATCAAACCGTGGTGAGCTACCCATCATTATGCTATGTATGTCAAAGAAACTAAAGTTATAGACAATGGGATTTTTCATGTATGTATGGACCACGTCTCTAATTGCCGAGTCGGTATGATTAGAAACTACCTCATGTACCAACCATGCAGCCCAACCGAGATTGTTGTTCAGAAGATCTTCTACTGTAGTGGTTGTGCCAGTAGCATAGAGAGAGTTGCCAAAATAGTTTGGTGAGAGCGGAGGGTGTAGCCTCGCCCGATTTTGAATTGCCAATCGACAACTTGTCTTCTGCTCAGGAGGGCTGCCTCGAGCACGCGTAATGCAGCGCCACATCAGTGCACTCAAAGCTTGAAAAGTAGATATCGTACCTAAATGAATTATACAAAATCCAAAATTAAAGATTACTTTTCAATACGAACATTGCATCTTACTATTCATAAGGTCCATAATCATTTATATAGAATAGTTCTTCAACAGAAAAACATCTTGAAAATTAATTTCTTCAAAGGATATTAAATTACATATGGTTGTTTTTTAAAAAAAAAAATTAAAAACACACGATAAATGCTCATATAATTAATACCTTTTCCACATTCAAGGTTGGCTCTTGCCTTGAGCTTTGCAAGGGATTCAATTGAGAAATGAAACATTCGTTCTCTAAGAGGTGGAGGAGAAAATCGCACAACAAACTCCACAGGAGAAGAGTGAGGGAGTTTAATGGGTGGTTCTCCATAGCCTCCTATAAACCATTTGTCATGCACTGGCAGTCGAGAAAGCACCACCTCCTTCCTAACTGCTATGCATCGGGAGATCTCAGCCCATGCATTGAAAAAATGCCAAAAAGATGTCCCATCACCAATGGTGTGATTAAAAGCACAACCGATGAAGAAACCGTCTATTAGCTCTGTGAGCTGTACATGTTTAATTACAAGTAATGCAATGGATTAAAAAAAATGGATGCATGTATATGTAAGCAACTTTTCCTTTTTGTCTTTAAGTTGATAATGACAATACACGAAACAAAATTGGTCGGTCAAAGAAAGAGTTTATTCAGTGAAGCATTTAAATATAGAATTAAATATAGCACTATTAAAATGTGCAAATGCAAACAAGTTGACCATACTAGTCGCTCAAAGCCACATGCGTAGTATAATTGCCCATACATGAATTATGATATATTAATCATGAGAAATGCTAGAGTCCAATATATTGGACGGATGAGGTCTGTCCAATACGATAGTTTTCATATTTTTAAATTTCAAACGATCGATCTGAACCGTTCAATATGTTCTCCATATTGAAAACTTACAAGAGACCAATTTTTACATTTTTTTACTATTTTTTTGGTATTTAGAAAATCGTTGTTATTGGACGATCCAGAACTTTTATATCATGAATTTTATAAAATACCAAAAAATAAGTAAAAAAATTCTAAAAAATGTAAAAATTGGTTTTTTATAAGTTCTCAATATGAATAACATATTGAACGGTTCGGATCGGTCGTTTAAAATTTAAAAATGTAAAAACGATCATATTGGACGGACCTATCCGTCCAATATATTGGACTCTAGCATTTCTCATTAATCATCTATTATTTTTATAAAATAAAAGTAGAAATATTATCGCAGACTCCGCTATTTTAGTAATTACTAATTACTAATTAGTAAGTATGTAATTATGACAAAGGTAATTTTAATCTCAACTAACCTGAATTGCGAGCAACGGATTGGTACAGCCATCATAATTGATAGCCAAGTCAAGCGGGAAGAACTCTTTTAAAAACTCGGGTAAATCCTGACCGTCCGCTGCCACCACATCAGCAATCCCAATACCATCCGCTACAGCATGCACAAACTCCGGCCCCTCCCCCTCGCCCTCGGTGCCAACCTCCACATGGCACGTGACACCGCCTCCCTCGCACGTGACCACCCTCAGCCTGCCTGACAATGGGTAGAAGTGGAAAAGCGCCTCTTCTAGAGAGTTCCTCAGCCGTTCGATGATCTGCTCCACAGAGAGATCGGGTGGGTGCTTGAAGAGGAGGCCCTTTTGGATGTAATGGGCACCGAGTATGGGGAGGTCCCATGAGCTCATATCAACCTTGCGAGGTGCTTCGGGATTGGGCCTTGGTGTTACTGCATAGGTTTTGATGGTGCGCACGGCCGGGGTCGGAGAAGATGCCATTTTGTTTTAATCAATGGGAAAGTCGATGGGAGTGGAGAACTTGGTAGCTTGCTTGCCTGTTAGGTCTTTTAGAATAGCTAGGTAGCAGGCTAGCAGCTACCTATTGCTTTCCTATTAGTTTTTTTTTTTTAGAGATACTAGGTAGAGGCTACCTAGTATTAGTTGTATCTGTACTTATTTAGTTATTTATATTGAGTGCCAAGTCAGCGTTTTGCAGCAGTTGGAAATTAGATAAATGATCGTGTTTTGCCTATAAACCTCGGTTTTTTGGTATTTTATGTTGTGGCAACAAGAGCCACAGTACTATACTTTTTACTCCCGTCTGAATTTGCTTGGTTATTTTACTCATTGGCAATCATCGCGGTGATCGTTACATTTGAGTAGGAAATGTACATTTTGTTAGAACTTTTTGAAGGCTCATTTTGTTGAACTTTGATATCATAATTAATCGCATTCATAACTAAATGAGCTTAGATGTTGTACTTTAATTTGGAAACCAATTGGTGGTAAAGTAATGTATGTTCGGATTCGCAAATCACAATTTAATTGGGAAAAGGAAGCTTCAACGAAATACAGCTCAGTGCGTGACTGCGTGGGTATGTTTGATATATTCAAATTTTACCAAATTGAACTTGCATTTTTATGATTACTACGACCGTTAGCCATCTTTTGAAATTTAGAAGAGGAAAAAGAAATGCAAAATATATTACTTTCAACTTTCAAGTAAAACAAGCCAATTGATGGTCCTACAGGATTTATAAGAAATATAAATATGAAGCTCATGAAAGTTCATTTGAATTTTTTTATAGTTACGATGACATAAGTTATCTTTTGAAATTCAGAGTAAAAGTACCAAAATATATTACTTTCATGCAGAACAAGCCAATTAATGGTCCTATAGGATTTAATTTAAGAAATATAAATATGAAGCTCGTTAATTTCATTTATATTTTTTTTATAGTTACGATGACCATTAGGCATCTTTTGAAATTCAGAGGAGTAAAAAAATTGCAAAATATATTACTTTCAAGTAGAACAAACCAATTGAAGGTCCTACAGGATTTATTTTAAGAAATATAAATATGAAGCTCATCAAATCCATTTATATTTTTTAAGAGTTACGATGACCATTAGGTATCTTTTGAAATTCAGAGGAGTAAAAAAAATGCAAAATATATTACTTTCAATTAGAACAAGCCAATTGAAGGTCCTACAGGATTCAATTTAAGAAATATAAATATGAAGCTAGTGAAAGTTCATTTAAAATTTTTATAGTTACGATGACCATTGGGTATCTTTTAAAATTCAGAGGAACAAAAAAAAAATAGAAAAAAAAATATATATTACTTTCAGGTTTCAAGTAGAACAAGTCAATTAATGGTCCTATAGGATTTATATTAAAAATATAAAATGAAACTCATGAAAGTTCAGTTAAAATTTTTATAGTCACTAACTCACTATGACCATTAGGTAACTTTTGAAATTCAGAGTAGAAAAATTGCAAAATATATTACTTTCAAGTAGAACTACCCAATTAATGGCCCTACCGGATTTATTTAGAAAAATAGTAAAATGAAGCTCATGAAAGTTCAATAGTTGTGATACTTGTAAACCAACAGAAATTAAAAGCATACCTGTGATAATTAATCTATTACATTTTTTAGTTAATTAAATATACACTTTTTTTAGTAAATTTGTATACCCTATAAAATTAAGTACAAGGAGTAAAAAGATTGAATATAAATTAATAAAAAAAAAGAAAGTACAACATTTTAAAATGCTAAACTCTTGAGTCTTGAGGAAAAAAATATGAAATTACAGCCGTTCAGCTGCCCACTTGCAATTGCAAAGTTGCAAAGCCTCACTTCTAACGGACAAGTGACAACAAAATCTTGGGCCTTCCCCAAGCAAATGTGTACAAAATCCAAAAAACTTTTGTAATTTTGGGCTAAACGAAAGGCCTAGAATGGATAAATTTTAATAGCCGTAAAGAGAAGAGAGAGCGATACGAGAGATACAAGAGTGAAGCTGAAGAATTCTTTTCTCCGCGTAGATTGGGAAGAAATACGAAGAGGGGAAAAAAAAAAGAGTGTATTTTAGTTTCGAAAACGGCTGCATTCTCTCCCCACCAAGCTTCATCTTTTTCGCCGTTTCCTTATCAATTAGTAATCTCTGCCGCTAATAAAATCACCGGTCCAAAATGTAAAAGTTCCATTAAAAGAGTATATCCTATATGATGTTCATTATTGACTTTTATACTTTGATTAAATATGTGATACAGATGTCAACTCTAAATGAAAGTTTAAGACTTTGGTTTCACAGGAAAAAACTTAAGTATGCATTTACTGTTCAAAACAAGAAAAAAGTTTTGGATAATATTTATCAAATGATAAACAGAAAAATTCATTACTGTCTGCATCATGGATCCGTCCCCGCTTTGTTTATATTTAATATATTTAATTAATTGTTCATTTAACTTTTTTTTCTTTGAAATATTCGAGTGCTCCACCACTTATCATGTCACCGATCTTACCAACAGGAAATCAGACGTAATGCTCCCAAAATGTTGTAAAAATCAAACCAATTAACTAAGGCTCTGGTACGAGATGATATCTGCATAAACAAAGCGAGGCGATACTGGCCTAGAGGCCATTACATGTACGTGATTAACTGCATGGATAAATTATCAACCCTTCACCCTGATAATAAATTGAAAAGTTCGAATTACATTATTTCTCTGTTATAAGCGCTTGAAAAGATAAACTATCTATAGGATACTACTGAATCTAGACTAATCCTACTTGTTGGATGTCCCTAACAATACCTCCAACTTAATTGGTGGTGACACCACTGCCAAAAATTCTTCATCTCTCTCTAGCGCAGACATATACTCAGGCAACAAACACACCTCCAAATCGATACTTCCACCTCTTTCCGATCCTGGGTATGCAGAAATCTTACCATCAAACTTATTCGCACTGCCACTACGCGCAGCCAGTGCCTTGCCCCAACCAAAATCACAACCATACATATCAAACCGCGGTGAGCTACCCATCATTATGTTGTGTATGTCAAAGAAATGCAAGTAATAGACAATGGACTTTTCATGTATGTATGGACCATGTCTCTAATGACAGAGTCGGTATGATTAGAAACTGCCTCATGTGTCAACCATGCAGCCCAACCAAGGTTGTTGTTCAGAAGTTCTCGAGTTTCCAAAATAGTTTGGCGAAAGCGGGGGCTGTAGCCTCATCCGATTTTGAATTGCCAATCGACAGCTTGTCATCTGCTCAGGAGGGAAGCCTCGAGCACGTGTAATGCAACGCCACATTGATGAGGGCTTACTCTATCGTTGTTTAAAAAGCCTTACCGAAATAAAAACCGATTTATACTCACTTCAGCCACTGAATTAACTTAATTAGTATAGACGGATTGTCGAACTCAGGGACGGACTGTTCAATTACACAGAGCGATTGCTCTAAAATCTAAGCTAAATGAAACTAGGATAACAAGTTTGATAATAGGATTCAAATAATTGATGGATTAAACCAAAACTATTGAACTTGCTAAACTAAGGAATTCGTGGAAATCGAGATAAAAACCTGATGAAATTATAAAATAGGGGATCAAGTTGTTCACTTTCTGGTTTTGATTTCGAATTCGAGTGACCCGTCTACTTTCTTAGAGGTCCGCTCGAATCACCCAAGGTCGACTGGACTCAGGCGGTCTACTTGTTTCTAAGTTTGTACAGACAACAATCGAATAATCCAAGTATAACTCCTATTCCAAACCGATAACTAAGTAGTCAGACTAGTTTAATCGTTTGTGTGAGATAGGTAACTATTAACCGTACTTAATCCTAACTTTCGTCTAGGTTAAGGTTCAACTAGCCGTTATGACTAACTCCCTATCTACCCTAAGTGTCAACTTTCGCTTCTTAACTAAGGGTCGACAGTTATGATCTTTAGGTCTTATGATATATCTCTCAACTTTCGTTTATTGAGATTAGACTTCATCATTTCTGATTCTTGATCTAGGCTTTCATCTTTCGATTAATTACCATCTAAAGATATGTTGTTACAGAATTGTCCTAAGCTTGATTGGGTTTAAACTCCTAGGCTTGAGTTTGGCCTGAACTCAACAGAAAAATACCAAATCTACTCGAAAATAATTCAGAACAGCAATTGAAGATAAATCACAAAGATCAATAACACAAAAGATCAAATATAAACTAATTAAAACATACTAAATTAAACTAAACCATAGGTTCACGACTATACCCCTAATTGTATTTAGCTTTTACAGATCATCATCAAAACACAGGTATCAAACATCAGATCTGGATAAATTGAAGGAAAAGAAGAGATTACAACAAATAAACTCAGTTTCCCTCAGCTTTCTCCTCTACCTCGAGCATCAAGCGGCCAACCTGGAGGCCAAGCGATCGCCTGAAGGCTCAAAAGTTGTGGTCCTGAATCTCTTAAGTGGTGTGTTTCTCTCTTTTCTAGTCCTTTTATAATGTTGCCTTGTAACCTCCAAATATGAAGATCGTGCCAGTTATTGCGGTTTTCGTCCATAAAGCGCATGAGAGGAAGTAAGGTTGAGAATAACTGTTCGGATTGAAAACTGTCAAATTCCATGCTCGCGGTCCGCTTAGTCTTCAAGCTGCCAGCCTGGTTATCAGCAGATGCGTCCTCAACTGTCCTTTTCTGTCTGTCCGCTCACTTAGCACGCTGAATCGCTCAAATGGTCCAAAAATCGTGCAAAAACTTCCAGATCCAGAATAAATCCTATAAAAACTTAAAAGGGCATAGAAGTACCTATATCTACCAATTATATACAGAAATTAAGTTAGAAATACATAAAATTAACAGTAAATTAGGGCCAATTCGGGTCAAAACCTTAGTATGAAATCTTCCTAACAAATTCCTCCAAACTTGAACTTTGCTTGTCCTCAAGCAATAGTATAAGCTTTGGAAATTAAAATTGGGGCCTAATTTAAGGTCAAAATTATGATATGCAAAAGTTTACAAATCAGTCAATCTAGAACCTAATCACTGACCCAAGTTCAAACTCATCCAAACAACTTGCAAAATCATTTTCAGGTTCAAGTTCAAAATTTCAAGTTGTTCAAATCGACCTTAACTTGAACTAACAGTTTAATTTGAATTTAAATTCTGGCATGACTGATAAGCCACCTTGCTAAATCCTAAATAGTTTACTTAGATTAGAGCAATTGACTTGGGGAATAAGAAGAAATTAACTCTACCAGACCAAACAGTGTGTCAATGATTTAGACTTCCAGACTAAAATCTTAGGTTACTTAACCACTTAGCAATTTTGAAAACATCAATGGACATCAGACTAAAGTAGGACAATAAAAAGGGTACAACTCCATACCCATCCTATTCCAAGGTTTTTGGGTTGATTAATTAAACTTTTATTTACAATTTTTGTTTTATTTTCCATGGGGCAATGGTAGGTTGCGCGACAAAGGTCTGCCAGATGAGTGTGGATTTATTTTGAGGTTTTCCTCATTTTTGTTTTGATGGATCCAGTTTTTTATCCACACAAACCTATAGCCTCCCGCTTTTTAGTTCCTTTTTTTATTTTTTATTATGTGTAATTACATCTTCGACTTTTAATAAACTTGAAAAACTAAGTGGTTATTCGGCTCTAGGTCAAGCTACCCATCTCCTAATTGACACAATTTTAATCTGGTGAAGTTAATTTCTTAGGCAAATTGGAAATTTTTAAGGGTGGTGCCTCTAATTACCTTTTCATTACCCAAATCAAGTACCTAATCTACTTAAACTACCTAACTCAGCCACAGCAAGACGTTTACTAGACATGTCAGTTTCATATTCAAAATCAACTGTTCTCTAAGTTTGTCAAATACGTGTCAATTCCTAAAAATTTCATGATATCTTCAATTAAGTCCCTTCTGAGTTTGATTTAGGTCATTGTCTAGATTCTGACCGACTTATTCTAAACTTACCTAAATGCAGAACTACATGAATTACACTACAAATGCTTTCTGAAAAAAAATGACCTTCCTGTCTCAAATCAAGCGGGTCGGTTGGAGTCTAATCTGGTCAACTAAACTTCAGTCGGGTTGACAACTAAAAAACGAAAATTTCTCAGAAATTGATCTAAGTTATCACAGTTCAAGCGGGTCGCCTAATGCTAAGAGGGTAACTAAAAACTGAGACAGAAAACTAATATGCACATTTTTAAGTTAATTAATATGCAAATCTACATGATTTTCTAAGATATAATTGCAAAAATTTTAATTTTTCTAACTTTACCCCCCCAAACTTACTCAATGCACTGTCCTCAGTGCATGTCACAACAGAAGGAAAGAAAATAAAAAGAAGAAAAATTAAAACTTACAAACTTGTCTTTATTTAATTGGCAGAGGATGATGGAGGTGGTTCCTGGGACGATGATGATGTCCCAAAAAGATGTGCAGCAATTTTGTTGAGGAGCGCTTCATTGCAGTTGTTGCGCTCCTCCTCTCTTGCTATCCATGCTGATACAGATTGCCTCCACCTCTTATTAATCAGCATGTCATTCTCCAACTTCTGCTTTAATGAATGACCAACCTAAAAGTGCCTAACCTCGTGGTTGTGCCTGTGGCATTGTTTTGCTGTTTGTAGAAGCACCGACGTTTTAGTATATATATGAAGTTATGAGTCATCAGAAAAATGTCTTAAATATCTTTATCAATTATCATATAAGAAAATTTACTGGTTGTTTGAGTTTTAATTTTTATAACAATCACATAGAATTAATATTATGTATTTTCTCGAGACTCGAGTAGTTCTCGTTTAGAAGAAAAACAAAAGCATGTTTCTTTTTTCAAATTAACATCAGCCCATTGCTGATTTGCTACTTTAATATTATGCAGGAAATGGAAAATTATCTTTTTTTAAAATATATTTGTATTATTTTAAATCATAGAATTTAAATAATTTACGTGCTATTTCAAGTAGCATAAAACAAACATTTTTCACACACTATTTGAATTAACAGCCGTATTTGTATTATTCTCTATATAGTAAACCAAATAGCATTATTATTAATTATATTATATTTTCACTATCCAAACAGACTAAGACTAGACGGGAGACTTACCTTAGATACTGTATTTACAAAATTCTTAGAGAAGTAATTAACGCTGCGTAGAATATTATTTCTGCGTTGATTATTATTTCTGCATTGTAACTTCATAATCTAGGATAAGCAATAATCAATAAAGAATTAAAGACCTATTCATATCTAGGCCCTTTTTTTTTTCACATTCGACAGTACGTAAAACGTCACCATCTGGACAGCAGCAGCCACATTGGAAGGTTTGTCGTTGAATCTGCATTAAATTAACTAATTAATTTCCTGGTCGGCTCTGAAAACAACTTTTTATCTCTTATTAAAAAAAAAAGAGTAAATCCTCTGCAAAATCCAAACCATTGGCGCACACCGCACATTGACGCCAGCTATTTTGGAGTCTAATTCTCAATTTTGGACGAGGTATTATAATTCTTTTTTATGTTATGTCAATTTGTCATTATTGTTTATGTTATGTCAATTTTTCATTCTTGTTTTTTTTAAGTATCTCAGTAAGTGTACTAATATTTTTATTTAAAAAAATCAAGTTTAAAGAATAAGTAAAATTTTTGAATTTGCCTTAGCGAGCACGATGAATGCAATTTGCCTAAAATATAATAATAATAACTTACAAAATTTAAAGTTTTGTTATGATTTCAATATGAATGTAAGATGCATTACAATACACAATCCGCAGCGATACGCCGATACACGTAAGATTCCGTAGACTGTGAAAGCACCTGAACAATAAAAACGGAAATCTCTTGTAAAATGACTGGAGAGGAGTTAAAAGTCTATTATTCGGCATCTACTCATCTGATCATCTCCCTAATCTAAGTGGATCACATGTTGCTGCCTCTCTAGAATTCAGTAAACAACGGTTAAAAAAGAGAGACAATTTTAAAAAGAACTCTCCCTTCGAAATTGCTGGAACAAAAGGACATCAGATTCGAATCTCATCTTCTCTACATCAATTTCAGTGAGGTAAAGACTGTTTCCATCCTCCCTCCCAATAATCTGCTTCTGCTCAGTAATCAGCCATACAGGAAACTAGACAATCAAAGCATCATTCAATCCGGAGTCTTCTTTCGTCCCACCTCCAAGCCAACTTGGCAACTAGCCAAGTCTCTGAGAAAATCTCAATTCTCACATCTCTCTCTTCGTTCAGAACATCAATCAAATTATACAGAAAAAAAAAAAAACAGAATCAAATCTCCATTTATTTTCGATTCAATCGAATCAATAGAATAGAAGCTTCGATGAGCGGAAAGAGCGCGAGCGAGGGAGAGAGCGGAGGTTCGTCGGGCGCGTCGTCGTCGCCTCTCGACGCGACGGAGAAGGAGGAGAGGAAGAAGGAGAAGGCGCGCGTGAGTCGTACATCTCTCATCCTCTGGCACACGCACCAGAATGACGTCTCAGCTGTGCGGAGGCTTCTAGAAGAGGATAAGGATCTGGTCAACGCGCGCGACTACGACCGCCGCACGCCCCTCCACGTGGCGGCTCTCCATGGCTGGATCGACGTCGCACGCTGTTTGCTGGATCATGGTGCTGACGTCAACGCACAGGATCGATGGAAAAACACTGTATGATCCAATTCCTTTATTTTGCATTCTTTTCTCCATGTTGTTAGATCTAGCTCTTTGATTTGATCAATGAATCTTTTATGCAATTTCTCTCCTGTGATGGTTTCTGGTGGAATTATTGAATGGGGACCGTTTTTTAGTGTATTTATAGCTTAAAGAAAGAGAAAATATGCCAAGGCAGCTATAAATAGCATCATAATGGATGATA
The DNA here is from genome assembly GCA_027725995.1 of Rhynchospora tenuis. NCBI lineage: Eukaryota > Viridiplantae > Streptophyta > Magnoliopsida > Poales > Cyperaceae > Rhynchospora > Rhynchospora tenuis. The sequence goes on from CM050888.1 coordinate 56,751,948, forward strand.
AGGATAGAGAAATTTTTTGGAGAAGCGAGGATACAAGGTTGTTTATTCAAAATATATAACTAATCTGGGATATAACTTTGAGTACACACTTACAGATTACTCTCCATTTTAGTCTCTTAAAAGGTTCAGCAATGAGAGATTGAGGTTATTTTGTTCTTATAATATTTCCTGACAGCCTCTTGCAGATGCAGAGGGAGCAAAGAAGCAAGAAATGATTGAACTTCTCAAAACTTATGGTGGCCTTTCATTTGTAAGCAATACAGACTTTGATTTGATGCCTTAATTAAGTTACCTCGTGTTTATTATGGCTATGTATAATGCAGAATATATGAATTTTTTATAATTTCCTATCGCAATGCAGAATATATGTGTCCTCTTTAACAAGTAATACTCTTAATTTGTTTCAAATAACCACTATCACGGTTATTATCATAATCCAATGTAGGGTCCTGATTTCTCTACTGGTTATGTTTATTGATCTGAGCTGGTAGATAACTCACTATTTTGTAGTTGGTAGTTGGTACTGGTTGATCCTAATTAGTTCTTTTTTCTATTCTCTCTTAAGGTTTGTTTTTTTATTTCTTTGACGACTTAATTGAGGCTATATGGGTTCAGTTCAAGATGACATGTTCACAATAAACTTAAGAACACGTGCAAAACCAGTTCTAGACAATCATAGTGCTCTTATGAACAGAAACAAAGTTTAAGTTCCTTGTGAGAACCTTCAAGTATATAATGGATGAAGTGTTCTTTTTGCAGTTTATCATTTAATAGTGTTTTTTTTTTCGAGAACTATCATTTAATAGTGTTGCTACATTGCTTTATCAAGCAATGTAACTTCTAAGAGAGTGCCAACACGGTTTTAATACCTAAAAATAGCTTATGAATAATCAAATATTACTATTATCAAATGAATACAGGGACAAAATGGAAGCCATTTTGAACCAAAGCCAGTCCCACCTCCTTTGCCTAACAAATGTGACTGGGAAATTGACCCCTCTGAGTTGGATTTCTCTACTTCATCAGTTATTGGAAAGGTTTGGCTGCCTTTTTAAGTCATGCTTATTTCTTTTTTGTCGAGTGTTTTCGCTAAATACATCATTTGTCAACTGTTTTGCAAACAAGAACAAGTGCTTATATTTGTAATCAGCAATCAAAACTTCAAACTTTACCAGAACATTAGACCCAAACTTTAGATCAGAATGGTGGAAAAGGGCATGTTACTTTAAATTTCGACCAGCTATGCCCTTTGTCTTAAGGTCAAAAGTGAACTAACTACTGAGCATCAGATGTGGTTTGGAAGTTCTGGATATTGATTTTGTGTCTATTTGATTGAACCAAAATGTAGGTCAGAAGTTTTTGGTCATTTTTTGGAGTTGAGCTGTACTTTATGTTTACATCAGGGAGTAACGTGAAATATCATTGACGTTTTAGTTTGCATCTACTGTGTTGGATACTAACTGTTAACTAGCAGTACTACTACAGTATATAGTTCGTAGCTTCCTCTTTTTGTGTCCTTGTATTATTACCTCAGATAGGAAAATGACATGACAGGGTTCCTTTGGTGAAATTCTGAGAGCATACTGGCGTGGGACCCCAGTGGCAGTAAAGCGCATCCTTCCCTCTCTATCAGATGACAGATTGGTGACGTAAGTGATTTGTTTTGAGTGATTATGAGCATAATTAGACTCCAAATATGGAGCCTTGTTGCTGACAATTTATTTAGTTTTGATTCGGTGATGGTCCTACTTGCTGCTTCTTAGACGCGTTGTTAATTTTGACCTCAATCTCTCTCTAATTACAATTTAACAAGTTTTTATTTAACAATTGATTATTAATGCAGCCAAGATTTTAGACATGAAGTAAACTTGCTTGTGAAGCTTCGCCATCCTAACATTGTCCAATTCCTTGGAGCAGTTACTGAGAGAAAGCCACTTATGCTAATCACCGAGTTTCTTAGAGGAGTAAGCCTTTTTTTCCTTTCTATAAAGTTGCTGAACTATTTATATCTCATAAATGATTCTATAAACTTTCCTACTTCCAATTTTTTGCTTAGGGTGATCTGCACCAATACCTGAAAGAGAAGGGTGCACTTAGTCCATCAGTTGCTGTTAATTTTGCTTTGGATATTGCCAGGTATTTATAATGCTTCATACATATTCTTTGTGCCATGTACCTGAAGTACTTGTTGTGATAACTATAACTATTGTTTGAAAGCACTTATAAGTTAAATCCTTTCCGAAAATCTGTACTGCCGGTTCTTATTTTAACTCTGCTCTTGAAAAGTAAAAAGATAAATGTTGCATGTAATTACTGATTTGGTCTAACCAGTACTTTCTGGATAATACATCAAAAAAAGTACTTTTTGGATGATGATATTGAACTTCTTTCTTACCTCAATACTTTTTTTCCTCTTTCTACAGGGGTATGGCTTATTTACATAATGAGCCTAATGTTGTTATCCATAGAGATTTGAAGCCAAGGTACTCTTGTTTGTCATTCTCAACCTCTCACTATTTTCTTCTCTCATTTATTGCTCTAGCTCTCAACTTTGCATGCTGCAATAGTTAGCTAAACTCGCTGCTTCATTGTCCTTTCAGAAATGTTCTTTTGGTGAACTCTAGTGCTGACCACCTAAAGGTTGGTGATTTCGGGTTGAGCAAGCTTATAACTGTAAAGCATGCTAATGACATCTACAAATTGACTGGAGAGACTGGCAGTTGTAAGTCTGTAATTATTATATTTACTTTTTGGTAAATTTCGTGTAGACTGTGTTAAGACTCAGAATATTACAAACCCTGCAGAATGTGAAATATCAATAGTGCTCATAATAAGCCACAAATTGTAGCAGATGCTCCTATAAAATTAGTTAAGTATAATCAATAGCAGTCCCTTTACTAAAGTCTGTTAATTATCCATGTTAATGATCCAATTTTACTTCAATTTTGATGAACAACTTGTAAGTCAAAATACAATAAATTGTCCTTGCAACGAGCAACTGGACCTACTTTTCCAATAATCTTGTAATTTCTTGACTTCATTTATTCCTAATTCACTCACTCCTTGATTAGGGTGGGTTGAGGGATGAGAGATTCTTAATGAGAGAAAAGTTTGGATTTGTGGTCAATTAAACGCCCTAGGGAGGGATTAGGCTACGGCAGGATAGTTTGCATGTTTTGGTGGTTTTGGAGGGGTATCCAGGATTTCTTTTTCTGATTTTGCTGGGGTACACATGATATTCAGGACACATGTTATATTTATCTTTTTTTTTTTTTTTCCTGCCTCTGTCAAATTTATGAGGTTATTGACATCGTACCAATTAAAACTTTGTCACTGATTTGTGAACTATTTTTCATTTTATTTTATCAACAATGGCTTGACCCAATTAATTTCACCAAGTCAGATCTGTATCCGCAGATTGATTGTGACTTGAACATGCAAGTTGATCTACTCCCATATCAATCTTTTTAGAGCAAACACATGTGACAATTATAAAATTTTCTGCGAGAATGTAGCTGAATAAACTTGACCCTAACACAAGTATTGGATGATGTTTTTTTAAAAAAAATGAGCTTGTTGGTGTGCATATTAACAGGAGTACAGTTCTAAAATGAGTTTATATTTTCTAACTCCCTCTCTCTTACTCCCCATCCCCCTCTCTGTATCAAGATCGGTACATGGCGCCTGAAGTTTTCAAGCACAGGAGGTATGACAAGAAAGTTGATGTATTTTCTTTTGCCATGATATTATATGAGGTAATATTTTATTTATTTATTTTAAAGATGCAAGTTGATTAGCAATTATGCCATTATGACTTTGTCATACCAAAAAAAAAATTTTTTTTTTTTTGGCATAGATGATTGAAGGGGATCCCCCACTATCAAACTATGAACCTTACGAAGCTGCAAAATATGTGGCTGATGGACATCGTCCCACTTTTCGTTCGAAAGGATTTATTCCCGACTTGAAAGAGTAAGTTTGTCATAGCTTTGTGTCTCATCATAACTTTCGATTATAATAATGTTGCATGCAACCTCAACCTTGTATAGTATGAGATTTGTTACATATCCTGTTTTGTCGTGTTTGTATTTGTGTCCATCTGAGTGTGCCTACAGATTTTTGTCCTCACCGTACTGAGACGAGTTTGAGCATTAAATAAGGTTTAGCTTATATTTCCAGCTGAGCTTGAGATGAAACTCTCTCTATTTTGTTCCAAATCGCTGCCGATGAATCTTGGTTCTCATTACTGAGTAATTCCAAGAAATTGGCTATTTGAATTCTGCAATTTGTTTCGAGCATTCCCTGTTCACTGTACCGATCCAAACAGAATTTTTTTTTGAATTTATATTTATAATCTGAAACTTTTGTCGATGAGAAAACCAAATGAACAAGTATGCAAGTTCAATAGCTCGGGTAAGCTAGCTCTTGGTGGGTTAATGGGTTATGCATTTAGAAGAACGAGTCTGCAAGTTCGATAGCTTGGGTAAGCTAGCTCTTGGTGGGTTAATGGGTTACGCATTTAGAATCTTCTTTCTTGGTACCCGACTTGAGCACCACTCAGCATGAATATTAACCTGTTGTACATTATTATAATTTCTATTTAATGATATATGTTGTCATTTGCTTAAACTAACAGTTTGATCGAGCAATCTTGGTCTGCCGACATGCACCAAAGACCATCATTTCTGGAGATCCTGAAGAGGCTCGAGAGAATCAAGGAAAGTTTGTCTTCTGACCATCACTGGCACCACATTTTCTCCACGTAGATTATTTACTGCAGTGATTGTTTGCTTTTTTTTTCATTTAATGACTGCATTATATTGACTCCTGGATAAGTTATGTACAAAAATTAGAATAGGCTGCTTGCTAAGGACTTGATCAGGGTGTGGCTTTTGGATAACACTCTAGAAATCCAGAGTTGTTATGGCTTCTGATAGCACCAATTCAATGTATTCCAATCATTTGGTTATTGTGTTCGGGTAACAAAAACAATACTTTTATCTTATTTTGATTCTTATTGTAGAAATTAATTAATCTCTTTCAATTGGAATATTTTTGTGCAAATAACAATTTGGATGCTTGTAATCAGCATGAACTTCTGATAATTTGATATTTTGTCTTGCGGTCTCAGTATCATGGAATCGTTTATCTTATAATAATATGTACTCTACAATTCAATTCATCGTTCAGTCTTCAAAAAATAGAACTTACCCCATTAGCTACCATCAAGTACATACTAAGATTAATTTATTATCTCTTACAGTGTTTACAACTCTGCTAAATAAAATACAAGTTCTATTACAACTCTGAAGGAAGAACTATCAAAAATAAAAGAAAACTAAATAATTTATCATAAACAAAGGTTATATTGTTGAGAGGTACTCAAAGAAGCTTCTTTCTCTCGAAAAATGTCTTCAAATGCCATAATTGTAGTCCAGCAACAGATAAGCACATTATAAGTGACAGAAAACTGAGCCAGGCCATCCTAGAATTGGTTGATCTATTCATATCTTGCATCTCTTCCTCTCTACAATAAAATTCATAATTTTTATGTAAATAAACAGAAATCAGGACAAGAGATTTTGTTTATTGAATTAAGACAAGATTGATCAACTAACTAAGCCAGTAGGTATATTAATAAGATGTAAATTGAAGTATAGCACAACCAATTGTCTTAAATGTACCTAGAACGTAAATAGAACATCTCATCATGAATAGACTTCACAGTATCCTCCAGCTTCTTCAGCTCTACCTCCATTAGCTACAGGGAATTATAACAACTATAAATTGAATACCTTTTATTCCAATTACTATATTTAATTTTTCACAAAATGTAGCCTCTACACAAAGATCAGTACATGTGATTTCAAACTGACACACCATGGATCATCAACACTGCTGGTAAACATACCATACCATATTTCTTCCATTTGTACAATTCATTAAGTGTTGCCTTGGCTGAGTGTTAATATCATTCTCTGGGAGTTACATGCTTATACCATACTATCAACCACAAAACATTTTGGTAAAATCAGGAAAGGATGTTGCATTTACCTCAACTTGGCTTTTCTTGGCAACATTTGTCCAGTCCTTAGCAGTAACACCGCTCTTCCACTCAAACTCAAAGGTGATGGTGGCTACAGGTTTGTGCTCAGGAGTCCAAAAACAGGCCAAGTAATCACCAGCCTCTTTAGTCACGAATGCAAAGTTCCCTGAATCCACATTCTCTGCTGAGTGCATGCTCTCCCCATATGGTGATGTCACCTTTAAAAAATTGAAGGGGGAAACATGAGGTATCAAACTTTGTGCTTAATGTAGCTAAATGGACAGAGTTTATTTGGGGTTGACAGAATACAAGGAAACAGAGGTCAGAGGGAGAGAGATCAAGATTGACTGTGGATTTCTAATTTCCTAAGAAACTTTATGGGATTTATTCTGAATTTTACAGAGACCATTAAATTAACTCTTATATGTTTGTTGGTCATGACTTTGTCATTGTATGGTCATCATTCACCCTTTCAATAAAACTAGAACAAACTTCATTTTACCTTCTATTTTGAAGATCAACCACATCTAACATTCAGGGTAACATAATAACTTCACTTTAAAAAAACAGCGCCTTAATTAACTCATCAACTTACTGAACTACAACTAAGCAATTCCAACTGCAAAACCTATCCTCTTAATCTCCTGTTCCCTTCACCAGCTATTATTATCGGAGCATAAGAAACAAAGTAAAAGGTATTTTGGGTGCTTTTTGAACACCTTGCGGGTAATTAATAATGTTTCTTCCCAAGTTCAAAAATCTGTGGAACAAGCTATCACGAAATCACTAATCCGTATCATGTGAATTCTGGTAACTTATTTAGAACCATTTCAACAAAATCTCCATAACATTTAGCTCATTATTTCAGAAGAAACTACAAAGAGTTCCCTCAGACATCAGTTCTACGTAAATATAAAGATCAAGCTCAATCTGAAAAAAATCACCTCCCAAATAATACAAGCAACATATACAACTTGAAAAAGTAAACAAAGACGAATAATAAATTAAAACCTTAATTGAGACGCGATGCGACTCGGGTAAAGGCACAGATTCGGAAGGGTTAACGACGGAGTATTTCCCCACAGTCATGGCGTTGATCTTGATCTCTTCAGAGATGCACTTGATTTGCCCCGACTGGAGATCGAAACGGAGACACACGACTGGAGAGGTCCAGAGGCAAAGCGCCACCAAGGCCGAGAGAAGCGCCAGAGAAGAGATCGCCATGACCAGATTCGACCTCTTCTTCCTTCTTCGACAGAGGTCGGAGATTGATCTACAAACCGATCCCTTTACTTCTTCCCGTTTCTCCTTCTCTTCTCTTCTCCTTTTTTTCTTTTCTTTTTTTCTTTTCCTTTTTCGTTTCTTTTTTGCTCAACCTGAACGCTTTTTATTTCGCTATCTTAATTGAAGTTTCTAACTGGAGATCTTGATTGAGATGGATTGCTATTCCGAATTTTGGGAGCTAGTCTAGGCTGTACCAGAGTTCAAGTGTTAAGTACGAATATATGTAACGGGTTGTTTAACCTGTAAAATTGACCCGTTACAGATAAGATTAGCCTGGGAAATAGAGGAGAGTTGTAAATCTCTTGTGACCGTGAGTCCGTGAGCGATTTTGGGAGATTCAGTTGACTGTTTTGACTAAACATGTTTAATGAAAAATAATAATCACAATCTAGCTTGCATTCTTTCTGACTAGGCCCTATAATTTTCATAATCAAATTATGAGCGTCCTGTTTTTCTCCCTCTTTTTGGAACTTCGATATTCAAATGTTATTGAATTTACATTCACATTTTTCTTTTTTAACATTGCTATGAGCTTTCAGCCTAATATTTTTAATTAAATTAAGTACCACTATGGACCCAAAAAAAAAAAAGAAGCAAGAGCAAAGGTGAACCTGAACAGAATGCTTGAAAAAAAACTCAACAAGAGAAGGTTTGTTTGCAAAATTCAAATAAATCCCTCATGATAAATCCGATCTCTAACTCATTAGTTGGTTAGTGCATTGATCAATTCTGTTTATTCAACTTCATATATATATATATCCAGATTACAGTTGAGTAGTTAATTCTTTTTCACAATTGTGAACTTAATCTAAGTAGTAATGACCAATTAAACTTTGTAAAGGTTACTAAGAGTAAGAATAGAGAATTGAAAAATATATACTAAGAAAAAATGCATAGGGACCTGATAAGAGTCTCCAAACTATCATCCCTATAAATCTATACAAGGTGTTGCTTGGGCACTGTAATCAAAGCCAAAGGGCATGAGTTCTCCGTCCCACCATCTAGTATTAGCCACAATATATATTGGTGTCGTTTGGATGAGTTAGGAATAGGGTAGGAATAACATAAATTTAGAGAAAAATACTATTCACCGGAATTGTGGGAATTGGCTATTCCGAGAATAGGAAATGTTGTTTGGATGGTGAGTTTAGGAATAGCGTTGGGAAGTGTGAAAAGTAGTGAGAAAAGTGTTATTGGGAAGAGTGTTATTGGAAATTGTGTTAGGAATGAAATTGTCTATTCCAAAACCGTTTGGATGAAAAATTTAGGAATGGAATTGCCAATTTCGGGAATAAGGCCTAGTCTTGGTCATCCAAACGACACCATTGTTTTGAACTGTTTATAAGTCAAGTGCTTATGATTAGCTACTACAACAATCTTCTTTTAGCTAGTTCGTAATACCAGATATTGAACTACTTATAGTTGTCGATGGTTCTATTTATATCAATTCAAGTTGTTCTTAGTAATTACTACAACATCCTTTTTCTATTTGGCAAATATGAATATGATCTGTTTTTTTGTTTATTTGTTACAACAAGAGAAACGACTCTGGAGATAAGATAGAAACTGGGGATTATAGGAAATCAGATCAAGTGGAATAACAACTGGGGATTATATCAAATGCATGACAAATAGAATTGTTAATGCAGGAGCATCTTACTTTACATTTGTTACTTGTGATTAATTTTCCTTTTGTTGTCATCATTTTCTCTTAATGCATATCAATAGGATTCACACTCTACTTGGGATGTTATCGTTTATAATTACATATTTATGCAAGATTCTTGCAATGTACTAAGACTAAATATAGACTATACCTTTGACCAAATCGAACAAAAAAACTCGCATTGAAACTACCATGTAAAAAGCTCTAAGAATAGAAGAAGGTCGAGAAGAGAAACCTCCTGGCCAGCTTCTCTCGTCTTCCAAAATGATATGAGATCCACAAACATTCATCTCTATAATCATGAGTGAGAAAAGTACGAGCGAAGGAGAGACGAGCGGTGACTCATCTAGTGGCAGAAAAAGAGATAAGGCCCGAGTAGGCCGGACGTCTATGATCCTTTGGCACACACACCAAAATGACGTGTCAGCAGTGCGGAAGCTTCTAGAAGAGGATTGGCAGCTGGTGAATGCGCGTGACTATGACAGCCGCACACCTCTCCATGTGGCTGCTTTGCAGGGCTGGATTGACATGGCCCGTTGTTTGATCGAACATGGTGCTGATGTCAATGCTCAAGACCGTTGGAAGAATACCGTGCGTATGAATATGTCAAATTTTACAAATACTGAAATTCAGACACATATTGGATAATTAGATTAGACAAGTCTTCTAAGGAAATGAATTTTTTTTTAAAAAAATCATGAAATAAATACATAGTCCAAGCAACATTAAAAAAAGTAAGGAAAAATAAAAAAGGCCATTTGGGACAGGAAAAAAAAGTGGACTTTGTAATAAAATTTTTAAACAATTTAATGTAAAGTACATCAAAAATCAATGTATAATACTGAATATTAGTGATTCTTGATAGCCGCTAGCAGATGCAGAAGGGGCAAAGAAGTATTTGATGATTGAATTGCTTAAAAGTTATGGTGGCCTCTCTTATGTAAGTGACTTGATCAGTAACATTTGGGGTAATTGCCTCTTATTATAGGCTACCTTCTCTTAGCCCTTTTTTTATTTCACTTTACTTTGTGACAAGATGCAAGTGCAACCAAGAAATATAAGAATTTTAACTCTCGTCCTTCTAAGTTGAACTTTCACAGTGATATAACACTATTGGACCTTACTATTATGGTACAACTACTTTGATATATTCATCTGGTTCCTTTCCTTCATCAATTTTGCTGGCTTTTATCTTGATGTTGCTGAACAAGAAAAGAAGCAAAAGAAGAAAAAAAAAATGTAATAACAACAAATCAGATAGGGACCGATCAATGACAAGATGTTTCGAACTCAAGAGTTTGAACAGTAAATATCTGTACTAAGAGGATGGTAAGCTCATAGAGCTATTAATTACTAAGCTCTGCGACTTTTATTCAGGGGCAAAACGGCAGCCATTCTGATCCGAAACCAGTGCTACCTCCCTTGCCTAATAAATGTGACTGGGAAATTGACCCTGCCGAGTTGGATTTCTCAACCTCGACGATAATTGGAAAGGTTTGTCATTATAATTTTCCCTGAAATTTAATTACCGGTATGATGTGTACCTATAACCCCATCTGGTACCAAACTTGGTAGATATCAAGTGCTTTTCATTTTTACATGGGGTAGTAGACTTTAAAACTTCTATGAATAAATAGAATTATAAGCATGCTTGACTACCATCTCTGAAGCGGGGGACTTCTTTGTACTGGTATCATCCAGCTAAAAGTCAGATTTACAATTTTTCAGCAGGTAGTTTCTGAATTCTGTAGCCTCTTCTGCCAAGCTCATTTTTTTCAGTTTAATTGTGTAAAATCATATTACTCAGGGTTCTTTTGGTGAAATTGTGAGAGCGAATTGGCGTGGGACCCCAGTAGCAGTTAAGCGCATTCTTCCTTCTTTGTCAGAAGATAAACTAGTGACGTGAGCTTCCCTTGCTTTTATTTTAATGGGCATTGTTTTTAATCTCAATTGCATGTCATCCTTTTTTTAAATGATACCAGTATTCAGGTGTTATAATACCATTAATTCGTTAGTCGATCTTATCAATACAACTTCTGTTCTTATATTACAGTCAAGATTTTAGACATGAGGTGAGTTTACTGCTGAAGCTGCGCCATCCTAACATTGTCCAGTTCCTTGGAGCTGTCACAGAGCGAAAACCATTGATGTTAGTTACTGAGTTCCTTAGAGGGGTACATGTTTTTTACTACAAATGACTAATATATATTTCTCAATTCATTGTAATTGCATGCGGTATACGTAATCAGGATCTTTTCTACTTGTGGTAAATTTAGGGCGACCTACACCAATATCTGAAAGAGAAAGGTGCTATTAGTTCAGCAAAAGCCATCAGTTTTGCTCTAGATATAGCCAGGTAGTTGCACAATCCAACTAATTACAATTGCACTTAGATTTGTACATGACTAAATATTGTGCAAGGTTAATTATTACTATTTTTTTACCAATTGTTTTACCAAATTAAAGGGGAATGGCTTACTTGCATAAAGAGCCTAATGTCATAATCCATAGAGATTTAAAGCCCAGGTTCGCACTTCTCTTTTCTTGCCACAGTTGTCCAATTTACTGTTCATCCCATTATTATTATTGTTACAATTAATTGGTCAATTATTTGTTTTCTAGAAATATCCTGTTAGTGAACTCAACTGCCGACCACCTAAAAGTAGGCGACTTCGGGCTCAGTAAACTTATTAATGTTAAACATGCAAATGATATCTATAAGCTGACTGGAGAAACTGGAAGTTGTAAGTGCTAAAGCATTCATTTTTTCTTATAATAAAAAAAAAGGATATGTGCAAGACCAAAATGCCTACTCTGTGCCAGTGTTCACTGAATTATACAGTGTTGCCTTAATACCGATGTTTTCTTGTAGACCGTTACATGGCCCCTGAAGTTTTCAAGCACCGAAAGTACGATAAGAAAGTAGACGTCTTTTCTTTTGCAATGATCCTTTATGAGGTATTTTTAAATACACTTTAATGATAATTTGGTTCATATAAAATTTACCTCCAGTCTCCTACATACCTTCTAAATTCAACTAATTTGAATTCAGATTCTTGAAGGAGACCCACCACTTTCACAGTTGGAACCATATGAAGCTGCAAAATATGTGGCAGATGGACACCGACCAATGTTTCGCTCAAAAGGATGTGTCCCTGAGTTGAAAGAGTGAGTCTTGACTGCGTTAGATCTCCTCCTTCCATTTGTTGTTTCTTTAAAAAACAAATGATTTGCTTCTTAAAAAACAATTTTGGTTCAATATATAAATATGGATTTGCAAAAAGAAAAAAGTTCCAAAAAATTGGCAAAGAAAACTTCTTTTTTTTTTTTTTTTTTTTTTTGAAGAAAGAGGGAGGTCTTTGCCATCCAATTTTTTCTGAAATTAAAGATGCATGCGGGGCTTGAACCTTTGACCTCTTGGAGGCCAGTGCTCTTACCACTGAGCCACTAGGTCACATGCGCAAAGAAAACATCTTAAACGCCAGAATGCTGAACGGGTTAAGTCAAATAACCTAAAGAGCCAAACCAAAAAAAATGGAATCAGATGATAATATGAAACAGTATAACTATGCATTTTACTAAGGAAACTTAATTTATTTGATTGAAAGATTGATAGAGCATTGTTGGTCGGCTGACGTGGTCAAGAGACCGTCATTTTTAGACATCCTGAAGAGACTAGAGCGGACAAAGGAGAGCATATCATCTGATCATCACTGGCATCTTTTCTCCACGTAGTAATTGTCTTTTCACTGTTAAGCACTCAAGCTAGATAAATGTAAATTTATGGTACAAGTATGATCGAACTAGAATAGGTTTAATATTTAAGACATTTATTCTCATTGTTTTCTTTCTTCTTTATAGGTATGATTGTGTTCTTTTGGGGTCCTGATTGCAAGTTTTGTGTACTCCCAAGTTGAATGTGACTGCGTGAGTTGTGACCATCCACTTGAGCTTGACTATGTAAATGTATAAAAGTAAATTGCGTGGTAAAATTGGATTCGGCCGTTTAACATTTTAGGTTGGCATTGCTTCATTACATTTAGAGGATCCAGGTCCTTGGTGCATCATGCGTTCGTATATCAATGTTGACTGTTGAGTGATGGGCATTAGTAAAATTTTCCTCGATGAGATTGTGCTCGTTTAACTTGAAAAGAGTATAGTGTAAAAATTTATGAACCAACAGTTAATCTTTCAAAGTTCCTCTCTTTCGTTATGATGTTCAAAAGAAAAGATTTACTCTACTGTTTTTTTTTAAAAAAAAACATGTCAACTTTCAGTCTGAATTTGCCGATGTAAAGAGCTTGCCAATGGCAGTTCAATGTTCATCAAGGGATGAATAAAAGAGGAAACACCTACGAATAACGCCGAAATTAGTATTTTTTTTTATAATTTATTGAATAGAACTATAGAAGAGCAAGAAAGACGAAAGTAGCTAACGATGGTGCAGCTTCACATTATAAGCTCGCCCTTTGACTTTAGAGGTTGAGGTAGGATCCTCTCTTGCCTTTCCTTGCGTATTTATTTGCCATTGGAACTTGAACAAGGCTGATGCATATGCTTGAACATCCTAATATCATACGACTCCAACGGAACATTTCTGAACACAAAATTCGATGACTCAAAAGTAAGTAAAAAAGACAGGTAATTTTTGCCCTTAGCGTGCGAATAACGCCGAAATTTTCATAATCCTACCAAAAGGCAGTCAGGTACCAGCTACCAAGCAATATATCCTAAACTTGAACAAATCACATAAACTTAAAAACAGAGTTCCACACAACTACATCAATAGAAAAGTAAACAAAGAAATTGAGAAAAAGGACATTCACGCATTCAAATAAAATTCCTGCTCTCATCCAGAGAAAGACATACAAAATGGTGAAAGGACAACAACCTAACAAATCAAGGAGAAGAAAATGGAAATAAGATCATGACGGGTCCACATGACATGACGACCAAAGGCAACTAGGTGATTTGTCTAGATCTGATCCAACGCCTGGATGATATCAGCCTTCAAGTCGTCAAAATCCTCTACACCAAAGCTGAACCTGACAAGGTTGTCCTTTATACCATATTTGAGTCTCTCTGCTTGAGGTAAGTCCCTGTTTACCAAAACAAAATATAAGAATAAAAGAATGGAGAAAATAAAAACCGGACTTGTGAAGATAATGGATCAAAATTAATATCAAGTAAATAAATTTAGATGGATTCAATGGATCAAAAGTAATTAATTTAGTAAAGAGAATAATATTTAGTACCAATAAGACATGATGGCAGGCTGGTCTACAATGCTCTCCACACCACCAAATGAGGGGGCGAGATAAGGTATCTTAAGGGAATCAACAAATTTCATGGTGGACCTCAAGTCACCAGCAACCTGCAAATCAAAACCCCACCAAAAAGAGACAATAAATTATCACTTCTCCAAAAAAGTTAAGTTGAAATCTCACCTGGAAAAGGTTTAAGTTGAGAAAAAGTTACCTCAAAACTGACAACACCACCAAAGCCAGTCATTTGGCGCTTGGCAATGTGATGCTCTGGATGACTTGGCAGTCCAGGGTAATACACTTGCACAATCTGCCAATGGAAAAAAAACATTAAGAAACTGTTACTAATAACCCCAAAATTGATTATAAAGCTAAAGTTGATAATGCAACAAACATAACAAAGAAATAGAAGGGTTCGAGTGGTGAAGCCCATCTCCATCTCCCTCTCTCCCCCTCCCCTCTCCCCACTCAGAAGTCACTCTCTTCTTAGAAGTGAGAATAATTATTATTTACCTTCGGATGCTCCTCTAAAAATTGGGCCATCCGCAATGCAGTATTATTCTGATGCTGTACACGAAGATGCAGTGTCTTCATGCCTCTTGAGATCAGATATGCAGCATTCTACAAATGCAAAAGCCATCGTCAAATAAAAAAGGTGACAATTAAACATGACATATTAAATCAACAAAGGAAAAATACAAAACTTATTATTATAATAAACTAGTATAGCTTACCGGATTGAGAACACCTCCCACTACATGATGATACTGGCGAATTTTAGAGATCAACTTCTCTGAACCACTGATGCACCCTCCAAGCACCTACACCACACCAGCACTTACTATGAATAAACATTCCTAGGTAAAAAATATTACATAAACAAAAAGGAGCATCCAGTAGTATACTTTGGAACTTATTTGAAAAAATTTGCATTTGTACAAGTTGTAACTCGATTTGTCAACTTGCATATTTTTAACATACAAGGTGAGGAGCTAAGAAGGTCTAATAGTCACTAGATAGCCACTATCTAGTTTATCTAAAAAAGGTCTAATAGATATTGAATAAAGAAACAAAATGACCTATGAAAAAGCATGTAACAATTTTACTTATTTAACTTCACTCACATCATTGTGACCAGCAATGAACTTAGTAGCTGAGTGTAAAACAAGGTCAGCACCAAATGTCAAGGCCTTCTGATTGACAGGAGAGGCGAAGGTGCCATCAATGCATACAACAGCTCCTTTGCTGTGACAAAGTTCTGAGACCAATTCTATATCTACGCACCTGAGGAATGGGTTAGTAGGCGACTCTGTGAAGAAAACTGATACCTGAAAGACGAAGAAAAGTATGATGGGTGGTCATTTATTACACAAGCAACCTGCAGTAACTAATGGTCAAGCTAATAAATAAGCATGGCCTTAGTCTTCGAAAAATTGTCATTATGCGCACAAAAACTTCGAGAAAAAATTTGATAATAGGGCTATAAGACTTGATTTTTTTTCTCAAAACATCCTACTCAGTACCATGCTAAGCAACTGCTTGCTCTAAAAGCTTCAGGTAGTAAGGAAGGTAATCTTTTCAATATAATATTATCAGATAGTATGAACCAAGAAAAAGAAGACGTACATCATTTTCATTCAATGCACGTTCCAAGGAATCCATATCAGCAGGATCAATCACAGTTACCTGCAAATAAAAAGAAAGAATAATTAATTAGCAAAATTGTGGATGAAGTATTCATGTAAACTTTCGGATACCTCATGCAGCTAAAGCTAAAAGGGATCGACACTAGTACAACTCCAATACAAGGACAGTCCAATCGTTACCCTTCACTACCTTCTAAATTGTGCTCACTAGATGGATGTATAATCAGGGTTGCTTATTGCACTTGAACAGATATTCGATGAAATTGATATGTAAAGTAATTAATAGTAAAATAAATGACCAAAATATCCAAAGAATATCACTAGTAAGCGTAGTATTTTCAACAAGAACAAATAATTACCGTAATGCCCATTTTTGGGAGTTCATTTTGGATGAAAATCCTAGTCTTTCTATAACAATCAGTTGTAGTTACAATATGGCCACCAGCAGGAACAAGTGCAAGGAACATGGCTACACTAGCATACATGCCAGATGAAACAAAAACTGTTGACTCAGCTCTCTCCAGTGCGCTACAAGTTTAAAAAAATTATTTTATATTTCATGCATCATCAGACCATCTAAATTTGTAAAAGAAAATGAAAAGGCAAGTATATTCATCCTTACTTCATCTTTTCTTCCAGAACTTTGGTTGTTGGGTTGCCGTACCGACCATACTCATAACTAGCATGCCTTCCCTCCTGCATACCACAATAGAAATATTTAGCAATCTTTGGTCACAGACCAATATGTCTCTCCCCACATTCTTAACAGAAATAGAAATCGGAAAAAGAAAGAATAAACAACCTTGAAGTCTATCAGTTCCTCAGAGTTGTTAAACCAGTATGCAGAGGTATTGACAACTGGGGTGGTGATCGAATCTGTTGTTATGCCGCGTCCTATTCTCTCACCTAATTAAAAAATAAATGTCATGAGGAAAATGATATATCACTAGATTAATTCTTTACTATATACATATTGTTTCGTACTTATTTTAGACAACAATACTAATTTACTACATCTACTAGTGCATTTAGTGAACATGCAAAGTTTTGGTCACCTAATCACTTTATTTACATCAATCTTCACCATTTAAGTATATATAACGATCATATATTCCACGAGACATCATTAGATGCAAATTATCTTTCAACACGAGTCCACGAGTGGCTCAAGTACCTAACTAAAAGTAACTTTTGAGTAGTCCGAAATTACTGAAACCTTGATATGTCATCTAATACTGTCATAAATCAAATCTAAAGCATAAGGAGGCAACAATGGTGCATGTATTTCCTAATATGGAGATTGAAACTCTTATCAGAATTCATCAAATACGCCCCCTCTCCAAGGAGATTCCACAACAACACCTAATCAATACGAAATCGATAAAAACAAACAAGATAAATAACACACGTACCAGCATGAACCACAAGGCTCCCATCGGAGCTGAGAAAGGACCCCAAAGCCAAAGAGGCCGGGGACTGTACAATTTTACTGACGACACCGTTACCACTGGATCCAGATCCGGATCCAGCGGCCGTGTCGTCACCCCCCACCACCACGGGCGCCGCCTCGGCACCAGCGGTGGCGGAGGGAGGGGTGTCAAGTGGGGCCTGGCGGTCGGACCACGACGCGGCGACGATCTGCGCCACGCCAATGTTGCTACAGTTGCGGCGCGCCTTGGTGCTGAGTTGGCGCACGAAGTTGGGAGGAAACCGAAGAATAAGCGTCGACGACGAGGAGGACGTGAAGGAGATGGTCGATTTGCGGCCGTAGTCGGCGGAGAGAGGTGTGATGAAGGAGGTGGGAGAGACGACAGCCATTTTTTAATGGATGGTTTGTAAAGATTTGGTTTTTGTTTTTTTTTTTTTTTTTTGTGTTTTGATTTGTAGGGTTTGGAAATTGGAAACGCGTCGGATTTGAGGTTAGAAGTTAAACAAGGAGGAGATCCAGTTGGAGAGTGAGTTGGCTTTGCTTTTCGATCGGCGCGTGAGAAGAGGATGTATGGAGGCGGGATACAGATTTATTGAGGCGAGTAGGGAAGGGAATTGCTGGGAGCACTCCTCAGTTTGCAACACACTTTCGATTTTGAAGGAAAAAGACTAAACTACCCTCGGATTTATATGCATCAAAGTACTAAAATGAAGGATATGTTGGTCTTTCCGCTTTGAAATTGGAGTGGATTGCAAACAGAGGGGTGCCCTGAGCAGTTCCCAGGCGAGTAGGTAGTGGTTGTGGAGAAATGGTACGCGTCCTTCTCCTTGTACACAGGTTCTTCGCTGAGCTGTTGATTTCATCCGTTTGGTCAATGTTCAGTATAAATATAGATAAAAGTTTTTTTTTTTTTTGTTGGTTTACTTGATAAGGGTGCTGATAAGATAAAATAGATATGGAATATTTTCTAATTTTTCCTTGTAGGGTAAATGATAATTGTAAAACTATATATGATTATTTTTTATCATTCAGTTGATTGTATAATGCTATAATTATGATAAAGTTTATTACTTAATATAATTCAATTAAGTCCGATTTAAATTTTATTTCCCTATAATTTTTTATATTTTATCTTATTATATACATGTGGTATGAGAAGTACTTTATTTAGTTGGTATTTATTATTGTAGAGTATATATATAAATATATTTAATTTAATTATTATTTGTAAACCATAAAGGATAAGAATAGAATACGGATAAAATGTAATGTTAACGAATATGAATATAATACGGATAAAGTAAATTCTTCATATGGGTATATCCATGAAAATATCTCTATCTGATTCATATGCATCCAGTTCTATGCAATTAGGATATTTGACTAATTAATGTTTATGGTATATTTCAATAGTGATTTGAAGTAAACTACTTGAGATATTTTTATTTATAGTGGATTTTGTTTGTTCAGCTAGTCCATGTCACTTTCTAGATATTGCTTGTAAAGTATGAGTGCAATAATTGGTTGAATTGTAAAACGGTTTCAAGAATTTGGCTTTCGCTCAGATAATGTAAAATAAGAAATTTATTATCGTTTATCCATATTCGACGTCAATGTAAAATATAATGGTATACATGAAGGTACCAGCGTAGTACCAGCGTAGCCTGTCCAGCTAATTCCTATCAAGGGAGTCTCCCGATTTGTGCCTAACTCTTTGTTTTTGTAATTTTGAGATGCGCATTGCTTAATTTTTTTGTGAATTTGCTTCACTTCAAGTCCTCGGTAAATGTTGACTAAAAAAGAGTATTCAGTTGTCATCTAGGGAAGGTGTTGGTGTGAATCTACAATTTGGTGAAATCATCTCATTTGAGTAAGATCGTTTGGATTAAATGAAAATAGTTTTGTAGGATAATAGCATCGACATTAGAATACGAACACATCCAATGATATAATAATAAGTATTAGGTAGAACAACACTTCACAAAAAAAAAAAAAAAAAAAAAAAAAGAGAGAGAGAGAGAGAGAAGTGTTTAGGTAGAACACTTGCATTCAATTATTAGAACTTTATAATTTTCTTTTTTTATTGCCGATTCGGATTAAAACTCCTTGATTAGCAGAAAGTTGGTAAGTATGCTAGAGTCTTTGACCATAGATGTAATTAGTAATAGACAAATTATGCATTAAACCGATTTTTTTATATGGATTTTTCTTCGATAAAAAATCTCATTCTCTCAATATTACGAATCGACTTGATAACAAAAGAAGAAGAAAAAAAAAAAAAGAGTTCATATGATACCGGACTGAACAATCTTATCCACAGTAGACTGTCCTTGCTAATATCCTAATATTCCGATTATATTCATAATAATACAGGTTGGAACAGTTTCAATAATTTCAATGATATCTTTTTTTTTTTCTTTTGAAATTACGCATATAGAAAAATGCAATTTAAGAAGGCACTAGTTGCATATTTTAGCAATTTTGAAAGATCGCTGAAAAGACACATCCATTTGGCGTGTCTTGGTGCATCGATCATGTAAACCACCATGAGAAATTTTTAGTATGATTGATAAATCAAGAAAGAACTGCAACAGTATTTATAATTATGTTGTAATCCTCACTATTAGAGAACACACCATAAAGAATCAAACTGCACAAGGTTTCATGACAAGGAACACTTGTTTATGAAGAAATTATGCAACCTTTATTTCCATCATAGTTATCTTCTATGTTAACTAATCTAAAAATGGGATCTCGGTAAGAAGCTATCACATGCTATTATGAATGACAATTATGATTAATAACAGAGGCCCACTAATCAAGACCAACCACTTTCAAAAATATTTTTCACAGTATAAGAAAGGTCTGGCTACTGTTCATCATGGGACAGACACCTTTGTTTTTTTCTGTTTACTTTCATTTTTTTTGTCCGTGTGCGTCTCCGAGTTGCTTCCTCACAATGGCCTGGCCTACTAGATAATAATTATAATTATACAAGTAAATAAAAAAGAAAATCATCAAAGAGTGCCGACACCAAAAGAGAGTGAAAGAAAATTGTGCATCTACTCAGAGAGCAGACAAAAAAAATGTATAAATATAAGAGGTTGGTGTTGCCATTTAGGTTAACAATCAAGCAGAGAATCTAGTCACAGCGCAGTACAAACCCATGCCAAGATCATAATCTTATAATAATATTCAAAACTTAAGTCATATTCATATTATTTAGATATGTCCATTCTCTGGGAACCCCATGATATACCCAACTTCAGCAGCTGGTCCCTTCTATCCAATTATACTGCATATTTCATTAAATGGTTCAAAGTCATTCAACTTTTTTTCATACGATTTAAGGTTGACTTATAATGATTTTAATATTGCCTCACACTTAATGCCTAGATTGATTTTCATGATAAATTATTCAAAAATAATAAGCCATTAGATTTAGAATATATGGTCCAGAGCAATCCAAAAAATCAACATATTAACGTATACAACCGAAGACGAGTCAAACCATGGCTTCTATATGCAGCTTGACTGTGTATTAATACGCTTGCTTATTAAGAATATACTGCGTAATGAACATACGTAGTAGTAAAAGTATTAGGTTCTCTTTTTTTTCCCCTTTCTTTTGCACACCAGCAAGTTCATATGTGTATATGTATATATACTACCTAACATACGATGTGCATATAATAACAAATTAATACCACATGTAATTATTTAAATTTACCTGTTAGTGCGCATTGTATCTGCTCTAAAACTTTATTTAACAACTCTTCATTAAATTTAAGAACAATAACTGATAATAGTAGCATATGGCTACAGGCTGCAGCTGTCGATGCCTAAATTGCTTGTATTTTTGTCTAGGAATGTGTTCATAGAAATTTGTTCGTATAAAATCTACACCATCTAATCACCACCAATTGATTCAGAAAACAAACTAAACTTGCTGTTATTGGAAAGTTGGGAGGTGAACCAATGAAATAATATCCCCATTTACAGAAGAAAAATCGATCACGCATTAGCTCTGTCGACATATCACATTTGATAGTGTACTGAGCAAGTGCATTTCGTTATTTTCCAGCAGATACGAAGAGATTGACAAGGCTTCCTGACTTCTCCAGTTGTACCAAACATTGACAGAAGATTGTTTTCCTCCTGAGCAAACAGGAATAAGCTAAATTTTTCAAAATAGAAATTATGTTGATTTATTATATTTTTCCTTTTCAGTAGGGGACTGACCTTCATCACATCTAGTTCTTGTATTATGTGAATAGATGACACAAATAAAAATTGAAGGGGAACAAAATGAAGCTTTTACCATTGACACCCTCTATCTAACAAAAAATTCAGATTAACAAGTTTTTGAAATTAATAAAAGAAAGATACATTTAACTTGTTCATATTTCTTTAGACCTATATATTTTTTTTCTTTTCAGTTTTTACCTTGCAACATAAAGATTGCTCTCAGGAATGGATCCTAATTTTCTGTGCCAAATGTAGAGAACAAGGACAGGATACAAGTTGGGCTGGATGCCCCAACCAAATATGTCCTGATGTGCTCTTTTTCTTTTGATTGGGTGGTGCACTACATGAATTGCAAATTGTAGCTTATTGTCGCCATCTCTAGGTCATTATTATACCTCACAGTATAAAGTTTGATTTGATGTTGACGAGAGAAAAGTTTTTTTTGCCTATCCCTTATTTTAAAATGAATTATACAATTATTTTTCAAAATTTACAATGCTATGTCTAATTGTTAAATCGACATGTGTTTTCTAATTTTTACTAAAATCATCTTTTTTTATTAAAAAAACAAATGCTAAATTATTATTATTATTATTGGTGTGTCGGACGAAGCAACAAATTTAAATATGTTCAGGAACGTACTTAGTCTGCTGCTCTGTCTGGTACTTTCAAAAATGGAACGTACTTTAGTATGACCAGGAAATACACGTGTATATAGAAATAAAGCATATAACAGTCAAATAATATAAAACAATGATATTGATATCAATCGTCGAATATTTGGAAGTGAGAATATGCAATAAAAAGATTCCAATAAAAGGATCGACGTCTATTTTCCTCAAAGCAGGCCCACTTTTTTCGTTTCTGAAAAAAGGTCCAATGTTTTTACCTTTTTTTTTTTTTCCCCTTTACCTTTCTTAATACAAAACATTTGAAACATACAAACAGCTTTTATGTGAAGGTCATACATAATTGGTAAATGGTACCAACAGAGGCTCCAATATAGGGCTTCAACCTTTGAACGCACTCTTTTCCTGTCTTATTGACAGAATTTTTGACATGTTGCACTTGCTATTGCTCATCTTACAAAAAGAAACTAGCTAATAAACCTTTTTTCCTTTTTTTTTTTTTTTTTTTTTTGAAAATCCTGGCTCTGTAATTTGGGAAATATTGTCAACATTATCAACCTAGTATAGAAAATTCAACCTTTAAAGGAGGCATAATGCTAAACTATTATGGGCGTTGAACTACAGATAGCAACCCCACGGAGACACCAAAGGTCATACAAAAAGTAGCTGAAATCCTCTACTCATCTTTTAAGATGAGCAAGGTGCTTATCTTAGATCCAGACCGTCCGATCAATGAGGTGCTCCGTGAATAATACAAGATTGATAGGCCCGAAAAAAATTTAACTATTGAGATTAAATCAAACGGTTCGGATTGAAGGTAGGCACCCTAAAAGGTGAGCAGAGCATAGTGGTCCCAAAAAGAGGTACCAATAAAGGCTTCTTACACTGCTTTGAACGCTCTTATCCTGTCTAGCGTGATTATGGTGGTAATCATTCTACTAAAAAGACGCCTAACACTAAATAATTACTCTGTTATTAAAAATTTAAATTGTCCCATATGGTAATGGTACATACACCCATAAGTTACACCAGGGCTACTGATCTCGGCTGTTGGCTCTATGAGTCGGGTTTACTATTCGTGTTGCAATTTTGAATCCGGTGCATATCTCTAAAATCTTTTGAAGAACAATTGAGAGCTGGCAATATTATAATCATAGCATCTTGAAAAAGACAACAAAAGGTATGTCATTCCCCATATATCTATAATTAAATGAAATTAAACTCCAGAAAGCACCATTTGTGGGGAATGTAATTAGGAAAAAGCTAAAAGAAAACAGAGAATTTCCATTCTAATGTGGGAAAATTGCAAATACAACATGAAGAACCGATAAAAGAAAATTATCCTATATATCATTATTCAGCTTAATCATCCTCAAGTTAACATGACATCAGCTTGAGCTGTCACTCTCTTTTTTCCCGCTGCAGCAATAGAAGTGCGGTAACTTGACTCGACCACATCCGCTGTACAATTTGTTTTAAAAGGCCAGAGATAGTAAATACTTTAAGACAGTAACAAATTCATTACAAAAAGTGCAGTTATGAAAGATCAGCTTATGGTTTTCTACTTACAAATACTAAGCATTGCTACACAATCAAATGCATGGTAGTATTGCATCTCAAGGTCAAATTAACATTAAATCTCTGAAATTATTAATTCTACCTAAGTTTGATGGGAATTGCTCTGCTCACTCCTCAAATTTGAGATCCACTCCAAATTTTTGTTAAAATAACTAAAATAACCCTGATGCATTGCACCTGAAAAAAATATATTTATTGAAAAATGAGGGTATTTTAGTCTTTATTGGAGTGCATCTCCAAGTTTGGAGTGAGCGGAGCAATTCCCAAGTTTGATCTACATAAAAAGGTGTTTCTACATAATAAGGTGGTGAAGATGTTTTCATTACAACAAGATTGGGATAGGACTAGATATCTTACAGGCAGCGCACAATAACGGGAACAGGCTTCAGAGCTTTTGGTCCGTTTCTTATTCCTCTTTTATGGCGCGACACCTGAAATTCAAAAAATAGCGTCACAATATCTACTGGAAAAAAGAACCATGGCACCTGATGATTCATTACCAAAGCCTGACAAATCAGTAATCTCCATTTCAGAGGAGTTAAAACTGAGAATGTTGAATTCTTTATAACATAGAAGTGATGCGGTAAGACACAGAAGGAAACAATTTCATCAGTTAATAGACAATAAAAGCAAATAAGGATGTGCAAGTACCGGCCCTAAAGGCTCACCAATTAAATAGACAATGTTCCAGTGATTATCAGTACATCAATGTGCAAAATCAAAGATAAGAAACAATGCAGAGCCAACAGAATTAGCAATCTCAACTAAAACATATTCATCATGCTGCAATTAGTCCATATATTCAATTTGCTATCCATGCTATTTAACAGACTCCAACATTAGTCAAAAAGAAGCTTTGATTTGCGGCAACTTAAATCTGATTTAACATTAACAAGAAAAGCAGTGAAGTAAAATGTATTTGGTTTTGCATGTGGCCTAGTGGCTCAGTGGTAAGAGCACTAGGTTAGCCTTCAAGAGGTCAAGAGTTCAAGCCCTGCATGCACCTTTAATTTCAAAAAAAAAGTTGGATGGCAAAGACCTCCCTCTTTCTTCAAAAAAAAAAAAAAATTGTATTTGGTTTTAAAAGAGTAACTTCTTACTGCTTTTAGCAAAGCTTAATGCAGCATAAACATGATTGTCTTTAACTTAACATCAGTGAATGAGCATATGCAGGTAACAAAAGTCCCCATGAATAAGTTTTGAATTGATTTAATAATCATTGTATATTATGTGTTTCGATATCTGATCATCAGAATGCAGAGTTATGAAACAAAACAAATTCTAGACAGTTAGTTCGAATGAGGCAACTCCAAATTGCCTCAGATACGACTTCTTCTAACCATATCAAAATGATGTGTCAACTCACAACAATTCACAATCATAAACTGAAACAAATTCAACAGTATTTTCCTCAACCATTTCCTGATCGGACCCTTTACCAAAACCAAAACCCTAAACCCTCGTTCCTGAGTTCCTCACAAACAAAAACAATGTCATAACAGAAACGAATATGAGAATAAAAAGGAGACCTTCTTTTTAGGAACGGCCATGAGTTCCATGGAACCTCCGAAGGGGACTTGAGGCAGCGAAGGGGTCTCCGACGGAGCTAGAGACGACACAGGAAGATCCATCGAAGTAGATAAGGGAAGAAGGGGACGTGGTATTGTAGACAGCTGAGACGACACTCGCCGGATCAAACCACCAGCCGCCGCCGCCATTTCTGTCGCTTCTCCGATCTGAAGCTCAGACTGTTTCGTCTGTCGTGTCACTACTTGGAGTTTAGTCGTGCTCTCCTCTCTCAGTTCTCAAACTTCTACGTTCTTTTTGCAGGCCCAAAGGCTTTCTACCAGCATTAAAGGCCTTAGGTATCAAGGCCCAAGCCCATACCATGCCTTTTGTTTTCCTCGTTTTTTTCCTTTTATTTTTTAATTTTTAGACAACTTGTACGAGTACGCGTGCGGATCCTCATCAGTCGAAGAAAATACTGTTTGGTACAGTCCTTCTCTTTTTTTTTTTAATATTTAAAAATTTTATAGTCTCTCCAGACATATGATAGGAGAATAAAGTTGTCGTGACATAACTTACGGTGAGTTATTTCATGTTAAGAAGACATAAAGTGAAGTAGGTAGTACGTATTATTATAGTTCTAAGTTCTGCGAGATACACGATAGAGAGTGTCATAAAAGTATTCCACTTCAATCGGTAACATATATTACGTCCTTTAAAGGTCTCATCAAAAGAACCTACTACGCTCATTACAAGTTTTTTATTGTATTGCACAATGCAAATACTAGCAATTCTACTGGCGAACAAGCTAAAGCTACCAAAATCGAAGGGAAACTTCAAATTTATAAACCATGTAATCTCTACTTTGCAGTCTATCCTCGTATACTTATTTGACAACCCAATGTTAAATTCTTTTCCCAGGTATATAAAATTAGCAAAGTTGTTATTTAGATGAAACAGATTACATGCTTTGGCTGCTGGTTTTTACTGATGAAATCAGCTTCAAATTATTAAAATTCAAAATTCAAAATGAACATCTATAGACATTAAAATACAAACTTCATACAAGGGATTTCCTACGCTATCAAAGGCATCTTATCCCATTGCAAGACACACACTACGGAAACTACCTGACGTAGTATTACATATCAAAATTTAGAGAAGCAGCTCTATAAACAAGTCGGTATTGAAGGCAGCAAATGATAATCAGGTGAAGTAAATCAAGAAGATAAAATTAGTTATCTATTCAGAGTCAGAGCCTGAAGACAGCAAATTAACTGCGTCTTTTGGTTCTTCATCAGTGATGGACACAGGTTTATCAGTTGATCCACTATTAGCCTTTCTAATTTCCGTTTTCTTGGTTCTTTTATCGTTTTCTCTCGTATTTCCCTGAAACACAAAATGCCACAAAATAAATACCAGTTTGTTTTAGGAAAGTGAATCTCAATCAAGTTTTGTTAATAAGAAAAGATTGAACCAGACAAAACCAAACAGCTGATCAAAGAATGCATGACAGAACTCCTGTTCCTCTCTGTGGTTACAACCAATCTAATATTTATTGTTTGCAAATGTTGAAGTTCCAAATTTATGACTGTACTCTTCTTTGAAATTCAAACACAACACAAATGTAAAGCTAAGCAGAAGGGGTCTGTTTGAGATGCTAAACTCAGTTTGGTGTTATTTGCACCAAGGAAAAAAAAAAAAACTCATTTGGTTTTATTGATTGCTATTTGCAGAGCAACCATTTGTTGTAGATCTATGATGTAAAAATAAGAAAAAGGATATATAGTAGTCTACTACCTGGCCATTGGTAGTGGTTTGACTTGAGGGGCTAGTGTTTTTCAGCCAAATCAACCCAAATGACAAGCAGGCGGCAAGAAGCAAGCTGGGGCCTGCATAATCACTTCCAAGTGAAATTACACTTTTGATCTTTTGTACGAGGCCACTGCCGGCTGAACGTACAATATGAGTACCACTTGCCCAGGCTCTATTTGACCCCTCTGGTTCAAAATCAGGTGCCTTTTGATCCTGATTAATGAAAAAATAACTAGTAAGAATAACATTGCGAAAGACTTATCATTTTCTCTTTTCCAAGTAAAAAATAACTTACGAAAAAGGGGATTGTCTGGGTGTCGCCATCCTTTATTATCTGGCTGATCCACTTAACAATCTGCAAAGCAGGTCAAAAGTTCAGAAAAGATGTGTTTGATTTATGCATGACTCCTCATTTCTTAGCTGACCAGCATGATCAGTGCCCAAGCACAAACAATTATAATAAAATGGAAATTATAATATCTCGAGCATACCAGAAAAGTCAAGAGTCATCAAGTATAAAGTTGAGAGTTATGTCATCCAAATCCATCATAATTTAAGCCAAACATAATAAAATATGTACCTCATCTGCTTCCTGTGTTCCATTATACTTGGCAACAAGCTGAGAGGCAGAATTGCCACCCTCATGTAGCAAAGATTGCATCGCACTCTGCTTTGTCCTTTTCTTGAGTTTCTCCTCCTCTTCCTCCTTTGTCCTTCTCTGAAATCGGACTATAAAAACTCGAGGCAACTCATAGTCTCCGTATCGGGGTCCACATGCGCCATCAGCATCCTCTGGGTTCAGGTAAAATAGGCAAAGTTTCTACACAATAAAACCAAACAAAATAGCTAAGGATCAATAAGGTCTTGTGCTATATGCAATGATGTCTCATCAGGACTCACTACTCCCCAAGGAGCAAGTTTCCACGTCCTGATGCCTAATATTTAAACCAGGTAGCATCATACCACTAGCAGATCTTGCATGGTACCATATTAAAATTTCTTGAGCACCATATTGATCATTTCTTTCCTTCTTTTTTTTTTTTTTTGTTCTTTTTCCCTTGCATCTTCTTTATATTTAATTGTAAGTTCACGATTCTGCCCAGTAACTGTTTATTCTAGAATTGCAGCAAATAACCCTTCAACCTCAGATCTCAATTTACCCATATTCTTTTCTTTTGGAAAAATGCAAAAACCAAAAAGGGAGGCACTAAATGCCAATGAATGTTTTAGAGAAGCACTTCTCGTGAAATCAGGGATGGCTTCTAATTTACTAAGTGTTCTATACATGCATCTTGGTTTGTAACAATATCTCTTTATTTATATTAATACATACTTATTTATTAATTATTTTTATTCACCGCTTGATTTTGTAGGGGAAGGTGTTTTACCTTTTGCACATCTCCGTCAAGCCAAGCAAAAGTCAGACGATTATCCTTGAAGGCAATAGCAGCAGGGGAAATGGCTGCATCATTTACCAAGTCGGAATTCTCAATTTGGTCAGCACCAGAATAGCCGGTCAGTTTCTCCCGGGTTGAGCGCACCAACTTTTTTATAACACAAAGAGTCACAGTTGGTTATTAGCAACAATATGTAACGGTTGCTTATAAGGACCCAAAATCTTTCTATTAGACATGAAAACAAATATGTACATTATAATATGAGTGTTTGTTTCTGTGACAGAGGTGTATATCCAAAAGTGTGAGAGATGCATATCCAAACTCAGTTTTTATCCTTTTACTAAATTGTTAAATTTGGGTAAAACTCCAGAAATTTTATCAAAAATATGTCATAGCACTATTAACTATTAATATGGGAAGGGAAATACTTACTTCTCGCATTTTAGTAAGTTCTGAACTTGGCCGGCCAGCCACAATCACACAGTACCAAACTAAAGTGTCAAAACCAGCCCGAGAATGGCCTTTTGCATCACAACCAAGTTGGGTTGCTGTATCACTCCTTAACTGTGGTAGTTCTGGAAACCAAAAGAAAAAATAAAGAATATATTACATGGTTCATATGCATGATCAACAATAGCTCTATACTTTAGTCCATGCCCCGTAAACACATCAGAGAGTTGGGCTGAAATGAGGATAATTAAAATTCTTTCAACACCTCTACACCCCATTTTAGAGAACAAAAACTGAATGTTTTGCATAGAGATGGCAAAATCTTCCTGTTTGTAACACCACCCATTCCCTATATAAAATTTATGGAGCCAAGTTTTAGCTCCCCGTCCCCACCAGTTATAGAACCCAAGTGTAGCTCACAGCCTAAGTTCTGTCCAGACTTTTACCACCATCAACACAGAAATTCTTACAAAATTACTTAGGAGGTACATTAAATTAGACAAGGAAAGGGAATAGACTGTTTTCACGTGACATCTAATAATCTAATAGTGGAATGACTAGACTGTTGTCATAAACCTAGCCTAAAGCTCATGCCTATCTTTACCATGAACCAAATCATCATCCCAATCTTCCCAATGTAGAATCAAAGAAAAAATTGTCTCCGCACATTATTTTGTGTGTACATGTAAGGATCATTGGACCAATATGTGAAGACTTTTTATGGAATTTCAACATTGATATTAACTTATATATTTCACAAGATAAATAAGCAAACTGCTATTATAAAGTTAAGAGTCAGAGAAAAGAGATGTCACAAGTTAAACAAGCAAGCTGCTATTATAAAGCTAAATGAATGTCAGAGAAAAGAGATGTGCAACTGATACCTTGGCGCCTATGTTCTTCGATAAGTTTTACGACCTCTGATCTGCTTGGTAATCCTGTCATAAAGAAAAACCCTTTTGTCAATCTAACAAGTATATGAACCAGCTAGCTTCATTAGCAATATAAGTAGCGAAAAGCAAAAGGGAAATTATGCATACCATGGTAAACCACTGGATCCACAGCCCCTCCCTTTAGAATTACAAAAGCTGGAGCTGATTCCACCTTTAACCTGATTTTTTAAAAAACAAAAAAGATGCTATTTTAATTCACATACAGTACATAAACTATTCCTGCAACAACAACAACAAAAACTAAGCCTTTTTTCAAAAGGATGCAACAGAGGGACTCCCTAGGAGGTCACCCATCCTAGTACTACTCCTGCCCAAGCACGCTTAACTGTGGAGGTCTGATGGGATCCGGTGCTTTAGTGCTAGTATGATCGCATCCAAGCAATAAAAAATCAACTCCTCAAAATATACCACATCTATCGAGGAATTGATAAAAACGTTATGCCCATTTTTTCCCCCCAAAATTCCTACTTCATTAGACAGTCTAAAATTGCTCCCCATGTTTGCTTGGGATTTCTGTTTCTTCATAAAGGAACTGAAGTTCACTAGTAAAAGTTTAGGAATCACAAATAAGAGTGAACTAAGGCAACACCAAATCCCATGCCTAGATTATATAATGCTAGTCTTTTTATACCAGTACAAAGCTGGTACAGATACAGTACATGTATATCAGTATATGAGTGACAAAGGAAAGAAACTGGATGTATAAATACGAGTTCAGCTTTGTAAACATACGAATTCCACCAAAACTGAGAATCCTCTTCTGTCCATAAGATATTTGCAAATGCGGCATAATCTGAATATTTCAGCGCTAGTTGGCGTAAATATGGGGCAGCGCGTTCACCCGTACTTGAAAAGAACAATATTTTGACCTATTTTTCAGAGCATAAAATTATTAAAACAAACAAATAAGTTAAAGAATAAACAGGTGGCATAATCCTAATGAAAGCCAAGTCTCCAGGGTTAAGATTACAAGAGATAGCGTATTATAGTTAATGCACATCCTAGAAGTAAACATTTTCAATTCCCAGCAATTATGTATGTGAAACAGAACCTTTGGAAAAGAAGTGCTAGGCATGAGTAGACTTAATGGTTCAAGGTTCATCTCACAATGCTATTTCTGTTTGTCACACTTTTCATTTGATATCTAGTTTATGTGAGTTAATTTAATATCACTACTTTTCTGATATTGCATATTAATTCCTTTGATAAACGAACTAGTAAAAATATAAAGATAGACCTTGGAATTGGACCCTACAAAAGGAAAATACACTCCAGTAATTTATTTGGAAGAAAAAATAATTGATTACCTTGTTGTAGGCAACATTTGCAAAAAACTTCGACATCTGAAATTAAAATTTTTATTATAAATGTCTTTCAATTACTCCTGAGACAAAAGAGAGTTGAGGTTTGCAATTGAGGAAACAACTAAGAAAATAAAATAATAATTATTACCAGTGTTTCTTTGGAGTAGTACAATACGCGAGGTAAACCAAGAATATATGTTGCTGTCCAGTCAACAACAGCATCAACCGAGAGCTCTCCTTGGTACCTAGATATACAGACAAGTGAAGGCTTCAAACAAATAGGTACAGCACTTTTAAAAGATTTTCTCAAGTTTCCTTCCTCTCTGGTAAAACTTCTAGATACCTCCATAATCCCACAAAAACATGCTATATACCTTCCTTCAGCCTAAACTGATTCCTCTTCAAAAAAATAACAAACTACACCTCCATACTGACAATCTCATGTGAGGAAAAGGTAAGAACTTTCATACTTGGGATCTTGCAGTGCTACAATAACAATATCCCTTAAAATTTCTATATTACTCCATACTATATTATTTACCTAATAGAGCAATCTGAACTCCGACAGGAAGGCGGGTAAGCAACAAGTGCCGGTAAACCTGAAAATTAGTTGCAAGTGATATTTATATCAAACCAAGAAAAAGGCTATTAATTGAGAATTTGAGATATAATTGTTGATTCAGAGTGATTATATATTCATATTCAACAAAGAAAGCCACTTTTTGATACTGTGTCACTTGCATTGAGAATTAGTATTATATCCAATTGTACTAGCCCCCCGCCCCCTCAAAACTTTATATCTGGTTTTGTTGTCCGCAAGCCAAATACTCACAAAGACATACAATATATAAATTTACCAGCACGAAAAAAAGGCTGTTTACCAAACTTCTTGTCCGCATGATAAGCTGCAGGTTCAACGTCACTGATTTCAATCATGCCAGTATCAGCTACACCATCCAGAAGACTTGCTGCATATTTTTAAATATAAATTTAGTGGTGCGTCCTGTTCAACGCATCATAAATGTTATCGGCTACCAGAGTTATCTTGTATCCCACTAGTGAGGTCTGATACGTTGCAGAAAAAAAGAAATGCAATCTTTAAAAGGCACACGGACATGATTAAAGGAGCAGAGGAAAAGAAAGTGTACCAATTCTCTTCCAGCTGTCAGAAAACTGAGCACACCGAGGGCTCCAGTTTGAATAAACCTAATTTAACAAAAAAAAAAAAATAACAAGATGCAGACTTCAATTGCAGAATCGTCACATATGACATGTTTGTTCCTTTACATTTGAGTATACATAATAACAATGATAAATAGGCATGTATATTATGTGTTAGAAGCTTACTTGAACAAGAAGTGGTTTTTCTTTGTCATTGCCTGACATGAGCTCCTCACGTGTAAGTAAATTGAAAGCATCTATGGCTGAATCTACAAAGAAACATAACATCAAGTTTGCAGTTTTATTCATAAAATAGTTCAAAATGCTGATTTTTTGGGATAAAATTTTACAATTCTTTCTAAAAAATAAGCTGCATATGCTAGCAAGTCTGCAAATAACACCCACCATTTGTAGGATGGCATTTCGTCAACATATGTTTGCTTGTAATGCTCAGCTTTGAAACAAAGAGTTAAATTATTTGAAAATGGCCTACTTAATTTTCATTTTTCCTATTATTCCTAAATTCAGAACAGTGCCTAAAAAAAGTTGTCTTCAGTTCTATTAAATTCAGAAAGATCATTTTTATATAGCAGTGGCAGATCCAGGAAGCCACATAAATATGGATAAACAAATGCAAAAAATAATATCTCAAACTTAAAATGATTATAATAACTCTTACCAAGTGGATCAGTGCATTTTTTGAACTTGGACATTTTTTTATTTGTAAGATCGATAGACCTAGTAAATAGACTGGTTTTATATATGTCTAACAAATTGACATCTAAACTACACTATTTATACTTCAAAAAATTAAGCAGACTTCAAGATTTCCCATGTCTAGTTTCACTCCTGCATATGATCAATTTGTACTTGGAAAAAATACCAAACTATGCTGGCCAAAAAAGACCATCTCGTGTTACAAAAGTATAGATAAATAAAGGAAAAATCCATAAGGGTAGTTGAATAATTAAGGTTACCTAATGAGGGTGTATTTAGTAAGGGGAGCTTTACTTTTGTGTAATCCTCCTCATTACGATACTGTTCTTTAATTGACACAAGAACGTCCTACATAACACAGGAAAGAAAAGTGTTAGAAATTTATATCGATCTTTTAACATTGTCATTTATTAATGTTGCCATATATCAAAATTATGTAAAAATATCAAGCGCACCTGTTGCTCATCGAGGCCAAAACGGTCATAGTATTTCTTCAAGAGAGGATTAGACAGCAGCTCGAACGCATAGCGTATCTGAAGTACAATTTAATTGGTAAAGCACTGATTTAACAATAACTACTAACAATCAGAAATAGCTTTTCACGAAAATTCCCTTGAACTTTTAAGAGTAAAGTAAATATAGTTCAGAAACAGATATTAGATAAAATTACAAAGAAAAATAATCAATTAGAAGCCTTCTTTTTTTCATCTACTTTAATCAATGCATATAGAAAAACATTATTTCTAACCTTGATAAACTCAGCAACTGTTGGCCGACCTGAATTAGACAGCCTAATTTTACAAAAGTAAGGTGTTAATTGCTGAGTAAAGCAGACTAGAAATTTAGATACAAACAGAAGCCCCAAGCATCAATTTACTCTTAGTTTTGAGCAAATATATACAATTACATTGTGCAATCTAGCTATGTATTCACTATGTGGTCCAGTTCAAATAAATGGAACCTAAAACTGAGTGGGGCTTTTACATTGTTAAAGCTGGCACTTGAATGCAAATTCATGGTACAGGTATGGTTTCTTAGAACATGGTTTATCGATTTACATAATACTGGCAACATGGCACCGAAAAAAAGGCTATACATAAATTCAAAACCCTTTAATAAATACATGATCCTATAATACACAAGGTATGCTGGTACAATACAGGTTTCGGTGTTGTTATTTAGTTGGTTTTTCAATGTCTTGAAATTTGGATCATATATATCAACGGAGCCCACCAATAGGATCAGAAAGCTTCAATTAAGAAACTAGACAAAAGGAGACCACAATAAAACAAAACCAATAAAACCCAAAACTCAGAACGGAATATAATCAATTCTGTATTGCAATTTGCAGGGATCGGCGACAATTAACGGTATAAAAAGAGACGTACCAATTTTGCGACAATTGTTCGTACGCCTTTGTAACTTCTTCAACAGAGGCATCTCTCCCCAATTTCAGCACTGCGTTTAAAAAAAAAAAAAAAAAAACACAATCATGCGACAATTACAAGACAAAAAAAAAAATTTAGGAGAGAGAACGAGAGAAAAACCTTCGTAGTGGGTAGGAGGATAGGAAGAAGGAAGAAGAACGAGTTGGCAAAAGAGACCAGCAGCGAAAAGCAGAAGAGGAATCCAATATTTCTTCAGGAATAATGGAATCGACATTTCTGAACTCAAAGCTAGGGAAGCGGAGAGAATTTTCTATGAATTTGTTTTGGCGTCAGCAAGTTGTAATTTCGTGATTGTATATTTATTATATATAAAATCAAGAGACCATATTAGCACAATAAAAAAAGGAAGGTTATTTTATTTTATTGCTACCTCTTTATTGCTGACGAAAAAATTATATAATAAAATGGATTATGCTAATTCATTCTATTTGTCGGTTGAATGGGCTAAATTTATTTTCGGCATTCTATACATTCTCTAGCCCGAATTAGTTTAGAGTGCCTCAATAAATTTTGTAGATTCGCTAATACTTATTATAAAATAAGAATATTACTGTATACTTCGAATATGTGTTATTAGTTTTGTTTATAGTTCAGCAAAGGCTGTGTTTCATTTATTTTTATTTTATTTCCAATAATAAAATGATGATATTTGAATTTAGTTAGGTCTGTCTAATTTAAAATGGACATATTATTTAAATCGCACTATTTAAATTCCCAGCAAGATATTTACAAAATTTACCAATCTCCAACAAGATTCTAAAAAAATAATTATTATATTTACCAACAATCTTTAAAGACAACGTCAATGTACTATTAAATTACCACTTGTGAATATTCCGATGAGGACTACATGATCTAGAATAATATAAAATTGTCAAAGATTCGAAATTTCGAATACTACCTAGAGAGTACTAGGCAGTCCAGCTTGCAGTTTTCGGAACCAGGACCTTTGACATGTTTTACTGATTTGACCTTCTAAGTGTCGAGTCACCGAGAAGTGGACTCGCATAGAAACGCCAGCTGTTGGAGCCATAAAACATAAATCACACTTCTAAACAAGCGAATGTCACGTGTCTTGGTGACACACGCCTCACCATGTAGCTCAGCGAATAGCCGAATACACTGAGTATATGCAGTGAATTTCCTAAACTAAATTCATTTTGTATCACTTAAACTAAATTATATTGTACATTGGAAGTATTTCGCTTGCCAATGTTTATTTTAATAATCTTAGGTTTCGTTTGGATTGTTTGAGTATAAATTATAAAATTAAAATTATATATTTAGAATAAAAAAAATAGAGTGTTATTTTTAAGTACTCCAAAATTCGAAATAAATTTTCATTCGTACTGTTTGAACTATTTTCTTAATCTGGATCAAAAAGTGTAAATTAAGAAGATAACCAAATACATTAATAAAATTTTATTTCGAAATTAGATACACTTTAATATATATATATATATAATCATTTTTTTTATCACTCACATATTGATCGTCGACCTGCCAAACAAAATAGATTAATATTTAGTAGAGATTATTTTTAACAGTATAGTATCTAGATGGAGTAATTTTGAAAGGTTTTTTCCCCTTTAATTCTCTATTTGCAAAAGGTCATAAAATACCTTTGTTATATTAATAGAGCCTAAAAGCGACATTTAAAACAAAAAAAAAACAGAGAGAAATATAAATATATGTTTGGAGGATACTTCTATTAATATCATCGTTGTTATAAAATAGTTTGACAAGTGAACAATATAAATAATTGCATTTCTTACCTTGAATAGCATAATCTCCAACAAAAAATTTTTTTGGTAACTGGTAATGATCCAACATAACTCCATCAATGGCCTGGCCATCCTAATGACGGCCCGGTGAAGTTTCCGACGGTAATGCTGGATTTAGTTAATTTAGCACAAAGGTACACTTAAATTTGCTTAAGGTTCAGTTTAATTAGCCCTACGATTCAGCTTATATTTTCATTTTTTCCTTTAGATTTAGTTGATTTTTCTTAGAGTCGGTATATTAGTGTTTGGGTCCAGTTTATACGCTGTTATGTTTAAGATTTACTTGCTTAGATTTAAGTTAATACTGCTTAAGATTCGGTTAATTTTGCTTAAGGTTCAGTTATGTTAGTTTAAGGATTCGGCACATATACTATTCTATCTTAAGCTTGCTTAGATTTCGGTTAAGTTTACTTTGGGTGAGTTAATAAATATTGTTTATGCTCAATTTGTTTATTGTTCCGGCAATCCCATCTAAGTAGTCCACAATTCTTGCATCCTCCTTGTCAAGTTCAGACAGAAAAAATGCATTATTTCACTAACAAAAACAAAAAAATGTATTTGGATGTCATGACAAATATTAAAAGCAAAAAGAAAAGAAAATGTAAAATAAAAGCACATGACCTTTTGAAAATAGTACATACAATTTACATTGAAGAAACGCTAATTAATAGGGACGACACCCTAACATCACCTCCATCAAAATTGAGTATTGTGTCTGTGTGCATCTCCTCCTCATTTTTTACTTCCACTGGTCACAATTTATTCTCTGACAGTACTTGCCTCTCTTTCCTTAGACCTTGTCCCTTCTTAGAACTTCGCTTCCTAGGTCAATCTGAAAAAAATAGAGACAAGGTCAATTCTATGAAGTGAGGCAAGCACTATTAGAAAATGAATTGGGATCCGTACGAATAAGAAATGAGGATGAGATGCACACAATACTCAATAAGAATTGAGGCGGTGTTAGAGATATCATTCATGGTGTTATTCTAGCATCCCTTGAATCCAAAACTGCATGTACTATTTTTCAAAACTTCTTGTGCTACTATTTTACGTTTTTATCTTTTGTTTTCAATGTGACAAATCAAAGTACCAAGGTAGATCTTTCTTTTATTGTTAGTTAAAAAAGGCATTCTATCATGTGTTTTTATTGAACTTGATGTGAAGATGCAGGAATTGTTGACTATTTTGATGTGATTACCGAAACAATCATCGACAACGTGGTCACGGCAATATTGGTGGTTTAAACTAGACATTAGGATTCAAACCATCCAATTTAGTGGCATTTTATTCTTTTTTAGCGTTTAATGTAGTGGCATTTCATAAAACTAAGAAATTCATATGAATAAAATCCTACTGTAAAAAATTATGGCCAGTACAGGGATTGACTCTAATATATATTTTAAAAAAAAAGCCTAATCGAACCAAAATCAGAAAGAAATTCAACAATATGAGCTGTCCTTATTCTGTTTATTATTTTTTATTCAACCTATATTATATATATATATTTTTTTTTTTGAAAGAAACCCGTAGGTTTTCATTGAAAAAAAAGAAAATACAAAGTTTAATATTACATAACAAAAGAGCCATAATATAAACTTAAGCTAGGATAACTAACAACTTAGACCAAAAGTAACTCATCAGAGTCATCAGCATCTAATAATATTATACCCATTACAATACACAAAATCTGGCTATAATATATAGACAAGTAAATGATCAAACTCCCCAATCAAAAGCTCCAGGTGCTTGCATCTGATCCATCTCCCCAGTGAAATTGAAACTATCTTTTCTCCTTGCCATATTTGCCAGGTTGTGCGCAATTTGCAAATGCTCCCTCCTAGCATATCTCACCCGTATTTGCTGCATAGTTGTAATAAGGTGCAAACAATTTTGAAGTATCGGATAAGCCTGCCAAGAAGGAGATTCCTGCAAATTTAAGTGTGTCATTATTTGCACTAAAGTTCTGGAATCAGAAAAAATGTGTATAATAAAACGATGCAAGCCACTAGATTTTATATGCATTAAAGCATTTAATAACGAAGTGGCTTGTGCAACTTCCGCTCCCACCTTCCCACTACCTCTGACCTCTCTGCGACAACCACCTCCGTTCTCTCCCTCAACTAAATTGAAAACCCTAGGCGGGGGAGGCCAGTAGTGGCCTCACTACTGGCCTCCCCCGCCTCCTCTCTCCTCCTCTCTCTCCTCCTTTTTCATTTGATTTTGCGTCTATTTTTTCGTGTTCTTCCGACCTTCTCTGGCGATTTGGCTTCTTCTCCAGCGATGAGAGCAGGTTACACACTGGTGATCTGACGATCCGACCTTCAGCGATCCGGCTTCTTCTTCGACGATCTGACCTTCTCCGGCGATTTTGGTACCGTGGTGTAACTGGATTACACACTGGTTGGCTGGTCGTTGAGGTGGTAGTTTGGTACGACTGATGAGGGGTTTGCTTTGTTGATTTTGTTGGTCTCGTTGCAGAGGCGTTTGGTCTAAGATTTTGTTGCTGGCTGTGCGAGGGTGGTTGTTTAGCACTCTTTGTTGGTCTTGGTGTGGAGATGTTCGAGGTGAAAACAAACGGCAGCCGTGGCGTGCATAGGTTGTGTGAGTTTGTATTGGCAATGACACAACCTAGTTTATTTTGTGATACCAGTTTCAACTGGTAGGAGTCATTGGCTAGTTTGTTGGATTGGTATTGGTAATTTGGAGAAATTTTGGTTAGCAGTTTAATACCAGATGTTAATACCAGATGTTAGCAGTTTAACACAATCATGCGACAATTACAAGACAAAAAAAAAATTTAGGAGAGAGAACGAGAGAAAAACCTTCGTAGTGGGTAGGAGGATAGGAAGAAGGAAGAAGAACGAGTTGGCAAAAGAGACCAGCAGCGAAAAGCAGAAGAGGAATCCAATATTTCTTCAGGAATAATGGAATCGACATTTCTGAACTCAAAGCTAGGGAAGCTGGGGGAGAGAATTTTCTATGAATTTGTTTTGGCGTCAGCAATCTGTAATTTCGTGATTGTATATTTATTATATATAAAATCAAGAGACCATATTAGCACAATAAAAAAAGGAAGGTTATTTTATTTTATTGCTACCTCTTTATTGCTGACGAAAAAATTATATAATAAAATGGATTATGCTAATTCATTCTATTTGTCGGTTGAATGGGCTAAATTTATTTTCGGCATTCTATACATTCTCTAGCCCTAATTAGTTTAGAGTGCCTCGCTAAATTTTGTAGATTCGCTAAAAAAATTATTTAAGATATTATCGTTTTACCTTTTTTTTTTGAAAAGCTATTAATTATTGTTTTACTTTGGTTCTGTGTTACTGTTTTGTTTATAGTTCAGCAAAGCTGCAAAGGCAGTATTTCATTTATTTTTATTTTATTTCCAATAATAAAATGATGATAGAGGTCTGTCTAATTAAAAATGGACATATTATTTAAATCACAGTATTTCTATTCTCAGCGAGATATTTACAAAATTTACCAATCTCCAACAAGATTCTAAAAAATAATTATTATATTTACCAACAATCTTTAAAGACTACGTCAAAGTACTATTAAATTACCACTTGTGAATATTCCGATGAGGACTGCATGATCTAGAGTAATATAAAATTGTCAAAGATTCGAATACTACTAGGCAGTCCAGCTTGCAGTTTTTGGAACCAGGACCTTTGGTTGAGGCTATAAAATGTATACAGCAGGTTTCACAATGCGATCCAATGCCAAATGTAACAATTCTCACTGATTGTCTCAATTTGGTGGATGCAATTAAGGAGCAAGATATTGATAATATTCCTTCCTGGAGGGCTCGAAACACTCTAGCCTTAGCTATGAATGAGATGGGGCTTTATGATGGTAGTATAGAGGTTAAACACGGGATGAGAGAATTTGTTAAACCAGCTCATGTGCTGGCAAATCATGCAAGAAGACTGAGCCTATGTTACAGAGGATTGCCAAGCCCCAATTTGATAAATCTCAACCCGGATGCAAGTTTGCTAGATAGAAGGTTATTTGTTCAGGTGCAGGAAAGGCCGCCGTAGGAGTTTTATTTTTTCGTTTTTATTAGCAAGGGGGACTGATGACCAATTTCTCTTTTGATTTTTGTTTTTCGTTTGTTTGTTTTTTCTGCTTGCCAGCCCCCTTAGGTCGGTTTTTATTTTCAGGGGTTCAGATGCTTTGTTTCACTGAGACATTGCTTTGTTTAGCCTCTAGTGTTGTGCTGTAATTCTGATAAACTTTTTACATTAATGAAGTTTGCCCACGGGCCACGGGTCTTTTCATCAAAAAAAAACCAGGACCTTTGACATGTTTTACTGATTTGACCTTCTAAGTGTCCAGTCACTTAGAAGTGAGAAGTGGACTCGCATAGACACGCCAGCTGTTGGAGCCACAAAACACACATCTAAACAAGTGAATGTCCCGTGTCTTGGTTGACACGCCTCGCCATTTAGCTCAGCAAATACCCTGAGTATATCTGTATATATGTAATGAACTTCCCAAACTAAATTCATCAATCATTCAGCAGAAGAATTTTGACTTCTAAATTATATTGTACAAGAAGTATCACTTGAAAATGTTTATTTTAATAATATTAGGTTTCGTTTGGATTGTTAGTATAAAATTAAAATTATTTATTTAGAATAAAAAAAATTAGAGTGCTATTTTAAGTGGTTCAAAATCCGAAATAATTTCATTCTTAATGTTTGAATGATTTTCATAATCTAAAGTAATAATTAAAAGTCGTGGCCGCTATGAAAAGCAGCCACAAATATTTTTTCCCTTTTTTTTATTTTTTTTACAGTTTGTTTAAAATAAGTTAAAAATAGTCATACTAATTAAAACTAGTTGTACCAATCATTAATATTAGCAAGATTTTTTTGGACAGAAAATTTATGTCAAGTTTATATAGCGACTTTTTATGGAAGAAATTACTAATTTTGAACTTACAAATTTTTATGACAGATTTTTTATATTTTACATAGCGCCGCGAAGCTGCGACTGCCATGTCTAGTTTGGATTAAAAAGTGTAAATTAAGAAGATAAGAAAATACATTATGAATAAAATTTATTTCGAATTTAGATCCACTTTAAAATAGCGGTCTTAAAAACTTACTTATTACGTCTAAGAATGATATTTTTATTTAGAATAACTAATTTCAATTTTATATTCAATGATTCAAACGCACCCTTAATAATTAAAATGGAGTTGCTGGTGATAAAATATATAATAAAATGTATTAAAATTTTAAAAAATAATAATGGTCTTTTTATTGGCCAAAATGCTTAAAATTATTTCGACACACATCTTGCTTAAGAATGCCTCGGTGACAGGCAAAGAGTATCGGTGTAAAAGGGTCCGGCATAGAGAAGTTGACACGACATGCGTTGCAATTCGTGTTCAATTAAAATTTTAAATCAAAAAGAAAAAATGAAGGTGCCCTCGAGTCCTCAACTCACAACATTATTAGATGAGTCCCTAATGAAGTAAAGATCGATAAGAATAACTCTACTAGTCTACTGTTACTCTCTATGAGTCAGCAAGTCGATATTCTTTGATTTTTAGTGCTCTAAATATTTTTTTTTCGATAGAAGGTCAATAGAATAGATTCCGTAGAGATGCGGAAGATCTGATTCTACCAGCGCATGCGTCTAGCTTCGGTCGTGATATCTGAGGAGAAAATCTACCATAAGCAAAAATTAATCATTGTCTTATATTTAGATGTAAATTGCATCGATTTAACATAACTTGAAAAATAATTAATATATTAATTAAAAGCAGCGTGGATCCATTGACAGCCTACTAGTTTGAAAACAAAAATTAGCAACTATTAAAAGTAATTTATAATTGCGAATTTTAAGCTAAAGATGTGTTCTATATTATATGCAAAAGGGAAGCAAAAAAAATTCATGAAAGTAACTCTAATACCTAAAAAAGGCGTGGATGTATTATGAAATCTAATGCTTAAGATGTGTTCTATATTATCTCAGTTATAATTATAAAAGTAATTAAATTAGAGAATATCTATTGTGAACCATGGTTCATTTAGGCCTTCGTAAACCATGATCGTTTGATCGGTAGTTTTACAAATTAACAAATCTAAATTAACCAATCCAATCTATATATTGAAATCTCATAGAAAACCAAAATTTACAAATTTTGAAATTTTTTACTATTTTTTTCGAATTTTTTAAAACTTGCCATTTTTGGACAATAATTCACTAATTATCGTCCAAAAATGTCAAATTTTAAGAAATTTGAAAAAAATAGTAAAAAAATTTCAAAAATTATAAAATTTGGTTTTTTCATGAGATTTCAATATATAGATTGGATTAGTTAATTTAGATTTGTCAATTTGCAAAACAACCGATCAAACGATCATGGTTCATAAAGGCCTAAATGAACCATGGTTCACAATAGATATTCTCATTAAATTATAGTTACTCAAACAGCTCAAACCTAATAATTTCTTAAATTGTACCAAATTTTATTTTTTTTTAAAATAAAGCTAATCAAAATCATGAACGTGCTTCCATATTTACTTTTGATGACTCCCATATTGATTCTCGAATCTGCATAACAAAATAGATTTACATTTAATAAACTTTGTTTAACAGTATAATATCTAGATGGAGTAATTTTAAAAGGTTTTTTCCCCCTTTAATTCTCTATTTGCAAAAGGTCGTAAATACCTTTGGTATATTAATAGACCCTAGCAGTAAGATTATTAAAAAAAAAAAAAGAAATATAAAGAGATATGTAAAGAATGTACTTGTATTAATATCATCGTTGTTATAAAATAATTTGACAAGTGAACAGTATAAATAATTGCATTTTTTACCTTGCATAGCATAATTTCAAGACTCCAACAAACTTTTGGTTTTGGTAATTATCCAACAAACTCCATCAAGGCATCAATGGCAAATGACGGCCCGGTGAAGTTTTCGACGGTAATGCTGACTTTTAATTTAGCACAAAGGTGCA
This sequence comes from Rhynchospora tenuis, assembly GCA_027725995.1. Taxonomy (NCBI): domain Eukaryota; kingdom Viridiplantae; phylum Streptophyta; class Magnoliopsida; order Poales; family Cyperaceae; genus Rhynchospora; species Rhynchospora tenuis. Next base: position 56,795,267 of record CM050888.1, read on the forward strand.
CTTAAATTTGCTTAAGGTTCAGTTTAATTAGCCTTACGATTGAGCTTATATATTGTATGTTCTAGACTTGCTTATGGTTTCATTTTTTTCTTTAGATTTAGTTGATTTTTCTTAGAGTCGGTATATATATTAGTGTTTGGGTCCAGTTCATATACGCTGTTATGTTTTAAGATTTACATGCTTAGATTTATAAGTTATTAGTACTGCTTAATATTCGGTTAATTTTGCTTAAGCTTGCTTAGATTTCGGTTAAGTTTACTTTGGGTGAGTTAATAAATATTGTTTATGCTCAATTTGGTAGAAATATATGTTGATATAAATAGTGCTCTCAGACGTACTTGAGGTCCGTAGACCCTGTAGTTTACTATTTGAAAATAGAAGTAACCATGCAAACTATTCACTTCTCTAGTTTATTATTCTATTTTAAGATTGCTTAGGTTTCGATTAAATTTAATTCGGGTGAGTTAATATTGTTTATGGTTCAACATGGTGATTGTTCCGATAATCCCATCAAAACAATCAACAATCCTTGCATCTTCCTTATCACATCAAAACAATCAACAATCCTTGCATCTTCCTTATCAAGTTTAGACACAAAAAATGTATTACTTTGGGTGCTATTATAAAATAAAGTCAAAAAGAAAAAAAAAAGTAAAATAATAGCACACGAGCTTTTGAAAATAATGCATACAATTTATATTCAAGAAATACTAGAATGATACTAGGGATGACACTCGTTAGTCCTAACACCACCTCCATCAAAATGGAGTATTGTGTGCATCTCGTCCTCATCTTTTACTCCCCACTCATCACAATTTATTCTCTGACAGTACTTGCCTTTCTTTCCTTAAGACTTTGTTGACTTGTTGTCCCTTCTTAGAACCTTGCTTCCTAGGTCAATATATATTAGAAAAAAAAAAAAAACAGGAACATCAAGGTCAATTCGAGGAAGTGAGGCAAGCAATGTTAGAAGATGAATTGGGATTAGTAGGAATAAAAAATGATGATGAGATGCACACAGTACTTGATATTAATTGAGGTGGTGTTGGAGTCTTGGAGATATCATTCATGGTGTTATTCTAACATTTCTTGAATCTAAACTGTATGTACTATTTTTCAAAACTTCTTGTGCTACTATTTTACGTTTTTTGTCTTTTGCTTTCATTTTGGCAAATCAAAGCACCAAGGTAAATCTTTCTTTAATGTTAGTTAAAATAATGCATTCTATCATATGTGTCTATTGAACTTGATGTGGAGGATGCAGGAATTGTTGACTATTTTGATGTGATTGTCGAAACAAGCACCTACAATGTGGTCACGGCGATGTTGCAACCCTTGGTAAGGATAAGCCACATTTTTGCGGCTGAAGAGATTTCTGAATTTTATCATAAAAACTGCTAAAAGATATTTCTTTCTCATAGACTCATAGTCCATCTGTTTGTTTATGTTCTATTTTTTGTAATAGCAGCACTAAGCCACTAAGCCAAAAATATAATAAACAATAAATTGTGTTCGTTATATAAGATACCATAAGTCGAATATTGGTGTTTCTAACGGGAAATTAGGATTCAAACAATCCAATTGAGCGGCATTATTATAAATATATTCATCTCGGCAGTCATGGGAAACGCTTGATTTACTGTGGTTAGCACAGTAACTCGCGCGATCTTTTGTGGCCGATCGAATAGATTTTTTGTGAGACATGATTTTTTTGGTCTGGATTTTCTGTGGCATCTTTCGTATAATATTTCAATAATATTTCGATAGTATTTTAATAGTATAATATTTCTGTAGTTGCTCATTTCGTTAAGAAATCATTTAATAACATATTCGTATAGGAATAAATCGCACAACGGGCGAGATTAGCACTACTTTCATAAAACTTAGGAACTTCTTATTAATAAATTGTTTTTCTTTTTCGAGAGCTTGACAGAAGCTGTCAAAAAAATTTATTAAATTATTACCATGATAAATTAGGACTTGTACATACCAGTAAAGAGCTATACTCTAAATAGAAAAAAAAAAAAAAGCCTAATGGAACTAAAATCACAATGAAATTCAACAATATGAGCTATCCTAGTTCTGTTTATTATTTGAAAATTAAGTGTCAATATTTATCAGCATGGTTACTTACATTTAGAGTGTTTGCATGCTGATTAATGTGTACGACAAATTAAGTGTCAATTTTTGTCAATATTTAATTTGTCATGCTGAATAATGTGCCATATTTGAATAATTTTGGTTAATATAGATTTGTCGATTTGAAAATATAAGTAACCATACAAAACACTCTAAATATTTATTCACTACTGAGTTATGATTCTTTCGCAGAAACAGTTTGGTAGTACTGTATACAATTTACACTGCCCGAAATGTGAAGAACATCTTCATCGAAGAATTGTTACACGACATAACTTTTTTTGTGCCCCCGAAACCTAGACGGAAGCTGTCAAGTTATTACACGACACAAAAAAAAAAAAAAAAAATTGCACGACAAATTAACCAAAATTGCATAACACATTAATCAGCAACGTCGTCCCACCTATGACTGTAAATTTGGAGCACATATACCTAACCTACGTTACTAAAACTGCATCATATGCGAAACTCAGGCCATGAGCAACCATGCCAATATGTATTCGTATTCAAACAAACCAGGAAAAAAAATAACTTTGTCCAGCTGTGCAGCAAGCCATGTCTAGGAACAGATTAAAGCGTACATGGTTTCCACCAAGGAGCCGGATAAATTAAGCAAAAGTTTCAAAAGACTATTACACAACATTGCTTTAGTAACAGCACATTGAAAACCCAAGAAATTAAGACACAACTAAACCCTTCAAAATCTCGCAAGTACCTAAAAAATAAACCACACCATTTAGTGTAAAACAAACCTTGTTGAATACAAGAGTAACTATTTCTAAAATCTTCTTCCAGAATAAGAAGGCCTTGCCTCTGCCATTGAAACCCTAATTGTTCTTCCATCCAAATCCTGACAATAAAGAAATGAGAAGATTAGTAAAACGAAGGACTTCAATTTTGGCATAAGCTCTGATTTTCTCAGAATCAAAGGGCATATGTATTACTGTATCTGATACAGTAACATAGACCAATAGAAACAGAACCTAGCTACTTTTGTTCAGTATGACCATATAAACAGTTTTTATTTGTCCTTATAATGTAAATTAGGTATTTAAGTGTTTCGATTTATATTCCAATAGTCACATTATGCATTAGCCTTCTAAAAATTAAACCCATTTTGAATCGAACATCAAAGTCAGTAACAAAATTGCACAAGCTACTTACAGCTCCATTAAGCGAAGAAATTGCATCCTGAACCTCCTGAGCAGTGCCATATGTGACAAAGCCGAAGCCCCTTGACCGACCAGTCTCACGATCATAAATCACTTTTGCTTCTAGAACCTTCCCCTGCTCACTGAACAGACTCTCAAGTGCTGAGTTGTCAACTCCCCATGCAAGGTTTCCGACATAGACCCGGTATCCATCATCAGACCGGGCCCCACCTCTGAAGCCTCCATCATCAGACCGGGCCCCACCTCTGAAGCCTCTTGATGGGGCAGATTCTTCTCTTGGTGGCGCTGGGCCTGACCTAACCGTCAACTCTCTCCCTTCTAGCATCTGTAATATAACAAAAAAAAAAAAAAGTTTAAAAAGGATGCATGCATATATTTGTATGCACGATGCTTGTCTATTTTTTCCCTTTTGGCATATTTACTTTTAATGCTACATGATCATATTTTGGTTCTTATGCTCCTGCTGATATTTGCCAATAGACACCAAGTAAAATACCAAACTAGGATGAGGGTTGGGAAATTATTAAAAAAAAAAAAATACCAAGCCACAGTTATCAACATTTCAGGTTAAAAAAATACCATAAATCTGGACAGTGTTACAGTGTTATAAGAAACAAATAAAAATTTAAAGATGTGGTATGCTGATGGATTTCTCATGCTACATACCAATACCAACAAATCTAAAGCAAGCATCCAAGACGGTATAAATAGATTTAACAAGCACTCACATATCCATTAAACTGCTCAACAGCTGAAGCAGCCTCTTCCGCAGTTGACATTGTGACGAAACCAAAACCACGGCTTCTTCCAGTAATTTTATCATATATGACCTTTAAATATAAAATAGCAAATATATTACTTCAAAATTTAACAAACTCAAATAAAATTGCCCAAATGCTTTGAGGAAAACAAACCATGTCAGTACTGCAAAACCCAGCATTTTCTCTTCTTTGCAAACTGAATTGCTTGATAAATAATGAATGACCTCTAAGATGTTATCACCCAAATATTACACTCATTTAACTCCAAAATTTTCATTTATGTTCAAACAAAAATGTTATTTATATCATTTTAGTTCATGTGCCTATTTATGTTTGTATATAAACACTAGACAGTGACACAGCATTAATCCAAACATTGTTCTGACAACTAATGCCACAAGGGGGAAGAAAAAAACGTTAGAAAAAATATATATATACCTCAACCATCTCAACATCACCAGCCTCACCAAACACATTAGCCAATTGAGAACTATCAACACTAAAAGGGAGGTTCCCAACAAAGAGCTTCAATTTAGGATCTTCTTCTCTCTCTGCCACTTCCTCCTCTCCTTGTTCCTCCTCAGAGTCGTCTACATATGAATCCTGACACAAATGTCCAAATAAACTAAAATTACATTACTAAGGAACTGGTTTTTTGCAAACCACATCCGACATATATACTGTTTTTCACTATTTGAGACTCCATTGAAAGAGATATTTGTATGGGATTGCAATTCCAGCATTCACAACTAACCCCAACCTGAAGTCATTTTCCTAAAATTAGTAAAATAACTCAACTTAATTTACTATTTCACAAGTAATTTTCCTACCAATCCCACAAGCTCAATATTACCATTCCAACTTCCAAATGAAGAAAACCTGACTTTACTTAAAACTTTCACAATCTCTTTCGAGAAACTACTATTTATCCAAAAAAAAAAAAATTAAACACCAGCACAGTAAAATAATCATTACCTCCGAACCGTAATCCAAACCCTCTCCGTCTTCTTGCTCCATCTCCAAATCAGAGAACACGACTCTCGCAACGAACCCAAGCTCGAAAGGTCGCACACTTCTGAAAAGAGGCGAAACAGAGCATGACGAGGCGAGCACGGAGAGTTGCTTCTCGAGTGAGAACGGCTTCGAAGGAAAAGACAAGGATGAGGCTAGGGTTCGCACTTGCGAGGGCTTGGCAAGCGGAATGGTTTTAGCGAGGAGAGAAGAAGAAGCGGTGGCGGCTGTCGCCATTGGAAGGGGTTTGTTGGGGTTTAGAGATAAGGTAGTGAGGTGGGAGAAGGGTTAGAGAGGGAATGAGAGTGAAGATAAGCGTGGATTTATAGCGAGAAAAGGATATGGTTTCGTTATCAGATTTTTTTCTCTTGTGATATTTTCTGAAGGGTTGTCTTTGTCCCATGTGGCCGTTTGAGTGAAGATATTTTTATTAAACGGGCTGGGCCACGAAGTTTGGGCCGCATTTTTGGAAGATTAATTTTTGTTGTTCGACCTGTTTTCTGTGTGATGAACTGATAATGCTACGTCGAGGATTCTTCGTGTGCTCTGCAAAAAAACTATGCTATACGCCTATACTTGTGCATCTTCGGATCAAAATCAAACAGCATATGTCATTGAAGTTCTTCTCTAAAAAAACTGTAATTTTTTTATCTCTTTTTTGTTTTGGTAATAGGGTCTACGATAACTATCGGGTAATCGGTGGTGCTATTATTTTTCTGGCAGGAGACGGAGCCGTTGAGCTATGTGTGGAGGTATGTAGGATTTTTTTTGTTTTGTTTTGTTTTTTTTTTTTTTTTTTTTTTTGGTGATGCATGATATATAGCGAGTAATCGTTCAATCTCGTAATTTTTTTTCGGGGCTATTATTTTTCTCGTATTTATTTCTATTATAATGCGAGTTTACAATTTAACATTTGTTTATTATTTATTCTAATATGGTTCCAAAGATGATGAATAAAAAGGAGATGATTTGTTATATTTTTCAAAACATTAGTGGCTGTTTATCTACTATTTTCCAAAGAGGGGATGTCGGAGTATGGACGGAGGGAGACGAAAGAGGGAAGGAAATAGGGTAGAGGGAGCTACGGAGGGAGGATGAGAGAGAGGAGCGTGAGCGCATAGAAAAGAAAGGTGGAGTGTGAGCACGGAGATCAGACATTTCCAAAAAGATATGGTGATTTCGGTGATTGTAGGAGTGAGTTATTATAGAAAGTGATTCTGTATTATTTTAATGCATCTCCTTCTATTTTTTCACCAATAATTAAACATGCATTTATTTGAATTTCTTTTCTCAGAGAATGCATTCATTTTAAATTTAGATATTTTGTTGGTTTTTATTAGAAATTGACATGTAAGAAGTTTAGTTTTGCATGTGTATAGAGATGAGTTTGACAAGTTATGCATGACATATCATTCTTATTTGCTTTTTTATTTGAATGAATCGATCCGAATGATACTCTATATATGTTATTGTATATATACAAATGAAGTTAAAAAAATTTTGATAAATAAATAGCTTCTTTCTTATAGTTTTGATATTAACAAATATACTTTTAATATATGTATATATTTTAACTTTATAACGAGAAATCAGAGAAAATCTATGAACTCGTTAAACTCTGTATGACAAGGGTACTGATAACATAAGCAACACTAATGTTATCAGCGACACTAATGTTGGTCGTACGCCGATGCATCAACGCATCAAGGGCATCATGGTCCTATGTTGCAACTTCATCTTTGGGAAAGAGATCATGGAAATTGTAAGTCACACTGGTTATCTTTTGTGAATGAAAGATATGAGTAAAACTAGGATTTAATCAATAATCACACATTTTTTCTTTACTTCGAAAAATAACTTGATTTCTCATGTGTTTTTGTGATGCAATGCAGACAAATAAGGTTGCCAAATGTCACTATTATTAGTTCCCAAATTCGATAAAAAGCCCTAACAAAGTTTTCAATTCCATGTATATTTCTAAGTTTTGAATATTTTTATTATTTATATGCTCTATTATAAACTGATTAAATTTAATTTAGATATTTATCATTTTTCTATAATTGATGTATTTTACAACCATGTTGGTAATTTTTTTATTGTTTGTTTTTTTTTTCAATTTTATAAATTGCACATATAATTTGTTTGTCTAATATGTTGATCTCATTTGTCACATTTTTTTTTTTTTTTGGAATGCATATTTCTAGGGTTTTACAAGCGTACATTCTGAAGTCTTAAAGATAAGAGATGTTCAGGTATGTAAAAAATATGTGTACCTCAAACATATTTTGAATTCCTTGGGAGTAATTACCAATTGGGAACAATATAGTCAGTTTATTCAACTAACATAATAGCCAGTTTATTTACCGATGAAGTCAATTACCAATTGGGAACAATATAGCCGTTTATTTAATTAACATAACATATATTAACTTGCACGTAATACAAGTTAGCACACAATTAACTAACAACATTAACTTACAATCAATAACTTGTAAAAAGTAAAAAATCTCAAGTAATTAATTCATTTGTACAAAAATATGTCTTTTTGGTAGTGTATGCAATTCGAATTTCACACCATGAGGCAATCTTAAACGGCTAACGTGTAAATCATCATAATCTTCGAGATATCCAAAACCCTAGACACCAAAATTCCCCAAATTAGTGGTTAATTCGTATAAAAATTAAATTTATTTATCTAAAACATTCAAACTTCTAATGGAAGATGAAAGTTAAAAATTCTTGAAATTATTTTTTACATCGTGGCTTGGAAAATTGCAGTTATATGGCATGTGCACCAGAAAAGTAGGTTGTACGCCACCTATGCATCGACATGGCACCATAGGAATGCTCATACGATTCATTGCCACTGGTGGTGGCAGTGGGAGAGAGAAACTATTCACGCTGCAGTAGGCCATACTAAGAGAATTTTATGTGAACGGAGCGAAAAATGAAAGAAAAATACAAAAGATAGTCCTAGGTTTGAACGCATAAATGCTTATAACACATAAAAATACGGAAAATGTATTTATAACGCATAGTTGTTAATAAGGTAGCTTTTTTTAAAGAAGCAACCATCCAAGGTCTCTTTTTTTTTCAGATTAATGATACGTTGTTGATATCCGGATCAACGATCTTTAAATTGGTATTCCTATTTTTGGGGATGGCTTTTGTTACACAATAAAAGCGACCAATGAGAGTGCGCCACGAGGAAGCCCCATAGAAAAATAATCGAGCCTTACCATTGGTGGGTCCCATAACATTACAACGAATTCTTTGCCAAAATTGATTTCCTCCAATTATGGAGTGTGTAAAAAAAAATAGCCGTTCGATTAGATTATATCGGCTCAGATTCAGCACCAAATATTTATGTAGTGCCTGTCTAAAAAAATTATAGCGGTCAATGTTGTTATTAGTAGTAACCAGGAAGTAGTTGCCAAAATCAGCACCAAATATTTACTCAATATTTACTCTTTATGTAGCGAAAGAGGGCTTCATAATAAATTTCTTTCTAATACGAGTTCATAACATGCAAAATTAATAAAATCGTGATATTTTATGTGGCAATTATTTAAATTCTTATTCCTGGCTTTTAAATTTGGCAAGCTGAGGCAAGAGATTACTAAGTGGTATAATTTTGTTAAGTGAATTTAAAAGTATTAGTTGTTTTGCTAATATAATGACCGATTTAAGTTATGTCTCTCTCTCTCTCCCTCTCTCTCTCTCCTTTATTCCGAAATGAAATCTGTCGGTCCAAGAAACAGTTAATTGGGAATTTAAGCTTACTTCATCTTAATTATCTAATGACAAGAGATCAAATATTGGAAAATAAAAAGGAGGATTTCACGTCGTAAGTTTTTTTTTTTTTTATGTAACTAAAGACCACAACCTCTCTTTTACATTGATATTTCAAAACTGAAAATTTAATTGTCAAGTCAAAAGTAACCATTTTTTTCTTTCGCAGTTAATTTTATAATATTTTGAGTTAGATTCGAACAAAATAAAAAGTCATGGAATGAAATAAATCTAATTAATGTGATAAATTAATTGAAATTAAACTATTTATTAGCTTTTTGAGGTAATATAAAATGATTTAAAAATATAAAAGTTACGTGGACGATTATATAGCTTTTTTTTTTAAAAAAAAAAATTAACAATCTACATTTTGAAAATTGAAATATAAATCCACAAGAGAGGTTGTAGTCGACTGGTTGAAACCTCGCACTCGATCACCTCGGCAATGAAAACCAAAAGTTTGACGTGGATTTAGAGCTTTGAATATTTATACTCAATTCTATCTAATTTCGACTGCAAGCACATAATCTACACTAAGTATAGGTTGGTATTGAACGACAAGGACACAATATTCAATTAAACTATATTTTGGGATTCAATAAAAAAAATAGTTTAAACATTTTTTTTTTGAATTAGTAATCGCATTAATTAAGATACAAAATCAGTCTCAAATCTCTCCTTTTACTTCTTCTCCTATACTGAGATCGCTTGATATCTCTCTCCTGTGTGTATAAAATTTAAGCTTGAAGGCATGTGAACAGCTGGCTGGTACATTCATGATTGTTGATAAATTCTTGGTTTCCATTGTTGAGTAAGTTGCGGATTTAGTTGTTGTAGATTAGATTATCAATAAGGTCGACATTATCTGATATGTTATTTTTTAAAATTCAATTGCTTTATGGATTGTTTAATGCATGTTCTTTTTTATTTATGCAATCAAAGGAAAGAAATAAAATGTTGGGTTGCTAGCTGGTACGGGCTATGTACTAGTTAATCGGATGTGGGTATAGTTGGTACCAGTCAAGTTCACCTTGCTTGATTTACTGATACAATGTTGAGTTTACCGATACAAGTGCTATGAGAAAGTAATTTGATTTCCTGAAGGTTCACCCTGCTTGATTTTTGAAGTAAAAACTATTGTTAAAATATTTTAACGTTGATTATTGTTCAAATAGATGTATTTAACAGTTTTACATTCTTTCTTATTGGTTTATGGTGACAGCACTATCATGGGGTGAAATTTAAGGCTATGGTTGTGCTTTGGACTAACTGATTTGATGAGCTTTATTAATTCTTCTTGCTTATCATGTCCAAGTGAAATTTGACATCTCAATTACATTTTTCTATTTGACTATGAGACTATCCGATCTGATGTCGACAAATTATAATGCAATAGTTTTTAACTCTATTTCTTTCGTATTTATGCATTTGGATCTGTCATTGGGTGCTTAAGCTGTCACACAAAAATATTGAAAACGTTGGCAACTGCTATCGATTTGGGAATTTTTTAAAGTGCTTTCTTACTTTGGGACATAGTCATTGTTGTTCAGATATATGACATTGGAGATTTTACCGTTGGGTTTGATTTTCTAACACAAATTATGGTTTTTATCCCTTTTGTTTAGGAACCTTCCATGTGAAAGGAGAAATTTTTAGATCTCAAATATGGGATACAGCTCAGCTCGACAAGAGAGGTATTTGGAAACTAATTGAGGATTCCAATTAAAAATTAATTGTTAGATCTACACAATTTGGAGATGCAACCAAGCCCAAGTGAAAAAATGAAAAAAAAAAGAAAATATATATATGTACGTAGGCTACTAAATTAGGAAAAAAGAAGTGAAGAAAAATGAGTGACTTCTTGTTGACATTTATTTTCAGCCCCTAATTTCATGATTCATATTATTTAAACATGAATCAGTAATGAAAGTCATTATGGGAGGGAGAGGGGCAAAAGAAAGAGGCATGAAAAGCTGGCATAAATAGCACACAGATAAATTGAGATGAGCCATTGAAAAATTTAACTAAGCCAACATGTCAACTTCGCATGGATTGCATTTGGGACTTCTTATCTTATCAGATTAGTTTGACAAAATTTACCTTCAACTTTTCTTTGGGTACTAGTGTAGTTTATCACTGGAGGTGAGGTCATGAAAAGTAACTAAAACACTAAATAAATTTGTACTTTCTTTGGTTTGAAATAGATTTGTATTATAAAGAGAGCTAATTGGCAACAATTTGTGGTTCCTTACGAATAGAAGCAGCTTATAAGGAAGCTATCAACAGTTTGTCATCCCTGATCGCTTCAAAGATAACATACCAGTTCAATTTGTACCTTGAACTCATATGTCTGTCAGCAAGGAGGAGATATGTAAAGAGCTTTATCTTTCTAATTTATCGTTAAATCTTAAATCTTAATTTCAATATAAACGTGTATAAGAATGATCACTAATGTTGGTCTTATGGTTGTCATGCTGATTGCTTATTGTGTGTGTGCATATTGAATGCATATATTTGGCTAAAATTTTAAAAACTGTCAGCTTAATACTAAAATAAACACGCATGCTAATAGAGCTATTATAATGTAGGTCTATGAAAGCATTTTTGCAAAGCGATCTTAGAAAAAAAATGCAGCTTTGATGCGGGAGCTTATTTTAAGAAAGAAAGAAAGGAAGGATTGAGCTATTTTAAGCAGATCTTATATTAAGCTAGTAGTTATATTATTAGAAGTTAATTAGCAGTTATCTTATTTTAAGCTAGTAGATAGTTAATTAGCAATTATCTTATTTTAAGCTAGTAGCTATTTATTTCTTTTGTAATTTTAGACAGAACCAACACCTATAAAAGTGTTGGGTGTACCTTTTAGAAAAATGAATTAGAAAATTAAGAAAAGTCTAAATTGTTTTTACGTGTTTTTTCTCTTTTGAGAAAAGAACAACAACCTCGCGCTACTCGCTGCGTCAAGCTTTGTTTTAGTTAGAATATTATTCAAGTGGAAGAGATAAGGGCTTTTTTGTAATATTTATACTTTCTCTTTTAAATTGCAAAGGAGAATAACATATTAATATATGATCCACTACTAACAGATAGTGATTTTTTAGATGATCATCGAAATATCTCAATAATCGATAATATGATCACTTCAGAATAACCATACATCGCGCGATGCGCAATGCAATAGCTAATGATAGCTTAATTCTAATGTGACTAAGTATTGTTCTTTTGAGATGATATAAAATGAATTTTAAAAATTATATAGATTTTTTGGACAATTACATATGTATACAAGAAAAGATTAACCAAAGCTATATTTTACATTTTGAAATTCAAATCCACAAGAGACATTGTGGCGAAATCTTTCGGATATTGAGCTTGCATATTCTCTAGTCTCTAATTATAGTTCACAAAATATGATAATTGATATATAAGGTACTTTGCACCAAAATCACTATCTAAATAATTGAATTTGTGTGTTTTTAGTCTATCTTTGTAGGATTTGGTATTGCTTTTAGTTTTGTTTTTGTTTTTGTTTTCAGGGACTTGGAGCAAAATACTCGCAATTTGACACATTAGGTGATTAATATATATTTTTGTTCCTGACTTTATTTGGCAAGCTTGAGGCAATAGATTATTAAGTGGGACATTTTCTTAAAGCAAATTTAAAAAAATCTTTTGTTTTGCCAATACAGTGACTGATTCAATTTCCGTCTCTCCTTTCTTCACACAAAAAAAAAAAACTCTCCCCTAGAAATAATTAATTCGAACTTGAAGTTTATTTCTTCTATTTGGTTGGCCTTTGGAATAATATATATGAATAGAAAGATATACAGATGAACAATCAATATCGACTGCAACTAAGAGACGAGAGAGATAGAATATTTGAGGCAGCCAAAGTCTTTGAAATATTGTTTTATATTTTTTCGATCTAGTCTTCTAGACAGTAGGGTTGGTCTGTCGCTGTCTCTTTAATTGGTTTGCAAGTAATTCACAACCCAAACGGGGCCTATTTTAGTTTTCTTTGAGCAGCTCTCCTTACTAAAATTTAACCGATCTTTTTATTAAAAACAATTTTATATTAAAAAGTTTTTTAAAGAACCAAAATTTATTTATTTTTTTATTAAAAACGATGATACCATGATCTGATCCGCGCTATATTCTTTCTCCTTATAGCGCGGATTTTGATCTGCGCTGTAGGCTATAGCGGGATTCAAAATTGATAGGACCGATTTTTTTTCGCCCTAAGTAGCGGATCAACGGAATGTAACATATATATTACATATCGGAAAATTTTGCCATGAGGACAATTTTTGTATCAGGCTTTGATCGTAATCTTTCATGAGTTCTAGTGAATTAATATTTTTTGAAAATGAGCGTTTGAGATGAAAACCCGATTCAAAAATTATCCTCATGGCAGAATTTTGCATATTGTCTTTACCCAAAGGTGTCATTTAATTATCCTTTGTTTTGTCTTTTCCAAAGAAAAATCGTTTCTTTATTGGTATACCAATAGTAGAATGAGTCAAAAGTACCAATTGAAGCCTACCATTGCATGCATTTGAAGTTTAATTTCAGTGGCAAATTCTCTCTTGAAACAATTATCATATGCTCTGCCTTTGTATTTAAGATAATTTCAATTGAATATGATAACTATACTACCATTACCAACTTACCATACGCGAATGGTTATAGACTTAAGTTCTAATAATTAAATCATTTTTTTAATAATTAAACTTACCATCCGATTTTTTTAATAATCAAATCAATTTTTTTAATAATTAAACTTTTTAACATGGTGGTAATATTTTAACATTTTTAATTATTGATCTTTTTAATTATTAATAATTTTTTTAAATAAAAAAAACAAATGTAGTTTCCATTTAAATAAATTTTGGTATTATATATTTAGTTTATGCATCAACTTAACGTCTTTCTGCATGTTTCCACTTAAATTTATAGAACGTAAAAATTGTTGGAGTTATGTCCTAGAAGTCAATATTTAATGACTTATTTTCTTAGTTTATGTTAATGATGATATTTGATCATTTGTTCCTAGAGTTTATTATTGACAGATCATTCAGGTTGAGGATCTGAATTGTAGATCTCTGTGGATCATTCATTAGAATGACAATAATAAATCTAAATCGTCCATAATCTTGATAATTAACAAGGAACATTAATTATCATAAAAGATTAGTATGCAAGTTAAGTGATGATTAAGTTCTACAAATCATAGGTAAGGAGTTACCAACTTAATTGCATATGTGTATGTTATTGGAACATAGTACAGGACTTGACCCAATGAAATAAACATATGGATTGTGTTATGTGTCATTGTTTATTTCATATGAGTTTGATTCTAAGTTTGAGATGTTCACCTTTTCCACATGAGGATAGGTTCAATAAATATCGTCTAACGTTGATTCCTGATAAAGGCTGCTATAAGGACTTTATTTATGTTCTCTTGAATTGTGCGGGGAAAAGTTGTTCATCAAGAAAACCGTATGTCCCTCATTAGTATACCTAGTGAGTGATGATATCTGTTTGGGCCCCTTGATGGAGTTGGATCGTATGCATGCAAACTAGACGATCAACTCTAGATCAAGAAATGTATAATCTGCAAGAATGACACATTCCTATCTTGGATTATACAATGATATCATGTGACATAAGAATCAGACAAGGAAATACTTATATTTCTTATGCAGGATTGAGATATTGTAACGGTACACTATTTATGCGAATTGGGAATCATAACGTGTTGCTAGATACCGCTTATGATTATTGAAAATAAATAATGATTTATTCTCCATGGCTAACATAGCATAAATCCTCAAAGGGTCACACAAATAGGACCTTGACCACACAATGTATTATCTATTTATTCGCAACAGTGAGTATTGCGGAAATATGATAAGTTGATTAATTAATTATATACCGTTATGAACCGTTATAATTAATTAACTCAAAGAGATCATATAGAAATAAATTAATGCATTATCTAATCCCAAAATAATTATTAATGAGTTAATAATTAATTTTAGATCAACACATTTTAATATAAATGGTTATATTGATTAATCGGGCCGTTATTTAATAGGAAAATATATAGCCCAATTATAGAGCAAACTAATGGGACTTTAATTAGGTGAATTAAAGACCCAAATGAGATTTTGAGGTGGCCCATATAGGCCCAATTCGTGGCCAGCCATAGGGTGGCAAGAGGTGTAATTTTGGGAAAGTTTTCCCTAGGGTTTGAGCTCTATAAAAGGACCCCTTTGGAGGCTCCAAGAGCTAGCCTTCTCTCTCCTCTCTTTCTCCCCTTTGTGACTGCCACAAACCTCCTCTTTTCTCCCTCTTTTGCTCATGTGTTGAGCTCTCTTCTCCATTTAAATGAAAGATTTAATTGCTAGAAGAGAGAAAGCTAATGGGATTAGACTTGTTCTTGGGTGTGCTAGCACATACCTTGAGAACGTGGTTAATCTCCTTGGTGGACTCGAGGCCGGTGCCATCCATGGAGAAGAAGAGGCGTAGGAGAGCACCCCATCGATTCCCATGCCATGGATTCGAGCCTCATGAATGCGATTTCATGAGAGGTATAACTTTCTCCTACTTTCTCTCTTGATTTGACGTGTGATTGCTTTAGCACTAGATCTCTTGATTTGCTTGTTGTTAATGGTGATTAATTAGTTGTAATTAATCTAAAATTAAAATATGAGCATTTCCTAACAGTGGTATCAGAGCTATGGTCGTGCTTAAGGTTTTTCACACTTAATTAAGTGAGAATTCGTAATTAATTAAGTTAATTAGTGATGTGCATGCTTGCTGGCCCTGGAAAGGCTGTTTTCTGTCTTGTTGCTTGTTTTTCGTGGTGTAAAGCTCTCTGAAATTTTTTCCTTCTTATTGGAGGTTGTAGCCCTTTGAGTTGTGGTTGTTTTCCCACTGGAATCATTGAAATTCGATGTAAAATGAATTTTTAGTGATTTAAACGGTAACGGTGCGCAGATCTGTTATTCTGCTGCACAGTTCTGTTGTTGTGGTTGGTAATAAATAAGTTTGTATACAAAGTACCTGTAACTTTTAGATAGGATTATTCTAAACTTGATGCTCTTTCTGGATATGTAAATTTTGTTGCATATTTCGGATATTATGTGGGCGTTCAAGGATGAAAAGTGATGAAGTTGTCAGATCTGTTTTTTCAAACAAACTGATTATTTTGAAAAACTGTACTTATTGAGAAACTTTTATGGAAAAGTGTTGAAATGGAAATGTTCTCCTTTAAGTCTGGAATCTGTGAAAATTAATTTCATAGATTTTCATTGAGATTTGATACCTCAACCGAGTGAAACCTTTTTGGTCGACGGTCTATTCCAGAACAGGATACCTTGCTTAAATGCTTGTTATCTCGTTGATCTTAAATATAACTTGTGGATTTTCTTTTCATGGAATGATAGACTATTGTATGTAGTATTTTTCTATGTAAATTGTTTGCTGGAAAAATATCAAGGGGATGATCATACAGATCAAAAGGTTGAGACCCATAACAGAATTTTCTCTAACGGTGCTTCGCGCACAATCTGAGGATTTGTCTTTTTTGGTTCTCCCTGATGGTAATTGATCTCTCCTTGAGATTTTTACAGGTAATCACAATCTTTGTATGGAGTTCTCTGGATTTATTTCAGATTTTGTGGAGACCGAATTATTTTGAATTTTTTCGGGTCCCGAATTTCGTATTTTAATTAGTTAAAATAGTTTCTAATTAATCAATTTATTGAAATGTTAATTAGAAGACTCCTTAAATACCCTCCTTTCTGTTTTGATGGTTGGATTTAATTTAAAAGGGCTTAAACAATTGGTTGTTAAGGTTAAGCCTTCTTTGCATTCGAAAAACTTGAGCAACAAGTATGCACAAAGATTCTAATTAATGAAATTAATTAAGAGCAAGTGAATCATGTATATTGTATATGTGCTAACTTTGTTTTGTAGGAGGATGTGGGTTTGATATGGCTCAAGATGTCAATGCCTTGTGTGTTGTAAAATATTGTGAATGCATGTGATTGCTTGTAAAGTGGCCTAAGGTGCCTTGATAATTAATTGGTTAATTTTTGATGTAACTTGTGAGGCTTGCATGCCCCTAAGGCCTAGGCGGGGTTTTAGGAATTTTATCACATGTATTTATTTCCCGTAATTATTAGATAGGATCTTAGTAATTAGTGGGAGGGCTTGATTAGATTAGTCTCGTTACATGGAGATGCGACGAAGATTAATGCAAGCGGGAGCCATACAAACCCACGGCAATGCTTGAGATGCTTATGTTATGTGATTGTTTGTGAATGCCTTGAATTGTCATAGGTAGGTATGGGTGTATGCTTACACGACCACCAAACAAGAGTCACTTTTTTTGTCCCAAACTAAATTGATTAAGTCGACCGCCTTCCTTCTCTCTATCCCCTTCACGTCAATAGCCAATCATGGCGCGGTCCGCCATAGCGGACGTCATGGTTGTCAACCTTGATAGTCGGGGTACAAATGAAAAGATTTGTTAGGAGCAAATAGAGAGAGGTTGCTTATCGATGGACCCAACAAGTTTTCTTGGACATCGGGGCGAAGTTTGTAAATATACTTAGATATTCACAAATCAAGAGTCATATGGTTGATATGATTGGTTGGAGAACCTACCTTGTCTAGTTAAGTAGGGTGTCGTGCCATAGCAGGCTCTACTTGACGAAAATGGGGATCTTGGAATCCATTACATTTAGGGACATTAATTAAATGTAGTGGGAGTTTTTGTTTATCATTCCATAAACAAAACATTGCATAAACTAAATGACCTTAAATTGAAATTGTTATAGATATTAAATATGTTAATTTCGTTGCGATCAATCTTTGGAAAACGACAAGCTCGTTTCTAAGGTATTTACTTGGAGAAGAAATACCGATTCCTAAGACATGTTCTTGGAAATGAGAAACTTGAGCAAGTTTAATCCCAAAAACGTTCCTCAACTTCCCGAACATAGCTTCGCAATGATTGATTAGTTTTGACGAAAATTATTCAATAAAGCGAATGCTCATATCCTTTTAGAAGTTCTGGACTTTTGAATTGGAGAATTCATAAGGACTATACTAAGACTTCTATACTCTCATCCACTTACTCAAGAAGACGGTCTTAGAGAAAGTAAAAGATAGACTCAATCATTAATGATCGAGTAATGGAATGTGAGTTAACCAAGAGACTCTTCTTATAAGAAGATAAATGTTTCATTAGCTTGCAAACCGAAAGGTTTGAGTAGCTAATTGACAACTAGAGATACTAAGATCTCCAATATCAAGGATTGTTGATATTGTCATAAAAACTCTTTCTATGGATAAAGGATGTATTGTTCGCACACTTGTTAGTGCTAAAAATGATTGGTTAAGTATTAAAGGAATACTCCACCAATATATGAGTTGAGACTTTGAGACCCTCACTAGTGACCGTGTGTCACATGAGATGTTTCATTTGCCATTTATGGGAGGCATTTGAAAGGTTGTCCGAAATACCATGATGTTCTAAACCTTAAGATATTTGTCGTTCAAATTATCTCACTATCTCTAATTCACACTAGTAATTAGGTGCTAGTTCATGTGTTCGCATTTAACGAAATGTGTAGACAATGATGAATAAGAGAAAGTTCGAGATAAGTAAAGTAAACTCCGTTTTGGAAATGGCTTGTACGTCTAAGCCGCTACCATTGAATACGTAGAGTTATCTTTACTAAATAAAGAGTTTGTTTAGGAATTTGAGGTTGTATACCTTATTCCAAACATCTCATAAAACCTTATCTCCATTTCATATTTGATGATGGATGATCATGTTTTGTAATAGAGAAATGTTGTTCTCTTATTTTTATAAATTTGTGTATAAGATTTCATGCATCTTAATTGAATTTGCTTGAAATAGATTAACAAATTTTGAATGACAAATATGTAAGACTTCGCATAAAGTATTTGACTTTTATGTAAAATAGTTGCTTAGTCGAATATAAACAAGAATCGCATTATGAGAGTCTACGTAACGTGGAGCTCGTAAATCAATTTGATTGCAAAGAATCGCATTATGAGAGTCTACGTAACGTGGAGCTCGTAAATCAATTTGATTGCAAAGAATCGCATTATGAGAGTCTACGTAACGTGGAGCTCGTAAATCAATTCGATTGCAAATCAATTGAAATTCATGCGAATCGTGTTTGTTAAAAGACAAAAGCGCCTTTGACCTACGAAGGTTTAAAGGACAAGTAACCTTATTGAGACTTATACATATTGATGTATATAGACCTATAGGTACTTGTGCAATTGAAAGGTTGTTGAAACTTTACCACTTGACCAACAATCATTATAGATATTAACGTATCTATTTGATATGGTATAAGTATGAATCTTTTGACAAGATCAAAAGGATTTCAAGAGTAAAGTTGAAAAACTATTCAATAAAAGCAAAAGTCTTAAGATGGATCATGGTAAATAGTTCAGTCATATAGTTTGATGTATTACCTAAAGAGTATGAAATACGTTTCACTACTCGCTTCATGAGGAACATTGAAAAATGTATCCAAGGATGAAGGTATCGAACATAGTTTGATATAGTTCGATCGGTAATAAATCAAATTGACTTGTTCGACTCATGTAAGGGATTTGTGTTTGAGGACAATATTGTTTACACTGAATAAAAATTCCATCGAAGTCTATTGAGAAAGATATCTTACGAGATTCGATCTCTAGGTATATTGTTTCTCAAGATTTGGTATTGAGAAGCTTATTTCAAAGTTAGATTGATTGATAAGCTTGGACCCAAATAAGACGCTTAATATGATGTAGGATATCTTGAACTAACCGAAAGGTACTACTTCAACGAACATGATAAGAACAAAGTAGTTGTTGCTCATCATAACGTATTCTTGAAGAATGATATTCTCAAGAAGAAGTAGTGGGAGTAAAGTGAGCATTGAAGGAGTTTATGCGTCACTACAAGAAGTACATTTATAGGAAACTTGTCACTCCATACATGGTGCTTAGTGGGAGTTGAGCGGAACTTTATTCACAAGTAGTTGTGAAAGGAAGAAGTTTATAAACACGCTCACTTCTAAAGAGTGCTCAAACATCTCACGAATGGATGATGTTCGAGAAACTCATGCAATATATTAGGATCAAGAACTTACTCTACAAGATGTTGTAGAAGTAGTTTACTGACCTCAAGCACCAATCCTACAAAGATCAACGAGAATGAATTGCCTAAACTGAAAGGTACATAGGTTTCACAACATCCTCGTACTTGACATATGAGGATCCGTTGATAAATAAAGAAGCGATGGAAAGACCCGATTCCACAAGTATGGTTTGAATCTATATGATCTTTAAAGTGCAATCCATATATATAACAACAAGGTATAGACCTTGATTGATGTTCAAGAAGGAGCGATCCATTTAGAACATTTAGATCCTTAAAAGGAAAGATAAATATGGATAGCAAGTCGACTATGTACAAAGCGCAATTTCATGATTGATGCTATGTCTAAGTCGATAACCAGTTGACCATGTACAAAGCACGGCTTCTCGCTTGTAGTTGTGTATAAGTCAATAAAGATCATTCTAACAATAATTATATTTCGTATATATAGATATATGGAAAGATACATCAAAACCGCCTTCTTCGAATGAATGAAGGAAGTTGTTGTGTATTTGACACAAACCGAGGATTTGTTGTATTGTTAGAAACATATGTATGCTTCAATGATCCATTAATGGATTGAAGCAAGTATTGTGGAAATTGAAATAAACATTTTGACAAGAAAGTCAAGGAGTTGAACTTCGTCAAAAGTATCTTGTATAGACAAGATATTCAGTGGGAGCATTAATATGTTACATGTATTGTACAAGATACAAGACATTAATTGGGAATAAAATTAAGGAAATGATTATTGTCAAGATCTCATTAGAGAATGTTTTTCTCAATAGAGAATTTGGGCAAGTCACCTAATCCAAGAAAACAAAATCTATGGAGATAGATTATGATGGATGTTAGGTTTGAGCAAAATGTGCATATAATGACAAGGTGTTATAGTTACACGAAAAGATAGACTCCTAAAAAGGATGTCTAACCACGTTGTATGGCATACACTTGAGTTCGACTCGGTGTGTTGCAACTTAATTCGAGAAGAGTGCACGATACAATTCGAGCATCCTTCTGTTATGAGTTTCATTACGTACGCCATACTTATGCACATGCCCCTATGTGTTGTACCCAAGGAGTATGACAAGCAGTTGTCAACTGGATACAAAGAAAAACACGTTTGGACAATAATCGAGAATATCTTCGAGTATCTTATGAGAAAGAATGATATATTTCATCTGATGAAAGAAAGCTCATATAAATTGATATATTGATGCTAGTTTTCGAAAGATTGATATGAATACAATTGAGCTACGTATTTTGTTTAAATGTGGTGTTGTAAATTTAGAAGGTGTTCTAAATGGGATATTACAACCGTTTCCGTCACCAAAAACAAAATATATATAGCAACTTGTGAAGCAATGAAAGAATGTAGTATGGATCGAGAAGTTCTCAGTCAAGCTAATATGGTTCTATGCATCTCGAACCATAACTTAAACTTGAAGAACCCAATATTAAATTGGTGATCCAACTAAGATCTATGACGATGGCACTTGATCTCACATGATGATGATCAAGAACACATATATAGGAGTATATATGTATATAGGGTCAAACAAAATTGGATAGGTTCGCGGACACAGCGAACACTCTAACTTAACCTCTACCTTAAGCAATATACGAGATGCAATTGTGCATCCATGCGTGATGGACGTATGAGTAACTTGCTTTAAGTGTATTATATCTTTTGAGGTTCGAGACATGTATATATATATGGATATATGACATTGTTCTAAATTCTTCACTGGCTAGAAGTCACTATTGATTGACTCTAGGCCAAGTGGGAGATTGTTGGAGTTATGTCCTAGAAGTCAATATTTAATGACTTATTTTCTTAGTTTATGTTAATGATGATATTTGATCATTTGTTCCTAGAGTTTATTATTGACAGATCATTCAGGTTGAGGATCTGAATTGTAGATCTCTGTGGATCATTCATTAGAATGACAATAATAAATCTAAATCGTCCATAATCTTGATAATTAACAAGGAACATTAATTATCATAAAAGATTAGTATGCAAGTTAAGTGATGATTAAGTTCTACAAATCATAGGTAAGGAGTTACCAACTTAATTGCATATGTGTATGTTATTGGAACATAGTACAGGACTTGACCCAATGAAATAAACATATGGATTGTGTTATGTGTCATTGTTTATTTCATATGAGTTTGATTCTAAGTTTGAGATGTTCACCTTTTCCACATGAGGATAGGTTCAATAAATATCGTCTAACGTTGATTCCTGATAAAGGCTGCTATAAGGACTTTATTTATGTTCTCTTGAATTGTGCGGGGAAAAGTTGTTCATCAAGAAAACCGTATGTCCCTCATTAGTATACCTAGTGAGTGATGATATCTGTTTGGGCCCCTTGATGGAGTTGGATCGTATGCATGCAAACTAGACGATCAACTCTAGATCAAGAAATGTATAATCTGCAAGAATGACACATTCCTATCTTGGATTATACAATGATATCATGTGACATAAGAATCAGACAAGGAAATACTTATATTTCTTATGCAGGATTGAGATATTGTAACGGTACACTATTTATGCGAATTGGGAATCATAACGTGTTGCTAGATACCGCTTATGATTATTGGAAATAAATAATGATTTATTCTCCATGGCTAACATAGCATAAATCCTCAAAGGGTCACACAAATAGGACTGTGTGGACTTTTTCGTCATTTCTCGAAGAATGATAGGGTTTCCTCAAGAAAGGGAATAAGCCTTAGATTCACCCCTCACGAGCTTACATTCAAGTGTAAAATGCTTCTTGACAACTAGAAAACATTAACGAGAATCTATTCTCATGAGGGTTTATTAATTTTGTGGATCCTTTCCTTCCAATAGGCGCAAGCCCCTATTGTTAATTACCCCGTGACGAATCACGAGAACCTCTGATTAAGGGATTCGAGAAATTATATGTCGTAGGCTAGAAAAGTTGTTATCTCAATTTATTCTTGATTTAAGCTAAACTCAATTGATGTTACCAAACGTAGTTGACGGGACACAATTGAGAATACAAATGATTTATTTCTTTTGGTTTAAATCGGACTCAATTAACAGTACCAAACCTATTTAACGGGACCTAATTGAGGATATCTGAACACTTTATCTAAGGCTTCTATTTATATTTGTTTTATCGGGTAGGTTTCAGATGATAGCTTGGTTTCGGCGGCTTGTAGGAATTACTTCTTGATCATTTGATGATTTAGAAGAACAAAAGAATTTGGATTTTATTCCTGGGACTGTGTGAGTCGCTATAGGAATTGGTTTCTGATCGTTTGATGACTTGTAAGGACAAAAGATTTTGGATTTTATTCCTGGGACTATGTGAGTCGCTGTAGGAATCGGTTCCTGGGACTGTGTGGATCGCTATAGGAACAAAAGAGATTTGGATTCCAAGGGCTATGTTGGACCGCTGTAGGAATCGGTTCCTGGGACTGTGTGGATCGCTATAGGAACAAAAGAGATTTGGATTCCAAGGGCTATGTTGGACCGCTGTAGGAACCGGTTCCTGGGACTGTGTGGGTCGCTATAGGAACAAAAGATATTTGGATTCCAAGGGCTATGTTGGACCGCTGTAGGAATCGGTTCCTGGGACTGTGTGGGTCGCTATAGGAACAAAAGAGATTTGGATTCCAAGGGCTATGTTGGACCGCTGTAGGAATCGGTTCCTGGGACTGTGTGGGTCGCTATAGGAACAAAAGATATTTGGATTCCAAGGGCTATGTTGGGCCGCTGTAGGAATCGATTTATGGAAAGACAATTTTACTTTGAGCTTGCGTTAATCTTGATCTCGGGGCGTGACTTTTCCTTATCTGAAGAGGTTTCGGCTTTGACTTTGGATACCGTATTTGGACTTTTAATTTTCTAGTGTTTCTCTTTGAATTTTAGTGATTTTTATTATTTTTCCTTTATTTTGATTTTAGAAATCTAGAGATTTAAAATTCATTTTTACATTTTTGAAAATACTTATTTGAAAGTATTTAGTTGAAAATAGTTCCTTGAAGTTTGTTTTAGTATTGAGATTACTTAAGTTTTAGTTTGAAAATTTTGTAGAAGATTTATCTAAGTTTTATTGTGTTTGTTATTTTTATGAAGTTCATTTTATAACGAAAATACTTCAAAAATACAAAAGGCTAATATTTTGAAAGATTTTGATATCAAAGTATCAGTAAATTTGGCTTATTGAGATTTTTCTGAATTTATGGATATTTTATTTTGATTTTACGGGACTTCCTGATATTCTTGGTGGATTATTAAAGTTTTGGCTGATTTGGAGGCCTCTGATTGGGCCACGTAAGCGTAGAAATCTGATCTATCACTGACTGTACTAAGCGCTACTTCTATGCGCTGTTTCCTTCGTGTGACGAGTGAACGAATTTGTTACACGCTGTACGCCATAGAAGATCCTAAGGATTGTGACGCTGCTCTTCTCTTTAAAACAAAACCAGACGACGGATCTCGTTTCCTTCCTTAATGGGTTCCTGAAGTTTCGGATTTGGATCCGCTAATGATTCCGACCACCGTAAGTCAAGGGGCCAGGTTCATTAGCATCGTAAGACAACGGAGAAGACAGTGATGAACTCAAATTGGGTTGCGTCAGCCCTATTTGATTAGAGAGCCAGCGGTTTGGTACGGCTGAGAGATGCTTTGATACGATGATACAGGGGCTAGTATCAATAAGCCTTCGTGAATCCAATTTGTACCATAAAAGAGTCTTTCATCATTGAGGCAATGAGGGAAGGGTGCCTACACCTTCAATGTATCTTGCGTTTGTTCAATTTGGAGAATTGGATATAGAAGCAGTGAGGGCATTTAGGTACGGGAGAAGGATGGAATTGCACTGGTTTGTTTGATTAATGTTTCTAATTAACCCCCAGTTTGTACAATTTAGTCTAATGACTCGATGTAATCTCATCTTATCAAACAATCTGCTTCTAGCACGAGGTAATTAGGGACTGGTCATGCATCAATAAACACTGTCACTGAAGTTACCCAAGATACATGTTTAATTTACTTATATAAATTGAATAAATTCTCACTTATATACTTCTATTTGATTTTTTTTTTTTTAGAAGTCAGTAGCACCAGTGGCATTAAAGGAAGTAAAGGCACATATCATTTACAAACCTATTACTATTCTTAACCTTCTAATCATGAGAGCACATCAATGGACGTTATAAAAGGACCCAGCAACTATACAAGTTTCAGCATTTGATATCATTTTTGCTTATACCAATCCTTGAATTGTTAACCTCTTTAATAATTACAAACTTTGCAAAGAGTTATCATGCACATTAACAGAAAGTACAACATAGTTCACTATAGTCTTCTACCATTTCTAAACCCTGAATACACTACTTTGTCAAGTCAAATTATATAGTTACTGTAAGAGTCACATTTATTCAATTCAGTCCAAATACTTCTCATAATCAATTTTTATCACTAGTTATGCATAATAGTCCAGACACTATCCTGTTTCATATCAGTCTTCAATTTTATGCATTCTGGCCCGTGTGCAAATCTTAATATACGATATTACTTGAGATCGTCTTATGCTACTATAGTAACAGCAACATCACTGATTATCAAAGTACTTTACAAGAAGAAAATTCTGAAGCCTTTCAATCCTGATGACCTTATGAACTAACTCATATCATTTATCACATACAGGAGACTATAATCCAAACAAAGAGACTATTTGAACCTCTTATGTATTATGTTGGGCCTGAGAAGAACAAGTCATATAATAATTAAGATGTCTAACAGTAATGGAATTCAAGTACACGAGGCATTTCATTAATATCCAGAAATCCTTGATATCACATTTCACAATAGTCTTATGCTATTCCAGAACCTGAGTCCACTGTTTTGTCAAAAAAGTTAAGCTTTATAGTCATATTTGTGCAATTAAGTCCAGATATTTTTTTATTATATTCCTTATTAACCTGTAATCCATGGATACCCAGTTTATAGGACAAGGCAAATATCACAGTTGTGTACAAAGAAATTAGGTTCTTGCATCTAAGCTCCCCCCTTTAATTTGATGACAAACAACAGTTTCAACCATGATAATTACTAATCAATCCTACATTTTTATTTCTATAAAGGCAGCAACTAGAATCATCAGAACAAGAAACTGAGCATAGATATCATTTAAGTCCCTAGTTTTTTTATTATGATAATGAGCAATTCCAAGGAGTGTCAATTTAGCAAGAAACCAGGTAGCACGAAAGCAACTTCACTTTGGTCCCTCACTTTTTAACAATTGTTAAAAGAGTCACCTACTGTTAATGCTTTATTTCTTACCAGAATATATACAAACTAATGTAAACTCAATTAAACGTATAACAAGCATGATTTAACATGCTCTCATATGTTTAATTTGAGCAACATTACTCAACTAAGGTCTCCAAAGCTAGGCTAAGGAGTGATCTTAGACAAGTTCATCCTAATCACATCTCTCATGCGCTAGGCGCAGTCAAGTTGTGATTAAGGTACAAACAAGCAACTATTCTTTCGTCAGATCTCTCATGCGCTAGGCGCAGTCAGATCTAAACTGAAAGCTATTGCTTGTAGTTCAAAGGACTACTTATGGGCGTAAAGCCGAAAGAAGTCAATTAAAGATACAAGGCCTCAATCTTCAATCACAAATCAAAGAGAAAGAAAAAGAATCAAGGAATCCGAATTTCAGCTCAAAAACCACGTTCAATCACAAATCCGAAAATTTACCACTTTTACATCAAACAGGCAACAATCTCATGCCTTACCTTTCTTCAATTACAAGATCAAGCCTTCTCTTTTCCTTCAATTTCGCTCTTACACTATGCCTATGAGTTGTATGACAAAATGCCTAATCTCTCTTTCTCTCTTTATTCTCTCCCTCAGCTAAAAAAATGGAGAATGTGTGTATAGCCTAGCGTGTGTGTGTTTCTCGGACCAGGGAAGGGAGTGGAATCCTCTGCTGCTTCAATCAACAGTTTTTTTTTAGCCTTTACTTCGGGTGGCTTCTTCAAGAAGATTTCAGCTCTTATTTGATCTTGGCCGTCCAATTGAGAAGCACACGGATCGACAGGTTATCGGACGGCCGCGATTGCGTTACGCTGTGTTTGTTTTGGTGGTCAACAGCGAAGGAGGGAAGCTTTGACTGAGGTGGTTATGGTTTGTTGCATCATCATCATTGCTCGTGGAACGAACTCTCATCTGACAGTCTTGATCAAATTACCTTGGGGATTCCAGGCAGGGGGCTGAACGGAGTTGGTTAGAGACGGTTGGCGGGTGGTTACAAGGGTTCTAGCGCCAATTCCACCCTTCTCTTTCTCATTTCGTTTTTCTCTTCTTTCTTCTTTTATTTCCTGGAGAAGACGATCTCTTCAGCGCTGGGTCCCTCTAGTCAGGTTAAGTGAGAAATAGACAGATGTGTGGGCGCGTTTCTCCGTGAGCCAGCGATAGATCAAAGGGTTTTAACGTTTTCGGTTCATGCACCATGCCCAGCCAGATTCGAGGCGGGAGAAGGAATTTCAAACCCAGCGACATCTTTCACCCCCCTCTGGATCCTCTACAATTGGCTGGACGCGCCAATGGCTTCGGAATTTTGTGGGGCTTCTATTCAATTTCTTTAAAAATAATTCATTTATTTGGCTTCAAAATGGAAATAAATCATTTGAGGGTCTTCCCAAGGGTATTTTTGAATAATATTTTATGGGTAGACTCAGAAAAATATGAGGAATTTAATGGTTCAAAGGGTTTTGTGAAATTCCTCATGGATTTATTTTTGGTGATTTTATGGATTTAAGGGGTTTCTTTGCATAAAATGGGATCTCCACAACACTTATGATCATTCTAAAGACACCATAATTTGCTCCATGCTCCACTTTATTTTTGGGTAATTTTTCATAATTTTTAGAGTCTGCTTGGTATTTTCCATGGATTTTCTCAAATTCCCCTGTATTTATTATCCATGAAATTTGTTTATTATTCTCATGAATTTAGCATCATAAAATTGGGTCAAACAAGGACCTTGACCACACAATGTATTATCTATTTATTCGCAACAGTGAGTATTGCGGAAATATGATAAGTTGATTAATTAATTATATACCGTTATGAACCGTTATAATTAATTAACTCAAAGAGATCATATAGAAATAAATTAATGCATTATCTAATCCCAAAATAATTATTAATGAGTTAATAATTAATTTTAGATCAACACATTTTAATATAAATGGTTATATTGATTAATCGGGCCGTTATTTAATAGGAAAATATATAGCCCAATTATAGAGCAAACTAATGGGACTTTAATTAGGTGAATTAAAGACCCAAATGAGATTTTGAGGTGGCCCATATAGGCCCAATTCGTGGCCAGCCATAGGGTGGCAAGAGGTGTAATTTTGGGAAAGTTTTCCCTAGGGTTTGAGCTCTATAAAAGGACCCCTTTGGAGGCTCCAAGAGCTAGCCTTCTCTCTCCTCTCTTTCTCCCCTTTGTGACTGCCACAAACCTCCTCTTTTCTCCCTCTTTTGCTCATGTGTTGAGCTCTCTTCTCCATTTAAATGAAAGATTTAATTGCTAGAAGAGAGAAAGCTAATGGGATTAGACTTGTTCTTGGGTGTGCTAGCACATACCTTGAGAACGTAGTTAATCTCCTTGGTGGACTCGAGGCCGGTGCCATCCATGGAGAAGAAGAGGCGTAGGAGAGCACCCCATCGATTCCCATGCCATGGATTCGAGCCTCATGAATGCGATTTCATGAGAGGTATAACTTTCTCCTACTTTCTCTCTTGATTTGACGTGTGATTGCTTTAGCACTAGATCTCTTGATTTGCTTGTTGTTAATGGTGATTAATTAGTTGTAATTAATCTAAAATTAAAATATGAGCATTTCCTAACAAAAATAAAACGAATGTAAGATCATCAAAAGAATTTGTGGGTACAATATAAATTTTGTGGAGTCATGTTCTTGTGATTAAATCGAATTGTTTGTTAATTTAGTATAAAAATAAGTGATAAAAATACGAAAGTTTAGAAATTTTTTATATTTATTTTTTATTATGATTTACTATTTTACTTTATACTAAATAAATGAACTACAAAAAGTTGTAAAATGAGATAGATTTGAATGGTTTGAGTTTGTTATATAAAGCATATCCAATCATTTTTTTTATTTTTTAATAAAAACAATTTTTAAATCAAAATGCATGCAACGGTATGCTCCAAGTGGTACTTTGACTTAGTGTAACATTAGTAAAACAATAAAGAAACATTTTCCTCTGGGAAACACAAAACAAAAGATTATTAAATGACATCCTGAGGGTAAAAACAAAACAACTCACAACAATACATATAGGGCTGTATGTCCCGTTCAGTCCAAACAGAGCATAAAATGAAAGAGAAAATGAGATTCGTTTATGAAGAAAAAATGAAAATAAAACGGAAATTTGTAAATATTACTGGAATGAAACGAAACAGAACATGAAAATTGACTTAATCAATGGAAAATGAAGGACGGAACAGAAAACAAAACTAAAAATTGTTTCATTTAAAGAAACAGAATGGAAACGAAACACGTGTCTGTTTCGTTGACTGAAACGGTATGGAAACAGAAAATCCTTATTTTGTACCCGTTTTAGACGTTTAGACAACTCTAAATACATATATAATATACAATACGTTACCTTCTATTGGCCCATTACCTTGTAGCGTGGATTTGACCCCGCAATAGGGCCTATAATGCGGATTTGACCCCATTATATCCTATAGCGCAGATCTATGGTATAGACTATAGTGCGAATCAGATCAGCTTTATACCATGGTTCTTATTAAAATAAATAAATAAATATTGGTTCTTATTAAATTTTTATTATAAAATTATTTATATTAAAAAAATCGGAAAATTTATTAAGCTTGAAGACTCGAAGGCAGTTAAGCTTATTGGAAATGCTATCTTATTATTTTGTGTTATTTTTAATAATAAAATAGATTTCCCCGGAAATTTTAATAAGAAAAACGAAAATATCTTTTTTAATAAGGAAAAAGACCTAACGCGGTCACAAACAATATAAATTTTCCGGATCCTAACGCGGTCAACGAACGCGTTAGGGAGCCCCAACGCGGTCAACGAGCGCGTTAGGAGAGGAATCTTTTTTTTATCGTTTTTCGCGTCTTTTAACGCTTCTTCTTCTCGGTTGAGACAGAAGAGAGCAAACAGAGAGAGAGCGCCGTGGAGAAGAGAAAGAGAGAAAAAAAGAAAGAGAAGAGAGGAAAAAAAAAAGAGAAGGAGAAGAGAGAAAAAGAAGAGAAGGAGAAGGAGAAAAAGCGAGGAGGAGGAGATTACCGAGGACCGAGCGATTTTCGTCGATTTTCCGACGATTTCTGACAAGAGAGGAGAAGGGGCCGAGCGATTTCCTGCGATATCTATCGATTTCCGGCGATTTCTATCGATTTTCTGTGGATTTTCTAGAAGTAAGTTTTTTTTATATAATTTGATTTCTAAATTTTAATTAGAGTATTTTAGAAAAATTGTGTAGGAATTGGAAATGTATGAAAATTAGTATGGATGTTATCATTGTATTTGTGATAAATTTGTGTGTGATATATGTGTTGGAAAAATTGTGTAGGAATTTTGTAGAAAATATTTGTGTAGAAAATTTAGAAAATGTTTGATGAAAAATGTAGAAAAAAATATTTGTGTGGTAAATGATGGAAAATATTGTGCATGGAAAATATTATACATTTGTGTAGTATATGATTTATGTAGGACAATTTAGAAAATATTTGATTGGATGAAAAAATTAGGAAAAAAATAAATTTGTGTAGTATATGTTGGAAATTATATTGTGCATGGAATGTTGGACAATAGAATTTTGTAGAAAATAATTGATTTGATGGAAAATGTAGAAAATATTTTTGTAGAATATTTGATAAATTTGTTTGGATGAAAAATTTAGAAATTTATGTAAAATATTTTTGTAGAATATTATGCATTGAATAATATGAATTATGTTATATTTAATTATTACAATAGATGAGTTCTCCACACGACGAGGCTGGTCCATCCAGTTCTGCACCATCGACCGAGCCTCCGATTGATCCAGCCCCATGGGGTCAGTCGGAGACAGTACGCTCCCATGGGTCAAAGTTGCGTAATATGGTATTTATTTAATTTCTTTACTTGTTTTGTAATGACTGATTAAGATTTTATTTATTTATTTAATGTACGGAAACAACGCCTTGAAGAATGCGGTTCATGCTTTGTGCCTCATTGTGAAGAAGGGATGCCGAAGAATTGGTAAGGCAATCCTTACCAACTGTCGATTCCAACTACGAGATGCATCTATGCCGTTGAGGATCGAGGATCTGTTGGAACAACGGGGGCTACCAACGAAGATTGAAGACATACCAGATTCTTCGGACGAGTCCCAACAACTGCATGCAAACTTTGAGGCCGAGGATCTCGTCAATCCGGTATGTATTATTTGTAAATAAATAAGCATTAAACATAATATTATAATTATTTTTATTGATGATAGTTTTTTATCTTAAAAGGATGGTGGCCTAAATACCGGACGATTGGATGACATATTAGGACCACCCACGGGTTCTCATCCATACGTAGATCCTACGCCGGTCACACTGTCAGGTCCTACCCCGACACAGGGCGCATGTCCATCCTCATCGACCTCTCAGTTTGCAGGTATGTGGCATGACCCCACTGCATTTTCAGTGGCTACATGCCAGGACACCAGCCACCTTTTCCTGCGTTTGGCCAGACTTCTGCACCGTTTAGTACGTTCGGTCAGACTGCTGCACCGTTCACGATGCCAGCATTTGGTACACCTTATAGCATCCCTTCATTTTCTTCGCCATTGGGTAGTATGGGAGGGGGAGACTCTTTCACCTACCTTGCTACAGACCGCCATGCACGAGGGTGGTCAGAAGGTTGGCGATCAGGAGGGTGATCAGGACGGTGACGAGGAGGGTGCTCAGGATGACGACAGTACCGAGGAGGAGGAGGAGATTCAGGAGGAGGATGAGTCAGTTACCCCGTGTTTGGCTGAGAGAAGAGAGAGACGAGCAATAAAAAAACGCGAGAGATTTTCACCTTCTGGACGTAGGAGGTAGTTTATGAGATGTATGATATGGATTTTTATATATTGTGATGTATGTTATTATGTTTTAGATCATGGATGTGTAGTTTATGTTGGTTATTATTTTTTGTTGTGGATCTGTTTATGTTGTTATTATTTTTTGTTGCTTGTCTATTGCGACTTTTAGACAATATTCCAAAATAATATTACGACACACGAGTAATGGTTTTGGATTAGTAAATAAATATGAACAAATAAGCAATAACATCTCACGTACGTATGAACGACATTAATAAGCAATAACATTTAATTAAAATACGACACACGGCATTAATATTACTATTTAGTTGTAAAATTACTGAATATATTGATTTAACAAACTGCAATTAGAAGTAATTATTTATAAATGATGAAAATAGGAAAAGAAAACAGAAAAAAAAAACAAAACGGTCGTATTATTGAATCCTATCCTAACGCGCTCGTTGACCGCGTTAGGATCCGGGAAATTTACGTTGTTTGTGACCGCGTTAGGTCTTTTTCCTTATTAAAATTTTTTTTTTATTTTTCTTATTAAAATTTCTGAGAAAATCTATTTTTTTTATTAAAAATACCACTATTATTTTTCTCTAGATAGGAGCAAGTGAACGTCTGTCCTGCATTATTATGTCATGATGAATTAATTAATCATTTAAAACACGTAAGATAAAGTCTGTTGTTTTTTGTAGGAATTTTAAGCACACATAAATATTATCTGGAGAATATTTGCACCTCATTATATATCAGTGCCCTCCTCTATATATTATTATACATAAATACAACAACTCCCATAGCAGGACCAATCTGCGAAGCAATTCAAGAGAAGTTACCTAGAAAATGATATGCATTCCGGGGGATTTGACAATCTCCCTTTAGTTGATTAAGCCTTTATAACAATAAGTCAAGCCGAATGCAGTTTTTTTTTTTCACAAATAATTCAACCCGAACAAAATTTCCACGTCTCTCCCCTTGGTTAGTTGGCGAGAGCCAACATCTGTCTATATTAGAATTAATCAATCAATCTGGTTATTTGCATCCTGCTCGTCCGGTTTGATTGAAGCATTATTAACTCACACCAGTAATGGCACACAAAGAGAGTCCAGCAATTGGCATTGACCTCGGCACGACTTACTCGTGTGTCGGTGTGTGGCAGCATGATCGGGTGGAAATCATTGCAAATGACCAGGGTAACCGCACGACTCCGTCCTGTGTTGCCTTCACTGACACTGAGAGACATGTAGGCGATGCTGCCAAGAACCAAATCGACATGAACCCCACCAACACCATCTTCAGTGAGTCCCTTCATGATTGCATTCTGTTTCTTGTTCTATCTGCTTTGAATGGGCAGGGGAGTTGGTAGAATTCAAATCCCTTTTGCATGTTGTAAAATCAGAACCCCATTATTGCATCCTATACTGCCACGCACATATCAAGCTTCATTCAATAATTAATTTATGAAAATATAATTGTTTCATATCATTTATAGAAGTACCAGAAATCAAGAAAAAAGACATCCTAATTAGGATATTCTACCAGTATTTGGTATAGCAGACACTGTATTATTTCGATTATTTAATATTTATACATAGAATTATAATTCGCAGCTGTGAAGCGATTGATTGGAAGGAGATTCTCAGATCCCTCTGTTCAAAGCGACATTAAGCTATGGCCGTTTGCTGTTGTGAAGGGTTCTGCTGACAAGCCTCAAATTGTGGTCAAACACAAAGGTGAGGAGAAAAAATTTTACCCTGAGGAGATATCTTCCATGATACTTTCTAAAATGAAGGAGATAGCAGAGACATACCTAGCCTGCCCCGTTAAACATGCCGTGGTCACAGTCCCCGCCTACTTCAACGACGCACAGAGGCGTGCAACCAAAGATGCCGGTCTAATAGCCGGGCTGAATGTGTTGCGAATCATGGATGAACCCACTGCTGCTGCGATAGCTTATGGCTTTGACAAAATTAGCAGCAACTCTGCTGAGAAGAATGTGTTCATCTTCGACCTTGGTGGAGGCACCTTTGACGTCTCCTTGCTTGCCGTAAAGAATGGTGTCTTCAAGGTGAAGGCAACTGCTGGAGACACCCACCTTGGCGGTGAAGATTTTGATGACCGCCTGGTGAATCATTTTATTGATGAGTTCAAGAGGAAGTACAATAAGGACATTACTACAAGTCCGAGGGCTCTTAGGAGGTTGAGATCCGCTTGTGAACGAGCAAAAAGAAACCTCTCTTCTGCGACCCAAACAGTGGTTGAGGTCGACAGCCTATATGAGGGCATTGATTTCTGCTCTCGCATTAGCCAAGCCCGATTTGAAGAGCTGAACATGGATCTCTTCACGAATTGCATGGAGCTTGTAAAGAAATGCCTCCAGGATGCTGATACAGACAAGGCTAGTGTTGATGTTGTGGTACTTGTTGGCGGGTCCACAAGAATCCCAAAAGTGCAACAACTTTTAAATAACTACTTTGACGAAAGGCAACTCATCAGCAGAGGCATCAACCCAGATGAGGCTGTGGCCTATGGTGCCACTGTCCAAGCTGCAAAGTTGAGCGGTCAAGGAAGCAGAGAGGTTGAAGACCTTGTCCTCCTGGATGTGACTGCACTCTCACTTGGCGTAGAAGTTACAGGAGGAGTCATGTCGGTTGTGATTCCTAGGAACACCACAATACCGACAAAGCAGAAGACGGTGTATACAACTCGCCATGACAATCAGACTCGTGTCCGTTTTTCAGTATATGAAGGTGAGAGAGCACTAACCAAGGATAACTACCTCCTTGGTGAATTCGCCCTCTCCGGCATTGCTCCAGCTCTGAGACACGTGCCAAAGCTTGATGTATGTTTTGACATCGATGCCAACGGTATACTCAGTGTCTCTGCAAAGGACAGAACCAGCGGTCAGAAGAAGAAGATCACAGTGACCAACAAAAAGGCGAGGCTGGGAAACGAGGTGATAGAGAAGATAATTAAGGATGCCGAAATGTATAGGGCGCAGGATGAGGAGTGCCGTCGAAAGTACGAATCGAAGAACTCACTGGAGCGATATGCTTACCGTATGAGGAACGCCATGAGAGAGGAAAACATCAGCAGTACTCTGCCGTTTGTGACGAAAATGGCGATCGAAGATGCTGTTCAGGAGACATTGATTTGGGTTGAGGATAACCAATTTCCAGATGTGCCGGAGTCCGAATCCAGACTGCGGGAACTAAAGAGAATTTGTTCCCCCATTGATCATGCGTAAATGTATTCTAAAAGATACCCATATTGTGCTGCGTAATATATTTTTACCTCTTTTTCTTGTTTTGGTATTATTTAATGGAGATACTTTGCATTTCAAGCTGGTTTGGGATTTCTAATTTGAATCCGGACTTGTGACATAAGTCAAGTATAAATTAAGTACAATTTAGTTTTTTTTATGTAATTATTCTAGCATACAAACTTTATGGGTCTGTTTAAGCATAACTTATGGAGGCATATATTCACATGAAAAGATTAAAATGTACTCATATCATAACAAATTGTTATTATTATTATTTATGAATTATTAGTTTATAATAATAATTAAATATTATTAATTACTGATTATTGTTAATTATTAGTTATTATAAAAATTCATTATTAATGATAATAATAAATCATTTTTATTATTATGAAATACTAATAATTACTATTAATTATTCAATAATGATAAATTATTATTGATTAATTATTTTTAGTATTACTTGTTAAATATTATTAATGATTAATTGTAATAATTAATATTTATTATTAATTATGATTTTTTAATAATTATTGTTACTTATTAAATATTTTAATATATTAATTATATATATATAGAAATGATTGATTATAAAAAAAAATGGTTGACATTGCACCAATTCACTTCATTTGGAATCGCCTATGCTATTATCACATCAGACCAGTAGGACGAGAAAATTTATTTTTATCTTTTGAATGCCCGATCCTGTTCATAAGTTTTTATTTTGTCTCTGTATATAAGAGGCAGGATTAGAAATATTGTTTTCGTACATATGACACGCATGAATGCCTTTTCGTTGAAATAATGGACTCCCTGAATCTTTCTTTTTCTTAATTTTGACTATGTAATTTTTTTACTATTGTTCAAAAGGACATTTGTCCTTGATATTTATTTTATGCTCTTAATTGTATATATTAAAGATCTTCTGCTCTGCTATACAACATGCGTTTATTTGATTTTTTTATTTTTATTTTTTGAAGAAGAATGTGTTAGTTATTTAAATTTAGACATTTCTGTTGTTTTTTTTATCAAAAATTGACATTACAAGAAGTTTTGCAGGTATAAAGAAATGAATAAACAAGTTATGCATGATATTATTTCGTATTTTATTTTCGATTTTTTTTTGTCAGCTTCTTGTTTGATATTTAAGTTCTGTTTATATTTTATCCGGAAGGTCCTATGGTTCTGTTTTTAAAAATATTTTGCTGTCGTCCTACACTAATTTTAAAAGAAAAATACTTGCAAATCATAATATTGTGCTTATTAAGGCTTGCCTTGAATGATTAAAAGCAGGAGTACGTATAGAAAATAAATATATATATATATATATATTTTGAATGGATAGCAACCCAAAGAGAGCATTGCCTGCTTACATGTATGTCTAGAAAAAGTCACAAAGTACGAAAATTGAGAAAAAAAAATCACTAGGTGAGGCCCCTAGTACTAGCCAGTAACAATACCAGCAAACCAGCCTCCAAGGTAGTTAGTCCTGACAATTAACAATTACCCACAACCAAAACAGCCACCAAATTATACAAAGGAGTGTCTAACAACCCGGAAAGAAAAACATCAGTTTTTCGCTGAAAACTGGAAACCAGGAAAATTCACATCAACCGAGATCAAAGCTTTTTTCCCAACCTTCTGCGCAAGTGCAGCCAGCCATCTGTTCAAAATACATTAAGAACCAAATAAATATTTTTGTACTACGCTTTTTTTGCATAATGCTGAATTGCTGATAATAAAATTCTTTACAGCCAAATTGATGGTTAAACTACCTTAGTATCAAAGCTGATTTTTTTATCTACCACTTTGGTCAGTATTGTTGCAATAATGTACTGGCAATATTTATGCTCTATATACACAAATATTTAGCACTAATTGATGTGGATCAGCTATACTAAAGTAAATGCAAGAATCGCTAAACTTGCATGTATCAATCCTATTCAAAGAACCTGGTTTACAATTTATACCACGCAATCAAATTTTGAGGTGAACACCATACTGTTTTGTCAAAAAGAAATGTTGCTTGGTTGTAGTTAGAAAAGAGTTTGTTGAGATGATAAATTAACATTAAACTTACAGTTGGGAAATTAATACCTAGACTAAGTCAATGCGCTCCTATGCTAATGCTCCATAACAGACAGTAATTCGCGTTTCTTTCTTCGCTCTTCCTTTTTAAAATCCCAAGGGGCAATGGGGTTTTCACTCGCCCACAGCCCTCTTCTGCATACCCGAGCTTCATTCTGCCACTATTCATGTAATTATTAGAAGTTAGAAAAGGAAATAATTAGATTTGTTTTTATAAATTTGGGAATATTTTTCAAGAAGAATGGAATCGTACAAACCTCGGCAAACTGAGGTCTCTGATCAAAAAATGCATAGTGCCAAGCATGACCATTCTTTAGCATTTTTTCCTGCATATATGCAATCAATAATTTTAAATTTCTCCTCCATCTATCCGAAAGTTTAAATGTATTTTAAATGACTGCAGGTGTGTTTGGATGAATGAGAACAGACACAAATAGAGAATTAAGAACACTGAGATTAGAGATCGCTGACAAATAGAGCCCATTAGCTAATAAAGAATAGGGATAAAGAGAATTTAAGTACAATAATGATTTATTTATAGTTTTCTTCTTGGACAAAGTTATATTTAAAAATTTGTTCCTTTGATATTGGTAACCATTGATAAATAATATTAATGGTCATAATGATTATTGTAGTAGTAGCACAAGCAGCAGTAATTATTATTATAATAATATGATCACTACTTATAATTAATATTATTATTTAATTCTTAGTATTTTTATTATTACTATGATGTGATTAAAATTACATAATTATAAGTAATTTAATTAATAGTAAGTAATAAATAGAGGAATACATCGGAAATTGTTTATTGGTTTTATCAAATCTCTGCCTGTCAGCTTTCTTGGAATAATATGTTTTCTTAACTCAAAATCAGCCCATACTTACAATTTTTTTAGGTTTTCTAAATTTTCAGTCCAAAGATATCAATTTCAGTCTTTATGTTTTTACTTCAAGAAATGCCAAGAACAAAGAAGCCATAGAAATTCATTTTTTTTTCTTGGTCAAATCATTAGACAAGTTATAAGACAGAGGTTCACATTACATAGCCACCTTTTCGGAAAAAAAGGTGGAAACGCTAGCAGTTTCATTTTGATAAAATGAAACAAAAAAAAAAAAAAAAAAAAAAATACTATACTCACACTAATACTCCCAAAAAACAAATCTATATCCAATATCTATTCTAGCTTTCATCAGTGTATCACTAAAAGTATGCTAAACCCAAGCCTTACTAAACTGGTACAGCCCATTGTCCATATCAGTGTACAGCAACATTACCGCAAACACCAAGATTCAATTATTTACAGCTATCCACATAATCCAAAATCTATCACCAACAAGTTCTCATCATAAAAAAAAATGAATTGAGCATTATGTAGTTAGTATTCCCTAGACCAGTATACTGACATCAACCTTTACCAGCATACTAATTGCAATACTCCTAGTATCTCAACCGCACCGCCATTTGACCGCTTACAATTAGGTGTTCACTCTTCCCTCCCTGCAATCCATTTTTATATCAATTGTAACACAGAGCCACCTATTTACCAGTTTAACAAAAATATTCTACACCACCTAGAAACCAAGCATTAGAAACAAACACCAACTCAGGCACCAACTTATACTCATCTTCTGGAGTGACAGGATATGGACAAGCTCATTCAGAAAACTGCAATGCAATGTCATGTATTAATTAGAAAATGCAGTTTAATTTGTATACACAATTTCTTAATTAGTATCAGACACACACTTGTTTAGTACTTTAGTCTTTGTTGATGTATCATCAGACACACACAGCGCCAATTTATAAATTAAAAAAAAAAAAACACTCTTTTCCAGTTTGTCTACAAGATCCCCAATATCAGACCTATTAACCATAAGTTCATAACTAAGAGATTTCACAATTAAATTTAAGGAAATGCTCATATGAGTGAACAAACAAGATTGATACCAAACTAGTACCACTTGCCCAACATTACACGATTTCCTTACTAAAATCACACATTACCTTCCATCTTTTAATTAAATTCTTTAAAATTCTCAATAACCACAGCACAACACAAGTACATAATGCCTCCTTAGGTGCTTATTGTACATAATGCATCCTTCAATACCACAAATGCATCATCCTACTACAGTGTTGGCTAAAATACCTAATTTAAATTATTTGAACTGTCAGATATTACATGATAAGCACAAAGTTTCTTGAGAATATTTTTATGCTCATACACTAATCCTAATTGTGCTACCCAACTATGACCCAATTAGATAAAATTAATCAATAGAAGTGCTTAAAATTCATAATACCACCTCAGTTTCATAATAATACCTATGATCATTTTGGCCAAACTTACCATAACAATGAAGAAGGATTGAAACAATTTCATCAACTAGATGAAATTAATCAACATAAATTGGTGAAACTAATAGTAATAATAAAAGAAAATAAACTATTTAGATCAAATAAATCAACATAAATAGAAGCAACTAACATTAATAATATAGGTCCCAATTAGATAAAATTAATCAATTGCAGAGTAAATGATATGAATTAAGCACGAAGGACCCTCAACAGTGTAACTATCCAGTATACAATGATAAACCATTTGTGTCAGTTTGTCCTCCAGAGATAGGGGCATTATATTTACTTGTATCAATCAATCATTTTGTTTCACTTATCAGCATCCAATCTCACAATGATTAATTAACCTTGAATGTTTCTATAAAAAGTATGAAATTTTGAGCCAATATGTGAGGTTTACTTCAGATTTTCCAAATTTACCCCTGACAAAAAAGAATTATTGTGACCCAATTAGTGAACATACTTGCCTATTTGCTATTCATTCTGTTTTCCAACCATCCAAACACACCTGCTTCTTATGAAACATGAGTAACCTTACCTGTACGAGTTCATTTTCCACATAGACATCACTGACCCATCTATGATAGGGATCCTGTCCGTACACTTGAATTGTCAGGGGCTTATTTTGAATTAATGAAATAAGGGCCTCTTTTGCTTCCAGGCCCCACTCCATGTTCATCTCTGGCGCATCGATGCCCCTTTAGGTTCGTAGAAAATCTTATGTTACTTCACATATAAAATTCATGTGAACTGTATACGTATTTTTCACTTTGCCTATAGCTGTCAGCATTGCAATAGTAATAATTCATTTTTTTGGTCATTATTTTTTTTATTTGGAATGCATATTTCTAGGGTTTAGTAAGCATATGATCTGAAGAAGTCTAAAAATAAGAGATGCTAAGCATGTGAGAATATGTGTACCTCAAACTTATTCTGAATTCCTTCACTAAAATGTCGTTCTTGAATTGTCCTTTTATCATCCTATAAATTAATACAGTAAAAAATAAATAGTATATTCACAGAGTTTGATATTGAATTGTTTTGGGCATAAAAGTGCATATTGTACAGATTGGTTGAGAACTTGAGATGTATACTGCCCAAAGCCAAAACCACAGCAATTTAATTAACTTCCTTTCTCATTTCTCTTTTTATTTCATTGGCAAATTCAAATCAATTCATACTGAAATCCATACCTATAGCCTGCTCGAATTATATCCTTGTGCAATGAATCTGCCAAATCGTAATTCTTAGCCACTCGAGCCCAATGCCTTTGTATCGCCAACTCTTCGACCTCTTGCGGTAATAGTCCAGCTATTTTCAAATCGACAGTATTTATATGAACTGTCATACCATCACCATCCCCGATCAATTTGGGATTTACCTGTGTGCATTGATTTTGAGAAGGGTGTCAGACAATTCATTTAGTACTCAATTCATTTATGAAATATAATAGACAGATAGGTACTGGCAGGCTGGGGTTTGCTCCCAATTAAGGTGATGCGTACCCATATTTAGATTGCTGCACCAGAAGAGAGTGAGATTGCTGAATCAATCCAATCATTGATTTGGATTGATTCTGACAAAAGCAATACTATTCTGGCGCTAAGTGTTGGATGTAGTAATAATGCTGTTAGAAAGTTATCAAATGCTGATTTGTGGGTAGTTGAGTTTTGAAGGTCTATGATTGGACGAATACTACATGATACTGCCAAGAGAAGTTCCTCTGTGTACCAATGTTGTTTATCTTTTTTTTTTTTTTTTTTTTGGTTTTTTTCTTTTTTTTGCTGTAAGGATTGTCGTGTTTTCATGCCAGAAATCAAGTTTGATTGTGGCTAAACCTGAAGACTAATCGAAACTATGTGTTACATACAACGGAAAAGTGATTCGGGCCAGCCACCTTGCTCCGCCACCAATCCGCCGTGCAAGCACCAGCACAGAGCAAAGAGGAGAATCGAGAGGTGAGAGGAGAGAGAGACCAAGGAGGGAGATCGAAAGGGAAAGGAAATAGAGACGAGAATTGGATTTGGAAACAAAATTTGAACGGAGCTAAGCGGAGAAAAAAGAAATGATTTGGATTTCTCGACGATCTGAGAGAGGCCCTCCTGGCCTCTCTAAGCCAGAGGGCCCTGGCCCTTCTTAAGGGCTTAGAGAGGCCGGGCCGGCCCTTTGTTTCAGAAGGGTTTGACCAGGACCCGGTCCAGGATCAGAAGCTTTTGGATGTTCACTACCTCTCTCTCGCGAGATTTGGATTTGGAAACAGAAATCGAACGAAGCTAAGCGGACAAAACGAAACGATTTGGAATTCTCGACGATCTCCTTCTCTCTCTCGATTTTGATTTCTTTTTCAGCCGATCAACAAAAAGTAAAAATCTATTTCATTTCTACTCTATTCTATTCTATCCCTTGTTCTTTTCACTCCAATCAGACCGAGCTTTTTTTTTTTCCGGAAATTTTCGAAAATAACCAGACCGAACTTATCCCAAAGGGAATCATTTTGGAATAAAATTAGAATAAATTTCGAAAATAATCAGACCGAACTTATCGCAAAGGCATCGTCTTGGAATAAAATTAAAATTATTTATTCAGAGTAAACAAATATTATTCCTAAATAATAAAAAACTATCGAAAAATAAAATTAGAATTAGTTATTCGGAGTAAAATATTATTACTCCTAAACAACCAAGAAAAAGTATTTTGAAGATTTAAAATGTTATTTCTAAGTAGTCTAACATACAAAATATTTTTTTTATTCTTAGAATATTTAGACCATTTTTTTTATCCGAATTAAAAAGTAATTCTAATAACTCCTTAATCCATGTATCCATGTTAAGAAAATGATCCAAACATACTAGGAATAAAAATTTATTGAATGTTGGACCACTAAATTATAGAACTCTAAATTCTAAAAAAATTATTCTCGATCGTTTAGAAATAATATTTTTTACTCTGAATAACTAATCATAAATTTATTCTTATGTGATCCAAACTCACCCAAAATTCTAAGAACAAGAAAAAAAAATAAGGGTTTTACTTTATTCCGAAAATATTTTTTTTTTTTTTACTTTTTGATAATGTGAAATCGAAGTAATTAACTCTATTCCTTTGCACCACAACCATTTTCTTGCGTACGCGTGTTATTAATTTATTATTACTAGAGGGGCACATCGAGCTTCGCTCGATTTAGAAATTTTTACCAAATTTATATTTTTACTAATTGCCTATTATAAGATATGGTCCTATTATATTGTTTAGCGGCGAAGATGATATGGGCTTCTATATGTATTTGATAACTTAATATAATAGGCCCAGGTTGAATTTAACGACTAAATTATTAACGCACCATTAATTAGCAATATTATCTGAATTATCTCTTCGGTTTCAGAATTATTAATTAAGCACTTATAAGCAACACAGGATACCATATCAGTTTATTTTATTTTATTTTATTTCTCCTAGTTGAACATTCACCAAAATTGAGAATAAAAAAAAATAACTTTTACTTTTTTTTTTAAAATAAGAGGCTACTTATTTATAGAGACTTTAGCCCACTCAGTAAATTAGAGTTTATCCCTCTTGTACTAATTAATCTACTTATTTATATCTACTTAATCCGCTTTCAGCGGGAATTGAACCCGTTACCTCTAGAATAACGGCGGAGCCACTGACCATCTGTGCTAGACTCTACGTTCAAAAATAACTTTTACTTATTACCATTATGGTAAAGTCAAGATAAATATACCTATTCAGTGTCAAACACAACACTATGGAAAAGTCAAGATAAAAATTGCTAGTTAAGTTGTATTATTGAGTTTCACAATTATAATTCCTATGCAGTAGAGACAAATTTACAAACACAAAAAGCAACAAAGAGCCTTAAAATCCAGCTGGTCATATAAAGAATCATATAATTATTTTTGCTAATTTTTTTAAAATTATTTCTACGATAGCTTGCATGCAAATCC
Organism: Rhynchospora tenuis; assembly: GCA_027725995.1. NCBI lineage: Eukaryota > Viridiplantae > Streptophyta > Magnoliopsida > Poales > Cyperaceae > Rhynchospora > Rhynchospora tenuis. The sequence continues at coordinate 56,839,158 of CM050888.1, forward strand.
TCCTATATTATCACTTTCCTCCTCTACTCTGCTACCTAATTAGTGAGTACCATCTAAGGCTCCATTATGGTAATAAATAATGTTAATCGACACTTTCCTTTATTTCAAGCGGCATCATTTCTGAAATAATAAGAGAAAAACAAAAGGACAAGTATGATTTTTCACCATTTCTCTTTCTATGTTGTATCTTCATTTTTCTCAGCCCATATTAATAGCTGAAATAGAAAAATAGTCACCGGAAATTCAAGATCTGTTAAAAAAAGAAAAAAAAAAGAAAAGAAAAGAAAGTGAAGATGATAATTATGCATATATATGACGAAACTGCAAGGCTTGCAGGGCCAAAATATAGAGAAAAATATATAAAATTAATTCTATATATTTCTTAAAAAAAAAACAAAAACTTAAGTGTATTCCGTCTCAATGTGAGATAGGAAGCGCAACCAAGATAATTTGGGGATGTTGCTTCTTAGGGCACGACCACAGAACCAATTGATGAAAGCCTCCACAATATCTAGCATAATATATCGGAATATTTCAAAATGAATTGGAGAATAATACATATGAGGAATTTCAAAATAAATGGATAATAGAAGTATTCACACAATTTATCTCTAGATCAACTTCCATCGTATTTCTCCATATATTTTTCTTTATTCAACATATTGCTCAAATATATATAATATATACGAAACATGAGTAGCAACCGAAAGGATTCATTATTCCAATATTGATGATGGTTTAATTGAGCAATAAAGAAAGGAATTCATGGTACAATGCATGTTATAAAAACAACGGTCATTAACCAAATTAAATTCTGATTTAATTGGTTAGGTAATTATGATAAAATCACAATGCTAAATAACATCCGTTAGATGTTATTGATAGATAATAATGGACATCAAATCTAAGAATAACTAAATTGATTAATAATTAGAAGATGTCAACCGTGATACAAATCTCAAATGTACACATAAAAAAAAAAAACTTTAGTTTTCATATTTTTATGTTTCAACATTCATGTGATTCTTCAATTAAAAGCATGCTTGCCAATTACCATCTTAGAATTTGACACCATTAAACCCATATTCATGATTGCCAACATTAATCTATTCATGAAATCCAAAGTTTTAATCAAAATAAAATCGTGCATATAATTGACAATCAAGCCTCCAATTAAGCTCTTCTTTTTAATTTGTTTTATAAAGTCTTCCCCAAAATATCCCAATTATCCACTTAAAAATTAGAAATTGATGAAAAACCTTTCTAAAATTACAAACCATTAGATCAACCAAAGAACAACTAAGAGAAAGAATGTTATTTCATTTAGAACAAAACGACAAATGAATTTTGCCTCAACAAAAATTACTACGGGCAAAATTGCATTGCTAAAACCAAAATTTTATTTTATGTTTGAACCCAAAACATAGTTCGTTGAAAGACACATATTTACAGGGGAGGAGAATAGAAGGAATAACAGAATAGCTTTGGGAGCAATGCGAATATAGATTAGAAATTAAAAAGGGGACGCATGAAATTTTGAACGATTTAATGAGATTCCGAACAAACAATTACAATTGAAACGGGTCACTTTTACAATCAACAATACCCACTACACATACATCCACAGGTTACCAGGTTGTAGATGTCAAGAAAATTATCTAGTAACATTAGTTGGAGCTAAAAGTGTCGGACAATATTTAACAAAATGATTAACGACACCCATACATCTTTATTTATAATTTTGATTACTATTTTTTTGTCATTAACCTAAAAGCCTACGAAAATGGCTACAAACAAGTATAACCCGCAAATGTTAACGGACGAAGTCAATTACCAATTGGGAACAATATAGCCAGTTTATTAAATTAACATAACATATACAGTATTAACTTGCAAGTAATAAAGTTAGCACACAATTAACTTACAATCGATAACTTGTAAAAAGTAATAAAAAACTCAAAGTAATTAAATCATTTGTACAAAATATATGTCTTACGGGTAGTGTGTGCAATTCGAATTTCACACCATGAGGCATTCTCGAACGGCTGACGTGTAAATCATCATCATCTTCAAGATATCCAAAACCCTAGACACCAAAATTCCCCAAATTGGTGGTTAATTCGTATGAAAATTAAATTTATTTATAAAAAACATTCAAACTTCTAAATTGAAGATGAAAGTTAAAAATTTTTTAAATTATTTTTTACATTGCGGCTTGGAAAATTGCAGGTATCTAATCTATAAGGCAAGTGCGCCAAAAAAAGTAGGTCGTACACCACCTATGCATCGACATGGCAACATATGAATGGCCATATGATGAACTGCTATCGGTGGTGGCACAGGCATGGCCATATGATTCATTGTCATCGGAAGTGGCAGAGGGAGAGAAACTATTTACGCTGCAGTAGGCCATACTAAGAGAATATTATGTGAACGGAGCGAAAAATAAAAGAAAAATACGAAAGATAGTCCTAGGTTTGAACACATAAATGTTTATAACACATAAAAAATACGAAAAATGTATTTATAAAGCATAAATGTTAATAAGGTAGCTTTAAAGAAAAGCAACCATCCAACGTCTCTTTTTTATTCCTTTTTTTGGGATGGCTTTTGTTGCAAAATAGGAAGCGAGTGTACAACGGTAAATTGTAGTTGGAAGCAACCAATGGGAGTGCGCCACGACGAAGCCCCATATATAGAAATAATCGAGGCTTACCATTGGTGGGTCCCATCACATTATAACGAAAATTCTTTGCCAAGCCCAAAATTGATTTCCTCCAACTATGGAGTGCCTGTGTAGAAAATATATTAGTCATTCGATTAGATTATATCGGTTCAGATTCAGCACCAAATGTTTATGTACTGCCTGTCTAAAAAAGTATTGTGGCAGTCAGTCCTGTTATTAGTAGTAAGTAGTTGCCAAATTCAGCACCAAATATTTAGCGAAAGAGGCTTCATAATAAATTTCTTTCTAATACGAGCTCATGACATGCAAATTTAATAAAATCGTGACATTTTTTTGTGGCAATTATTTAAATTCTTATTCCTGGCTTTTAAACTTGGCAAGCTGAGGCAAAGAGATTACTAAGTGGTATAATTTTGTTAACTGAATTTAAAAGTATTAGTTGTTTTGCTAATATAATGACCGATTTAAGGTATGTCTCTCCTTTCTTCCGAAATGAAATCTGTCGGTCCAAGAAATTGTTAATTGGGAATTTAACCTTACTTCAATGTCAAATGAGATCAAATATTGGAAAATAAAAAGGAGGATTTCACGTCGTAAGTTTTTTATGTAACTAAAGACCGCAACCTCTCTTTTACATTGATATTTCAAAATCTGAAAATTTAATTGTTAGGTCTAAACTAACCTTTTTTTTTCTTTTACAGTATAATTTTACAATATTTTGAGTTAGATCCGAACAAATAAGGAGTCATGGAATGAAAAAATCTAACTAATGTGATAAATTAATTGAAATGAAACTATATATTAGCTTTTGGAGGTAATATAAAATGAACTTTAAAAATATAAAAGTTACGTGGACAATTATATAATTTATTTTTTTTAAAAAAAAAGATTAACAATCTACATTTTGAAATTAGAAATATAAATCCACAAGAGAGGTTGTAGTCGATTGGTTGAAACCTCACACTTGATCGCCTCGGCAATGAAAACCAAAAGTTTGACGTGGATTTAGAGCTTTTAATATTTATACTCAATTCTATCTAATTTCGAGTATTGGTTGGTGTTGAACGACAAGGACACAATATTCAATTAAACTATATTTTGGGATTCAATTAAACATTTTATTTCTTTTTTGAATAAGTAATCGCATTAATTAAGATTAAGAATTTAAGATACAAGACTCAGTCACAAATCATAAATTAGCCTAAGTCTAAACTAAGTTCGATAAAATTAACCAGTGACAAGTATACTAATTAGGGATCTGATTTCAAATCAAAACTTTTCAACGAGTCAGATGGATCGATTGAGTAGTTTATCTAGTTCTTCTATCATCTACCTCACAATCCTACCCTGATTCGGAGCATGTTCTCCCGAATCGACAAATTAAGATTTTAGACGGTCTAAAAAAGTTGTATCTAAAAAAAAAAGATTTTAGATGGTCTGTTCGGATACTTTATTGGATTAATCTATCTTAATACTTTTATTCATATTTAATTACTAATTTAATATATGTCTAATAATCTAATTAAGGGTGAGTTAGTCCTAACCAAACTACTTATTTTCCTAAAAAAAGTTTCAATTCTCATTTCATAGTTTAGATTTTTTTTTTTAAGTTCATCTCTTAATTCAAGAGAAACGATTTTTATGTCTTGATTTCGAGTAACATTTTTTGTCTCTTGATTTTTTTTTTTTTAGTCTTAAAAAAAGAAGCCTTAGATTTTTGTCTCCTAAAGATTCCTTTTTTTTTTTTCTTTGGAAAAGACAAGATCGGACAACCCAGTTGGACTTAGGAACGACAGTACATCTATACGAGATAATCTAAGCCGTCCATCTTTATAGTGTACGTGACAAATCGAAGAACAAAAATACACATCGTTCGAACAGAAGTAGAAATCAAATTTTTTGTAAGAAAAGAGCTTTTTGCATATCAACAATTTCAAAAACCCGAAAGAGCAAGATATTAATTTTAGAGCAACGGTCGGGATCAATTGATCAAATCATCAGGAAAATATTGATATTCCAAGGAATGGAATACTCTAGACCTTTTTAGAACCCTCCTCTTCTCTCTTCGAAGCCTCTCTCTCTACCATAGTACCAATACCATCTACCACGCCGCTTCTTATACCCCACCTCTCTCTCCCTCCTTTTCCTCGTCAAGCTTTTGCAATCGACACCGAAGGAAACCGTTCCAAGTTTCACGATTTTCTTCTAAAGCATTACTACCATGAGGTAAATTTGCCTTCTTCTCTCATTCTCTCGTCTTGTGAATTAGTTTCAACTTTTGTTATGGGTATTTAAGCTTAAAGAGGTACAAGGAATTCTGAGGTTGGTATTTTGTCTTCTTTGAAGTTGGTTCGATTTTACTACAAGACAATTGCTATTTTGCATAGAGTTGTTCTTAATTCAATTTCAATTAGTTCATGTGCACAGAGTGTGTGTAAATAATAAGATAATAATTCCTGATTAGAGCAAAATTTGGTCCTTTTTAATTACTTGCAGTCGACACCCAAGCACAAAGTGGGCCCAGCGCTCAGACAAAGTGTTCATCACCATTGAATTACCAGATGCAAAAGATGTTAAGTTGAACCTGCAACCTGATGGGCAGTTCTCTTTCTCTGCTAAGAGCGGGGCTGACAATGTACCGTACGAGCTTGACCTTGAATTGTACGACAAAGTCAAAGTTGATGTAAGTTACAAACCTTAATATCTTTCCTTGAATAATTATGCTTCATTTAGGAACTAAATAAATGATGTTACTGTAGCAAGGACCTAAACAGAAATAATGCTTTAATCCTAGAGTTGTCTATCCTCTAATTTTGCAGCACCGAGGAAATGTTAAATTCTTTCACAGGAGGTTTATTTACTAGTTAGAGGGTGTCTTAAACTTTTTGGTCTTTGAGGTTTGGTCCATTGAATGTCTTCAATATATGCATTTAGGATGAGACCTGAGAGAAGGAATTTGAGAAAACAGCTAAAAACACTAGAAACTAGAAATTGGTGTGTGAGTGCAGCATTTTCTTTGAATATATTCTTACCATGGGAAATAGATTTACCATATCTGGAGAAATATGATTTTTTTTTTGGAATCATTATAAAACTTGTCCTCCTTATCTATATAGGTCATATTTTAATTTTTATAGGAGAGTAAATCGGCAGTTGGACTAAGGAACATATGCTATATTGTTGTTAAAGAAGAGAAGAAATGGTGGCCACGCCTTTTAAAGCAGTCTGGGCGGAGCCCTGTTTTCCTTAAGGTCGATTGGGACAAGTGGGTTGATGAAGATGAGGAAACAGAGAATAAACGTCAGTTTCTCTTTCTTTTCATTATAATTTCTTTTGGGCTGGGTTGTCATGACTTCGGCACCTGTTGCCCATCTCTGAATTAACTGTTAAATTTACTGATCCCTTCAAACCCTGACATATTGGGTACTGCATCTGTGGCTGGTTCTTACAGCCACTGCAGCATTAGAGCAACACGAACATTCTTTTGTGAGTTGTGATGTTTGCTGTTGCTCATACACTGCAGTTAAAGACAACATACCAAAAAGTGTAGGCAGTCTGTGATTAGTAACGATAAGAGAGCATTCCTCGTATATAAAGTAAATATGGATAATGTCATTATTTACTAATGAGTAAACTTCTACTTCTTCATTTCAGTTGGTGATATGGATTTCGGCGGCATGGATTTCTCGGTGCGTATCAATTTTCAGCTTGTTTTCATTTTGTAGTATAATATATGCATAATGAGACTTAAATTTCGTAAATGTTGATCTTTTTCGTTCCTGTTTTCTTTGCAGAATCTGGGTATGGGTGGGCCCGATGATATGGGGGACGACGAGGATGATGATGATGATGTTGTTGAATCTGCTCCTAAAGGTGAAAGTTTATTCAGATGAGCATCTTATTTAATTATTTATTTTTAAGCACTGGGTTCCCCCATATGTGGAGTTAAATATCAACTATTAATTAGTTTTGTACTCAGCATTTTAGACTAGTAGACAATTGTAGATGCAGGGTGATTCCTTTAATTTGTCTTTGGCATTACTGTTAGCATACTGACTTAAACATCAAATTCTATGGTCTATAGAGAGAGAATTTTGTACTTACTATACTATCTTTATATTCGTGTCCAAATTGGGCATGTAAAAAGAAAAGCATCTGAAATGCCGACAGTAATTTTTTTCCATATGAAGGCTCAACAAAAGAGCCTAAGGTGCCTTTTCTGACCATTTCCTTTTGTAATCAAGTTGCAAATTTTAGGAGTCCAAGGTACCAAACACGTGAATACGTTGTGGTAGTCATTTCGTATTCAGTTGTAATATGGCTATTTGTGTTAATGTTTTTGGTTGACTTTCCAAGTTTTAAGGCCCATACGACTTTCATGTTGATATTGGTTTTGAGGTTGTGTTTTTAGGTCATATAAAGCTGGGGTTTTAGCTTCCTCATGTTGAGGGTTTTTTCGATGATAGTGTCTGCACGGTTGCCTTTTGGTCAATATTTTAACCTAGTTTATTGTTGGTTGTAAATCTCATTTGTGTGGTGAATATAATTGCAGAGATAATAGAGGAGACGTCAGGATCAGGCAAAGAGAGCAAGGTGGAAGCACCGGCTGCTTCTGAAGCTAAAGCTTAATTTATCCTTGATTGGTAGTTTTTTTGAGTCTGTTGACTTGGTTGGATCTTTTACCTAGATTTTGCTTGTTGGTAGTTGACGATTTATGTATGTTTTGTTTGTAATAACTCTCAGACTGTTGTAGATGATAGCAGTGAACTAGTTATCTTTCTGCTCTTTTTTGCCACGCCTTACAAAGGCTTGTCCTTTTTCCTCCTCAGTATTGATTGTTAAGGTTATGTTGGGAAACATAGGTTGCATGGTAAAATAGTGCGCACATTTAGTGGATTTAAACCAAGCAACGAAGGAAAAAATCGTTTTAACATTTTGCTGCCCGAGTTAAGCCGCTTGTTCAAGGGAGTATAGGATGTAGTCGTTAAGTGTCAATTGAGGAATTTGGTCTATGAACGTACATTTTACTAGCCAGTAGCCACCAAATTGACGAACGGTGGTAGTTTAATAGCGTGTAAATTTTCAAATGCTTGCTTTCGTGTTTGAGCGCCATCTGAGTTTTGGCATGGAGGCATTACTAGCTTCTCGTTCATTGGATTGAACTGCATCCTAAAAATGAGCTCATGAAAAGTCGTCCACCAAACATTGCACGTGGTTTTGCCATATCTACCAGTATGTTATGGCTATATGACAACTACACTGATTAGAAGTTAGGAGAGGTCTAATTCTACATGAAAAGTGGAGGCCAAAAGCCCAACTGTCCATCCTGGCAACACAAACATTATAATAAAGCATTTAACAGCATTTCATAAGTGCCTCTGAAAGAACCATTCATCTCCCGAGCAATTTCTAACATAAGGGACCTGAGAGGTGTTAGTGTCTAGTCTAACCTAGGACTTTAGAGTTTTGATCAGCATAAGGCAAAGAAGCCCATTAGGCCTAAATAGGTCTGCTCTCGGGAAGGCAAATTTGCACACCTTCAGGAGGAGGCCGCAGGGTGTGTACCATCTCTCTTGTCTTCCCAAAATAGACCTACAACATGTAAATGAAAAATTATAGCGTACCAGTAACAAGAATATAAGGCAAAAAGGCCTTACCAGTGACCAACATGTTCACGCCTAAGTACAAATATGCATCAAACGATGTCATAAAGACAGAGCACTGACTAGGGCAATTTTTGGTGTTGAGCCTTGCTTGTGACATTATTTCAGGTTCAATTAGGTAGTACAATAGTATTGTATAATAGTTGTAAAAACAAGCACTGTATAGCTCCATGAAGAGAGGGACAGAGAGAGAGAGAGAAGAGGGAGGGAGAGGGTGAGAGAAAGTGCCTGCTCGAGGGAATTTCTAAGCTTGCTCTCCATATCTTCAATCATTCTTCCCATGTTACACAAATGGCCTTCTGCCATTGACAGATCCAAATTCATCTGAAACATGAGATACATTGCAAGTTTTTTGAGACTTTCCTTTTCTCCTGTCTGCTTGTTATACTTAGTAGATGAAAAGTATAATGTTTGGAAACTGAATTTCAGCAAAATGAAAAGTTCAAAACTAAAAAATATTTAAGACTTAAAAATCTTAGCAATCTAACTTTTTTAATCCCCAGACAATCATATTATGTAATGTCCATGGTTGTTATATTCTGAACCATATATTGAGCATCATGATTCTTTCAATTCTTCTATAGTCTTTTTCTATGCTAGGCAAGCAGTCAAAAATTTAATTCTCTTTTTGTTTGTGCTCTCTACACCTGTTCCACACTACCAACTCATGTTGACTAACTTCTCTAACAAAACCCCTGGACCCACAGTTGCATAATCCACCCTATTCTGGTTTTGATTTTGTTTTTTTAAATAATATGCCCTAATATCCTAGAGCACCTGTAATCTTATTCTCCTGTGGAGCGCATCATTTTGTTACTTGATGTCGATTACACTGAATTTAGTATATAAGTATACATTTATACTCATGTAGTATGCCAGGACCTCCAACATTTCCATCTTATTCAATTGGATCTGGCCTGCCCACTAATTGAACAGGCCAAAGATAATCCAAAAGATTTAGGGGCCCTACTAATTTGCAAAGGAAGCTTTAAAATTTGCAAGCAAACCACAGACTAGCAATACTTAACTTAATTGTGCAATCAAACATTGGTTTTGTAAACTCAGCTTCATGCCAGTAACCCATTACACTATACAAATAAGACCAGATGTGTGTTCAGATTAGATACAATGCACAAGAAGAACACATGCTGGTTAGTTATACTGATGCCTGATATGACTTGTGTGTGTAAGTAAGAACAAACCTGTCTCCTAATGGATCCAGCCAGCTTGAAAGTGCCAGATGTTTGGTTTTCAGTGGTCAATGATAACATGACAGTACTTGTGAGGCAATAATGAGCTGCTATTCCATCCTCATCTGGACTAACCTACTTACAACAAATGATAGAAAGAAAGAGCATATTAAAACATGATTAACATATGCAAAATTAAAAGAACGAAATTAGTCGCCTTTTCCTAAACTTGGGTCTTAATAGTTTCTAAAAAGGAATTTAGTATTCTAAAGAAGCAACAATAAACTGCCATTCCCAACTTTTACATTGAATTGATCTAATTCTATCAACAAAATTCTCCTTATATTCATACATTATATATTGTGACAAAATAGGTCAATTAAGAATAATTAGTAAACTACTTTACCTCAATTACATGAATGGCATCCCAGGAGCCCGCCTGGAGGTTCCCTTTGTTTTCTTGTCCTGCCTTCGATCCATCTATGTTGCCATTTTAAGACCAAGGATTAGCATCACAGGTTTCAGTGCCATTTCAATCAATACAGCAGTAGTGTAAATCAGGCTGCATCAATTGTTAAACTATGTGTACTGGTTTTAGACAGCTTAATAGCAATTCACATTTTTTCTTTCATGCCTTTTTAAAATTTTTCACTTTTCAATTTACTAGATGTCCAGATAGAATTTACAACACTTGATGCTAAGCGGCTTAATTGAGGAAAGTGAGCATCATGACAGACAAATTTCATTCAACATTGTAAGATGCTTTAATTGAGAGGGGGGGGGGGGGGGGGGGGGGCACTGAAATCCTTGCATTGAAATGAGTGTCTGGTAGGAGGGTTTTATTTATAAAATTTACATAATAACCTTTCTTTATTAAGAAGCATGCAACAAATCCATGATTGTCATCCTCCCACATGTACACCGATGAAATGCCACCTTCATAGTACCTAAACAATAAAAATGAAAGCTCAACTATCACAGATTACTAGTTGTGTTAAAGAAGTTTCAGAGATATATTGTATATTTTAAACATTTAGTAGCCTGGTATTCTATGCAGCTACCGAGCCCCAGTCAGTATAGCAGGATTAAGAAAGCATAATTACTGGGTACAAATACCCTCAGAAGGGAGCCCTTGAGCAACAACGGATTACCTCACAATAGTTAGTGAGGAAATAAAAAAAAGGCTTTGTTAGTCAGGCATGCTATTACTACCAGAAATGGAACCTTTTGTTTTGTATGTCTTGGTTAGTAAAATACAAAACCTTCACTCTTGAAAAGAGAAATTACTGGTCACGGTAGATAGAGAAAACCTCATTTGCTTCAACCTCAAGATTCCTAAGCTCCTCTGATGGTAGAGGCCCATCCTCCAGAGGAGGAAAGTATCTGTTTGACCAAGGCGACCTATATATCATGACCCATAATTCAGAAAATTAGCCGTCAACAACACCTAGAATTTGATAACTGAGCGTTAATTAAGGTTATATAGGGTTAGGCTTCAATAACCAATTGCAGCAATGAAGAGGGTCTATCTATCTAATATGCACTAAAATGATGTTACGAATGGACATCAACGAGTTCAACTCTGCAATAGTAAAATATATGAAGAGAACTATCTCACCGGTATGAGTCAGCATCACGATTGTATTCACAGAGTAAGAATTCCTTCATAGAAGCGTCATCCATACTAACCTTCACAAGCAATAACCCAAAGCAAATCTAGTTAATACATTGAAGAAATTATCTGTAATTAAACTAGTGAAACAAAGAGGTGGCAAAATAGACAGAACTAGCAAAATATATTTCAAGCAAGACCTAGAAAGCATCAACATATTATGTAAAATTCTTCAAGCTGAGAAATATCTCATAAGAAACTCTCTAAAGCATTGAAAATTACATAAATATCATTCTTCAAGCTTCAACCTCAAGATACTAAAAATTACCCAACTTATCTTTCCCCACAAGCACTGAGATATTAGATATACAGTACAGGGATGTTACTTGGGTCCTCTCGAGTAAATATGGTACGAAGGGTTATTGCACAATTTAATATTTAGAAGGGCTATATAGGATATTTACTATGGTATTTAGGGTTCTGGATAATATTTCTCCTTAAAACAAGATGATGGCCAGGAAATCATGTTTGCATTTGAAATCAGCTTTCACATTCATAAAATTTCTAATTTACATAGTTCTGTCTAGGAAAAAGGAACTTTTGCATAAAAGTTTTCTAATATTCCATCATCTTAATGTACAATAACAGATATCAGTAGCGCACCCATTTATTTTCAACATTAGATTAGATGACAACAACTGTGAGGAGTAAGCTGGCATTTTGAGGGAGCATTACTAATCAAAAGCATTTACACAACAGTAAATTCTTTAAACCAGCTAATAATTGCTCAAAGGAAACAACAGAGAAATCAAGGAACTGGGATGGGATGATGACCTGGAGAGGCAAATCGACTTGAGAGAGGAGATCGGAGGAATGGTGAGGAAGGAGAGAGAGGAGAGCGTTGAGAGCTGACTCGCTCTTCCTCGGAGGAATACGCCGCATCAGATCCAGAGCTGCCTCCATCTCACCTCTCTCTTTCTCTCTTCTCTCTACTTCCTCTTGTGTTTCTTTTCTTCTCCGTTGCGGGAGGGAAAGGGAGAAGGAGAGAGAGAGAGAGAGAGAAGTGGTGGTGCTTCCGCGGGAGACGCTTGATCCTCTTTCTGTTTAATTTATTTATTATTTTCTTTTCTGAACTTCTGGTCGCACTTTATTTAATTTACTTGAAACTTTATTATTTTTTATGTGTATGAACAAAGTACCACTGTCAGAGTAATGATATTATGCCGTTTGGGTTGTCCGGCTTCTGTCCGGAAAAAGGCGGAAAATCCTTCATCCATTTTCTCCTTTTTTTTTTTCTTTTTTTTTTTTTCTCCTTATTGAGAAGGAAATCTGTACTCTACCATGCTAGTTTGTCTATTCTAAAATAAACCAAAAAAATAAAAAAAATTCTAGTAGGATTCATGGGAATTTTATTTATCTCAGCGTTTTTAGATGAATATTATTAATAATTTAGATTTTTTTAAATTTAATAACAATATTTTAAGGTAAAAAAACATGCAACAAATGCTTGCATGCAGTTAAAAAAAATATATGTCCAAAATATGGAACCTATACACTATACTACACATGAGCACTCAATGTACTGCTTGAACGCACGCATTTAGACTACAATTTTAATGCAAATACTGTGCACATGAGCACTCAATTACAGTGGTGTCTTTAGATATGCTCTCCTGATACAAATTTGTTCTCGGACTTCTGAATTTGTATCTTCAAAATTAGCTATAGTACATTAATATTGTCAGTTTCGTAACATAAAAAGTATGATATCCTAGGCAAATAAGAATTTCGGATTCATAATATCCAAATCCACACAACCGTCAAATTTTGGACCAGTGACTACAATCTAATCAAACTTTTCAGAAATAAAAAAAAAACACAAAAGGAAAAGAGAAAAGAGAATCAGCTTCTCTAAATCGCTAGATTTTGATGTAATATACTTGATAACTCTGCCATCTCCTTCATAATTTTGATTATAACTTTTTAAATGAATTCCGACAAGAATAAAATCTATATAATTATCAGTTTATTATCAACACATGTTAATAGCGTGAGAACCAAATTTCATACAGTTTAAATATCTTTTGATGATGAATCAAGTACCATAGATTTCAAGTCGTTTTAATTCAAAATAACTTCATGCTCGATAAAATATGCACCAAATCATTTCACTTAATAATCACTGTCAGTTTTAATTAAATATAATTTTATTTAAGAATTAGGTAAGATTGGAGAATGACTGTCAATATTAATAATTTTAGAGAAATGTTAGAGTCTAATATATTGGGTGGATAGAGTCCGTCTATGATCGTTCTCATGTTTCAAATTTCAAATGATCGATCCGAACTGTTCAATATTGGAGACTGGACTACTCATAATTTTATGATTAAAAATGAAGCTTGGATTTAAAAGCATCAACATATGCACGGGATGCGCCTGCCAACCAGTGGCTTTTTTTTTTTTTTTTTTTGAAAGCAAAATATTATTTCACACAATTTGATATTACTAAGCAATATAACGATAATAAATTTTCAAAGTAATAATATTTTAATATCTTCTACACATTCTCACTAATTACATTACTCACAAATCACACACACACACATACAAACATAACAAACTACCAACAACTATTCTACAAACACGATGATACAAATGGTAATATGAGAACTAACATGGCTGACTCTTGTATGAACTTGAAATTCTTACCAAAGAATTAAATCAAGCGGTTCTCTGAGGCAATGTTTCAAAAGCTGATACTGTGTTAGCAAATTTAACCCGGTGCAGAGGAGCACCACTTTGCTTAATGGCACAAGCAACCTTGTCTTCAAGCGGACATCGAGCCCTCAGTATGGAAAACACAAAATTGTTCAGCCTTCTTGCTTTTCTCATAGCTTCTAATAGCTTCTCATATCCCTTGAACATAAAAGGGAGAAGTTAAAGACGACATTAAAAAGTACTACAATAGCACAACTGGCAAAAAGCTGTCATTATTACCAGGAGAAATAGCTGACAATAGAAATTGTCTGCTTTATTTAATAGTAAAGAAGAAAAAAAAAAGAGAAGTTTTTAACAGTCCGCATATCCTTACTAAGTACTAACTGAATGTATATTTGCTATGGAGAAGAACCTAACCTGCGAGAAATTAGAACCCCTGGTCCGATCAGCAGTAAAAGAAACTGAGGCATTTTCTACTTCAGCAACATTGAGAAACTGGTAAGAGAAATCAAACAGTTCAAAGTGCTGCTGCTGCCCGAGTAAGTACATTATTGTACAGCTAGCCCATGCCACAGAATCACCCAAGGCTTCGTACTTCCTTGATGGGTCTAGAACAGTCTCCTCTAAATAAACCTAACAGACATACATAATTTGTCAGAGAAAAGAAAAGATAAAAAGAATTGTAGTTAAATAACAGTAAAGTAAATCTGAAAAAGAATGGAACACTCAACAAATTGAAGGCCACTAAAAACCCTGTAGAAGTCCTTTGAAGTAGTAATGTCAATAAACCCCGTCTTTGGAGGTGCACTCCACTTGCTATAATGTTTATCCAAGGCAGCACTAGTAAAAGCAAGCGCATACTCTAACACGCTGCCTGAATTCATATTTGACTTGTATAAAAGACCTGTACAGAAAATAACATATTTATGAATTAAGATTACAAAATCAAAATCCAGGAAGACATGTCCTGTCTCCTTGATGGAACGTTTAATGGCAACATGAACTATAAACATTTCTGGATTGAATTAGACATTATTAATACTGCATGTTTCTCATGACGGTCCCCGGAGCTTTTAGACTTCCAAACATAATTTTAATTTATACTGTCTCAATTTTAGGGTCAACAGGTGCTTGAATTTGCAATCTTCAAGGGACCAAAATGGGAGATCCATGGACACATTTGGGAAATTGACTGGAGTTTCGTTAAGGAATGTTAACTTACATGCAGCTTCTGCTTGCTTTGACATCACTAGAAGGGATGATGGATTTGGAAATGCAGGATTTGATACAACTGCATTGGCAGCTGAGTTTAACAGAATTGTGAGGGGAGTGTGGCCAGTATAAGCCAGCTTTATTTGGCCGTCATTTCCAGGTATGACACCTAGCCATGAAGCAGTCTGCATGAACTGTGCTGAATCCAACTCTCTCTATTACAAGAAAAAGTGATAATTAATTAGGCAATTTGCATTTTCAAGAGTATTCATGATGTGTTTGAGGTGAAAATTGCCACAATCACACTAAGATGTACTATAGCAAGATGAGGACCCAAAGAGACATTAATAACAAAGAAAGGGACAGAAAAGTGAATAGGAAGGTGATCCTACCAATGCAATATCAAGAAGACTGATCCAGTATAAAGCATTCCCTATTTCCTTGAGATCGTGAAGGACTTCTGTTCTCAACTCTGTCTTTTCTTCCCAAGTCAATATTTCATTAATGAACTTTTGGCAACCTACAATAAAGATCACTTTAAGTATCTCTTCTCATTAGGAAACCTTAATTATATCACATGTTGGATGCAACTATAGCAAGTCTAAATTGTTGAAGGTACTGAGGCAGCTTGCATCTTTATGGCCAGAATTATCTACTATTTTAGAATTGCTATTTGCAACGAGCACTCAGCAAAGTGTGTATGTCTCACCTGCAATGCCACCATCAAATGGAAGTAGCCCAACAGCTTTAGGTAGAGCTTCCTGTAGTCCAGCGACCTTTGGTACCATTGATGTTATCTGTGAAGACATTACATAATACATTGGTCTAAATCTATCTGTTAAAGATTATTTAATTGATGAACATACAATTTATAATTTTGAGAACCATACCTTAGTCGACATGTGATCGAGCAAGGCACGCAAAATACCAGGCAATGATCTCGAACCTAGAACTTTAACAGCTGCAATCATGTGAGGGAGACCAAAAAAATCACGGTAAAGCCCAGCAATGCTTTGGTACGCCACATTTAAATCCTACAGACCAAAACTAATGATGTTATACCAAGTCAGCAGCTCAAGAATATAGGAAAGATTAAAGGTGAAAAAATTACTTGAGATCCACAATAGAAGTACGGTTTCCCAGAAGGAAGATTTGTCCTCTGGGAAGACTGGTGAGTTCCCCTTAATGATCGAACAAATCGTTGTGTAGTATTACACATCACAAAATTAGGCAAAAAATCATTTCGCATCTCATTACATATCTGAAAACAAAATAAACCTTATTGAGAACTAAACATTGAAAAGAAGAATATACATATAGAGTCTAAGATAAGCCTGATTCAATGATCAAAGAAAAAAAAATGCCACCAATGGAGTCAACAAGTACCTGAGTCGCAATACGACTAGAATAAGAAACGAGCGAAAGGTTCTCTTGCATCTCATGCAGGACAAGATAGTATGAGTCTAGCTCTAGATACTTCGAAAGCAAATGATGTGTTAGCTCCAAAATCTCCAGTTGAAGTTGCAATTCCTAGAAATAGAATGTATAAGTTGGCTTGATTTTTTTTTTTTAATAATGTTAGACCTATACAAAACATACACTGACAAAAATTAAAATCTATGCTGCACATAGCTAACCAAATGAAACCACAAGTCATACCACAATCCCACATAGATCGCCATTCTCAAAACGTTCAAGAAGAAAATCCATGTTTTCTCGAAATAATTTGTTCATTCTTTGAGTGATTAAACTTCTCAGGTTAATTGTCCTGCCAAGAACCTGAGGAAACAAAGAAACAATATGATGTAATGGCAAAAACAGAAGTCCTCAGATCACAAATGAAGTAAATTAAAAATCCCTTAAGATACCATCATTTCTTATTTTCTTCGTAAAGTTTTTATCTATAGAAAATAAGAATCTTGACTTTTACCATTGTTGGCCCGTTTTTGTATTTATTGACGAAAAAAAAAATTATAAGTGAATAATAAAAAGACGTGCATTCTCCAAAAAATGAGGTACCTTAACTCTCCTCAATTTGAAAATGATTTCAAACCTCAGAGGTTTGACATTGTACTTATCACTGTCTTCACATGCTGCTACAAAAGACTTATCGAGTAATTCACTGCAGAAAGGTTACATGAGAATGTGAGGCTGTGGGAAATGGAGAGAAGTTTGTTGAAGTCGCAGAATTAGGTGCTAACCTTGCTGCGCAACTCTTGTAATATGAAAAGATGATCTCATTCAGCTTGTGAACAAGAAGATCAAAAGACAGGTCAACCTACACATGCAGAACCAAATACAAGTAAGTTTGACATTAGAACTGAACTGTAGTGTCTCTGTAATAAATGTAACCGCATTTTAAATACTGCAATGAGAAAATGTCTAAAAGTAAGCTGTAGCTAGGGCCATATTAATGGTTGGTTTCTATTAGTACTCAGCTTTGGGCAATATGATACTTATCAGGTAACTTGATCCTAGAAGTGAACCCACTAGCAAGGAAGATTCCAAGCAAACAATCATAATCCAAGTCAACAGGAGTTGCCCAAAACCAGGAAATGATATGGGGATAGCTTGCGTACCTCAGCTTCAATTTCATCATAGAGAAATCTCTGTTTTAACACGCTCAAAGCATGTTGAGCCGAGTCGTTATATATATCAAATGGCATCAAAATGCTTTCTAGAAGTCCTGCTTCTTGTGATTCTAACGCCTGATCCACCAGCATCCAAGGAAGAGAGCATTCTATTGGGAACTGTTTGTGGAAAATGTGTTAAAATGCAACTTCAATTTTGGAAAAAGAAATGGCTGCAAATATCGCATGCAAACATTAGAGATAGGTAAATTACAGTAATACCATATATATGATAAACAAATTGTATATACCTGGATGACACGAGAAGATTCCAAATAGAATTCACGGAACCAAAGGAAACTTAGATCAGTTAATGCACCAATTGTTGCTGCAAGCAACAGTTTATATTAGTATGGGAATTGAAACAAGAGCAGCTGACAAAAATTCAAGGTAAGAAATGATGATTTATGAATTATACGTAATAATAGTGCATTAGTGCTGATTTATGAATTATACGTAATAATAGTGCATTAGTGCTTTTATGCAAAATATTATAATGTCAGGAAAAGAACATAGCTAACCTGTATAATCCAATATATGTAAGAAAAAGCTAAGCTTATAGAAAAATGTCTCCAGCTGCTTAAGGTCCTCAACAGCTATTCCAGAACCACTGTTTCCAAATAGGCCACCAGGTTTTCTTAAATTCCCACCCGATACTAGCTCACAGATGAGAAACTGTAAGCAATGGATCTGAAAGAATTTGGCAGTAAAACTCAGATTTTAACTTTGCATCAAAGATGAAAATTGAACAGAATGTCATGAGGGAAGAAAACTCCCATGAACAAAAGGGATACCTGGGCAGCTGTTGGAGCAACTGGTCTGGGATAAAAAGTGTTTTGTCTAGCTTCATCACTATCATGATGCATTGATTGCAGTTCTGGTTCAGTCTTGCTACTATTTGCCATCCAGTCAGCTGATAGAGTTCGCATATCTGATAGAATTCTGAAAAGCAGAAGTACAAATAACTAAATAGTCCCATCATAACTTTGACAAAAGAAGAACTTCAATATGCAGTAGAAAAAGTGACTGCCCTATTATAGCTCCTTCTTAATAGTGTAGTTAGCTATAATTCTGTTACAAACTTAATAATCATATGTAGAAGTACTGTACCTTGCCAAAAAGACAAGGAACTAGATGCCTAGTATCAGGGGCGGGGAGCCAATAGGGTGGCTACAATGGGCATATGCCCCCCTGTGATGTAATATTGACCTTAATTTTTAAGCTATTTTTTAGTAAAATGTTATAGCATAGTGTAATCTGCACCCCCCCCCCCCCCCCCCCCCCAATACCAAAAAATTATAAATCTGCCCCCTCCATGAAAGTTTTCTAGCTCCGCCCCTGCTTAGTATGAGCAAAAATTATTAGTCTAGAATCGTCAAACAATAATATAATATCAATATAGATCATATATGCAAAAATTAACCTTGAGAGATCCTTTTTCTTGCGGAAAGTAGTACGAAGCATCACATCTAGCTTATCCTGTACAAAATCTTGCACTTCCACATGAATTGTCTCCCATAATGCTTCTGCTACTAAGGTGTCACAACCTTGCATCATCAAGCCAATACTTTTTATATAACCAACAAGTTCTAAAAGAGCCCTCCTCTCTTCTGCAGTATAGTTCCAACGAACCACCTACAGAAAGATCACCAATATTTTTCAAGCAAAGCTTTACATAATATAAATGGAAGAAGGCACAGACGATATAACCACTACAAAAAGGTCTTAACGCAGAATAACACTTCATTTCTTTCACTATCCTTGCAGAACGACTACAATATCTCCAGAGTTTTGCAATACAAAACCCATAGCTCAGGTCAAATGCAAAAAATGCATGTCGAAAAAATCATAGTAAATTAAAGCAAGAAACATCTGAAATTCTCCAAAATTATATCCGAATGTTTTCCAAAAGCAATTTTTTGTCTTTTGAAAATACTGGTATCAAGGTACACTGATTCCATTAGAACTTGTAACATTAAACAATTCTGTTGGCTCAGAGAATTTAAGTGATTTCTCACATGAGAATATTTAATGTCACTTTTACATACTATAAGGAAAAAGAAACAACCTTCTCATAGTCAAAGAACGTTGTAGATGCCTGGTTTGAATCTAGCACTTCCTTACAAGGGCGTGAAAACTTCCAGGCACACTGTTCCCAGATCCTGCCGGTCCACCGACTGAGAAGCTGGAAACCTTCAACTACCATATCATACATATTTCCTTTCACTTCTCTTGACCACTCAGTATCTGTTCCATCTGACGTCTTAAGTGTCATCATCTTCATAAAGCAAAAATTGTTAAAAAAATCTCATGAATTAACTAAAATTATAATTTGCACTATTTGGTGCCACAATAAATTTGGATCTTGGTTTGTTCAGACAAAGAACATAATATGAAGAAAAGGAAGATACACAGCATTAGGTCAATAACTTACCTGATTCATTGCAGAAGCAAAGCGAATAGAGAAATCATCATGGTCAGCTCTGATAGACCCAATGTGGTTCACAATTAAGTAGTGCCTCTGGTAAGTGAGTTGGTTAAGGAATTTATCAAGCAAAACAATTGTATTACTGATTATTAAAAAAGAGAAGAGATAAGAACAAAACCTAAGTCTTCAAGTACAGAGGGGGTTAAGTGGAATAAAAAACTTTCTAAATTAACTAAAATCATCTTATAATAATTTAATTATACAAGTAAATATATTCACATTATGCAAGTAAGCTTTATTGGAATTGGAAGTTTATCTTTTACACGAGCATACCATGACATTTTCCAATGTGCAATCTTCATTTCATGTGGAGCTTAGCCAATTATAATCATGATTGTTTTAATAATACTAGCATTCTTAAAACTGTAAGGATATTCTTGAAGTTCCCGAGGAGGGATTTCATGTGGAGCTGGGAGAGTCAGAAGGCGAGTTTGACTAGAAAAATTCTGGAAGTATGCTGACAACTCTTTCAAAATGGCAGCTGGTGAAAGATGCAGATCTGGAAAGGCTGGAATTACAGGATCATTCTGTCAAGTAAAGGTACACAATAAAACCAATAGTTAGTTGCTCAGCATGACAACATAAGACAGCACCATATGGCAGTGAAGAATGAATAAATTTAGTTGAACAACAACAGACCTTGAATATGCTTAGGAGGCGAGTTATTTTCACTCTTCTGTAGAGTGACTCGCTCTCTTTCTCAGATGAGGTGGCCAGAACGACGAGAACAGGCAAAACTCGAAGAAGCGTATGGCGCTCTGGAAACAGAAGTGCAAAATCTAACTCTAGCGACTCAACACAGAACACTATAAGCACCTGTAGAATATCCTCCACGCTATTTTTTCAGTGAAGGAACTCTTAAAAGTGTAGTTGACTTCAGTAAGATTATGGAAGGAACCAAAAAAACACCTGCCTTGCTAATGTTGCTTCCCAAAATACATAGTCGCAGCCTTGCAGGAAAAAAAAGAATGTTGTGTAATAGCACCCCTGCACCAGTTTCCAAAAGAAAAGGGCAAAATTTTTTTCTTTTTCCAGAACTAGTTAAGGATACTTTTAGTCTAGCTCTGGAGAAAAGAAAACTCTTAGTTCTTTTCTTCCGGAAGCTGGTGCAGGGGTTTCTATTGTAAGTATAAAAACTGCTTTTCTAGTTCCAGTATTTTATTGATTTTATTCTCTATTAGCAGTTCTTCCAATAACAAGTTCTGCTGCAGTAATCATATATAATACCTTCGTTTTGGCCATCCTTTTCGGGAAAAAATAAGAAAGAAAAATAATGGAAGGCCTAAAAATAATTGGTTACTTATATCTAGTTACAGAAAATTAATTTGGTAAGTAATTGTCACTATAACAAGAAGGCCTAGTGGTGCTGCCCTTCAGTGATATAATTGATTTTACTAAGGATGTCGACCGGTGTTTCTGTCATTGATATGATTGATAAAAACCAGTGTCGACCGGTGTTTCTGTCATTGATATGATTGATAAAAACCAGTGTCGGCCGGTGTTTCTGTCATTGATATGATTGATAAAAACCAGAAAATACTACATGATGAGAGGATACGTATTTGTGCGAAACATCTCAGCATGCAAATTAAGTAAAATTGCCCATCTTGTGCTTAAGAATATCTGCAGATGAGAATTAAGTCGTCAGAAACTTCCAGTAGAAGCAAATGTACTGCTCTGTACTTGTTAGTGGCATCTTTATGGATAAGAAGTATCAAAGCAAGATACAAATAACAAAGGATTTAACAAATAACCTGAAGATCATCCAACTCTTCACGCATTGAGTCAGTGTCTTGCCACTGAGTGCTTACTTGAGTAAATGTTCTATATAAAGAAACAAATGGTCAACAAATGAAAAGCTATTCATTTAATTTATAAAACTAAGTTGACAATGATCCATTTCATCTAAGAAAGGTTGGACCAAACTACTCTGCCTGTTTTACTGTTTCTGTCGGTAAAAAATTCAGTCTCTGTGAGGAGGAAAAACAGCAAAACACTTTTTTCTGATGTATTCATACCATTATAAGATTTTAATGAAATTATGATTTGGAATAAAGGAAGATAGTGATGTTATTTCCATACCTCTTGTACCATGAAAAATCATTAGGAATGCTTGCTTTTGCATTTTTCAGATGATCAAGCTGCAGTAAAACATCAAGCAGCTTCAACATAGACCTGCACACATCATAAAACCAATCTTTAATCATAAATAAGATTGCCTAACGTGATGTACTTGTTGGTCTCGACACCTTTCAAAACATCATGTAATATTTGAGGAAAAATAAAACCACTAAATAAATATAGCTTAATCAAGAGAGAAAAAACAAACCAAAAGTGAGTTATAGTTGGTCCATTTACTAGTCTTTCGGGCCTTGAGAACCGCTGCATGTCAGCTGCCAACTGCATCAAAAACACAGAAGCAACATAAATAATATGATAATCTGAAGTCTGGGAAAAGAAAGCAAGAAATTTTGGGTGTAGTTGAAACTTCATCAGGAATATACTTTGGAAGCAGCAGAAGCTTGCCATCTCTGAATTTCACGCAAACGGCTCATTTCCAAATCCAACACTTGATAGGTTTCCAGGTATAGGTCCCCTTGGCTATGCTTCATCGAGTCTGGAAGCTGAGCAATCAAATTAAAATTACTGACAATACTTTTAAGTTCTAAAGTCAAGTGGCTCGTATAGTTGTATGCCTTACAAACCAAACTTTATGTTATCTGGATGTTTACAAAAGAAGAAAAGTTCGAGTTGTACCTGGGGAAGGGCTTTCACACAGCTGCGATATGTGTATAGCAAAGAGGCCATTTCTTTTCCTTCTTGAACAAGAGTATTCTGCACATTCCAAACACAATAGTTTCTTAATCTTCCAACACAAAGGAGAAAATACTCTGCTATTTCTAAATAACGAGCAATTGATAAGGAAAAAGAAACACAGATGGCATGTGCCATACCAGCTGGTTTATCGCTTTTGTATCTTCACCCAGTGACAACCTATAGGCAGCAACATCACCATACTCTGCACATAAGAGAAAAATGGCACAAAATAATGCATTAAGAGACACCACACATTAAAATCAGTATATCATGAATTGCTGCATTACTTAAATATTGCCAGTACCGACCTGTCCATACCAATAACCCAGAACATACCTGACTATTGCAAGTTAGTGACCAGTAACAATACACAACATCTAGGAGTATATCAATCTATCACATTATATAAATAAACAAAGAAAATGATAAGAATTAAGTATACCAATGGTACTGCTAGTTGCGCATCTTTCAGCTGACAAAAGAACAGCTAGTCCCTGAACATCTGACTGCTCATCCTGAAATTCCAGCACGTTTTTCAAAGTGACATCACCTTATTATTTTTAAATGACTGAACTCAAGGAGACAATTTCCATTATGCATGCAAAATTAGGTGAAATTGATAGGCCACTTAAACCTCTGATGCAAGGAATCAGATTTCACACTCCTAAATTTCGCAATTGAGACCAACTAAAAAACAAAATTGCCCGAAAATTAGGAACTTTGTGACGCTACATGGCGCGAATTGCTAGACAATGGGGCAATGGGGAAGTTCCGAAGCAATTGTGTAATGTAGATCAGGAAAGAAGTGCGTCGGATCTAGAAATTACCTCGAGAGAGAATGTGGAGAGAGCAGCAATGGCTTCCTCGACAGGGATCGCCATTTCCGACGCTTCACGGAGAAGCAGGCGCGAGAGGTGGTTGGAACTTGGAAGTGGAAAGAAAAAGTTAATAGAATGTAAAGTGGCACGCTCAGATAGCTACACAGCGAAAGGGTCTATGGAATTGCTTGTATTTTACTCTAAAATAATTCTGACAGTGGGGTCGACCTGTCAGAGTAAGGGGATCCTGAAGCTGAACGCCGAGTCAAAACATTTTTCCTGCGGTCAGAGGGGGGTCTGACCGCAGAGTCAAACATTTTTAGTGCGGTCGAGGGGGGCGCAATTCAGGGGAAGATGATATGGACCGTTCATCTTTGTCAAGATTCGTGCCATCAGTCCATCACTCCGTGGGACCCTCCATCGACGAGGCATTAAATAGTGATAAAAATTGTAATTAACGAATTGTTTGAAGGGTAATTTAGTCAAAAACCATGTTGAAATAGGAAAAGTTTGTGATTTCCGAAATAAAACCGTGAAAAACGTCTCCCGTCTCCTCCCTCTTCGGCTTCTTCGCACCAAACTACTACACTCTCGAGTCTCGACTCGGTCTTCTCTCCGGAGGAGTCTCCTGAGGAGTGACGAATGAGGATCCCACCCTCCTCTCTCTCTCTCTCTCTCTCTCTAGCTCCGACAATGGCGGCTCCATTTCGAAGGAGCCTCTGTACTCTATACCTATCTCCCCTCTCGCAAGTCGCAACCTCTTTCTTCGGTTCCTCTCCTTTCTCACTCCCCACTTCCCACTCGCAACACCACACCGAAATTAAATAAGTTTCTTTTTTTCTCACAGCGTCCGTCTATCTCTATCGCTTGGAGATGCCTTGCAAGTATGGGGTAGCTTGTGATTTTGACCTTACGATTCAGATGGTCTAAGTTAACAATTTAATTATCACATTGATTACTGAAACGTAAATATATAGTTGCAGCTTGCAAGTATGGGGTAGCTTATGATTTTGACCTTACGATTCAGATGCTCTGAAACGTAAATATATAAGAGTGCATTTTTAGATTCACGAATAGTCTTTCCTGGAGTTATACTTTTTTTAAAAAAAATAATTGGAAATTCAAGTAGTATTAGTGATTTAATGTCAAACAATCAAACTATGTGTATATAAATAGTGTTTTTCGAGTTAGTATGTGAAAATAGTGCCAAAATAATGATAATTCAAATAGTTCAGTAAGGTATTGATATTGTGCTATTTGGAATATTTCAAATATATTGCAAATTTTTTGGTTCGTATGATTTGAGATCGCAGTAATTTGAGAAGTGATAAGTCGCTTTTATATGAACATTTTCAATAACCTTAATAGAAGGTACCCAAAGACTTTTCTATATGTTGGGTTAAAAATGATGCTAATCCAACTCTACTTCGGAGTTCGGAGAGGGAAAAATATAGTTCAAGTACGTTAAAATGATGATTTTTTTTTTTGATAAAAAATATCCCTTTTAGTGGGCTGTCTGCATTCATTAATGCCAACAAAATAGAAAAAAAAACAACAAGTACGGGTGTTATCTCTAACACCCTTTGGTTAGAACAAGCTTCTAACCTAGCTTAACAAAAAGCAAAAAAAGCTGAAATAAAAGTAAACGTTCTGACAAGTAACAAAAAAAAAAAACAAGTTCAAAACACCAGACATCAGAAAGTACACTAGCAATCAGCTTAGTCATCAAAAATGATGAAATTAACACCACTGTTTCTGATTTAGAGCTATTGAGAATTTGCGATGCATCCAAACAACAGAAGTAGAATAGTGATATTCTTGTGCAATTTAATGTTTTTTCATAAATTTTGATGGAAAGAGCAGTAATATTTTATGAACTCTCTATGTCTATTTAAACTGAGCTGTTTCAGTATGCAATTCTGGGTTCAGGCGTACCTGAATACTAGAGTAACAAGGTTCAAACGTTCTACTATACACAATTCTGAGTTTTTGAGCCACAAATGTTGATGTTCATTTTTCAATGATCATTGCAATGTAGACACAATGACCCTTCACAAATAACAGCTTTTCATTGCACTCGTTTCTTGCAACTAAGTTTTCTCATCAGACATTCCAGATAATAAAATGAAAGATGAAAACCAAGACCGTCGCTAAAGCTTGTCATCTGTTTTTCATGTTACAGGAACATCCAGAATAATCCTGAGGTTTCAAACAGGCACTGCTAAAGCTGGATTAAATTTATCCTTTTCTATTCAAAAAAGAATCTATGCTGTCCAATGCAACATAATGCAGCAGCCTCTACCGTACCATACATGACACACTCTCTCAAACCTATGCGGACAAATCATGTTTGGGAACATATGTTCAATGATTTAACACCCTTAGATCCACTGACAGTTTCTGAAACCTTATAAAGACTCCACTCATGTACTTGTACCAACGCCTTAAAACAATGCCATCAGCACATATGACAAGCTGCAAGACAAGTAAAAGATTGTAGAATTTCAGAAATTTCCCAACACCTTTCATCCAACTGCTTGCAATGTCGAACAATCTGTTCACACTACTTCAATTAGGAGGCAATCAAAAAAAAAAAAAAAAATCACCAGTGGGAGAGGGAGAGGGAGAGAGAGAGAGAGAGAGAGAGAGATCTTTTATGCCACTCATTTTATGCCACTCATTTAATGTAATATAAGTACATAACACAAGTAAACAGTTTTTCGATTGTTGCTGGTTGTTGTCACAATTATCTTAAAATACATAAGCAGATCTTATACCATGAAGTGTTTTTTGAGATTATTACCAATAAAAAAGATCTAAAAGACACTTCCAGATAAGCTCAGTGCAAGAAGCACAGAGTAAGCTCAGAATACGAAAATAACTTACTGATTTGATTTTTCGCAGTCAAAAAGGGAGGAAAGCCATCACCAAGGCTAATATTAACACTTATAGAGACAGCTCGGCAAAGCTAGGAAGGTACTTTTATCTTCAAGTTTGCTAGTCTTTCTTCATATGAAGCTGCATTAACAAACAATGAGAGATATGCATCGAACTCATTTTTTTGTATCAGAAAAGGAGGTAGCCAAAAAAGTCAGGTTCCAGTAATCTTTAAAAAAGTTCCTTCCCATTATGGGTTCAGAGGTTCTCAAATATTTTATTATGTTACTTACATTTTAATTCTTATGCATTAGTTTCTTCCAATATTTTTCACAAGTGATGATCCCATGTATATTCTAAGTAGGTTTCTGTTCCTATTGTAAGATGAATGTAATGAGCCAAGTAGTACAAAATCAAATGTTCAAATATCAGAATCATAATATTTGGGAGCAAAAGTCAAAAGCAAACAAAAAAATTAATTTATAATCAGCACCTCCGCTATCCATTCCATTCAGTAAAAACTTCCTGGTTCCGTATCTGACAGCAGAAACCAAAACATGAAATAATAAAAGTTAAGAACGTACGCTCAGTTTGGCGGAGCACAAGTGGAATATGGCGTATTTTCTTCCTCTCAAATTCAGCTGAACCATCCTCTGCACTAAAATTAAGTCTAATAATTATTTATTACAAGAACTGGTAACTATTTCAAACTTTTTTTTTCAACCAATCACCAAAAGTTACTTACATGCTAAACCCCTTCTGAAATAATTGGTTGATTGAAAGTATCACCTAATTTAGAATTATAACTTACGTTTTACATCAGAGTTAAAGAAAATAACTTCAAGACATAAAACTCAACCTCATCCCAATAAAAAAGAATGGCGTTTACAAAAACCACTATAGGTGGCAATGGAGCTATCAGAAATGAAGCTGAGGTGATGCTTAGGGAAAAAAAATATTTGTGATGGTTTATAAAAATGAAAATAAAAAAATGTTTGAAAAACCTGAACAGCATAAACAGTCCAAGGCCTCGCGAAAAATGGCTGCCTGGAGTACATAGCTGTTATATTCATTCCTTAAATGCTCAACTAATGCATGATTAGCACCTACATAAAATTAGCCAACAAGTTAGGAATGCTAAAAGAAAGCCAGGTACAACACATCAGTAACCAACTAATCATTTTTAAGCCTGACTATATGAGTGGAGCTCATGTCTAGCAAAGAGTTCAAAACCATGAAACCACAGATGAAAATTACTTTTCCAACTTAACATTCAACTCCGGAATAACTTTAGCCTAATTTCACTATCAGTTGCATGGTAAACACAAAATAAAAAAAATAAAAAATAAAAAATTCAAGATAAAAATACAAAGAATATGAAGGCAGCAAAAAGGTAGGGACCATGTCAACTTTCACGGTAGATGCCGATACAGATCTGACCAAAATGGATTTGCCAAAATCTAGTTTGCTGCTCTTCGTTCTAAAAATCAAATTGTTAACTAGCAGTAAATACCTGATGAACATGAGAACCTAACATCTTTAAACTGGCAAGATCGGAGAATCAAAGGAAGCTCAGGAGCCATGTTGTATTGAGGTTTCCTTTGAATTTTGTTGGTATCTAGCAACGTATCTATTATCTGTATAAGCATTCGGTCATATAGTAGTTAGTGATAAAAAATATAATTTATTTTAAAAGTTTGAGCAGTGTTTTGTGTCTTGTTCGAAAAATATAGCATTATAGGATATGATGCAAATGCAACCAAAAATTTGCACGGTCTCCATTAACTACTATGCCAAAGCTGAGTCCAAATTTGAATTATTCAACTTAGGTTAGAAAAATTTATTTTTTTTTTGAGAAAAGGTGGCTCCTGTCCACCCGTTTCATTAAATGAAACAAAGTCTCTTACAAATGATTACAAAACCACAATCTAAAACCCAAAAACTAAACTGGCACAAGAAACCCTTTGTACCAGCACTCTATATATGCTCTACTCTTTAAAAAAAATAAAACTAATGAAAAACCTCATACTAGCACTATGCCTTCTTGCCTTACTAATACAGTCTCTATCACCTATTGTATAGTCAAATTCAGTTTATTTACACTTGTCTATCGACACAAAAGAGAACAAAGATAGCCTTGTTGAAAAACAAGCATCAAAATTCCATTCTGCCATATCATCAACTCTTCACAATTGTATGCATAGTTTGTGTCAACCTCTAATATGATGATAGCGATATCTCTGCCTTCTTATCCTCAGATCAAATGAACCATTATCTGTCCTTGCTCATCATGTGTAATTATCCACTTCTTCTTATTCTTCCCTTTCTTCTTTTTCTTTCTTTCTTTTTTCATTTTGATTTTTTCTTTCAATTCACCCTCCTCCCCTTCATTTTCTTTCTGCAGTGTCAAAATTGGTTCACTACATCTATTGTGGTCAATGGGGTATGTGTCATCTCTACTTCCTTGGGCAGCGGTGTATGCATCAGTTGCTCAACACAAGTCATCATTGAGCTTGTCCCATTTCCTGTGAAATCCACAGTATCTGAGAACTCCTCCTAGGTGTTTCCTTGTGCCCCACACCTCCTGTAATGTTAGTGTTATGTGCAGTGAAACAACCTCAAGATGTGGCTGAAATCCCCCTATTCTCACTTCCGTAGTACTCTTCTTCATTCTATGCAAGCTTTCCCTTAGCGGAATCGCTTCTAATTTTGTCATTTCAGCATTAATTTTCTTTTCCTCTGTTATGTACCCCTCCTTCATATTTTGTTGTTCACCTCTGATCTCCTCTTTCATTTGTATGTTATTTTTCTGCTCTTGATTGTCCTTCCTCTTCCAAATCCACTGAGAATTATGACTTTTCTGACATTCACCATCTTGGCCAATATGAACATTCACTGTGAATGATAATACCTTATGATGGTTGTTGTTAAAATCTAGTTCTTGTTGAGGTTTCGATGGTTGTGCAATATCTTTACACTTTCTGGATCTGTGACCAGTCTTATCACAAGCAAAGCAAACAATTGGATTACAACATTCTGTTGCAAAATGTCCTTTACCTCCACACCTGAGGCAAATAGGATGTGCATAAGTTGATGCAGAGAGAATTTGCTGCATGCGCTCACGAGCACGATCAAGCGGGGATAGGTGAGTGTGCCCCTGGTCTGGACCTCCATCACTTTCCATCCCTTCTCTGGTAATCACTAATTGACTAGCCTCCGTTGCTGACGTCACCTTGCTTGCTAGGGTTTCCAGGTCTTGCTTGAGTTCTCCAAATATTGAAATTTGAGTTGAATCCACTGCTGTTGTGATTAGATTCATAAGAGAAGCTATCGCTTGCTTGATCTCTCCTATCTTTGTCAGATCTATCTCCTCCATCAGGCGATTTGGAGTTCAATCGCTAGGTTTCATTTGCCTCAAAAGAAGATTTACGTTCTTCTTTCTACCCGATAAGAGAAAGAGAAACACAACCAGAAAGAAAAAGGAATTTTTTGAGGATTTTTGGAAGATTTTTCCAAGATTTTCATGGAATTTTTCAGTGGAAACTAAATCGCCATTGAATGCCTCAATATTCGTGCGGCTCTCCCAGCCCCCTATTGAGACCCATTATCAGTCGTTAGAAAAAATTATCCTTTTGTACTTTCTTGTAATTTTCTTTTGCCCAATCCAGAATCTATTTTAGGTAATTTGTTTACTGCTAAGTGATTTATGAGTAATTATGAACTGGTGGTCTTGCTGATTGGTTTAATTTATAATTAATTGAAAAAAAAAAGGTTTTAATGGAGAACTGCTAGCTTAACAGGATGATTATTAGGTTCTTACAGCATGATTGCCGTACTTACAAACTAAATTCGCAAGATCAATCATAATCCGGATTCCTATAAAATAATATAGTAAATTAAGCTAGTTGGAATTCATATCAGGAGATTCAAAACCTTGGCCTATCATAAATAATACAGCAACCATGCACCGTACTTGATGCCACAGAAAGGCACTCCCTCTTATTCTCATTTCCCATAGTTCATCATCATTGGATCTGAGAGATAGAGCGTATAAAGTTTCAAAAGAGAGTGTATAACATAACTCAACTTAAAATTGTTTCCTTCTTGTCTACAAGTACCTCAAATCTGTTACAGAAATCACATTAAAAAATGCCAGTTGACGAGCTGATGTTGAATCTGACCTTTGATTGGTGTAGAAAATATCAAAACTGGTGATATGCCGCCTATAGTTTCTCACATTTGCTGCATCCATTTTACAGAAGTTTCTGAAATCATGCTCTCCGACAAACCTTTTGGCTCCTTCTTTCATTTTTCTGTTTATATGTTTTTTTTTTTATTATGACCAGTATTTGTTTAATTAGGAGATGTGAGAGAGACAGCTAGAGCAAGAGATAGAAATACAGAGACAGAGAGAGATGAACCTCAATGTCAAAGCTCCCTTTCCAGAACATGTACTTGTACTCCCTACTTAAGCAACTAAACCTAGAAGAATAGAATAGCAAAGAGATAAATATGTACGTGAATTAAGTTGGTACAAACTAAATAGGATTATATGCAAGTTTTCAAAAAGGAACCATAAGAATATTATTGTATTCCAATACATCCATAACTCATTATTTGTAAAATTGTGGTCTATTAATGACACAAAATTATTTAGAGCACTAGTTTTGGATACAAAATTTGAATATCATAACTCGAACACTCTTCATAAGAAAAAGAAAGACAGTTAAATTGGCAATCGAATAATGATTAAACCTGGCATTAAAATCAGTGGGAACAGGAGACCACCCAATGACACGTATATCTATCGGAAGCACTCTGTTTAAAACTCTTAGATAATCAATTTCTGAAGTTAAAAAAGAAAAGAAAAGAATAACAAAATTCAAAATTTGTAGAGAACCATAATACGCATGAATTTAAAATATGATACTGAACATGCAATTAGCTTCATTAATCACTTTACAATAGCTACCGACCTTGCTTTGATTCTGTCGTTCCAGTGTTTCCTGCATTATCTTTTAAATTTGAGCGCACAAATAATGAAATGACCTACACAATAAACATGCATGCCTATGAGTTGTTTATGTTCAGATAAGGAAACTGATGTGTGACCCTGCAAACAAATCACATGTACCATGAAAATTAAGCCAATTGATGTGCATACTCAGTTACTCACACAACACAAAATACCGCCTGCATCTTACAAAACATTATGATTTAAGATTATTACTCTTTTCTCCCCATTTAATTTGAAATATACCCGCACTAGCTCTCAGTTCTGAAAGGTCATATATATACAGGCACTAAAAATAGGAGACGCAAATTGATGGTATTTCTTCATCGTTCTGTGACATAAGATGTTTTTCCGATGTTTTTCCATATTTAGGAGCAACGATCATATTGAATTTGGGATTTTGAATTTCAAAAAGAATTCACAAAGATACAAAATTTTCAATTAGAAGTACCAAGTATCACCATACCTGACCCGTTGATGAAACACCTCTGTCAGTCCTACCACACCTATAATAATTTGATTCCTTTCTATTCCCAACAAGAATTATTGTTCTCTCAAGTGCTTTAAATATCTCAGCCTGAATTTTTTTACATTTTTAATGAGTTTCCATGATGAAATTCCAGCACAGACTTATCAATTTAAAAGGAGATATATGAAAGAAAGGTACCTCTACAGTTGGGTCAGCTGTTGCCTCTGAAGCAAAACCATAGTATCTACATAAATATTAAGTGAAGTTTTAAAATGTTATTAATTTCAGTGCAAAGCGATAGTAGAAATCCTATTCATCGACTTGTTACTTGCTCTTGACATTTCATTTTCTGTTTTGCTCAGGGTTTTGTAAACATTATGACCTCCAAGTCCAATATCAAACTAAGAGTTATACAGAAAAGAAGAAAAGAGATGCTACTGAAACCAAATACACTACCGTTCCATTCTGAACCAGCCATCCTGGATGCTGGTACTAACCAGCCAACACAAAGATAAAGTGGCAATTACACTGTTTATCTTATTATTTACATATTAAAATATAAAGACAACGTTATAACCAATCATACTGAATGTATTTTCTACATAAAATACTTAAATATAACCTGTCCTACTGAATGTATATTCCATATGACATTAAAAGATCCAGGTAAAAGTAAAGTACCTCTGTCCAAAGTACATAATTTGCAATGCGATATATCTCTTGGTGCAGGATTTCATGGCCTTTACATGAGGATCTGAGATATAAGAATATAACAATTTAACATATGTTCATTTTGCAATTTCAGTGAATTATGAGGACTGGACTGGACTTTCCCTGGACTGGACTCCAATTTTAAGCCAAAAATCTTTTCTTCATTTCCCTTTCCATGTGAAGCTAAGACAGAATCTTTTTTTTTTGGGGGGGGGTGGGGTCATGATATTTAGCTCGACAAACCCGACAAGTAAGCTCAAATTGTGCTTTATGCAGTTATGCCGTACAATTTTGACTCAACTACACATCAGAAATACAGATTATCTTATCCTCAATGAAAATATAATTAGTCTTTAGTATGGAAACAAGTGACCAACACTGAGGGTATGGTCAATCCAAGCACTCAATATGATCTACATGTCGAAATCATGTAGCAAACAAAATTTCACGTTGTCTAAGATTCTTTTGCAAATTTCTGGTTAGGGAGAAATCCATTGATTTTAAAATTCAGAGCATCTCCTTAACCAAAATTGCTTAAAAAGTTCTTAAAAAGTAAAAAACTTTTGTTTCCTGTAAGATTTTCAATATGTAGGTCATAATGAGTGCTCAGATCCTCTATTTGAAGATTAAAAAACTAAAATTTGGAGCCATAGCCTCGATCAAGGACCAAAATTGGTCTTCATTTTAAAGTTGAAAACAAAACAAACCATGCAACACAATGAGGAAACCCCAGCTGGTTCATAGTACCAAAACAAAAGTTGAAGCCTATACAATGTTCTTATGATTGTTTTATAAAGGAACATGAACAAAGCTTGTTCGTACAATCATACAAACAAAGCACAAATAAGAATAATTATCAATTATAGAAAAGAAAAAGCTCTCACCAGCCTCATAAGCTGTTATTGACATCACTTCACTGTCTACCTTCTCTTCTCCAATGCTGTCACTTGAGCTCAAGGCAGTAACAATAGGAGCTATAACATTCTCTTCCTAAACAAAACAAAGAACAAATGGCAAAATAAACACCTTAAATATACATTTTATTTGTTTTCTCCAACTATTGTATAAAATTACATCAAATTCATCATTACTGTTCCTAAAAATGTACATACTACTAAAGTTCTCTTTAAAATGAACTATGAACAAGAATCTTGCTAGAAGGAGATACAGAAGTGCGTCGGATCTAGAAATTACCTCGAGAGAGAAGGTGGAGAGAGCAGCAATGGCTTCCTCCACGGGAATCGCCATTTCCGACGCTTGACAGAGAAGCAAGCGCGAGAGGTGGTTGGAAGTGGAAAGAAAAAGTTAGAATGTGGAGTGGCACGCTCAGATAGCTACACAGCGAAAGGGTCTATGGAATGGAGGCATCCATTGCTTGTATTTTACTCTAAAATAACTTTGACAGTGGGGTCGACCTGTCAGAGTGAGGGGATCCTGAAGCTGAATGCCGAGTCAAACATATTTCCTGCGGTCAGAGGGGGGTCTGACCGCAGAGTCAAACATTTTTTGCGGGTTTTCGGGTCTGGGTCTATCGGATCGGGTCTCATCGGGTCTAGATGCGGTTTTTATTTTAATCCGCATTGACAGCGGTTTCCGTCCAACCTCATCCGGACCGTTCATTTACGCCACGATTCGTGCCAGATGAAAGCGCTGATGAGTTTTTAACAAATTTCGCCAAATCTCATTCCTGGCAGCTTCATAATTTCTTATTTCTGTTTGCTCTCACTCGCTCGCTTCGCTATCCCTATTCGACCAATCCATCTCACACTACAGCACTCTCTCCGATCTGCCTCCACCTCTCAACTACCTCTCTCTCTCTCTCTTCTCTCTCTCTCTCAAGCTCCGACAATGGCAGCGCCATTTCGAAGGAGCCTCTGACCTATCTCCCCTCTCGCAACCTCTTTCTTCGGTTCCTCTCCTTTCTCACTCCCCACTTCCCACTCGCTACACCACAAAGAAATTAAATAAGTTTCTTTTTTTTTTTTCTCAACAGCGTCCGTCTATCTCTATCGCTTGGAGATGCCTTGCAAGTATGGGGTAGCTTGTGATTTTGACCTTACGATTCAGATGGTCTAAGTTAACAATTTAATTATCATATTGATTACTGAAACGTAAATATATAGGAGCGCATTTTTAGATCCACGAATAGTCTTTCCTGGAGCTATACTTTTTTTTAATTTGGAAAATCAAGTAGTAGTATTAGTGATTTAGTGTCAAACAATCAAACTATATGTATATAATTATAAATAGTGTTTTTCGAGTTAGTATGTGAAAATAGTGCCAAAATAATGATAATTCAAATAGTTTAGGAGGGTATTGATATTATGCTATTTGGATTATTTCAAATGATATTGCAAATATTTTGGTTCGTATTATTTCAGATCGCAGTAATTTGAGAAGTAATAACTCGCTTTTGTATAGGACATTTTCAATAATCGAATAACCTTAATAGAAGGTACCCAAAGACTTTTCTATGAGATGTTGGGTTAAAAGTGATGCTAACCCAACTCTACTTTGGAGAGGAGAAAATATATTCCAAGTACGTTATAACTTATAAATGATGAAATTAACACACACTGTTTCTGATTTTGAGCTATTGCGAATTTGCGATGCATCCAAACAACAAAAGTGGAATAGTCATATTCTTGTGCAATTTAATGTTGTTTTATAAATTTTGATGGAAAGAAGAGTAATATTTTATGAACTTTCTATTTTTATATATGTGCGTGTCTATTAAAACTGAGCTGTTTCAGTATGCAATTCTGAGTTCAGGCGTACTTGAATACTAGAGTGCCAGAGTTCAAACATTCTTCTATATACAATTCTTACTTTTTTAGCCCACAAATGTTGCTGCTCATTTTTCAATGATCATTGCAATGTAGACACAATGCGCCTCCACAAATAACAGCTTTTCATTTTGCACTCTTTTCTTGCAACTAAGCTTACTCATCAGACATTCCAGATAATAAAATGAAAGATGCAAACCAAGACCGTCACTAAAGCAACGACCGTCAGTAAAGCAACGTTGTCATCTGTTTTTCATGTTACGGGAACATCCATAATAATCCTGAGGTTTTAAAAAGGCACTGCTAAAGCTGGATTAAATTTATCCTTTTCTATTAAAAAAAGAAATATATGCTGTCCAATGCAACATAATGCAGCAGCCTCTACCATACCATACAGGCATACATGACACACTCTCTCAAACCTATGCGGACAAATCATGTTTGGGAACACATGTTCAATGATTTAACACCCTTTGATCCACTGGCAGTTTCTGAAACCTTATAAAGACTCCACTCATGTACTTGTACCAACGCCTTAAAACAATGCCATCAGCACATATGACAAACTGCGAGATCAAGTGAAAGATTGTAGAATTTCTGAAATTTCTCGACACCTTTCATCCAACCGCCTGCAATGTTGAACAATATGTTCACACTACTTCAATTAGGAGGCAATCAAAAGAAAATCACCAGTGGGAGAGAGAGAGAGAGAGAGAGCTCTTTTATGCCACTCATTTAATGTAATATAACACAAGTAAACAGTTTTTCGATTGTTACTGGTCGTTGTCACAATTATCTTAAAATAAATAAGCAGATCTTATATCATGAAGTGTTTTTGAGATTATTACCAATGAAAAAGAACTAAAAGACACTTCCAGACAAGCTCAGTGCAAGAAGGACAGAATAAGCTCAGAAGTCAGAATACAAAAATAACTTACCAATTTGATTTTTTGCGGTCAAAAAGGGAGGAATGCCATCACCAAGGATAATATTAACAGTTATAGAGACATCTCGGCAAAGCTAGGAAGGTACTTTAATCTTCAAGTTTGCTAGTCTTTCTTCATATGAAGCTGCATTAACAAACAATGAAAGATATGCATCTAACTCATTTTTGTATCAGAAAAGGAGGTAATCAGAAAAGTCAGGTTCCAGTAATCTTTGAAAAAGTTCCTTCCCATTGTGGGTTCAGAGGTTCTCAAATATTTTATTATGTTACTTATATTTTAATTCTTATGCATTAGTTTCTTCAATATTTTCACAAGTGATGATCCCACGTATATTCTAAGTAGGGTTCTATTCCTATTGTAAGATGACCGTAATGAGCCAACTAGTACAAAATCAAATGTTCAGATATCAGAATCATAATATTTGGGACCAAAAGTCAAAAGCAAACAAAAAAAAAAAAAAAATTTATAATCAGCCCCTCCGCTATCCATTCCATTCAGTAAAAATTTCCTGGTTCCATCTCTGACAGCAGAAACCAACACATGAAATAATGAAAGTTAAGAAAGTACGCTCAGTTTGGCGGAGCACAAGTGGAACATGGCGTATAATCTTCCTCTCAAATTCAGCTGAACCATCCTCTGCAATAAAATTAAGTCTGATAGTTATGTAATTACAAGAACTGGTAACTATTTCAAACTTCTGATTTCCATCCAATCACCAAGAGTTACCCAATCACCAAGAGTTACTTACATGCTAAACCCCTTCTGAAATATTTGGTTGATTGAAAGTATCACCTAATTTAGGATATTATAAGTTATGTTTTTCAGAGTTGAAGAAAATAACTTCAAGAGATAAAACTCAACCTCATCCCAATAAAAAAGAATGGTGTTTACAAAAACCACTATAGGTGGCCATGGAGCTATCAGAAATGAAGCTGTGCTGATGCTTAGGGAAAAAAAATATTAGTGATGATCTTTTAAAATGAAAATAAAAAAATGTTTAAAAACCTGAAGAGCATAAACAGTCCAAGGCCTCATGAAAAATGGCTGCCTGGAGTACATAGCTGTGATATTCATTCCTTAAATGCTCAACTAATGCATGATTAGCACCTACATAAAATTAGCCAACAAGTTAGGAATGCTAAAAGAAAGCCAGGTACAACACATCAGTAACCAACTAATCATTTTTAAGCCTGACTATATGGGTGGAGCTCATGACTAGCAAAGAGTTCAAAACCATGAAACCACAGTTGAACATTACTTTTCCAACTTAACATTCAACTCCGGAATGACTTTAGCATGATTCACTATCAGTTGCATGGTAAACAAAAAAAAAAAAAAAAAAAAAATCAAGATAAAAATACAAAGAATATGAAGGCAGCAAAAAGGTAGGGACCATGTCAACTTTCACGGTAGATGCCGATACAGATCTGACCAAAATAGAGTTGCCAAAATCCAGTTTGCTGCTCTTCGTTCTAAAATCAAATCGTTAACTAGCAGTAAATACCTGATGAACATGAGAACCTAACATCTTTAAACTGGCAAGATCGGAGAATCAAAGGAAGCTCAGGAGCCATGTTGTATTGAGGTTTCCTTTGAATTTTGTTGGTATCTAGCAACGTATCTATTATCTGTATAAGCATTCAGTCATGTAGTAGTTAGTGATAAAAAAATATAATTTATTTTAAAAGTTTGAGCAGTGTTTTATGTCTTGTTTATAGCATAATAGGATATGATGTATATGCAACTCAAAATTTGCACGGTCTACATCAACTAATATGCCAAAGCTGAGTCCAAATTTGAATTATTCACCTTAGGTTAGAAAAAATTATCCTTATGTACTTGTAATTTTCTTTTATCCAATCCAGAGCTTCTATTTTAGGTAATTTGTTTATTGCTAAGTGATTTATGAGTACTGCCGTACTGGTGGTCTTGCTGATTGGTTTTAATTTATAATTAATTGAAAAAAGAAGGTTTTAATGGAGAACTGCTAGCTTAACAGGATGATTATTAGGTTCTTACAGCAGGATTGGTGTACTTACAAACTGAATTCACAAGATCAATCATAATCTGGATTCCTATAAAATAATACAGTAAATTAAGCTAGCTGGAACTCACATCAGGAGATTCAAAACCTTGGCCTATCATAAATAATACAGCAACCATGCACCGTACTTGATGCCACAGAAAGGCACTCCCTCTTATTCTCATTTCCCATAGTTCATCATCATTGGATCTGAGAGAGAGAGAGAGTATAAAGTTTCAAAAGAGAGTGTATAACATAACTCAACTTAAAATTGTTTCCTTCTTGTCTACAAGTACCTCGAATCTGTTACAGAAATCACATCGAAAAATGCCAGTTGACGAGATGTTTTTGAATCTGACCTTTGATTGGTGTAGAAAATATCAAAACTGGTGATATGCCGCCTATAGTTTCTCACATTTGCTGCATCCATTTTACAGAAGTTTCTGAAATCATGCTCTCCCACAAACCTTTTGGCTCCTTCCTTCATTTTCTGTTCATATTTTTTTTTATTATGACCAGTATTTGTTTAATTAGGAGATGTGAGAGAGACAGCTAGAGCAAGACATAGAAATACAGAGACAAAGAGAGATGAACCTCAATGTCAAAGCTCCCTTTCCAGAACATGTACTTGTACTCCCTACTTAAGCAACTAAACCTAGAAGAATAGAATAGCAAAGAGATAAATATGTACGTGAATTAAGTTGGTATAACCAAATAGGATTATATGCAAGTTTTCAAAAAGGAACCATAAGAATATTATTGTATTCAGATACATCCGTAACTCATGATTTGTATAACTGTGGTCTATTAATGACACAAAATATTTAGAGCACTGGCTTTGGATACAAAATTTGAATATGATAACTCAGTACTCTTCATAAGCAAAAGAAAGACAGTTAAATTGGCAATTGAATAATGATTAAACCTGGCATTAAAATCAGTGGGAACAGGAGACCATCCAATGACACGTATATCCCTCGGAAGCACTCTGTTTAAAACTCTTACATGATCGATTTCTGAAGTTAAAAAAGAACAGAAAAGGACAACAAAATTCAAAATTTGTAGAGAACCAAGATACTTATTAAGTCTAAATACGATACTGAACATGCAATTAGCTTCATTAAGCACTTTACAATATTTACCAACCTTGCTTTGATTCTGTAGTGCTAGTGTTTCCTGCATTATCCTTTAAATTTGAGCGCACAAATAATGAAATAACCTACACAATAAACATGCATGCCTATGAGTTTTATGTTCAGATAAGCAAACTGATGTGTGGCCCTACAAACCAATCACATGTACCATGAAAATTAATTTAATTGATGTGCATACTCACACAACACAAAATACCGCCTGCACCTTACAAAACGTTAAGATTATTACTCGTTTCTCACCATTTAATTTGAAATATACCCACACTAGCTCTCAGTTCTGAAAGTTTATATATATACAGGCACTAAAAATAGGAGAGACGCAAACTGATGGTATTTCTTCATCATTCAGTGACATAAGATGTTTTTCCATATTTAGGAGCAGCAATCATATTGAATTTGGGATTTTGAATGTCAAAAAAAATTCACAAAAGATACAAAATTTTCAATTAGAAGTATTTAGTATTACCATACCTGACCCGTTGATGAAACACCTCTGTCAGTCCTACCACACCTATAATAATTTGATTCCTTTCTATTCCCAACAAGAAGTCTTGTTCTCTCAAGTGCTTTAAATATCTCAGCCTGAATTTTTTTACATTTTTAATGAGTTTCCATGATGAAATTCCAGCACGGACTTATCAATTTAAAATGAGATATATGAAAGAAGGTAACCTCTACAGTTGGCTCAGCTGTTGCCTCTGAAGCAAAACCATAGTATCTACATAAATATTAAGTGAAGTTTTAAAATGTTATTAATTTCAGTGCAAAGCTATAGTAGAAATCCTATTCATCAACTTTTTACTCGCTCTTGACATTTCATTTTCTGTTCTGCTCAGGGTTTTGTAAACATTATGACCTCCGAGTCCAATATCAAACTAAGAGTTATACAGAAAAGAAGAAAAAAGATGCTAGTGAAACCAAACACACTACCATTCCATTCTGAACCAGCCATCCTGGATGCTGGTACTAACCAGCCAACACAAACATAACGTGGCAATTGCACTGTTTATCTTATTATTGACATATTAAAATATAAGGAAAACATTATAACCTATCATACTGAATGTATTTTCTACATAAAACATTTAAATAGAACCTGTCCTACTGAATGTATTTTCCACATGACACCAAAAGGTCCAGGTAAAAGTAAAGTACCTCTGTCCAAAGTACATAATTTGTAATGCGATATATCTCTTGGTGCAGGATTTCATGGTCTTTACATGCGAATCTGAGATATAAGAATATAAATATTTAACATATGTTCATTTTGCAATTTCAGTAAATTATGAGGAGATCAGTACTGGACCTGCTTCCAAGTTATCAAAGCACTGGGTTTAGGGAAAAAAAATCAAAATATTCAATAAACATTTTAAAAGAGGAATGACAAAATATTCTACTAAAGATTCACCTGGTCTTTCCCTGGACTCCAATTTTAAGCCAAAAATTGTTTCTTCATTTCCCTTTCCATCTGAAGCTAAGACAGAAATTGGGGTAGAAGATCATGATAATTAGCTCGATAAACCTGACAAGTAAGCTCAAATTGTGCTTTATGCAATTCTGCCATACAATTTTGACTCAACTACACATCAGAATGTCTTATCCTCTATGAAAATGTAATTAGTCTTTTGTATGGAACCAAGTGACCAACGCTGAGGGTATGGTACTATGAATAGCATAGATCTGCTGGTGCTGCAGCTTCAAATCTCGATATTCAAGTTTCAAATGGTCAATCCAACCACTCAATATG
The DNA here is from genome assembly GCA_027725995.1 of Rhynchospora tenuis. Lineage (NCBI taxonomy): Eukaryota > Viridiplantae > Streptophyta > Magnoliopsida > Poales > Cyperaceae > Rhynchospora > Rhynchospora tenuis. The sequence goes on from CM050888.1 coordinate 56,880,720, forward strand.
ATGTACATGTCAAAATCATGTAGCAAACCAAATTTCACATTTAAGATTCTTTTGCAAATTTCTGGTTAGGGAGAAATCCATTGATTTTAAAATTCAGAGTATCACCTTAACCAAAATTATACTTAAAAGTTCTGAAGAAGTAAAAAACTTTTGTTTCCTGTAAGATTTTTAATATGTAGATCATAATGAGTGCTCAGATCCTCTATTTGAAACTTAAAAAACCAAAATTTGGAACCATAGCACTGGGACTATTGGAACCATAGCCTCAATCAAGGACCGAAATTGGTCTTCATTTTACAATTGAAAGCAAAACAAACCATGCGAAACAATGAGGAAGCCCCAGCTGGTCCATAGTACCAAAACAAGAGTTGAAGCCTATACAACGTTCTTATGATGGCTTTATAAAAGAAAATGAACAAAGTTTGATTGTACAATCATACAAACAAAGCACAAATAAGAATAATTCAATTTTGTTTTAAAAAAAAAGTTCTCACCAGCCTCATAAGCTGTTGTAGACATCGGTTCATTGTCTACCTTCTGTTCTAGGATGCTGTCACTTGAGCTCCCGGGAGTAACTCTAGGGGCTATAAAATTATCTTCCTAAAGAAAACAAGGAACAAATAGCAAAATAAACACCTTATAGAAACATGGTATTGTTTCTCCTACTATTTTGTAAAATTACATCAAAAAACATCATTACTGTTCCTAAAAATGTACATGCTACTAAAGTTCTCTTTAAAGCAACAAGAACCTTGCTAGAAGAGCATTCACATCTTGAGAGCAGAGTAACCAGCCTCTTATTCTCCCGCTCCAGTTCCTATTTATTTCCAGAAAACAAAAAAAAGGAATATCAACTTAGCAAAACTTAGGAGTGCTAAAGGAGCAATTCTTCTCAAAAAGCGGTCACCTTTATACGGATTTGAAGAGAAAAGATCTCGGACCGGAGGTCAGGTGCTTGATCTCCGTCGGATTCTCCAGTCGGAGGGACTACGACCGTCGGATCAGTACCGTGCACAGCCATGCTCCTCTCTCCACTGCAAGCTCGGCGCGCACAATTGGCACAATAGTGACAGTGACGGGGACTGCCGAGTTATTATTGGGCCGCGAGTCCCGCGACTATTGATTTCTGGGATGATCTGAAAATGGGCCTCAGTTAGGCCTAAATCAATTAATCAGAAAATCCAGGTTTGAGGTTTTACTTACTATGTCTGAAAATAATTTCTACGTTTTCTTCTCATTCTTTTCGTGTTGTTACGTGGTTTTTCCTTTTGTTATATTGTTCGGCACTTCAACCTCAGCAGAGTGAAACAAGTGAAAGAAACTAAATATATTTTAGCTTATTAAAAAGACACTTTTCGTTTTTTATCTTCTTTCGGGGATAAAGAAAAGTATAATTTATGATATTAGAAGAAACTAAAATCTAGAGAAATAAGATATATGTCAATACTATATAACAAATTATCACTACTAATTATAAAAATACCAAAATTAAATCTATATTGTTATATTGGTCAGGAAATTGGTCTCCGGATATTAAGCAACAGGTGTTAGATATGATTGGAGAGTGAGGCAAGAGCGAGAACTAGAGAGTATGACATGTGGGGCCAGCTGGGCTACATTGAGGAGGTGCATATGCTAGGTGGGAATGAAGATCAACAGTGCTGGGAGTTGGCATATAATGTGCCTGAGTGAAGTCAAAGACTTGGCACTTGAGAGAGTCATAAAAAGAGTGCAATTTGATTGTTGTTATTTGTTTTTGTATGTTATATGCTTGGGTGTTGTTTGATTCTATGAATTGTGTTGTAATAATGCTCCATAGAGGGGTGCTGGTTTTAGTTGAGTGTTAAGGGGCCGGTACCAGTAATTGGTACAAAACTGAACTTGTCTTTTTCCAGGGGTTGCTTCAGTTTTTGTTTTAGTTTTGCTATGCATAATAAATAGTGTAGTGGGTGCTTAGAGAGAGAAGCACAATAGATAAAAGAACAACGGCCGGTTTCGAATTGGTGATTTCTTAATGTTGCTCTAGATTTTTTATCATACTGATGTAAATGAGTTGTTTTTGTAATTTTACTGGATGCTCTTCCTTTGGAAGAGTGGTGGGCGCTCCCCACTTATTTCCAAAAAAAAAAACACATTAAAAATATTAAACAAATCAAGATCGTTATTCTAATATGATATGCGACTTAGATTTAAAAAAGTTATTTTTTTATTTTAAAAAGGAAATTTCACTGGTCGGAAACTAAGTTATATCATTGGTTAAAACGTGTGGGTTTGAATCTCCGTGCACACCCCCACTTTTTTTTCTTCGCTAGAGCTTTCTCTCAACCAAGCCACAACTCAGTGGCGAAGCCACGTTGAATTTGGTGGGTCCAGGGACCCACCTGAAAATAAAAAATTTTCATGAAAGTTAGTATGTTTGTAAATAAAAATATATATATACGAATTAATGGACCCATCTCAAAAATTTGAAGAACCCAGCTGGACATGTCGTGTTTGATTTGAATTAAGTAACGACTTCTGAAATATCACACATAGACCCATGTCGTATTCATTCTAACGAATCACTTTCTTCCTTCTTCCGCAATGAATCTTATTCAGATAAAACTTATAATAGAATAGGAGATTTTTGGATGAATGATTCTTGACTCTTGAATTATTATTTTGTATATTAGATATATTATTCTGGATCTTCAATTGTTGTTAGAATAGATGTTTGATTTCTCATCTTTATTTATGTGACATTTTTAAGTTGTTTATTTAAAAATTATTTTCATACTATATTTATATCAAATGAAAGGTTTTCAAATGTGATTTGTGTAGTTTAGCAGTTGGTTGGTGATTAAGCGTATACCGGTGATAAAACGATGATAAATCGATTGTGCGACGATAAAATGGTGATAAAACGGATGAAATGATTGTGCGATATAAATCAAAATCTAGATAAAATGGATAAATTAGAGTTTTTCAAAAGTTTGGTTAGACATTATGTTATTGTCGTACATATATTTTTTTTCGGCAAAAAATTTGTATGGACCCTACTGACGTGAAATCCTACCTTCGCCACTGCCACAACTTAAATATTCTTTAATTAAGTCCCCCATAAAACATGTGAGTATCGATCTTGTGTGTCCTTTATGTCGATTGTTTTTTTTATTCGAGTTTCTTCCACCTTTGTTTGAGCGGTTAATTCACCATGGTTTGAGCGATTAATTTAATCGATGGATGGTTGTTCACTTGTTTGGTTCAAGTGCGACGAAGTTTGGGCTTCTTAGTTTGTATTATTCTTCTTATTGAGATTTGTTTATTTTTTACATGTTATTTATCCAGATGAATATATTATCCTTGATTTTGTTGTCAACTAGGGTCATGTGTGGTTGTTAGCACTCACATTTTTTTTTTTTAATTTTTGAAATCCAGAAGAAAAGAAAGAGAGAGGAAGGTAAGATTCAAAACATAATGGGAAAAAATGGATGGAGAGCAAAAATGTTTTATAACATTAGAAATGTTATGAGCAACAGAAATAGAATGAAAGAATTTTTTTGGTGTCTCATTGGTGATACAACATGTCGTTCAGGAAGCAACTTCGGCCAACTGGATAGTTGGATCTCCTTGGTGACATTTCCTGTCTATCTGCCTCTGCCTCTTAAATTAATTAATTAAATCGGAATGAAGTTACATCCGATTTGAGATATATATGTAGATTTCGTTTGTATCAGTTTTTCAACCATTACAACATTGTGCCGCCAAAATTGTTGTTTAAAATGTTTATCTTAATTATTGTTGTTAGTTTGATGATAGAACATTATATCATCTCAAAATTGAATATGAAATTGAGATGGTATATTTCAAATTGATTTTGTTTATATACCGGCATAAATTTAATTATTCCAATATAAAATTGCATAATAGGACTGATTTGTATAACAAAATTGAATCAAATTTATGAAGTCACGAATGTTTTTTTTTTTTTTTTTTTTAAATGGTTGACAGGAGCTGTCAACAAAGTCACGAATGTTAAAGCAAACAAAACTCTTATCGATAGGTAACAACCCGACCAATAACCTTCGATATAATTTTATGCTCTTAAATGGGCCCGGGCAGTGTAAAATTAGAAGTCCCACCTTATGACATATCATATTAGAATAACGATCTTATGACACTAAGGTGGGACTTCTAATTTTATGCTCTTAAATGGGCCCGGGCCTTGAGTGCCGATGATGTGGATGAGGCTTATGACCTGGTGATCCCACAAAGTGCTGTCAAAAAATGGAACTGGGAATGTTCTATGATAATGAAAGTGATGGGGGGGAGAATAGTGTATGATAATACTTTCTCTTCAGCTCTAAGGAAGGCTTGGCCTGTGCATCCTAACACAATTGTACAAGGCCTGGGTCACAATGCTTTTATAGTTGAATTTAAGAAACAAGATGATATGTTGAGATTTATTGCGAAGGGTACTTTTATGTGTAGTAAAGACATGGTGGTTATGAGAATGGCCGTGGGGCCTGAAGATCTCATGAATCCGCAAATACACGAGTTAGAGTGCTGGGTTGAGGCGCATGGAATACCACAAGAATCACTAGATGATAATGGCATAAAGAGTGTGTTCAAGGAAATTGGCCACCCCGTTACAAATTATAAGAGCTATCTCTATGCTGGGCAGAGAGTGTACAAGCAAAGGCTGATTATAAATATGAAAGAACCCCTCAAAACTAAGCTTCCGTTAAGGCACCCACAGCTTGGTCGGAAGTGGATATATGTGGTTTATGAAAACATTGCAAACATTTGCATGTTCTGTGCTAGGATAGGGCACGATCATGGGGTATGTCCGGTGAAATTTCGTCTTAAAAGGATGAAAAATGAAGATAAACATAGAGAACAACTGAAGGATAAACCTATTGATGAAACAGTGGTGGGCAGATGGATAACAGATAAGGCCTATGTGCCACGGCCAGATGTTGAAGAAAAAATGGCAGAAAGTGATGGGATGCGATCTAGCCACATAGGGCAAGCATCTGGCAGTAAACAGGAGAGAGGGATCAAGAGACCTATCAACCCCAATAGTTCTCACAAACTGATGATCACTACGGGACAAGCTGATGAGCAGTTACATGATCAAGAAAGCCAGGAGGGGCATTTAAACTTCAAACGGGCCAAGGAGGCGAACCCAAACTCGCCTTCCAGGTTTCAATTATGAATGCAATATCATGGAATTGTCGAGGTTTCGGGGGAACGAAGAAAAAAGAATTCCTTACAGATACAATGAGAGCAACTAGGTCGGATGTGGTGTTCCTTTCGGAGACGAAATCCTCGGCTAGAAGGATGGCAAGATTAATGAGAGGTGTGCCAGAATATAACTTCTTTACGGTCCCATCGAGAGGGCTTTCGGGAGGACTATGTATGGCTTGGGAAAGGTCGGTGAAAGTTGACATTCTCAATTCCTGTATGAGCTATATTTGTGCTAGAGTTAATGTGAAAGATAAGCCTCCTTGGGTAATTATAGGAGTATATGGTGATGCCAGTCACAATACAAATGGCTTGTTATGGGAGCACTTAAAACAGTTAGTGAACATACACGGGAGGGTATGTATCTTGGGTGACTTTAATGAAATTTGTAGCAGTGAGGAGAAATATGGGGGAACCACCAGACTCAAGCCTCACACAATTGAGTTCCAGAATTTTATTTTTGAATCCGGCCTAATAGATGTGGGATACAAAGGGCCCGCTTATACCTGGACCAACAAGCGTCATGTGTCTCAAGCTGTTTACCAGCGGCTAGATAGAGTATTGGTCACACCTGATTGGATCGATATGTATCCAAACGCTTATGTGAATCATCTCCCCATGATACATAGCGATCATTGCCCAATTTTACTTCGTGTTAAAAAACCTCCGGATCGGTCCCATCTTTTTAGGATCGAAAATTGGTGGTTAAAGGAACCGAGTTTCAACGAGGAATGGGTGGAGACGTGGAATAAAACATGCACAGAGGCATGGCAGTTTAGATGGAAAGCAATCAAAAGCACTATGAGGGGCTGGGCTAGCCGAAACCAAACACCTAAAAAGAAATTACAGTACCTGGCAAATCAAATACAAACAGTACAATGTCAACACCCTTCAGTGAGAGACCATTGCTTAGAAGAACAACTTTTACAAGAGTATGGCAGAATTGAGGAGCAAAATAGCGAGTATTGGAGACAAAGGTCGCGTATCCAGTGGCATGAGGAAGGGGATAGGAACACACGGTTTTTTCATACCGTGGCAACAAATCGCAGGAGGCATAATTTGATAACTATGGTGCAGAAGGAAGATGGCACGTTGGCTGGAGATGAAAAAACTGTAAGATCTCTTTTTTTAAGCTATTTTAGAGGCTTGTATTGTCCCATGAGGCCAGAAGCTGCGACAGCCCAAGAGGCACAATCAGCTAGAAATGAGATATTTATGGAATTAAATCAAAGCCCACAACAGAAAATTCCTCCAGAGGCCCACCAGAAAATTGTTTCGATCCCAAAGTATCATGAAATAAAAAAGGTATTGTTTGACATGGGCCCAGATAAGAGTCCGGGGCCTGATGGGGTAACAGCCCGATTTATCCAGCAAAATTGGCACATTTTCGGTGCTGAAGTAGTCGATCAAGTTAGAATGATTTTTCAATCTGAGGAAGTACCGGACGATTGGTTAAAGGGACATGTGACATTAATTCCCAAGACGGCAGAGCCTTTAACCCCGGCAGAGTATCGGCCGATAAGCGTGGGAAATATATTATACAGGTTGGTGATGAAACTGGTGGCAACTCGGTTGAGACCGTTTCTTAAGAAAGTTGTGTCGCAAGAACAAAATGCTTTTCTCAAAGGAAGAAGCATAGCTGACAACATAATCTTGGTAAAAGAAATATTGCACTCGTTCTCCCAAAAAAACTTCAAACAACATGCTTTTCTTTTGAAGGCCGACATTAATAAAGCATTTGACAAATTGGATTGGAGTTTCCTCAAATTGGCAATGCAACATCTGAACGTCCCTACCAAAATAATAAATATCATGATGTCTTCTTATGCTAGAGCCAGAATAACCATTCACATAAATGGTAGAGGTGATGGTTTTATATCTCCAACACAAGGGCTGAGACAAGGTTGCCCTATGTCACCTTATGTGTTCATTATCTCTATGGAGGTACTATCCAGGTTGTTACAGAAGGCTATGTCGGGTGGGGTCATTAGAGGGGTCAAAGTGGCACACACAAGCCCACAGGTCACACATGTAGTTTATGCGGACGATTTGGTCTTGATGGGGGATGTGAATGCAACAGAAGTGCAAGTTTTTACTAACTTGTTGGAGAAATTTGGTAAAGCCTCGGGCCTTTCCATAAACCCACATAAGTCAGGGCTGTGGTTTTCAAAACCATGTACAATGATAGAGATACAGCAAGTGCAAGCAGCTTGGAATGCTGCAAGGGTCGAGGCAGAAGAAAGATACCTCGGAGTAATGATTAGCCAGAAGGGCGATATTAAGAGGAGTGGAGTGATGTTGCTTGAAAAAATCAAATCGAAATTGACAGGGTGGAAGTCAAACATGCTGTCCCATGCGGGTAGGATGGTACTTATAAAATCGGTGCTGATGTCCATGCCGGTTTATGCAATGGCTCTTGAAATGTTGCCCAAAGGTATACTAAAGGATATTAATAGACTGTTGGCAAAGTTTTTCTGGGGAAAAGTGGGCCATGATCGCTACATGTCTTTTGTAAGTTGGGAAAAAGTTTGTAAGCCTTATGAAAAGGGGGGATTAGGGGTGAAAGATTTAGAGAAGTTTGGTGAAGCCTTATTTCTGAAGGTGGTGTGGGCACTCATGGCAGATGAGGATAAACCTTGGGTAAAAATTTGTAAATCCAAATATTACCCAATGGTAGGTTTTTGGAGAGCAAAGAATACAGGTGGGTGTAGTAAGATGTGGGGTCAAGTTGTCAAAATGCGAGACTTTTTTACTAATCATGTAGAATGGAGGTTGGAAAATGGAAAAAAAGTAAATGCTTTATCTCAACCATGGTTCCAGAATTGGTCAGTGCGAGAGCAAGCAAGTCCAGCTGACAGGAAGTTGAAAGTTATCTCTTTACTGGATGGCTCCACGGGGGATTGGAAGATACAGGAATTGTCACAACTGTTCCAACCAAACCAAATACATAATATCATTGGAGGAACAAACAAACCAAATGTGAACAGTGAGGATGATGATAGGATGGTATGGCTAAAAACAAAGAATGGAAGATACATGGTGAAGGAAGGATACAAAGAATTAACTTGTGAGCGCTCACAGTTTGGAAGTGTTCAAAATGTCAACTGGCAGATTGTTTGGAAATGGAAGGGCATATCACCAAAGGTCAAAATTTTCTTATGGCGGCTGTTACACAAAGGATTGCCCCTTGGGGTTAATATGCATGCAAGGTTTACAAACTACAGCCCTATGTGTCAAAGATGCCAACAAGAGAATGAATACGAGATGCACTGTCTTTTTTTCTGCAACACCTCAAGACAGGTATGGTTTGGCAGCCCTCTGGGTATTAGGGTGCATGAATTGTCTTTGGATATTACAACAACTATTACACAAATCATGGGGGCGATGGATGAGGAGGGTAACAGTTTATTTGCAAACACTCTGTGGGAGCTGTGGAAAGAAAGAAACAAAAATGTTATTGAACACTTGCCTTTCAAACCTCAGGATGTGTTGCAGCGAGTTAAAACTTTGGGGGTTTATAATCAAGCAAATGTGGTTGCAGTTCAACAAAGGGCCGATGAAAAAATGGTACATGAGAAATATGAATTTGATGCGCAAGGGTGGCAGGTAGTTATGGATGGGTCCTGGGACACATCTAACTTGGCGGGAGGGGCCTATGTGGTATATAATAAAGGATGCGTGCATTCCACGGGACTTATCGCGTTTCAGGTTCAGGATCCTTTCCATGCTGAGGCGATGACCATGAAAGAAGCAGTGAATTACATGTATGTTAATCTCAATCTCCCAAGGGCAACGAGGATCCAATTCTTCTCAGATTGCCTTAATCTTGTTGAGGCAGTTAATCAACGAGAAAACACTGATTTGCCGTCATGGAGAGCAAAGCATGTCGTGACTGATTTAATTAAGCAGTTAGAGGAAAGGAATGAAGGAATGACAATACACCATGTGCAAAGGGAGGCGGTCAGTCAGGCGCACGGGTTGGCGAATGTCGCGAGGAGAAGACGGCTAACTTACCAGGGGGCTCCACATATGGCGCTCAATCAGGAAGTGAGAATCTCCACAGGCTTGGACGAACAATTTTTCCAAAGGGTGCAGGAGGCACCACCCTAGAATTTGTTTATTTCATTGTTATACTGGTGCCGAGTGGGTGATATTTGTATTGGGTACCATTTTAAATTGATTGCTTTTTCTTAGAGTTTTGTTTAGGAGTAATTTTATCTTTTCTGTTGCAGGGTTTATGGGAGTATTTTTATCGTTTCTGTTGTAGGATTCAGGGCACCAGTTTCATGCTGTTAATTGCGTGGTTCTATTTGTAAACTCTTCTATTTTAAATGCAAGCCCATGGGCGTTTCATCAAAAAAAAAAGAAAAAGAAAAAGAGATAAACACTACAGGTCATTTGCGTTTTCATACATCAAATTTACAAAAGACGAAGAAGAAATTACAATTTTTTCTACATTTACTATTTAAATTTGTCGGTAGCATTCAATATTAGTATTAAATATTTTATCTCGATTGCTAAATCCACGTGCTTCCAGCTATCTGCCACTGAACTGGACAAATATGCGGCACTAGTAATTTGTACTGTTGTTATATAAATACACATTATTTAATAAAGGTGAAGAGCATCTTTCAGTATATTGGTTAAATAAATGAAACTGGTGGGGCTGTGAGGCCTGTGCTTTCTCCAATGAACTCAGATAAGTTTTCGTAACAATCCACTAAAAATTTCTCAAAATACCAACCTCACCCTACAGCAGGGTTGAACTCATTAGCAAAGTTTAAAGTGATTTACTGGTCACTTTTTACAGCTATCTGTATATTTTTACTCTTTATTTTTTTTTATCTTTTTGTAATTGGTTGTGTGTATATTTATTCTCCACAGACGAGCTATTCAGTGGTCATAATAGCGTTTCTTTCCATTTGCTGACTTTTTTGATAGGCACTTTTCTGCTCAATGGTACCAGAAAATGAAGGTTTAGGCATGTAGCATGGTGTCTCAAGTGCCTTGTGAGATCCCATCCCACGAAGTGAATGAAGTAAAAGCTTGTTTCCACTTTACAACAAAAAAGAATAAAATAAAAATAATGAAAAAAATTAGGCGACAATTCAATAAAGTCGGTGGATATGTTTAATCATAGGAAGGTGTTTAATTTTTTTTCTTTCTAATTTCTTGTTTGACTTCTTATATTTTCCTTTCGTATGGGAAACCAAATGGGAGCATGGGCTAGCAAACCAAAGATAAGATCATTATTAAATTGCACTGCGATCCTTTTCTTTACCCTTTTATAGAAGAAAATTATGTGTCAAGTGATCTTCAATTTTTTTAAAAAGTAGTTTACATGATATATCATGTTATGAATTTAAAAATTTAAAAACGGATTAATTCATTTGTATATTCAGCTGATAATATCTTCATCAGATATCCCTGAATCTATAGCTATTATGGATAGCAATGCAAAAGATGGAAATGCAGATTCTAGCGATTCTACAAGCAATACAACAAAGGAAAAAAAGTGATGAATAATTTATTTCCCTATATTACATTTATGTCTCAGATAGAATTTTTAGATTTGTATTATGACTCTTATTTAAAGAACATTGCTCCTGCGTAATATTCTAACAAGAAATACAATACAAAAACTTGTTTTCATTCTTTCAAGTTTTCAGTTGTTACGTGTTATTATTGATATCAATATTATAAATAAAGATGTGTGGGTGTCGGGATTCTTTAGTTAAATATCATCCGACACTTCAAGCATTGTGAAATAGTCGTGCAATAGTATTTTTTCTGATTTCTGTAATGTGATACTTTGTAACTAATTGTGTGTCGGGTGTTATTGCTCATAAAATTGACTCGGTTCAACATTAGGTAATACTTTTGCAACACAGTGTTTTATTTCTGATTTTTGTGACCCCTTCGTATTTTCATTTCCATCATGTCTCCATCTCTTTTGTGTTTCTTAGAATCCCTCTCCACCTTAATTTCTCTTCATCACCATCTTAATTTTGGTTAAAATATAAATTAAATTCATTCAATTGAAAATAGAAAAAACATCAGATCTTTTACGATATATATTTTTTAATTTAAGTCATTTATAAATATATTAAATTTCATGAATAATATTAACATAATATAAATCATATTAATCATATTATTTTTGATAACTATAACTATATTTTTTAAGATAAATATATCTTAACCATATATCCAAAAATGAACATAATTAAACTATAAAAATATAATAAAAATATTTTTATCATAGATATCTACATCGAGCGAAGCTCGATATGTTCCTCTAGTAAATTATAAAATACTATTGTCCCGCATTATTTCAGGGGCCATTTTACAACGCTTGATTTTTCGAAGGAAGCCCATGATATTTGCTATATCACAGGGATAAATTTAACATTTTCTTACAAAACCTGTGAAACTTCACAACTCACGCGGGAAACCCACCGTTATAAAATGATTGGATATTCTGACAAAACGAAAACAATAGGATTTGCCTATCTAGTAATTAGTAAATTAATATAGAGATATGGAGATAAGGACGAAACTGGAAGAGCTCTCTCTTTCTCAATCTTAACTCTTTTCTATCTCAACTGGAAGAGTTCTTTTGTTCCTTTCTATTTTTACCCAATTTAAGTTATTGCATTTTTCTTAAAATCCTCATCTGTCCAGTAAACTTTCTTCCTTTTAAAAGTCGGGTCCTGTGCCTGGATTTCTAGAACTCAGCTGTCGAGCTATTGACAATGGCAAATAAGCGCATTCAGTTTCTCTCTCTTTTCGTTGTTCTTTTGGGTTTATGGGGTTTGTCTGATGCGACCAAGTACAGAAAAATGGTGGGGATATATGAACTAAAGAAGGGAGATTTCTCAATTAGAGTTACCAATTGGGGTGCCACAATTATATCAGTTGTTGTCCCTGATAAGCAAGGTTAGTACAGCATTGGTTGCATTCTCCCTCTTTCAATTTAATCAGCTCTCTTTTTGTTAGCCACTCTCTGAATTTGTACTTTATTTTTTCTGGTTTGTGTTTTTTGGCAGGAAAATTAGCAGATATCGTCCTTGGTTATGACAAGATTAGTTCCTATGTTGTGAGCAACATTACTTATTCTCTTTCTGGCTCTCTCTTTTAGTTGTGCTTCTAGATGAAGCCATGAAGGGCTCATTGCTCGATTTGAATGTCACGGCCTTGTTATTTCTCTACTCTAATGGTTTTATCAATTATGCTATTTCCTCTTTCCTATTTTTTGCTTAGGATGGCGCATCCTATTTTGGAGCATTGGTGGGTCGGGTTGCAAACCGCATTGCAGGTTCCCGTTTTACAATTAATGGAACGACATACCATCTCTACCGCAACAATGGAAACAACTCCCTTCACGGTAATGTTTCTTGAATCCTAAAGAAGAATGTGTGTAAGGTACATCTTACATTCTGTTAGATTTGGTTTATTTTTTAACTGAGTGAATTAATAATAATACATTAACCAACTTCAATAGAGAAATCAGGATTGCACATTGTTTGCAAATTCCAACAAATGTAAAAGATATTGAAGAGGTACACGTGTGCAGCAAAATTTGTCAAACGAAATGCAATCTGATAAACGCATGGTTAATCAGGTGGGCATAGGGGATACAGTGCTGTGATTTGGGATGTAGTAGAGAAGGTGGATGGTGATTCTCCTTACATCACCTTCTATTACAAAAGCTTTGATGGAGAACAAGGTAGGCTTGTCATCTCAATTCTCCTTAATTCTGTATTTGTTGCAAGTTGTTGTGGTTAGATAGGTGTTAATAGAGTATTAGTGTGATTGTCCATAAACCACCTACTAGAAAACAGGTGGAGTTGGAGTATATATTCAGCCATGTATAGATAGATATTTTACTAGGATGTACCTGCTAAGTTCACACCTCAACCATTAGTTCTCATATGTACTATAACCAATCTAATTGGGTACTGATATTACTGAACCACAGAAGTACTGTACAATTCAACTGATGACCTGTCAGTTTGTAGGAGCCAACATTGACCTGTCATCAGTTTAGGATGTTCAAGCCATAGGACCCAGCTGATGACTCCTGATGACCTGTCATCCTGTATTACCAGATCCCAACCCAACAAATATAGGGTGCCCTGATTAAAAAAAACAGAGAGGCTAGATTTGCACCCAAATGAACAAAGAGGTGACCCATCTAAACAAAAAAAAGCTAAAACCTATAACTGCTCTGACATTCCAAACCGACTTCGACCTTAAACTGATTCACTGAGAGTGTTCAACACAGTATAACAAGATGCAAACCCATACTGATCTGCCTATTTGATACCTTGCATGCTAATCTATCTAGTTACATGTTTCCTATTTCTACTCGTGTAGGTTTCCCTGGAGATGTTGACGTACACGTGACATACAAAATAAGTCCTGACTACAAATTGACAGTGACCATGCATGCTAAATCACAAAATAAGTTGACCCCAATTAACCTGGCCCAGCATTCATACTGGAACCTTGGTGGACATTCTAGCGGTACCATCCTCAATCACCGTGTCCAGATTTTTGCATCCCACATCACACCAGTCGACTCTGAGCTCATTCCCACTGGTGAAATTGCTTCTGTGGATAATACACCATTTGATTTCCGCAAGCCAATGACTGTTGGAAGCCGGATCTCGCAAGTTAAAGGTTAGTTTGGGTGCATCTCTCTGTCCTTGGCTTTTCTTTGTAGGACATATGTTTGAATGGTGCTTAGATTAGCTAGCTGTAGCTATTAAGCCAACACTAATAAGAACCATTACAAAAATTCAAAATAAGAACATTCATTCTCAATACTTGCATGTACTAAGCAATGTTGAAATCCTTGTTGGCAACCAACTAATAACGCTAAAAATGCAGTGATCACAATCAAAAGATGCCTTTTATCTGCCTCCACTGCTCCACAATACCCATAGGATGGCTGGTCAAAATGCCCATAATTAACATATCAATTATTTATGTCAGGTGGATACGATCACAACTATGTGGTGGACTCAACCCCAGATGAACCTGGTCTACGAAAAGTGGCTGTGGTTGAAGAGAGCCAGTGCGGGCGTGTGATGGAATTGTGGGCCAACCAGCCAGGTGTACAATTCTACACCGGAAACTTTCTCAATGGAACTGAAGGAAAAGGTGGGGCCAAGTACATGCAGCATGCTGCCTTGTGCTTAGAAACACAGGACTACCCTGATGCAGTGCACCATGCTAACTTTCCAAATGATATTTATGGGCCTGGTCAAGCTTACGAGCATGTGATGGTGTATAAATTTTCAGCTAGAAAGTGAATTTTTTTTTTAGCATGATCTAGTAGTCAGCAAAAGTGTAACGGATACATAAAAATAAAATGCACATCCGCTTAATAGAGGATGTTATTCTATACTGTGAGCAACCTTTTAAAAGTTTGTCAATTCATCTATAGAACTTCCAATGTCATTGTATTCATAGAACGTGAACGGCATTCACTGTATATTCTCATATAAAAAGAGTATTAACACAAAATATTATATCTATCGCCGCATCATTTCAATTAAAATCAAAGCCAATACCAATATAACAAACTAGTTTTATTACACACCAAACTATGTTTCACGACTCACACCACCCGAACAAAGGCATAGACATAACACATCAAAGGCCTCCTTATTGTATACTTTTCAACCATGAATCAAGCTTCAAACTCCTTGATCCATGTAGTTTTCTTTAGGTAGATCCATCCTACCGTATTAGAGAGCACAACCTATGTACAGCTACTGACAAACAAAATAAAGAATAAACACACAAAAATACATGTTTGGCACCCACCACGCTTCCCAGACGAAGAAGAATCTACAATAAGGAGACTACGGTAACTGAACCATTCAGCCACCTATTAAGACTAAGAACACGACATTAACGAACAATAAATAAATATTCCAGGGGTGAGGGGACTTGTATATGCAAAACCATACTATATATATATAACCATTGATTCAGAGGCTATCCAGAAGAGCCCTTTTGCAAGATGGATCTTTGGGGCAACCAATGTTTGAGGCTGGAGATGACAGACCAAGCACAGTCAAGAGGAACTTTCTTTCCTGAAAAATTGCATGGTAATTGAATGTTTAATTTTGAGTCACAGAAATGGTATCACCATCTAAGTAGTGTTCAACAAATAGTTCAACATTATGTATTGTCTTTTATTTTCTTATTTTTAGCAAACTTTCTGTTCACTTCCCCCAATTAAGTTTATAGAAGCAAATTAGAGAATGGATAATTGTGATTCTTTTCCCATCTTGCTTTTTGTCAGCCAGAAGATAGCTAAAAAAAGTAAATGAGCTACCGCATTAGTTATCAGAAAATATCATAGTAGAAAGAAGGAAAAAGAAAGAGAAATCTTACACTCTCAGAAAATTTTGGACTCGGAATGGCATCAGCAAGCGATTGAAATGCTGGAAACTTCTGAATTGGTGAAGCAAAATTTGAGTCTGCCAAATCCTTTCTAGCACTGCTGCTGCTTCCATCTTCGTTCTTTATCTTTTCAGATAATTGCATAGATGCTCCTGCTGCATTGGTAATAGTTCCATGATTATTTCTCCATATCTAATTAACTAAAGCAGATTGATAACAATTCTCCCTGCTAATTGGAAAAGCAAAAGGTCGCAATTCCCAAGATGGCTTTCTGGTCAACCTTGTCCTGGAGTCTAAGGAATGGTCAGCAATTGACCTCATTTTATTTTTTATCAGTACACAACTTAACTTATACCTTAGAGTGGTGTTTATCATCCTCAGTCTATAATTGAACAGAGAAAAGGCAATAAATACAATACATGGAGCCTAAATTTTAAAGAAGCAGGTATAGAATTATGACAAAGCAGAATTGAAAAACTTATTTGTAATATAGTAAAGTTCAGCGAGATTAAAATACCTGGGCGGACTGCCTCATTAGTAGTCATGGGATTCTTGGATGGAAACTCGATCAAATCATCAGAGGAAGTAAAATCCTCGGTTGTTTCAGCTAATATGGTCCCAAATGAAGCATCAAATTGTGCATCTCCTAAGGACATAGAACCAGAAGCATCAGCAGATTTTTCTAGCAATTGCAGCCCCATTTGCAGGTGTTGCTCCTTGCTATTCCTCAGATCCTCTATCAAATCTTTCAGGTCATCCAAAAGGAAATTGACATCAGACATCTCCCTATTCTTAGATACTTTCTCCATTTGGTTCATGTACTCTTGAAGTTGCTGAAAGTTTTGTACAAGGAAATATTTTTAGAAAGTCGATTTTCAGGAGTACAAGACTGCCTCTTGTGATTTTTTTTTTCTCTATGGACCTTGCAAATTTTAAGTTGTTATTGGCAATTCAAATATGGCTTTTTTGAATAAAAGCAATTCAAATATGTCACCTGTTATTTTGTCCATCTTGCCTCATATGAATATTTTTCAAAGTTGAACGTAATATTATAAAAATTTATATATGGTTTACATAAAAGATTCTTGCATCAATATGAATCAAGAACCATATCGGATACAGTACAAATAAGGTCCTAAGTAATTTATCAAAATGTTAAAAAATAGAATACAATATTCTGTAGTTTCATTATTTTAAATGAATTTTTGAAAATGTATTTACATTCATAAATTTATTTGTTACAAATTTAAATACCAAATAAACTGTATGATGGCATTATGCGTTTGTATGTCAGAACCATAAAGTAGAAATTGTTGCTATTTAGATTATTGGAATCTTTATTCGCTAGAGATACAACAATTTATTAAACAATTAAGGGTAGCTTGAGAAAAAACCTTTTGTCTGATAATCAAACTTGAGTAACAGAGGTCACAAAAGTGCCTACCATAAATTAGTATGCTTAAACACAAAATTTAAATAAATCTTCAATTGAGAAATTGAATAAAAAGTAAGAGGAAAAAAATGGGAAACCTTCCAGGCCTCGTCAAGGCTCTCTTTTGAGCTTTCAGTATTAACTTTTATTGCAAGGGAGCTAAGCAGTTCAGCTTGTTGTAACAATGCTGGCAATTTTGGATCATCCTTCTGCAGAAACGTGCCTTTCACACCAGCATCAAAAACTGTAAGAAAGAGGTAGGCCTTTAGGCAACAACAACAATCATGAAGCAAAACTATCAAATCATTATTAAACTTTTGCCTTCAGCTGATTGCATGTAAATCAGTCCTCAACCGAACAAATATGGGACACTACGTGAACTGCATTGGTATTTTATTGGTTGCAAGCTAGAATCTGCATTTATATTATTCAAAATTAATACCTAGGTTTTTGACGTTCCAACTAAAACCTCTAGTTTTAGCTATTTGTGCGTACATAACCGTCTAATAAGTACACAAAGGAGCCGTCAAATTGGGACAAATTTGCATTTATTCTTATAAGCCTTCTTTCTTTTTGCATTTTCATTGTAGTCAGCCAAGATGAATTTAACCAAGAAAAAAGTGGGTTTGGTTCTTAGGTTAAGTCATTGTACATTTTCTAGGCAATTCAGTCGTTCTTACTTGATTAATTGCTGTAAATTGCAGGATCGTTATTGTGTTTGCAAAGGCCACAGATATGGGTGCAGTGCCCCGAAGGGGAATTACTTCTAGAAAAAGAATCAAGTATAAAACTCACAGCATACAACTCACCATTGAATAACAGTTTCTTTGAATTTCCAGCATTTAAAGAGACTTCTGCCAGAGGTTGCCTCGACTGATTACTTTCAGTTACTTGATAATTTAAAGATCCCTCAGTTGTTCCAATTCCCTTGCCTGAATCTGAGCGGTCATACCTATTTTTCAACCACAATTTAGTGATCATGAGAATTGTAATTCGATGACATACCAAGCTGCACCTACTGTCATGTTCAATTTTGTGTCTGTACTGCACATTAAATAGAGGTACCAAAAGGCCAGAATGGTATACATAACCCTGGAAACCCACAATCAGCACAGTGGCACATATACCACATGGTTACCCAAGAACAGATGATTGCATCAGTGCTTAATAGCTGTATGCTATTATATATCTGATTGAACCAGTATCAAGTCCCAGAAGCATATTCGATAATAATAATAAACTCGCTGTACTAGTAGCACAAACATGGTCTCCTTTAGTATTAAAATATTCAGTTAGCACTGTGTCAATCCAAAGCCCAATCCCCCACCCCTTCCACCCAAAAAAAATAAATAAACAAACCCAGGCAAGCACACATACAAAGGTCTAGGACTTTATTTACCTCATCTGCTTAGCTGGCAGAGAAGAGATGTCAATTCCAGCTGATATTAATCTCTCTCTTGTAAGTAAATATCTGTTAGTATCTGTATTGGCACACGGAACATTGTTCTCCTTGTAAAAGTCCTCGTTTTTGGTCCGTTTCTTGCATAGTGTCGAGAAGCGATTCTTCACAGCATTGTCAGTTCTAATTCATGATTGAGAAATTATTATCAGCATAGTATATATCACTGGGTATATTGAAGCAAGAAGGACAATTAGGTGATCAAGGATGAAGTAGCATAATATATGGCTAAATTGAGTAAATAGTGGCTAGGTCCAATACAAGCCAACATTCCAAAGCACCAAGCAACATTCAATCACTCATTATGGTACTTAACATAAGTGTATAAATGAAGTACCTCCCAGAGACGACCTTTGCAATATCAGTCCATCTATTTCCCAAAATCTTCTGAGCCTATTAGTTGACCAAGAATCAAAATCAGCTCTCAACTTTTTTGGTGACACTTTATAGGAGGGCATGTGTCACTCAATGCATGACAAATTAAAAGATTTGAAAATCCATTTCCGTTAGTAAGTTTGATTCTAACTATACATACAATTTCAAGTCTAAACAGCAAATGGGGATAATGTTGCACGCATGCATTGTCAAATCAAAGTCATACCTCGCATAAAAGCATATCCTCTTCAGCCGACCAGCCTCCTTTCTTGCACTCCGAATTCAAGTAAGTGTACCACCTGTCATTCCAAATAAATTTTATAATTTTTTCAAATGACTATCAACTTTGAACCTCAAATTCCAGCTTGAAAAATAGATCTCCTATATCAAAACCTGCATTTTTTTACTTTGCAGAAATTATTTAAATTTACTGTTAGTTCAGTTAATTAAAGCTTCACTAGTTTAAGCTGTCCAGCTTAAATCGTCCTAAATCAAACCCAAATAAGTACACCTTTGAACTAACTCTGTACTTACGCACAAATGAAGCTAATAAAAGCCAGAAGCCAAAAGGGTAAGACAAAACAGTGCTGTTATTGATACGACCACTGCCTACACTAAAACAACATATCGACATGCAACAAAAATCTGATAAAACAATAAACAGATATCATAGCAGCAAGGCTCTTGATCAAACCTGTATTATCCTTTTCTGACCTTCCCAAATGAACAGATGAATAAAACAGGTGTTCGTGATTTATTCATATGATACTTTTCTTATGCCCAAATTTTACAAATCTTACAAAAAAAACACCCACAGTATACGTGATTTCTATCAATTTATTGACACAATTTACAAGCAATTTTGTTTGCTTTCTCCGATATCAGTAATTTCGGTATATTATAGGCAACTATATTCAAATTGCAAATCTTATATCCTGCAGAATCTGAATACCAAACTATGAGATATACCTTCTACGACATTGCCGACTTGTCTTGTCTTTGAAATTAGCTGAAATACTTGCCCAGCTGAAATTTGAAATCAAAGTACTACCTAAGTTACAACTAACAGTTTCAAAATTGATTTTAATAATAACTAAAGAGCAAATCATATATTGAAAAAGCACAAGAATAGACAAAATCAAAACGAACTTGTTGGTTCCATGAAGTGCAATCTGCTCCCGAAGCACATCATCCTCCTATAAAATTGACACAGGAAATACAAGGATGAGTTTGCAACTTATGTCCATAAGTTTCAGAAATTGCTTTTCTGAGCACACATGCATGCATTAAGGTTAATTGACCAAATTTAACACATTCAGGTTGTCTCGAGAGTCGAGATATAACGATAGTGAGGAGGCATATCTGCCAAATGTTAGAAACCCACAAATTTGTTAGAACCAAAACACCAAACACAAGCCCCTTTAGTTCCAACAGTCGTCCTATTTCTAGGAATCAATACAACATTTCTTCATTCTCAAGGTCCTAAACAACACTTTAAGTAATTAAACCTGATCAGTACCACTCTTTGGTTAATGAAAGCGAAACATAAAACAAGCACTAATTCCATGAAAGAGTTAGCTAACTCAAAACCTGAGGAGTCCAGGTGACGACGTGGCGATCCTTCTTTTGGGGAGGAGCTGAGCTAGAAGAGGGAGCTGCGTCGGATCCCTTCGTCGCCATTCTCTCCCTCCCGCATTATACGAAGGGAAGGAACTCGAGCAGGAATCGGGTTTGGTAATGGTAGGTAGATGGTTAGGGTTTGCAAAGAGCGCGCGAATTTGAGAGGGTTTCAAAAATGGAGAAGACGACGAGAGAGGGAATGGAATGGAATAAGAGGAGGTGGAATGGTAGTGGGAATTAAAGGATGGCGTCAGCTCTTGTGAATAAATTGGTTGTAGCCTTAGTAGGTCTTTGAAAAGGATGAAAGTGTAAAGAAGACTGTAAAAGTAATGTTTTTTTTTTTTTCCTCGCTGGTGATAACAAAAGTATTAATTGATTTTGATGGAGTGAGCCAGTAAGGTGTGAAAGTGGCTTTTCGATTGCGGATTCTCTGGACGTAGGAATACGTGTAGTTCTCTGTGTGTGCATGTGGTTTTTTTTTTTTTTTTTTTTTTTTTTTTTTTTGAGTATGGCATGTGGCATTATTAATGTTTGTGTTTAGTGTGTGACTGCGGTCAGGAATCATGATTAGTGAGGCGATAAAGATTATCACCACATGTGATTTAATTTATCAAATTTCAGTTGTTTTAAACGTCTTAATTTTAAATTAAATTTATGTACATAAATATTCCTACATTTTTTCTATATTTATGTTATTGTAAAATCAATGATCCTAATTTGTCACATGTAGTCGTCCTACTATTATTAAGATTCGATTTTATAATATATATATGTTTTTTTATTGTTAAATATGCATATTTTTTAAAAATTTCATATTTAACCCTGTAAAAATATGAAAATAATATTATCGAATTATATTGACATGAGTATTTTATATGATATCTCATACCAATTCAAAAATTATTCTTGCTCCGTCGATTTTTTTTTTCTATGGTAACAGGCAAAAAATAAAAGGCAACTGCATATGGTATTGCACTTTTTTATCACAAACAATCCAAAAGTCGGGCATACCGTTCCCAAATTATAAGCATAAAGCATGGGTAATTTATCAAAAATAAATAAATAAAGCATGGGTTGAATAATTTTTGGTGACGGAAATGGATCAAAAATTCCACAGCCAGTCTTCATGCGTAGAATAAAGGCAGCATAATTTTTGGAAGCTATTTCATGCTTTTCATCAAGGTGCTTGCTTGTGTAGATTTGTATTTATTTATTAGCACGCTCCACCTCGCATGTTGATCAAACCAATCAACCATCAGACTATATTACTCGTGAATAAAATCCTCTCACTCACACGGTGGTTTATTTTTTAGCACACTTGAAATAAAAACGGTATCATTTTGAAAATACGATGAATTCTCCGCGCCAAAGGAGAATCTCTATTTGCAACTTATCCTTGACTCAAAATTAGAAGTTTTTCCAAAATAACTCGTCCAAAAATTCAGAATCAATTAGAGTACAAACTTAATTTCGATCATAAGGTTAAAAGTGCTAAAATAATTTTGAAGTTTACATCATAAAAATGCCATTACTGTTTAATTTTAAGTTTATAGCCTTCGTCAAACCTAACCATATCTTAATATGAAAACTCTAAACAATCAATTCGAATTGTCCAATATTATCTTTATATTAAACTCTCCTTGCTAACCAAAAAATACTATATTTTTTAAATTTTTTAAATATTTATTTGGAATATTTATAAATTATTGTTATTGAAGTATCATAACTAATTAGATGGGTGATTTTCTAGGATTTTGAAAAAAATAGCGAAAAATCCAAAAAATTATTAATTACGAACAATCTTTTTTTTTTTAGTAAAGTTCTAGATCAATCACCAACGATCTTTTTTTTTTTCCCCTAATAAAGTGCTGGTCACCGGTTATTTAATTTACATAGAAATACTTTTAAGAGTCCCGAGGATTTCTCCATACTCTTAAACCAGTAAAAGATAATAGCATGGACTTATGAGCAGAATTCCCAGCAAAATGACGAACAGCAACGGTGCAATTTATGAAGTCTTTTGTTACGTGTCAAACTGAACACTGCATCGTTGGTTCAGTGTGAAGACTGTGGTTCTATTTTGAATTTTTTGGTAAATTTAATAAAGCGTAATGTTTTCTTAAATGGGACCAAGTGACTGAAGCAAGTTCATTTGTAAAATAAAGTGGGCCCAATTGGAAGAAAATTGTTTGTCCTTGTTATATCACAAAACGTCAAATTTGTAGTGTATTGCGTAAGCTAGGATTGAATATTAGTCTTGCTTCGAGACAAATTTCTGACGTTAAGCAGTATATAGCCGTTGCAAAAGTAAGTCTTCATTCAGAATAATTAAAGAAATTAAGATTAACGAGGCGTATGGAAGCTAGATAATAAGGTGGCATGATTTTAAAATCACACATATTTACGTTGTATTTTTTATATTGATATATTTGTTTAAAAATGTATCACATTTTGAATTCCATGAAAAAAATAAAAATAATCTATTGTTGATTTTCCCAGAATAATAACTAATATATATATATATTAGAATATCTATTGTGAACCATGATGCATAGAGGGCCCCGTGCACCATGACCGTTTGATCGGTGGTTTCGCAAATCGACAAATCTAAATTAACCAACCCAATCTATATATTGAAATCTCATAGAAAACAAAATTTTACAATTTTTGAAATTTTTTTACTATTTTTTTCAATTTTTTTAAAGCTTATATCAATCATTAAGTACTGAGAAATGCTAGAGTCTAATGTATTGGACGGATATGATTTTCACATTTTTAAATTTCAAACAATTGATCCGAACCGTTCAATATGTTATTCATATTGAAAACTTATAAGAAACCAATTTTTACATTTTTTGAAATTTTTGTACTTATTGTTTAGTATTTTAAAAAATTCATGATATAAAAATTTTGGATCGTCCAATTACAATGATTTTCTAAAATACCAAAAAATAGTAAAAAAATTCGAAAAATGTAAAACTTGGATTTTTATAAGTTTTCAATATGGAGAACATATTGAACGGTTCGGATAGGTCGTTTGAAATTTAAAAATGTGAAAATGATCGTATTGGACGGACTCGATCCGTCCAATATATTGGACTCTAGCATTTCTCTAAAGTATTTAATCTCGTTACAAATTTCGTGTCTCCCTCTTTATACACACCACTGACATACTATTTATTATCTGAAAGTATTCGATTCAATTATCTGAAAAACCTTTTGAGCGAGCATGTGGGTTGTATGTACGTGTCTTTTTATATAGCTTTTGAGCACCAGTTTCTGGTGGATAATTAAACAACACAAGACACCAACTAAAGCTAAAAGTGAGAATCCTATGCTCTCTCCGGAAGTTGCAAAGCTGTCATGTACTTGTGTCGCCATTTGTCGTGTTTGATTCCAGATTCCAAAGCTCCTGTGTTTATCTTCGAAGCCTTCAAGTTCGATTCGTAACAAATTTGTCCAGGTTTCAGTAAATGTCACTATTTTTTTTTTTGCCAAAAAAATCACCCGCCAATAGACATTGTCACGCCAATTGTTTAAGAATAATTCACACTTGTCTAAATATTTTATACATAATTTACACACGTGGCAGTTATTCGTTAATGGATAATTTTTTAACTAAAAGACTAAGGTAAGAAAAAATCTACTCGAGTAATGACCACATCGTCTGTATCGCTAACAAAGACGTGTTCACATCATGTATAATAGTATATAATATGTTTGCAGACGTAAAAATTAAAGTTTGGAATTAATTCATTAGAGTAATATTTTTCTCGACTTCAATGTTTACGTAACTGGATAAGTGCGCCGATGCTATTGGGCATTTTAACTCGCCGCTTATTCACAAATGTACTTTCTTTTTATAAATTAAAGAATTAGGTACCAAACGACAAGACGTTAGATACCAAAGTGAACAAGATAAATAAATAAATTCGTAGGACCACAAACTTATTTATTTTTTGATATATTACACATCTTTTCGGAATTGTATTATCTAGTCACATGTCTTTTATTGAAAAACCAAATCTATTGATAAATGACAATAAATTGTACTTATCATTTTCTGGCAACACAATTGTTACTGGAAAAAGAAAATTACCAACTAATCAGAAAGAAAACTATGACATGTTATTATCTCAAAATATAAATCTATACAAAATAAAAATATTGTAATATTCAGAAGGGACCCTTGTTTCAACTTAACATTGTTGTCATTATATGCCCTTTTTATCCTTTCATTGTCCCATATAAGGGCTGAAGCTGTACCACAGACTACAAAAAGTATTAATTTTTTCACTAGAGGATGTGAATTTTCGGAGGTACACACGACATTTTACTGTCTTATACGACATATTGAAGATCATATTAATATTTCTCTCCAGTGGTAAGCATTCTTAATTTGAACGCTTTATGATTAATTAATGCATAAACTAAGGACAAAGGAGATTATAACTAAGTACCTAATTAACAAATTAAGGATGAGAATTGACTCATTAAAAGAATCAATACACCTGAATTACAGGACATGAATGAAAGTGCTCTACTGCTCTCTTTTGACTGAAATCTGTTAAAGTTGAATCCGTCTCGGACGGCCGGGTTCTCTGTAACCAAAAATAAGTTTCCACCAGTGTAGCTGAAATGCAATGATGAGCTCTTTGCTACAAACCATCTTTTTTTTTATGACGTATATTTATCTATCATAACAAATTTTTTGTTCTTTCAGTTAATATCATTGGTTATATTCGACAGAATGTTGTCTTCTAAATTCATAAAATGACGTGCACAAATCGTTACGGCAGAGTGAGAAAGGCACAGAAAATCCATGAGTCCGTGTGAAGAAACAGAGGGCCCAAGGAAAAAGAAATCTCTGCCACCGACCAATCTCTGAAACAACAAAATTGAACTCGCCAGACTGTCATTGTGCCACTGGCCACTGCTATGACTGCAGTCTTTCGGAGTTTATTTTCTTTATAATATCATTAAAACGATCGAGAATTTCTGTAGCGGCATCCAAATAGTCCGAACTCTAATACGCTCCCAACGGAGGGCAAGAAAAAGCTGGTAGTTCGTTCGTTTCGGCTGACAAAATTCGTAATCAGTTCATATATATATATAGTTCGAACTGTTAAACGAGTCGGCTCTTCTCGTTAAGATAATTAGACGAGTTGAATATATAGTATTATTTTATAATTTATATATTTAGTACTTGATTTGATAGAAAATCTATTTATTTCTAAAATATAAATATGAATATTCTTTAAATCTTATTGTCAAATTACTAAAAAAACTAGTTTGTAAATAAAAATAATTTAAAAATAAGAAAATCTGAATTAATTTGCATTTTTCTTACTTAAAAAAAAATATATGAGGTATATATAAAAATATTACTAATTGAGCTCGAGTAGGTTTTAATCGTGGCTCGTGTTCTATCAGACTCGGTTCGCCTAATTGGAGCTTGATTAAAAACAAGCTAGCTAGCTACGATCAGCTTGCTCGAGCTCGATTCATTTACAGTCCTGTCAACAAGTGCCTCATATATTGCAAACAAAGTTTCAAAGTAAAAGTCTCTCGAGAATTAAGAACCGCAATTTGTTTTGTAGTTGATATTTTCGTAATCTATGGTCAAAGCGATATGAATGAAGAGTTCCGTCATACTCGACCATATCTCAATATGAAACTTTAAAAGACCAATCCAAACCTCTCAATGTGATATTTATAATAAAATCTTCTTGTCAACCAAATTTTATTTTTCTATTTTTTTGGATTTTTTATAAAATCACAAATCTAGTTAATTAGGAAACTTTTAATAACAATAATTTTTAAAAATTTGAAAAATTTCATAAAAAAATTGGAAAAAAAGTAAAATTTGATTTCTATGGAGATTCACATTAGATAATTGAGATCGGCCGTTTGAAATTCTCATATCGAGGTGTGGTCAAGTTTGACGGTGTCTGCCATCCATATTGCTTTGACCAAAGCATTTATCTAGTTTTTTTTATTATTATTTCGAAATAAAAAAAAATACGAAGAATGAATCATCGAAACGTTAGGTTTTTATCCCAAGGCATCTAATAATTTGTCTCGGGATAGAATAGTTGAAGTTGAAGTTGAAGATAACATACTATGCAGTCGCAAGTATTCAATGTCATTTTAATATAATTTTGATGTATATAAAGATTAATCGAAGTTTTAATTTTCTATAGTATTTGTAAATAACACTCAATATTATGAAGTATAAAGACTAATCGAAGTTTTAATTTTTCTATAGTATTTGTAAACAACACTCAATATTATGAAGTTGTTGACGTCCAGCTCTATAAAGTGATAATTTGGAGAATTGTTACTACCACAAGCCCCAACGGACGTGAACTCTATTTTGTATGTATTTGCACAACTCTATTTCGACTGTATACGTATGTTTGCAACTACTATAATTATCTAGTTCTTTTCTATCTAGCTCGTTATAGATTAATTAAAGTTAGAAACTCTAGGACTGGGATCCTCAGCAGTCGTTTAAAACGACTGCTGGGGCAGCCGTTAATCTTTTTTGTTAATAAATTTTTTAAAATTCAATGACGAATCCAAACCGTTCATCTTGTTGAATTTTACGAGCGATGCGTTTTCATATAAATTTTATAAAATTTGGGATTGATTTGATATGTGATTAAGTGATTAATAAATGAACGAACCTGGTTTGATTAATTCTAATACGTTCATAATTAAAGTACTTAATCAAGTATCAAATCAATTCCAAATTTTATAAAACTTATATGAAAACGCATCGCCCGTAAAATTCAACAAGATGAACGATTTAGATTCGTCATTTGAATTTTAAAAAATTTTAACATTAACAAAAATGTTGAACGGCTGCCCCAGCAGTCGTTTAAAACGACTGCTGAGCATCCCAGTCGTACTATTTTGTATGTTGTGGTTCGTGGAAATTATAAGAATTTGTGGTCTCCGAATTCATCTTAAATGATGGCCCAGTAGCACTGTGCTAGTGCAACTTTATCAAGCCTACAATCTCTGCCAATTATCACGGCCTCACGGGTTGAAGACCTCTTCTTGTTAAGCCCAACGCGGTCCAATGAAGTCCGGTTTGGTTAGCTCGCATAATTTGATGTATTGGATGGATATGTATCTAACTCGTTTATAATTTTTTATATGAACAATGCTGATTATAATTTTAATTGTACTCTCCAAGTTATATCTTTTATTATTTTATTTTTTTCTTAAATATATTTAGAAAATTATAGTGAAAAATACGTAAATACTAAATAAAAAACACATAATCGAGCATTAACGAATGCATAAAATCAAATAATTAACGGTGAGGCATTTAAGTTTCACACGAGTACTAAACTTTTACTAATTTTCATAATAGTGTAAAATTAGGAAAGTACTAAAGATGTCATTTTGTTGACTATTAGAGATACAAATATTCGAGGAATGGGAATATATGGTGTGTATTGAGTATGACAGGCTCAGGTAAGTTATGATTTTTGAAACAGAGTACACAATCCAACTAAAATAAGATGGTTACCAAATAATTTTACTCCAAACTCAATCCAATTATATTATAAGGAGCATTCCCTGTTTTATGATAGCATAGTCTGAAGTCTGAACTAATGTGTTTTTTTTTTTTTTTTTTTTTTTTTTTTTTTGCAAGAAGCGCAGTTAGGTCGGATAAAATATCCGAAACAAATACAGCTTTCAATCATCCTTTGACATCAGATTGGGTCTAGAAATAGGCTATCCCTGAAACGTAATAGATCGGCGGCATTTTTTTTTTTAAATCCTAAGGCTGTGCTCCAGAACTTTTTAGTAAAGGAAGAAAAATGAAGGGAATGATTGGGAGAATAGAGTAAACTCTTACACTTCAATTTGGATGATACAAATTTATGTAAAAATAGAGTAAATTCTTTCCATTATTCTCATTCTATTGCTATCTTGGAGCACGTTAAGGGTTAAACTTCTCCTTACCTTCATTTACTTTCCTCTAAAAATTGATTCCTGAAGCAGACCCTAAGTGATATTACTCATTTTAGGTAAGAATTCTCAATTATTTTGAAATATCATTTAACTCGATTATAATAATAGTTTTATTGTTATTCTTTTTGAAGTAAGAACCAATGAGAATTAACTTAAATCATTTCCTTCTTAGGCCAGTTCCGTGGATCTTAATCGGTATATTTTCAATCAAAGGGCTCATAATTTTTGTATCACGAGTCCAATATTACGGTAACAACACCTGAATACTTGATTAGTTTAAATGTCATAAAAATATATTGCTTTCGTGAATAAGCCCTATTTTCTCTTTCAGAATGCAACAAAGTAACACAGGAATTACAAAATATAGTCGATTATTTCGAAATTACGGATTGGCAAATTGACATTTCTTCCGTCCTCATTTTCAACATACAATTCAAAAAATCATATTTTATTCCATAACTAGACCTATCGTTTCATCAAATAATCAAATCCTCACCGTCACCGTTTTATCGTACTACTATTCCCAAATCTACACTCTTTTTTTTTTTACATGCATCCAAACACAACCCTTCGGTTCAATTGTACCTTTTTACTACACATGATGCTATCTTTCCGTGTGGTATTCACCTCAACGCATCTAATCTAATTTATAAACACAATACAATCTGTGTTTAATGAAACTACTGGTTCCCTTTGGATAATAAATAATTATAAATATCTTTGCAGTTAAGAGGATAATCACAGTTTAAAAAACAAAGCACTATTTTTTTCTTGGAGATAACATGCCTGCTTAATTCAATATTCTGTATTGCAGGAGAATATAGAGAACAAAAGGTTGGCATCACATGGGGCTTATTAAGCAAATGCTAATGAACAGTTAGGCTATGCTGTTTCTTTGTGTTTAATTAAGTAATTAGGTGACGACTTTGGCCGCCTTTTCATGTGACACTCAAATCCTCTTCCTAATCTATTTTATATTTTAAATTTTAAATACATACTCGGCTCAACATGGCTACTCTGTCTCCTCTTTTCCCCCATCTTTTTTCTGATAAATGATTTCCTGCGGCACATCTAATCATGCAAATTTTGCAACGAGTTGTTATGGTGTGAAACTAATACTAAATAGTTGCAATTTTTTGTCAACATTTTTTTGACACTATATATATATATTTTTTATATCAAAAGCATCTTTAAAATGTCAAGACTTGAGGAAATTGAAAGGTGAGCTCTCTCATTCGATCTCTAATAATTAGCTCATGCACATCGAGCATAAAATTAAGTATTGACTTTGAATAGCTATGTTTTGTTTTGTTTTTGCCAATATTAGTCTATTTTTTAATCTCAATTGACGTTAAAGGGTATCTTTTTTCCCTCCGTATGAAACACATACTATTTTATTCTTGATTGATCTCCAGTACTTATCTACAGAGCATATGCCTTGAAGCCTAAGACTAAGACCCTTCTCCTCGCTCCAGATTTATTACAAAAAACACTCACGGTATCACTTTGTCTAGTCATATAACGTCAGTAGAAATTAATATTGACCGACAGTTTAAAATAATTAACATCGGAACATTATTCTGGGAAACGTTATTGTAATCTTTAATTTAATTTAGTGTTGTACTATATTGTTCGGGATGATCCATAACATCGATCACGCTTTTCCATGAAAATAATGTTTTTTTTTTAAGATAAATTGGGGGTGAAAATAACGAATTTCAAACTAAAGATTTTTTTTTATTAACAAGTTTCTTCTGAAATAAAATGATACGTACTATAATATATTTTAGAAACTTAAGATTCGCATACGAACACGAAATATATGCGGAACTTATGACCCTTCCATTTAATAAAATAATAATTTCACCGCAACAACCTTTTGTTTTCTGCTATATACGTAACGATTGATAAACACATTAATGTGAAAAATGTTGTAATGCACACTTCAAAATTGTGTAGCGACTATAACGAATCGTTTTTTTTTTTTTTTTTTGCACATTTGTTAAATTATAGTACATTAAATTCTACGAAGCTATAGTGTTTTTAATAAACAACAATAATTCTTTAATTATAAACGAACATTTTTGTTTTCCTAGTTTTTTTTTTGTCCATGTTGATTGCACAAGCTTCTATAGGTATCATTTGTAGCATATGGTTGGCAACCATGAATCTTTCCTCAGTAAAAGATTAATTTCCATTGCATGTTCTACTGATTAGAATATTCTCTCCTAATGATTAGTACGGTAAAAACAAATTAGTTATGGTGGTTACTTTCTTTGTCCTTCCTCAATTTTTTTTTTTTTTTTATCATTTCATAAAACAAACTTTTGGGTTACTGACAACTTTTTAACTTCTTTAATAGACGCTTCTCTCGTAATACTTGCGTTATGATAAGATTCTCAATAGAATTATTAATTAATCATGAGTTGCACACTTCGTAGAAGTTTCTTATTTTGTCAATTGAATTGCATCACACAGCGCTGCTTATTTATTTCTGATATTATATTATTCCTCTGAAAATCACAACGAGATCTTATTAGGGAAATTGTATATGTTTTGCAAATCAAAATCACGCACAAATTTATTAGCTTCCCTAATCCGGATATGGAAAATTTCATCCTAGTGCCAACAATAAATCATCAGCATCCATATATAATTGATAATTACTCTAAGATTATAATCACCATTACTTATTCGCTCATAAAATTGCCCCAGAATTAGGTGTCGGCGAGTCACGTGCAATGTCTCAAAATGAAGATTTTTAGTGAAATTTTATAGTTTTGGCCATCGCTTATTGTTAAATGTCCTCAAAATCTCACCGAAATAAATTAACAACACATTTATTAAAATAACATATTCGATCGGTGAGATACATGATGGTCTATATATATGTATGGTGCAATATGAGACCTGAAGTAAACCATGTTTAAAAAAAAAAAATCCTCGGAATATCAGACAAGTGCTTCACAAAAAAAAAGGGTTTGTTAGGTAATATATAGCCAAGCTATAACTACATTCAAAGAGCAACAAAAACATATATTTTCTTTTCCATAGATTACATTCTCAAAAGAAAATAAAAATTTTAAATAATAATAATCATAATCATTACGTTCTTTTTTCAATACACAAAATTAACACTGTGCACAAAGCCAAAAGCAGAGAGGAGAAAGAGAGAGAGGGGGAAAAAATTATCTACTACGCTCAAACTAGTTAAAATTATGGCGATCAGTCCATGGCCAAAAGGAGCTGTTCTCTTCAGCTCCACACAACAAACTACTAAAGCTTCCTTCATTGAACCCAATTTCGGATTTGGGTCTTTTCACCTCCAAATTTGTGGAGTTCTCCATGAAATAGCTCAGGTTTTGGGGCCTAACTGAGGGATAGAATGGCAAACCATGGTGGGAATTCGCCATGGATTTGTCTGTTGCCATTTCTAGATTGATTTCTGAGCTGGTGTTGCTCAAGTTTGTCAAAGATGCCTCTGTTTCTTTGTTTAGGTTTATTAGCTCTGCTCCTTCTCTTCCTTTTAGAGCTATGATCTGTAAATTTATTCACAAAAAAAAAAATTCAAAGTTTATTAATCCTTGAGAACAATTTTTGCGTACAATGGATTCCATTTAATGGGGAATCCAACAAAATAAAGAAGAGACACCTAGTTTAAAATAAGACAAACGCTTGTGTAGTTTGCATAATAACTTAAATAATTGCATGTTGTTGTCATACCTTAAGAAAAGGTCATCATCAAATTATAATTTATAGACAATAAAGAAAAAATAATTCCACAAACCATGTGAAAGGAGTTTACGAATTATGCTGATGGCAGAGTTGCTGTTTTAGAAACAACACCAATGGAAGGTCCTAAATGAATGTATCACTATTTCCACACAGGGAACTCGTTTTTTCCTTTTTTTTTTTTTACAAGAGAATCTTCATTCAGTAAGAACTATATGCATATTCCTAAAGTCACTTTTTAGTAAGTAGCAAAAATTTAAATTTGGTAAACTTGAGGTTTTTTTTTTATATATATTTTTATGATTTATATGCATTTACAGAATTCGATCACAGAGTATTGCACTAGTGTATGGCAAACATATTTTTTGAACACGCGCTATCTTATCTTTTGATTATTTATTTTTATTATAGCTATATCAAAAGAATCGATGTAGAAGAAAAGTACGAGTAGCAAAATATAACTTTATAATAAATTGGAGATGCATTAAACAGTGTACATAACCCCAAAGAACAAAGCATCTTTTCACTTTCAAAAGCTGTCTATGAGAAAGCAACTCCAATCATAGAATGTCCTTGTAAAGGCCATGTCACAATCATCCTTCACCTTTTCCAAAAACCATCATGTACAAATCAAAAAGAAAAAAAAAATATAATATATGATGTAACAGCCATGCAGAGTACTTGCTCTCAAAAGTGTCTCAAATTCCCCGTAATAAAATGT
This sequence comes from Rhynchospora tenuis, assembly GCA_027725995.1. NCBI lineage: Eukaryota > Viridiplantae > Streptophyta > Magnoliopsida > Poales > Cyperaceae > Rhynchospora > Rhynchospora tenuis. The sequence goes on from CM050888.1 coordinate 56,913,699, forward strand.
TCTTGAAGTAAATATAGTACCGACCCATTGACCTAAAATGTTACGCACTAATCTATCAAGTACAATAAATGAATATACGTCATAAACGACTCCAATGCAATGCATAACTTTAATAGTGGACTTATGTAATAAAACTCATTTTAATCAAAGAAAATACATAACCAAGATATATTGTACATAAAATTTTAATTAATTATTTTTGAAGAGATTTTAACTAATTATTTATCGCGGGATATAAAAAAGTCAATAATTAAGTTCCATTTTTTTTATTGATGACTAAACAACATTCAATTATATCAAATTTAATTCACTGACTGCTTAAATGATGAAGAACAGAATAATATTTCAATATTTGTAATTAGTTTTGACCTTAGCTGTCACTATAGATAAACAAATTTCTAGTAAAAGATCTTATCTCTTAGATAAATTATTGTCCACAAAATTGAGTTTACACAGGGTCTTCTTTTCTTAAAATTTTTATCCCTTGCTGTTTCCCACAACAATTCCACTTAAAATATATACGGAGCATGGAGGAAGATTACGTGAAAAAATACTCTAACGTCGGCAAGTAAATGGATCAAGTATGGGTCTGCTAAACTAAACAATCAATAAGAAAAAAGTCGGACTTGCAATAATTTTCATAGTTTACTTTGAACAATTAGGAGCATAATTGTAAAAAATATTTTAAGGAAGATAATGGAATTGATCATATAAGCTTATAGAAAAAATATTAAACAGATCTAGTATACTTTTGATGTGCAAGTATTACTCGATAACAACGGTACAACCATTGTCAACATGAAAATTATAACATAAAACAAATATTACACACGTTAACTGCTTGATAGTCATGGGCTCATCAAGTTAATTTATGAATCTGATATGAAGAAACTTACAAATTTTATATATCAAGAAAAATAGTACCTCAGATTGGAGCTTCTTGTTCTGGGCAACTAGAGCCTCATTCTCACTCCTAACAGCTTCAAACTGTCTCTTAAGAGAATCATAGTCTCTCTCAAGCTGCTTGGTCTTAGACCTAGCTCTCCTATTTTGAAACCAAATTGCAACTTGTCTCGGTTTCAATCCGAGCGCTTTCGCTAATTGAATTTTCCTTTCCGGTTCAAGCTTGTTCCCGATTTCAAAGCTCTTTTCTAATGTTCTCACTTGCTCTATGCTAAGTCTCTTTTTCTTCTCTCCTTGCTGAAGTGAGCCGTCGTCATCAGAGAATTCTTCATCGGGCTCTGAGATGGAGCTCCAGTTGCGTGCAAGTGGAGAAGTGTGAAGGTTGGAATTGCATGGGTTGATTGGGGCCTGGAGGAGGTCTTGGTCATCTTCATTGTGGTTTGTTTGCATTTGTAGGAAGAAGCTTGAAGGGAAGCTCATATCATTGCAAGACATTTTTGATGTGTTTGAATTTAGAATTTTGTGTGTGCCATTGATGTTGAGATGTTATTTGAGAGAGAGAGAGAGAGAAAGAGAGAGGAGATCTGGAAGTAGGTAGTGGTGTGGGAATGGAAATTGTGAATGTTTATTGTTGTTGGAAAAGAGAGAAGTGAAGTCTATGTATTTATTATTTGTTTATTATATTTTGTTATAACAAGTCATGTCCGTTTCTGATTTTTAAGAAATGGTCAATTTACACTAGAACGAGAAAACCAGTAAATTACTTGAAAAATTTAGACATCTTTTCTATCAGGTCAGTACCTAGCTAGACGGCTAGACCCGATCCAGCCCAAATTGAGTCAGGTAAATAAACTTTCGGCCTAGTAACGTGATGCAATAGTTACATGCAGATAGGAGACATGAACTTGAAAAAAGTGACCAAACTTGCAAATTAATAGCAACGGTGGCTGGTTTTTCCTACACACATGCGTAAAAGATATAATAATAATAAGATCATTGCAAGTAGCTAGCTTGTACAAGTCACATGCCACACAACCTGTAGCGTGTCAGTACAACAAATGATATATAAAAGTGACTCACTGTACCAATAAGCACACATTAGTACAATGTATAAGATCTCATAATTCTTCCAAAAGAAAGGAGATGAGGAAAAATTGATCCCTGGACCTACTAAACCATCAACCAAAGGAAAACACATGACCTTGTACTCCATGCTGCTTGTACCGGTCTATTATGCCAGTGAGGATATGGTCTGTCAGAAAATGCATGGAGAATTTTCAATTGTACTGATGCATTTTTGTCCTGGAGCTTTCTTGTCAGCATACGTGGTTCCAGGACCATGCTTGAAAAGTATAACCCTATTTAGAAGAAATCATGAAACTATTACCCATATAACTGATCGAATGGGGACATAATGATGTGTACGTAACTGCGTTGTACAAGGCCCGTTTGACACATGTAGTTTGGAATTGTACCGACCCGAAGAATTGCCTCATCACCAGATTTACATTGTATTTTGATCACATACTCGCATATGTGTATATATATACGGCGTAGTGACTAATTGTGTTGTGTCGATAAGAATTATTTATAAAAGTCTACACAGTGAAAGAATTCATTCCATATATATGCAAGCTCATAAAATAATTTTGAGATCCTTCTTTTATCCAAAAAAAAAAAAAAATTTGAGATATTCAATGCGTAGATAAATATATGTGGATTAGTATATCATAAAGTATATGCTTATATTCATGAAACAAATTATTTAATAAAATGAAATATATATGTAATGTGTATCACGCGTAATAATCAATATCAGATAGTTGTCTGAGCTTAATGAAATAGCAGGGTAATATATAATGGAGATTGAAATCTAGCGAGAAATTGAAGCATAATTTTGTGATTTCCTGTGAGCAGCCATGCCTTGGGGATTTCTTTTGAAACAGGACAGATACAGCCTATTTTTTTATTTGGCATGTATCCTTTCATACCACATATCAATCCAACCCACTACCGAACTCCTTGTCTTTCTTAATTACAGAAGGTTAGAAGCACATCACTGCGTATTTTTAGTTTTGCCTAATGATGTAATAGCACTACTAATATATTTGCTTTTAAAATAAAATATGGTTGTACAGATAATAAGAGCGACATAATTTTTCTGAGGATGCTATTTTGAAACTTATCTTTTGGATGACAACGAAAATCCATTTAATAATGTACATGGGATACTTTTCTGCAAGTTTAAAACAAAATCACGTAACTTCAGATTATATAAATTTAGTTACTACTTATAAGATTGTTCCTCTTTTCTATATACAGCTGTATATTTTACAATTTCTGAGCTGGCTTGTCAAGATGTGCTTTACGTACGTTACCAGAAGAAATTATAGTTTCACTAGTTTAATTTGTACTTCAATATTTACAGCTTGGAAAACTATCCGTTAGAAAATAAGAAAGAAAAGATATTTGCATGAACAGAGAGGCTTGCATTGATCTCTGCGATTTAGTAAACTAGCATAAAGCCCAATATATTCATAGGCTTGCATTACCTAAAATCAGGCCCATAATTAAATCAAAGAACGACTAACAACAGGAGCAAAGAGAAAACAACTTTAAAGTTGAAAGTCTGCAAGCAAACCTGTACTTTCCAGTATATAAAAAGGAGATTTCAGACGATCAATATAAAAGGTCAGAAACTCTTCAAGTTCTCAAAAGCTTTGACAACTCATGTCGAAAATAGTAGCCACCAACAACTACACGTTCAGATTTTTTTCTAATCCAGATTCACCTTTTCTTTACAATAATCTGAATCATCTCTTCCAAATAATTTTTTTAAAGAAGGCATTTTTTGGTTTATTTTATGGTTTTGGTTTGCTTTTTTGATGCGATAAGTAATTTCCTGCATAGATATAAACTCACCGAACATTTTTTTATTTAAATGAATGCAAGTTTACTGTGCATACTAGTAACTTTCTAGCGTAAGAACCAAAGAGAGTACCACTTCACTATTCTAATAGGCCCACTCAACCATTCCAACGTCATATTGCCGAAAAAATTATAAATAACTTTAATTAATTACGAAATTATAAAATAATCCGTTTTTAATATTTTTTTTAACACTGACTTCGCAGTTTCGGAATCTGAGATTCCGAAACTAAAAATCCTTAGTTTCGGAATCTGAGATTCCGAAACTAGCTAGTTTCGGAAACTCAGATGTCGAAACTAGCTAGTTTCGGAATCTGAGATTCCGAAACTAGAATCTGCCGACATTTTACATACATTTCATTTTTATTTTTTTTCTTAACTAGTTTCGAAATCTGAGATTCCGAAACTATAATCTAACCGACATTTTACAGACATTTTGTTTTTTTATACTTTTTGTTTTTTTATACTTTTTCTTTTTGTTTTTTTATACTTTTTTCACCTAACTTTTTTCACCTAACTTTTTTTTAATTTTCACCTAACTTTTTTGAAAAATTAAATAATTTTCAATTATGAAAGAATATTTGAAAGATGGTTAAATTTCATATTATGAAATTTCACTTTTGAATTTTTTTTTTGTTGCTTATTATTTTATTTTTATATTTAATGTTTATATTTTTTTTTGTCAAAATTAAAACAACCTTAGAAACTTTTTGTTTTTTTATACTTTTTCTTTTTGTTTTTTTTATACATTTCATCATACCAATTTCCACCCACTTTTTTCACCTAACTTTTTTGAAAACTTAAATAATTTTCAATTATGAAAGAATATTTGAAAGATGGTTAAATTTCATATTATGAAATTTCACTTTTGAATTTTTTTTTTGTTGCTTATTATTTTATTTTTATATTTAATGTTTATATTTTTTTTTGTCAAAATTAAAACAACCTTAGAAACTTTTTGTTTTTTTATACTTTTTCTTTTTGTTTTTTTTATACATTTCATCATACCAATTTCCACCCACTTTTTTCACCTAACTTTTTTGAAAACTTAAATAATTTTCAATTATGAAAGAATATTTGAAAGATGGTTAAATTTCATATTATGAAATTTCACTTTTGAATTTTTTTTTTGTTGCTTATTATTTTATTTTTATATTTAATGTTTATATTTTTTTTTGTCAAAATTAAAACAACCTTAGAAATATTTGTAAGAACAATAATTAATACAATTAGAAAAGTTAGAAGAATTTATAAAACATAAATAATTTACAATGACTAAATAACAATAATAAAAACGACCACAATAATAAAAACGACATTCTAAACTACTCCAATACAATAATAAAAACGACATTCTAGAGTTTAAAAACTTAGAGATCTTGGCTCTTTACATATTGAAGAATTTCATCCCACCATGGTTCATCCTCTTCATTTTCATTGTCCTGTTGATTACTGGCACCGGCGTTGTCAGCCATATGAGCGGCTTCGTTCCAGAAAGCCGCATCTGCCTCTTGTTTTTCTATCTCTGCCATACATCTTGCTGCATTTGTTCTTTCTTCTTCTCTTTTTGCCTTTTGAAGTCTATCGCGCATCTGCATGTCCTGAATTTGTTTTCGCCATTTCTCCTTCTCCTTTTCTTCTTTTAGTCTTTTCTTTTCCGACTCTTCTCTTCTCCTACTCCAATACTCGTGTGTAAGTCTGTCACTTTCTTCCCTCTTTTTTCTTTCGGCTTCTATGTACCGAGCTTCTCTTTCTTCCGCTTCACGGCGATCGTGGTAAGAGTAGTGCTCACGCAGGACGGTTTCTTGGTAATTGAAAATTTCACCGCACTTTGTACATATCACTGTGTGGTCTCCACGAAAATTAAAAATGGATTCAACCATAGAGAAGGGTAATGGCTGGCGTACATATTGTTCTTGTGGTTTCGGTTTAGGTGGTAAGTATTCTGACCAGTCATAACGCTTCGGCCTTTCTCTTTCTTTTTGTTCTTTTACGTGGTCGAGGTAATGCCATCTTAAAGGCAAGTCATAGTACGGTTCATTCACATTGTATTGGCAAGTTTGAGAACATTGACGACACATTGCGGTCCATTCCCCTCTTTGTTTTTGTTCGTCGTTGAGAGTAGAATGAAAGAATGATCCCCAGAACTCTTTCACAATTTCACTTGGATTAATTTTGTTGGTATTGTTGGAGTTTGAGCTATTTCCTTTTTCCATTGTGGTAAAGTTCTTTAGAAGAAGTTGGAGAGAAGTTGGAGAGAAGTTGGAGATTATTGTGTCTGGCTGAACCTGGAGAGTTCTATATAGATGGAGCTCTGGTGTATGGTACAAAAAGTATGAATTAAATTCCATGTGATACTTTTCAGACTTTTTCAGAGTACGTCAAACTTTTTCAGACCATCATAATGCTCTCTCAGAGCACGCGTAGCTTTTTCAGACCATCATAATGTTTTCTCAGAGCACGCGTAGCTTTTTCAGACCATCATAATGTTTTCTCAGAGCACGCGTAGCTTTTTCAGACCACGTTTGTCATATTTGAAGATGTCATAGGGCTATACATTCAGACTATTACATTAAAGGAAAAAATAAAATATTAATTGTTGTAATTAATAATATTTATTATTATTTGAAAATATTTGAAAAATTAATAATATAAAAATTTTAATATTTGTTGTTTTCATAAATAATATAAAAATATTATTTGAAAGTATTTGAAAAATTAAAAATTTTTATAATATTTGTTATTATTTTAAAATTTTATATAAATAATATAGTAAATGTACTAAAGTATAATAAAAACAAAAGTACACAAAAAAATTATTATTGTATTAATATCCAAATACTATTTGAAAAATTAATAATTTACGTATTAATAAATAATATTTTTTATTATTTTAAAATTTTATATAAATAATATAGTAAAAGTACTAAAGTAAAGTATAATAGTAAAAGTAATAAAGTATAATAAAAACAAAAGTACCTAAAATAGGGGTTTTATAGGGTAAAACATAAAAAAATAGGGTAAATACTGTTTTGGCGGGGAATCTAGCTAGTTTCGGAATCTGAGATTCCGAAACTAGCTAGATTCCCGCCCAAACAGTATTTTGTCAGAAATTTCACTGTTCAATCACTCATTGAGGCTGAATTATAGTGTTGCGACGTTGTTTTGACATTATTTCACTGTTTAAATAGTGTTTTATCAATTATTTCATACGGTTGTCTCCTATTTTCGTTTTCTCAGATTCCGATCATAAGGGTTATAAATAAGTGATTCGTCTCTAAGTCTGAGAATCATATATCATTTTCACACACATAAATTCGTCTCTAAGTCTGAGAATCATATATCATTTTCACACACATAAATCTCATATCCATTAGAAATATGAATTCCATTCGTGTTTTCGTTAATCAATCTCCTTACAATCAACCAAACAATTTCAGTTTCGATGCATCTTCACGAACTGATTATGAATCAGTCAAAGATACCATTTTATCTTCACTAGGATATTATCGCGGGCATTACAATTTGAGAATTGTTTCCCGTTTTAATATGATAATTGAAGGAAGGTTTCAACAAATGCAGTTGCCGGTGAACTCAGAAAATGAATGGCGTTATGTCCAACAGGAGTGCTGGGGAACTAGACGGCTTCAAGGACTTGAGCTGCACGTTGATTTGCTTCCAGCGGATGTAGAAGGTACATTCTCTCATAAAAAATATAATTATTCATTCATAAAAATAATAACATCATAACATTTTTTCTTGAAAGAGAAACAACAAACGTCGACAAAGAAAAAATAATAAGAAGTGAGTTATGTATGAAGTTTGTGCCCCACATATTGCATCAAGTTTGTTACTACCTAACGCATACATGATATTAAATAATAAGAAGTGCCTTATGTATGAAGTTTATCACAAGCTTTAATTTTTTTTTAATATATAAATATCATCTATAATATTAAATGATGTTACGTATACATGAATATAATGTCATATAAAGAGAAATTCCAAATATTAAACCAAAAATAGAAATTACAAATTAGTAACATTATATTAAACCAAAAAAAGAGAAATTCCATGTATCCTGAAAGTAGAAATTAGTAAACCAAAAATTATGTCAATAACATTATATTATTGGTTTCCTCCAATATTTTAAATATCATCTATTTGGAATTATAATATTTATTTTATTTATTTTTTACTTAGGTGGGTACTCAGATTATAATTATAATTATAATTATAATGAAGAAGCTATTAATTATAATTATAATGAAGAAGTACATAATGATGAACAAGTTCAATCTGCAACGTTGGATTGGGATCCTTGGGAACCTAGTAGTATAGATCCTCAAAGTTCAGAACAACAACAACAAATGAATTATGAATACAATAGTAGTGGAAATGTTTGGTCACCTTGGGAACAACCAGAGGGGAGTAGTAGACAACAACAAGGAGAAGAAGGAGAAGAAGAAGGAGGAGGAGAAGAAGAAGAAGCAGATATAGAGCAACTTGACGAGGCATACGACCGTGGGCCGGGTAATGAGTCGGCATATGCCACAGGCGAGGACTTCACTGACGAAGAGGCAGAATTTTTAGAGTCACAGGGTTTGGACGAACACTATAAGGCTGTTAACCGAGGTCAAGGGTATCATGTTACTGGAAGAACAGACACTTACCATCCTGTTCTCCAATTTTTAGATTGCTCTGAGTATAGGAATTCTATTCCAGAATCGTCCATACCACAAAATTCAGGACCTTTAGCCGAAGGAAATATTTTCTACACTAAACCACAATTACAACAAGCTTGTAATAATTACTCCGTAGAAAATAATGTTGAACACAAAACCACTAAAAGTACGCCCCAATTGTTGAGTTTACATTGTAAGGTATACTCATGTAAGTGGCATTTGTATGCCCGTACAGAAAGGGAAGGTACATTTTGGAAAATAATTAAAAATGAATATGAACATACATGTGTGAGAAGATTCGGAGAATTTACACATGATAATCTGACGGCGACGGTTATCGCCAACTGCATAAGGAATGCAGTAAAAAGAGATCTTGGTATTTCCATAGAGGACGTCAAATCTATGTTAGAGCTGAAATATCCAAATGTCAAACCGACTTATAACAAGCTTTGGCGTGGGAGAGAGAAGGCAATCGAGCAACTTTTCGGGTCGTGGGAGGACGCATACAACAAACTACCAAGCCTTTTGTTGGCCATTCAGGGGACGACCCCAGGGACTCAAATCAAATGGTTGGCTCCCACTTGTGGCAATCCCAACAGAGCTATGTTCCTTGCAGCAGCGTGGGCATTCGGTCCTTGCATCGCAGCGGTGCCGTACCTCAGACCAGTTATCAGCATTGATGCATCGTTTCTGTCGGGTCGCTATAGGGGAAAATTATTAGCGGCGGTTGGTTATGACCCAGAGCAGCGGTTGGTTCCGCTAGCATTTGCATTAGTGCGAACTGAGGACGAAGCTTGTTGGGGTTGGTTCATGAAATTTCTCAGGGACTATGTAATCGGGGACAAGAGAAAATTTTGTGTTGTTTCAGATCGCCACTGGGGAATAAAAAACACCTTCAAACGCCCTCAATACGGATGGGAAGAGAGTGCTAATCCTTCGTATGCCGTGCATCGGTATTGCATGCAGCATGTTTGTGAAAATTTATTCAAGGCATGTGGTCGAGATCTGTCTGTGGTGGAAAAATTTAGAAGTAAGTTGGCAAACAAGAAAAAACCGAGGGCATATCAAAGAATGTGGAACGAATTACAATTGACACACCCTGAAGCGATCACATATCTGACAAAGTGTGGGAAAGAGCATGAACAAGATGACAATGAGCCTGCCAAGCCTGAAAGGTGGGCACAGACATATGACGGTGGTCCTCGTTGGGGGCTTATGACGAGTAATGGATCAGAGAGTCTCAACAGTAGATACAAGGCTGAGAGAAGACTCCCAGTTGTTGGACTAGTGGAAGGGACTTGGTACAAAACGGTCTCGTGGTTTAATGAGAGAAAACTCCTATCATTTGAGAGAACTGCAGAGGGAGAGCGATGGCCAAAAACAATTCAAGAAAAGATTTCCAAGCGCACTCTAAAAGCAGGTACAAAATTTAATTACTAATAATTAATATTTACATATTATTTTAAAATAAATATATAATCATATCAATCCATATTTACAGTTGGAATAAATGTCGTGACCATTGATCATATGCGTGGGGAATTCGAAGCTCAAGTGCCCTACGAGAAATCTGAGCCAGGGGTAACGTGGAAGTACAAAGTTTTAATCAGACGAGCTTACCAACCAACTGATCCTCAACTACCCACCAGGCGTGCCGTATGCCAATGCAGAAAGCCACAACTGACGGGAATACCGTGTGTTCATGTCATTGCAGTCTGCAGTAAATACAGATGGGAAGTTGATGACTTTGTAGATGACAAATATAGCACGGAGAATATGCTCAAAATATGGTCATCCGGTGAATTTCACTGCTATGGAGACGAAGAGAATTGGCCTGTTTACGATGGACCCTTGATTTATCCTGATAGGAGAATGATTAATCGGGGAAGGCGCAAGAAGGACCGTGATTGGATGTGGATGGATGCAATGCGGAAGAATAAAAATAAAAGAAACAGAGGTAAGGAACCTCTTACAACTATGGAGAACGTTCAATCCGGTCGCCGAACCACCAACCAAAGGACGAGAAGAACAAGCACAAGGAACCGAGGTCAATCATCTGCACGAGAAATGGGTGAAAGTTCTAGGGCGGGGGCCAACACGTTGCACGATCCAGTTCAACCAAGCCGGAATTCCATTAGTACAGATCCTCGCACAGGAAGTCGTCTTGGTCTTGGAATAGAAGGTCTTCAACCAGGTCGCAATTCAATAAGTTCGGACCCACGATCCGCTTCAGCACGATATCCAAGTCAGCAGCCATCAAGTGGGCGATATCCAAGTCAGCAGGCATCGAGTGGCAGAGGAGGGCGAGGGCAAACAGAAAGTACAAGCAGTGCTGGGGGCAGAGGAATACGAACAGGATTTGCTAAGCTTGGTGCGCGAATCCGTAACAATATACAAGGATGGGGAAGACATTAATATTTGTAATATTAGTATGAATGTTGTAATATTGTTAAAACATTAATATTGCTAATATTTGTATGAATGTTGTAATAACGTTACAAAACATTAGTCTGTAATATTTATGAACGTTTGTGTAATAATATGATTAATATTTTTACATGACTTTTTTTTTGTATTGGAAAAATTAGAAAAATTTCTAGTATTTTTTATGTATAATAACAATAATATAATAACAATTAATACTAAAATTGGATAATTTCTTTAGGTTGATATTATTTTTTTTAAAAATGACAGAAAATATCATCCAAGAAGAGCAGTTCAATTCAACTTTGAGAGATATGGACAAGGGAAAAGCGAAGGTTGATGCAAAAGTTGATATTACTCCAGCACTAAATAAAGAGGAGCAGTTGAATTCAATTTTGAGTGACGATGAAGATTGTGTAATTAAAAAAAAACCAAGAAAACTAATGCATGTACGAGATTACAGGGCACTTTTCAAGATTCGTACCAAAAAGATGAAAGACAGTCCGAAAGAAGAACCGAGTGTTAACGCTCCGAAAGAAGAACCGAGTGTTCAAACTCCTGAAGATGATTGAATGTGTTGTTCAAGTATGCATGTATGCATGTAGTTCAACTATTTTGTTGTTCAAGTATGCATGTAGTTAACATATGTTATCTTTATATGTATTTATTAATATGTATTTATTATATGTAATAATATGACAAATATTATGTAACGTTTATGTAATAATATGACGTGCAATTAATTCATATATTATTTATTTTACGATTTGTATATTTCTTCTTTACATGACGTTATTCTTTTAAATTTTGTGTAGGCATAAAACTAAAGAAATGAAAAAGATAAATCACAATCCAAGATAAAAAACCAAGTATGAGATATATATAAATCACAATCCAAGATATATAAAATCACACCAAGTACGAGATGAAAATATCATAACACTGTCATACAAAACGATATATAACAATCCTAATTCCGTCCATCACGACGGTAATGCCCCGTGGCAGGGGAATAATCAATATATGCGCCTGGTGGCCGTCGGGGCTCTCGGCCACGAGCAAGTCCTGGTGGTGGACGAGACGCAGGAGCTGGAGTCGGAACTGGAGTGGGGACTGGAGTGGGAACTGGTGAAGTGGGATAACGAGGAGGTCTACTAGCCGATGCCCCAGGATGACTATACTGAGAACTGTACCCCTCACTAAAGCCAGGAAACGGAGAATGAGGCTGAGGATGAGGCTGCGACTGAGTGAAAGGCGAGAAAGGGTCATCTAAGGGAATACCGTATGTCTGGTGAAAAGCATCAGCCTGACTAAGGGGAGGTGGAGGTGGAGGTGGATGCTGAGTCTGGTACCTCCCTGCATACTGACTCTGGTGCATACTATAACCCTGTCCAAACTGCGTCTGAGTCTGAGTCTCGTACGGAGGATAAGGAGTATGGTGGGTGAGGTACTCCGAAGGTGGAGGTGGAGGTGGAGGTGGAGGTGGAGGTGGAGGTGGCGGTGGAGGCTGTGGCTCACCAGTCTGAGCCTCAGATGTGGGAGGCACAGATGGTCGGGAATGAGAGCGTCTGCTCTGAGTAATCGGCTGGCCAGGCCGTGGAACATCAAAAAATGAATCGAAATCATGCAAACTGAAATCACCCTGTTACACATAAAACCAGTAATAATGTTATAAAATAATTTTGAAAAAGAATAACATAACAAGAATAACACAATAATATTAGATTGTGATATATACCTGCATGAACCGATGCTCCTCCCAACCGGGCTCCGGAAGCTCCTCCTCGTCAGACGACGTATCAGGTATGGATGCTATGTCAGTCGGAAGACCCTTGGACTCTAAAACAAGTGGTATCCGATGCGGCTCGCCGACAAGATCCAATGTGGTGCTGCAACTTTTAAGAAGCGTCTTTCCAGCACGCCTGAATCCCTTCTTCACCGCCCATGCACATGCTCGAAGCACGTCTCTCAAAGTATGCTTAACCTGTTTAACCAATGTTAGCCATCAAATTATAATTTCAATCGGTTATTGTGAATGGTTATTGCATCAAAATGAACTCACCAATGCCACGTGTGCAGGACTGTCGCGAAGGTACGACATATCGGCAACCGGAGCTGTCTCTGTCTCCTCCGGAATCTGTACGACATACGCACCCCCATGTACCCTCAGCCAATGTAGATACGTCCCGAGCATAGAATCGCTCCACGGCCGGTTCTCCCTGATCATAGCCTGTGTCATGTCACCCCACATGGCAACCTCCGTCCGAAAAACGTCCCTCCAGTCTCTGGCTCGGTAGGTGGTGAACATGTAACCCATCAGGGACGACATCCTCTGCCAAGCCTGTTTTATTTAGAAAATGTATTAAATATATTAAGTAATATTAAGTAAATATAGTACTAAAAAATATATGAACATGCTTATGTAAATGATTAAATCACCAAAATAATGTACCTCAGGTCGAGGTGGCGGCACTGTCTGGTACAGCATGAACTGGTGCATGACACGATCGGCGTAGTGCCACATCACCATCCAGTAATGAATGCACGGGATACGGACAACAAACAAGCTCGGATCAACCTGAGCATAAAAGGTATGAATTAAGCTAATTTATTATGCAATTTTCTACTATTATTTGAAAGGAATATTAACTTAATTTTTCAATTATTATAACATGTTAAAGAATAATATATTTATTGCAAACCTGAGCATAACGAGGCATGCGGGCCCTAATATGGTGGTACGGCCTCCAAACGACGTGCTCGGGTCTGATCTTCATGAGAACGTCTCGAGCATAATCCATCCCGGATGCGATACCAGGGCCTTCATACTTCTTAGATCTGTGACGTGTAGTCCATCTCCTGCAAATATTTGAACATATTTGAACATATCATGCAAATATTCAAATGTCTTCAAAAATTAAATTTCAAATGCAAGGAACATACCTCCCGTAAGGTGCACAGGAATCAATAGATGGTACACCCCAGTCGCTAAAATCACTCGTGATCGTCGGCCGACACAAAGTCAATCGCGCATACGACCATAACTGTAGAAGTAACCACGGAGCCCCGATCTTCGCGCTGTTATTTATTGCTGCGGTATCCAAACCTCTATATAAAGCAGCAAGTGTGGCAGCACCCCAATTGTACACTCCCTGAGAGGGAGTAGTACGAAGATCCTACAAATCATAGAAGTTGAATCGTAAACTGTATCGTGTATCGTATCGATTCATTTAAGATACGCTAAGTTATCCTTAGAATAAATAATATTGTAATGTATTTTTATTTCTATAAATTATAAATATTATAGTGTATAATAAAACTATAATATGTATAAATTATATTATTAATTATTATATTGTATAATATATGTACAAAGTATTAAAGTATTAATTAAAACCTATATGTAATTATAAGTTAATACCCTAGTATCGTAAGTTACGTATTATGTATCTTAAAATATACGAACTCGCAAAAATCTTATAATAATTAACAGAACAATTTAAATATTTTATAAAAATCTACGAACCCGCAAAAGATCGAGATAAAAACCAGGAACAGAGTCACCAGTGGCATCCGGAAATAACGTGCAACCAAAAAGCTCTAGCACGAATGCCCGTGTGTATCTCTCAATCTGATCCTCATCGTCGAGGACAACATCCTTCCAAATCTTGCGCAGCTTCGTAAACTTAACGCGATGTTTTTTCCTGCATTTGGACTTTATTGTCAGAACAAAAGATTAAGTTCATTATAAAGTACACAATAAGTTTTATAATTTTCTTACGTTCTCTCTTTTTCTCGGAAGCATTTTTCCACTTGCTCCTGCGATGTGTCCCGCGGCAACGCTGTCGAAAGAAGATCGATATAATCGAAATCACAACGACCCGTCACGACTCGGCCAGTCACGACGGGTAAACCATATAAAAATGCCACATCCTGCATGATAGTTCAAATACTATTAGTATACATATAAATCATAACACAAGTAACATGAAATTTTCTTATAATAAAATATCACGTACCTCTAGACTAACAGTCATCTCGCCGACATGCGGAAAGTGGAAAGTGTGGGTCTCCGGCCTCCAGAACAAGGCCAAACCCTGCACAAGCGTATGATCCACAGGCATATGACCAAGCTGAACGACGTGGATCAACCCAAGTGTCGTCAGATGCTGGTCCACCTTAGGAGTCCTAGCCAGCATCGGCTTATGCACCAGTGGTTGCCATTTCTTTATTTTTGAGAAAAAATATTAGAGACTATGGTGATTTCAAGTAGATTTTCAAATAATAATGAAAAAAACAAAATAACATACAGTAGGGCCACGAAGCTGGTCTGGTTGCAAATGCAACAGACGATCAGCACCGGGAGGAGGAGGAGGAGGAGGAGGAGTAGAGGAAGAAGAAGGGCCCGCTGAGGTAGAAGCCCCGGCTGAGGAAGAAGCGCCGGCATCAACAACTCCAGAGGAAACGACGTCCGTAGGCTCAGGCACGTCTAAAGTAGAGGCCTGAGGATCGGTACGTAGCCTCGTAGATCTTTGTGAACCTGGAGACGTTCTTCTTCTCGGAGGCATTTTCACTACTTAATTAAAAAATTTAAATGTCATAAATCTAACAAAATTTCGGCAGCATCTCCCCTATATCGGGAGGGTTTCCGAAAATTTATTTACCCAAATCCCCCCTAAATAAACCCATTTCAAACCAACCAATCATATCATATCACATCATATCACAATCGATAATCATATTCAATATTCATATCAATATTCTAAACTATCATATCATATCAATATTCTAAAACCATCATAAAATCATAAACTATCATATCATATCACATTCATATCACATTGAATATTCAAAATCATAAACTATTCTAAATTACGTACATTAACTATGCAAAATAATTAAATTAATGAATAAAAAATACTAACCTCGATCGACAATTGCTGCTGAAATAGGAAATTCGAATCTTGAATCTTGTTTGAAATTTTCTGCACATTGAAAACCAAAACAATATATCAACCTATAAGAATTTTCTAATTTTTCTATTAATTTTTCTAATTTATATATTGATTTTCCTAATTAATATGATTTTTTTAATAATTTTTTATATTTTTGGAATATTTTTCCTATTTTTGTTGATATTAACCTAATTATTTAAACATTTTTTAATTATTATAAGATGTAAAAAATATAAAATTGCTAACTTATTTTTTTCCGTAATGAATAAAATTTAATCCGAATTTTTTGTATATTTTTAATATTTTTTTGAATATTTTCCTAATTTTTCTATTATTAATCTAATTTTAAAATCAATTTAATATTATTATAACATATAAAAAAATATAATATTTACTAAAATATATTTATCCTAATTAATAGAATTTATTCTGATTTTTTTTTAATTTTTTTGATATTTTTGAAATATTATTTTTAGTTTTTCTATTATTAACCTAATATAACTAAATAAATAAATAAATAAATGAATTAAAAAAATAAAAAAAAAAACATACCTGAGAGCTGAGAGCTCTTCTCTCTTCGGCGGAGGCGAAGACGAAATGAAAGCGACAGAGAGAGAAAGCCAAGGGTCCCCGCTTATATAATAAGCGACATTCTTAGTTTCGGAATCTCAGATTCCGAAACTAGCTAGTTTCGACATCTCAGATTCCGAAACTAGCTAGTTTCGACATCTGAGTTTCCGAAACTAGCTAGTTTCGGAATCTCAGATTCCGAAACTAAGAATTTTTAGTTTCGGAATCTCAGATTCCGAAACTGCGAAGTCAGTGTTAAAAAAAATATTAAAAACGGATTATTTTATAATTTCGTAATTAATTAAAGTTATTTATAATTTTTTCGGCGTCATATTGTCTGCTCCAATATGAGCGGATAGATGCATAACTTACCATATATGCTTTATACACGGCCCATTTTCGTAGGTTGGGCCTACTATAACACATAAATTCATTCATTTTCTTCTTGCTTTTACATTTCTTTTCTTCTATTTCTCCATGATTATTGAGGCAAGTCTTGAGCACGTCTCAGTTTCCTTTTTTTTTAAAAAAAAAGAAAAATAGATGATAAAATTAGAAGAAAAAATGTTTTTAAAATATAATTTAGGAGGTTAACCTTTATTATATTTAATTTATAAAAAGTAAAGAGCAATAAGAGAAATATATATGCTCTTTTTTCTGTGACCCCGATGTGTAAAAATGAAAATGATATAACCGTACAAGCACGTGCTCCATCTAAGAGAGTACAATAATAGTCAAAGAAATCAAAAGGCTGCAGTTGAATTCAAATTATTAAGCAAATGTTTCCGGTGGATCTAGCATCAAGCCCAATGGGCCCTAGTTTGTTAAAAGTTCGAAGCTATTTCATATCCAGGATCTATCTCCGTTTTAATAGGAATGGATGTATTTATATCCGTTACTTTTAAAATTTTATTTTATTTTTTGGGTTTCTGAATGGAATACTGAATGTTTCCTACCTTATTGAAACGTGATGCACAGATGTAAATGTCTTACTGTGGAGCAATCATTAGCTTCCAAGATTTTTTTAAAATATATTTTTAGTGGTCCATGACATTTTTGTTCATAAGTTACTTATCATTTAAATGTGTCACGTTTTTGCTATTTTTTTAATATATATATAAGATAATTTTAAGATAAAATTAGAGTCAAGCCTTTTAGAAGCTAAACATTTAAGAAGGAATTTTTTAGAATTTTGAACTTGCGAGTTCCTGTGAAGATGTTTGACTTTTTGTTGGCTAGATCAATGACTACTTTTTAAACGTGTATTGAACTATTGTTTATAGTTTTTGGTATCTAAGTGTCAAATTTTCAATTATGAATACGGTAAACATTTGAATAATACAGAGTTTATACTTTTTTTATATATATAGAAAAAATGTAAAATAACATTTCACACTCTGATTGATCGACAACCGAAACAAACACTGAGCATTAATACAGTTTAAATTAATTTGTTTTTCCTTTTAATCTACTTGTTGTTTATGAAATGGAGAGAGGATCCGGAAGCTAGATCCAGGAACAGTACTCTCTCGTAGATCCAGCAACAGTGAGCTAGTAACCTAGTAATCATTCCTTTATCCCAGCAAGCTTCTATCCACAGATCTGTCTCCACAAAGCAACACTTGGATTTTCTATGGCTCTGTTAGTGGATTCAGTTCCATTCATAAAAAGTTGCATATTCGCCATTATAAAAGAATTGTCAGATTATGTTAATTAGCTTCAAATTTCCTCAAATTAATTTCTTTGTATTCCTTAAGCGACATGATATGCTTATTTATTGCAAAAGTGATGACAAAAATGCTTAACTCTACAGATTAAAACTAATTAGTGTGTTTGAACTTTGAGCTGTAAAGATTATTGTAAAGGAAATAAATAACACGAGAGACACGAGAATTTTTACATGGTTCGGTACAACGTGTGCCTACGTCCACGACTCACACACGCCACTCTTTTTATTTCTTTTTCAATAATTTTTTGTAGTACATCAATGGAGGAAGAAGAAGAAAGAAGAAGAAGTATAATAGTAGGAATACGTCGCCTTTATAGAAATACAGGCAAGCCTTATTATTTTATTTCTAAATCTAACATAATTCAAAGAAGGAAATAACATAAAAAACAATCAGAGCAAATTTGGTCAATTCGGACCAAATCTCTTGGCCTACGGACCAAGATTCCACACTCCCCCTCAAGTTGGCATGTAGATATTTCGCATGCCCAACTTGCTAATAGCTTCATGAAAACTGGTGCTGGACACTCCTTTGGTCAGTATATCTACAAGTTGTTCTTCTGTCTTCACATGAGGAATACTAATGACTCTCTCTTCTAGATTCTGTCGAATAAAGTGTCTATCCACTTCAATGTGCTTGGTCCTATCATGTTGCACTGGGTTTTGAGATATAGAAATAGCAGCCTTGTTGTCACAAAACAACTTCATCTCCTTGCTATCATAGAAACCAAGGTCTTTGAGTATCATCTTTATCCACAGTAATTCCTGCAAACCTTTAGCAATTTCTCTAAATTCAGCTTCAGCACTTGACAAAGCTACTAACTTCTGCTTCTTGCTCCGCCAAGTGACCAAATTTCCACCAACAAAGGTAAAATATCAAGATGTGGACTTCCTGTCAGTCACATCTCCTGCCCAGTCAGAGTCTGTATAACCTTCAACTTGAAGGTGTTCATTCCTCTTAAAGAAGATACCTCGTCCAGGGGCTCCCTTGAGGTACCTGAGAATCCACATGACAGCCTCCATGTGATGCTCACTAGGAGCATGCATGAACTGACTTACCATAGATACGGCATAGGAAATATCAGGCCGAGTATGTGACAAGTAGATAAGTCTCCCTACCAATCTCTGGTATTGTTCCTTGTTTGCTGGTACCTGATCAGGAAATATCCCTAATTTGTTGTTCTGTTTTGTAGGGGTATCAACTGGTTTGCAATCCAACATCCCTGTTTCAGCAAGCAAGTCTAGTACATATTTTCTTTGAGATAAAGATATACCTTCTTTGCTGCGTGTGACTTCAATTCCTAAGAAATACCTCAACCCTCCTAGGTTCTTCATTTCAAATTCCCTGGACAATCTTTCTTCTAGATCTTGGATTCCTTCAGAGTCATTACCTGTAATTATCATATCATCCACATAAATTATCAAAATTACAATTTTTTCTTTATTCTTTAAAAAGAACAAAGTATGGTCTGCATCACTCTGGGTGTATCCATATCCTTTCATAGCACTGCAAAACCTTCCAAACCAAGCCCTAGGAGACTGTTTTAGGCCATACAACGCTTTCTTCAATCTGCACACAAGAGGTTGTTCACTTGAATGACCATATCCTGGTGGGATGTCCATATAAATTTCTTCTTCTATGTCACCATGCAAGAATGCATTCTTCACATCAAATTGGTGTAGTAGCCAATCCTTATTTGCTGCAATGGACAACAATATTCTAACAGTATTAAGCTTGGCTACAGGTGAGAAAGTCTCCTGATAGTCTACCCCATATGTCTAAGAGTAGCCTTTTGCCACCAGCCTAGCTTTATACCTGTCAATTGCTCCGGTGGGCCCATATTTAACTGTAAATATCCATCTGCAACCTACCGTTTTTCTATTCTTGGGTCTATTCACCAGTTCCCATGTATCATTCTTTTCAAGAGCATCAATTTATGTTTTCATGGCATCCACCCATTTGGGATCACTAAGTGCTTCATTCAGGTTTTTCGGAATCTGAACTGAGGCAAGGGTCCTATCAAACTCTCTTACAGGCTCTGGCATGTGGGACAAAGTCATGAAATTTGCCATTGCATACCTGCCTTCACAACTTTCATCCGGTCGATATCTCTTCGGAGATATGCCTCTGTTGGACCTGTAAGGCAACTGATAACCAGGATTAGTAGTAACAGGTTCAGGAATGTTTACCTCTGACTCCAGAGTATGGTCTTGTGGTGATGGAGGAGACTGTATCATATCTTCATCTTCATCTTTATCTGATGGACCCGAGCTACCAAGAGGGTCCATTTCTGGATCTGGATTAAAAGAATTCTCAATTACCAGCTCCGAATTCGGACCGAATTGAGGAGAACTCGGACCGAATTGAACCATGTCACCTTCTGTTCCTCCCCTGTTGTCTGAATTCGGACCGAATTGAGGCGAATTTGGACCGAATTGAACCACATCATCTCTTCTGTTGTCTGAATTCGGACCGAATTGAGGAGAATTCGGACCGAATTGAACCACATCATCTCCTCTGTTAGCTGAATACGGACCGAATTGCCCAGAATTCAGACCGAATTGAGGTTGTTTAGAGCCAAAATCATCATATATCATTGTATCAAACCAATGTTCATTCTCTATCACTCTCTCCCCCTGAGAATGAAACTCATCTTTCATAAAGTACCCCTCATTTTTAATGAAAGTCACATCCATTGTAGTATATATTTTTCTAGAGACCGGGTTCATACACCTATATCCCTTTTGACGTTGACCATAACCTATGAACACACATTTTTCAGCACATGGGTCTAACTTTGACCTTTGATGTTTTTGTATATGAACATAGGCTATACAACCAAATACCTTTGGAGGAATCGTAAGAACTGAGGGAATTGAGCAGTACTTTGAATGTACTTGCAAGGGTGTTTGAAAGTCAAGTACCACAGAAGGCAACCTATTCATCAAATAAACTGCAGATGTAACTGCATTATCCCAATAAGAATGAGGTACATTATTTTCTAGCATCATTGCCCTGGTCATTTCTAGAATCTGCATATTCTTTCGCTCCGCTATGCCATTTTGTTGAGGGGTGCCCACACAACTTGTTTCATGTATAATCCCGTTGGTGTTAAAGAATTCTCCTAATGTTTTGTTGACAAATTCCCTTCCATTATCACTTCTGAAGATTTTAATATTCCTATCAAACTGGTTCTTTACCATGGTAATGAAAGATTTGATGGCAAGTGGTACCTCATTTTTATGTTTTACCACATTAATCCATGTCATTCTAGTGTAATTGTCAACAAATAACACAAACCATCTATTACCCACCTGGGATTCAACCGGGGAAGGCCCCCATACATTAGAGTGAACTAGGTCAAAAGGAGTGGTATTGTCATTATCCAAGTTTTTAGAAAAATGGGCTCAATGGCTCTTAGATTTAATACAAACCTCACAATCAAAAGATTCATTCTCAAACCCAGAAAATAAACTTGGATAAAGTTTCTTTAGGTACCCGAAAGAAGGATGGCTTAGACGTCTATGCCACATCCAAATTGAAGACTTCCTACTTGAACTTGAGCCAGCTGATAATTGAGCTCTTCCAGCAGCTATGTCTTCCAAATGATACAGTCCTCCTTTCTTGGTACCACGACCAATAATCTCCTTTGTCATGAGATCCTGAAATAGACAAAATTTGGGATACATGAGTACAACACAATTCAGTTCTTCACATAATTGACCTACAGACAATAGTCTCGATGAAAGAGAAGGAACCAATAAAGTATTTGAGAGTGTTAAAGAAGAGGAGAATTGAACATCTCCAGCCCATGTGACTGGATAAACTGCTCCATTCGCATTGACAATCTCAGTCTTTCTTGGATGAGATTCTCTTATCAAGTCATCCTTGTTGTAAGTCATGTGATCGGTTGCTCCTGAATCTATAATCCAAGAGTCATTTAGGCTTTGGATAAGGGTCATGGTTACAGTAAAGTCTGGTCGAGGTGAAGTTTCGTCGAGAAGCAGAGTCAACTACTCAACTCCTTGTGTAGGGGTAAAGAATCAACTGTGCAGTAACTCGCACAGCAGATTTCGGTCGAGAAGATGCACCTGTGCAGTAACTCGCACAGGAACGAAGTAATAAAAATCTTGTGCAGTAACTCGCACAAGACCAAGAAAAACACACAGATTTCAGAACCTACCGCTCTGATACCATGTAAAGGAAATAAATAACATGAGAGTCATGAGAATTTTTACGTGGTTCGGTACAACGTGTACCTACGTCCACGACTCACACACACCACTCTTTTTATTTCTTTTTCAATAATTTTTTGTAGTACATCAATGGAGGAAGAAGAAGATAGAAGAAGAAGTATAATAGTAGGAATACGTTGCCTTTATAGGAATACAGGCAAACCTTATTATTTTATTTCTAAATCTAACATAATTCAAAGAAGGAAATAACATAAAAAACAATCAGAGCAAATTTGGTCAATTCGGACCAAATCTCTTGGCCTACGGACCAAGATTCCACAATTATCAATCTGCATTCTATTTCTACACAAGATAAAAACTTTTAGGTTCAAATTTGAGATAATATTATTAGGACTGTGAACCTTGAAATGAAAATAAACTATTGGGTTCAAAACAAATATATGAGAAATGCTATTGTCCAATATATTAGACGGATGGGTCCTTCCAATACTATCGTTTTCACAATCCGAACCGTTCAATATGTTCTTCATATTGACAACTTATAAGAAACTAATTTTAACATTTTTTTTAAAAAAAATTTACTTATTTTTTGGTATTTTAGAAAATTCATGATATAAAAGTTCTGGATCGTTCAATAGCAACGATTTTCTAATATACCAAAAAATAGTAAAAAAATTGGAAAAAAATACAAAAATTGGTTTTTTTTTTTATAAGTTTTCAATTTGGAGAACATATTAAACAGTTCAAATTGGTCGTTTGAAATTTAAAAATGTGAGAACAATTGTATTGAACGGACCCCATCCGTCTAATATATTGAACTCTAGCATTTCTCCAAATATATAGATACTATTTTTGTCTTTTAAATAACTGCTTATGAACATACAAGTGCACAGACCCACATTAATTGTTGCTCATGGAATCTAAAATATTTGCTCAAATGCAACACAAATCACCACACACTCTTTCGTAGCTTCGTTTAGTGGAAAGATTAAACATTGCAACTTAGGTTAGGGATGACAAAACATTAGAGTAGATCGAACATGCACAAAGTCTACATCTAACTTTTGTTTTAGAACTTCAGTTTCTGGTCGTACCGGCCAATGACAGCTTCGGTCAAGTACCATCCAATCTAGTTTGGTTTTATTTTTCACCATATGTATATTTTTACCTTCAATTATAGTTAAGTAATACATTTTAATATTAAATTGAAAATTACTACATCATAATAACTGTATATGAGCGTCTGTAATTAATAACACCATATGCAATATAGATTTGTGCCCCACGTACTACATTTAAATTTATATAAATATATGCCAATTTAAAATAATTTGAAAATTAATTAAGTTAAATAGATAAATATATTTGACACATCATGAGCACGACCGATCTGACCCATTAATAGTTCCGATTAATCCACACCAAATTTCAAACCGAGTCCGCGATGTAAGCCTAATCAAACTTGGATTAAAATTACATTAACTGATATATAAAAATAAATTTCTTATTGGGAAAAATAGTCTCACCATTTATATAAATTTCATTATAGAAACAAAAACTCACAAATTTCTTACTTTGTACAAGGTTGCACTGTCAAATTTTTAAGATCAAGTTTAACAACCAAGTACGATACCATTAGAGATCAGCAATTCAATTAAATTGAAAGATCTGATCCCTTCTTTTTTCTGGATTCAATTGTGATTCGTAGATTTGTAAAAATAAAAAAATCTTATTGTATACAAGAAAACGTCCTCAATGTTAAAAAAATTAATTTTTAAATTAATAATTTGTACAATCCTTTCCGAGCGGAGATCAACATCAATACAATCAAATTGAAAGATATGATCTCTTCTTTTTCTGGAACACGCTGTCAAATTTTGATAAACCTGCTGAAAGTTTAATTATGTCTGACAAGGCTCAGAAACAATGATACTAAACAGAGGTCCCTGCCTAATCTACGAGATTCTTCTCCAATTCAGAAATTACTGGAAACATCCTTCCAATATATAGTTATGTGCATGCATGCTATCTTACAAGATAGTCACCTGGTAGAAAAATTGCAAACTAGAAGCACAACTGCACAGACCAATTTATAAAAAAAGCAGTATAAAAATCTCTAATGGCGTGAGTTTATCTTTTAGGAGTGCGCGGTTGTAAAATGGTTGACTGACTTATATTATGTTTTGGTACATTTGTAGAGCCAGAAGTATAGTAATGTTCTTTTTCGATTGAAAAAGTAAAACGATGTTGACTAAAGGATTATGTATCTAAAATTCTAAATTCAAGTGAACTTTGCCTTTTTAGAAACTGGTTGATAATTAAGCCAACATAATCCCGAATTGAGCTGCTTCTGTCTTCTGTGCTTAGTTTTCCACCCAGGCAGGTTCTGTTTTGGAACTCGGAAAGTTCTGAAAGGTCCCAGAACTCTCTCTGCTAAATCAATAAACATTTACGTCGCCCATATTATGCACCGAAAAAAAGTAAAAAACAAACCGAGACGTTTACTGGAGGCTTTAATTACCATAATACCTATCATAAAATAAAATTTTTTAAAAGAAAAAAAATTGCAGAATCTCTAACTTTTATACTCCATTCAATTCACATGATCAGGTAAAGAGGAAGGGACATTAAAAATAAAAAGGGTTTACAAAAATAAAAAGAGAAGGTAGATTTGGTTGAATGATTAGTGAGAGAGAAATTATTTGCATCTTTATAAAAAAGACTATCGTTTCCTTTTTCATTAAAAAGTTTTCAGTCGTATATGTTTCCTCTACACTAGATTCGTGAGGAAACTAAATTTCTTTTTTTTTTTTTTTAGAAAGTTTGACAGAGACTGTCAAGAGAAGTTTAGAAAAAAAGAGAAAAAAGAAGAAGACGAAAAGTGAACTAAAAAAGAAAAAAAATCCCTGCAGCTATAACCTAAACCGAACTATCAAGAACAATATCTCAGGAAGTTGCTCCCTTCTACCAGAATCCAGTCCGCAACTATTGCCTGTGATCTGTGCACTTCTCTGAAAAGCCTGTTATTTCACTCCAGCCATATGGTGTAAAAAGATGTTGCTAGGACAGTGATCAGAAACCGGTTTCCCTTAACTTTTTCAAAGGATGCTTGCACTGATTCTAGAACAGAAGTCAAGGAAACTACTTGTGGGAGGTTGCAACGCAGTCCAAGGAGATTATAAACTCTAGTAGCAAAGGGACAGTCAAAGAAGAGATGCATTGCAGTCTCCACATGAGGTGAGGCACAAAGGCAACAACCTGCTGGTACCGCAAATTTTCTTTTGTGGAGTTGTTCTTGAGTTGACAGCCTATCCTGTACTAGAAAGAAGAGAAACAATCTTATTGTAGGTCTTACTTTGCTTTTCCAAAGAGAGTAGCAGGGGAATCTGATTTTGCCAGCTGAGATTAAAGCTTTGTAGCAACAGAAAAGTGTCCATGTGAAGTCCATTTCCAAAGGATTCGATCCTGAGCATGGCCTAAAGCAAATTCATCAAGTAATGCTTTATGGGCAATAAGCGTTTCAGAGAGAGGAGAAGGGAACAAAGTGTGCCAGTTAAGTTTAGCTGCTGCCACCGTCAGGTGAGGTTTTGTCGGCCTAATCGAATTCGGCAGAAAAAACACAAAGTTGTTGTCTGTCGCCCACTTTTCATACCAAAAAAGTGTTGCCTTTCCATTCCCTAGGATCGTTGCTTTGGAAATCTGGAAATAGAAACACAATTTTAGTAAGTCCTTCTAGAAGAAAGACCCTTCAGAGTTCCATGCCAGAGGAGGGATTGAGCTATCTCTTTTGGAATAAAGATTGCGCGCAACCACTGACCATTGTGAATTAGGCGATTCATATAGCCTCCAAAGCCAGCGCAAAAGCAAAGATATATTTTGAATTTTCATATCAGAAATGCCAAGGCCGCCAAAAGCTTTTGGTAAACATACTCTGTTCCAGTTTATTAAATGCATGCCGTGTCTTTGACCCGTTCCCCGACCCCAAATAAAGTCCCGTCGTATTCTGTCGATAGCACGAACTGCCCAAGCCGGCAAAGTAAATACTGACATGAAATAGATGGGAATTAAAGAGAGAACAGAGGATGCAAGAACAAGCCTACCAGCCCTAGAGATTAATTTGCATTTCCAACCTGCTAATTTTCTGTCTATTTTGTCAATCAGTCTTTGATATGCCAATCTATCCGGCTTGTTTATAGTGAGAGGCAAACCAAGATAAAGCAAAGGTAAGGAAGTTGAACCACAAGAGAAGATTCTTTCAATTATTAAGACTGAAGATTCTTGCAGGTTGAAAGGCACGAAGGCCGTTTTCGTAAAATTAATTTTCAAACCAGACACTTTAGAAAAGAAATGAAGAACCAGCTGCAAAGAGCGTACAACTCCACCCTTGATGGTCGAGAAAATCATGGTGTCGTCGGCATATTGAAGGAGGAAAAAAGGATCATGAAATTTGGACGAGATACCATACGGAATTGAGAGTGAGACTGCTTGAAGCATCTTAGCCAGGACGTCGGCTGCTAAGAGGAAGAGAAAAGGGGAGAGCAGGTCTCCCTGTCGTAAACCTTTTTTATGAAAGAAGGAATTACCTTTCTGTCCATTTAAAAGGATGGTGGAGGAAGATGAGGAGAATAGTACTGAAATCCAAGCTATGAACTTGTCAGGGAAACCTCTCGTTCTTAAAACTCCAAGTAGAAAATCCCAAGAAATAGAATCGAAGGCTTTGTAAAAATCTAGTTTGATCATTATTGCCTTTTCCTTAGATTTGTGTAAGTGTGCGATCATCTCTCGAGCTGTGATGAAATTTTCAGAGATGAAACGTCCTTTGACGAAGCTAGTTTGAGATAGCGAGATAAGATTTGGAATGTGTCGAGCCAATCGATTTGCAAGCACTTTGGAAATAAGTTTTTGCGCATAATTGATTATACTGATTGGACGAAATTGATGAAGCTTCAGCGATATTTCTTCCTTCGGTATGAGAACGATGTGTGCTAGGTTATGCTCATTAAGATTTAGAGATCCATCATAAAGCTTTTCAAAAACCGCCATCAGATCAGGCTTTATAGTATCCCATTGCAATTTTGCAAATTCGTTTGGCAAGCCATCCGGGCCACTAGCTTTGTTGTTTGCTAATCCCATTACGGCATTTGATTTCAGATTCCGTGAAGGCTGCATCTAGGTCGCTTGGAAAGTTGAAGGGTGTGTATAAAGTATTGCAATTGAAAGGAAGCACATCAGTTGAGCACCCGAGCAAATTACTGTAATAATCAGTAAAAGCATGAAGGATTTGGTCAGGATTAGTTAAAAGATTTGAGGAAACTAAATTTCATCACCGGGTGTAAACACTACGCCACTTTTGATTTTTAGAAACGGTTATCTATAGGTTTTTAGGTTATCTATAGGTTTTTAGCAACGGTTTGGCAGCGGTGCTAAAAATAGGTGGTGCTAAAGAGTTATAAAAAACCATTTCTAAAAATGGCGTTGCTAAAAACAAGTCAGATTCTGTCAGAAAAGACGGGACATATTTAGAAACGGTTTTTAAGAAAAATCATTTTTTAAAATATATTATTAGTATTTTGCTAATTTCTATTTTTTTTCTACCTATTCAACCAACATATAAATATTTGTTAAATGTTATATAGGAAATTTTGAACGGTTTTTTAACAAAAAATCGTTTCTAAAAATATGCAGAAAATGCAATTTTTAACAGTTTTTTTGAACTAGTTAAAAACCGTTTCTAATAATATATTTTTAGAAACGGTTTTTAACTAAAAAAATCGTTTCTAAAAATAAGTTGAATTTTAAAATATTTTAATTTTTTTTTATTCCTTTAGAAACGGTTTTTAACTAAAAACCGTTTCTAATAATATATTTTTAAAAACTATTTTTAACTAAAAACCTTTTCTAATAATAAACCGCAATAAAAAAATATATTTTTTTATTTTGGAGCTAGCTCCATTTTGCTAGTCATAAACATTTGTACCGATTCTTATATCACAACAAACACAATTAATATACCAAAACAAACAATTCATATATCAAAATAACACAATTTAATTAACAACAATAAATGTATCATACAAAATATACTAATTCACGCTCATTCAAAAATAAAACTCATATATGTCTACATAAATATGCATAAAACTCATCTAAAGTGATGCTAAGCTCTTTGTTGCTATAAGGTTGACATATCGGATGCAAAACCTGATTCAATTAAACAAATTCAATTAGTAATAACAAACATATTTCAATCATAACCATATTTCATTTAAGTTCAAAAATCACAATTCAATCTCGGATCCAAATCAATTTCGGATCTAAATGGATAGATAGGAGTTACCTTTGTGAGAGTAGTCAAGGCAGTGAGAGGTGGTCGGGGCAGTGAGGCGAAGAGGAGAGAGGGGTGGGGTGGTCGACCGGAGCAATAAGAGAGATGGGTAGTGAGGCGGTGGAGAGAGGAGGGGAAAGAGATGGGGGTTTCGGCACTAGAGAGGAGAGAGGGGGGTTCAGCAGGCAGAGATGAGAGGAGAGAGTGGTTTCGGCAGTGGAGAGGGGGGTTCTGGAGTTAGAAAAATTTTCAAGAAAGGGGAGGCAGAATGAAAGAATGAGAGAGACGAGATCGATTTTGTTTAAAAAATTTGATTTGATTTTTAGAAACGATTTTTTACAAAAAACCGTTTCTAAAAATCTAGAGAGACGAGATCGATTTTGTTTAAAAATTTTAATTTGATTTTTAGAAACGGTTTTTTGTAAAAAACCGTTTCTAAAAATCAAACCAGATTTTTTAAACAAAAGCGATCTCGTCTCTCTCTCATTCTTTAAACAAAAACGGTTTTTTGTGGAATTGATTTTTAGAAACGGTTTTTTTGCTAATAACCGTTTCTAAAAATCAAACTAGATTTTTTTGTAAAATGATTTATATATATTATTTGGTTTTAGGGGTAATGGTACCTCAATTCAAATTATTTCTTTTCATATATAAACAGTGGAATCATGAAAAAAATCATGTACATTTGAAAGATTTTTTTGAAAACCAAATGTTGACATCTTTAATTTTTCTTTTTATTATTAAAAATGACTCTATTTGATATGCAAGCATATGTATTTTTCCTTATTTTATGATTATTTGAAAGATTTCAAGAAATAAATAAATAAATAAATACAAAATAATTTATAATACAAAATACTTATTATTTAAAATACTAAAAAAACTATATAATTTATTCTTTTATAAAATATAAAATAATAAATAATTTATATATATTATTATTTTTTTCATTTTTTTATTTTAAAAAATTAGAATTGATTCTTAGAAACGATTTCTTAGTTAAAAACCGTTTCTAAAAATCAATTCCAGTTTTTTCCTTTCTGGTTTATTTTGGATTTTTTATAAATACTTATATTTTTCTCTATTTTTTCCTTTCCGATTTTTTTATTTTAAAATACTAAAATGAATAAATAATTTATTCTTTTTAAATATAAATGTAAAATAAATTATTTATATTATTCTGTTTTTTCATTTTTTATTTTAAAAAACCGGAATTGATTCTTAGAAACAGTTTTTTAAGTTAAAAGCCATTTCTAAAAATAAATTCTGATTTTTTCCTTTCTGTTTTATTTTGGTTTTTTTTATAATACAAAAAACTTATTTTTTCATTTCTGATTTTTTATTTAAAATAGTAATAGAGCTAAATAATTTATTCTTTATTAAAATATGAAAAGTAACAGTAAATATGGCTGCTAAGGATTGGGGGAAGGTAAAGAAAGGGAAAAAATATCTGGTGATTTTTAGAAACAGTTTTTTACAAAAAAATGTTTCTAAACTTTTTGCAAAAAGAAAACAGAAAATACGGTTCATTTTTAGAAACAGTTTGGATAAAAAATCGTTTCTAATAATCACATTTTTAGAAACGGTTTTTAGTAAAAAATCGTTTCAAAAAATTGTTCATTTTTAGAAATGGTGTTTTATTAAAAACTATTTCTAAAAATGAGATTATTAGAAACGGTTTTTTATCGAAACCATTTCTAAAAATGAACCGTGTTTTCTGTTTTCTTTTTGCAAAAAGGTTAGAAACAGTTTTTATAAAAAACCGTTTCTAAAAATAACCTCTAAAAATTTCCAAAATGTCACTGACTATTTTTATAAACGAAATTTTTAAAAACCGTTTCTAATGGAGTGTTTCCAAAAATTTTTTTTGTTGTAGTGAAACTAATTTTATTCTGTACCTTTTACCTCTGATTAAATTTTGCAATATAACAAGCCTAAGTCTTAATTTTTCCCCTTTTTTATGTTCTATAAACAAACCAAAGAACATATAACACAATTTTGTGCTATTATGTTATGTCAGTGACACGCCACCCGAAATAATATTTTAAATTAAAACCCGCAAAATTTTATCCCAGAAGGATGTTATGCATTCCCTATTCGCCACAAAGGATCCGAACTCAAGTAAGCTTCACAAATTGGCACGTGGATGTAGGTCCTTTGTTAAGGATGGTTCAAGAGCAGGTACGTGATAGCCCGGTAGACAGTGTTTGACCAGTCAAATACATGTATTAAACTAGATGTGTTCTGAGATAACCTCTCTATTCCTTATTAATAGGAGTCTGTACTATTGGTCTGAAGCTAATGATGAAAACTAATATCATTTTCATAATCTCTCTCACTCACTTAATGTTTGGTCTCTCTAAAAAAACCATACCGTTTCACCTTTGTCCTTACTGGGTCCATGTACTGTAGAAAGCAAACGGTCCCATTCCAAAAATAATAAAAAAGGAAAGAGATAGGAGGGAACATGTTGTACCTTGGGTCTTTGAGCTCTTAATATATAGAGACGACTTGTATATCTTCCTTTCAAACCAAGACTCTAGGTGGTGGCCTGACTAGTTTACTCCATTCCTTTTTGCTTCTCTTAGCACAAAACCTAGATTTGTACTACACCGTTTTTAGTTCTAGGAGCTAGCAGACTTTTCTTCATATATAACTCTTCAAGTTTATTATAAGTACACATTTTTCTAATTGCCGAGAAAATGTCGAGCCGACGAAGAAGGATCACCGACGGAGAGATCAACGAGCTCATCACGAAGCTGCAGTCTCTCCTACCTGAGCCGCATAGAAGGAATACAAACCGGGTTAGAAAAATTAAGATATACTGCAAAGCTATATATATATATTTTTTTTGTGTAACCGAATTAGAAATCTTTCTCTTCCTTTTTCATAAATTTCTTATATATATGTATTTCTTTGTATATTTCTCTTCTTGGAACCTTTGAGTGAAACAAATATTAATTGCCTTTCATTTTTTTGTAAGCATACGCAAGTATTAGCCCCTAGCTACAAGCTACATTTTTGTTTTTAAGGTTTATATCGCATGACAATCTGGGGCTATAGAAGAGTTAAAGGCTGAGCAGAAGTAGTCAGCCAAATTATTGGGTAGTCTAAAAAAAATTGTAGCACACCTTTTTTATTTAGGGGTAATTACATTGAATTAAAATAAAATTTAGAAAAATATTGGAATATTTTCAGTAGAATCATTTTAAACACAAGTACTGTTATGGCCCTTAAAAAAAATATTTTAGATTTATATTATTTTGACGTTAAGTCATGTTAATGCACAGGCTTCAGCATCTAAATTATTGAAAGAGACATGCAGCTACATAAAGAGTTTACACCGTGAAGTAGAAGACCTGAGTGATCGACTTTCAGACATAATAGAGACAATGGATGATGGTAGCCCTCAAGTTGAGATCATAAGAAGTCTTCTCAATTAGATCTTAGTTAGGAATCAGAACCAAGAAGTTATCAAGGGGAAACAAATGGAAACTAGAGAGAGGAAAATTAAGAGAGAGGTTAATTTTTAAAGTTGTTTCTTTTCCTATTTTGTTACTCTCTTAATACATACATATATATAGTGTAATAAATATATCTAATTAACGGAAGCTTATTTTTCGTTCACTGTGATATTGATGAGACAATTTCTGTTTTTTTAATTGATATATACTACTCTAGCTATCAGATTAATTAACAAATTGACTTTTTTTCTTTCGACAGCTGTACTTTTCTTAGTTCGAGATCCATAGTTGTACGGGAAAACCCTTTGTACCTTAATTTTCTTATTTTGTTTGGTGGTGTGATAATAGTTAAAAATATAATCTCAGCTATTTATATTTATATTTTATTATTTTCACATTTTTATAAATTATTGTATTTCTTATTTTATTTCACATGTTGATCGTTAGTTTTCCTACATATATATACACCAATGGCGAATGTACTAAAATTAATTTTATTTTGAACCGAAAGCAATGCTAATTAATGTAATTAAGTTATGCAATCACATTTGTATGGTCAACATATTGACTTGATGTAATTATTATATAATTTTTTAGAGATAGAGATAGACTTCTAGTAAATTAATTAAATAGTTTATTATATATTTTCACCGGAAAATGCGAATCCTAGGCTTGTTTGGTGGGGTAGAAAAAGTAATTCTCGTCCGTTGACCGTAGTGGGGTCTTCTTCATTTGTTCGAATAATACGTTGGGGTATAATATTTTTTTTTTGGGCACCGTCAAGGAAATAAAAAAGAGGATGGGATTAGATTACAATGAAGCTGAAAAGAGTTGAGAGGATTTTGATAATTTTGTGAAATCAAATACGTCACAGGGATTGTGAATCTACCGCTTTCCATCATTTTTTTTTAGTTTTGAGAGAATTTTTGAACGACATTTAAAAATATTGTAATTCCGTCAAATCAAATTCCATTATATATATATATATATATATATTTCATTCTGATCACATGATTTGTGTAAAATTCAATTCAATTTCTTTCGAAAAAATTTCATTCCGATCAGGAGACAGTGAACAAATCGAAAGCAAAAGGAAAAGAGAGGAGAGGATTTGATTACAATGGAGTTAAACAGGAGTTGAGAGGAGAGGATTTAATTTTTGAAATTTTATCAAATTTCTTTGTCTTAAAGAGATATTCTGGACGGAATTTGACAAGATTAAAACTCTGTCATAGCAAATCACATGATAATTTTTTTCCATTCAGATAACATGATTTGGTTCAAATTCAAATCCAATTTCTCCCTCAAAATTTCCATTCCCATAGCTGTTGGCACAGCATCTTCGAGCAGATAAATATTCCTTGCCTTAATAATAAATCTGCATCAATAAAAGATAAAATGTACTTTCTTAGGATGACTTTGGGTGTTGACGATTTGACTTGTAATAAGAGATTAAGACAGTCATACGTACGCATTCTATCAAGTAGTTCACTATAGTCCGTTCACGATAACCTAGACTAAAGAATCAACCCCTGATCAAAATCCTCTTTTTTGACATGGGATTTCATTTCATTTGAAAATTTCTAATCAAAATGAATGAATGTTGTCATTTGGTTGGAATTTTTATGATATTAGCTCTAACGAAATCCTGAAAAATCAATTCAAATAAACTGAAACGAAATGAAATCCCGCGTGATCAAGGCCTTAATGTATTTCCTTAAGAGCTAGGTAAGTCTGTTAATATAATTCTTACTTGATGGTCGCCATCTAGTGTATCAAAAAATAAAAAAATCTGTTAATATATTTCCTTAAAGTAGTCCTCATCCGCTATGATGTTTCTACACTTCGAATTAGAACAGGAATTGTATCTTGTTATTACTAAAAGGTTTAAGAAAAAAAAATAGGGGTAATTCTATGTACCAATGCAATGGCACGACCTTAAATTAGAATAGTGACGGCCGAGGTGAGGTGGTGTTAAAAACAGTCTATAAGAGACTGCTTTTTGAGCACGTAGGCTCGTAGCACACTCCGAAGCCATGTTTCCAACATTGTATCACCTTCTTGAATCTTCCATATATGCTTTAGATATGTTAACACGATACATGTAATGTAATAATGAGAAATTATGACCGTCTCCTTTGCCTTCGGATTTTTTTATTGCATCTCAAAAATAATTATGTTATATATGTTTATTGGCCAAAAATAATTACACCGACACAAAACTACTTACATCTACTGAAAGAAGCTGCTTAAATATCTACTAGACAGTCACTATATATCTAGTTTATCCCAAAAAAAAAAATGCTTAAATATACCGTTTTAGCAGACTGAATGTAATTTGGAAAATTTATTAAGTTTGTACCGTGCACAATATGTTACGAAGTATAGGGTCTCTTCAATACGTGTAAGTATTTTTACATTAAATAAGTAGGGATAATTATTAGAAAATTAATTACTTTAAAAGTATAGATATTGAAGTGCAACTTATTACTTATAATAATTAAAATATAAAAAAGACATAATAAAGCATTAAAAAGGCAACTACTTTACTTTATTTGATAGCAACATGACCAACTAAATCGAGGCATTAAAGAAAAGGAAAATAAAGAAGGCGTGGTCCGTTTCTTGGGGGCAGAACAGAAGCTCCACTGTTTAAATTCCCGGAGGCCACATCTTCTGGGGTTCTACTGTGCAGCATGCACTTCTCATTTCCAATCCCTCCATTTAAATACAGACTATAGAGTCTAGACTTGCCCATTAGTGACCAACATTGTTTTCTTCTTCTTTTTTTTTTTTTTTTTCTATAATATCACTACAGTACTCACATTTTTCTTTTTATCCTTATAATTATCTAGGCTAGATTTCTCTAGAAATGAACAAAGATGAAAATATGCCAAAGTTTTTTTTTTTTATAGATGATTATATATTTTAAGGTCATAGATTTAGCTGATGTTCTTCGATAGAGATAGCTTTGTAACTTTTTTTTTATTTTTTTTAGATACGAAGAAAAATATAAATACAACCTTTTATATAAATGCGCAAGGACATATATACTTTAGTGGTTTTTTTTTTTAAGAAAGAAGGAAATATAAACTCTTTTAGCTTTTTAAAAGTTAAATGTCCATAAAGATTCCCATTGGATTTCGAACTCATGATTTCCATTTAACATGCATTACCCTCTATCACTAGACCCAAAAGATGATTCTCTCTAGTAATCGGTATTAGTTAATACGATGAAATTATAAAAGACTTTTAGTGAGTTTCACATTATACTATTCAATAGGAAAATAGAAAGGTGAGAATGGTAATTTAAATATTCAGTGATAGTTTTAAATTGAAAATAAAGGTTAGGAAAAGTTGCGTGTAATATTTTTAGTTAGAATTTATCCAAATTATTCATTGACTTTTAATATATACATTATTTTGAAATAATACATCTGTGTAGTCCTTTAATAACAATTAAGATAAATTAATAATACAACACAAACTATCCATCAACCTTAAATTTATTTTTAAAGTGTTTTACATGGACAAAATAAGCTTACAATATATGTAAACATACGATAGAAAAGTCCAGTTACAATGCCTTTTCAAAGCTAAATTCCTTGACTAGTATAATAAATATTTGATATAAATGGATATATAATGTTATGGCCGAGCTGGAGGGGATTGGGTAACTGATCTGCAAGGGTTGCTGGCTACAGTATCATAAGAAAGCAAGTCGTCTCCTCAAGGGTCAAAAATTTAGGCTCGAAGAAATAACCGAATAAATCCATCCACCATCCAGGCAGAGAAAAAGGCGCCACAATAATAACTTGGAAATAAGTGCATGCTTTATCTTGGAAGAAATCATGGGTCGTTATCTGGCCTTGTAGAAGATTTCCACAATTTATAAAGGAACATGTTCGTGTCCACCATTTGTTCCGTCAAAGTATATTACATGTGTTTTTATTTTTTTTCTGGCGCAATTGAAAATTTCGTGGTATGGATATTTTTATATTTTTTAAAAAAATAAAATGGCTGGCAAATTTGCTAAATTATTTTAAAATTAAATATACACAAAACTTTTTTAATCAGGTTTCAAATTCATAATTCCACTCAATATACATTGTAGTTACAAAAGTCTAATTTTTATGGTTAACAATATCTCAAGAATAGCACAGCACGGCTTACAAAGTTTAAGCATGAAACGGATTTTGGCACTGGTACTTTTTGAAAAAAGATCGACTTTGTACAAAAAAAAAAAAAAAAAAAATCCGCTACTCATGTTTTTAGCACATCCGGTATCATATTGTCATGTTTATTTGGATCTCAGCCGTGCCATGTCAAGAGACCCAATATGAAAACACGGCACGTATTACTTAGCCGTCTTAATTATATCTTGAAGCTGTCCAGATGCATGCATATTAGACAGTGTCAGATGCGTGCCAAAGTCGCACTAGATGAGTTGTACTTTTAATTGCTGGGAATAACAATTATCACTGCTAAATGGAAAAAGGAAAATAATCTACCTAGCTTGTCATAGATATGCACGTGTATGGCATGCTAGTGGAACTACAACGGAAAGAGTATATAATAATAACTTCATTAAGTTAGAAAGACTATGAACTCATAAAATAATGAATCGTAATTCGTGCGAGATTTTGCTCCCAACTGCCTCCTTGGAACCGGGGGGAGTGAAATATGGGGAACATAAGGAGAGATTTCTTGGATAACCTTGAATTATGTTCAAAACAGCAACAAAAATATTGAGTGCCTTAGTGCTGGGTGGATAATCTTGTGCTTGGTGACTTAATTTGTCTTATGTATCCAAGGAACTAAAACATGTTGGCTGCAATGGCTAAAAGAAGAAAAAAAAAAAGATTTTAATTATAAATTTCGTTGGAAGAACATGATGAAAATATTATTCCAATCAACTATAATAAGGAAGTTATTTATGAAGTTACCGTCAAAGACATCTTAGTAGTATATATTGTATTCATTGTGCTGAGGAAGAAAAATCTTTCAGAGTCAAAGGAGGAATTTAAGGAAAATTTTCGAGGTCCTGACTCCTGATTTGTAGACATGTTTTCTGAAATTAGTCAACATAAATGGATTTGTCACTGCACAAGACACTGTCCATACATTACTTTTACTGTGACATATTGTCACTGCACAAGACACTGTCCATACATTACTTTTACTGTGACATATTGTTTGATTAAACACACCATTCCAACTGTACAATTGTTTCCATCAACTATTACTTGTAGTAACTAGTATGATATAGTAAGTATTGTTAGTTTAGCCATAATTTCATATATTAGCAAATTTCTATATAAATAATGAGAAGAAATAAATCTAGCAAAAGCAGATCAAAAGCTGAGAGCGTGAAGAATTATCTTATAAAGAGGCTATTTCTACCTCTCTTTTAGAGTTGGTGAGTACCAGTGCTACTTGTAAAATTTGTGGTTCTTTCAACAAGACGTTACTGTTAAACATTTCGCAAATTTCTTAAAAACTGATTGTGCAGGATATAATGTTTCGATAGTTTGATATAGCTGATGCATATAGAAATGATACAGTTAGTGGTCTAGATACCAGGCAGTGATTTTGGTACTACAAATGAAGAGTCTGAGGGACGAGGTCGGGTTTTGAGGAGCTTTAAGTTCTTTTATGTGGTGTAATTTATCACATTGATGGTATACAGTATTACTCGAGACGGCAATGTTCAAAATATATGGGCCAGTAGAACATGATACCTAAACAATGATACGATCAAGCAACGACCCATCCCATCTGGGCCATCTATCTCTCTGTAGACAAGACAGTATCCTTTCTTATGTTTAAACTTCTATGGACCGTCTTAGTGGTCTTAATTGCGGGCCTATTTTTCACTTCTATTTACTCCTAATCTCCTATTACTTTATTATTACTAAAAAGTAAAAACCCTAGTTACCAACTTAATACAAACAGTAACAAAGTGCAACATTTGGTCCTCAACTGTAATATAAACCAATAATTCACACAATTTAGAAAGGTGTCAGAAATATTAGCACTAAACGATACAAGCAAAGATTGTATCGAATTCTCCTTCAAAACGAACATGAAAAATTATCACCATGCTCACTAAATCTACAAAAAGAATCTTCAATTGAAGCAAAAAAAAAAAAAAAAAAAAAAAAAAAAAAAAAAATTATGCATTCCGCCCCCGCCCCCGCCCCCAACAAAACAGAAACAAAAATGATCATACAGATGCACCAAAGCATTTGTATGGTATTTCCTGGATTATTATTGCTCACTCATCATCTTCCCCTTCATCATCATTACCAGCTGCCTTCTTGGCAGCAGCCTTCATGTTCTTTCTCCTTACTCTGCCTGGTGGACCCTGACCATAAGGGCTCATCAGAGAGAACTCAATGTGCTTCTGTGAATCAGTTCTCACCATGAATGATGGGATGTTCACCACCTGCCTTCCAACCCTGTTCATCATAGTAAATAAGCTGAATATAAGACCAAGTATATTTTTAGAAGGAAATACATATTTACATTATCCTAAACATCATTGCAATATGGCACTCAGGAAAAATGATGCAGTCACGGATTTTTCAACCTCAGACATACATTAGCAATTTCAAACATCATTGTGCCTTTGGATAAAATAAAATTAGAAGAAAACATAAAAAATCGAAGAACAATGACATTTAAACATTTTGAAGGAACACAACACCAAGTGTAAGAAGTTTAAAGCAAAATTAAATACAAATGACAACAAATATACAACATTCAGTCACCAAAAGATGAAAGGACTAGGAAAAATAACAGTAAAATATTTCAGGGGGCAGTCAGAATGAAAAGGACTTTTTTGAGTCATTGGGTATTGCACCCTCAGACATACATTAGCATTTATTTATATTCCTCATACTGACCCCGAGTAAATAACAATAACAGGAAATATGGTATGATCAAATCTAGTTTTTGTTAGCAAAAGAATAACAGAGAGAAACTTAGTATCAGATGTTTATAAATACATCAATAAATAAATCTCTGATAACCATCATGATAAAACTAACACAATGTTTACTTAAAGAAACAGATAAATTTAATCCTGAGACACCACAAGAAAGACGCAACAAAATGAAGAGGGCATCAGAGTATAGCATATGCATCAGTAAGACACAACAAATGTGCTTCAGATGACCATCGTGAGTAATTAAGGTATTTATTCATCACTTGCCCATAAGGAAGTTCAATAAGAAAGATAACCAATCAGACAATAAGCACTCTAAATTAATATTGAGGAACACCAAAGTCACTTTTGCAAACAAACACATGCGATAAAAATATCCAGTCCCCTAAAAAAATTCACACAACCCTAAGAACCTTTTCCAATAATCTAGAAAACATGATCTTTGAACCAGCCATTTCCGTTCAGTTCTACAAATTGAAGCTATTAATCCTAAATGATTGATGTACATATAACTTCAGACAAAAAATACAAAACACCATTTGGCAACTAACCATACCACAATACAAGTATCAAAAATACAATAAACCTAAACAACTTTTAAAAAGGAAGAGACAAGGAATGTACCTAATGTGGCGCTGTCTAATAAGAACCCTGGCATGGTGGATCGACTTCGCCATTCCAGTCTTAAAGACAATGGTCTGGAGCCTCCTTGCGAGGAAGTTCTCAACAGTAAGCGCAAGCACATAATCGAGCTTGTCCTGGGTCTCGTCAAGGAGACCATACCTCTTCATCCGACGAAGCAACGCCTCTCCTTCGAAGATTCTCCTCGGATTCTTCTCGTCGAGGGTAAGCAGCTCCCTGGCGGCGTTACGGGTCCGACTCAGCGAGAACTGCACGCGCCAGAGCTCGCGCTTGCATCGGAGACCGTACTCTCCAACCAGCTTCAGCTCCGAGTCGAGACGCTCCTTCTCGTACGGTCGGCGCGGCTTCTTGAAGGTCTTCCCATCTGAGAGAGGGAAGAGAGAGGGGAGAGATTGTTAGTGAGTGAGAATGGGGATATGAGAGGAGGGAAGTGGTAGAGTTAGGGGTTGGAATGCTTACAGTTGCGATAGAAATTGACGTGCACCATTGCTTGAGAGAGAGATCGTCAGTGGCGACTCTCCCTTTCTCTCTCTCTCGCACGCTCTGACGATGTGAACGGAGGGAAGAGGCGTGGAGGCGGAGTGACAAAGAGGTTTAATATATTGCGAAGAAAAACCCTAAACCTAGCCTAGGGCTTATGCCGTTATGCGAGGTTTTATGGGCTGGGCTGGGCTTATCTCAGATTACAGTAGCGCTTTGGTTGTTTTAAATAACTCTCTCGTATTGGGCCAGAATGTTGATCCAATATGTGATTAACATGCAGTATTTTTTTTTTTTTTTTTTTGAAAATAAACCCGTAGGTTATTAACATGCAGTGTTGTTAAAAACAAAATGCACCTGTTCCGTATTCATGTTATAATTACTACGACTCGGGTAATTATCGAAAAAGAATGATGCACCAGTGAATATTTTAAATTTATTTTATGTAATGTTACAATAAGATATTTTTCTGATGAAATCCATCTATAGAACAAAATTATAATTTATACACAAAAAAAAATTAATTCACCAATGCACTGGTCCATTTTATAACAGATGGAAGTCTTAAATGTTTAGCTCAATTGTTCTGTTTCACTATCTATATTTTTCGGGTATGGTGTGGTCTACTCATCTCAGTCATTCGCGCTGGATTTACAAAATAGTGCAAAACGCCTTTGCTTTTTCTCTTTTCATCTTTCTCGCTCTCGATCTCAATTATGTACATTGAATATGTTAATTTAACAGTATTTTAATTAGGAATTACGACAATGCATCTACCATGGAACAAATTACTTGGAAAAGTTGGGAAAGAGGGCACCAACTTAACATCTGTACCATGACGTGGCAACAAAGCTCGGGTCTCTTACTCTCCTTGTAAGACTAGACTTTTTAAAAGTCATGTTTGACATGGATGACAACCTAATTAGATAAAACTTATTTTAGATCAAACAAATTATGGCAATAGACTAACTAAAGATCTAGAACAATTGATGCTGAGGAAAGAAAATGGGAAGTATGATTTACAACAGTGTATCACAACGATTGCATTTTTTTTGTATAATGTGACAATTGAAGCTTGACTAATTCAGAGAAAATTACACATGAATTTTTTGGAACTTCCATAATATTTCTCATCTGGTAAAAGAGAGAAAAAGAAAACACATTGTAAAAATTAATCACATTTCTTGTTTAATGACTACCATTTATAAAAAAGAATACTTGATTAAAAGTATTATACACAAATACTAGGGTATTGGCCTGTAAGTTTAATGAAATATGTTTGGATACACAAATAAATGTTTCATTTAGGATACCCTCAACAAATGGTAAGACCCCACTGTAACCTTCAGGGAAAAAAAAAAAAATACCCCACTGTAAGAATATCTGTCAGTCCCCACCTCCATCAACATCCCTTTTTGTCGTCTTTTCTTGCCCCTCCTTTAAAAAAACTTGTTAGTCAACTTTAAATTTTTTGATGAACATTTTTCCACCAGAAACAGCCTTTTTAACAACCAGCACCAAAAGCATAGTTGAACCTGGAAGGAAGAAAAATACTAAATTTAATCAATCCACTGTTTCCTGAGGAAATGAAACCATGATGAGACTACGAAAGTTCTCAGTGCTTTCGCACTGGCATTGTATCAATCATGGCTGGGACGGATATGTGTAAATAATAAATATTATGTACGGCCAATTTACATGGTGCAACCATAAGTATTCTATATGTTTCTACTTCTATGTGACAGTTTTTCCAAAGGGCAATTATCTTAATTCAGAAAACTTTCTGGGGGTGTTCTAAAAGGGTACTACAATAAATTAAGCATGAAGCAGAAGGTAAGAGATACGAATTAAGTTTGTTAGGTGTCAGAAAATACCAGCTGCAAAAGCCACAAGAATTAGAGCGATACGATATTTGGTAAACCAAGGGAGCTCGCTTTCAGGCAAGCAGTGCTGCTTGTAATATTTCCAATCTTGCCCTCCCCTCATTCCTGTTTTACTTCTGGGTTGTTGCTCCTCTGGTTGCCTCAGGTCAGAGAGAGGAAACTCAACTGGAATTGCAGCTCTTCCAAATTCATCCCTCACTTCCAGTTTTACCATTGGTGGCGTTGCTTCCCAGTCTATTTCAATTGCCCCAAAATTTGGCAGACCTTAATGTCATCCATCAGCAAAAAGTCAATACAAAAGTTAAATTACTATCAATATTAACTATTCAGACATGCACTGAAATGTTATAGCACTAGCCAGCTAGCTATTGGGAATCAGAATTACCATAGGTGCATGATCTAAAACGACAGTTGGGACTAAACACACGCTTGGTGCTTGGTGCAATCCATGCCATGAATCTGATGGCGAATGCCAATGCCTTCGGCACCGTTCTTTCTACTGCCTGGGTCAGGCCGCTTGATGTCAGGTCATACAAAGGATATGCTGCTCCACAGTCGTCACGCGTAATCTCCCCAAAATGGACATCTCCACTTATGAACATCACCCCCTCCCTCTGCCAAAGGCAAATTTTATTCACGTCGAATGCACATCACATCTCAGAGCATGGTGGTACATAGTTATGTTCTTTTTCTTTCAAAAAAAGAAGGGAAGGTGAAAGGATACCTTAGAACTGTCAATTAAATTGAAAAGACGACGTCTCTCCTTTGGAAAAAGACTCCACGACTCCATGTAGAACAGAGGTTGAAAGATTGCTGACAGATTTGATACGACCTAAATATAAGTTACATACTCTCTTTAAAAGGAAAAAAAACGAAGAATAGAAACCCCACACCTTTTTCAAGTATATATGAAAATGGAAAAAATTAAAGCAGTTAGAAAGTAAGGTTTAAGGGAGTTAAGGGAAGAATAGAAACCCCACACCCTTTTCTAGTATATATGAAAATGGAAAAAATTAAAACACTGAGAAAGTAAGGTTTAAAGGAGTTAAGGGGTCAGCTACCTGAATAGAAGAAGCAATAATGGTGATCTCCGATTGAGGTCCATTTAGTTCCTTTTCCAACCAGCTCCATTGTGCTTCCCCCAGCATAGTTCCATCACTGAACAATGGGTCCCGGTGGTATCTTGTGTCTAACAGAATAACCTAATCACATTAATATTTTCCTAATTTATTAGTTGGTTAAATTAATTAATAAATCAATTACT
The DNA here is from genome assembly GCA_027725995.1 of Rhynchospora tenuis. Taxonomy (NCBI): domain Eukaryota; kingdom Viridiplantae; phylum Streptophyta; class Magnoliopsida; order Poales; family Cyperaceae; genus Rhynchospora; species Rhynchospora tenuis. The sequence continues at coordinate 56,957,094 of CM050888.1, forward strand.
TATGTAATTATAATGTTCTTATTTTTGAAAGGGTGAGAAACAGGAAGATATGCACAGTTAGATGTGGTGTACCTTGATCTGCTTTCCTGGGGGACCAAACATGTAGGATGTATACACACCCCCTTGCTTGCGGCTGAACAAAGAATAGAATGATCGGAAAAAAAAATCCATATATATATAGGTGGATAATGTTTGTAAATATAAGGATAAAATTGAAATAAAACCCCGGTAATATGGGAGGGACAGAATAGCTGGCAGTGCATGCCATACCATACCGGGGACTGTTGTGGGGCTCATCTAAGAAATCTAGGAGAATCTGCTGAGAAGCGTCTTTATATGGGAACTCTTTGCCAGCATCATTGAGGCCATAGTCATGGTCATCCCAGGTACCAATGACGCTCACCTCGGGGTAGCGTTGTCGGAGGCGGGTGTAGCCCGGGTTGGATTTTGTAGCAGTGTATCGGCGCGAGAGTTCATCCTCGGTGGAAGGGAAGAAGCGTTCAATGTTCTTCCAGGGGCCCACCGTTCTCTCCCGGCCACAAACTCGCACGGGCCGTTTGTTGTCTCCATAGATATTGTCTCCCAGCCATATGAACACTTGTGGATCAAAACCTATTATTGACTCCCAGATTGGCTGAATTTGCAATATTCATTGACCATCCAATTGATTAATTAGTTAATTAATCATTCCTTTTCAATCTCAATGTAGAACAATTTTCCTTACTGCTGAACAAATTTGTACAAATTTATTTTACCATACAGCTGAACCCCAATTCTTTACTTCCATTTTTTTTTTTCTTAGTTGATTCAGAAGCAGGAAATGCACTAAACTTGCTTGATGAAAGTTTGTTTTGTGGTTCAGATGGAGCAATACCAGACATGTGATTTTACTTGATACCAATATACCTTTTACAACAGATGAAACAGTGAAATCATATGGTGGGTCAGCCGGTTTATCAGTGAGTAATCATATTCCAATTTTGATTTCCATGGCAACTATCAGTATAGGTACTGGCACTGGTACTGGTAATTAGCATTAATATAATACTATATACTAGTAATAAATGTGATATATACCTGGGGCTGAGGAGCACTCTGGTTGAAGCAGGACCCAAAAGCAATTCGAGACACGATCGCATTCGAATTCGTATCCAGAGGAGACACCGTCTGAGTTTCTTCTGCTTTTGTTTGGCCGATCAAGGTCACAACAATAAAGAGAATCAGGCTTACTGATGCCTTTGCTCGTCTCCTTCTAGTGCTCCATCCTTCCATTTTTTCCCTTTTCTTCCTTCCCTCCTTCCGTCCTTTAATTCGTCTTCAGTTGTTCAATTTCGTCATATCAACTCTTTCTTGGTTACAAACAAGGACAGGAGAAGAGAGTCTCTCAAGAAATTCGACGATCAAGCAAGTTCTCTTTTTGGTTGAATAGTTCGCCGTGATAATAATTGTATCGAAAAGTAGTTAAATTGAACTTGTCTTGTGACTTGTGACTTTTTTTTTTTTTTTTTTTTGATAAATGACTTGTGACTTGAGTGGTGAAGACAGAACACGGAACCGAAGAAGTATATTCCATCATATTTGAGGCAGGAGCGGGGCATATAAATATTCTGGCTTCTTTCTACCAAGTTCCTTCGGATTTCTTAGCTAGAAGATCCGCATCCGATATTCATCCGGATCCTTATAAGGATGCGGATGCGGGCATTCTCAGTTTCCCACCGAACCGAGATAAAATTGTAAAACAGTCTCTTTGAATCTTCTTTCCAGTAGACTAGAACTAGAGCATTTCGTCGAACACCTCTCATGCATTCCCTCAAGCGCATTGTCTCTCACTTCCCGCGCTCCCCAACAAACTTCCCTCGCCACCTGTCCACCCGGAGGCCTCCCTCGCGCGCCACAGCCTCCGCGCCGACCACCGGATTAGACGAGTGGAACGACGCATGGGAGACGGCGTGGCTGCCGAAAGACGACACCCCCACCCCCACCCCCACCCCTACCTCTACCTCTACCAGCATCTCCCCCACCGATCGCGCCCCGTGGGAACCAGCTTCCACCTCGGAATCGGTCAATGGAGATTCTCTCCTCCCAGCTGATATGGATGAAGATACAAAGGCGTTCGTGGCAGAAATGGATGAGAGGTGAGTTGCTAGCTAATCACCCGGTGTAATAGCTTGTTTCGTGCTATCTGCACATGTTATCACTTGTTACTGATTGATACGGTTCTACTGCTCAGTGTAGTTATTAATTGTAGTAGTATCTTCTCTCAGACTGATATAGAAGATCATTTTTAGTCAATTTAGTAGTTTGTTTTTAGATGTTAGAATCTGTTGCACTTCCATTGCTTCTTACTTGGTGTAGTCTGTGAGAGCTGCTTTGATGCTATCCTCATATTAGTAAATTAATATGGCAGAAAACATAAGATTTTTGCTCTGTAAGAAAGAATGAATAGTGTGGTCTCCCATTCCAAAATAGATGAGGTGTCTAACAATTTCTGTAATTGTGAGAAAATTTTCCAGAAACAAAAAAAAATATATATATATATTTTTCAACTAGATGCTAAAATTAGGCCATGGCAGGTGGGAGGAGAGGAAAGCAGCAAAGAAATTGCAAGTTGGGGCACTAGAGAAAATGAAAGAGGAGGAAAAGAAGGGTAGTGGGAAGAGAAAAGGGGATGGGTACAGGGTCAAGAAGCAGAGGATACATGCAGGGTTGTGGGTCAAGGAAATTGAGAAATTGGAGGAATCGAGGCTTGGTGGTGGCACTCGAGGGGATGATATTGACCGTCTTCTTGATTCCTGTGCTGAGTAAGCTGTAACTTAGCCCTATTACATGCAATGAAATGAACTTTTGTATTAAACTCAACAATTGTTGCAACATTTAGGCGTAATGAAACTGCACTTTGGAATCAATAAAGCTAAGTTTAGCTCAATCACAATTTAGAATTAGAAATAAGTTCAACTGTATTGTGCCATGGAATCAAACTCAAGTTGGTACTTGTTTAATAAATCTCCAGTTACATAATGAAATAAGAATATTTTTATCCAAAAGTATTGTTAAATTGTTATCAGTACACATTTTTAATATAAAACAAGCATCGCTAGTTGAATACTGCCATTCTGGTTTCTATAGGACAAGGGAAAGGAACCAGAAAAGCAGCGATGAGCAATTCAAATGTGCAAAGTTTCGTAATTTAACTCTATTCTTCCTAAATATACAAATAAATAGAAAAAGGTGAAGAAAGAAATAAAACAAGACTGTGGGTGCTTGTGCACAATTTGGCATGGTCTGAATAAATGTTCCCCTGACCTTATTGTGTTGTTTGACTGGCAGGCTTTTATGTTTGACATAAAATTTGTTGGAAATAACCCTAAATTGCTCTAAAAGAATGAGCAAATTAATATTTTTCGCAAAACACTTTTTCATGTGTGTAGGATATTTGACTCTGGCAACAACAAGTCATGTGAGACGAAAATACCAAGCACGTCAGAGCTTAAGACAAAGCCTGACGGGTGGGAGACAACATCGAAGGTGCCAGATGGGAATATTTGGGACATTTCTCAGAGGGAGGAAGATATCCTTCTCCAAGAATTTGAGAGACGCATTGCTTTCAGCAAATATCAGGTACAATATTTTTTTTTAATTTTCAATATTGACATTTATCCTTGCAAAAGGAAGGAAGATAATGATATTCCTTAGCAGAAAGCATAAAATATTACCTTTGTAATATTTCATTGTTCACTGTCTTCTCCAATAAATATTGTTGACCTTTCTCCAATTTGTTTGCTGAAGACCCATATATAACCGACTTAATTATTGTTGGTTGAGGATGTATGGATTTTAATTCTAGTTTGAAGTGTTTTTGTGCATTTTCTTGAGGATGGGTATGAAGTATGAACCATATATCTCATTAATTATATTATCCTTTTGATTTATCCAAAATATTTTTGATAGTTTTGTACAATCTTATAAACAGAAATTTGACTGGTGTCTTTGGTGCCATATGTTAGTCACTAGAGTCCTGTACTGGTATAGTAACATTGAGGTATCTTTCTGACTTTTTCCATGTCTGAGGTAGGTGTATTTAAGTTTTGATTACTGTTCCAGCAAGCCTGGTACCAACGTATATCCAGCCACAGCTGTTAAACTGATTCCACAAAATTTTGTTAATAAAGTAAAAATTTGGATTCAACTTAGACTAAACCGTAAGGGTTATAACTCCAGTGAGTTAAATCAAGTTTGACTTTGTTGAAGTTGGAGTTATTGTACAAGAGGGAGCTTAATTTGATTTACTGGAACTTTTTGTACATGGGAAAGCTTACATGGAACTACTAGATCTCAATTGTAGAATTCAGGACCAGGAAAGTTCCTTCTGAAATTTAATTCCTTGATAAATTCTTAAAACCACAATAATATTGGCTGCAGATTGCGAGCTTTATTAAGACCCACATATTCAGTCGAAAGAGGCCGATTGATGGGTGGAAGTACATGATAGAAGAAATCGGCCCAAATGCAAGAAAAAGCAAAGGAAGTGTAAACAGACTGCCAAGCATGACCGATCCAGTCATTCAACCCTATCAAGAAGAGAAACCATCCATTGCCCCAAATATGTCCTCTTTCAGAAGGAGATAATTGCCGAACATACATCAATGTGGCTGGCTATGTATTTTTCCTTTTATGAATTATTCAAATAACTTGTGATTTGAATATGTATTCAAATAACTTGCAGAAAGCCACCTTAACATCGCTGCAAGTAGAGAAGACGAACATGCGGGTTCCAGGCTCAATTTGGTTCATGTTTTTTTCAGAACGTGATTGTAATACACTTCAAATTTCTCATGCTACGTGGGGTCTATTTGATTTTTGGTCACAAGTCACAACATTTGCCACCTACTTGGTTACTACAGAAAAGGGTTGTATACAATATTATGTTGGATACATTTTGCAGATGTTTAGGTGCTGCTTTGCAAATTATGAGTGCCTCCGTTGTAATGCAAATTATTACTGTACTAATATTAGTACAAACTACAAACTTATATATATGTGAATAAGACAGTTTAGAATAGCCCTTGGCTATTCTAATTTTTGAGACCCGTATTTAATAAAATAATTTGCTCATTTTAATGTGCGTATCAGACAGTTAACCCTATGTTATTCAACTCATTCCGTGGATGTGACACTTCTTTTCGAAAGTTTAAGATTTTCCTTTATTGTATGTGGTGTCTCAATCACAGCTGACAGTTTGGAACACTCATCTTGAGATAACATGATTTTATCTGCATTTCTTCTATTTGATACTGACGTTAGTACAACCATACTTTGATAACGTACTATTTTGTCATTCCCTGAAACTTCGGCTATCAAAAGTATTTCAATTTAACATAAATGTCAAGATTTATTGGTCTTAGCAATTGACATATTGCATCAGCGCTAGTTTTCATATAGTATGGTACAACCGTACAAGTACAGAAGTACTGGTTAGTATGAATAAGAATCGGTTAATGCAATTCAGGCCATTTTTTTTGGGACCAGTGATTAATTGTCCATTGCCATTGTGAATAGTTACATATGTAGTCTCAATGAACCCTCTATGTATCATGGTTCACAATAGATATTCTTTATTATTATTATTATTATTATTTTATTTATTTATTATTATTATTTTATTTATTTATTTTTTGAAACGAAGTACCCCAAACAGGGGATCCAAGTATCATATATCATGATTGTTATTGACATGCACTAAACAGTTACTCATAATTATCAATATGAGAACGCCTCGTTTGATATGGGTTCTGCGAGTTCACTTTGACACCCCTTTTTTCTTTCTAATTTTGCCCATGCAGATCTCCAGATTATGCATTGTAGAAATTTATATCATTTTTTATAATGTGTGCATACTGCATAGTTCATGACATGATGTTCTTAGTGCTAGGTTCTAAATTATGTTATATATATCACTATTTCATTTTCATAATGTGGGTCAAATTTGAAAATTCATTGCAATTTCTGATGTCAATTCCTTTTTTTATACATTTAACACGACATCAAAAAGAATCATATGTATCAATATATGACCTTACATGTGGTCCCAAATTGGTACAGTTTTGACTGACGCGTATGAAGAGATTAGTCTACAATATTTGGTGATCACAATTCGTTCATATAATAGACCCTAAATTCAGACTAAATTTTATGGGCCTCAATTTAATGCATGTGAGACAAATTCATTAAAGAGGTCATCAGGGTGTCACATCTAAATTCAGATCAAGTAGTTTTATTGTATACCATGGAAATTTAGATCGGCCTCCTGACGTAATGCGATGCAAGTGCATATGCAAATGGTTCACTTTCGAAAGTTTTTACGGAACCTAGTCCGAATATTTTAAATTAGTTCAGGACAAATTTGGTTCCAATTAAAACCAGGTATTATTACTTTCGAGAAGGAAAACGAGTGGGTAGGTATTACGCTATCATGCATGTTGAACAGTTTGGTCTAATTTTTATAGTTCACCCAATAGTACATGGCATGCTTCTTTATATGACTCACACACATCACCCATAATGACGATACATTTAAAATGAAAATTAGATCAGACAATGTTCAGTAATTGGCACTTGCCCCACCAGCCTTTTTAAACCAAGATGTTTACAATTTAATTTGACTTTTGTGAACATGTTTGGCAACTGCCAGAGTCGACCGAAACTCAAGTATGCAGTAAAAAAATATGATATATGACGCCAAACTAGTCGATCAACACTTTTCATCTCTCCCTCTTCATTAGGTTCCTCATTGCTCTCTTCTCCATTAATCAAGTTTAATCTCTATGGATGAGTTTGAATGCATAAGAATAAGATGTTATTCCATATTAGCTCTTAATATAGATTAGAAAAAAGATTCAAATAAACTCGTATTAAAAAAATTATTCCGGCAATTTTCAGCATAAGCTCTAGCAAACTTTCGAAGGTGATTTGGTTTACTTTTTAGTTGTAATCTGGTAAATTTCTGATAATGCTGTAGTCTGCTGTTAAATATTTTGGCATACAGTTAAAATGTTTTGTCGGAGTTAACCAAAGCGCCAACAGAGATCAATTCATATGGTTTAGGATTCAATTTAAATGCTTTAGTGTGCACATTAAATGAACTAGATTCAGCTTAAATGCTTTACAATTCAATAATTACTTTAACAGTTCATTTTGAATGCCTTCCGATTCAGTTTAAATGCTTTATATTCTATTCGAATGTTTTATGACTCGTTTTAAATGCTTCTATTGGAATTTATTGGAGCGCCATTCAAAATAGTCTGAATGTTTTAGGGTTCATATTATGTGCTTTTTTTTTTTTAGGGTTCATATTATGTGCTTTACTATTAAGATTGATGTTATTCGCAGTAGGTTTGCCAAATTTCCAAGGATAGTTCAAAGAACCACATCTGAAAGTTCATCCAAGCATTGTCGGTAGTTTGCCAAAGCACCGGTAGTAGCTTATTGAAATTCTGCCAGAATAGAAATGCTGCTTGTATTAATTAATTAATTAATTAACGGGTGATTACTTTGACAATTCACGAGTCAAATGAACTCTGGTAGCTAAAATAGCATTTGTATTGCTACTAGTGTTAAGTGTGTCACCTCTGGTGAAACGGTGCATACTGCATCTTCTTTTGGCATAAAGAAAGAAAATATAAGCAACTACAACTGTGTGAATTCATACAGCAGCATGACAGAAAATGATATTGGCACTCTGCCGCAACCTAGTACTATAACTAAATTTCCGTAGGCAAATTCATACAGCTTATGGCGATTGTGTCTAACTTTTCATTGTAATTTGTAAACCATTGTTCTGTGGGGTTTACTTGCACCTCCACCAACTTAATTCACAATATAAAGTAGCACATTATGTTATGTAAAAACCTTTTCAAGCGCAACCCCTAACAGGTTATTAAACAAACACCTACAATTAGCCTCCCTTTGCTAACCCAGATTTTCACCGACAAAAGTTACAGAAGACCTGATAACAGGCTGAGAGAAGGAAAGGAAAACCAAAAACACACAACCACATAGAACTATTAAACTAAAAAGTTACAACCCCTAACTGAATGGCCTTGTATTCACATTCCGCATCCCCCTCTTAAATAGACATAACAGCCGACTATATAATACAACGTTGGACATAGTTCAAACCCTATCTAAACCATCCTCGACACCACTGCTATACTGTTCTTCTTGTTCAGGTCTGACCCGACCTGCAAGCAACTGGCCTGTCCACAGGTCCCCAAGACCAGAATACCTCACATGCGGTCTACTAATATGGGCTGGAGGCAAAACTGGAGATGAAACTGGAGGGGACGCTTCTCTCTCCTGTCTCGAAGCTGTTTCTGGAAACAGCTGAAGCTCTCTTGGTGGAGATGGTGCAGCGTAGACCCTATCCATGATGGGAGCAGGTGGCGCTTGATGTGGAGATGGTGCAGTGTAGACCCTATCCATGATGGGAGCAGGTGGCGCTTGATGTGGCAACGGAACAATGGGAACAGACGGCACAGTTACAGGGCCAGGTGTTGGCATGGGTATAGTCATAGCAGGGTTGTTTGGCCAGTGATGCGGGTCATAACCACTCATGCGCATTGAGCGCATTCTGAGCTCATTTTGTAGCTCTATAATTTCGGACTGGAGAACTCCTTTTTCATCTCTTAGCTCATTGTTTTCTTGTGTCACCTATTCCAGAAAGAAAACCATATGAAATGTTTTTCCCATTTCTCTCTTTCAAAATGGCCTTTGCTTTGCATAAGTTTGCATAGAAGCATTCTTTGACAAAAGATTCCATTCATTTCTAGTTATGGTGTTTTATTACACAATTAAAAACTGGTGCTGTTTTGTTTTGGTGATGAACAAACCCAAACGAATCATTACTTCCTTAGAAACTTGCAAATCAAAATAGCTTTCGATTTGAAAAGCATAGACTTACATAATGAGATTCTTTCACTAAAGCAGCATTCTCCTTTCTCAAAGTATCTACTTGTGATAACAAGTCGCGCAATATTCTACTAGCATCACCTAGTATAGTTGCCTTTCCATTATTTTGTTTATCTGTCTCTGAAAGATTGATAAAACAAGAAATAAGAAACAGCAATCAACACTTCCTTTCAAAAATGGGTTCACTTTCATATGCAGCAAATGCTAGTTCGAAAGAATTTGATTGAGAAATTTGGTAGGAACAAGATAATGAATTAGCAAAGTTCCTTCAACACACAAAGTATCTGATATAAAACTAATTAAGCTCTCCTGAAACGAAAGTATTGCATTTTTCCTTTATTTGTTTTTTATATCATCTTCCAGTTTTTTTCTTGAAATTAACTCAAATTTGCCTACTGAAAAATTCTGGCATATGAACCAGTGACTGGTTCATATGCCTACCAGGCAGGGTTTCTGGGCAGTTTGCATGTACCAGTCAGTTTCAGTACTAATATTTACTGGTATCCAGAACAACTTGAACCAAAGCCACTTATGACATACCAAGCATATTATGTAAATCACAGAAGAGATCGTTCAATTGGTCACGCTTGAGTTTTTCCCTCTCTGCTTTATGAATCTTCTTTGGTACTTTTCCATTGCCTTTCTTTCTAGGAGAAGACCTGTATGCAAAAAATAAAGGTAACGACCTTCAATTTACAAAAATAAGAAGGGTGTTTCTGAAAAGTATGCCTAAAATCCATATGAAATTGTCTAATTTGACACAATAAAATACCTAGCAATCAATTAAATTAGAACAGGTTAAAATAAGGTGAATTTCAAGCGCATGCAATTTCTTTGTAGGGACACTGAAATCAATTAAAGAGTAAGGCTGAGAGAAGAATACAAACCCTTCAACAGATTTGTCAGCAATTACTTCACCACTAGTCTCTGCGGGAGATGAATCATCTGTCGCCATCTCCAAATTTACAATTTCCTACAACAAATGAATCAAACTTCAATCAACTCAGATATTACACCGCGAGAAATTCAAAAAACAAAAGAATTGAACCAAAATTACACCTCAAGGGAAGTCAGATCTGAGTACCTTGAGCTAGATCGCCAAATTGTTCAGGAGGAGAATAGATTGGGGAAAGAGATGAAGAGAGAGAAACTATTAGATTAGGGTTTTGAGCAACTCTCTCTTTTTTTTCTTTTTATTTTTTGTCTTTGAAGTTATTTTTTTGCTAATAAAATGGATTTGTTGAGCAAGTCGTACTCATTGCCTCGTTGGTCGTCTTTGTTTTTTACGAGGGACCGAGGGAGGCTTGGAGGAAACAATAAAGGAATAGCTAATTTCTAGATGCACATAAATACACCCCTAAAAATTTCTGTATGGTACCTTCTAGCTGACGTTGATACTTCATGTTGGACATATCATCAGCCATATATGTAGATACTTTCAAGCAGTAATGTTGAAAATTAATTTTATAAAAAATATCGTCAATAAAAAAATTAATGAGTATTTTTTGGTATTAAATTCACAAAATTGTCACTTGAGAAACGTATTATAAGTTTAATGTATTTTAACATAAAATACTCAATAAATCGAAATTTAGTAAATAAAAATATATAGTTTTAACATAAAGATTATCTGATTTAGTTTTATAATATCGAAACATCAACAAGAAATGACATGTCATCTGAATAACATAAAGAGCTTCCAAAAACGGTGTTCAATTTTGGAGTACACATACCAAAGATGGGAGGAAAGTGTGAGAGGAAAAGGAGTTGGGTAGGAGGTGGAGAGAGTGTGGGGCCCGCAGAATAGAGGGAAAGAGTGTGGAGATAGCACGCTCCAGCGTGTGGCCACCACCCACCCTTGTTCAGCCAACGCTCTCCCCGGCTCGTGTATCTACGTGTTGCTCCCTACTTTTCCCGTTCTATCCTTAAATCGAATCATCTCCGTTCACCTGCGCCTGGTCCAAGGCCGGCTCACGGACTCTCTATGGCCAGATATTTTTTGCAGTAATATTAGAATTCAACACTATAATGACGTGCTCCAGAACGACATATAAATAGTTGTATTATTGATAATTTAATTTGGTAATATCTATACTTTTTTTATAATCATTTTTAAAGCATTTTTTTAAATACTAAGTGACGTTGGTTTTATGAACTCGTTAGAGAAAAAAAAAATAGGAGACTGTGGTTTATAAAATGTACTTGAACTTGTAATTTACTTTTAGTTTTAAAAATTAAAAGTTTTATACATACAATTTGTGTATGCATCCATGGTATCTTTTGTTTATATATGAAGGAACAATACTGTCAAGCATTTTAATACATAAAATTTCGACAATAAAACACTTCTATATTTTATAATTGTTAATTTTTTTTACAATTTTTTCACTTAATTATTATTTTTTTATCATGGTAATTCATAAAATTTTTAGTATATAAATAAATTTATTTTCCAAGTTGAGCGACATGCGTGTACAAGTTCATTTTAATATAAGTTGTGTTGTTTGGATGGTTTAAACTTGTAGCTATTATTGTTTACTTATCAATTTTTCAAGATATTTCGATATATATATTAATATTGGGAAAAATATGAAAAATCTCGCTGGAGAAGTAGAGACCTTAATTCATTTTCACGTTCCTATCATAGTTTTGGAAAACTGACCTGATAATATTGTGCGCCGAGTGCATGGGGATGGAGATATAATAGCTTCAAGCTTGTTTCGGAGCGGCTCATGATCCAGCCCAAAGCCATTATCGGCACGGGATTTCTCCAGTTGAATGAAACACTGGAAGAGCGAAAACTTCCAGACAGACCTAAAAGTAATATTAAGATATGGCTTCTTTTCTTCTTAAAACTAAATGCAAGTTAGAATAAACAATTCATGCAATTAGAACTTTAAAAACACGCAAGACTGAATACATAGTTCGAATACGACAAAATTAATATGAGTACACCTTTTATACATTTAGTAAATTTTACAATATAGAATAATAATTAAAGTAAAAGATTATAAATGTTATAATGCTCTGAGGTGCGTTTGATGATTAAATTTTTATTCCAAATAAAAATTTAATCCGGAATTAAAAACAAAATACAAAGAAACTAGAGTTCAAACTTTATTATGAAATTAAAATACATAAAAATGTTATTTCGGAATAACCAATTGTAGTTTTATTTCCAGGCGATCCAAATGCACCGTAAATTAGTTTTTATCGCAAAATGTTGTAGCTTATCTTTTAATTATATTTTAAAATTTAGAACTCCAAATGCGAATTCAAATTGGAATCTTATTCATTCTCACAAGTAAAATAATACATCCACGCAAAAATATAATTATCAAAGTTTGTTTTATACTAGATCAATATATCAAGGTGCATGTTATAATTAATCTATTGTTAATTAACTAGAATAGTTGTTATTTTTAATAAACTAGTATCAAATGTTCTATGAAATTATAAACATATTGAATTTTTCTTCAAAATAAACTATATCAATGCTTTAAATTTTATGTTTGAAATTTGAATTTGAAATATAAATAAAAAAGGAGTGAAATTATTTGACGTTAGAAACTTGTTATATCATACTTTTTCCCTCAAATTATAGCACAAACAAATTGTGACGTGCACGACTTACTCCCCGATCGAAATGATTTTTACTCGGGATTTTATTTCATTTGAATTGATTTCATAGGATTTCGTTAGATCTAATTACATGGGAATTCCAACCAAATGACACCAAATCCGCTCATTTTGATAAAAAATTTTCCAATGAAATGAAATGAATTGAAATCCCACGTTAAAAAAAAAAAGGAATTCTGATCAGGGCCTTAGTATGCAGGAAGATTTTAGCAAAGAGGAAAAGGTACCTAAATGTTTTCCTTTCCTTTTTTTTTCTCGGTCTTGTTCTTCTTGTTTATTTAAGAGAAGATGCTAATCTAATTTGATGATCCAACAGTTAGGGATAAATTCGCATTTTTACTGAGTGTATCAACTTTTTTCTAGCTAGCGGAGATTTAGCGCTCTATGAAAGATCCGAAAAGGATACATATATGAACCTTAATAAATTTGCGTGGCAGATAATGCCCGAGAAATCGAACGATTTATTAGGAAAGTGTGAAGTTTCTACCAACATTTCTGAATTACAAAGTGACAAAAAAGTATTTATGAATGTTGGGTATTAAATAAATCTAAGACAAAAAATTTGAAAGTAGTTAGAGTCAGAACAATGTATAATTATCATGTTATAGGATATTGGACGTGTCTTTGTGTAAGAAAGTTCTTCTATAAAAAAAAAAAAAAAAAAAAAAAAAAAAAAAAAAAAAAAAAAAAAAAAATCATAAAATAGCTTTCGAAAAATTTAAAATCACTATGATCTGTAAGACTATAATAAACTAACTAGTCTATTTTTGGAAGGTCGTTAGAAATTTACAAGACCATAAATAGTCGTCTCCCGTATTGTGGCTTTTTTTGTTTTAAATTTATTTTAAAAATCACCCAGAGGCCAAAGGTTTTTTTTCTTTTTGACGATGAGAGGCCAAAGCTTGAGGAGTTGACTTTGGATTAAGTCCCAGTCTCGAAATTTGTAATGCGGCGCATTTGGTGACTCCATTTACGTAACAAGTCGATCTTTTAACATGCATAACGCTCGCCTTTATCAAAGCGCAGGAAAATTGTGGGTTTTCTTAAAATTTTTATTCCATTTCGACTTATTTCACAAATCCATTCGGCTGTAAGAGGTGGGATTGGTAAATTTCCACTCAACAACTCTTTTTTTTTTTTTTCTTTTCAGTAAATGCTGGTTGAAATCAGAGCGCATTATTTTTTTCGTTTCTTTTCATTTTTTTTCCTCCACGAGAATGGCGTCGTGTTGTAAACTTGTAGTCCCAATGAATGGTCCTGAAATGCATTTTGTTTTCTAATCATTTTTTTTTTAAAAAAAAAATTTGGAGCGGCAGTGCGGCACCATATATACTTTTTTTTTGTTATTTTAAATGACTGAAGCTTTATTGCTGCATGTTCACAGCAAGACACACTAGAAGTTCATGTATAATAATTATAATCAATTAGTAATACTAAGCAAAAGTTGCCCTCATATACGGACAAATAAAGAAACAAAATAATGTTAGACAATAAAAATATATTGTTTAATTTACCAGCGATACAAATAGATGTGTTATTCAATTTGTTTCTATATTAGATGGAAAACCAAATAATAGTCTTGCTTCGTCTAGCGATTCACATTCAACCACAGATCAAATTGATCCAACAACAGAAACACCTGTTTACTATTTAGACCTAGAGTGTAACATCTTTTCCATTCGTGTATTTATAGGTAGTAAAGATAAAGATTAATTTAATAATTTATTTATAAGATCATTTTGTTATTTGTAAAATCTCACTCAAGTAATTGTCTCATCTAAATTATACAAATGATAGTTAATAAGAAAATAGGCATTGATTGATCTTTGAATGCCAAAAACAGAATTTCACACGATTATTTCCTATCAGAAGAGAAAACTAATTTTCTGCATGTTTTCCTAACCATTTTTTGTGCGTGCTCATTAGCGTGGGATCCTTTTCTTTCTTTCTTTCTTTTTTTTTTTTTTTTTTTTTTTTTTTTGGAATCCCCATATTCCCATATCGGTAGAATTACATCCGTGTAATTCAAATAACAGCCGAATGGATCCTTACTTTCAACTGGACAATATATATGATCAAATGGAATATATATACACACACACACACAACCGCTTTCCTATGAATATACTGTACAACAAAAGCATCGTGGAAATTAGATTGAATTTTGTATATGAATGAAAATTTGCGTAGTACTAATGAATAGCTATATAATAAATATGACAACAGTCCCACGTGAATTCACAGTTACGATAGTAATAAGCAACACTTGTCAATGCATCAGAACATGATAGAAACTTAATTAATCCCTTAATTTATTTTATAAAGTACGAAAAAACTAATGATATATTCAATGGGTATTGCATAGTACTTCATAATACAAAAATAGCTGCAAAGGAAAAGAAAAAAGAAAAGGGAAGTTTTAATGTCCTAAATTTTCGTCGTATAATGCCACAAAGCTTATTATTATTTTTCTATTTACAGTTACATGTCAAGATTTAATAAACCAAATATCATATCAAATCGTTAGTTTTTTTTGTCAACTTTTCACGAGAGATGCAACATTTTTAATTTTTTTAATGTTCACTTTATGCTAGATTATTATGTCAAATAATTTATATTCATTAAAATTAATACATCATATTAACCAGATTCTTTTTTTTTATATAGAACTTGATTTGGTATAAAATAGAAATAAACTATTTGAATTCTAAATTTAAAAAAATATGAAAAAAATTCAAGTTGTGGTATTGTATAATAATATAATATGAATGGCGACCTCAAGTTCTTTCGGATATATCGTAATCTTGTAAAAAAAAAAAAATTTCCCTTAGAATCCCACATCTGATTTCCTTTTTAAGCAGTCTTAATAAATGGTATCATTTTGAAAGCAATATAACCTTGCAGTCACAATCTCCCTGGTACTCTGTTCCCATTTAGAACGTATAATTTGGTAGGTTTAGGCCTAGATCAAATGATTTTTATGTGGGATTTCATTTTATTTCATTTCATTGGAATTGATTTCTAAAGATTTCATTGGATCTAATTACAAAAAAATTCCGATCAAAATACATCAAATCCATCTATTTTGATAATAAAATTTCTAATGAAATGAAACAAAATGAAATCTTATATTAAAAAAACTGTCATTCTGATAAGCGCCTCAGTAAAGGCAACAAATTGAAAATCTGCCAAAAAAGGAATCTTTTTTTTTTTTGAAAGAAAAAAAGGAATCTCGCAGGAGAACCGAACACACCAATTATCACACTTGAGAACTAAGACAAAAACGAGAACGTGTCAGGATGTCAACATAATGGCATCTTGGCCTAGAGGCGCGTGGCAAACGCGGGATAAACTAATGTCGTATGTGGGGGTACCACCTAGGCCCTGAACCGGGTCCAGGAATCCAATACCTAGATATTTTGTACTTGATGGGAGAAATTGTTTGGAGAAACCACCGTATTTAATCACTAGATAGCCTCTATCTAGGTTCTCTAAAAAAAAAAAAACCCACCGTATTTAAGGGTTGCGTTTAAGAGGGCAAAATAAATAAATAAATAAATAATATAATAATATTACTAAAGGGAGAGATGGTGAGAAAAAATATAAATACAAGTAACTAAATGTATTCACCTACTATACATAATTAGAGGGTAAAGAAAATGAAAGTTCTACATTAAATAATTGTTTTGATATTAAAAAAAATAAAAAATACTGGGTTTTGAAAATTATGAGCATATATGATTGATTAGGATTTAAATTAAACCGAGAAAATGATCAAACGTACAACTTTTAGAAAATAATATTTATCTAGAGGCTCGAGATGGTGAACTAATTTTTTTTATAATTAGGTATGATATATTACAGTTATGTTTTTGTAATTACAAATTAAAAATTAAAATTTTTTTCGGATTGTACATTTTTAATAGGTTGCGCAAAAATTAATTTGCTCAATTTAAAACTTATATATTTTTAAAACGCTTCTATCATGTACTTTTTTTTACAAAATTAATTAATAAGTCTGTAAATTTATGTTTAAATTCCTTGTTTGAAACCAATCTCATATTATTTTAGCTATCCTCCAATTCTTTAATTTTTTTCTTTTTATTTATACCCCCTATACTGAGAAACATATTTTACCGAAAAGATACGACAAAAAAAATCGTGACTATGACATCCATCTTATTTCAAGTTCAACGACGCAACAACAAACTCATGGCTGGTCAATATTTTAATCCATATTGTCCTACAAATGGAGCTGGAAACCACTTAGTTGATACCAACTTGCCATTAAAATTTAGTGAATATGTTTACATTCCAAATTATAATGCGCCTTTGACCACTAACTTACGTAAAACCTACAAAAGCAATTCTTCAGTCTCCATTGGCAACGCCCTTATTTTATAGTTGAGAACGTGGCACAGAAGATATAAAATATAAAATATGTATCATCTATATTCAATTATAAAAGACAGTTGGAAGGAAAGTTGACTTCATACATTTCCTGTTTTCTTTGAGAAAGGCGGGATGCATAATTAGATCTCACATTTTCAGTTGTCAAAGGGCTAAAGCAAACTTTATGTTTACAAGAAACAAAAGAGAACCACCAACAACAACAAAATTGTACATTTATTTCACATTGTTATTTCTATGCTTGAACAAAATCAGAGTCAGAAGGCTTGGTTTCAAAACTAAGTCGAGCTTGGATTTTCCGCTTGGCAGGAGCTGTAATGAGAAACAAATAGAATGAATATGACATCAATGAATAATTTCTGAAAGTAACATTTCTAAGCCTTCTTATACTAAAAAATAGATAGATAGCTGCTTGTTATTTCCTTAAACTCTAATAAGATACAGGTGGATCCTCCTGGTAGCCACACTTGTGTTGTATTTTTAGGAACACAGAAAATAGCTAAAATGCTTTAGGATTTATCCATCATACGATTTCAGCCTTTCAGGTGAGTGGAAAAACCTTTTCTGTCATCACTTTGCTTTTTGCATTTTTTTTTTTTTCCGTAAATGCTCATTGACCACAATTGCACGCACCAGTTAGATTAGATCTTTCAGGGGACAGTGTAGTTAGCAAATTACTGTACAAGTGCTTTTTCCTTTCTATATCACTTTTTATAATTTCTTAATTACTGAATTTTCATTTTGGCAAAATGTATGTTTATGGGAGCAGGCAGCTAAGGGAAAAAATTACTGCAACATGTAGATTCAAAAAGCTAAATAACATATGTTAACCTGTCTTGGTCTTCTTATTTGAGGAAAGAACAGTTGATTTCCATTCTTCATAAGATTTTTTCTCTACTTGTTTTTGCCTCTTGTATGTTGGTAACTGCAAAGGTACAACAGGTAATAGTAAGAAACCCCATCATGCAGGCACAAATCTCGTTAATGATACACTTTCTTTTGGATTTGAGTTGGTTTAATTTTGGTTAACATATCTGGTGAACCATAGCTTTGGCTAATGTTGTAATGTGGAGAAAAGACAAAACTGAAACTTAGTGATTGATACATTGAAGTGATTGAACAAAGTCGTTTTAACCAAGAATTCGGACAAATTGGCCCCAATTCCCAACTGATCCTTGAACTAATTTTGCGTATGATACTCATTTCTGTGTTTCGTAGAACATACACATGCCAAACACGAAACTAAACAGTGAGCTCAAAATTTTAAAATCACGTGCTTCCCAGTAAAGGATCTGGTTGTTTAGTTATTCAGCAAGAACAAAACACTATGTAGGTTTTGCTCCTCCTTTGTAGATAACTTCAGATTTACATAATTGCACAATTAAGATTCAAACCTCCAATTAACAAGGGTTTTGATTTACAATTGGAAGTTTTGGTACCATAGTCGCATAATTGAGACTGATTGAGCAAAATAAGATCAATATTGCACTTGAATTGAATAACAATGTAAGGGTTTGTATAATCTGATACATGTTTGGTACTAGTAAGTACCAGATGAATTGCTTACATCAAGATCAGGCTCATCATCAACTGAAGAATCATCAGACGAGAAACCACTTTCATCTTCATGCTTCCTTTTTCCAGGCAACACGTCCAATAACTCTAGAATAAATTACAATTCATTATTTAACAATGGTGTACCTCTACCTTTCCAAGCCAAAAGCAAGAAAGAGATGGAATAATGAGGGCCTCACAGGTGAGGGGTTCATGAAATTAGCTATGAATATTAAAAAAAAAAAAAAAATCAAGGGTACCTCTATTTCCTTTTACTGACTTTGGATCTTTCTTTTCCTTTGTAATCCCAAAAACATCAAAGCAGAGGTCGTTCATTGATGTAGAAACCTACACAGTATTTGAAGTTCCATTAATTCTGTAATACATATGTGGACATAAATAAGTTAAATATAGCAGCAGATAAGACCCTCACATTGCCAAATTCAGAGTCAGAAGTACCACACACTTCTATCAGCTTTGACTTGTCTACTTTGAGCTGAAAAAATTTATACAAAAAGCATTAGAATTCATAAGAAATTCACATCTTGGAGTTGTTGGCATATGTTCCTTCAGATTATACCAATTTGAGGGAGCTCAATCAATGGAGAGCGGTAGGGATTGTCTCCCTACTTGTTTCAAAAAAAAAAAGGGAAAAAAATAGTGTAGGATGCCATCATATTGTCACTAGTACTGGACGGAGCTCAATCAAAATAACCATTGGGTGAATAAAACTTGGAAAAATTCATTTATTTTACACCAATTTTCCTGCATTAATCTTCATTTACCCTGTCAAGTTTGAGCTTCCTAACAAGGAAGACATTTCTTTGAACTGGACTTCCTTCCTCACTTCCCACACCTATGTATCAACTTGGGAGTACGCCCATGTTATTGCACTAGTATGGGATCTTCAATTCAGTAGGTACTGAATGGTGCCAGATCCAAACCAGCAAGTCACCATCTTAATACCCAATTTCATCATTCATTTTGAATCGTGTAAACTGCACTTTAGATACCCAAAACTATTTTTTTCTAAAATGAAATTACCTTATGCCTTTTGGCGCACAAGTAAAATGCAACAGCAGTAAATACTGGTCGGTTAAAGTCAGTATTTGCTCTTCGTGAAGCCGGCAAGGCTGCTAGAAACCTTTCTTTATACCTAAATTAAATGCCATCAAGTTTATGAATCAATATATGCAGATTTAACTCAGAAAAAAAAAATTGTATGTGGTAACAGGAGCTACTAAGAGGCAACACCATTTGTAAAAGTAAAATTGTTAATAGCCTAAAGAGACAAAGCATTGTGTTAAATGTCTGAAAGAGGACGTATAGATGACTGAAAGGGCATAATTTTGTTAAAGAAAAAGAAGATATACAAAAACTTACAAAGATAGTCCCTTTTGAACAAAAGGAATCAGTCTGACACAACCAAATTGAATAGCAAGTTCCCGCACATCAAGAGTTGACCTACAAAATAACATAATTAAAATATTTCATGGTTACCAGTCTACTCTTTACAAAAATTCTTGATATTAGTCAAAAGGATCTAAGTCCACTATTCAGACAATTCGTTTGATATCTTGTAAAACACAAGTTCATCTCCAGAATAAGTAAATTTGCATCGAGGACATTTCTAAAAGAGAACTGCAAGCAATAAAACTAAATAGGGGCATGCATTGTCTATATGGCATTAAAAGAGGAGAAGAAAAGTACAAAGAAAATTCTTACTTGACACCAAGGCTATTTTGCATTGCATTGAATGATCTCATATAAGCCTTCTCTGACATGCCACTCATTTGTATTGCACTCTTCCGGTCAAATATCACTTGAAACCTACAAATGATAACCTCAAAATCTCAGCCATTACAATATGACTTCACATCTCCTGGGTACTATCCTAACTGTTATCTATGAGTATCAAAGCTACTCGGCCCTAAAAATTTATGGGAAAGTACATATTGTTCGACTGGCTATTCCTTCATTTCGGTACCCTAGGATATATTGACTCAAGGATAACATGGTACCTGTTGACTAACGATTGCTACACAAATACACTTATATTACTCAACTATACTAATACAACATACACATTACTAACACACATATACATACACTAGCCTTAACTCTATTTGGTGCGCACGGCTATATGCAAGCGCCATACTCCTATTTATACCATACAAAAGTCGGTGGTTGAATAATCTAGAATATACATCTAAACTCTAGGCATAACATAACCGACATAAGTAAAGTCGGTAATTGTACTTCTAGCATTTTCTACTATCTTCATTGGTTGCGCTTTATGATATCAAGGCCCAATGAGCTGCTGTAATTTTCAACAGTACCCATGAAGTTATGACCATACATTAAGAACCTAAAAACTTGCGCCCTTTAAATTGTTCATAATAATCTTCAATTTTCAGTTTGATGGTAGAAGGACAGTTGAGACTGAGTGATCCTTTGGCATTTTGAGCAGAAATGGGAGTCAGGACTATTTCAACATTTTCTTAATTTTGAGGGGGATCTTAGTAACTCTTTCACATGTTAAGGGGCGCATAGAATACTTATGTTTTCAGGGATGCTCATGAATCTCTCATAAACTAAGGGCATATAATCAAACAGTTGGAGTGCGTTTGCAGATACTAACCTTGAGGCAGCGATCTCCAGGCAAATAATGGCTTTGCACACCTCTCCCTACATGTACAGAAACCTGAAATTAGCTTTATTAAGAGGAGTACCTAAGAATTTATCCATGGAGGTTTTTCATATTACTAGTAAAAACCTTCCTAATGCTGTTAATATTATCACAACAATACTGGTAAACCATCCAGAGAAACATATCTATAGCCTATAATTAATCAGATGTCCATGAAGAAGTTCAAAGCAATACAAAGATCAAGTCTTAGCTTTCAATAAAAAAAGATTGAATACAGGTTGAATCTTAATAGGTGAAACCAAAGGAGACGGCTTTATTTGGTACACCTTATAAATCAATGTAAATCCGATGAACAGCCCAAAATTATACTAACTTTTTTTGTTGTCTCTTTTGCAAGATTTCTTAAAAACACAATGCACAAAAAAGGGGGTTCTTTGGGCTATTTCAGCGCAGAAATTGGAACAAATTGCACAGAAGCAGAAAGAGAAACGGTACCACTCCAATAATGGAGGAATCAAAATGGACATCGGAGAGTCGCCGGAGCTCCTCGGCCTTACGGATCAACGGTTTGGATGCAACCAAGCCCAACTTGGAGGCGATCCCTCGCATGTCCATGGCTTAGATGGTGAGAGCAACAAGATCGGATTGAGGTTTGTTCCGATTTGATAGAGGAGGAAGAGAAGACATAATTGAATGGAAAATATAGGAAGGAATAAAAAGGGGATCTGTAACTGAAGGTGGGATTGGCGGGGTTGGAGGTGGCGGGAAGCGAATTTCATTTTCGTCGTGGAAATATCTTTTGGCGCTCTTTCTCTCCGTGGGAGCGAAAATGAGATGATTTGGGAGCCGGGGACTGAAAACATCGGCAAAGGATCCAACGGTTGATATCGCATCGGGTTGGTTATCTGCATCTGTAATTAAATCCGATAGAATTCTAGCCCGGAAAAGAATAGCTAGGTTGGGGTTTTGGAAACAGCATAGCAGAAGGTATAGTGTAATCTAAATAACTGATTCGAATACTATTAATTTCTTAGGGTAATAGTCTTATCATTCTTAATTATATATATATATTTTTGAAGATAAAATTGGCAAAGTCCTCCAACTTATTTCGAAATTAAATGTCAAAAAAGACCTCCAACTTATATATTTTTTAGCACATTAATATTAGAAATTTCAAGTAGTTTTCGCAAATAATTTGTTTGATATTCGTGTTATTCCTGAATTTTAAAATATTATGAAATGCTTATATTCCCAATATGCATCGGAATTATTAGTGGAACTTATTAATTTGTTTGCTTTATAAAAATATAAGTATTTTGATACATCATTTGTATAATAAAAATTAATCTTAAGACTCTACTAGAGTTGTGTGAATTTTGTGCCCATCACACGGTCTCTGCGTTGTCATCAATTGCAATTTCAAGTAATTGATGCATAAACGACGAATCAATTAGATGATTAATCAAATCAAAATGTCCTACATGGATTTGTATAAATTTAAAACGGTTCAAGTGATTTGGGCGAGTATTAGAAAAGACGAGAAGCATGAGCTTTTTTATTTTCTAAAAAAAATAGTAATTGATGCGTTACTGCAAGTGTCAGTATCAAATTCTACCAACCGAAACAAATATAAAATTTAAATCGAACATTTAGATGCCATTCACTCCATTGCACGACTTTCGTGGTTTTAAAGTTGATAACTTGTAAATCAGGCTTAATGGGCAAAAACTAAAACAAATATGAAAATTAAATCAAACAGTTTAGATGTCATTTCGCTCAATTGGATTACTTTCATGGTTTTAAATTGATAAGGTATAAATTAACAGTTAGAAAATTTCATGTTTTATGACGAAAAATTGCAATACGAATTATAGAATTAATTTTGGGCATGGATTTAATGACTTATTTTTATTGGCGAATCAAGAGATATCTCTCTCCCTTGAAAGATTTAAGGTAGGCGAATCATACAAATACAACCCCGGTTGATGCACAACACGTATGATTAAAAAGTTTCTAAGCATGAAACACCATATATATGCGATTGCAACCATTTTTGTGTTAATCAAGTAAACTCATCTATCTTTAGGAACTATGCTGTAGAGCAAAGAGTACAAATTGTATTTAAATCTACAACATCACCTCATCGCATCGATATTGGTAATTCTCGTACTCTTCCTTTCATCAAGTATAACAGGATAAAACTAGAATGATTAAGGGCAGATTCATTTTTTCATGTGACAAACCTATTATTATTATTATTATTTTTAAATAGTTAGTATAGCTAATAATATTTCGAGTGCTCAGTTGAGCGAATATTGACTTATTCCGTAAGATTGGTAAGAGTAGCAATGTATGGTATATGTAACTAACTAATGACATTTGCTTCAAATAAATAATTACAGAGTCCAACACAGTATTCTGAATATAGCCATTTGCCACATCTCAACATTATATAGCTAACTTTTATGATAATATTTAATTTCAGAACAGTACAACTTCAAAAATTTGTGGAAACTAAAAAGGAATTTATCACAATTCCGTTGTTCATACAATCATACTATACAAGTTTAGTTCATACTTTTCTTAAACCGGAATGGTGCAAAGAGAGTGAGAACATCATAGTTTAGAGTTCCTACTACTAATGAAAATGTGAAAATCTTATCGGTTCCAAAGCATATGCACGATGCATCGCTCATCTCGGACATGCTTCTCATATGCGGAATAAATTAGACATGACAAGGCCGAAGTTTGGAGCATCTGAGACATAACTACTTTTTTGTTTTTTTTAGTAAGCCGGTAAAGTTTATTATAGTATGTAATAGGACGGAACACAAAAAACATTCAAATAAAGGAAATCTATAATATAAATTTTTTGTGTATTTATATATTTGTCTTTTATAGTATTGTCAAATGAATTTGACGAACCTTTTTTTTTTACTTTGTACTCACTTATGAAGAACGATAATTTGCAAACTAATTCATCATTTCCACTTCGAAATTTAGAAACATCGATATAAAATAAAATATCGTAGAAAATATTTCCAGTTTAAATCCTTCACACTTTACTTTTTTTTTAATAAAAAATCAATCCAAGCAACACACAAAATAATGCCTAGTTGCTGAAACAGAGAGACCACAAATAAGCTCAAATTAAAGTTCCTCCAACCGGTATCTTCAATCCAAGTAGAAAACTGAGGATGATTGTTTGGTCCACTTTGTTGGTCAAAGGTTGAAAGATGCGATCTATTTACGACTTACGAGAGCTAACTTTTGTTTGACTACTTAGTTTATAGAATTAAGTTATTAACTATATATCGAGGAGATTGATCTGTGCTTTATAATTGACCTATGTCGTTAGTTCAAAAACATTTTACTTTTATACTAACTTTGCTCATCATCACTTAGAATTTGTCCTTTTATCGAGATGCATGATCTTACGCTATCATGAAAGTTCTCAGGCTACTTTAGATACCGAGTTCATTTAAGGTTAAATGAAATTCGAACAAAAGCATGAAATCCTCAAACCATGAATCTTTTTTATTCAAATTAATTTGCCAATATATCGTCGCTCTCTGACATTATGATAAGCGACACTAAACATGAATTATAAAACTTAGTTATGATTATGTGAGATAGTTGACAGTAAATTACAATGCAAAAATCTAACGCAACTAAAATTCCATATATTACGAAAGAGAAATTAAAAACATGTCCCATCTGTTGCTCATGCTAGGACTTCTATCTAATCTGCTCACAACCTGAAGCGACACAGAGGACAAGTATTGTTGATGTTCAGCCACAACAAGATACAATTGCTGTGGAAGAAATGGCCGCAAGGTAACTTTGATATCTTATTTTGAGCACCCAATTCATCTATGCAAACTACACAGTCTGTCTTCTCATGATCATCTGGCAAAAGGACGGCAAACGGTAGGGTTTTTATCACATGCTCGGCCGCAGTTCCCAGCTCCTGAGGCAGTTGGTCCAAAACGAGAACGTCATGCTCATCTGATGGCTGTGGTGGCACCACGTTGGCAGGACCAAATGGAGGTGGATTGTTGAATGGAAATTGGGAGGCTCTCTGTTGCCGTGGTGGTATGTTGGCATGTCGCTGGTGGGGGTGCATGTAAGATTGAGGTGCTGACCGAGGTGCGACATAGCCATAATTGGCAGCATATGATGCAGGGATCATGTCATGTGGCGTTTGCATCTGCCAGCCCATCATAGGTTGCTGCCTTCCTATGTACGGCGGTGGTATGGCAGTGACCATGTATGATGAGTCGAGTACAATTACAAGGCTGTCGGATCTTTGCAAGAAGTACTGGGAGACCCTTGATATTGCAAATGGCTGTATTTGCACGTATGGAGTTGTTGGCGGAGTGAAAAATACCGGATGGGGCTGCCTCTACCTGCTCTGCTCCATCTCTCTCTGTTTATCTATCTTAGTTTCTCTCCAGATACGAATGTTCTCTGTGATTAATCGCTTTGTTACTTAGGGTCGAAGGGAATAACGAGAGGTGGTAAATTTATATTTATATTTATATAAATATATGCTCTGCCTATATGTAAGGAAATGAGAAGTTAGAGAGCACAGATCGATACGGAAACACTTTAATTGAGGAATGACGTCGGTGATTATGGAAAGTGGAATATATAGAACCGTCATTAAGTATTGGAAAGAATTTCTATGTATGGAAAGATAGCTGACTTATAATAAAAGATTATCATGCTCTTTGATGGCGGTACTGATGTTGCCAAACTAATTAATTAGCAGTATATATTTTCGTAGCTGCAAAGGAGGCGACAATTGAGTAAAACTAGCGTTGTATACGCGAAGCGCGCGTGAGGTGTTATTGATGTCTGGCCAGTTAAGTTTGGAGGTGGGAAAGTGGAAAATAATACACGAAGGATGAACTTGATTAACATGATACATCTATCAATGAATATCATTTAAACTATGTAAATATTGATAGATAAATTAATATATTAAAACTCTAAAAAATAATAATTTATTTACGTAATTTTTGAAGACAATCCACAAAATTTAATACAAACAAATCTAGAAAAATCTTATAAACAACTAAACAAAAGTGGAAAAAAATGTATAAAAGAAAAACCTATATCACTTTGATTTCATATAATTTTTGTTGATTCATATAATATCATAAGAATATATTATTATAAGATAATTATAATTACTAATAGTCATATTTAAATATTTCAGGAAAAATGTTGTGTTAAAAATAATTTGTGTCTCGAAATAGAAAAAAATAAAATATTTACAATTTAGATGAAAAAAATTAGCATTTTGTTACGCGCTTCGCGCGTGATGTTTTGTTATGTTAATTAAGGAGGAGTAAAAAAATTAGATTGGTTTTCTTACGTATATAAAATTTTATAAATCAGCAAATTTTGGAAAGGTTTAGAAACAATGAAAAACAAAACTATATTTATAAAACAATAGAATTGAGTAATCAGATTTAGAAATTTGACAAAAATATGTTAGAATTCTTTAACTATGAAATTTTATATTGCAGGGTATTTTATTTTTTTTTATGAAGGATATAAAATTTTATGGTCAATTGAATTAATAAATGTCCTCAAATAATTTTAAAAGCACCAACCATATTCCATATTTCATATAATTATATGATTAAATTAAAAATATTTCAATGGCACGATTGAATTTGTTATAATCTTCACATCATTTATATAAAATTTCATACACTAATAAAGTTGTAAATATCTTAGAATAATTAAAAACCTAATGACATTTATGAAATTACGGAAATTCAATTTTTGTGAGATTCAAAAAATTATTTAAAATATTTATAGGTTTGTAACTTTAAAATTTTACATCAATTAATTGTTCATATATTTTTGAGCAAGTACATAAATTTTTATAGCCAAATGATTTATTCAAGGCCTCCAAACAATTTTAGAAACTTTTATGCATATTAAATTTTATGAGATTCATAAAATTATTTAAAATATTTTCTAAGTCTATAATTAAAAAAATTTACATCTTTAAATCCTTTACATTTTTATGAGCACACACATAATTTTTCATAGTCAAATGAATTTTTAAATGTAGCTAAACAATTTAAAAACTAAACTATATTTAATCTGAAATTTCTGAAATGGAGGTGTCCATTATTTTTTCAAAATGGAGATATGACTTCATCCAAATTTACTGTAGATAATGTACCAAACATTGTAGTAGTGTTTGATAGATTAACAGCAAGTGAAAAATGCTAAAAATAACATATTTCTCCGTTTTGTAGAAGCCTAAATTAATTATTATAAGTAGTACTTGAGCCTTTGAACTTCTCAAATTGATATTATTAACATTTAAAATAGGGGCAATTTGGTTTATGCCATTGCAAAAGTCTTAAATTCGAGATATGTCATCGCAAAATAATAAATTAGTATTATGCCACTATTAAACAATAAAAAATAGTTTAATGCCATCGGCTAATTAAAATGACCATGTTGCCTTTTATATATACCATTACAAAACATCAAGATTCAATATATATGAGATTATAAAATAATTAATTAATTTTATGCCCTTTTACAAAACAATCATAATTAATTTTATACATCGTCCGATTGAAAAAAAGAAAAGAAAATTTATGTACTGCTAAACACCATTGAGATAACCGCTATAATTTTACAACCAAAATGTCTGTACATTTTTCTAATGTTCCTAATTAAATTTGTTACAAAATATTCATGCCTCAAGCTGTGAAAATTGAGGAGAAACGGAGAGAGTTTAATAAGGGCATTATAGGAATTATAAAAAATCTGACATACAAATCTAAGATAATTATATTATTAATTAAAATAAGGCCACAAATAGGTTTTTTCTTTTTTATAATTTTTTAATTTTTTATAGTTTGTTTAAAATAAATTAATAATAGTCGTACCAATTAAAAATAGGCGTACTAATTATTAATAATAGCAATATTTTTTTGGGCAAAAAATTTATGTCAAGTTTATATAGAGACTTTTTATGGAAGAAATTACTAATTTTGAACTTAAAAATTTTTGTCTATAAATTTTAATAAGTTTTTTCATTAATATTAGCACGATTTTTTTTTGGCAGAAAATTTATACCAAATTTATGTAATAACTGTTTATGGAATAAATTACTAATTTTGAACTTACCAAAAAGTTATGTGTATAAATTTTAACAAGTTTTTTACGATAACTTTTTATATTTTACATTAGAAATTTTTATATTTTACATAGCACAGCGAAGCTGCGACTGTCACGTCTAGTAATAATTAAATCCAGTGGCCGCTATGAAAAGCGGCCACATTGAGTTTATTTTCTTTCTTTTTATATTTTTTAAAATAAATTAAAAATAGTAGTATCAATTAAAAATAGTTGTACCAATTAAAAATAATCGTATCAATAATTAATAATAGCAATATTTTTTTGGATAGAAAGTTTATGTCAAGTTCATTTAGCGAAATTCTAAGTTTTTTATAATTTTTTAAAATATAGTCCTACCAATTAAAAATAGTCGTACCAATCTTTAATAATAGCAATATTTTTCTGGAAAGAAAATTTATAACAAGTTTATTGAGCGACTTTCTAATTTTGAGCTTACAAATTTTTGTCTACAAATTTGGACAAGTTTTTTTTATGACAAATTTCTTTTTGTATTTTACATAGCGCAGCGAAGCTGTGACTGTCATGTCTAGTTATTTTTAAATATGTTTTAATTGAAAATAATAGCATAAAACCAATTAATATGGTTTTATAATGGCATATACTGCATTAGTCGTTTTGTGATGGCATATTTAGAATTGAGCTGTTTTGGAGTGGCGTAAAAGTGTAAAACTAATTTTCTTTTTAAAATATTACAGCGTCGGAAGGATGTGCCATTGACAAGCGGGTCCTACACTAATCGAGGATGTAGCTATTGCGTTCGGATCTTAATTATGAAGGAAATATACAGAATTCTTATTTATCTCGAGTACAATCACAAATGATAGCCTTATTAGACCTCATAATTTTGTCAACGGTCAGGTCGGATAATGGATATATAGCGACATTAAATACCTAAATTAATGGCATATTTGTTGATTTGGTGAGACTATTTTTATGTTTTATCGAGCAGCACTGGTAGGGCCCAAGAAAACATAATTGTACCGTTGATACACAAGGGCGAAGCTACATGCTTCTTGGTGCGTTCAGGGACCCATCTTAAAAAAAAAAATTATTTGAGATAGTAATGTTTTGTAAATAAAAAAAAATAAAAAATAAAGATGGAAGGACCGATTTAAAATATTTGAGGGATCCAGGTGGACAAGTCGTGTTTGATATGAATTGCATAGAGACTCTTGAAAATTCGCAAAGAGACTCATATCACATTATCCTTTCATATGCGATGAAACTTATTATGGCAAACCAAAAAACAGAATGGAAGATTCTTAGATGAATGATTGTCTAGTAGCATATATGTATATATACAGAAAAGTGTTCAAAGAGAATCCCAATGAATCTATTATGCAAAACTATCATAAAAATGAAAACTCATATAGAATTATTGTATTTTTTTATTTTTTAATGTCTCTTGAATTATTATTTTGGATATTGGATATATTATTTCATATCTTAGATTGTTATTGTAGGTATATTTGATTTCTCATCAAACTTTTATGTTACATTTATTTTAGAATTGTTTATTTGATAATTATTGTTATACTATGTCTATATTAGACAATATATCATACATACGTTTTCAGCAAAATAAAAAATTATGGACCTTGCTGACATGAATTTCTAGCTTCGCCACTATACGCAAGGGTAGAAAATGTAATTAATCCTAAAGAGATATCTAACGGTAACTTTTTAAAAAGGTAATTTGTTGTTTCCTAAAATAAAAATAAACTCCGTTTTACTTTTCTATGCTAATTAATTCATAATATATTCTTCAGCCAGATTAAACTACGACTTGAATAGAGCTACAATTTCTTAATTTAGCATTAACCTTGCAGATCTGCCGGCCTAACATAGGTTGCTGCCTTTGTACACAGCGGTGATACGGCAGGGCTGGCCCTAATTTCTAGAGGAATTACTGGACCATTGGCGATGTATGGTGGCACAGCACCGGCGATGTAATCTGTATGATATGCGCTCTATAATTACAAGACTGTCTGACACGTATGGTGGTGAGCTTGCAAAGCCTGCCTTTGCACATTCTCATAAGCCGGCAATTAATAGCATAGAAAATGGCAAATCAGAATATACTTGCTCGGCACCATCTCTCTCTCTCAAAAAAAAAAGAAAAAAAAAGCAAGAACTCTTAATCTCAGTTTTTCTCTGGAACTCTTTGCTCTTGCTTTGTATTACTTACTTAGGTTACTTTGAGGAGGATGGAGGAATGAATGAATAAGTGAACTGAGTATAAGGTTTATACAGTTGAAGTTGCGCCTGTATTTAAGGAAGGATATGTCGGTGAAAAGATTTTTATTTATAGAAAATCGGGTTATTAAAGAAAGTTTATTTCACCCTTTGATAGCGATAGTGATGTTCCCAAATTAAAGCACTATTTAGTTGGTGTAAAATGCAAAAAAGGTAAAAATGTCTCCAACGAATTTCTCCGTTTATAGTAAGCCTAATTTCTAGAAGTTGAGCCTCCTTGATGCAATTCTTGATTTGATTTGTTCTAAGGAACTAAAATAGTAAGCGCGTCCGAAGAATGTGGAAGCGCTTACTATCAATTCACTTGGCAAGGTATGACCAATGAAGCGGGGCCTACATTGAGGATGTGTAAATATTATGTTCGAATTTAAGGGAAACACGCAGATTTCTCCCTTATTAAGTGCACTCACAAGTCACAACAGATAAGGTGTTATTTTTAATAAAAAAAATATCCTCAGAAATTTCTGAATACAACTCATTACGACTCTTTGTTTGTTGCTTGTTTCGGTTCTTACCTCAACATTATTCTTGCAACAAAAATCACAGACTGCCAATATTAGTTGTTTCTTAGACCCAAACGTTTTACCAGGCCTGAGTTCCCGTTCTGACCCTAAATTTTGTTCCGCCCTACCAACATATTCGAACATCGAAATATCACACAAATCATTTACAGGATGGTGCGTGTCTGTTCTTCCGGAAATGTACGGCTGGTCACATTTTGCATAAAATGGCAGTTCTGTGTTTGGTAAGTCCTCTTCATCCGAAAATTCCTCTCCGGTGGGGAGGTCAGAATAACTATCGGGACCTTCTTCATCGCTATTATCCTCGACTCGGACATCATCTTCCGAGGAGTCGTTCTCGACCACAGGCGACAATCGGGCACCACGACTATGATCTCCAACATTACTGCTATACAAAATATTTAACAGTAATTCAATTTGAAACACAATTGGTATACAAAATATTATTCAAAAACATCATAAATATTATACTTACTCGTAAGGATTGGAATCTTGACCACAAAAAAGATTTAGTGTCGTGTTTTGCTCGCTACTACTGGGCTCATCAACCGGCGTAAAGTTTAGGTCTAGTCCCGTTCCGTATATGGGCATCAAATCGACGAACAGTTCAAGAATTGGTATTCCCCTCATCTCAAACGTCTGCTGGTAATAGTACTGATAACACTCATTTATATATATCTTTCTACCGGACTTTTCCCTAAATTATAACTCAATACCTTTATTTTATGTTTATTTCAGTTTATATTTGTAGGATTTTGGTACTTCTTGGGTTTATTTACATTTTGTAGGGATTTGGAAAGAATTTGGTGAAGTTTGGTCCAGAAATCATGCACAGAAGCTTCCATGCGGCCTGCACCAGATTCCATACGGCCTGGATAGCACCAGACATCAACATGGGCCAGATGACTCATTCCTGGCCCATCCAACCCGCACCAAAGCCTGTCCAGCCCGCATGAGACTCCGAACCCTAGTTCCACGCCTATTTAAAGCGCCCAAAATGCTGAAAATAGGATTATCTCTCATTCCCTCCTCCTGGAGGCGGCTTCCCCACGAAAACCAACCCAGATCCACCTTTTTCTCTCCTCTGTGCGGCCTGGACAGGATCCCGTACGGGCTGGACAGAGAGTTCTCCGCCTTGTGAGCCAGATTCCGACCAGAGTTCGACCACCATTCGACCCAAGCTGCCATATCTCAGTTCTAGAGGCAAGGAAGAGGCTTGAACATGGGCTTTGCCTTCCTCCTTCCTTCTCTTTGGTTCCATGGAGATTGTATCACTTTCTTTTCTATCTTTTGCTTGTATTTGCATTATGTTAGGCTAGATTTGTTAGTTCTAGGGCTATGTTTGAACTAAGGTTAGGATTGATGTAATGACTTGATGTTTGATTTCTATGGTATATCACTTGCTTGGTTGTTTATTGATTATGCTTGCTTGTGTTTGATTAGTTGATTGAACCTCCTATTAGGTGGTGGCCACACCTAATTTTGGCTAAAGGTGTAGATTGATTGATTGAATTGAGTAGGCGACTTGAGGTAGGTTAGGAGCCGAAAGGTGACCAATTTGTACCCCAAAAGGAGAAGATTTCTAATTAGGCGAAAATCGGTTAGATACCTTAGTAAACCAACTTGTGGACTTAGGATAATTAAGCCAACACACGAAAGTTGAGGGTTAATTAGCCTAATGGGGGTGTTAGACTAGGTTCCGGTCACGATACCATAACCAACATGCGACGGCTGCGGTTTAGGGAGTCTAAATCCGGCTAGATCTGCCCCATACAGTTAGAAACTAAATTATCATGAATTGCACCATCAACTAAGGGTTGTAATGTATCAGTTTGTCCCTGTGCGGGTCGCACAAGATCAGACTGGTCCAGTACAAGTCAACGTGTGACGCGAAAGTGCGCACGTTGACGGCCCGAAGCCTAACCAAGGTGATGACAGAAACTCTAGGACCCTTTTATACTATATTTCACCACCAAAACACCAAAAATAGTCTTTGTTTGGTTTAGTTTAGTTAATTGCTTTTGTTACCTCTTAGTTTACGCCAAAATTCATTGTTTGATTGTCTAGATTTTGTGAATAAGTAAGGTTTAATACTCATTCTACCGTCCTTGTGGATTCGGCACCCGACTGTACCAACGAATTACCGTACGCTTGCGGTACATTTTAGGTTACTTTAGGGTATTATTAGCTACACATCAAGTACCGCCATTCAGGTTCAGAATTCAAAGGGATAAGTAAAGATTCAAATCTACTGTTGACTATATCGTTGTAACGACCTTGAATCTGCACTGTATATTGACTTTCATAAATCAGAAGTCTACAGTATAATTCATTTCGGATATCGGCATAAGTTGTGGAAGGACTACAATTTAGGTAGAAACAACAACCAGTGAAATTTGGAGATGGGTTGACAAATACAGAAATCGAAGTCATTTTTTAATATACGAGGTAATGAATTCGATTATGTTTCAGTGAAGCAGATCCTATATCCTATATATAAGTTTATCTAACGCGGTTATAAACTCAGTTATTTCATCGACAGTTATTTGATTGAAATGACAAAAGTTTTGATCTGAGGCGTTGAAATGACAAAAGGAAATGGAGGACCAGCCAACGCTATTAATAAACGCGTAAATGCACAGCTAACGCGTTTAAAAAACACGTTAGAGAGGACCTAACGCGGTTGAAAATCGCGTTAACTGCTTCTTTAAAGCACCCCTACAGTGTACTTTTCCTCACTTTTTCTTTAATTAATTCCCCTCCTAACGCTTTTCTTAATCGCGTTAACGCAGCCCTAACGCGTTTATGGACCGCGTTAGGACACAGTCCATTTACTGTGTCCATAAACGCGTTAGAGCTTTTTCCTTATTAAATTTTTTTTTTCCTTTTTTCTTTTTAAAATTTCTGAGGATAATTTTTTTTTTTTATTAAAAATAACACACAGATAAGTCTTGTGTGAGCTCATAGTTTTTGTCAATACTCTGCCGACTGGCCGGATATGGATAGTGGTATTATTTCCTTAGGATGAAATTAGGGACGTGGACTTGTGAAATTTGTATTTTTCTCTTAAAGGCCGTCATTTTTAAAGTCAGCCTATAGTTTTTGGATGATTCGAATTTCATTGAAAACTTAAACAAAATGTTGTATAGAATGAATTTAGCACTAACGTATGTCATGTAATCATGTTTTTATATCAAGATGCCTTTAGTTTGATAATACAAAAGTTGGAGATCGCATTTTCTTAATTACCTTTTAAACACATTTTGAATAACCTAAAATATACATTGTATGAAAAAGTAACACTGGAAAGAAGAAATAATATGCGATATATAGTTCGAAAACTATACGTTGACATTAGGAATGATATGGCCTTTAAGGTGTGTGGGGGGGGGGGGGGGGGGGGGGGGGGGATGCAAATTTCACAGGCCGATTTTCCTAATGTCGAGTTTTTAATTATTTTGTTAATGTTATTACATTCACTGGGGCGTGCGTGTAATCTAGAAGGTCAATCTCATGCCTAATCAAATATCATCATCAACCTTCGAAATGGCGGCCTTTGTAATGCCATTTGTAAAAATATTGAAGGGTCATAAATCGTTGTCGAATTATGAATTAATTTTGGATTTTTTTTTAAGAAAAAAATACCGCCTATGACATTATGTCAAAATATGAGATCGAGTCCTCTCTGTTTAACACTGAACCGATCAAGTCCAATCTTCCAACATATATGTGCAATGGACATTTGGGTGACATCATAACACGTGCTTTACATTCAATAATAGGTGTTTAAAATTAATAAAAACAGAAAAGTTGTTGATAATCTAATTTAAAAATGTAAGGCCAGCAAAAGTTTTGTGACGGACATGTGCAAATTAAATGAACTATGGTTTTATTTTGGGCTTGGATTTAATTATGGTGTTGTTGACAAATCAAGATCTGTTAACTGAAAGATCCTAGATAGGTAAACCATACAATATAGCCCGTTGATGCACTAAGTGTATGATTAATAAATTTTCTTAGCATGAAACACCATATAAGAATCGAAGCATTTTGAGTTGAATTATGGATACTTACCATATGAGAATGCATCGTGTTCAAACTACTTTCAAACTGTATATCGCCTCATAGCAAATAATTTGGTAATCCTTGTACGTATTTTTCTATATTTCTTAATATGAAATTTAAAAAGGATAAAACAGGAAAGATTAAGGCAAAATCAGTATTGCTTATGTCGACCTATATATTACTTTTTTTAACTAATTTAAAACAACTGGTAGTATGCCGAATAATATTTTGTGCTGTCAATTAATGGATTTTCGACTGATATTCCAGAAGATTTCTAAGAGTAGCAATGATGTGGTAAATCCGCTCTTAAATTTATAGCTAATTATACCTAAAAATTAGTTGCAAACGTACAACAATCGTCTAAGTATTATCGGGGTCGAATCACAGGGAGAGATATTCAATTAATTAAGTTTAATAAACCTTAGTCAATTAGATTTGTATAAAAAGGAATAATATTTTGAACAGATATAAAGTAAAGGTTGCAGTTAAATAAAAGTCCTAAATTAAAAGTTCAATGAGTTAAAAACACTTAAGATACTAATTAAGAATTAGGGGTTTAACTAGTAGCTAATACTTTTCAGTTTACTCCAGAATCAGCGGTCCGCTGAAACTCAGGTTGCTGACCCCTAAGTGGGTCGCTTAAGGCAGGGGGCACAGACAACCCACTGGATCTTCCTGCGACCCGCTAGATTTGGCGCATACTCAACTTTTTGGTTATTTTAGATGTTACTTTGTGTAGGAAATTAATTCTAACTAAGGCTCCTCAATCCCACTTACGTTTAAGGCCAGGTTTTCTATAGTTAACCTTATTTCCTTCGAATACAACCTAGATTTCAACTTCCGTTTCTTGGTCTAAGTTATACAAGTTTATGCTTTACGACCTATGACTCCCTATACTTCCGTAATCGGGAAGGGCTTCAACTTCCGTTTCTTGACCCTAGTCTAACCTTCCGGTGTCAACTCTCGTGTTAACCATACTTAAACTTTATTACTTGAAAACGTTTGGATTTAACCACCTAACGATTAAGCGACGTCTAACTTAACGGATGCAAGCAATTCAATCCAAGCAAATCAGTTAAAGTAATCTAAGCAATTCAATCAAAGCATAAAACACAACATGCAAACAAAGAAAATAATCTCAAAGCATATTATCAATCATAAACTAAAAATGTTCACTACTATGGCCCCTAATAAACGACTACTCGCGAGTATACATCACAAAACAATCAAAGATATCTGAATAATAAGAAAATATAGAGAAATAAACAAGATTACAACAATTGGAACCTAGATTCTCTCTTTCTGCTCTCTCTGCCACTCTTTCAGCGGGTTGCTGATGCTCCTGGCGGCCCGCTGAAAAACTTTGGCTGTGCTCTCAATTAGCAATAATGGCTCTCAACTCACGAACTCCCTTTCCTGATGCCTTCTAGTGCTTATATAGGCGCGGGAAACTCCAGAATTATTGAAAACGTGTGAGTTGAGGGCTTGAGGCGCTGGAAATAGATAAGGCGGCATAGAGGTGGGTGCAGAACTGGCTGATCTATTTCTGGATGTCGGTTTCACCTTTTCAGCGGCCCGTTGAAAATTGTCTATGTCGCCAGTCTCACCTGCTACCCGTTGTGCTCTTCTGTGGGTCGCCAATCATGATCAGATATCGGTTTCTCGCGTCTTGAGTGGCAAAATCAAACAGATCCTGTACAAAATAAAAGTAGCCATAGCAGTACCTTGCTTCTAATCTAATTTAACAATTAAAACATTAGAAATACATATAATTCAATGAAATTAAGTCCTAAACAAGCGGTATTTATATGTATAAAAACCGCTTATCAAGCAATGAAAAGGATATGCCGCTAATTATTGATATCTTTAAGAAATAACACACAGTGGAGTTTATCTAATCATCTGTTACATCTCAATTAGGCAATAACTTACATCAGTATTCTCGGTTATTGGGAAAGCTGATCTGTGATAATATTTCATTTCAGAATAGTATAACTCCAAGAAATTGGTGGAAACTAAAAGGAATAAATTATGCGGGCAGCTCAACGAGACAGATCCAGCAGGTGTTGTGAATGTTAAACAACAACACCATGCATTTTTTGTGGAAGAATTGGCGGCAAGACAGCTTTGTGATCTCATCTTGTACACTTAACTCTGGCATTCATCTCACACAGTATGCCTCTTTGTAATACGGAGAAAGGACGAGGGAGGATAGGTTTTTAAGGACATGCTCGTCTGGGAGAGGCTTATCACCCTCGACTCCAGCGACCTGGGTCCTGAATCCTGAGCTGCTTGGTTCACAATATCAACCTCAAGTTCATCTGATGGATGCGGTGCTACCGTGGTACCACGTTGACATTAGAAAATGTTGGCATGACTTACTTGGAGGAGGGAAACCGGCGTACATATTAGAATCATATTAATAGTGAGGAAAACAACTAATTAATATATGGTGATGCAGTACAATACAATGAATAAAAATCAAATACAAGTTTATAATTGCCCGTGAATTTTGTTCCTCTCTTGATCTATTTGCAGAAGCTAATAGGTTTCATATAGTTTTTTTTTTTTTTTTTTTTTTTTTTTTTTTTTTTTTATTTGATTCTTTGATGCCTGCGCTTGTACAGACCACTTTGTCGTAAGTTTATCATGCTTCCAACAAGCACAAGTGATTGTTATTTGATTACCAAAATTGAAAATGGGGACTCTAATTTCTCTGTTTTCGAATACAGATTTTATTTTCGAAAACAGAGAAATTAGAGTCCCCATTTTCAATTTTGGGGATGGCAAAGTCCCCATTCTCAAATTAATAACTGAAATAAAATCTGTATTCGAAAACAGAGATATTAGAGTCCCCATTTGGCAAAGACCATTTTCAATTTTGATAATATCAATAACAGTGAAAACGCTATTAATTTTTTTTTTCAAAAAATAATATCAATAATAGTGAAAACCATAATATTAAAGATGACGATGCGTCGAAGCCAACGAATAATAACGATATCATTCATCTACAATTACTTCATATGTAAGTATATATCTTCTCACAACTCGAATTATTTCAATAATAACACTAATCATTCCATTTTAGATTCTAAATAGCCAGAATAACCTTTGTAAAAATAATGTGTGAAGTTTAAACAATAAACAAAGTTAGTCATGCAAATTTACAATTGCAAATTTGAAATGCCAGTTGCCGAAGAAGTCTATGATAGATAGACCAGATGTCACAAGATTCTTGATCAGTGAGTTCCTAAGCATGTATGTAAAATGTAGATGATACTTGCTTAATTAGTTCTGTACATAAACTTGAGATGGGAGACAACATGTAAGATAGCTATATTATTTTTGCTCACTTGAGAATTCATTTGTATCGTATGTGATAATGTATTAGGTAACAGAGACTAATTAAACATGTTCACACTGTGCTCATTGTCAAAAGAAGAAGAGGTATGATCTTTTAACGATAATTAATGTCAATAATTTGGATAATATTTTTTAGTCAAATTCAAATTTAATTTAAAATTAAACTATTCGTATTTATTGAACATACATATATGAAATATTTTGCAGGCACAATATATGTCTCATATACGTCATACTTCTCATCCTGAATTCATTTCTAATCTTATTTTTTATGACTATTAGAACAAACAAGATGAAAAATCATAGAGAATCCCGTCAGATTATTATAAGCTATCTTTATTATGAAACTGTATTGTCTCCCGGATACTGTAACCAAAACAAAATAAAATAAAAATAATCAGAATATCCAATAAATATACATCGTTTTAGAAATTCAGCAAGAGAGGTAATGCAGATACATGCCGCCTACAAGTTACAGCAGACCTAAGTACTACCTATTAAAAACTTGAAGCTATCAAAAATTATGTCAATATATAAAAATTCAATTAGTCAAAACTCTTTATCTTATTTTTTTCAGTGTTTCGGCTCCCACCAACCCAGTATTTCTTGACGCCAAACATTACCTTCTCCGACAAATGAGGGCCATCTTCATGATCAACCAACTTAATGTCCCATCTCATGCCAGTTGCGATATTTCCTACTTTGCTCAAAATATCAATATTTTCACGGATTATAACTGCTCCTTCAGGGCGCAATATTCGATCCATTTCCAATAGTATATCCTCTGTCTTACACCTGCTCAGAAGTATAGAACAAGGATTTTAGAGGGCAATTTGGGTTGCAGAGAGAAACAAGAAAGCTTACGGCTCAATAATCAATAAAACATTAAAACGGGCCAGCTGTTAATGGTACTTAAAATGAAAACCCAATTATGTTATAAATTATACATATTGCATTCAGAACCCCCCATTTATTCAAAAGCACATCATATAACTATGCTTTCAACAAGAATGAGTGTGCGAAAGGATGCCATATTTGACACGGTATAAGAAAAATCTGAATGAAAGAGGAAAAGGTCTGTTACCTATTCTCATACAGAGAGAAGACACCATTAGCATGTATGAGATCATATGTTCTAGGATAAGTTGAGAAGGCTTCACACCTAAGAAACAAAAATCCAGAGAGAACTATAACAAGCAAGTAGACAAAGCATGATTTTTCAATTTACCACACCTAACAAATTTTACAATAAAAAAAAAATCTTTGCTGGGGTGAAAAAATGTTTTATTAAGTTAAAGCATTATAAGAAATAAATTTACTAGCATACCTGCATCCAGTAAATTAGCATAATACAAAGAAATGACGGACACCTATAGTAATGCCGGATATAACTTCAATGCATACAAAGTATCACTTCCAAATAGTTCATTTGGTAAAAGTAATGGCAGACACCTAAAGTTATCGTTAGTTAATACTTAATAACCTTAATTTGAAATAAAGTATATAACCAGTCATGGTAAATTCCAATCATACCCCTTGAATAAGTAACCCTCAAATGCCTAAATCGTGGCATGACATTCGTTTGGCATAATTAATGGCAGATACCTACAGTGTCATCGGTAATTAACCATAATAATTTTATAAGAAAATACGAGTATATATACCAGTCATGGTAAATTCCAATCATGCCCCTCTCGTAAATAACCCCCAATGTGTCCAAATGAGCAACAGTAGGCATGACATTCATGACCCATAATTTATCCGACCCCAAGGCAGCACCAAAACCACCTAATCCTGCATTCATGTCCATCACATTGCGATATCTATTGGTACCGAGAAATTTATTCACTCTCTTATAAGACTCAACATGCCTTCTCCATAGTTTATTATCCTGGCTGTACAAATCTGGTGATAATTTGAGTACTGTCCCTGTAGATATCCTGGGTGGTACAGCATAGAGTCTCTTTGGAAATGGCTCCAATTGTATTGGCTCGACTGTTGGGTAAGGGGTTATGCAAACTTCCATTTCCTTGTACCTGAAATAGAGAAGAAGAAGAACCAAAGGAAAGATCCGAGGTATATAAGTCTATATTGGTTGAATTACTATCAGTAAGCACATATTCCAACGAAACCCTGTGCTTTATCAAGACACTATACAATTTTTATATTTTCCTACAAAAACATGCTAGATTCCGAATCTGTCGTATACATTGGTCTGTGAACTAAAATTATATGCCTTTCTTTTAATCTTGCATGCCATTTATTCTCTTGTTATATTGCTCAAGCTTTTTTTCTTTAAGGTGGATCACTGAAGCGAAAACACAGATCAGGTACAAGAATATGATAACATTGTCTACTTGTAAACAGTGAAAAAAATAAAAACAAATGCAAAGCCAGAACAAAATGGTAGAAAGATTTCTTACCACACATCATCCAGCTTTGTTGAATCACAGGTCTTGATATGAGACCCATATTTTCTACTTGGGCATGACTGCAGATTGATCGGCTTCCTCCAAATGGCAGTCTCATTCATCTCAGATATTTTCTCCCAGCAAAGCAGCTCTGCTAACTCTTCGATTTTTCTCTGTTCTGCCTCCAGATCTACCTTGGTATGCCTCCACCAGTTGTAATGATGCCTCCAATTTATTGGTGGTCCCGACAACACCCAGTACCCCCCAGGCCGCAGTACTCGATCGATCTCCATCATGTACATTCCATCTAGACAGAATTCAACGTTTAAGTTAAAAAATGTACTACAGCTAAATTGGGTCTTAAATTATTTATAATATGATTGCACAATTGAGCATAATTTCATTCAGAAATGGAGAAATAAGGTCAACTGACACTTTGAAGAAAACTGATATGTCACCAAGATACTTTATTTTTTATCAAACTGGACAATAATGGTATATCGTAGCATTATTGATGCAGTTAAATGACCCTCAATTAGACAAATAAGTGAAAATATTTAATAACTGTCATCTTTCTTTTTAACTAGGACTTAATTGAGGATAACTGAAGCAATAATATAAATATTTGGTCAAATGGCACCAACATTGGGCGACGGATCAGTGTAATATATTCCAGTATACTTTTCAGTCAGGTCTGGTATCTGCTTCAATCAGTATGATCAATTTTAATACCTTCCTTCCTTTCATTCCTTCCTCATTTGGTGATTAGTGTATTATAAAATTGATGAATAGTGAGGGTTGATTGATTTAATGACTGCACAGATGAGACTGAACTGAAGCAAATTAGCTCAGTTAAGGCTTAATAGGGAGTTAGGTACTTAATATAAGGTTTACTGTCTTAAACTTAGTCTGAGAGAATGTTTGGTAGCTATATAAGAATGCAAGGAGTCCTACCACTGGAGGTCCAATGTACAAGGCAACGAGAACAATGAGCCATGTCAAAACTTCTAGAAGGATATGGTAGCTTCATTGAACCAAGTACACCAATCACCGCTGGTACGCCTCTCTCCAGTGCAAATTGTACCTGAGCCGTGTGTGAATCTCTAGGTGCAAATGACATTGTCAATACATTCCTGCTCAACAAGTATGCACCAAAACTTGCAACCTAAACATTTCACAATGATATTAGAAGTCCCAAAACATAAACATGCAGAATATAACATCTAGCAGTTATTAAAGAGACAATAACAATAACAACCAAATTGGGTGTCCCTGTGTTGTTTGAATAGTAAAATAGAAGTGCTCAAATACAAGCTCTTTACTTTTGGGACAGTTTTTATGTCTCGTAGTGATGCATGGAAAAAACCCTTCCTGAGACTACGAATTCTAAGAATTTTCTAGGGAACCCAAAAGATTACAAATTAATTCTAAATTGCAAACGTAGAATACTAGCAAACATCACATAGTTCAATCTTATAAGCATAAGGTAATTCACACATAAATCTATGCACTGAAAAAAAATTGAAAGAAATTAACCTAGAGATAGCAGCCACGTACCCCACAGCCAGTGTCTAGAACAGTCCTGACAGTACCATTCTCAATTGGTACAATTGAGGCAATCCGGTCAATATACCTATCTGCCCCTTGCGGGAACTGGGTCCCACCTCCAGGAAATCTGAACACATTACCCTCAAAATGGATCCAGTTCTGCCCTGCCTTCTCTACTGTCAAATTCTTGTAAGGCATATTTACAAATGGGACATAATCCCGACTCTTTGGCCAATGAAACGGTAGCGCATACCCCTTCGGTGCGGGTACAAGGCAGTACATCTTTTCCTTTTCACTAGGGCAGTGTCTCTCTCTGTAAACCATGTTTTTTCTTGGAAAGGACATGGCCCGTCTCTGGTCCTGACAAGGGGTATAATCGGTATATTTCTCATCGCATGGCTCAAACAGTCTCAAGCTTGAGTTTAGGGTTTGATTCGAAAAGATGGGTTTTGAATGGTGGGTTTCAAAATTTAAGGTAAGTGGGAAGTTACATTCAGTTTGCTTGGTAATAATTGAGGCTATGTAATCACCTCGTCCGATGGCACTTCGATGCCATGAACCCAGAATATAGCAAAAGATGCACAAGCCGAGCACAACAAATATGTACAATATGCTTCTGGTACGGCTTTGAGCCATTGCATACCTGCATTAAACAGGGTTGTGAAATATATTTGGTGAGATATTTGCTGCCTTTAAGAAAATTGACATTAGTTGCTGAAATTGGAATCTTTCTATTAACTAGTATTGAAGACAACGGAAGAACAATTTATTGACTCAAAAGAAAACCAAAAAAAAATAAAAGGTACAGGAGCCAATTCTAAACCCCAAAATTTTATCAATTTTTTCCATAAAATTCATAAACAATCTGCAAAGAAAACCCAAAATAAAGAAATAGAATACTTAGCCGATTATTCCGGACATTCAACAACCTTCTCCATGTAAAATTCACAAACAAAAATGATACACCAACTGAACCATTAAGAACAATTGAACCGCAGAATCTTACCAATTTGGTATATGCACGATGATTGATTCTTCGACCCAGTCTTTCTCCCTCAAAAAGTATTAACTGTTGTTGAAACTTGGGAAGAGATTTATTCTACTAATTGTTCAATCTCTCGCTCTCTCTCCAGAGACTTATTCTACTCGCAGGGTTTTGAACTTTTTAAAGGTCAACAAGTGCTCAGAACTTCAGGAAATTATAAGAACCGTCGATCATTCAAATCAGCGGCCGTGATCCTCTTGCTCTCTCTGGAGACTGTTTCATTGTTTCAATTCCCACTTCCCACCCACTCCACCAGTTAGTGCGCCAAACCTTTCGGACATTGGTTTACCGGTCATTTTGTCCTTATTTATTTACTACTATCG
This sequence comes from Rhynchospora tenuis, assembly GCA_027725995.1. Classification (NCBI taxonomy): domain Eukaryota; kingdom Viridiplantae; phylum Streptophyta; class Magnoliopsida; order Poales; family Cyperaceae; genus Rhynchospora; species Rhynchospora tenuis. Next base: position 57,001,028 of record CM050888.1, read on the forward strand.
GATAAATATATGATAAAATTTAAAAAATTATATTATACAGTTCATGTACCCAGATTGTGTCCCTGGCTCAAAGCCTAGGAAGCTTTTACTTTTCAAACAAAAATAATTTAATAAGATATACAATACAGCCTTTCTTTTCTTATTTTTTTTCTTTTTAATTTTTGTGCCAAAAAGTTTTAAAGGCGTCTAAAACAACATTCTATTTTGTGATTTTGGAATCTTCTCTTATATAAAAAGAGCAACTGCTGCAAGGAGTGTTTTGATTTTTGAAACTATTAGAGGGGCTTCCATGGGGATTCTAGTAGAGGCTCTGTTAGTGTTAGTGGATCGTCTTTCTCTCTCTCTCTCTCTCTCGTTTTTTTTTTTTTTTTTTTTTTGAGATAGTGGATCTGGGATAGATACCAGATAATAAGCCTGTATTGGCACAAGGCCTCGCCCATTAGAAATTTGTTTTGACCTCTCTAATCCCAAAAAAGCCTTGAGCTTAAATTGGGCTTATATTCGTCATACTAGACTGGAACTTTAATTCATCTTCTCTCGTTTGCAGTTTGCACAATCGAAATTAACCAATTTTTATTTACCAAAAAAAAAAAAAATTGGACTTGCTTGACTCTTCTACCAGCTGTCGTTTCCTTTTTCCTTTTCCTCGCCTTTTGTTTTTAAAAAGGTTTTAAAATTGATGGAACATCTATGCTGACTTGCTGAGGCTTGACAAAAAACAATGGTCATACTAAAACAATTAGTAAAAAATTTCCATGTTAAATTTTGTGTATTGAATCAAAGAGAAAACTATCACCCAATAAAATGTTATCTCGCGAGGTGAGAGATAATGAAATTATGAAAACCACAAAACATTTATTATTAATTAATTAATTTATCTCTGCCATGAGACAGCCTAGCCACACCGTTTCACTTATATCCAAGCATAAGCCTCTCTTGCATGGCCTAGAAAGTAGAAAGTAAAAACTACCACTTGAAACCTCATTATCTCAAAGCGTGGTAAAAGCATACGAATATGCATCCCTATCTTGCTTTATAAATTCAAAAGAAAAGAGACCATGAATGACATGTCTTGTTAATCAAAGTGTATGAGACTCAGCACATGTGGATCAGGACATATGCATTTAATTCCTTGATTAACTTATTTCTTTTTCCACAGGTTAGGTGTAGAGACTATTGGACTCAGGGACGGATCTACCACTGGGTCGGGTAGGGCTCTAGCCCCACCTAACGTCGTCGAGTCCATGGAGCCCCACCTTAGCCCCAGCTAATTTTTTCTGCCATTAGAGTACTCAAAGGTCCATTGTATGAAATAGATATATGATGAACTTATGTTGGTCCAATGTTCTTATAAACTCAGCCCCACCTAAATATTATTCCTAGATCCGCCACTGATTGGACTATTTACGGATATGAAACCTGATGAGGTTTTTCTAAGCATTCATATCTCCCAGAAAACGACATATTCATTTGTTTATATATATATAAATAACGGCAGTTAGTTTCAAAGCTAAATATTTAAAAATTCAGAAGCCAAATGTCGGAAAAGATAGAAAGAAGATGCATTTTTTTTTATCCTATTGTTTTCTTTTCTTTTTTGGCACAAACAACAGCAAGAAAATTAATATTAAAAAAATAGAGGAACTTGATGGTACACCAATAGTAAATTCTCATCCCCAAATGCGTAGAATTACGAAGATGGATTTTCGGGAGAAAGCTTGGTATGTTCTCAATTTTGGAATGCGATTTGCCTCCCCACTTTTTTCTTATTTCCTTGTTGTTTCTATAAGATATTCCATCCATTTATGTTTGAAATAGTTACATATTTGTTCGTTGTAATGTAGATAAGTTGTGCTCAAATTTGGTGTAGTTTTAAATTGTTTGGTAAACAATAAAAGTCAACAAATAGAGTCATTAAAATTTCAAATTTCCGATTGATGACTAACTATTGTATCATAAATGCACCAAATTTGTTACACGACCATCTAATTGATAGAAAATATATTATTAAATCATTTAATTTTGATAAAGTTAGGATTCATATAAATAAATTTATTACTAAATGAATTCATTTCGTGACACCTATCAGAATTTGTTATGTTTACAAAATTAATTACACGGACTGTTATATTTTCATTATTTTTTTTTGATAAAGTTATATTTTCATTATAACTTTTTTATAACTAATAATGCAAATCAGAGGATTTTCAACTAAGACACACATGATGAACTACATATATATGTAAAATATCTTTTCTTTTGTTGCGGAGATATCAGTAATTACTTTATCTCTACCTGTAATCAAATGGTGCGTACAACTAATGCATATTTGCATTGGCAATTTTATTATTTGAATAAATGCAAAGGTAATTTTCAATAAGAGATTTCTAAAGGGGCATATTTAAAACCAACCACGTGAAAATGTTAAAATAAATGAAACGAGCACTGCCAAGAGGGCAAAGGCAAGCAATCATGAGTATCTTCTTGAGTCCTTTTCTTTTACAGCTAAGGCTAAATTTGTTCTTTCCAATTTCTCGCAATTATGTCAAAGATGTCTATCTAGTGATAAAACATCACCACAGTAAGAACATAATAGAAAGGTCTGCATCACATTGGGCAAATAATAATTTATTTTAAGTCACGTCGAAAGAGTAAATGAGAATGAATTTGTCCACTAAAGAAATTAGTAGGATTATTTTAAAAAAATGAACCCATGCATGAATTTGATTTACTCTACGAATAAAAAACCCATACATTGAACCTTTTTTTTTTTGAAAAAAAAAGTAGCGTAAGGTTACCTACTTTATTGCAAGTAAGAAAAATGTTTTACAGCTACGAAATTACTCATATATGTCATGGGAAAAAAAGGTCCCCAGAGAAACCAAGAGAAAGCATTTTTAAAATGGCCTCCATGATATCACACAAGTTATTAAATTTATTCGGAAACCTAAATTAAAACATACAAGGATTCAGCCCCCAGTAAATTAAACCCATTCAGCCCCCATAAATTGACCTTTTCTCAAACACAAGTACAGTAGTACACTCAGATCTCTACACCGAAACTTGGTACCACAATCTAACATCAAACTTATACAAACCAAGTAAAAAAACATAAGCAATCAAGCAAGAAAGCGGATAACATGTCTACAGGGTTTATAACAAATGCTCCAAACGAAATAACATATCAAGTGGCCACTGGTACAATCGATATCATCTGGCAAATATGCCCACCATTTGCAAATTAAGTTGTCATATCTATATTCTCTGGCATGTACTTTTTCCTCAAATCTTTTGTACTAGCATCCACATTAATTGTCTGTCTATTATTCAAAACTCAAAAGGTTAAAAATTTAAAATGTACGCACGCGATAAAAAATCAGCAATTTAAATTAAACATTCAAGTAAATAAAAATAATAATGTTTAAAAGCTAAAATAAACATTTTTTTTTATTTTTTTTTTAACTCTACGTCTAGTTAGTTAATTGCAGGATGGGCTCAAAAAAAAAAATCCTCGCATGCGGAGATGTTGATAGGGTTGCAATTAAGCTCTGGTTTTCTGTTTCCAAGTTGTTCCCTGCGGAGTGGCATTTCGTGTGACGGGTCATTGATAGTAGCCCCTTGTGAAAAGGTGGTCACAACTCACAATTAAATGGTCTTCTGGAAAAGAGTATAAAAAGTTCATGTGTGCTCAATGGCAGCGACTCGCCACTTTGATCGCAAGTCGCCCCACTTTCAAGTTTCAACCAATCTAAAGGATTTGAACTTGATTATATCCCTTTATTTATTTTTGCGATCTTAACTAGATAAATTGTTGACTTTTGGTATTGCAACGATAATAGGTCGATAGAGACATTTGCCAGAAGAAAAAGGACTGGCATGCAACGAGTTGGGCGCCAGACAGACAATGGCGTGTTAAGGATTAATAATTAAGTGGCGATCTAATTATTCTTTTTTTTTCTTAGAGTTATTCAAGTACGTATTAACAAGTCACTAGTTTTCTGATAGTTTTGCTTTAATTTTGCATTCAGTTGAGTTAGTTACTCAAGTAGGCGTATAATTAAGCTTAGCTTTAATCTTGCTAGGTCTTGACTCTTGAGAAAGCAAAAGATATAGTTATTACTTGAGGAAGAGAATCGTCTTTCTTCCAAAACTAAATCAATTGTGGCACTATTTTATATTAATTTGAACCTAGGAAAGTTGTTTCCCCAAACCTAGAGAATATTCTTATGCATTAATTTTCTTTATGTAATTCAAAATTTCTATTAAATTTTGTTTTAACTTTTTTCTTGAATAATTTTACTCGCAGGAGATAAAACTTTGCTTCACATTAGTTGGTCACACAATTTCGATTTCCCTTCAAAGTATTCACAGTTAATTATAACATTAATAAGTTTTTTAGATGAAATAAGTCATTAGAATATCGAACTTACAAATTTTATTAAAAGTGCATTATTTTTAACAACCAGATAAAATGAAAAAAAAAAATTGGCCTTTTGCCTTCCATATACAGCAAATTTAGCAATTTGACAGCAACATTGTACGATGATCCTAAGAAAATAATTAGTTTAATAAGAAAATAGACTGATTAGGGATTGTAAAAAATAAAACGGACTTGTCGGTACATCACTTCAAGTATCACTTAATCTAATTTGCATTTCTTCCCTTCCAGGAAAATAACTACAGACTTTTAGTCATATCTTGAAACCCTAATCTGTCATTAGACCCAAAAAACGCACCAATCAAAACTGCACACCAAAATCTAAAGACATGTCATAAAGTTCCCCTTGGTCCTGATCTACACTCTCATCTAGTAACCATGATTCAAGCATAGACAACTCGGGTCCACAGTAATCCAACCCTAACCCAACCGAATCAATTGGCTGAGGCGACATGATACTATTTGAACCCGAGCCCGAGGACTCCGTCTCGATCGAACTCGAGCCTGAATTACTATTCGAACCTTTGTTGTTCCATTGTTCTAGAAGCTTGGATATGTTATCTGTGGTTAGAGCAAAGAAAGGCGAGGTAGGAGTTGCGTTGCAATTCTCTCCATTGCTACTGGTAGTAGTAGTAGTGTTGGAAAGTAGCTTGTCTGATTTGGGATCAAAAGACAAAGCTTCACTAAGTGCTTGCTTGGCAAGGTTGATGTCTGTTTGAAGCCTCTTCTCCCATTGACCCTTGGAAGCAGATCTCTGCCCTGTGGGCCCCGCCGGGCAGTCTAGTGATCCGTCTTGTCGGAGTTTCTTCTTGAGGTGAGTGTTCCAATAGTTCTTTATGTCGTTGTCGGTTCTCTCAGGGAGGTAAGAAGCAATGGCTGCCCATCTGAAATTTTATTCATTAGGAAATCATTAGCATATTACATAATAGATTTTAATTTAGGAATAGGTTTAATGGATTTGATATTAAGTATTGATGAAGTAATTATTGTCAGCTTTAAATAAAGAATTTATTGTAAGTTTAACGATTTATTTAAGTTGTTTTTATTAGTTTTAATTTAACATACCTATTACCGAGAAGGGCTTGGAGATGAATTATGAGTTTCTCCTCTTGATCAGTAAAATTGCCCCTTTTTATACCTGGCCTGAGGTAATTTGTCCATCTAAGCCTGCAACTCTTACTGCACCGCTGCAGTCCTGAGTAATGAAAAAGGAAACTATTGTAAATATATTTCATCAAGGGTTCAAATTGTAAATAGCAAAAGGGAATGTAGAGAGAAGCCTAGTTATACCGTATTCATAGGATCGATTAAGCATAGGTAAAACAAAAAAAAAACTTATGATTGAGATAAGCAGCTAGAAACAAAAAGAGTTAATCATCACCGTAATCATTTCAAGAATCCAACTTTATCCTTTCCTCAGAAAAAGAAAAAGACAAAGAAATACCTCATCATGTTATTAATAAAAGGCTATCCTGTTTCAAAAAATTTGCTGAAACAGCGTAAGATCGACATTTCTGAACAATGTCAAACATTGTACATAGCTTTTGCATGACCAATTCCGGACACTAGCTATTTTACTTCCGTTTTTTCTAGATTTCAACATGAACTCAAGAAACAACAAGCGGAGGAACTATTTAGAGGAGAAAGATATTAGTGAGAGAAAGAGTAGCCAACCAGTCTTAGCAGGAACAGCTCTCCAGTTGCCAGGTCCATGCTCTTGTATGTAAGATACCAAAGTGATATCTTCCTCAGGCGTCCATGGCCCCTTCTTCACTCCCTCTTTGTCACAGCAAGGTGGTCTCACCATTCTCTTCAATTTAGTTTTTCCTTATCTCCTCTCTACACAACAAAGAATATGAAGATTGACCCTTGTTTTTTTTTTTCCTATTGCTTCCCTCTTTCCTTGGTTGTGTGTTTGGACTAAGGAGACCCAAAGTTAGTGAGGTGTATAAATAGAAGAGAAGGATTAAAGACCCATTTGACCTCCAAAGGGTATACGGCCAACGAAAGAAGAGTCAAAGCGAGACAGCAAGGCTCATTTAATTCCTTTCCTCTCTCTCTCAAAAAAGTCAGACCAGTGGAGTGATGGTTTGGTGCCTCTCTCTCTCTCTCTCTGCCTTACAAATGCGCGTGCATTCAATTAAGGTACACCGGTAACCACAGTATTGTCTTGGATTTGTGTATTTTTGTTCTGGTATTTCTTGCAAAAAATAAATGCTTTTGGTATATTTTGCTTTTAGAAATTCTTTCATTTGAACCGAGACATATAGCTAGGTTGCTCTCCTTTGCACAAAAAAAAAAAAAAGCTGACTCTTAATTTTTTTTTGCATAACTAATTAATTAAGCTGCAAGTTTAACAGTACTGTGTATATTTGTGATTCTTGCTGGAGTTGCACAATATATACTTCTCACTTGACTTCGTAAAAGTTCATTATATTTTAAGAAAACAACACACAAATATATATATATATATTCGATCGGTCATAATATCATACTCATAATAGAAAACTAAAACATGATAAGCTATAGCCATAGGTTATAAAAAATTAAATAAAATAAGAGCTATGTACGTTCTTGTACAAAGCTATCTATAGAGTAAGAGCTAGAAAAGGGTGCATTGACTTGAAGTAGTAGTCTTCCCATGGACTCTTTGATAGTTACAAGTCAAAATCTGCAGATATAGAGTAGCTTGTGTAAAACTAATTTTTGTATTTCCATCAAAATTTCTATTTTTCATATAACTGTCTGGAACAAACATTATCTTGAATCTGCACATGGAAGTACAAGAAATTAAAAATCCATCAAGTTGCAAACAGTACAGTTAATTCCTCACAGCCTACATCACAAGATGCAATTACTTTATTTATTGCACCCGTGATGCTCTGTGAAAAGTGCAGCTGCATGCATTTCTACGTAAGTCATGCTCACTTTTATTCGGGTCCGACCGCTCTAGAATTCTTTTCCCTGTAATTACCCCCTGTGGTGACTGGTGATACAATAAGGAAAAGAGTTTGGGGGATAAAATCTATATGTTCGAATAAAAAAGAAGAAATTATGTGGAACAATTTTATTGGGTAAGACATCTACAGATAATTAAGAAAAGCAATCAATGTTTAAATTTTACTACTGAGGTATCTGTAAATTAGAAAAAAAATTATGTGGAAGAATTTTCCTGTTCGAATAAATCTAGTATCGGAGCGCATATCTTCTCTCTAAGATAAATTTTGATGCATATATACTAATTTTGATAAATAGAAAATTGAATAAATATCCTCTGATCGAAATACACAAATTGTCTGAAATAATAATTTCAAGGTGCTAATTATCCTTAAATTTGAAACTGATTAATAATATAGTTCATATATGTATATATAAAAAAAAACTTAATAGAAATTTACAACATCGGACTGTCTTCACTTTTGATGGAAAATTTCTTCCTAATAACATCATGAGCAGGCAAAGTCATTTAGTTGGAATTGAGATTTCCAGCTGCAGCTACAAACACAGCATAGGTCTCATAGATTTACATATAAAAATGTATACAAGAATAACTAAAAGTCTGAAGCTGATAAAAAAGTGGGTCCTTGTATATGTTATAGATGCCAGAGACTCGCTACATGGTAAGACGGTCAGTAGCAACGGCAGAGCCACGGACTCTAACTTTTCTGTGGATTTTCTCCATTTAATTTAGTTTTTTTATAATTAAAATTTTTCCTGTGGGTTCATACACGGAAAAAGGTCGTATGTGAGGTAGATGGGGACGAAGAATCACATGGAACGATAAAGTTTGTCCATTTAATGCCTATTTTTGAAACATATCTCTGTCAATATCACAGTAAAATTGAAGACAACTTAGGTGATCATTCAAATTAGAAAAAGAATGGCATGTGCTATACTCTTGTATTTCCTATTGATGGAAGGATGTCATGTGCTATGCTCTAGTATTTCCTACTGATAAAAGGAAAATTTTGGAGCCTAGTTGTTGTCAATATAAGAATTGTTTTTCTGGTCAATGGTAATAATTGCTTATACAGCTTGAAACTAAATACGGTTTGCTCTGCTTTTCAAAAATTATGTGAAAGAAAAGAAAATTATATATAGTTAGGTCAAGTTCTTATAATTTATTATGGGTTTAATGAATTATTCATCAGTAGTAATTCTTATTTTGCTATTTGGGATAATGTTGTTGTTTTTTTCTTTTTCTTTTTTGAGGGCACAAGTTTTCGCTTTGTACAATACCAGTTTTGTTTTTTTTTTTTTTAATTGCAAGACTGTAGCATATCTAGATATACGAGCTTAATATTCTTTTTTCACATTTTCCTAGAAGAAGAGTAATTAAGACAACAGTATACTGAAATAGATATCCATGGTAAAGAAGTCAGCCCCAACAGTTATACCTTTTAATGCGAGACTGTTAAGGTCAAAGTGGTCTATGTTCGCATCAAGTCAACTATAGCATTGGAACTCGATGTCTTGCTTGTGCAATTCATTTTCTCTTGTTCTTTTCGACATCTTCAATTCTATCATTAAATTTTACGAAATATACTAAAATATTACGGAATAGTGGATCAAATTACCACCGAGTACACAAATTAATCGGAAATGATAGCCTTATCATCTCAAATATTACATACAGTTCACTATGTTATAGCTTCAAGCATTAAATTATAACCAAATTTAATAAATTAGCTGTACTCGTACATTAAGCTTGTCTTGACCGATTAGTCGAAATAATTTATAAAAATTCAAGCTTTGAAATTCAATATATTAAGTTAATAATTAACTATTGTGATGTTATTAGTTGTCCTCGACAAAAATTAAAAATTAGCATTCATTAATGATATTTATTAGTTATTCCAGCACAAATTGTTTTTTAATATTTGAAATATGCTTTAAATTAATTGATTTAATCATAGAAAATATTACGATGGAATTATTTTCGAATAAAATCAAAGTACTTCAGCTTTGTATTTCATTTCTTTAAAAAAAATAAATAAAAAAAGCCAACTCAAGTTGCATTTGACTTCCTCAACATAATCAATACATTAAAATCTTATAAAATACCGAATTTTGTTATTGTTGAATTTTTTTAATGATTTAAAATGTTAGTAAAAAGATCAAAAATATAATTTTTATGTTTTATAAGATTTTGATTAGATTGCATTGAACAGCTTGAAATGACTTTTTGAAAATTCTTACATTTTTAAATGAGAAGCTGAAGTAATAGTACGATGTATATCTTTCCACATGATTAGTTCTTATATTTTTGTATATTTGTTCTTATACATCTTATAATGGAATCTTAATAAATATTCTTAATTAACTAGATTAGATAGATAATCACATGATTTGCCCTTATACATCTATACAAAAATTGATATTTAGAATCATATACTTTTTCCTAATGCCGTAATTCTCTAACGATGTGTATCTATCTATTATCGAGAGAAGAAAGAAAATAGGGATTCAAACAAGACATGTAATTAAAAGAGAAATCTATAAAATACATAAATGAATATATTTTACAAGATTCGTCTTTGAGTTCTTTCAGATAAACCGAACACAAAAATGTCCTTTAAATATATTAGAAGGGATATATATCAAAGGTTTAAATAGCGGATAGCGGACATCGGGTATTTAGCGGCCGCTATCAGACCATAGCAGATTTGCACACACAAGTGTATTTTGAAGGTCTAGTTTAGACTAAAATAAAAAATTAAAATATTTTCATGCAACTAATTAACGCTAAATAAAATTATATTAATTTTGTATGCATATTTGACCTTTAAATTTTAAGAATTTTAAAATACTCAAAACATAAAAATTTGGCTTATTTTATAAATTTTCCATGGAACTTTGAATCACGTTAATCAGAGTCCGTATGTGAAAGATATGCCCAAAATACTATAGCTATATCAGCAAATTATAAACTATACTGCAATTTCCGCTATTATACCGCTATATCGCCGCTCTTTCACCGCTATTTCCCGCTATAGGTCGCTATCGGACGGACCGCTAAATTTATAGTGTTGTAGCGGTATACCAAATAGCACCGCTATTGCAGCCGCTATTTGGACCTTTGATATATATATATATATATATATATATATATATATATATATATATATATATATATATATATATATATATATATATATATATATATAGAGAGAGAGAGAGAGAGAGAGAGAGAGAGATGCTATGGTGCTTCGCGATGTATTGAGGCTTTTGTACATCGCGACCATATATGTCGTAGTTTTACAAATTGACAAATCTAATTAAATAAATCCAATCTATATATTGAAATCTAATAGCAAACCAAATTTTATATTTTTTGAAAATTTTTTACTATTTTTTTCAAATTTCTTAATACCTGCCATTTTTGGAATTTCCATATTATTAGTTGGTTCCCAAAAAAGGAAAGTTTTAGAAAATTCAAAAAAATAGTAAACAAATTTCAAAAAATATAAAATTTGGTTTGTTATGAGATTTCAATATGTAGATTGGATTGGTTTAATTACATTTGTCAATTTGTAAAATGATTGATGGATAATGATCACGATGTACAAAAGCCTAAATACATCGCGATGCACCATAGCATACCCCTCTCTCTATATATATATATATCGCTGCTTACTAGACTGTGTGTGTTGCGGTTATATGAGCTGTGCAAATATTCACGTCAAACAAAAAACTGTAACTAGGCAACCCAACATGAAATGTAAATTTTGTGTGACGGAGTTCATGTCAAGTGTTTTTGTTTGTTGAAACTTATGATTGAGTTTATTAGCGATAGTAGCAAGGAAGCAACTGGACAAAAACAGAGAAAAATCAGAGCTACAATATCTTTCTTAATTATAAGCAAAATTGTCATATCAAATGCAGTATTTTTTTAGATGATTAAGCAAAATATTTAATTCATGTATGATGAAATGGCCCAGGTAGGACTAATTTTTAATTGATTGATCTTGATCCAAGAGTGTCATCCGTCTTTCTCCACAGTATAAACAATGAATGGGGTTAGCCATATTAATAATTAGAGAAATGTTATCAACTTATCATTAAGCTGTACACTATCTGTTTTGGGATATCTTAATACTCATATAATATGAGAATTTTATTTTTCCAAACACTAAATTATGCGAATCTTTTATAGGTTTTGTAGAATGTGAGCTCTTAATTAACATATTTAAAATTGTATAAAATTAGGAAAACACATCTTGTGTGGAGGTAACTAAAAAAAATTAATTTTAAAAATAAGTTAGAGATCTTGAACTCCTTTATCTTGAAAACAATTTGTGACGATTTATACACCTATAAAAAAACATAAGAATGACGTATTGTATTTTGAGTGAGAGGGGAGGGGTAGGGCTGAGATGAAAAAGCTTCTAATGATAGTTAGCATGCCTCTTCTAAGTTTGGATTATTATATACTAAATTTGAACAAACAATAAATAAATCATAATATGAAATGATGTTTGCTCATTTAGATCAGGGTATTTAAGTTTTTTTTTTTTAAAAAAATATATTTACCTTAACATCAATGTAGCTATCTGTATGAACACAAAATGTTGAAATATTATTAGATAAAAAAATTAACAAGATTACTCAAATGGTTATTTCAAACTTTAGATGTACATTAAATCAGGTTGATAGACAAACAAAATTAACAGTGCTTGTTTATTTTTTAAATTAAAATTTACAAAATAATTGTGCAAAAAAAGTTAGTTAAGTATGTAAATACCTGCAACTTACCAACATTCGTATCTTTTGATTATGGTTTAATAGAATAAATACAACCTTATTCTCAACAAAAAGGATAAATATAACTCAGAAGTCATTTTGTTATTATAAAACATAGTAATCTAACTAAATTACATTTTCGATAGGATATTTTAATGAATAAAAAGTGATACCAAATGTAATCCAATTTTTTTATCAAATCTAGATGAATTATAGTGGTAGTTATTATAAAAAAATATAAATAAACAAATAAGATGTACAACTATGTAACGTAAATTTTGCTGGGGAAAATTTTGAAATACAAAGGTTTTTCAATGTCTAATATGTTTCATCTTGGTTTCTTCATTTTTTTTCTACTTTTATCGAATACCTATTAATTAACAAATAATTACGTCGAATCACTAAAAAATAAAATTAAAATACCAAATACTCCTGAAAGTTCGCATACGTACCAGTAAGCGAGGTGGCAGAGGTACGAATAGACACGTTGTTGCGTATTTGCAAAATATTTGTACTTTGTTTCATTGTTTGTAGTGTCAAAGGTGGTGGCCGTGGGATTCGGATCCTCTGGTCGGCATGGATGTGCGGATCACCTGGTCGGCAGAGGATCCGGACCGTTCGATTTAATCTCAACGGTTCATTTTTTTCGGGCCAATATTTTTTTTCGGGAGTGGTGGAATTCACGGGGCTCCCTTTAGCCGTTGAGATTAAATCAGACGGTCCAGATCCTCTGCCGACCAGCTGGTCGCCGACCAGAGGATCTGAATTCGGTGGCCGTGTGGGGTTGGGAAGGATTAAATGGGGATGAGCTGGTTGCCCATGTGGATTCAGTTATGGGTCAGAGAGAACGCTTCCTTAATTGCTCTATTACCACCACATGGGCCCACTTCTTTTTTTGTAATATCTTTTCTAATTACTGTTTTTGTTCTGGGCTTCGGCCCACTTTCTAGAAGCGTGCTGCTTGGATTTATGTGATCTTTCTACGTTTGAGCTGCTTCTCTGTTTACATTGTATTATTGTAAGACGCATCTATGAGGTCCGTCCTGGTGAAATTATTTTTTTAGAAGAATTGACAGTGGCTGTCAATTAAGTCCTGGTGAAATTATTAGTTTTAGGACAAGCAAATAGTGTACATATTTAGAGACACGTTGCATTACCAAACTCAGAGGTGGCCCTGGTTTATCTTTCTTCTTCTAAAGTAGCGACAGTGTTCTCCAATCGTGTCGCGTTTCATACCGTGTCGCGTCGAGTGATGAGAAGAGACAATACGACATACATTCTGACACAACACGATTGACACGTCGTGTTAGTCGTGTCAAAAACGTTTCCTTATTTTTGTAATAATTTATTAAAAATTGTTAAAATATTAATGAAGAAGAAATATCGTTCCAGTTTATTTGACTATTATGCAAATTCAGTGCATATTAATTGTCAGAATATTTTGTTAAAATATTAATTGATGATTTTTTTTAACGCATTTGTTTGTTGTTTGAACAGACTAAAAAAATAAAATATAAAAAAAATAAATTGACATTTAAAAAGGAAGTACATTATAAATTGAGTTTAAATATAAAAAATTTAAATAATCATTTAAACAATAATTTTAAAGAGGAAGTATTTATAAGTTATTAACTATGATGTTATTTTTGGTAATATTAAAAATTAATTTGTATTGTCGTGTCGTGTCATGTTGTGTGTCGAGTCGTGTCGTGTCAAATCGTATTAATTTTTCAGGATTCTCAACACAACACGACACAATAACACGATCGTTTCATGCTAATTTCGTACTTGTGTCGTGTCGTGCCAACACGTATGTTGCGTTATCATTTTGGAGAATCCTAAGTAGCGTATTTGGAGAAATATAAATTTCGGGTGGGATATCAATGTTGCGCAGATGCTGGTGTGGAAATACGCTACTTTTTAAAAAAACTAGGATACGGAAGTATGCATAAAATAATTATATAATTACGGAAGATATTATGAGACGTCAAATTTTTCTAAAAATAAAATCTTGAAAAAAATAAAAGAAAGTTTATAATTAATTAAATATTTTTGTTAATTTTTTTTATAAGTAAACATTCATTAAAACACCTTAATGTGTCAATAGGATCGTAGAATAAAAAAAAATTACAATTTTTCTATGCCTTTGGATCGTTTATTTGGTCAAGCATGCTTTTATTTCACATATTTTTTTAATTCAGAAAAATCTGAACTGTCCATTTTCAAAAACGTATCTCGACCATATCCCAGCTCTATCTAGCCCGTATCCAAGACGAATCCGAAACATATCTTGGCTGAATCCGTAATTCAAACGCATTAAAATATGATTCGGCACGTGGGTATCGGGTGCGTATCTTGAATCGCACACGAATCCGATCCGATAAGATGTGCGGGTATCTTAGGTGGGATATAGTTGACTTGTCAATTTTGATAATATGATTAATCTCTTATAATCAAATTAAAAATTATAAAAAAGGTAGGCAAATTGTGCTGTCTGCAGAAAATTTAAATCGAGTTTTGATCCTAATATCGTTCATTTAAAGTCATTTAATATAAAAACTATTTAGTATTTGGTAAAATAAGAAGTATAATATAGACCGTTATAAAAAATTTCAAGTTTTATGCTGAATGGTTAATTTACGTTAAATTTTACTATTTTGTATGTGCATGCTATATGTAGAGTACAGATCATATTTAAAAAATGGAGATTATTTTTCGTGACCATTAAGATTGTAACTTTAAATTATATTGTCAAAGATTCCCTCTCATAAATTATTAATTTTTTTTCCATAATTATCATAATAAATTTGTCCATGGTTCGTAGATGCACACGCAAGGGTGTCCATCCATCAGGACATGTCGATTCGACAGTCATTATTTTGTATTATTCTATAAATGGATCATACAAGACCCATGCCCGTTTAAATAAGAAATGATGTTATATTTGTTTGTACAAAAAATATTAAGATAAAGAAATAAAATAGAATCATGGATAAATATGTTGTTCTTCAAAGATAAATTGCTGTAGTTTTTAGGTAATTTTTATTATTTTAATGCATCAACTTTATACACAAAGGTAAGTAGGTAACAAAAAACATTGAAATTATGTTTAAACTATAATAAATAAATTAATTAATAAATATATACTTCATGTAAACGAGTCATGATATATTATTGAGTTGATTCGACTCACTTATAAATCAACGAGTCACAAATATTGGATCCGTATCCAACCCATCCTTGGATTAGTCTTAATTCTTAAACGAGTTGGATTGGATTAGGTACCGATTGATCTATCAATTAGTCAAGTCAATTGGCATCTATGTACACACTTGTTTATCGCATTTTGGAGAGAATATTTGTGAATCCAAAATAGAGGTGCAGACGATAAAACACATTCAAAAATACGTTAACGAATATACTTAATTAAATAAACAAAACAAGAGAAAAGAATTACAAAATAAACTCTTAATTTTGTTCTACAATTGGAAATGCAAATGAGAAGCAGACCCATAGCTAGCTAGTGACTGTGAGCCGGACTAAGTACGAACATATGGGGGATGAATTTAGAGAGAGACAGAAAAGAATTAATGTCATTCAAAATTTTTGAAGATGTATTATGAACAAACAAGTCTTAACGACTCCGCATATGGACCACATATGTCAGAATTAACTACTAAATTGATTCTTTCCAAAATGCTGTAATGTGTTTTAAGGGGATGGCCTTGTTAAAGAAAAATTAATATTTTGTGGTGTAAAACCCTAATCAAATTCTGTCACAGTGAAGGGAATAAAATGAGAATCATGAGACAAATGATAGAGACAAAAAAAGAATAATAAGTACATTTGGTCGTTACATTGCTTGGAGAAAAAGCACTCATATTAATTACTCCTGTGGGGCTAAGAAAAAACAACGTGTCTATTGATCATTGCTTTCATTACTAAGTTGGCTACTAGTCCCTGTTATTTTATCATTTTTCACTACCTCGCTTCCCGCGAGGGAAGAAAAAACAAAACAAAATTAAGTTTCATATTATGTGACCTTTCATGACTTGGATCGCTTCAAAGTTCAAACACACAATTATTATTAAAAATTTTCATTATTTTGTATATACCATTGATGATAATATTTTCAGATCTTCACATTACTGATTACTCGAAGTTGGACGAGCAAAAAATTTGCTTATTTGAGTTATTTCGCTTAAATCTCAATTAATATTAAATATTTTACATAAATTTAATTGACACTATGCAATTTTTATCCGAAACTAGCAAAAAGATGCCCTCAATATGCGGGCAAATAAAAAAAATAAAATTTTGATATTATTTTTTATTCATATAAAATTTTACATGTTAGACAATAAAGATACGGTAAAATCAATAATTTAGTCTTTTCTTTTAAATAAATAGCTAATTTGGTAGTAACTTAATTTTTTCTATAAAAAGTCTGACCTTAATCTAGACCACTGATCAAATCAAATTACACAAATCAATGGTCCATAATTGATATAAGAATTGTTTAACACCCTTTTATATGACATGTTTACTCTTTTTATATGAATTGTTTACACTCTTCGTATGCGTGCATTTATAAGTAGTAGAGATAGAGATAGAGATGTAATTTATTTAGTGTAGAATACACTCTATCACTCTTTTACTTCTAACAAGACTTCTCTCTAGAAAAACCGCAAAGTCGTCGAGTATCTATACTAAAACTCACATTCGACATTTTATTTTACAAATTAAAATGGGTTAATTTCAATACGAATACTATGCTGTCGTCTTTATTAATAATTTCAATACGAGCTTTTTTTTTTTCTTCCTACATTTCCATTTTTCTCTAATTGTCGTGATAGTAGTACCGACTTTTCTAGCCCTTGAAAAATATGCATTTTTTTTTTCTTGTTTGAGAAAATTGAGGACTTAATTTTCCTTTGAACCTTTACGTTTTTCTCTAATTTGCCTAAGTGATAGTAGCACCGACTTTTCTAGCCCTCTCAAAAGATATGCATTTTTTTATCTTTTTTTTTTCTTAGAAAATGACGGTACAGATGAAACAAAAAACAAATTAATAAATCGGAAAATAAAGTATTTTGCATCAATTCGGCCGACCGATATGTACACGCAAAAGCCTTGCTTCCACCTGGACTACACGCATTAATACGCGACCATAGTCACCGGATTACATCAAAGTATCAAACGGGCCCTGGGAAAACTAGGCCATCCGCGTGGCATGTTTTTGGTGACCATGTTATGTTACTCCCTGCTTTGTCGTTACTTGATCGGAAATTCGGAATGAACAATCGACTTGCTTAGCTCTGGACGGTCTGTTGATCAGGTCAACCCTTGCCCTCCCATGCTGCTACTAAAGTACTAATAGCAATCGCAGAAACCACCAGGAAGTTGTGCCAATCATTCTCTTTGGTATTTTTTTAGTGTCAAGTTGGTCCCTTTGTTGGATTTGGCCATTTGGGTAGCAGCTAGCTAGCTATCAATTTTTCTTTCTTTTTTTTTTTTTTTCAGGAAAAGACAAACAGCTAAATAGTTTTGACAAATTATTCAGCATAACCGCACGATTTGCATGTAGAGCTAACTGAAAAGTGAAGAGTGAAAACGAGACAAGGAATGCACCTCAAGCGTAATATTGGATCATCTAATAAACAGTGCAAAGATAGTGTTATGTGATTTAGTAAGTAAAAATAATATAAGAAATTAAAGTACCACGTACTTGGAACAGTATAGTAAGAATGCTGATTATTATACTATTCAAATAGAATTGATCTTGTTTGGTTTGTATGATTTGAATAATGATACACCCGAATGAACAAATTTTGTTATTCCTATATGTCGAATAAGTAGAATGACACTAACAAAACAAAGTACGTACTACGTAGCATTTCCATGATTTGATTTAATGACATTTTCAAAGCATTCAAACATACTAAAAAATATTGACAGACCTATAGTTTTGTAAATAAAAAAAATAAGACAAGCTAAATTAAGGTCTTTATTTTTCATATATCTATACCTTTTATATTTAAATAATAAAAAAATGGTAGTAAGATTCATATATTTTCTGCATGCATATAGAATTTTATATTATTTAACTTTTTATCTCAACGGGCATCAAAAGTTTTATAAGTTTCAACCCATGTGAAGGTACTTACTCAATTAATGGGTCTGAATTATATATGAGATCGGAAATACTTAGTCAACCTAGCTGACTAGCTCACATGCGAAACTTTTAAAGAGCCACCGTCCCCCCCCCGAAAAATTATTATCTACAAGGGATTTTGTACTTGTCCTGAAACGTGCATGGGTGCCAACTTTAGTCAAAA
The DNA here is from genome assembly GCA_027725995.1 of Rhynchospora tenuis. NCBI lineage: Eukaryota > Viridiplantae > Streptophyta > Magnoliopsida > Poales > Cyperaceae > Rhynchospora > Rhynchospora tenuis. The sequence goes on from CM050888.1 coordinate 57,019,547, forward strand.
TAAAATGAAATACCACCGTATTTTATACGCATTAAAGGAGAGATTTTAAAATTTTGTTGTAAAAATTCTAAAAGCATGGACATTTAAGACATAAAAAATGAATTATATCATTTCCATTAAAAATTACATACTTATTTATCTTTGTCTAGTTATAAGAAAAATGCAGACATATTCTTACTATTGTTAAGAAATAAATGACTAAATATCGTACACTAGTTCACTTCCTTATAAATTGCGTACCAGTAAATCATGCCCTGAATAAATTTTTATTGGACGAAGAAAAAATGCATTCCCAAAAATAAGCACGTCGGACATCACACCATACGTCAAACAATAAATGATGTGAATCTCTAAGTTGCGTACAAATTTTGCTCATTATCTCCAATAATAAAGGGCCATTTATTATTATTCAATTCAATTCACTTCTTCACCGCACAAGTGGAAAGAAAGCGTTCTTTCACCCAAAAACGAAAAGGTGAAAGAGATATTGCTACTGGATTTATCTCTCTTCGTACAAACCATGCAACCTATAGCATTCTAGCAACTTCTCTTATTCATTATTGGAATTATACTATTATTTGATGTTTTATCGGTTATCAATTTTCTGTTTAAGTACAAACTTTTTCTATTTTGTTTTATATCGTTCATTGGATTGTTTATGTGTGTAACTAATTTACCAATCATACACATCACGTTGTTTTATAATTTGATTCATAGTTATAAAATTTATACATATTCAAATTTACCTAAAATTTTTATATAGTTTTTTTAAGATCAATTTATATAAAGTTTAAATTTAATTTGGTACTTGATAATATAAGATTTATTTGAGTTGCGTTTGAATGTGAACAAACCCGCATTAAAATATCAGGTGACAATTTTATATCTTCAAAATTTCAAATACATATTTTTTTGGGTTTTTTTAAATACTTATATTCTAGAAGGTTCAAATCAGTGACGAGTAATTGAGTGAAGACTGTAGAGGAAGCCAAGTCAAGCACTACTCTGAGACTGACAGCCTGAGAGTCAAGTAAGATCCCTGTCACAGCTCAGTGTAGCAAGCCGTACTCAGGATACCCCTGGTATAGCATAAATTAAACCAATAGTTTCACTGCCAGGAAGCTATTTGCTATTCTTCACAAAAACTTTTATATTAACTAAGCAAAGATGAAATGGAATCAGAGTTGGTTTCCAAATGTATTATTGGATGGAGCGCATCTTAGACAAGGCAGGGAGGCTAGCTACAGCCCCCAACTTCTTTGTTATGTACTTCTGTTTTGTGCTTTGAAAGAGCCCATACAATTATAACAAATACATAAAAACTGACTAACTTTACATTAAGCTTGGTAAATTTCGCTCAAGGTCTCTAAACTTCGTCCCATGTCGCAAACAGACCCTTCAAATTTTATTTGCCTCACTCCAAGTCCCTAAAAGATTTAACTGTTCAGCTAGGTTCACCCGACAAAAGCTAAAATGCGATGACATGAATATTTTTTATGTTCTTAGTGTTTATTTTCTTCACGATTGTACATTTGTATACTCCTTAATAAGTTCATTTATTGGTTTTGAAAATTGTTTTAAGTAGACTTCAAAGAGTGGTTCTACTGGAACAAACTGAATGTACTGTAACATACGACAATGTTTAGTGACACCTCAAAAGAGGTTTATCCATCAAACTCACAAATGATGATTGCTACACCAACAATGCAGCAAAGTTATCTAACTACCAGCACAAAATGTCAACCATTTGCACACTCAATAAATAGATGTTGACTTATTAGTAAATCATATATCATCAAAACGGTTCATTATTGGTAGTTTCACTTACAAAAACATCTCTGGATTCCAAATGCGGCAACAATAAACAAACACAAAATAAAAGAAAATTAAATCAATAAACCAAAGGATATATATGCATTGCGAAATGATTTTCCTAAAGAAGTAAAAAACTTCTACATTACTGGTGTCATTACCAAAATTTAAATCGAATTCCAAAAAATGATGCCATACCGACAGAGAAACATAAAACAAAAGAATATGCTACCAAAATAATTAAGGCTGTCGCAGGAGAGGCAGAGAGAGTATCCAACGATAAATTCACCATACCAGTAAGAATATTGGCCTGAATTAACAAGAAAGGAAATTGTCACGTAATGATAACGCATTCAAAATACTTATCTAGATGGAAGCAAATAAATGTCATTGTGATGTTTGCAGGAAAGGTTTTAGTAGACTGTTTACCAGAAGAAAAGAACCAAGCAGGTTCTGGTTAAATGCGTCTTCAAAGACTAAATTTCCTTCAGAATCAGCTAAGGTTAGAACAGAAAGCACCTAAAACACATTATGGTTAAAATCAGGAAAAAGAACACACAAAATGAATTGGCATTTGTTAAAGGAAAATTGGCAATAAGGATCGTCATTTCAGCCACATGCTAAACTTTGGCCCAAATATTTCATTAAGTCACAAGTAGGCCTTAATCAGACCTAAATTATGTCAAATCTGACCTCAATTCTATATTTATGCCCCAATAACATTTATCTTTTTTTTATTCTTTGATTAACCAATTTTTCCTTAAAAAATTCAGTCCATTAAAAGCAGCAGTTGATTTATTTGGATGGAATACTGACAAAAATTCAGGTCCCAAATTTGGTGGCCTGTCGATGTTTGTGAGGATTTATGCTATAATAACTGGTAGGTGATGGGTATTCTGGTTATTGTAAAATAAAGAAGTACCTGAAAATTCTGTGCAAGTACAATCGTGACATATGCCATGTTGCACTGTAAAGAAGTAGAAAGCAAAATATCACGATAAAAAGACAAAAAAAATGTCAATTAAAGAATATAAAGCAGACAGTAAACGTACCATCCTTCGTGATACTCTTTGCACATAGTTGTCAAGAATGACAGTTAAAGTCCTATTTGTAAGTAATGTCAAAAGAGGACAATGCATTACAGGAATTTCTCCATAAACCAGATGAACATAAGAATAATCATAATGAATTATAAACCAGCACAGAATTCACTGGTGCGGTACTAGTTCTAAAAAGTCAAAATTCAAATTTGGTTTCTTGAACTTCAAAAATGAATAAATATATAAATAAATTATTAGGTTCTGAACTTCAATTTGCAGAACTTCGATCCTTGGACTTTCTCAACAATACCAAGTCAGTCCTAAGAATTCTGTTCGCACCAAATTAATACTTTTGAAAAAGAACTACATTGGTCCTCAAATTTCTCTAAAAATAACCAAGTCCTCTTCATTCTGCTAAAGGACTAATTGAATTCAATTATTTTATAAGAAGCTCAACATTTGACTTGGTGCTTTTCCTAGAAGGGCGAATAAGAGTTTTTACAATCTGACTTTGTCTTTTTCCATAGTTGAAGAACTACTTAGGTGCATTTATTTTTTCAGTTTTAAGACAGTACAGGGACTGAGTTGGTTTTTTGGAAAGTTCAACAAGCAAAACCAGAATTTTCCCTTTAAGAAATAGCAATATTCTGTTTGCCTCATTTTGGGTGGGTCAAGTGATCCCAGGTCATATGTCATAGTATCATATGTTGCAAATTATTGCTATTGTTTGGTTGTGTGAGTGGAGAAAAAGATGATAATAAGATGAGATGATGATGGAACAGAAACTAAAAAGTGCACAAAAAACCAAAATTTGAATAATTAAATTCTTAACTGATTAATTATTAACATCAAGAGTTATTCTGCTCAAACAAACATGACTACCATGCAATTAAGTGTTGATACTTGATATAAGGAAAAAATAAAGAACTCCTTGGTATTAGCAGATAATGTGGTCCTATTTTACCTCAGCAGAGCAACCGACGAGAAAAGAGGCAGTAAAAACATTGAAAACTAGAGAAGAGTAGGTTCATTTTTTATGAAAAGAAAAGACTTCTAACCAGAAAATTGCAGCTAGGGCCCAAATTTTTATTCTTAGAAATTGATTATCAACATCTTTTCCTGAAGAATTAGCTCTAAACAGCAACTTATGGCCAAAATATACAGCAATCAAGTACATGCCCCAGTATCCTGGCAAAAGAGATACATAAGAACTCTTGGCAAATTTAAAAGTAAAGTAGCCACGCAATACTAGTGTATTTGCCCAAGTAAAGATATTAAAAAAAGTGTTAAACCATTTTGTTACTGCACTGGCCCATAATACTTCACTGGAACTTATTTCCAATTTTTGCCAGAATATTCTTAATTGAAGTTCAAAATATGTGGTCAAAGAAACACAATATAACTAGCAGTAGAGTTTGCACCATAGGAAGAAATCTAAGAATAGGGTTCAGATGCATGGTACATAGCAACGCTTGAATAACTAGCCAACAGAATGCAAATACGGAATGAATCATAATATATAACATTGTACCAAAAATGCTGAAAATGCCCTCCTTGTTCTGACTAATTAGATTCGGCTCCCTTTTACTGGAAGTCAAATACTCACTTAATCCAAATGCCAAAACCATCTGATATCCTGACAGAAAGAAACATTTTACAAACAAAGGATATTGCCACTTCACCAAATATTGTCTTCCCAAAGAAAAAAAAAGAAGAAAACACAACTTTTTTGTGTACTGCTACAAAAGCCTGAAAAACTAAACAATTTTCCTTCTGTGTGACTTTTTTTTTTAAGGAAGTAAGGACCTTCTTTTCTAATTATAGTCTTAGAACATGGAGCATTTGAGATTTTCATAAGGGTAGCAACATATTTTAAGTTTCGTTGATGAACAAAAATACAAATTACAGTACCTGAAAGGATTAAAACACCCAAAAGCCCACAGTATTTGGGGTGAATTTGAATAAAGGAGGTTAGAATAGAAACTGCTGCGAGCGTGAAAAAAAAGTTCCAGTGGACCCCATACTCCCCCACATGTACCTGTAGCCCTCATCAGAAACATACAAACAGATTATTTCTTAATTTTTGTACTGTACCAGTCTGGTCCTAAATCAGTATGTGAGCCTGACCAGTAATGGTTCTTTTTTGTGAAATGAAAAGGTGGGCCAAATGAACCAGAAAAAGAACATCATACTTTTACTAAGCACTAATTAAAAATCCGTCAGTAGTTATTCTTGTCAAATTGTACAGCACTACAGCTTAAATATTGTTACGGTCTTGTATAGGAGCAATTCATATCTTATGGAAAAGTACAAATTTCCATCCACAACACTCCATCAGCATAATGGAAAAAGGTATCTTGCAATGAATAATGATAATTTTGCCCTTATTATGGTAAGCTTATTTTTTTCTTTAGACTCCCAATGCACTGAAGCAAAGAAATGGGGAATATATATATATATATCCCGGTTAAACCCCATCATATCTCAATTTTGAAAGTTTAAATGACCGATCCAAACCGCTCAATATGATCTCCATATTGAAATCTCCTTGCACACAAAATTTTACATTTTTTTGAAATTTTTAAGTATTTTTTTTCGGATTTTACAAAATCGTTAATCTAATTTGTTCCGAACCCTTCAAAAACTGCAGTTTTTAAAAATTCGAAAAAATACTTAAAAATTTCAAAAAAATATAAAATTTGGTGTGCAAGGAGATTTCAATATGGAGATCATATTGAGCGGTTTGGATCGGTCATTTAAACTTTCAAAATTGAGATCTGACGGGGCTTTGACCGGTATTCCGGTCAAAGCGCTTTGATTGAAAGCTTTCTAATATATATATATATATATAAAGAAAAGAAGAGAAAACATGGGGTCCATGTTTAAGCTAGCCAGATATGAAGAGATTGCTTTGTTTAATGAGACGGTTAGGGCAGTGCTGCCAGCTTTTAAATCCAATAAGTGTTTAGTGTTGTTTGCACATACACTAAAATTTGGGTATAATTTGCAAATACTCTAACATGCATGACCAAACTACAAGGCTGTAGAGTCAAAGAATTAGAAGAAATAAAGAAGGGACCTGATAATCTACTCCTGTTGTCGAAATAAGGCGACCAAAGCCTAGTAGTATTGAGGGGCTTATTGACTGTAATGCAGCCTTTAGGTTTCTACATGAAAATTGAAGACAAATAAATAAACAAAACAAACAAACAAACAAAAAAGAAAAAAATTTAGATAAAGTGTGTTATAGAGTCGATATTACAATTTTAACACTCAACAAAAGAACTTATAACAGTACCACATGTTTAGGTATGCAAGGGGTAAATAAAATAAAATCTGACTAAAAAAGGGTATAGTGAGGCACTGAACTGGTAGTGGCGTAGTGTAACAAATTCATCCTGCTTATGATTTCCTATAAATGTACCTAATTTGACAATAATCATTGGATTCCCTATTTAAATAAAAAAAAATGTTTAGATTAACGGAACGTAACAAAAGGAAGAAAAGGTCAATAAAGACTCACAAAGATTTAGAATCTCGAGCTTGTTTAGATGTCAATGCATTTACCACCACAAAAGATCCAACTCCAAGATCCATCTGTCATCAGATACAAGTTTTGCTGTTGCAAATTACAGTGGACAACTAATATATTTACATGTAGCACCCAAGGTTTCTCAAGATTGCTCTTAAGGCACCCCAACTTTAGGCCATTAAACATCCAATCTCTATAACCAGGGAAGTCAACATAAAGTGACTAAATTAGTCCTAGCTTTTCATATAAACTCTATCAATCTATCATAAGAACTGACAGATGTACAGAATCCAACATCTATGGATTATATTTTAATTTGTATTTACTGAAGAAAGTTCAATAGAGCTGGCAAAAATTTTCTCACAATATCTCAGATGTCTGGGTGTAGTTGCAGGATGCAACACAAAAAATTGATGGATGCTATCTACAAAAACAAGACAGCTTCTGCTGCCATTATTCTTATGGCACAGTTGTGCCATTTTCAATCCAAGACATCCTAGAAGATACAACTTGATCAGAGCTATTCAGTCATATAAAGGCCAAATGTCCACTTAATAAAACAGATCAGATTTCAGGAATAGCACAGGTGCCATCAAAATGTGAGATACAGAATTCTTGCTAATACAACAAAACTTTTATGTCACTTGCAAATGAAAATGCTCTAAATAACTTAGTACTTCAGCAGATCAATCTTATAAGTAAAGCAAAGAGAAACATGACAGAAGAACAATTAAGAGATAATTGATTGAAGCACAGTATTCATGAAGAATAGGAAAACTAACCAAACTGGTGCCATAAGTTTCTGTCTTGGCATAACGCCGAGGGAAGATCTTAAAGTCGACAGCTAATATGCACAAGCATGTTACTACTACCTATATTGAACAAGAAAAGAAGAACAAAAATAGCGCTTAAGAAAAACATCATTACTTCATAAGAAAACAGAAAACCTCCAATTACAGCTAATTATACTAGAAATAAAGGATAGAAATGCCTGATTGCAGTATCCTACAAGACTGACCGTTAAAGTTGGTGCTTAATTCCTCAATTGAGGGAGAAAAGATTAAAAAAAAAAAAGGTGGTTATGGATATTTTGGTTAATTGTAAATTGAACTGTTTAACCTAATTGTTAGAAAACTGGAACATTGGACGATCCACACATGCAAGTCAGACAGGAAATGGTGTTTCCAGTGGGGCTTTTTTCCATGTGTGAAATCTAGTACTACAGTATTGACCAAAAACTGAATATTCCTCTTGGTGCTTACCACAGATACTCGATATGATGAGACAATATTTCTGAAGTAAGAAATATGGCTTTCCCCTTTCGAACAAAATTCAGACCTAAAGAATTAAAAATGTAAACTAATTGAAATCAATGCCTTAAAAAATAACAATATGAGGTCAATATGTTTTTATAAGCGAAGAGGAAAATGTATTTCCAGAAAAAGGTAACCTTTTCCATGCCATTCTGAATATAAAAACTAGCATGATAAGAACTGCAAACTGGTAACACCATTCTGCAAGTAGCTAGAGATAAAATAAACCAGAATTAAGAATAGGATAGTCATGAATCAGTCCATACACACCATAACCGTAAAGAACAAAAGGCAAGTTTGAATTTTTATTAGTATGACGATGCTCAATGGTCAATACCAACTTCTGACAAGAGAGAGATGATTTTAAGCTGAAAAATTTGCCCTTGAACCAACTAGTCCATATGCTTTTATATAGTTCAATCAACCATCAGCACTTTTGGCCTTTTGCACATGTTTTGTAGATTTAGAGAAAGATTTAGGATAGAAAATTAGAGATTATGGCCTCTGTTGTCAGAGGCTCCCTTTTTATATTAATCAAGAATTGTACTTTTACAAATAACACCCTAGACTTCTACAAATAACATGACTTCTATAAATAACATAATATAACTCAACATTTATCAAGCTGCAGTACTTTGGTTGTATCAGCCCCTTCAAGTTTTGGTGTTGGTTTACTCGGACTGTTCCATTAGTTAATATTTATTAGTTGTTCTTTTATGAGAATGCTTAAAGACATCATTGCAGTTGAACTCAAAAGCTCAACCTTTTTGCAAATTCACTTTTGTAACATAAATTATATATAACAGACCCAATTAAAATAATCCAAAATTCACCGAGTTGATTTTAACTAAAGGAATGCTTAAGGATGTCATTGCTGCAAGTGCACTTGTTGGACTGCTTAAATCATGAAAGAAAAAGCTCTCAGGGGCTTGTTGTAGAAACGAAATAGTTGATGCAAGTATATATCTTTCAACCACCCATATATTTTGGTCCCTAATGACAGTAATACTGGTACCAGTTGACACAATAGGCCAAAGCGTTTGGTTTCTGTTGTTATGTTTCTTTGCCTTTTGTTTTACGTAAGCATGCTTAGAGGCTTAAAGCTTCAAATATAGCAAAATAACAAAAGAAAACAAAAACAAAACAGACATAATAGTCAGTCTCATAGAGAAAACAAATTACCGTGAAAAACAAGAGAATTGGAAAAGTTACAGTGATATAGTCCGAAGCCAGGGCAATTAAATGAGAACCCAAACCTTTAGGAGATGGTTTAACATTTTTTCCCTTCTTGGCCAAGCTTTTCTGTGCATAATCTGAAAAAATGAATCGCAACCAAACAAGAATTTCATGTAAAAGATTAACTAATATAAAACATTTGACATAGGCACACTGCAGAAAGGCAACTTTTATAAACGATCTAGTAGGACTCTTGAGTGTAAGTAACAACCAGAGATTACAATTATTTTCCAAATTGGCCCAAAGGCACACTCCTGCACAGTACATTATTACGCTTACCAATCAAAATTGTGTAAATTGTAGCATCTTAGTCATCTATTGTGACTATAAAAGGGTACGAATTTGTATATACCATTTAGCGAGCATGAGCTGCTCCATTTTCTCAGCACAACCAAACCCTGAAAAATTAGAGAAATAATTTTACTCAAAGCTGCCTAATTAATTCTGAAAAAGGCCTTTGGCCGATGTAGCCCTCTAAAATTGCCGTGTCTATATGGGAGAGGAAACCTGTCTTTGTTCTTTTCTTTGGGCATATAGGTAAACCCTGACTAAATCCACAGGGCACCAACTTTGTAATTTTAACACAAAAGGGAATGGTCAGTGCAGCTTGGAAACATTAAAAACATAAATTTTGATCTGTTGATATAATTTTGGGTTAGAAACATGTACAGGCTGATTTCAGATCGTCCAAAAACCATGCCACAGATGACTATGCATCGCCTACCACATGAAAGGTCACAGGTGTGAAACCCAATGAGCCACTGGGGTTGATTTAAGGGCTTTGCAAACCGTGCTAAAAAATAAATAATTTGCAGACCTTCCAGCATCATACTCAAAGAAGGTTGTCATTTCAAATATAACCAGTTTGTTGCATTGGCGTTATTAGAAATCATGGTTAAGCATATGCTTTTTGTTATTACATATAAATTGTATGTCGTGAGCTACTAGAAGATAATAGCAAAAATGTCCACATATTTGCATTTAGTAATTAGCACTGTACCTGTGATTGCCAGCCTGTAATATGTTTGATGCAATCATATAGTTATTATATCCATCAAACATTAACAATATCATGCAATTTAATTAAAAATCTTTCTGAAAGTCAAAATTAAAAAATAAATGAATTTATATGCTGGGCTCTAAGTTACATTAATTGTGTTAATGTGAAGAAATGGGAAAAATTTAGCAATACAAGTATCAGTACACAGTAAGGTGAAATGTTGGGTGCAATAAGCATAAAAATGTGAAAAGAGAAAGAGGAGTACAGGAACAATGGTGGAGAGAGCAGCGATCTCCAGCATAGAAGAGCCCATTAGATTGCTCACGAATCTGTTCATGGATGAGATATGAATTGTGCAAATTGAACAATTGTATAGACTATAGAATTCAAAGAAAATAGAGAACTATGAGAAGGCGAGGAGAAAAGGAAATTGAAGTTACTCTTCTTTGAGCTGCTTATTCGGATTCAGTGGCCTCTCGAACAGATCCATTAGAGTAGCGAGGTGACTATAGACTACAGAGAGATAGATCTTTGTTCTGGCAAGGCAGTTGCAGATCTAGGATTTAAATAAGTCTTGGCACAATAAGAAGATGAGTAAATTTAATATAACAACAAAACTTATAAATAATTTTTTTTTGATATAAAATAATCATTTTTCAACCCAATCAACAGTGCTATTTCATTATACCTTTTTTCATAAGTTGGATCAACAAAATATAATGATTAACAATTTTTAATCCTTGCCTCTGTCCCCATTAAAAAGTAACTAAAACAAGGCCATTCTCAGAATTTCATTAATCAAAATTTTGGTAATACACACTAAACCTCATCAGAAAATTGCTATATCAAAGCATAGGTGCATTCCCAGGTTATCTCAAGAAGTTTCAAAAATATTAACCAATCCTTTGAGAATGTCACTATCTTGTTGAAAGATTTTGTATGCAATGATGTAATAAAACAATATCATCCGATTGCCACAGATAAAAAAGATATAATTAAACTAATTTCAATGATGAACACCATATTTAACAATGCACAAAGCACATGGTATTCAGAATCAGCAGTTCTAATTATTCAATCAAAAATTAATCACTTAGATCCTCTAGCTTAATTAAGAAACAACTCATTTTTCCCCAACTACCGGTAGAAGTTTAACTTCAAGGAAACAAAACCCACTCTCTTTTACTCTAACATATAAGAGGGATGATAGAAATGTCCAATAGCAAAATGCATGAAGACATCACAGATGTTATCAAAGTGATTTCTAAGGTTATTGCTGCTTCAGTGCTCTACACCCATTATGCTTTTAAATCATATAATATTTTACCAGGTGAATGTATCCTCAATTAACATTACTGATCGTCTAAATTCTAAACTACCAATAAAAGAAATTGGATTTTCTTCTCTAAGACACTGTTGTTCTCTTTTTCGTCATTAGATCAGTAATTCTGGTCTTGCTGTTTGTCAATCTTAGCACTACAAAAATGTTTTCGAGTATTGAAAGAAATTTGGTAGGAGAATTTACTTTCTCAAGTACGAGAACAAAGAAAGCTTGAGCGGGGCGGACTGAGCGCGTCGGCTTGGTGGTTTGTGGGTGCGAATGTGCGATATAGAAAGGGACGAAGTACGGAGAGGGAATTAGCGGAGCGATCTGAGAACAGGAAATGGGTTCAGTTTAACTTTAGAGGTGTTTCATAAATTAGTCTATGATTCATAAGCAATTTTATTTGAATATAAATTATAATTCGATTTAAGTAAAAAATAAATGATTCAGAAAAAGAAACGGAAAAAATTCTCTTCTATTATATAACTTATGTTTATCGTTTAGCTACAGAAATCCATTGTCGTCTAGTCCGGTTAGGATACCTGGCTTTCACCCAGGCGACCCGGGTTCAAATCCCGGCAATGGAATCATTTTTTTAATATTATTTTCTATAAAGAAAATATAACTTGAAAACTTATTAGGATAAGTAGACGAGGGAAAAGAAATTTTGTCAAGAATGGGATTCGAACCCATGCCCTATCGGACCAGTACCTGAAACTGGCGCCTTAGACCAACTCGGCCATCTTGACTTCTTTGTTTACTTTCGTACGATAATAACTTAACCACAAGAAATTCACTAATCTTATCGCTTTCGAGTATATTAACCATATCGGTTTTATCGGGTCCAACTCAAGCTACAATTGTAGCATGATTAGATTGGAATGTATTCAGGTTCCGTAAGAGTTTGTCTGAGCATGTCCTGGTGGGACCATTACAACTATGTAGATGTATTGTGAATTTGTGATGCTCGTAGTTAAGTTTAATATACACAATCTCAGACTGAGAAAATCTTAACGACAGAAAATACAACATAACAATAAATAGCTTGTGATGAACACATAACAAGTTAAGGAATTATTTTCTAAAACTGAGATAGGTAAACTTATATTAACTGGTATATTGATGAATGTACTAATGCTAAAAGAGTTTAAACTACAGAATCTAAGAATAGACTACCAAGCTTACAGTTACACATATATACACAGATAACCACAACTATTAAAAACAGAAAGAATTGAATTAAATTATGCAAAATGGTACAAAAAACTTGACCTATTGAGGTCATCATGCCACACGCGTGACAATGTACCGGCCTTTCTCCAAGTCATATATTGTCTTGGTTTGTGGCCTTCTATATTTTGCAACCGATAAAGAAATAAATAGTGACAAACTCAATATTAAAACTATAGGCGCCAAGGTACTTTTGAACATGGAGGCAGAATTCTTTGAAATGCTTGCCATTCTTTGTACAATAAAAGCACCGAGGGCCCACTCAGCCCGTATGTCTCCAACCTCATTAGCAAACTCAATCCTGGTTAAAAAAATAAAATAAAAATAAAAAGGAAGAAGAATTAATGATTTGAAGAGTGTGTTTATGTGCCTGTTTCAATTTTTCTTGGAAGGAGACCGAACAGGGACCTATATTTTCACACTCATCTGAGAAAATGTGACAATTCATTCCATAATGAAACAATTGAAGCATCCTGGAAGTATGCATTGACATACTTCCTCCTAAAGAATGACCAAATTACCCTTAAGTTCCTCCTTCCATGAATGCTAAAAAGATAATTTGATCAGTCTTGTTTGATATGCACTTATAAAAGATTGACAGAGTAAACTTGCAATTTCTTCAGAGAGAGAGTAAATTAAGAAAGAACAGTACCTAGTAGCATCCAGAGGAATGCCGAGGCTGTCATGCAGAAAAGCCACAATATATGCTGAAGAGAAACAGTACCGTGATAATTCTTCTTCATCCGTACTACTGTATCTTTCTTTAAGTGTCACCCAGTCCTCACCACAAAATTTCTCTCCAGCCGATGAAATATGAGAGAGTGGGGATTTTCTATCCAGCTTAAAAAACTAACACAAATACAGATCTAACTTCAAAAGATAATCCAAAATGCCCAATATATGCCATAAAAACTTTCACTCATTGATGATGATCCTCCAGCATGTGTTGTGCATCCTTTTATTTTATTAATTAGTTTTTTTTTATTTGTTATTATTATTATTATTATTATTTTGGAGGGAGGGGGGTTGATTTTTTATTTTTTTTTAATTAAAGTTATCTCCATTTCTGCCCATTCATTTTATAGTTTGGCAATTACACCCAAAAATTGTAACAGTTGACAGTGACTCTAAATATTTTTTATTCCAGCAATTAATACAATTAATACCCCCAACAGGTTTTGGATAATTTGCAAACAACACCGTGGCATTCAATTTGGACTTAAACAAGTGCTTAGTACCCTTAGAAGGCAACCTTGTAAATACCTGACAGAATTTTTTTCTTTTTTCTTGTTTATCAAACAAATCCACTGGTAAGTCTCTTAGTCTTGTTGCAAATATAGCAATAAATAATGGTTTGTTATTCGCAACTATGATTTCAGTGGCTCTATATGCCAATGCGACAAATTATTGATGTTTACTAGCCCCAATTATTTTGTTTTTCCTTCTGTTCTAAGGCCAAAAAGAGCGTTTAAAACACCAAATTATGGGTACAAAGGCCTTACCTTGGATGTGAAAAAGAAGTTCTCAGTTGCCAAAAAGTGGCCTGGTAGATCTGGTACAAAGGCTGAGCCGATGCGGCATTCTTGAAAGGTGCAATTCTCTAATTGAAAAAAGATACAGAAAATGTAAGTTGGTCTTAAGTTATATGCAGCTCCTGTATTAATCCTCAATGTTTCAAATCTGCCAATTTAGCTCTTGAAGTTAAATCTTTATGCTCTTTACAAAAGTTACTCATTTGGATAAAAATATCAACCAAAAAGCTTATTCGAAGAAAATGAACATCTGTTTCACTATCAGATTCAGTCTACGACTGCACACCATCAGTTAGAAAAACGATTTTAAGATTTTCTCTTGTCTTTCTAATGAATCTAAATGAAGAAACAATTAGAGGAATAAAGATGCTTGACACAGCCACAACAGACTTTAAATATGTCAAAATTTAATAACGAGATAATAGATTTGTTCTTCATCATATCGACAGAATATCAAAATTTGGTGCAATTTGAGAAGGCTAGCAATCAAATGCCAGTAAATTACAGTGCTAACCCAAATCACTCCATAAATGACCAATTTATTTGCGCCAAATTTAATACACATACTATAGAGATGTTTTTTTTAAAAAAATAAAAATTCTGTTAAGCATTGTATTGGTTATCACAGCTGTCAAATAAGTCTGTTATCAAAATATCATATCCTGCTAAAAATAAAATTATAAAGTTAAAATCAAGCACTTAGAGAGAGTACTCACCTTTTCCATTTCTCAAGAGGTCAATTGAAACAGATCGACACTCAGTAAAATTACCAGTGCCTTTAACTTCGAACGTTTCTTTTTCATAGGAGTACCCTTTGGGCATGCATGGATCTCCAGCTAAAATTTGTAAATAAAAGTATTCATACTTATTATTTTGCTAAAAGTGAAACAGGAAAACTACTTATTACTTCAAAAGATTCTATGAAAAAAAGAAAAGTACTTGATTTGATGCTCCCTGATTTTAACAATTCATGGAGCGTTTGCTCTGCAGCGTTCTGTAAAATCCAACAAAAAAATAATTCAGCATTAAGTGTCAGTTATGTAGGCTGCATCACTTAGACTGCATACTTTTGTTATGTTACATAACAACAGGAACAACGGTAATAACATGCAGGGCCAATATACAAGATATTTACAAACTTTGCTGACAGATTGAGTTGGGACTTCACTGATGCTGATGTATACACATTTTATGCAAGATTTGGTAAACTGAGGCCTAATTGTCAAGTTCCATATTACACGAATAATCAAGATATTCAGTTAAAGTTTGGTATGTTTTGGTCAATGATCAAGAGATCTACCTGACCAAAATGGAGAAAGCTTTTGCTATAGAGATTATATGTGGTCTTTCCCAACTTCAATGTATGCATGTATTCAGTAGGAAGTAGTTCATCTGACACAAAGGTTAACTGAAATAAATACATAAAAAAAGTAAGAAAAGGCAGGAGAGAAATTGAGCAAATAAAATTTTGAATGATTCATTGTAATTTTGTTTTATCTATGTATAATTCAGTTTCCATGTATAGGTTGATTCTTTTTTCTGTAATTACTTGGTTCTTCACAATAATTTGTACTTCCTTTCAAAACATTTATGGGAATATATTATTGAAAACTGAATTATAAGAGTTGTTTCAGAGAGACCTGAGCTGAAGCGCCGCCAAGCTCTATTATCCCTATGGTTTTCTGCGGATCACCTCCAAGCTTACCAAGCGCATAATTGGCAGCTGCCCAGGCATAGAGCCCCTCATCATAACCTAAACCAGCCAGTAACTATCACTGCTTAGTAAAGCTGCTTTTGGTCAAGCAGCTACTGCTAAGTTCTCAAAAATGTTATTATGGCAATGGCCATATTCCAAGTGAGCAATTCACAATCGAGCCTCAATTAACCTTCAATTGACCGCTCCAGGTAAAATAAAGCTCAAAGAAACCCAACTTTTAAATTAATTTCAAGCTGAGAAATTACTTCAAATTTTGCCTCGACTGATCTATTAGTTACAAATCCTCGACCAAACATATTAAGCATCAATACTCAGTGTCTTAGCTATGCAATTAAGCACCAGACTTTACCTGGATTACCACTCAATCATACAATTAAACACTAAAAATTGCCAGAAAATAAAAACAAAAAAAAGTAGTAATTTACTGACATTGACAGCATAATCACTAACAAACACATTACACTCTCTCAAAGTAACTTACTATAACTGTATAAGCAATAGTCTGGTCTCCACCATAAGTAGCAGGTTATAAACCAAAGAAATCTATGTTTAACCTACCTAAACTTCTAAACGTACACATCACTAATTGAAACTCTACCAAATTTCAAGCAACTATAACAAAAGGCAAGAAATAGGAAACCTGGTATAACAGAAGCCCAATCATCCTCAAATTTAAATCCAGATTCCCTCAGAACACTTCTACAACTCTCGAGAATCTTCTCTCTGACATCTCCATCGACCAATCTCAATCCAGCGGTAGCCATGAGCCGGATTTCAGTGGACCCCACGGAATCCTGCCCCACATTTTGCTTCGCGAACCAGATAAGCTCCTCCAGCGAATCTCCCGCCTTAACGGGTTCATCCACAAACGAAGAGAGTCCGGGACTCGTGCGCAGCACAGCCGTCCGATTTAGATCGAGCAACGGGAGAGATCCCTCCTGTTGACTGAAAGCGAAAACGTGGATGCGGGACCCACTGCTACCCGCGTCGATTATGACACTGAACAGTGGGCCCGGTGTGGTGTTGGTTTTGTAAGAGGAGAAGGAGAGAAAGAGGAGAATCAAAGCTGTGGCGAGAAGTGCGAGAACGATTGTGGTGCGAGGCTTTTGGGGAAGTCTTGTTGGAGAAGGGGAGCGGCGTGGTGTCTTGTATCGGTCGATCATGGCCATTGGATTTGAATCCGACGGCGGAGAACTAGGATGAGTTTATTTGTACGGCCACCTCTCCCGCCTAGTTCTACGGCGAGAGAGAGGTCACCGAAGTTTGTTCACTTGGCACTGGTGGTGGGGAGAGAAGAGAAGGGGAAAGAGAGTTGGCTGCACCAGGCGCAGAGGAGACTGAGTAAGAGTTCTGTCTCTGGATGTGGGTCCGGAGGAGACACAGTTCCGTTAAAGGACCATAGTCAAATGTACGGTTAATTAATGATAGTATAATAAATTATATAATTCCAAAATAAAGAGCTGTGCTTTTTTCATAAATATTGAGTGGACTTGGTATTCGCAGCTTATGAAGGTAGGGTCCACGTGTAATATAAATACATCTGTATATAGTGGGTCATCTGGAGAACCGTGTCCAGCGTAAGTCGCCAAAATTAAAATTTGCCAAAGGGAAAATTATGTTTCTGGAAACGGAGAGGTAATATTTTAACTAAAGATTCTTGACCGGATCTGGTCAACGCAAATTAGATACGAAACGTGTGCTTGGGTTTTGTTTTTAGATATTTTGAGACAGAAACTGACTTTGGCATAAACAAGTTTGGAATTAGACTAAGACTTATCATCTCTAATTGTTGAAGTATACATAAGAAATCAATTAATTTTGAAGGTTTTCTACATTTTACCAAAAATGTCTAAATTTAAAAAGTTTCTAATCATTTCTACAAAATATTATAATGTAACTTTGTTGAATTTGAAAAATTATGCTTATTGTGTGTCCTTACTTATGTATGTAGGTCTAGATGCTTATTCTATTTTTTTTTGAATTAAAATCATTTATGTATAGAGTCATAGCTCACTCTGTAAAATAGAGTTTATCTATTTTTCTCGTCCAACGGAAATTGAACCCATTACCTCTAATCTAAAATAACAGTGGAACCACTGACCTAGACTCCCGCATTCCTTTTTCTATTTAAAAAAAAGAAATAAAATGTTAAAAGTCAAACTCAATTGACACGAGAATCGGCGAGGAATCTCGAGCTAAACGGACAAAAAAATACACAAACATTAAATTTACTAATTATTAAAAAAATGGAGTACTGATTCAATCGTCGTATAATAGTTTGGTAAATGCTACAATCACTCCCATCAATTTTTTTCTTCTAACTTTCACCCTCTGAAAAGCACAACTACACAAAAGGTGCCATGTATCCTATCATTTTGACTTAAAAAAAATAAGAAAAACAAAAACTACCCCTGCGTCGTGAGGCCACGATAGTTGATTTTTTTTTTTTAATGAAAAGAATAAGGGTCAAATCTTTACCTTTTTCAGATTAACCTAAAACTTTGAAAGCAGAATAATAAAATGATATTATATGTAGATAACAAGATTACTAAATTAACATTAAACTTTACAAATAACATTCTCGCAACTGATGTTATATTGTTATAATCATCACATCAGAAATTGCAATTGATTTTCAATTTCGATGAACATGTTTGTGTGAACACATGATTTATCGGCATCAAATATTTTCAACCAAGTCTCTGTTGCTTTTTACGTTGTGCATGATGTCGTAGACAGTCCCACTGTCGAGACATGTAAATTTGACCAATGGTAGACTACCAGGCTATATATAAGCAAGGCATGTTAGAATATTTATGGGGCGTATATTAATTAATTGTGAACCAAGTTCATTTATGCAATTCAATTAAAGGGTGTATCAAAATTTGATGGAAATTTTGATGGACTAGATTCATTGTACTTAATTTTTTTGGTTGCCTCAGCATTAAAATACTCTCTAATCTGGAAATAAAATGCACTATTTCTCTTAATTCAGCCATTAAGAAAATTCAGAAAAGAAGAGATAAAAAATGTCATTATCGACCATCATTATGGCTGAGGAAAACTTAAAAAAAATCAGTAATCACGCTTCCGGCTAACGCCTATCAATTTCTGCTCTTCAATTTGTAAGTTTTATACTCATAATTTTATTATTTTATATGATTTACATATCTGACTGTTAATTATGAAATATTATCATGATTAAATATTTTTACGTCTTTCAAGGCACACTTATATATAGATATCTCATTTCCTTATTCCTACAAGAGTATCCGATATTAAAAAAAAATGCAGCAACGTAATTCACGTATGAACAATTTCACGAGGCTAGGCTAGCTGGCTAGGGATGAGGGATGGGAATCAGATCCTCTGGACGTTTGGTGGACGTCTCGGGATCTGGACCGTCTGATTTAATCTCAACGGCTATAAGGAAGCCCCGTGCATTCCACCACACCCGAAAAAAATATTGTCCCGAAAAAAATGAACCGTATGATTTAATCTCAACGGTTCCGATCGAAACGTCCATTGGACGTTTTAAAAAAAAACGTCCAGAGAATCCTGGTCCATGAGGGATGTACAAGAAATTGGGCTTCATTGTAGGTTAGCACTGTAGTGGGCTATCTTTCTTAGCATGACTTGAATACTTGATTGGGCATTCAGTAAACTGGGTTCGGTTTCAGGTTTCCCTATTTGGGCTGAACTAAGATTTTGGCACGGCTGTATACACGATTAGTCTTACCCTCTTACTAATTTCATTTTTGGTCAGCTGTTTCCCCGTCTAAAAATTCATAAATTATAAATGTGGATGATGTGGTTTTTTAAGCTCCCCTTGCCCTTAAAATTTAAAAAATGCAAATGGTCCCCTCCACAATGAAAAGAATATAAATTGACATGAATAACATATCTACTCTGTTTCAGACTCCTATCACATATTTGAAACTTAAAAAAGGACATGCATGAAACTCCAGTAACTATATTAAAATAAACCTGTTCGTCATATTTTGATCTTGGAGGATTTGTTAAAGCATATTTCGTCCCCCACTTTTGACCCAAAGGTTCACACAAGTCATGAAGTTGCAAGCTGCTTCCTGGAAAAAGATTGCTTTATTACATAAATCTCTGTAGGGACAAAAGGTATAAACATATCCATAAACAATGCATAATTATCCAAAAATTAGGTTGTTAGTTGTAAATGACATGTGCAATGCAAGACCTAGTAGTCGAAAATAGACGTGGTCACAATCATAAGATAAAGCGGGAAAAAAGAAAAGATAAGAAAAGAAGGCTTCAAGCAACTGGCTAGTATATTTATTGAATTTTTCCAGTAGGTCTGGATCATTATCTCTTTAAGCAATTTATGAAAATAATAAGTATAAAAAAGACAACGCCTGAACTAGGAAATCAACTTCATTTTTCACAAGGGTTGTTGGAAATTGGGCTCAATTGTAGGTACCATGGTAGTGGGCTTTCTTTCTTAGCATGACTTTTATACTTGATTAGAATTTATCTGTGCAATCACGCTCTTGTGCAATCACGCAATCAAGATCGCTACCCTCACCCTCACCCTCACCCCTCACGCGCGATTTAATTCCGTCTCCCCTCACTGCTCCCCTCCTCACGCCTCGCATCCTCCGCCTCTCCTCACGTCTGTCTTCCCTCTCCTCCGCCTCTCATCTTCTCCGCCTCACCTCCGCCTCTGCCTCGCCTCAGTCTCTCGTTCGCCTCTCTTCTCCTCCGCCTCCGACTCACCTCAGCCTCTTCTCCACCTGTCCTCTCCTCCGTCTCACCTCCCCTCCGCCTCACTTCAGCCTCCCCTCCGCCTCACCTCAGCCTCCCCTCCGCCTCACCTCCCCTTAGCCTCTCATCCGCCTCACCTCAGCCTCTCCTCCACATTTCCTCTCCTTCGTCTCACCTCCTCTCCGCCTCACCTCAGCCTCTCCTCCCCCCCTCCCCACACTGCTCCCTGTCCTATACCAATCAGATCTGGTTGAGGAAGAAAGAAGTAGAGATCGAGAAGGGTAAGAAGAGAAAAGAGGTTTAGATCTAGTTTTGTTACAATTTGGGAGTAACTAAATTACTATGTGGGATGAAATTAATCAGTATAAGGAAGTATCTAATATGTATAAGGGAGTAAATAACATTTATATCTGATTCTGTTGTTTTTTGGGTCTAACTAAATTACTATAAGGGATGAACTTAATCAGTATAAGGGAGTATCTAATATGTAAGGGAGTAAATAACATTCATATCTGATTCTGCTGTTTTTTGGGAGTAACTAAATTACTATAACGGATGAACTTAATCAGTATAAGAGAGTATCTAATATGTATAAGGGAGTAAATAATATTCATATCTGATTTTGTTTTTTTTGGAGTAACTAAATTACTATAAGGGAGGAACTTAATCAATTTAAGGGAGTATCTTGTTAGGAAATGCTCATATTTTAATTTTAGATTAATTACAACTAATTAATCACCATTAACAACAAGCAAATCAAGAGATCTAGTGCTAAAGCAATCACACGTCAAATCAAGAGAGAAAGTAGGAGAAATTGTACCTCTCATGAAATCGCATTCATGAGGCTCGAATCCATGGCATGGGAGTCGATGGGGTGCTCTCCAACTTCGTCTCCCCTCCAATGGCGGCGCCGGCCTCGAGTCCACCAAGAGAACTAGTCACTAAGTCTAATTATTGTGCTAGCAACAAAGACTAGTGTCTAATCCCTTTAGTTTCCTCCTTGCACTAATCCTATTAGATGTATTTGGTGGAGGAAATGAAGCTCAACACATGAGCAAGGAGCTGAAATTTTCAGCTATGGAGGCGCAAGAGAGAGAAGGGAGGAAGAAATGGGTGGAGGCTAGGGTTTGCTCCCAAGGAGACCCCTTTATATAGCCAACAACTCCCATCCTCTCTTTGACTTATTTACAAGTTTGCCATCCATACCCTAGCTGAAATTTACATGGGCTTTTGGGCCTTTTTCTCCATTTGATTTGGGTCTTTAATTCATTTAATTAAAACCCATTTTCAATGCTCTTTAATTGGACTATTCATTTGCTATGAAATGTTGGCCCAATTAATTAATATAACTATTTATATCAATATGTGTTGACTCTAAAATAATTATTAAATCATTAATAACTATTTTGGGATTAGATAATGTACTAATCTATTTCTATATGATCCTTTTGACTCAAATAATTATAACGGTTCATAACGGTATATAATTAATTAGTCAAACTATCATATTTTCTCAATACCCATTATTGTGAATAAATAGATAATACACTGTGTGACTAAAACTCTATTTGTGTGACCCTTTGAGGATTTATACTATGTTGGCCATGGAAATAAATCGTTATTTATTTCCAATAATCATAAGCGGTATCTAGCAACACGTTATGATTCATAATTCGCATAAATAATGTACTGCTATAATATGTCAATCCTGCATAAGAAATATTAGTATTTCCTTGTCTGATTCTTATGTCACACGATATCTTTGTATAATCCAAGATAGGAATGTGTCATTCTTGCAGATTATACATTTCTTGATCTAGAGTTGATTGTACATGTTGGCCAACCAATCCAACTCCATCAAGGGGCCCAAACAGATATCATCACTCATCAAGTATATTAATGAGGGACATACGGTTTTCTTGATGAACAACTTTTCCCCGCACAATTCAAGAGAACATAAATAAAGTCCTTTGATAGACGGTTTATAATGCTACATTCTAACCCTAATTAGGACTTAAAATGTTATTATTTGATCAAATATTGATAGAATTGTTATGTTTTTAGGTTAGAAGCCATGGTACTTCTGTTTTGCCCCTATTGTTTTCAGGTTCTGCAATAATAAGACAATTCTAGACGAAATCTGCACCAAATCGGGACAAGATGGAAATAGAATCAGACTTTTTGGAAGAGGCAGAAAATAGAGCCCAGACGGACCGACTGAAGTTCCAGACGGACCGACTGACCGACTGTTTCATGCCAGACAGAGCTAATTTCGACCTTTCCTTTAATAATCCTTCTAGAAGCTGATTTTCCACGTTTAGCACGACCATATGGCGGTTTATCCTGAGTATATAAGCAGGGGTAGGGCATCCCTAACCCCTGTCAGAAGTTAGAGAGAATTGAGCGAGATCAGAGCCAGGATACTGTCAGACGGTCCGACTGAGCATCCAGACGGTCCGACTGAAGGTTTCGACAGAGAATTGTAGGAGATTAAGCATTGATTTCTGTTGTAATCTGTCTTAATACTCTATGTTGTTTGTTAAACCTCTTTTATTATTCTGTTTTGATACGATGTTAGGCTAAGTATTTAGTTTTTAGGGGCAAATAGTTGTGAACCATCTAAGTAGTTGTTATTCGAATCTTTTGATCGGTTTTTATATTGCTTGTGATTTCTATCTTTTGGTTTGATTATTTTTCTATGTTGAATTCGTGATTGCTTAGGTAGAATTGATTAAACCAAGTAGATTAAGGCCTTATCTAGTTGGTAATGATAATCTATACCCTTGCATGATTTTATTTGACTAGTTGAGGATTGAAAGTAGTCGAGAGATGAAATCGAAACCAAGTAACCGAAAGGTGAACCCTTCTCGCAACGAGAGTTGCGAGATATCCTTTGTATGAAAGATAGATTTTAGAATCCTTAAGCCAAAAACGAGAGTTGATTAACTTGGGTTTTCTAATTGATTCTAAAGATTTATCCTTTTAATTTGAAATTGAAACGAAAGTTTGTATTCATTGATTTTGGATTTTTATTTAAATCTGCACTTGTCAAGTTAAAAACCTTTCAAATCTTTTGTTTAACCGTGATTCAAATATATTGATTAAGAAATTAATTAATATATTGGAATCAACTACTTAAAGAAGTTTGCAACTAAAACCCCTAAACCTTTTTATTAAGTTTTATTCAATTCGTTTAACCTTTGACTTTAGATTTTAAAACTCTTTTATTTAATTTTATAATTCTTTAGAATTTGAATTTCGAAATCTTTACTTCAGTTTTAAAACAGTTATTTTCTTAAAGTCTTAAGCGAATTAAGGAATAGGTTAGATTATAATCCCGTCCCCGTAGTTCGACCCTTAGCTTTACTACGATTGATTTAAATCAGGTAGAACCAAGGTATTTGTTTAAGGTTTAAGCCTCGATCAAATTGGCGCCGTTGCCGGGGACGGTGAACATAGTTTTACTTCTTTTCTTAACTCAATTAAGACTTTATTCTCTTTTCACAATTTTCTCTTGTCCTTTATTGTAGATTGAGCGAGCTGGCTAGAGGACGGAAGAAAGACAATTCTCGAACTCCAGCCAATCACAACCACTTTACTAGGAGCAAGGGAAATCGTGCGAAGAGCCCTCAACCTTCTGCTTCATTTGCTTCCCGAACTGTTCGTTTCCCGAAAAAGCAAATTGAGGGACAAGAAGGACAATCGTCTGCAACTCCACAGCAACAGACTCCCTTAACCTACAACAGGGGGGTCAGAAGCCAGTTTGGAGCAAACCAGACACCAGACGACTTCCAGACGGACCGTCTGAACCATACCAGACGGACCGTTTGGAACTCACCTGAGACACCATCCGTCCAGATCACATACGAAACTGACGTTTCCGACACCGGCACCATGAATAACGACCTCAATGGCGCAGGCAATGGCAGGGGAGATGAGGAAGAGAAAGGAGATATTGATCCCGAGGCATTCAAGCAAGCCTTGGACGATGCTCTCAAGGCCTTAAAGGATCAAGATCTCCACCGCCCACTTCGTGAGATAGGCGCACCAACCGCAGCCAATGTCCGACGAGGGGTGGACCCGCCAAAGGCAGCACGGACTAGGGATTTCTTCCTAAATCCATCTCTCATCACCCTCGTGCAGCAACACACCTTCGGAGGAAGTCCACATGAAGATGCCAATCATCACTTACAAAAGTTCCTCCGCTGTTGCGCAACCTTGGATCTTGAAGATGTTTCAACTGACATAATCCGGCTAAATCTTTTCCCTTTCTCTCTTAGGGATAGAGCAGAATCTTGGTTGGATAGTTTTGGTGATAAACCATTTACCACTTGGGATGACCTAGCTGTAGCTTTCCTAGATAGGTTTTACCCTAGGGTCAAGACCACTAGTATTGTTAGAGATTTGTTGACCTTTAAGCAAGACCAAGACGAAAACTTGTTTGAAGCATGGGAAAGGTTTAAGGATATGCAACGGATGTGTCCACATCATGACCTGCCCGATTCTCGTTTGATTTGTAGTTTTTATGATGGTTTGAATGATCTAACTCGAAGTAATGTTGATTCAACTGCAGGTGGATCCTTTTTGAATCTTGGAGTCTTGCATGCAAAAGCCTTAATCGAGAACATGGCACGATCCCAAACCAATTGGTCGGTGCGCCAGAAAGGGAATGGAGGTGTGCTCAAAGTCGATGATAACACGCACCTACAGGCACAACTTGATGCACTCACCACGATGCTCAAGAACATGCAAGCCAAGACTGAACCACAGCAAGTGAATCAAGTGCAACAACTTAAGTGCCAAATCTGTCTCGAGGATGGTCATTCAGCCCAATCATGCTACATGCTAATCCGCGATGAGCCAATTGCCGATGTCAATGCCGTGGGCAACCCACCAGTATTTGTTCCCCCCACCAATCCTCAACAAGGGTATGGGTATAGGGACAAGAGGAACAACCCAGGGTTCTCATATGCCAATCCGAATGGTGCAGCCAATCCAGTTATGCCTAATCCAGTCAACAAAGGAGGATTCAATAGTTCTAGCCATGACAACCAGCCGGGGGCCTATTATCGACAACATCGAGCGGCGGTTGACAAGTTCATGGCAGATCAGTCCCATTGGAACCATTCGGTGTATGATGAGATGAAGCAAATTCGGGAGTCATTGAGCCAACTCCTCCAACAAAATTCGATGGGCAACCAACCCGGACAAGGAGTGCTTACAAAGACGGGAATGTTCCCGGGACAACCAGAACCAAATCCAAGAGAAGAATGCAAGGCCGTGACTCACAAGTTACGAAGTGGCACAGAGTATGCAGACCCTGACATGCCAGCCCCTCAGCAGGCATCAGACGAAGTTCAGACGGACCGTCTGGACCCTTCCAGACGGACCGTTGGAGCCGCAGACCAGCCAGAAGTACAGCAGCCTGTTCAAACGCCGGCATCAAGCTCCAAGAACAAAGCCCCTGTAGTCGAGAATCAACCTGATGTGCCCTTTCCACAGAGGCTTGTGAAGGCTAAGGAAGCAAAGGAGTATAGCAAGTTTATAGAGATTCTCAAGCAACTCCAAGTGACCTTGCCTTTCACCGATGTCATATCGAAGATGCCCGCATATGCCAAATTCCTTAAGGACATGTTGACCAATAAAAGGAAGCTAGAGGACTGCGGAACGGTAGCACTAACAGTAGAATCTGATGAATTGATTATGAACATGTTACCAAGGAAGATGCGAGACCCGGGGCGATTCACGATTCCATGCAAGATAGGAAACGCAACCATCAGACAAGCATTGTTGGACATAGGTGCAAGCGTGAGCCTCATGCCCGAGACAATTTTCAACAAGCTTGGAGACGGTTTTTACTTGGAGCCGACTCGCATGACCCTTCAAATGGCCGATCGATCCACTCGTCTACCATTAGGAATAGTTGAGGACGTACCTCTCCAAGTTGGTGAAGTAGTAGTCCCCGTCGATTTCGTGGTAGTTGACATGGAAGAAGACCCCGAAGTGCCCATCATACTTGGAAGACCTTTCTTGGCAACCGCAGGAGTTCTCATCAACTGTAGAGATGGCCAAATGACTCTTGCCATTGGAGAAGAAACGGTGGAGTTCCAAATCGCCAATACCGTGAAGATGCCTTCAAACCTCAACTCGTGCTACATGGTAGAAGCGATTGAGACGGATTACGATGAAGTGGTAGAAGGAATCTTCAATTCCAAGCTGTTTGAGGCCTACCAATACCTCCCAGATTCGACCATGGAGGAGGAGCTGTCAGATTTGTTCCAACAGATGGTTCAAAAGTTAGGAGAGTTGTTTCCAGACGGACCGACTGGAACACTCCAGACGGACCGTCTGGAGGCCAACTCGTTAGAAAACGACACTAGGTCTGGTTATTTTGGTAATTTAGAATTAGAACAACGTCTACTTGACCTAACTCCTAACCCTGGAGATAACCCTCTTCTGATGGCCTCAGTCAACACTTCAGACGGACCGTTGGGTACACCCCAGACGGACCGACTGGACAGTCAGGTCAACCCTGCGCAAGTGGAGCTGAAGCCCCTTCCAGAGTCACTTCGATACGAGTTTTTAGGACCAGACAACTCCTACCCTGTTATTGTTAGTGCCCAACTCAACAAAGACCAAACTAGCGAGCTTTTGAAGGTGTTGAGGAAGCATAGAAGAGCAATTGGATACACCATTGACGACTTGAAGGGATTGAGTCCATCGATCTGCACACATCGGATCTTGCTTGAAGACGATCACAAACCTTCGGTGGAGCATCAAAGGCGACTAAATCCAAATCTCAAGGAGGTTGTGAGGAAAGAGATTCTTAAGCTCTTGAGTGCAGGGATTATTTACCCAATTTCTGACTCAAAATGGGTAAGCCCTGTACATGTTGTTACAAAGAAAGGGGGAACCACGGTGGTGAAGAATGAGAAGAACGAGTTGATTCAAACTAGGATCGTCACTGGATGGCGCATGTGCATAGATTATAGGAAACTCAACTCTGCCACTAGGAAAGACCACTTCCCTCTTCCTTTCGTTGACCAACTCTTGGAACGACTTGCGAATCACTCCTACTTCTGCTATTTGGATGGGTATTCGGGATTTTTCCAAATACCAATCCATCCTAGCGATCAAGAGAAGACCACATTCACGTGCCCTTATGGAACCTATGCTTATCGAAGGATGCCCTTTGGATTATGCAATGCTCCAGCCACTTTTCAACGAGTTATGATGGCCATCTTCTCGGACTTAATTGAGAAAGACATGAAAGTTTTCATGGATGATTTCTCGGTTTATGGAACTTCATTCGACCATTGTTTAGCCAACCTCACAAAAGTGTTGAAGAGATGTGAAGAAGTGAACTTAGTCCTCAACTGGGAGAAGTGTCACTTCATGGTGCAAGAAGGAGTTGTGCTAGGACACGTGATCTCCTCGAAAGGAATCGCGGTGGACAAGGCGAAGGTGGAAGTGATTGAGAAGATGGAGCAACCTAGATGTGTGAAGGACATTCGAAGCTTCCTAGGCCATGCGGGATTTTATAGGCGTTTCATTAAGGATTTCTCAAAGATTGCAAAACCATTAACTAATTTGACAATGAAAGATGTTGATTTTAATTTTGATGAAAATTGTGTTAATGCATTTTGCAGGTTGAAAGAAGCGCTCATCACCGCACCCATCCTTCAACCACCTGATTGGAGCCAACCCTTCGAGTTGATGTGTGATGCAAGCGATTTTGCAATAGGGGCAGTCCTTGGGCAGCGAAAGGAGAAGAAGCCATACGCGATATACTATGCAAGCAAGGTACTAGACGAGGCTCAAATCAACTACACCACAACGGAGAAGGAATTGTTAGCGGTGGTGTATGCTCTCGACAAATTTAGATCCTATCTTGTCGGGTCTAAAGTCATCGTCTACACGGACCATTCTGCCCTCAAGTACTTGCTAGGCAAAAAGGATGCAAAACCTCGACTCATTCGATGGGTTCTCCTCCTACAAGAGTTCGACCTAGAGATTCGCGACAAAAAAGTGACAGAAAACCTTGTGGCAGACCATCTCTCAAGGCTCAAGGCATCAGAACTCGAATCTCTGCCCATCAACGACTCTTTTCCTGACGATCAACTGATGCACCAGGTCTGTCAGACCAAACAGACGGACCGTCTGGACCCTTCCAGACGGACCGTCGGGTTACCCTGGTATGCGGATTTTGCTAATTATCTGGCCAGTGGGGTTTTGCCATATGGAATTTCGTCCCAGCAAAAGAAAAAGTTTCTCAGTGACATCAAATACTATTGCTGGGAGGATCCTTTTCTTTGGAAAAAGGGGGTAGATGGTATGTTTCGAAGGTGTATCCCTTATGACGAAGTTGAGCCAATAATCAAGCATTGCCATTCATCCGCCTATGGAGGTCATGCATCTACTTCCAAAACCGCAGCAAAGGTTTTACAAGCAGGTTTCTATTGGCCAACAATCTTCAAGGACACAAGAGACTTTGTCTTCAAGTGCGACCAATGCCAAAGGATGGGAGGAATTTCAAGGAGACAACAAATGCCACAAAATCCAATCCTTGAGATCGAGATATTCGATGTTTGGGGCATAGACTTCATGGGACCTTTTCCACCATCATACGGACACGAGTACATCTTGGTTCCGGTAGATTATGTCTCCAAATGGGTTGAAGCAATACCAAGTAAGCATGCGGATTCAGCAACGGTACGCAAACTCTTTACCAAAATTATTTTTCCACGATTTGGGATTCCAAAAGTTGTCATTAGTGATGGAGGTAAACATTTCATAAATAAACAATTTGAAAAACTTTTGACAAAATATGGAGTGACCCATAAAGTTGCAACACCCTATCATCCACAAACAAGTGGTCAAGTTGAAATTTCAAATAGGGAGATTAAGAACATTTTGCAAAAGACCGTGGGACAAACTAGGAGAGATTGGTATTTGAAGCTGGATGATGCACTTTGGGCATATAGGACAGCATACAAAACACCCATTGGAATGAGCCCTTTCAAATTGATATATGGAAAACCATGTCATTTACCTGTGGAGATTGAGCACAAGGCTTATTGGGCAGTGCGACAAATCAATTGGGATTTCAAAGCCGCAGGAGAAAAGAGAATCTTGGACTTACATGAACTTGAAGAAATTCGCAACGAGTCTTATGAGAATGCGAGGATCTACAAGGAAATAACTAAGAAATGGCATGATAGACATATTCAAAGGAGGGAATTTAAAGTGGGTGATTTAGTGTTGTTATTTAACTCAAGGTTGAAGTTGTTTCCAGGAAAACTCCGTTCAAGGTGGTCGGGGCCATTTGAAGTGAAGAAGGTCTATCCATACGGTGCGGTGGATATTTGGAGCGAGAAATCTGACTTGTTCAAGGTGAATGGTCAAAGGTTGAAGAACTACTTGACAGGAATGACTAGGGAAGAGGATGCGGGCGTTTGCTTCTTCAACGACCCCGCACCCGCAACAACGTAGTCACAGGGGTCGAGCTCGAGACCTTAAACGAGCGCTGCTTGGGAGGCAACCCAAGGGTTTACTTTAAAAATTTAAATTTCAGCATAAAAAAAAAAAAAAAATTAAATTAATAAAACTGATTCATTTGTCTCTAAACGAATCTCCAGGTTTTTACATGTCGCAACCGGCTGAAAAGACACAAGGAAATAAGCTTGGGGGAGTTTCAGGAGGTATCAGACGGACCGACTGGAGGACCAGACGGACCGACTGAGATCAGCCTGCGCAAAGAGAAGTTTTCACACAGGAAGCCCAAACCCAAAACCAAGCCCAACTCAAATTTCTATTTTTCTGCCAACCTATCTCCAGACGGACCGTCTGGACTCTCCAGACGGGTCGTCTGAAAATGGGAAAGCGGAAGCGGAGCCGACTCCTTCGGTTTCTAAATTTAACTCACCCTCTTAAATTAGATCCATTAACCCAATTAAAACCCACAGAAACCCTTTCTCTTCCCACGTAGCCCAAACCTAGCCGACCCCCTCTTCTCTTTTTCCTACACCGTCGCCATCACTTCTTCTCGCCGGTTTCGACCATACAAGCTCTCCTCCGACGATCAACCACCACGGATCTACTCTCCATCACCTCCTCTTCACGACATTGAGCTCGGTTTCGAAAGAATTGGCTTCTTCACGCCTCACCACCAATTTTTCGTCGGAGAATCGAGGTTTGTTCCATTTTCCTGTCTAATTTCAATTCCAATACCTTCCTCAACCCTTCCTGCACCTTTTTTTTCCATTTTTTTCCGACAACCGAAACCCTAGCTCCACCTTCAGCCGACCCTTCAGACGACCCGTCTGAAACTCCCAGACGGTCCGTCTGGAACCTACCTGACAGAACACTGAAACCTAAACCCTAATAACCAAAAAATGCCTCGTATGAAGAATCCTTTCCGTGCACTCACCAAAAAACGCAAGACCCCTCCTGTCACCTCCTCTTCCTCGGCTTCCTCCGCCCATGCCTCCGACCCGTCCTACGAGGCCCGTAGCAGCGATCCCGACCTTGAGGCTGCTGCGGATCAGGTCTTTGCCAGCTCTGAGGGTGAGCAATCAGATGATGAGCCGGTTATGGCAGCCGGTCCTGAGCCCGTTGGCCCTATCTTCTTCCGCAGCGTCGACCACGGCAATGCAATGGACTATTTCAAGAATAAGAAGTATGAGAATACCAAAACAGTAGATCGAGCTGCACTTGAGACCATGGGAATTCATGACCACTTCTTTGCCTTCACCTCTTCCATTGGCATTGAGCCGAGATTTTGGGACCTCAAGGAGAAAGCCTACACTCGTCTCACCGCCGAATTCCTCTCCACTTTTGCCTTGACTCGAGTTGATGATCTTTTGGCATTCGAGTGCCAACTTATGGAGACACCTCTTACCATCACCGAGGTAGATATTGCCACTTGGTTTGGATTTTTGCCGGGTGGTCAAGAAGAAGTTGACTACCCTATCAACATCTACAAAGAGATTTCTGACACCGAGCCACCTGCCAACAAAGACTCACCACGAGCCAAGTATATCCACCATCCCGTTCTTCGAGTGATTCAAAGGGCATTGGCTCAAACTGTTTTTGCACGAGGAGAGTCGGCCATACAAGTGAGAATGGAGGAATTGGGGTTACTTGGCCGCATCATGCATCCATCTCTTCCACGTGCCAACATTGCGGCTTGGATGATCAACTATTGGGCTAGTATTGCAGCAAATCGCCGAAAGGGCAAGGGTCAAATTCAAATTGGCCAATTCATCACCGTCATGGCAAAGAAAAAGAGGTTGAACGTGAGTGGCATGGAGGAAACCAAGGGATACAACACCATGGACTTGAATTTCTTTAAGAATGCGGATTTCATTAAGAAGATGAGTGATGGGAGGTGGGTATGGAGACTTGAGGGCCACCAACTCTATTACCTACCTATCACACAAGAGATCATCCCAAAGAAGTTGAGTTCAGCCCTACTTTATGGGTATAGTGGTGAGTATTATGGGATGGAGGAAGGAGCAAGGCCACCATCACCGCCGATTCGACCACCTTCACATGTTGGAGGAGCATCCTCTTCCGCACCACGAGCCTCATCCGATCGAGAGTCATTTGACTTCAAGGCACTTTATGAGAGGCTTGGCAATCTTGAGAGGCTATCCACCGAGTCTCTTGAGTTAGGGAAGAAGATAGATGAGAGGATCGAGAAGGTGGAGGAAGAGCAAAGGGCCGCACGACAAGACATCAACCTTCTCAAGCAATACCATGATGATGAGGAGGAGACAAGGAATCAAACGGCGCAGATGTATGGCTGGTTTTACCCGCAATACGGCCATCAACCACCGCCGCCACCTTACAATTAAGCTATTTTGTGAGTTTTCCATTTTCTCTCTTATTTACTTTCTTAGTGTAATTAAATGTATTAGGGACAATACATTGAATTAAGCTTGGGGGGGTGATATCGAGAAAACTGAAAAATTTAAAAAATTTGTGAAATTGTGATTGTAAATATGTATCTAGGAATTTGCATCATGCACTGGAACTTCCAGAGGCCAGACGCAGTTCAAACGGACCGTCTGGACCATCCAGACGGATCGTCTGGACTGGTGGTTGACCTCTGTTGCATCATTTAGGAATATGCATTGATAATTCATATAGTTTTTGCATTTAAATGTTTCTTGAGATGAATTTAGCACTTAAACTGGAGTTATAACTTGAACAAATTGGTATTTCGAACTTGACATTTATAATTTTGAATTTATTAAAATTTTTTGATAAGCTTTGATTTTTCTTATATCTTGTTCTGGTTGGATTTCAAGTTAGGTGAATTTTAAAAATTAGTTCAAGGATTTTATTGATTAAACTTGGATTTTTACAAAACCAAATCATGAGTATGTCAACTAAAAAATGAGAAATTAGACCTAGAGCCGAATAACTGTTTATTGTTTTCAAAATTGTTAAAAGTCGAAGATGTAAATACACACAAATAAAACAAATAAAAAAAAAAAACAAAAATAAAAAGGGGAACTAAAAAGCGGCGTTTTGATGGTGACCACTGCGGAAAGCTATAGGACAATGTGGATTAAAAAAGTGTCACCTTTGAAAAAGGACTAGTGAAGAGTGCAAGGTGGGCCTAGGTGTTGTACCTTATTTTTGCCTAGGTTTTTACACCCCAAACTTTAACAAAATCCTACCACATTACTCCTGGCTGACTCTTGTCGCAAAAACCGCCCCGTAAAAAAAAATAAAATAATAATTCAACCCAAAAACTTTGGAGAAGTTGGTTGAGGATTTGTACCCTTTCTTCCGCCTCAATTTAGACTAAACTCCAATGCGTTTTCGAAAATTTAAATAAACAGTTAAGTAACCAAGGGTCTAATTAGGAGTTTAGTTAGTTGACATATTACTTGATTTGGTGTTGCAAGTTCCATTGTTTAATCAATTAAAATGTTTAGCTAGTTTTAACCATTTTATCAAACTTGAGAATTAACCATTTTAAGATATAAGTAAAGTTGAGCTTAATGAAAGATTCGTCAAAATGAGAAAAGAACTTTGAAACCAAACTTTCATTTCAAATTTGATAAAGTTGACCAAATTGTTCAAGTTGTAATGATGGTACTTGTTGATTCTTTCATGGAATTTAGAATATTTGAACTTTGAATAACATATTTAAGCCCTAATTCTATCTTTTGAGTTTTGATTTTTGCTTGGGACAAGCAAGGTTTAAGCTTGGGGGATTTTGATAGACGGTTTATAATGCTACATTCTAACCCTAATTAGGACTTAAAATGTTATTATTTGATCAAATATTGATAGAATTGTTATGTTTTTAGGTTAGAAGCCATGGTACTTCTGTTTTGCCCCTATTGTTTTCAGGTTCTGCAATAATAAGACAATTCTAGACGAAATCTGCACCAAATCGGGACAAGATGGAAATAGAATCAGACTTTTTGGAAGAGGCAGAAAATAGAGCCCAGACGGACCGACTGAAGTTCCAGACGGACCGACTGACCGACTGTTTCATGCCAGACAGAGCTAATTTCGACCTTTCCTTTAATAATCCTTCTAGAAGCTGATTTTCCACGTTTAGCACGACCATATGGCGGTTTATCCTGAGTATATAAGCAGGGGTAGGGCATCCCTAACCCCTGTCAGAAGTTAGAGAGAATTGAGCGAGATCAGAGCCAGGATACTGTCAGACGGTCTGACTGAGCATCCAGACGGTCCGACTGAAGGTTTCGACAGAGAATTGTAGGAGATTAAGCATTGATTTCTGTTGTAATCTGTCTTAATACTCTATGTTGTTTGTTAAACCTCTTTTATTATTCTGTTTTGATACGATGTTAGGCTAAGTATTTAGTTTTTAGGGGCAAATAGTTGTGAACCATCTAAGTAGTTGTTATTCGAATCTTTTGATCGGTTTTTATATTGCTTGTGATTTCTATCTTTTGGTTTGATTATTTTTCTATGTTGAATTCGTGATTGCTTAGGTAGAATTGATTAAACCAAGTAGATTAAGGCCTTATCTAGTTGGTAATGATAATCTATACCCTTGCATGATTTTATTTGACTAGTTGAGGATTGAAAGTAGTCGAGAGATGAAATCGGAACCAAGTAACCGAAAGGTGAACCCTTCTCGCAACGAGAGTTGCGAGATATCCTTTGTATGAAAGATAGATTTTAGAATCCTTAAGCCAAAAACGAGAGTTGATTAACTTGGGTTTTCTAATTGATTCTAAAGATTTATCCTTTTAATTTGAAATTGAAACGAAAGTTTGTATTCATTGATTTTGGATTTTTATTTAAATCTGCACTTGTCAAGTTAAAAACCTTTCAAATCTTTTGTTTAACCGTGATTCAAATATATTGATTAAGAAATTAATTAATATATTGGAATCAATTACTTAAAGAAGTTTGCAACTAAAACCCCTAAACCTTTTTATTAAGTTTTATTCAATTCGTTTAACCTTTGACTTTAGATTTTAAAACTCTTTTATTTAATTTTATAATTCTTTAGAATTTGAATTTCGAAATCTTTACTTCAGTTTTAAAACAGTTATTTTCTTAAAGTCTTAAGCGAATTAAGGAATAGGTTAGATTATAATCCCGTCCCCGTAGTTCGACCCTTAGCTTTACTACGATTGATTTAAATCAGGTAGAACCAAGGTATTTGTTTAAGGTTTAAGCCTCGATCATCCTTATAGCAGCCTTTATCAGGAATCAACGTTAGACGATATTTATTGAACCTATCCTCA
Organism: Rhynchospora tenuis; assembly: GCA_027725995.1. NCBI lineage: Eukaryota > Viridiplantae > Streptophyta > Magnoliopsida > Poales > Cyperaceae > Rhynchospora > Rhynchospora tenuis. The sequence continues at coordinate 57,054,770 of CM050888.1, forward strand.
TGTGGAAAAGGTGAACATCTCAAACTTAGAATCAAACTGATATGAAATAAACAATGACACATAACACAATCCATATGTTTATTTCACTGGGTCAAGTCCTGTACTATGTTCCAATAACATACACATATGCAATTAAGTTGGTAACTCCTTACCTATGATTTGTAGAACTTAATCATCACTTAACTTGCATACTAATCTTTTATGATAATTAATGTTCCTTGTTAATTATCAAGATTATGGACGATTTAGATTTATTATTGTCATTCTAATGAATGATCCACAGAGATCTACAATTCAGATCCTCAACCTGAATGATCTGTCAATAATAAACTCTAGGAACAAATGATCAAATATCATCATTAACATAAACTAAGAAAATAAGTCATTAAATATTGACTTCTAGGACATAACTCCAACATATCTAATATGTATAAGGGAGTACATAATATTTATATTTGATTCTGCTGTTGTTTGGGAGTAACTAAATAGCTATAAAGAAGTAAATAACTAGCATAAGGGAGTATCTAATATGCATAAGGGAGTAAATAATATTTAGAACTGATTCTACTGTTGTTTAGGAGTATCTAAATAACCTATAAGGGAGTAAATAATTAGCAGTAAGGGAGTATTTAATACCAGTGAGGGTGTAAATAATATTCATTTCTGATTCTGATAATTTTTTTGTTATAAAGAATGGAGGTCTGACGGCCACGGGAGGGCTGACGATGACGGGAGGGCGCGACGCGAGGGCTGATGGCGACAGACGAGAGAGAAGGTGCTGACGGAGTGTGGGATGGCGACGGGAGGGCGCGACAGCTGACGGCGACGACAGGACGCGACACCTGACGGCGGACGATGATGGAAAGACGTGACGGCTGACGGCGACAGGAAGACGCGATGGCGGAAGAACTGACGGCGACGGGATGCGCTAGAGAGAAGGTACGGACGGAGGGATGCGCGTGAGGGGGTGAGGCAGGGTGATGACTACGCGAGATGAGAGAAATGTGTTTTCCTTTTTTGGACAGCGCTTTTTTTCCGTTTTTAGTATGTGATTGCTTGATTGCTTGACTGCTTGATTGCAGTTATCAGCACTGGGCTTTCAATCAATTGATTTAGGTTTCAGATTTACCTTTTTTGACCGAACTGAGATTTTTACACAGCTGAGCTGTATACTTCCCTATTTTCATTTTTGGTTAGCTGTCTCCATGTCTAAAAATAAATAAATTCTAAATGTATGATGATGATGATTGATGAGGATGTGATTTTTTAGGCTCTCCTTGTCTTTAAAATTCTAAACTACAATTTCAAACGGTCCCCTCCAGAACGAAAGAAATATAAATTGACTGGAAATAACCATATCTACCCTGTTTCAGACTCTAATCAACTTTCACATATTTTATTTTAAACTTAATAAAAGGGCACGCATGGAACTCCAGGAACAATATTAAATTTAATCTCATTGGCAATTTTTGATCTAGGAGAGTTTGTTAACATATTCCATCCACCACTTTGACCTAAAGGTTCATACATGTCATGAAGTTGCAAGCTGCTTCCCGGAAAAGATTGCTTTATTTCATAAATCTATGTAGGGACAAAGGGAGTAAACATATCCATAAACAATGCATTGTTATCCAACAATTAGGTTGTTAGTGATAAATGACATGAGCAATGTAAGGCTTAGCATTCGAGAATAGACGTGGTCTCAATCGCAAGAGAAAATAAAAGAAAAGAATAGGCTTCAAGCAACTTACTAGGCATATTAAATTTCATTAAGAGGTCTAAATCATTCTCTCTTTAAGCAATTTACCAGAATAAGTAAAAGTACAGACAAAGGCAAGCCTTAACAAGGAAGTCGACTTCATTGATCACATGGATAATTGTTGAAAAAAAAAATTCCTCGATCTTCCAAACATATTTTTTGAACTCTAGATCAAAACGGCAATATTAGCAGTTGTTAAAAGAGACAAGAATCGTGTTCTGATCAACAACGCTCTTAATTTTTCTAATACATTTGTTAAATCTAGTTCAAAGCTGTAATTTGGTAGATGTTAAAAAAAATTTCTAATCTTTCGAACATATATTTTTTTACCTCAAAATACATATTTGACTATTGTGCCAGCGTACACTCAATAATTATCATGCTTATGTATACAAGCTTATTCTATCATTTTGGAGTCGGTCAAAAATAGGTTCGGAGAGAGAAGTGTTTAGGAATTTAGAACAGCAAATAAAGTATAATAATCCATGAATTTTTATATCCACGCCCCCAACCATTTCAGCAATCTAGGTGCGATGCATGATCATATATACATAAAAAAAAAAAAACTAATTTTAAAGTTATTTAATCAGGAAAAAAAATTGGAAGTTTGTCACAATAATAATAACTAGTGCTAAATTCGCGCGTTGCGCGATTCATGTCTATGTGAATATGTTATGAAATTCTTTCCAAATGAGTGCAGATATGGCATGGAAACTTTTGCAAATTGACGTGGAATGTTGAGGATCATTATCATAATAAGAGAAAATTTTTTTCTGATAAAAATAAATAAATATGAATTGTTGCACGATAATATATATATATATATATATATATATAGTGAATGATAAAATACACTCATGTGTACAGATCGTCCTCGTACACATAAATTGTTTTTCAAAATCCAAAATTCAAACGGTCAATCTGAACCGTTTAAGTTATTCTCCATATTGAAAAATCCTTGGAGACTAAAATTTATATTTTTTTCAATTTTTTTTATTATATATTATGATATTTTCAAATTGGAGGGCCTAAAATACTCCAATTGTAGTATTTTTGAAAAAATATCATAATATATAGTAAAAAAATTTGAAAAAAATATAAAATTTGATCTTCAAGGGTTTTTCAATATGGAGAATAACTTGAACGGTTCGAATTGATAGTTTAAATAACATTAAATGTTGTAAACATTTTTTAGAAATAATAATTTTTTAAGTGCTATAAAATGATAATTTTTGAAGTACTATAAAATAATTTAATGTTCTAAATTTATATCGTATGGTTGGATTTGCGCTGCCCACCTGGCAATCCAAGTGATTTAGTTATACCCACGTGGCCCATAAACTTAAATCACAGTAAAACATTGTAAATTAGATGATGCAACAGCATTGAAAGGATCAAAGGAACATGTTCTATAGCAAAAGCTTGGGCTCCATTAAAAACAAAGCAAAATTTTCCCACTCATCTCTACCCACGTGGCCCATATTTTTCCCACTGTTCTCTAGCAAAAGCCTTGGCTCCATCAAATAAAATGATCCAACAACCCACGTTTCCATCAGTTCGGTCTACACTCAACGTTGTTCGACTGCCACACGAAAATCAGCACAAAAAATCAAGTTTACTGTGCTTACTACAGTATTTTCACGTGCATCGCATACTTCCCCAAATTAATATAGTTATAATGCCACCAAAATGTCCCAAGTTCAGAAATAAGGTATAGGGAATCACTCACACTAGTACAAAGCAACGGTAGTCCAAACTTAAATGGTTCCTATAGGATATTATGAATTATAAGTGTACAAGATGCATGATAATACACAATTTAAGTTAATAGTATATACAGCAAAGGCGACAGAGTAGATATAATAAGGGACGAACGATCTACTGGTATTTCAATCGTAATTTTTTTTACACAGACTTCGTTTGAGATAATTTGAAATTGAAAAACATATAATTAACAAATTATATAACTCAGAAAAAAACTGTACTAAATTCCTTTTTCGATTTTTGGTTAAAATTAAGCGGGATAAAGAAAAAGAGAAAGAACATATCAACCACATGCCAATTTGGGTCCGTTTACTTTAAAGCATATGCTTGATACAAGCAAACAAAACCTCATTCTCATTGGTTCTTCGGCAATTGACAATTGAGATAGTTAAGTCATGGTAATTGACAGAAGATCAGAGTCATGTTACCTCCACATTGCACAATCAAGACACGTGTCGGCGAGAGACCGAAGGGGACCATATAAACGCGAGGAGAACAGAAATCCTCATCTACCTATCCAACCACTACTCAGCCTTTCCAAGTACAAACATTATTGCTACTTTCCTTTCTCTTACTTTATTTTGTTTGGAAGAATGATGTGAAATCTTTCATTTTTTATATATTTTGGCAAAGCAAACCTTTCGCTTTCATTACTTATTAAAGGACCGTTTCCTTATATCCAGAAAATGGTCCGTCAAGCAACACGTTGTTGACAATTTCAGAGATTTAGCAGAACTGATTTAATTTTTTTTAGTGCACATGCAAGTTGTATCGATGAGGGGAGCTTATCCGTAAGAATTAGGAAAAACAATAAGAGAAAACAAGATGATGGGAAAAATTATAATATGTGCCAAATTGTATATTGAGTTAGTATATATTGACTATGCAATTTGCCCAAGCTAATAGGTGAAAAGGAATGATTACGACCCCCGCAAAATTTAGCATAAATTGTTGAATAATGTAGGGTTTCAATAGTCAAGATAACATGAAAGAGATACATCCTAATTTTTTATACTGTTGAGTAAGAATTTAATAGTTTATTAATGTGTGTTATATAGATGAAAACATAATTACATAAGAACATTTCCTCAAAGAAACAAAAATTATATTCCATATATGTATACTTTTTTTGACTAAGTAAGCCTTAATTCACTTTTATATTATTATTATTATTATTATTATTATTATTATTATTATTATTATTATTATTATTATCATCATTTTCATTATCGTTATCATTATTATTGTACTTGTTGTTTTGCACTTGGCGAAACTTAAATCGGATTTCTATATGAAAAAAACAGCAAAATTTTTAACAACCCCAAATTCATCTATATATCTATGTTAACAGAAAAATATATGGTCTCTCAACATCTCATCTGATCCATCTGATGTGTGTGGTAAATAAAGGATTGCTACTTTGCTAGGAGATAATTCATAGTTGGTATATGGCAACAACACACGGGCGCATCTCTTGACGTGTACGTGACCTTGTGGATTTAAATGCCGCATTGACACTCCTGTTTGCATGTTTTCTCTCAAGTTTGGCTCCAACTTTAATTCTTTACGCAACAGACCTCTATACCACTTAATTTCGTTCTCATTGGACCCCCTTTTTTTTTCCCCATCCCTTTAAGACTGTTTTAGCAGGCGTAATATTTCCGAGTCGGTTAAATATATATTTGTTGAGGAAAAAAATATAAATATATGCAATAAAAGATCTTGTAAACAAAGTAACTTCTCAGGCTAGTTCATACGCAGGTTCACCTAAGATTTGTCGATAGGTCGTTAAACTTGTAAGTTGTTTAGAAAATAATTTTTTTAAAATAGAATATCAGAGTATGGATAAGTGCTGACAACGCAAGTTTAAATTAAAGAAATATACCCAATTATTTTCAATACATTTTGCCACTAGCAAAAATTTCTAAAAGAAAATAATTTCTCAAATTATTTCTTAATCTGTGGATCACATTGTTATTTGCAACTTGCTCTCAATCATTACAGAAATATTCTTAGATGACCTATCCCGCGGAGTCAACATTAGAAAATTAAGGTGTTAATTCAAGCTATGGAGATCATTTTAAATTTTAGAAACATATGTGGAGAAGTAAACTAAATGTAGGTGTTTCTAAACTGTTTGTTTTGAATAATTTGACTTTAATCCAAACAAATTAATTTAAATAAGATGGTTCGGTTGTTCGATTAATTTGATTTGATTCAGTTTTAACAAGTAACAATCAAATAAAACCAAACAAATCAAATGAATCGAAATGTTAGTAAATGTTGCGTTATTACACGCATAAATACATAATTTATCAACTTAATAAATGTAGTTATAGAAATAATTTAATTTTCATAAATTCGATTTAACCAAATAAACTGAATTAAAGTTCGATTTATTTGGTTCGGTTGATAATGTAGTTGATGGATTATTTGATTGGTTTTTTTTTTATGCAATTAGATTTATTAAGCTCTGCAGAAGTTGGACATCACAACCTAGCATTGTCAATGAGAATTAAAGATCATAATTTAGAAGCCCGGTAACAGCTCAACAAAACATATTTTTAATCGCACACACAAATACTTCTTTAATTACTTGAGATAAAAAAAAAAGTTAACAATGTGAACTCACAAGGAAGCACATTGCGTTGAAACCTTATTACCTATGATCCTATCTAATTAATCTAATGCATACCATCACTGTTATATCGTGTCCATACAATAGCGAATATTCCTATCAAAAATCCTGACCTAACTATGTATATAAATAAAGGTCCCAACGCAACTGATGACCCACCACCATTGTACTTGTACAAGTTCATTTAAAACAATGAAGGCTCTTTTCCTTTTCTCTCTGTCTCTTCTTGCAGTTGTTTCTTCTGCTCAAGATTTTGATTTCTTCTACTTTGTTCAACAGGTTAGGCGACAATTTCTTTTTCCCAACAATGAAACTACATAAATATTGATAATACTGGAAGAGGATGTGGTTATTCTTTATTTTTAACTTAATGGTTTCCTTTGTAAGAAAAAATAAAACAGATATTGAAAATTTTCATTATAAATACTTACATATCTCAGTTAGCTAGCGGAATTTCTTGATTGTTTGATGGAAATCTCTGGTTGTATTGTGTTCCATTATTCCCTTTGATGTCGTTGAGAAAATTATGAAATGCATTTGTCCGTTACAGAGAAAGATAGTCTTAAAATATGGTTGAAACTTGAAAAGGAGAAAACATACGTCTTTCTGTTGGATTTGGAAGACCCCTGTAACACTATTGCTTTCTTGCATACTCTGACTGCACTAGCTGCATGCACTTCTGATCACAAATTTTTTTGAAGGTTGGTTTGAAACCAACGATTTTGGAATAAGAAAAATGAAAATAAATACTCTCTCCGTGAATCGAACCAAGGACCACTTGGTTGGCGGAATAGAGTGAAACCACTAAGCCGAACAATCCAGCTTTCTGATCACGAATTTATTTAAGCCTACTTGTGCAAAATGTTGTCCCTCAAGTTCATATGTTCAAATTCAAAATTTATATATTCTGTTTCTTCGTGGATTTTGTACATAATATCTGAAATTCTCTTTTGCTTTTATTCAGTGGCCTGGATCATATTGCGACACGAAAAGAGCTTGTTGTTACCCCAAGACAGGAAAACCTGACCCAATCTTCACCATCCATGGATTGTGGCCAAACTACAATGATGGTACCTACCCTTCTAACTGCGACAGGCAAAATGAATTTGAGGCTACAGAGGTACTTTCTTTTTTTGAATTTATATTTCATTCAACTCTTGTTTCCTCTGGTGTCTTTTTTTTTTTTTGTTGAAAGAAACCCGTAGGTTTCCTCTGGTGTCTTCCTGTCTGAATTGAGATGATCAAGACCATGCACAAAAAACAGCTGCATAACACGTCACTTAATAAACAAGTAAAAGAGATTGCTCATTAATTGCTACCTTTTTCTGAAAAAGATCAAATAAAATGGTAATTATTTGTTTGATATAATGACGATCTAGTTTGCATAATGGATTACTGAAGTCAACATGTACATCTGTGGCTACCTATCAATGCCTTTATTTGCCACCGATAGCATGATCGATCTTTAATCCTAGACGCATTTTTTTTTATAAGTGACATATTTTCATTGCGGATGAGAAATTAATATGTACTTCTAGAAGGTATGTGAGATTTTCTCTTTGTATATATTGAGACCTATCAGCTTCTATACTTTATATTGAGATAAATCAACTTGGACCATTTTAATTTGTTTCACAGTTGATGGAAACATGTACATAATTTAAATTTAAAATTTGCATTGACAGGAAAAAAATTTTGCTTACGTCATTTTCTAAAAACTGAGCAAACCCAGCACAAAATGCACCAAATTAACAAGAAAATAATTTCTCTTTAATTATATTTAGAATATTCTAAGCTACCTTTATCATCTGAAACAAAACTACCAAATGGTTATAGCTGAAATTTCCATTCTTAGAAGGTGCCTTTTCCTTTCAATATTTGAGGGGACAATTTGATAGTTGAGGTAGGGTCATGTACGCCCTTTTCTTCCTTTCGGCATCATCAAATTGAACTTCGAGCTGATCTGGCTTTTAGAGACCTTTTCACCAAATATTTCCTTTCTACTGAACATCAACTATATGAAAGTAAACAGCTGATATAAGTAATAACAATACAACGCATTTTGAATAAATCTGAAGGCACAAGTTTAACTTATTATTTTCGGAGACACCTGGTAGCTGTTGACAGGTTCAATATAGAATGTACCAATAGAGTGCAGTGTACCCTGTAACTTCAGTCGTTAAAACAATTAACTTAATTGTACACTAACTAATACAGTTTAGTAGCTGATCCGTTTTTAATGGGCATTGATTAGCTCAAGTCAAGGAAGTCATCAATATTTAATTATTCTGTGGTGCTCACTGAACATCCATGTTTGGGAGAATCTTCTCATATCCTAAGGAATATTCTTTGTTAAACTTACTCTCCGAAGAATATCCAATTAATCATATGCCTAGCTTGAAACGCTACCTTATCCTGGGCTGCCTCAGCCTGGTATAACAGCAAAAAGTTGACCGTATCGGCAGATCATGTTCTGTTACTTAATTTATTAATTATACACATAGGAAAGAACAGTCACCTATGCACAATTTTTCAAATAAAGTAAACAAATCAAAAACAATTTTGAGCCATTTTATATTAATGTTAGATCTAACAAATGATCCTCATGACCTCATGTTGTACAGGATCTTATTTTTCAAAATAAGAAAAGTCCTAATATGTTTCTGGTAAAAGCTACAGGACTGCTTCCAATTTAGTAAAATACGTAGTTTTTGTTTTTGTGTTTGAACTATTTTATTTGGGACAGCTTGTCACGATACAAACTTCTCTTTCTAATAAAGAAAGTTGGTAGGATTATTAATTTGCTTACCCAACTCAAGATAAAAAGTAAGATTAATCATTATGATCGATCAGCTTATGCTTTGACTTTGAATCAAGTAATTAACTATATATTTTGGTTACATAATATAATACAGACTAGTCTAAATTCAATTCCTCTCAAGTAAATTGTCTTTAACAGAAAATCTGAGCTATGCTTCTGCATTAGAATACGTGTTTCCACCAGAGGATGGCAAACAGTTTGGATCTGGAGATGGTCAGGAAGTACATATAATGTAAACTAACTAAAGGAGGCTTTATTTTAAGAACCCCCTATAATAATTAGACAGACCACAGAAAACCAGAAAAATTCACAAAATGAGATACGGAGAAAATATTGCTGGGTTAGCTAAGATTTTACAGCAGCATCAGGATAATAATAATTAATTAAGTGTCGTTCTGTATTAAATGATCACAGATTGAGGATCTGGAAAAGACGATGCAGAAGTACTGGCCCACATTGGCCTGTCCAAGCAGCGACGGCCTGAAGTTCTGGGGCCATGAGTGGGACAAGCACGGCACCTGTGCTGAGTCACAGCTCGATCAACACTCCTACTTCCTTTCTGCTCTCAATCTCTACAAAAAGGCCGACATCCTCAAAGCCCTCCAAGACGCTGGTACAAATATTTTGCATCTTTTATCTATTAGAATTTTCTGATTTATATATTAGGCAACTAATAATCACGATGGTTGAGCTACCAAGAGGAAGAGGATTGAACCGTGTAATTTCTTTTAACAAAACATATATACTGTTCAAATTGCTAATTAGGTCCTTTTGCAAATTGTCTTCAGGGATTGAGCCCGATGACCGTTTCTACAGTGTGGAAAGCATAAAGGAAGCAATAAAAAGAGGAGTTGGGTTCACACCTGGTCTCCACTGCAACACAGATGAATCACGTAACCCGCAGATTTTAGAGGTCTACCTTTGCGTGGACACCTCCGGTAAGGAGTTCATCGAATGCCCAACTTTCCCGAGAATCTCATGCAAAGGGAAAGTCCAGTTCCCTTCATTCTGAGTCATATGCAAATTTGATTTAGTTTCATTTGCTTCGATGCAATCATTTTTTTTCTCAGATAAACTTTTATGTTTTTTTTCTTGTTTTATCACATGTTTAGGCCATCAGGGCAAATAAATGCTGTACAAGTTGATTTCTATTGAAACTTTCTGTTTTTCATGCTATTTAATATAATCTCAAATCAACAACCAAATTCTTCCTTGATGTGTATTGTATGCGTATTGAATTATAGAACTTGTGAATATCCATCGTCAAACCTGGATTCGGTCCAGGTCTGGGCCTTGCATTGCATATAAGATGTAACCTCTTTCTCTCAACGCAATTGCAAGAGTATTTTAGGCCGGATTCATAGGCCCATTTATTTATCCGTTATCTAGCTTTTACTCCTGATCTCTGTTGGATTATAAATTTCGTAGTTCGGATTATCGAATTATAATTTAAGCTTCACATTTTTTTTTAACGTCATAGAAAGTTCATCTCTAATAGTATAGTAAATTGATCTAAAACATTTGTTTTAGATTGAATAATCAATGTTAAAACAAAAATGTCCTGCTATCTGTATCCATAATAGTTGCAAGTTCTTCCTTTTAAATTTTACAAGTGAAAATGCCTAGTATATATTGGTCGAAAGAGATTTTTTTTTTTCCCCTTCTTCTAAATACAGGTTCGTAGGTAGAATTTTCAATTAAAAATGTAATTATATTTTTTAAATTTGGTCTAAATATGAGGTGAAGACATGTATGATACCATCGTTCCCTAATCAAATTCTTTCCTCACATTTATATGGTCCCGCTCGGTTCATAGCTGGAGCATTTGAAGTATTCTTAGAACTTATTTTTTAAATTAGTTTTTGCATTGCAATGATTACGGAATTTCAAAAGCTTTAGATTTGGCTCTCCTCTAATTATGAATTCAAAAGTTGATAAATGGTAGTAAGGAAATTATATTGATCATGATCATTACAGAGAGGACTAGTATGATTTTTGCCGCTACAGAAATTGTACAATGTAGCTGTCCTTGCCTACAAAATAAATAAATAAATAAGGGAAATATATAATTATGATTCACTGATAATAGATTAACTTTCTAATCTTGAAAATACCAGTGGAAAAATTTATAGACATATCACATATTACCATTTTACTAGTCTAACAATATATGTTTCGAGTTTTATACAACTTGATTTATTCGTTTTTCATTAATAATTGTTAGCTGAAAGTTCAAGTGATTTAAAACTAATAAAGTTCGCATCAATTTTCAGATATAATATGTAAAAAATATATCTCATATTTAACTCTTGGATTCCAAACTATAAATATTTGTAACTGTTATTAAAATTGCAACGCATAATATTTTCTTTTCAATTGCAATCAATTTGATATTTTCCATATATTTTGTTTGGATAAAATTAGAGAATTTACATCTAAAATTAAAATGGATGTAATAATGTAATTGAGAAAGATATTTAAGTAATTCGAAATTTTTAAGAGGGTTCACATGAAATTCTGGCAGGAAAGTATTCTAGAGATAAAAACCTGCGGTGGGTGGGCTCCTCGCGATAAATGCATCGACCAGGCTCATCGTTCTTTTCCCAGAGGGCATAGGCAGTTGCATTTGCTGCATGTTCGTTTCATTCCATCTTACTAATTATTATATAAAAAACTATATCGCCTATAACAAGAGATATGGACGGATAGGATTTAATTGTTTTATATATTAAATGAGTTGGCATTTTGGCATCTTCCTTGAAACAGCTGACCCCGACGGTTCACTCAGCACTCAGCAGCTATTTGCCAGGTAAGAAACCTCCGGGCCCACATGCACAGAACTACAAAAGATGTTCATCGTTACTAATCCCTAGTTTGTACCCTACACGGCTACACTACATACCCTGTTTTGGGTCCGCCACCCATCAATAATGTGTTATACAGTTATACTTATATTTATGAAATACGATCAAATGCTTGACCGAATTAGGTGGCTTATAAAAGCTCCAACATGCTCGTCTTGATATGTGAAAATTTATATACACCCAAACCGATATTTGCATGTTACTAATGTATCTATGATTCATGTTCCTTCAAAAAAGTTCAGAGTATCATTATCTGAAAGTGTCTTGGCAGTTCAAGTAACAGTGTTTTTACTTGACTGGTATCGGTTTGGTATAATATTTGATTTTTTTTCAGAAACAAAAACTGTTATATGCCGAGTTCATTATGTCATTAAAAAGTTCTTTATGCAGGCAAGTTTGTAATTTAAACTGAAAAATGTATTAATTGATCTATGATCAACAATATTATTAAATTTGCTGTATGTTTCATGATGTGTTATTAAATCTAGCTTAAAGTATTTTATTAGTATTGTCAACCAGCTGCACATGTGCTTACATAAAAATGTCAACAAGCTGTGCATGTACTTCATTAAATATACATATAAAAGAAAACTCATACAAGATCCCGTTAGAGTGAGCGCAACAAATGTGTCATTAGTTGATAATTATAATTGGTTGATTCACATCAGATTAAGAAATATTATTTTTTAAAAAAATAAATAAGGCCTATTTGTCAGCACCTTCTATGGCTTTTATATGGGTTTTCTAAACCAATGGGCAGTCTCACCCGTGATGTGTTCATCATGCGCATTTTTCTAATCACTTTGTTTTGGGTTTCTTTCCCTATAAAATTCCCAACTTACGCTAACGATAATATGAGATCAGAATACTAAAGTCCGATAAACCTCTTTATTTTTGTTTCCCCTTCGGCTACAATGCCATGATCCTTCATTATCAAGCCAAGTGCCTCTCCCATCTCCCAATTTTCCCAAACATTGTGTTCCACGTTACTTGCCCTTACAAGTTACAACTAGCCACGTTCAGGTAATATTTCTTTAAACTAACGTGAAACCATTCGTTATGAACTAAAAATATGTTATTGACCTGACTAATGCCATACTTCTTTAGTATAGAGTACTGTGATGCGCAATCGATTAGAAAAAAGTCATTGCAGATGATTAAAGTTAAAAAAAAAAATAAAGCTTGAAAATTTTTGTATTCACTTTTATCTTACAAAAAGTAAAATAAAAAAATATTTCTCATATACACTTAACTCGGATTAAAAAAAATTCAGTAACTACAATATCGACTCTCACAGTCTCACTCTACTTTTCTCTGATTAATGTGTACTATTGGTTTGAGAAATACTTCCTTTTTAAATCTCACATTCTATTTACTTGGAACTTTTCCTCATATGATACAGGTTAGAGAATTAATTATTTTCTAACTCAATTTATTTTATGTATATTTGCTCCTCATTTTACCCTTTGAGAAAAGTATAACAATATGAGGATTATATGTGATTTAAATGTTATCTAAATATTGATCGTAATTGGTCAAACTTTGTTCCAATAATTCATTTTTAATTTTAGCCATGCTTCGTGCATGTGAGATTCCACAAATCATATCGCAAGTGTCATCGTCTCTAAAATTATATCCGATGCAATTCTTGGTGCATGTATAGCTATGAAAATCCAGATCCTCTGGTCGGCAAACCAGCTGGTCGGCACGATCCGGACCGTCTGATTTAATCTCAACGGCTAAAAGGAGCTCTGTGAATTCCACCACTCCCGAAAAAAAATATTGGCCCGAAAAAAATGAACCGTCTGATTTAAAATCGGACGGCTCGGATCGGACGCCGACCACATGGTCGTAAAAAACGTGCCGACCAGAGTATCCGGGTGCTAGCTATGAGCCTACGAGCGAGTACCCAAAAAAAAAAAAAAAAAAAAAAAAAGTTAAACAAGATGGACACAGGTGAAAGTCGATTGACTCTGACTCATGAGACGGTCTTGAACTCTTGATTGGTGCCCCGCTGCCAAGGCAAGCAGCAAATGCGGATTTGAAGCCAGAAAGTAGGGTTACTCGTCTATTATTAAACGGACAAATTATTAGAGACGGCCTACAAACGTGCCTGGTGCACCCACTGGTTAAACAACAGACCCTCTCCTTCTACAATCGTTTTGGTGGAACCTTTCAGGAATTCTTACCTTCTCCAGCATTGCTTTCACTCTATTATCAGATGACAAAAATTTAACTTGAGTAAAATTATTCGGTCTTCGTATTTTTTTTTCTTCTTATGAAAATTAAAAGATAGAACAATAATGGTGTCGATCTTCAAAATTTTTTATACCAAAAATAATTGAGCTTGTTAAAGTTTTTCGAAGAATATGTATATGGATGTGCCACTTTTTTCTTGTTATATGAAGGATTAGGATTCACCGACAATTTACATAATAAGCTTGGATGCTATCAAACTTAAGCTCGTATTTTAATATTACCGTTAGAACCTAATTTTTATATAAAAAACATCATATTCATAAAAAAATAATGTAATTCAGTACTAATCATCCATCAATGACTTAAAATTTACAGTATATTTAACAATAATTGACCATATAAGTAAAAGAGGGATAAACTCTAATTTACAGAGTGGGCTAAAGCCTCTATAAATAAATAGCCTCTTATTTCAAAAAAAATAATTGACCATATAACAAATGGCAGTTGAATTGTACGAAATTGATATCCAACAAATTTATAAACCTAATAACATGCATGACTATAAATTATAATCATAATGTAATCGTCCTATTTGTTAGTTTTTTTATTTTATTTTCAGATGTATTACAAATTTACAATATAATTTTTATTACTGTCAAAGTGTCAATAGATCTCAATCCTTACAGAAAAGTAGAAAATATTTGTGTTTTCTTTTGGGAAAATTTATTGTCTTCTATCGTCTGATTGCAAGCGATTATGGGTATCTTACCGTTGTGACTTGTGTCAGCCTATTGTACCAGTTGGTACCGTACGATAAATAAAACAATGTATATGAAAATAAAAATACACGCATACGCAGTAAGTCCTCGTGACGTTGCTATTTAACGTTTTTCTTTTTCTAGAACGAAAAAAAGGTGTAATATGTCAGCAATTGAATGCAACACCAATAGCTGTCCAACAATTGAAAAATCTTCGTAGAAGCATGATCTCAGGTGCATAGAAACAAGTTAATTATTCAAAACAATACAGCAACGTGTAAAGTTGCTGTCTCAGATATATATAATATAAATATGATTCGATAATAGCTTGTTAGTTCGATATACAAACAGATAATGATATTTTATAAAAAAATATAAAAAATCTAACACTCCCGCATAATATCTTATAAATACAATGTTCTTCGTACAATTCATCAAATTTAAAAATAATTATAAAAGTATACAAAACAATACTGATATAATATGAGTTTTATTTCAAACTTTGTTACTAGCAACTATATTATCCGCGAATATTAGCAAGGCTTATTATTTCATCTTTGATTTCTAGTAAAGTAAAATAATTAAGTTTGCAATAACTTTTATAAATAATATCTTTTTTATTAATTTTACGTTTAATTGTTTTTCGCTAAGGTGAACTTTATAGAAATCATTCTTTACTATATGATGACATTTTTCTTGTTGAAAAAAAATATATATTGAAAGAACAATAATTTTGTCAATGAATTGTTTACTATCATTCAATGTAAACTCGATGTCCGAATTACTCTCATCACAAATAATATGACTTGTTATGTACTGTATGAGTTATGACATAGATCTACCTAGTATTGTTGCCCAAACATTTCGTTTTTATTATTTCAGTTAGAATTAGAACACAGTTTTTAAATTAGTATATCATGATTAGTTGACAGCGGGGAAATAAGGGCAGCAATATCATAGTAGATTAGTTCGTTATTTTGTAAGTTTAGTACTTCATATAAATTGGATCCACATTTTCTAGTTGCGTAGAATTTCAACATCAATTTTGAAACAAAAAAAAAAACAAATGGAATAAGAAATACTTTTAAACTAATATGCATCAAAGATTCTAAAATCTTCATATTTATGGATCTGATTGCATATCATATTTTTGGATTTGTCAATATTATAATCATAGATACCGATCAGACCCGATATAAGTGGGCTTATACCAAATAATATTCTACCATAAAATAATTCCAGAGTTCAGAGACCTTAAACGATGCCACTAGATCCACTATTCTCTCTTGTCAGAGAAGAGAGATATAATACTCTTTTGCACAAAAAGAGAAGAGAATAATAGGCCGTGCGCCGAAGCCCATTGCCATCTCCCTCCATCTCCTCTCCTCCTCCCTCTTCCAAATTCCTTCATGGAGGCATGGCGCGTTGAAACCTTTCTCACTCTCTCACTATTTCTCACTCCCATGCTCGCCTCCGCCTCCTCCTCCAACTTCACTTCTCAGCTCGTCAACAGCCCCTTGCAATCCGCCAATGGCGATCTTCTTTCGCACTTGAGCACATTTCACGCGATGGTGCACGAAATCACTCCGGACCAGGTCTATTCAATGTGGCTAACTGTGCGTGCCAAGGCGATCGCGCCAGCGCTACAGGTGGTGGTGTGGATGTGCATGGTGATGTCGGTGATGCTGGTTGTGGAGGCTACGTACATGGCGTTGGTGAGTCTAGGCGTGAAGATCATTGGCTGGAAACCTGAGAAGCAGTATAAATGGGAGCCGATCGGAGAAGATGAAGAGAAGGGAAGCTCTGCTTATCCAATGGTGCTTGTTCAGATCCCGATGTACAATGAGATTGAGGTATGATGTGTTGGAGTTCTCCATTTCGTTTCAACTGGAGCATTTCGGATAAGGAGAATCAAAGTATTTTTAGTTGTTTTTTTATTAGAAGAATCAAAGTTTATTCGTTCCTAACTCCGGGAATCAATTTGTTTATTTACTAATCAGACCTCCAATTGTTAGGTTTTACGAATTATTATTATTTTTTTCTTTTCTGAATTTCGATTTTTTTTTGGTTGACTTTCTAAAACAGGCTTTTATTTCATTCATCATGATTCGTTTACCATTCACCTGGAAATGTCTCAAATTGTCTGTTACATTCATTGCCTTCTTACATTTTTTTTTTTGTTTTTGAAATAATAGTAATAATCTTCCAGTTCAATGTTCTTACGAATTCATTTGAATATCAATTATTTTCTTTAGTTTTGGAAAAAGCGGATTTGTCTCATTTCACCGTAATAAAGGAAATTAGAAAAAAAAATGGATTGGAATTTACATGTTGTATGATTGAGCAAACTATGTGAGCTCAAAGCTTTAGAAAAGTGCCAAATTAAGGAGGCTAGATACGACATTGTGGTTTCTTTTTCTTTTTGGAGAAAAAGTTACACGTTCCCCTCACATCCCATTCTTTTATTCTTTTATCGTTGGAGTTGTTATCACCTGTTTTCAACTCACATGACAGGTCATGACTCATGAGATCATTCCTAAGAGAAAAAAAAAAAAAAAAAAAAAAAAATTAACAGAGAGCCTTTGTTTAGTTAAGCACTCAGAAACCTGTCCTTTTCTTTATTTTTTTCAAGGTCCACATGATTGTTGCAAAGAGTAGGATTCTTCTGTGGCACTTTCTGTGAGGAAATCCATGTTATGGTTCATTGCAATCCATTTCATCACTATAAGAATGTGGGACCTATATTCTACTATCTCTCTATACCGTCTTGCTGAAAGAATATTTAATGAGATTTTGTATCCAAAGATATTGATAAAAAATATATCATTCAGCAATTAACATATTGTGATTCTGTTGTAGGTGTATAAGTTATCAATAGGGGCAGCTTGTGGGCTCACATGGCCATCAGATCGTATAATTGTTCAAGTTTTGGATGACTCAACCGACCCTCTTATCAAGGTAAATTCACCGCAAGTTTTTTTTTTTCCCCTGAATACATAAGAAATAATTATTGATGTGATTCTAGTTTTCAAACTCGTGTTACTAGGTTTTGAGAATATAAACATTGGAATTCTTGATGTGATTCTAGTTTTCAAACTCATTTACTAGGTTTAGAGAAAGTAATTCCCATTAGGTGATGCAATTTGACTTCTTTTGATATGTGTGACATAATAATTATGGATTACATGAGAACCAGGTTTCTAAAAGCAAGGAAGCATAACTTGGGTGGTCCCACAAGTATACTTTATTGTAGTTGACTAGGAAAATGAGATCAGAGAATTTCCTTCTTATATTCTTATCTGTCTAAATAAGACTTTCATAAGTAACTTTTCTATCAAAACAATCTGCTATGTAAACAACACTGTATAGAAATTGTCTCGAGAGCCAACACGGCATCAATAAATCTGGAAGATGGCACTTGTAAGTCTGCAGGTCGTATTATCACATATGAATTGCATTATTGTTCTAAAATTAGTTAACATATAAATTGAATGTACCTAGGTTGACTGAGACATTCGAATACTAAAGAAAAAGTAGATAATTTAGTTAAGACCTGGTATTATCTTACCGAGCTATATCAGAAATTGAATTATATTTTCTTGGGCTGTAATGTCAGAATCTTTTCTTTCATTTCCTTTGGTTATCACTAGCATTTGATAGGAAATCAAATTGTATTTAATAAAATCACTTAAAGCTTTACTGGTTTTACAATCCAGCAATCAGCTAAGAAAAGGAGCATTATAAACTCTTGAAATGGAAAAGTGATAAGATGGATATTTCTAATTTCCTGCATTTTACTGCCAGAATTCACAAAGAAAGAAATACAATGGCTAGAACAGTATGCATTTATTTACGTTGCATGACTTTGGATCTGATCAATATTGGAAATGATAAGTATGTATTAACTTGTGTCGATCTTAATTCCAATACTGGCATTGACAATTTGAGTACATAACAGTGTATGTAACATGTAAATATCCAAGTGTATAGACTTCAAAAAATATATATACAAGTGTATACCAGTCATAAGTTCCCTTGTTGCCTTTTTTTAGTTATATGTTCTCTTTAGTTAAGGTGCAAATCTACAGCTTATGATGGACTCAGTTTTAAATGAATGAACTGTTGCAGGATCTAGTGAAAGTTGAATGTGAGACATGGGCAAGCAAAGGAGTAAATATCAAATATTGTGAAAGAAGTGATAGAAAGGGGTTCAAAGCAGGAGCCCTGAAGAAAGGAATGGAGTTCCCATACGCGCAAGAATGCGATTATGTTGTCATCTTCGATGCAGATTTCCAGCCTGATCCTGATTACTTGAATAGGACAGTACCATTTCTCATCCATAATCCTAAAATCGCTCTTGTTCAGGCTCGCTGGGATTTTGGTAAGAACTCTCTTCTTTCTTGTTTTGATTTTCTGAGGGCTAACAGCTCGATCTTGGTCGGTCATAAGTACCAATTGGAATGCTTGGTCTTGTTTGAGTTCCACCCTTCTATTGAATTGTTTTATTCTGTTTCCATAATATTATAATCAATTAATTAGATGGGAAAAAAATGTCCATTTCCCAGAATAACCTGACTTCTGACTTCGCTTTTGTCGCCCTTTATTTATTATTATCACTGTAAATCAATTTCTTCAATTGAAAACTGATAAACAGATGTATTTTTTGCATAATAAAACAAAAAAAACATTTAATTAGTCTGATATATGGAATTAATTTTGAATTGACAGGATTTACCGGCCGGTTTTGCAGTGAATTATTCGATGAGTCTCCTGACGAGGATTCAAAAGATGTCTTTGGATTACCATTTCAAAGTAGAGCAGGAATCTGGCTCCGCGACGTTTGCCTTTTTTAGCTTTAACGGTATATTTTCCTTTTCCATGGTAACTGTTTTCTTTTGAAAATTTAATCTCAGGGTCGGGTGACCTTCAACATGTCAAAATATTTGTAGTCCCCATCTTGCCCGTGTGGTTGCTTGCTCAATACAGCAAATGCTCCGCATCTTTGTAACTTGGGAGGAAGAGAAGAGGGAACTTTGTTTTATTTTTTATTTGAAATATTTTAACATGGGAGGAAGGCTATATGTAATATGGAGCACATTTTGGAGGGCATTTATGGTATTTCTCATTTTGCTTGGCTTATGAATGATATTTTCCTATGTTGAGTTTCCTTCAACATACCATGGTGTTAACATAAGAAATTTTACAGAATTTAACAATATACATCAGATTTCTTATACAATATCCACTTATAGTACTGATCTTTATGTGATATCTATGTGAATATTAGTTTAATAACAAGTTTGCATTCATATAGGGACCGCTGGTGTTTGGCGTGTATCCGCTATTAATGAAGCTGGAGGTTGGAAAGATCGAACAACTGTAGAAGACATGGATTTGGCTGTCAGAGCAACTCTCAAGGGATGGAAATTTTTATACATCAATGAACTAAGGGTATATCCATCTTATCTCCAATTTTGAAACTTTTTTTTTTGTAGTAGCAGACTAGCAGCCACCTACTAAAAATTTTCATTAAATGAAGGAAAATTTTTACAATTGGTCTTATATCAATGTATAAATCCTGTTACCATCATGTTAACAATTTTGTAATAGGACATTAAGGAAACAGGAGAAGTTAGTCTGCCTCCCATAGCTAAACCCTTTTCCTTTCTGGCCTAAATAGACTCACATAGAAGATTAAGAAGGGAATCAGGGTAGACAGGATTAAAAGCAGATAATCTTCAGTAAACAGAGGAAAATTTCTTCTTGTGGCAGAAAGTGACTAGGTTTTATGTAATTGCAAAAAAAATTGTGTGATGTCTCAGTTTTTACTAAAGCAGTTTGGTTGTGGTGTATCAGATTAAAGTCATCCTACAGTATGTCCCAATGATTTTTGTAAAATTCAGCAAAAAAGACCACCAGGTCCTGCTTTATAACAGCCTTATGGATCTCATCTAGTACGAAAGGTAGGTCTAAACAGCTACATTAGGGTAGGTTTTAGTGAAGCTGTGTAAAGTATGTTAGGTGTTAATTTTCTCAGGTCTCCAAAAAGTTTTGTGCAGTATTGGTGTAAACATTTATTTATGACAGCTGGGTTTGAAAATGAGAGTACTAGTTTAGAATGGAGGTGATGTAGTTAGTGCGGTATTTGTTGTTAACAATGGAGTGGAGGTATTCAGTGCTGTGATTTCTCAATTCAAGCCAGCATGAGGAGCAATGCTGCCTTTTAAATTTTTGGTTGTTACAAAGTGTGAATTTTATCACATCGAGTTGAATGTGGAAAGCAGAGTCTAGTTTAGTGACTCTACGATTAAATTCAATTTTGTCCAATAATTGGACAAAGTTTATTCAAAATCAACTGTGAGCAGATAATTGATCCTTTTATTATTTCAAATTATCATGATTCATTTTGCCATTTTAGACCCTCAAGGTTAGAATATGCAATATGTTCCTGCTAGATTTGTAATGAAGTGATGGGAAACGTGCCAGACCTACAACCATGAGCTCCTTTTTGTGTAAAAAGTTCTTTCCTTTTTAAATGGTTGGCACATGTGCTAATATTTGGTAAAAAAGTTTCTCATCAAAGAATGCTAGAAATAATCTTTAGTCGTTATCAAGCTTAAAGTGAAAAGAAAAGCTTTCAGAAAATCCTCCAAATATTTTGTTCTGTAAATCTATGCAGTACTGCATTACATTCTGTAATTGTAATGCTTATATGTTTTTTTTTTTTTTTTCTATGATTATTTGCAACTGCATACACCAGAAGACAAAGCCATATAAAAGAAAATTGAGGACCAAGCATAACTTTTAACTTGAGGGTTCAGATTGTATGGATCAATAAATCAGAACTAGCCAGACAATTATGTAATTTTCTCCCTTTATATGTGCTCATAATAATTATTCCTCCAAAATAGGTTAAAAGTGAATTACCTACAACATTCAAGGCATACTGCCGGCAGCAGCACCGCTGGGTTTGTGGAGCCGCCAACTTATTTAGAAAAATGGCATGGGACATCATAGTTGCCACGGTGAGTGACTTCATCATCTCATTATCGAGAAAGTTTCTTTCGTTTTCTTTCTTGCACAGAGGCAAAACAAATCGCTATGTACCAAGGGATTATCTGCTAACAGCTCGTTGCCATTTTGAGTATCTATTTTTTGCCCATTCTAGATAATCATTTTGTCATGTTCATTCTCTTAATTGTGTTGTTAACTGCATACTTGAAGCAATTGGTTAAATAACCATTCGGTTGAACTGTATCTTGAAGATCAAAAGCAGTGTTTTCAATACCATACCGGCACCCTTACCGGCCAGTGTCCGAAATCCGGTATTTTCTGAAAATTTCCAGTATTTCATCTCTCTATACCCGTAAAAACTGCCATTTCGGTCACTGTTCCGGTTCCAGTATTACCGGAATTTTCTGGTATCTGGTAGTGTTGAACAATCTCTTAGTCTTGGTACAATGGTGCATACACACATCCAGCCAGACAACTATGCAAAAATGTAAAATATTAGATTAAAAAGGGCAATAGACGAGGTCAAGGCAAACATTAATAATACTTACGTTTTCCATCCCTATATTATCAGGAAGTATCTCTGGTGAAGAAGTTTTACATGCTGTACAGCTTTTTCTTGGTGCGGCGAGTGGTGGCACCAGTAGTGTCCTTTGTTCTTTATTGTGTTGTGCTGCCGCTATCAGTGTTGGTGCCAGAAGTATATTTACCAATATGGGGAGTTGCTTATATTCCCACGACCCTTCTCTTTATTACTGCCATTCGACATCCTAAGTTCGTCTCTCCCCTGAACTCTCTCTCTCTCTCACCGGCCCTCTGTGTGTTCGTGTGTGTCTGTGTGTGTGTGAATTGCTCAACAAAAAGTTAATGCTAATTCTCAATTTTTTTTAGATCTCTACATCTGATGCCCTTCTGGATTCTATTCGAGAATGTGATGTCATTGCACCGCATAAAAGCAGCCATGGTTGGATTATTTGAAACTGCGACCTTCAATGAATGGATTGTCACCAAGAAAGTTGGGAGCAATCTCAAGGACACCCTAGACATTCCGTTACTTGAAAAATCCAAGACCAAATTGAGAGATAAGTAAGTCGACACCTATGAAAAATATCAAAACAAATTCTTTTGATTTTTCTTTTCTTTTCTCATGGTAGTTATCTCGTCCTATTTGTTCAAAAGCAGCTCAGTTTAGTTTTTTAAGTGGAGTGGGCTGGGTTGCTTTAAGGAGGAAAAAATAAAATTTAAGCCAGCCGAAAGACTCTTAAATCCAGAACCAGAAAATTATGCACGAGCATGTGTTTCGAAGTCTTAGTGCACACAAACGAAAAGCGTTTCTTCGATTAACTAAATGGTTTTGTGATGTGCTATAATGTTTTATTTTGCAGGATAAATGTGTCGGAGCTTGGGTTTTCAGCATTTCTCTTCTCCTGTGCATCTTACAATCTTGCATTTGGGGGAACCAACAGCTACTACATAAATCTATATATGCAAGCTACTGCTTTTCTAGTACTCGGGTTCAACTATGTCGGTACATGCTATTGTACTTCTTTCCATTAGGTTATTGGACACTTTTATTTCTGCTTTCTAGTTGGTAATGTTCAGAAGATGCAAGAAAATAGAAAATAGATAAACGTGAACTTTACTTTTTCTTTGTAATTTTTTGATAGAGCCTTTGCTTTTCTTAGTTGTGAAGTTCTCCGTTTAACTGAAATTTGTTGATCTGTTGTAGTCGTTCAATTTGTGTCTAAATGTTTTAATTCAGCTGATTGTAAAGATACTAATACGAAAAATTCAGCAAAGATTTGTACCATTTTTTTTTTCCAACTGAGAAATTATGCAAACATTTATTAATTCTAATGACAAGTAACTTCATCAAAAAAACTAGTTTTGCCTCCAGTTATTTTCTCTAATTAACCATTTCAGCCGGCAAGAGTGCCAAACAAAACTTTTCTTTCTAACGCGAACATTTTTAAGCCGGATTCTAAGATACACATTGTAGCAACTGCACTATTCCTGCAAAACCCATACATACAAAATGTTATTTATGATCATTGATTCAGAACTATTTATACCAGTCACCCTTCCAGAATCATCTTGCAGCTCTGAAAATTTTGAAGTTCATAATTATACGTCAAATAATATTGAATTAATAGCAAATAACATCAAATACAAGCCCAAAAAGGAATCTTTAATATTACATATATCAACAATAACAATGGCACCAAAAATGACCCCAAAGAAGAAAATTACCCAAGGGAAGACGGTGCATAGCCTATAGATAAATTATTCATATAATCTAAGAAGCTCTATTTTTATGGTTAAGTTGAAAAGGGCTGCCAATAGAAAGGTAACCCTCAAACCCTTTAGACAAGCTACCCTCTACAGCACACACGGAGGTTTGCACACACCCTCGTATATTGTGTCTGTTCGAGTCCTCATACAAGCTATTCTTCTGACGCTTCACCTGCATCAAGTCTTGTTGATATTCTGAAGAATCTGAGACCATCTCTCCCTCTAATGAATCATCTTCAAGAGTTTTGCGCTTCGACCCAGGTAGTAAATTCAATCCTACAAAATAACCAAAAAAACAATGTCAGCACAGTGAACATTTAAATATTTTACATAAATGTTGATATTATATAAGAAAAAGGCTTTGTTGTTGTTATTATATTATATAAGAAAAAGAAAACTAGTACATCTCATGTTAAGAACCAAACCTGCTTTCCCAAAAGATGTTTCCAAATTACATTTCAAAATTTTAGTGTGATAACCCACTCGAGTTTTTGTAAATTAGAATTTAAATATAAATGCAGGGACCTCTGACTTCAAACCTTTTTCCTCCTAAACATGACACAGCTATGTTGAATTAAGCTCAAATTACAGAATAAATTTAACTTAGAAGGATGGTCGTTTGAACATAATTTGATGTTTTTGACACTCAGGTTCTATTTCCAATCCAAAGGCCATGTTGTTTGCAAATAATGTAAAAATGTATGGTATAGTATACAAAAGAAATGCAATTTCCTTCAAATTCATGACCTTGTACAACATTTCCTGTTTCTAAAAGGTGGGTTTCTACACCCAGCGAACAAAAATGGCCAAAAACACAAAGCTAGATCCATCCTACCTCGTAATAAAGTGAGGCTGCAAGTTGAAACTAAAAATTACAATATTGCCATCCTTAAGCAAAGTGATTACCTAGGTCTCAAGGATATAATTATCATTTCGGTAGCATTGCATAGTTACTACTTCCAAAAGAACCAACATGACCTGACCCAACAGACCCAACCTAGCCCTCAATAAAATGACCTAATGGGCCAATCAGTCCAACCAGGCCAGAACATTGACACAAACCTGTTCATTTTATTTAGTTTTTCTTAAAAGGGATTAGACTGCAAATTAACCCATAAGAAATGAGTACATAAGATTTAAGATTTTAAATCTAAAATATTAACTAGAGCCAATTAAAATATAACATAGGTTAACAATTTACTTACAGAAAACAATTTTAACTAATATGGGTTATTGCTTATTAGTTTCTGGAGTCTTACTCGTAGGAGAATCATGATATCTCTATCAGTGTTGTACTTTGACCAAATTCAATCCACATCTTATTTGAATTCAAACTAATTTCTAATTAAATTGCCTATATTTGCATTGGATACACATCCACAGGCATATAGATTAAAAAGTTCATATATAATCCACTCTGTTTTCAACCTTACAAGAGAGTTACTTTTTTTACTTTTTACCTTTCAGACTGGCTTAAGGATACAAACATTTCATATCACAAAATTTTAGAGAGCAAAATTAATTACCACTGAACGTATTAGAGATGCTACAGCACATAGATTTGTTTTCCGAGCAGTCAGCTATCTCAATTGTTCTGTGAATTACAAAAGGAAAAAATAAAATAATAATTAGCAACCTCAAATAGAAGAAATAGATAACAAGTTAATTATAATTTCCTTAGAGGCAGCTCTAAAGTATAACCCTGTAAACACTTAGAACACGATGCCTACCCTAGGAAAACCTGTGACATTGAAAATCGCCTTACATAATAACCAATATATTAAACAAGCCCGTTTAGAAGTTCCCCTTGAACTTTTTAACTTTCCTATTTACAACAGGTTTCCTACTGTTGTCATCTATGTGGAAGTTAATTAGGAAAATCTATCTCAAAGTACAGTCATCTCCAGCCGCTCGGAATGATCTATTTCAATAGGAAAAAAATATCTTCCCATTTTGGACCGTGACATTTTCATTCAATATTTCAATGCACAGATATTCCGATGACTTGATGACTTTGTTGGGTTTCTTTTCTAGCCTACCCCAACTTGTTTGGGACAAAAGGCTTAGTTGTTGTTGTTGTTGTTGTTGTTGTTGTATTTCAATGCACAGATGCTGACATGCTTTTATATTTAAAGATAGATCACGGCAGGCAATTTGGTAAACATCAAAAAGTTTAAGAACCAAAATGGGAAAATGGGGATGCAGAGACCATTTAATTTACTTAATTTGTTACTGTCATCTAACTATTTTGAGTCTTTCAAACAAATGGAAAAATTTTGAGGACAAGTAGATGCATTTAAGATCTGAACATAAATGATGTGCAAACAAAAGCCAATACACGAAGTCGCCAAGAAGGGATATACGTGCAAACAAATGAAAATGAACATAATGATGTTCAAACGAATGCAAATGCACACATAAACAAGAAGGGATGTATGTGCTGTGTCACAAATTTGCATTGAAAGCCTTGATAACATCATATTAACAAACCTGTGCATGTGCTCCACAAAGTCGTCAATAAGAACTGGCCAAGCGCCTACATATATAACATCATTCATTTATTATCGATAATCAAATATTCAATGTATTTGATTGGATATACCATGTGAAAATAGGTCCAGCCAAGCATAATACATCAACATGTACTAACAACAGTATAGCTCACATAGTACTACAAAGCGCCTACATATATTAACATCATTCAATTATAATCGACAGTTTCATATACCATGAAAAGATAGCTCTGGCCAAGCATAATACATAAACATGTAGTAATGACAGTACAGCTAACATAATACTACCAAGTGTAAAGAGTTTTTCACATGCATGCATAAGGTTTGCTTTTCTTATGTTAAATACAAGATTTTGCATCACATGGCCTATAATATTCTGTCAGCAGCTCAATATTTAACCACGGTAAATTCGGTAAATGTTTTTTTTGCCAACAAATTTTGCATATACGAGTTCTTTCACAGAAGTGACGTGTCATATCTTTTGATGTCTACTGCAATGGAAGTACAATCAAGTGTGCAAGTGTGATTCGTAGTGTAAGGGGGAACAAAATTAATGAGAGATAAATTTGAGTTACCCTTAGGATCATAGCCCCCAAGATCCTCTCTAACACATCGGCTGAAGGCCAGGAGCTGTTGCCAGGTGTCCTCTGATATATTATGCTTTTGGTGCTTCTGACATTGAACATTCAAATATAACAATCAATCTAATTTGTAAATACGACAAAGTCTGGGTCTCTCTCCCCCCACCCCAACCTGCCACCCATCCACCCCCAAACCAATTGCTAGACAATAATCCCTTCTAAATTTTATCATTACTTTGACCTAACTTTTCCTAGCAGAATGGTTAGCAACCAAAGCTGGTAATATTTTGCACGGTTCACTAAAATAGGAAACTCATTTGACAAAATCATAATTTAGCTAAGATCGAACAATTAGAACCAAAAATAAAAGAAGTACCTGAACAAAGTCGCACCACTGGTCAAGCAATCTAAACCTGCCGTGAAGAATTATCTTCCAAGCTGAAAGGGCTCGATGAACCGCTATATCAATCAAGCAAATCATCCTCATTAGGATTCAAGGGTTTCAACTTCAGCAAGCATACAACAGTATGGTACCTTACTGGTAACATACTGTGTAAAAAATGAATGGTTATTTAAACATAAAACTCAACGAAATATTAGAGGGGAAAAAAGGCCCGTAAACCACAAAAATGATACCACCATAAGACATTATTGAGTAAAAAATAAAATAAATCTTACCGATGCTCTTCTGCCCATTTTCACGGCATATGAAGAAGACAAAATCATAGAAACAATTAAATTGCGAGTCATCCTATAAAAAGTTTTAACTCATGTAAAGTAAAATTAAGCATGAAGATTTGAAGAAAATTGTAGTTGAAATTTCGGTTTGTAAAAGACTGACCGATAAATTGAGGCAAGGCATCAACCTTACAATATCACCCAGAGTTGTATCTCTGGACAAATTCATTTAAAATTGTTAGCTCACTTCAAGTAAGAGAAATTGCAAATGAAAAAATGAATGCCAATTCAACATATATTCACCAGAAATTTTGCTATAGTATTACGAAGAAATGTTAATTCTGTCATAACTGAGACAAGAACTAACTGAGACAAGAACTAGAATATCGCACCTCACTTTTCTAGTCCTGATTTTCATCACTAGACCTATACACTACAGCAAAGTCTATATAATGAAGGCCTTACGTAAGACAAAACGACAGGGTAATGCATTGTACTGTTATTGAACAGGCTGGCTCATTATGGCCAGCCAACTTCTACGTACCGGCAAAATAAAAACACAATAAATGAATTGATCAAAACTTTGCAATAATGTATTATCTATGTCATTTAATTTTGGTTATTTACAAAATAGCCAAAATACATATTACATAAGGTCATGGTACTACGCCCCAAATTTTCCTTAATTGTACATTAAAAGGTGTTTATATTTTTAAGGATAGTATTCTTTTTATTTGATCAAATACAGAAGTTGTTGTCCTTCAAACTATTTTGTGACTGCGTGTCTACGGGTGGGTGTGGCTGCATTGAGCCCGAGGTGCTACAACAAGAGTTACTAATTATTTACCTACTACAAGTCAATAAATGCCAAATTCATATAAAAAAAAAAAATTAACTCTTCAATAATGTGTCTATGTGAGCTCGACCATTGATGAACCAAAGAGCTACTCCAATGAAATATTGCACGGGATGAAATAAATATATATATAGAGAGAGAGAGAGGGAGGGAGGAGACCTGGTTCTTCTCCTTTCATCGATTGATTTCAGAAGTAAAGACAAAGATTCCTTCATATTAGAAGGGTTGCGTCCAGAAATGATATCTATTCAAGAAAGCAAATGCACAGGAAAGAGTCAAACCCAGTACGTCTTAACATTAAATTCAAACAAAACAAAAAATGCATCTTTAACTTTCCAAGTTCACAATTAGTACCCGAAGATGTTACGATAGTCTAATAACTATAGGGCCTTACTTGAAATGTAAAATGTTCAAAGCATATCCAATGATCATACAGCAGCAAATTCATATGCATTACTTGTACATTGATATTGCTACAATAGCAAACGTGTTTAACAAAAGAACTCCAAAGGCCTAAATAAGAATCCTCGGCATTTGAAAACAACAAAGTAGAACCGGCAAGCAATTGTTATGTCTTAATAATAAAAAAATAAGCACTAGCATTAGTTAGACGGCATGCAAAAGGGAGGTGCAGTTAGCACAAAAAGGTCCTCTGCAACACTTTCAGAACTCCCATTACCTCTGCAGTTCATATTAATTAATGACCCGCAAGTACCTTCAATACCACAGACAATTCATGTAGGACTTGGTCGGAATTACTGAAATTGCAAGGTCCTTCGTACAAAAACTGAAACAATTGGGAACAAAGAACCTAAAGAGGCTTTCAATCGGCAACAAATAGAAGGAACAAAATCTGACCACAGTATTTGTAGAAGACATCGAAAATGTCGGGGCAATTGGATCGAAGACACTCCATGAATCGATAATTTGGATTAGGCGACTCGAGTCGAGGGAGCAAACCCTAGCGCTTCGATCGGAGCCTACCAGTCTCTTCCCTTCCCTTCTCAACTCTGACTGGAGAGAGAGAGAGAGGGGTTGGGAAGGAGGAGCTCGGATGGCAATTTCGCGTTGGAAGGATGAGAGAAGAAAGAGTTGCAAGAGTGGTGACAAGAAACAAAAAGAAAAAACAAGAAGAGGTAAGAAGACGAGCACAAAAAATGGTGGGTCCCAGTTGTCATTCGAAGAGGCGTATTGTGCCGGGAGTGTTTTGAAGTATTTGCGAGGGGATCTGGACTTGGTCCGAAGAATTCGGTGCACGCATCGTCGGTGGGACCCTCGGATCAGCAAGGATTTTTCATATGCCGGGAGCGTTCGACTGTTGCTTTGTTTTTAAGTATCAGTGAGATTAAATTATTTCGCGGAAGAAATTTTATTCTCGCCGACTGGTGGACCCACTGCCTAGTGGCGTGAGTACGTTTCAGGGAAACTTTCCATTATGGTGGGTTTTTATTGTGCTCTCTTAAACTGCTTTGTTTATTTTAGTTGTCAATTGTAAGGAAATTTGCGACTGGACGAAATCTTCTGATATTCTGATTAACGTCAAAATTAATTTTAGAGTTAGAATTAACATTTGAAATATGATCTATGATAAATATATTGTGGGCATCCAAATTGAAAGTTTTTTACTTTTTTACCAAGTCAGTACGTTACCGCTGAGGGCTGAGGCGCTGACCAATATTTTATTATAAAAAAAAATTAGAAGAATAAATTAATTGTATATTGCGTCTAAAAATAATGCAGGAATGCGTTTATAGCACATTATATGCATCTACTATTAACGATTTAAATTAGTCATCCATCACCAAAATTTACAATTATCCACTGCAAACAACTCTAATAAAGTGATTAAATATTCAATTGCGTAAATTTCATATAGATGCATTTATTTCATGCATATAAAACACCGAGAATGCATTTACAATACATGTCGATAATCATAATTGATTGATATTCCAAAAAACAAATACAATGCATTTTGAGAATGTAGTTTAAAGGCTGGCCGTGCAAGGAGATCGTCTGGAAACAGGACAAGACCAGGATTTGAGGATACAATGGGCCGAACCGTTGAGATCTGACTTCAATTCAGTTTTAAATTTTGTAGTAACTGGTTTAAGGCTTTCAACAACAAAGTAGGCCGGATATATAGGAAGCCTAAGATCTGGCTTCAGTATGGTCTCGTAAAGATACTTTGCATCTCCCATGATAATAGAAATTTTTTTTTTTTTTTTGAGCAAAAGAAGCCCAATAGGCAATAAGGGATCCAGATTAGTTTGTAGAATAATTGATGGTAAAAATTCCTGGACAATGGTGAACTACCTGACAGTAAATATAGTCTTTTCTTGATTTATTTTTTTAAGAAAAATAAAAGAAAAACTTATCGACTTATTATGGGCATTATAGATTTATTTTATGCAATTTAAATATCACTAGCAAAAGATGCCCTCTTGTATAGGCAAATAAAGTAACAAAATTATATTAGACGATGAAAATATGTTGTCAAAGGCAAATAAAGTAACAAAATTATATCAGACGATGAAAATATGTTGTCAATGAATTCCAACATAAATATTATTTTTTATGATTTTCAAAACTGTTAAAATTGTCAATGAATCCTTGCACGTTAAATTAATTCGTAGGGAGGTATCGCGTGAGCGTACTTTAGAATTAATATATTAAAATTTAAAAAAAATTAATTTTTAGTGGAATGTAGATAGAGTACCAACCAAATTTATATAATTGACTTTTATAGTGATGCATCAAGTATTATAAATGTTTAAACCGTTGAAGAACTCCTTGAGGAATGGTATTTAACAACACACAAATTTTCATAACATTGAAATGTGTATGATACCCTATAAAAAAAATAATGATAATTAAAATTGTTCACATAAATTTGGGCGATGGTGACTTCCCATGAGTTACCGTGGTTAGCACAGTAACTCACTCGGATTCTCTGTGGCCACTCGGCTGGAATTTCTATGAGACATGATTTTTTGGTCTAGATTTTCTGTGGCAGCTCCGTATAATATTTCAATTGTATTCTCAATTTTTATGGCATTTTTTATATGGTGTTCTGAATTTTGTAAAAAAAAAAATTATATGCGCGATGTTCACTATATAGTTATCAATCTTGACCACACGGTTTTTCATTTTATTAGAAAACTATTTATCATATTTGTATAGAAATGAATCGCGCAACGAATATAATTTAGAATTAGAATTAACTCATAGAATAAAGCCAGTTTAAAACTATTTGAAACAATTACTAAAGTTTAAAGGTCATAAAAACAATGATATATTTAGAAACGATGATTGTTTATTAAAAATAAAAAATGTTATCAATTTGGAATTTGTTTTATGCTGAATGCATGTTAGGTAGGTCCGACACGGAATCTCAACTCTCATGCTTCCAAAATATCTTTCCGCAGAATACCCTCGTTAACTCCAGAAGATTCCAAACAAAGAGCAAAAACAATGACAATGTGAACTTTTTCGTGCGCATGATTCTTACAACGAGTCACTGATTCATTTATGAAAGAGTAAGATCCCTGATGTGGTCCCCACTCTCAGAAATCCTCTTTGTCAGTCTTACAGATAAATTATTGTAGAATATTGGATTACAGACGTGGCGCATTTTTTGTTTGTTGAGGACTGACGTGGCTCTTGTTCGGTGTTGCACATCTGACTCGGGATCCACTTCTAAAGAGCAAGTCATCATTAAATATGATTAGATTACAGAAATAATTTTTTGAACTTCGAGAGAGGCTTGAGGAATGATCTGGTAGGCTTGGAGCAGGTTCTAGCAGCTGCGCCGGAAAGTACCTGTCACCTTAATACTCCGTACTAGCATTTTTCGCAAATCTCATGTTTAATATAAAAACTATCCTAAATTTGATCAACATGTTAATATGATAATTTATTTTAGAATATTTTCTTCTATGCTGAAGTGAACATTTTTGGTACAATTTGTTTCATGTTGTTGATTTTTCTTAAGGTGTAATTATGTTAAATTATATTATACTTGAATCAAGAATTACAGAATTTGTATGTTTGAAATAATAATTTGTAGCAATAATTTTGAAATAATTTGTATGTTTTGTTGATTTTTCTTAAAAGTGACATTATAATTTTAATGCTAACTAGTAACTAATCGAAAAATGTAATCTAACTAATTCAAAACTTAAATTGATATGTTTTTTTTTTATCTTTAAACATAATGCTCACCTATGAACGAGCTCGATAAGTTAATGTAACTAAAGATTTGATTATGACAAAATCTACTTGGCTACATTCTAATTTCTATCTCAATTCATAAACCGCCTCAGTCTTCCTTTTTTTTTTTTTTTTTTTTAATGTTACTCCAAGTAACTCATGTTAAATTCACCATATATTTACAATATATACAGCATTAAGAAAATGGCGAACAAAGGTTTTGTTTTTTTTTAAAAAATTATGTTAATTGCAACTTCTATCCATATTTTTAACTTGTCCTTGGTGTTCAAAAGTAAATTCGAAATTTAGATGTCTAAATTATGTACTAAGCTGTATATTTCTCTTATATAGCATAAAATACCATCTATATTTTATTTTCTTATTTCTGAAGGAAACCATTTTACCCGAAATTTTTGAAAACGGAAAAAAATGCATCCGAAATTTTAAAAGGCGAAAAAAACTATTTTTTTTAAAAGACGCATCGCTATTGTGTCGTTTAGAAAAGCGCAAAAGGAATGGAGAAAAAGAGAAAAGTCAAAGGCCTATTGCGTCCTTTTGAATGGCGCAATAGGGGGAAAAGGACAAAACAGGCCACATGGCGTTGGATTCTTTTTTTCTGTGTTTTCTCAATTTCCGCGCCGTTCTTTATTTTGAGAGAAGAGAGAGTAAAGAAGAGAGAGAAGGAAATTTGTGTATGTATATATATTATTAATTTGTGTTATTTTTTAATATGTGTTATTTGACAATGTTATTTTTTTATATTATTATATTAATTTGACAATGTTATTTTTTTTATATTATTAAGTCATTGAGTTTGACAATGTATATATATGATAATTTGTGTTGTATTATTATTAGTTTTTTGTTTTTATGTTTTTTTATTTGTATTTTTTAAAATTAATGAAATATGATTTTGTTGTCCATGTATTTTGTTGTGCATTTACTTATGGAAAATTTATTTAAGAAAATTAATAAAATTTATTCTATTATATTATTTAATAAAACTAATATAATTTATTCTATTAAATTATTTAATAAAACAAATATAATTTATTCTATTAAATTATTTAATAAAACAAATATAATTTATTCCATTAAATTATTTCATAAAACTAATATAATTTATTATATTATATTATTTAATAAAATTAATTGAGGATTTATAGAATAAATTTATTATATTATAGAATAAATTATATTAGTTTTATTAAAAAATATAATAGAATAAATTATATTACTTTTATTAAATAAATTTTCCATAAGTAAATGCACGACAAAATACATGGACAACAAAATCATATTTCATTAATTTTAAACAATACAAATAAAAAAAACATAAAAACAAAAAACTAATAATAATACAACACAAATTATCATATATATACATTGTCAAACTCAATGACTTAATAATATAAAACAATAACATTGTCAAATTAATATAATAACATAAAAAAAATAACATTGTCAAATAACACATATTAAAAAAATAACACAAATTAATAATATATATACATACACAAATTTCCTTCTCTCTCCTTTACTCTCTCTTCTCTCAAAATAAAGAACGGTGCAGAAATTGAGAAAACACGGAAAAAAAGAATCCAACGCCATGTGGCATGTTTTGTCCTTTTCCCCCTATTGCGCCGTTCAAAAGGGCGCAATAGGCCTTTGACTTTTGTCTTTTTCTCCATTCCTTTTGCGCTCTTCTAAACGACACAATAGCGATGTGTCTTTTAAAAAAAAAATGGTTTTTTTCACCTTTTAAAATTTCGGATGCATTTTTTTCCGTTTTCAAAAATTTCGGCCATTTTACAGATTCAAAAATAAACTTACGGTATCTCTATAAAAAATAATCTGAAATTCATTATATTTGGCACATCTAATTATATTTTTAATACAATATTTGGTCTATTATCTAAATAAGATAAGATTAATTATCGTGCTGAGCTCATGCTTACTAAAACCAATGCTCCATGCGTAGCCAACTATTCCACGCAATCCCCGCTGTCACTGGGGCCCAATATCACCTAATAACCATAAAAATCCTCTGCAACAGAAGAAGTCCAGAGAGCAAACCATCGATAGGATAATTCATTAAGATTCGTGTTATTGTCCATTACAACCGAAATCTTAGAAATCGGACGGCGTTACGCCCGTCAAGCGTTCGACTAAGTGTAGGCACCACATCTCGCCGACTTGTGTAAAAAAAAAAGTCGGGTCGGAAGGATTTGGATGAGAAATTAAAAAAAGGAAACAGATGCAATTTTCAGAGCTTCTCGATTCTTCCACAGAGTTCACTTTGCTTCTATTTCCACTTATAAACGCCTTTCTCTCTGTTTCCTCTCTTTTCATTCCAATTTCCAAACTGCGAAAGAGAACAAAAATCAATCACAAAATATCTCTCTTTTAATTTTTCTTTCTCTCTCAATTTTCTCTTTCGCGTCAATTTTCGATCAATGGCGGAGCAAGAGAGCGCGATGTCACGACTCAGCCTCTTCCCGATTATACTAGGCGTGGTGGGATCCAACTCGGATGAGGACCAACCGGAGCGGTTCGTGTTGCTCAACCCGTTAACCCAAAGTATGGTAGTTCTACATGGTGGTGTCGGAAATAGTCTACTCTCGGCAGTGCTGGGTGGCGCCATGACTGGATCGGGCACCGGAGGACCTCCTCCGGCATCTAAGGCATCGATCGAAGCGCTTAAAGTGGTTAACAAAGAGGAGGAAGAGAAGGAAGAAGCGGAGTGTGTGGTTTGTTTAGAGAAGCTGTTTGAGAAGGAGAAGGAAGAGGTGGTGGTGAAGGAGATGCCGTGTGGGCATAGGTACCATGGCGAATGTATAGAGAAGTGGTTGAACATGCATGGATCGTGTCCCATGTGTAGATACAAGATGCCCCAAGAGGAGGTAGAAGGGAAGAAAATGGAGGAGGAAAGGGAGGAAGGTACTGGGAATGGTGTTTGGGTTAGGATTTCTTTTGAGAGAAGTGATGAAGGTGCAGGGGATCAGAGGTCAGAGTCAGATTAGGAGATTGTAGCTTGGTTTTGGTTTTTTACCTTTCAGGTGGTGGGTTAGATTTTTTAGATTTTTTTTTTTTTGTTCTTTTACAATTTTCTTTTTTGTTTTGTGAATTCTTTAGATTCTTTTCTGGTTTTCGTGATTTCTTGGGGGTGTAAATTGTACAGAGAATGGAAAAAGATATGTTTCTAAAGAAATAAAGGTTTCTTTGGATAATTTGTGCATTTTGCTCTGATTTGGATAGATTACATTTCATTCGACTAATGTCTGGAAAATTTATCAATCCTCTGAGAAGGTAAAAAAAAGAAAAGAAAAGAAAAAGAAAACAGGACGTGTGGGTTGGTTGAAATATTTGAAATATATTTGAAATATGAAGATTAGTTGCCAATGGGCTATTATACCGTTATGTTTCAAAAAAAAAAAAAAAAAAAAAAAAAAAAACTGAAGAATTAGTGGCCCAATTAAATCTGGACGTGTGGATTTGAAAACTCGCTTGTTTTACTAATAGGCAGGATTATTTGGACCACGAGAGATTGGATTGGAACACAGTTAAGTTTGCTTCTCATTAATGTAACTTTTCAACTCTAACATCACTACTAGCACAAAGTTCAAGGCCCTAGCAACCATAGAGAGTCATCGACTCATCCCAATAATGAAATGTATAGGCCATCATGGTTGAGTTATCCCGATAACTTTTAACAAAAATGGTTGATTGGATAGCAGTTTAGCTCGTTGGCCATACTTGATCCAGAGTCATGCCTGTCCTAAAACAGATCAGGTCTACTGATGGGCAAGGTCAGGTTTGGGCTTGATATTCCAGCCCGTAGGAGATCTGTTGGAGTTATCATATATCTTTGTAGTCGAAAAAATTATAAACAACCTTAATATAATATTAAATTCTGATAATAAATCGAAAATAAAAAAATTAAAT
Organism: Rhynchospora tenuis; assembly: GCA_027725995.1. Lineage (NCBI taxonomy): Eukaryota > Viridiplantae > Streptophyta > Magnoliopsida > Poales > Cyperaceae > Rhynchospora > Rhynchospora tenuis. The sequence goes on from CM050888.1 coordinate 57,091,661, forward strand.
AATCTCTCAATATTGGATTCTGAAAATCCGTTATAAATTTTAAGCAATATCGAATTTTCAGTATCCGATACAGCGTAATTTTAGATTATCAGAATTCGATACTAGACTATATCGAATACTGAAATTCCAATAGTAACCTATGCCTTTATAAAACATGGACCCCTCTCCCTTCCCCACTCATTTCTCTTCCTTTAGCGCGAGACGCCAGTCCAGGGAGCTCCCTCATTCAGGTTATTTTTATTTAATATTTAATTATTTTTTATTTTATTTAGTTTAATTAGGTAAATAATAGAAAAAATTGAAAAAAAATATTGTAAAATAATTTTAAAATTAATAAAAAATCAGAATAAATAGGAATAATTATTATATGTAACATAAAAAAATTTTGAATTTTTTTACATTTTACAATTATGGAAAAATTAGGAAAATTATAAAAAAATGATAGAATTTTTTTTTAAATGTAGGAAAATTATCTAAAAAGAGACAACAGCGCTTCCGATTGAGGTGAGTATTTATGTATTTATTAATATATTTAGGTAAATAATAGGAAATTTTGTTTACTTATTGGAAAAATAATTTTAAAATAGTAAAAAAATACAGAAAAATAGCGTTAATTATTGTAATTGTTTTTCGGTGATATGTTGATCTCCAAGGAGAATAACACCGGAAGAGATGCAGCATCACTTAGGACCCATTATCATCTAATATAAGAATTCAAATTGAAAACTCAATTAGCTAATATGTAGTACAATTAAATACATTATTTTTACTGTCAACATATTATATATATATTTACAATATTTGATGAATTTTCTAAATAAATTAAATAGATAATAAAATAAGATAACATTGCATTACCTGATTTGATAAGAAGTGATTTGGAGCGAAGAAGAAATGATGAGAAAAAAGTTGATGAATCTTGGGATTTATATATATGATTAAAGGGCTCGTTTGGATGCTTCCGGGAATAGGAGAATAGTGGGAATAGTCACTCTTCCCACTCTTCCCACTCTTCCCAATAACACTCTTCCCAACAACACTTTTCTCTCTACTTTTTCACACTTCCCAACGCTATTCCTAAACTCACCAACCAAACGACCTAGGAATAGCACTCTTCCCACTCTTCCCACTCTTCCTACTCTTCCCACTTTTGCACACTATTCCCACTATTCCCACACCATCCAAACAAGCCCAAAGAGTAGTATTGGAGTTAAGAACAATATTAGTTTAAAAAATTAAGTGGTGGATTCTAATATCAACAAAATTTACAGTATCATATTCCTAGAATCCGATATTAAATTAAAAAAATAAAAAATAAATGTAGAAAAGGGGGTCAAAAGGGCGTTGCACAGTGCCACAGTCAGAATCCGATATTAAATAATAATCTGTATCAGATTCTCAGATACTACGGGGTTATTTAAATTTTTTTATTATTTTGAATTTATTATCAGATTTTAATATTACATTAAGGTTGTTTATAATATTTTCCGGTCCTCTGTAGTGTAATGGTTTGGACCATTTGAACAGATATGGGACTCGGAGGGTTTAGAGAGGCTGAGGCAAGAGGCGCTAAAAACCTAATTTTCTTTCCTCTTTTCCCTCACTAAATTTCTCTCAGTTCCTCGCCGTTCTCAGATTCTCTCTTTCTCGAGCACCCGTCGGCGCACCGTGCATCTGTCGACTACTCGACTTCGAGCACGTATCATTGTAAGTCTCTCTCTATCTCTCGTTCCTTCTCTTCCTTTCTCACTCTGTCACTTTCAGTCAACAAAATAGGCTCAGCAGTCCTTGGTTTTGAATTACTTGAAGTTCCTTAAAATTTGTTTGTTAAGAATTAAAGAATTTTACATCAAATATTGGCGTGCTCATCCAAAAAACAGTGAGAAATTAATTTAAAGATGGGATAGCTCGTCAAAGAATGGTCTGAAATTACTAACGGTCGTAGTCGATGATTTTTCTAATTAAACTCGAATTCTTGGAAATTTGTAAATTACCTCTCGAATTTTGAAGGGTTCATCATGAGTCATGACCCAATAATTAGAGAAAGTGACCTCGAATTATTGGGGATTTGTTTTTGTCCTTTATAGCAGCGTAATTAAACTATAAGTTGTTCAAGACTATGTTAACCTTGTATGTGGAATAATTCATGCAAATCATTACAGACATATGTGATGATAACTGTAATGGAAAAGAAAAAACAATAACAAACATCAAAGTCGAATTATTTAAAGTTTTGCTAAATAATTATGGTATAACAACCGTACAAATTAGGTCTATTTTAATTATGTAAGCATTATTTGATTTATTCATTAGTGAACCAATAAAATAATCAATGACAATTGAATAAAACTTGTTGTGTGTAATTTTTATTATTTTTAATATAATACTACCAATTTTGGTTTTCTTATTGTGCATCATCCATGCAAAAAAAATAATAAAAAAAAAGCAATTGATTCTTTCATTTTGTCTGTGCGTACTGTGCTATGTTTTAATTAAAGGCACACAATTAAAGGCACACCTTCTTTGCTATGTTTTAATTAAAGGCACACAATTGAGAGGGCACCTTCTGTGCTATGTTTTAATTAAAGGCACACACTCTGAGAGGGCACCTATTGTGCTATGTCATTTCTATGTTGTAAGCTTAGGTTTATCATAGGTTTTATGTTTATCTGATATACAAATCTGATACACTAATATAAAACATGTTTCTTTCTTATCCTTTTTCGTAGGCTAAATGAAAAACCAACAAGAAGAAGAAGAGAAGAAAATCTGATACCTCCAAAAGGAGAGATATCGAATGTCGTTTGGACGAATGTAAAGATGATTGCGTCTTACGCCCGGTTTAGAGATGTAGTTGTTTTTGATACTATATTTGGCATCAATAATGAAAAGTGGGCGGTTGATATTTTCGTTGGCTTTAATCATTTAAGAGAGATTGCGGTTTTTGGTGCGGCTCTTATGTGTGACAAAAAAAAGAGTCATTTGAATGGGTGTTTATAAAGTTTCTCAAAGCGCATGGCGGCAAGAAGTCCATCACCATATTTACCGATCAAGATGCAACAATTGGGCATGCTTTAGAGAAAATAATGTCGGATACGAGGCATATTAATCATAATTGTTTTAAAGCACCTAACATAAACCATGTCTTGTATTCGACATTATTTTCTCTAAATCATGTCCAATTGCTGCATCTTGATCGGTAAATATGGTGATGGACTTCTTGCCGCGATGTGCTTCGAGAAACTTTGTGAACTCTCATTCATATGACTTTTTTTTGTCACACATGAGAGCCGTACCAAAAACAACAATCTCTCTTAAATGATTAAAGCCAACGAAAGTTTCAACCGCCCACTTTTCATTATTGGTGCCAAAGGTAGTATCAAAGACAACTACATCTCCAAACCAAAGACACAATCATTGTTGCATCCGTCCAAACGACATTCGATGACTCTCCTTCTTCGAAGGTATCTTCGAAATGTTTGAAAGATGAATCTTCCATGGAATGCTTTGCAAAATACTTGGTCATAGCAATGGCGGCCCCATATTGCATTGCTTGCTTTCGTTGATTCCTCAAGTAATTTCTATGGTTTACCATCGTGTAACCAATGTCTCGAATTCCACCGTGTTGCTATGTAGCTCATGTGCATCTTTTGGGCTAATTCTTGAACTAACGGCTACTTGAATGTCAAAGCACGTTATTTCGGGTACTTTGTGTTGGCTAGATATTAGGTAACAAGCTTTGGACGGTTGAAGAGGGTGGTTGTGCTCTTTTACAAATTCCACAACTTTGTATTTGGGGTTCCTCTTTCAAATTTTAGTAGTAAGTGAGCTTGACAACCATTATGCGTCTCCGCTTGAGGCTTCTTCGTCAAATAATATCGCTTATCTATTCCTTGTTTATCTTCACAATTGCAAAAAAAAAAAAGAAAGAAAAAAAAAACTTGAAAGTAATTACATCATCTTGTTTGCTCTTATTTTCTTTGCTCTTTCTTACTCCAAAACCATTTCTTCCACCAAAATCACTCCAAACTGACCATGCTTCATCTAATGTTTGATATTCCATACCCAAACGAGGTACAAAATCATCTTCATGTTACTCCAATTCTTCATGAAAATAACATATAAGAAATTAGAAAATTGACAAGAAATCATGCATTGATTGGTTGGTTACTGTTATAACTTATAACTAATTGACATAAAATCCCTTTCTTTGACATATCAACACTGTGACATAAAATCATCTTCATTTAAGTCTGGTTCAGTTTCTGTATGTATGTGAAAAGGCAGTGAATGATGTGTCAGATTGGTGCACAATTTTGGTAATCACATTGTAATGGTCCCAAAGGGTAATGCAGTAACTGCACTTATGCATTAAAGACTGTCCAAAACTGGCACTGCAGTAACTTCAATTATGTAATGGTACCTCTGGTTCAAAGCATTATGATCAATACCGAACATCTGGATCAATTTTCTTGTATACTTTTAAGTTCTCGATTGTTGAATACTTACAGAAACAATAGGTCTTAATCTAGTTGTAGTTCAAAGTTGGAACTAAAGTATATCCTGAACTTGGCCTAGAATTTAAATTGCTGGTGTAAAACTTTAAAAGCCAGAGGTAAATAATGCTGCCAAGTGTCAACCAAACTCATTCTCCAATACAAACACATGGTGCTGGCATAGATTTCACCATACAACTTGTTTTTGTCAAAGGTCACTTAACTGGGCTGTTCCTCCTTCTCAAATAAAGTAAAACATAAATTTCTTGTCTTTAAATTTCCTTTTACTTTGTGATCACCAACATAATTTATTGTCAAATTATTTCATTACAACCGTATTTTTCAGACATCTGTGCAATCTATGAGGACTGATCTCATGTGTTGTGAGAAGCAGCTGTGCTTCTCGAGGTTGAAGTCTTTACACTTATCTTGCGGTATGTGTTATCTCCAGCTGTTTCAGTGGGAGATGCCGGTGCTGAAAGAAGCTGACATCGACCTCTCTTCTATCAAAGAGGAGTTTGTGCCACCATTAAGCGGCTTTCTGGAGCGTTTTGCAAATGTGGTAGAAAACTGAAGTTTAAAATTGCGGGTGATCAGATAGTCCTCAATACAATAATCTTTCTCCTTGTATTATTATTTATTTATTTTCATTTGATATTGCTCCTGGTTATTAGATTCCATTAAAATAACTAACTTTGTTTATTGTTGAGATGCATCACCCATGTGTCAGTTGATCATTAAATGAGATTTAGTTATTTTTATTATCCTTTGTGATGATTGCAATATTGGTGCGCTAGAACAAAGTGAGGTTAGAGGGTTTATGGTTCACTTTTGATTACCTTTGTTTTTGAACAAGTTTTATGCATTGAATTGGAATAGAGCCTAACTGATATACAATGGTTTGATGGTTGTTGAATATTTAACATTTTTTTCCAACCTGAATAAGGTTGTTAACCTTTCTAATTTAGCCAACTTGTCATTTATATGGATTGATGGGTAATAATTAACATTTTCATTTTTAAAAATTCCGTGTAATCTGAGAAGACCCATCTCAGATGTTGTGAGATGCAGCTGTCCTTAGGCTGGAGAATTTGAAGATTTCTTGCAGTATGTGTTTTCTCAAATTGTTTCGAGCGGAGATGCCAGTGCTGAAAAAGACCGACATCCACCTCTCTTATGCCAAAGAGGATTTTGTGCCATCACTATGCAGCGTTATGAAGCATATTGCAAATGTGGTACACCTTAAGCTTACAATTGTGGATGATCAGGTACTATAGTTATAATGAGCAAAATAGAATAAAAAAACCATAAGCAATATCAAATGAAAAAGAAGATTACAAGAGATGCATCACCAATTCACCCATTGTCAGTTGATCAGTAAATCAGATTTAGTTATTTTTTTATCCTTTGTGATGAATGCAATTATTTGGTGCAGACAAGGAGAGGATAGAGGGTTAATAGCTTTACTATATGATTACCTTTGTTTTGAACAAGGAGTTCTATGCATTGAATTGGAATACAGCCCAATTAATAAATAATGATTTGATGATTTTGAATATTTAGGACCTTTTTCGAACCCAAATAACGTTGTTAACCTTTTTAATTAAGCCAACTTGTCATTTTTATAGATCGAGGGTTATAATTAACATCTTCATTTTTCAAATCCGTGCAATCTGAGAAGACCTATCTCAAATGCTGTGAGATGCAGCTGTCCTTAGGCTGCAGTATCTAAAGATTTCTTGCGGTATAAGTTTTCTCAAACTGTTTCAAGCGGAGATGCCAGCGCTGAAAATCTCTGACATCCACCTCTCTTATGCCAAAGAGGAGTCTGTGCCATCACTTATCAGCTTTATGAAGCATATCGCAAATGTGGTAGACCTGAAACTTACAATTGTGGATGATCAGGTAGTATAGTTATTTTTTTTCTGGTATATTTTTGAGATTGCTAGCGTTTATTGGCTTCTATTGAAATAACTGGCTTTGCTCATTGTTGAGTTGCATCTCTCATGTATATGGAGGTGTTCATTTATCCTTTATGATGAAAGTAAAAATTGGTGCCTTAGAAAAAGACATGTTATTTTGCTTATGTTCATGGCTTTACGTAATATTTTATTTTTCTTTATTTTTGAATAATAAGTAGGAATGCATTTAATTGGGAATACAGCCTAGCTGATTTACGATGCTTTGATGTTTGTTGAATATTGAACATTATTATTTCAACCTAAATAGTGTTGTTAAGCTTTTTAATTTAGCCAAATCATATTTCTCACTGATCAGGGAATCTGGCACTTTAGGCAAGGTCAATAAGATCGGCAGTTTTGTCCTACTTAAATAACCATTGAATGTTTGGTCCTGTGAGGAAACTTTATCAAATTTAGCCAAATATTTTTTTATTTTTGGTTCTGAATTCTTTTGAATTGCATGTGCAAAACTGTGTGCCTGCATCCTTCTATTTTATTGAAATGAAAAGCCAAGATGGGAATCAAAATTGTGAAGCCACCATTAAAGTTCTGAGAGCTTGATTGAAAATTCTCATGTTTTATAGTATTATGTTTAATAATTGATTCAAACACTTTTTTTTTGTTTTTCCTTCGATAGGATCAGGTGAAACCATTTCATATTTTGGAGCCAACAAGAAGCCTCCTTTATTTCCTTGCTTAATTAGTTTTGAGGTTTCTACTTGCTGTCATGAAGTAACCATTGAAGATGTGATTAGCTTGTTTGAAAATTGTCCTGTTTTGAACTGCCTTAAGATATGCCACAGGGTACCAGCTACATCAATTTACTTTTGTTTGTTTTAGTAATCATTCTGTTGGTTTATCAGATATATGCCTTCTAAAAAATATTTTATGTTGACATGTTCTCTACACTAAGTCTTGCTATACCTCATTGCTTGTTTCTTACTGCTTTCTTGCATTGATTTATTTGATACTGAATTTGAATATTTGATATTTCTTTTAGGATCCATATATTGATGTGAATCAGGATGAAAGGAACAGAGATCGGCAATCAAAGCTCCCTTGTAATTCTGAAGGCAATTTTTGGCATGCCTCTTTTACTGATATGCATATTGGAGATGAGAAGAGTAATGTTATTAAACTGCTTTCTAGAAGGCTTACTTCTAAGAAGTGCAAAATAGGAGAACTGGCTATATGAAGCACTTAAACTTCCTGTCAGCTGTTATATACTGAGCTCCTTCATCAGCTTCCTGTCAGCTGTTATATACTGAGCTCCTTCATCTTATGTAGCTGCTTTTTTATTATTTTTTTAGTAGTCAACTGAGTCTCATTAGGCCTAATTCTTTTTAGCTGCTTTTGAAGCACTATTTAATTAGGCCTAATTTTTTTGTTTTTAGTTATCTTTTTCTTGATATTGTTATGGAAATCTATTTAGTGCACCTTTATGAAATACATGAAGACTGATAGTTCTATGTACAATGTTGATTTAATGAGGCACCCGAGGTGGTTGTGAAATTTAGAAGTTGATTGTTGTTGATTCTTTCTATATATATATATATATATATATATATGTATATATATTGTTGGTTAAACTTGATATGGAAGCCGAAGACAAAACGTTATTTTCTGGCTAAAATTTTAATATAAATTCTTTGGGATTGAAATGGCTTATTCGAAAAATGCAAAGTGTGCATTACAAATTTCGTAGTATGTACCAAGTCTCTATATTCAGTCTAGGCCGTGAATACAGAATTCCATGTGAACAAGCAAAGAAAAACGATGAAATTCTGAAAATGACTTGTGAAGAGAGACAACAGACAATGCAATTGTAAAAGTTTTTGAAAATAACAGACGATGAAATTAGAAGTATATATATTTGGAGGGTTGTGAGTGGCACGTGAGGAGCCTTCGGCACTGTGGTTAGAACAGTAATCGCATCCTGGCCGCTGGTTTTGGTTTGTTCCATCTCAACCGTTCGCTTGCTCTCCTTTCTCCATCTGTGGTTAGAACAGATACCATTTTTTATTCTTTACTTTTCTCCATCGTTCTCATGTTCTGCTAAGTGACTGAAGATCAGACTTAAGGTGACAGGGCAGAAGAGGAGATGAGATTGAAGGTAGCAGTCAAGCTCTCCAATTGTTGCCCTCTGTAACACCCAAGGTAACGTAGAATTTGATATATTACCATGGTAATTTAGTAATCTTGATGGTTTGCATCAGAAATGATAAAATATCATGAAGTTAAGTTGTGTGTTCTTAGTGACTATTTAAGTTTAGAGGACGAATCAATATAATTGATATTTGTGATTATATTATATAATTTTTTTTTGAATCAGGGTCTTGATGATTATTGCACTCCACCGACAATAGGTATTTTATTTATTTATAAAATTACTACTTTCTGACCTACATGAAACTTTCAGTTGTTTCTATAACTTTTCATTTGTAATTATACAAGTCAGAAGTTCATTGGATGTTTTGCAACGGTTGGATTAGTTGATTACTCTGAAATTTGGTATATTAATCAGCTTACATAGTAAGAAAAGAAAAATTCTAATTTATGATGAATTTAGAGCAGCTTAAAAATAAGAAGAGACTTAATGGAAATCATGTTGAATTTCATACCAAATTCTCCTTTTTGTGTTGGATTACTATCTGGTTATTGATGAAGAAAATACCCCTAGGATGATAATATATGACGTGTGAATCTGTGTTGGATTACTATCTGGTTATATGACATGTGAATCTGTTTTCAATTAGATGACCTTTTTTTTTATTCATGGGAATTTGCTGATGACTTTCTTTTTGTTGTGGTGACATTTATCCTGATGTTTCGGTCCAATAGACAGTTGTGCTTATTCCATTAGTATTTCTATTTTATAGAAAGATTAGTTCAATGATTGTAAACAAAAGTGGGTTTAAGTACAGATAGAACTGAAAACAAATGAAAACATCTGTCTAGTTACAAATTTATCTGGCACAGTGGCACATGATACTTTGGTGGGTACACTTCATATGAGTTTTTTAATTTTATGGTCTCATTGTCATTTTCTGGCAAGGTTTTATTTTGTAGGAGTATTGCCATGGGTTGCATGCACTGGATAAATTGGATCAGAGAAATTAAAGAAATTTCGTGGGTCTTACATCATACTCCAAAAAGGTTAAATTATACATCATGTTACTTTTTCCTATCTTTCAAAACTATGCACTATATTTTTTTATGATAATATTGTTTTTGTTAAAATTTAAATTTATACTCGCTGTTCAAAATTTTGAGGTGTAATTGGTCAGGAAGTTTTTTATTAAATTATCAAGCATAGGCAGTCTAGATTTGTCAATTGGTAGGAGAAATTGATTGGTTGGACAAAAGACTATGAGAATACCATAACAAATAATAAATTTAACTTGCATCTTGAAAGCGAGAAGATAATTTTTTTTTTCTTACAATTCTGCTCTTTAACATATTTAACCTGAATTTGTAAGATGGCAAATCATAACCTGAAAAGAGTCTAATTCTTATGGATTTTGACAGCGAAAAAAGAGACTTTTTAAGTAGAGTATCCATTGAGTGAAATTCCATAATTGAACAAATAATAAATTCCTTTCTGCAGCTTGCCCAGTTGCGAATTTGGATTTCTAGGGGATTGCTCTGGGCTTTTCGCTGGAGCTTATGTTGTTCAGGTACGCTGCATCTAGCGTTGTAGAGAGGCAAGGATATGGAGCTCTTGGATGAGAAATGGAGGAGGCGTTGTTAGGTGGTGGAAGCAAATTGGCCATGATTTCCTCGAGACCTTCAATTTAGTACTAATTTTTGTACATTTAATAGAAGATAGAGGAGATTAGTTTTTCAGTTGTGCATGGTATAGGGGCAATAAATTTATGTTTATAACCAAATTTTATTTTATGAGATTTGCATTATAGGTTGTGCCAGATCTAAGAGAATTTTAATTTTAATTTTAATATATTGAGGCTCATTTTTAATTATAAGTCTATTAATTAAGGATAACGCTTTGTTCGTGAAGACTGTGAATCCACAATTCAATTTAAAGATTTTTGTGTATATTTAAAGTTGATTGAGCAGACTTTCTATTTACTTACATAGCCACCTTTTTTTCCCAAAAAATAAATTTACATCTAATTATTTTATCGTTTTATTTTTTTTACGTAACAAGAAGAACATGTTATAGTTCTTTACAATGTAGAAAATCTTAAGATGATGCAAATGGATATAGAGAGACAAATCTATGTTTGAGTCATATAAAGGAAAGTCGAAGTTTACAAAAGAAATTTCAAGGATAAAAAAAGTCCTTAATTAGTTGATTTTATGTTCTACAAAATCAAAATGTTAAAGAGTCTATTTTGATGTCGATTATTGGTACCAATGGGTACCCGTCGAGAAAACTTAGTTATAAGTTAGTGATAGGCTAATCAAAGGCTTAATTATAAAGATATAAATTAATAAAAAGTCGAATTATTGAAATAGCTGCTAAAAATAATTGATAAATTTTAAACAATACATATTATTCCCATCAAAAATACAAAAAAGATATACATTTATTTTTACAAATTAAAAAATAGAACATAATTTATATTTATTTGTAAATCAAATATCGAGCGAAGCTCGATTAGCCCCTCCAATAGTAAATACACATATAATGTTCAAATAATGCAAATTCTGACCATCATTTGAGCATTTGAAGAGATTTGGATTCATTTTAAGTCATTTGTTTGCAATAAAAAAATTTAAGCTCATTATTTTGTCTTGAATATGTTTAAGATCTCATTTATTCAAATAATTGGATTATACATAGTGAATACGCATATAATGTACAAATAATGCAAATTCTGAGCATTTCTAGCGATTTTTCATTCATTATAAGTCGTTTCTCCGCAATAATCTATATTTAAGCTCTTTATTTTATCTAGAATATATTTCTGATACTATTTATTCAAATAATTGAATTATACATACTAAATACACATAAAATGTGCAAATAATGCATATTCTGAGTATCATTTGAGAATTTCAAGCGATTTTGCATTCATTTTAATTCTTTTGAGCACAATAATCTATATTTAAGCACATTATATAGTTTATAATATGTTTCTTATCTTACTTATAGAAATTCATTGGATTATATAGTATACGCACATAATGTGCAAATAATTAATATTCTGTGAAAGATTTGTGCATTTAATCGATTTTGCATTCATTTTAAGTCATTTGATGGCAATAATCTATATTTAAGCTCTTTATTTTGTCTATATTATGTTTCTGATCTTATTTATTCAATAATTGAGTTATACAAAGTAAATACGCATATAATGTCCAAATAAAGCAAATTCTGAGCATCATTTGAGCATTTCAATAGATTTTGCGTTCATTATAAGTCCTTTGTTCCCAATAATCTATATTTAAGCTATTTAATTTCTCTAGATTATGTTTCTGTTCTTATTTATTCAAATAATTAGATTATACATAGAAAATACGTATATAATGTGCAAATAATTCAAATTCTGAGCATCGTTTCAGCATTTAGGGCGATTTTTGTTTAATTTGGTCATTTAATCGCAATAATTAATATTTATGCTCTTTATATTGTCCAACATATGTTTCTAATCTTTCTTATTCAAATTTTGGATTATACATAGTAAATACACATCTAATGTGCAAATAATGCAAATTTTGAGCATAATTTGAGCATTTCGAGCGATTTTTCATTCATTTTATGTCATTTTATCGCAATAATTTATATTTAAGCTCTTTATATTCTATAGAATATGTTTATGATTTTATTTATTCAAATAATCGGATTATACAAAGTAAATACACATATAATGTCGAAATAATGCAAATTCTGAGCATCATTTGAGCATTTCAAGAGATTTTGCATTTATTTTAAGTCATTTGATCGCAATAATCTATATTTAAGCTCTTGGATTTATCTAGAATATGTTTCTGTTCTTTTTATTCAAATAATTATATTATACATAGTAAATAAGCATATAATGTGCAAATAATGCAAATTCTGAGGATCATTTGAGCATTTCAAGAGATTTTGCATTCATTTGAAGTTATTTATTCTCAATATTCTATGTTTATGCTCTTTATTTGGTCTGGAATATGTTACTGATCTTATTTATTTAATTAATTGGAAATATACATATTAAATACGCATATAATGTGCAAATAATGCAAATTCAGAGAATCATTTGAGCATTTCAATCGATTTGCATTCATTATAAGTCATTTGATCGTAATAATCAATATTTTCAGCTCTTTATACTGTCCAGAATATGTTCTGATCTCATTTATTCAAATAATTTTGACTATACATAGTAAATCACTAATGATGTGCAAATAATGCAAATTCTGAGTATCATTTGAGCTTTCAATATTTTGCATTCATTTTAAGTAGATTGATTGCAATATTTTATATTTAATCTCTTTATTTTGTTTAGAATATTTCTCAGATTTTTTGTAAAAATAATTGGAATATACATAGTAAATACGCAAATAATGTGCAAATAATGAAAATTCTGGGCACCATTTTAGCATTTCTGTCACATCCCGAGCATGATATGACAGTTTCCCGCCACGAAAGTACTGATTCTAGTACTTCCGTAAGGCTTAGGTCATAAAATTAACCTATGAAAATCGCATATATTTTTTTTTTCTCTTTGATAATATAATCGAATATTATCAGCATGACGATAGTGAAGAAATATAAATGTAAATAAAGTAAAATAAAAACCACAGCACACCACGAAAATATATACATAACAGTGACAAGTCTAGTACAACATCGACCTCATCAAAAAAAAGACTCACAAACTCCCGAACTAGAGTCCATATCTACACCAAGACCATACTAGTGTAAATCAAAAGTTGACTCTAGCCCGAACCTCCAACTAACAAACAAACTACTCAAACATCTACAACGTCTACCTCGGAGTCGCTGCTAATCACAATCACGGGAGGAGCCTCCGGTGCAGGGGCCGGAGGTGGAGCAGGAGCTGGAACTGGAGCACTGTGCTCTATATAGAAATATACACCGGTGGGAGCAAAAGAAATGTGATGGGTAACATAGGCCTGGAGGTGTGGGACATAAACGCGCTGATGGAAAAAGGTGCCATCAAAGACCGCAATCGGTGGACCCCTGACTGGCCTGTGCGTCCCCTGGAACCCCCAACCGCCGAGGAACATGCAAACAAAAATCAAGTGAGAGATAATATTTCTCAGTGCGGGTTTTAGTTCCAGACGTGGATTTCTAGTTGAAATCTTCGTCCAGAAATAATACCCATAATAAATATATAAATAAAGAACTATAATAAATAAATTAATATAAATAAGAAGAATAAACATAATGCGATGCAATCAATATATATCTTCAGTTGCATACAGCACAATGAAGTAAATAGGGTCCGATCAGTACCATCTGTAACAATCATGCATGTAAACAAGTCAGAGATAAAGTCAAGCAAGTCATATCACAATCACATATAATCATAACTCACTCAGGTTTCCTAACCCAACCGGTTTGGCACACGAGGAAACCTTTCCCTAACTCACTGGGCACACGAGGGACGAATCCCTAACCCCGGGCACATGAGGGAATTCCATATTCAAATAGCGTTACCGAACTGGCCGAAGCCGGTGGCCGACCGACTCCGGAGAGCGGTTTGACTTTCATACCCTTTTCCTTATTCATTATCGACTTGCATAATTCGGATCTGATATCTCCAGGCAAGACTGGGTTGAGCTAGAAGGATTTAGCTCTTCCGTTAATTAAACATTCAAACTTGCTTATTATAATTCAAATCAAGTGAATACGGTGATGGATTCAACATGAGTTGTAATATCTGTTCCTATAATCTAATATGATAAATTCATAATGCATAACAACGGGGATCAGCATGCATATGCATTAAATTAAATTTACCAAACAAATTTCTATAGAAATCCACGTATCCGCACCTGTGTTTGGGTCAGTCGTCTCCTCAGTCCAATCCCCTGTAATTAATAAAAACCGTTATCAATTAACTAACGATTATTTACTTAAAAAGATGGTCCGGCTTAAGCTACCAGACTGACTAGAATTTTCTATTAAAATTTTATAGCAATTGCTTGTGTTTTCAGTAATTTAATTATTATTTATTATTACCTTAATTTTATTTTATTTTGTTCTATTTTTATTAATTTTATTTGAATTTATTTTAATTCGTTTTGATTTATTTTTATTTTATTTTAATTAATTTATTTTCTTAACTATTTATTTTATTTATTTACTTCCTTATATTTAACTAATTAATTAATTAAATAGTATTATGTTTATAATATTATTCTTAATATTTTCTTTATTATTAATTGTTTATACAATAATTAATTTATGTTTATTTTAATTAATTTCTTTAATATATTATTTTATTATATGTAATTTAATTTATTTATTTATATTTAGTTTAAATAATTTCTTTAATAATTAAATTTATTTCTATTTAATAAGAATTTAAATCATTAAATAAAATATAAACTCAAAATCCAAAAAGTCAAAATCAGAAAATCATAAAACAATTGAAAAGTCTGAAAATTTTATTTGATATTATTATTGGGATCACCAAAGTCGGTGATTTTGGTCGTCGTATGTTCTCGACTCACTCAGACTATTCTCATCATCTCCCGTAAAATTCCGACTTAACTAAAGAAATACCCGACAATTAAGTGGCTTTTTCTTTAATTAATTATTTATTAGCCCACAATTTAATTAACTTAATCTTGGATTAAGTTTTCCTTAATTATCAATTAATTTCAGCCCACAATCCGAAAAATTCAATTCAGTCCGGAATAAGTAAAAGTCCAGCCCAACTTCTCTCTTTTTTTTTTTTTTTTTAAGAGCCCAGTCAACACAAGCCCAAAAATGGGCCCAGAACACTAATAGACTAGACCAGGTGAAACTGACCCAGTTGACCTGGGTCTAGCTTAACGGGTCTGAAATCTCTCCGCTGGAATCCGCTAACCAATCTAACGGATCCGATCCGAAATCTCAATAACTTTTTCATAAAAGACCCTAGATCAAATTATATTCCACTAAAGTCCTTTTTCTTCACATTTAGGCCCTTTTCTTCATGAATAAGCCCTTAGCTCAACATTTTTCTTCACGAATCAACCCCTGTCATCAACCTCAGGTACCAGAAACCTATGCCTCGTACCAGAGGCTGGTTCCAAGCCTCAACAACACTCACAACACTCCTTTAAACGTTTCCTTAAGCTCAACAACCATCAACAACCCAAATTTCCTCATTTTCGACCAATTCCTTCCATCAGACCCCAAATACCCCTTTCAAAATGCATCACGACTATACTATAGTCATCAAATCATAAATTCAACACTCAAATTACTCAAGAACTACATCCCAACCTCAGATTTCTAACAACTTAGTAGAAAAATAAAGTTTAAACTTAAACCCTAAATTTCCCCAAATTTCCTATTGGTTCAAACAGATCAATAGAACGAGAATCAACTAAGAGAAAGCAAAGCATATACCTTAGATCTTTAACTCTTCCCCTTTTTCTCTCCTCCGTTCAGTCCTTCTCCCTTTCTTCCTCTCTCTTTTTTTTTTTTTTTTTTTTTCTGGAAATTTCTTTCACCCGGCCAACCCCAAATCAACCTCAACAGAGGTATTTATAGACGAAACAAGGGAAGAAAGGGAAAAGAAAATCAACGGCAACGATTAAAACAGAAAATCCCAATTTTTTTTCGCACTCACCCGATTTCTCCATCGTAGCATCTCACGGCTACGGTTGGAGACGGCTTTTCCCAGCCGTGGCCAAGTGTAATTGGTTGGCCACACTCGATCCTTGTCAAATCTCGTGCAAGGCGGTGCGACGAAGAAGAAAGGAGACAGAGGAATCGGACGGAGAAGAGAAAAGAAATGGCGGAGAGAAGAGAAGAGAGAGATTGCGCCAGCTGTAAAATCGATTTTTATCGATTTTACTTCGGTTGGATCTTCTGTGGCGAGAATTTTGTGGCCACAGATGTGGCAGCTCAGTTTAATTGATTTTAATCCGAATTTCATTAAGATTTAATCAAATTAACCATAGATTTCAAGTTTAATTAAGCTTTGATTTTGCGAGAATATTTTATACTAATTATAGATTTTACACAAAGTCAAATATTTCGAATTCGAGTCGATTTTTATATTACTTTTGATTTAATTGAGTGCTATAATTATTAAAAATTATGATTTTCTTATAAATTAATATTTTCTAATATTTTTATTAATTAATCCTAATTAAATTAAATTGGTTTGATCACCCTACTATGTTACATTTCAAGAGATTTTGCATTTATTTTAAGTCATTTGAGCGCAAATAATCTATATTTAAGCTCTTTAATTTATCTAGAATATATTTCTATTCTTATTTATTCAAATAATTGGATTATACATAGTAAATACACATATAATGTGCAAATAATGCAAATTCTGAGCATCATTTGAGTATTTCAAGAGATTTTGCATTCATTTTATTTTCAAGTCATTTGTTCGCAATAATCTATATTTAACCTCTTTATTTTGTCTGAAATATGTTTCTGATCTTATTTATTTAAATAATTGGATTATACATATCAAATAGACATATAATGTGCAAATAATGCAAATTCTGATCATAATAATCAATATTTCAGCTCTTTATATTGTTCAGAATATGTTCTGATCTTATTTATTCAAATAATTTCGACTATACGTAGTAAATACGCTCATGATATTCAAATAATGCAAATTCCGAGCATCATTTGAGCTTTTAATCAATTTTGCATACATTTTAAGTCATTTGATCGCAATAATTTATATCTAATCTCTTTATTTTGTCTAGAATATTTCTCAGATCTTATTTATTAAAATAATTAGAATATACATAGTAAATACGCATATAATGTGCAAATAATGCAAATTCTGAGCATCATTTGAGCATTTCTAGTGATTCAGTATTCATTTTAATTAATTTGATCGCAATAATCTATATTTAAGAAATTAAGTTCTTTATTATTTCTAAATAAATTTCTGATCTTATATTTATATAAATAATTGTATTATACATAGTAAATACGCATATAATGAGCAAATAATTCAAATTGTGAGCATCAGTTGGGCATTTCAAGTGATTTTGCACTAATTTTCAGTCATTTGTTTGCAATAATCAATATTTTAGCTCTTTATTGGCTACAATTTATTCAAAAAATTGTATTATACATACTAAATACGTATATAATGTGCAATAGTGAAAATCGTAAGCATCATTTGAGTATTCCAATCGATTCCTCATTCATTTTAAGTCATTTGATCGCAATAATCTATATTTAAGATTTTTTCTCTAGAATATGTTACTGATCTTATTTATTCAAATAATTGGATAACACAGAATAACTACGCATATAATATGCAAATAATGCAAATTCTGAGAATCATTTGAGAATTTCAAGAGATTTTGCATTCATTTTAAGTAAATAGATGCTATAATCTATATTTAAGCACTTGATTTTATCTAGAATATGTTTCTGTTCTTATTTACTCAAATAATTGGATTAGTATGCAAATAATGCAAATTCTGAGCATTATTTGTTCATTTCTAGCGATTTTGCATTCATTTTATGTCATTTGAACGCAATAATATATATTTAAGCTCCTTATACTGTCTAGAATATGTTTCTGATATTTATTATTCAAATAATTGGATTAAAAATAGTAAATACACATATAATGTGCAAATAATGGAAATTCAGAGAATCATTTGAGCATTTCTTGAGATTTTTCATTCATTTTAAGATATTTGTTCGCAACAATCTTTATTTAAGCTGTTTATTTTATCTAGAATATGTTTTATGATCTTATGTATTCAAATATTTAGATTATACATTGTAAATGCGCATATAATGTAATAATGCAAATTCTGAGTATCATTTGAACATTTCTAGCTATTTTGCAGTCATTTTAAGTCATTTGATCGCAATAATCTTTATGTATTCTCTTTATTCTGTCTAGAATATGTTATTGATCTTATTTATTCAAATAATTGGATTACACAGAGGAAATATGCATATAATGTGAAAATAATTCAAATTCTGAGGATCATTTGAGCATTTCAAGAGATTTTGCATTCATTTTAAGTTATTTATTTGCAAAATTTATTTTATCGAGAATTTGTTTCTGTTCTTATTTATTCAAATAATTGGATTATACATAGTAACTACGTAAATAATGCAAATTCTGATAATCATTTGTGCATTTACAGCGATTTTGCATTCATTATATGTTATTTGATTGCAATAATTTATATTTAATCTCTCTATACTCTCTAGAATATATTTCTGATCTTTATTATTCAAATAATTGGGTTATACATAGTAAATACGCAGATGATGTGCAAATAATGCGAATTCTGAGGATCATTTGAGCATTTCTAGAGATTTTCATTCATTTTAAGTTATTTGTTCGGAATTATTTTATATTTATGCTCTTTATTTTCGCAATAATATGATTCTGATCTTATTTATTCAAACAAAAATAAATGTTCAAACAATTCAAATTCTGAGCATCATTTGAGCATTTGAAGCATTTTTGCATTCATTTTAAGTTATTTGATCGCAATAATCTATATATAAGCTCTTTATAATTTCTAGATAATGTTTCTGATATTATTTATTCAAATAATTGGATTATACATGATAAATACGCACATAATGTGCAAATAATACAAATTCCAAGCATCATTTGAGCATTTCAGGCAATTTTGAATTCATTTTAAGACATTTGTTCGCAATAATTTATATGTAAGTTCTTTATTTTATCTAAAATATATTTCTTATTTTATTTATTCAAATAATTGGATTATACAAAGTAAATACGCATATAATGTGCACATAATAAAAATTCTGAGCATCATTTGAGCATTCCAAGGGATTTTGCATTCAGTTTAATTCATTTATCACAATAATTTATTTTTAAACTCTTTATATTGTCTAGAACTTGTTTCTGATCCTACTTATTCTGGTAATTGGATTATACATAGTAAATACGCATATAATGTACCAATAATGCAAATTCTGACCATCATTTGTGTATTTCGAGCGATTTTGAATTCATTTTATGTTATTTGATCGCAATAATTAATATTTTAGCTCTTTAAATTGTCTAGAATATGTTTATGATCTCATTTATTCAAATAATTGGATTATATAGTAAATACGCATATAATGTGCAAATAATGCAAATTCTGATCATCATTTGAGTATTTCAAGAGATTTTGCATTGATTTTAAGTCATTTATTCGCAATAATCTATATTTAAGCTCTTTATTTTGTCTGGAATGTGTTATTGATCTTATTTATTTAAATAATTCGATTATACATATTAGATACGCATATAATGTGCAAATAATGTAAATTCAGAGCATCATTTGAGCATTTCAATCGATTTTGCATTCATTTTAAGTCATTTGATTGTAATAATCAATATTTCTGCTCTTTACATATTGTACAGAATATGTTCTGATCTTATTTATTCAAATAGTTTTGACTATACATAGTAAAGACACTCATGATTTGCAAAGAATGCCAATTTGGGGGCATCATTTGAGCTTTCAACCGATTTTGCATTTATTTTAAGTCATTTGATCGTAATAATTTATATTTAAGCTCTTTATTTTATCTAGATATTTCTCAGATCTTATTTATTAAAATAATTGGATTATACATATTAAATACGCATAAAATGTTCAAATAATGCAAATTCTGAGCATCGTTAGAGAACATCGAGAGATTTTGCATTCATTTTATGTCATTTTATTACAATAATTTTTATTTAAGATCTTTATATTGTCTAGAATATGTTTCTGATCTCATTTATTCAAATAATTGGATTATACATAGTAAATACACATATAATGTGCAAATAATGCTAATTCTCAGCATCATTTGAGCATTTCAAGAGATTTTGCATTAATTTTAAGTCATTTGTTCTCAATGATCTATTTTTAAGCACTTTATTTTATCTAGAAGATGTTTCTGTTCTTATTTATCCATATAATTCGATTATACATAGTAAATCTGCATTTAATGTGCAAATAATGCAAATTTGGAGCATCTTTTGTGCATTTCGAGCGATTTTGCTTTCATTTTTTGTCATTTGATCGCAGTAATTTATATTTAATCTCTTTATTTTGTCTAGAATATGCTTCTGATCTTATTTATTCAAATAATTTGATTAAATACACATATAATTTGCAAATAATGAAAATTCTGAGTATCATTTATGCATTTCATGAGATTTTGCATTCAGTTTGAGTTATTTGTTCTCAATAATCTTTATATAAGCTCTTTATTTTATCTAGATTATTATCCTGTTCTTATTTATTCAAATAATTGGATTATACATAGTAAATACGCATATAATGTATAAATAATGCAAATTTTGAACATCATTTGAGCATTTCTATCGATTTTCCATTTATTATAAGTTATTTCATCGCAATAATCTATAGTTAAGCTCTTTATTTTATCTAGAATATATTTCTGATCTTATTTATTCAAATAATTGAATTACACATTGTAAATACACATAAAATGTGCAAATAATGCATATTCTGAGCATCATTTGAGCATATCAAGCGATTTTGCATTCATTTAAATTCTTCTGAGCACAGTAATCTACATTTAAGCACTTTATATAGTCAATAATATATTTCTTATCTTACATATTCAAAGTGATTGGATTATATATAGTAAATAAGCACATAATGTGCAAATAATTAATATTCTGAGCAAGATTTGTGCATTTCAATCGATTTTGCATTCGTTTTAAGTCATTTGATTGCAATAATCTATATTTAAGCCCTTTATTTTGTTTAGAATATATTTCTGTTATTATTTATTGAAATAATTGAATTGTACATAGTAAATACGCTGATGATGTGCAAATAATGCAAATTCTGAGCATCATTTGATGCTTCAAGAAAGTTTTCATTCATTTTAAGTCAATTGTTCGCAATAATCTACATTAAAAGCTCGTTATTTTGTCTAAAATATGTTTCAGATCTTAGTTATTCAAATAATTGGATTATACATACTAAATGCGCATATAATGTGCAAATAATGCAAATTATGAGCATCATTTGAGCATTTCAAGCGATTTTGCATTCATTTTAAGTCATTTAATCGCAATAATCTATATTTAAGCTCTATTTTGTGTAGAATATATTTATGATCTTATTTATTCAAATAATTGGATTATACATTGTAAATACGCATATAATTTGCAAATAATGAAAATTCTGAGCATCATTTGTACATTTAGAGCTATTTTTCTTTAATTTTATGTCATTTGATCGCAATAATTTATATTTAAGCTCTTTATATTGTTTAGAATATGTTTCTGATCTTATTTATTCAAATAATTGAATTATAAGATATAATGTTCAAATAATGCAAATTTTCAGCATCATTTGAGCATTTCGAGCAATTTTGCATTCATTTTTATGTCATTTGATCGCAATAATTTATATGTAAGCTCTTTATTTTGTCTAGAATATTTTTCTGTTCTTATTTATTCCTATAAATCGATTATACATACTAAATCTGCATATAATGTGCAAATAATGCAAAATCTGAGCATCATTTGTGCATTTCGAGCGATTTTGTATTCATTTTATGTTATTTGATCGCATTAATTTATATTTAAGCTCTTCATATTGTCTAGAATTTGTTTCGGATCTCATTTATTGAAATAATTGGATTAAACATAGTAAATTCACATATAATGATCAAATAATGCAAATTATCAGCATCATTTGAGCATTTGAAGAGATTTTGCATTCATTTTAAGTCATTTGTTCTCAATAATCTATATTTTAGCTCTTTATTTTATCTTAGAATATGTTTCTGTTCTTACTTATTCAATAATCCAATTATACATAGTACATTTTCATGTAATATGAAAATAATGCAAATTCTGAGCATCATTTGTGTATTTTGAGCGATTTGAATTCATTTTATGTCATTTGATAGGAGTAATTTCTATTTAAGGTCTTTATATTGTCTAGAATATGTTTCTCGTCTTATTTATTCAAATAATTGGATTATACATAGTAAATATGTATAAAGTGTGTAAATAATGCAAATTCTGAGCATCATTCGGTCATTTGTTCCCAATAATATATATTTAAGATATTTATTTTGTCTATAATATGTTTCTAAATTGTTTATTCAAATAATTGTATTATTACATAGTAAATTCACATGTAATTTGCAAATAATGCAAATTATGGGCATCATTTGAGCATTTCTAGCGATTTTGCATTCATTTTAAGTTATTTGATTGCAATAATCTAATATTTAAGCTCTTTATATTGACTAGAATATGTTTATGATCTTATTTATGCAAATAATCGATTATACATAGTAAATAAGCATATAATGTGAAAATAATGCAAATTCACATCAGTTGAGAATTTCCAGCGATTTTGCATTAATTTTAAGTCATTTGATCGCTATAATCTATATTTAAGCTCTTTATTTTGTATAGAATATATTTCTGATCTTATTTATTCAAATAATTAGATCATACATAGTAAATACACATATAATGTGCAAATAATGCATATTCTCAGCATTTCAAGCGATTTTACATTCATTCTAATTAATTTGAGCGTAATAATCTATATTTAAGCACTTTATATAGTCTAAAAATATATTTCTAATCTATATTTAAGCACTTTAAATATATAATATAATTCTCATTTGGGCGTTATATATTAATGTATATTAAAAAACAATATAGATTCCATCCCATTAGTGTAAAGTTTGCAATTACATTGTAAATCCGATGTATCTGATTTGCAAATTTATTTTGTGCATTTCATAGAAGACGGATGAGACTAGCATTTCAAGTAGTGCATGGTATAGGGGCGGGCAATAAATTTCTATTTATAACCTATTTTAATTTTATGAGATTTTCATTATAGGTTGCGCTAGATCTAAGGAAATTTTAATTTTA
The DNA here is from genome assembly GCA_027725995.1 of Rhynchospora tenuis. NCBI lineage: Eukaryota > Viridiplantae > Streptophyta > Magnoliopsida > Poales > Cyperaceae > Rhynchospora > Rhynchospora tenuis. The sequence goes on from CM050888.1 coordinate 57,115,163, forward strand.
ATTTTAATATGATGAGGCTCATAATTAATTATAAGTCTATTGATCAAGGATAACGCCTCTGTTTGTAAAGACTGTGAATCCACAATTCAATTTAAAGATTTTTGTGTATATTTAAAGTTGATTGAGCAGACTTTATATTTACTAGAGGAGTTACATAGCCACCTTTTTCCCCAAAAAAATAAATCTACATCTAATTATATTATCATTTTATTTTGCTTTTAACGTAATAAGAAGAACATGTTATAGTTCTTTACAATATAGAGAATCTTAAGATGATGCACATGGATATAGAGATTAGAGAAACAACAATCTATGCTGAGTCATATAAAGGCAAGTTGAAGGTTATACAAGAAATTTTGATCATAAAGATAAAAAAATGTCCTTAATTTGTTGATTTTATTCTACAAAATTAAAATGTTAAAGATTCTATTTTGATGTCGATCGTTAGTACCAAGAGGTACCCATCAATGTTCATATGTTCATACTTATGCTCATTAATCACAAATTTAGGGGCACTTTTGGCATGGGTGAGGTTAGTGGGTTTAGTGGTGTAAGGTTAGTACTTTTTGGGATTTTCGAGGTACTTTTTGGAATTTCGAGGTAGAATAGTGAGGGGATGGGATTTTCGAGGTAACTCCAACTAACCCCAAAATCCCTCTAACCCCTCTAAACTTGGGTTGCCAAACGTACCCTAGGAGTGCAAAAAAAAAAAAAACATAAATTTCTTGGTTCTGACACTGTTAGTCACATTCGCATAGTGATAAACTATCTTTTATTTAATGCCAAATTACAACTTAATTACCATTAATAATTTTTTTACATAGATGTTAGAGAATTAAAGATTCTCACCAATTAGCAAAATCCAATTCTTCACTTTTTTTTTTTCTTCTGGATCATATGCTCACAAAGACAAAAAAAAAATAATAAAAAAAAATAAGAAGAAAGGAGGAGAAAAAAAAGAAAAAAAAAAAGATGGGTTTTGGATGAATGGAGAATGTACGCTGGAATGTAATGGATGGGAAAAGTTTGCTCATTTACTTTTTTATTTTCATTCAATATTTTTTAATATTTGATAAGAAAAATGCTCAGCTTTACCCAAAAATAACCTGAATAAGATATTCCATATATTTTGATGGGGTTCAATCAATAAATTGGCATATAAATTTTGATGGGGTTCAAACTAGTATACTCATATAATTTTTCATCATATAAGTACATATTTTTGTATGTTAGGTAATAATATTTTTTTCTTAAATGGGGTCAATTGACCCCCTTCTTTGTATGTACCTCCGCCACTGGGAGAGGGTGAAACTGACCATATCCTGTCCAAGAGTTATCCTTGCTCCAAAACTTAATTTTTGAAGGAGAATGGAGAGAAATTGGGGTGAATGGAAGTGAACTTCTATATATAAAAGAGGAGAAAGAAGAAAAACTTGTTACACCCCAAATTTGGAGAGTAACCTAATTTCCATACTCTCCTCTTCCATCCCTTCCTCTTCCTTTCCAAGCCAGTTCTGGAGCAAAGCCTACGGAAATTAAATTACTCTCCAAATTTGAGGTTTAACAAGTTTTTCTTCTTTCTCCTCTTTTATATAGAAGTTCACTTCCATTCTCCTCCATTTCCCTCCATTCTCCTTCAAAAATTAAGTTTTGGAGCAAGGATAACTCTTGGGCAGGGTATGGTCAGTCCACCCTCTCCCCATTTCCTTCCATTCTCCTCTTCTGGAGCAAAGCCTCAGAGTCTGATCATATTTGTACACAAGAACTGTTCAAGTTTGTGTGCATGAACCCTCAAAATATCAAATATGCCAGACCCACCAACGAAGAATTATTTTGACCCAAAATTATTGAAATTGACATCTCATAATCGCAAGTGCTCTTAAGAAAAACTACCAACAAGCAATTTAAACAATTAAGCATCCCTCTGACAGCCGTAAGTCAAGAGTGTGGTGAATTGTAGTCACATTACCTCCACTAAACGCCAAGTTCAGTCAATTTGGACATGAAGCGTGCAAACGATCTATATTGCCCAAATCAATTTCCTAACTATTTTCTTTGAGTTGCTGACCAAATTTGTATAGGTGTACACAATCATAATTGAACTATATGAGAATTCATGGAAAAAACAAATAACTCAAATTTATTAAATTTAATTCAATTTATTTATAATCAGTTCAAGTTATCTCAACTCGTTTACTAGTTACTACCTTGCTTCAGTGTTTGCCGCAGGACATAAATCAACGAAAGAAATTGGGCCTTCAGCCCACCAAGGCCCATTGTCTGGGCGACGCGTGCTTCACTCACCCGTATCCACCACAGATTCGTAAAACCTCATTTCCCACTTCTTGATTTCTTGAGGGAAAAAAAAAGAAAAAAACCTCATCTCCCGCTGGCCACTAACTACAAAGATTTCCTGCAAAAATTGTGGCAATTTCCCTCGCAATCCGGTTCCAGAAATCAAAATCTCTAATCTATGGCAATTTCCGGCCTGCAATCCTGAAGCGCCTCAGACTAATTAAATCCATTGTTCGATCAGTCACTCTTACTCCCTAAACCTCAGCACTGTAACCAGAGTCATTTAGCCATGGCGGACGCCACCGGCCATCCTCCAATTACGACCCTAGATCAACCAACTCCTTCAACGATACTGTCGAACAAGCTTACGGATTTACCAGAGCCAATTCTCATCAACATCCTCTCACTCCTCCCCACTCACCAGGCGGCCCAGACCTCCTGTCTCTTGCGCCGCTTCCGCCACCTTTGGTCTGCCTTACCTTCGCTCCACTTCATTCACTCCTCCAATACAAACATGACCTGGTTCGTCAATATGGTCGACAGTGCGCTCCTCGGTCGGGATAGCTCTGTCCCTCTTGAAACCCTCTGCATTGAATTCAACAACATATCCCTGTATCGTACGCCACTTATATCCCTTGTCGGCTGGATCGGTCGCGCTGCTTCTCTCGGTGTCCGGCACCTCCATCTGAGACTGGAATCGAACGTTGCTGCATGTCTTTGCTGGCACGTATTCTCCATCGAATCACTCGAGTCTCTCCACGTAGAAAACTTTCACTGGACAATCAATAATGCTGTTATTCCTACGAATATTGTTTCAACGCGCCTCAAAAGCCTTAAACTTTGGCTGAATGTGGACTCATGCGACCTTACCCGACTTGTCAGAGGACTTCCCGTCCTAGAATATCTAGAGTTGAGGGGCATTGATCAAAGTACAATAGATATTTCCTCTCCGAGCATCAGGACACTGAAGCTGGACTGTGAATCCAGTGATACGATGAAGCTGTGTTTTCCTAAGCTGGACTTCTTGTGTCTAGTTAGCGAAGCGACTAAACTGAAGATGTTTCAGGTGGAGATGCCCCTTCTGAGCAAGGTGAAGATCCATGTGAGATCTCACTGTGAAGTGCCTGTGCTCGTCTTAAGGAATATGTTGGAGGGCATTTCAAATGTAATAGAGCTGAAGCTTTCTATTCTGGTGAGTAAATCCATAAGTGCCCGATTTTTTTCCTGCTCATTATTGAAATCTATGGGGTGTATTGGCCAAATTTGATCCTCTTGAATTACAATTATTTCAGTGGAAACATTAATTAGATTGCAATATACACATCAGAACTGAGTCTGTCCTTCAGATTACATTGCAATTTTGTAAATTAGCTAGAAAACCTATATATTGATTTAAAACGGTATTATTGCAAAGCTATTTTAAAGCACTATAGATTAATAGGTGTCATCATTAACAACATCATTTTTCAGACATCTGTGCAATCTATGACGACCGATCTCATGTGTTTTGAGAAGCAGCTGTGCTTCTTGAGGTTGGAGTCTTTACACTTATCTTGCGGTATGTGTTATCTCGAGCTGTTTCTGCGGGAGATGCCGGTGCTGAAAGAAGCTGACATCGACCTCTCTTATGCCAAAGAGGAGTTTGTGCTACCATTAAGCGGCTTTCTGGAGCGTTTTGCAAATGTGGTAGAATTGAAGTTTAAAATTGGGGGTGATCAGGTAGTCCTTAATACAATAATCTTTCTCCTTGTATTATTATTTATTTATTTTTATTTGATATTGCTCCTGGTTATTAGATTCCATTAAAATAACTAACTTTGTTTATTGTTGAGATGCATCACCCATGTGTCATTTGATCATTAAAAGAGATTTAGTTATTTTTATTATCCTTTGTGATGATTGCAATATTTGGTGCGCTAGAAAAGGTGAGGTTAGAGGGTTTATATATGGTTTCACTTTTGATTACCTTTGTTTTTGAACAAGGAGTTCTATGCATTGAATTGGAATAGAGCCAAACTGATATACAATGCTTTGATGATTGTTGAAACTCTAGCATCTTTTTCTAATTTAGCCAACTTGTCATTTTTATGGATTGATGGGTAATAATTAACATCTCCATTAAAAATTCTGTGTGGCCTGAGAAGATCTTTCTCAGATGTTGTAAGATGCAGCTGTCCTTCTTTAGGCTGGAGTATCTGAAGATTTCTTGCAGTATGTGTTTTCTCAAATTGTTTCAAGCGGAGATGCCTGCACTGAAAATGGCTGACATCCAACTCTCTTATGCCAAAGAGGAGTCTGTGCCATCACTAAGCAGCTTTATGGAGCATATTGCAAATGTGGTAGACCTGAAACTTACAATTGTGGAAGATCAGGCAGTATAGTTATTTTTTCTCCTTGTATATTTAATTGTTTTTGAGATTGCTAGCGTTTATTGGCTTCTATTGAAATAACTGACTTTGCTTTACTGTTGAGTTGCATCTCTCATGTATATGGAGGTGTTCTTTTATCCTTTAAGATGAAAGCAAAATTTGGTGCCTTAGAAAAAACATGTTATGTTGGCTATTTTGCTTATGTTCATGGCTATACATAATATTTTATTTTTCTTTATTTTGAATAATAAGAAGGAATGCATTTAATTGGGAATACAGCCTAGCTGATTTACGATGCTTTGATGATCGTTGAATATTGAACATTATTATTTCAACCTAAATAGTGTCGTTAAGCTTTTTAATTTGGCCAAATCATAATTTTTATGGATCAGGGAATCTGGCACTTTAGGCTAGATCAATAAGATTGGCAGTTTTGTTCTACTTAAATAATTATTGAATGTTTGGTCCGGTGAGGAAACTTTATCAAATTTAGCCAAATCTTATTTTTTTAGTTCTAAAAATTCTTTTGAATTGCATGTGTGCAAAACTGTGTGCCTGCATCTTTTTATTTATTGAAATAAAAAGCCAAGATGGGAATCAAAAATTTAAAGCCACCCTTAAAGTTCTGAGAGCTTGCCTGAAAATTCTCCTGTTTTATAGTATTATGTTTAATAATTGATTTGACACTTTTATTTTTTTTCCCTTTGATAGGATCAGGTGAAACCATTTCATATTTTGGAGCCTAACAAGAATCCTCCTTTATTTCCTCGCTTAATTAGTTTTGAGATTTCTGCTTGCTGTCATGAAGCAATCATTGAAGACGTGATTAGCTTGCTTGAAAATTGTCCTGTTTTGAACTGCCTTAAGATATGCCACAGGGTACCAGTTATATCAATTTACTTTCTGTTTTTATTTTAGTAATCATTTTGTTAGTTTATTAGATATATGCCTACTAAAAAATATTTTATGTTGACATGTTCTCTACACTAAGTCTTGCTATACCTTATTGCTTAGTTGTTACTGCTTTTTCGTATTGATTTATTTGATACTAACAATTTGAATATTTGATATTTCTTTTAGGATCTGTATATTCTTGTGAATCAGGATAAGAGGAACAGAGATCGGCAATCAAAGCTCCCTTGTAATTCTGAAGGCAACTTTTGGCATGCCACTTTTACTGATATGCATATTGGAGATGAGAAGACTAATGTTATAAAACTGCTTTCTAAAAGGCTTACTTCTAAGAAGCGCAAAATAGGTGTAAGAAAATCGATAAATCATACCGAATGCGGAAACGTGTTAGGATCTCCTCTTTATTTGGGTTCCCTCCGCACCAAGCCATCGCCGCTTGCTCTCGCTGCGCCATAACCCCGTCTTCTACTATCGCCAGTGGAGATTGACAACAATCTCACACTATTCATAGTACAAGTGCCAGACTCGACTTCTTCTCAACATCGGAATCCTTAATCCGACTAGATGAGAAGATCTCTCTCTAATGGTGTTTGATCCTCAAGGAGAAGAACAAATCTTGGAGTATATGGACTCTCTATGTCTTACACTTCTGTCTCTCTTTTGTGTTCTACTGAATTCACTTATTAAAATATCAGAGACTTGTGTATATATAGAGCCACATGCATCTATTCATCAAGAGATGCAAATAGAGGCTGTCAGTCTGTGGTCCACGACAGAATCTCTACGGTCCACAACAGATTCTCTGTGGTCCACAGAAACGTCTCCATTCTCCAAATTCCAACAATAGGAGAACTGGCTATATGAAGCACTTAAACTTGCTGTCAGCGGTTATATATTGAGCTCCTTCATCTTCTGTAGCTGCTTTTTTTTTTTTTTTTTTTTTTAGTAGTCGACTGAGTTTCATTAGGACTAATTTATTTGTAGCTACTTTTGAAGCAATATTTAATTAGGCATAATTTCTTTTTTTTTAGTTATCTTTTTCTTGATAGTGTTCTGGAAATCTATTTAGTGTACCTTTATGGAATACATGAAGACTGATAGTTCTATGTACAATGAATTTGATTTAGTGAGGCACCCGAAGTGGTTTTGAAATTTAGAAGTTGATTGTTGGTTAGACATGATACGGAAGTCGAAGGCAAAATATTTTTTCCGGCTAAAATTTAATAGAAATTCTTTGGGACTGAAATGGCTTATTCCAGAATGCACCTCTAAAAGGTGCATTACAAATTGTGTATCGTGTACCAGGTCACTATATTCAGTCTAGCTCTTGATGTACAGAATTCCTTGTGAACAAGCAAAGAAAAACGATGAAATTCTGAAAATGACTTGTGAAGAGAGACAACAGACAATGCAAAGATTAGTGTTACTCTGATAAGAACTCTTTGGTGGAAGATGGTTCACAAATCAGAATACATTGCTCATGGTGAAGATTCTTAGAAGAACACGATGAGCCATGACTCTTCGCGCATCTTATGCAAATGAACAAACTTCTCGAACCACCTGTATCATGCAGTACGATAGAAATGTGACGGCATGGGAGGAGGAAGGCAATAGCACTGAAAGGACAAGCTACATCGTTCAATTTCAATGTATGGATGCTTCTGCTAGTACTTGCTACTGATTTATTTATTTATTTATTGGCAACTGATTTTGACGAAAGAGAAACAAAAATTTCAATCATAAAGATAAATCCAAGATGTTCTGGCCTTACAAGTATTAATGACTTTTTTTTTTTAAGTTTATTGTCTGAGTGGTTTTTTTTTTTTGAAAAAAAAATTCATATACACATATCTGTACTTATATGATATTATTATAGGTGGCAAAGAAATGCTTTGACCATTAACAGGAGGTTACTCCTTATATTTGTTTCTATTGCCAAAGATCTGCTTGTATCAAATTGGGTTCCACAATCAAGTTTATTGATAACATATTAATTTAAGAACTTTGACAACCTTTGTGAATAACTTTTAACTTTAAAATTAAACCTTGAAATATAGTCTATATTATACGCACCCCAACCTATAAAAGTGATAACATTTGTTGCAAGTTTATTTGTACATCAAATAAATTGAACATTATTGCAACAGTCGTATCATACAGTATTTTATGAAATACCAATCGCGACTAAAATCATATGATTCAATTTACTGGTACAGTGGTACTGCCTTGCTTGCTGCACAACTCGAGGTTCAATGATTCATTAACACGATACAATCTGGGCCTTCGCACACCCTGATCCATATGCTCAATTCCAGCCCAGTAAAAACCTCATCTCGCATGAAGCTCTAACAGAGGTTTTGTCGCTCAATTTCTTGCGCAAAATTTGACAGTTTCCCACTTTCCCTCGCAATCCTGTTCCGAAATCCCTAAAAAGGTCGAATTTCCCAACGATTAGGCTCTGATGAGATATTTGGCAATTTCCCGCCTGAAAATCTTGCGCTATTTCATCACTTACAAGATCCCTTATTCGGTTATTTCTAATTTCGGTTTCCTTTACTCTCTAAACCTTGCCTATGGCGGATATCACCGGCCATCCTCCTGTTACTAGGGTAGATCCACCGCTGCCTCCGGAGGTGTTAGTCGACTGACTTTCGGATTTACCAGATGCTCTTCTCATCACCATCCTCTCGTTCCTCCCCACTCACATGGCGGCCCGGACCTCCTGTCTCTCCCGACGCTTCCACCGCCTTTGGTTGGCCTCACCCTCCCTCCACTTCGACCGCAACTATTTTAGCATCACCCGCCGGTTTGTTAAAATGGTAAACAGCGTGCTCCTCGGTCGGCATCGTTCTCCCCCACTTGAAACCCTCTGTATCGAATCCAGTTTTCGCTCCCGATGTCCCCTCCCTTTTTATCCTGTGTTGTGCTGGATCATTCGTGCTGATGATCTAGGCGTCCGGCACCTCTGTTTAACGCTGGAAGCCGACACTGTTGCAGTGCTTTTCTGGGTTATCTTTTCTATTGAGTCTCTTGAGTCTCTCCACATCGAAACTCTTCACTTCACGAACCGTCAAGCTGCTTTACCTGTGACAATCTTTTCTACATGCCTCAAAAGCCTCTCCCTTTGGTTCAATGTGGACTCAGCCTACCTTACCCGACTCATCAGAGAGCTTCCTGTCCTAGAATATCTAGAGTTAAAGCACATTAATCAAATTAGAATAGACCTTTCTTCAATGAGCGTCAAGAAACTCAAGCTGCAAGTCCATTCCTGCAATATAATGAAGCTGTGTTTTCCTAAGCTGGACTTCATCCATCTAATCTGTGAAGTGAGCAATATGGAGATGTTTCAGGGGGAGATGCCCCTTGTAAGCCAAGCAGTGTTAATTATGAGGTGTCCCTACAAAGTGCCTACTCTTGTATTAGAGAGTATGTTGAAGAGCGCTGCAAATGTGGTAGAGCTGACACTTTCTATTGAGGTGAATTATATATGAGTGCCTAATTTAATGTATTTCTCCTTTTATAAGCAATCAAAAGCATGGTCTAATTTGATCCTTCTTGACCATGACTGTTTAAACTTTAAACTACAGTAGTTAGTTTGGAACCTAGAGATTAGAAACCAAATTGCAACTCCATTAATGATTTAATTTTAAACCATAAAACTGTAGAGGCTCTTTAAAGCATATTACTTGAAATAACTAGCAACTTTGTTTTTCAGACATCAGTCGATTTTGAGAGCATCTACCTCACTTGTTGTGAGATGCAGCTGTCCTTCCCTAGACTGGAGAATTTTAAGTTTTCTTGCAGTATGTGTTTCCTCAAGCTGTTTCAAGCAGAGATGCCAGTGCTAAGAAAAGCTAACATCCAGATCTCTTATGCCAAGGAGGAGTTTGCACCGCCTGTTAGCAATTTTCTGAAGTGCATTGCCAATGTGGTAGACCTGAAGTTCACAATTCGGGATAATTTAGTTAGACCTCAATACAATTATATATACAATTATATTTCTTCTTTATCTGTTTTTGTTAGAAATTGCTCCTGTTTATCAGCTTTGAAAACCCAATCGAAACTTGGAATAACAAAGTAATGTCATTCTGCATCACAAATTCAACCGTCACCTCCCAAGCTCTTAAGAATGAAAATTTCAAATCTTTTAGGATGCACCAGCCTTTGTGTCAGTTGATCATTATATAATGGGATTTGGTTATTTTTTTTATCCTTTGTGATGAAAGCAAAATTTGGCGCATTGCATAGACTTGTAGGTTAGAAGAGTACTCATGGTTTTACTATTTGATTTCTGTTGTTTTTTAAAATTATAAGTAGGACACCATTTTAACTAGGAATAGCCTTGGTGGTTAACAATTCTTTGATGAATGTGGAATATTATAACAATTTTTTTCTGGCCAAAACAAGTTTTTTAAACTAGCCACATCGTCCTTTTTATGGATCGGGGACTGTGACACCTTAGGATATATCAATAAGACGGACAGTTTTGTCCTAACATTATAGTTATTTGATATTTGGTCTGGTGAGAAAAACTGTATCCGATTTAACCAAATCTTATATTTTTTGGGTTCTGAATTGAATAATATGTGCCTGAAACTGAGTGCTTGCATCCTTATTTTATTGAAGAGGAAAAGCCTAGCTGGGAACCAATGTATTAATTGTAGGTTCTCTCTTATTGGTTTGTTTCTGTCGACAGGCCTGCTTCAAGTTAAACCTTTTAATAGAGCTTAGGATTACATGCACTTGGTTTTCATGGCTTGACTTTTTGTTATCTATTAAGCAAATTTGGAGCTTGCGCATCTATAACTAGACAATGACACTAACATGTTTATCCTAATATGCTAAAATAATTAACTTGGACATTTTTGTTGTTGATAGGCTCAGCTGAAACCATTTCATATTTTTTATTCCAACAAGAAGCCACCTTTATTTCCTAGGTTAATTCACTTTGAGCTATCTACTTGTTGTCATGAAGCCACGATTGAAGATACGATTAGCATGCTTGAAAATTGTCCTGTTTTGAATTGCCTTAAGATGAGCCACATGGTACCTTTTATATAATATTTTTTCGATTCTTGTTTATTTATCTGTTTGTGAGTTGATTGACAATATAAGTATGTATCTTATAAAAGATATTTTATGCTGACAATGTCTTTGCACTTATCTTGCTATATCCCTTTTCTTGTTGTTCACTGCTTTGTCGCATTGATTTATTTGATCTGGACATTTTGTGTGCTGAATCTTTTTTTTTAGGATCCACATATTGGGTCTCAAGGTAAGAAGAAGACATGTTGGCAATCCAAGCTACCTCGGAACTCTGAAGGCAATTATCAGCATGCCTGTTTTACTGATCTCCATATCAGACATAACAAGGGTCATGTTATCAAGCAGCTTTCTAGAAGACTTACTTCTAAGAAGCGCAAAATAGTAGAACTGGTGTTCTGATGACTTGAAGTATACTGTCCACGGTTATATATTGAGCTCTTTCATCTTTTGTAGCTGTTTAATTTCAACTTGTAGTACTTGACCAAGTCTCATTGAATCTGCTTAATCCTGAGACATACTATTTAGCTTTAGGCCTTATTTTTCTATGTTGTTAGTTATCATGTTCCAGAAAGTTTTACGAAAATCTATTTAGTGCATCTTTATAAAGTTATATGATTGGTAAGTTACTCGCAACCGGCGTGTTTAATGATTCTTTGTAGGGAGATTTTTCTTTAAAAATTTTTCCCCTTCCTTTTGGGATCTTTGAAAAGCATGTGCTTGATTAATGTTGCTGCCATCGTTAAGGCTCTATGTCTCATCCAAAGCCCGCATAGGTTTTCTTAATTTGCAGTAAAATGAACTTGCTGATTTTATTGGCCGATTTAATTACTTATTTTGAACATCATATTTCTATTCAATTTAACCCTTCGATGTTATCCTCTACCTCCTTCGTTGTTCTTTTATCATTTCCTGCTATAGTGAAGATTGCTGAAGAATATGAATGCGGGACAGAAAGAAGAAACAAAATCACAAGTTAAATTATGACTCAATAGAATGTGGAATCACCTAAATTGGAGCACTATAAAATCCATCTTGTTTTTCCTTCATGAAAAAAATTAGATATTATAGCTGAGCTAACATGAGATGATTCAGATATAGATGCAAGCAGGATGCTAGTTTTACCAGCGTACAAGTTAAGAATGTTTACAACTGTCAATCGAAGCATTGAGGAATATATTTTAGTTCGCGTTGTACCTGTTTTATCTAGTTGCGCTCTTCATAATCTTGGGCTCTTAATGTTGGCTGAAATTAGTATTTTCCGAAGAGCATGGTATGCATTTCTCGTTTATTGAATATTATATAGCTGATATGAAAAGACACTTGACTGTTCGATAATACAAGACTTTCTGGAGGCGAAAGAGGAAGATCTCTTTTTGGTAAAGGATAGAGAAGAAATTGCCTTGTTTCCCTCAAATAGTATATGCTCATTTCTGAATCAGACTAAATCTAATTGGAATTAAAGAAAAAAAAAAACTAAATCTATTTCAATTTATAATCAGTTCAAATTAGCTCATTTCATGTATTGAATGACACGAGATTATTGGGCCTTATAAACACCCATGGTCCTTGGCCCAAGGTGCGACATTTTAGCCCAGTGAAATCTCATTCCCAGCTAATCGGATCACGCCTTTTCGTCGCTCATAAAACCCCTTCCTTATTAGTTTGCCGCCAAAATTTGACAAATTTTCTCCCCACAAGCTGTCAATTTCCCTCGCAATCTTGGGCAAAAAAATTGACAATTTCCCGCCAGACAATCAAACCTTTCATCAGTTATAAAATCCTCATTCGGTTCTTCACAATTTACTACTCCTTATACTCCTGAACCTAGTCAGTTGCCATGGCGGACATTGCCATCATTCCTCCAGATCCCACCGTAGATCCACCCCCACCTCCGGAGGTTCTGGTCGACCGGCTTTCGGATTTACCAGATCCTCTTCTCATCACCATCTTCTCTCTCCTCCCCACTCACCTTGCAGTCCAGACTTCCTGTCTCTCCCGTCGCTTCCGCGGCCTTTGGTCGGCCTCACCCTCGCTCCACTTCTACCGCTCCTACTTTAGGGTCACCGCCCGGTTTGTTAAACTGGTCAACCGTGCGCTTCTCAGTCGGGATTGCTCTGCCCCACTTGAAACCCTCAGTATCAACACAAACAGTTTCGGCTCCCGAATTCTCCTCCCTCTTACATCCGCTGCCCTCTGGATTGACCACGCTGCGTATCTCGGCGTCAAGCATCTCCGCTTGATGCTGGAATCCCCTATGACTGCAGAGCTTTGCCGCAACATCTTTTCTATCAGGTCTCTTGAGTCGCTCCACATTGAATTATCCAACTTCCTTGGTAACAAACTTATTGAGCAAGTCTTTGCAGAAATACACCTTCGCAGGTACATAGCTTTCATGCCTCCAGATGTTGTTTCTATGCGCCTCAAGTATCTCTACTTTGGACTGAATATGGACTCGGCCGACCTTACCCGACTCATCAGAGGCCTTCCTGTTCTAGAATACTTAGAGTTAACAGGCATTTATCAAAACGTAATAGACATTTCTTCTCTGAGCGTCAAAACACTCAAGCTGGAATGTGGTTATAGCAAAATGGTGAAGCTGTGTTTTCCTAATCTGGACTTTGTGTATCTGTGCTGTAAAATGAGCAATCTGGAGATGTTTCAAGGGGAGATGCCCCTTGTAACCAATGCTGTGTTTTCTTTGTCTTCCTGTGATGTTACTATGCTTGCATTAAAGAGTATGTTAGAGAGCGCTGCAAATGTGGTAGAGATGGAGCTTTATATTATGGTGAGTAATCTGCAAGTTCTTATTTATTTATTTATTCTTTTTGCTACTGTTTAATAAGCAATGGAAAGACTGGTTAATTGTGATTCTTCTTAACAATGATCATTTGAAGTACAATTAGTTTGGAACCCGGACATTAGAAACTAAATTGCAATTCCATAAATTAGCTAAGTTCAAACAGGATTAAATGTAGAGGTTCTTGAAAGCATATTGATTGTAACAACTAGCAACTTTATATTTTTCAGAAAACCTGTCTCAGATGTGAGATGCAACTGTTCTTTCCAAGGTTGGAATGTTTGAAGTTTTCTTGCAACATGAGTTTCCTCAAGCTGTTTCAAGCTAAGATGCCCGTGCTCAGAAAGGCTGACATCAAACTCTTTTACGCCACAGAGGAGTTTGCGCAACCAGTGAGCAGTTTTTTAAAGTGTATTGCTAATGCAGTATACCTTAAGTTTACAATTCAGGATCATTGGGTTAGTCCTCAATACAATAACTTCTTGCATCAATTTTTAATTTGATAATTCTTCTGCCTAGTAGCTTATATTGAAATCCTCCAGTAGACACTTTAAATACAAAGTGATGCCATTTGGCCTCACTAAGGCAGCTGCCACCTCCAAGTTCTATAGATGCAATTTTCAGACCTGGAAGTCTATGACTATGCTAATTTGAGATGCATCACCCTTATTATTATTATTATTATTATTTATGGGATTTAGTTGTCTTTTTTATTCTTCATGAACCATGATGAAAGCAAAATATGGTGCACTAGACAAAGATAGGTTTTGTGGCTTTCCTATTTGATTGCTGTTGTTTTAAGTTATAATGACTACATGTTAATTGAGGCATATTAACTCACAATACAGCTTGGTTGATCAACAATGCTTTCATGATGGTTGTATATTTTCCCCAATGGAAACATTGGTTTCAAGATTTTAATGTTAGGCTTTTAGCACAATCATTGTTTCCAAAGATCTGGAAGTGCGGTACCTTAGGCTAAGTCAATAAAATGGACAGTTTTCTCCTATAAGAATGGTCATCTAATGGTTTGGTCCGGTCAGGAACAAATTTACCAAACCATATTTTTTTGTTCTTAATTCTTTTGAATAGCATGCGTCTAAATCTGAGTGCCTTCATCCTTATTTTGTTGAAAAGGAAAAGCCAAGTTGGAAAACAAAGTAATAGTTATAAGTTTTCTCGTTTAATTGTTTGCCCCTCTATTCACAAGCTTGCTTAAGGTAAACTTTTTAATAAAGCTTTGAATTACATGTACTCGTTTTGCATGGCTGGACTCAAATTGAGAAGATATTAATCAAATTTGAAACTTGGACATTATTTTTTCTTTTTTCCATTATAGGTTCAGATGAAACCATTTCATATTTTGGATTCCAACAATAAGCTACCTTTATTTCCTCGCTTAATAAACTTGGAGCTTTCTACTTGCTGTCATGAAGCCACCATTGAAGATGTGATTAGCTTGCTTGAAAATTGTCCTGTTTTGAACTGCCTTAAGATGAGCCACATGGTATAGTTACATCAATTTTTTATTTGGTTTTTGTTTATTTATCTGTTTGTTAGTTGATTAAATATATACCACCCAAAAGATCTTTATTTTAGCAAATTCTCTAAACTGCCTTGCTATACTTAATTGTGTTTTCTTCCGCTTTTCTTTTCATTGATTATATTTGATAACAGTGATATTTTGAATATTGGATATTTCTTGAAGGATCCCAATATTTCTGAGAATCAAGATAAGAGGAAGAAAGACTGGCAATCCAAGCTCCCTCGAAATTCGGAAGGCAATTATCAGCGTGCATGTTTTACTGATCTTCATATCATAGAAAAGAAGAGTAATGTTATTAATCTGCTTTCAAGAAAGCTTTCTTCTAAGAAGCGCAAAATAGGATAACTGCCTTTATGAAGCACTTTCGTTGCTGCTTATTTTTAGTTTTTACTTTGCAGTAGTTGACTGAGTCGTATTGTATCTGTTTCATCCAGTGCTATACTATTTAACTTGGCCTTAATTTCTGTTTTGTCTTTTATCTTGTTCTGATAGTTTTCTGAGATCTATAAATTGCATCTCTATGAAGTTAATTGAATTTTGAAGACTGATAAGTTACATGCAAGCTGCTCGTTTAATGATGGTTTTTTATGAGAATTTTTTGGGATCTTTTCAAAAGTTTGTGTTGACTCATCATTGAGTTCCTAATTCTCATCCAAAGATCGCATAGTTTTTATTAATTTTCACTAAATGCTAACTTGCTGGTTTTATTGGTAGACAAAGTAGCCTTTCTTAAACGTCATATTTGATTTCTAATTATGCTCACCCTTCTATATTATCCTCTACCCCTTTCCATTGTTCTATCGTTTCATGCTACAATGCATGAGGAGTGCCGAGTGCGAATGCAAGGAAGAAAGAAGAAACAGAAAGACAAAGTTGATTATGAAATAGTAGCAGGCGGAATCTTCCAAGTTAATTATGATATATTGTCATATTACAATCTTAAGATTAGCCGAATAAAAAGTGAGATGTGAGATGTAACCTTTGATCACTGCAATTGTTTTCCTCTCCCTCATTAATGTTATTCTATAATTATTATTTTTCATAATCTCAATATATCTCTCTTTATAACAATCATAATGCTTTTCATTTATTACTGAGTAGTATGTATAATGACCTCGCAAAATGGGATCTGTCCAGGATATGTCAAATTCCATATCTTGTTTCACTTTATTATGCTCTTGAGAATATTATATTGTTTGCAGTAGAGTATTTCTAGTATAAAGAATATCAGGTAGTTAACTTTACAATAATACAAGAATAATAGGAGCTGGAGACTAAATAAAAAAAAGTTAATTCAATATATAATCAATTCAAATTAGTTCAACTAATTTATTGCACGAACATGACTACATGAGATCAAAGAATACGTTAAAATTGTCGGGCTTTCCACACACCCCATGGCGCGGCTTTCTAGCCCAGTGAAGCGCATTAATTAATAATTAACACGTTAATAATTATTGGGTTTTCCGCACACCCATGATACTGTGCCAATTGCAAGGCTTTCTAGCCCAGTAAAATCTCATTAGTCATTACCTGGAAAGATCTTTGTAAAAGATTCCCATTCGTTCCAGTCCTGATATGGGACATCCCAATAATTTTGACATCCTGACATCCCACAGATTTACATGAAACAACCTGGCCCATATGTAATGTCCGCTGCAATTTTAGCACCAGATGCTGGACTGTGACGTCACGCTGACGTCACCTAAACACCGGGAGTATTTAAATTGACGTAAGGGAGTATATAAATGTGTTTTTTAAATAAGTTTTGAAGGTACTAAGGAGCATATACTTCTTTATAAGAGAGTATATACTTCTTCGTAAGGGTTCACATAAGCATTTAAGATAGAAATTTCAGACAAGCTTATTCAAATAAGCATTCTAGATACTAAGGGAGTATATACTTCTTCAAGGAATCCAAATAAGCATTCAAGTTACAAATTTCAGACAAGCTAATTCAAATAATCATTGAAGGTACTAAGGGAGTATATACATCTTCATAAGAGAGTATATACTTTTTCATAAGGGTTCAAATAAACATTCAAGATACAAATTTCAGACAAACTTGTTTGAATAAATCACCAACATTAAACCAACTTAACTGTATATCAATCCTAACAATAAATCAAACTCGAATTATTATTCATTCAAACCAAGCATAAAAACATTACAACCAAGTTCAAACATGCTAACAAACTTAATAAAAACTGCAACAGCAAGCATCAATCATCTCAGTCAAAGTCAAAGTGAAGGTGAACACATTCGCTCACATTCCGAAATTTAGGCTTCACTCGATTTATAAGGTCTGATAACAAAAGTAAGCAAACCACGCGCTTATCATCACCTACATCTATCTGCAAAAGAAAAATTGTGCAATTTTAGAATATATACTCCCTTAATCACTATATTTAATCCCTCACATTGATGAATATACTTCCTTAACAAAATTAGTTGACACATGTTCCTTATTTGACATACTTACACATATACTCCCTTAATCAATATATTTAAATCCCTCACATTGATGAATATACTCCCTTAATAAAATAAGCTTGTATATGTTCTTTATTCAGCATATTTAGATATATACTCCCTTAATCAATATATTTAATCCTTCACATTGATGAATATACTCCCTTAACAAAATTAGCTGACACATGTTCCTTATTCAGCATACTTACATATATACTCCCTTAATCAATATATTTAATCCCGTTACTTATGCAACATACTTAGATATATACTCCCTTAATCAATATATTAAATCCCTTACATTGATGAATATACTCCCTTAACAAAATTAGCTGACACATGCGTGGTTTAAATGCAAAAATGATGCTTGAAATCTAATCTGATCAATAATTAAACACATCAAAACAATAAATCAAACATCATAATTGAAAATTGCAAAAGTGATGAAGAATTTGTCAAATGAGGTGACCGAGATAGGTATACACTGACCAGAGCTGTAATGATGTCAAATATGCCTCTTCATTTCCAAAATTAAGCTTGAAATCTTACATGATTGACAATTGAACACACCAAAAGCACAAATCAAACAGCATAATTGAAAGTTACGAAAGTATTGAAGAATTTTGTCAATTGAGCTGATCGGAATATAGATAGATATACCTGATCCGTATTGACGACACATGCGTCTCTTAAAAATTAAAACAAACCTTCAAATCTAATCTGATTGAGAGTTGAAAACGCAAAATTCACAAATCAAACAACAGGGATGAAAATAGCGAAAGAAATTAACATTATGTGATCCGATCTGATGGAAACAATGATAAACTCACCTCAAAGAGAGAAATGAAGACAACGCGCGCGAGATCGTCTAGAGAGAGAAAGAGTGCATGGGATCCGTTGAGAGAGAGAGAATTTTGTAATCTGATCGGAGCGAAAAAGAAAGAGATTTTACGAAAGGTTCTACGGAGAGAAAGAGAACTTTGTAGTCACGTGCTTCTCATGTGACTACGGAGAGGTTAATGGGCTGGAGCCCGTGGGATGTCCTGGGATGGCATCGTAAATGATGGTAAGTAGTATATTTGCATTCGTTCATCCCAAAATTCGACCAGCTACCTACTTACCTAGCAGCACCCACGGTACTGGGCCCATTGCGAGGCCCCTGTGAAATTTTAATATTTCATCACCTATTCACCTGGAAAAAGATCTTTTTTTACTTTTTTTTTTTTTGGCAAAATTGGATATAACCCCCTGCAAACTTTGCCAACCGGAAATAACCCCCTCTAATCTTTCAAATTAGATATAACCCCTATAATCTTTATACTCATGGAAATAACCCCTTTTGATTAAATTCATCTAATTTAATTTTAAAAAAAGATAAATAACGAAAATTTATGACGAAATTGCCCTTCTCCTCTCCCGAAATGTTTCTTCCTCCTCTGGGTACAGCCGTCAGCCTGTACAATTTAGCATCCTGAAAGTAACGATCTTATTTTTATTTTTTATTTTTGCATTTTTTCATGTTAAAGCTTTTTTGGGCCAAAAGTTAAACTCGACAAATTAGTACAAATCAAGAACTAACCTTTTTGTGGAAAGAAAATGCGAATTATTCCCATCCTCATTCGCACGGATGATTCCTCAAAATCACAAAAAGAAAAGGAAAAGATACGCTGCCTCGAGTCAAACCAATTATATTGCATGAAATATCAATTCAATTTGAAAGAATGCAAAATCCCATTTTTAATGGTGTCCGTATTATGCCACCATGTTTAGAACAATTTAGTTACAAAATAAAAATGTGTATTAGCAAGCAGATGCTATCTTTCTTTGGTATTCAATATCTTTTTATAGACTAAACCCTTTTAACGTGGAAGAATGGAAAAAAGGAAAATGTGAATAAGAATTTTAAGGATGCAAACATCGGACCTGCAGCCTTAGAGGAAGATGAAACAATTTTGGTAGGGGAGAAGGGTAATTTGGTCAAAAAAGTAGGTAATTGATTTTTTCTATTTAAAAAAATGATGAATTTAATCAAAAGGGGTTATTTCTATGAGTATAAAGATTATAGGGGGTTATATCCAATTTGAAAGATTAGAGGGGGTTATTTCCGGTTGGCAAAGTTTACATGGGTTATATCCAATTTTGCCTTTTTTTTTTCTTTTAGGTTTTTTATTTTTGGCAGTGCCGCAAGTGCACTAATATTAGGCCTGTCAAACGTGGCTAACGGTCACAGCAATGGCATTTGCCGTTACCGTTTCGTTTATGCCAACGTCAGACATGTCTTTGGCGTTAATCAGTTCGTTAATCAAACGGCAAAGAATTCATTATCGTTGTTCGTTTGATTTAAAATGACACTTATATTTTTTTTTTTTCGGATGAAACAAACAATGAATTCCACAATTGTTCAAGAAAACAACACAAAATAAAAAAAATCACAAATTGTTAAAAATGACATAATAGCACTCCAATTACATTACCAGAATAATTTAAAATGACAAAAATCAAGCTGAATTACAATAAAATCTCCTTTGTCCATCGAATTTGTTCCATATGCTATTATAGCCATGAACCAAATATGCTAATATCAAAAGAAACAACCTTAGACTACTGTCTGATGTAGACAGAAACAAACCACAATAGAAAATTAAAAAGAGAAAAAATCAATATAGTCATTCCTCTCTAGCTGCCTTTTTTTCTTTCTTCTCCTTCCTCTAATCGTCTCTGCCTCTCCTCCTTTGTGTGCCTTTCAATCTTTGTACTGTTATGCTTGTCTCGCACTTTTTCGCGGCCCTCGTGTTTCGAATGGGAGAAACAGAGGGGGAAAAGAATGCGGATCAGATACCCCTCGCGAGCCTCAAGAATGCCGATACTGCTACTTCCCAGAGGAGAAATACCGGTACGGTCTTGAGCTCTCACGAGAGTTTATTATTTGAGAGGGGTCCTTTTTTTCCAGTAGGCGCAAGCCCCTACTGTTAATTACCTCCGACATGGTCTGGAGAACCTCTAGATCGGGAAAATCAAAGGATATGTAAGCTGTTAGGGAATTGTAAATATGCACTTTGTTATCCTAGCATGCATTTATATATTTTTATGTTTTTTTTTTTATTATTATTACTACTACTATGATAATTATGCAGTGTTAGTGTTGTATTTATTTATTGGATGGACTTGGTATTGCAGGGACATCAGTCTTTAAAGCTTATGATTTGGAGAGGTTTTGGGTTGATCTTTGCTGCTTGGACTTCGGTGGCTTCTTCTTATGATATGAGGAATGGTTGACTCTTTAGATAGGATCGGGGTGGCTCATCATGGTTTAGGCTCTCTGAATTTGGATTTTATGGCTTAGAGTTTGGATTTTACGGCTTGGAATTTGAATCTTACGGCTTGGAATTTAGATCTTATGGCTTGAAGGCATGGATTTCCCGAAGCGGGCATTTGAAGTTCCCAAAAATCGGGTTATTGTGACTTCTGGCTTTTTTTTTTATTTGGTGCTGAGGATCTTTATAGATTTTTCTTTTTTTTTTTTCTTCGATAATGTCGGACTCCTAGGCCGCAGAGTTTGTAGACATTACGCTTAACATCGGGCCTGTGGGCTTGTAGATGTCGATGACTTCGCCGGGCTTTAAGCTTTTGGGCGTCAAATGTGCGCGCGGGTGCTAACCAGGCAGACTGCCCCTTGGTCTAACCTGACTGCGGATAAAAGACGATCTGGCGCTCGTTAATCTTGATATCTTCAAAGTGACATCTGGCAATGTCAGAGACACAATCCGGTTCCCTTCCGGCGTGTTGAAATGGCTCCCGGTTCCTGACCAGAATCTTGAAGAGACGGTTTGAATGTTGTCCAAGACATTTAGAGTGATATCTGGTGTCTAGCCAAGATATCGGGTAAATGATCCAAACTCCATTCAAAGCGTTGAGGTACGTTCCGGCGGCTATTCCGAAACGACGATGAGACGGTTCAATGACCATTCAGAGCATCACATTGATATCCGGTGATCAGTCGAGACATCTGGTAAATGATCCAACTGCTCCTTGAAACGTTGAGGAGACATCTGTCCAGCAGGTGTCCATGAACGGTTCAGCCTTAGTTTGAAGCGTTCAAATAAGACGATTCGATTATTATTCGAGTCATTTAAGGTATAACCCGATTTTATTCGAAGCGTTGACCTTCGTTTTGGTTATTATTCGAGCCATTTGAGGTGATACTTTGTATCCACCAAAATGTAACCCGATTTTTACTCGAAACGTTTATCTTCGTTTCGGTTGCCATCCGAAAACCTACAAATGATATCCAGTTGCCAGCCAAGATACCGATAGAGTTTGACTGCCACTCAAACTGTTAAAAGAGACATCTGGTTGCCAGCCAGACGGTGAGAAACGATTCAATTACCATTCAGAGCATTGCCTCGGTACCTGGTTTCCAGCCAAGGTGTTAAGCAAATGATCCAGTTGTTTACTTGAAGCGTTGAAGCAAAACACCTGTCGCCAGTCAGATGTTCAAGAGACGATTCGATTTTCTTTCGGAATATTTAAAGAGATACCTGGCATCTAGCCAGGATATCAGATAAATACTCCGACTTCCATCCGAAGCGCTGGTCTTCGTTTCGACTGCCACTCGAAACGTCAAGTTGATACCTGGTTGCCAGTCAGGATATCGGATAAACGATCCAATTGTCATTCGAAACATTTGAAATGATACAAGGTATCCAGCCGAGATATCAGATCAATGCTCCGTCCAATCAAAGCGTTTGAACTTCATCTGGTGCCCAGTCAGATGTCAATAGACCGTTCGGCTCCCACCCGAACCGTTGAAATAATGACGCCGTCCATTTGGCTTGTAGGCGCCGTGACACCACCCTCAGGTCTGTGTCAAAAATAAAGGTGCGCGCGGGTGCTACATGAGTCGGACTCCCTGTGGCCTTCTCACGTGCTGGGTGACAGTTGGTCCTAGGACAGGGAACGATGCCTCGGCTATCGGTCCTTAACCAGCCATCGATTGAGACAATTAGTCCTCGAAAAGGGTACATAACCTCAGTTATGGGTCCTTAACTAATCGTTGATGAAAAGACGATTGGTCCTCAAAAGGGGAACATAGCCTCAGCTATTGATCCTTAACCAATCGTTGAGTGGAGACAGTGGTTCTTGGACAGGGTACATAACCTCAGCTATGGGTCCTTAACCAAATGTCAGATGATGATAGAGACGTCCAGTTCCTGACCGGATCGTTCAGTTTTAGATTCCTCAAGCACTAAAGAGAGATTTTTTTTTTCTTATGTCTTGAATTCTTCGATCCAGGTTTGATTCGACGGTCCTGATGTCGGTCTCATCCTGGACTATTTGCTTCTATTATTTGTTGTAGCAGGTCTTAGTTAGTGAATCGCAATTCAACCAATATTGAGACCAGATTCTCAACATTGATCTTAAATTATTTCACCAGTACTCCTGCTAGATATCTCCGATTGCCCCACGTCAGTCATAATGACGACTGTTCGGTGGTCTGAACTATCTTGGTTTGATGAATCTTAGAGAGTCTTGACTTTGATCACTAGGGTGCTCCAGTATGATCTGCTAGACCTTGAGAATTTATTTTTTATTTTATTATTATTTTTTTTTTATACTTCATGGAAATCCTCCCGATTGGGTGAAAGGGGTCTCCTCCTCCCATTTTCTTTATTATCTTTCTCTTCTGAGGTTACTTGACT
The DNA here is from genome assembly GCA_027725995.1 of Rhynchospora tenuis. Taxonomy (NCBI): domain Eukaryota; kingdom Viridiplantae; phylum Streptophyta; class Magnoliopsida; order Poales; family Cyperaceae; genus Rhynchospora; species Rhynchospora tenuis. Next base: position 57,138,299 of record CM050888.1, read on the forward strand.
TCCCCAGGTGAGTGTGAAATTTTCTCCATGTTGAAAAGTTGTTCATGCCTCCTTTAATTTTTATTATGAACCTTCGAGCCATTTTATTTGAGCCAAAAAGGATTTCTGGTTGCGTCATAATGATCTTAATATATTTTTTTTTGTAGGGTTTTTTGATGATGATGATCAACAAAATAGATTCTCCATATTTTTCTGAGTCTGCAGAAATTTTCCTCACATTTTTCTGAGCTTCCTATGATTTTTGGTGAATTTTTGAAGTTTATTGGATTTTTGGATAAATCATAGGAATTAGGTAATGATTTTGGTATGATAACATTCCTTGCATTTTTCTGGATTTATAGAAATTTGTTTTGGATTTTTCTGAGTTACGGTTGAATTTCTACAAGTTTTTGAAATTTCCCAGCAATGAGGTTGTGCCACGTCATCATCCAAGGACACGTGGCAGTGCCTGATTGGTCCAAATCGGCAGAGAAGAGGAGTCAGCGACAATTTTTGCTGATTTAATGGTGTGACACGTGGCAGTTTCTGATTGGATGTTAGTGAGTTGCTACACGTGATCCACTCGCCAGACGAAAATGTCACAGAAGATCGCCAAATTTGGGATGATTTTTAGAAAATCTGTCTTCTTTCTCCCGTACACTCGGCCTACTGAAGACGAATTTGTGAACCGAGATCAGCAAGGTACGGTTTTAACCGTTATCCGAACACCGCGTCCACGCTAATTTCCCGACTTCTTTTTCTTTCCTCCTCCTTTCCTCGATCTGTCGACGGAGCTGGCCACTGTGGCTGCGTAATTGAACCACCTGGAGGGTTAATAGCTGCCAAAGGATGGTCTTCCAGCGTCGTGGGGTTCTCCTGAGGTCGTGGGACCCATTCGTCGGGAGTGGGGGCTGTTCTTTCTCTGTGATTGACTCTCCCCAAATCAGCTAGGGTTTCAAAGAGGATTACTCCAATTACTCACCTCCAGTGAATAATAGTTCGAGTTGAATGGTTGAGAAGCATCATGACATGGTGGGGAAGTTTATTATTCCATCAATTTTGAGGTTGGATGGCCCCAGCATGGTGTTTTGCCTCATCCCAATTCTGCCATGGCGATGGGTTGGAGTTTGCAATATTTTGTCGACTGTGGAGGTAAGATATAGGATCTGAGAGCATGGTGGAAAGTGCAACATGGTGTTTGTAGCATCGATTTAATTTATAAGTATTGCTGAGCAAGAATTTCGCCAAACTTTGGCCCAGCCATGGTGATGATTTGTCGATTATGGCCTCCTGTTGCTCCAGAGAGAGTAACAACTAGTTGGTGAGCATGATGGATTGTGAAAGATGGTATTTATGTCGCCAATTTGCCCACAGGATGCTCCCAACCTGGAATTTCACCATGGCTTGGTTCAACCGAGGTGATAGGTCATCGCTTGCATCCTCCTTTGATTTTGTTTCAGTGGTATATAGAGTTTGCATCAGGGAACATGTTAACATGATCTGGAGTGCATGTGTAGCTTCACAACTGGACCAGTGTGTGTGTAGCTTCACAATTGGATCATGGAGGGTATGCTACAGATGATTTGCCTTGGTTGCCATCTAACCATTGAAGCTTTGCTTCAGCTTATGCTTTCCTTCTGGATATACACTAGGCAGTGGGCATGAAGGTTGACTCCTTGGCATGATGTAGGCAATGGAATGGTGTTTCTCCATTCTGTGGTATGATGTGCAATGCTCCAGAACTCCTTAGTAGCATGATGTGCATTACTCCCTATCTCCAAAAAACCTGCTGTCCATTAACGAATTATACCTGCTGTCCTTTGAGTAATACCTGCTGTCCTTTGTTTGTCCATTTTTGTTTTATCTTATTTTTTTTTACATGCTTTGTATTAAGTGAGTTCAACTACGTGTTATATATGTATGTAATTACTTAATGCAAGGTGTTTAAACTATATGACCAGAACATAAGTGAATGACTTAGGAGACATAAAAAAAAATGAGAAAATGAGAACCTTAGTTACTACCTCTTTACTGCTTATTATATATTCTTTTGCTTATATGATCATATGACCTACTTAAATTAGCTAAATGCATTTTATGTACATATTTACAGAAATATTATCTTAGTTATCTTCTACATCTTTACAGATATATGTGATCCCAAATGTTTTAATGTATATATAAGAGAAAACAGAAATAAGAAGAAAGAATGGGTTGCAAAGATAACAAATATATTTCTTTACCTCACTTACACGGATTATACAAGTGGAATAGGCTAAGTAGCTGCTGAAAATATAAAGCTATTCTCCTAACACTCTTTTTGTTTGTTTTTTTTTTATATATAATAGCTAGCCTAACTTAAAAGATTGCTCTCTGGATGATTGTTCAAAGTGGCTTTTTAACAGCGTGTATGCTTCTTGTGAGTATGAGAGCTTGGCCTTTGTATGGTCTTCTGCCTCTCTATTTATAGGGGAAGGGCTTGGTGACTAATAATATGAATTTTCAGCGATTTGGACGCTTTTGCCCCTACTTCCTTCTCTGGGAATCTTATTTATTGCTACAATCATTCCAAAGAATCCTTTAGCCTTGTCTTTTGTCTGCCTCTGTGGTGATTGCGCCTTATCTGTTGTTGGTAGCAATGAGTCGATTATTAATCTTCCATTTCACAATGTTTGAAGGCCACCAGTTGCATGAACCAAATGAAATCTATTACTATGAAATCCCCTTCCTTCAACTTTATTTTGAGCATAATAATCTGCCTTAACTCTTCCTTCAGTTTTTTGTTTGATTCATTCTTTCTTTGCAACATTAGACTCACAACCTTCAATTTGATTTGAATGTCTCAAGATGTCTTGCACTCTCAATCATTTTATTTTGAGTTTTAATTGCAATCCTCTAACTTGCTTGCTTCCTCCCTTTTTGACACTCCAAATTTCAGAAGGAAATATTTTTAATTTTCTCTTTTAATTTGCATATTAGAACTTTGAGTTAGTTCTTGCAATTCTGTTCTCATCAATCCAATTCACCATTCACTCATTCTTTCCTCTTTCTCAAAGCTTCTGACCTTTGTATCTGAGTCGTGCAATCAAATTTTAAGGCAGTGGCTTGATGGCGATTTTTGATATATGAATTCTGGCATTATCATGACTGTTATTCACATGACTGTTATTCACATAACCATGGTTTCTCTTTCAATCAAACACTCATACTCCCTTATTAATGTCCCCTGGACGTTATCTAACCATGAAATTGGATCAATTGTGCCCCTCTTCTCTTAATTTGGCAATATTCAAGATTTGAAAAATTCGGGAAACTGGAGCATTCTTCTTTCATATTCACTGGAGAGTAGGGGGAGAATCTCACTGCTGGCCTCGAGGTTCTCTTCTCTATGACTAATTAGCTGCCATTTAATTTTCTGTCGAGGCGAAGGATAAGAGAAGCACTTGGGGCTATCATGACTTTTTGCGGACATCAAGGAAACGGAACTCAATTGGAGCAGTCGGATCCAATTGGAGCAGTGGCGAGTGTAATTAAGGAGCGGGATTCGCTCTCCTTGTGAGTTTACTGCTGTAGGGAGCAGTCATGGTGTCAATTTGAAGGAAGTAAGGTGGGGTCTAGCTCGAGCTTGTCTCAGCGCCATGGAGACAGCGACGGAAGAGAGTGAAGAGGGGATGGAGGGCTTGACTGGGCCGAGAAAGTCATGGGCCTCATAATTTTTTTTTTTTTTAGTTATTTCCTGTGGGCCTTCGGATTTTATATTATTTCGATTGTATTGTTTTGGCGAATGGGCCAAAATAAAATGGGCCAGAATGATAGCAATAATTATTTGATCATGGATTTATTTGTTGCACAAATCTTGATGTCTTCATGTGATGTATAATCATATAACCTCATGTATAGGTATACATGAAATCATATAATTATTCTAAAGTATGGTTTGCAATTTTCATGGGTCCAAGAAATGTATATTGCATGCCATATTAATATGGTTTTATTTTTCATATTAATATTGACATCAATATAATGTATTGAAATTTGGAATTATTTGGTTTGGCTCGTCATCAAGATTACAGTTGTCATGGTAGGTAATTATGGTGATATTTTTGGGTTCAACAAATGCCCCCCGCCAGAGTAGGTTGGGAGAATCTTGGTTGAGCAACCTGCTCTGCTCTGGTGCCTTGTCATCAGCCATTATTTACTATCATAGGTCTCCAATTTTATCTCCATAAATTTTCGTGATCTGATTTCTTGATAGAATTTGCTCTATAAACCCTTCTGAATACGCCGATTTTTTTTTTTTTTTTTTTTTTTTTTTTTTTTTTTTGTCGATCTTGGCATTTTTATCTTTTTATCATGGCCCCCCCTCTTTTATGTAATGCCTTGTAGGTTGATTGACGTGATTTTATTACTCATGCGCACATGCTTGTCAAAAGATACCATCTCCTTTTTGTTCGGTGGTCAATTCCGTACCGTGCCCCCCGTTCAATTTCACCAATCCTTATCATTTTTAGACACAACATCGCCTCAGCGTCACATCTTCGTCTGTTGCCATGTGCTTTTAGAGGTTTGGAGTTAGGCTCGGATATATTCCTTTTCGTTCGGTTGTGCACAGTGAGACTTCACCCGAGTCTATATATATGAGCCTTCTTCTTCATTTTACCATCATCAATCTATTAGACTATGAGAAGTACAGAGAATATCCTCAAAACTCCCGAATTAATCTTTTAGGTTTTTTAGGATTTCATAATGCCTTCCTTAACCTTAGGGTATTTCTGGGATTCCTCCCGTTTTACCCACAAGTTCCTCGCATTACTGGTTCCAATATCCTTCTTAATTTTGAAGAGCGAGGGACGTGTGTCACCTGGCACCACGCACAATTTGCTCAAACGTTTCACACGTCGAGGTTGAGGTTGCTCCGGGAAACATAGGTGGCATGTCTTTTTCATGGTGCGGCTCCTTTCCTTGCAGAATTTCTTTCTGCGAAAGCGGCCCTTCATGAAAAGAATTATACGCCTATTGATCTTCTTAGAGGTCCTTCTTCGATTCTCAAGACGTGTTGCTGCTTCGAAGTGTTGTTGCTCTCCATCAACACCAAATGTAATTCGGCAAGCTGATCATGACTTGTAGAATGCTTGAAGTGAGTGCTTGCGTCAATTAGTGTTGCACGGTTGAAGGATGACACAGGATTATTTTCTGTACACATCTTGTATGGTGGTTTTTCTGTATTTTGTTGTAATGGCTCTTGTAATAATTTTTCTCAAAAATTTGTAAGCCATTCATCATTCTGATCTTCAGTGAAATTCTACTTGATCATTATGAAAGTCTCGGTTAAGTTATTTGGCACTATCAGCTCTGTTATTGGATTCTTCAAGCAATCTTATGAGCATGCTTCAATCTTTGTGTCATTAAGGCTGTCTGAAGATATATTTATTTATACATCCATTTGTACATATATATATATGTATATATATATATATATATATATATATATATATATATATATATATATTTTACAAGAGTAACATCATTTCGGCATGTTAAGCGTAATACTTCTTCAAATATCTCCCATTAATAGGTGTCATGGGATGATTTCCGTCTTTATCGATCAGTAAATACGCTCTCCTTCGTAAACTTTGCAAATCACATATGGGCCTTCCCAATTTGGTGCAAATTTTGGGCCATGGTGTCGACCCGTTATTGGCCGTCGTAATACAAGAACCAATTCTCCTTCTCGAAATGTCCGAGGACGAGCAAGTTTATCATAAGCACGTGTCATTTGAGCGCGATATAGTTCCAAGTTTTGTTGTGTGGCCAATCGTTTTTCGTCCATTGCGTCGAGTTCTTCTAATCTTAGTTGAGTCTGTTTCTCGAGCGGCATGTTATTGTACATTGCTACTCTCAGAGATGGGAGTTCTACTTCAAGGGGTAAGATGGCTTCAGCTCCAAATACTAAAGAATACGGAGTGGATTGTGTAGGAGTCCGTTCAGTTGTTCCGTAAGCCCAAAGTGCTTCAGGAAGTCGCTCGTGCCAAGTTCTGTGTTCTTTTCCCACCATTTTTCTCAAAAGGCGCACCAAGGTTTTGTTAAATGCTTCTGCTAACCCATTCGCTCTTGGATTGTAAATAGAGGAATATCGCCAATCTAGCTTATGTTGTCGAGCGAAATTGTATACCTTGGCATTCTTGAATGCTGTCCCGTTATCCGAGATGATTCTACGAGGTGTCCCAAATCGATACAGGATCCGAGTTCGAAAGAACCGAACTACATCTTCGGCCCTTACTTCTCTATAAGCCTCTGCTTCTGCCCATTTAGAGAAGTAATCAGTCGCGGCTAAGATATATTTATATCCTTTGGAAGAAGGTGGATCAATTGGGCCAATAATATCAGTTCCCCACATATCAAAAGGCCATGATGCTACCGTGGGATGCAACGGATTCGGGTGTTGATGTATGAAGTCTCCGTTAATTTGACATGCATGGCATTTTCTTGCATATTTCTCACAGTCAAAGATCATTGTGGGCCAGTAATATCCTAAGTGTTTAATTTGTAATCTCATTTTTGGGCCAGACTGGTGAGCTCCACATATGCCAGCATGAACTTCTTACATGATTTGTTGCGCCTCATCTTGAGAAACACATCGAAGCCACATTTGATCATACGATCTTCGATAAAGAGTGTCATTCACATAAACGTACCGAAGAGATCGTCTTTTTATCTGTTCTTTCAGAGCCTTGTTCTCTGGTAATATCCCTTGTCGGAAATATTCTAGAAATGGTTTCCTCCAGTCTTCTTCATTCTCAATTTCTCCCATATCCTCATCTTCTTCCTCTTCTAAAGCAACGACTTCTAAGCAAGAAGCGTTCTCTTCGTCATGTTCCAAGCTCATGAAGTATGGGGACAATGACCTCCTATTGCGAACAATAACTTGTACTTCTTTTTCGTCTGGATCACCCAACTCTTTGGCCAGTCTTGCTAAAGCATCCGCTTTTCCATTCACAGCTCTCGAAACCTTTTCAAGTATTACTTGAGAAAATTGTGCCATCAGTTCGAGAGCTTTCTCATGGTACTTGATCAACTCTGGTTTAATAGTCTGGTATTTTCCCGACACTTGGTTAAGGATCAATTGGGAATCTCCATATACCTTGAGTCGTTTGATGCCCATATTTACCGCAGTTTCTAGACCAGTAATTAACGCTTCATATTCTGCCTCGTTATTGGTGCATGGTTCAGTGAGTGCAAAGGAATAGCGTAAAATGCCCCCTTCTGGTGTCACGAATACCAAACCAATTCCGGCTCGTAGTCTAGGCAACCTTGGTCTAACAGCAGGTTGAATAGATGAAGCACCATCAAAATACATCTCCCAATAGGGCTCCTCTTCTTGGATTTGAGTCGTTTCTTCATCAGAAAATTCGCATGCTAATGGGGAGTCATCTGGGACTGGATGGTAGGCCAGAAAATCTGCTAGAGCTTGTCCCTTAATGGCTTTTTGCGGCGCATAAGTTATATCAAATTCCATTAGAATGATGGCCCATCGAGCTAATCTTCCTGTGAGCATTGGTCGTGTCATGAGGAATTTCAACGGGTCAACCTTTGAAATGAGTGTAACCTTGTGCGCTAGCATGTAATGTCTCAATTTCTTAACAGCAAATACCAGAGCCAAACAATGCTTCTCAATAGGTGAGTACGAGTGCTCTGCCCCCACTAACATTCGGCTAAGGTAATATAGTGCATTTTCCTTGCCTTCATCACTCTCTTGGGCCAACAATGCCCCCAATGATCCTTCCAAGGCGGTGGTGTAGAGAATGAGAGGCTTGCCGGGGATAGGTGCAGATAATACCGGAGGGTTGAGAAGATAGTCCTTAATGTCTTCAAATGCCTTCTCGCATTTATCGTCCCACTTAAAAGGAACATCCTTCTTTGTGAGATGCGTGAATGGTTTGATTCTGCCGGAAAGATTTGCTATGAACCTCCGAATATATGCTAATCGCCCTTGTAGAGACCTTAATTGTTTCAAATTTCGGGGAGGTGGCAATCCTCGAATCGCTTTGATCTTTTCGGGGTCAATCTCAATCCCTCGATGTCTCACCACAAATCCCAAGAATTTTCCTGAAGAAACCATGAAAGCACACTTTAATGGGTTGAGTTTGAGGGCATGAAGCCTTAACCGATCAAACACCACTCTGAGGTGTTGCAAATGTTCTTCTTGAGAATGTGCTTTGACCACGAGATCGTCTACATAGCACTCCACCATCTTATGTATTAGATCATCAAAAATTTTAGTCATGGCTCTTTGGTATGTCGCTCCAGCGTTCTTCAGTCCGAATGGCATGACCTTATAACAATAAATGCCTACTGGTGTGCGAAAAGCAGTATGTTTCTGATCTTCCTCGTCCATTTTTATTTGATTGTACCCTGAGTACCCGTCCATGAAGGAGAAAACTTCATAAGACGAGGTATGGTCAACGATTATCTCAGTGACAGGCAAGGGAAAGTCATCCTTTGGACATGCTTTATTTAAGTCTCGAAAATCGACACAAATTCGGATTTGGCCGTTTTTCTTTTTAACAGGAACTATATTGGCTATCCAATCGGGAGTTTCCTCTTCTCGGATAAACCCTGCCTCAATTAACTTCTTTACTTCCGCTGTGACTTTTTCTTCAAGCTCTATCCGCATCCTTCGAGGTGCCTGCTTGATGGGGTTTGAAGTTTGGATCTATTTTTAATTTATGGACTGCTATCGCAGGATCAAGACCAGGCATTTCACTGTATGTCCAGGCAAAACAATCAATGTACTCCTTTAAAAGTTCTTCGAGTTGTTCTTTCCTTTCCGGAGTAAGAGATGCATTCACAAAGGTAGGGCGAGGGTCTTCTTCTGTACCCAAGTTTATCTCGTGCAACTCATCCACAGTATTTTGCCCTCCTTCTTCAAGTTCCTTTGGTGCCATTTTGGCTGCCAATATGAATTGCTCTTCTTTTTCTTCTTCTACTTCTCCTATCGCATAACATGTAAAGGACATTTCTCTCGTTTGGTTACCTTTCACCCTGAGGTATGTTGGATTGTCCACATTCCAGAAGCGTTCATACTCTTTTTGGAGTCTTATCCTGTTGCAAGTCCTATGATATCCCAATCCTTTGGTGCATCTTTTCTTGCCATCTATCCCCTTGATTTTTTGAGAGGTTTTGCCCCACATTTTTCGAAAGAAATCTGCTTTTGTCGGGTCTATGGGACCGAAACATTGGAATTTCTCGAAAAGGGACTGAAGTTCCTTGCTGCAATATCTTTGCACCTTGACTGGTAATAATTTCTTATCATCATCCTCTAACCATTTTTCTGAATTTTCACGTGAGGATTGATCGTTTTCAACTGGACTTCCTACGGCTTTATAGAAAAGAATGGGTGGTTGTATCGTCTTTTTGTCACCAATGTATTCCAGTTTGGCGGGGACCAAAAAGACCTCTAACCGATTGACTTGGTCCACATTTCTCGGGGTTAGATCTTTATAGCAATTTTCTGATATGGGGTCAATAGTGACAGTTTCACTTTTTTCCATACATTCTATGCTATGTTCATCATTCCCAGAGATCTTTTTAAGTTCTTCAATAGGTTCGCTGGATTGTGACTCAGTATCCATTGTATCCTTTATCACGAATCTGACTTTCATCGTTTTCTTGCCACCTTCAATTGGTTCAGATTTCGTGTTTGTTTCTTCTTTGGTCAACTCATGCCCATAGAATATGGCAAGCAAATAATCTCTTAAATCCTTGGGAATAAAATACCTTGCATCTGACAGCCGAACCTCATGTACAGAGAAAGGATATTTATCTCCCCTTATCGTTTTTTGTTGACCATTAGCAATGTACTTTATACACTGGTGGAGAGTGGAAGGTACCAAATGATATTCATGTAGCCACGGTCGTCCCAGCAATGCTCGGTATGACGTGTCCGCATCTATGACATAAAATTTTGCCTTGGTTTTTAGTTCTCCGACTTGAAGTGGCAAGACAATTGCCCCCAGCGATTTTCGATGATGTTGATCAAATCCCCTGATTGATGGTGTCTCATCAGACAGATTTTTTATGCTTAGAGAGAGATATTCCAGAGATTTTCGTGGTAAAATGTTGACCGAAGAGCCTGGATCCACCAGTATTCTTTTGATCTTGATTCCTCGTGTTATCCCTGTTATGTACAGAGGCCGATTATGTGCATATTTCCCACTTATTAGATCTTCTTCTGTAAAAGTGATCAACTCTGTTGGATCAACATATAAGGCTTCAGCGGGCTCTTCATTAATTGCATGAGTTTGAAACCCTTCTGGATTTTGCAAGGCGTGTATTAGAGTTTCCCTCAAGTCTTGAGACATCATAAGAGCATCATAGACACTAAGTGGAGCAGGTATTTTCCGCAGATGTGCCAATATGTTATAACCATTTGCCGTTGCTTTACTCCTTTCTAAGAAATCTTTCGTTTGGTTTCCGGCATTTGGTTTTTCCTTGGGAGGTTGTCGTTCGGGTATGTAAGTACCGGAACGAAGATTGACATTACATTCGTCTTGACATGTGGACGGCACATCACCTTCGTCTTCTGCTTCAAACATTGTTTTAAGGAAAAATGCATCTCTTTCTTCATGATCGGGATTATCCTCAAATGCGATTGTGTCTGTTTGCTTAGGAGGAATCATCACAGGCCCCTCTTCCGAGCTGTCATAATACTCGTTAAATTCAATGCTGCTCGAGCTGTCATAGCCATTGATGGAAGATAACGATTCATCTGGATCAAAATTGCAAGTGATTATATTTGCATGTTCAGTATCTGGCATCTCCATTGTTTCTTCCCATCCAGGACGTTGTCTGGCCATTGTGTTTAGAAACCAAGCTTCCCCTGATGAAGGAAATCCTCTCGGTCTCCTGCGTCTCTGTTGACATTCGTTTTCCAACCACATTCTAAAATTAGGACAATCGTCGGTAGAATGACCCCGTTCTTGATGATATAGGCAGAATCTAGAATTGCCTCTTCGCCTGGGAGCTCTCATGCATCGCAAGGTGGGTAAGCAGACATTGTTTCTCAACGCTTCTCTGAGCAAAGTGTAATACCCCCTTCTCTCGATAGGTGAAGTAGGTGGTCTTCGTGAGGTATTCCTTGCCCTTGTTCGTCTAAATAATACTCTTTGAGCAAATTGGACTCGTTGGGCTGCTAGGTTGTTATGATTTCTTCGATGACGCGTTCTTCTACGGTTTCTTCTATGAGGTATTGTTCGCACTTGGGCAGTCATTGTAGGTTGAGTCCTTATACGCGGGATTGGCCACATTGTCATGGGAATTCCCTCTATGATTACTGGAGCAGAGTTTGGTCTTATCGAACCTCTTATATTCTCGTTTCTTAAAGTCCTTCCTCTATGAGACCTTATGTTCATCCTTTCTTGCACCATTGATTCATCGTTTAGGTCATGGCTTAGCCTTGAGGGTTCTGTTGCTTGATCGGAAGAACTTTTCTTTATGCTTTCCTCAATAGGATGTTTTAGAGTTTCTTGATCAACATCCTTCTTTTTCTTCCGATTCCTTCGACGCTTTTCACTTTTACTTTTTGAAGCTTGACTAGTTTGGCTTTCTGCTCGTAGAGTTTCTCCTGGTGCTTCTGTTTGAGGGTTTTCTTCTGGTAGAGGTGTCGCCTGATTATCTGTTGGATGGTTTTCGTTCAAATTTTCTCCAGGCTCGATGTCCCTTGTTTCTTCGGCCACAGGTCGTAAGGTTTCAACCGCCGCTTTGATTGCCTCCTCATTCGATCGTTTGTCAGTAATCGCCAAATCACACAAGGATTCTAGAGTAGCGAGTATTGTCATGTTCTGCTGTTGTATCACAGTGACCAAGTCAAGAAACATGCTCATCTTTTCTTCAATCCTATCAATGATATTTTCGTGAGTTTCGGCAGGTCCCTTCCCTTTCCTATCCGGAGAGTACAGGTCTGGTTCTTTGATTGCGACTCCTTTACTCTTCCTCTTGAGTGATGTTTCAGCGATGAGCTCAGTGCAAAGCCTGGGTGGGATTTCATTGGGATCCGAATCAGTGTCACTGAGAGATATCATATTACAAGTTTCGTACTCCTCTTCTTCATCATCATCTATATCCATGTTTGATTGTCTGCCAGTTTGTTGGGTCCCCTGTCCCTGATTATTTCGTGATGATTCACCATGTTCTTGACCACATCCACATGTTTCACGGTACGAAACTTCTTTTGGAAGATATATTATTCCTGGGTCGGATCGGAATAGGGAACTTGGAGAGAGTTTTACAGATTGCGAATATATAAGGTCCTCTGCTCGTTCTTCCTCCGTATAGTCTTCAGGTGGAGTTATTCTTAATTCGCAATCATAAAACATTTCCCATTTTGGATACTTCTTCCATGGACGTATTGTTGACGTTTCTAAAGGCGGTCTTTTCCTCTTTTCCACTGTGATTTTGGTATTAGGTGGCAAACGAAAATATTTAAGAAGTTCATCGTTGGTCATTCGAGCTTCGTGCCTTGTTATGATTTGGTAAGCTCCTTCTTTGTCCCGTAGACTTTCTATCCATGGATATGGGATCATCGGATCATACCTTTGTTTTTTACGAGTCCCATACTCTTCAGGTGGTATAGCTGCACATATTTCCATATCTGCATCCATTGGGATATGCACAACTCTCACTTCATGATATTCTGATTCATCTGACTCAGGTATGGTCTCTAAGTGTTCAGATTCTCTTATTAGCTCATCCTCTTGTTCCATCATCTCCTGATCATTCTCGATAGCATTAGAGTACTCATATTCATCTTCCAGGTTTATGAGGGGTTCATATTCGTCATCAGAATTATTGGACTCTTCTAAATTAGGCTCATTTCGTTCGCGCATTACTTCTTGAATCTTTTCACTAACCAGGCGAAGTACTTCTTCAATTATCTGAGGGTTAATCTCAGTTTGATTACCACCATCTTCTGTAGAAACAGTTACCGCTAACTGTAGACCTTCTTGATGTTCCGAAAATGCAATCTCTACGTCTCTTATGTCTAGAGGTCCTAGGATTGGCCCTGGGTCAATTTCGAATTCTATAGCTCGACCTCCTGTATTATTACCATCTTCCACCCCTATTTCAGCCTCTTCTGTGTCTTCAGAAGAATCACATTCTGCCCCCACATTATGGCAAGAATTTTGAGGTGTTTCCGAATCGGTGGAATCAGGATAATTGTCATTTTCTTCTTCCTGGTTATCTTCTTCTTCCAGATCTCCCCATCCTTCAACGACGATGCCGTCCGTTCCCCAATCCCAAGGGACATCATTATCCTCGATGTTCAGTTGTTGGAAACCCTGTTGAAAATCGAACTCGAAGTCATCTCCCAGTTCCTCTTCACTGCTGGAATATTCAATTGGGTCCATCCCTTGAGATACTCTTATTTCACTCATCATTGCTCGAATAACTCGATACATCTCCGGATAAAGGGTGAAATAGTCTTCCAAAGTAAACTCCTCGTCAGACAGGTATTCATCTTCTGATTGTTGTGGTCCCTCAGTTTCTCCTAGAACTTCAAAATCGTCTTCTGATGACACCTCTTCAGCAGGGCCCACAGGTCCTATCGAGTTACAGTGCTCAATGTGTTCACATTTCACATGCATTTTTCGAACCTTATTCCGTTGATACACCAGGAGGGGTTTAGAAGTACTGCCATCACAATCATTCTTAATTGGTGGATTGTCGTTTGCGAATTGTGATTGCCGCGGGGATTTTATGTAAGATTGGCTTATCTCTCTTTGCATAGTCTCTTTTATCCTTTCAATGAGCCTTCTGTTTTCTTCATTAAAAATTGTAGTATTGATAGATTTCACTAATTCTAATTCTTCTTGTAAGGCTCGAGAACCCCCTGAGATACGGGCAGTGCGCCTTACTTTTCCGGCTGAAGGCGTCGCCTTGCTCACGGCTACTGGATAATTGGTTGATTCTGCGGCACTGTTGCAGCTTTCATGATCATATGAACGTTGGCATTTATACTGAGGAATTTGGTCATTGGCCTTCTTTTTTCCCTTGGAGGTGCTGGCTTCAGCATAATTGTATCCTTTGTTCGTACTTGCTTTTGCCCCTGACATCTTTGTCATGACCTCTTTGGGGATGAAATGTGCAAGTGTGACAGTTCTAGGTTTGCCTTGTACATATTCCTCTTGCGGCTTTTTGGTCATCTTGCTAATACCAGCGAGTTGTTTAGCTTGGGCCAATGTTATCGGTTTTCCCTTTTTCTTCTCATCTTGTTTCGGTCGACTTATTGTTACCCTAGGAGCGGGAACGTTTTCCACAGGTTGTGCATTGCTCTTTTTATCAGCCTGAAGTTCACTATGCATTTTCCTTAGCACCTTCTTGGATCTTTTAGATAAGTAGAGGGTCCAAGGCTGAGGAGGCTCTCTTTCCTCTTCCGATTCTTCCCAGGATATCATGTTAACCTGGAAATGCGGTTTGGGAGCTTGTTGAGCTTCCTTGGGTATCTTGATCTCACCCTCTTGTATTTTTCTTTCTAACCAATCTTTAAAGATATAACATCCATCTAAAGTATGCCCGAGAATCCTATGATAGAGGCAGTAGTTGGGATCGTCTGATTTGTCCATCTCTTCAGGTCGTTTGCATGGTGGTAACTGCATGCCTTTGGTTATAGCAAGCTGGAAAAGGTCATCTATGTATTCTTTCTTAAAACAATAGGGCTTTTTTCTTCGTTCCCGCAGGGGTATGCTACTAAACCTCTTTTGTCCCGACTCTTTGTTATCATCTTCATCCGTCTGTTGAGTCTCTTCAACTTCATAGCTTGTTGAGGCCATTGCGTTCTCATTTTTCTTTGGCTCATTTTTCTTACCTCTTTCTTTGAATTTGTCTTTCTCTGGATTGGGTCGAGATGTCGGGATCCATCCTTCTTGGTTTAGAGTTTCATATTTAGATACCAAGGTAACCAATGGTTGAAATTCTGTGATTTTTGCCGGTACTAGATAAGGTTGGATCCATCCTGGCAGATTGCTCATGACCATCTTGACTTGCTCGTCTTCTTTTAATGGTGGTTGGCATCGAATGCTCATGTTTCTCCACCTTGTGATATACTCCATGATCGATTCATTTCTCTTTGGCTTTAAGTTCGCCATATCCATAAAAGTGACCTCTTGGCTTATAACCATGAATTTAGAACAAAAAGCATCTTCCATCTCCTCCCAAGATTTGATGCTATTTTCTTCCAATGAGGCATACCACTCGAAAGAGGGTCCCGAGAGACTTTGAGGAAATTGGCGAAGAAGCCAAGCAGGATTGTTAGCCGTATCACCACAAGTGGTAATAAAATGAGCAAGATGCTGTTCTGGAGTGATTTTCGAATTTATCCCATCAAATAGTCGGAATCTCGGTACTACATGTCTTTTAGGGAATGGCTCGTCATCGAAATGCCTAGGATAAGGCCTTCCCACTCGCTTCTTAGGTCTTGTTGGAATTCCCAATCCCAACTCTTTTATTTGTTTAAAGATCATCTCCCGTATATTGTCACCCATCGTTTGATTTGACGGAGTTGCCGATGGATAGGTTTGTCTTCTGTTGGTTATTGATACTTTAGGAGAATTCCATGAAACACCCCTTCCCCCTTCTTCTTCGTCTTCTTCTTCTATAGGCCTCCTTGTTTTCTTAGCGAGACTCCCTTTGGGTTCTTCAACACGACTCCTGCTGCTACCTCCTAGCTTTACCCGAGTCTCATTTTCTTCCCGGGATATCTGTTTTTTCTGTCGAGCTTTAAATCTAGCATTTTCTCTTCGAAGGGCCTCAAGTGCCTGAGCCATCTGTTCTATCTTTTCTTCCAATGGCGTTCTTGGGACATGTTCTTCTTCTTCACTTGCACTTTCACCTGTTGAAACATCATACCCTTGTTGAGATTCTTCGTCATTTCGGGTAGGTTCTACCATATGGGTAGATGTTTCCTCTTTCGATGTCGGTTTCTTTTTAGAGTTTCGCCCTTTCTTCGAATCATTTATGGCATGTCCCGTCTCTAATTGTTTTCCATCATTTGCGGCTTGACGACGGGTCACTGCCATTTCACTTTCTGGTTCTTGAGGCTCATCTTCATTGTCACTAAGGGCATATGAGGTGATTTGCTCGTCAGATTCTTCGTCTATGCTTAGAGCATTCACAGTGAAAGAATCCTCATAATATTCTGTTGGTTGTTCAATTTGTACTGCCCTTATTTTCTTTTTTCTCTTTTTATCTTCCAAATGAGCCCGAAGGTCTCCTACCGGAATACGTTGATTCTGATCAGAATCATCGTCCTGTTTTGTCTTCGTTTCAAGTTTAGGCCATTCTCTTGTTGGGTAGACAAGCCTTTCATGTATGGATTTACGGGGTTCCTGTTTTGTACTGTCAGGCTGTGAGAGAGCATGAACTTCCCTTTGTCCTTGTTGATTTTTTTATGACACGATATATCTTTCGGATCTTCTCAGAAAAACTTGGTTTCGGGTCATCCGATGAAATGGCTAAGGACTTGAAGCGAGCGGGCAAGTCTCGCCAACCTAAGAGGCGGGTGTTTGGAGAACTCCATTTTGCTGCTCGAAGCGGTGAGAAGGAGTTTTGGACAGGTAAGTCGGTCTCCACCTCTAACTCATTCTGGTATGCTTGCAGAGCTTCCTTCTTTGAAGCCTTAACCCTTTTCATAAGCTTTGGTGTGGGTTTGGCCGAATTGAGTGTCTCAGTAACAACACCGTTGACTTTGGAGCTCCTGAAGCGTCGGGTAGTGCCAATGTCGCGTTGCTCGTCCTGGTCGCCGGATTGCACCATGTTTCCGCCAAACGCCTCGTGACCGGGGGCATAGAAGGAATTGTTGGCGCCTACTTGCACAATTGGGACAGTGATCGGAATCGATCCGATTATGTACATCTCGGTAGCGACATCTGAGACCGCCGCATCATAGTTGTTACTCTTGTTCATCATTTTCCTGCAAGTAAGCGATGCTTGTTTTATTTGTCAGCAAAAAGATTTTGCAAATCCCTAAAGCTTTTATACTATATCCTTTGATTTTGTCCAATGAGAGGTGAAAAAGGTCCCACCGGGCGTGCCAGAACCTGTCTCGCACTTTTTCGCGGCCCTCGTGTTTCGAATGGGAGAAACAGAGGGGGAAAAGAATGCGGATCAGATACCCCTCGCGAGCCTCAAGAATGCCGATACTGCTACTTCCCAGAGGAGAAATACCGGTACGGTCTTGAGCTCTCACGAGAGTTTATTATTTGAGAAGGGTCCTTTTTTTCTAGTAGGCGCAAGCCCCTACTGTTAATTACCTCCGACATGGTCTGGAGAACCTCTAGATCGGGAAAATCAAAGGATATGTAAGCTGTTAGGGAATTGTAAATATGCACTTTGTTATCCTAGCATGCATTTATATATTTTTATGTTTTTTTTTTATTATTATTACTACTACTATGATAATTATGCAGTGTTAGTGTTGTATTTATTTATTGGATGGACTTGGTATTGCAGGGACAGCAGTCTTTAAAGCTTATGATTTGGAGAGGTTTTGGGTTGATCTTTGCTGCTTGGACTTCGGTGGCTTCTTCTTATGATATGAGGAATGGTTGACTCTTTAGATAGGATCGGGGTGGCTCATCATGGTTTAGGCTCTCTGAATTTGGATTTTATGACTTAGAGTTTGGATTTTACGGCTTGGAATTTGAATCTTACGGCTTGGAATTTAGATCTTATGGCTTGAAGGCATGGATTTCCCGAAGCGGGCATTTGAAGTTCCCAAAAATCGGGTTATTGTGACTTCTGGCTTTTTTTTTTTATTTGGTGCTGAGGATCTTTATAGATTTTTCTTTTTTTTTTTTTCTTCGATAATGTCGGACTCCTAGGCCGCAGAGTTTGTAGACATTACGCTTAACATCGGGCCTGTGGGCTTGTAGATGTCGATGACTTCGCCGGGCTTTAAGCTTTTGGGCGTCAAATGTGCGCGCGGGTGCTAACCAGGCAGACTGCCCCTTGGTCTAACCTGACTGCGGATAAAAGACGATCTGGCGCTCGTTAATCTTGATATCTTCAAAGTGACATCTGGCAATGTCAGAGACACAATCCGGTTCCCTTCCGGCGTGTTGAAATGGCTCCCGGTTCCTGACCAGAATCTTGAAGAGACGGTTTGAATGTTGTCCAAGACATTTAGAGTGATATCTGGTGTCTAGCCAAGATATCGGGTAAATGATCCAAACTCCATTCAAAGCGTTGAGGTACGTTCCGGCGGCTATTCCGAAACGACGATGAGACGGTTCAATGACCATTCAGAGCATCACATTGATATCCGGTGATCAGTCGAGACATCTGGTAAATGATCCAACTGCTCCTTGAAACGTTGAGGAGACATCTGTCCAGCAGGTGTCCATGAACGGTTCAGCCTTAGTTTGAAGCGTTCAAATAAGACGATTCGATTATTATTCGAGTCATTTAAGGTATAACCCGATTTTATTCGAAGCGTTGACCTTCGTTTTGGTTATTATTCGAGCCATTTGAGGTGATACTTTGTATCCACCAAAATGTAACCCGATTTTTACTCGAAACGTTTATCTTCGTTTCGGTTGCCATCCGAAAACCTACAAATGATATCCAGTTGCCAGCCAAGATACCGATAGAGTTTGACTGCCACTCAAACTGTTAAAAGAGACATCTGGTTGCCAGCCAGACGGTGAGAAACGATTCAATTACCATTCAGAGCATTGCCTCGGTACCTGGTTTCCAGCCAAGGTGTTAAGCAAATGATCCAGTTGTTTACTTGAAGCGTTGAAGCAAAACACCTGTCGCCAGTCAGATGTTCAAGAGACGATTCGATTTTCTTTCAGAATATTTAAAGAGATACCTGGCATCTAGCCAGGATATCAGATAAATACTCCGACTTCCATCCGAAGCGTTGGTCTTCGTTTCGACTGCCACTCGAAACGTCAAGTTGATACCTGGTTGCCAGTCAGGATATCGGATAAACGATCCAATTGTCATTCGAAACATTTGAAATGATACAAGGTATCCAGCCGAGATATCAGATCAATGCTCCGTCCAATCAAAGCGTTTGAACTTCATCTGGTGCCCAGTCAGATGTCAATAGACCGTTCGGCTCCCACCCGAACCGTTGAAATAATGACGCCGTCCATTTGGCTTGTAGGCGCCGTGACACCACCCTCGGGTCTATGTCAAAAATAAAGGTGCGCGCGGGTGCTACATGAGTCGGACTCCCTGTGGCCTTCTCACGTGCGGGGTGACAGTTGGTCCTAGGACAGGGAACGATGCCTCGGCTATCGGTCCTTAACCAGCCATCGATTGAGACAATTAGTCCTCGAAAAGGGTACATAACCTCAGTTATGGGTCCTTAACTAATCGTTGATGAAAAGACGATTGGTCCTCAAAAGGGGAACATAGCCTCAGCTATTGATCCTTAACCAATCGTTGAGTGGAGACAGTGGTTCTTGGACATGGTACATAACCTCAGCTATGGGTCCTTAACCAAATGTCAGATGATGATAGAGACGTCCAGTTCCTGACCGGATCGTTCAGTTTTAGATTCCTCAAGCACTAAAGAGAGATTTTTTTTTCTTATGTCTTGAATTCTTCGATCCAGGTTTGATTCGACGGTCCTGATGTCGGTCTCATCCTGGACTATTTGCTTCTATTATTTGTTATAGCAGGTCTTAGTTAGTGAATCGCAATTCAACCAATATTGAGACCAGATTCTCAACATTGATCTTAAATTATTTCACCAGTACTCCTGCTAGATATCTCCGATTGCCCCACGTCAGTCATAATGACGACTGTTCGGTGGTCTGAACTATCTTGGTTTGATGAATCTTAGAGAGTCTTGACTTTGATCACTGGGGTGCTCCAGTATGATCTGCTAGACCTTGAGAATTTATTCTTTATTTTTTTTTTATTTTTTTTTTTATACTTCATGGAAATCCTCCCGATTGGGTGAAAGGGGTCTCCTCCTCCCATTTTCTTTATTATCTTTCTCTTCTGAGGTTACTTGACTTCCCCAGGTGAGTGTGAAATTTTCTCCATGTTGAAAAGTTGTTCATGCCTCCTTTAATTTTTATTATGAACCTTCGAGCCATTTTATTTGAGCCAAAAAGGATTTCTGGTTGCGTCATAATGATCTTAATATATTTTTTTTTGTAGGGTTTTTTGATGATGATGATCAACAAAATAGATTCTCCATATTTTTCTGAGTCTGCAGAAATTTTCCTCACATTTTTCTGAGCTTCCTATGATTTTTGGTGAATTTTTGAAGTTTATTGGATTTTTGGATAAATCATAGGAATTAGGTAATGATTTTGGTATGATAACATTCCTTGCATTTTTCTGGATTTATAGAAATTTGTTTTGGATTTTTCTGAGTTACGGTTGAATTTCTACAAGTTTTTGAAATTTCCCAGCAATGAGGTTGTGCCACGTCATCATCCAAGGACACGTGGCAGTGCCTGATTGGTCCAAATCGGCAGAGAAGAGGAGTCAGCGACAATTTTTGCTGATTTAATGGTGTGACACGTGGCAGTTTCTGATTGGATGTTAGTGAGTTGCTACACGTGATCCACTCGCCAGACGAAAATGTCACAGAAGATCGCCAAATTTGGGATGATTTTTAGAAAATCTGTCTTCTTTCTCCCGTACACTCGGCCTACTGAAGACGAATTTGTGAACCGAGATCAGCAAGGTACGGTTTTAACCGTTATCCGAACACCGCGTCCACGCTAATTTCCCGACTTCTTTTTCTTTCCTCCTCCTTTCCTCGATCTGTCGACGGAGCTGGCCACTGTGGCTGCGTAATTGAACCACCTGGAGGGTTAATAGCTGCCAAAGGATGGTCTTCCAGCGTCGTGGGGTTCTCCTGAGGTCGTGGGACCCATTCGTCGGGAGTGGGGGCTGTTCTTTCTCTGTGATTGACTCTCCCCAAATCAGCTAGGGTTTCAAAGAGGATTACTCCAATTACTCACCTCCAGTGAATAATAGTTCGAGTTGAATGGTTGAGAAGCATCATGACATGGTGGGGAAGTTTATTATTCCATCAATTTTGAGGTTGGATGGCCCCAGCATGGTGTTTTGCCTCATCCCAATTCTGCCATGGCGATGGGTTGGAGTTTGCAATATTTTGTCGACTGTGGAGGTAAGATATAGGATCTGAGAGCATGGTGGAAAGTGCAACATGGTGTTTGTAGCATCGATTTAATTTATAAGTATTGCTGAGCAAGAATTTCGCCAAACTTTGGCCCAGCCATGGTGATGATTTGTCGATTATGGCCTCCTGTTGCTCCAGAGAGAGTAACAACTAGTTGGTGAGCATGATGGATTGTGAAAGATGGTATTTATGTCGCCAATTTGCCCACAGGATGCTCCCAACCTGGAATTTCACCATGGCTTGGTTCAACCGAGGTGATAGGTCATCGCTTGCATCCTCCTTTGATTTTGTTTCAGTGGTATATAGAGTTTGCATCAGGGAACATGTTAACATGATCTGGAGTGCATGTGTAGCTTCACAACTGGACCAGTGTGTGTGTAGCTTCACAATTGGATCATGGAGGGTATGCTACAGATGATTTGCCTTGGTTGCCATCTAACCATTGAAGCTTTGCTTCAGCTTATGCTTTCCTTCTGGATATACACTAGGCAGTGGGCATGAAGGTTGACTCCTTGGCATGATGTAGGCAATGGAATGGTGTTTCTCCATTCTGTGGTATGATGTGCAATGCTCCAGAACTCCTTAGTAGCATGATGTGCATTACTCCCTATCTCCAAAAAACTTGCTGTCCATTAACGAATTGTACCTGCTGTCCTTTGAGTAATACCTGCTGTCCTTTGTTTGTCCATTTTTGTTTTATCTTATTTTTTTTTTACATGCTTTGTATTAAGTGAGTTCAACTACGTGTTATATATGTATGTAATTACTTAATGCAAGGTGTTTAAACTATATGACCAGAACATAAGTGAATGACTTAGGAGACATAAAAAAAAATGAGAAAATGAGAACCTTAGTTACTACCTCTTTACTGCTTATTATATATTCTTTTGCTTATATGATCATATGACCTACTTAAATTAGCTAAATGCATTTTATGTACATATTTACAGAAATATTATCTTAGTTATCTTCTACATCTTTACAGATATATGTGATCCCAAATGTTTTAATGTATATATAAGAGAAAACAGAAATAAGAAGAAAGAATGGGTTGCAAAGATAACAAATATATTTCTTTACCTCACTTACACGGATTATACAAGTGGAATAGGCTAAGTAGCTGCTGAAAATATAAAGCTATTCTCCTAACACTCTTTTTGTTTGTTTTTTTTTTTTTTATATATAATAGCTAGCCTAACTTAAAAGATTGCTCTCTGGATGATTGTTCAAAGTGGCTTTTTAAAAGCGTGTATGCTTCTTGTGAGTATGAGAGCTTGGCCTTTGTATGGTCTTCTGCCTCTCTATTTATAGGGGAAGGGCTTGGTGACTAATAATATGAATTTTCAGCGATTTGGACGCTTTTGCCCCTACTTCCTTCTCTGGGAATCTTATTTATTGCTACAATCATTCCAAAGAATCCTTTAGCCTTGTCTTTTGTCTGCCTCTGTGGTGATTGCGCCTTATCTGTTGTTGGTAGCAATGAGTCGATTATTAATCTTCCATTTCACAATGTTTGAAGGCCACCAGTTGCATGAACCAAATGAAATCTATTACTATGAAATCCCCTTCCTTCAACTTTATTTTGAGCATAATAATCTGCCTTAACTCTTCCTTCAGTTTTTTGTTTGATTCATTCTTTCTTTGCAACATTAGACTCACAACCTTCAATTTGATTTGAATGTCTCAAGATGTCTTGCACTCTCAATCATTTTATTTTGAGTTTTAATTGCAATCCTCTAACTTGCTTGCTTCCTCCCTTTTTGACACTCCAAATTTCAGAAGGAAATATTTTTAATTTTCTCTTTTAATTTGCATATTAGAACTTTGAGTTAGTTCTTGCAATTCTGTTCTCATCAATCCAATTCACCATTCACTCATTCTTTCCTCTTTCTCAAAGCTTCTGACCTTTGTATCTGAGTCGTGCAATCAAATTTTAAGGCAGTGGCTTGATGGCGATTTTTGATATATGAATTCTGGCATTATCATGACTGTTATTCACATGACTGTTATTCACATAACCATGGTTTCTCTTTCAATCAAACACTCATACTCCCTTATTAATGTCCCCTGGACGTTATCTAACCATGAAATTGGATCAATTGTGCCCCTCTTCTCTTAATTTGGCAATATTCAAGATTTGAAAAATTCGGGAAACTGGAGCATTCTTCTTTCATATTCACTGGAGAGTAGGGGGAGAATCTCACTGCTGGCCTCGAGGTTCTCTTCTCTATGACTAATTAGCTGCCATTTAATTTTCTGTCGAGGCGAAGGATAAGAGAAGCACTTGGGGCTATCATGACTTTTTGCGGACATCAAGGAAACGGAACTCAATTGGAGCAGTCGGATCCAATTGGAGCAGTGGCGAGTGTAATTAAGGAGCGGGATTCGCTCTCCTTGTGAGTTTACTGCTGTAGGGAGCAGTCATGGTGTCAATTTGAAGGAAGTAAGGTGGGGTCTAGCTCGAGCTTGTCTCAGCGCCATGGAGACAGCGACGGAAGAGAGTGAAGAGGGGATGGAGGGCTTGACTGGGCCGAGAAAGTCATGGGCCTCATAATTTTTTTTTTTTTTTAGTTATTTCCTGTGGGCCTTCGGATTTTATATTATTTCGATTGTATTGTTTTGGCGAATGGGCCAAAATAAAATGGGCCAGAATGATAGCAATAATTATTTGATCATGGATTTATTTGTTGCACAAATCTTGATGTCTTCATGTGATGTATAATCATATAACCTCATGTATAGGTATACATGAAATCATATAATTATTCTAAAGTATGGTTTGCAATTTTCATGGGTCCAAGAAATGTATATTGCATGCCATATTAATATGGTTTTATTTTTCATATTAATATTGACATCAATATAATGTATTGAAATTTGGAATTATTTGGTTTGGCTCGTCATCAAGATTACAGTTGTCATGGTAGGTAATTATGGTGATATTTTTGGGTTCAACAATGTTGTTCTTCCTCATATAGTTAGGAGAAAGTGATGATGGTTGGTGGCGATATGGCCCTAACAAACGACAGAGAGACAGATAGAGAGGTGAGAAGAGACACGGTCTCACAGATCTGAAGACTGCTACGAGAGATAGACAAAGAGGTGAGAAGAGACACAATACAGTACTCAAGCAGTCGAGCACTCGAGCACTCAAGGAGCGACTCTTAGGCAGAGAGAGAGAGAGAGGAGGAGACAGACCTTTCGATGCTGAAAGTGGCCTGAGGAAGGGAGACATAAGCACGCAAGGGGTTGGGATTGACAGAAACAGAGCGGGCTGAAGCCGACCCGTGTTCTACAAGCCATTTAGAGGCGGTGGAGAGCGAAGGATCCGAACCTTTGGAGCAACACTTGATGGCTATGGAGTGGCGGAGGACCTCGGGAAGCACGTCGGTGCTGGGGAGTGGGGAGAAATGGAATTTAAGATGGAGATGCCGAGGAAGGAGGAAGCTTGTCGGCGAGGCGGCCGGCGGCGTGCTTGGATCTGTGGAGAAAATAGGCCCCTTCGGTGGAAAAAGAGAGGAGAGATTTTTTTTTTTGAAACTGAGAGAAGATAAACTTGAGTGACTAGTGAGCGGCGCAGGAGGCGCTTAGGAAGCCTAAGTCGACCCCTCGAATCCTCCGCCATCCCTCCTCTGCTCTTATAAAATTCTAAACATGTAGAATGTTATACGAAATAACGAAATAACGATAACGAAACACCCTGTTCCGTTTACCGTTCCGTTTATGTGTCTTTGTACCTGCCTATTTCGTTTGCCATTTCATTTACTTAACGAAACCACTTTGTGTTCCGTTAACCGTTCCACATACCGGTAACGTGACGGCATAACGTCCTTTTTCTTGCCGTTGACAGCCCTAACTAATATTAGTTCCAGTAGCGGTGGTTTCTCGCTCATAGCATCATACTAGGGATCCCACGTTCGTTCGTCGCCAAAATTCTACAAATTACCTCGTAACCTCGCTCCCAAAATCCTCCCACGAGTTGGCAATTCTCTCGCAGTCCGGCACAAAAATTTCGCAATTTCCCCGATGACAAATCATGAAATGTTACGTGTTTCATCACTTACAAAATCCCTCATTCGGTTCTTTAGAGAATTTCGTATTCGTCGTGATAGCGGAAAACCTAACATCAGTCAGTTGGCCAAGGCGGACACCACCAGCAATCCTCCGGCTACTACCGAAGATCCACCGTTACCTCAGGATTTGTTGGTCGACCGGCTTTTCGATTTACCGAAGCCTCTTCTCCTTATCATCCTCTCTTTCCTCCCAACTCACCTCGCGGCCCGGACGTCCTGTCTCTCCCGCCGCTTCCGTCACCTTTGGTTGGCCTCACCCTCCCTCTACTTTGATCTTTCCTTTAACCTTTCCTCCGTAAGCATCAACTCCTTTATTGAAATGATCAACAACGCACTCCTTCGTCGGTACCGCTCTGCTCCACTTGAAAGACTCAGCATCATATGTTATTGCATGTTCTCTTTTGAATCTGTTAAGCGTTGGATCACTCACGCTGGTTGTCTTGGTGTTCGGCACCTCCTTTTAGAGATGGATAGCAGCACCGCTTTTGCAAAAGTTTGCCGTGATATCTTTCACATCAAGTCTCTCGAGTCTCTCCACATCTCCATTCGGCACGCCATGGGTGACAAAGTTTTTATACAGAATATCAGTTGTACGCACCTCAAAACTCTTTACGTTGGGATCAATATGGACTCAGCTGGCCTTACCCGACTCATCAAAGGACTGGTTGTCCTGGAAAATCTAGAATTAAAACACGTTAGTGAGAGTACAATAGACATTTCCTCTCTCAGTGTCAAGACACTGAAGCTGGAATGCCATTCCACCGAAATCATGAAGCTGTTTTTGCCTAAGCTGGACATTTTGTATTTGCGTCTATATTATGACCCGTGCTGTCTAGAGATGTTTCAAGGGGATATACCCCTTGTAAGCAAAGTGGAGCTTAATCTGTTTTCTCGCCTTGATGTGCCCGTGCTTCTATTAAAGAGTTTGTTGAAGAGCTTTGCAAATGCGGCAGAGTTGAAGCTTTCTATTATGGTGAAAATCTATAACTGCCTAGAGTATTTTTTATTTTTATTTTTGCTTCTATAAAACCAATGGAAATAATTAGCCAAATTCAGTCATCCATAACCATGATCATCTGAGTTTTTAATCTAGGGATTAGAAACCAAATTTCAATTTCAATTTCCATAAATGAGCTAAGTTAAAACAGAATTTACTGTAGAGGTTCTTTATTAGTTGTAGTAATGAGAAACTTTATTTTGTAGTCAGCATTAGATCATGAGAGAACCAATCCCAGATGTTCTGAGATGCGGCTGTCCTTCCCTAGACTGGAGTATTTTAAGTGTACTTGTAGTATTTGTTTCCTCAAGATGTTTCAAGCAGAGATGCCAGTGCTGAGAAATGCTGACATCCACATCCGTGTTATTTTTAATAAAAAAAATTATTTACTCAGAAATTTTAATAAGGAAAAAGGAAATTTTTTTTTTTAATAAGGAAAAAGTTCCAACGCGATATTGGACCGCGTACGGTTCCTGACTCCTAACGCGGTCAACAAACGCGTTAGGGAGCCCTAACGCGGTCAACGACCGCGTTAGGAGGTGGAATCTTTTTTACCGTCTGGTCGCGTCTTTTAATGCTCTCTTCTGTCTCTTCATCTTCTCGGTTGAGACAGAAGAGAGAGGCGCCGAAGAGAAACCGAAGAAGAAAAAAAGAGAGAAAAAAAAAAGGAGAGAAAAAGAGAAGGAGAAGAGAGAAGAAGAGAAGGAAGGAGAAGAGAGAAGAAGAGAAGAAAGGAGAAAGGAGAAGAAGAAGAGAAGGAAGGAGAAGGAGAAGGGTCGATCGAATTTCGTCGTTTTCCGACGATTTCTGATAAGGGAGGAGAACGGGCCGAGCGATTTACGGCGATTTCATCGTGCATTCTCTAGAGGTAAGTTTTTTGTTATATAAATTAATTTTTAAAATTTAATTGATTGGAAATGTATGAAAATAGTATGGAAATGTGTAGAAAAATAGTATGGAAATTAGTATTGAAATGTGTGATATATGTGTAGAAAAAATTGTGTACGAATTTTGTAAAAAATATTTGTGTATAAAATGTGTAGAAAATGTTTGATGAAAATTGTAGAAAAATAATATTTGTGTGGTAAATGATGAAAATTATGTGTAGAATTTATTGTGCATGCAAAATATTGTACATTTGTGTAGTATATGATTTATGTATGGTAATTTAAAAAAATTTTGATTGTATGAAAAAATTAGGAAATGTATGAAAAGTAGTACGAAAATGTATGAAAATTAGTATGGATGTATTTAATTTTTAATTAGAGTATTTTTGATATATTATAATTGATTGGAAATAAATAGGAAATTGTGGTATATTGCAAATAAATAGAAAATTGTGGTAAATAGAAAATGTGTATGGATAAAGTTTGTGTAGGATTTATGTGTAGGAATTGTGTAGAAATTGTGTAGAAATTTATGAATTATGTTAATATTAAATATGTTATATTTAATTATTATGAATTATGTTAATATTAAATATGTTATATTTAATTATTATGAATTATGTAATATTAAATACGTTATATTTAATTATTATGAATTATGTAATATTAAAAATGTTATATTTAATTATTATGAATTATGTAATATTAAAAATGTTATATTTAATTATTATGAATTATGTTAATATTAAATATGTTATATTTAATTATTACAATAGATGAGTTCTCCACACGACGAGGCTGGTCCATCCAGTCCTGCACACGACGAGGCTGGTCCATCCAGTCCTGCACACGACGCTCCGATTGATCTAGCCCCACGTGTTAGACGGCGGGTGGAGCGAGCACAAGACGTTGACGGATAGATATTGTTCCTTACTCCCGAGGAGCATATTATTGGAGTGCCTGTTGAGGAGGTATACTAATTAAATATTTGAAATATATTAAATATTTAATTTAGTATTAAATATACTTAGTATTAAATATATTATTTAATTTGCAGCGTGAAAGATGTTTAGATTTGAGATCGCACAAGCGTGAGATCGTGATCGACAAACGTATTGATGGACGTTTGCAGAAGCTCGGCCTGATTCACATCTCAAAAGTAAAGCATGTCAATGCGGATATTGCTTTACTAAAAGCATTGGTAGAGTTTTGGCGTCCAGAGATGCATACATTTCACTTTCCTGTGGGCGAGATGACTGTTACGTTGCAGGTAAGAATCTGTTTGAATAAATTTTTCAATTTATCCAATGTAAACTAATGTAATTATTGTGATAATTGATGGGTTAAATCATTATCAGGATGTGAAGTATCTGTATGGTTTGCGCACAGTAGGCAAACCTGTGACAGGGAGCACGACGGGAGTCCAGTTTGATGATCAGGTCAGTGCGCAGTTATTTGCCACTGCGAACTGGGCTAGGGAAAAAACGTAAGTTCAATGTTAATTAATTCTTTAAATTTATGATTTATTATTTTCTGATCTGTAAATACTCAGTCTATATCCCCATTAGTCTAGTTAACCCTCAACTTTCGCTTGTTGGCTTAACTATTCTAAGTCTACTTGTTGATTTCCTAAAGGTATCTTCTTTCTCTTTTCTTTCTTTAACTCCTCACGCCTTAACACGCTAGAGAAATTCCTTACAAATTTGTGTAGGTCATGAAAAAGAACGGGCAAACAACCTTGGGATTGCATGTTGTTTATCATAGATAAGCTAGGGTCATTGAAATCGAAAATTAAGTCTTTGAGGACCGAGTGCGCATAAGCCAAAACAATTATGTAAATGATAATGTAGGGGCAATAGACGTAATATTAGATTGAAGTGGTTGCGAGAGAATTGCTCCAACTGGCCTCCTGTTGGAGCTTCCGATGATGAGCTCGATCGTTACACACGTGCGGTGGCGATGGAGCTCTTTGGGACTCTGATGTTCCCTGATATTCTGCAGGATTCTGTACCCGCATTGTTATTGGATCTCGTAGCGGTATTAAATTAATTTCATTTAATTTCATAATCATTTCATTTGAATATCATTTATAATATTAGTTAAATCATGAAATGTTAATTAAATCATTTGTTAATTCTCAAATTTATATTTATGTCATTGTTATGAATATAAACTGAAATTTGTGTTGTTTAATTAATTTGCAGGGAAATTTAAATGAAGACAAAAACTGGAACTGGGGAGGTGCGGTCCTAGCATGCCTGTATCATTCGCTTGATCGTGCTGCACTGCGATTCAAGGTTGTGACGGGACCTTGGATGCTTCTAATGTTTTGGGCATGGTCATATATTTCAGTATGTCGACCGAGTCTTCCAGATGAGCCATTTTCTGGATTTGGCCAGCCTGATATAGACTCGTGCCCGCCGTTTGGGAGGTATAATTTTTCATAAATTTAGCTTTAGTTTAATACTCATGGCTTTAGTTTAATAATCATGCGCGACATTTTGTTTAATGTTTAATTTTTCGCAAAATTACAGGAAATTTGCTGAAGGTCGGTCATTTTCGAAGAACACTCATCGTGGGGCAGTTGAGTATGCACGGGACCACTTGGCGACATTGGAGGTAGAAGATGTCAATTGGTTACCGTACGCAGATGACCGACAGCGTATGCCGCGAGTAGCCCAGTTACAGTCGGCATCAGATTATGCTCGGATGCCGCTGATTTTTTATCACATAGTGGCATACTATTATCCGGAGCGTTGCAGGCGTCAGTTCGGATTATATCAGCTTGTTCCACCACCGCTACCTCTGGTTTGTTCTTATATGCTTAAGATTGATTTTCATTTTAATTAATAAGTTGTATATTATTTTAATTAATAAGTTCTATTTTTAATGTAACAGAGTTGGCACACGATGCGCAACTACATGAATTTCCAACGCAATTCTTTTGCTAATCCGGATTGGAGTTCTATTTTTCATGCGGCGCATGCAGCGTGGAGTGATGAGGCATTAGCTGCGCTGCAGATCGACCTTCGACCTTGGACAGATGCTGATTCTCTGAGGTATTAAAAATTAATTATATTTGTTATTTAATTTCAATCGTTGGTAATTTAAGTTAATTTTTAATATTAATTTAACATTTCAAATTTGGATGATTAGGTACTTTCGGTGGTTTTGGAGATGGAGAGGATCGGAGCTTCCTACACCTCGCGAGCAGGCCGAGGCACGCATCAGACGTAGAGGTGATGTTCCGATCAGTCAGAGACAGTACGCTCCCATGGGGTCCAAGCTGCGTAATATGGTATTGACTGATTGATTAATTTATTTAAACCAGTTTCTATTTAATTGTTTTTATTTGTTTTCTAATGAATTATTATGATTTTATTTTATAATCACTGATTAAGATTTTATTTATTTATTTAATGCAGGGAAACAACGCATTGAGGAATGCGGTTCATGCAGTAAGCCTCCTTGTGAAGAAGGAATGCATAAAAATTGGTAAGGCAATCCTTACCAACTGTCGATCCCAACTTCGAGATGCATCTATGCCGTTCAGGATCGAGGATCTATTGGAGTCCCGGGGGCTACCAACGAAGATAGAAGACATACCAGATTCTTCGGAGGAGTCCCAAGAACCGCAGACCAACTTTGAGGCTGAGGATCTCGTCAATCCGGTATGTATTATTTGTAAATAAATCTGCATTAAACATAATATTATAATTAATTTTATTGATGATAGTTTTTTTTCTATCTTAACAGGATGGTGGTCTAAATACAGGACGATTAGACGACATATTAGGACCACCCAGGGGTTCTCATTCCCACGTAGATCCTACGCCGGTGACACTTTCTGGTCCTACTCCCACACAGGATGCTGGTCCATCGTCATCGACCTCTCAGTTTGCCGGTATGTGGCATGACCCCACCGGTATTTTCAGTGGCTACATGCCAGGATACCAGCCACCTTTTCCCCCGTTTGGCCAGACTTCTGCACCGTTTAGTACGTTCGGCCAGACTGCTCCACCGTTCACTATGCCAGCATTTGGTACGCCATATAGCATCCCTTCATTTTCTTCGCCATTGGGTAGTATGGGAGGGGGAGAGTCTTTCACTACCTTACTACAGACCGCCACGTACGAGGGTGGTCAGGTTGTTGGCGATGAGGAGGGTGATCAGGGCGGTGACGAGGAAGGTGCTGAGGATGACGGCGGTTCTGAGGAGGTGGACGAGGAGATTCAGGCGGAGGATGAGTCAGTTACCCCTTGTTTGGCTGAGAGAAGAGAGAGACGAGTAATTAGGAAACGTGAGAGATTTTCGCCGTCTGGACGTAGGAGGTAGTATGTTATTTATGTTATGGATGTTATGGATGTTATGGATTTGTATATATTGTGATGTATGTTATTATGTTTTATATCATGTATGTGTAGTTTATGTTGCTTATTATTTTTTGTTGCTTGTCTGTTGCGACTTGTAGGCAATATTCGAAAATAATATTACGACGCACGTTACATCTAAAATTAAATGCGAATGAACAACGTTTCATGACCGTCAATAGGATACTTTATTGAGTATAATCATCAAATAAAATATGATGCTCCCGATCTAGACCAGACTAATATAAATAAATAAACATGTTGACAAACATGTTTATTTGAAATCGTATATTTTAATAAAAATAAGATATGTAAAAAAGAATTTGGAAAAATTAAATACGTTATAAAAAAATGTAGAAACAAATAAAAAATTTAATAAAATCAAATAGATGAGTTTATTAAAAATTTAATAAAATCAAATTTAATAAAAATTAAATACATGATTTCGTTGTTTAATTAAAGTTTGTTTATTTTAATTATTGCCTTTAATAAATTTGACTATAATAATTGTACATGTGATATTAATGTATAGTATGAATGTATATCCCTGTGACATCTTCAAATAGGACAAACGTGCTATGAGAATAGAACAGGCGTGCTCTGAGAAAGCATTATGATGGTCTGAAAAAGCTACGCGTGCTCTGAAAAAGTTGGCTGTGCTCTGAGAAAGAATTATGATGGTCTGAAAAAGTTTGACGTAGTCTGAAAAAGTCTGAAAAGTATCACGTGGAATTTAATTCAGACTTTTGGTACAGTACACCAGAGCTCCATCTATATAGAACTCTCCAGGTTCAGCCAGACAAAATAATCTCCAACTTCTTCGTAAAAACTTTACCACCATGGAAAAAGGAAATAGCTCAAACTCCAACAATACCAACAAAATTAATCCAAGTGAAATTGTGAAAGAGTTCTGGGGATCATTCTTCCATTCTACTCTCAACGACCAACAAAAATAAAAAGGGGAATGGACCGCAATGTGTCGTCAATGTTCTCAAACTTGCCAATACAATGTGCATGAACCGTACTATGACTTGCCCTTAAGATGGCATTACCTCGAGCACGTAAAAGAACAGAAGGAAAGAGAAAGGCCGAAGCGTTATGACTGGTCAGAGTACTTACCACCTAAACCGATACCCCAAGAACAGCAAACATGGCAGCCATCACCCTTCTCTATGGTTGAATCCATTTTTAATTTTCGTGGAGACCACACAGTGATATGTACAAAGTGTGGTGAAATTTTCAATTACCAAGAAACCATCATGCGTGAGCACTACTCTGACCACAATCGTCGTGAAGCGGAAGAAACGAAAGCTCGGTACAGAGAGGCCGAAAGAAAAAAGAGGGAAGAACATGACAAACTTGTATCTGAGTATTGGTCTAGGAGAATAGAAGAGTCGCGAAAGAAAAAACTAAAAGAAGAAGAGGAGAAGGAGAAATGGCGAAAACAAATTCAGAACATGCAGATGCGCCATAGACTTGAAAAGGCAAAAAGAGAGGAAGAAAGAAGAAATGCAGCAAGATGTATGGCAGAGATAGAAAAATAAGAGGCTGATGCGGCTTTCTGGAACGAAGCCGCTCATATGGCTGACAACGCCGGTGCCAGTAATCAACAGGACAAGGAAAATGAAGAGGAGGAACCATGGTGGGATGAAATTCTGCAATATGTAGATAGTCAAAATCTATAAATAGATTTATTTTTAATTTTCATGTATTTTACTATTATAGTTTAGTAACTTAGCTATGTGTCGTTATAATGAATGATTTGCGGTTTTTATTATTATTAGCTACGTGTCGTTGTAATGTTTTATTTTTATGGTTTACTAAGTTTTAATTTAAGTTTACTTTTGTGTATTAATTTTAAATATAAAATCATTAAGTAAATTTTCCTTCAATAAACATACAACAAAAACATATAGGATTAATTTAAAACAATAAATACCAAAACACATGATAACAAAATAATTAATATTAAAGTTGTATTATAAAAATTATAAAAATAATATAATACAATATATTATAAAAATACATTAAAGATAATATATTGTATATTTGATGAAAGATAGAGTATAAAAATTAAAATATAAAAATTAAAGATAAAAGATGAAAGATACTAAACGCGGTCTACAATTTTGAAAAAAAATTAAACAAGTGTTCTGCCTCCTAAGGCGTTTGTTGACCGCGTTAGGAGTCAGGAACCGTACGCGGTCCAATATCGCGTTGGGACTTTTTCCTTATTAAAATTTTTTTTTCCTTTTTCCTTATTAAAATTTCTGAGTAAATAATTTTTTTTATTAAAAATAACACTCCACATCCTTCATGCCAAGAAGAAGTTCGTGCCACCAGTTAGCGACTTTCTGAAGCGTATTTCGAATGTGGTACACCTGAAGCTTAAAATTCAGATTGTTGGGTTAGTTTTTCAATACAATTATATTTCTCCTTGCATCTATTTCATGTAGTAGTGCTCATGTTTATCAGTTTCTATTGTAAACCTGTAATGGATTTTTTGATTAAAAATGATGCCGTTTGGCCACAGTAATGCAAATGCCAGCTCTTAGCTCTTATGAATGCAATTTTCAAACCTGTAATGGATTTTTTGATTAAAAATGATGCCTTTTGGCCACAGTAATGCAAATGCCAGCTCTTAGCTCTTATGAATGCAATTTTCAAACCTGTAACTATGCACATTTGAGATGCATCAACCTTGTGTCAGTTGATAATTATGTGGGATTTAGTTATCTTTTTATCCTTTTGTGGCAAAAGAAAAATTTGGTGCACTAGCTAAATCATATTTATTATGGATCAGGAATCTGGTGCTTTAGGCAAGGGCAATAAAATTGACAATTTTATCCTACTTGAATGGTCATGAATGTCTGGTCTAGTGCAGAAAACTCCATCCAATTTTGCCAAACCTTATATTTTGTTTTTTTTTTTGTTTCTGAGTTCTTTTAAATTGCACGTGTAAAACCGAGCTTTTGCAGCTTTATTTTGTTGAATGAAAAAAACCAACTTCAGAGAACCAGAGTAGAATCATAAGTTTTCATATGTCGTGAAAAAACTAAGTTGACAGGTACTAAATGTAAACTCTTCAATATAGCTTAGGACTGCACTTATTTGGTCTTTATGGCGTGACTAAATTTATATATATTAAATAAAATTAGAATTTTCATATCTTTACCTAGATATGGAACCTATCATGATCTATCATTCAATTATGCATTTAATAACTATTTGGGACACTTTTTCTTGGTTTTTACTGTTTATGCTCAATTAAACCTTATTAGAGTCCAACAAGAATCCACCTAAGCTTACCTGAAAAATTCTCCTGTGTTATATCTTATTGTGGTTAATAAATTGGAACACTTATATTTCTTTTTTTTTTTTGTTACAGGATCAGGTGAAACCATTTCATAATTTTGAGTCCAGCAAGAATCCACCTTTATTTCCTTGTTTGATTAACTTGGAGGTTTCTATTTGTTGTCATGAAGCCACCATTGAAGATATGATCAGCTTGATGGAAAATTGCCCTGTATTGAACTGCCTTAAGATGAGTCACATGGTACCAGTTGCATCAACTCATATTTGTTTTCTTATTTATCTATATCTTTTTTTTTTTTTGGTTAGATACATTCTTTTTTTAATTTGTTAACAAATTCTGTACACAAAGTCTTCCTTTGTCTTTTTTCTTGCTTAAGTATAGGTTTTTTCATTGATTTATTCGATCCTAACAATTTGATATTGGATAATCTTTAAGGCTCCAACAATTTATAATAATGATGAAGCGGAGAGGAAGAGAAGAAATTGGCAATCCAAGCTACCTATGAACTCTCAGCATGCCTATTTCCCTAATCTCCATGTCGGAGATGAGAAGGGTCATGTTGTTAAGCTTCTAAAAGGCTTACTTCTAAAAAAAAAAAAAAAAAAAAAATAGGAGAACTGGCTATATGAAGCGCTTAAAGTTTAATGACAGCAGTTATATATTGAGCTCCATTTTGGTAGCTGCTTCATTTTTTGCCTGTAGTACTTGACTGAGTCTCATTGACGCTGCTTAACCTATAGATATTTAAATGTAGGTCTTAATTTCTGTGTTGCTTGTAAATTGTAATCTTTTTCTAGATAGTGCTAATTTCTATTTACTTCCTCTTTATGAAGTTATATGAAGACTGATTAGTCACAAGCAAGCAGTGTGTTGCTTGTAATCTTTTTCTAGATAGTGCTAATTTCTATTTAATGCCTCTTATTGGAATCATTTTTGTCAATTTCATTTTTCTTTCTTTTTATTTTTTATTCTCATTAAAGCATGCGTTTGGCTAATGATACTGTCATTGCTAAGTTTCTAGGCCTCATCAAAGAGTGCAAAGCTTTATATGCACTAAATTTTGCAGATTTTATGGTCTCGCGTATTAATTTATCACTAGACATGACAGTCGTATATAAAAAATCTTTCATAAAAACTTGTCAAAATTTATAGAAAAAAATTTGTAAGTTCAAAATTAGTAATTTCTTTCATAGAGTACGACTATGAAAATTATAAAAAAGGGAAAAAAAAATTTTGGCTGCTATCCATATAAACTATCAAAATTTATATAAACTTTCTTCCCAATAATGATTGGTACGACTATTTTTAATTTATTTAAAAACTTATAAAAAAGGAAAAAAAATTTTTGGCCACTATCCATAGGTAACACCCTAGAATTTTAGGACTTGTTTACAATACTTCGATTTCTAAGGTCCTATTTGAAAAATGTTCATTCTTATCTATTTGAAAATATCCATTTGATCTTATCCACTCGAAACTATCTACTTTTTAGCCACTAAGTCAAGAATATTTTGGAAAATAGCCACTACCTCTACTATAAATAGCCCCCAATCTCATTCCATTTTATTTCGTGAATTCTTTCTCTCCCACTCTCTTTCTCTCTAGTTAACCTTGAATACCGTCTTGGCTTTGGATAGTTGGCCATTTGGAATTCGAATACTACGTTGCAATCCTGTTTGATAGTCATTTCAATTTGTTTGTGCTCCTAGATCGCTCAGTCAGATAACCAGACTTCTCTATATTTAGTTTCGTATTGATTGATTCGATTATCGTTTGGCTTTGCTTCCATGTGTATGCTCGTATTTGATATGTTTTGCAGGAAATCGTGTTTGGAAACTGGATTCTGAACTCGGCTGCTCGGGAAACGGGCATGGGCTGGATTTCGAATTGGTTTGTGTATGTGGATTTGACCCCTGATCCCCGAGACATGGGAGGAACTTTTTGCATGTGACCCGCTTATCTCTGTGAAATGTATTGTTTGTTATGTGGATTAATCCGATCTCTTTTACTTTTGCTATATCAACTACGTATCGAGAAGCACGTCGTTAAATAATCGGTTACTGAGTTTTGAAACTGACCTCCGTTTATTTCCTTGTGCTTGCGACGTAAATTGACGGACCGTCAGATGAATGCAGATGATATCGTCCCACCCTCACGCCTGCGACTCGTCGGTGCGGGACGTGACACCATAGCGGCCACGGGTTTTAATATGCATCTTAGATGAGCATCGTATTTCTTATCATGTTCACCCTTGTACATTATCCGTCTTCTTCCACTTAATTGAGAGAATATTTAATAGAAAAATATTGAACTTGCACTGTTGCACATCTGTACCTAAAATATGGACACTTCCATGTTTTATCCTATTATTATGTTTAATAATAATTGGGGCACTCATATATTGTTTTTACTGTGATACGTTCAGCCGAAACCATTTCATACTTTGGATTCCATAAAAAAGCTACTTTTTTTTTCATCGCTTAATTAACTTGGAGCTTGCTACTTGGTACTATAATGCCGCGATTGAAGATATGATTAACAATTGTGTGTTTGTGTGGAAATCGTCCTGTTTTAGAAACTGCCTTAAGATGAGCCACAGGGCACCAATAACCTCAGTTTTATGTGTATTATTGTTCATTTATCTATTTGTTTGTTGATTAGAAATAGAGCTTCTGAAAGATGTTTTATGTTAACAAAATTTCTACACTGAGTCATGCCAAATCTGGTTCCGTTTTGTTTTCTTTACTCTCTCTCTTTTTTTTCTTTTTTTTTTTTTTCCATTGCTTTGTCGCATTGATTTCTTCGATCTGGTCAATTTAAATATTGAATTCTTCTTAGGGTCCGTATGTTGAGTATCAACATAAGAAGAAGACATTGACAATCCAAGCTACCGGGGAACTTTCAAGGAAATTTTCAACAAGCCTGTTACTTCTAAGAATAGTAAATAGGAGAAGTGGAGAACCAACTATATGAAGGGCTTAAAAGCTTACTGTCAACGGTTTGTTGTGCTTGAATGACTCTCATTGAAAAGTGAAAACTGCTTCATCTTGAAATAGACTATTTAACTCTATGCCTTAATGGCTGATCACTTCTGGTGATCATTAACATTTTGTTTTGTTTGTTTTGCATCAATAAAGTATGCAGGCACCTCTTTTTGGGTTGCTATTTTTCAAAAAAAAAAAAAAAAAAATCTATGCATGCCTTAATTTATGTGTTGTTAGCTATCTCTGTTAATCTATTTTGGGCATCTTTACATAGAAGACTGATGAGTAATGATGGTGTCCTTTGAAGATATATATATATATATATATATATATATATAGAGAGAGAGTTTTGCTATGGTGAGTTGCAACTCACGGATCCTTCCGTGAGTTGCGATCAAAACTCTTGGATCTGATTCAAAATGACTGATCCAAACCGTCCAATATGATCTCCATATTGAAATCTCCTTGCAGACCAAATTTTATAATTTTTCAAAATTTTTAAGTATTTTTTTCGGATTTTTGAAAACTGCTGTTTTTGAACGATACATAATTAATTAGATTAGCGATTTTCTAAAATTCCAAAAAAATACTTAAAAATTTCGAAAAAATATAAAATTTGGTTTACAATGAGATTTCAATATGGAGATCATATTAGACGGTTTGGATCGGTCATTTTGAATCAGATCTACAAGTTTTGATCGCAACTCACGGAAGGCTCCGTGAGTTGCAACTCACCATAGCAAAACTCTATGTATATATATATATATTTTTTTTGTAAAAATGATCGCGAGGTGGGGGAACCACGTTCAAAATAAAAACCTCGTTTACCCGATCTAATCGTTTGTGGTAAAGCTTGAGGGTCGAATCCACAGGGACGGTGTTGGAATATCGGTCTTTTACTTTGCTAAATTAGTTTTGACGGTTCAACTCTTAAGAATTCAAGAATTGCAAGAGGTTCCAAATCCTAAGTCTAGTTTCGAGATCAAAACAAGAATTAATAAGAGAAATTCAACAAGTCACATAGTTGCTTTACGACCTACGACTCCCTATACTTCCGTAATCGGGAAGTGCTTCAACTTCTGTTTCTTGACCCTAGCATAACCTTCCGGCACCAACTCTCGTGTTAACCATATTTTAACCTAATTACTTGAAAACGTTTGGATTTAACCACCTAACAATTAAGCGAGCTCTTACTTAACGGGTGCAACAATTCAATCCAAGCAAATCAGTTAAAGTAATCTAAGCAATTCAATCAAAACATAAAACACAACATGCAAACAAAGAAAATAAACTAAAAGTATATCATCAATCATAAACTAAAAGAAGTTTACTACTATATCCCTAGAACGAACAAATCAACAACTAAGAGACATCATACAAACACAAGAGAAAATAAAAATAAAGAAATATTATAACCAATTGCTTTTGCGTGTCGAAATCTCTTATCAAACACGTCTATTGCTGTTACAATCGACTTGCTCGCCGCTGCCACGATCTGGACTTGAGACCAAACTCTCAAATAACTCTATGTCTAACCCTAACTTTGACCTTGGATTGGATCTCTCTCCTTGCATCTCTCAAAATCTCCTCAAACTGGACTTAAATAGGCATTGGGAAGGTGTAGAAACGCTGGAAATAACTGAATACACGTCCTAGATACAACTGGAGTCGGTAGAAACCGTCTTCCCAACATAGAAATACTAAATCGGACAATTCTGATATTTTTGGCGGTTCCAGGACCGACGGGCCGCTGGAGCTCTCAGCTACCCGCTAGAAAAATCCAGCACTGCGTCCTGTTAATATTTTGGCCATATCTCCTTTATCCGGACTCCGTTTTAGGTGATTCAAAAACCGTTGGAAAGCTTGGAACGAGCTACAACTTCATGGATTCATCCAAGTCATGTTTTGTCCAAAATCTGTAATAAAATTAGAAACTATGGCAGTAACTCATTCTTTGATACAAAACCCTAATTAAACTAACCTAAATTATCTAAACTATCTAAACTCAAAGCAAATTGGTTTAGTTTGGAGTCAAAACCCTACCAATATATATATATATAGAGAGAGAGAGAGATAGGCTATTGTCCTTTGGATAGGACTGGGTAGTTTTCCTATTCATTTTTTAGCCGACCGATCGGATCAAGATTGGTGAATAGATGAGATCCAGCAGCTAAAAATTAGATCGCTGAAGGAGCCAACTCTTTAAAATTTTCCGTCCACTTCTGCGTTTCCGTCTCTTACTTCCTCCGTTTCCTCTCCATCTCTCTACCCTCTCCCTTCTAATCTATTCTCTCTCTGCTCTCTCAGCGAAAGAAGAAAAAACTCAATATTGTCCCTCTCTCACTTCCTCAATGCTGCTCTCCTCCTCTCTCTCGTTCCTAGATCGCGACATAATAATTTGCCTCTCCTTACCCCTCCTCCGCTCCGCTTCACTCGGATTTCGACTAATTGAGGCTAGATGGATTGAGGTGAAATCTAAACCTAGAGGTAGTTTTTTTTCGAAAATTTGGTAGCGGCTACCAAATTGGAAACCCTAGAGGTAGTTAAGCGCCTCATTTCTCTTCTTTCTTTGATTTTCTTTTTTTTTCTACAAATTCGAAAGGTTATTTCAGGGCCATCCTGTAGCTAAGGCTACTCATGAATTGGTTGCTGTGGGAATTTTTGAAATTAGCGAAAGTGAGGTTTAGATGAGAAATTAAATTCATGTTGAAACAAATATTTTGATTGGACTAAAGAGATAGAAAATGATTTCATTTAGCGAGATACAATATTGTGGTACAAACATTAACTGTATGTACCGATGTTATTTTGGGGTCTAATTATTCAGATATTGTAGCAGTATCTTTTTGGGAAAAAGTTTAATTGACCCAATTTTTCTATGTTTGTAGGTAGATATGCTCATGTAACAAATAACTTAGAGAACAATGGACGCATAAATGTTGTGCTGCTTGTATAAGAGTTTTAGGTGTAGTGTCTTTTAATTTTTTTTCCTGATTTGCACTACCTTCAGGTCATACGCGATCTAGGAACGAGAGAGAGGAGGAGAGCAGCATTGAGGAAGTGAGAGAGGGACAATATTGAGTTTTTTCTTCTTTCGCTGAGAGAGCAGAGAGAGAATAGATCAGAAGGGAAAGGGTAGAGAGATGGAGAGGAAACGGAGGAAGTAAGAGACGGAAACGCAGAACTGGACGGAAAATTTTAAAGAGTTGGCTCCTTCAGCGATCTAATTTTTAGCCGCTGGATCTCATCTATTCACCAATCTTGATCCGGGATCGGTCGGCTAAAAAATGAATAGAAAAACTACCCAGCCCTATCCAAAGGACAATAGCCTATATATATATATATATATATATATATATATATATATATATATATATATATATATATATAATCCACTCAAAAAATTTAATTATTTTTCCTTTTTTTTTGGGATCTTTGTAAAGCAGCCCCTTAATTTAAGTTGATGTCATTGTTAAGTTTCTGAGTCTCATCTAAAGTGGCAGAGCTTTTGTAAATTTGCACAAAATGTAAACTCTATGATTTTATTGGCTGACATTTAACTTGTCATGATCTTGAACATCATATTTTCCATCGAAGTTGACCCTTATATATTATCCTCTACCTCTTTCCGTCGTTCTTCATTCCTTGCCTGTGCAGAGGAATGCAAATGTGGGAACGAAAAAAGAAACAGAAGTCAAGTTAATTATGACACAGCACAAAGTGGAATCACCCAAATCGGAGTACAACAACATCCAGATTGTTCTTTCTTTACGCAAAAATGGTAAATAAATTGGCTAAGTCAATTGAGAGGATTTGGATGTAAATCTAATTCGGATGCCAGTTTTACAAGCGTATATCTTTAAGAGGTTATTACAAATGTCTATCAAAGCAGACTGCGTAGTGTATGTTAGTTTGCATCGTACCTGTTTAATCTAAATTTATGTTCTTCGGAATGTTGGGCCTAAATGCTTATTTGCATAAAATGGTATAATTAAGCGACAAGTACTTCTCGATTATGTAATATTAAATAGCTGATATGAAAAGTAGTTTTGTATGAATATTAGGCACTTCACTAGTTTGCCTAATAGCTGATATATTAAATAGAGTGTTTAATGATTCAAAAGGCAAGTCAGGCCTTAACATAATTCTTAATGCTCTGCATTTGTTTCATTGCTGGACTGGTACCACCTCTGAAATGGTAGGAAGTTATAGGAGTCTGGCTGATTTGCAGAATACTGTCAGAAACAGTGACGCTGGGACAAGTGAATGACACGTTACATATACAATATCGTCAGCAAATAATTAGTTGTGATGTCCCTTAATTGTTCTGTTGTGTACTGTTATGTCTAACACTTATGTTGTTGCATTGTCGTTTGTTTGGATTTGGAGGGGTCTTGGTTAGAAGACATCCCTATGATTGTTTTGTTTTGTTTAGTTAACTCCTTATATATGAGATATGGCTTTGCAACGAAGCATTCTCTTTTAGTCTGTATATTTGAACTTTCTTGCTTAATGAAAAACTGATAACCTGCTTGGGTTGCTTTTATTTCAAAAAAAAAAAAAGGCACTTCACTGTTGATTTGAAGAAAAGTGAGGATCTAGTCCTCACCTTTGAAATTTAACACGTCACTGTTTAATACAAGGATAAAAGGAACTGAAGGCGAAAAAGGATGAAAGGAAGAACAGAGAAGTGTTTGAACATGTTTCTTTCAAATCGTACATATTTAATTAGGACTAAAACTAATACAGCTGATAATCAATTCAATTTAGCTCAACTCATTTGACAGGAACACGAGATTTATTAACACGTTAGAAACTATTGGGCCATCTTCTTATTGCTTTATTAACACGTTAGAAACTATAAACGACTTATGCTTATTGCCAACAGTTATAATTGAACTCTTTCATCTTTTGTACCTGTTTTTGGGTTTGTAGTACTTATTGAGTCTCACAGAGTCTGCTTAATCTAGAGATGCTATTTGCCTATTGGTATTAATTTCTGTGTTGCTATTTATCTTGTTCCAGATGGTGTTCTGAAAATGAAGTTTCATTCCATCTTTTTTGAATCTTTGGAAAGCATGTGCTTGTCGTTTGATTAATGTTTCTGTCATTGTGAAGTTTTGAAATTCCATCCAAAGTGAACTAAAAGATACTTATTGATTTAATTGGGCGACATATTATTTTATCTTGAACATCATATTTCTTTTCATGTTCACCATTCTACTATTATATATTATCCACTAACTACTTAGAATATTCTTCCTCAAACATTTCCTACTACAGTGCAGACTGCGAAGAAAAAGTAAAACGCACTAGAAAGGAAGAAACACTAGGATTAGACCATCAAAGATGTACTCTGACAAGTAATTTTGCTACTACTTTAATTTGATAATTATAGCCTTACTGCTGCTTGAGTTTTTACTTTCGCGCTTAAATACAGTGGACATGCGTCCTTGTATTAAATAAAGTGTGCCAATTTCTCGCCTGTTGTACTCAACGAGAAAAACAACGTCCATACCCACTTCAAAATATCTGCAAAGAATGGTATAAGCAACAAGTATTTCTCGTTTGAGTAAGGTTCCGCTGCCACCGATTTAGAATGCCACAAAATACCACAGATCATATACCGTTAGATTTTTGTTTGATGTGCGGTTGAGATTCATTCACATATTACTTCAATTTTATTATTAGAAGCCCACTTAAATGCTCATGTTCTGCTTTCTCCTCGAAAGAACCGATAAAAGTTTAAAAAAAAAGTAAATAACTAGTATCTCCTCTCCCAACCATCCCAACCAGTTAAAGAGTTTTGAAACCTCTACTTAATAATGCATACCAGTGCACTTCCAATCCTAACTTAGAACAAAGAGAGCTTACCTTCTCTTTTTCTTTCTGAAAGTGAAGATGCAAAAATAAGTCTTACTTTTTTGGATTTTTTTTTTTTTGGAAAAGAAGAAGAACTTTTGTGTTGAAAATCATTTCTTCGGGTTGTCTCAAAAACTCTGAAGAACATAAAACATTTTTTTTCCAATATTAATGGCTTTTGATTTAATTTTACACAATTGAGAATCAGATGTCCCATTTTTTATCACGGAGAAAAATATAATTACAATTATATATCTTCATGTACTTATATCATGCCATGAATAAGATGTATTGTGTCTTGCGAGCTATTTGATATACATACGAGTGATGGTACCTTTAGTTACCATGTACATCTTGTTTCTTCTCCAATTCAAATTTACCTTCTGTATTTATTAAAAAAAAAATTAAATGCATGGCAACA
Source organism: Rhynchospora tenuis (assembly GCA_027725995.1). Lineage (NCBI taxonomy): Eukaryota > Viridiplantae > Streptophyta > Magnoliopsida > Poales > Cyperaceae > Rhynchospora > Rhynchospora tenuis. Next base: position 57,182,360 of record CM050888.1, read on the forward strand.
TTGTTGGATCGATGAATTCTGAAATAATTTCAACATCTCGAAGATTAATGTGAAGATTCATACCAACTAGGATTTTCATTCTGTATAACATTGTTGAGCTGAGCTCTTATTATGAAGCTATGCTCTTAAGAAGAACAACTTTTTTTTAGAATAAAAAAAGATGAGTTTGTGCATTATTGTTATCGTGTGCCATAGCTTATAAGGTATGCAGATAAGCCATTTGGGGTCGTTTGGATGGGTGGGGAATAGGTTGGAATAGCAAATCCTGAGACTAAATTTAAGGAAAAAGTGAGATTTCGGGAAGCGTGAGAAGAGTACTATTCCGGGACTAAGAATGTTGTTTGGATGGTGAGTTTAAGAATAGCGTTGGGAAGTATGAAAAGTAGAGAGAAAAGTGTTGTTGGGAAGAGTGTTGTTGGAAATAGTGCTATTCCTGGAATTAGCTATTTCTGGAATTGGTAATTGCGTTTGGATGAAAAATTTAGTCATGGGATTAGCTATTCGGGGGAATAGACTATTTCCAAGGGATCCAAACAACCCGAATAGTATAAGACTATGTATAAAATTTTATCAAAACAAACTATAAAGTGAGAAGTTATATACGTGAGTAGAAAATTGGTTTTCAAAAAGGTCTTCCAGACAGGTTAGGATTTAGGATTGGTTTGATGGTTGGAAGTTGGAACAATTCATGGAACTTGGAACTGGGGAGTGGGGAGAGGAGATATCTCTTATTGTATTAATTTCTCTTTTAACTTTTTCGGTTCCCCCAAGAAAGCATACAAGAGCATTTAAGTTGGCTAGTAATGGAATGTAGTCAATGCCAACCGCATATCAAAAATAATCTAACGGTTCCTGATATGTGGCATCTTGTGGCATTTTAAAACGGTGGCAGCGGAACCTTACTCTTCTCGTTTATAGAATATTAAATAGCTGATATATAGAGGTTATTGTTTTGTATCAATTATATTAGGCACTTACTGTTTAATCTTTACTACTTATAAATGCACCAATCCAAAGGTCTATCCAATTTTGAACCGAAAGGTGCAAACAAATGTTTACCCAATGCAATATGGACCGTCCATTTTTATGATCAATGTTCTGGATTTAACGATGAGATGAAAGGTTTAAACCTTTCAAGTAGTGTTAACAAGTTAACAAGTCGCTTTAATAGCAATATCTGGTGTTTTAGGAATACATATAATGAATTGTATGAAATTAAATGCAGTTGTAGGTGTAAAAGATTGAGTGTATCTGGTGTTTTAGGAAATAGCTTTAATAGCAATATCTGGGGAGATAGCATAGAGTTTTATATAGAAAGACATTTGGTGTATTATATTATATATAATAAAGGAGATGAGGTGTTAATACACAGACAAAATACAAAATTCTTTTCTTTTCCAATTTCCTCTTTGCGTGCATTGCTGATTTTACACAGATTTGATCAATACATGTTACATGTTATGCAAACCAATAAATAAACCCATGCCAAATTGATAATCGTTGGCGATATTGTTAAAATATTTGGAAATATATATCCCAACATATACTCATAGAGTTAGCCATCAAAGTTTCTCAAATTTTTATACAATATTGTGGCGTTGTAATGAAGATTGTTTTGGCAAGACATGTACAGTCATAACAAGTACTTATGAATATTCTCAATCTTAAAAAGATGTTTTCAAATTATAGGTATATATAGTATGGACCCGGATCTGTTGTTCCACAACGAGCGGTGTTGCGCGGATCCGAGCCGTTCGATTTGATCTCGACGGTTAAATTTTTTCGGGCCTTACAATCCTAATATAATTCACGGACCACCCATCATCCATCAGACGGTTCTGATCCATGCAACTACTTTGGTTGCGCAACAACAAATTTGGTTGCGGTATACTATCGTATACAGGGATTCACCTTAGTTGTTAGGATTCAATAGTAATGTTTTCTTTTTCATGCACTAGGATTGCTTGTTGTTATTGTGGTTATGTACTATTTTTATTTTTATATTATTGAAGTTTTCAGCCCGCACATTGAGCGGACATTGCTGCTATACAAGGATAAAAGGAACTGGAGGCCACAGAGGCCAACGTTTGGCCATCTTGAAATATACTATGTAAATCTATGCCGTAATTTATGTGTTGTTAGCTATCTGGTTCCAGAACTTCCAGATATTGTTCTGATAATCTATTTTGGGAATCTTTACATTAAAGACTGATAAGTAATGATGGTGTTCTTTGAAGATTTATTTTTTTGTAAAAATTCATATTTTTTCCCTTTTCTTTCGGGATCTTTGAAAAGCAAGGCCCTTGACTAGAGTTAATGTCATTTCGAGTAGGCCCTTGACTTGAGAGTCGGATGTAAATTTAATTCGGATGCCAGTTTTACAAGCTTATATTTTTAAGAGGTTACAAATGTCTACCAAAGCATACTGCGTAGAGTATATTTGTTTGCGCTGTACCCGTTTAATTTAAATTTTACGCTCTTGATAAGCATGGTACAAGGAGACAAGTACTTCTCGTTTCAAAATATATATTAAATTGCTAATACGATTAGGATATTGTTTTATATCAATTATATTTAGGCACTTCACTGTCTAATACATGGTTAAAAGGAACCGAAGATGAAAAATGAAGATCTCATTTTGGTAAAGGATGGACAAGAGTTTGGTGATGTTTCTTTCAATTCGTATATATTTTATTAGGACTAAAACTCATACAAGATACAACTCATAATCAATTCAATTTAGCTTACCTCATTTGGTACGAGATTAATTAACACGTCAGAAATTATTGGGCCTTCTACAAACCCATAGTACGACTTTGTGGGCCAGTGAAATCTCATCCCTCCGCTAAGATCTTTTCAGTGGAAGCCCGTATACATCCAACCGAAGCTCTAAACAGAGGTTTATCGCTCATAAAACACATTCCTTATTCGTTTATCCCCAAAATTTGAGAAATTCCCTCGCAACCTCGCTCCAAAAAAAATAAAAATGCCAAAGTTGTCAATTTCCCACGCAATCTGGGGCAAAATTTTGGCAATTTCCCGCCTGGCAATCTTTCACCAGTTATAAAATCCTTATTCGGTTCTCATAATTTACTATCCCTCTCTATACTCCTAAACCTAGTCAGTCGGCCATGGCAGACCCAGTCGGCCTTCCTCCGGATCCACCACCGCCTACAGAGGTGCTGGTCGATCGGCTTTCCGATTTACCAGAGCATCTTCTCCTCAAAATTCTCTCACTCCTCCCCGTTCACCGTGCAGTTCAAACGTCCTGCCTCTCGCACCGCTTCCACCACCTTTGGTCGGCCTTACCCTCGCTCTACTTCGACCGCGAACCTTTTACCGTCACCCCTCGGTTTGTTAAAATGGTTGATCATGCTCTCGTCTTCGGTCGGGATCGCTCTGCCCCGCTTGAAACCCTCTGCATGGAAACTAGTGGCTACTCCCGATGTCCCCTCCCTCTAAAATCCGTTGTCCGCTGGATCGATCGTGCTGCACTTCTAGGCGTCGAGCATCTTCATTTGAGGCTGGAATCCCCCACAGCTGCAGCGGTTTGCTGCAGTATCTTTTCCATTGGGTCTCTTGAGTCTCTCCACATCACAACTTCTGACAACCTGGGTGGCCGCATGAATCCTTTTATGTGGAAGGCCTGCCACGATCTGCTTCGCTTCCACAACAAAGCTTTATTGCCTCCTGATATTGTTTCCACACGCCTCAAGTCTCTCAATCTCTGGCTGAATATGGATTCGGCTGACCTTACCCGACTCATCGGAGCACTTCCAGTCCTAGAATATCTGGAGTTAAGAGACATTGATCAAGATGTAATAGACATTTCCTCTGTAAGCGTCAGGACACTGGAGCTGGGCTGTGAATCAGGCAAAATAATGAAGCTGTGTTTTCCTAAGCTGGACCGCTTGCATCTAATCTGTGAAGCAAACAATCTGGAGATGTTTCATGGGGAGATGCCTCTAGTGAGCAAAGCAAGATTTATTTTGAGGTCTCCACGTGAAGTGCATGCGCTTGTATTGGAGAGTATGTTGAAGAGCGTTGCAAATGCAGTAGTCCTGAAGCTTTCTATTGAGGTCAGTAATCCCTTTAGTTCCTAATTTTTTTATTGCTCCTTTTTAAAAGCAATGGAAATGATTGGCTAAATTTGATCCTCCCCAGCCATGATCATTAATTGCAATTAGTTTGGAACCTTGAGATCAGATGCCAAATTGCAATTTTATAAATATGAGCTAATGTCAAACATCAATAACAGTAGGGGTTCTTTAAATCATTGGTGTATTAAAGAGCAACTTCTTTTTTCAGACATCTTTTCATTGTGAGAAGACCTATCTCAGATGTGAGATGCAGCTGTCCTTTCCTAGGCTGGAGTATTTCAAGTTTTCTTGCAGAATGTGTTTGCTCAAGCTGTTTCAAGCAGAGATGCCGGTGCTGAGAAAGGCTGACATTCACCTCTCTGATGCCAAGGAGGAGTTTGTGCAACCAGTAAGCGACTTTTTGAAGTGTATTGCGAATGCGGTATACCTGAAGCTTACAATTCAGGATGATTGGGTTAGTCCTCAATACATCTTTCTTATTGTATCTAATTTCATTTGATAAAGCTCCTGTTTGCTAGCTTCTATTAAAAACCTATAGTGAACACTAATAGATATTGATGCCATTTGGCCTCACTTATGCAACTGCCCCCTCCCAAGTTCTTATAAATGCAATTTTCAGACCTATAACTATGCTCATTTGAGATGCATCACCCTTGTGTGATCGATCATTATATCTATGAGATTTTTAGATATCTTTTGTATAGTTTTTGTGGTTAAGCAAAATTTGGCGCACGAGACAAAGATATGACAAAATTTGAGTTCATGGCTTTACCCTTTGATTACTCTTGTATTAAATTTTAATATGACAGCATGTTTATTGGGAATACAGCTTGGCTGATTAATGATGTTTTGATTATTGTTGAATAATTGACATATTTTTTAAAAGCAAAAACAAAGTTTTTTAAGCTTTCTAATTCACCCCAATCGTTGTTTTTATGGATCTGGAACTGTGTACCTTAAGCCAGACCAATAAAATGAACATTTTTTTTTCCTTCTAGAATGGTCATTGATTGTTTGGTTTGGTTGGGAACACTTTATCCAATTTAACCAAACCTTGTATATTTTTTTGGTTCTGAAACCTTTTGACTCAGAATGTGTATAAAATTGAGTGCCTGCATCCTTAATTGAAAAGAAATGGCCAAACTGGGAACCAATATGTTTGCCACTATCCACAGGCTTCCAAGTTGAACTCTTTAATATAGCTTCTGATTGCATGTACTTGTTTTTCATGGCTTGACTTAATTGGATGATATATATTAATCAAATTTGAAAGTTGCACTGCTGTACGTCAGTATGTAGAATATGGAAACTTCAATGTTTTATCCTATTACAATAATTAGTTGGGACTCTTTTGTTTTTTACTTTTAACTGTGATAGGCTCAGCTGAAACCATTTCATATTTTGGATTCCAATGAGGCGCCACCTTTATTTCCTCGCTTACTTAGCTTGAAGCTTTCTACTTGTTGTCATGAAGCCACTATTGAAGATGTGATTAGCTTGCTTGATAATTGTCCTGTTTTGAACTGCCTTAAGATGAGCCACATGGTACCAGTTACATCAACTGTATTTTTTTTTTTCTTTTTGTTTATGTTGAAAAATGCTCTATACTGCCTTGCTATATGCCACTGTGTTTTTTGGCGGCTCTCTGACATTGATTTATTTGATCATGACAATTTGAAAATTGGATATTTCATGAAGGATCCTGATATTTCTGTGAGTAAAGATAAGAAGAAGACAAATTGGCAATCCAAGCTACCTCGGAACTCTGAAGGCAATTATCGGCATGCCCGTTTTATGGATCTCCAAATGGGAGATGAGAAGAATCATGTTATTAAGCTGCTTTCAAGAAGGCTTTCTTCTAAGAAGCGTAAAAGAGGAGAGCTTGCTATATGAAGGACTTTAAGCTTCTTGTCAACAGTTATAGATTGAACCTTTTCATTTTTTCTAGCTGTTTTATCTGGGCTTGTTATACTGAGTCTCATTGAATCGCTTAATCCTGAGACATAGTATTTAATTGTAGGCCATAGTTTCTCTGTTGTTAGTTATCTCGTTCCAGTTTCCAGATAGTGTTATGAAAATCTATTAAGCGCATCTTTATGAAGTTTTATGATTTATGAAGACCGATAAGCTACATTCAAGCTGCTTTTTCATTGTTTTGTTGTTTTAAAAAATTAATTTTTTTTCACTTTTTGAATCGTCTGAAAGCATGTTTGACTAATGTTAGTGTCATCGTTTAAGTTTCATCTAACGTGCGCACAATTTTCCTTAATTTGCACTAAACTACAAAAGTTGTTGATTTAATTCGGCGACATATTAATTTGTCCTTAACTGAACATCATATCTCTTTTCATGTTCGCCCTTCTATATGATCCTTTACTTTTTCCTTCTATTGTTCTTCAATCATAAATCATAATATATTATAACACTGCAGAAAAATGTGAACGCCAAAATGGAAAACAACGAAATCCAAATTTTTTTTTTTCCTAAAGGCAAAAGAAGTGAAGTATAATAAAATATCTGTACCCACAACCTCAAATGCACGTGGTGATCAGAGATAAATGGATGATGTTTTAGAAAGCCCAACGAGAAAGGGTTTGAAATATACCAGCTGATTGTTTGGTAAGTCTAATTCAAAACAATTAATGAGGAAGGAGAAATATGTTTGTTTCATTAAAACTAAATAGAATTAACTTTAGAAGAGAATTTTATTATGACTGTGAGAACTGAGAAGCATCCACGATCTTCACAGAAATTACAAAACTTGTCACCAATTTCTAGAAATTAAGTTTCACAGAGGTTGAATGAAAGATAAATTGAAGATAGCCAAAGTCACAAGGAAATTACTGTATACCTATTTGTCAGTCACACATCTCATGTTCTCACACCTGTTCCTTCCCAGCATATTTCTACTGAAAGAACTTTTAAAACTTTTCCCTTGAAGTAATACTGTAATAGTATATACATTTATCATAAAAGAATATTGTAGTAGTATATTTTAATCATAAATAACAATACATGTATTTTTACCTCGAATAAAAAAGTCTCGCTCGTCAGGAAAACACGTTCTTCTTTTTGTCTCATTGGATCTTCTGCGTCTATTTCCCAATAATTATCCGTGCGGCGTAATAAACACGTTATATAACCAACACATATAAGAGATTTATAAAGAACCACAGAAGATCAATAGAGCTCGAGCAAAAGTAGTGTACGAATCTGAATTATTATGGAGCGTCTAAATAAATTTAGTGTTAAACCGTTTTTAAACTTGCTACACGAAGAACAATATAATCCCGTAATAGAAAATAAAACCAATACGGCACATCGTCTCGTCTTCGAGAATTGAATTGTTGAGATTAGATAGAGGCAAGTAAATTGTCGAACTCTAGAAAATTGTAAGCGCCAAAATTTGGAACACATAAATAACTATAATAACTATAATTCGGTCTCCCTACCTTAAAAAAAAAATATATATATATAATGAATGAAGATGATTTGAAATTTCGAACCTTACAAAAATACCTATAATGAAGAAGATTTGAGGGATAAGTGGTTTATTTTAAAGATTAACCATATGACTAATTAAGGAAATTTCCGGGGTATATGGTTAATTTTGTCTTCTTTTTTTTTTAACACCGATAAAGCCCTTCTAAATTCGGTAATTGCTCAGGGCACTCCCCGCTTACTCCCAAAAAGACCAAAATACCCCTCTGCAATTATCGTTCCTCTCTAATTTTTTACATATCGCACTTGGGAGAGGTGAGGGTATTTTTGTCATTTTAAAAAGAATTGGGAGTGTTTGAGTAAGGGAGGAGTGTGGTGAGCAATTCCCTCTAAATTCGTTACCATCCCCAAAATTCTCCTTCATCTCTTACAAAAATCCCTTATTCAGTTCTTCCTAATATCGTATATTCCTTCCTCCCTAAACCGTACCACGGAGCGGCCAGTTGGCCATGGGGGACACCACCGGCCATCTTCCGGTTACTATAGTAGACCCCACCGCCTCCTCCGGAGGTGCAGGTTGATGGGCTTTTGAATTTACCAAAGCATCTTCTGCTCACCATCCTCTCCTTCCTCCCCACTCACCTGGCGGCCCAGACCTCCTGTCTCTCGCGCCGCTTCCGCCACCTTTGGTCCATCTCACCCTCGCTTTACTTCGACTGCTCTTTTGTCAGCGTCGCCAACCGGCTCCTTCAAATGGTCAACAACGCACTGCTCAGTAGAGATTCCTCTGCCCCACTTCAAACCCTCTGCATCAAATCCAGTTCCGATTCGCAGTTTTTCCTCTCTTTTGAATCCGTTCAATGTTGGATCACTCACGCTGCTTATTTAGGCGTTCAGCACCTTGATTTAGTGCTTCCAGATGCTACTGTCTCAGAACTATGTCGCCATGTCTTCTATATCAGGTCTCTCGAGTCTCTTCACATTAGAAAGTCTTCGCCCTTTGTGTACAGGGCAGCTCCAATACCTCCTGATATTGTTTCCACGCGTCTTAAGTCTCTTTACTTTTGGCTTAATATAGACTCTGCTGACCTTACCCGACTCGTTAGAGGACTTCCTGTCCTAGAATATCTAGACTTAGGCAACATTTTTCAAAGTTCAATAGACATTTCCTCTCTCAGCGTCAAGATGCTGAAGCTGCAATGCAGTTTCAGTAAATTGATGAAGCTGTGTTTTCCTAAGCTGGACTTCATGTATCTAAATTGTGAAGTGAACAATCTGGTGACGTTTTCAGGGGGAGATGCCCCTTGTAAGCAAGGCTGAGATCCATCTGAGATCTTTTCTAGAAGTGCGCCCCCTTGTTTTAGGGACTATGTTGAAGAATGTTGAAAATGCAGTAGAGCTGAAGCTTTCTATTGTGGTGAGTAATGATAAGCGCCAAATTTTTTCTGGTTCCTTTTTGGAATCTATGGAAAGGATTAGTCTAATATGATCCTCCATAATCATGATCATTTCAGTGAAAAATTCAATTAGATTGGAAACTAGATATCAGAAACTGAGTTTGTCCTTTCATATTGCCTAGCAATTCACTCGCAATTCAAATGTGGGCTAGAAAAAAATTACTAATCTATAACGGTATAAATTTTAGATGATTTTTCAAAGCTATGTCAAAACTTCATTTTTCAGTCATCTGGGCAATTTGAGGAAACCTATCTCAATCTCAGATACAGCAAGATGTAGCTGTGCTTCCATAGGCTAGAGTATTTAGAGTTTTCTTGCAATATTTGTTTTCTGAAACGCAATTTTTATTTTCTGAAACTGTTTCAAGGGGAGATGCCTGTGCTGAGAAAGGCTCATATATACCTCTCTTATGCCAAGGAGGAGTTTGCGCCATCAATAATGAGATTTCTGAAGGGTATTGCAAATGTGGTAGACCTGAAGCTTACAATTGTGGATGATCAGGTAGTCATCAATACTTTATCTTTCTCCTTGAATATATTTTCATTTCATATTCGTCTTTTCTATAGTTTTTATTTAAATAACTTTCGTTGCTCATTATTTGAGAAGCAACACCCAGTGTGCCAGTTACAATTATATGGGATTTAGTTAGTTTTGCTATGCACTTTACAAGATTAGGTAGTTCATTTGCTATACTTTTTGTTTACCTTTATTTTTGAATAATAATCGCATTGAACTGTGAAGATAGTCTAGATGATTTAAATGATTCGGCAATTGTCAAAAATTTATCATTTCAACCAAATTAGGTTGTAAGCCTTATAATTTAGCCAATCATATTTTATTTTAATGAGAGGATCTGGTACTTTTAGGCTAAGTCAATAACATCGACAGTTTTCCTACATGAATGCTTGGTCTAGTGAGGAAAACTTCACCCAATTTAGCCAAACCTATATTATTTTTTTGTTCCGAATTCTTTTGAATTGCATTTGTGTAAAACTTAATGCCTGAATCTTTTGTTTTATTGAATGGAAATATTTAGCTGGGTACCATAGTGTAGTGACTATACTTTCTCGCAATCTTGCCTGTCCTTCGGTTTGCCCATTTGTTGTCAGGCTTCTTTAAAGATAAACTCTTTATATATAGCTTTGGATTTGGATTGCACATATTTGGTCTTCATGGTGCGACTGAATTGATATCTATTGAGCAAATTTGGAACTTACACGTGTACTTAGAACATGGACACTACCATGTTTAATAATTAATTGGGACACTTCTAATTATTTACTGTCATAGGCTCAGTTGAAACCATTTCCTATTTTGGAGTCCTACAAGAACCTGCCTTTATTTCCTCGCTTAAGGAATTTCGAGCTTTCAACATCTTGTCATCGAGCCACAATCAAAGATGTTATTAGCTTGCTTGAAAATTCTCCTGTTTTGAACTGCCTTAAGATGCGCCACAGGGTACGTAGCAAAATCAATTTCTATCAGCCTTTACTTATTTATTGTGCTAGTACATTGTTATAAATTATATTTAATGTTGACAATTTGTCTACAAACACTCTTGCTATACTTTTCTTTTTTCAACTACTTGTCGCATTGATTTATTTGAACTTGACAATTTCAATATTGGAATTTTCTTGAAGGATCCATGCATGTATTGATCAGAATAAACGCAAGAAGAAGATACATTGGGAATCCAAGCTACCTCGGAACTCTGAAGGCAATTTTTGTTGGGTGTGGAGACAGATGATGAAGTCCAAAAAATAGCCTAAACAAGAATATCACGTTTCTGAAAATAGCTGCTGCGCACTGCTGACTATTTTAGCCATAGCTCATTCATAGGATGTCCGATTTGGGTGATTCCAGATGCATTGGAAAGATAAGAAAGACATCTACAACTTTTCTATTCAGAGCATCTTCAAATTCGGACTGCACCTTGGTCTAAAAGTAGATTGAACGTGTATTAGAAAATTTATTTATGGAAAGGCTGTTTTTTGGTATTTCATGTTATATATTTAGATAGCTACTTTTGTATAGACTCTAGGTATAAATTATGGGTCTATAAGTTTTGTTTGCAACATGAGAGAAACCTGGGAGAAGTGCTAGAAGCTTAGGAAAGCAATAGATAGCTATTCTCTTGTAATTCTTGTAACTTGAGTGTTGGTGATTAAGGTTTTATTCCCCTTGAGGGTTTTTCTTGAAATTTTGCTGTGCGTTCATTAGATATTGTCTTCTACACGATTCCTAACAATTTTCAGCATGCATGTTTTACTGATCTCCATATCAGAGATGAAAAGAGTAATGCTATAAAATTGCTTTCTAGATGGCTTAGTTCTAAGAAGCGTAGAATGTGAAAATTGGATACATGTTATTAAGCTGCTTTCTTGAAGGCTTACTTCTAAGAAGCTCAAAAATATGAAAATTGGCTTGTGCAAGACTTAAACTTACTGTCATAGATTATACTGAAATCTTTCATGTTTTGTAATTGTTTCAATATTTTAGCTTCTAGTCCTTAATTTATGTGTTTATAGTTATCTACTTATCTTGTTCCAGATAGTATATTGAAGTTAACTTATTGCATTTTTTTTTTAAGTATATGAAGACAGATAAGTAACATGCTTAATAATTGTTTCCTGGGAAGATCTTTTATTTTATTTTTTTTAAAGTTTTCATTCTTTCTAAATTATTATTATATTCTTTACAAAGCATGCGTTTGATTAATGTTACCGTCATTGCGAAGTCTTAATTAAGCCTCATCCAAGTGTGCGAGAGGCGGATCCAAATAGAAGGAAAACCAGACACTTGCCTTTGGGGTCGTTTTTGGAAAATTAAAAACTCGAATAGTAAGATTTCATAGGTGTCTGGATTTAAAAAATCATAGTGCATGGGCTAAGGTTCAGAAAATGTGTTGAAAGAGCATTTTTTTGCCATGAAATTTATTAAAACTTGTTTAAGAAGTCAATGAGAGATGATTTTTGAATAATAATTTGGTCACCAACATAGACGTATATTCAAAGAGGTTCTGAGAGGCAATTATGGAATGACTTCAAACGATAAAGTCGCGAAAAAGATTGCTAATTACATTAAAAAATTAGAATTAGTTTTTTTTTATGTCATTTTGGTGATTGATAGAGAAGTAAAAATCATGCAAAAATCACTTGTTTTATGAAAAATATGATGTATTTTGTAATATTTCAATTATATATGTTTAGAATGACTTTGCTTATTAAATTTATTATTTTTTTATTTTTAAAATTTTATTATATTATAATTGTGCCTGGGCTAATTTTTTTTCTGGATCCGCCACTGAAATGTGCTTAGTTTCTATTAATTTGTACTAAGAGTTGCAGATTTTATTAATTGGCTGGCAAATTAATTAATAACCTGAACATCATATTTCTATTCATGTTCACCGTATTACATGTCTACATGACTACATCCCCTACCCCTTTCTTCCACAGTTTTAATGTGAAAATTATATTAAAAAAAATCGAAAGACAAGTTAATTTTAATACGATTGACAGCGGCAGTATCCAAATTAAAACACAACCGAATCCGAATTGATCTCTTTCAGCAAAATAAGATATATTGAAATAAAACATCTGAGCTCACACGAAGGGATCTGCTGATTCAGAGATAAATTCATTCATAATTTATAATGCTTGGAAGTCATGTTAGTCTTGGGTTAATTATTATTTATAATTATAATTGGTGATTTAAATTTGTAAATAAGCTAATTTAAGCAGGTGCTTTGCATTTTTTTTTATACTACTGTACTACATTTAAATTGTACAATGAAAAAAAAATAGTGAAATTTAATCTAAATCAGACTGTTCATTAAACAAGTTAAACTCTGTAATAGTCATGTTTTACCACTTTTCATAAATTATTAAACGAGACTTATATAGAATTTTGGAATTGGGAGGTGGTAGGGGGCAAACGAATATCCATTGGATTTGTTTCGTTCACACCTTTGAATTTTACAATATAGCTCATATTTTAAGTATTAGTATAACCAAAGGGTCTCAGGCAGCTGGGATCAAATATCATAATTAGCAAAGGCCAAAGGAAGTCAGAACTCAGAACACCCAAATATGCAAAATACAATTGTACGCTTTATTGTATTTTTTGTTTTGCATTTTTTATTAGGGTTGGTTTGAAACCATTTGTTTTGCATTTTAATGTTTATATCTCCTTATGTTCTTTCATAGAATGCAATATGCATAGATACGAGATAAACATACGCTAGATATTTAGACCAGGCAAAAACTTTCTCTAGTGGGTTCTTTTCCTGTGGACTGGATGTTAAACTTTTGTGGAATGCGAGAAGAGGAAAGAATTTTGCAAATGAACAAAGAACCGAAGACGATTTTATTTTTGTGTCGGAGGAACACGTACGTTGGCATTTGAGAATGTGGTTCTAATTTGAAAGAAAAACGACATTAGAATGTGGTTCATAGGTAACAATTGACATACTTTGATTATCGTTTTCTTACCTTAAAAAAAATTATGTCAATTATTTTTGTAATCATTTATTTTGATTAAAGCAATGACAGTTGGCCATCATTAACTGCCTTAAAGAGTATTACATCGACCTCACAGAAAAAAAAAAAAAAATCACATTTTCGTATTTTCTATCTAAATTAATTTTCTGGTGGCTAACTTGATGATTAATAATATAATTTAGGGGAATTTGAGACGGAATTAAGGTTAATTAAGACCAAGTTAAATTAAATCGATAGCTGACCTGACCATTACCCATTTTCATGGGATCTACCATCTACGGCACTGCTCAGCCCAGAGATCTCTCCTCCCCCGCCAATTCGGGTTTCTCAGCGGTTTTATCGCTCATAAGTCATAATTACTTTGTTTATCCTCCAAATTCGACAATTTCCCTCGCAATTCTCGTCCCAAAATCCCAATAATCGGCGAATTCCTCCCGCGTAAATGTGATCTTGCTCTCAAATATTTCGCAATTTCCCGCCTCACCTCACTTATTAAATCCCTTAATTCGTAATTTCGTATCCCATTTACTCCCTAATTCTAGTCTAGCACAGTAACCGCTATCCGTTGCCCATGGCGGGCACCACCGAAGATCCACCGCCTCTCCAAGATGAACTGGTCGATCGTCTTTCCGACTTACCAGATCTTCTTCTCCTCAAAATTCTCTCCTTCCTCCCCACTCACCTTGCGGCCCAGACCTCCTGTCTCTCGCGCCGCTTCCGCCACCTTTATTCCGCCTCACCTTCGCTCTACTTTGATCGCCTCTCCTTTAGTGACACCGCCCGGTTCGTTAAAATGGTTGATCAGGCGCTCCGACGTCGGGATGAGTCTGCCTCACTGGAAAGCTTCCGCATCGAATCCAGTTACAACTCTGAACGTAGCCTCCCTCTTTATCCCGTTTTAGGCTGGATAGATCGCATTAATGAACTAGGCGTCCGGCACATCCATTTGACGATGGATACTGGCACCGCCTACCAGCTTTTCTGGGATATTTTCTCCATCAAGTCTCTTGAGTCTCTCCACGTCAAGACTTTTGACTTGGAGAATTACAGCCATGGTTTTGTAACTAAAATCGGTTGTACGGGCCTCAAAAGCCTCTACCTTTGGTTCAATATGGACTCGCCTGACCTTACCCAACTCATCAAAGGACTTCCGGTTTTAGAATATCTAGAGTTATGGGCAGTTGAACAAAGTACAGTGGACATTTCCTCTCTGAGCGTCAAGACACTGAAGCTGGAATGCCGTTGTTGCAAATTGATGAAGCTGGATTTTCCTAAGCTGGAGTCCATGCGGCTAGTGTGCCACCCTTGCAATCTGGAGATGTTTCAGGGAGAGATGCCCCTTGTAAGCAAAGTAGAGTTTCGTCTGTGGTGTTTCCGCAATATAACTGCGCTTGTATTAGAGCGTATGTTGAAGACCGTTGCAAATGCAGTAGAGCTGAAGCTTGATATTCAGGTGAGTATTCCCTAAGTGCCAAAAAAATTTTTCTTGCTCCTGTTTAAAAGAAATATAAAAGAATTGCCCTCATTCGATCCTCCTTAAACGTTATTATTTTGGTGAAAAATCCAATTAGTCAGAAACTGAGTTTGTCTACCCTTCATAATTTTTATCACATCAGAGTTTTATAATTGAGCTAGGAAACCTGTATTAATCTAAAATGATATTTATTGTAGAGTTTTGTTTAAACATTATGTCTGCCATAATTGTCAACGACATTTTTCAGACATATGGGACATGTGCAGAGGCCGATCCCAAATGTGAGATGCTGTGCTTCCCTCGGCTGGAGTGTTTATTGTTCTCTTGCGATATGGGTAATCTCCATCTGTTTCAATGGGAGATGCCGGCACTGAAAAAGGCTGATATTAGTCTCTCCTTTGATAAGAAGTTTGTGCCAGCAGTAAGCGGCTTTCTGAAGCATATTGCAAATGTAGTAGATCTGAAGCTTACAATTGTGGTAGTCCTCAATACAATTATCTTTCTCCTTGTATTTATTTTCATTTGATGTATCCCATTTATACTAGCTTTTACTGAAATTATGTAACTTTTGCCGGAAAGATGCATCACTCATGTGTCAATTGATCATTTTATGGGATTTAATATGTTTATAATCCTTTGCAAGGATAGCAAAATTTGGTGTACTAGACAAGGATATGTTGGAGTGTTTATGACTTCATAATTTGATTACCTCTGCTTTTGAATTATAAGGAGGACCGCATTGAATTGAGAATATAGACTAGCACTAGCTGATTAAAAGCTTTCTTTAATATTTGTTTCAACCAAAATATGGGTTTAAAGCTTTTAATTTTAGCACAATTATCTTTTATGGATCTAGAGGTGATAATTAACAACTTCATTTTTCAGACATATGTGCACTTTGAAAATACCCATCTCAGATGTAGTGAGATGCAGCTGTCCTTTCCTAGGCTGGAGTATCTGGAGTTTTCTTGTGGTATGTGTTTGCTCGAACTGTTTCAAGCAGATATGCCTGTGCTGAGAATGGCTGACATCCACATCTCTAATGCCAATGAGGAGTTTCTGCCACCAGTAAGCGGCTTTCTGAAGCTTCTTGCAAATGTAGTAGACTTGAAGCTTACAGTTGAGGATGATACGGTAGTTCTCAATACAATTATCTTTTTGCTTTTTTTTTTATTTTCATCAGATATTACCTATCAATTATCATCTGTAAAATAAGTTTTCCTCAGTATTGAGATAGCATTCTTTATAATGGATTATGAAGTAATAAAATTCGACGTACTAAACAAAGATAGGTTGCGTTCATGGCTTTACTGTTTGACTACCTTTTTTTTTGAATAATATTTTCCCCATCCAAAATAAAGGTGTTAAGCCTTTAAATTTATTCAAATCATATTTTTACAGATCAAAGAATCTTCTACTTGAGGCTAGGTTCATTAAATTGACAGTTTTGTCCTACTTGAATGGTCATCAACTGTTTTGTATAGCAAGAAAAAATTATCCAATTTAACCAAACCTTATGTTTTTTAGTTCTGAATTCTTTTAACTGGGTGCCTGTATCTTTATTTTATTGAATGGAAAAACTAAGTTGGGTACCAAAGTAGTAATTATAGGTTCTCGCCTGTTGTCCTTGTTTGCCTTTCTTTCGACAGCCTTATTTTGAAGGTAAATTCTTCAATATTGGTTTTGATTGAACATACTTGTTCTTCACGGCAGGGATGAATTGGTATCTGTTACGCAAATTCAGAACTTATAGATCTGTACCTAGGATATGGACACTAGCATGTTTCATCATATTATGTTTAATAATTAATTGGGACGATTTTGTTCATTTTTACTTTCATAGCTCAATTGAAACCATCACACATATTATGACTCCAATAAGAACCCACCTTTATTTCCTCACTTGATTAACTTCAAGCTTATTACTTGTTGTCTGAAAGCCGCCACTGAAGATGTGGTTAGCTAATTTGTAAATTCTCCTGTTTAATCATTTTCTGCTTAATAATTAATTGAACAATTTTGTTGTTTTCTCTTTCATAGGATCAGTTGAAACCATTCAATATTTTGGTGCCCTACGAGAACCTGCCTTTACTTCCTTGCTTAAATAAATTTGAGCTTTCTACTCCGTGCCATGAAGCCACGATCAAAGATGTGATTAACTTGCTTGAAAATGCTCCTAATTTGAACTGCCTTAAGATGCACCACAGGGTACCAGTTAAATCAATTTCTATTTGGCTTTGTTTTACTTATTTTTTTATTGGTTGATTTAGAAATATACCTTCTAAAAGATCATTTATATTGATCAATTCTTGCTAAACTTGCTTTGTTGCATCAATATATTTGTTTCTGACAATTTGAATATTGTTCTTTTTTTTTTTGTTTAAAGGATCCGTGTATTGCTAAGAAGAATAAAGATAAGAAGAAGATATATTGGCAATCCAAGTTACCTCGGAACTCTGAAGGCAATTTTCAGCATTCCTGCTTTACTGATCTTCATATCAGAGATGGGAAGAGTCGTGCTATTAAGTTGCTTTCTAGAAGGCTTGCTTCTAAGAAGCGCAAAATATGAAACTTGGCTATATGTTATTAAGCTGCTTTCTTGAAGGCTTGTAAGAAGCTCAAATATGAAAATTGATTATACATTGAGCTCTTTGATCTTTTTAGCTGCTTCATTTTGGGTGGTAGTACTTGACTAAGTATTAGTTGTATCTGTTTAATCTAGAGATGTTACTATTTTACTATAGTCCTTAAATTTCTGTGCTGTTAGTTATCTTGTTCCATATATCTAGTATTATGAAAAATGAGCAAGGTTATAGTGCCATAAGTTTTTTATGCCACAAATACTATAATTTTTCTTTTTCATTAATATTTTAAAATTTTAAATATGAATTTTGAATCTAAATCGTTGATCTTGTTCAATTTTACAAGTGATGCATTTCTATATAATTTTTATAATTTTGGAGTTTATTTGATATTCGATCAAGAGGCCACAAATGAACGTATTAAATTTAATTTGTTATAATTAACAACATTCGTTCATTTTTTTGCCTCTTGATCAAACATCAAATAAAATCCAAAATTTATAAAAATTACATAGAAAATTAGAAATGCATCACTTGTAAAATTGAATAAGATCAAGGATTTAGATTCAAAAGTTATATTTTAAAATTTTAAAATTTAAAATATTAATGAAAAAGAGAAGTTATGGCATTTGTGGTACCAAAAACTTGTGATACTGGAACCTTAGCTTAAAAAAATTTATGAAAATCTATTAAATGCTCTTTATGAAGCGTATGAAGACAGAAAACTTACATGCAAGCGGTGTACTTGATTATTATTTTCTAGGAAGAACATTATTTGGCAAGTTCTCATTTATAATTTTGAGCTATGAAGTGTAATTTAGCTATCAATGAAAATTAATTACAGATCTATATTTAACAGCATGACTACGAGTTGATTATAAGCTAAGTAGCTGTCCAATAATAGTATTAGCTATATAAAATTTATACATTCATAGACTTCAATACGATATATGATGAAATTCAGAATTTTCACACAGGCAAAAAAAAAAACTTACAAGTAAAATATTTAACTGTATTGACAGCTTAGGATTTGGGCCTTTTTATTATGACCTTTCGTGGTCGACAGAGATAAGGAAGGAGAATATTAAAGGAAAAATAATTTATTCAATAATCAATATACGTAAGGAAGGTCAACGAACGCATAAAAAGTTATAATCAAATGATTTTATATAAGTAAACATATCTTTATGCAAGCTGGAGATTTAAAAAAATAAGCAATTGCGAAAAGCCAACACGGTAATTCCCTCAATCAGTGAGGACACATGTCACGCAGTCATGATTGAATAAGGGACAGCTTGTAAATATTTTATTTTAATAAAATTTGTCAGTGTGGCACTTGCCACCTGGCCTTCAAAAAAAAAAAGAATAAAGGGACAGATGGAACGTCGCTCGAAATAGAAAATTTTTACTAACTTTTTTTTTTTTTTTTTTCAATTGCCTGAAACAAATCGATTATCATTGGAATTTTTTTAAAACTTTGGACAACTGACAAAAACTATGATAGTAATTTCTTTGTATTGGCAATCTCTTAACTAAATAAATAGAAAAAAAAAGAAACTGAGAAGAAGGGAACAAAATCCCTGATTTTATTTTTGCTAGTTTCACTGAAAATAGATAATCTGTAAGATTTTTTAAAGAGTGACATACTTCTCCTAATTTTAGCACATAATGTGTTTTCCTTACCTCCCTTTAAATACCATAAGAATACTTTAACGTCTTTGCAACTATTTAAGTTATCGTAAAGGTTAGAAGGGAATTTGGATAATTACGGTCGTCCACTTCAGCACTTACATTTCATACATTTGCACAATGAATTTATCCAAACGAACAGCATCACTGTTAGTTTCTCCATTGCAAGATGAGACACCAGGAGATTCAATTTCAGCTCAAAACATAAATATGAACCACTAGAAAAGTGCATGCTAAAGAACTGTGCAAAATTACCTTATTCTATGTTTCCTCAAGTAAAATACTTAGATGCACCAGCTTTTTATCCCGACTAATAAACGTATTCATAATTATAACCAGAAATTAAAATCAGCTCTCCAATTCAACTCATTGACCGCATTGCTGATAGACATTGGGCCTTAACCCACAAAGGCCCATTGTTTTGGGCCTGAAATCGCGGCTCCAACCTAGTAAAACCCGAAAAAATTATAAATAACTTTAATTAATTAAGAAATTATAAAATAATCCGTTTTTAATGAAAATTTTAAAACTGACTGCGCAGTTTCGGAATCCGAAACTAATTCTGCTTAGTTTCGGAATTTGAGATTCCGAAACTAAACCTACCGACTTTTTTGAGAGAAAAAATATTTTAAATTTTTTTTTAATTAGTTTCGGAATCTCAAATTCCGAAACTAGGCGTTCCATATTTTTTCAATTTAACTTTTTTAAATTTCACCTAACTTTTGAAAATTTAATAATAGTTGTTTTAATAAATAATTTATGTTATTATTTTCAAATTTTCTAAAAATATTATAGTAAAAGTAGTAAAATAAAAGTAATAAAGTAGTGTTATATGGTAAAGTATAATAAAAGTAAAGTATAGTAATAAAATAGGGTAAAATATTAAGTTTTCTGACGTTTGAGCGAGAATCTAGCTAGTTTCGGAATCTCAATTGTGTCCATTCAACTTAGGCTGCTTACAATGAAAGAAAACACTTAAAAAATCGATGTTTTGGAACACTATAACTTCAATGAGGCTTAACTTTTGATAGAAACGTCCGTTTTGGGCATATGACCACTTTCCGGAAAGCTTGCGACGAGATCTACAAGGTTTACCGGGGTTTACCCCATAACGACCATTTTCGGGACCAAAAAATGCTGTCTGAACCTCCAAAATCTACTTTGAAAGTTTTCAAACCTAAACATCACATAAAAAAAAAGAGAAATATAGTAAATCAAGTTACTTTCATTATAGTTAACAGGGGTGTTTGCATCCTTTTTCCTGTCTGGATATAGCATGAACCTCTTGTCATTCCTCTCTAGCGCAATAAAAGGTGTTATGTTGAGTATTATCTCGTATTGATCTGAAGCTATGGGATTAACTGAGAGGATTGTTTTCACTCTAACTTCCTTTTATTACTTGGTGCTTATTCTCATTGGTACACCTATGAACAATACACATGACATGACAATTATTTATACTAGTTATGGTCGGTTACAAAAAAAAACTCTAGAACATACATTTTACTTCTAATCATATCTAAACTAGTTTCTAGACTTAACTAAGTATCTACATTGAAAAAATTAAATTGCGCTGAAAAAATATGAAACGTATTACACTGAAATTAAATTGCGCTGAAAAAGTATCTACATTGATTAAATAGTGAAATTCTGACAAAATGGAATAACGAGCGGGAAACTAGCTAGTTTCGGAATCTCAAATTCCGAAACTAGCTAGTTTCGGAATCCTAAAATTCGAAACTAGCTAGTTTCGGAATTTGAGATTCCGAAACTAGCTAGTTTCCCGCACAAATGTTAGAAAAACGTTTTTTTACCGTATTACACTACTTTATTACTTTTATTTTACTATTTTTACTATAATATTTTTAGAAAAGTTTAAAATAATAACAAAAATTATTTATTAAAACAACTATTATTAATTTTTCAAATACTTTCTAATAATAACAAAAATTATTTATTAAAACAACTATTATTAAATAAATTCTTAAATAAATTTTTATAAGTAAATGCACAACAAAATACATGGACAACAAAAACATATTTCATTAAATTTAAATAATACTTATAAAAAATATAAAAACTAATAATAATATAACATAAATTATCATATATATACATTTATCAAACTCAATAACTTAATAATATAAAAAAATAACACATATTTCATTAATATAATAATTTCTCTTTCCTCTCTTTAATTCTCTCTCTCTTTAATTAATTAAAAAATTTAAAAATTAAATTTCGCTCAAAAAAGTGGTTGAAATGTCGGTAGGTTTAGTTTCGGAATCTCAGATTCCGAAACTAAGCAGAATTAGTTTCGGAATCCCAGATTCCGAAACTGCGCAGTCAGTTTTAAAATTTTCATTAAAAACGGATTATTTTATAATTTCTTAATTAATTAAAGTTATTTATAATTTTTTCGGTAGTAAAACCTCTACGTCTTTACTCTTTACTCCTCCTTGTGTCAGAGGTTTTTTCGCTCGTAAAAACCCTTTCTTTATCCCAAAAATGGGCAATTTTCCCTCGCAATCCGAAAACGTGGGCAATTTCGCGCGCAAATCGACTCACAATAATTTTGCAATTCCCCGCCTCGCAATCGTAGAAAGAGACCATCACTTGTAACTTCTCGGTTCTTCATAATTTCGTATTCATCTTACTCCGTAAACCTACCACAGTAACCGCATTTCATTTGGCCATGGAGGACACCATCGGCCATCTTGCGGCTCCTACAGTAGACCCACCACAGCCTCCGGAGGTGCTAATCGACCGGCTTTCTGATTTACCAGATCCTCTTCTCATCACCATCCTCTCGCTCCTCCCAACTCACTTCGCGGCCCGAACCTCATGTCTCTCCCGCCGCTTCCGCCACCTTTGGTCGGCCTCACCCTCGCTCTACTTCGATCGCTCCTATTTTAGGGACCCCACCCGGTTCCTTGAAATGGTCGACCATGCGCTCCTCAAGCGAGATCTTTCTGTACCACTTGAAAGCCTCACCATCATATCTAGCTGCCACTCCAAATTTCGCCCCACTCTAACATCCATTAAGAGCTGGATCTCTCGCGCCAGTTATCTAGGTGTCCAGCACCTCCGTTTAAAGCTGGATGCTGCCACTGTCGCAAAACTTTGCCGTGTTGTCTTCTCTATCAATTCTCTTGAGTCTGTCCACATCTCCACTTTGAACCCAAACAACAACCACAAAGCTTTAGTGCCACAGGATATTGTGTCTACTCGCCTCAAAAACCTCCACTTTTGGCTGAATATAGACTCAACTGACCTTACCCGACTCATCCGAGGCCTTCCTGTGCTAGAATATCTAGAGTTGGGAAGCATTGATCAAATTGCAATAGACATTTCCTCTCTAAGTGTCAGGACACTGAAGCTGCAAAGCATTACCAGCAAAACAATGAAGCTGTGTTTCCCTAAGCTGGACTTCATTTATCTACACTGCAGGCTGAACAATCTGGAGATGTTTCAGGGGGAGTTTCCCCTTGTAAGCAAAGCTGAGTTTGATCTGAGGTCTCCCTATTTTGAGAGGACCTATACCAAAAATTGTGAGATTCAGCTGTCCTTCCCTAGGCTGGCTTATTTGAAGTTATATTGCAAGATGTATTTCCTCGATCTGTTTCAAGCGAAGATGCCTGTGCTGAGAAAGGCTGACATCTACCTCTTTGATGCCAGTGAGGAGTTTGTGCCATTAGTTAGTGGCTTTTTGAATCGTATTGCAAATACGGTTTACCTGAAGCTTGCAATTCAGGATGCTACGGTATAGTCCTCCATGCAATTATCTTTCTCCTTGTGCCTATTTTTCTTTTAATATTGCTCTTGTTTATTAGCTTCTATTGAAGACCTATAGTGGACATTCTGAATAAAAAGTGATGCCATTTGGCCTCACTAATGTACCAATGCAATTTTCAGACCTATAACTATGCTCCTTTGAGATGAATTTAGCTATTTTTTTATTATCCTTCCTGATGAAAGCATAATTTGGTGTGCTAGGCAAAATAGGTTAAGATTTCAGGGATTTACTAACTGATTATCGTCGTTTTGAATTATAACGACTGCATTTAATTTGAAATATAGCCTGTCTGATTAACAATGCTTTGATGATTGCCAAATATTTCTTATTATTTCCAGCAAAAACAAGGTTTGAAGCCTTTGAATTTAACCCAATTGTTCTTTTTATGGATCATGGATCTGGGAGTATGGTACCTTAGGCCAGGCCAATAAACCGGACATCAGATGTTTGGTCTGATAATAATACCTTTACCCGATTTAACCAAATTTACATTCTTTTGGTTCAGAATTTTTTTAATTGCATATGCACATGTGGTAAAGTGAGTACCTACGTCCTTATTTTGTTGAAAAGAAAATGCCAAGTTGGTCCCCCGCCCCCCCCCCCCCCCCCCCCCCCCCCCCCCCCCCCCCCAGTTGCTTAAGATAAACTGATAAACTCTTTGATATAGCTTCAGATTGCACATACTAGATTTTCGTGGCTTGACTTAATTGAAATGAGTTCAGCAAATTTGGAACTTGGACATCAGTACCTTAGCATACAGATACTGCCATGTTTTGTCCTATTATGTTTAATAATTAATTGGGACACTATTGTTATTTTTACTGTGATAGGTTCAGCTGAAACCATTTCATATTTTGGATTTTAACGAGAAGCCGCCTTTGTTTCCTCACTTAATTAACTTTGAGCTTTTCACTTGTTGTCATGAAGCGATCATTGAAGACATGATTAACTTTCTTGAAAATTGTCCTGTTTTGAACTGCCTTAAGATGCGCCACATGGTACTAGTTACATTAACTTCTCTTTTTGTTTTTATTTATTTATTTATTTATTTGTTAGTTGATTAAGAATATATTATCTAAAGATTTTTAGTGATGATAAATTATCAAAACTGAGTCTTGCTGTATCTCATTGTGTTTTTTGCTGATTTCTCATCATGAAAATTTAAATATTGGATCTTTCTTGAAGGATCCCCATATTTATTCGGATGAAAATAAAAAGAAGAGAGATTGGCAATCCAAGCTACCTCGAAACTCTAAAGGTAATTATCAGCATGCCTGTTTTATGGATCTTCATATCGGAGGTGAGAAGACTCGTGCTATTAAGCTGCTTTCTAGAAGGCTTACTGCTAAGAAGCGCAAAAGAGGTGAACTAGCTATATGAAACACTTAAAAGCTTACTGTCAACAGTTATGAATTGAGATCTTTCATCTTTTGTAGCTGTTTTATTTTGGCTTGTAGTACTTTACTGATTTGCATTGAATCTGCTTAATATAGAGATTTACTAGTTGTAGGCCTTAATTTCTGTGTTGTTAGTTATCTTGTTCCAGATAATGTTCTGAAACTCTATTTACTTTTTAGTGCTTCTTTATGAAGTTAAACAAAGGCCGATAATTACATGCAAGCGGTTTGTTAATGTTTCTTTGAAAGTTTTCATTTTTTTTATTCTTTGAAAAGCATGTATTTGATTAATGCTGCTGTCATCCTTGAGGTTCCAAGTCTTATCGCAATATCTAAAAAAGAAAAGTCTTAACCAGTTTTTCTCAAGTGCACTAGAAGTTGCAGATTTTGTTAACTGGCTATTTGGCTGACATATTAATTTGAATATCATATTTCTTTCGCATGTTCACCCTAGTGCATTATCGATTATCCTTTACCTTTCTTTCCACTTTTCTTCTCTCATGTCCTGTTACTGTCCGTAGGATTTGCTAGCATCTAAAAAGCTCTTTCGAATACCAGTACCGTTGTCTTTCATTGTCTGCTTCTGAAAAACATGTTGTGAGGCTAAACATCTCAACTTTTCACTATGAAACATTACGAACCTAATGCATATCCCTCCCATCTTAGATCTCAAAATTTATTTAATTATTACTTATAAAAAAAATTAAGAGAACTTGGTTGTGACTACCAAGTAGCGGATAATAGCAATTCGATACAAAACAAAATGAAAAATATAGTTTAAACCTACAACAAACAACTATAAAAATAGATAATCGGTCGCAATGCATCCACCGTCATATTGTTCCTTCCGTTTGCACCGGCCGAACATCCTCGCGTGCTGGCCGATTCTCCTCGCATGTCGGTCAAACATCCTCATGCACCGGCTGCACCTCCTCAGGCACCCGGCTGAACCTCTCATGCCGAACATACAATCTTATGCACCGGCTGCACCAAGCAGCACACTGGCCGAACCACCTTGCTAACCAGCAGCACCTGAATTTGTTCGAGACTTAAGACTTGTTCTTGTATTGTCTTGACTTCACAGGGTGCAATTTCATTTTTAAACTGTTTTTCTAATAATAATTATTTTTATTCATTTGAAAATTCATTTTCGGATTTCCGAACATTGTTTGTAATTTTCTTATCTTAGCAAGCTGATTTTATTATAAATGACATTACACTTCGACTATCGGGGGGGAAGTTTAAATGACTGTCTACTTCATATCTACTTCTAGAATTGTGCCAAATTGAACCCCTTACCTTTTTTTCTTTTTTTCTTTTTGCAAAAGAGGGACGTTCAGGTGCCCACAAAGAATATCATTCAAAAGTACCATTTCTTTTGTTTGAATATATTAGTCAATAGTTATCTTACTTTCATCTTAAATGATCTCAAATAATTTGCTAAAAATAAAATGTATAATTGGATATCAGAAATTAGTGTGCTTGTTGCCCCTTCTTGCAAAAGATATGCATTCATGTTCACAAAATAAACTAATTGTTCAGAATAATGTGTTCGTTTTTTCTGACTTTTTCCTATAAAATTATTCTAAAGCACAGACTAAGTGACAGCTGAGAGTGAAAACACTTGATAAGTATCCCTTTTTTTGGCCCCTTTTTGCATATGCTTTTTTTTTTTTTGGATCAAATGCATTATGTATAAACATCTGCCTCAGCGAAGATTCATAATCCTCCAATTGCATAAAATTTCGAACTAGTCAAATTTATTTCCAAGCCACTAGGCTGAAATATTTTCTCAGGTTCTTAACTTCAGTTTTGGTTTTAATTCTTTGCTCAATCCCTTGCTCTTTGTAACTAAGAAGCATATTGTCCGGGAACAAGAAAATGGGAATCGCATAAAGTATAAGCACTCTTGACCTGAGGAGGCGGCTGCAGGAAAAGTTTAAGTCAATAAACATAAAAAAAGAAAAGAAACAAACAGTTGGGTGCACTTTTCGTACACCAATTCATATGACTAGTCTTATAGATGCGCAATGAGATAATAACCAATTACTAGATTCTTTCAACTAAAAGGCTGCTAAAGAACTTGGAAAGGTAACTTGCAAGGAATGTTGACCAAATTTCATGAATATAACAGCACTGCAAGTACATTCAAATTTCCAACGAGGCATTCGCAGAAAATTGCAAAGCAGTTTAATAGTCGTAAAGGTTGATTTATGATAAGCTCGTAAAATATAATTAGTCAGTACTTTTTACTTTTCTTTTTGGTACTTTTGGATTTGCATAGTGGAAATTAAACCAGGGGAACGGTGGAGGAAGCTTCAAGTTCCCTACGGTCTTTGGTATATAAAGCCTTTTGTTGGGCCATGCCAAATTATGGGCGACTAGTTTGGTGGCATTCGCAACGACTGATAAGATACCACCAGGCACCAGCTACCATTCCGTACTAAGAGCATAAGCCTGTAGCCCTGTAGTGTACATGATACAGTTATAATCCTTGACAGTCGCTGTCAAGATGTCTAAAAAGAAATGATTCAGTTATAATACTATTGGAGTTTCTATTAGCCATTTGGCCCAAAAAAAGAATATAACATATATTTTAACATACAAATTTGATTACAAAGTATAATTGAATAATGAGCACGATGATGACGATTGTGCCAATGGTGGTGGGGGTGGTGAAAAACCAAGTACCTCTATTAGAAACAATTATTTAAGGGTTCAAACAACAAAATAATTATAATCACTGGATACGATCTATATTACTTTCTCTTAATTACATGTGTACGATCATTTTAAAATGAATTTTTAAAATCATTTACAATGGTGAATATTTACAAAAAAATTTTAATGTCCATTAAAACAAATTCAAGAACATCTTATTTTATTATGTGTGTGTATAAAAACTGACATGGTTTTTTAATTTTGATATTTAATTAAGTTGTAAATTTCGAGTATTTAACGTTCTGAAAGGAGGCAACTCTCCTCTAATAATAATATTAATATGTTACAATAACATAAAAAAAAGATCGAATAAATATTGGAGTTAAAATGCAGGTCTCTCAGACATGCCGAATAATTAACTTAAAGTGGAAGCATTCAACATAATGCTTGAAACCGTATGAACAAGACAATGCGCCGATTTTGTCAGGCGTATTTTTTATACAACTGGATAGCTTGCCGGCAGAGCTTAAAATTGAGTTAATTAATTGGTTAGCCAATAAATTAAATATATACTTGGTGCTGGTAATTCAATTATTGTAGATTACGATTTACGAAGATCAATTCCAATAATTATGTTAGCTTAAGGTCCTTTTCAGAGTTTTTAGATATTCTTTGTATTTCATTTTCTGCGAAAGTCCTGTTAGTAAATGCCTTGAAAGAGACTCTATAACATGTACCTTCCATGCACTTTCCTAGAGTACAACAAGGTCTTTTCTCAAATTCCATATTATAAAACTTATGTATTATCTCATTTCCGTCACCAAACCAGCCAACAAATTAGTCTCACACCTCACGTTTATATTTCACATCCTCCCTCTTTCTCTCACCCAAATACCAACCATGAAGACAGCTCAAATTCTCCTTTCACCTCTCCTCAATCGGTACGCAAAACTGTTTCAATTTGGTTGCATCCTTCTTCAATTAACCTTCATTGCTCTTGAGAAATTCTTCCCAAAATACGCAGCGTATATATCTTTGTTAACATCTCATTATGATCTTTCTTCTTGGAAACATATTCATGTTAAAGACGGAAAGGTCGACATGGAGAGAGAGACAAAAACTTCCATACAGGAAACTAGAATAAAGAGAGAAGAAATTGGTTTCATAATGTCAAATGTGGGTTTATCTTCAAGTCAAGAAGGTGATCAACTAAAGGATTACATGAGTCATGAGGAGTTCTCGACTTTGTTTGAACAAATAGAGCCCGGGTTACATGAAGTCAAGGAGGCGTTCTCCATTTTTGACCAAAACAAAGATGGATTCATCGATGCAAAAGAATTGCAGACAGTGCTAATCAACCTTGGATTAAGAGAAGGCACTGATCTTGAAATATGCCAATCCATGATCGACCAACATGATCGGAACCAAGATGGGAAAATCGAGTTGAGTGACTTTTCCAAACTCCTTGAATCGGCTCTGTTGTGAGATTTTCCAATTTTCATAAGATCAGGTCTCGTAAATAGTTCGTCAGATAGCAATTAGGAGTTTGCATCAATTGATTAGCTGAATTACACAACAATTGCTATTACCATTTCGGTTTGGAGTTCACAACTGCTGAATTATAAGCTTGTTGGTCCATCACTTTCTACTTGGTTTACATAATTATGGATTCTTCGGAGCAATATATTGTACGGTGACAAGGTTTGTTTGGAGCATTTCCCGGTGGTAATCAACAGCTTCAAAGCGGAGAAAAGTTGTCCAACGGGAAACAATCAGTCTCTGCTTGTTGCGGTCCGAAGAGGAGGAGATGGGAAGAGTAGAGCAGATCGAGCGCTATGATGTGCTTGTGTTTCACAATTTGGCATACAGAAATGCCGCTAGAGAGATTAACATGGCTGCTGTTAAAAACTAACAAGCCAAAATATTCATGCTCTGGTTTCTTCAGTGGCGTGTTAAGGTTGATGGGGGTTTGTGATATGCAGGGCGTCTGCACTTGTATAACGTGTGGATGATTTTCGACTATTTTTTTATTATTTTCTTTTTTTATGTTGTTTCTTTAGATTTAAGGCATTAACATCTTGTAAATATTTTAATCCTTAATTTAATAAATTAACTCTAAGTTTTAGTCCAAAACATAATAAAAAGTTTTTTTCATCGAAAAATCCATTCAAACTATACGAAATTTCAGATAGTCATTTTATATTTTAATGAAAATAATAACAATATATTCTATTTAGTTATACAAAAATAGAATACATATTTTAACAAAAAGAAAAAGATGATAGTAATGAAAACAAATCGATCTCAATTATTAAGCTGGCAAAAGTTTGTCGATTTGTTATTTGATCTATTCCTTGAGATACTCAAAGCGTGTACACTAAAATTGAGCCAAAACATAATTATACGGTCGATTTAATTAATAATGTCCGTATCAAATTAATTAATTAAAATAAGTGATCAAACTTTATTACATGGGGAAATTTATTCAATACAAAACGGAACAAAAAATTACATGGAGACACTAAAAATGTAAAAAGTCTACGAGGCACCAATAATAGAGTCAAGTGCCACAAAGGACAAATGTACGGTATACAAGGCACCGAAATGACATAATTCCTGGTTAGTAACTTTCCTAATATTACGAATGACATAATGCTGGTTAGTAATTTTCTTAACATAAAAGTCTAGAAAAATGGCACAACCAACTTTAAACTCCAAGAAAAGTACCATCAAAATTGGCTTGACGTACCGTTTACTAAATGTGGACTTGTATGTATCTCATCAAGTTATCATAAAAAAAATATGATCTAAGTAAACAAATTAACCCATGCCAAGGGAGCGTTGATCAACGTAAATTAAATAAATCCGTTTCTCATCGTATATAATAAGAAAATATATTAACAATCCACAAGTACGACAGAAAAGAAGAAAAAGGAACATTCGTAGAAGCTTCCGAGCCATTACCTTATCGTTTCTTCACCTTATCTTTTTTTGGGATAGCTTTGGAACAATAATCAGTAATTAAAGATCATTCATCATCCATATGTCCAACAAAATCTATATGAAAGTTACATGAATTTTACTTTAGCAGGAATTTCCATAAGTTTTCTATACCAAGTCATCAACATAATAAAAAAATTAATTAATTATAACGCTGTTTTGTGGGCCATGATATGGGGATTAGATTATTGTACCGGTGCATCACCCAACTACATACTGTGAAATACCTCTAATTAGTTTTAACAAAGGCTATTTTTGTTGTTCTTTTTATTTGTCACCTCTGCTCTCTTTGGAAACGTATTATTTTCAATAAGCAAAAAATTGAATTGTATAAACATATATAAACTAATATTTAACATAGAATTCACACTCATCCAATTATTTATGCAGAATTAGGATTTAAATTTTATATTTTATTCTTTGTTGGTCGAGTCAAGAGCGAAATTTCTCAAGTAATTTAATACACTGTTTTTGAATGACAGTTTCTTCAAAGCAAATATTTGATCAATATAGGCTGAAAATGCCTGGTGTTTACATGAATTATTTATCCTTTTTTTAAGTCAAATCTTTGCTCCATTTTTAATAGCCGAAATATCTCGTCAGTTCTCACTGTAGGTTCAAATGAACTGGCACAGATAATAATTTAAAGAAAACTTGTAATAAATGCCTGTTATCACACTTTCGATGAAAGTCTCGCTTAAAATTAAACTTCCACATTTTCCTCTTTCTTCACGGCTACATGTCTGGACTGGACAGTCTGGTTCTACTGGGACTGAAATCCTCTCATAAAAACGACGGTAGAGAGCTGTTATAGGATAATTTTATTATTATTTAAAAATTTAAAAATTTAAAAATTCAAATACTCAATTCAAACCGTTGTTCTTGTTCAATTTAACTACCGATGCGTTTTCATATAAATTTTGGAGTTGATTTGATACTAGATCAAGTCGTTAATAAATGAATGATTATGATTAACTATTACTAATTAATTCTAATACCGTTATATTTAAAAGGTCATTGCATATAAAAGTCCAATATATACAATATCACGCAAGAAATACGTATTTTTTTAAAATTAAATTTCTGTATATTTGATTTGTTGCGAAGTACTGTACGCCCATAGATAATTAAACTTCTATAAGATGAGATAGAAAAGATACTATTTTTCCTTATTTAATAGACCTTTTTTTTTTTGAGAGAGAGAGAAATTTCATAAACCTTTTCTAGTGCAACGGTTGAATATGTAATTATGTTTCGTGT
Source organism: Rhynchospora tenuis (assembly GCA_027725995.1). Classification (NCBI taxonomy): domain Eukaryota; kingdom Viridiplantae; phylum Streptophyta; class Magnoliopsida; order Poales; family Cyperaceae; genus Rhynchospora; species Rhynchospora tenuis. Next base: position 57,213,720 of record CM050888.1, read on the forward strand.
CTGCTGTGGTAGTTGTATTGACACTGTAATGATGACACATTACCACGAAATTTGATATGTTTAATTCAGATCGAACACCCATTCTTGGATTTGACTTCTTTAGAAAATACTTTGAAATAAATGTGAAATTTGAAATGGATAATTAATATTGCGTGTTTAGTTGGACATAATAGTAAATATGGCACTATGGGCCATGGGTCCATGGCAGTAAAAAGAACTTCCGTTGTCGTAGTCTTGACGAAAGGTCAACTACATTTTCCATTTTTTATTTGTTGGCTTGTTATCATTTCTTAGTTGTGAATGATCTACCTCCGTCCGAGGAACCACACAAGCAACTTCCTCCACCCATCGACATAAATGTCATGAAATTTCTCTTACAAAACCACCGCCATACTTCTTCCTCTTTTTATACACTACCAAAACCGATTTTTCCATTTCCCAACCGAAACCCAGTTCCCTTTCTACATGGTTCTGAACCCCAGTCTCTTTCTTTCTCTCCGACGATTAAAACTCAACAATGGAGGCGATAACAATCATTTCTCTTGTTGCGTCTACTCTGAAGAAGTTGAAGCAGTCTCTCCTCCTGTCGTACCTTGGGCTGCAGGGGCCACTTCAATTTACCTTACTCTGCATAATACTCAATTTATATTTTTTGATTCTAGACAAATTCTACCCAAAAAAACTTCCCTATCTATATTGTTTCCTCATAAACCCTCTCTCAGATTGCCCATGCTACTATCCTCCCAGAGAAGAACAGCCTGAGGAAACAGAGTTGAAAGGTGCAACTAACATAAAAGATGTCAGAATAAACAGAGATGAAGTGATGCTTGCAATGGAAAGATTATGCCAATCTACAACCAAAGGAGGAGACCAAATAGAGAATTGCATGGGATATGAAGACTTCTCTGGTTTGTTTCAGGAATCAGAGCCCAGTTTGGATGAAGTGAAGGAGGCCTTCTCTGTTTTTGACCAGAACAGAGATGGTTTAGTTGATGCCAAAGATTTGCAAAGAGTACTCCATAATCTCGGTGTAAGATATGGCGCGAATCTTGAGGCATGCGAGCGGATGATTGAGCAGCATGATCGCAATAAAGATGGGAATGTAGATTTGGCTGATTTTTCACGGCTTTTAGAGATGAGCCTTTTAGGAAACGGTGACTAAAAACAAATCAGGCATACTGTATTGTTGTTTGCCTCCAATAATTTCTTGTCATACTGTATGTGAATTATTTATTTGATATATAAGCATATTACATTTTATAGTTTGCTCTTGGTTTGGCTAATATATATCGACAAATAAAATTTCTACTAACTATGATCACTGGTTTAACTAAATCAGTTATCAAAATGATATAACCAATATGTTTTTTCAATAATAATTTAGAAAGTTTTGTGTATTAAGTTTTTTATACAATTTAAAATTTTGATTATTCATTTGAGATTTAAAGATAATGATTTTATTTTGCTAACATTGGATTAATAATCGTTTAAACATTTCAAATTGTATGAAAGTTAATTAATAGGCGTTCTAATAAAATCATAAAGAATTTATCTATGATTTTTACTCCTTTATTATTTTGAATAACTGTTGGACCAGTTATCACTGTTACCCATTTAAGTCGGTTACTAATTCTGACGGCGTTTGATCATCTAAGAATAAAATTAGAATTAGTTATTCGGAATAAAAAATATTATTCCTAAACGATCAAGAATAAGTTTTTTGGATCTAGAGTGTTATTTTTAAATGGTTCAACATCCGGATTAAATTTTTATTCTTAATGTGTTTGGATCATCTTCTTAATGTAGATTAAGAAGTTGTTGGGATCTCTTTTTAATCCGGATTAAAAAGATAATCCAAACACCCTAGAAACAAAAATTTAATTCAGATATTGGACCACTTAAAAATAACACTCTAAATCCAAAAAAAATTTATTTATGATCGTTTAGGAATAATATTTTTTACTCCGAATAACTAATCCTAATTTTATTTTTAGACCATCCAAACGCCCCCTCTGTTAATAAGGATAGGCAGGTTTCCAATATATTTCTGATGCTTTGCTTATCGGCACAAATATTTTATGGAACAATTTCGCAGACAATTGTGCTTTCTTATTTACGAATGCTATATATGAATTTTCAATTAGTATCTTTATTTGTTTTCCATTTGTTGCATATTTTGCAATATTAATGTAGTAGTGAATATACTGAGAAAGAGATTTTTTTTTTTTTTTTTTTTGGAGCCTCTATATTATTTTTTGTTGTACAGATTTCAAATTCACTATCATCTCAATTAGTTTAGGAAAGAGATCAATAACGCAATCAATAAAATTAAGTTAATAAAACTGTTGGTATGTTCTCTACCGTTCAAATATATTATTCACTAAATTATGCGACATTTGAAAATTATTTAGCCATTATTTGTATCTTCTTTTGAAAATTTATTCGATCTTTTACGGCATGAATGTAGTAGTGAATACAAAGGAGAAAGTGATTTCTTGAAATCTCTAGTTTCTTTTTTTTTTTTTTTTTTTTGGATTTCAACTACACTAACATCGTTAGAAACATAGGAAACCGATTTATTAATAATAAATCAATAAAACTGTACATATGTTCTCTTGAAATCAAATATATTATGTATTAATTTAATTAAAAATTTTTAAAATTTAAAATTATTTAGTCATTGATCAAGTACTAATAAACTACGCCGCTAATTTTTCAATCTACTCAATGCATGACAAATTGATTTTCAAGTTACTAAACTTTCCGCTAACTGAAATAATTAAAAATATCTAATTTTTTTATTTTTATAATTTTTGGATCTACTTTAATGGTTAATAAATAAGATTTCTTTAAAAGAACAATTCTAGATAAATATATTGAAAAAAAAAACAACCACATAGATACATGAATAATCGTCTTAACACAACTCTTCAACTGAGGAATGAGATCGGATAAAATCTGTAGTGACTCGCGATTGCCGAATGAGCTTATTAGTTGGGAGTATATCTCAAATTTACAGTTCTTAATAGCTGATTCAAACAGTTCAAACTAATCTTCTTATTCAAATATTATTAAAATTTAAAATTTATATTTTTATAATATTTTATAATATATATTTTTTTAAAAAAATTGTTATTAAAGGGCTCACAATTCTCAAATCAACTTATTTATTTAAAAATCTAAAAAAAATAAAATATTTTAAAGATATATAAAATTTGATTTTCAACAATATTTGAATTTAAGTTCATTTTAAATAGTTCGATTGGGCCGTTAAAATTTCTATAAGATTAAAATAAGATATGTCATATCTCTTTGAGAAATTTCTACGGTAGTTCGTGGGTGGAAAAGTTTAATTAGATGAAGACCTAACCCATGAGGCCATGACTTACGCATTTGCAGATAAGAAAAGCAACTGTTTCGGAATGAGACAGCTACGTAAAATTTCAGATTTAGTGTTTATTTATACGGTTATAATAACATCGCTCCTTCAAGGAAACTTCTTAGTAAAATATTGGCATGTAACCATTTTTTTGGATCATATATATATAATAGGTACTTATCTTCCTAGAATCCTAGGAAAGTTATATAAATTCTATACTTTTAGAAAGTCTAGGGTTTGTCGTTTTAGGGATCCCATATTATCCCATCTCGAACTGGTAAAGACTTGACATTTCATAGAAACTAGAAAGCCTTAAAGTTTTAAAGGAAGGCTGCAGCCAATGGAGAAGACGATAGATGAGTGTTTGTCGACATTTACTCATGTAGTTTCTCTCACTGTTCTGGATCTCATCGCTGGTTTCATCATTTTCAACGTTATGTATTTTCGTATTTGCTTGAGAAGTTATTTTCAAAATACATAACTCTTATCCTATCATACACCTATGTTTCCATTTGCAAATCCATACCGACGACAAAGAGCATTCCAAAGGTTGTCTTAGGGCTGTTAATGGGTACGGTACGGTACGGTAGAAGGTATTTTCATACCCGCACCCGTTTAAATTTTCTTTACCCGTACCCTACCTGCACCCGTTAAAAAATGGCTTTACCCGCACCCTACCCGTACCCGTTAAGATTTAACGGTAAGGGTACGGTAACGGTACATAATGGGTAATAATAATATTATTAATTTAATAAAAAATATATAATGTTCTAAATAAATATCAAATAAATATATAGATAAAGTACAACATTAGATAATACTTTAGATATAAAAAATATATATCATGAAATTTATTCCCATATCAATATAATTCAAAAAAATCTATGTAACTAATTATAAATTATAATATAATAGGGTACAAATTAATTTTTTCATCAACATAAATTAATTTGGATGAAGATGGAAACAAATAACATATTTATGAAATATACTAATAACATGATTATATATACATATATTTTTGTAAAATTTTACCCGTTAGATAATGGGTACGAAATAGCCCTTACCCGTACCCGTATCCAATAAGTTAACGAAAATTTTTCTTTACCCGTACCCATACCCGTTAGTCTAACGAAAATAAAACCTTACCCATACCCGCATTATCGAATGCGATACGGATAGGGTAAGTGGATAAACGGATTTCATTGACAGCCCTAGGTTGTCTTCTCTCTAGTGAGTCTAGTCACTAGAAACCGAGAGAGTGTTTTTGTTATATTTGCATCTCTTTTTATATTTGCATATCTTTTTATAGTTTCAGGCATAAAGGAGGACCCGAAATTAATTCTCTATGATTTGGAGATGTATAAGAGGCATGATACGTTGCAAATTTACTTTATGCCATTTCTATTTACCTCGAATTCCATAATAACCCATTTGTATACAGTTTAATCTAGTTCAATCTTTTTCACTTTTTCTTTCTTTTTGGCAACAATACTCGGTTATTATATTACGGTTCTAGAAATTGGCTCTCCAGAACATCGTTCCCTCCTCTTAAAAATCTATTTCATATTGCAATGCCAAGATTTCCCACACAACAATCCTCTCAGAGAAGATCAGCCTGAGAAAACAAATTTGAAGGGTGAAACTACCATAAAAGACGTTAGAATAAACAGAGATGAAGTGGCGCTCGCAATAGAGAGAACATGCCGAACTACAACCAAAGGAGAGCAAATAGAGGATTGGATGGGATATGAAGAGTTCTCTGGTTTGTGTCAGGAATCAGAGCCCAGTTTGGATGAAGTGAAGGAGGCCTTCTCTGTTTTTGACCAGAACAGAGATGGTTTAGTTGATGCCAGAGATTTGCAAAGAGTAATCACTAATCTCGGAATAAGATATGTCGCAAATCTCAAGGCATGCAAGTGGATGATTGAACAACATTTTATTATTATTATTATTATTTTTTTGAAAGAAGAATGATTGAACAACATGATCGCAACAAAGATGGGAATGTATATTTGATTGATTTTTCAAGGTTTTTAGAGATGAGCCTTTTGGGAGACGATGATTAGAAGCAAATCAGACTTATTATTCTTGTCTTGTTTGTCTCCGAATCTCCGATAATTTCATGGCATTTTTTTTTTTTTTTTTTGAGGCTATAATTTCCTGGCATACTGTATGTGAATTAGTTATTTAATATACAAGCAGATTATCTTCCTGATCAAAATGTTTCTTACGAGGAATTTCATGTTATTTCGTTTTCTTTGAATTGATTTTTCAAAATTTCTTTAGATCTAATTATATGAAAATTCTAACTAAATGATGCCAAATCAGTTCGTTTGATCAAAATATTTCTAATAAAATGAAATCTCATTTTAATGATTTAATCTAAAGATAAAATTTTTAATAACCATGACCACTGATAAGTAACTAATTAACTAAATCATTTTTTAAAGATAAATTAGGATCAAACTTTCCGAATATCAAAATAATATAACGAATATGCTTTGTATTATAATTTTAGAAATTTCGTCGCATTAAGTTTTTGATATAATTTGCAAAATGCCAAGCATGAGGAGAAGAGAGTAGAATAGCATATCGTGAATGGGAATTACTTTCTATCATCCCATCATCCCAAGTCTTCATTGACTCCTTATCCCCTCTTTCTTTTTTCGGAATGCAATTTGTGCAAAAAAACCTCATCCCTCTTTTTTTTTTGGAATGCAATTAATCATCTCTTTTCTTTCAAAGATGTTTTTTTTTCAGGTGAAAAATTTTCCAACATCCAGAGGCCAACTAGAACAGTTAGTCGGCTAAATAGAACAGTTATTTGAAACATTAAATAATCGTTCTAGTTGTTCTGAAAAAAAAAATAATTGTGCTGGAAAAAATGCTAATTGTTCTATTTGGTAAAGTAATTGTTCTAGTTGGTAAACTAATTGTTCTAGAAGAAAAATATTGTGCTGAAAAAATGCTAATTGTTCTAGTTGTTCTGGAAAAAAAATAATTGTGCTGGAAAAAAATGCTAATTGTTGTAGTTGGTAAGCTAACTGTTCTAGTTGTTCTGGAAAAAAAAATTATTGTGCTGGAAAAAAAATGCTAATTGTTCTAGTTGTTCTGGAAAAAATAATTGTGTTGGAAAAAAATAATTATGACAGTTATTAATGGAAATAGAGAGGAAGGGAGAGGGGGGAGTGGTAGGGAGCGAAACAGAGAGGGAGAGAGGGGATGATCTCAAGGGATGATGGGAAAACATTCCGAAAATAGAAAACAATTATTAATGCATTTCTAAAAATGAAAAACACATCTTGAGGATGATAGGGATGATGAATCTTGGGATGATGGTTATCAACCCCGATTGTGAATTTGTGATGATAGATAAAAAAGATGGAATGCAAAGAAAACTTTCCAACTGAACTCCTTTCAATATTTCATTTAGAGCCCTGTCTATTCTAACTGAATGGAATAAATATTTCATAAAAAGAAATGTTTCCTTTGGCAGTTAAATGGAAACATAATATTTTATTTCACTCTCCCCAAACACAAAAATAAAGCTAAAAATGACTCTATTCTCTGTTACTTAATACCAAAAATCCCGAAAAAAATTGAGAGTAAATAGGAATGTATCACAACAAGAATGTTGAGAGTAAATGTATCATGAATTCATGATCTTATCTTAAATATATTAAAGTAATTTCTATGACTTCAAATTCATTGTCAGCTTCAAACAACAATTTCAAAACGATTCAAAATTATTAATTTGTTGAATGATTATAGGATAAATTTATTAACTATTTAACTTAAATAGTAGAAAATCAACCGGCAAAATATTAATGTTAAGAAATTTATTTGAAGTACTGAATTTTCATTGAATTTTCCAGTTTGAGTTCTTATCAATTTGAAATTTTTATAAATTTATGTGTCAGTGAATCACTTAATAAATAAACTATTTCAAGAAATTCTATTTATTGTCTAAAACTAATTCGAAAGGTTCTAAATTAATCTCACAAACAAAATAAAGATATCTAACTCTAACAAAAAAGCTCGGATGATACACCACGACAATTGCAGTAGGTGAATAGTACTCTTTTCCGATTTTCAATAGCAGCGAACGGTTTAGGCTTTATACAGTAACTATCTGTTCGTCAAAATAATAATTTGCATCATAGAAGTTTACATGCAATTATCGAAGAAAAACCAACTGCACAGAAAGGCGAGGCGCTGGACCCTGGGAAGCTGTTGCCTGTCGGAAAATAGAATAAAAATTAGAAATAAATAAGATGGAGGGGTAAATTTGTAAAATGGCATAAAGCTACCGTTGGGACATTGGATGGTTCTAACGGGTAAAATCATAGACACTCTTATAAATAGAGATGTACTCATTAAAAAAATATATCATATACAAATAGAGATGTACTCATTGTAAACATATATCATATACAAATAATAGAGAAGAATACCAATAGTTATCTTTCTTGAGATAAAATCCATAAACACTCTTTTTTTTTTTTCTGTCAAAAGCTGCTGCATTTTTTAAATATTACAATTTATCATTATTTCAGAGCTTATAATTTTGGAATTTGGTCCCCTGTTTTTACCATATTTTAGAAATAAGCCCCGTCACGATCTAAAACCATTATTTTCGATCATTTTTCATTTATCCCTTGTGGTCTTCAAATTACAACCAAACGGTATATCTAACAATTTTCTCTCGATTTAATTTTTAATAAATTTCTACTTTACCTGAACCTCTGATAGTCTGATGTTAGGTCAGATCCTCTAGACGTTTGTTAAAATACATCCAATGGACGTTTCGAAACAGAGACCGTCCGATCTAAACAGACGGTGGATCTGAATTGTTCCGTCCAAAATAAAAAAAAAAAAAAACATGTTTTTATGGTACTCTTGTATACACGCGGCCTCAAATCACCATCTTCCCCAACTTTCTTCCTCTACGGCCAAATGTTAAAGTAGGAAGAGAAAGGGAGATACGAGAGTTGACCGAGAAGATGAGAAAGAGAGTATAGGAGAGAGGATTCAATTTGCAACCTTCAATGGTGAGGTGTCGCAGGCCGAGGGAGCAAGCCTTGTTGAACAAGCAAGGAAGGAGCGTCTTTGTTTGGGGAGAATGGCGATACTCGGAGAGCTCTAAGCGCAAGCTGAGGAGGGAATAGGAGGGACTGCGTCGGAGCACAGCAAAATCGACCATGGCAGCGGAGTAGTGGGGTCAGAACTCTCGGCTGATGAGGTGCAGATGTTGGAGTTATGTCCTAGAAACCAATTATTTTGGTTACTTCTATGGTTTATGTTATTGATGATATTTTATCATTTGTTCCTTGATTTATTGATTGATAGATCATTCAGGTTGATGATCTGAATTGTAGATCTCTATAGTTCATTTATTCTTAAATGACAATAATAAATCTAAAGATTTCCATAATCTTGATAATTAACAAGAAACATTAATTATCAAATAAGATTAGTACGCAAGTTAAGTGATGATTAAGTTCTACAAATCATAGGTAAGGTGTCACACCCCGACCGACTGGACGTGACATCTCTTCCGCCACGAGAGCGATGAATCGTTCCCGTAAGGCTACAGACAGATAGTGTAATAATTTTTTTTTCATTTTATAATCCCTTTTCTGGATTTTGGCCCAAGAGCTACACAACTTAACAGAGAAACTAGATTACCTGGTTTCAAATGAGCAGAACCGTAGCAGTACAATTTAAGCTGGGAATCTTCGTTTTTCAGTCAAAAGGCATTCATCAGCTCCTAGAGCTTAAGGTCTCTCCACCTTACAACTTCTCTGGAACCCCCAACCATTGAGGAACACATGCAAAACAAATACACGGATGAGAATAAGTCTCAGTGCGGGTTTTAGTTCCAGTACGCGGATCTTGGTACGAACCGGTAACGGAATTAATACCCTTTTTATTAAATTCTTTTGAGAGTACAGTTTTCTTAATGCACAGAAACCTTTTTTCAAAGGTTTTGTATTACAGAAACCATTTTGAAATCTGAAATGAATTCCAGTACCGTAAGCATCAAACGATACGGTCCCATTTCAGACATATTTCCAACATGCCAATATGCAACAGATTCAAATCCAGCATAACTGTCATTAGTACACTCAAGTTCTTAATGGCCTGTCAGAATCAGAAAGAACTCTTCCCACACCATAGGTCCAACCCTAGGTACAGATTCTCAGAGGGAAATCCAGTAATCATAGCGCTATTAATTCTGGCCGGGTAGGTGGATCAGACCATACTCCGGTGAGTGATATAATTCAGTTTATTGTTATGCTATGCAGACTGAATAAGAATGGTCCGATTTAATTCAAGTCTGATTCTTCTATCACAAAAGAAGATCATACAATCAAGTCAGTTTACGGAAACCATTCCAGTCCCTTGATAAGTCTGACAGTCCAAATCAATTAACAAATGGATGTCAAAGTCAGACTTATTATTTTTAGCTGGTCAAAACGGACAGTTTAATTCAACATGTATTTCATTTATTTAGGGCTTCTATTGCCTATATGCACAAATAGAATGCACCGTCAATGACTGATCAACATGCTATGCATGAATTTAAAAATACCGAAATCCGTGTTCTAACAAAGAAACCGCGTATCCGCACCTTCAGTCGTTACCCGCTTGCTCCGAATCCGCTCCTGTTCACAGATCAAGTACCGTTAATATTTGTTTAACGGGTTCCTTTAATCTGACGGTAAACCGTAACTAACAAAGTCTGGTAATGTAACGGTAACTAGACTGTTCAGTTTGGTTCCAAGTCCCTTGCTTAATTACTGTGTGATAATACTTATTTAATTGTATTTAGTTACTTTCCCAATCATCAGAATTAATATTGAGTTACGTTTTCCTAATATCGAAATCAGAATCAGAATCAGAAATCAGAGATAGCAGACAGAAAAATTAGGAAACGTTTAAACTCAATAAAATACATCAGAAATATCAGACAGAAATATCAAATCAGAAATTTATTTATTTATTTTGCGGGATCAGAAAGTCTGAATTAATTGCCACAGTATCTGTTCTTATAAAAATCAGACTCAGAATCATCATCTCCCTAGAAAAGCCGACTATCGATTGTTAGACTAATTACATTGTTGCCAAGTCGTTTAGTCTAACTAGTTATCAAGCTCAACCGAAATCCGTCATTAGCTTTTTCTAAATCCGAAAGCTAAGTTAAATACAAAAGCCTACAACATTAGCTCACTAATTTCTTAATTCACTCTTTTAGCCCACACAGAAATTAGCCCAACTTTCAATTTATTTTTCTTTCAGCCCACTCATTAATTCCAGCGCCATTGTCCACAAACAGAGCCCAACAGCGAAAAGCCCACAACAAATCAATCCCAGCGCCAAACACCTCACAAAAATCCAGCGCCAAACATGACTCAACCCAGTCAACCTGATCCAGTTGACTGGGTCAGTCTTAAAGGGTCCGACACCAGCCAAATCGGATCCGATAAGCCCACATTTATTCAATTTAGCCCCCAAAGTTAATCAGGCCCTCCATTTCCTATTTCACCCCCGACAAAACTTATCAATGCCTTCCCTGTTACAGATAAGTCCTCAGAAGTTAGCAAATAAACCCAAACTTTTATTTTACTTTATAAAGGTACCCCTACACTCGCAGCAGATACCAGAATCAAAACAGATCACATTCTAGTGTACCAAAAACAGGTACGGCACCTTTAACCATTCCGATATACATTACCAATCATGCTGCCAGACATAACTGTGCATATAAACTTATAGACCATACCAAATTACCTCTTTAATGCATCAGTTTACTTAGAAATCATGCAAATAGAATTTATATCAATATGTACTCCATACCCTTGCTTCAGATCTACCCAATAATGCATTATATACTCCAGAGCAGACTATTGTTCCTCTAAAAATACATTCATTATCATTTACTTGCTTTATACAAATGAAATAATAGTTTTATATCAAATATTTTGATTTTTCCTAAAATATGCATGTATTTACCCACTGTCCCTTGTACCACAGACTGAAACACAGATTATAGCACTATTTATAACTACTTTGCTACATATACATGCTTATATACATAAGTATAGATGCCGTGTATATCAAATTATTGTTTAAAAGGACCATAATGCCCCTCAGACCTGACCTACCTCAAATGTCATTAAGACTCATGAAATTGCTAAACACCACTGAAACGACTATGCAACTAAGCACTAATTTATATTAGGAATATATATACATTTAATAACACATGTATACAGAGTTTGATATGCTCATAACTCAATAAAACTGACCCAATAGTCTCAGATAAATTAACTATTCTATACCACTAACATATGAAATGAAATATCAGATATTTATGTAACCAGAAATGACTCTAATTTAGGCTAAAGCTCAACAGAAATCATCTAAACCTAAAATTAACATCTAATTACTCAGACCATGATTAATATCAGCAGAAATTAGCAAACACAGGTATAACTACTAATTTATTCACTAATAAGATACGAAGTAGAGGCAGAAATTATATACCTTCCTTGCTCGTCAACAAATCGCCTCAGAACTTTAGGACAACCCCAAGCCAAACCGAAATGAGACCAATTCAAGGACAGAGACACCCCACCACACTCCTAGGCTGCTCCAATGCCTCCATTTTCCCCTTCTCCATCTTCTCCGATTTCCCTCCTTTTCCCAAACCCTAATTCGGCCCCCTTTTATAAAAATTACCTGACTTGGGCAAGAAGGGAGGAGAGGGGATAATGTGGCAGTGGAGAGAAGCCAGCCACGTCGCCAATTGCGGCTTGTGGCGGTAAAACCTCACTCGAACAGAGAGAAGGGACCCAGCCTCCTCGTGCCAACGACACAGCCAAGCAGGAGCTGTATCCTTGCTAGTGGCTAACTCGAAGGCAACCGCAAACTCAACTAACCACAGAGCGACAGAGAGAGGAATTAAGAATTCGAGAAAATCTCGAAGAAAATCGGAAAGAAAAGAGAAGAGGCCAGCTCGGCGGAAGAGACGAAGTCTCTCTCTTCTTCGTTATTAAGTTTATTAAATAAGCCTCAGATCTTTTGAGACACCAACCGTGTGGCTAACCAAGTAGCAACTGACTGACAAACCCCTTTTTGTAAATTAGTTATTTCCTTCTTTAATCAAATCAGATCTATTCAGAAGTCAGAGTAAAGTGGCAATTATACAGAAAAATTCTATAAAATACGAGGAATATTTCTATGTCCTCAGATCAGAAATTCCCGCAACTTTTACCGTTGCAATTATTTATTTTCTTTATTTCTTGATCATATCATTTATAAAAATTATTATCAAACATACAGGGACTTGGTTTACCGTACGACAGTCACAGTTGTTACATAAGGAGTTACCAACTTAATTGCATATGTGTATGTTATAGAACATAGTACAGGACTTGACCCAATGAAATAAACATATGAATTGTGTTAAGTGTCATTATTTATTTCATATAAGTTTGATTCTATGTTTGAGATGTTCACCTTTTCCACATGAGGATAGGTTCAATAAATATCGTCTAACGTTTATTCCCGATAAAGGCTGCTATACGGACTTTATTTATGTTCTCTTGAATTGTGCGAGGAAAAGTTGTTCATCAAGAAAACCGTATGTCCCTCATTAATACACTTAATGAGTGATGATATCTGTTTGGGCCCCTTGATGGAGTTGGATCGTATGCATGCAAACTAGACGATCAACTCTAGATCAAGAAATGTATAATCTGCAAGAATGACACATTCCTATCTTGGATTATACAATGATATCATGTGACATAAGAATCAGATAATGAAATACTTATATTTCTTATGCAGGATTGAGATATTGTAACGGTACACTATTTATGCGAATTGGGAATCATAACGTGTTGCTAGATACCGCTTATGATTATTGGAAATAAATTACGATTTATTTTCATGGCCAACATAGCATAAATCCTCAATAGGCTCGTACAAATAGGACTCTAACCATACGGTGCATTAATTGTTTATTCGCAACAGTGAGTATTGCGAAATATGATAAGTTGATTAATTAATTATATTCCGTTGTGAACCGTTATAACTAATTAAGTCAAAAGGATCATATGAAAATAAATTAATGCATTAGCTAATCCTAAATTTATTATTAATGAGTTAATAATTAATTATGTTCAACACACTTTAATTAGTTTGAGCTATTTGGATTTCTAGTTATTTAATTAATTAAAGGCCCGATTTGAGGAAGGATGAAGGAGCAATTAATGGGATAATCTATTGGGTCATTGCAACATTTGATGTAGCCCAAAATGGACCCGAGAGATTTCAGCTATATAAAGGGGTCACCTCTTTAGTTGAAAGAGAGGATGAGAGTTGTTGGCTATATAAAGGGGTCACCTCTTGGGAAAGCCCTAGCCATCCACATTTCTCTCTCTCCTCTCTTCTAGCCGCCGCCCCCTCCCTTCTCTCTCCCTTTGCTCGTGTGTTGAGCTCCATTTCTTCTTCTCCTCCATTAAAATAATTAATAGAAAGAAGAAGTTCATAGAGGGGATTAGCTAGGAGCTCTTGAAAGCTAGCACTTTCTTGGAGCTCGTGGTTAGCTCCTTGGTGGGCTTGAGGCGCCATTGGTGGTGGTGGAGGTGGTGGAGGTGGTGGAGCACGCACCCCATCGATTCCTAGAGATTGGATTTCGAGCCTCTTTGTTACAATACAAAGAGAGGTATAGCTTCTCCTACTTATTCTCATGTGAATTGTTGTGTGAATGGCCTTAAGCCTAGATCCATAGTGTTTGATGATTGTTTATTGCTAATTGTTGGCTTTAAATTAAAAATTAAGCACTTCCTAACAGTGGTATCAGAGCACAAGGTCGTGCTTAAGCTATTTTGCATATTAATTAGATGAGAAATGAGTAATTAGTGAAGTAATTAAGTTGCTGCCTTTGTTTGCTGCCTGGAACTCAGTTTTTCCGTGGTTTTCTGTATTTTTCTTATTGCAAAGCTTTCGGTATTATTTTTCCTTTTAATGGAGATGATAGAGGGACACGTTCTGAGTATTTTCCCACTGAAATCACTTCAATCTAATTTATTATGGATTTTTTGTGATTTTTTTCGTGACGGTGCGCAGGACAGGTTCCTGTGCGAGTAGATCTGAGTTTGTGGGTGTTATCTGAGTTATTTTGATAAAGAGACCCCTTTTTATTGGCTAGGAATTAAGTAGACTTATAGTACTTCCTTCCATACCAATCTGATGGTTTGGATCGAAGTCTTTCTATTTATTTGAAGCAATGAAAAATAAGAACGGTCTGATCGGTTTTCTGTACCAATTGGATTGTTTTGAAAACTGGTGTTGATTGAGACTTTTTATAGAAAAAATATTAAATGAAAAGCTTCATTTTAAAGTCCTGAATCCATGAAAATTAATTTCATGTTAATTGGACTAGTTTAAGTACCTCAACCACTCAAAAACAATTTTGTCGACGTGCTGTTTCAGAACAAGGGACTTGTATTCAAACCCCTTTAACTTGATAATTTTGTATGAGTAAAAATGGTATTCTTTCATGGTTGCTAGACTTATACTTGTGGTTGTTTACTGTGAAATTTTTTTGTATTAAAAGATTTTGGAAGGTGGTCAAACAGTCCAAAAGGTTGAGGCCAAAAACTGAAATTTCAAACCGGTGTTTTAATACACGACCTGAGATTTGTTATTTTTGGTTCTCCCGATTGATAAATGGTCTTGTCTCAAAATTTGTATAGGTAGTTTGTCTCTTGATAAGGATTGCTCATGATTTTTTTTGGAATTTTTGGAGATCGAAAAATTTTTGGTTTTTCTGGGTCCCGTTTGAATGAAGGTGGTTGTTCTAATTAATCAAATAGTTGATATGTTGATTAGAACTCTCCTTGCTATCATCTGTTGGAATTTTTTAATGTTGATTTTTTTGTCAAAAGGTTTAAGCAATTAGTTGTTTGAATGTTAAACCTTCTTTGCATGGAAAAACACAAATAAGCAAACAATACGCAAAGACACTTGAGAATTCATTAATTATGAACAACTTAGACATATATTTATATATTGTGTTAACTTGTTGTTGTAGGAGGATGTGGGTTTGATATGGCTCATGATTCAATGCCTTGTGTGTTGTAAATGTATTATGAATGTATGTGATTGGTTGTAATGTGGCCTAAAGTGCCTTGATAATTAATAATTGATTAATTCTTGATGTAACTTGATTATGGCTTTCATGCCCCTAAGGCCTAGGTGGGTTTTAGGATTTATCAAATGTATTTATTTTCCTTAATTATTAGATAGGATCTTAGTGATTAGTGGGAGGGTTTGATTAGATTAGTTTCGTTTCTTGAAGATGCGATGAAGACTAATGCAAGCGGGAGCCATACAAACCCACGACAATGCTTGAGATGCTTATGTTATATGATTGTTTGTGAATGCCTTGAATTGTCATAGGTAGGTATGGGTGTATGCTTACACGACCACCAAACAAGAGTCACATAAGTGTTTTTGTCCAAAATAATACGATTAAGTCAATTCGTCATCCTTCTCTCTATCCCCTTCACGTCAATAGCCAATCATGGCGCGGTCCGCCATAGCGGACGTCATGGTTGTCAACCTTGATAATCGGGGTACAAATGTAAAGATTTGTTAGGAGCAAATAGAGAGAAGTTGCTTATCGATGGATCCAATAAGTTTCTTAGACATCGGGACGAAGTTCGCAAAGCGAACCAAGAGTCATAAAGTTGTATGGTTGGTTAAAGAGAACCTACCTCGTCTAGTCATTTTGGATGTCGTGCCATAGCAGGTCCATTTTGACGAAAATGGAGATCTTGGAATCCATTATATTTAGGGACATTAATTTAATGTAGTGGAAGTTTTTACTTTATAGAAGTTAAAATAAAAAGAATAAACTAAATGACCTTAAATTTTGATATTGTTGTAGATGTCTTCCTCGTCTTTTACGCTACGTTCTCTTTTTGAAAAAGAAAAACTCGCCTTCAATGGTGCCAATTTCTTGGATTGGCACCGCAACCTTAGGCTTGCCCTTCGGTTTGAAAAGAAGGAGTATCTCTTGACCACTCCAATTCCCTCTGCCCCTACGACAACTGCTCCTGAAAAGGACCAGCAAGACTATGACAAGCACCTAATAGACGACATTGAGATGTCGGTCTTGGTTGTTGCGGTCATGGACAATGAGCTCCAAAAGGAGTTCATTGATAGTGGTCTTGGAGTGTTTGATATCGTCTCTCGTCTCTCAAGAATGTTCAAGACCAAAGCTCGGACAGAAAGGGCCAAACTCATCAAGGCCGTCGCCAACACTCGTTTGGCGGAGGGTCATGAAGTTGGGCCACACGTCATGAAGATGGCGGGGTTGTTTCGGCAGCTTGAAAGGCTTGACACGCCCTTTCCGTCGGGCTGTCCAAGACTTTATTCTCAACTCTCTTCCTCATAGTTTCTCAGGGTTCGTTGTGAACTACCGCATGAATGACATGAAAAAAAGTTTGGACGATCTCCAAAACATGCTTGTGGAAACTGAGGAAAGTCTCAAGAAGGAGAAAGGGTCTAAGGACGTTCTTGCGATGAATGACAAGAGCAAAAAGATCAAGAAGAAAGCCTGCAAAAATAAAAGAGGCAAAGGCCCGGTGATGCCCCAAGGCTCGTCCAAGGAAGCTCCCGAGGGTTCAAGGAAGAAGAAGAACCCGGTCACTTCCGATACCGTGTGCTACTATTGTAGCGACAAGAGCCATTGGAAGAGAAACTGCCCCAAGTACCTTGCTGATAAGAAGGCTGGAACCGTCCGTTCTTCTACTTCAGGTATATTTGACATTGAAACCCTTCTCACTAGGTCTAGCAATGACTGGATATTTGATACTGGTTCATGTGCTCACATTTGTCGAAATGTGCAAGCACTAAAGAGTAGGAGGCGGCTTGAGAGAGGTGAAGTTCAACTCCGTGTCGGTAACGAAACGTGCATCTCCGCTATGGCCATTGCGAATGTGGAATTAACTTTGCCTTCTGGTTTTATGTTGGAACTCAATGATGTTTATGTAGTTCCATGTATCACTCGAAATATTATCTCTATCTCTTGTTTGGACTTGAATGGTTTTGATGTTGTAATAAAGAACAAGTGTTTGACTTTGTTTCGTGATGAAGTTCATTATTGTGTTGCGCATTTATCGAATGGTCTTTATATGCTTGATAATAATGAACTTGTATTGAGTGTTGAGAATGACAATAGGAAACGTAAGATTTCTCAAAAGAATGCAACTTTGATGTGGCATTGCCGCTTAGGTCACATCAATGAGAAGCGCATCAAGAGATTACAAATCGTTGGTCTCTTAGATCAATTCGCTTTCGAGCCAATTGACACATGCGAGTCTTGTTTGATGGGAAAGATGACCAAAGCGCCTTTTCCCAACAAAGGGACTAGGGCAAGTGGCTTGTTGGACTTTGTACATACCGATGTATGTGGACCTATGAGCATTTGCGCACGTGGTGGTTTCTCATACTTCATCACTTTCACCGATGATCATAGTAGATACGGGTATATCTACTTGATGCGGCACAAGTCCGAATCCTTTGACAAGTTCAAAGAGTTCAAGAATGAAGTTGAAAATCAACTTGGTAGAAAGATGAAAGTCTTACGTTCCGATGGTGGAGGAGAGTACTCGAGTTATGAGTTTGGTGATTATCTAAAGGAGTGTGGAATAGTTCCACAACTCACTCCGCCAGGAACACTACAATAGAATGGTGTATCTGAAAGGAGGAATCAAACTTTACTAGACATGGTTCGATCGATGATGAGCCAAACCGATTTGCCTAAAGCGTTTTGGGGTTATGCATTAGAGACCGCAGCTTTTACACTAAACCGTGTTCCGTTTAAGTCCGTTGAGATGACACCCTATGAGCTTTGGTTTGGTCAGAAACCAAGCATGTCGTTTCTTAAGATTTGGGGTTGTGAAGCTCATGTGAAGAAACTAATGAGCGATAAACTTGGACCCAAAACAGACAAGTGTTATTTCGTAGGATACCCTAAGGAAACGAAGGGATACTATTTCTACAACCGCAACGAGAACAAGATAGTTGTTGCTCGTACCGATGTGTTCTTGAAGAAAGAGTTTCTCGCAAGAAGAAGTAGTGGGAGTAATGTGGTCATTTGAAGAAATTCATGAACCACCACAAGACATACCTCAAGTAGGTAATGTAGTTATTCCCAATGAGGTGCCAAATGAGGTTGTAGCCGAGCCCATTCCACAAGCCGTTGCGGAAGAGGTTCAAGAGAATGCTCCCTCAAATGAGGACTCGAACATATCGCGAGTCGATTATGTTCAAAAAACTCAAAGTTTCGAGGATCAATAACCAACTCCACAAACCGTTGTGGAACAAGTTCAAGAACCTCAAGAATCTTAAGCACTAATTCTACGAAGATATACAAGGGAAAGTCGTCCACCTGAAAGGTACTTAGGTTTGCACGATGTTCTCATCATTGCGAATGACGAACCTTTGACCATTAATGACATGATAAAGAAATCTGACTCCAAGGAATGGCTCAAAGCCATGGAATCCGAAATGCAATCCATGTATAACAACAAAGTTTGGACCTTGGTTGATCTTCCCAACGGAGTAAAACCCGTTGAGAATAAGTGGATCTTTAAAAGAAAGGTCGACATGGATGACAACTTGACCATTTACAAGGCACGAGTTGTTGCGAAAGGTTACAAGCAAGTTCATGGTATTGACTATGAAGAAACCTTCTCGCCCGTTGTCATGTTCAAGTCGATTCGGATCGTGTTAGCAATTGCCGCATTTTATGACTATGAGATATGGCAAATGGATGTCAAAACCGCCTTCCTAAATGGCAATTTGGAAGAGGATGTGTACATGACACAACCCGAGTGTTTTGTGGATCCTAAGAATGCTAACAAAGTGTGCAAGTTTCAAAGGTTCATTTATGGATTGAAGCAAGCATCGAGGAGTTGGAACAACCGCTTCGATGAAGAGGTCAAGAAGTTGAACTTCATCCAAAGCGAAAAGGAACCTTGTGTCTACAAGAGGATTAGTGAGAGCGTAGTCGTATTTTTTGTTCTATATGTTGATGATATACTCTTGATCGGAAATGATATCCCCGAGTTGAATGATGTCAATGATTCATTGAAGAAGGTGTTCTCAATTAAAGACTTGGGCAAAGCCGCCTACATCCTATGAATCAAAATATATAGAGATAGATCTAGGAGGTTGCTAGGCTTGAGCCAAGATGCATATATTGGCAAAGTGTTGGAAAAACACAAAATGGCTAGTTCCAAGAAAGGTTACTTGCCTATGTCACATGACATATTCTTAAGCAAGACTCAATATCCGATGGAAGATGCAGATAGGAAATTCATAAACAAGTTTCAATATCCATCTGTGGTCGGATCGATTATGTATGTCATTCTATGCACTCGTCCCGATATGGCACATCCGATTAGTGTGACTAGTCGATACCAAGCTAACCCTGGTATGCCGCACTGGACCGCAGTCAAGAATATCCTCAAGTATTTGAAGAGAACACAAGATAGCATCCTCGTGTATGGTGGAGACCAAGAGCTCGTTGTAAGTGGTTACACCGATGCTAGTTTCCAAACCGATCGAGATGATGCTAAGTCACAGTCCGGCTATGTATTTCTGCTCAATGGTGGTGCCGTAAGTTGGAAAAGTTCCAAGCAAGAAACTACGGCCGATTCCGTCACCGAAGCAGAATACTTAGCGGCTGGTGAGGCGGCGAAAGAAGTCGTTTGGATCAAGGAGTTCTTGACGGAGCTGGAGGTGGTTCCAAGCATCTCGGGTTCAGTAGATCTCTACTGCGACAACACGGGAGCCATAGCTCAGTCCAAGGAGTCCAAGTCTCACCAAAAGACCAAGCACATTCTACGACGATTTCATCTTATCCGTCAGTTTGTGAATGACGGGTGGATCAAGGTCAAGAAGGTGGACGGTGCCGCGAACACAGCGGATCCTCTGACAAAGCCTTTGTCTTGAGCCGCACATGAGTTGCATGTTGCATCCATGGGGATTAGGCGTATGCCTGAGTGGCTCTGAGTTGTATTTTACTTTGAGGCTTTAGTATGAGACATGTATATTTTGGATATTACATTGAGTACTATTCACTTGCTAGAAGTCATTGTTGATTGACTCTAGGCCAAGTGGGAGATTGTTGGAGTTGTGTCCTAGAAGCCAATCATTTTGGTTACTTATATGGTTTATGTTATTGATGATATTTTATCATTTGTTCTTTGATTTATTGATTGATAGATCATTCAGGTTGATGATCTGAATTGTAGATCTCTATAGTTCATTTATTCTTAAATGACAATAATAAATCTAAAGATGTCCATAATCTTGATAATTAACAAGAAACATTAATTATCAAATAAAATTAGTATGCAAGTTAAGTGATGATTAAGTTCTACAAATCATAGGTAAGGAGTTACCAACTTAATTGCATATGTGTATGTTATAGAACATAGTACAAGACTTGACCCAATGAAATAAACATATGGATTGTGTTAAGTGTCATTGTTTATTTCATATAAGTTTGATTCTATGTTTGAGATGTTCACCTTTTCCACATGAGGATACGTTCAATAAATATCGTCTAACGTTGATTCCTGATAAAGGCTGCTATACGGACTTTATTTATGTTCTCTTGAATTGTGCGGGAAAAAGTTGTTCATCAAAAAAACCGTATGTCCCTCATTAACATACTTAGTGAGTGATGATATCTGTTTGAGTCCCTTGATGGAGTTTGGATTGTTTGGCCAAATTGTACAATCAACTCTAGATCAAGAAATGTATAATCTGCAAGAATGACACATTCCTATCTTGGATTATACAATGATATCATGTGACATAAGAATCAGATAATGAAATACTTATATTTCTTATGCAGGATTGAGATATTGTAACGGTACACTATTTATGCGAATTGGGAATCATAACGTGTTGCTAGATACCGCTTATGATTATTGGAAATAAATTACGATTTATTTTCATGGCCAACATAGCATAAATCCTCAATAGGGTCGTACAAATAGGACTCTAACCATACGGTGCATTAATTGTTTATTCGCAACAGTGAGTATTGCGAAATATGATAAGTTGATTAATTAATTATATTCCGTTGTGAACCGTTATAACTAATTAAGTCAAAAGGATCATATGAAAATAAATTAATGCATTAGCTAATCCTAAATTTATTATTAATGAGTTAATAATTAATTATGTTCAACACACTTTAATTAGTTTGAGCTATTTGGATTTCTAGTTATTTAATTAATTAAAGGCCCGATTTGAGGAAGGATGAAGGAGCAATTAATGGGATAATCTATTGGGTTATTGCAACATTTGATGTAGCCCAAAATGGACCCGAGAGATTTCGGCTAGCCCTTGTGGCATACTTGTAATTAGTTGAAAGAGAGGATGAGAGTTGTTGGCTATATAAAGGGGTCACCTCTTGGGAAAGCCCTAGCCATCCACCTTTCTCTCTCTCCTCTCTTCTAGCCGCCGCTTCCCTCCCTTCTCTCTCCCTTTGCTCGTGTGTTGAGCTCCATTTCTTCTTCTCCTTCATTAAAATAGTTAATAGAAAGAAGAAGTTCATAGAGGGGATTAACTAGGAGCTCTTGAAAGCTAGCACTTTCTTGGAGCTCGTGGTTAGCTCCTTGGTGGGCTTGAGGCGCCATAGGTGGTGGTGGAGGTGCTGGAGAACGCACCCCATCGATTCCTAGAGATTGGATTTCGAGCCTCCTTGTTACAATACAAAGAGAGGTATAGCTTCTCCTACTTATTCTCATGTGAATTGTTGTGTGAATGACTTTAAGCTTAGATCCATAGTGTTTGATGATTGTTTATTGCTAATTGTTGGCTTTAAATTGAAAATTAGGCACTTCCTAACAACAGAGAAGGAGAGGTTTGCCAGAGGTGGCGAAGTGGAGGCACAGGACGGATGTGCGAGCGGCTGTGCGAATCAGGAGGAAGGAGAGGATGGTAGAGAGAAGCTCTTCGAGAAGAGAGAGAGTTAAGAGAGAAGAAGTGCGTAACTAAAATCTAGTAGGTAGAGAGATTATGCAACAATGGGTGCTTTCATACTGTTAAATAGGGCTTGGATTTTAGTCTGTATTTCAATTCAATCCACGCAAAGAGGCTATTTGTTTTGGTTTTTTTTAGCTATTCTGATTTTGATGTAACTGAGAGGTTGTTTGCAAACTTACAGGTTTATTGTTGTTGCATTGTTGGTATTAGCTGATTTTGGTTTATTTCTTTGTTGCTAGGTGAGGGATATATATGAAGGAGACAATTATCTTGTTCTAGTTATTGCTGATTTGAGGTTGGGGAAGAAGGTATACGGAGATGTGATTTGAGGCCGCGTGTATACGGAGAGTACCGTATAAAACATGTTTTTTTTTTTCTTTTTTTATTTTGGACGGAACAATTTAGATCCACCTTCTGTTTAGATCGGACGATCTCTGTTCCGAAACGTCCATTGGATGTTTTTTAACAAACGTCTAGAAGATCTGATTCCCTGATGTTAGGCAGTAGAACGCTGTAATCTACTAATTTGTGACATTACAGCCCAGACGCCATTGAAAAAGGCAAATCAAATTGGGCCGTTACATCAAGAGGCCCAAAAGCAATTTTCAATATTTCTACATAGACAATATACAGAAAAATGTGATCATTATTAGTTGGAGCCTTGGAGGCTTTTACCACGACATCTAAAGTCTAAAGTATAATTAAATCCCGTGCCACAATGATTGCGGAAATTTAAGTCATCCAATTTTTTCGCGATGGATCTGATCATTTAAAATTTTTTAACCAGCCCTTCTTCTTTGTATCTCCAAGTCCCTGATATTGAGCCAGTTTCCTCTTCGACGCACCCTCCTCTCACCTCTCCGTTCTTCCGCCTCTCCACTTCGCCGTCCGCCCCTCCCCATTCCTCTTCGCCTCCTCGGTCTGCAATTCCCGCCTCACCCTGCAACTTATCCCTCCTCTTCGTCGCTTTGGCGGTCGCCAGATCCTCAGCCTCTCTTTCTCTTTGCTTCCTCTTCCACCAATTCCACCTCAACACCCGTCTCTTATCCCTCCTCTTCGTCGCCTCCTTCTTAGATAATCATGATGGTTTTGTACTTTGATAGAGATTTATAGTGTTGTTTAGGGCTAATAATTATTCTTGGCATTATTATATCAAGTGCTTCTTAAAATTGAAATATTAAAAAGCTGCGTCTGCGGCGAAGCCGCGATTACCCAACTATTATATATAAATAATATTACAAAATAAAATTCAGTGTCAAATACAAGTTTTCTACAAGAGTTTGTGAGCTTTACTTACTGAGGAAATCAAATCCAGTGTCGCGTGACACAGCGTGTAGCGCGCGACGTGGACCGTCTGATCTGAATCTGATGGATAAGGGAGCCCCGTGAATCTAATAGGCCCGAAAAAAATGAACCGTCCAATAAAAATCGAACGGCTAAAAAAACGTGTAGCGCGGTGTCGCGCAACACCAGATTCCTTACTGAGGTGGTACTCAGTTTCCTAGGCTACCTTTTGTCATTTATTTTCATATTATCTTTCTTCGTTGGCAATTATGTCATTTCATCTTTCTGCCTCTGGCCAAGCACTGGCCTACGCTACGTACTCTCGATTTGCTGAGGATCTCTTCTCTACCGTTATACAACATCTCAAGAAGTACACAGAAACTAGCCGCAACAGATCGAGAATCCCACTTAGCAATTCACAACGTGCACCACATAGGTGTCAGTGTATGCCCCACACGCTCCCCGCGAAAAGAGTGACGTTGGGTATCTATTTCTATTTCACTGTAACAACAGCCACAATTTTTTTACAGGATTAAATCTAAAAAAAAAGAAAGAAAGAAAAAAAAAATCACCTGCCTACAGGCATTTCTTTTTTTAAAAAAAAAAAAAACTCACAATTCAAAAAAAAAAACCCCTAATTTCTATCCCGCTTATTTATTTATGTATTGCTTAGCCTCTATAATAACTATCGTGCGATCAAATACATGAAAACTGAAAGAGACCAGTAAAAAAATCAAATAGTTAAAAATTATAAGCAATATGTTCTTTTTGTTAAATAAAACATATTGCCTATACAGAACAAAAACAAAAAGATTGTGCAGCAAATTGATTGAAAAGCAACCAACGAATCGACATTGGCGCTAGATTGATTAGATGTCTAAATATAGCATAATTTTTGTTAATTATTTTATAATTGTTAATTAGTTCGTATACAGTAGTAAATTTTTTTTTTATAAAAGTATACAGTAGTAAATTAATCAGATATTAGTTATTATAAAAGTGCCCTTTCCAATACATGTAGTAATTAATATTTTATATTTTAAGATTTTCTTGAAAAATATAGGAGATGATTCTGCCATCAACATATAGACGACGAATTCAAAGATCAAATTAGGAAAATAAATGTCACAATTGAGTTTTAATAATGAGTATTGGGGGACGCATCTTTGTTATATCGTATCTGGAGATATGGATAAGCTTAGCTAAAACATAATTTTGAAGGAGACAAGTTTTGTTTGAGTTTAATTGCGGGTCTTTTATGAAAAGTTTTGGTTTCTCCGTTTTATCATTTGTTTTCCTATAATATTGCTTGTTGCTATATATGCTTGCATGAATGAATACAAGGAGAAATTCAAAGAAATATTATACAGATCATCACTTAACTCCCCACGACCCCACCTCTAAGGCCGTGCTTTACAAATCAAAATTGAAAGATTACGCTATATTAGAGGAGGTGAGAGTATTGGATTACACTTACCAAGAGGTAGATGAGATTAGTGGAGAAAGAGATCAAACTTTTAGTTGCTCTAATTTTAGGTGTAACATGAGTAAACAATTAATCAATATTTTTATACTCACCTCTTCCCTAGCTAATCTCTCATCTCCTCATCCTTCTTGTAATGTTCTGGAGCACATTCTAAGAATCTGCTCCAAAACCAAAAATTGGAAGGTAGAGGGCAGGTGAAATTTTATATTTATCTTGTTCCATAAATTTAAAATAAAGAGAGGTAAATATAACAAGAGTAAAAGAAAATCATCTAAAAAAAGAACCAACTAATTTTTTTGAAATTGGAAGGGACTGTACAAATTCATTTTACTCACCTTTTTCTAATTTTCCTTCCCTCTTGAAAATGTTATGAATCATAGCATAGATACATGTAATTTAGGCTATTTTTCCGAAAAACCAAATAAATATAAGCATTTATTAGTGCAATAAGTATTCATTAACTCAACTCTTAAGTATACATCAGCAATTATACTCAAGTGAACATTTTGAAATATTCGAAAAGATAAGTTTTGAACAGGATAATTGTATATGTTAGTTATCAAAATGTATATTGAGTTGGACCAAATAATATAACAACTATACTATTAGTATTATATTACGTTGTGTTTTAAGTTAACTAGATAAATGTATATCAATCATCAAAAAAATACTCCAAATTCAGGTAACTTTTCTACAGTGTTTTTTGATGACATCATCAATCAATCTCGGCGGTCCATTTTATCGATCAGATTGGTTGTTTTCTCCGCTATCGATATGCTCAAAGAAATCCGCCTCTTTGTTTTCCTCAACGCCAGGCAAGAAAGAGTAAAACAAATTACAAACCTCACGCCAGATGTCTGAGACGAGGGAGAGAGAAAGAAAGATCGCTCCAACCATCTCTTCTCTTACTTTTTTGTCTCACTCATCCGTCGCTAGACCTCCACCTCCAATTCTGTCTCCAGTTCCCTCTCCTCCCAAGAACCACCTCTCTTCTCCTTTTCACCAAGAGAAAATAGGAAAGACCAGTGCTTTAGCGAGTAGGGACTTGATACTCGGCTCACAGTATCGATTGTACGGACAGATTGCGTGTGGTCTCATCTTTTAATTGAGATTGCATGGATAGATTACAAACCCTAGGCAACAGACTCGGCCATAAATCAAAGGTAATGGTGCAGATCAAGGTTACCCCTCTAAAGTCTCTCTTGATTCTGTGTAGGAGAAGGTTAATGGGTATAGTGTCTCCCCTTTTGTTTTTGCTTTCAGGGTAGCATGATTTAGATCTTTTATGGACCTAATTAAGCTTTTGTTTGTCCATCTGTAAAGCAAATTATTTCCATTTGTGTGTTTTATCTCTCCTTTGTTGCATGGTTTTGGAAATGATTTTATTTTGCGTGTCAAGAGTTCTCCTTTCGTGATGCTTGGATCCAATTTTTTTAGATCCTTAGTGTTCTCAGGGTATAATTCTGAATTTTTATTTCTTTTCCTCTTTTTTTTTTTTGTTAGTTCTTTGGGCTTTTTCTTCTCTATGAATTTCTTCAAGAGCCATAGCAAAGTTGTCAGGTCATAATAATTATATATTCCTATGTTATGATACTTTTGTTGATAATATTTTTATTTGTGGTGCTTTTCATCTCTTGAATGATTTTGTAGCAAAAGACATTAATGAAGAATTATGCCAGAGCAATGACAAAAGTGATACAAGTATAAAATGAGATGGGAGTCTTTGACAAATGGAGGAGCAAGGATAAAAGATATTCTTTATTATAGGTTTGTGAGTACTCTGGTAAGACCAATTAATTTTTCTTATATGAAAATGTCGGCAAACTGCATATATTTTGGTTGAGTTTCTTTTCTGTTTGTGTTGTGTAGTTCCCTTCAAACTTCTATGACATTGCTACTTTTTCTTAGTGTATTCAATAACATTGATTGTATATTTCTATTTAATATACATTAACCAATATGTCACTGGCTTATTTCCGTCAACCTTTAATAAGGAAAATGATAAAAGTGTGATTGTGGCTTGCCATGATGCCAGGGACCAAAAAAAAAAGGAAGAAAAAGGAAAAAGGTGTGTAGAGTTACAATGCAAAATGATATCATATGGCCAATGTCTTGATAAAATTTCTTAATATTTTTATAATGCTTATTTCATATGATATCATATGATTTATTTCTCAATTTTTGACGAGCTACTTTGCAAATTTAACTCTTTTTTGCTTTTTTTTTATTGGATCTTTACAGTCAAGGGAAGAGGGGAATGTGCGTATAGGTCTTAAAACCAGCCATAGCACTTACCTTGGACAAATTCATTCTACTCATATTTCTGGTTATTATTTGGGGAAATGAAAATACAGTGAAGGTTATATTAACAATAATTTTAGTAGCATGATTATTTTTTCAAAGAGGTCAAATATGTCAGAAAAGATTTGCAAAATTGTGATTCAAGAGCTTGCTTATTAGGCTGTACATTCATTTTTTTTTCTTATGTTTTGTTATTTACACCAGTGAAATTTCATCCAGGTTGAATCACTATTTTTCTTATCTGTTAGGAATCATGGGAGATATTATTCTTGATGAGTATTGTACCATAACATGAAAATGTGAACCATATCATGGAAAAAGAAAATCTTATGTTAGTTGATAAATCGACAGCTATATCAGTATAAAATCATAAGGTGCATATACTTAATTCCCAGTTAAACATATGTGCTTTTCTTTTAACTGTTTGATAATTTACCCTTATGTGCATATTTTAGATTAGAGCTAACTAAGCACTCAGTGATGAAAGTTTCAAGTTATTCCTCATACAATCCGCCAGAGTTGCAATATTATTTACTCTCTACCAAATCAGGTTATCTTTGTTGATTAGGTGCATACAATGGCCCACCTGATATGAAGGTGATTGTTGTTGCCCAGTAATTCTTTTGTAAATATTTCTTAATGTACATCTCTAAAAAAGTTTTATAGCAAAGTACTTTTGTCATTTCAACTCCAGAGTTTTTTTTTAAAAAAAAATTTTGAACTTCAAGAGCTCATGATTTACGGTGCTTTTGCACTGTTTGGGTGCTTCATGTGTCTCGCTACATACCAGATGACTACAGGGATCGCTCCAAGAGAATAAGGTTAAGTTTTCTACGTAATTATGTCGAGCAAGTTCCTTTAAATGCCAATTAATACATGGTAAAAAATGTTGGGAACATTCTCTTCATATTAATATCTAAATTATCTACATAAAATTAAGGAAAATCATATTTTACAAACTGGCTTAGTTCCTTCTTTGATTTCATAAAGGTTATGAAGAGCTATGTCCCAACAAATAAAGAGCCTGCTCTAGCTTCAATGGTCAGTTTTGCTGGTATTTTCTTCTTTCCTTTTTGTTTAGTAAAATATGCTTTCCAGCTTTTGAGTTGTGTATTGTGTACCTTTTTGCACGCCTCTGAACAAGGAAAACCACCAAAGAAACTACAAAATAAATTTTTTTATTATTTTTTTAATTGAATTTTTGACCTGTTGCTAAATTGAGATTGAAATACTAAATCTATTGTAATCAAGTCGGTGCCTTTTTTTTTTTCCAATTTTAAATGTAGATCATTGTATAAATTTTTATTTGCAGTGTACAAAAGATGGTGGAAAAGAGGAGGAGAAGAAGAGTGATAACAATTCCTCTATGAGCATTTGTTTTATGTCATTTGTACAAGTTTACAAAAAATGGTAACAATTCCTCCAAGAGTGTACCAAAAATTTAATACATGTCATTTGTTTTATTATTATTATTATTATTATTATTAATCATATTTCTGTTGATTGTAATCGCAAATGAAATCAATTGTAAACTCTATTTTAGAAAAATAAAAATAAAATAGTACACGTCCAATTCTATAAATTTTGTTTAAATTAAATTTGCGTCCTTATTATTTCATGATTTTTTTTTGCATACTAAACTTGGTAAAAAAAATATTATTATTAATAGTAAATTAATAATTACATATCCCATCCAAGTCGAAGCAAGAACACTCCAAAATAGAAAATGTGACTTAAACTAAATTCTATAGATAAATTGAAAGGTAATTTAGTATTTATTCAAATTATTTCATTTATAATTCTAGCACTTCTAATAATTACATGCCAACTCTAAGACTCGGCTTCATCGCGCGAAGCGCGAGTACAAAGCTAGTTGATATAATATAATAGATAAGAATACTTTAGCTTAATAGACAAATGTACTTTTTTTAATCGGGGAAAAAATTATGAGAAAATCTGGGAAGTAAGTTCGCGTTATCAGACGGATTAAAAAAATGAGTCGTCGTTGATGTGTCATACGTAGGGAATATATAGTTTTTCTAACCGCGTGAACAGTAAACACCTACCTAACACAATTCGTTCAATAGAGAAATTCCCGTGATTTTTCGCTAGTGAAAATAAAATCACAAATTTTTTTTTTTGAAAGGCGGTAAAACCAAGATGCACCCGTTAATTCACACATTACCTGACATACCTGCTGACGACAACCCAAACCGATGTTATCCGGACCCGCATCCTCTACCCATCTCTAAGAGATGGGTAGAGTGCCCATCTCATCATGACCGTCTGATCTAATCTGGACGGTTCATTTTTTTCGGGCCAATAATTTTTTTCGGGAGTGGTGGAATGCACGGGGCTCCTTTAGCCGTTGAGATTAAATCAGACGGCTGAGATCGAGAGATGGGCACTCTACCCATCTCTAAGGGATGGGTAGAGGATGCGGTTCCATGTTATCCACCCAATACAGATCCTTCACCCAATACAGATCCAATTTCGGGTTGATTTTTTTTTTTTTTTTTTTTTGGTTTAATTGTGGGTAGTACATATCTGCACGATCCGGTACTGATAGCATCTATCGCTCCTTCTCGGAAACTTATAACTTAGTCAAAATAAAAAAACTATATAGGAAAGTACAGGTGATTTTCGTCTGATCTTAGCTCTTATTATTCATTTGCTGTCCACTATAATCTCTTCTCCTCTCCTTCATTTCCAGGGATTTATGAAAAAAGACATTCTTTACTATTACCAAATTAAGGAAAGACTCGCGAAGGGAGGTTCTAGTCTTCTAGACTTGAGGTAACTGGCAATTTGGCACTTGATTTCTTGAGCTCTCTTATGTTATATCAGATCGATTTGGTAATTAACAAAACTAGCGAGTAGCTAGACGTAATATTCCATAGAAGGCACTAACTAAAGCTCTTCACCATCCAATGGAGAAGACCATAGATGCGCATTG
Source organism: Rhynchospora tenuis (assembly GCA_027725995.1). Classification (NCBI taxonomy): domain Eukaryota; kingdom Viridiplantae; phylum Streptophyta; class Magnoliopsida; order Poales; family Cyperaceae; genus Rhynchospora; species Rhynchospora tenuis. The sequence goes on from CM050888.1 coordinate 57,244,218, forward strand.
TCAGCGTTTACTTCAAGATCATGTAGTTTCTTTCACTATTTTGGATCTTATTGGTTGTTTCATCTTTTTCATTATTATGCGCTGGATCGATACCAAACTAGCTAACTTGTCCTTGTTTCTTCCTGCCTTGCTTTTACAATTTCTGTTAACTTATTTTCTTGACAAAGTATGCCCAAAATGTATTATGCTCATCCTTTCTTACATATACATCTCCGTTTGCAAATTCATACTGCCAAATGGCATTTCAAACATTGTCTTCACTCTAGTCACTAGAAACCGACGGAAGGTCGTCTTTAATATATTAGCATGTCTTCTATTATCTTCATTTTTTTGTGTTATCATTCTTGTTAACACTTATTATCTCAAGTACCTCGCCTTCTTTGGTTTCTTCATACCTCAGTCAAACGGCCCTTCGTGCCCGAAAGAAACCCATCAAGAAAATAGTGACAATGAGCTTGACATAGAGAACATGAGCATAAGCGGAGATGAACTGATAGCTCTGATGCAGAGAATTTGTCAATTTAGTGATGAGGAAGGAGAGGAAATAAGTGAGTACATGATGGGTTCTCAAGAATTCTTAGCGCTGTTTGAGATTACAGAGCCTAGTTTGGATGAGATTTGGGAGGCCTTCTCTGTTTTTGACCAGGATAGAGATGGCTTTTTTGATGCCAGTGATTTGCAAATAGTACTGATTAATCTTGGTTTCCAAGGAGGTACGAATCTGAGTACATGCCAGGACATGATTGAGCAATATGACAGAGGTGGAGATGGAAAGATTGATTCGAGCGATTTTGTTAGAATTTTGGAGATAAGCCTTTTGTGAGAAGACTTTGAAGAAAAATCATCGCTAGTACTCTTCATGAGCTCGATCACTGTTGACTTTTCAATTGAACATTATTAAGTAGGCCAGATAGGCTAGCCGTTGTAGGCAATAATTTACCAGTTGTAAGTTGTAACTTGTAAATTATTAGATCAATTCTTTCATTTATTTATTTTTTAATATTTATGGGATTGTCGATTTATTGGCGTGGACCTAACGGTCACCAGATCGGCTGTTGTCGACAATATTCTAATGTACATGTTTACAACATTATAAAGGAGTTTCTTTCTTTTTTTTTCCCAATATTTTTTCTAATATTTATGGTACTGTCAATTTATTGCTGTGGTCCTGTGGACCTAAAGTGGGGGAGCAAAACTAGCGGACTTAAGTGGTAGCCCTATATATAGCTCAATTTGGATGCGTAATTAGGTCATGAAATGAGTAATGCAAGATTAATATTTTTTTCTGTATTTATGTGAGAATAATATAAAAAGGGGCAATTTGATTTATGCCACTGCAAAAGTCTAAAATTTGAAATATACCATCGCAAAACAACTAATTAGTTTTATGCCACTATAAAACAACAAAAATTAATTTTATGCCATTGAATAATTAAAATGACCATGTTGCCCTTTTAAATTTACCACTTCAAATATTAAAATTCAATATGTCATTCTAAAATAATTAATTAACTGGTGTAAGCACGTCTCTGCAAACATTTGATAGAAATCAAATGCAAGAATTTGAATGTTAGTATGATTGTACGAACTTGAAAAATCATGATTCATGATAATTTCACTGTTGGAGTTATGTTCTAGAAGTCAATATTGAATGACTTATTTTCTTAGTTTATGCTAATGATGATATTTGATCATTTGTTCCTAGAGTTTATTATTGACAGATCATTCAGGTTGAGGATCTGAATTGTAGATCTTTGTGGATCATTCATTAGAATGACAATAATAAATCTAAATCGTCCATAATCTTGATAATTAACAAGGAACTTAATTATCATAAAAGATTAGTATGCAAGTTAAGTGATGATTAAGTTCTACAAATCATAGGTAAGGAGTTACCAACTTAATTGCATATGTGTATGTTATTGGAACATAGTACAGGACTTGACCCAATGAAATAAACATATGGATTGTGTTAAGTGTCATTGTTTATTTCATATAAGTTTGATTCTAAGTTTGAGATGTTCACATATTCCACATGAGGATAGGTTCAATAAATATCGTCTAACGTTGATTCCTGATAAAGGCTGCTATAAGGACTTTATTTATGTTCTCTTGAATTGTGCGGGGAAAAGTTGTTCATCAAGAAAACCGTATGTCCCTCATTAATACACTTAATGAGTGATGATATCTGTTTGGGCCCCTTGATGGAGTTGGATCGTATGCATGCAAACTAGACGATCAACTCTAGATCAAGAAATGTATAATCTGCAAGAATGACACACTCCTATCTTGGATTATACAATGATATCATGTGACATAAGAATCAGACAAGGAAATACTTATATTTCTTGTGCAGGATTAAGATATTGTAACGGTACATTATTTATGCAAATTGGGAATCATAACGTGTTGCTAGATACCGCTTATGATTATTGGAAATAAATAACGATTTATTTTCATGGCCTACATAGCATAAATCCTCAATAGGGTCGCACAAATAGGACTCTAACCACACGGTGCATTAATTGTTTATTCGCAACAGTTAGTATTTCGAAATATGATAAGTTGATTAATTAATTATATACCGTTGTGAACCGTTATAATTAATTAAGTCAAAAGGATCATATGGAAACAAATTAATGCATTAGCTAATCCAAAGTTAATTATTAATGAGTTAATAATTAATTATGTTCAACACACTTTAATTAGTTTGAGCTATTTGGGCTTCTAGTTATTTAATTAATTAAAGGCCCGATTTGAGGAAGGATGAAGGAGTAATTAATGGGATGGTTTATTGGGCCATTGCAACATTTAATGTAGCCCAAAATGACCCTATTAATTTCAGCTAGAGCCCTAGTGGCATACTTGTAAATAGTTCAAAGAGAGGATGAGAGTTGTTGGCTATATAAAGGGGTCACCTCTTGGGAAAGCCTTAGCCTCCATCCACATTCTCTCTCATCTCTTCCTAGCTGCTCCCTTCTTCCTCTTCCTCTCTTGCTCATGTGTTGAGCTCTATTCCTTCTTCTCCTCCATTAAAATAGCTAATAGGATGAAGAGGTTCATAGAGGGGATTAGCTAGGAGCTCTTGAAAGCTAGCACTTTCATGGAGCTCGTGGTTAGCTCTTTGGTGGGCTTGAGGCGCCATAGATGGTGGAGGTGGTGGAGCACGCACCCCATCGACTCCCATGCCATGGAATCGAGCCTCTTTGTTGCTACACAAAGAGAGGTATAAATCTCCTACTCTCATCTTGAAATGCTTGTGAATGATGTTGAAACCTAGATCCCTTGTGTTTAGTTGTGATTTCTTGCTATTTGATGGCACAAAAATGGAATTAAACACTTCCTAACAGTGGTATCAGAGCACATGGTCGGTTTTAATACATTTTGTGCATTAATTAGATGAGAAATGTGTAATTAGTTGAGTAATTAAGTTGCTGCCTCTGTTTGCTATCTGGAACTCTGTTTTTTCCGAGGTTTTCTGTATTTTTCGCATAGCAGAGCTTTCGATTTGATTTTTCTATTTGATGGATTTGAAAGAGGGATAAATTGTGAGTGTTTTCCCACTGGTTTCACTTTAATCCGAGTTGTTATGGATTTTTAGTGAATTTTCTCGTGACGGTGCGCAGGACTGGTTCCTGTGCGACCAGATCTGAGTTTGTGGGCATTATCTGAGTTATCTTGATAAAGAGACTCTAATTTTATTGGCTAGGAATGAAGTAGACTTGGAGTACTTCCTTCCATACCAATTTGATGGTATGGATCGAAGTCTTTCTATTTTTTTGAATCAATGAAAAACAAAAACGGTCTGATTGGTTTTCTGTACCGATTGGATTATTTTGAAAACTGGTATTGATTGAGACTTTTTATAGAAAAAGTGTTTAAATAGAAAACTTCCTTTTGAAGTCCTGAATCCATGAAAATTAATTTCATGTCAATCGGACCAGTTTTGGTACCCCAACCACTCAAATTCAATTTCGTCGACGTGCTGTTCCAGAACAGGGGACTTGTATTCAAACCCCTTTAACTTGATGATTTTGAATGAGTAAAATTGGAAATCTTTCATGGTTACTAGCCTTGTACTTGTGGTTGTTTACTGTAAAAATTTTTTGCATTAAAAGTTTTTGGAAGATGGTCAAACAGTCCAAAAGTTTGAGACCAAAACCTGAAACTTCAAACCGGTATTTTAATACACAACCTGAAGTTTGATAATTTTGGTTCTCCCGATTGGTAAATGATTTCTTCCTGAAATTTGAACAGGTAGTTTGTCTCTTGATAAGGATTGCTCATGATTTTTTCTGGATTTTTTGGAGACCGAAAAATTTCTTGATTTTTTCGGGTCCCGTTGAATTAAAGGTGTTTGTTCTAATTAATCAAATAGTTGATATGTTGATTAGAACTCTCCTTGCTGTCATCCATTGGATTTTTTGAATGTTGATTTTATCAAAGAGTTTAAGCAATTAGTTGTTTGAATGTTAAACTCTTTTTGCATGGAAAAACACAAATTAGCAAACAATACGCAAAGACACTTAATAGCTCACTAGTTATGAACAACTTAGACATATATTTGTATATTGTGCTAACTTGTTTTTGTAGGAGGATGTGAGTTTGATATGGCTCAAGATTTCAATGCCTTGTGTGTTGTAAAATGTTGTGAATACATGTGATTGCTTGTAATGTGGCCTAAGGTGCCTTGATAATTAATGATTGATTAATTCTTGATGTAACTTGTGAGGCTTGCATGCCCCTAAGGCCCTAGGTGGGTTTTAGGATTTTATCACATGTATTTATTTTCCTTAATTATTAGATAGGATCTTAGTAATTAGTGGGAGGGTTTGATTAGATTAGTTTCGTTACATGGAGATGCGACGAAGACTAATGCAAGCGGGAGCCATACAAACCCACGACAATGCTTGAGATGCTTATGTTATGTGATTGTTTGTGAATGCCTTGAATTGTCATAGGTAGGTATGGGTGTATGCTTACACGATCACCAAACAAGAGTCACATATTTTGTCCCAAACTAAATTGATTAAGTCGACCGCCCTCCTTCTCTCTATCCCCCTCACGTCAATTGCCAATCATGGCGCAGTCCGCCATAGCGGACGTCATGGTTGTCAACATTGATAGTCGGGGTACAAATGAAAAGATTTGTTAGGAGCAAATAGAGAGAGGTTGCTTATCGATGGACCCAACAAGTTTTCTTGGACATCGGGGCGAAGTTTGTAAATATACTTAGATATTCACAAACCAAGAGTCGTATGGTTGATATGATTGGTTGAAGAACCTACCTTGTCTAGTTAAGTAGGGTGTCGTGCCATAGCAGGCTCTACTTGATGAAAACGGGGATCTTGGAAATCCAACTACATTGGGACATTAAATAAATATAGTGGGAGTTTTGTTTATCATTATAAATAAAACATTGCATAAACTAAATGACCTTAAATTGAAATTGTTATAGATATTAAATATGTTAATTTCGTTGCGATCAATCTTTGGAAAACGACAAGCTCGTTTCTAAGGTATTTACTTGGAGAAGTAATACAAATTCCTAAGACATGTTCTTGGAAATGAGAGACTTGAGCAAGTTTAATCCCAAAAACGTTCCTCGATTTCCCGAACATAACTTCGCAATGATTGATTAGTTTCGACGAAAATTATTTAATAAAGCGAATGCCTATATCCTTTTAGAAGTTCTAGACTTTTGAATTGGAGAATTCATAAGGACTAGACTAGACTTCTACACTCTCATCCACTTACTCAAGAAGACGTTCTTAGATAAAGTAAATATTGACTCAATCATTTATGATCGAGTAATGGAGTGTGAGTTAACCAAGAGACTCTTCTTATAAGAAGATAAATATTTCATTAGCTTGCGAACCGAAAGGTTTGAGTAGCTAATTGACAACTAGAGATATTAAGATCTCTAATATCAAGGATTGTTGATATTGTCATACAATCTCTTTCTATGGATAAAGGATATATTGTTCGCACACTTGTTAGTGCTAAAAATAATTGGTTAAGTATTAAAAGAATACTTTACCAAGATATGAGTTGAAACTTTGAGACCCTCACTAGTGACCGTGTGTCACATGAGATATTTCATTTGCCATTTATGGGAGGCATTTGAAAGGTTATCCGAAATACCATGATGTTCTAAACCTTAAGATATTTGTCATTCAAATTATCTCACTATCTCTAATTCACATTAGTAATTAGGTGCTAGTTCATGTGCTCGCATTTAACGAAATGTGTAGGCAATGATGAATAAGAGAAAGTTCGAGATAAGTAAAGTAAACTCCGTTTTGGAAATGGCTTATACGTCTAAGCCGCTACCATTGAATACGTAGAGTTATCTTTACTAAATAAAGAGTTTGTTTAGGAATTTGAGGTTGTATACCTTATTCCAAACATCTCATAAAACCTTATCTCCGTTTCATATTTGATGATGGATGATCATGTTTTGTAATAGAGAAATCTTGTTCTCTTATTGTTATGAATTTGTGTATAAGATTTCATGCATCTTGATTGAATTTGCTTGAAATAGATAAACAAATTTTGAATGACAAATGTGTAAGACTTCACATAAAATATTTGACTTTTATGTAAAATAGTCGCTTAGTCGAATATAAATAAGAATCGCATTATGAGTGTCTACGTAACGTGGAGCTCGTAAATCAATTCGATTGCAAATCAATTGAAATTCATGCGAATCGTGTTTGTTAAATGACAAAAGCGCCTTTGAACTACGAAGGTTTAAAGGACAAGAAACTTTATTAAGACTTATACATATTGATGTATATAGACCTATATGTACTTGTGCAATTGAAAGGTTATTGACACTTTACCACTTGACCAACGATCATTGTAGATATTAACATATCTATTTGATATGGTATAAGTATGAATCTTTTGACAAGATCAAAAGAATTTCAAGAGTAAAGTTGAAAAACTATTCAATAAAAGCAAAAGTCTTAAGATAGATCATGGTAAATAGTTAAGTCACATAGTTTGATATATTATCTAAAGAGTATGAAATACGTTTCACTACTTGCTCCATGAGGAACATTGAAAAATGTATCCAAAGATGAAGGTATCGAACATTGTTTGATATAGTTCGATCGGTAATAAATCAAATTGACTTGTTCGACTCATGTAAGGGATTTGTGTTTTGAGGACAATATTGTTTACACTGAATAAAAATTCCATCGAAGTCTATTGAGAAAGATATCTTACGAGATTCGATCTCTAGGAATATTGTTTCTCAAGATTTGGTGTTGAGAAGCTTATTTCAAGGTTCGATTGATTGATAAGCTTGGACCCAAATAAGACGCTTAATATTATGTAGGATATCTTAAACTAACCGAAAGGTACTACTTCAACAAACATGATAAGAACAAAGTAGTTGTTGCTCATCATAACGTAATCTTGAAGAATAATATTCTCAAGAAGAAGTAGTGGGAGTAAAGTGAGCATTAAAGGAGTTTATGCGTCACTACAAGAAGTACCTTTATAGGAAACTTGTCACTCCATACATGGTGCTTAGTGGGAGTTGAGCGGAACTTAATTCACAAGCAGTTGTGAAAGGATGAAGTTTATAAGCACGCTCGCTTCTAAAGAGTACTCAAACATCTCACAAATGGATGATGTTCGAGAAACTCGTGCAATATATAAGGATCAAGAACTTATTCTACAAGTTGTTGTAGAAGTAGTTCATAGACCTCAAGCACCAATCCTACAAAGATCAACGAGAGTGAATTGCCTAAACTGAAAAGTACATAGGTTTCACAACATCCTCGTACTTGACATATGAGGATCCGTTGATAAATAAAGAAGCGATGGAAAGACCCGATTCCACAAGTATGGTTTGAATCTATATGATCTTTAAGTGCAATCCATATATATTATAACAAGGTATAGACCCTTGATTGATATTCATGAAGAAGCGATCCATCAAGAACATTTAGATCTTTAAAGGAAAGATAGATATGGATAGCAAGTCGACTATGTACAAAGCACAAGTTCATGATTGTTGCTAAGTCTAAGTCGATAACGAGTTGACCATGTACAAAGCACGGCTTCTCGCTTGTAGCTGTGTATAAGTCAATAAAGATCATTCTAGCAATAGTTATATTTCGTATATATAGATATATGGAAAGATACATCAAAACCGTCTTCTTCGATTGAATGAAGGAAGTTGTTGTGTATTTGACACAAACCGAGGATTTGTTGTATTGTTAGAAACATATATATGCTTCAATGATCCATTAATGGATTGAAGCAAGTATTGTGGAAATTGGAATAAACATTTTGACAAGGAAGTCAAGGAGTTGCACTTCGTCAAAAGTATCTTATATAGACAAGATATTCAGTGGGAGCATGATTGTGTTACATGTATTGTACAAGATACAAGACATTAATTGGGAATAACATTAAGAAAATGAATATTGTTAAGATCTCACTGGAGAATGTTTTCTCAATTAAGAACTTGGGCAAGTCACCTAAATCCAAGGAAACAAAATCTATAGAGATAGATTATGATGGATGTCAGGTTTGAGCAAAATGTGCATATAATGACAAAGTGTTCTAGTTACACGAAAAGATAGACTCCTGTAAAGGACGTTTAACCACGTTGTATGGCATACACTTGAGTTCGACTTGATGTGTTGCAACTCAATTCGAGAAGAGTGCACGATACAATTCGAGCATCCTTCTGTTATGAGTTTCATTACGTACGCCATACTTATGCACATGCCCCTATGTGTTGTACCCAAGGAGTATGACAAGCAGTTGTCAACTGGATACAAAGAAAAACACGTTTGGACAATAATCGAGAATACCTTCAAGTATCTTATGAGAAAGAATGATATATTTCATCTGATAAGATGAAAGAAAGCTCATGTTGATGCTAGTTTTCGAAAGATTGATATAAATACAATTGATCTACGTATTTTGTTTAAATGTGGTGTTGTAAATTTAGAAGGTGTTCTAAATGGGATATTACAACCGTTTCCGTCACCAAAACAAAATATTTAGCAACTTGTGAAGCAATGAAAGAATGTAGTATGGATGAGAAGTTCTCAGTCAAGCTAATATGGTTCTATGCATCTCGAACCATAGCTTAAACTTGAAGAACCCAATATTAAATTGGTGATCCAACTAAGATCTATGACGATGGCACTTGATCTCACATGATGATGATCAAGAACAAATATATAGGAGTATATATGTATATAGGGTCAAACAAAATTGGATAGGTTCGCGGACACAGCGAACACTCTAACTTAACCTCTACCTTAAGCGGTATACGAGATGCAATTGTGCATCCATGCGTAATGGACGTATGAGTAACTTGTTTTAAGTGTATTATATCTTTTGAGGTTCGAGACATGTATATATATGGATATATGACATTGTTCTAAATTCTTCACTGGCTAGAAATCACTATTGATTGACTCTAGGCCAAGTGGGAGATTGTTGGAGTTATGTCCTAGAAGTCAATATTGAATGACTTATTTTCTTAGTTTATGTTAATGATGATATTTGATCATTTGTTCCTAGAGTTTATTATTGACAGATCATTCAGGTTGAGGATCTGAATTGTAGATCTCTGTGGATCATTCATTAGAATGACAATAATAAATCTAAATCGTCCATAATCTTGATAATTAACAAGGAACATTAATTATCATAAAAGATTAGTATGCAAGTTAAGTGATGATTAAGTTCTACAAATCATAGGTAAGGAGTTACCAACTTAATTGCATATGTGTATGTTATTGGAACATAGTACAGGACTTGACCCAATGAAATAAACATATGGATTGTGTTAAGTGTCATTATTTATTTCATATAAGTTTGATTCTAAGTTTGAGATGTTCACCTTTTCCACATGAGGATAGGTTCAATAAATATCGTCTAACGTTGATTCCTGATAAAAGCTGCTATAAGGACTTTATTTATGTTCTCTTGAATTGTGCGGGGAAAAGTTGTTCATCAAGAAAACCGTATGTCCCTCATTAATACACTTAATGAGTGATGATATCTGTTTGGGCCCCTTGATGGAGTTGGATCGTATGCATGCAAACTAGACGATCAATTCTAGATCAAGAAATGTATAATCTGCAAAAATGACACACTCCTATCTTGGATTATACAATAATATCATGTGACATAAGAATCAGACAAGGAAATACTTATATTTCTTGTGCAGGATTAAGATATTGTAACGGTACATTATTTATGCGAATTGGGAATCATAACGTGTTGCTAGATACCGCTTATGATTATTGGAAATAAATAACGATTTATTTTCATGGCCAACATAGCATAAATCCTCAATAGGGTCGCACAAATAGGACTCTAACCACACGGTGCATTAATTGTTTATTCGCAACAGTTAGTATTTCGAAATATGATAAGTTAATTAATTAATTATATACCGTTGTGAACCGTTATAATTAATTAAGTCAAAAGGATCATATGGAAACAAATTAATGCATTAGCTAATCCAAAGTTAATTATTAATGAGTTAATAATTAATTATGTTCAACACACTTTAATTAGTTTGAGCTATTTGGGCTTCTAGTTATTTAATTAATTAAAGGCCCGATTTGAGGAAGGATGAAGGAGTAATTAATGGGATGGTTTATTGGGTCATTGCAACATTTGATGTAGCCCAAAATGACCCTATTAATTTCAGCTAGAGCCCTAGTGGCATACTTGTAAATAGTTCAAAGAGAGGATGAGAGTTGTTGGCTATATAAAGGGGTCACCTCTTGGGAAAGCCCTAGCCTCCATCCACATTCTCTCTCCTCTCTTCCTAGCTGCCCCCTTCTTCCTCTTCCTCTCTTGCTCATGTGTTGAGCTCTATTCCTTCTTCTCCTCCATTAAAATAGTTAATAGGATGAAGAGGTTCATAGAGGGGATTAGCTAGGAGCTCTTGAAAGCTAGCACTTTCATGGAGCTCGTGGTCAGCTCCTTGGTGGGCTTGAGGTGCCATAGATGGTGGAGGTGGTGGAGCACGCACCTCATCGACTCCCATGCCATATAATCGAGCCTCTTTGTTGCTACACAAAGATAGGTATAAATCTCCTATTCTCATCTTGAAATGCTTGTGAATGATGTTGAAACCTAGATCCCTTGTGTTTAATTGTGATTTCTTGCTATTTGATGGCACAAAAATGGAATTAAACACTTCCTAACATTCACTTCATATGTTGAAAGTTTAATAATCATATACGCCTTTGTGAATGGTTAATTGTACATGTCCCAACACCTAATAACCTATAAGTTCTGACAAGTATACAACTCTTCAAATTATGCCTAAATTTTATCTATATTTTGATACTCAATTTAACTAAAACTGATATTTGGGATTAACAAAAAGGAATATGTTAACCCCAAAAGACAAAACGACGAAATAAAAACAAAATGAAAAAGGAAAAATTTGCAAGAAGAAGAGGGGAGGCTAGAGTTCTTGACTGGTGATGTACTAATATAAGAAATGATAATTTTATTATTCCTATAAAGCTAGAGTTAAGTTAGCGCACATTTAGTTGCCCTGTACGTATCTCAATTTTGGATGTGCCCTGGCACATTTAGCGCACATTTTGTGCAATGCAAGATTAGTACTTAATTTCATATTAGTGAGTGTGAACAGTATGCCCCGTTTGTTTAAGGAATAAGATGGCATAAAATTATTTTATTCCACTTTATGTTGCGAAACACTAGGGAATAACTTTGCATAAGGGAAGAACTTATACTATCTAAATAAGTGGTACAAGTTATGTAACTGGATCTCACGACATAAAAAGACAAAAAAATCTTACAATCTTTCCATTAATACCCTCTCATTATAAGATTCTTTTAAAGATAACAAGGGACTTTTGACCTTTAAATAAATATTATGTTATTCCTCTTTATTTCATAACCAAACATATGTTACATAACTTGACATAAGTATTTATACCTCCTTAAGTTATGCCATCATTTATTCCACAACCAAACGCCTCCTATAGGGGAAGAGTCTTGATTCAAACATGATGTGTAGCTAATAGTACCCTAAAACAACCTAAAAAGTACCGCAAGCGTACGGTAAATTATTGGTATAGTCGGGTGTCGATTTCCACAGGGACGGTTCAATTGAGTATTAAGTTTACTTTTTCACAAAATCTAGGTCGGTAAAATTGGATTGGTTTTGGTTTTAGAACAATAACAAAACAGGGCAGCAAGCGAATAAACTAAAACAAGGGTAAAGTAGTAACAATTTTGGTGGTTTTCTAGTAAATTAAGGTAATAAAACGTCCTAGGGTTTACGTTGTCACCTTGGTTAGGCTTCGGGTCGTCAACGTGCGCACTTTCGCGTCACACGTTGACTTGTACTGGACCAGCCTGAACTTGTCCGGGCCGCACAGGATTCCATCCGACCCGTACAGGGACAAACTGATACAATACAACCCTTAGTTGATGGTGCAATTCATGATAATTTGGTTTCTAAAGGTATGGGGCAGATCTAGCCGGACTTGGACTCCCTAAACCGCAGCCGTCGCATGTTGGTTATGGTATCGTGACCGGAACCTAGTCTAACACCCCCATTAGGCTAATTAACCCTCAACTTTCGTGTGTTGGCTTAATTATCCTAAGTCCACAAGTTGGTTTACTAAGGTATCTAACCGACTTTCGCCTAATTAGAAATCTTCTCCTTTTGGGGTACAAATTGGTCACCTTTCGGCTCCTAACCTACCTCAAGTCACCTACTCAATTCGATCAATTAGTCTACACCTTTAGCCAAGATCGGGTGTGCGCATTCACCCAATAGGAGGTTCAACACAATCAATCAAACACAAGCAAGCATAAACAATAAACAACCAACAAGTGATATACCATAGAAATCAAACATCAAGTCATTACATCAATCCTAACCTTGGTTCAAACATAGCCCTAGAACTAACAAATCTAGCCTAACATAGTGCAAATACAATCAAAAGATAGAAAAGAAGGTGATACAATCTCCATGGAACCAAAGAGAAGGAAGGAGGAAGGCAAAGCCCCTGTTCAAGCCTCTTCCTTGCCTCTAGATCTGAGATATGGCAGCTTGGATCGAATGGTGGTCGAACTCTGGTCGGAATCTGGCTCACCAGGCGAAATAACCCTCTGTCCAGCCCGTACAAGATCCTGTCCAGGCCGCACAGAGGAGAGAAAAGGTGGATCTGGGTTGGTTTTCGTGGGGGAGCCGCCTTTGAGGTGAGAGAAGGTGAGAGAAGGTGAGAGAGCCCTAAAACCTGCGCGTTAGGCGCCTTAAATAGGCATGGAGCTAGGGTTCGGAGTCTCATGCGGGCTGGACAGGCTCTGGTGCGGGTTGGATGGGCCAGGAATGAGTCATCTGGCCCATATTGCTGTTTTGTGCTATCCAGGCCGTATGAAATCTGGTGCAGGCCGCATGGAAGCTTCAGTGCATGATTTCTGGACCAAACTTCACCAAATTCTTTCCAAGTCCCTACAAAATATAAATAAACCCAAGAAGTACCAAAATCTTACAAATATAAACTGAAATAAACATAAAATAAAGGTATTGAGTTATAATTTAGGGTAAAGTCCGGTAGAAAGATATATATAAATGAGTGTTATCAAAACACTACAGAAAGGGTGTAAGTTTGTGATAAATAAAACATTAGATACATTGTATAATTTGAAAAAGTACTCAAACAAAAATAACTTTTTATTCTTGGAATTCTTGTATCAGTAAAATATTATATTGGAAAGACAAAAAAAAATATTTAGAGTTCATTAAAATAAAAATAAAAATATTACTTGTAGGAAAATTCAGCAACTGATCAATTTATTTATATAGACTACAAAACTGATCATTTTATTTGAAACTATAAATAAATATAAATGATCGGAACTTAAATTGGACTCGAAAAATTTGATTAAAGTGTTTTTCCTTGCATCAAAACATACAATTGAAGTCTTTCGATCTGGAATTGCTACCGTAGAAAGGCCACCAGGCAAATTATTGTGACGTAACAAAACAAGGCCAACAGGACCAAAAATATTTTTTTCATAGAAGTCATAATGTTCTTCAATTCAGAAAGGGCCTGGTAACAAAATCTTTCCCCGAAAAAATAAAAAAATATTATAAAATTCCGAAATTTTGGAATATCCGAAAAATAATCGAACTATTTTAACTGCTATTGCGATATCGGTTTTTGAATATCCGATACCAATATCAATTTTGTAATAACCGATACAACACAGTATCATTATTTGAAAAAACGATAGAAAGCTGTATCGGTTTTAAAGAATGGTACTAGAGGGACGGCACCTATTATACATATATAAATTTGCTGTGTCATGCATCGCACGTGAGGAGTCCCTTTCACTGTAGTAAGAACAGTGATTTTGATTTTCTGTGGCGCGTGATCCTTTGTGGCAAAATAGTATTTAGGATTTTTTTGCAGTTTTCATATAATATTTGAATAGTATTTCCAATTTTTTATGTCATTTTTTTATATAACGTTAAATAAATCGCGCAACTATTTAATAACATATTCGTATAGGAATGAATCGCCCAACGCGCGAGATTAGCGCTAGTTACCTATATAATCATGATACCATCCCTCCCTCTCCCTCGTCCCACAGTTCTTCTCCTCTCCTCTTGAAGTTTTTTTTTATTTAATATTTATTTTAATTATTTAATTTATTTAGTTTAATTAGGTAAATAATAGAAAATTATGGATAACTATTGTAAAATTAAAAAATAGTAAAATTCAGAATAAATAGAAAAAAATTTTATAAGTAACATTATTTTGTTTAAATAATTTTTACATTTAATAATTATGAATAAGTTAATTGAAAACTGGAAAAAATTTTAAAAAAGTTTCAAAAATTTAGGAAAAATTTGTACAATTTTTTAGGGTAATTCATGTCTATATAGGTATTTTACATTTAATGATTATAAATTAATTAAAAATTATGAAAATTAAAGAAAATTATTAAAATTAATAGAAAATTTTTAAAATGTAGGAAAAATTAGTAAAAACTTTTTAGGATAATTTGTGTCTATATAGATTAATTTAAGCAATATGTGTCAAAATAGGTTAATAATTGTGAAATTGATTAGTTTCTCAATTGATATGATATTCTTGTGTCTGATGTATAGTTGGGGAATGTGGGATGCTAGTCTTTTTTTTTTCGAAAATACTACCGAAACAGGGGAGATGATGTCGAAATTTTCCTAAGTCTTTGACATTGAAAATTTTTTATGCAGCAAAATCAAAATGCCACCTAGACGAACACCACATGAACCACTAGATCTACGAGACGTCGGTTCGATGCTGGCACTTCTATATCTACTGCAGATGCCAACGCTTCTACATTTATTGCAGATGTCTCTTCTACCACATATGGCGTTGTCTTCCCCCAGATATTGATGATGTCGATCGTCTCTTGCATTTGAATCAGTCCCAGCTTCGTGGCATCGTAGTAAGTTTCTTTTGTTCATTTAATATTTATCTATATATTGGAATTTTTTATGTAAATTATTTATTTTATAAAAATAATAAAAAATTGGAAAAATATAAATTTAAATATATTTAATATAATCTTTCTTTGTGTTAGGAAGTGTTTAATTCTATTTTTGTGCCATCAAATAGCAAGAAACAAAAACTAAACATCATAGATCGAGTGCTAGAAGCATTCACACATCAAAACAATGAGAACAAGTAGGAGAAAGTTATACCTCTCATGAAATCGCATTCATGAGGCTCGAATCCAAGGCATGGGAGTCGATGGGGTGCGTGCTCCACCACCTCCACCATCTAAGGCGCCTCAAGCCCACCAAGGAGCTAACCACGAGCTCCATGAAAGTGCTAGCTTTCATGACCTCCTAGCTAATCCCCTCTATGAACCTCTTCATCCTATTAACTATTTTAATGGAGGAGAAGAAGGAATGGTGCTCAACACATGAGCAAGAGAAGGGAGGAAGATGGGTGGCGGCTAGGAAGAGAGGAGAGAGAAAGTGGATGGAGGCTAGGGCTTTCCCAAGAGGTGACCCCTTTATATAGCCAACAACTCTCATCATCTCTTTGAACTATTTACAAGTATGCTACTAGGACTCTAGCTGAAATTAATAGGGTCATTTTGGGCTACATCAAATGTTGCAATGGCCCAATAAACCATCCCATTAATTACTCCTTCATCCTTCCTCCAATCGGGCCTTTAATTAATTAAATAACTAGAAGCCCAAATAACTCAAACTATTTAAAGTGTGTTGAACATAATTAATTATTAACTCATTAATAATTAATTTAGGATTAGCTAATGCATTAAATTATTTCCATATGATCCTTTTGATTTAATTAATTATAACGGTTCATAACGGTATATAATTAATTAATCAACTTATCATATTTCACAATACTAACTGTTGCGAATAAACAATTAATGCACCGTGTGGTTAGAGTCCTATTTGTGCGACCCTATTGAGGATTTATGCTATGTTGGCTATGAAAATAAATCGTTATTTATTTCCAATAATCATAAGCGGTATCTAGCAACACGTTATGATTCCCAATTCGCATAAATAATGTACCGTTACAATATCTTAATCCTGCACAAGAAATATAAGTATTTCCTTGTCTGATTCTTATGTCACATGATATCATTGTATAATCCAAGATAGGAATGTGTCATTCTTGCAGATTATACATTTCTTGATCTAGAGTTGATCGTCTAGTTTGCATGCATACGATCCAACTCCATCAAGGGGCCCAAACAGATATCATCACTCACTAGGTATACTAATGAGGGACATACGGTTTTCTTGATGAACAACTTTTCCCCGCACAATTCAAGAGAACATAAATAAAGTCCTTATAGCAGCCTTTATCAGGAATCAACGTTAGACGATATTTATTGAACCTATCCTCATGTGGAAAAGGTGAACATCTCAAACTTAGAATCAAACTTATATGAAATAAACAATGACACTTAACACAATCCATATGTTTATTTCATTGGGTCAAGTCCTGTACTATGTTCCAATAACATACACATATGCAATTAAGTTGGTAACTCCTTACCTATGATTTGTAGAACTTAATCATCACTTAACTTGCATACTAATCTTTTATGATAATTAATGTTTCCTGTTAATTATCAAGATTATGGACGATTTAGATTTATTATTGTCATTCTAATGAATGATCCACAGAGATCTACAATTCAGATCCTCAACCTGAATGATCTGTCAATAATAAACTCTAGGAACAAATGATCAAATATCATCATTAACATAAACTAAGAAAATAAGTCATTAAATATTGACTTCTAGGACATAACTCCAACAATCTCCCACTTGGCCTAGAGTCAATCAATAGTGACTTCTAGCCAGTGAAGAATTTAGAACAATGTCATATATCCATATATATACATGTCTCGAACCTCAAAAGATATAATACACTTAAAGCAAGTTACTCATACGTCCATCACGCATGGATGCACAATTGCATCTCGTATATTGCTTAAGATAGAGGTTAAGTTAGAGTGTTCGCTGTGTCCGCGAACCTATCCAATTGTGTTTGACCTTATATACATATATACTCCTATATATGTGTTCTTGATCATCATCATGTGAGATCAAGTGCCATCGTCATAGATCTTAGTTGGATCACCAATTTAATATTGGGTTCTTCAAGTTTAAGCTATGGTTCGAGATGCATAGAACCATATTAGCTTGACTGAGAACTTCTCGATTCATACTACCTTCTTTCATTGCTTCACAAGTTGCTATATATATTTTGTTTTTGGTGACGGAAACGGTTGTAATATCCAATTTAGAACACCTTCTAAATTTACAACACCACATTTAAACAAAATACGTAGCTCAATTGTATTCATATCAATCTTTCGAAAACTAGCATCAATATATCAATTTATATGAGCTTTCTTTCATCAGATGAAATATATCATTCTTTCTCATAAGATACTCGAAGATATTCTCGATTATTGTCCAAACGTGTTTTTCTTTGTATCCAGTTGACAACTGCTTGTCATACTCCTTGGGTACAACACATAGGGGCATGTGCATAAGTATGGCGTACGTAATGAAACTCATAATAGAAGGATGCTCGAATTGTATCGTGCACTCTTCTCGAATTGAGTTGCAACACACCGAGTCGAACTCAAGTGTATGCCATACAACGTGGTTAGACATCATTTTTAGGAGTCTATCTTTTCGTGTAACTATAACACCTTATCATTATATGCACATTTTGCTCAAACCTAACATCCATCATAATCTATCTCCATAGATTTTGTTTCCTTGGATTAGGTGACTTGTCCAAATTCTCTATTGAGAAAAACATTCTCTAATGAGATCTTGACAATAATCATTTCCTTAATTTTATTCCCAATTAATGTCTTGTATCTTGTACAATACATGTAACATATTAATGCTCCCACTGAATATCTTGTCTATACAAGATACTTTTGACGAAGTTCAACTCCTTGACTTTCTTGTCAAAATGTTTATTCCAATTTCCACAATACTTGCTTCAATCCATTAATGGATCATTGAAGCATATATATGTTTCTAACAATACAACAAATCCTCGGTTTGTGTCAAATACACTACAACTTCCTTCATTCAATCGAAGAAGACGGTTTTGATGTATCTTTCCATATATCTATATATACGAAATATAACTATTGTTAGAATGATATTTATTGACTTATACACAGCTACAAGCGAGAAGCCGTGCTTTGTACATGGTCAACTTGTTATCGACTTAGACATAGCATCAATCATGAAATTGTGCTTTGCACATAGTCGACTTGCTATCCATATCTATCTTTCCTTTAAAGATCCAAATGTTCTAGATGGATCGCTTTTTCTTGAACATCAATCAAGGTCTATACCTTGTTGTTATATATATGGATTGCACTTAAAGATCATATAGATTCAAATCATACTTGTGGAATCGGGTCTTTCCATCGCTTCTTTATTTATCAATGGATCCTCATATGTCAAGTACGAGGATGTTGTGAAACCTATGTACTTTTCAGTTTAGGCAATTCACTCTCGTTGATCTTTGTAGGATTGGTGCTTGAGGTCTATGAACTACTTCTACAACAACTTGTAGAATAAGTTCTTGATCCTTATATATTGCACGAGTTTCTCGAACATCATCCATTTGTGAGATGTTTGAGTACTCTTTAGAAGCGAGCGTGCTTATAAACTTCTTCCTTTCACAACTGCTTGTGAATTAAGTTCTGCTCAACTCCCACTAAGCACCATGTATGGAGTGACAAGTTTCCTATAAAGGTACTTCTTGTAGTGACGCATAAACTCCTTTAATGCTCAGTTTACTCCCACTACTTCTTCTTGAGAATATCATTCTTCAAGATTACGTTATGATGAGCAACAACTACTTTGTTCTTATCATGTTCGTTGAAGTAGTACCTTTTGGTTAGTTCAAGATATCCTACATAATATTAAGTGTCTTATTTGGGTCCAAGCTTATCAATCAATCGAACCTTGAAATAAGCTTCTCAACACCAAATCTTGAGAAACAATATACCTAGAGATCGAATCTCGTAAGATATCTTTCCTATACTACAACGACGCCAATTTTGATCGCGAGGTGGACACGTTCAAAATAAAAACCTCGTTTACCCGATCTAATCGTTTGTGGTAAAGCTTGAGGGTCGAATCCACAAGGACGGTGTTGGAATATCGATCTTTTACTTTGCTAAATTAGTTTTGACGGTTCAACTCTTAAGAATTCAAGAATTGCAAGAGGTTCCAAATCCTAAGTCTAGTTTCGAGGTAAAAATAAGAATTAATGAGAGAAATTCAACAAGTCATATTTTAGGGTTTTTGGTAGTTTTATTCTTCAGTTTACTCCAGAATCAGCGGCCCGCAGAGATTATCTGCGGCCCGCTGAAACTCAGGTCGCTGTCTCCTAAGTGGATCACTGAAGGCTGGGATCATAGACAACCCGCAGGATCTTCCTGCGACCCGCTAGGTTTGGCACAGACTCAACTTTTTGGTTATTTTAATTGTTACTTTGTGTAGGGAATTAATTCTAACTAAGGCTCCTCAATCCCACTTCCGTTTAAGGCCAGGTTTCCTATAGTTAACCTTATTTCCCTCTAATACAACCTAGATTTCAACTTCCGTTTCTTGGTCTAAGTTATATTAGTTTATGCTTTACGACCTACGACTCCCTATACTTCCGTAATCGGGAAGGGCTTCAACTTCCGTTTCTTGACCCTAGCATAACCTTCCGGCACCAACTCTCGTGTTTACCATACTTTAACCTTATTACTTAAGAACATTTGGATTTAACCACCTAACAATCAAAAGACGTCTCTCTTAACGGGTGCAAGCAATTCAACTTAAGCAATTCAGTTAAAGTAATCTAAGCAATTCAATCAAAGCATAAAACACAACATGCAAACAAAGAAAATAATCTAAAAGCATATTATCAAACATAAACTAGAAGGTTTACTACCATGGCCTTAGAACAAACAAATCAACAACTAAGAGACATCATACAAACACAAGAGAAAAGGAAAATAAAGAAAGATTACAACCAATTGCTCTTGCGTGTCGAAATCTCCTATCAAACACGTCTATTGCTGTCGCAATCGACTTGCTCGGCGCTGCCACGATCTGGACTTGAGACAAACTCTCAAATAATTCAATTTCTAACCCTAACTTTGACCTTGGGTTTGATCCCTCTTGTTGCATCTCTCAGAATCTCCTCAAAGTAGTCTTAAATAGGCATTGGGAAGGTGTAGAAACGCTGGAAATAACTGAAGACACGTTCTAGATGCACCTGGAGTCGGTAGAAACCGTCTTCCCAATATAGAAATGCTAAATCAGTCGATTCTGGTATTTCTGGCGGTTCCAGGATCAGCGGGCCGCAGGAGCTTTCAGCGACCCGCTGGAAAAATCCAACTCTGCGTCCTGTCAGTATTTTGGCCATATCTCCTTCATCCGGACTCCGTTTGAGGTGATTCAAAAACCGTTGGAAAGCTTGGAACGAGCTCTACAACTTCATGGATTCATCCAAGCCATTTCTTGTCCAAAATCTGCAATAAAATTAGAAACTATGGTAGTAACTCATTTTTGACACAAAACTCTAATTAAACTAACCTAGATTATCTAAACTATCTAAACTCAAGACAAATTGGTTTAGTTTGGAGTCAAAATCCTACCAAAATATATATATAAAATCCACTCATCAATATCTTTCTCAATAGACTTCGATGGAATTTTTTTTCAATGTAAACAATATTGTCCTCAAACACAAATCCCTTACATGAGTCTAACAAGTCAATTTGGTTTATTACCGATCGAACTATATCAAACAATGTTCGATACCTTCATCCTTGGATACATTTCTCAATGTTCCTCATGAAGCGAGTGGTGAAACGTCTTTCATACTCTTTAGGTAATATATCAAACTATATGACTTAACTATTTA
Organism: Rhynchospora tenuis; assembly: GCA_027725995.1. Taxonomy (NCBI): domain Eukaryota; kingdom Viridiplantae; phylum Streptophyta; class Magnoliopsida; order Poales; family Cyperaceae; genus Rhynchospora; species Rhynchospora tenuis. The sequence continues at coordinate 57,265,712 of CM050888.1, forward strand.
CCATGATCCATCTTAAGACTTTTGCTTTTATTGAATAGTTTTTCAACTTTACTCTTGAAATCATTTTGATCTTGTCAAAAGATTCATACTTATACCATATCAAATAGATACGTTAATATCTACAATGATCGTTGGTCAAGTGGTAAAGTGTCAACAACATTTCAATTGCACAAGTCCTATAGGTCTATATACATCAATATGTATAAGTCTTAATAAAGTTACTTGTCCTTTAAACCTTCGTAGTTCAAAGGCGCTTTTGTCTTTTAACAAACACGATTCGCATGAATTTCAATTGATTTGCAATCGAATTGATTTACGAGCTCCACGTTACGTAGACTCTCATAATGCGATTCTTGTTTATATTCGACTAAGCGACTATTTTACATAAAAGTCAAATACTTTATGTGAAGTCTTATACATTTGTCATTCAAAATTTGTTTATCTATTTCAAGCAAATTCAATCAAGATGCATGAAATCTTATACACAAATTCATAACAATAAGAGAACAACATTTCTCTATTACAAAACATGATCATCCATCATCAAATATGAAACGGAGATAAGGTTTTATGAGATGTTTGGAATAAGGTATACAACCTCAAATTCCTAAACAAACTCTTTATTTAGTAAAGATAACTCTACGTATTCAATGGTAGCGGCTTAGACGTATAAACCATTTCCAAAACGGAGTTTACTTTACTTATCTCGAACTTTCTCTTATTCATCATTGCCTACACATTTCGTTAAATGCGAGCACATGAACTAGCACCTAATTACTAGTGTGAATTAGAGATAGTGAGATAATTTGAACGACAAATATCTTAAGGTTTAGAACATCATGGTATTTCGGACAACCTTTCAAATGCCTCCCATAAATGGCAAATGAAACATCTCATGTGACACACGGTCGCTAGTGAGGGTCTCAAAGTTTCAACTCATATCTTGGTGAAGTATTCCTTTAATACTTAACTAATTACTTTTAGCACTAACAAGTGTGCGAACAATATATCCTTTATCCATAGAAAGAGATTGTATGACAATATCAACAATCCTTGATATTGGAGATCTTAATATCTCTAGTTGTCAATTAGCTACTCAAACCTTTCGGTTCGCAAGCTAATGAAATATTTATCTTCTTATAAGAAGATTCTCTTGGTTAACTCACACTCCATTACTCGATCATAAATTATTGAGTCTATTTTTACTTTCTCTAAGAATGTCTTCTTGAGTAAGTGGATGAGAATGCAGAAGTCTAGTCTATTCCTTATGAATTCTCCAATTCAAAGGTCTAGAACTTCTAAAAGGATATAAGCATTCGCTTTATTGAATAATTTTCGTAGAAACTAATCAATCATTGCGAAGCTATGTTCGGGAAGTCGATGAACGTTTTTGGAATTAAACATGCACAAGTTTCTCCTTTCCAAGAACATGTCTTAGAAATCGGTGTTACTTCTCCAAATAAATATCTTAGAAACGAGCTTGTTGTTTTCAAAGATTGATCGCAAAGAAATTAACATATTTAATATCTATAACAATTTCAATTTAAGATCATTTAGTTTATGCAATGTTTTATTTATAATGATAAACAAAGCTCCCACTACATTTATTTAAAGTCCCTAATGTAGTCGGTTTCCAAGATCCTCATTTTCGTTGAAATAGGGGACAGCGTCGGCATGACACCTAAAACAACTAGATAAGGTAGGTTCTCCAACCAATCATATCTTGTCCATATGATTCTTGGTTTGTGAGATATCATAAGTATATCCACGAACTTCGTCCCAACGTCCAATCCAAGTGGGTCCGTTGTAAAGCAACTTCTCTCTATTTGCTCCTAGTAAATCCGATTTACACCCCGACTACAATGATGGACTACGATGTCCGCGTCGGCAGGAATGCATCAATAGACAATCAATTGTATTGAAGGGGATAGAGAGAAGGAGGACGATTTGGCTAAATCAAGTTAATTTGGGACAAAAGCAATTACGTGACTTTGTTTGGTGGTCGTGTAAGCATACACCCATACCTACCTATGACAATTCAAGGCATTCACAAACAATCACATAACATAAGCATCTCAAACATTGTCGTGGGTTTGTATGGCTCCCGCTTGCATTAGTCTTCGTCGCATCTCCATGTAACGAAACTAATCTAATCAAACCCTCCCACTAATTACTAAGATCCTATCTAATAATTAAGGAAAATAAATACATGTGACAAAATCCTAAAACCCGCCTAGGCCTTAGGGGCATGCAAGCCTCACAAGTTACATCAAGAATTAATCAATTATTCATTATCAAGGCACCTTAGGCCACATTACAAGCAATCACATGCATTCACAACATTTTACAACACACAAGGCATTGAAATCTTGAGCCATATCAAACCCACATCCTCCTACAAAAACAAGTTAGCACAATATACAAATATATGTCTAAGTTGTTCATAACTAGTGAGCTATTAAGTATCTTTGCGTATTGTTTGCTAATTTGTGTTTTTCCATGCAAAGAGAGTTTAACATTCAAACAACTAATTGCTTAAACTCTTTGATAAAATCAACATTCAAAAAATCCAATGGATGACAGCAAGGAGAGTTCTAATCAACTTATCAACTAATTGATTAATTAGAACGAACACCTTTCATTCAACGGGACCCGAAAAAATCAAAAACAATTTCGGTCTCCAAAAAATTCAGGAAAAATCGTGAGCAATCCTTATCAAGAGACAAACTACATGTTCAAATTTCAGGAAGAAATCATTTACCAATCGGGAGAACCAAAATTATCAAACTTCAGGTTGTGTATTAAAACACGTGTTTGAAGTTTCAGATTTTGGCCTCAACCTTTTGGACTGTTTGACCATCTTCCAAAACCTTTTAATGCAAAACAATTTTACAGTAAACAATCACAAGTACAAGGCTAGTAACCATGAAAGATTTACAATTTTACTCATTCAAAATCATCAAGTTTAAGGAGTTTGAATACAAGTCCTCCGTTTTGGAATAGCACGTCGACGAAATTGATTTTGAGTGGTTGGGATACCAAAACTGGTCCGATTGCCATGAAATTAATTTTCATGGATTCAGAACTTCAAAAGAAAGTTTTCTATTTAAACACTTTTTCTATAAAAAGTCTCAATCAATACCAGTTTTCAAAACAATCCAGTTGGTACAGAAAACCAAGCTGACTGTTCTTGTCTTTCATCGATTCAAAAAAATAGAAATACTTCGATCCATACCATCAAATTGGTATGGAAGGAAGTAATCCAAGTCTACTTCATTCCTAGCCAATAAAATTAGGGTCTCTTTATCAAGATTACTATGATAATGCCCACAAAACCAGATCTGGTCGCACAGGAACCAGTCCTGCACACCGTCACGGAAAAATTCATTAAAAATCCATAGTAACTCGGATTAAAATGAAACCAGTGGGGAAATGCTCACAATTCATCCCTCCTTCAAATCCATCAAAAGGAAAAATCGAAATAAAATCTTTACTATGCGAAAAATACAGAAAACCTAGGAAAAAGCAGAGTTCCAGAGTGCAAACAAAGGCAGCAACTTAATTACTCAACTAATTACACATTTCTCATCTAATTAATGTGAAAAATAGCTTAAGCACGACCTTGTGCTCTGATACCACTGTGAGGAAGTGTTTAATTCTATTTTTGTGCCATCAAATAGCAAGAAACAACAACTAAACACTATAGATCTAGTGCTAGAAGCATTCACACATCAAAACAATGAGAACAAGTAGGAGAAAGTTATACCTCTCATGAAATCGTATTCATGAGGCTCGAATCCAAGGCATGGGAGTCGATGGGGTGCGTGCTCCACCACCTCCACCATCTAAGGCGCCTCAAGCCCACCAAGGAGCTAACCACGAGCTCCATGAAAGTGCTAGCTTTCATGAGCTCCTAGCTAATCCCCTCTATGAACCTCTTCATCCTATTAACTATTTTAATGGAGGAGAAGAAGGAATGGTGCTCAACACATGAGCAAGAGAAGGGAGGAAGATGGGTGGCGGCTAGGAAGAGAGGAGAGAGAAAGTGGATGGAGGCTAGGACTTTCCCAAGAGGTGACCCCTTTATATAGCCAACAACTCTCATCCTCTCTTTGAACTATTTACAAGTATGCCACTAGGGCTCTAGCTGAAATTAATAGGGCCATTTTGGGCTACATCAAATGTTGCAATGGCCCAATAAAACATCTCATTAATTACTCCTTCATCCTTCCTCAAATCGGGCCTTTAATTAATTAAATAACTAGAAGCCCAAATAACTCAAACTATTTAAAGTGTGTTGAACATAATTAATTATTAACTCATTAATAATTAATTTAGGATTAGCTAATGCATTAAATTGTTTCCATATGATCCTTTTGACTTAATTAATTATAACGGTTCATAACGGTATATAATTAATTAATCAACTTATCATATTTCACAATACTAACTGTTGCGAATAAACAATTAATGCACCGTGTGGTTAGAGTCCTATTTTTGCGACCCTATTGAGGATTTATGCTATGTTGGCCATGAAAATAAATCGTTATTTATTTCCAATAATCATAAGCGGTATCTAGCAACACGTTATGATTCCCAATTCGCATAAATAATGTATCGTTACAATATCTTAATCCTGCACAAGAAATATAAGTATTTCCTTGTTTGATTCTTATGTCACATGATATCATTGTATAATCCAAGATAGGAATGTGTCATTCTTGCAGATTATACATTTCTTGATCTAGAGTTGATCGTCTAGTTTGCATGCATACGATCCAACTCCATCAAGGGGCCCAAACAGATATCATCACTCACTAGGTATACTAATGAGGGACATACGGTTTTCTTGATGAACAACTTTTCCCCGCACAATTCAAAAGAACATAAATAAAGTCCTTATAGCAGCCTTTATCAGGAATCAACGTTAGACGATATTTATTGAACATATCCTCATGTGGAAAAGGTGAACATCTCAAACTTAGAATCAAACTTATATGAAATAAACAATGACACTTAACACAATCCATATGTTTATTTCATTGGGTCAAGTCCTGTACTATGTTCCAATAACATACACATATGCAATTAAGTTGGTAACTCCTTACCTATGATTTGTAGAACTTAATCATCACTTAACTTGCATACTAATCTTTTATGATAATTAATGTTCCTTGTTAATTATCAAGATTATGGACGATTTAGATTGATTATTGTCATTCTAATGAATGATCCACAGAGATCTACAATTCAGATCCTCAACCTGAATGATCTGTCAATAATAAACTCTAGGAACAAATGATCAAATATCATCATTAACATAAACTAAGAAAATAAGTCATTAAATATTGACTTCTAGGACATAACTCCAACACTTTGAACGTATTAAAAAATGGAAGCACTAGCGCAAAAGACGAAAATGGCACAAAACGATCAGGTGGACGAGCGTCTGATGACATTTGGACTGATCGACTACATTCAGCTGGGTCATATGCAGCTCGATCGGTCGTTGATGTAGGATCTGGCCATGTTTTGGAGGCTTGAGACCCATACGTTTCACTTTCCGCACGTAAGTATATCTCTAAAATTAAAAAACAAAATTAAAAAAATTTGAAAAAGATGAAAATTTGGTCTGCATAGAGATTTCAATAGAGAGATTACATTAGACGGTTTGGATCGGTTAATTTAAACCAGATCCATGAGTTGATCACAACTCATGGAAAACTTTTTATGATGTATCTTACCATAGACAAACTATATATATATATAGAGAGAGAGAATTATTATGGTGCATCGCGATGTATATTGAGGCTTCAGAATATCACGACTATATTCAACACTATATTGTGAAATTGATAAATCTAATTCAACGCTAATTAGATTTATCAATTTCACAATATAGTGTTGAATATAGTCGTGATGTACCTAAGCCTCAATATATCAGGATACACCATAACATATCTCTTTCTCCTTTTATATATATAAGTACGTACTCATCACGTTTAATAATCACTAATTGTAGCATAAATCTGTCCGAAAGATCCAAGAATTAATTCATGTATCAAGATTACAAAGTCAAGATAATTATGTCATTTGAGAGTTATTGATTGCTTGAAGAATATTACAACGTGGATGGTTAATTATCAGGGTTATGATGACCTGGAGTTCAAAATAAGTCGTGATTAATATTAGATTATAATGTTTGTCAACCGTGTGAACACACCATCTTGACATAATAATTGATTCAATGGAGGAAATTACCATGATGATTCGCTTATGAAAATACAGTACTATTTTAAAATCAAATGGAGACATCCAAACGACCCGCATGCACACCTGCTGTCTGCTGACGACAGCCTAGAGAAATACTATCCATCCCGTCCGATATACAGATCCGTAGGGTTAGAGAAAACAAAACTTAGTTGTACATTGTGGGAATGCGACAGATATGGACATTTTCGATGGAACATTAAGGCTCGCTTACCCTACCCGTATCGCATTCGATAAGGCGGGTATGAGCCTACGGGCGTTTAAATTTCAAAAAAAAAAAGATAAGGCGGGTATGAATAATGTTTTATTTTCGTTAGACTAACGGGTATGGGTACGGGTAAAAAAAAATTTTTGTTAACTTATTGGGTACGGGTACAGGTAAGAGCTATTTCGTACCCATTATCTAACGGGTAAAATTTTACAAAATTATATGTATATATAATCATGTTATAAGCATATTTCATAAATATGTTATTAGTTTCCATCTTCATCCAAATTAATTTAGGTTGATGAAAAAATTAATTTGTACTCTATTATATTAGAATTTATAATTAGTTATATAGATTTCTTTGAATTCCATTGATATGGGAATAAATTTCATGATATTTTTTTTATATCTAAAGTATTATCTAATGTTGTACTTTATCCATATATTTATTTGATATTATTTATTTAGCACATTATATATTTTTTATTAAATTAATAATATTATTATTGCCCATTATGTACCGTTACCGTACCCTTACCGTTAATTCTTAACGGGTACGGGTAGGGTGCGGATAAAGCCATTTTTTAACGGGTGCGGGTATGGTACGGATAAAGAAAATTTTAACGGGTGCGGGTATGAAAGTACTTTCTACCGTACCGTACCGTACCCATTGACAGCCTAACATTAATTTATAATATTTTTTTTCTCCGTTGGGCGTTGAGGAATAGCATCGTTCCATCACGGAAACTTCTGAGTTTCTTACTTAAGAAACATACAGGAAAGTACATGCAGGTGGTTTTCGTTTGACCTTATATTTTATATATTTTGTTTTACTCTTCAGTAGACAATACGACAATACTCTCTTCGACTTTCTTCCAACAGGCAATCCTATATTAAAGTGGGGAGTATTTCTAAAGTTCTAGTAAAGTTCTTCTTATACTATCTCAATTCTCAAGTCGATTGTGAAATAAAATGAGCGAGGATAACGAAGCCCAAGCTAGCATATATACGTACTAACGTACATGATATAGAAATCGTTAAAGCAAGTCACCAGCCAATGGAGGAGAAAACAGATTTGCATTCTCACTGCTTATTACACCACATAGTTACTTTCACTATTTTGGATCTTATTGCTTATTTCATCTTTACCATCATTATGCGTTGGATCGAGAACAAACTACGGAACCGTTCGATGTTCCTTTGCGCTTTTCCTTTCCGAATTTTGTTGTTCTATTCGCTAGAGAAATTAGGTCCAAAATATATAACTCTCATCCTATCTTACGTCTACATCTTCATATGCAAGTCCGTACTTTCAAAAAACATTCTGAAGATGTTCTTTTCTCTAATCATCAAAAACAGAGGGAAGGTTGTTGTTAGTATATTAGCCTGTCTTCTAGTTACATCTTCATTTCCAAAGATTGTCTTCTCCCTTGTTGCCAGAAACCGAGGTAAGATTTTTTGTACAATTTCAGCATGTCTTCTGATAATTACATCTTCATTTCTAAAGATCGTTTTATCATTAGTTGTCACAAACCGAGGGAAAGTTGTTTCTAGTATTTTAGCATGTCTTCTTATATCTTCATCATTCCTTCTGGAATCATCTACATTTCCCCTGCTTCATATGGTGCCTAATTGCATTCCCACTGGCTTTAATTCTTATTATCTCAAATACCTTGCCTACTTCGGTATCTTTATACCCCAGTCAGACAGTACTTCGTGTCCGGTAGAAAACTTCCAAGAAAATAGGACGAATGTTTCACAATTTGACAATGACATTGACGTAAAAGAAGTGAGCATAACCAGAGTTGATCTGAAAAATGTGATGCAAGATGTATGTCAATTTTCTACGGAAGAAGAGGATATAGGTGATAACATGCTGGATTATCAAGAGTTCTTTGCTCTGTTTGAGGACAAAGAGCCTAGTTTGGATGAGATTTGGGAGGCCTTCTCTATTTTTGACCAGGATAGTGATGGTTTCTTTGATGCCAGAGATTTGCAGAGGGTACTGATTAATCTTGGTTTGCAAGGAGGTACGAATCTGAATACATGCCAGCACATGATTGAGTTATATGACAGAGGTGGAGATAGAAAGATAAATTCGAGCGATTTTTGCAGAATTTTGGAGAGTAGCCTGTTGTAAAGAAAAGGGAACTTTAAAGAAATTTCGTTGGTCTTGATGAGAGTTTACTGTTGATATTTCTTGTTGAGCAATGAGCATTAGTTAAGTAGGCCTAATAGGCTGTTGTTGCCTTGTTGGCAATATTGTAAAATGCATGCTGTACATTATTAGCTTATAAATGATGATTCACGATGACTATTAAGTTGTTTAATGGTATGAATCTAAGGGGGACCAGATCGGCTGTTGTTGGCTATATCTGATGTACATGCTTTAGTATATTAGCTTATTTATTGGTATGAACATAATATTTATGATATTTTCGATTTGTTGTTGTGTACAAGCCTGCGTACATTTAGTAAAATCCCTAGAGTTCAATTTTCAATGTGTTTGGGTCCTGAACCTGAAATGAATAGTGCAGGAGTAATATCTAATTTTCAATTTTCAATGTTAATTTTGCATTATTCGGATTAAAAACGCCAGTACAGGCAAGGATAATTTTATTATTTTTCCTATAAAAGAGCTAATTTAGCGCGCATCAATTAGTCATGGCCTATAGGCTATAGCTCGATTTTGTCGTGGCCTCGTGGGTCATGAAATGAACAGCGCAATATTAGTATGCTTTATATGAGTGAGAGCATAGTAAATGAGAGAAGTGTTGGTTCGAAACTCGTAGGAAGAGTGTTAATTTCGTGCTATTTAAAGTAATGATTAATGAATATTATTTTGATTGTATGATTCGATAAAATACTAGTACAGAGAAAACTCTCTGTTATTCCAACAAACTATTGAATTAGCAAAATAATACTAACACGATACTATTTGACAAGAAAAAAAATTTCTTCTGCATTCAAATAAAATTAAAATTATTATTTTGATGTTAGTGTCATTTTTCAGTTTTTCATACATACAAACATTCAATTCAAGGTCTCTTGCACTCTCGAATTGCTAGTTTGCTACCCTTACAAAGCCCACCAGGCAGAGAATTATCTCGTACCGATGAGGCCTAACAGGCTTAAATATTATTAAGTCACAACAGTAATAAGGCCCACCAGGCTAGTCCACTCAGAAAGGGCCAGACGTGGGAATAAAATCTTACATTCGACACAGCTCTTACCTGTGTGCGACGGCCTAATTACTTAGGTCAGGTGAGAACAATAAATGAGGTCACAATAACAGAAAAATATATAATAATAGTAATTAAGAAAAGTACAAGAACAATCAGGACTGTGAAGGTAGGCAGTAGGCACAGCATTTAAGAACCCCACATGCTTGATTTTGTTAGCCGTTCCGCAAATCATGGATTGTCTTGGAGGTTTCCTTCCAAAGATGGCGATCGGGGACATGAAAATGAGACCCAGTTTAGACAGTGGATTTGACTTGGGGGTTCTGTGTGTAGTTTTCAAGCGTTTACACTTTATGACACCTCAAAAGTTGTAGAGCTTAATTAAGCTAAATCCACCGACTCAGTACAAAATTGAGATTAAAATTAAATGCGAACAAAGCCCAATTAATTTCTTGTTTCTATTTTTTTTAGTGTTCTTTTTAGGTTAACTATGACCTTATATTTAATCTCCCCCCCCCCCCTCCCCCCCCTAAAACCACCAGGTTGCTAACAAATTTTCATTTTGGGAGCTGAAAATTGAAAAGCATGGTACCGGACTCGGTGAACTTGACGGACGGGACATGTTAATTGGTATGCCGTAAGAATATAATTTAGCACTTGATTATTCAAACCAAGGCCTTAATGTTGTGATGTGTTCGTATCACTAAAATAAAGTGGTGGTGTAAATTGCTATTATTCGTTATATATTTAAATTAAACATACTATTTTATTAAAAAAAAATGGTGATCACAGTGGAACACCTTTTTTCCATCATAGAAACAAATGTTTTATTATTTACAGTCCTAGCTCAAAATAAAATGCAAACAAAAATAAATGCTCAACCTAGTGCGCATCTTCATTTAAACTAGTTCTTATCTCGCGCGTTGCGCGATTCATTCTTATCCGAATAAGTTATTAAATGGTTTCTTAATGAGTGTGAATATGTTATGAAACATTTTTGTAAAATCATACGCAGTAGTTGTGATCATAACTATAAAATGAAATGTAGGTCCTGTTGTCAGGATAAAAGCACTTGCACAAATTAACAATAAAGATTTAAACTATTAAACTAATTGTTGAGTTATATTTAGTATGTTATGTTATTTATAGAAGTATAGGGACCTATTTTAGATTAGGAATACTATGAAAAATTACAAAATTTTGGAAGGTAGTATAATCTTTAATGAAGAAATTAACAATCAACAAAAGAATAATAATCAATGAGTAGCTACATGGACACAAATAATAACGCATCTATTTTAAATCAACCAACTTGTGACAAATATGGTACTGAGAAACAACAAATAGAAGTATGCCAAATACGAAGGGCCTGCATAGGACATCAGGAATCATATCAGCAGTTGAGAACATGATTGGAAATTAATGTTAGTTAGCAAGATAGCAACTAAGAAACCATGATTTAAACTGATGCATGCATTTTTTTTTTTTTTTTGTGCTTTAAAAATTATTTAAATGGCAGTAAAATTGTACACGTAATTTAATCGATCATGTTCACCAGCATGAATATGGGAGAGTCGCCTAGAGGCCAAAAGACAATATCAATTGTTGTGCAAAAGCATTTCATCAAGACATTCAGTTTTTAAAATTAATTAAATGCCACTCAAATTTGCATATGTAACCTTACTGGTTAAGCTTACGGCAAGAATAATAAAAAGGTACTGAGGTCAAAACACAACATCAACCATTGTGCAAAAGCAATATTCATCAATTTATTCACCACAAATAAAGAACACAATATGTACACCTCCAAAGATCAGGTACAAATACAATTTCATCCTAAAGTTGCTGATAAAATAATTTCGTATTAAGTTTTTATGAGAGATGAAAGATGAAGCAGTACCTTTAGTCGTTTAGGGATTCAGTTTTTAAGCTATGTTACGATCAGTGTAATACCTACTCATAGGTACAAATCCCGTGTCAAAAAGGCCAAAACCAAGTAGCGCAGCTGCTGACACCATTCTTAATAGGCCAAAGAATCTGAGAGAAAAATTGTAAGACTTAAAATATTTATATTGACACATTGATATAATTATCACAAATTTTATCTTTCAGTAAATTGAAGAACTGAAGGAACTGGCAAAATTCTCCTCAACAGATAATTAGTTCATCTAAATAGCTTTTACACAGTATAGAAAATTCTTCATACACATGCTGAATACGTTGAGGGAAACAAATATTTCTTTGTAAGTTTTCGAAAATACCCCTCTCATCTCATCATTAAGGACTGAATATAATAACCAAAGCAAACATAAGTAATATTAGGTGCGGATCAATTCAAAAAAGGGACATAAAATATAGTCTTCACAATTCATTGCAGAAGAAACTTTCAGATCAACTGCGATAATTTGTGTCGTGTAGAGGACAGACCTTTTATTGTAGCAACTGCTATCTCCCTAGTCATATTAAATGAATAAACGTTGCAAAATAAAAAAAAAAAACATATGTCACTTAGTGTAAAAATATTATATTTACGTCCCTAACTTGTGGGAATGAAACCATCATACCAGAAATGTGAACATCGTTCAATTGAAAAGGAATAGAGCTTCCTTGACATGTACAATGCTGTGTCAGTAGAGAACAGTGCCCCCATTTCTCTTTGGACGACATCTACATGACAAAGTTGACATGCCATAAGTAATTACTTCATCTTAGACTCTCATCTTATTAGATGGACATATATATATATATGTTCTGACTTGTGACTAAATTAATCTGACATTTTAAGTACTATTATTGAATGAAAATGGCATTTTCATACTAATATCTGCAATTCATAAATTTGTTGTATAATCCGATGCAAAAAGGAAGAGAATAAGTTTATCTAGGACCTTGATAATTTTATTGAAGATAAATAGTAGTAACCACATATAATAAGCAGTAAAAAGATAGAAATTTGAAATGAACTTTACTCACCTCATCATTCGTACTTAAATGTGAGGAGCTTTTTTTGACCTCCAGCACGCTAACATCATACAACTGACCAAGACACACAAATACGATTGTCTTAGAAATCCAGCATACAAATAATTGTTAAGAAAGATTCGTCCTAAAATTCATTTTGGATTTAATCCAGTCAACTTCATGCCACCTCTCTTCGTGAAGAAAATTTTAGGTTTTATGCATGTGACATTTGTTATAACAACATCTTATATTACCTAATGAATTCATGCTGGCAAATTGTCTATTAAATAGATGGATGCAAACATCACAAAAAGGGTTCAGTAAAGTAGCAACAAATCTGACCGATATCTATTGATAGTAAACTACATAGATGCACGAATCTCATCAGATAGACAAAGAAAACAACCAATAAAAGTACAATGACAAATATTTAGTTGGTACCTCCTGAAAGATGGTTGTATAATGACGCTTTTGTGAGGAGAATGTGCAAGTTAAGCATTCATCGAGGTTAAAACAATTAGAATAATATGTAAGTAAATTATTCGAAGGAGGTGTATAACAATTCATTCATACTTATATTTATTGCTAATGAGAGAAGTATATAAATTGCCAATGTATTGTATAATATTTTTCGCAAGGCTACGACAAAAAAGGCATTCTTTCCAACTAAATATAAATATAGTAAATCAGAAACATCAAACAACAAAATAAAACTAACCTCAGAAGCAATGGGCAAGGACATCACCATCCATTCTGTTAAAAATCATCAAACAAACATTCAATCATGAATGAACATTAGTTATCTAATAATTCTAATTAACTAATTTATATTTTTATCTGAACATTTATAGTAGGATTCTTTGACCATAAATATTTCAGCTTCAATGGTAATTACATCTCTTCCCTTGCTAAATTAAAAAGTTCTCTAATCCCCCTTTAAATCTTGCCCAGTCAAATATCAGTTTTTCAGTTATTAAGGTTTGATAATTATGAAATGTCTCAGCCAATGGAGTATGCCTTTTGAAATGTCTCAAATACCAGTAATCTCTAATCCCCCTTTAACTGCATTACTGGAGTATGCCTTTTGAAATGTCTCAACCAATGAAGCATAATATGATTTGGCTTGCTTGAGGTGCCATCACTACATGAAAATCAGGCTTATTACCTTCAACACTCCATATAATGTAAACTGACTGACAGTAAGATAAGAACGTCAACATTAGAAAACCAGAAAATATGTGGCAAAAGAAAAGAATTATTAAACTACTCAAACTTACCTAGTAGAACTCCATAGTTAAGTTGCACAACCTGACAAGAAAATCTAGATATATTTATTTACAGGAATAGTTTTAAGCACTTACCGAAGAACGACTGAGGATCTCATCTTCACCGAACCAGCTTAAGAAGGCATCCAATTAGCTTAAAAAAGAACCAAAATTGAGATTCGATCAGAAAATTGAGATAAATAAAATAGAATCAAAAGCAAATTCACAGAAAAAAGGGGAGAAGAAAATAACTATGACCTCTGACCTCCTTGTTTCATCGATCGAACTTCTCAGCAACAATCATCGAAAGGCTCTAGGTTTTTTCTCAGCTTTGGGCGATGAGGACGGGAGGGAGAAGAAAACTCTGAATAGGAGGACAGAGAAGTATAATCGCAGGATTTTGATCAGGGCCTTAGAGATCGGCGATGAAAGAGATGAGATGAGAGGCGATAGGGATTTGGGAAAAACCTAGCAGTATCCCAGATTCCCAGACGGCAGAGAGGGGGAGAGGGACTGAGAGAGATGGAGAGGCGACAGAGAGTGACTCTGAAAAGTTAAAGGGGCTTCATGCACGGAAAGAAATTGGTCGGCCATGATGCTTTAGAATAAGTCTCCGCACAGAGAGCTGACCTTGTTCGCCTTTACCGTCTTTCTATTGGTCTGCTGACCAAGAGAATAGCGCGCTCGATCGAGCAGACAAACACCGGGGTAAGCCGAAGAAAAAGGGGAGAGGATCGCAATGAAAACCTTGGAGCACCGAGAGCAGAAGGCGATTGGTACTTCGTACAGAGCCGACATGGAGGCATGGCATCGTGTGCTTTGTTGTCCTTGACTCATGAATGAGATGAGATGAGAGAGAGAGAGAGAGAGAGAGAGATCCAACGGAGAGGATAATAACGAATCGGACGGTTACGATGGAGCAAACAAAATTGGACGGACAGGATGAAAACACTGTTCTAACTACAGTGCCCACGCGCGACTCACGCGGGCGGAGATGAATATAGTTCTAATTAGACACACTACTGCTCCATTGTTTTATATAATTTGACCATCTCTGTTTTGCGGGGGGGGGGGGGGCGGATATGTCAATTTATGTCTAACATTTTTATGTATTAAGTCAGGAGTATCAACCAAACACATGCATTTAGAGTTGTGGACATTCGAATTTCAGTGGTCCTTGAGATTTGATATATAAACACAAGTACAACTACGACTTCAATTTCGGGACAATATATACTTTTAAACTCATGCGTTCATGTTTGAAGACATAAATGATGTAGTTTTTTTTTTTAAAAACAATAATGTTATTTATAATATTCAGGATATACACCGAAAAAATTGTGTCAAGAGCTTAGCAACCAGAACAACAGGAAATAATAAAAGATCTTACAACATCATATTTTATTGCAATTTAACATAATATATGGTCTCACATACAGTTTATTCTGCTGCATACAATAAGTGGAATAGCCCCTTTGAGGCAATTCCATCAAAACAAAAAGTTAAATTACAGTACGAAATAAACACGACGAAAAGAAAATTTAAAATTACAATATATCTACTGATTGGCGGGTCTACAAACCGACCACAGCCAAGCAGTGCCACTGGAAAGAAGCCCTTATCTTCTTTCAAGCAGCAAAATTCACCGACTAAACAGTAGAAGATGAAGGGCCACAGAAAATCAGCCCCTTCAGCAATTTATCACTTTTGTCCCCCCTAAATCCTAGTTTATTTGCACTTCTTATGTGCATTTGCACTAGGTTAATCTTGTTCCCCTAATTAACACACTACTTATACTTACCTAAATATATGTAACATATAGAGCAAATTTGGACGACACAACTAATGGAAAGTCCCTACAGATTCATGCAACTCCATGTTTTTAATCTAGCGAAATTGGCCACCGGTAAAGGTTTGACCGAACGACCAACTCGCGGGTGCGACATTATAAGACACGATAGAGCGGCCGTCACTAGTGCTGACTTTGAATGAGAGGCCTTGTCCATTGAGGTAGCTGTTGCTTTGCCAATTCTGGCCCCAATTGCGTGACATAGACTGCCAATTAAGCCGTGATCCTTTGATGTAGACCGAGTGAACGTCGCCGGCACCACCTACATTGGTTATAAGCACTAGGTTGAAGTATGAGTGGCCGTTAACAGTGAACCTAATGCCACCTCGCCTCCTACAAGGCACCCTGCAATCAAGAAAATCAATTGATTTGATGAATACTTATGGTCCTTGGATTTTTTCCTTTTTCTTGAAATGACTTTGACATTTTGTTGAACTTGTTGGCTCTGTAATAAATAAAAGACAGATCTACAAACGTAAAGAGATAAGTTTTCATTTTTTATTGATTATCAGGAGATTATTTCTGAAAAAAAATAATTAACTAATTATATTTTAATTCTCCTTTGAAGGTGTGGAAGTGGGCTGGTCTAAGATTACCGGCCCAAAAAAACTACTAGATAGTTGAAACTGTGCATAAAAAAAAAACAGAGAAAAAGCAGAGCGGTACAAAAAAGAAAAAAAAAATTGAAAAACAAGAAAATAATAGTCTAAAAACGCATACATGGACAAAGTGGTCTAGATTCAAATTCAAAGTGTTATACATTTAAGATTTTACTCCTAACATAATAATCAATAACAGACCTTCGATATGCAACAGGGACAATGCCGGCCTTGTACTGAGCAATGCGCAAGAACACTGGCTGAGACAAGTCGAAGTGCTGAAGTGGCGGGTTGCACCAACCCCCATTGTTATTCGGCAATGCATAGTTTGGCGGGCAGTAGTTTGTGGCAGTGACAACAATCGACCCCGGCAAGCACCACTGTCGATCATTGACACACCTTATCTCATAACAGGCCCCACAGCTCAGCCCATTGTTGAAAAGCGCAGTGCTTAGTGCAGCCGTGTTGGTCCCATAACCCTGACTGTATAGGTTGCCATAGCCACATGCTCCACCTAACAGATAAAAAGAAAAAGTAATTAGGTGAGTTTTGTTGATCTAGTAGAGTGACAGTGTGAACATGGTCATGGGTCTGAAGTTCAAACTAGTGTAGGACCTTTATGTTTTCTTTATATTTACATTTTACTTTTTGATATAAAATGGGCGATTTTATTTTTCTCTGTTGATATATAGTGCTATATTTACTAAAAACTAGGCTATTTATTTTTTACATAATAATTTCCATAAGTTGTGAATTTGCATGTGATTTAATTTGTCCATGGACTGACACATTTCTCACTATCAGAGTTCCATTTCTTTTTAATTCTACTGAATGCATTACTTAATAATTAATATATATACTCATAAGCGAAAAAGCCTAAACCATACATAAAAAACTTAAAAAGAAAAAATGTTCATTTAAAGAAGAATTCGTTAGAATGACGCATTTGCATAATGTAAGTCATACCCATAGTGCCGGAAGCATCACTGCCACCATAGAAAGTAGCATGTGCATTTATCCATCCAGCTCCTCCCCTTCCATAGCATTGCACAGGAGAGAAGAGTGCAAGTGCACAAACAAAGAGAAAACTACCAATTGCCACCTCTTTCGTCATTTCTATGTGAAAACATATATCAGAGAGAGTTTATTAGTTTCATACATACAACTCCAAAAACAGGTACGACATAACTTATCAATTCAGGGAGGTAATTAAAGAATGCACTTTACTTGGACTAGAGAGAGAGAGAGAGAGAGAGAGGGAGATGCAGAAAGCCTGAGGGGGGCTGTTGGGTAAGAATCCTCGCGTTGAGGGAAGAAAAAGATATTTGAGGGCTATATATAAAGGATAACAGGTTTGTGTTTATTTTTTTCGAATATACCCCCATATAAATGTAATATATAGTTCCCTCACATTTTGTTTGGCAAAAATGTGATGTACATGCATGTTATTTGCTAATTTCTATTGTGAAATTTGCAAAACACCCGAAGTATCAAATTTGGGAGTGAAACGAACAGGGAAAAATTT
Source organism: Rhynchospora tenuis (assembly GCA_027725995.1). Taxonomy (NCBI): domain Eukaryota; kingdom Viridiplantae; phylum Streptophyta; class Magnoliopsida; order Poales; family Cyperaceae; genus Rhynchospora; species Rhynchospora tenuis. The sequence goes on from CM050888.1 coordinate 57,283,571, forward strand.
ATGGATAATTCTAATTCTAATTCTAACAGAGGATTAAGGTGCGTGTTTATTTTGCCAATATACCCCCTATGTAAATCTAATAATTAATTCTATTAAGTTCCTTGGAAATTTGTTTGGCGAATATACCATGTACATACTTGTTGTTGGTCACCAATTCATTTTTAACATAACTGCAACCCAATTAAGCAATATTTGAGTGGAACGACCATAAAAAAAGAAAATGGATTAAAGAACCAAATTTGTATGTTATACAATATACTTGAATGCGAGTCTCAAGTGTGTACTAAAAAAACTATAGATGGTCTTCATTGATGTGACCAGATAAATGTCATGTAATAAGAATAATATTGTGTGTATTTATATTATGACAATAAGAATTCAGGACAGTTAAATAAGAAACAGTGTTTTTTTACCAAAAAAAATATAACTTATTATATTCAGTTTTCCGATATTGCTTCTTTAATGAATAAACAAAATTATTTTTTTCCGTAAAAATAGTATCTTGAAACAAATTGCTACGTCTAATTTATTCCCTTATAAGATAGATCTCCTTTGCATATTTTTCTTCATTAACTTTTCACATCTCATCACTACGGTGACTATCGACTACTATTTGTTAGAAGCTAAGCCTATGATTTTATTTATTTATTTATTTTTTTTTTGTGAAGTGTTTTCACTCTCTTTGTTTTTTTTTTTTTTTTGTGAATAATCCAAGTTTTCATTCTCACCATTACCAACATTTACCGAGTGTACTACAGCAGACAAAAGTGACTAATTGTAGAGAACAACAGAATCTACAGAAGCTTCAATAGTGCTGCATCAACAAAGAGAGCATTCAATGATGGTTTCTTGATGAAACCGTGTGGCTTTGGGAGGGAGATTGGATCCTTTGAGAGGCAATGAAAAAGCACCAGAGAACAAATAAGCACACACTGTTTTGTGGGACAAATTTGAGCAAAAATGGGCAAAGATACAAAGGGAGCACATGCGTGATGCGTGTTCTTTTCAATTTGCCGTTGGCTGTGTGACCACAAGGATCTAGCGCACTATTTTTGTTTCTGTTGTTTGTTGTTTCTTCTCTTTCCAAGAAAGAGCGCACCTAGCTTCTCCATATGACGTTATTCACCTAGGACCTTCTTAGTTCTTACTGCAGTAAATTAATTTTATAATCATGAAATAATGATCAGGCTTGCAAATTACTTCAATGAGAGACATTAAGTTTTTAATTCCCAATTATACAACTTGGGAATTCTTAATGATTCACTTTTAACATTTTTGTTGTCGAAGCGTGCATATGCTAATTTTTTTACTTCGGAGAAAAAAACACAAGGAGGCCTGTTTTTCACAGTGGATATGTACATAATAGTGACGATAATTCCACTGTACACGGTGGATCTCCAATAAATTTTCTATGTGGAAACAAAATATGAACAGTTATATGTGTCAAAAATATTTTTTGTGATTACAATATATGGTACTTTAATTTTTTCATGTCAGGAATTTTTTGTAATCACTCTCTAATATTGACACACTAATTTTACCTCCGAAGTTCATTTTCAATTTTCAATTTGTAAATATGTTTTTACTATTATTTTGATAATTCTACGGTTAACAAAAATTTTAAACGGGACTGGAATCCTAATCATTAATTTATGTTTATAATTTTAAATAAACGATTTGAACTTTAAGTTTGGTTACAAAATTTAGTCCACAACTGGTTTTTCTATTATTTTTATATTCTCACACTTGATAGACTTTGGATACTTCTATACAAAATCGTAATATTGGAAGGTGAAGACTATAATATTCTAGTAGTCTTTACAAAATTTAGTGCTTTTTCTCTTGTTATTGTTATTGTTGGTACTATATTATTATTATTATTATTATTATGGGTGATGCTATGGTGGACAGAATTTAAGCCCGGTTTTTTGCCCGATTTTAGTTATATTAAATCAGACCCTTCCACTGAAAACTCCTATTAGATTTAACAGAGAAATTGGAGGTGTGATATTTATTATGCAACATCTGATTTTATAGCAAATGGACGGTATGTCCACAATAGCATTTGCCTATTATTATTATTATTATTATTATTATTATTATTTGACAGACTATATCTAGCCCTGTAGCTTCACTAGTTCTACTTTTGCTGATATTTCCAATTACATGGCTAGTCACTAGCTCCTCACTTGAATAAAAGTTCCATGGTGGTTACAGTGGACAATTGTACTATGAAAAATGAGAGTCAAATGCCCTCCTATTCCTTTTAGGGAGAGGTAAGATGGTAATTAAAGAGATGTTCCAATAATTCTAGCACAAAAGCTATATAATAAGTGGATTGAATTTATAGCCCAGTAATCATTGTATGCAGGGAGAACTTTTCGGCGCTGTTACACATTAAAAATGAATACTACCTATCTTCAAATTATACGAAATTTCCAAGTAATTGTAGAATTCTTGTCCTATTTTATTCAAGTAAAATATAATTGATTTAGACCTAGCTCTCCTAGCATAGAAAACCGCAACTTTTTATTATCTCTTTGTCCATTTGGTCAATATATGTTTAGGTATACGTACGTAATGTGAACATTAACTGTTCAAGAAGGATGGTGTAGTGCGGTGCATGTGCATATTGCTGCTTTGATAACTACCTGTCTACGTCTGCCACTTGAAACCTCCTTCAATCATTATTTATCACATTTTCCCTTGGGCTGGCTGCTACTAGTCTTCTCTTCTTTCACACCTCAAGTTAGCTTTTATGAAAATTAAATAGTTGACCGCTGTCAATAAAGTGTTTTTCCCATCAATTAGAGTATAAATATCTTCCCAAGTTATTATGTACTCGTAGAAATATTTACTTTAGAAATAGTATCGTGGCTTTGGAAGGAGTGCATACTTTCATACTTGTTGCAAGTCAAATTAAAAAGAATGAGCGCGAATTCTAAAATCAACCGCGAGGCTTTAAAGTGAAAGCAACTAGTCATAATTTTAAAAATATATATTGACAAGAATTTTAGATGACAACCGAAACAACTGACTAAATTCTTATAAAAATAAAATTTTAGAGATGTTTATAATAAAAAATCATTCGGTCATCAACACATGTTAATATAAATTAAACTGAACAATTTATTTTGAAAACTACTCGTGAATGATCAATCGATTTTTAAATTGTACTAAATTTAATATACAACCTACCAAAGCTATATTATATGTAATAATTATTTGTTTATTTAAATTGTTTAACAATTATTGTGGTTGTGAAATATATACGTTGTCAATATATCTTCTCCTCTATCAATACCCAATTTATTAATGTTAATTGTTTCTTGCAACCACTTGCCTGGCATTGAATATTGCAGGACCTACATTTTGCTTATTAAAATTTGTTATTTTCATCTACAGCAAAGTTATCCCAACTGCTTTCATGTCTTACCCGGAAGAAAGGTGAATAAAACCGGTGCTATTCTAGTTGTGACGATCAAAGCACCGAAGCGCTAGCTAAATGCATTTAGCACGGGAGCGAAAAAGGTGCACCGGCAAGTTCTTTAGTGCCACAATTCGAGGCACTTCTTTATTGCTTCATTAATTATCAAATTTCCAAATTTAATTTGGGTGCTAAAAATAGAGAAATTAAATGAGAAATTTTGTCTTTACTACAAACTTAAATTTGTAGAAGTGGGAATGCAACAGAAAACTTTAAAAGGGTAAATGTGTAACAAAACATTCCGATAAAGAAAAGGTGTAAATGTAGCTTTACTGTGTTTGAATTTTTGCATCGACATCATCCGAAAGTTGGTAGTTGCTCTAAAAGTGGAAAGCATGCACAAGAGCACCAGATTCTGTAAGCTTTGCCTTGCACAATTGACAACTTCAACTCCTAGAAAAAGGTTCTAATAACATTGAACTAAGTCCCCATTTATGAGAAACAGTTGTACTAGTCAGTGTCTAGTCACTAGTCCGAACATAGTTTGAGCTTTAGGTCAATCCAGTTGGATCGCACTTGGATTCTGGTGTTTTTTTAGTACCAATATTTTCGACTCGAATCATTTTGGTCGACTAGTAATTTTGGATTAGATCACTAGCATTTGGTCGGATCGGTCACAAACCTTGATCGTAATTTGACCATTTGAGGTTTTATGTAGAAAAAAATTATTTAAAATTTGAGATATATAATTAGGTACAATTATTGGTTGATTGAATTGGGATTAAGGTTAGTTATATAAGTCTCCAGTGTGAATTTGAATAAGGTTTGACGTACGAGTTGTTTGACTTCCTGAAAATTTTGTGTATTTCGAACTTGTTTGAACTTAGCAACCGCAAATTAAGAATCTTGGTCAATGGAATACAATTTCAATGTGTGTTGACCAATGGTGCCTAATAACTTGTCTACTAGCATGTCATGAGTAAGAAAAACGTTCCCTCCTTGACCTCTATTTCCTGCTAAATTATTTCTTGATCCCATGATTATGGAAACGTAGAACATGTACAATCACCAATTAGTGTGATTAAATAAATCTAGTGTCCTTATTGATTAGATATCAAATGGAAAAGTACATGATTGTACTTCTTAAGGCATCAATTAATTCTAACTCAAGGATAATCAACTTGCTAACTGCTTTTGGCATAAGATAATTCTACAGAGTACAATAATTAAATATTTTTTCTATTTAATATGCATTATTTGTTTTCAACAATTAGTAACAAATTCATTAAAGATATGTAAATTGAAACCATCTAATTTATTTACAGCTATTGGTATATAAACATTTTACTAAAAATGTTTACAAATGGTCCAAGTAATGCTTTTTTAGGTCCAACTAATCGATCCACAAGATACAATGTTCTCTCTCTGTAATGAAATCTTATACGATACACAATTTTACATTTTTTTTAGAATTTTCTAACTATTTATATTTTTTTGAATATTTACCCATTTAATATGCCTGCAAACAAATTTTTAATTATTTTATAATTTTAGAGTTAATTTTAAAAATCTAAAAAAAGATTTAGTACAATTATATTTCATATATATAAAATTTTTCTATAGAGCGCATATTAGAAATATTAAATCAGTGTTTATATATTGGCATGAGAAAGTGTAATTAAGATTAATTGTTCATATAAGCCGAAATTACAAAAAATATATTCCAGAATAGTGTGTGTGTATGTGTGTATTACATATCATATATATAAACTTTTGCTATAGAGCACATAATAAAAATATTAAATCAGCGTTTATATATTGGCATGAGAAAGTGTAATTAAGATTAATATTACAAAAAATATATTCCAGAATAGAGTGTGTGTGTGTGTGTACTGTGAGACCCATGTAAATCTAATCTAAAACCGTTTGCATTTAATTGGGCGATAGTGTGTCATTGTCACAGTGGCTGTTGCAAGTGGTCGAGTGTCACAAGATTCTGTCTACTTTGCACCTCGTTAGTTGGTGACCACACGGTTTAGTGGCATGTTGAGCTTAACAAAAGTTTCTCTCTGTTGCATTATAAGAGGGATAATAAGGTGAACAGAAAAGTGTTTTTTTTCCATCTCTTTTTTTTGTTCTTTTTCATACATCCCCTTTCCAATTGTACGATTTATATTGGAAATTTCTTACCTAGTTAAGATGTAGAAACGTTGTCAGCTTCTTCATCATGCCTCACATCCGCTGAGAGATATGGAGGTTATGCTACTTTAGACAGCGAATTATTATTATTTTTGTATGCTTCTGTAACTTAAATGACGGAGAGCTTTGTGATTTCTCTTCAAAAGAAATTATTTCACATTAAAGAGACCAGTTAGTTAACAAGTTTTCATGTGAATTAACATAAAAAAATATTATTCAAGTGGTTACAAAAGAAAATTGTAACTTAAATGCTTATATTGCTAAATCCAGCCATCCGACTATATTACATTTAAATAATCCCAATTTATTTTTAAATTAGATGTCCATAAAAAATCCTTCAGTGAAATTTCGAACTTGCAATATTTTTATTGAAGGTGCATTATTTTTCGCCACCAGATTTAAAACTGGTTCTCATTGTATCTATAATATTAAATTTGTAATTTCTTAATTTTGATTATTAAGATTGTTAAGCTCATATATTATCAAAAAAATTACTCTCATTCAAATTGACCATGCAAGTAACTGCCTTCTTTTGATTAATTCCGAACCCCTGCTTTGTACCTTAGTCCATCTGGTTTGGTGGCTATAAACTCTGCTTGCACTATCCAAGTGAATTTTTGTCTCTTTCCATGCATGGGATGCGTTTCTCACGGGATTTTCGTCCACAAATTTCAAAGCAAACTAAAGGTACATATCCGTGTAAAATCTACTCAGAAGAAAGGAAATCATTCTGTGTCACACGAAGATTTGGCACTACGAAAGGCATCTTTTCATTAAAAAGAGGTTGTACCAAGCTCCATGTTATATTCTAGCTAGTAATTAATCTGTGGGGATTTAGGCATTGAGGTTCACTTAAAATCTTTTTGAGTTTGCATATGAAAATTTGCAAAAGTTGGCATCTACAGCTTTCCCAAGTTCTTGTGGGATATGATTTTCTAGTGTAGTAAGATTAATTAACACAAAAAAAAGAAAAATTTGTATGACAGACAGAATTATATGATTCCTCCAAGGAGAAAAGCTAGCCATTCATTCTGCCTCAAATATGGTTTTCTAGTTGAAAGCACAATGACCTTGTACATAAAAGATGCTTAAGGCTGAAAAGATTTGGATCTTGACCTTGCATGCTGAAATTAATCAATCGTTTTTTCGAATTTCCTTTATTCCATTGTTTAGTTATAAATAATATTTAATTTTTATGCATCTCAAATCTAACTAATATTCGTTATTTTTATATACATTTTAATTTTACTCTACTACCCTTAGTCAACTTAAAAAACCATGGAAAGAGAGAAGTACAGTCAGGGATGTCAAACGTTAATATGTGGAACGGAACACCTCTGTTTCGTTTCCGTTCCGTTTCATTGGACGAAACAAAAGACCATTTCGTTTCTGTTCCATTTTTCTTAAACGGAACGGAAATTCCGTTCTGTTTCGTTTTTACATTCATTTTTCACGGTATATCTCTGAAACGTAACGAAATGTTGTTCCGTTCCGTTCCGTTTCTCAAAAACGAAACCAGAAATCCATCCGTTTCCGTTCCGTTTCGGACGGAACGGAACAGAACGGTTGAAAACGAAAGGATATTGACAGCGCTAAGTACAATACTTACTGCCTGGTGTTTCTCTTGTACTTTTATCCGACGATTCATCAGATTGAGATCACCTTCCCCACAGGAAAGAGTGTAGGGCGAATTTTAACGGTCTAAAGTTTCTCAAGACTCTGCGCTGTGTTGAGATTCGCACCAAATAAGCATGAATTATTCATCATTGGCCACGCGTCTCTCAAATCAACAAAAAATACCTGTTGATTACCTTAGTTATCTGACATGTACGGAATCGCAAGTTCTGTAAATGGACCAGATTATACAGATCTCCTTTTCTTTTTTTTGAGAAGAGATTATACAAATCTTGTCGTAGACGAGGAAAACGAAAATACAGGTACTACTTTTCCCTTGAAATAATGTTTTATGTAGAAGACAGACATCGTGGAAAGTATCATTAGACGGTAATAAACAGAGACATGGAAATGGTAAAAAGGCGAAAAGAGAGCCCTTTATATGCTAATAAGAAAGTGTTTTAGGGAATTGCTTTTTACAAGCTTTTAAATAGCAATACACGCCAAATTCTTTTATTTGACCAAAATACCCTCACCAAAATCTCCGAATTGTCTCCGTATCTGTACATCATCACACCCCATATTTACCTCTGTATACGTATCTTTTTACGACAGCAAACCACCGAAAATTAGATATCCCAAATCCCAACTCCATTTCTGTGAATTAAAATGTTTTTTGCGGATTTTTTTTTTTTTAACTCATTTTGTATATCCAGTTCCAATTAAAAGATTATTGGTTAAATAATATAAATAGAAATTAAGTACCCACGTCCTTGTTTGCTCTATGACCGGCACTGTGGGTCCTTTTCTCGTTCTTAATTTCCCCTTCAGTTCAAAGTTTTTGTGAAATGTATACCTTTTGAAGTTAAGATTTGAATAAAACTATGTATGACATTGGATAAAGATCGACACTTTCAAGGACCGATTATTTTGCTTTGATCCTTACCTGCTCCGCTGGTTTTACTATTGGAAATGGATATACACAAGAGTGTACGAAGAGGGAGAAGGGTTAACGAAATGAGTGAGGGTATATTGGTCAAATGAACGAATTTGCCGTGTATTGCTAATCTAAACCGTGTAAAAAGTAATTCCCAGTGTAAAACTGTTCTTAGGGTTTGCTGCAAGAATCAATCTTTAGAGGAAATAAAAAGAAGGTAAGAAAAAATTTAACTCTTAACTTGTTTCAGGACAATAATGGAATGAGAATAATAGAAAGAGTTTACTCTATTTTTACATAAATTTATACCCTCCAAATAAGAATGTAAGAGTTTACTCTACTCTCCGAGCTCTTCCCTTCCCTTCTCTTCTTTTACTAAAAAGTTTTTTAGCACAGCCTTAACAGCAGCGGAATGAAGTACATGTACTGATCTCTGTCGGCAGTACCATTTGTCCTTCAACTTTGGGTTTTTCCCATTAAACAATGTAAAAGCGAGAGCATGCAAGAGGAAGGTTTTTAATTTTGTGTAAGTTGTAGCACCTTCGTTTGAAATGTTATATTTTTTTATTTGTGGTTTAATTCTGAATCTTAATAATTTGTATTAATAGTTTGAAACCTGAAACTTAAATAGCAAATAGGGCATTGACCTTACTTTACTTCAAGAGCGATATCGGATTATACAGTACTACAGAAACTTTCAGACCATTTTACATTAAGACGAGGTTAAAAAATAATAATAATTTACTAGTTCATCCAATATAAAAGAAGCTGATATGTTAGTTTATAGACTGTTGGTTTTGTATAAAATAATTTAAAATACGCTATACTTTTTTTAGGACGACGAAGTGTTACAGTTTACTGGTCAAGGGTTTCTATAATACCAAGAAAAATTCCCACCGGCTCTTTTCCAGTCTTGATATACAGTCTCTGCATATCATGAAGCATCTTTAATGAGATATAAACGTTTTGCTACTTTGTTGCAAACACCTTTGGCAGGGGAGCTTTTGCAATCTTTTCACCGCATGTGTACAAGGTATTTGAAGACGACTTATTTAGTCCATCTGGATTGTTACAATTGTTATACATTTCATCCTAAGTAAACTCGACTAATATGAATCACAAAAAAATATTTTCACAAAGTAAGAAATCAGGTGCTTTACCTATCAGCACTAAAAATAAGAAGAGAACTGCATAATGATTTTGAACACATTAATGGGACTATGTAGGAATGAATTATGAATCAAGTGGCTTTATCATTCCGAGTTCCAAGTAAAATAAACTTGAATGCAAAAACGAAATTCTTTTTCTTTTTCATATATCTTCTAATATAGAATCACATAGTTGGATTGGAACAAGCAGCATAGTTGTTTTTCCTAGTCCAATTTTTTAAGTTCAGTTTCTCAGGAACAAACTCTGTTACATTGAGAAACTATGGGCTGAGCCTGATTTGAATCCAACAGGGCCTCAGCAAATCTAGAATAAAGGCTACTCAGCGAGTTCAGTTTTGAGATCTATGATGCACCATATAAAGGCACCACACAGATTACTGCCGGGCTGATGTAAGGAAGCATTTTATACTACATGCTTTGCTATTCAGAATTATAATTATGGGTAGAAGACCAATTTCCTATTTTTATCAAGGAACTTGATAAGAAAAGGTAACGTAGTACTATCGAACCACATAACCAGTAACAATAACAAAAAATTATAAAATTCATCAATATTATGCATAGACAATGAAAAGATAACACGTGAAACAGAAAACAATTTACCGATCTTTTGCTGAAAAACTGACAGAGGAATAATAACAAGCGAACATTCCGCTGTTCACTAATTGATGTTTAAAACAAAGTTAATAGTTTATAAATTGGACACAATGCATAATCCTCTGGGCATTAACGCAAAAATGAGAGAGAGAGAGGGAGAGAGAGAAGGGGGGGGGGGGGGGGGGGGGGGGGGGGGGGGGGGGGGAAGAGGGGGAGAGAGTCTGGAAGTACAAGCTCACTGATAATAGTGAGGTGCTCTAGGCTGCACTCCAGAAACCGGCATAGGTTGAGAAGCCTGAAGGGGATTGCCTGGAGCTTGGAACAGTGGGCCAGGTTGAGAAGCCTGAAGAGGATTGCCCAGACCTTGGAATGGTGGGCCAGGTTGAGAACCCTGAAGGGGGTTGGCTGAAGCTTGATACGGAGGACCAGGTTGAGGGAATGCTTGACCTGGAAAAGGTCCAGCACCAGCAGGATAAGGAGGCACCTGCCCATTGTACATGGGAGCTGTCGGCCCAGGATTTTGCCAGGAATTAGGGGCTGCAGGCATGGGCATTGGTGGTCTGGGCATTGCACCTATTCCCCCAACTGGCACCGTGTAATCCCTGCTCTTGTCACTGTATGCCTGAAGACAACAAATCACCCTCTTTAATTGTTCCTCTAAACTAGTAACTTCCAAAAATTATTATTAAGTTTACAACAACTAAGCCTTTTGTCCCAAACAAGTTGGGGTAGGCTAGAAATGAAACCCAGCAAGAAGGTCACCAAAGAATAAAATATAATGGGTGTGTTTGGAAGTTAATGGAACAAGGGACGAACAAGCACGTGGGCCAAACAGCTTGTTCCTTGTTCCCAGTTCGTAGTTCGCGAGAAAAGGTGGAACTGGGAATAAGGGTCTCATTCGCTGTTCCCAAAATTTTTTTTCATGTTTGGCAGACACGAACAGAGCCTGTTCGTGAACTATTAGTTCGTAGGTGTTACCAAACATACCCAATAAGAACAAAAATAATACTAATACTATTACTACTACTACTAATGATGATGCTAATAATAATACAAAGGGTAAAAAAATTCCAGATCAATTGCCCCTTTCTTTTTATACTTGCATCTATCTAGATGGCATGAGAGATTATAAATTTTCTTTAAGAAGGGTATGCAATAGCAAATTGCATTTGCCTGCTAAGAAATTGATTTTCCAATTTAAGAAACATAGAAACAACAGAATTAGTCCATCCCATTATTGCATTCTTTAAATATGACACAGCATGCAGACCTTAATCAGACTTCCAATCAACAGACTGTATGAATGTAATCTACAATAGTAACTATAACCTCAAAATATGAAAAATTGCATTATGAGATCAAGCTTCATACCACAGTTGCTCTCTTTGCTTTAGTGGTTTGTTTTAGTGGATGATATAAGAGTTCAAAATTATTCAAACATACATTTTTTATATTTGTACCTTAACAACAAGATCAGTATGACGAGAGTATGTGAGATGAATCTTACAGTAGCCCCCATCGTAGATGCTATGCCCCTCCAATGCTCCTTTCGCAACTTTTGCTGTAGCAACATCTGCATCAGAATTGATGGGATTATCTATAACATGTAGGTAAACATTTGACTGTAAGCAGTACCGACATGTCCAAAGGCAGCACTTTACTGCTCCTTATTCACAAATTATTGTTTAGACCTTCTGGAAACCTTCTATTTCCAATTTTGTTTCTTATCTTATGTGAATTTTAATTGCACAGGTGAGTTTAGAAACTGCAACAAAATTAATTTCAATAAAATTGTGCATTTGGGGAACAATTGCCATGTAGACCAGACCACCTAAACTTAATCTAGAAACTTCTAGGATAAGAAAGCAGTACCCGGATACTGTATCAAAGCTTGGGTTCCACCATTCTTCTCAAAGATAGCTATTTTTTGCACCACTCCAAATGCAGAAAAAACCTTCAAAAGAGAAAAACCTAGAGTAAATCACAGCAAAAGAATAAGGTGGATGAAAAGAACTTAGTATGTAGTGGCTTAGAGATGTATGCACCGTGTGTAGGACATCAACTGTGATGGGATACTGTGCATTTTCAAAATTAGCATGAAGCACATTGCTCTCTAATTCTATCTTCTTCCCATCTGGACCAGTAACTTGCTGTAGAAGATTTCACAAAACATGATATCAAAACCCAAAACACTATATATAGAATACAATTTGGTTTTACAAGGAAACAGCCCATGTACATAGCAGTTTGCAGGAAACTAACCTGTGCAGTGCCCTCAATCGCAGTAGGATTTACCGGCAGATATGGATTAGTATAATCTCTACAACAAATTAAGACACAAATCAGCTATGATTTCTTCAAGATTAATCTATATAAGTACATGTTACTACTATAAGAAATTTCAGCAATTTATGGAAACAAAAATTCAGATACTTGTGAAACAATTTTGAACACCAATGAATGAGAACAATGCAATCTCAAAGTTTCTATCTTTACCTGCTTCGGTGTGACTGGAACTTAATGTTTAGATCAGTATGTGCAGAGTATGATATACGCAGATAACATGTGTTGACATGCTCTGGAAGTAAATACCTGCCAATAGAAAAAAGAGGCTACTTAACTAACAAGGCAATAGACATTGAGTTTCTGACAACACTCATACAGACGTCTAAATGTATGCAGACTCAAAAGGAAAAGAAAAGTAATAAAAACCTCGGTATACTTCTTCCATCCAAAGCATCTCTTGCTGCTGTAGCAGTATCTGTATCTGGGTACTGCACAAGTGCCTTTGGAGAAAAAAAATGCAGACAGAAACATCAATACTATTACTTTGTGAGTATCATTTAATTAGAAAAAAGTGCCAACAATAGACACCAAAAACATTTGCCAAAACAGTGCCAGCAACCTAAGTTGATCAAGAAAGGTACAATTCAATTAGATTGACTAATTGCTCTCACATTAATCAATGGCAGCCAAAATAGTTCATGTGATATTGAAAAAATGAATAAAGTAGCAGCAAAAAATCATTCACATGACATTGAGATGGATAAATTAGCAAATTTAAACAAACCTGAAAGCCCATAGTCTTTTCAAATGTAGCAAGTTTCTGCACAAATCCGAAGGCAGAAAACACCTGAAAAATTGTATTAAAAAAACCACATTCATCACCTAAATTCAATAAAGAGTGATAGTGCACATAGAGGCACTAGAAGTGGCAAATAACTAGAGAATAAATTTCGTAAATACAAAAGTAACCAATAGAATAAATAAAGAAAATGCAAACTTCTCTTATGCAGAAAAAAGTACAAAGGAATATATGCAAAAATGCAGAAGCAGACATTTTAAAGTTTGGGAGTTTGACCTCAAAAAAGGAGAGCTTTGATAAATGTGAAGGTGCCCTACATTTAGATTATGGACAGCCATAAATAAAGATAGTAAATATTAATTCTTGAGATAACAAATCACAAGAAATTCATATAAAATTAAGTATGAGGTTGCAAAACAAACATGGTATGTCTCCAATTGAAGATGCTGGTAAGACTCCATGAAAACATTACGCCTGCTCAACGACGCAAATTACGTTACTACCAAGAAACATTTAGTTAATCAGCTAATGTTTCACATACGTCTTACAGATTTGAACATTTTCATCTTACCCATTAGAAAAAGATTCTCTTGCTAAACAATAAATATAGAAGAATATTTATGTGAATGTTTACAAAAAGGTGAATGTTCTATCCAACACCTTAAGATTCTCATACTAAAAATTACAACGGATGACATTCCTCTAAATAAACTTACTTAGCACCAACAATTTTAAACACAACATAAAAAAAAAAAGAAAAACATCGCCTAATTAACAAAACACCATCATTGTCCTTCCCATGACACCCCAAAATATGCATAAAACCTCTGAAATTTTATTTCTTCTACACTGCTAACCAACAAAATGAATGAGACAAAAAATTAAGAACAAAGAAATGTATTCTGTAAGGATATTTTGAGAAGTTCCATGCATACTCTTCTTCAAATTTCAATGCTTAGGGAAGCTAACAGGTCTTTTCTGTAATTTGGCCACATAAGAAAAGTATATGATCACTTACCAGATGCAATACATCAATGCTGACATCACCAGCCTCAACACCTTCTATAGTAACAAGAAGCACATTACCAACTGACTCTCCTACAGTCTTGCTATGCACGATTTCTTGTCTATTTGAATATTGGATGTAGACTGTTTTTCCTCTGATTTGTGCCGGATCTGATGAGGTGGCATAGTATGAAACCATCGATATAGCCTGATTGAGCTCAGCCTGTAAATAGTACAAATTTATTGCACTCAGATAAGTGTTTTATCAGGTCTATAACACTAGATAGCTTATAAAGACCTCAGTCCTGCAAGTATAACTTACGAACTTCAATTGAACAAAATATAGAATCTATATAGAATCACACTGGCAATCGGGCAACTATATATAAACAAACAACATAAGATAAAGAAAAGGAGGCTCAAAATCCATCAAATCTATATCAGATCCTATTTGGATTCTCGACTTGTAGATGCAATAACTCTATTTTTGCATGAAATCAGCCAGAATCCAAGTAATAAACCTCGATAAAGCTCCAATCCAACCAAATATAAACTCAAACCACACTCGATTGGTGCCATCAAATAACAAACAAGGCGTAAAAAGGGAGATGACAAGAACAAATGAGGTTAAAATTTACAAATTCGACGAAGGCCTGGTTGCGATTGGCGCCGACATTGCACTTGGTGTCGACGATGGGGCCGAAGGGCTTGCAGAGCTCAGCGAGCTCTTCGGGCGTGCATTCCCAAGGGAGGTTGCGCAGATGGAGCACCTTGGAAGGCGTCTGGGTGTACCGGAACTGCTGCTGCCCGGACGTCGACGAGGAGGAAGACGACATCGCGGCCGTCGGAGTTCGGAAAGCGACTTAGGGTTTTGGATGAAGAATTTTGGTTTTACGTTTACGGGGTCACGATTCGCAAATCACGATCTGGGAAGGACCTCCTTGGCTTGGGTCGGGATTTGGTATTTCCTTTTTCTGCGTTTTTTTTATTTTTTTTTATTCGTCCAATGCTTTTTCTTCTTTGGTTTTGGAAAGTCGATTGATATTTTTTACTGATTTAAAATTAATAATAGACGACGATAGTACATCAAAGCCCTGTTAGCTCAGTTGGTTAGAGCGTCGTGCTAATAACGCGAAGGTCGCAGGTTCGAGACCTGCATAGGGCAATGTTTTAAATTTTTTTCCCAATATAAATAAATTTATCCAAAACACATGTGGAAGTTTTGTTTATTAAAGACGCAGAAAACTCAAAATAAAATGTGCTAGAGTTTATTCAAATTGAGATATATTTAAGTCGGATGTCCATGTCAACATCAACGCCCTGTTAGCTCAGTTGGTTAGAGCGTCGTGTTAATAACGCGAAGGTCGCAGGTTCGAGACCTGCATAGGGCATTGTTTTATTTTTTTTTCTTTCCTATATAAATAATTTTTTTCCAAAACACATATGGAAGTTTTGTTTATTAAAGATGCAGAAAACTCAAAATAAAATGTGCTAGATTTTATTCAAATTGACATATATTTAAGTCGGATGTCCAATATCAAAACAAAGTGCATGCAATATTTTGTATAACAATAACAATAATAAATGCAATCTACTAATCTTTGAAAGTTTTGTAAGTACTATATACTACCGGGCTGATTGGTTGGGGTGGTATAAAGTGCTATAGGGTATAAAAGAGGGCTCATATCTGATTTTGGAGATATTAAGATATTTATATCTCCATAGAGCAGGTATAAAGGAGAGGGTTGCTGCTTCCTTTTTTAATCAAAGGGCAGTATAGAAGATTGGTAAATTAAATGCATACTGGATGAAGCTTGTGCCTTGGTAATTGTTTATATTAATTAGAACAATTAGTATTCAAAATTAGAACAATTATTCATATTAACTTGTTAGTATTCAGAACTAGAACAATTAGAAAAATAATATAACAAGGAAGGAGGGGTGGGCAAGGGTAAGCATGACGTTGGGAGAAGGAGAGGGATGGAGTAATTAGCACCGAAGAGTATTGGGGATGAGTAATTAGCACTTGAGGGTCACGCGTTTTCTCTCATTAATGAAATGTTTTTCTCATTAATGATTCTCAGGGAATGATGAATGAAGAATGTTGGGAATGATTTTTATCCGCCCCAATTTATAGTAAATAGAACATAAATATGTCTTTTGAATTTTTATCAAGCTATGTTATTAAAAATAAAAACTAGCATTAAGCAACGAAAAATAAAGAGTTAGTTGAGAATATAAACAAATTTATACTCACGACACCTTCCAAACATATAGTTTCTATTATCTATCAAAAGTTATCATCGCTCCTCTCTCTTCCCCTTTCCTCTTCTTTCTTCCCCTTTCCTCTTCTTGCTTGTCCCTGTGCAACCAAACGCAAATGTGCAAGTTTTATATAATGAATGAAACTATGTTTATTTTAACAAATTTTAATTATTTGAAACTATACATGAATCGATTAAAAACACGTCAACAACGGCGCATAATCTCTTCTTAATGTATTCTAGCAACTTATTCCTGACAAATTGTTTGACAGCCGCTGTCAAACCTTTAAAAAAAAAAAAAAAAAAAAAACACTTATTCCCCACAAAAGTTGATTTGCCTGACAAAACTTGCTCGAATAAATTAAATTTTATGTAACTGGAAGAAAATTATCATTTGAAAAATTTATGACATAAATTCTTTATATATTTGGAAGATAATTGCCATTTTCAAGATCTTATGGCATAAAATAAGGCCCGAATTGATTAGAAAAATCAAGCAAATTTAATTTTATGTTTGGAAAGAAAAATATGTATTTTAAAATTGAGGAAGGTTCTGCTACCAACATTTTGGTTGCCCCCAAATACCAACATTTTGGTATTTAGTTATTTTTTCGAATTTTAAAATTCAAACGTTAAATTTAAACCGTTGATCTTATTTAGTTTAACGAGCGATGCGTTTTCATATAAGTTTTGTAAATTTTGGAGTTTATTTGATGCTCGATCGAGACATAGAAAAATAAACGAACCTGGTTAACCAAAATGTTGGCATTTGGGGGCAACTAAAATGTTGGTAGCGGAACCTTCCTCTTTAAAATTTTGTACAAATCAAGCTTTTTGGATGTGTTTAGATAGTAAATGAATCATAATAGTCAATGTTGGCGATTAACGACTTGAGATAAAGCTTAATTTGATAAAAAAAACAAAAGATATACAAATTTTTCTGTCAATTTATTATTTTTTCGTTCAAGTTTTGGACCATTGATTTCCACCTTATTTTGATATTTATCATGAGATATAAGTTAAGTTGTCAAAGTATGAATCTTTTTAAATTTTTTTAATCTTTGTGAAAATAAAAGATGTCGAAATTAAATATCTTTTTGTGAGCAGTAATGACTACTGTATACTATTCGTAATATATATTGAATTAATTAATTATATAATTTGAAGTTTGCATTATAATTTTGAAGTTTAAATTTTCTTTTGCGATTTAGTACAACTTCTATTGTGGACTAAATTTTTTGACGGGCTTAAATTCAGATAGTTCATTTCAAATTATGAACAGAGATGAATCATCAAGATTCATGTCGGTAATATTTATGCCTAGAAATATTCAATTTCTTACATTGAATCCCTCCATAACGGGCCTATATTCAATCAAAATCTTAAACTTTCAATGAAGACCCGAAGTGCGGATCCAACCAGCTAATCGTTCCGGGTCTGACTAGCGGATTGTGAATCCGCATTAACAAGCCCTAACTCGGCTTCCGTCTGGCGCCGTTTGCAATTTTCGAGCTATACACTTGGTGGAAGTCCCACTCGCCTACTCGCACAGAATCGCAAACTTCAACGGGAATAGAAAGATGGCGGCGAGCACCTATTCGCCTTCTCAAGGCGCCGAGAGGAGGCAGCGACAGCAGCAGATGCGTCGCCTCTCCATCCAGTCCGACTGGGACCGATCCGACGGCCGCTCTTTCATCCAGTGCCGCCCCGCCTGTTCGTTCTTTACCTTCTCATATTTTTTCTCTCTGTTTGTCTAGTTTTTTGTTTCAGAAATATCTTCAAAATGGGTCTTTTTTACTGAGTGTTTTCTGTTCAAGGCTTTATATAGCTTATTAGTACTTGGCATAGACATGCTATATGGAGATGTAATTGTTTACTTTAGTGGGTTATATTGCCTTGGCGAAGTTCCATTTTAAAATTGCATGGGCTTCTCAAAGTGTAATTGGTTGAGTTTTTTGAATTGAAGATTACATCTTACATTAAAATCTAGTTGACGCTGAATCCAGTACTTCACTGATAGCTGTCTTATATTTGTCAAACAGTCGGTGAATGGTGAAAATTAATCCAAATAGATGAAAGAATTTGAAATTTGACCAATTCAGCTTCGTTATTCTGCATGATATGAATTTTCTTGTCAGATACTTACTAATTACTGGTATTTTAGAAATTAAATGAACATTTAAATGGCATCAAGTTTTGAATGCTCTCTGTTTGTTTGTTGCAGTTCTTCGAACAGGTGCTGCTAATGCTGCATCAGGATCTGCCTATGCTGAGTTTGGGACCACCAAGGTTATTGTCTCAGTGTAAGTTTATTACACTTTTTAATGATGTGCTATAATTCCTGTCATTGTGTCTAATAATTTATTATCTGTGATCGTTAGTGTAATATGCTATATGTATGATGCAATTATTATTTGTTTGTTGTTTTCTTTTTACTGTTCAGTGTTGCACCAATGAGGGTTAATGGGATTGAATGCTTCAGCACTTATTGAGTGCTTTGATGGATAATTGCAAACCTAATGGTTGAAAATTTGTTTTCGTTTCAATTTGGTTCAAATAAGACTCACATTCTGTTTATTCTATATTGGATGAACAATTAATCATGAGTAAATTTGTGTAAAGTTTACCAAAAAGAGTTCCATGCTAGATTGTATTTGATTTTCTCCCTTTTTTTTCAATTAATATTCAGGTTTGGCCCAAGAGAAAGTAAGAAAGCTATGGCATATAGTGACATCGGTAGGCTAAACTGTAATGTGACCTTCACAACTTTTGCTACTTCTGTTCGTGGACAGGTACTTGTTAAATATGTTTTGAATTACACTAATATGTTACTGAATTTGCAGCCTAAATTTAATATTTACGAGATTAGAATGCAACAAATTACCAAAGAATTTTTATAATCAGAAAGGTAAAGATATATTTTTGTTCCATAGTAGGTTGATACAAAACATGAAGCTACAGAAAGGGATAATAGATTTTATTACCAGGAGGGAACTTTGTCACAATATGGTAAAACTGCTAAGTGTAATTTGCAAAGTTTCCATTTTTACCATGGATGTAAATAGTTCCGGTGCCTGATAAATAATTGTGAATTTTCAGGGATCTGACAATAAAGAATACTCAGCCATGTTGCACAAAGCATTGGAGGGAGCTGTAATGTTAGAAACTTTTCCCAAAACAACTGTTGATGTATTTGCATTAGTGCTAGAATCTGGTGGAAGTATGTCAGTTCTTCACTTTTCTTTTTAATAAAAAGGTCTTTCCACTCAAAAAAAGTAGAAACAGCAAATTTTTTACATTTTTTTTTTATCATTAGTTGATACATTTATCTAATGATTCTTCTTTTGGGCATATGGAAAACAATGCTAGGTGGTACATCCAAAATTAAAATTGACCACTTTAATTGAAAAGCACAACTTCAGTTAACCCTGAATCTTATAATGGAGCCTCAATTTCACACTATTTGTTCAACTTTTGTCCATAAAATAATTATTTATTGTTTATGATGAGGAGTTTTTGTTTGCTTCAGGCGACTTGCCGGTGATTATATCTTGTGCAAGCCTTGCCTTGGCTGACGCTGGTATTATGATGTATGACCTTGTTTCTTCTGTATCAGTGGTACATGTTTTCCTTGTAAACTATTCCACTTTATGAAATGTATGTTTGATTTATCAGATGGCGAATGCTTACTTTTTCCTCTTTTGTGTTTTCTTTTCACTCCATTAGTCCTGCATAGGGAAGAACATATTGATTGATCCGACAAATGAAGAGGAGGTATGCCAGGATGGAAGCTTAGTGCTTGCATGCATGCCAGCACGCAACGAGGTTACACAACTCACTCTTACTGGAGAGTGGTCCCTGCCTAAAATCGATGAAGTATGTCTTATCCGGACTTTTAACTGCAATGTTTGATTCCTTTTGCATTGAATCCATGATTTTAACTTTTCAATTCTTCCTGACCTCTATGAAAACAGGCTACGGGGCTTTGCATGGATGCTTGTGTAAAACTTTCTGGTATCATGAGAACATGTTTGAAAGAATCTGCCAACTTGTCAAACTAGTTATAAAGCTTCTTAACTTCTTTGTCTTGTAATGTAATTTTTCACCTTTCCCCCTAGCTCATGTAACTTAGTGATAATTAAAATAGCTCAGTGATGTTTCTTTTGTCATTGAACTGGGTTTATTTTCTTTACCGTAGGCTTAATCTGTTTAAATTTCACTTCTACTTTACCTTTCTTTGTTAACTTCTCTTTAAAATTACGTTTTACATGCAATCTTTACTCAAAGCGACCTTCACTGGGTTGATTATCATAAGTAATTTTGGTTTGTACTGTGGAGCTGGTTTAGTATTTACTATTTTGTACCGAATCAAAGAGAACTTTCTGTTGCTCGATGACATTATTTAGCTCTGGATGCTTTGTAAGAATTTCACAATACCTATAGGCTAATAAAAGAATGAATATTTCCTGAAGGGTGAAACATTTTGGAATACATTTACAAGTTTTTCTACTAATTGTGCTTGTACACAGTACAGTACTTCTGTACACGACATTAATGTTTTCGTTTACACAATCATATAAGAGGTGCTACATTTTTTATAATATAATATACAGATGTAATTAACTTGTAAGCCCATATACGAATTAAAATAATTGGAAGATTATATTGCTCTTCTAGGGAACATATCTAGAATGTCAATTTATCCTCGCACGCTATGCATGCAGTTTCAAAATTCCGTTTACCACTTTACCCGGTCATATATACTAGATGAAAGAGAAAAAAAATATTTAGAAATATAAATTGAATGCAGTTTCTTAGAAGAATGTTCACATCATGTTATTGTTTTCCGGCTGGATTTTTTATTTTTTCATCGGTTCCATACGGATATCAATTGGAGATTTAATTCGAGTAGTGGACTTTATAGGGTTTGTAGTTTTTCTTTTGCTTCTGGGAACATATGTCCGTACTGTACACTCAAATGTATTTTCTCTTTTCTATTTAAATAATAACGTAAGTTGTAGTTGAACACTTATAAACAAATAAATAAATAGATTCAAATAGATTCGTATTATATATGACAATTATTGCTGAAAAGCGATCCGATCAATGAAATGTCCCAGGCTGAACATCCCTATAAAAGGCACTAAGTAACCAGCATTTCATTTCATCACCAGATAAAACCTCTATTCCTTTCTTCATACAGGTTAATTGAAAGACCTGATGGCATTATCCTATTTCGGCTCAGGAACTGTTCTTTTATTGCTCTTCCTTGGTCTCTTCAGTGAAGCTCCAGTTTCCATAGCTGCAGGTGATGATCAATTGTTGCTCACATTTGAGAAATGGATAAAGGATCACAGTCGGGTCTATCCAAGTGCTTTCGAAAAACAGAAACGATTTGAAGTGTTCAAATCCAACTTTGAGTACATTGAGTCCACTAAAAATACACCTGGAAGAACATATACCCTTGGCCTTAATAAGTTTGCAGACTTGACAAATGAGGAGTTTGTGCAACAGTATGCCACATACAGACCTCAAAGTAGGCCGAAACAGTCAACTCCATTCAAGTATGCAAATTTGACAACAGTTCCCACTTCCATTGATTGGCGAACTCTAGGTGCTGTCACTCCCATTAAAGATCAAGGCAATTGTGGTAAGTTAACTAAAATTACATCCATTTTTTTTTATTAACTTAATTTTCGTTTCAACCATAATGATACATCAAAACACAGGAAGATGGAAATAATCCAAGATAAACTAGCATACTAACTAATATATATAATATAGGTAGCTGTTGGGCATTCTCAGCTGTAGCTGCCATGGAAGGGATAAATCAAATCAAAACAGGACAACTCATCAGCTTGTCAGAGCAAGAGTTAGTTGATTGTGATAGAACCTGCTGGGGTTGTAGCGGAGGATATGAGGACTATGCATTTAAGTGGGTGCTTGACAATGGTGGCATCACAACTGAGGCAAATTATCCTTATACCAGTGGTACTGGAAAGAAAAATCAAAAGTGTGATTCTACTAAAATTGGTGACCATGCAGTCACAATCTCAGGTTACGGATATGTCACACCTTATAGCGAGTCGTCTCTCATGAGTGCCGTCGCCAATCAGCCCATCTCCATATCAATTGATGCAGGAGGCACAGACTTCCAATTATACTCTAGTGGAATTTTCACAGGTACATGTGGAACAAGTTTAAATCACGCTGTGCTTGCAGTTGGGTATGGCACAGAGAATGGGACCAACTACTGGATAGTAAAGAACTCTTGGGGTACTGGTTGGGGTGATTTGGGTTATATCAAAATGCAGAAGGATATTTCAAACACAGCAGGTCTATGCGGCCTAGCCATTGAACCCTCCTATCCTACAAAATGAGGTGATGCTGATTTTATGTGGTGGATTTCTTCATCGGGTGTGTGATTTTAATAAAAAAACAAAGTGTTATTGATTAATAATTGGGTGTATTTTTTTTGTTTACTTATGTTCGATTTTCTGATTGGCCTGTAATTGAAACCAGAATAAATTAATCGAATTATAAGAATGAATATTATGGTTATGAGCATTGTACCTGGTGCAATATGAATTAATCATACGATATTTGTATGGTTCTATTATCGGTGCATTATTTTGTATTTAGCTATTCGCAACTATCGGTGCATAAAATTTTTAAAAGATAAACATTAATAATTAATAATCATACAATTTTCAATTAATATACAATTGACATTTATGACAAAAATATTTTTATACCATCTCACTGTACTTATTAGCAACAAGAATAATTTCTTGTTATCAACTATCACATATTATAGATCCACTTATCACAAAAGCAAGTCGCGCCTCTTCACCATCTGTAGGAGTGTCTATCTTTTTTTATCATTTGTAGCATTTCATGCAAGTGGATGGATCTAGTATTCTAGTGCTAAGTACTTCCTGGAGTTTCCTGAACAGAAATACGAAGAACATGTCAAAATTGTTACATTTTATATTTATTTCACTAGGAAAATGAACGTTTGAATATAGAATTTCATATAATTATCAATTATTTTTCCCATCCTAGGCATATAGATATATAGATTAATATTTCTCCTTAAAAAATGATTGGGAAGGTTGAATTCACTAAGACTACTGTTTGAATCCAATGTAAGTTACTAGCCGTTTGTTTGACGCAATGCATATTACTATTAGTATTCGTTCATTTAATGAGAAAGAAATACATTCAAAGTCTTTCGGGAAAGAATTAACTGAGCACATCAATCTAATATCTGTATTTCCATTCTTCTCTCTTTTGGCACGGTGAGGCCTTGAGGGGCATGGTGGGGATGTTTATGCCTATAAAAATGCATCTGGTGCTAGAAAATATTACATTCCGACTAAAACCCCTTAACAAAACAAGAAAAAAAACATCAAGATCAGTAAGCATAACACCCCTGTTTCTCACCCTCCAAAAAGGTAAACTTCTATTTGAGGAGCTATTGTATTCCGCAAGAAAACAAGCAAACACAAGGTAAAATATTCCCTTATTTATAACGTTTAATCCAATTTTCTATACTATTTTCATTCATCATCTTATGTGTCTGTGATTATTTTATCCGCAAGAAACTCTATTATGGTGCAAAACCCAAAAGATTTTTGTAAGTTGTACTCTGTATTCATTGTCTGGTTTGGTTCTCAGTTTGAACCTATTTGTAACGGTAATTTTTTTGAGGGCATATTTGTAATGGTAATTATTTGATCCCTTTACCTTGACCTTGAGAGTCAAGCTGAGAACATCAGCATGAGCGTGACTTTCCATTTACTCGACAAGGATTCGAGACCATCACAGTCCAGACAGGCATGGTCGCTCTTTCGGTGCAAGGGGTCCTCCTTAGGTTTTTGTACCTTCGTTAAAAGATCTTTTCTGGAGTCAGAGTTCATCAAGGATGGGCGCTTTGTACTCAGTTGTGATATCAGAGATATGAATGGGGAATGGGAGAAAACCTCTTTACCTGATGAGATTTCCGCTCCTCCATTCCGGCATCTTCATGATGAACTTTATGAGCTTCTGAAGAGAAAAAAGATGACAGATGTTGTGATAGAAGTTGCAGGGGAGTTAATCGAAGCTCATCGCTTGGTTCTGGCAGCCAGGTCGCCTTTATTTAAGGAACTAATTACTAAGGCAGCACCTAGGTCGTAATGGGTTCGAACATGCGCTCGAACCGACGGACGGATAGACATGGCCACGAAGAAAAACTCTATGGAAAGAAGCAGACATGGGGTTACTGGGGCTTTGACCAATGCAATGGAGCCCTACCCTAAAAGTAGAGGTACTTAGCAAAAGAGCTCTGCCGAGTGTAAGTGGAACGAGCGAGCGGAACCAATCTCCCCGGGTGAGCAAAGTCAATCTGATCGATCTGCACTAAATGATTCCCACTTGGAGAACAAAGCTAGACCGACTGCTTTGCTGACACCAAAAAAAGATGGGATTTCGAGTTGCTTATCTGGTTTCAAGCACGGAGAATTCAATTTCACCGGGTCCATGTCGGAGACAGCGGGGTTATCCAGATTGGGCTTCCGTCCTCTTTTTTTAGGAAAACCCAACAAGCAACGGCTGCCTGCGCGAAAGCCGTTGCGCGTTAGCACGCTTATCCGTTTTCTTGCCCGTCCTACTTGACTTCACCGGTGCAGCCTATCAGAATACGAGTTAGCTAAGTGAGGTTAATTCTGCTTATCAGATTTCTTACCTGGAGTTCAGACTTGAAATAGGAAGTGAAGCCTGCTATCCGGTTTCCTGCTTCATCTTGAGGTTGTGTTAGTGAGCTGGTTGTGCCGCGAGAACCTTTCCAGAATGCCCCAGTAGCACTCATTGAAATAACAAATTCAGAAATTTGTCGTTAATGATAGTTGGCCTTGGAAGCCTAAGATAGACTACACCAAAACTCTCGAGAAAGAACCCCAGAACACAGAACTTCGCACCTGGCAAATTGTGATGCCGGAGTAGAAGGTCAGAGTGGAACGATTAGGATTTTCAGGAAATCTTTTATCTGTTTATCTGGTAACCAAAGATTTTACCTACCCAATAGTAAAATCCTGCAAAACATGAAACATTTGCTCGTTGGACTGAGTGAATTTACAGAATTTCCAGTTGGGTCGAAGAGAAGAGTTTATTTTTCTCGATATTCTTCGAGGTCACTTTGGGACCTTTCGGCCACACCAATAAGATTTTTTTTAAGCACATGTTTCACTCTGAAGGTGTGCGGCCAGGATGAACAGGTTTAGAAACAGTAGTTCGGTATGTATGTATGGGTTGTGTGATTTGACCAAGTCACCGGGACCGATTGACGTACATCTGATGCATGAACTATAGTGAATATACACCCCCTCAACGCAGAAACTTCTCTTCTTTCTACTACTTCCTTTTCTCTACAAAAAACATCCGGGGAAGTTGCATTAGACTGCTCCTCCATGCTTTTCTATGTAGTATGACCACAGATTGGCATACAATCCAGATCCCTATACGTGACTGACCTAGATGCTTTCTCTATCGATGTTAGAAGGAGCTAAAAAAAGGAAATTCCCATGTTTTTGGTTAAGCGATCAAGTTATTCTCTTCTTATAGAAAAAAGGATTATCCATCAAAATAGGATTCGTTTTGGCTAGAGCGCCCAAATCCGCTATATATTTGACACGGGGCGGATTGGAGATTGTTAGGGCTTGTGTGTGGGACTGATTCCTTTCCTTGGCGATGTGTCAGCTGGAACAATCCATCCAAAGCAGGATTTTGCTCATTCTTTGTCTGTGGTGGATATGCATTCCTTTTTACTAGTGGGAAGCGACGCTTGGGGCGCTTGTTGGGAATGGGAGTAGTGGCCCATCATCTAAATAATTGTTAAGCATAAGCTGCGATCTTTCAGCTAAGCTTTCTTTTAGAAAGAATGACTCGCTAAACCTACATGAGCATTCTAGACAGAAAGAGAAGAAAAAGAGTGAAAACGAAAAGAGGGGTGGGTGACCCACCTACTTGATTCGTGTTCCTATCTGATGATCTTATCACTCGGCAACGTTTCCCCTATACCCGAAAGCTGGTAGCTGAAAGATAGAAAGCAGTTTACGTCTCCTACGTAGCTTTGAATTCCCTCTTTCGCTTATAAGCCACTCATTTTTGGAGGTTGTTTCTCCAAGGTTTCCTGGACCTTCTTAACTATAGCAGACTCACACTCTCCATGCACATAAGTATAGAGTCCGAATATGATGGAAACGTACGTCAGCAAAAAGCCCGTAGTATATTCTCAAAAAACTCATGCAAAATGAGCCAACGATATTACTCATTCTTCTGTGCCAACTCCAATAGGGAAGGGAATTCTTTCTGCACCATCTGCTTTATACACCACTGTAGCGTCAAGCTTCTCATTAGCTAGTTTTTTGGCGAACCTGGACCCTCTGATCTATCGAGAGCGCCTCTTCCTGGACAGAAAATTGAAAGCACCTAAACCTCCCATTTCCTTAGGGCTGCAAACCCTAAGCCAATTAACCAGACTATACTTCTTTCTAGCTGTGCGGAGGGTCCTTTTTAGTAGATGACTCGTCGGGCCGTCAGAGCGGGCAGCTGCGACATCCCCTTGTTGACTAGTGTCAAGGTCAAAGTTCCGCGGGTCAATGCATGTTTGATTTACCTTACCAATCAGATGAGACTCGATAATGTAACAATCTGGCTCGGGCGGGCTTAATTCCACTATTCTTCTGTAACTAAAGGTCTGTCCCTCAAAAGAAGATCCTGAAGAAAGAGGAATGCGTTGAGGGCAGCGCACTGGATTCCTTCTATGGCCGGCCTGCCTCGAAAAGACTACTACTTAGCTATTACTGTACTTTATACATTTAGTAATCGAAGAGTAGAACAACTTAGCGAGTAGTTTAATACAAGAGTTCAAGTAGATGCGGTTACCTATTAGATTAACTGCCCGAGGTGCTGTATCTTTGTAAACAAACTTCAAACCAGTCTTGGCCTTCCAGCCTATTAAGCCCATACAGTCTCGGTCTTCTTTCGGAATAGGCGTTTAGAACAACCCTAGAAGAGAGTCTATCCCAGCAGTTTATTTTAGTTTGAAAGCGTTTTTCATGCCAAATGCTAAAGGGTAGAGTCGTAGCTCCCCTTCTTTTCTTTCGAGTGCTCCTTCTTAGCCAGCTGATGCTTCTCTAAAGTCAACTTACTCTCTAGAGACTTTCATGCCTTCTCTTCCGCCTGTCAGTCGAAACCGCCTCTCGATTCGGTTCGGTCGAGTTCTCTCTCTCTTTACGATCGTATCAAGGAAGAAGTTGAATATCAAGCCTACCCGAAGTTGTTCCCGAGTTACCCAGCCCTTCGTTGCGCCTGAAAACTGATTGCTTGCTTTTCTTCTTTTTAGCTGCACCAAGGATGAAAAGCTAGCAGTTGCCCGAGATACCAAGTAAGTGACCAAGTAGTGCTAATTTCTTCCTTTTTAGAATGGCTCCAGTGGCGAAACTTCCCTTCCATATGGATCGTCGTGGCATAAAAGAAATTCTGCCTTTTACCACCCCTTGCCCGAAATCCTGCTTTGGTGGGCTTCCCCCCAGGGTGACACCGAAGGTCTACCCCCTTTCGTGCGCCCCTCACCTACTCCATGAGGATGACCCCCTGGATTCATTGCAACACCACGAACAATGGGGCGTCTGCCTAACCACCTGCCACAAAATGCCTGACTTGAGATCAGAGATGGGGGATTTTTCGTAGTACTTTGAACAATTAGTCCGTTGATAAACGGCTTAAGGTACAGCTTTTTATACTGGATCACGGTCTGGTGTCAAGAGTAATGCATGGTTTTACCAAAAAAATAGTATTGGCTTTCTTTCAACGGGTTAGGCATGGAAGCAAGAACTTTCCCATTATTGTCTTTAATAGCAACAAGGTCTTTTCCAAACCTTAGCGCGCATCAAGGTCAACTATATGTCACTCCAGTTGTATTCAAAGTAGTGCTTCATTTCACGTATACTGATGCTATGCCACCAGTACAGGAGCATTTGTATGGTGATTTGACCGAGGAGAATGTGGACCTGTATGGGCTGACTCAGGAAGTACTGGTGGCAGCTGATGAATACAAGCTGCATCGTCTTAAACTCATATGCGAAGAAAAATTGGCTAAGCACTTATCCATGGAGACAGTTGTGAGTTCTCTCGATCTAGCCCAGCATCATAACTGCCAGCACCTGAAAAAGGTTTGCTTTGAATTTACTGGTAAGCTTGAAAATATGAAGGCTTTCACGTGATCAGATGGGTTTGTAGAATTGATGAAAAGATGTCCAACTCTTCTGGCAGAGTATCTAGAGTATGTCACCGACTTCCCTCCTTCTCAGAAGAAGAGAACAGAGTAGCTTCTGATCTGTTTTCAATTCTTTCGTCTTTCCTTATTTTTTTCAATTAGTTGAGTTATTGATCAAGTATGCAACTCTCTGGTGCATTTTGTGTTTCTATAGATCATTTTCTCTATTGTCTTGTTGTCTTAATTTATCTTGGAGTATTATTCTACCTGTTGACTGCTGTTGTGCTTTTGAATTGAGGATATGCAGGTGAATAATTCTATCTTATAAATTTTAAAGGGTTGAATGGCCAAATAGGATTTGACCTGATGTATCAACAATATATTCAACATCGATATGATACAAAAATAAGCTTTCAACAAAATGCTAAGAATTTCTTATACCATTTATGCTTTATTTTTTGGCTAAATTGTACTATTGAGAAAAGTAACCAGAATATTATTCATCCAAGGAGTGAGAGTTTGTTATGGGTACTAAATTGGTACCAAATTTTTTTATTTACTAGTGTGTCTGTGGCCATTGCTCCTTGTAATTCTGGAAGAGATATGTTTGGGTCAATCCATATATATTGTCTCCATTAGGGTGAATATTTCGGGTTTAATTAACTTAAAAGTTCTAGTTAATATTTGAGTCACAATTATAAGTTTCTAAAGTTTGGATAAAATGATGAAATGTTCATCAGGTGTTTCAATAGCTATTGCTAACAAATTTTGTTCTTCAACTTCTGGATGAACCATTAATTCTAAATTATTACCAAAATTTGTAGCGGTGATAATTTTGATATTTGTTTCCTAATGTAGGAAAATATGAATATATATATATTGCTTTGCTCGCTTCATCACATTTTTTCCATCAATTTTCAGAATAAGAATGAATTAATCTGATCCTCTCGTCCAAATGTAAAGAGAGACCACTATTGTGTTCATCATCAACATATTAACATCTACCTTTTCTTTATTTAATTAATTGTACCATGAATCACTACCATTAGTTCTGTTTCTTTTCCTTTCCTGGAGAAAAGAAATCTGACAAAAAAGTTTCAGTAAATCTAGAAAAATGGCAAAATTGGCATTTCTGTTCTTAGAAAGAGATTTGCATATATAATAATATAATATGCGTTCGTACAATTAAAGTATATCCGAAAGAAGTCAACCTCTTCACTAAAAGAAAAAGAAAATGAAAAGTTTGACCCAATAAGTCACTAAATAAAAAAAAACCAATGCTAAAAAAGAAAAAAAAACCTAATTCAAGAAGAAAACACAACTTAAAACTAAAACCCTAACTGGACTCTGACATTTCAATGATGGTTCATCAATTCTAATGAGGAATCAACATCCAAAATCCGATATCATTGTAGTCTTCATCCTCCTCTTCCTCATCTTCCTCGTGTGACATCTCATACCTACAGACAGGACACGACCTGTTGATACCCAACCATGTCTCAATACACTTGCCGTGGTATACGTGCCTGCATGGCATCTCCTTTACCTCATCTCCTTTCTCATGGTTAAAAAGTTTCTTTATTTAAATCGGGCAGTCTTCCTCGGACTTATCTTTGTGGCAGTTGGTAACGACAGGTAGGGATTCGATTGAAGCCCTAGAAGCCGGAGCAGATGTTCGTTCGGCAGATCCTCGCATGCAGTGGCGAAGCCAGAAATTCATATCAGCAGGGTCCATAAATTTTTTTTGCAGAAAATATATGTACAACATAATGTGTAATATAGACATAGTATAATAATAATTTTTAAATAAACAATTCTAAAATAGTATAACATAAAAAATTTATGAAAAATTAAATGTAATCAGCACAAAAATTCAAAAAAATATACCAATATCCAAAATAATAATTCAAGACAATAAAAAATAAAAATATAATAATTCCGAATAAATTTTTATTTTATGATAATTTTGCATAATAGATTCATTAGGTATCTCTTTGAATATCTTTCTTTTTTTATATATATATGCTACAAGACAATCATTCACATCCAAACATCTCCAATTATATTATAAGTTTTGCCTTAATAAGTGTCATTGCAAAGGAGAGAGGAGGCTATTTACCGCGAACTAATGTGATCTGGGTCCCTATACAATTTTTCAAGAGTCGCTATGTGATTTAAAGCAAACACAATTTGTCCACCTGGGTCCTTCAAATTTTTGAGATGGGTCCCTAATTCATTATGCATTTTTTTTTCTATACAAAATATTATCATCTTAATGTAAAAATATTTTTTTGAGGTGGGTCCAAGGACCCACCAAAACCAGCGTGGCTTCGCCACTGCTCGCATGGCAGCCCTAACCGACTCAAAAAGGGAACGAGCCTCCCTCGGTAGCATCACCATATCCTCGTTATTTGTTAGAAGCTGCCAAATATCATCTTCATTCATTGCCGAAAAGCCGTGACATGCTAGAGTACCGTTATTAACTTGACCAGCCATGAATTGATGAGCGTTCTCTCTAGCTGCTTCTATCTTCGTCTCTTTTTTATAATAGGCGGAGAAAGATGGACAGAGAAAGAGAGAGGGGCTCTTGTGTTGGGGGTGTATAATTATAAGGTGGATTGGATGTCGGCTGGCAACAGGTCCTTTCTGGAATTAATTAAACTACCGTGGAGTTCTTTTATCCAAAATTTTACTGAATTGAGAAATGTTAATTAAAGAAATTAACATCTAATTAGTTTCCTTTTAATTAAGTAAACTACTAAACTGCTAACAATAATAGCATACATGACTCAGGTCCCACTCCGAAATACACACTCTAATGAGTTCAACCGACATTAGCATTTTGACATTTCACACCCTATTTTACTACTACTAATTATATACGTACGTAAAATAAATTTCTAAGAATATGGGAAACCAATTGTTCCTTCTCATATCATTTAGAGGCTCTAAATTCTCTTGTTCGTAAACGTTCGTTTTAGAGAGTACGTAAAAAGTCATATTTCAGATGGCCAAACAAACCGTTTCACTGGCATATATATTAAAAACTGCTAGATCGGTTCAGATCGCGTCATGTCTCTTTTCATAAATTAATCATCTTCTCTCCTCCTAGGACGTGCTTTTTACGTGCACCACCATTAGAAAAAAGAGATTAAATATAAATTTTAGAGTAAAAGATTATCCAATTATTTGCTGCAAATGAAAAACATACACACAAATCAATCGGTTCTTTGAATTATGCATTATATCGTTGGACCTGAATGCGTAGTTGCAGTGCCCCATAGGAGGACAGCTAAGACTAAGAGGAGGAGACTATAATACTAGTAATTAACACTGCTTGCTTCCGTAAAAGAATTTAGATTATTCAATTAACTTCCTTATCTCAAATCCTTGAGTTTGTTCAATATGCATATTCAGATTAACTACAACATTGTTCGATCAACTTATTAAAATGGCATTTAGATTAACTACAACCCTATCCGATCAACTTGAGTCGTTGAATTTATTCCTAATTAGATAAATATTTAGATTAACCACAACCTTCAATTCGTTTATAATCTTACCTTCCAAATTAACAGTTTAACCCTTGAGATTGTCAAAATTGTCAAAATATTCTGACATTTTGCTTTGCACATCTCACGTGTTTTCGCACGATTTGTTTTTTCCTTTAATATTTAGACCAAAATGGAGGTCGTGTATCAAAGAAAATAGAGGGATAAATTAATTAGTATATATTAAAGCATATTAAATCTATGGAACCAACATATATAGATACATGCTTCCTCTCTTTTACACACAGAAAAAAGACAGATTCAAATTAAGAGGCCACCAAAGATCACACTGTAGGCCGTAGCTCAGCAACTGGCCATATATATGAACAAAAACAGAAAACATTATAATAAAAAGAAAAAAAGAAGAGAAAACAAAGGGACCCAAATAAAAATTTACAAAAAAAAATCCCTAAATCAGATTCTGAGACCAACAAAGCAACTTAATTGTATACAAAAAGAGTGTAAATCACAGCTCAGAATTAGGAGAGTTCTTCTTGCGGCTGGGATGAATTAATGGACACAGTTCGTTCCAGTGTCTTCTTTGCTGTGTGGGCTGCTTCATCAGCAACACCAGCAGCAGATTCTGCTGCCTGTTCGACAGTCCCCTTTGCCATCTTCAAGCTCTCTGTTGCTGCCTCTGTCACCAGTCACCTTACCAGAAGGGGTGCTTGCACCACTGCTCTCGTACCTACACAACAAATATAGAACAAATTATAAATTTAAAAAAAAATAAATAAAGATTGCTGACCAGTGTTTCAATCCCCTTAATTTGATTCGAGGCGCTGGTATTGGAATAAAAGGAGCCACCCAAAGCCTGCTTTAGTAAGATGAATAACAACATGCGTACACTTGTCAAAACGAGCAGCCCATTGTGATATCTCTTTTTGGGTTTCCACATGTTCATTGTTCAGTGAATCAATGAATTGGGGCTTCCATTTGCTGGCATATCCCAATAAATTGCAAAATGAAGGCAAGGAAACAAGCAGAAAAAAATTGTACATAGGGCTGAAAACGAAACCCGTTTCGACCGTTCGATCGTTTCGTTTCGTCCGAAACGGAACGATAACGGTTAAGGATTTCGGTTTCGTTTCAGCAACGAAACGGTTAACGCAAATAGAAATCCGTTTCGTCTATGTAACGAAACGGTTAACGGAAATGGGGTGTTTCGTTTCGTTTCAACCGTTTCTTTCGTTTATTTCGCATAAGATTCTACGGATGTTGCTATTGGTCAATTGCAGAGTAGCACAGGCGGTAAAAACTATGCTGCTGTTGAGTAAAACCTAACACATCTGTTGTCCGCCGCTCCCAATTCCCAAATCATTTCACCGCTCCCTCTACCTCTCATCACCTCTCCTCCCATCAGTCACTATCTACCTCTTTCATCATCTCGCGCATGATCTGATGACCCTTTTCTCTCTCTATACCACAAAAAGCTCATGTACCTCGGCGTGGTTTGATCTCTCTCGGACTCGAGCTCTGCTTCTCTCTCAACTGATAGTTGTGGCTGACATCGGCATTTTCCCTCGAGCTTTGTGTTTCTGGCCTCGCCTAGCAACCAAGCAGCAGGTAATCATGACCGTGGCCTTGTTTTGACTTCTAGGAAGTTAGGATTTCTGCTTATTAATGCCAAAAGCTTTTTGTTCTTTACAGTTACACTGCAATCTGATTCATTGTTGTCTTTCTGACAGCTCCTGGAAGAGGATCCAACACCGAAGAAGTTCAAATCATACAAGAACATTGTGAAGGCGTGTTGGTAAACCATTTTCTTCCCACTTTCTCATCCCTTCGTTCTCTTCTGATTCTTCAATTTTGTACTTTTCTTTTCTTTTCATTTGAACGTTTAAGTTTCTGGTTCTCAAATTTCTAGAAAATTTTCTTTCCATTTCATTTGAACTTTTATGTTTCTGCCAGAACTTTGATGGTTGTATTTTTTTAATTTTTTTTTCTTCAATTGTGGCTTGGTCTTATGTTGTTTAGATTGGTTCTTGTTGGGTCATAGATTGACTATTGTTGGAAGATTATGAGTTTTGGGTCATAGATTGCTATCTTATGGTTGAATGTTTACTAGTTAGGCAATGATGTTGTTCGTGAGATGTTTAGGGGCTGGTATGGGATTAATACCAGTCTAGTTTCCCTTCTTCATGCTTACCGGTATGCTATTCTTTGCTTGCTTCAGGTACCTCTGAAGGAAATAATCAGGAGACAATTTGGGAAGAAGCAAGAGAAACATCTGAGAAGCATGCTTGCTTTCTTTGTATTTTGGCTATGTAATATTTCGGCTATGCTCTGGATGTATTTCTTTGTATTTCAATGTATTTTTTTACAGCAATATCCTCTGGTTCGCTGCTATTCAATACTATTTTTGAATTGTTAAACAATTAAAACAGTTAAACGGTTATAATCGTCCAATTGCATGAAACGACTAACGCAACAAAAATTTGTTGCGTTCATAGGACGAAACGCAACAAGAAATGAAAATTTTTTTCGTCTATTAGCACGCAACGATCAACGCAACAAGGGATTTGCGTGATCGTTATGCACGTTATGCAGCCCTAATTGTACATCATTAAGTTTTTGATTTGATCTCAAGTTATTTTTGAATTGAATTGTAGTCTACCTAACACGTGGCGCTCTTTAATAGGCCTAAACGCTGAGTCAATGTATTGTAAAATGCATTGCATCTGTTATTTTTCTTATAATGCTTTTCTTCAAATAAATAAAGAAAGACGCATTGTATTATTTTTGACGACAGAGTTGGTGGATTAAATGTTTTCAATAATTTTATTTAATCAAAAGAATAACTGATTTCATGCTACCGTTTATTGCTAGCACATTAATTAAGTTGATAGTGATTGAAATTGACCAAAGAAATGGGGTTCCTGAAAGAATATATTTCAAGATAATAAAGAAAGACCCCGTATTGTTTTGGACTTTATCATTTCTGTAGTTCAATATATATGCAACTTTTTAATCGGTGATTTTTTTTTTTTTTTTTTTTGCAACACCACTTTTCGATGATTTTTTCGATGATTTGGTGACTTTGTTGGGTTTCTTTTCTAGCCTACCCCAACTTGTTTGGGACAAAAGGCTTAGTTGTTGTTGTTGTTGTTGTTGCAACACCACTTTTCATAACTGCGAACCAATATATATAACTAAAATAAATTAGTAATGCCGTAAAATTTCTAGACACGTAAAATTAGAGAAACATCTGGAATTAATCTCGAGTTTTTTGAAAACATAAAAATCCAAATTTGCTTCAGTAAAATATTTTGATTTATATTATGTAAAAATCTAAAAATACTAATATTATTTGTGCTACTGCGATAACTATCAAATGCTTTTAAGGATAATAAGATTTGATTTTGGATTAAATTTATTATATTATTCTTTAAAAAAAACGTGGCAAATGGAGCTTGCCACTTGGTGCGTTATTTTTCATGAATTATGCCCCCTAAATGCCACGTACGTCTCCCTCTCTCCTGTAATCCTAAACCAAACCCCCCCCCCCCCCCAACCCAACCCCAAACAACCATTAACAAAAAAAATTTCTCGGATTAAAGGACTAGGAAAGAGAAAAAAAAGAGAGGAGGGAAAAAAAAGAAAGAAAGAAATACTAGAAAAGTGTTTTGAAATTTTGATTGGAGTTTGAATTTCAGTTCTACATCACCAAGTAATTTTGGATGATCGTTGTGCTTGACATATTCACAGAAAAAGCTCACCCCTTAAGGTCATAATCAACCTCTTTGATTCAGGTTAGCGGTGGTTTCGAGTCGAGTTATGATCGAGTTAGTATCAACTCGAAATCAAGTCGCTACATTTCGAGTTAACTCGCGAGTTGATCGTGACACACTTTCGAGTTCACTTGACTTACTCGAAATCAACTCGTGACAACTCGAGTAACTCGCGAGTTAACTCGTGACTCGACATTTCTACTCGAAATTGGATTTAGCTATTATGCAAAACTAATATATTGCTGTGTAGTGCACTAGTACAGGGCTTATTATTCATCATAAAGACACCAAAGTTAAACTTAGCTTGAGATATTACTGTATAGTATACTGGTATATAAGTGGAAATGTTTGGGAGTAATTTTTGGGCCGCTACACTTTGATGTATCTGAGTCGGAATTATTTTTTGGGGCTGTACTGATTACTCGAGTTAGTGCCGATCGAGTTGGACCCAACTCGAAATCGCCTCGTTTCATTTCGAGTTGCTCCTAACTCGAGTTGTGGCAACTCGATTTCTGTTAAATCGAGTTATGTCCGAAGTTTTTTCGAGGCGAGTTCGAGTAATTCATGAGTTACGATTTTTTTGCCCACCCCTAATTCAGGTTAGGGATTTTGTAATTATATTTAACTTTTTACTTACTTGTTTATTTTTCCGTATTAGTTGGTAAATAGAATTTGCCAATATTTACGTCTAGAATAATTTGGAACATATAATATACAACGGATTTTGCTAATACATATAGAATAATTTGGAACAATTTACACTTAGGATAAAATTTGTGTTTTTATACTATTATTTGATTATGGAAATTTAAAATATGTAGATTTTCATAGGAATGCTTATATTTGCAGATAATAGTTTTTGTTATTTTATTTTATTATGCACTCATAAAATATATTTGAACTACGAATGTAAAATTCTGTCATTTCCGTATTTCTATAATCACATAAAATTACCATTTTCTGTATTAGTAAAATCTGAGTAATTATATCTGCCCAAAATCTAGACTTATGATTTGATACATATCAAAACTGGCTGCTTTCGAACCAGTAAAACTGGGCCGTCTGATCCGGTTTCTTTTTCGAACCAGCGAACTAGAACACGCCTATTTTCTTTTTTTTTTTTTTCCCGTGTGCAACGTAGTTTTTTTTTTGAGGGTCAGGTGGCAATCACCACTCCGACAAATAAATTATATTAAAAAAAGATATTTACAAAGTATGAAAAATAATAAAAAAATAAAATAAAATAAAATAAAACTGACTAAAACTAGAACTAAAGCTAAGAAAATAAAATAAAACCTAAAGCTAAGCATGCCTAATCCACTGAGAAATATCCTCGCAGATTGTATTGAACAGCAGCTCTGACTGGGTAATTGAATTAGAGAAGATTCTTTTGTTGCGCGCCTTCCACAAATTCCAAGAGGTTGCGGCCCAAATGATATCCCAGTTTTTAATATGTGTTCCCCTATTAGAAAGCCAGAATGAGCAACAGTCCAAGGTGAAGTTGAAGGTAGGAATCCTGAATCTGAATTGTATACATGTCCAAACATTAACAGCGAATGGACAGTGTAAGAAAAGGTGGTCCGCAGATTCAATTACGCCTATATTGCAAGAGGGACAAGATGTTGAAGTTGGCCAACCCTTTTGGAGAAGATTCTGTTGAGTGAGTAGTCGGTCCAGGATCAAAAGCCAGAGGAAGATTTTCACTTTAGGTGGAGTTTTTATTTTCCAGAGTGAGGGATAGAACCAAGCTCGGACACCTGTATTTGATAGTGTGTGATACGCACTGGCTGAAGTGAAAAGGCCATTATTTGTCCATTTCCAGACGACATTATTGTGTGAATCAAGAGAGGAAAGATTGAAGAATGGTATAAGTTGGAGGATGTCAGAAAGGCCATAGGAAACATCGCATGAACTCAAGATAGTGTTGTCTAAAGTACCATACAGAAGTTGTACGGTAGAAGACCAAACCGAGGTAGTATCATGGCGTAGTTTCCAAAGCCATTTCATTAGGAGTGCTTGATTTTGGCGATCTAAATCGATAATGCCCAGCCCACCATTTGATTTGGGGAGACAACAAGTGGCCCAATTAACGAGGCAGTGACCGCCTAGACATTTATCATTTCCTTTCCAGAAGAATCTTCGTCTGATGCCTTCAAGTTGTTTTAAAACCCAACGTGGCAATTTCAAGACCTGCATGTAATGTAAAGGGAGCGCAGTAAGAACTGACTTGACTAGTGTGAGTCGACCTCCTAAAGAAAGGAATCTGGATTTCCAACCATCCAATTTTCGCTGAAAAGCGTTGATTAGAGGTTGGAAATGAATCTTCTTTGGCCTACGAATAGAGAGAGGCAAGCCCAAGTAAGTTATCGGAAGGTCTTTCGCATCACAACGGAGAATAGATGAAATACGAGGGAGAGCTGACTCAGGGATGGAAATCGGAACAAAGAGACATTTCGCATCATTAACACGAAGTCCTGTCAACGATGCAAAGTTGGAAAGGATTTCGGATACCACAAGTAAGGATTTTTGGCTTGCTTCTAAGAGGATGATTGTATCGTCTGCATATTGAAGAGCTCGAGGAGGAATGATAATAGGACCAGAAGTGAGAGAGGAGGAATTGGTGAAAAATGTTTGTAAGGCATCTGTTACCAGAATGAAAAGTAGGGGAGATAAAGGGTCGCCCTGTCTTAGACCTCTTTTATGAGAGAAGCTAGAAGAAAGTTCCCCATTAACTTTCACTGCGGAAGTGGAGGAGCGAAGAATCATAAGAATCCATGAAATGAATGAATGGGGGAAGCCTCTTTCTATCAGGAGATTTGTGAGAAAAGTCCAAGAGACGGTATCGAAAGCCTTGGCAAAATCAACTTTGTAGAGAACAGCTGGAAGATTTCGTTTGTGATAGAAGGAAATGAACTCTCTAGTCACCATATAAGATTCCATAATTGACCGTCCCTTTGTGAAAGCAGTTTGGAAAGTGTGCAACGTAGTTACCGAGGTCTTTTGAATAATTGTAGGCTACAATTCGCCAAAAACAATTTAGCTATTCCAAATAGTCATGAAAAAAGAGAAACAGAAAGTTCTTTTACCACCGATCCACGTCCAGTTCGATTTTCAAAATTTGAAGACATTCTTATGTATCTAGTTTGATCCTTTGTGTAAATCGCAACTATCGTTCTACTCAAAAAAAAAAAAAAAAAAAAAAATCGCAACTATCGGCGCACAAAATTTTGAAAAGACAAACATTAATAATTTAATAATCATACAATTTCTAATTAATATAAAGTTGACGTTTATGAAAAAAATATTTTTATAACATCTCACTGTACTTATGAGGGAACAAGAAAAATTCCTTGTTATCAATTATTACATATTATAGATTCACTTATCACAAAAATTAAATCGCTCTTCTTCAGCATTTGTAGAAGGGTCTATCTTTTTTTTTCCCATCTATAGCTTTTGGTGCATGTGGAATTGTGGATGGATCTAGTGATAAGTACTTCGTAGAGTTTCCTGAACCGCAATAAGAAGAATATGTCAAAATTGTTACACTTTATATTTATTTCACTAGGAAAATGAACGTTTGACTATAGATTTCATATAATTATTAATTATCATATTCCACCCTAAGCATATAGATAGATTAATATCTTTCCTTAAAAAATTGATTGGGGTGATTGAATTCACTACGACTGCTGTTTGAATCCAATGTAAGTTACTAGCCGTTTGTTTGAAGCAATGCATATTACTGGTCGTTCATTTAATGAGAAAGAATTACATCCAGAGTCTTTCGGGAAAGAATTAACTGAGCACATCATTCTAATATTTATATTTCCTTTCTTTTCACTTTTGGCTTGGTGAGGGGCATGGTATTGGTGGGGATGTTTATGCCTATAAAAATGCATCTGGTGCTAGAAAATATCACATTCCGACTAAAATTCCTAAATAAAACAAGGAAAAAACATCAAGATCAATAAGCAGAACTCCCCTGTTTCTCACCCTCCAAAAAGATAAACTTCTATTGGGGAGATATTTTATTCCGGAAAAAAAAAACAAGCAAACACAAGGTAAAATATTCCCTTATTTATAACGTTTAATCAAATTTTCTTTACTATTTTCATTCATTATCTTATGCGTCTGTGATTATTTTATCCGCAAGAAACTCTATTCTGATGCAAAACCCATTAGATTTGTTAGTTGTACTCTGTTATCATTGTCTGGTTTGTTTCTCAGTTTGAACCTATTTGTAATAGTAATTTTTTTAGGGCATATTTGTAATGGTAATTATTTTGATATTTTCTAAATTTGCTTCTTGGTGTAATTTTTGTGCTTTTCTTTTTCATCTAGTCAGGAATTACTATACAGGTAAGCTATTTATAAGTAGATCGATCTTATTTGAAATTTATTAGTCTTCTTTTACAAATCTGTAGTCTGTCTTTACTTAAAAATTCAACAATAATGTCATATGTATGCATATCAGTATAGAGTAATTAACCTGTTACTCCCAGTAAGATCTAGAAATCAAAATGGGGGCATCAGTCGGGCAATCCAGAATGGATATTACTTTTAACAGATCAATTTTACTTTTTTTTCATAAATTTAATATATCAATTTAGATCATTATTGTCCCGCAAAATTTGATTGCGGTCGGTGCTAATGTGTCCTGAAATAAGCAATACAGATTTTTTAGGGGTAAATTTTGTGTTTTTCTTTTTCATCTTGTTAGGAATTACTATGCAGGTAAACTATTTATAAGTAGATCGATCTTATTTGAAATTTATTAGTCAACAATAATGGCCATATGTATCTATATCAGTATAGAGTAACCTGTTACTCCCAGCAAGACCTAGAAATCCAAATAGGGGCATCAATCTGGCAATCCAGAATAGATATTACTTTTAACACATCAATTTTTTTTGCATAAATTTAATATATAAATTTAGATGATTATCGACCCGCAAAATCAGATTGCGGTCATTGCTAACCGTGTCATGAAATCAGCAATACAGATTTTTTACTTTTCTATCTGGCAAATGGTGCAAGCAATCTTTTGTCATTCTGTCGAACTTAATTAAATTCATGGTAGATTTGAAGCATAGTATGAACACCATTTCTTTTATAACAATCCATAAATTTTCCATTTACGTATTAGTGTTTTCCTCAGTATTTTTTTTTCTTTTTTCAGGTGAACATGAATCAATCAACTGTTGGCAACGACCTCATTACTGTTGCTAACAGTGATGACTGTAGCTTTAAGATAAACTATGGAGAGAGCAGAGATTTTGTCATCAACAGTTTCGTAAGGTCTCCCATATTCATGTGTTCCGGCTATGAATGGAGCCTACGGTACTTTCCCCGAGGGTTCCACGGGCTAGAAACTTCTGAATATATATCCCTTTACCTTGATCTTGAGAGTCACGCTGAGAATGTCAGCACGAGTGTGATTTTCCATTTACTCGGCAAGGATTCGAGACCATTACAGTCCAGACAGGTTTGGTCGCTCTTTCGACGCAAGGGATCCTCCGAGGGATTTCGTACCTTCATCAAAAGATCTTTGCTGGAGTCAGAGTTCATCAGGGACGGGTGCTTTGTACTTAGTTGTGATATCAAGGTTATGAATGGGGAATGGGAAAAAACTTCTTTGCCTGATGAGAATTCCGCTCCTCCATTCCGGCATCTGCATGATGAACTTTATGAGCTTCTGAAGAGAAAAGAGATGACAGATGTTATCATAGAGGTTGCAGGGGAGTTCATGGAAGCTCATCGCTTGGTTCTGGCAGCCAGCTCGCCTTTGTTTAAGGAACTAATTACTAAGGGAACACGTAGGTCGAACCGCATCAAGTTTAACTATGTCACTCCAGTTGTCTTCAAAGTAGTGCTTCATTTCATTTATACTAATGCTCTGCCACCAGTACATGAGCTTTTTTATGGTGATTCGGCCGAGGAGAATGTGGACCTGTATGGGCTGACTCAGGAAGTACTGGTGGCAGCTGATGAATACAAGCTGCGTCGTCTTAAACTCGTATGTGAAGGAAAATTGTCCAAGAACTTATCCATGGAGACAGTTGTGAGTTCTCTCGATCTGGCCCAGCATCATAACTGCCAGCACCTGAAGAAGGTTTGCTTTGAATTTGCTGGTAGGCCTGAAAATATGAAGGCGTTCATGCGA
Organism: Rhynchospora tenuis; assembly: GCA_027725995.1. NCBI lineage: Eukaryota > Viridiplantae > Streptophyta > Magnoliopsida > Poales > Cyperaceae > Rhynchospora > Rhynchospora tenuis. Next base: position 57,325,575 of record CM050888.1, read on the forward strand.
TCAGACGGGTATGTAGAATTGATGAAAAGATGTCCAAATCTTTTGGCAGAGTATCTGGCGTATGTCACCGACTTCCCTCCTTCTCAGAAGAAGAGAACAGAGTAGCTTCTAATCTGTTTTCAATTCTTTCGTCTTTCCTTATTTTTCTCAATTAGTAGAGTTGATTGATGCAAGTATGCAACTCTCTGGTAGCTAGAAGTAGTTGGGACATGGTGCATTTTGTGTTTCTATAGTCCATTTTCTCTATTGTCTTGTTGTCTTAAATTATCTTGGAGTATTATTCTATCTGTTGACTGTTGTTTTGCGTTTGAATTGAGGAAATGCAAGTGAATTCTATCTTATAAATTTTAAAGGGTTGATTGGCCAAATAGGAGCTGACCTGATGTATCAACATCGATGATACAGAAATAAGTTTTCAACAAAAATGCTAAGAATTTCATAAACCATTTATGCTTTATTCTTTGGATAAATTGTACTACTGAGAAAAGTAACCAGAATACACCAGTACATTCATTATTTATCCGAGTGAGAGTTTATTACGGGTACTAAATTGGTACCATTTTTTTTCAAATACTAGTGTGTTCGTGGCCATTGCTCCTTGCAATTCTGGAAGAGATATGTTTGGGTCAATTCATATATATTAGGGTCTCCATTTGGGTCTTTCAGCTGCATCAGGTGAATATTTTGGGTTTAATTAACATAAAACTTCTAGTTAATTAATATTTGAGTCACAATTATAAGTTTCTAAAGTTTGGTTAAAATGATGAAATGTTCATCAGGTGTTTCAATATCAATGGCTAACAAATTTTGTTATCCCACTTCTGGATGAACCATTAATTCTAAATTATTACCAAAATTTGGATCAGTGAATCAGTGATAATTATGATATTTGTTTCCTAATGTAGGGAAATATGAATATATATTGCTTTGTTCGCGTCATCACATTTTTTCCATCAATTTTCAGAATAAGAGTGGATTAATCTGATCCTCTCATCCAAATGTAAGGAGCCACTATCGTGATCATCATCAACATATTAACATCTTCCTTTTCTTGATTTAATTAATTCTAACACTAGTTCTGTTTCTTTTCCTTAATTTCCTGAAGAAAAGAAATCAGACAAAATATTTTTAGTTAACTTGGTGGGGATAGCCCTACTAGTTTCAAAAAAAATAAAAAATTGTAATTATCAAATAAACTAAAGTTTTGCAAAATGGCAAAAATGAATTTATGTTCTTACAAAGAGACTTTGCATCATTTAATTAAGTTCGTACAATTAAAGTACATCTGAAAGATCAACCTCTACCCTAAAAGGAAAAAAAAAATGAAAGTTCGACCCAATAAGGCAATAAATCACGGACCAAAAAACAATAAATTCTAAAAAAAAACCTAATTCAATAAGAAAACACAACTTAAAACTAAAATCCTAACTGGACTCCGACATTCCAATGATGGTTCATCAATTCTAATAAGGAATCAACATCCAAAATCCGATATCATTGTAGTATTCATCCTCCTCTTCCTCAGCTTCCTCGTGTGGCATCTCATACCTACAGACAGGACACGACCTGTTGATACCCAACCATGTCTCAATACACTTGCCGTGGTACACGTGCCTGCATGGCATCTCCTTTACCTCATCTCCCTTCTCATGGTTAAAAAGTTTCTTTAAACAAATCGGGCAGTCTTCCTCGGACTTATCTTTGTGGCAGTTGGTAACAAGAGCTAGGGATTCGATTGAAGCCCTAGAAGCCGGTGCAGATGCTCGTTCGGTAGATCCTCGCATAGCAGCCCTAACCGACTCAAAAAGGGAACGAGCCTCCCTGGGTAGCATCACCATATCCTCATTATTTGTTAGAAGCTGCCAAATATCATCTTCGTTCATTGCCGAAAAGCCGTGACGTGCTTGGATACCATTATTAACTTGAGTAGCCATGGATTGATTAGCTCTGGCCGGCTTCTTCTATCTTCGTCTCTTCTTGAAGTCCGATAAGAGGCGGAGAAAAATGTAGAGACTAGAGAGACGGAGAGGGGGGCTCTTGTGTTGGGGGCTATGAAGTTCTTTTATCCAAGATTTAACTGAATTGAGTAATGTTAATTAAGGAAATAACCTCTAAGTTTCCGTTTAATTAAGTAAACTACTAACAATAATAGCATGCATGTGCATGTCTGATGTCACGCGCAGTCCCATTCCGAAATACACACTCTAACGAGTTCAACCGACATTAGCATTTTGACATTTCACACTCTTTTTTACTACTACTAATTATATACGTAACCTTAATTAATTTCTAAAAATATGAGAAACCAATTGTTCCTTCTCATATCATTCTTGATCTTAGAGTCTCTAAATTCTCTTGTTCGAAAACGTTCGTTTTAGAGAAAGTACGTAAAGAGTCATATTTCAGATGGCCAAACAAACGAACCGTTTCGCTGGCATATAAGAAACTGCTAGATCGGTTCAGATTGCGTCATGTCTCTTTTCATAATTAAATTAAGAAAAAATTAGATTTATGCCACTTCAAAACTTATCAATTAGTGAAATGCCATTATTAGAATAATAATTAGAGATTTGTCACTTAAAATTGTTAAAATTAGTTTTATGTCATTAATTTCTCTAAAAATATCATGAATACGCCACTCTCACAGTCTCACATCTATCATTATTCTTAAATATTCCCAAAATATCCTCGTTACCCATTAGGTTGTACCAAAAAGGAAAAAAACGTAAAACTCAGGGAAGAAAGATTTTCAAATTAGACTAATTATGGGAAAAATATATTGATAATGAATCGACAAATTCAATGTCAGATTATGTGCCTATTATTTTATATATCTCTAAAGTTTACTTTTCATTTTTGTGGTGAAAAATATAATCAGCACATAAAACTAATGAGAATATAGAAAATGGAACAAGACATTCAGCCGAAAAATATGATGGTGATTTTATACCACATTTAATTAGGAGACATATGAATAGAGGCCAAAATCTTTATTTATTTCAAATAAAAAATAAAAATTACTTAATAACGTGAATGGGTGGAATTCAGAACATTTATTTGCTGTTATTAATACAAAATTTTGTTTTATGGCATTACTTTAATGTACTAGTAGCATAAAACTAAGTTTTACATTTATACAGTGACATAAAACTCATTTTAATTTATTTATAGTGGCATAAAACTAATTTGTCATTTAGTGATGATATTTTTCTAATTTTAAATTTTTGTAGTGACATATTTAAAAAGGTAAAATCGTCAAATCAATTTGTCGATGGCATAAAATTAATTTTTATTATCTTATAATGACATATAACAAATTTGATCATTTATGACATTTTTCTAATTTTAAATTTTTACAGTGACATAAAACTAATTAATCCTTAAATTATTCTTCTCTCCTCCGAGAACGTGCTTTAATTTAAGTGCACCACCATTACAAAAAAGAGTGTAAATCTAAATTTTAGAGGGGAAAAAATCATCCAACTATTTGGTGCAAATGAAATACATACACACAAATCAATCGGTTCTTAGAATTTTGCATTATATCGTTGGACCTGAATACGTAGTTGCAGTGACCCGTAGGAGGACGGCTATGAGGAGACTAAAACTTGTAACGCTGCTTACTTCCGTGAAAGAATTTAGATCATTCGATCAAATTCCTTATCTCAAATCCTTGAGTTTAATCAATATGCATTCAGATTAACTACAACCTTATTCGATCAACTTGTTAAAATTGCATTTAAGTTTAACTACAACCTCATCCGATCAACTTCAGTCGTTAATTTATTCAAAATTAGATATAAATATTTAGATTAACCACAACCTTCGATTGGTTAATAATCTTAACTTCCAAATTAACAGTTTAACCCTTGAGATTGTCAAAATTGTCAAAATATTCTGACATTATGCATTGCACATCTCACGTGTTTTGGCACGATTTGTTTTTCCTTAATTATTTGGAGGTCGTGCATCAAAGAAAATAGGGGTATAAATTAGTATATATTAAAGCATATTAAATCTATGGAACCAACATAGATACATGCTTCCTCTCTTTTACACACATAAAAATGACAGATTCATAATTAAGAGGCCACCAAAGATCACACTGTAGGCCATAGCTCAGCAACTGGCCATGTGAACAAAAACAGAAAACATTGTAGTAAAAAGAAGAAGAAGAAAAAAAAGAGAAAACAGAGGGACCCAAATAAAAATTTACAAAGAAAATCCCTAAACCAGATTCTGAGTCCAACAAAGCAACTTATATACATAAAGAGAGAATGTAAAATCACAGCTCAGCAGTAGGAGAGTTCTTCTTGCGGCTGGGATGAATGGACACGGTTCGTTCCAGTGTCTTCTTTGCTGTGTGGGCTGCTTCATCAGCAACACCAGCAGCAGATTCTGCTGCCTGTTCGACAGTCCCCTTTGCCATCTTCAAGCTCTCTGTTGCTGCCTCTGTCACCTTACCAGAAGGGGTGCTTGCACCACTGCTCCCGTACCTACACAACAAATATAGAACAAATTGTCAATTAAAAAAAAAAAAGACTTGCTGACCAGAGTTCCAATCTCCTTTGTTTTGAGGCACTGGTATTGGAATAAAAGGAGCCACTTATCAATCTTCTTGTTATGATTAAACAAGGATTTTACTCCCAAAGCCTTCCTTACTGAGATGAATAACAACATGCGTACACCTGTCCAAACGAGCAGCCCATTCTAAATATCCCTTTTGCGTTTACATATGTTCATTGTTCACTGAATCAATGATTTTAAGTCTCCCATTTGCTGGCATATCCAAATAAATTGCATGATGAAGGCAAGAAAAGAAGTGAAGGTAGAGGAAGAGGACAACTATTTGGACTGTTTTGAGCTATAATTGATTGCAATATAATTAAGCCAACCAAGAATGCCATTGCACAAATGCCTTAAAAATTATAGCAGCAGCTAGCAGAAGTAATAAGGTAGTCATGATATACATTGCACAATTTGTACGCCTACTTGACCAGCACCTTTAAAAGGTAAAGAAATCACCCAGTTGTCAAGTTTCATTTTTTTCATGAGTGGAAATGTGTTTTGCATTGTTTGTGGTCAATAAGAGGTATTTGATGTAGTTCTGCTACCTATCATCAGGACGTTACCCTGAATCTACATAATTTACTGGACCCAAGCTCACTCTTCCATTCATAAGCTATTATAGCTAGAAAATAAACTTTTATTTCTTCATGCTATTCCCTGCTTTGAATCCAGCATGTACATAGCTTTCTGAGCTGGTTACAGAAGAAATCAAACTGAATTACTAGCATTGGTACTATAAAGAACTTTCGACCGGAGGCAATTTCCTTTCCAATTAAATCCCTTTGCACAGGATCAATTAAATCAACCAAACCATTGGAAAATATATGAAAGAGAACCTCTGTAAGTTGCTACTCTCTGCACGCATACTTCAAACTTTAAAGTAGTCTATGCAAAGAGAGAGGGCCCATTTTTCTATTAAGAAAGGCTTACGTAAATCAGTTAAGCACAAGCGTGCAGAATTCAATTGGGAAAGAAAACCAGGCCTTAAGCATTGTACTATAGGATACTTTTAACAGGCATTTCATCATAAACCTTATTCTCATAGATGCATACAGTAAAAATGAACGAACCACCTTCCAGGAAACATAATACACAGGCAATAATCACTGATTACACAATTCAATATGGTATATTTGCAAAATGCACAAAAGATTCAACCAAACTAACCTAGATTCAGGGCTAAGTTTGAACCAAGCCAGCCGGGCCCATGTCCGGACTGTATCCCACCGGCTCATCAGACCGGTGTACCCGATGGCCCGCTCGACTGGTTCGGATGACTCGGCTGATGAAGTCTCCAATCCCTCCTTCCCATCTCCGCCTCCCTCTCCACGTGGATTCTCCGACGAGGCCCTGACCTGAATTACCAGAGAAGAGGCGATAAGACACAGAAGGAATAAACAAATTGTTTTCGCCATTGTTCGTTTCCAGAGAAGATGAGAAGGAGAAACCAAAGGCGAGAGGTGATAAAATATGGCGCATTTTGAGGAAGACTGGGTTGACGTGGGGAACTTTTGGGGACACGTGGCAATGGACGGGGACAGGCGTCAGCGTCAGCTCTGTTTGAATTGCGGTTTTTTAAGTCGGTTTTGAAACTTTTTTCTTTATAGGCTGAGAATGGGAAGGACCTGGCCCAATATAATATGGGCTGTATTTGGGCTCATATCTCAAATGGCCCAAACAATCCGACTTTATTTTATGTTTGTCGTTTTTTTTTTTTTTTGGATAAGATTGATAGCGGCTATACAAATCGAAAACAGATCATGAAAACTTGATTTTGTGTTTGTTGTTTTCTTATTTATTAATAAACAAAAAGAAAACAGATCATGAAAAAATTTTCCGAATACTTTTCGTAACTAAAAAGAATGCATATATTTTCTATGAATGTTTTTGGGATCACATACTTTGATTCTATTTTCAGCATTAATAGCTATCTAAAAGAATTGTTGTCACGGTAAGTAACTCACAGGTCTTATGATGTTGATCCTGTAATTGATTCTTGTAATTAAAATAAATCCATTCCTCACAATCCACTTAAGATGACTAAAGTCCAATTTATATATATACGTATATGTACCTTATGTATTCCATACCACGGACATGCATGTATTCATGTAGTAGGAGTCTGAAATAAATTCGCAAGATATGCCATAAGGAAATTTAAAAAAAAAAAAAATTCAAGGATGCAATTTTATAGTAATAAAATGGTTGAGGTATTTACTCATTGGTAGGTTTGTTCTCCACAAAATATGAAATATTAATTTGTACTACGCAAATTATATATTTGGTACCCAACCCACAACAAACAAATGTAATCATAGAGTACATATACAATTGGTGAAAGCATCTTCTAGAGCGAAGGAAGCAACTAGAAATCGTCAAAGTCAGTCTTAAGTACATGTGTAAGTTGGATAATTCTCATAAGAGATATAATTAATGTCTCATGACGTATACTTCTCTCCACCACCTCACAAGGTATCATTTCTTCTCCTCTCTCTTTTTTTTTTTTTTTTTTTTTTGGTTAAGAAGGACAAGGTATTATTGGATGTCCAAGACTACAAGGTAAGATTATTTTTCGGTTGGTCTTAACTCAATTTCACAATAAACAATTGAACGAAGCATGTATAGTGATGTATGTAATTCGAAGTGTGTGATCCAAAACAGATGAGACTGTCAGTGTAAAATAGAATTTGTTTAGTCCGCAATAATAGATTAGAGGCCATCTTCGATTTTAATTGTTTATTCACAGGATCATTTTGTGGCCATAAGATGATCTTAAATATGGTCTAATTTAATCAATTGCAGCGGAATAGAGGTTAGTCTAAATATGCTATTTGCATCGAATGGATTACAAATAAAGATTCGCTTCATGGGCCTTGTCACACCTCATCCTCTTATCTTGATCTAAAGGCTTGATTGAGCGTTTCCAGGTAGTAATACACATATATCTTAAGAATTAGCCAGAGAGCGATATAAGAATCATTGATTGTCGTTATTTCGCTAGACAATTTGTTAGATTTATTTTTCTGGTTTTTAGGTTTAGGTGCACTACATATAATTGTAACTTTTTAGCTCTTTTTTATTCTTTCTTTCTAATTAAAATAATTAATGTGATATGGATGTATTCAGGTAGTGTATGATCTATTAGCTAATATTTCTCTACATGTGGTTTTCCTTTATTGTTTTGTATACTTTACACAAATAGGTAGTTTTCTCTAAGAACAAAAATTTAACGATAAATGTAAGTTTGAGATGGGCTTCTCTAGAGAAAATTCAACAATTCCAGGTGTCACTCAACTTACTGACTAAACATGCAAATTTTCTAGGGACATTTATCTTTTTTTTTTTCAGAAAAAATAACTTAACAAGCGCCTAATATTAATATCTTCAAGAACAAACAGTAACGCTACAGATCATCATTGTACTCCTCTTAGTTGATGCGTCAGACCATCAATGCGTATTTTATTGTCAATTTAAGTTACTTCGTTCAGTCGACTAGATAATTGACATCCTACAGGTTCTCCCACTATCCATGGCTTCAATTAATATTCATGATAAATCAATAATTCATACGTGAAACGCATTGTAATTTGTTTAACTAGTAACGACGATTAATTATTTTCTGAATTTGCCCCCAAAAAAAATATTGAAAAGTCAATTTTTAATATTAGAAAAATTTTTACAAAGAATTTATTTCAATCAAATTTTAAACAGAAAAAATATATTTCCAAAATGATAAAAACATGTATAATTGTGAACAGCGCCATTAATCCATTATCAACACGGTAATTCGTGTAAGAAACACAATAAATGTTTATTGCTTTGAGGGTTATGTTCTACTTATCCAAAATCAAATTAAAGCATATATTTTTCTAAACATGGAGAGAGAATCATGACACATGATAAAATCTACACAATTGACAAATATATAAATTTAAAATTGAAAATTACAAAATTATGGAACCGCAAAGGAAAATGATAGAATTTATTTTAGGAATGGAACCGACATAGTACTCAAAAAAAAAAAAAAAAAAAAGGAAGAACAAGATCATTTTCTGTAACTTGAGGAATGTAGATGCTTAGAAAGTTGATGCACCCGGTTGATTTTCGCCCTTTTACCTAACTGTCATTTTAGATGGTTAGTAGAAATAAAAGGACAAATCAATAGACATTCCTAGTTTTTACTTTTTCTCTTTTTTGAAGGAGACTTTCCTCCAGTACTGCATATAACAAATTAACAATATAACATTAGACCAGTTCTCTCGTGAAACGAATCCAGCGCGTGGTTTCTTCTCTTTCACGTATCTGAAGCGTAACGGAGAGTATTAGACAACCTATCGCACTCATTTAATCCCCCCACTTCGTCTCTAGCAACCCACATATACCAAGAGTTTGTGTGTGTGTGTGTGACAGTGTGTGTGTGTGTGTGAGAGAGAGAGAGAGAGAGAGAGAGAGAGACAATGCACAACTCAATTAGAGAACCCACAACTTTTGGCTGCTTCTCTCTTCTCCGTCGTACCTCTTCTCAAAACATCTCGTACCGGTACCGACGTCTCGCCAATGACATAGCAGAGACAAGTACTGTTACCATAGTGGTAGGAAAAGAGAAGCGAGTCTTTCATGTGGACCAATACGTGCTTGACACGTATCCATTCAGGTGCTTGTTGGAGCTTGCCAAGGCGAATGGTGGTAATAAGAGAGAAAGTTGTGGGTCTGATTGCAAAGGTGTGATCTTCCTTGATTTGGATGCAATTCTGTTTGAACACATGCTTTGGTTGGTTTCTGAGGAGTGTTCTACTTCTACTTTTGATTCTACTCTGATGCTTGACATGAGAGAAATAGTTGATTTCTATTCTCAAGATATTTGATTCTGAATTTGTTCCTTAGCTTTTACTTTCAGGAAAGAACTAATTCTTTCTCTGTCGTTTTAGTTTATGTTCATGTTTAATTAGAAATTCCTCTCGGAACAAATTACTATAGTTTGTTACTTTGTTTTAAATTCTGGGAGTAGTTGAATCTGTAGTGAGGTTATTGTCTAATTAAATGTCCCATAATTTGGGTTGCGTGAAATACAAGTGACAGAGTGTGTTGAAATGTTCTCGTTAGAATGTCGCTGTGTCTTTGGTCAAACTCTGACATTAATTAATATTGTAATGTAAATAAATTAAAAGGTAAAATTTAAAAATTGCAGATGAGCCCTTCTTTATTCAGACAGCTCTGTTCCTCATTTACAAATGACATTTGGCGGTGCAATGATTTTTAACTTTGGATTAAAATGTAGTCAGTACTTGTCAACATGATATATATGGTTTGCTTTTACATTATCAAAATAGTAATTTTAATTTTTCCTGGTCAAGAGCAAGTGCAAGTAATACAGGAGATATATATGAAGAGAAATAAATAAAATAAAATGTTTATATACGATTATCATTAATTTTCCACTAGGAAACGTAACACCCAAATGTGTAGACCAATTAATATTTTTTTAAAAATATTTTTATACGTGACAAAATGAACATATGTAAATGAACACTATGTACAAATATTAACACTAAACATTACAAGTTTAACTATTAAATAGTATCAAGTTTAAACAACTGATATTACAAGATGAGGGCGTGATGGTGATGAATAACAACGTGACACATTGCTGCAGACATTGTACGCGTGGGCGTTGTGCATCTCTTTCCACTTATAGGTTGTAGAAAAGTAGAAAACTATTATTCGACTTAAGGGTGTTGTTAGCCCACCCCTATCATCCTAAGTTTTTATGGGTATCTTCTGATGCTAGAGAATAGGTCAATAATAATGATGTTATTTTTATTTGATGTAATTTAATTTTTTTTTCCTGAATAGCATTTAAGGGAAGTGAAATTAGCTCTTTTCATACTTGTGCCGGTGCTATTTTAAATAATACAATTCAAACAATATCTTTTAATATCACAAATTTAGTTTTTTTTTTCCTTCATAATTTAAATTACCTCCAATAACACATTTTTGTAATTATATTTCTCTGACTATCCAAATGTTCTCAAAATACATGTACGGCTACTAATAATGGCAGAACTTGAACCAAAACAGATGGGCCGATCAACATAAATGACAAAACATGATTGTATTTGTATAACACAATTTGGTTCTAAATCAAAGATGAAGTGTATCTATTTTCAATTTTTTAGGAGTTGTTTAGATTATTTTCTGAGAAATACAGTAACGCCTAGGGGTGCATAACGTGTGTGACGGTCACGAAAATGGTTAATTTCGTTAATCGTTGCGTCCTTAGTCACGAAAATTTTTTTTGTTGCGTGTTTCGTTCCGTCTATTGAACGCAAGAAATACTTGTTGCGTTTGTCGTTTCATGTAATTGAACGGTTATAACCGTTTAACCATTTAACCGTTCAATAGTTTGCAAAATCTTGAAAATTGAAATACAAAGACATACATCTATAGCATTGAACCAGAGGATATTATTGTACACAAAAGATGGACAGAAATGCAAATAAATATTACATAGTCAAAATACAAATAAAGCAACCTAAACCAGTAAGCATATGTCAACATTACTATAGAGCATCTACCAATTTCAAAAATTATGTTGACATGAAAAGTAAAGTCTGACCACACTTCACTGGTACGAATTGTATAAGACCAATTTTTTACATCAACAAATTCGACATCCTCTTGAAAAAACTCAACATCCCATCTTTCTGCTTGCTTCCACATTCCATTAATCGCACAAGACCTGCAACAACATAACAAGTGTCAATTATCAAGAAGTACCAAATACTACAGCTTTTGCAGAATTATCAAGAAGTACCAACAACAGAACAAGAGTCAAACATTTTTATCAAACTGCAGACCGCAGAATCAAGCCAAAAAACTTTGATTTTTCATACCCTATTTGTTTTAAATAATTAAATTGATAGTCATGCCATTTAGTTTAAGTTCTTCACTATAATCAAGAGGCAAGTTTAAGTTCATTACCATTCAAAGTGCAATTTAGCCATTCATTGCCATGTTATACTTCATTCCAATTGGTCGGCCCTATTTGTAGATAACTTAACATTGTTTGATTATCAATGTTAAATCAATATGACCTAAATTATAAGAATTAAAGCCGACAAGAAGATGAAAAATATGCAGCTCAAAGTGGTTCAGATCTTGCTTAAGCACAAAAAGCAATAAGGGTAATCCTTGTTAAATCAAGTAGTGTTGCAAGAAAATTGACCTGTTCTTTAAATCAGGTCCAATGATTCTGTCAGGATACCCACAAAAGTTTTTGACGTCTATTGTGGTCATGAGTTGGCACCTGGCACGCCTCCCGTCTGGTAACCTTCAAAAACAAGTGACTTCAAGTTTGCACGTGCCGCATATATAGCTGCTGCGTAACCAGCCGGACCTGATCCGGTTATCACTAGATTTTCCACCCCAGTATAACCATCTAAAGAAGATTGAAAGAAAAAGATTTTAGATGCCAATCAGTATCTTAGAAATTAGATTTATATATTTAGACAGTATCAGTAAGCAACTGTTGATCAGTGAGTTAACGTTACATTTGACCTACGATTTTCCTTTTCCCAGTAACCCTTGTTAATTGTGAAGAGTCTTTTTCAGTATTTTCCCTTTCTATGTTACAATAATTTGTAGAAGCACACACTCTTGCTGGTTTCTTACACCCAGATTGTCGCAAATTCTCTAACGCAATAAGAGAGGAGAGAGAGGGAGAGCAAACCAGCACTGGAAGAAGAAGCAACGGAATCCTCTGTTGTACAGCGGGCCCCAACTGTAAGTGACCTAGTTGTGAGGCCATACATTGACCGCAACAGGAGGTCAGGTCATGCGCAACCCATTGTGCAACCGATACTCCGGTGGTGGTAAAGGCGCGTCGCCGTCGGGCAGCGCGAGAGGAGATCAGATCAAGGAGGGAGGAGATCAGATCATGCGCGAGAGGAGGTCAGGTCATGCGCCGAGAGGGAGATTGACTGATGGGAGGAGAAATGATGAGACTAGATGGGAGCGGCGGAAATGTAAATGGAAAGAGGCAGAAAATGACTGTGTTAGGGTTTTACTCGATAGCTTTGTTTTCTCCGCCTGTTCTCTGCAATCCACATAATAACGAAACAAACGGTTGAAACGAAACGAAACCCTACAATTCCGTTAATCGTTTCGTTAAATGGACGAAACTCTCTCTATTTTCGCTAACCGTTTCGCCCCTCAAACGAAACCAAATTTTCCTAACCGTAATCGTTTCGTTTGCCACGAAACGAAACGAAATACGGTCGAAACGGTTTTCGTTTGCAGGCCTAGTAACGCCGCATTCATGCCCAATAATCAAACAATGGCACATAGAAGATCGTGCGAAATTAACCCAAAACTCAAGCCCACTCGAAGATGGACGGCCCAAAATCTGATCCGACCCAATCCGATCCAATCGAATAATTCGAATCTGGACCTGACGCTGATGATATGATAATTCTTCAAAATAAAATTTACGTACCCGACCCGACCCACACGGTTCTAAAACTAAAAGTGACGCAACATGAATCCGGTTCACTAAAAACCTTGGCCTTGAACCGAAGAAGCAACTAGAAGGTCGGCGATTGTATCTGGGAGAGAAGGATCCGAGTCTCGACTCGCCAGTCGCCAGAGCTTGAGAGAAAGTTGCAAAAATCGAAAAGAAGAATAGAAAAGAAAGCATAGCGAAAGAAAGGAGAGTCGTGCGGAAGAGAAACGAAGAAAAATGGCGACGGTTATGCAAAAAATCAAGGATATCGAAGATGAGGTTTAATCTTTATCCCTGTTGTTTTATTATTTAGCTGTATAGTTAGCTGGGAATGGGAAATTTTCGGTTATACAATCTATTTTGCTCATTTTATTGGGATTCTGTTTATTGATTTATTTGTTAAACCCTTAAAGCCTGGGAGGGAACGAGTTAAGGCTGATCGTTTTGTGACTTTGTTCTGTTATTTGAGCTTCAGAGCTTAGATTGCGCTCTGACAGTTGTTGACTAATTTTGACAAATCTTCTCAATTCTTACTATTGTGTACTCGGGAGTTGTTTAAGTAGTCTAAACAGTAATAGTATAAGGCTAATTTTCCTAATGCTGATAGGAATATTTAAGGTGTAGGCTTGTTGAATGCCACTGCCCAATGAGATACAATAGAACATATCAGAAAAAATGATATTTCTAGTGGTTAAATGCAATAATTACTATAAGAAAAGTACATTTCATTTGTTTGTTGCCAAATGCACCAATTGATGGCACTAAAAATGGGGAAAAATCAAAAGAATCGCCAGTTTATATTTACCCTTCAAGGAGGTAGCAAACTCGATATTATCTTTAACAGTATGCCAGTTTCTATAAGTGCCCTGTGCAGTTATGATCCAAAACCAAATTTGTTGTACAAGAGCATAATTAAGAAAAAATGTTCAATATTTTTAATATCTTGACATAAATTAGAAGATTGGTCTCCCTTCTAATCTCTCTTGCACTAAGCTCCCCCCCCACTTTATTTTGTATGAGGATTTTAGCTTTCCACCAAGGCATAACATGCTTAGGTTTCATCCTTCCAAATTCTAAGAAATTATACCTTGGAGGCCCCTCTCCTTATGATTTTATCCTTATCCTTTGTGCAGATGGCAAGAACACAGAAAAACAAAGCTACAGCGCACCATCTTGGACTTCTGAAGGTATACATTTCCTCCCTTTTATTGCATTCGTGTGCACTAAACAGAAATTTGCATATCCCCTTACATTAGTTGAACATACTTTTATTTAGTTTTAAATTAAGTGCTGTCATTATGGTTGAATTATTTAATGGGGTGTTGGCTACATTACCATTTTTCCTTACTGGTTACGTGCTTCTTCATCTTGTTGTTTTTTTTATTGTTTCTTTTTTTGGATTTGTAATTGTTTATGGCGTTTAATGGAGAGAGCATGATAAGTTTTTAAAATATGGCTAATCATTTTTAAAAGTGTACCTTGTAATGCTGACATTCTACATACTTGCTGAAGATGCAAAATGTCCATGAACTACAAAATCATGATAATGAAATTGTTGGCAGTCCAACAATCTCTTTCTTTGTAACATTTACTTCTTCTGTTTCCTAGAAATTATGCGTATCCCTTAAAGATCTAGATATTATATATTGTGTGCCACTAAAAGACAATCAATACTGGTACCATCATTTAAACATGCATGCCCTATGTAAATACAAAATCTGTTAATTCTGACCACATTCACACACTCTGTCAGTGCATCACTGAGAGGTTAAATAAACGCTGATTGGGGTCCTTTGGAATTAATTAGGTGAGGCAGGGCATAAATTGTTGATCTGTCAAATTGCTAATTATCTGTTTTCTAACTTTTAATTCTCTTATTCTTCCATCAATAAGGCAAAACTAGCTAAACTCAGAAGGGAGCTTTTGACTCCATCCTCTAAAGGTGGCGGTGGAGCAGGAGAAGGATTCGATGTGACAAAGAGTGGAGATGCTCGTGTGGGCCTTGTTGGTTTTCCCTCTGTTGGCAAGTCTACACTTCTTAACAAATTGACCGGCACTTTTTCTGAGGTATGTTCTTGCCAAATTTTATGCATCCCTTTGTTTTTCCATCTTTGCCTCTTTCATGTATTACCCACAAGTCTGACCTCCAACTTGTATGTGGCAATAATGTATGTTCTACTAGAAGTAATAAATAGGCGCTTTTGCTTGAATGTGTTTGTTACAGTTTTAGCCCTTTGTGCTCAGTAGTACGTCTTTATCTTTCTTCTTCCTTTTTTTTTTTTGTGGTTTGTAATCATATGTAATTTGACAGGTTGCTTCATATGAGTTTACAACCCTAACATGCATTCCTGGAGTTATCATGTACAAGGGGGCAAAAGTTCAGGTTAGTTCTTGTTACTGTTCTTTTTCTCTTTTCTGTATTTTTTTTTTTAAATTAGTACCTGATAAGTTTCTTGAAATTGCTTTTTTCGTGTCATTTGATCAATTCTGGAATTGCTGCTTTTGCTTTTTCCTATATGTTGTTTCATTTCCTCAACTTGATTAAGATAATTTTGACTGAAGCAGTATATTGTGCATTCCCAAATTATTCCAAGAAATAAAAGCATGCCATGAAGTAGTAACACAGTAATTATGCGTTATGTTGCTTTCAGAAATTAAGTAATTATGCGTTATGTTGCTTTCAGAAATTAAGATATAGTCCTTTATATACTGCTTTTTATTCTTTTCTATCAAATATCGTTTAACATTTGTGTTTTTTAGCTAATAATTACACTTAGGAAATTTGTAAAGTAGATTTCTTTTTTTGTGGCAGCTTTTGGATCTGCCTGGTATTATTGAAGGTGCAAAGGATGGTAAAGGTAGAGGAAGACAGGTATTAAAGCTATACAGTTACTACCTTGGAACAACATTGTTCATTAGCTTGTTCTTGTCTGTGAATTATTCTTTTTAGCCATCTATTTGTGTTTACAGTTTTATATATAGATTTGCTACTGTATTGTGCAATAATGAAATAATGAAATGCAATATTCAACTCTTGTCTAAGCAACTGGAGTATATTCTTGTCTAGTATGTGATGTTCAAATACAAATGCATAAGAATTATTTGTGCAAATAGAAGTACATTTAATGGATCGAAACTTTACCGATAAATTTAGTATTATAATGAATGAACAATCAAATAATATAATGTATTTTTAAAAAATGTCAGGTTATCAGTACAGCTAGGACATGCAACTGTATTCTGATTGTTCTTGACGCGATAAAACCAATTACACATAAACGACTTATTGAAAAGGAGCTGGAAGGATTTGGTATAAGGTAATAATGCATTCTCGAGTTTATTTTTGAACTACCAAGCAGTATTGCTGATGACAGAAAATATTAATCCACGATTAATTTTAATGGCAAAGGCAGGTTAAACAAGGAGCGACCAAACCTGACGTTTAGGAGAAAGGAAAAGGGAGGCATTAACTTCACATCCACCGTGACAAACACGAACCTGGATCTGGAGACTGTAAAAGCCATCTGTAGTGAATACAGAATACATAATGCCGATATCTCTCTGCGCTATGATGCCACCGCGGATGACCTTATTGACGTTATTGAAGGAAGCCGTGTTTACATACCCTGCATCTATGTTGTCAATAAGATTGACCAGATCACCCTTGAGGAGCTTGAGATCCTCGACAAGCTCCCTCATTACTGCCCTATCAGGTTGCCAATCCTTTTTTTTTTTTTTTTCTTCTTCATGTATTGGTATTTTGTTGGGTCTTTTATAGTACCTAGAATTAGAAAGTTTCTCAAAATTTAGTAGAAGGAAATCCAACTTTTTAGATTGTAATATAGTATGATGCAAAAAGATTCTGCTACTAGTCTCAAGCTGGAGTGGTGTTGACCTAAAAGGTGTAGATTTCATTTTAGGTTTCAAAATGCGAATGATATGATCTGGAGAATATATTTTCAGTGGTATAATAGCTCTGCAAATTGTTTACTCTTATTCAAATATATATGCACGGCCAACAGTATTATTGTTTATGTTGTCTGTGAATTGCACAGCTATGACTATGCAGGTGCATTTGTTGTAAATTTAATTACTTTTATTTTCTGAACTGTGAAACAAACAGTGCGCATCTGGAATGGAATCTTGATGGGCTACTGGAGAAGATTTGGGAGTATTTGGACCTGGTTCGCATTTACACAAAGCCTAAGGGGATGAATCCAGATTATGATGATCCTGTCATTTTATCGTCGAAGAAGAGAACAGTAGAAGATTTCTGCAACAGAATTCACAAGGACATGCTTAAACAATTCAAATAGTAAGTCCTCACCCCCCCCCCCCCCCCCCCCCCCACCCCAAAAAAAAAAAAAAAAAAAGAAAAAAAAAAAAACCATTCGAACCCCAAAAAAAAAAGGTAAAAAGTTATTAAGACCAAAAAATTGTACAATGTTAGAGGAACAAGACTGGAAGGGAGGAAAATTTGTTGGCATATGGCCTACATTGAAAATGTTAGAATTTGTTAGTAATGTTTTGAGCAGCGACCATTTAATGGTCATTTGATTATTTTGAAAAACTGTTGTTGAATTCTGAAATGAATAGAAAAATAGAACACCATAGAAAGGGTCCAATATCATATGCAGCTATGTAAAGCTCAAATCTTACCTATTAGATTAGAGACACACTTATGTAGCCCCACAAAACCTCTGAATCATACCTAGAGGTGCTGAGAATGTCTTCTGTAGCATGCATCTTCATCCCATTTGCTTTCAGAAAGAGACCAAACTATCATTGTATCCATGATGTACTGTATCAATTTCATTTTGTGCTGGTATGCATGATGTTCGTTGCATTTGCAGGATATACCAATACCATGACATTTCTTAAAAAAAAAAAAAGGTTTTCTTAAATTGGGTCACTAACATTTTTCATCTTTTTCTTTTATATGAAATATATAGTGCACTTGTCTGGGGTTCGAGTGTGAAGCACAAGCCTCAAAGAGTTGGCAAGGTTTGTCCTAATTTCCAATGAGGAGTTTGCATTTTATATCAGGCTTTTTTCCTCTTCTAGGTTATTTGCTTTTTGACTATTGATTGCTTAGAAATAGGATAGAAAATATTTAATTAAATAATACAAAAAATATTCTTAAAGTTTTGTTTGAGCATTATTTATTTGGATTTTATTACATCTTAACTAAAATTGGCTTAAATTGCTGTTGTTCTTTGTCAATATTTTTTTGTTATTGTTAATTAATTCATTTTAATTGTTTGCTTCTTTTGTGTTTAGGAGCATGAACTTGATGATGAAGACGTAGTTCAGATTATCAAGAAACTTTGATCACATATTTTCTACACATCACCGAGTTCTTTGGTGCTTGGTCTGAATGGCTTGCTTTTATCTTTTGCCCCTTCTTTTTGTTTATTAGCAGTCCTAGATATCTCTTGGGATGCTCATATCAGTTTGGTTGCTGCTAGATTACTTTTTAGTGGACTGTTGTTTTAGTATATTAGTCTGTGTCCTAAAATTTTGAACTGTTTGTTGAATAGTATTATTTTGACTTTTTTTAAAATCTGGAACTATGTTGAGATTTGAAAAAAAAAAAGAAAAAGAAAAAAAAAAAACAAATTTATATTGAGTTCGATTAGAATTCTTCATCTTTGCGAATCTTTGGCCTGAAAAGATTAGAGCTGATCTTACCTGATCCGATTAGGGAAATCCTAAATCAACTAAGCTAGTTGGCTGTTGTTGAGTCTCAGTTGAATCTGACTTCAACAAAAACACAAGTCAAAACGTAGAGGGGCCTGTGTTGAATCTTATAACATCCCCATCCGATATAAATTCAAATTAACATGAATTAATGACAATCAAAATAAATATTTCTACAACTGAACGGTGAAAGACCTGAACACGACATCCCCCTACCCAAAATAATCCAAGCACCATATAAGTCTTTCTAAAGAAGTCTTCGCTAGACAGCCACTGTCTAGCCTTTCTAAATAACAAAAAGTCTTCTTCATTCTTTTATGCATGAAATAAAAAAGAAAATTGGACAGTAACACAAAAATAATTAAATGGATTTCTGGTTGATTTTGTTTGTTTGTTTCTCGTCATAAGGCTTGATTATTGGCCCGTTGGCGCCGTCAAACGTGCTGACAACTAGGAGTTTCTATTTTAAAGAGTTCAATTTAACTCTATAGCAGTGCTCTAGAATGTAGCTCATTTTCCTTATTACGTTGGTGTTATTTGATTGTTACAAGATAATTGTTTCATCTTAATCAGAGAGGATGATCTTGATCATATTCCGACTTAATCTTCTAGTTGTTCATTTGAGCTGAGTCTTAATTGCAATTAGTCAAGCACTAAATTACTATAAAATAAAAAGGATAGAACTGGGATTTTACAGATGAGGAGTAAAATTATAACCAGTCAATATCATGAGGTCAGTATGGGAAAAAAAAAAAGAGAAAAAAAATGGAATTTCTCACTGCGAATTGCAGAGTTGACCATCTTATTGCTTCTTCTAGCAGTTGAGCTCACGGATCAGATTCTCCAGCTCAGCACATTGCGAATCACTTTTTTATCTATCGCTGCTGTTTGGTTTTTAAAATTGGATAGTACTACTCGCTTCCTATACTACAGTTATTTTTTATCCGGTAGAATCCCACGGACATGACAGGTACTAAGTCTAGAACTAGAAGTCGTTAGCATTTTTAATTTCCAGAAGGTCAAAATGCCCATCACATCTGTGCGCCGTTGTATCACTTCTCTAATTTGATGTTACATTTACAAATTTTAATTCTAAACAATAAAACACAAAATGCTAATTGAGCAGACTAATATTTCTACAAGCTAATAATCTTGATCCTTGAGTTGCATTCTTATCCCAAGAGGAACTATAGATTGGGGACTCTTAGCCTCTTTTTTTTTTTTACTTTGTTTTAGGCTACAATTTAAAATTACTAAAGTTACTACGAGTTTATGTTTACTAAACATTTTTTAAATTTAATCTTAAAACTGTAGGACGTTTTGTAAATTATGACTCCAATTATCGAACATTATCTACTTGAATGTTTTTTTTTTTCCGTTAAAACAGAAAAGGTCAAGTAAATTTTTTTTTGTCCTAACAGAACTAAGTGTATTGTTTATTTTGTTTTTCCTTTTGGATATTTCTTTGGAAAAACTGTGAGTAGAAACTACAAAGTTCATTTTTTTTTGGAGAATTAGTGAAAATTTAGGGTAAGAAAGTTCCTGTTTGTTCCTAATGCGAGGTTTAATTACAAAAAAGAACCCGCCATCCGATCAAATTTAGGCGGGGTGTTAAGCAAGGGCACTTTCATGTACCAAATCCAAAAACAAAACAAATCCAAAAGACATCTTTCTCAATTATTGGAAAATAAAGGACTAAATCCAAATTGTCGAAAATTCCTAAACAGAGGTTCCGCTTTTTCTCTTGTCGCACACAGAAACCATAACTCAGACACAACATCGAAATATCGAAAAAAGAACTCCAAAAAAAACACAAATAAAGGTCAAATAAAAGCCGTTGTCTTTCTCGTCTTTTTTCTAGATTCGAAAACCCTTCTCCAAAAACCAATAAAAGCTCTCAACAGAAAGAAATTATCAATCACTCTCCCAATTTGGCGACCTCAATTTTCCATGGTCTCATGACCAAATTTCTCTCTTTTTTTCTCTCCTTTTGATAGCAAAACCTCTTGTAGTTAGTTCTTCGATTCACGAGCGACAATGGTGTTTTGGGACGGATACGTGAGCGATGAAACGATGGGAACCTTCGCGCCCATCGTGCTTTATTGGATTTACGGTGGCATTTACCAACTTTTGCCTCCGTTGGATCGATTCCGATTGCACACGCGCCAGGAGGAAGCTCAGAAAAATCTCGCTACTTTGCCTTGCGTCGTGAAAGGGGTTCTTTTGCAACAGTTCTTTCAGGCCACAGTTGCTCAATTGCTTTTTCTGGTAAGGAATTTATCAGAACTCTGATTTACTTGTTTCTTTTGTTCCGTTTCTCTTGCTTTGGCTGTGAATTGAGAGATGATCTGCTTAATTGGACGTATATAAACTGGAATTAGAAGCAATGTTGTTGGAGACAGACTAAAAAAATTTCTATTGCATTTTGCAATGTGGTTAAAAATTAATTAAATAGGTACATGCTGACCAGTTTCAGTAGGCAACTCTAAATTTCATGGTGCTTTTTGTTGTCTTTGTGTTGTTTAGCTTCTTGATTGGGGCTGAATGAAAGCATATAGGCTGACAAATAGGAAGAAAGAGCTATTATACTTGGGAATGCTAGATATTGTTTCAATACATATAGTTCGTTCAACACTATACACTTTATTTGACAGAATAAAAGAATAATAACTTGTAAAAAATGCTATAGAAGTACAAAAGCTGGACCCATTTGAGGAGGCAGATCTAGATCTTTAGCTAGATCTTCTAGGTCAGACACTGAACCAGTGCCAGATCCAGTATCCTTGTTCTGCTAAAATTGGCAACATTCTTTCAAACTACCGTATTGAACGATGATATGTGATCTAGTGCTTCAGGTATCTTTTTGAGAAGATGGAGAAGGCAAGTATGTGTTATTTTTACATGTTACTGCATGCTTGATATTTCTAGTTTTGATTTAGGAATTTTGTTGTGATGGTCCTGTTTCCTTATATTTAAGGTAAGGTTAGGCAGGCTCGCTGCACTAGCATGGTCATTATTTGTTTTAGTAGGATTAGCCCTTGTAAAGTGGTCCCAATAATAGTTTGTAACTTTGTATAAAATGTTCAGGATTTTTGGTTTGATGGTCCTGATTCCTTTTTTTATGATAGTGCTCGCCCAAGCTTGCTGCACTAGTATGGTTGTGATGGTGTTAATAGGATTGGCCTTTTGGAATGAGGGCATAGGTGAGTTTAAATGAAGTGAATGGGGTGCACTGTCACCCATTTTTTTTTTCCATACTCAAACATTTATATAAATATTTTTATTCTTATGTGGACTATTTTCTTAAAAACATCACTATTTGAACCCCATAAAAATGCAAATATAATTTCATTGGTGACCCCCATAATTAAAAATTCAATTTTTTGACAATACAATTTTATCGATTTCGATAAAAATTAATTATTTAATCTTTTTTTTTTATTTGAGTGAACCCCAATCAATATTTTTCTGGCCGCCACTGAATGAGGGAACAAACTAATAATTTGTATAAATGCACAAAGTACCATACCCTACTCTGATGGAGAGAGATGGACCCATTGTAAGCTTCAGATTAGTAAGAATTCTAGAGTCCTGCCTGTTAACATTATAGTAGACAATGAACTACTACCGGACCACCTTATTCCCTCGCTTCCCGCACTATGGAAGGAAGGGAAGGAGCATACAAGTAGAGGTAAGGGTCAAAGAAAAAGAGAAAAGCAGATTATCATTCTGATGGCAGGGACTCTTTATCGTTTTTTAAATGATGGGCGACTTTGCAACTTAGACACAATCAAGATAATTTTTTTTTATCAAATTTCCTAAATTTGTTTGGCATGACTGTAAGGTTTCATAAATTTATTTGGCAATCCTGCAAGGTTTCAGGTTTGACAAACTCAATTAGTGCCTTTTGCAGCTTAGAAAATCGATTAGGTGATTAATGGTACATATATGTGTGGGCTGGGCATGAAACTAGGTCTAAGAGTTAAGAACCTGCAAGCCACTAAAAAGTTAAATAGAAGTGTATTTTTCAGTGCACCCTTGTTCCTTTGCTTCAACCCTACTTTCTTCTATTATCTGTTTCTAGACCTTCCATAGCTGCCAACATTTGTACTTACTCTGAACAGCACAAAATTAGCACTCTTCTCACTTATTTTGAGTTACACCCTTTTTGCCTATTCTCACACACTAACCCAAAGCACTGTCCTTGCACTATTCCAATTCCTTTGATGATTTAAACAGTACATGCAACAGGTTATGTGATTATTTCTTGATCTTCCATGTGAGAAAGTTATTCAAGCTATCAACCTAAAATTGTGCAAAGTCCCTTAGAATGTTGTGGCATATTATTGGTTACCCTATACTGGTAATTGCTAGAAGTTTTTGAATTGAATCTTTTAAAACCTGCTTTTGATATATCACCTCGTTTAAGGTGATCATTAATTAAGGGTTACCTCTGCAGCGGGGCTACTATGAGACACTGGTATATTATATCATTTATCATTTATGGAAATTCCATTGTGAAATCCACTATCTACTGATGGCAACCGCGGTACCATAATTTTTGGGTAAACATGCAATAAAAGGATATTTGTATGTTTATCTTTATTAGGTTTCTTCTGGGTTTTCCTAATTCTTCTCTGCCTCCATCTAGCTTTTTGTCTTTTGCTGATTTCTCTTATTAAGTATGTCTACAGTTTCAATATATATATAATTTATTTGATGTTGTAGTTTTGTTTATATTTTGCATAGCTATTTGACATGTCTAGAGTAATATAGGTACATATCAATTTATGTTTCCTATTTAATTCTTGAGGGAGTTAGAGGCCTATGAGAGATTTAGAGTTTCTTTACAATCCATGTTTCCTACTCATTTTTGCAAATTTTAGATTTGTGAGTTGTACTGCATATCTGTCCCATGTTTCACCCTTTAAATCAGTTCTTTTCTGAAAACTTTGTACTGCATCTAACTGTTTACTTCTTTCCAGATCACATCAAAGACAAACCTGGGAGGACCCACAACACAGCCATCCATATTCATCCAGCTCATCCAGTTCTTGGTGGCAATGTTTGTCATGGACACATGGCAGTACTTTGTCCATAGGTACATGCACCAGAACAAGTTCCTGTACCGGCACATCCATTCAAAACATCATTCCCTAATTGTCCCTTATGCAATTGGGGCCCTCTACAACCACCCACTGGAAGGCCTTCTATTAGACACTGTTGGTGGGGTCCTCTCCTTCTTGATCTCTGGCATGACAGCCCGCACTGCTGTTTTCTTCTTCTGCTTCGCTGTGATCAAGACTGTTGACGATCACTGCGGTCTCTGGCTGCCTGGGAATATCTTCCACTTATTCTTTCAGAATAACACAGCATATCATGACATACACCACCAGTTGCAGGGTTTGAAGTATAATTACTCACAACCATTTTTCTCAATTTGGGATCATATTTTGGGGACACACATGCCATACAACCTAGTGAAGAGAGAAGAAGGTGGGTTCGAGGCTCGGCCAGTTAAGGGGTGGAAAGAAGAGTAATGATGACTTGTGTTTGGGGCACATGGCGGGTATTTTTGGTATTTTGTCAACTGTATAGGAGATGAGGGGATAGTACCTCCAGTTGAGTTAGTTTACTTGCATTGTAAGAATGGGGGACTTGTACTCCGGTTCCTTTGTACGAGTCTTTATGGTTTGTTATTTTTTTTGTTTCTTTTGGGTTTTTTAACTATAGTCTTAGTTACTTTGGTTGTTAAATACGGTTCCTGTTGTAATTCTTTTTCTGAGTGGTCGTATTATTTGACATACATACAATTCTGTTGTTGTATGTTAATTTCTTAAGTAGATGGAGATTAATTTGTTGGTAATTTGTTAAATTCATACGATTAAGTTATTTCACAGATATTAATCATTGGAAGTTACAAATGAGTAGGCACGAACTGTGCTTGCTTGATTCTCTCATGTCAGCCCTCAGGTTTTAACTAGTTAGTAGAACCAAATAAAGAAAGATAACATCTTACCTAATACCGCACAAATTGTCATGTCTGACAAGACTGCAAGAGTACTGTAATTAAAATAATAAATATAAAAATTAAATTAGTAAATAATTTACAACAGCATACTATATCAGCATTAGTATTTAATCGTAAGAAATATCATCTTATTCCTTAACAATTCTCCTGTAAATTAACAAATACATTTTCAATCATTTTGAAAAAGAAAATACTGAAAAGTAGGATTTGTGTATTACAGATTATATAAAATTAAAGTTAGTAGTATAGTGGAATTTATATTGCTTTAGCACAAAGGTTGTGTGCTATACATCAGATGTAATAAATTACACTAAGAGTTAGGTTGTTTCATTCTTGAACTTTGCTTGACAAGAATATCATTCTATTTTTGTGCTGAAGGGATTTAAATTCCCATTATGATAGAATGCAGTTTTGGAAACTAAATTTCATGATAGAAATATGGATTTTCTGAATAAATCATACACAACCGGGATCCGTGGCGCAATGGTAGCGCGTCTGACTCCAGATCAGAAGGTTGCGTGTTCGATTCACGTCGGGTTCAAAAGCCCGAACCATCCGGATCATTTTTTTTCTCTCCTTTGTTTTCTTCTAGCTTAATCCTGTACCGTCGGATCGGTCATCTGTGTGTATCACAGCGCTGACGCTGATGAATGGACGGAGATAAGACAAATTTTAACTGAGCTTTCCGTTATCCCAACTTTTCCGTTGCTCCTCTTCCTCTTTGAATTTCCATCTGGTAAGTTACCCTCGCAATTTACCTCCTCTTGGTACCAATGCCTGTTCGGCTGTTCCAGAAATTCTGAATACGGGTTTAAGAACGTGACCAAAACTGATAGCTCTCTCGTTTCCGCCTCATCTGAGACCAATGTGACAGTCGGAGCATGACATGGTACAATGTTTGTCGTGTCGACAGCTGGCAAGGTGTCAGTCTTTTGCTTTATTAGTGCAAACCAGTTTAATTATCACAAAGTTGCTCAAAATAAGTATCAGTCAGTTGGAAATTCGTTCGAATTCAGGACAGGTTAGTTTAATTTGCTCCAAGTTCTCAGCTTGCCCACATTTTTGGGATATAGTTTTTTTTTTTTTAGACAAACTAGATAGAGGCTATCTAGTGACATTTTTGGGATATAGTTGGCATAGCGTTTGTTGATTGTTGTTCTCTACATGCATTTGATTCTAAAAACTGACATGTGATTAATTGGTGGAGAATTGAAATGCATCAATCTAAACATGTAATGTATGTCTATTTTACGAAAAATCAATGTAAAATTACTAAACTATTGCCTTGTTGACTGACAAGATAGTTGCACATGCATTTTGTGTCGCTGAACCTAATCGATTTTAAATTGTGTGATTCTGTTTGTTTTTAATAACAGTAGATGTGACCAAGAGGTTTTTTTTTTTTTTTACTTGTTGGTCCCTTTGACACTGTATTTTCCTGACAAATGCTATTTTAAGATCTTTTTTGGGTCCATGGTATATCTGAGCATTTGTTGAATCGTTCCTCTGCTTACTTTTTTTAAATTATTAGGCTTCGTTTATTTTTTTTTTTTCCTTCTCTTCTTTGTTTCTTAACCATTTTACTTGACAGCCATTGTCAAGCATGTCAAAATATTATTTTAAGATGTAAAGGGCGGAAAAAGGGTTATATCATCTGGATTGTTAATGGTACTTTTTCAATGGGCAAGCCCTCTGACAATAATCGAACCTTCGTGGGAGCCATGGACTCTACCCGTCAAAAACAAGCTGAACAGCACAAACCATAAAGCAAGACCAGAAAGCATTAAGTATAGGAGAGAGACTGGTGGTAGAAGGAACTATATCTAAGCTCTTGCTAAAAAGATAGTACCTGAATTAATTGTTTGGTGAAGAGATTAGCTGCTAGTCATCTAAATCTAAAATATCAATATTATAAATAAAGACTAGAGGAGTAATCGAGCTTCGCTCGATATTTGAGTTACAAATAAATCTTAAATATGTTATAAATGTTAAATTTTTAAAGATTAATATCGTTAATATTTTTTTAATGATGATGAAAATAATTATATATGAAGTTTAAACTTTCAATTTGTTAGGTAAAATATATTTACTTTAATGCATTATTTTTTACAAATGAAATTCAAAAAGTAATAAAATTGAATCCGTTTAATAGTTATGAAGAAATATTTTTATTGATAAATTATAACAATGAGAATCGTGTAAATTAATTGCAGTTATCGTTCTTTTAAGTCTAATTAATTGCAGTTACAGTTTTTTAAGTCTATGATATGTATTAATTATCTTTTAGATCAATTCAAACTATCAATTTGTAGAAAACATAGTAAAAGATATATTCATCTGAAGGGAAAAAAAATGTCATTAAGAATAATATGGACCTGCATCTGAAAATTTTCCTTACAAAACTGGATAAACCATGTTTCAGTAGATATGAAACTTAAAATAGATGATGCGATTGTTCATGCAACAGTACCTTATAGAGCAATTGAATTACATGTAATGAATGTTATTAAAAACCAATTTATAAAAAACTGTGAACGTCATTTAAAAGAATACTTTATATAGCAATTGAATTACATGTAATTAATGTTATTAAACTAATTTATAAAAACCGTGAACATCATTTAAAAGAATTTATAAATGACGTTGAGTAAAAAATATCAGTAAAATTAAGGAAAACTCATTCGAGGGTAAACACACAAAAAACAATTTCTGCATGCGAGTTTTCATGAGAAAGCAAAATCTATAAAAAAATTCATTTATTAAAAATGTATTTATCAGTGATTTAAAAATTACAAAATACGGGCCTAGATGTATTATAATTAGAAAATTCATTTATTTCTCTTATGCTTTCTTTAATTCTTTTTTTCCGCATTTCATACGAACCTAGATGTATTATAATTTTTTTTATGATCTGCTCTTAGGAAACTAATTCATTAAATTTTAAAAAATATTAGTGTATATTCCGAGCATCACAAAAGAGAGACGGAGACGTGATGAAAATAAAAATAAGAAGAGGACACAAACATTAGAAACAAAACAATGTGATGCCAAATTATTGTCTAAAATATCACAAATAAAAAACGTTGTTCCATCATTTCTCATAGAAGCAACTAAGAGAGAGAGGTTGAAATAAATTATGTGACAAAAATGATACAGTATAATCAAAATGGGTCTCAATAATACAACATAAAGGGACACAACTTTAAGCAACACATATTACAACACAATAAGTAACACATAAAAATAAACATACATCTGAAGGAACGGACCAGATTAAGTCGGAGCAGAAAAATCAAAGGTCTTGATGGCGTGTCGTACTAATACTAACTAAAACATAGACCGACACCCACACATCTTATTTATAATAAAGATGTGTGGGTGTCAGAATCCTTTAGTTAAATATCATCCGACACTCCATGCATTGTGAAATAGTTGTGCAATAGTATTTTTCTGATTTCTGTAATGTGATACTTTGTAACTAATTATGTGTCGGGTATTATTGCTCATAAAACTGACTTGGTTCAACATCAGATAATAATTTGGCAATACATTGTTTTGTTTCTGATGTTTGCGACTCCTTCCTATTTTTATTTTTCATCATGTTTCCTTCTCTTTTGTATTGCTTAGAGTCCCTCTCCACATTAGTTTATCTTCATCACCATTCTTAATTTCGGTTTACAAAATATAAATTAAATTTATTCATTTGAAAATAGAAAAAATAGCAGATCTTTTACGATATATATATTAAGTCATTTATAAGCATATTACATTTCATAAATAATATCAACATAATATGAATCATATTAATCATATTATTTCAGATGACTATAACTATATTTTTACACATATAATTTTTCTTTAATTTGATCAAACTCTTTAAATTTAATCAAATTAATAACTAAACTATATTTCCAAAGATAAATATATCTTAACCATATATCCAAAAATGAACAAAATTAAACTATAGAAATATAATAAAAATATTCTTATTATAGATATCTACATTGAGCGAAGCTCGATTTGTCCCTCTAGTATAGATAAAATTGCGTGCGTGTCAGGAGTAAAGTTTTAATTTTTTTACCGACACGGTAAGTTTTTTTTACTATTTGTTTTGGTCCGGTAAAAATTTTTCAATTATTAAAATTGGAACTCTGTAGGAAAGTTTGTTACTGACCCTTAACATAATCGGTATGACCCGTTTCATAAATTAAAAGAGTAATCTGCAGTGCAATAATATTCATTCCTTCCTTCTTTTATTTTTAGGCTTAATTTTTTGTATACCCTCTAACTCTTTCATATTTGTTTATTTCTCCCTATACTCTTGTGTATTTCTTATTTGCCACTGAACTCTACTAAATGGTTTCTTATTTGCCCTTTAACTTAATCATACATAATTAACTATGATTGTGTTATGAAAAAACTGAAAATTAATTCCAAATTAAATTAAAAAGACATATATACCCTTCACCTTTTTCCGTTTTCTTTGTTTTTTCCTTTCATGCCCCAGAACGGTAATAAACTATGATTGTGCAAGTCAACCCCTCATGAGTTATTGAAAAAGAACAGTAATAAACTCTAGCTAGTGTATCTCTTCTGCCAAGTTTCATGAAAAAGAATTGCTATAGATTTACAGTATTGCAAGCTCTCGCATGTTCTATTCTAGTGAAATCATTGATAAGGTGTAGGTATTTGAAAAAGAACAGTAATAAACTCTAGCTAGTGTATCTCTTCTGCCAAGTTTCATGAAAAAGAATTGCTATAGATTTACAGTATTGCAAGCTCTCGCCAAGTTCAGGTATTTGAGAAGACTAATCAATACTTGGGTTTTGGAGCCATCATATTTTTACTCTTGCGTACAAATAACTGTTGTTATTTCAGATTAATTGATGGGTCAAAGCACCACATTCTTAAAGCAGCTCATCCATCTGCCCTCTCTGCCAATAGGGGCTTTTTTAAATTCAATAGTTCTATCGTTTTATAACTGAAATTTTCTTCAGATTAGTAATGCAAATCATCCCCACCAATTTTGTTATGGAGGACAATAGTAATTGTACCAGCAATTAATCAGATTAGACTATTCATGTTAGTACATAATACCATGATCACCATTCATGTTATTGAATATTCATATTCATGCTATAATCCTAAAAAGTCAAATATATGTATTTAACTATTTATCTAAGAAGTCTAAATAATATTTGCATTGTTCCCATCTCTAAATTGGCAGCATGCGTGAATCATACCTAATAAAGAGAAATAAGAAATTTGAAGTATGTCCTTTTTTCTATGTTTGTCTCTTCTTATTTTAAAAATGAAACCCTGTTAAATTTTGGTGTTTAATCTTTGGCTACGATTAAATTGATTTATGAATGAAGATTCAGATAAAACATAACACTGACATCGAGAATGAAATGAGCTACAAAATTGATTGTATTTATCAAATTTTAAGTTCTATTATCTTTATCATTTACTATTTCCGTACCAGTGAGTATTTTATATGATATATATGATATATGGGTACAAAATTTTATATCGCTGATCCTTTAGTTCAATTCCAAAATTGTGTGAGACAAAAATTTGTGAATGTATGGATTATATAGAATGTGCTATATGTAGAGATTTAGAAAAAATCAATTTAATAAATGTTATTAAATATTACCACTGAGTATTGGGTTGGATCTTTTGTTATTAATATTGGCAATTTTTGCATCATAAAGGAAAATTTTCAGGGGCTGAGATATCTAGGCATTAACATGATGAGATAAAGGAAAAATAATTGCTAATTTTACCGGAGTTAACTGATTCTACACCTTATTATGTTAGCATTTTTATTTCAGAGAGAGAATAAAGAATATTGCTGGATATTATTAGCAGCATAAAGAATTAGCATTTGTTATGGAAGTGGTTATTATTAGATGCACAACTTAAGGGAAGCTTTAATGCTGTCGTTTTTACTTTTGGTATTAAATGTTATTCAAAGCTGTATTTTTCAATCAATGATTGATTTATTTCCCTTATTTTGAGCTTGGAAAATTCAAATTGGTAGTGAAACTGTCACTGATCTCACGCTTCCATTAATTTTATAGCTATATAAATGTCTCTGGCTTCTGCTGCAAAGGCCATCCCTTTTAAACTTTATCATGTCAAAACCTATCAAATAGGAGAGAAATACACAGGCTGGTGTCCAAAAACAATTTCGAATTTTATTATTTTAGGTTAAGTCAATTACATTATGAATATTTATTCTGTGAATTACATTCTGAATCTGACACGTGAAGGTTCAGTTGGTTGATATGATATTTTATTTTCTTATTATTCTCAGCATGCCTACCATGACGAGCGTTTTGCCGATTTCATGAGTAGCTAACAGGATGTAGGGTGTAATCTATGCTAGAGTCCTGGAGATGTGCGAAGCTGTCGGTATGAGAAATAGAAACATTTGGGCCATGAACTTTGTTCTTCTGGATAAATAAGTGAGGTTATTTAGACCAAAGACAATTTATATTTGTCAATTTACATATTCAGACCATATTTTATGCTGGTTTAATAATTTACCTTTGATTTTACGTACTAATCTATTTCATATTGAATAAATGTATATTTATATTTAATAATCCCAAATGTAATCTGCAACTAAGCTGAAATTTAATGGTTAATTTTAAGATGAAAAAGTAAAAAATGGAAAAAAAAAGAAACACTTAAATTTTTCATGTGTTTACATAAAGTTTACGAATGAATGTGACTGACATGAGCAGTGTTCAATATCCTATCATGAAGTTTTGAAATGAACCGGATCTGTAGTTTGTGGAGGTTCTGTATTTGACGGAGGTTCTGTAGGTTCTAATCTGGAGTTGTGAGGATGGCTACTCCAATTAGTTTGAGGAGTTTTATTTTTTTGTTTTTGTGTTGTTTTTGCCTGATACTATCAGGGGCTCAGGGCAGATGTTTGTTATACTTTTGTTTCTAATATAGGCTCCCCTTCTTGGGGATCTGTTCTTTCAAAAAAAAAAAAAAGTTGTGAAATGAACCAAAGGGATACATCTCTGGTATGGACCTTTATAATTCAATTTTCTTCAGGGAACTATTGGGGTCAAATTAAGATTTTTTTCATCTTATGATCAATTTGTGTACTGTTATTGTCCTTAAAAGCACAACATTTTCACAACTGAAATTATGGACTTACATGATTTATATTGTACAGTTTCTCTGACGGGTGTTTCATGTCATAAATGTTTAGTATTACCGGTAATCACAGTTTGGTCCTTTTTATTTTTTTCCTTGAACCCCAAAGCAATGCAAATATTGGTTCCATCTGATTGGTGTTGAGTTTTAGGAAAAACCAATTAATAGCATTTTGTTAGTATCCTACTTTTCTTTTATCTTTAAAAACCCAGAAATTTATAACAACATATCAAAAGTTTTCCCTTTCCTTCAAAACAAAAATAATCTCTTTTATTGATCTGCAATTACACATGCAGGCAAATGTAAGTTCCGATAACTATGCTTGCATATGCGCGTACTGCTTTTCTGTTTAAAATTCATTGATCTAGCATGAGAAAGCTGCCCTTATCTTGGTTTGGATGGTCAAATAGGATACTGAAATTTTTCCCAACTTGGCATGCTTTTTTCAGGAAGTGGCGCAGGCGCGGGATAGTACAACAGACACTTTAGAAGAGATGCATTGGGAGAGGCCCATACTCTGGCAAATGAAGCAAGGAGAAGAGGGCTTGACTGGCATGGCCGGCCAACAGCTCAGCAGCTAGGCAGGATGAAATTAAAGGAGATGCTTGATCTTCAGAGGTTTAAGAGAGGGGTACAATGGTAGAAAAAAAAAGTTTTGTGATGGAGGCACTTAGTTTCTCTTTTTGGCATGGTCGGCGAACAGTATAGTTTATCTTTTTGTTTTTTTTTTTCTGTAGCGTTATTTTAGAGTACGAAGGGGTTCACTGATATAAATACCAGCATAGTTTAGGATAAGAGCTGTTTACGTTTGTAGTTAATTTCGTTGCCCTCTGAAAACCACATCGTTGTTTTATTTTTATTTTTTATTTTTGGTCTAATGAAGGCCCAAGGGCATGACATTAATATGTCAATCAAATTTTTCTTTGTGGTGTTGCTTTTCTCTTTTTTCTCTTTTATATCATTTCTCAGTCTTAGGAAATGGATGTAGGTGGCTGGGTGTTTCTTCAAGAAAGAGGGACTTTATGCTTCGATTCAAGTATCCGATGTAGATTGTAGAGAAATCTACTTTTTTTTGCTCTTTTATTTTCTTACTAAGCCCAAGGACATTTCATCAAATAAATAAATAAATAGTCTTAGAACCATCGGACCTTTCAGTTAACTCAAGAGAGCGTATTGCAAGCTTTGACCCCATGATCAAACTTGCTGCGACCCCAGGTCTCAAAAGGTAGCTCACAAGTAGGCCGGTCAAACGTCTCAAAAACCCACGGCAGAGGCCCAATTCGTTTGCGTGCCAGTTACAAAAACAGTATCAACAGCCGTTCCGTTTACCGTTTCATTTTCGAAACGGCACGAAATTCTGTTTCGTTAACCGTTCCACTTCAGAAATTGTACATAAAACAGTTTGAAATGAGGTTGAAACGGTCGAAACGGTACAATCTCGTGTTTCGTTTTCCGTTTCGTTATTGAACGGTTTGAAATTAGGCTTCCACAAACCATTCCGTTTCTGTTTCACGTCACGGCGAAACGTTGAAACGGCAGCCGTTGACAGCCCTACTCACAAGAATGCTTAGAGTGGCCATAATAAAAGTAAGGCATTTCTTATGCCCTGATCAAAATCCCCCATTTTTTTAACATGAGATTTCATTTCATTAGAATTTTTTTTATCAAATTGAATAGATTTGGTGTCATTTGGTTGGGATTCTTATATAATTACGTCCTACAAAATTAACTTTTTTTTTTTTGAAATAAGAGGCTATTTATTTATAGAGGCTTTAGCCCACTCTGTAAATTAGAGTTTATCTCTCTTCTACTTATTTATCTAGCTACCTATTCCGCGTCTAGCGGGAATTGAACCCGTTACCTCTAAGATAACAGCGGAGTCACTGACCATCTGTACTGGACTCCATGTTCTCAAAGCTAACTTAATAGATCTTTTTCTTATAAGTGAATGCTCATTTAATTGGGGACTCGCTATATTTAAGTCACGATTTGCTATCTGTTGCTTATTTTTGCATTTGTGCAAGTTTTAAATGTAATTATCGATATAGGTGGCATTTACCAATTTCTGTGATTGTAACTCTGTATGTGATCTAACATATTCATATAAGTTTATTTAAATATATACTTCTTTTTCTTCTAATTTAGGTTTATCATTATTGAAGCATTGTATCTTTGGTCGTAATTTTATTACCA
The DNA here is from genome assembly GCA_027725995.1 of Rhynchospora tenuis. Classification (NCBI taxonomy): domain Eukaryota; kingdom Viridiplantae; phylum Streptophyta; class Magnoliopsida; order Poales; family Cyperaceae; genus Rhynchospora; species Rhynchospora tenuis. Next base: position 57,359,750 of record CM050888.1, read on the forward strand.
CCACAATTTCAACCCAATTTTTTTTTCCATTTAATTAATATAGAATTAAACAACTAAAGATATACATGACTACATTATAAATAAATTATTTATGAAAAGATATTAAAATTTGAATTCATAAGAAACGCATGTATCGAGCGAAGCTCGATGTCCAACCCTAGTGTTATTTATAAGTGCTCTAGTTTGGATGGACTCTAAATGGTCAGTTAAGGTCCTGACAAACGTCCTTAACAAAACAATATGATAAGAGGCAGTTTTTATCAAGAAGTGTTGATCCTCCGCATAATTCTTATTGAAAAAGGAAAGAACAATCGATATATACAAACATAAAAGCTCCATGCATAATCGGAAGATTTCCAAGTCTAATTTTATCATTTATGGAAAGCATTCATAGACTATGCAAGATGTTGATAATGCTAGTTGTGGAAAAGTTTAATCTCTTTAATTTGGACATTTGTGAGATGGTTGGCGAACCTGGAGACTTTTTAATTGGAAAATAGTCCACATAACTTTTCCAAGTAATCGGCCTAGATTAATTTCATTATAAATTAATAAAATTACTTTACTTATGTCACAAAATATAATTTAGATGGCTGAAAGGTGGTTCTAGGGGGGGGGAGGGAATGATATATACAAACAAATCCACAAGAGGAAAAGAAGAAGGGGGAAAAAAAAACAAAAACGTGATAATGTGGAAATCAACATAAAGTAAAGTTATGAACTATGGATCACTTAGAGTTGATAAGTGGTGATAGTTATATGTTGTTCATATAAAGCTATTGTTAGATAAAGAAATGAGTAAATTAATTCTGTCATAAATGTGAAGTGCATGCACGAGCAAGTTTTGTTTTCGATAATGTTGTTGTTTTTCATTTTAGAAATCATGTTTACTTTATATTATACCAACAATATATTAGTAATTACGTTCGATTATTTTTACTAAATTTTCTATGACTATTTTTATTTAAAATTTTTTTAGAAATTAAATTACTTTTTTACTGTGGTTATGCTAGAAGCAAAATTCATATTCAGAAGCAAAACCAAAGGGAAAATTAGATAAAAATGATATTATTGTTGCACATTGTAATATGGTTCTAGAAGTTGATAACAATTTTATTCTTATTCTCTCAATTAAGAAAGTACAACACGCACACCATCGGTGCTTATAAAAAGCCGGTGAGATCTAATTCACCATTTGAGCAAGAGTAACATCGGGATTCCCCTGAAATTCAGTATCATACTCGCTAGCAGCCTCCTCTGAAGTGCTTCTCTGAAATCTTGGAGCAAACAACGCCATCTCGTCCCTCCTGCTATTCTTGAGCCTCCTCGCTTGTTCTATTGTAATGCGGTAAGAAGCGCGAAGGACGTCTAATGGTAAGGCTCGGATAGTAGAAGCCTTCCCAGTTATTTTGCTCACCATGGCATTAGGGTTAGTCTTGAAGGAAACATATTCAAATTGTTGTTGTTGGTGCGCCCTTTTCAGCACAGCATAGTTTTGAGGGATTAATAATATTTGTCTTTGGCGGAGTTGGCCATCAAAAACAGTTCTTCCTTGGTGGTTAACGATTTGGACCCTTCCACGTCCACCAGTCACGTACATCAAGCTATGAGCGTTGATGTTCCAATGTGGGGCAAGAACAGCATTCTACAGATAATAATACAAATTACGTTAACTAGTAGTTAAATCACATTTTGTTCCAAAAGTTATTATAGAAAAAGAGTTACCCTTCTCAAAACAACTCGATTAGCACTCATTTGGACATTGTTGAGGATTGGTAGCTTTTGGTTGTTTAATATGGTGATTCTTCCACTACGAGGGTTGTAGATATCAGCACGGGATGGATCGTTGATGTTCTCTCTTATTCTCATAGTGCAAAAATTCTCATCCAAACCATTGGTATAATTACCCCTCCACTCCCCTTGATACCTCTCTTCTTGGAACTCTTCCTCTTGTTGTTGTTGTAGATGCTCTTGGCTTCTAAGAGGTCTAAGCAAATGAAGCGCTTGAGGTACATGGACAATTTCACCTCGCTCGTCATTTTGACTTTGAAGCCTTCTCACTAGCTCTTGACTTACTCCAAGAGCCTCAGCCAAAAACTGAGTGTCGAATCCAGTTAAGATATTTCCTGTTTGTTGCTCGATTTCATAGGATTGTCCTCCCCGTTGGTGCCTTCCAGCCAACAAAAATTCCTTTACAATTCAAGATAGTATACATGATTAGTGAGTTATTCTACAACATGAAATTACAATCAATTTTATCGAATAAATAATTTCATGATAAATTTGTCTTATGATACATATCATACCCTACGTCTTGGCTCAAGTTGATTGGCACTGTTTCTCACGTCAGATACGGTAACGGCGACTGCAGGGACATCACCGTCATTGTAGAACCAATGAGTGACACCAGCCGGTAAAGCAACGATATCACCCTCACGAACACGTCGAACTTTCTGATGCTCATCCCTAGGAATCTGACCTTGAGCCAATCCTTCCTGCCTAGATTGCTCAAATTGTTGTTGGAATGATTGATAACTTTCAGGGCACCCAGGAAATAAAATTCCCATAAGGCATCTTCCTACAATTAAGATAAACATACTTTTGCTATAAATAGTGCATAGTAACTCTATATGATAGGCAAATAAAATGCTTTTAATGAAGATAGTTATTGTCTATAAAGTCTTAAAGAAACCACTTTACCTTGCTTTATGTAAACAAGAGAAGGTGCATTGGAGTAGGCAGGTAAGCGAAGACCTCTAGGCTCAATTGTGCGGCGTCTAACAGACAAGCCGGCGCACCGAAGCTGTTCGTTGTTCTCATCATAGTATTCGGTGACACCTGCTTCATGTTGTACCCTCCTTGATGGTTCGAGTGCCTGAAGGTTCTCGAATTGGCAAGCCTTCTGGCCATAACCAAATCCTCGTGGGGCTTGCCATGGACTCTGACCGCCAAAGGCAAGCTGAGCCGCATAACTATGAAGCAAGACCATAAAGCATAGTAGAGAAGAGAAAATGGTGGCAAAATGGGCCATATCTAAGCTCTCGCTATAAATATAGTATTTAAATTGATTGTTTGGTGAAGAGATTAGCAAGAAGTCATGGTATTTATAAGTGAAAAAAGTTCTCTTATTTGGATAAAGTTGAAATGGTTGGTAAGGCCGTGACAAACGTCTTTAACAGAACAATATGATATGAGGTGATCTTTATCGAGAAGTGTCAATCCTCCGCATATTTCTTATTGAAAAAGCAAAGAATTATCGATATGTACAAACATAAAAACTTCATGCATAATCAAAAGATTTCCCAGTGTCTAATTTTATCATTTCATATTATGGAAAGCATTCATATAATAGGGAAGGTTTTGATAATGCTTGTGGAAAAGTATAATCTCTTTTGGATATTTATGAGATGGTTGGTGAAGAAATCCGGGGGCTTTAAAATTGGAAAATAATCCATATTACTTTTCCAAGTAATAAGTCTAAATTAATTTTTCTCAAGCAATATCATTACAATTCTTTTTTTTTAAAAAAAAAAAAAACTTTACTCGTGTCAGAAGATGGCTGAAAGGTGGTTCTAGAAAAAAAAATGATGTTAAAGTCACTTGCACTACATTTAAATTGTAAAGAAAACCTCGAAAGTTAACTTTTTAATAATATTATTCTCTTAAAACTACACAAAATATATACACTTATCAGTGAATTAGAATAAGCCCATACATTCGATCCGCTTCAGGATATAATTAAGCCCTATTAGTTTGACGATGATTTCGATCTGCTTCAGGATATATATAACGTGGACCCCGATGATCCAACTGAAATTGATTTTTGTTACTTATATTATATGTAATAAAATCATTAGATATTAGATTTTTAAAAGAGGCTATAGTTAATGCTACGTGCATGATGGACGTTCTTTTTAAAATTTTATGCCACAAATGACCAATCTAAACCGTTCAATTTCATTTTCAAAATGAAATCTTATAGAAAATTTAATTTTATATTTTTCTGAAAATTTTTTACTTTTTTTTTTTTACAATTTTAGAAGTTCATTGATTTAATTTGATTTGAGGCCTCCAATAATAACTATTTTAAAATATATTTTTTCTAATTTTCGAAGTTTGTCGAACTAAACCACGAAGGTCTCAAGCTGTATTTAGGAGTGACACAACTTGTCGCCCTTCATTTGCTTACATATCATCTGGATTGTTATTGGTAGTGTTGTATCAGTTTGATTTTGGGTTGATTCAATTCAAGTATGGGTCCGGTTCCAACCATATTAATTTTTCACTCGTGCTTAGTTCGGATTAGCATCAAACCTAATTTGGAATATCGAGCTTGTGAGATTTTTTGGTTGTTTCCAACGAAAAAAGCTTCTTCTTTTGTTTTTTTTTTTTTTTTTTGGTTGTTCATGTCGATGCTGTTTCAGTGTACCACCTTGTAAAGTTGTAATGCTTGATTTTCTTTACCGGTCAGATTTGGCATCTTGAAAGTCGCAAACCTTTTGAATAGGGAAGGATGTTAAATTATAAAATTGTGGAATGCAAGGGGGCTATGAAATATTATTGTAGGGTTCCACACTTTTAATTACAACATTTTCAACTGATAGAAGGGAATAAATTGGAAAATGTTGACTGATAGAGGGGTCAAATCCACCAAAACATTAATGATTAAACTGATTACTGGCTGTCTGGCTGAAGGAGGGTTATACCGCAATTTACAAAAATATGTTATAACATATTAACATATGTATATTTGTCTTTTCAGTTATCTTTCTAATAGGGGGAATAATTTGCCAAATTATATTATGGTTTTGTGTTTTACCTGATTTAATAGAGAAAGACTAGAGTCCAATATATTTGACGGATGAGGTCCATCTAATATGATCGTTTTCACATTTTTAAATTTCAAACGACCGATCCGAACTGTTCAATATGTTGTCCGTATTGAAAACTTATAAAAAAAAAAAAAACCAATTTTTATATTTTTCGAATTTTTTTTACTATTTTTTTTTGATATTTTAGAAAATTGTTGTTATTGGACGATCCATGACTTTTATATCATGATTTTTTTAAATACCAAAAAATAAGTAAAATAATTCGAAAAAAATGTAAAAATTTGTTTCTTATAATAAGTTTTTAATATGAAGAACATATTGAACAGTTCGGATTGGTCGTTTCAAATTTAAAAATATGAAAACGATCGAATTGGACGGACCTATCCGTCCAATATATTGGACTCTAACATTTCTCAATTTAATGTCGTATATAGTGCAGATTTTTTTTTTAGTTTTAAGCAATCACACTTATTTTTATTGGAGGAAATTTAGGATTTGACAAGCCGAATGAAGCATGTGTGGAACCAAGCTTTCATTTCTAAACGATGCTCCTTGTAATTAGCAAATTATTTTCACTGCATGCTTTGGACTAGCATGTGTGGTGCCAAGATTTATTGGTATAGTAGATTAATATAGGAGGAGTGATGTTAAAATAACATTTGCTTTGCCAAATACCATTCTTGGTGTTGTACTTCACATATGGCTGTATGCCTTGCAAGTTTATTCTTCTGATTATGTATTTCTATTGAGGTGAACCGATTTTTATTATAAAACACTTTGCTCAAGTTTATCTCATAAAAAAAAATTAAAATCAGCTATAGTGCTTAAATAGTTCAAGAAACAAGGTATTGTTGGAGTGCTGGTGTTCAGAAAAATTAAGGCTGAAGTTATACTCAAACATCATGCGCACAAAGGCAAAACCATCATGCTAGTTTTAGTAACAATACTTACTGATCGTACGATTGTTTGAGCTGTTTTGTATTGACAGATTTACAACTTAAAAGTGTTTGTAAATTTATAAAATTAAACACAGTTATATGTAAAAATTGCAGAAGCTTCCATCCATATAAGAGGTTCCGTTTACTCTTGTAATCCTAAAGCTATATGATCTTTCAGCATTAAATACAAACAGGTTTAGTCGTTTAGATAGATTACCACTTCTGAATGAACAAATCCTGGTAGCAGTAAAGCACAATACCGCTTTACAAACAGGTTTAGTCGTTTACAAGTAACAAAAACTGCATAACCTAACAAAACAATACCGCTTCTGATTAATGAAGCTATCTCGATCGAATTTATTTGTTCAGTCGAACTTCGAATTATTTAGTTGCCTAGCTGATACCTTAAAAAAAATTAACACTAATTTGCCAATTTTACATGCTTAAAATATTTTTAGACTTGCACGCTACCTGATATCTAAATGTTAGAACTGAACACACGCATAGATTGTCTTTTAACTGATGTTTTGATGACCGGACCAGTTATCGATCTGGCAGAGCTAGCGGTTTGATGGTTCGACCTATCCGACCAGTCGAACCAGTTTCAAAAATCAGATGATATCATCATTATGATTATTATTAATGTATATGATTATATTATTTTAACATGTATTCAGCTTTCACGTAAAAGAATTTGATATAAACCTGTCAGCATATAAAATACAAGCCACTATTAATCATTTCAACATCCGAACCACAGAAATTATTTTAGTTCCATTAATACTCCTGAAGAGCGGCACGAGAAAATTTGACCACTAACAGCCAGTTGTCAACATAAAAGGTTTTCTTTCTTGGTTTAAACATTATTATATTACCCTTTCTTATATTGAACGGCATTACAGATGCAATAGGGATTACACACTTAAATGCAGAAGACACTTTCAAAAAATAATTGGGTTTGTTCGAGTCCCCTTTGCTTAAGTCACATGATCAAATACAATGCATAACCTTGCAAGTTGCAACGAATAAATCTAAGGCACTTTTTTTTTCCGGAAAGTTGACAGCAGCTGTGAAGGAAAGAAATATAAGGACTTGACACAACAAGATAAAATTCAGTAAACATAAAAAACGAGAGACAAATGTGCACAGGAACAAAAAAGGTTTTCAAAAATAATCTAACAGACAAACACAAAACCTGTTTCATGTTCATAACAACATACTAGCATTTCAAAATTTATAAAGAGATCCAAGAAAAAAGCCTAGCTCATCCTTTGAGCTGCCTCCTTGTCAAGAACCTTTTGGCGAGCCTTGGCCTTGGCTTGGGACTTGGAACCCATAATGCCACCACCCCATTTCTTCCTCAGCTCATCATATTTGTCATTGAAGTTCATCTAAACAAAAATAATACTTTTTAAGTACTGTCGTGGCAGATCGGTTAGTAAATTTGAGATAAATGGAATGTTTAAAACTTAAACCAAACCTTGATTGCCTCAAGGATCTTGCTGAACTCCAACTTGTCCTCATTCTTCACAGAGGTGAGGCACAACACTGAGGCAGTCTTCTTGTGGACAATCTAACATTTATAACCAAAAAAATTAATATAAGTACACGACTTGTATACATAGCACAAAGATAAAGTAGATTGCTGCAGTATGAACAAAATCAAGATCTAAATAAAAACACCATACACGTGATACAATTCTTCACAAATAGAAGGGACATAAGGCTAAATTCAAAAGTTCATATACCTGTCCAAGACGAGACTTGCCCTTGACTATGCAGTATGGAACCTCCATTTTCCTGCACAAAGCAGGCAGCCATACGACAAGCTCGATGGGATCCACGTCATGTGCTATCACAACAAGTTGAGCCTTGTTCTGTAAAAATTATTGTTTCACACTAATAAAATCAGGAAACTTGCATGAATAAAGCATAACACTTACAAGTGAATACAAGTGCTTCAATGCAAATTACAAACTATTCACTAACAAGCAAAAATTAGCATGCTTTAACTTGAACCAATTACAGAAGCAAAATAAGCAAGCAGAGTGTTATTTACACTGTCAATAACTAGCTTTTTTTTTTTTACACCTTGTGGACTCTATCATTTTAAATTTGTATTAAAAATTAACATTTAGGTTGGAAGGTTGAGAAGTTCACAAACCAAAAATATGCAATAGATGGAAAGCAATACAATACCTGCTCAATGAGGTAGGTAACGTGGTTCAGGCCATACTTAACCACAATAGGCTTCTTGACCTCAACAGTTTTGCCCTCAGCCTCAGCCTGGGCCCTCTTCAGAAGCCTCTCCTTCTTGGCAGCTCTATCTTCTGGCCTGTACTTCAACAACATCTTGAAAAGATTGGTAGCTGCAAACAGGGAAAAAAACTGGTAAACATTTTAAGTTAACGTGCACAATTTAATTCTACTCAAAAATTCATATCTCACCATTTATTTCTAGCTACCAGTTGGATTCAATTGGCATGACAACATTATAGATACCAGTTGGATTGAACATAAGAGAAAATACTGAAAATACATGGTAAAATGAGTTTAATACAGTACAACTTGATATGTACATTGTAAGTTTGTAACAAAAATGTATATTCCTATTATATATGTACCTTCGACAACACAAGTAGAAAAGGTCATTTCAATTACAATTAGTATACAAGACTCTTCCATTACAATTAACAAACAATATCCACCTTACTGAACATGCAGGAAAAAAATATCTTACCCAGATTCTTGTCCAGGGTCTTGGTGAACTGGTTGAGGGCCGGTGGGACCTTCAGCCTCTGCTTGAGGATCCTCCTCTGCCTCTGGATGCGGACCACCTTCGGCCATTTGACAAACCTGGACAGATCCTTCTTTGGTGGCAGAGCCCCACCAATGCCGAACTGCTTCGGCCTCTTCTCAAACAGCGGGTTTGAGACCTTCTCCTACATGAGTTTAGTTGCATAAGGTTAATACCAAAACCAAGAGGAATAAAACCTCGGATGATAAACTGTAATAGCAGGTAGAGGAACTGGAATTGAACAAACCGAGATTTACAGAAAAATACCAAAGGTAGGGTATACGTAAGATGAAAAATGAATTAAAATACAGTGGATTGTGGATTTTTGAGGCTTATAACATTACATGCATAAATGATATAAAATGATGAAAAAAGCAGAAATTAAGGTAAAAACAAAATAAAAGATGGATAATTCTAACCTTCTTCTTTGCGGGAGCCTTAACACCTTTCTTCGGGGCCTGAGAAGTTGAAAAAGCTAATCAGATAAATTCATTTCAAAGAAAAAACATAAACGGAGATCAAAGACGCATGAGTAAGAGCAGAATCAAGCTAAATCAAAGAAGAGAAACGAGGAATGAGCTAGATCTGAGAAAGAAACGCGATGTCGTACCATGGCGGCGTCGCTTGGTGGAGGGATAGGGTTTTCGGCTGGAGCACTCTTTAGCGCTGCTCTACTACTATCTATAATTTTCAAAGGCCGATAAAAATGCGTCGGCTGGTTTTGGACTCTTCGTGATAGGGAAATGGGCCGTTTGTGGACTTTTTGAAGGATTTTACGAATGGGCCGAACATTGAGGAACGTCATGTAATTAGCATGCTTCTTATTTGTCTGTGTGGTCGAAAGCTTCATTGATGAACACAATGTTGCATTTTTCTGTTTAAATTAAAAAAAAAACCTTGGCTACTTCAAGTAATTTTTAGATTTGAATTATTCTTGCATTTTTAATGATTGCGCGTTTGGATATGTGCATTTCCTCTGTATAACAATAATTAATAAATTATCAAAACCATCATGCGTGTAGGGGCTGGATAAGTGAGTAGCCGTGAAAACAAGGCTGTAATTAAACGAAAATGGAAAATGTTGTGTCAGATTGTGAGGATTTTTGTGGAATAATATACTGATAATCGTTACAAAGCTTTTAAGTCTAGGAGCGAGCTGATCTTGTTCTCGCCACTTGAAAATCTGCCTAATATTATAAGCCATGGCTAAAGATTTGTCATCATCTTATCCAAAGTCTGTTTAATATTAACGCTTCCTGTTGCTATTAGAATGTTGTGAAGCACAAAAAAAATTAAGTTTCAAATAATTAATAACAGGAAAAATGTTCTGGGTTGCCGAGTAAAACTGGCTTGACAGTCATTAGTGATTAACCAAAAAATTATAAAATTTAATTATTTAAATTTGAAACTTATTACTAACCAAATTTAAATTGCATACATATATTTATATATGTCTAATATGACAATTGAATTCCTAGATTGACAACTCAAAGCTAGGTATCCCAGCAAAGACTTTTTATTTCCTCAGCTAATTCTTAGTTTCAGATGCGATTATACATTGTTAGAATTTCTCTCAACCTAGCTGATTCAGATTTCAGGCTATCAAAACTAAGGTAGCTTGGTATCCTCCATCTCCAGTTTCCGAGCTGCCGAAGAAAAAATATTTTTGAAGGAAGAAAAAACAATAACAACAGTAATTAGAGTACTTTTATCAATTACAATTATAAATGAATTAATTGTATGAATATTTTTTATATGAAGTTGTTGGTTGATGGTTGGGTTTAAGAACATTGAATTCAGAAAGGGCTGCCAACAACATCAAGGATGAATATACGCACCAGTCAACTAACAGAAAGGTGGCTTTATATCAACCAAAATTGTACCAGTACTGTATTTTAACATATTTCCCAACATATTTCCCCCCCTCCCCGTCCCATTTCTGTTTTCTTCGCTAGATTATTGATTTATTGCATAGCCAACGTAAAATCAAGGGTTAATCTTGTACATGATAGGCTATCAATTCCCGTTGGGTGTGGAAGAGGGATAAACTCTAATTTACAGAGTGGGCTATGCCTCTATGAATAAATGGCCTCTTATTTCAAAAAAAATCTTGTACATGATGGAGAAGAATTCAGGGTAAATTGGGTTATGGAAGCATAATTGAGAAATAAGAATCATTCCCAGCTTAACAGTAGTTAACTGGGGCAAAAGCAGGTTGAACTGAGGGGTTGGCTGCATAACTAAGGACCGGTATGATAGCAGGTTCCATGTGCAATGCTACTGTTATCGACACTACAAATAGGTAAAAATAGCAAGACTGGACAGGCTGACAAAATGTTGATATCTTGCTACCAGCTAAAACTGAAATGGAACATTTAATTCTGATGCTGACCAAAAATAGACTTGGACAACCAGAAAAGCAATCCTAACTGACCTGAGTGGCAGGGATGTTCATGCGAGCACTACTCCCAAGGCTAAGTATATCTTGCATGGGAAATATGGCTGTTTGTGCCACTGATGAGACAGCTTCCTCTATAAATTTCCACGAGATATTTTGCTCACAGTCGAATGAGAGATATTTCCGTACCTATCAGGAAAAGAATAAAGTAACATTATATTAATGACTCTCATCAACTTTAATCCATTGTATTCATGTACCATATGATACTGAAAGCCGACTTGTCATAATACAAATATAAATAGTTTTAAACACAAATAAATATATCAAATAACCCACAATGTTTTTCATCAGTAAATTCTCAATTATATATTTCTTCAGTATATGTTTAAGCACTCACAATGTTTTTCTCTTCATCCGACAAGTGTTCCCACCATCCCAGCACCTAAGCAATTATGGAAATTCACATGTTTATTAGGTCAATGGAGAAAATCGTACTAAATGTTCATGACTGGGAAATTTATAAGCTAAACTGAAACACTGGGGACTAAGTACAGTGCTTAACTGTGTCATTGTCATGAGTTCCAGTATAAACAACTTGGTCAGCTTCATGATTGTGTGGCAAGTAAGGGTTACCAGCACCACCTCCAAAAGCTAATTCATAGCAACTAGTTAAATGCACAATCTTAACAAAGAAAACATAAAAGGTAACTTAAAATTTGCTAGTAGCAGTGTAGCACCCAATATTTATTCCCTTCTTTGACAAAAACATGAATATTCCATGTCAATTGATTGTCTTACTAGTCACAGTCTGTGCTTGCAATTGACATGAAAGATATTGAGCAACAGATGTATAAGAAAAACTGGATGCTATAATGCAAATATTACTTAAGTATATTATAGAGAAACTATGCAAATCGAAGAAAAAATATAATGTATGATTACCAAATTGAAGAATTGACATTCCTGGAGCCCCAATGTCCTTCCTTAATTGAACAACATCCTCTGTTATCACACCCTATTCAATAATCAAAACAAATGCAATCATAAGAATAGAACTGCAGGTCCAGCATAGATGGTGATGGGCCTCGTGTCTCTGCACAGAGGCCCATGCTTAGTTCCGCAAGAGATATCTAAAAGGAAAGATAAATGCTGGGACATTTTAAATAAATAAATAATACTCAAGTGGAGTGGCTAGTTTATCAAGTTTTGGCACTTCTCTTTTAAATCACTTACATAAAATGGGTTTACAGTTTATCATAACATGTTGACAACAGCATATTAATAATCTTATTTCAATATAGTGATAATGATAGTAACTATAAATATAATAATCAGATAAAGTTAAATGCAGACCAGGTCCTCTGCTATAATTTTTATTTTGCCAACAGCTCGAAATAAGGCATCAAAGAAGGCCTTTCTTGGTCCAGCCTACTGTCATCCAAAGTAGACACAAGCACATTAGACTTCTATGCCATTATTATTAATTTATTATTAAGTAAAATATCTAGACATCATTACATGCAGGTGTGAAAAAATCAGTCATATTGACAAGGAGTCCAACAACATAGGAATGTGAAAAGAATTACAGTTAACAATGGAAGTGTACAAATGGTGGGATGTAGCCCCACTTTTCTGTTGGCTGGAGGGTTGAACAACATAATTAGCTTAAGAGAAAAGGTAATTCAAAAGGTTGCATCTTTTACTGCTGCAAGCCACTAACAGGATATTATTGGAGCAGTACCAACTTCACACTGGCAGATGGAGTTGTTCATGGATGTTTAATTGGACCACTTAAAGGGAGAAATGATCCTAAGCCACTAATATAATTCAATTAAAGCTTAATATAGAAATATTCTCAAAGAGGTTAACATGCAATTTAATTGCAGAATTGAGGCTAAATTTGGCAAACTTAAGGCTCAATAGTCGAATGAGGGACTGGTCACCACCAAAGCATACTGGTCTCAGTGTAATACCAGGGTATTGCAATTTTATATTATAAAAAAAACAGACTCACCTTCCAACTTCCATCCATTGCCACTTTTGCTTCTGCATAAATATATAAGAATTTAACATTAAGAAAAGAACAAGCAGTTGTGTTCTATACAAAATTGCACACAGTTGACATATGCATACAGTTTATATTTATTTACATGTGAAAACAGCATTGTAGAAAATGCACTGTCTTGAACAAGGCTTACCAGCAGGAACAGCCCAAAAACCTGCTAGGCCACGAAAATGGTCTATGCGAAATTCGTCATATAAATCAATTGCTCGTTTGATTCTCTGAATCCACCAAGCGTACCCATCACCTTCCATAGCTTTCCAATCATATAAAGGGCTTGAAATGACAAACAAACATAGGAAACCAGGTAAGTATAATAAAGGAGTACTATTAAATATTATTTACTGAAACACAGAAAGAGATTTAAAAGAAAAGGATTTTTTTACGGGAAATTTAGATATATGCCACTCTAAAGTTGAGAAATGAGAAATTTGCCACTCTAAAATTTAGCTTTTGAAAATTACCACTCTAAACTCAATTTAATTAGAAAATTGCCACTTTTATTGTATAAATCATCTCTCCTCTTACTCAATTTTTCGTATTGACCATAGTACCCTTCTCCATCATCTATCTTCTTTCCTCTACCGAATTCCAATTTTTCATAAAACACAATTTTCTTTAAATTGGGGGGTGTTTGAATTTTAGTTAATAAAATGTACATTAATTTGTTCAAACCATATCCATCCAAAAAATAAAGAAACGATGAGAAAAAAAAACTTGGACTTCTAGATTTGGTTCGGCCTTGCATTCAAATGTGAATTTTGAGTAAAGACGAACAAATGGTTTGTGAAGAATTGGATTGAATTCTAATGTAAACACTCTCATTATAAACTTTAGAAGGTATTGATTCCAAAATAATAATAATAATAATAATTCAATGTAGTTTATAGTAAAAAGGCATGACCCTACATAGAAATTAGGGCCTGCTAGTCTGCTACTATGACCCATGAAATTTTCACCCAAAAAATTTTCGCGTGTATAGTTTACAATGTTTTTGCACACAAAAATGGAACTCAAAATTCAATGACAGGGTGCTTCAAATGACCAAAATCAGATTTTGAAAAATTAGAAGGAGAGAAGAGGGGGTCTTTTGGTCAATATGAAAAATTAGATGGGGAGAGAGAAGATTTATACAATAAAAGTGGCAATTTTCTAATTTAATTAAGTTTAGAGTGGCAATTTTCAAAGGCTTAATTTTGAGGTGGCAAATTTCTAATTTTTAAACTTTAGGATGGCAAAAATCTAATTTTCCCTTTTTTTAATGGACTGGCTTAATATTGACCATTTTCATTTTTACACCTTCATTTATAAATCTATTTTATATGAAAATTTCATGTGTAACCCTCAAAAAAACAACAAATCATACTCTATGCCTCTATGGCTTTTAGGACATATTATACCCAGCAAAGAAACAAAATTATACCTAGCAGAGAAAGAAATATTATTTACAAGACAACTACACTAATAAATGAGGAAGAAAAGAGAATAAGTATGGAACTTTTCCAAAGGACCAACAAAAGGAGGGACGGCGGAATTTTTGCCATGTATTATTTCAACAGCGGATTTTTGCCATGTAACTTTGCCATGACGCATCCTGTTTTGCTATTTTTGATGCTTGATGTTTGTTAGGACAAAAAAAATTCTTTTCTTTATATTATTATATTAGTTATTGTTTCATATGAACTAGAAGTTGCTTCAGATATGTGAGCAATGTGTGGAAATATTATATGCATGAAAACAGAAATTCATTAAGCTTTCAAGAGAATAATAAAAGCTTGATTTACCTGCCCCAAAGCTGACCAGTTTCACTAAAGGCATCAGGAGGAACACCACTGACAAGTGTTGGAAACCCATTCCTATCCTGCATGGACATTACCACAAAATAATATTCTAAAATTAAAACTGTGGAAAATTTCAAATAGATTACAAAAATTTAAAAAATAATCTTATGAGGCATATGCCCAGTGATTCATCGTATTGATACTCTTATGTGCTTTGCAACTAAAAAGACCGGTCATGACAAGTATCCCTATTCCCAAAATATACCCTGTGCATTACATAAATTTTTGATCTTATGTAAACTGGAAAGATGAAGTTCCTATTGACATGTAAATTCTTAATTTTTCTACAGAATAGTTGGAGTATTTAAATTCAACTGCTTGGCCATTACTTCTTTCAAGCAAAAATCCACTCTAGCCCCGTAAATAAAAAAAAAAAAAACGATTTTGGCCACTAAAAACCATCCCAAGCGTACTGTAAGTATACCTATATTTGGCTCTATATACTCCATGATATAATATAACTTAATTTGGCTGATTGGCTCTTTGCATTTCCTGACCTAATATACCTTATTAGCTACAGAAAAATGTCTTTTCAATCAATGTACTGCTTGCATTTTCCTGAACAGTACCTTGTTTTGGCCTTTGCATATAGCATAAGAACCCTGATAGAAAAGGTTGCTATGAAAGGAATTTTCTTACCAGTAAAAATGACTTTTTATTTGCCCAGACGTCAGCACTGTGGTAACCGACATATATAGGCATGTCACCCATGATGCTAATCCCCAGTTTATGTGCATAGCTTCTAATTCTTTGCCATTGCCTTTGAAATAAGAATTGCTGGGCTATGAATATATCTATCTGCATGCAGAAATACGAATCTAAGACGGTTATAGAATAATAAACAGGATGACAGTATTGGGTCCATTATGCACCAATAAGGTACTGTACCATCACCAGAACCAGCTCGACATATTTTTGGCAACTTCTCCTTAGAAACTTGAGACAAAAAGCAGACACCATGCCATCCCTAAATTGTAAAAAAAGTGTCCCATCTTTTGAACATTTGGCTATTCGCAATAAGCCAAATTCATCTTAGAGTTTTTTTTTAAAAAAAAATAAAAATAAAAATGCTCTAATAACTTTACTTCACATACAATTGATGTTGTTTCTTATACAGTCAATAACAAGATAATAACTTCATGAAAATAGCTGGGGATTATATAAATTATGTTCAATACATTCAAGGCTTTGTTAAGAAAAAATCATTGATAAAATATCCCACAGTTCTGACAAACAATGGATGATGCACAACGGTAGGTTGATAAAATTTTCTTCAAGAATTCAAGGGATCTATTCAAAATGCTGAAAGTAGAGGGCTTTAGAGGGGTTATATAGTCACTACTTTAGGTTATTAACCAAAGTCACAATTCTTAGCTCATATCATTAGAAGTTGGAGACGAAAACATGTGTCATAGTTCTTACAAAATCTTTTTCATTTTGGTAAATTTCTTCTAGTGCTCCCAGATGGCGGTTTTTCAAAGGTTCTGGCCACTCATACCAAGAAATGGTATCAATGCTATTATCAATGGCTGCAAACAGAGCTGCATCTTCAAGCCAACCTAAGAAAGAAGAACAAAGAAGATTCATTATGATTGCTACAAGTGAAACCAGACTGGTTAGGTAACTGATCTTTCAAATATTCAATTACAAATAAAACCTGACTGGTATGGTAACAGTTCTTTCAAAAATTTAGGTCTAAACCTATTTACTTTAGAAAGGCTAAACTACATGCTCAAACCAATCAATCAAGGCCCAAGATATGCCAAATTACATCGGTTACTGCAAATTTTCAATTACAAATGAAACCAGAATGGGATGGAAATAGTTCTTTCGAAACTTAATTAGACCTCTTTACCTTAGAAAGCCTAAACTACATGCTCAAATCAAACAATTAAGGTCCAAGACAATCAAATTAGCATCAGTTACTGCCATGGCCCTTTGAGCTCAAATAAAGGAAGAAACCTGACAAGTGTTCTGCTAAGTCAAACACAACAAATTGGCCCAAATACCAGAGAAGTACATATGCAACTAGATCTATGCTAGTATAAACTACACACAAACCCATTAAATATGGAACGAAGCTCTAACACACCGAATGTGGTTGTCTTTTTGTTTCATAAGAAATGATGCTCAAAAGTAATTTAGTCTCAGTTGTCTCCTGATTGTTGCAATCTACAGCTATATCATAGGTAGTAACGACCAAAGCATACTTGCCTGATATTGTTGGATCTTTTCGAAAAACTTCAAGCTGATTTTTTAGCTCCCCTTTGGTGGAAAGGAGTCTCTCTGCTGCCTACAACAATTGAAGCTTAATTAATTTTCATACTTTAGAACCTATTACAATTTTCCTTTTTGGGGATGTTCGATAACACTTTCCAGCAGAAGTCATCATATTAAATAGCAAAAAGGTGGATGTACAAGAAGAGCATAGAAACTAGCAAAGCATGACGGTATTACTGTGTATGGTACAAATGATATTAATTACTAACAAAATATGGTATTTTTAAAAAAATTATGTTACACATTATTATTCATTATTCAGCTTCACTAAAATCAAAGTTGCAACAGGCATCAGGAGCTCTCTTTGGATGAAGAAAAGTTACACTCAAAAACACTTGCCCCCCCCCCCCCCCCCCCCCCTCTCATTCAAAATTCCCACATATTCAACCAGCTCAAATTCCCAAAAAGTCAGATGCAACAACAAGTTATATTTATAAAATTCACAGCCATTCGCAGTCTTCCTTTGACTAACTTTATTATTCTTAAAAAAACCAATAAAAAATTTCGTGCTAAGATTCGACCATAATAAAAAACTCAAAAAGCAGTCACCAGAAATACACAGCTATCTACCAAGGAGTTTTTACCTTAGCTACTAAAGGATCCTTGATTCCAGCAACTGTCTCAAAGTCAACATGCTCTGCATCACTGATATTAATATTTTAAAAACAGAAAGTATAAACAAAAGACCAGCATAAATAATGTGTCACTAAGTAAATCAAGATGAGTCAGGGAAGTCACATTGCATTTGGAAGCTCAACCTCAGTCAAAAGACCGTCTTTTACAAGCTCTTCTAGGGAGATTAGAAGTGTATTCCCACAATTCGCATCCTGTCCATGAAATAGAAATGAGTAAGGATAAGAATAAAAATTTGATTGGCAGGTCAACTTGTATTAAAAAACACCAATCAAAATGGGAAGAGAATCCACTACCATCATCTTTATTTAAAACACAAACAATCAGAACACAGATAATAAAAGAGGAACAGAATTATGAAATACTGTATACATTTCATTTCAGATATGCCAAAGTTTGTCACCTGGCCAGAATAAGGCGACCCATCCTCTCTAGACTTCCTTCCAGGAGGAACAAGCGGAAGGACCTACATCATTTTTTTTTTTTTTGCCACAAGTTAAAAAGATTTTACAGTTTAGAATATTCAAGCTAAATTAAACTTCGGCCAACTAATTCTGGTACAAGCCCAAAAACATGCATTCGATAGGCTAGATCTGTCACTTCAAACCAAAATGCCAGCAATACTGTTGAGATTAAAGTTTGTTGAATAATAAACTAGTACTGGCAAGATATACTACCATGGACTGAGCACTGATACTTATCAGCATTTTTTGCTGAAAACAGAAGGAGAGAAATCTAAGGCTAATATATGTCCTATTTTACATCAATTAAGTGATCATAAATTGTAAAGAACATCGGAAATATAAATTGGGACCAATGCCTGTTTATATAGGCATGAAGGACCAATACCAGAATTCAATATAACTTAGTTACTGATCATACAAGTCATTGAATCATTACTTTCAGAAAACATAAAAAGAAAAATTGAACCTGCCAGACAGAACAGCCAGAGGAATGAAGCCAGTCGAGGAATCTCAGAGCTTCATCGCCTAGATCACCAATGCCATGTGGGCCCCGGAGAGAGGTCGGATGGAGCAACACACCGGCTCTCCTCCGACAGCCGGGATCCGGCACTGGAAGCCATCGATCATAATCCTCAGGCAGGTCTTCTCCTGGAAGCACAGCCGCCGGATCAGCAGATGCAACGGCGGAGATCCGCCGGGAGGAGGCGGCGCATGATCGGAGCGGTAGTGAGGTAGGATGCGCGAAGCATTTGCAAGAGATGGATTGGGGAGATGGAGAAATTAACAATGCGATGGGTTTGGGAGAGAGGAGAAGGGAAGATGAAGAGAGGATCATTTTTTATTTTTTTTTGGGAAAAAAATGGAGGTGGAGAGAGAGGAGAGGTGACTCAGGTGAGGATCATTTTTTATTTTTTTTTGCGTTTTCTTTTTTTTAAAAAAAAAATTTGGAGCCCGTTTTGGATCCGCTTCACATCTGTCCGTTCATTTAGATCGGACGGTTCTGCATTAAACACAAAATATAGCTCCTCTTAGAATCGTGTTGTTTCGGAAAAAAATAGCAAAAATCGCAAACTTTTGCTATTGAAACATGGTTTTTGACAAAATTACCCTGGGGTCGATGCGTTTAATTACAATTTTAACACCATTTAATGCGCTGATTACCGGAGGTCCCACAGAAGGGTCGCGCGAATCTTGAAGAAAATGAAGGGCTTGTATGATCTGTCTCCGAAAATCTGCGTTCAGACCCCCATCTGACCATAAGTCAAACCTCAAACCTTAGCGTTTTTTTTTTTTTTTTGAAAATTAACCTCAGCGTTCAGACCCTTCAAATCCGTGCGTTCAGAAATGTGAACAGAAGAGATTGATTGCATCGTGACCGTTGGATGGAGGTGCGATCTGATCTGATCAGATGTTGCATCGTCTCAGCGCGCGCTTCTCTCTCTCTCAGAGTCTTTCATTCGCCACCTCTCCCCTTTCCCCACTCCTCACTACTCACGAGAGCTGCTCCATGACCGCGTGTCTCCTCACGTGCTCTCTCTCTCTCTCACTGGGAGTGAAGCGTGCGTGTGGGTAATTTTTTTGAGTCGGGAAAGAGAAAAGGGAGTACGGGTCACGTGAAAGGGCGCCTCATCTGACTCTCATCGTCTGCGAGTGGCAATGTCACGAGTCTGGGCGCGAATCTTGACGCGCTATACGGATCTTCGGATGATATTAGGCGTTGGATGACGCATGGTACTCAATTTCGATCCGGCCATCTCATTAAGATGGGTAGAGTGTCCATCCCTCTGCCTCAATCGTCTGATTTAATCTCAACGGCTAAAAGGGAGTCCCGTGAATTCTACCACTCCCGAAAAAAATATTGGCCCGAAAAAATGAACCGTCAAAATTAGATCGGACGGTCGTGATGAGATGGGTAGAGGATACTGGTCCGACTGGTCCGACTGAGGGAGGATAGTGCTGTGATAGACTGATGATTGGAGTAAATGTCTAGAAAATAAGTCACATTTTCATTTTTTTTTAAAAAAAAAAGATAATTCTATGGTGATGTCAAAAAGAATTTAAGAAAGGAACATAGTAACATTTCCAACGTCACTGACCCAGGTGTAGAAGCTTAATTTACTTTTTACTTTTTTGTTGTCAAATCACATGTAGAAGCTTAATATAGGAGACATCTCTGTTATTGTAAATTTAAAACTCGCTTAATTTAGAACAAGTTGTACGGTCTCTTTAAATTAATTGAAGACATCTTCTGTTATATTATTCGTTGACATTCTCTTAAATTATGTTTTATTATAATTTTAATTAACAAATTTATTCAGTTTGTTTCAATTTTTACTCCAACAAATTTTCAACATAACCACTTGTTTTAGCAAAAATCAACCATCAATATAGCATTGGAGCTTAATTAAGCTTCAAAATTCCTTATTTAAAGGACTGTACCAAACAGCCATCCCCTTTTTTCTTAATATTTAAAAATTTTAAAATTCGGAGGTTGAATTTAAACCCTTGATCTTGTTCAATTTTATGGCGATACGTTTTAATATAAGTTTTATAAAATTTAGAGTTGATTTCATACTAGATCAAGTGGTTAACAAATGAACGAACCTGGTTTGATTAATTCTAATACGTTCATAATTTGATCACTTAATCAAGTATTAAATTAACTTTAAATTTTATAGAACTTATATGAAAACTCATCGTCCGTAAAATTGAACAAAATCAACGGTTTGAATTGTATTTGAATTTTAAAATTTTTAAATATTAAGAAAAAAAGGATGGCTGTTTGGTACAGTCCCTTAAAAGGGTTCTCGGTGTGTCTGTTGCCGGAGAGCCAAGGCCTCTGCTCGGCAAATATTGATCAAAACAAATAATTGGTACCCCTAATTATTATTATTATTATTATTATTATTATTATTGATATATACACTAGATAGCGACTATCTTCCCACCACTAATTACTGAAATTCGTTGAATAAAAACTATCTGGCCTCGGTATAATATAAAATTCCATGGCAGTATCGATACTGTCAACCCAAGCGACTTTGGGTCGTTTGATGTCCGAAAACCTACAGGACTCGAAACAAAGGCAAATTGCATTATTTTCTCAAAAAAAAAAAAGAAAAAGAAAAAAGGCAAATTGCATTAAAAAAACATGACCTGGGTAAAAACAAAAATGAAACAGCTGTCATTGTTTGTTATATAGAAGGGCCAACCAACATTTATGAAAGCCAAAGCCTGGGAATACAAAGTTTCTAATTAAGTAAGCAAAGAAAGAAAATGAGGAGCAGCAGCAGGACTGGTCTTCTGTCGCCAGTGTTCTTTCTTGTGCTCGTTCTGTTTGCTGCATCTCTTGTCAGCCCTGTTGAAAATACCGCCATCCGGGCCAGTACCGGTGTAGCAACTAACATTACGACGATCCTCATGACCCTGCCTCCTGAGACAATGACACAGCAGGTGCATCATACAAACCCAGCTTCTCTTGCGAGTACAATCGAGGAAGACACAGAGCTGCAATTTCCTGTCAGCCTCGAAAACCACAGAAGAATCCTAGCCGAGATCACTTATAATCCACTGAATCAAAACAGGCCAGCAAGTTCTAATCCAACGCCAGGGGCGCGGTACACAGGGAACCCTACCTGTTCTTACTATAATCATAAACCTTGCTAATTACAAATGGTCTCCCTTCTGTTATTTACTTCTTTAATTTGAATTTGTCACCTTTAATTGTAGACTGGATCGGCGCCCAGGAATTATGCACTTTTTTAATTACAAATGTTCGTTTCAGTTTATTTTCCTTTTGTTCAATAACTAGATTCTCTGCATATCAATATTTTGGTTGTATGTTAAGAATAGATTATAACTACATACTACGGAGTATTATTCTGTTTAATCACACAAATGTCATGACCAGTTAAAGGTTGTATGTATGGCTAAAAGAGTTTTACATCATGAATTTGAGCTAAAAGAAAATCGAACAAAATAATTACATATTGTTCGAACAACGTGTAAAATCAAGATAAAAGCTTGAATTTAAATCTGACAATCCAATAAAAATACGACAACAATATCTCTTTAGTCACCTAATTAATAATTTACTCAAAAAAACAAAAATATTAAAGTAACCTTGATATTATTTAGTTTGGGTGTCAAGTATGCTGAAAAATAACATACGTAAAGTATAAAGACATGAATTAGATGCATATCATTACCTATGTAAGCATGAAAAAATATCATACATTTAAGTTTACTAATATTTTGAAAATTTTCCATATAAAGTTGAAATTTCAGTTAGAAATGTCATGTATTTTCTCGTGAAATATATATGTATACTATAAATTTAAAGCCCTCCTATTTGAGACGGACAACGGGACAAGCTTAAGCCAGCACCAAGCAAAGGATAGGGGCCATAGGGCTGTCATTATTGGATTGGATAGGGTCATTTGCATTGCATCTAACATTGCATATACTATACAGTCTATACCTTTATTTGATTGGGCGGCCCGTCCCATAGCAAAAAAACATATGGAGTAGGTGTGATTGAAGAAAACATGTTCTCACAAAAAACAAAACATAAGACATGCCCTATCCAACAAAGGCTGTCCGATGCGGAAATCTTGCTAGCCTACATGAAATAACCCATGCTGAAGCTTTAACTGACCCAAGAATAACCCACCACACCAAATATCACACAGAGAAATCAACATAGAACAATACCGCACACTGTTTATTTCTTATTGAGGATATATATATTTTTTTTCAATCCTGATTAAATTAGTAACTAGTGGCTTTGTTGTCGCGGCTTCGCCGCGACCAACCCCTCGGATGCGTCTCTGGAATTATAAAATGATGAGTTCTAGCGGTTGGATAAATTAAGTGACCGGTAGGTCGTTCCAGACTGTCAAGAAATTGTGCCATCGTTGATTTTTTGGACAGCTAAACAAATAAGTTGAGTAAATACCTCACAAAGCTAAACTGAAGAGGAAAGTGAGGGAGTTGAACTAATGAAACTGCAGATATCATACAATTACCCTTTTTTTTTCAAATAATTACTACATGAATTAATAGGAAAGAAAAACATATGACTGTACATAATACAAATCTCTTACAACAAAGATTATGAGCTCAAAACTAAAATAGAAATTAAGAAGACAGAGTAGCTCTACAAAGCTCAAATTGTAATCCTGGAACCTTCAATAGCTGAAAGCCTAACGTAAAAAATCTCAGTAACTATTGGTTGATACTTGATAGCAGTAATAGAAGTAAGAATGACATTGACTATATACAATGAGAGGCTGGACCTAAAATTCAGTTGATGAGACCAAACAAATGTAGTTATCTTAAAAGTACAATATGCAATATTTATTAACCTGACTCGAAGGGACCAAGGACCATTAATGTAAAAAGCAAAACAAAGAAAATTTTGTTCTTTATTGCCAAATAAAATCTGTACTTTTACCAGAATCAATATTGTGTCACAATATTTTATTCATAAATCATAATAGGGAAAAAGGGACTAATTAACAACTTAATTTTACTTGTTGCTTCTTCTGCTGCTGGTACAAACCTTGCTTAAATAGCATTCTCCTGATTTGTTGTCTCACACCAACGATTTTAGCAACTTTTTCACCGTTCCTGCATATATAACTTTGAATTAAGAGCTTTGTTTAGTTCTCCATATTTACAAGGTTTAAAAACATTCATATATTCTTGTACCCTTTCCTTTTTATAAGCAAACAAATCAAGAAGATACAGTTTTTCATTTACATTTACCTCAATTAGAAATTAATAGTAATCTATTTTAAAAATAGATTAACTTACAATGTTCCACCAAGATACGACAAATTGAAGACCCATAAATCTCATAAGACTCGGCCTTACATGAAGGACTCACTCCTCTGTGTTATATCCACTCTCCTTCCAAACCTAAGATAGCATGCCGATGATACACCTCAATTGGTAGGTGCGAGACTCAGTTAAAATAAGAGGGTTGCTTATATAGGTCTGTGTCACTCAGTTAAAGTATCATTTCTGTTATTTTTTTGGGTCCAAACAGCACATTGAAAAAGATGGTTGCACATACTTTTAGTAAACTTACATGCAATCCTGATGTAGTAAAAAAAAAAAAACAGCCGACGAAGAAGAACTTATTATCAGAAGTAAAGTAGTCAAAGACTGCAAAATAAAGTTCAAGTGGTATGTAAATTCAGATCCAACCAACAGGAGACTTGCATTATGGTCAGGTCAAGTCGCATATTTATAAAGTCTAAGGAAATAAATTAATTACTTGTAATTAGGGCGATATTTCACCTAAATGAACCAAGTTCCCAAATATTGATATATTGCAAAATTTATCGGCAGTGATTAATCAGAGTCATCAAATTTTAGTCTCTACAATTTTAAGTTTGTTCAATGAATGATTAAACATGCTTCTAATCTAGTTATGTTTCAAATGGATGATATTAGATTTCAAATTATAGCTTTATGATCATAACAATAGCCAATATTATCAAAGTATCGTATCTGATGGTTAATTATTAATAATATATAATGTACTCTTCTCATTTTCAGAAAGTATTTAGATATGTCCCTTCTAATTATTAAGGAAAAGCATAATATCAACACTTTCCAATTGTAATCACACGAAAGTCCCATCATTCATTTGTACATACGAGCAAGTAGCAACGTTAATTGACAATCTCAATATAAAACAAAGCAATTTTTACCAATCACTATGCAAAAAAAAAAAAAACAGCGTGAGATAAAGATGCTTAAAAAGTATTTTATTTTCCTTTGCACTTGCATATACACACAAAATGGTAAACACATTGTAAAATTCTCAAATTAACTCAAACTAACATATGTTGTAAAATACTTTACCTTACTGTCCCTAAATAAGTGGCAATGGTGCTTGTTTCCATTTGAAACACTGACATTAGATGTGAAGTCTGTAGCAATAAGAGGAGCTCATTCTATACCTCTACTCTCAACAATTAGCTCGGTGACTCGCCAGATACCAGTACACTAATACTGCCATAATCAAAAGATGAAGTTGAAATTTAATATTAAAGCAATAAGTTATACCAAAGAAGTTGTTGTTTGACTTGTGAATAATATATTTCAGATTAACTCAAAGCAACATAATTCATGGAACTGTACTTCTTTTGGCAAAAAGGAGTTTATCCCCAGTGGAACCATGCTCCTCTTGTAGCAAGAAAAATCTGATTGGACCAAGCTGTCAACAAAGAATTTTGGCTAAGAAATAGATAAACTTCCTCGTACAAATTTAAAAAATTATAAAATGGTACCAAATACGACTCGATGAGGAGTTACCGACGAACTCTGTGGCGATCCTTGACGGCCGGCCTGTAGATCGCCTTCTATCTCATCCTCCTTGACGACAGACGTCACACTATGAGAGGAATCCGATGAAGATGGATCTCTATGAATTGGTCATGGTGAGCATAGCACATTTTGTTTGTTGACCAATTGTGGACGCTGATCGGCACAGTTGGAAAATTGAAGAACACAATTGGTTTTCCTACTTTTTTCCCAAATCCCTTTTGCTTTCCAATTCTACACTTGGGAGAGAGACAACTAACACTCGTCGATGGCATTGCCTGTGACAACAACGGGAGTATAATTTACTTGTATGGACTAAAAAGGCCGACTAATAAAGAATAAAGAGGCAGCGAACTATAAACTCTCAATCTTTTCCCTACCATTTGGCATCTCTCTCTCTCTCTCTCTCAGACGCCCTCTTGTTCTTTCATAATTATTCTTTTTTTTCTCATTTTTTTAATATAAGAAGAAAAATAAAGAAAATAAGATACATATGTGGACTCAGATCATCCTGCAATAGATCTTGCCATCGGCACCTTTGCTCCATGGGAACGGCCGAGTGTCGCAACCTCCACTGCATCCCTTGCAAAGCTACCCCTACAACAATAACATACAAACATGTGTAAGCAAAATATATGAGGACAAACACAGTTTCACTTTTAAATAATGGTAGGTAACTGCTAAAGCGTACATGGTGATAGCTAACAAATGCGGTCATGAATATTCTGTCACAAAGTAAAATGGTAAAAAAATAAAGAATAAATAAAATCAGAAGCTGACCTACAACAGGAAAAGTGAGTAGCTGTACAGAATAAAATAAATAAGGAACAAAAATTTTTACTAATAAATAACTTATTCAATTTCACAGATTTGCCGCTATCAAAATATGTAATTTTTAATTCATCTAGAACAACTTTATTTTATTACTCACCTCAAAAGGAAAAATAATGCAAACTACCTAATTGGTACTGGTATGGAACTGGTCAATGACCTACTTAGGTTGGATTCTGTTATATAGATGTGAGCTAAATTATTATGTAATGAATTGATTATCTGAAATATTAAGAGAAACGGTTTCACATCCATTTATTTATAATATTTAAGAATAATTAGACCTCTTTGTTTGAGGACCTCAATTCATTTTTTTTCCAAAGGTCCTAATTATAAATAATGGCCCAAAAAATCAACATTTTCCAAATGTATGAAAATCAGGAAACACACAACACTTAGTTGTAATTTTGTCAAACACTTGATATGCATAAATCGTAACACAGACGCTATCAGCTTTTTCATTGATGGTTATTCTAATAAACATGTGATTTCTTTAATTGTATAAGCTCGAAAGCAACAAAATTATTTTAGGCAGGAATCGTTAGCTGTTAGTATGTCTATAAATTGAGGGAATTTGAAGCATTTAAAGGCAGCATGCTAAATCGATTATATATTGCAAAGCAGCTGCAGGTGCTTACTTGGGAATGTGATTCCTCAGGGGTCTTTACTGATTAAAGCGCTGCGGCTTCCTATAATCAAGCAGCTCGTTAACCTTCTATGACCAAATCTAAGAAGGATAAAAAAATAAAATAAAAGGCAACCAGCTTAAGAAAGGTCCCTAACCGGAAATTCCATGACAAAATAGAAAGAATGTGAGACGAAATTAAAGCTAGCAAGAAGAAAGAAGCGATATCACAATACCGGAGAACATAGAAGAAAATAGTGTTAAGAATCTCTGTAATAATACCAACGGATCTGATCCCTTGAACCCATCAGCCTAGAAACATGAAACTGTGTTAATTTAAGAAAATAACCTACTATGTACATCTGTGCTTTGGTGTACTTTTTACCGTTGCTAAATATTCTATATATATAGCCTCCATAATTTGTTTCCTTGTTAGCTAATATAATTTAGGCATATTTTATGTGTATATATGTGGATCCTCCTATGCATTGTAAGGCTGACCATTATAAGGAATAATAAATTCTTTTACTCCTAATTTGTTTCATGGTAGTGGAACTTTTGACCTCTGTGGTGTTAGAAAGTCATGCCATGCTCAAATTTAATTTTATTACTTATTAACAAAGCTAAAAGAGCAAGCAAACTCATAGATCTAGTCATCCAAGCCGTTTAACACATAAATGAGAGAGTAGGAGGTTTACCTCTTCTAATTTCGTAATTAGAAGGTTAAATCCAATGCTTTGAAGTTGATGGCGTGCTCACCACCACCACCACGGCCGGCATCGAGTCCACACAAAGTTTAATCAAGTTCTCTAAGCTTTGTGCTAGCAAAGCAAGAGAAAACGCCTAAACTTTAAGTTCCCTTTGCTTCTAATTATCAAATAATTATTATGGAAACTATTTCTCAACTCATGAGAACCTAAAACAATGCAAAATGAGGCTCCAAATTTTCAGATCTGAAAATTTGTTCTCTCTTTCAAAATTTCGGCCAAGAGAAGAGAGAAAGAGGGGGGAAAAAGTGGTGCCCTAAAAGCTCTCCATGTGGTCCTTAAATAGACCACCTAATCCCAACATTTTGGGACCAAAATGCCCCTCATAAGGCCAGATACGAAATGGGCCTTTGGGCCATAAAACTTTATTTTATTTGCTCATTAATTCTATTAATTAATGGCCCATTTCAATTGCATTCAAATTGGGTTCAATTTTGGCTAATTAAAGATAGCCTAATTGTTTAATACAATTCTCATAATTATATTAATTGAGTTGAAACAAAATAAATATCAACCATTTGATAATTATTATTTGGTTTAGACTTTACATTAATTTAGTTTCATATTATCCTTTTGAAATAATTAATCATAACGGTTCATAACGGTATACGATTAATTATTCAACTTATCATATTTTGTATTCTCCAATACAAACAAACTAAATATAATGCACCATTGATTAAGAGCTTTGTCATTGTGTGACCCTTTGAGGATTTATGCTATGTTGGACATGAAAAATGAATCGCTATTTATTTTCAATAATCATAAGCGGTATCTAGCAACACGTTATGATTCCCAATTTACATAAATAAATACTGTACTATTACAGCATTTCAATCCTGCATAAGAAATAAATAATTTCCTTGTTTTGATTCTTATGTCACATGATATTATTATATAATCCAAGATAGGAAAGTGTCATTCTTGCAGATTATATATTTCTTGATCTAGAGATGATTGTATAAGTTGCTAGCAAACAATCCGTCTCCATCAAGGGGCCCAATAGATATCATCACTCATTAGGTATACTAATGAGGGACATACGGTTTTCTTGATGAATAGTTTTTCCCCGCACAATTCAAGAGAACATAAATAAAGTCCGTATAGCAGCCCTTATCAGGAATCAACGGTAGACGATATTTATAGAACCAATCCTCATGTGGAAAAACTGAATCATCTCAAACTTAGAATCAAACTCATATGAAATAAATAATGACACTTAACACAATCCATATATTTATTTCATTGGGTCAAGTCCTGTACTATGTTCCGATAACATATACATATGCAATTAAGTTGATAACACCTTATCCATGATCTGTAGAACTTAATCATCACTTAACTTGCATACTAATCTTATTATGATAATTAATGTTCCTTGTTAATTATCAAGATTATGGACATTTTAGATTTATTATTGTCATTTAACAAAAATGAAACACAGAGATCCACAATTCAGATCCTCAACCTGAATGATCTGTCAATAATAAAATCAAGGAACAAATGATCAAACATCATCAATAACATAAACTAAAGATAATGCCAATAACTGATTGGCTCATAGGACATATCTCTAACAATCTCCCACTTGGCCTAGAGTCAATCAACAGTGACTTCTAGCCAGAGAATAGTACTCAATGTAATATCAAAATATACATGTCTCATACAAAAGCCTCAAAAGTAAAGTACACTCAAAGCCACTCAGGCATGCGTCTAATCCCCATGGATGCAACATGCAACTCGTGTGCAGCTCGAGATAGAGGCTTTGTCAGAGGGTCCGCTGTGTTCGCGGCACCGTCCACCTTTTTGACCTTGATCCATCCATCATTCACAAACTGGCGAATGAGATGGAATCGTCGTAGAATGTGCTTGGTCTTTTGATGCGATCTAGGCTCCTTGGACTGAGCTATGGCTCCTGTGTTGTCACAGTAAAGATCCACTGGACCTGAGATGCTTGGAACCACCTCCAGCTCCGTCAAGAACTCCTTGATCCAAACTCCTTCTTTCGCCGCTTCACCAGCCGCTAAGTATTCTGCTTCGGTGACGGAATCGGCTGTAGTATCCTGTTTGGAACTCTTCCAACTTACAGCACCACCATTGAGCAGGAATACGAAGCCAGACTGTGACTTTGAGTCATCTCGGTCGGTTTGGAAACTAGCATCGGTGTAACCACTTACAACGAGCTCTTGGTCTCCACCATACACGAGAATACTATCATGTGTTCTCTTGAGATACTTGAGGATATTCTTAACTGCGGTCCAATGTGTCATGCCGGGATTGGCTTGAAATCGACTAGTCACACTAATCGGATATGCCACATCGGGACGAGTGCATAGCATGGCATACATGATAGAACCGACAGCAGATGGATACTTGAATTTCTCCATAAACTTTCTATCTTCCTCATGTACGGGACATTGAGTCTTACTCAAGTGTATGCCATG
The DNA here is from genome assembly GCA_027725995.1 of Rhynchospora tenuis. Taxonomy (NCBI): domain Eukaryota; kingdom Viridiplantae; phylum Streptophyta; class Magnoliopsida; order Poales; family Cyperaceae; genus Rhynchospora; species Rhynchospora tenuis. The sequence continues at coordinate 57,390,003 of CM050888.1, forward strand.
TGACATAGGTAGGTAACCTTTCTTGGAACTAGCCAATTTGTTTTTAGCAACTACCTTGTCAATATATGCATTTTGGCTTAAACCTATCATCCGTCTTGATCTATCTCTATAGATCTTGATTCCTAGGATATAGGCGGCCTCGCCCAAATCTTTCATTGAGAACACCTTCTTCAATGAAGACTTGACTGCATTCAATTCAGAAACATCATTTCCAATCAAGAGAATATCATCAACGTAAAGAACAAGAAACACCACTAAGCTCCCACTAATCCTCTTGTAAACACAAGCTTCCTTCTCGCATTGAATGAAGTTCAATTTCTTGACTTCATCATCAAAGCGTTTGTTCCAACTCCTTGATGCTTGCTTCAATCCATAAATGGACCTTTGAAGCTTACATACCTTGTTAGCATTCTTTGGATCTACAAAACCTTCGGGTTGTATCATATACAAATCCTCTTCCAAATTCCCATTTAGAAAGGCAGTTTTGACATCCATTTGCCATATCTCATAATCATAAAATGCGGCAATTGCTAACAAAATCCGAATCGACTTGAACATGACAACGGGCGAGAAGGTTTCTTCATAGTCAATACCATGAACTTGCTTGTAACCTTTCGCAACAAGCCGTGCCTTGTATACGCTCAAGTTTCCATCCATGTCGACCTTTCTTTTAAAGATCCATTTGTTCTCAACGGGTTTAATCCCATCGGGAAGGTCAACTAAGGTCCATACCTTGTTGTCATACATGGATTGTATTTCAGATTCCATGGCCTTAAGCCATTCTTTGGAGTCGGGTCTTTTCTTCATGTCATTCATGGTCAACGGATCGTCATTCTCAATGACGAGAACGTCGTGCAAACCCAAGTACCTTTCGGGTGGACGACTTTCCCTTGTGGACCTTCGTAGGGTTGGTGCTTCAAGTTCTTGAACTCGTTCCACAACAGCTTGTGGACTTGGTTCTTGAGCCTCGAATGATTGACTAACTTGAGCACTATCGACTCGCGATATGTCCGAGTTCTCATTTGAGGGAGCATTTTCATGAACCTCTTCCACAACAACTTGTGGGACGGGTTCGGCTACAACCTCATTTGGCACCACGTCGGGAATAGCAAGATTGCCTACTTGAGGCGCATCTTGTGGTTCATGAATTTCTTCAATAACCACATTACTCCCACTATTTCTTCTTGAGAGAAACTCTTTCTCCAAGAATTCCGCATGACGAGCAACAACTATCTTGTTTTCGACACGGTTGTAGAAGTAATAACCCTTCGTTTCCTTAGGGTATCCTACGAAATAACACTTGTCCGATTTGGGTCCAAGCTTATCGCTCATTAGCCTTTTCACATAAGCTTCACAACCCCAAATCTTGAGAAAAAGCATACTTGGTTTCTTACCAAACCAAATCTCATAAGGCGTTTTCTCAACAGACTTTGAAGGAACACGGTTTAGTGTAAATGCTGCGGTTTCTAGTGCAAAACCCCAAAACGATCTAGGCAAGTCGACTTGGCTCATCATCGATCGAACCATGTCAAGCAAAGTTCGATTCCTCCTCTCGGATACACCATTCCATTGTGGTGTTCCCGGTGGAGTGAGTTGTGGAACTATTCCACACTCCTTTAGATAATCACCAAACTCATGACTCAAGTACTCTCCACCTCGATCGGAACGCAAGACTTTGATCTTTCGACCAAGTTGGTTTTCAACTTCATTCTTGAATTCCTTGAACTTTTCGAAGGATTCAGACTTGTGCCGCATCAAGTAGATATACCCGTATCTACTATGATCGTCGGTGAAAGTGATGAAGTATGAATAACCTCCTCGTGCACAAATACTCATTGGCCCACACACATCGGTATGCACGAGGTCTAATAAACCACTTGTCCTTGTACATTTGTTGGTAAAAGGCGCTTTGGTCATTTTTCCCATCAAGCATGATTCGCAAGTATCAATTGATTCGAAATCGAATTGATCCAAGAGACCAACGTTTTTTAATCTCTTGATGCGTTTCTCGTTGATATGACCTAAGCGGCAATGCCACATCAAAGTCGAACTCTCATGTGAAATCTTACGTTTCTTATTGTCACGTTCAATACTCAAAACATGTTCACTTATATCAAGCACATAAAGACCATTCAAATAGTGCGCAATACCAAAGCAAACATCATCACGAAAAAGAGAGCAACATTTGTTCTTTATTACAACATGATATCCATCCAAATCCAAACAAGAAATGGAGATAATGTTTCGAGTGATACTAGGAACAAAATAGACATCTCTAAGTTCCAAAATAAAACCACTAGGTAAAGTCAACTCTACATTCCCAACGGCCATAGCGGAGACGCACGTGCCGTTACCGACGCGGAGTTGCACTTCACCTTTCTCGAGCCTCCTCCTAATCTTTAGTGCCTGCACATTTCGACAAATGTGAGCACATGAACCAGTATCAAATATCCAGTCAGTATTAGAAGTAGCGAGAAAGTTTTCAATGACAAATATACCTGAGGTAGAAGCAGGGACGTTTCTCGCCTTCTTGTCAGCGAGGTACTTGGGGCAGTTCCTCTTCCAATGACCCTTGCCACTACAATAGTAGCATACGGTGTCGGAAGTGGCGGGGTTCTTTTTCCTCTTGGAACCCTCGGGAGCTCCCTTGGCCGAAGCCTGGGGCATCACCTTGCCTTTGCCCTTGTTTCTGCGGGTTTTCTTCTTGCTCTTCTTGCTCCTCTCACTCACCGCAAGAACATCTTTCGGCCCTTTCTCCTTTTTGAGACTCTCCTCAGTTTCCATAAGCATGTTTTGGAGATCTTCCAAACTTTTCTCCATGCCATTCATACGGTAGTTCACTATGAACCCCGAGTAACTGTGAGGAAGAGAATTGAGAATAAAGTCTTGGACAGCCCCTGACGGGAAGGGCGTGTCAAGCCTTTCAAGCTGCCGAAACAACCCCGCCATCTTCATGACGTGTGGGCCGACTTCATGACCCTCCACCAATCTAGTATTGACGACGGCCTTGATAAGTTTACCCCTTTCGGTGCGAGCCTTAGTTTTGAACATGTTCGAGAGGCGAGAGACGATTTCAAACACTCCAAGACCACTGTCAATGTACTCCTTTTGGAGCTCATTGTCCATGACCGCAACAATCAAGACCGACATCTCAATGTCGTCTATCAAGTGCTTGTCATAGTCTTGCTGCTCCTTTTCGGGAGCAGTGCTCGCAGAGGGAGCGGGAATTGGAGTGGTCAAGAGATACTCTTTCTTTTCAAACCGAAGGGCAAGCCTAAGGTTACGGTGCCAATCGAGAAAATTGGCGCCGTTAAAAGCGAGTTTCTCTTTCTCAAGGAGAGAACGTAGCGAGAAAGACGATTGAGAAGACATCTACAACAATTTCAATTTAAGGTCTATTAGTTTATGCATATGTTTTATTTTCAATAAAGTAAAACTTCCACTACATACATTAAGTCCCTAAATGTAATGGATTTCCAAGACCCCCACTTTCATCGAAATGATGTCTGCGTCGGCACAACATCAAAACAACTAATATGGGGTAGGTTCTCCAACCAATCACATCAACTTATGTGACTCTTGGTTCGCGTCGCGAACTTCGTCCCAATGTCCAATCCGATTGGGTCCATTGTTAAGCGACCTCTCTCTATTTGCTCCTTGCAAATCTGATTTACACCCCGACTTCGATGATGGACTATGATGTCCGCGTCGGCGGAATGCATCAATAGACAATCAATCGACATGAAGGGGATAGAGAGAAGGAGGACGATTTGGCTTAATCGAGTAAATGGGACAAACATTATGTGACATTGTTTGGTGGTCGTGTAAGCATACACCCATACCTAACCTATGACATTTCATAGCATTCAAACATTCACATAATAAGCATCTCAAATTAACCACAAGCATTGTTGTGGGTTTGTATGGCCCCCGCTTGCATATTAGCTTCGCCGCATCTCCATGTAGCAAATCTAATCTAATCAAGCCCTCCCACTAATTATAGTAATCTAATCCTATAATTAAATGGAAAAATAAATACATGTGAAAAAATCATAATCCCTCCTAGCCTTAGGGGCATGCAAGCCTCACAAGTTACATTAAAATTAATCAAATTAATTAATGGCACCTTAGGCCGCATTACACAAATTCACACATGCATTCATTTACAAACCACAAGGCATTGATATCTTGGGCCATACTAAACCCACGATCCTCCTACAAAACAAAGTTAGCACACATATACAATATATATGTTTCACTTGTTACTTAATTAACAACAACAAATTAGAATCTTTGCACATCGCTCGTTGTTCGGTTTTTCGCGTAAAGAAGGTTTAACTTTTAAACAACTAACTTGCTTAAACCTTTTGAAATTCAATTCAACATTCGAAAACAGAAAGGAGATGTATTAAGGGGTTTTCTAATTAACATTTCAACCATTTTGATTAATTAGAATAATATTTTAACTATTTAAAATATTAATCGGGACCCGATTAAATCCGAAAATTTTAGGTCTCCAAAAAATTATGAAATTAATCAAGCATACTCCTTATCATGAATTTAACTACCTGTAAAAAAATCAAGAAGAGATCACATACCGTCAGGGAGAACAAAAAAAAGACAAATCCTCAGATTGTGCACGAAACACCGTTATCGGATTTTCTGTTTTTTTGCCTCAACCTTTTGGTCTAAAGGATCATCTTCCAAACAGTTTTCATGTAAACACTTTACATAGTAAATCTAGTATATACTATTGGCTACCTATCCATGAAAAGAAAAATAACAAGGTCTATTCAAAATCATCAAGTTAAATAGTATACAAACTACTATCCCTGTTCTGAAACAGACAGTCGACGAAAAGGTTTTGACCCAGTTCGAGTATCAAACCTCAATGAAAAATTGTGAAACTAATTTTCACAGATTCCTAACTTAAAGTAGAACATCTCTATGTTAATACTTTTTCACAAAGTTGTCTCAATAAGTACAGTTTATCAAAACAATCAGTTTGTTTGAAAAACTAGATCTGACAACTTCTTTACTTTCCATGACTTAAATACTCACTTAAACTCCAAACCATGCAACAAAATTTACAGATCTGAAAAGAGCATTAAGTTTACAAGATTTCTAGCCAAGAAAAACAGGTAGTTATTTTCAAGAAATAATTCCTACAAGCCATAAACACAGAACAGTGCAGACAGAAACTGGTTCTGCGCACCGTTACCGTTTAAATCACCAAAAATTCATAACTGCTTAGAAAAAGGTGAAACTAGTGGCTAAAGAAGCACAACTCATAGATCTACAACCTCCAACAGAAATAAAATATTTTCCGAAAGCTTTACTCAGCGAAAAATTCAAAACAATCTCGAAAACAGAGAAGAAATCCAGACAGCAAGCAAGTGCATCACTAATTATGTTGTTAATTAACTTTTTCTCACTTAAATAAGTGTTAAAACGCTCAAATAACAGTCAAGTCTCTGATACCACTGTTAGAAAGTCATGCCATGCTCAAATTTAATTTTATTACTTATTAACAAAGCTAAAAGAGCAAGCAAACTCATAGATCTAGTCATCCAAGCCGTTTAACACATAAATGAGAGAGTAGGAGGTTTACCTCTTCTAATTTCGTAATTAGAAGGTTAAATCCAATGCTTTGAAGTTGATGGCGTGCTCACCACCACCACCACGGCCGGCCTCGAGTCCACACAAAGTTTAATCAAGTTCTCTAAGCTTTGTGCTAGCAAAGCAAGAGAAAACGCCTAAACTTTAAGTTCCCTTTGCTTCTAATTATCAAATAATTATTATGGAAACTATTTCTCAACTCATGAGAACCTAAAACAATGCAAAATGAGGCTCCAAATTTTCAGATCTGAAAATTTGTTCTCTCTTTCAAAATTTCGGCCAAGAGAAGAGAGAAAGAGGGGGGAAAAAGTGGTGCCCTAAAAGCTCTCCATGTGGTCCTTAAATAGACCACCTAATCCCAACATTTTGGGACCAAAATGCCCCTCATAAGGCCAGATACGAAATGGGCCTTTGGGCCATAAAATTTTATTTTATTTGCTCATTAATTCTATTAATTAATGGCCCATTTCAATTGCATTCAAATTGGGTTCAATTTTGGCTAATTAAAGATAGCCTAATTGTTTAATACAATTCTCATAATTATATTAATTGAGTTGAAACAAAATAAATATCAACCATTTGATAATTATTATTTGGTTTAGACTTTACATTAATTTAGTTTCATATTATCCTTTTGAAATAATTAATCATAACGGTTCATAACGGTATACGATTAATTATTCAACTTATCATATTTTGTATTCTCCAATACAAACAAACTAAATATAATGAACCATTGATTAAGAGCTTTGTCATTGTGTGACCCTTTGAGGATTTATGCTATGTTGGACATGAAAAATGAATCGCTATTTATTTTCAATAATCATAAGCGGTATCTAGCAACACGTTATGATTCCCAATTTACATAAATAAATACTGTACTATTACAGCACTTCAATCCTGCATAAGAAATAAATAATTTCCTTGTTTTGATTCTTATGTCACATGATATCATTATATAATCCAAGATAGGAAAGTGTCATTCTTGCAGATTATATATTTCTTGATCTAGAGATGATTGTATAAGTTGCTAGCAAACAATCCGTCTCCATCAAGGGGCCCAATAGATATCATCACTCATTAGGTATACTAATGAGGGACATACGGTTTTCTTGATGAATAGTTTTTCCCCGCACAATTCAAGAGAACATAAATAAAGTCCGTATAGCAGCCCTTATCAGGAATCAACGGTAGACGATATTTATAGAACCAATCCTCATGTGGAAAAACTGAATCATCTCAAACTTAGAATCAAACTCATATGAAATAAATAATGACACTTAACACAATCCATATATTTATTTCATTGGGTCAAGTCCTGTACTATGTTCCGATAACATATACATATGCAATTAAGTTGATAACACCTTATCCATGATCTGTAGAACTTAATCATCACTTAACTTGTATACTAATCTTATTATGATAATTAATGTTCCTTGTTAATTATCAAGATTATGGACATTTTAGATTTATTATTGTCATTTAACAAAAATGAAACACAGAGATCCACAATTCAGATCCTCAACCTGAATGATCTGTCAATAATAAAATCAAGGAACAAATGATCAAACATCATCAATAACATAAACTAAAGATAATGCCAATAACTGATTGGCTCATAGGACATATCTCTAACATGTGGATCCTGTGTCAAACTCAAGCAGCTATTGAGAGAGCATCTGGTAACATAACTGTGTGGACTTTTTCGTCATTTCTCGAAGAATGATTGGGTTTCCTCAAGAACGGGAATAGGTCTTAGATTCACCCCTCACGAGCTTAAATTCAAGTATAAAATGCTTCTTAACAACAAGAAAACATTAACGAGAATCTATTCTCATGAGGGTTTATTAATTTTGTGGATCCTTTCCTTCCAATAGGCGCAAGCCCCTATTGTTAATTATCCCGTGATGAATCACAAGAACCTCTGATTAAGGGATTCGAGAAATTATATATCGTAGGCTAGAAAAGTTGTTATCTCAATTTATTATTAAACTAAACTCAATTGATGTTACTAAACTTAGTTGACGGGGCGCAATTGAGAAAATAAAAGACTTAATTCTCTTGGCTTAAATCGGACTCAATTAACGGTACCAAACCTAATTAACGGGGCCTGATTGAGGATATCAAAACGTTTCATTAATGACTTTGTTAAAGTTGTCTTGTCGGGTAAGTTTCGGATAATAGCTTGGTTTTAGCGGTTTGTAGGAATTGGTTTCTGATCGTTTCATGACTTGTAAGGACAAAAGATTTTGGATTTTATTCTTAGGACTGTGTGAGTCGCTCTAGGAATTGGTTTCTAATTGTTTAATGACTTGTAAGGACAAAAGATTTTGGATTTTATTCCTGGGACTGTGTGAGTCGCTATAGGAATTTCTAAATGTTTAATGACTTGCAAGGACAAAAGATTTTGGATTTTATTCCTGGGACTGTGTGAGTCGCTATAGGAATTGGTTCCTGGGACTGTGTGGGTCGCTGTAGGAACAAGGAAGGATTTAATTCCTGGGACTGTGTGGGTCGCTGTAGGAATTGGTTCCTGGGACTGTGTGGGTCGCTGTAGGAACAAGGAAAGATTTAATTCTTGGGACTGTGTGAGTCGCTGTAGGAATTGGCTCCTGGGACTGTGTGGGTCGCTGTAGGAACAAGGAAGGATTTAATTCCTGGGACTGTGTGGGTCGCTGTAGGAATTGGTTCCTGGGACTGTGTGGGTCGCTGTAGAAATAAAGGAAAGATTTAATTCCTGGGACTGTGTGGGTCGCTGTAGGAATTGGTTCCTGGGACTGTGTGAGTCGCTGTAGGAACAAGGGAAATGTGGATTCCAAGGGCTATATTGGGCCGCTGCTGGAATCGGCTTCTGAAGAGACGATTTGACTTTGCGTTAGCGTTGATCTTGATTTCGAGGAGTGACTTTTCTTCAATTGAAGAGGTTTTGGCTTTGACTTTGGGCATCGTATTCTGACTTTTAATTTTCTAACGTTTCTTTTTGGGCTTTAGTGATTTTTACTATTTCTCCTTATTTTGATTTTTAGAAATCTAGAAATTTAAAATTTGTTTTTACATTTTTTAAAATACTTATTTCAATGTACTTAGTTGAAAATAGTCCTTGGAGGGTTGTTTTAGTGTTGAAATTACTTAAACTTTGTTTCAAAATTCTATAGAAGGTTTATTTAAGATTTATTATATCGATTATTTTTATAAAATTCAATTTTTATAAAGAAAATACTTCAAAAATACAAAAGATCAATATTTTGAAAGATTTTTATATGAAAATATCAGTAAATCTAGATTCTACAGATTTTTAGGATTTTATGGATATTTTACTTGGATTTTTCTGAGTTTCCTACTATTTTTAACGAATTTTTGAAGTTTGAACAATTTCTGAAAATTTCTGATGCTGACACGTGGCACATAATTTATTTATTTTTATTTTTTTTTATTTTCTGGCAGGTGGGTCCCGCATGTCAGGTTTATTTTGTTTTCTGGAGGCTGCGTATGGCGAGTCACTGCCATGTCAGGGGTTTGCTTCACGTAGTTTGGCCACAAAAGATCCAGGTGAGCTCGGCGCTGGATTTCCTTTTGAAGAGAGGGATTTTTGCGACGCGATCCCTCAACTTATTTTATTTCCAGAAAAACCCTCTGAAGACGTCGTTCCGGTGATCTAGGCCGCCGTTGACATCGACGTTGGGCCCTACGTGCTCGCGAGATTGTAGAGAACACGATAGTGGTCTCCCCTTTGGCTGCATCGTCTCCGTTTAGTCGGAAGATTCCCATTTCACATCGGCTGAGCTCAAAGATTATTCACTTTAGTCCCTTTATTTTTGTTTTCACGCTTTCCGGCGAACTAGGCCACCTCAGCCGTCTCAACTAAGCTCTTTAGAAACACGAAAGGGAAGAGAATAGAATAGTACAATCAATTTGGCTTAAATCCGTTTAATTTCTAGGATTCGACTTCGTCCTTTCTATAATGGCCGTCGGGTTTCTCCGATGAAATTTCGGCCATTGAGACCACCATCGTCCATGGGGTCAGGTGGTATAATTTCGTGGCAGTAAGGAGAGCACAATGGTGTGGTTGATTGGTCTTGCGATGGCCCTAATTGATGGGAGAAGCATGGGGCAGAAGAGGCATTGTTTTTGGACGCTTCTATATTTTGACTAACTTGCTTGCAAGTCATTTTCCAGCATAAGAACTTATCTTGATGCCATAATTAGGCCTAATCGAGTTTGTTTTATACGTTTAAATCATTATAGTAAGTGAGATTGAGTTTATGTGTGTGTTGCTCAACTTTTGTTTTTTCATTTTTATGGAGTTTTACCACTGTTTTGGACGATTCTTTGTTTGAATTGCCTAGTTGCTGTAAAACCAACTACAAAAGAGTGAAACGAGAAATTCACTCAAACTATGAAACAGTTTCTTAATAACATTTTCACATGAGAATTAAATATCAAAATCGTGGATCTCCAATCAAGAATCCGGCAACATCTCCCCTCCTCCATGTTTAATTAACATAATCTCTTACTCCATGGCCAAAGCCAAAGAGAGGAGATGCTACCAGAGCTTGGTGAAACACCAGTCGAGGGAAAAGGCTGAAATTGGGGAAACCCCAATCAAAGCAAAGAACCCAGTCAGAGCATGGAGAGACTCCAGCCAAGACCACCATTAATTAAGTATATTAATTGGATTAATCAATCGAGTTTTTATCAAAACAGATTGTAAAATGTCAATTCGAGCAAGATTTCACCAAAATTCTCATTCAATTCTCACAAAATCAAGCTACAATCCTTTCCTTACCCTTACCTCTGTGTTACCTTTTGTTTACAACAAATCAGAGAAGCTCAATTGCTCTTCACTTTACCTCTCTTTCTATGCCTATCAGTTGTTCGATGAAATTCCTAAAACAATCTAACTACCTAAACTTCTTTAATGGCTAGCCTAAATTGCGTGTGTGAGCTTAGAAGTCTCTAGAAAGTTCTTTAGAGGTTCTCAGATGTGTGTGTAGTCAATTTTTCGGACCAGAGATCCCTTTCTTCTCCAAGCCGTGGGGTATTTATAGCCTTCAATCTTCAGTGGCTTCTTCAAGAAGGAGGATGCTTCAATTGATCTTGGCCGTCCAATTGAGGAGCACACGGATCGACAGGCTATCCAACGGCTGCAATTGCGTTACGCTGTGTTTGTTTTGGTGGTCAACAGTGAAGAATGAGGAGAGTTTGACCATGCAGTTACGGATCTGTTGTGTCTTCATCATTGCTCTTCGAGTTGAACCCTCATCTGACGGCCATGATCAAATCACGCCTGGAGATTCAGATCAGGACCAACAGAATTAGTTAGAGGTGGTTGGCAGGAGGTTACGGAAGTTACAGCACCGAACCCTTCTCTCCTTCGCGTTTTTCTTTCCTCTTTCTTCTGTTCTTTCGTGGAGAAGACGAACGCTTCACATGGCCCCAGTAGTCAGGTTAAATGAGAGAGAGGCAGATGGGCACGCGCGTTTCTCTGTGAACCAGTGGAGAGACGAGAATGTTTATAGCTTTTGGTGCATGGACCAGGCACACCTACTAACTTTCTGGGATGGTAAGTTTTTAAAAGCTAGCGCCCTCCTTCTTCCGTTTGGATCCCCTGCAATGGTCTGCACGCTCCAACTTCAAGGATTTTTCTAGGATTTTCTTGCTTTTCCATTTAGATTTCTATTAATTATTTGCTACCAATTGAAAATAATTGATTTGAGGGCCTTCCCAAGGGTATTTTTGGATAAAATTCTATGGGTAGACTCATAAAAATATAAGGAATTTAATGGTTCAAAGGGTTTTGTGAAATTCCTCATGGTTTATTTTTTGGTAATTTTATGGGTTTTGGGGTTTATTTGCATAAAATGGGCCTTTTGCAGCACCTCTGATCTTTATAAGGGCACCATAATTTTCTCCATGCTCCATTGAATTTTTGGGTAATTTTACATAATTTTTGAGCCCATTTGATATTTTTCGTGAATTTCTCAATCTCTTTGTATTTATTACTCCATGAATTTATTCAATTATTTTATGAACTTGGTACCATAAAATGGGGTCAAACAATAACCATCATGCGACAAAAAAATCCTACACCATCAACTGGGTCATCATCCACATGCAATGATGTGAATCCATCACAAAAGCTTACTACTGTGCCCCTTAACGGTAGCAACTATCCACCATGGTCTCAAGCAGCAATACTCTACTCCTAGCCATCCTCAATTTTTAATGTCAATTTTCAAGCAAAACCAATTTCTGAAATAAGAAGCCCAAAAGATATTGAAAGATAAAACTGAAAAGAATTAAGCAATAGGATTAAAAAATTCCATCTAACCAGTAAGAAGGAACAAAGAAAAACAACATGGCATGCCAAAGTCCTGAAATCATGATCCAACTTGTCTACGTCTATACTTGTAATACTCCTAACTCCTGAAACACATTATTGACCTATATGAGCATTTTGCAGCAAGCTCTTTAAAAATAAAAGTAACGCCTCGATTCAATGGATTGTTACCTTTACAACAATGCCTTGATCAGTCGTTTGTTTCCTTTACCGAAGGTCAATCTCTCCCTCCGATGGCAACGTTGTTTCCATGCTTGTTGTCACCTTGGCAGAAAAATAACATTTATTACTCTGAAATTGAAATATCGAGAGAAGTGAGCCGAAAAAGGTACAAGCCTGAAAAGGGAGGCAAGGTTGAAGGTGGAAAGAGAGGTGACTGTGCAAAAATTGATTCTATTCATTCTTAGGCATAAAAAGATAAAATCCTTATAGGATAGGAAAAGAGAACAATTTACCAGCATTTTAATCATTGTCTGTTGAGGGTTTGACAGTGCTTCAATCTTGCCCAACTCTTATGCTGTTCTCCATCCCATTTCAGCAGATCAGCTTCTGATTCCAACTCTCACCATAAATAACGAAGAGAAAAAAGGAACAAAGCTTTAAAAATCGAACAAAAATAGTGAAGAGAAGAATAGATAAAAAAAGAATTCACTGAAAAAAGAATGATTCTCCTAAAAAAATACGAATAGATTGATTACCTGGTTTAAATTGAGGAAATACGCCCTTCTCTAATTTCTCCGTGCACCATGGCCGCAGTCCTTCTCAACGGAAAAATCGATGGTGTTTCCATTTTCGCCTTCACCTTCGCCCCAGCCACCCCGACCCACCTGCCTCTGCTTTCCCTCTACCTCCGACTCCAACTCCCTCCGAACTCAACTGCCTCCGCCTCCCTCTGCCCGTGCGCCTCCCCATGCCCCTCCGCCCTCACCTCCGCTCGTCACCCTGGCCTTCTGCCCCTGTCAACCTTCTGCCTCCTCAACGGTGAGGTGAGAGGCGATTGGGCTGAGGGGAGAGGCGATTGGAATGAGGCGGCGGCGATTCGGCTGAGGCGGGAGGTGAGCGGCGATGCCCCGTGGTGAGAGGTGACGGGGAGAGAGAGAGACTGAGAAAGAGAGCGGAAGGAGAGAAAGAGCGGAGGAAGAGAGGAGAAGAAGAAAAGCGTACGCGGACGGCTGGGATAAAATCCATCCCACGCGCTGCGCGATCGAACAGCCCCGACAGGAAATTCAGACGAAAATCGCCGAAAAATCGGAAGAAATTGAAAAATGTTACTGTTCATAAGCGTGAATATTAAAGCGATCCTTGTTTACTAGTAGGGCTGGCAAAATAATTCGTGGCTCGTGACTCGCTCGGGATCGGTTCGCTAATTATTCGAAATTAGCTCACTCGAAATAATTTCGAGTCTTTAACGAATCGAGTTTTTGAGCTCGAAATTAATAACGAATCGAATACGAGCTTTAGATAGCTCGCTCGTTAGTGGCTCGCGAATTATTAAACTCGAAATTATACATTCTGAAGCCCAATTTATTAAACTGTATGAGTTGTGTGTCGTGTAGATGGAATTAGCTTTTTGGGATTGGTGCTGGAATTAAGTTGTTGGCCGTATGAATTGGATCATTTTTTATCATTTTATCTTATTACTAGCATGTTTTACTGGAGTTAGTTTGTGTCTATGGTATAAAAAATTGTGCATACAATATAATAATAGGTCGGTTCGATCTATGTATAAAAAATTGTGGTCATACCGTAACTTTCTATAGAACTATATCCAATTCGAGCTATTAACGGCTCGAGCCGACCTAGCTCGTAATATATTCAAATCGATTACAGGCTTACTTTTTCAATTCGATATTACCTGACGACTCGAATCGAGTTGGCTCGAATATATTTTGAATCGAATTCGAACAGGGGTTGGCTCGCTCGAACTCGGCTCGTTGCCAGCTAATTACTAGATTCTAATTAGTAATAAAATTGAAATTTAATAATATTTTAATGTTATTTTTAAGAGGCACTTATCCGGTTTGAAGCGCGTCATTTGTCCCACAAGAGGCGAAGAGAAATAACCGAGTCGGAAGAGATACAGTAAACAAGGCTCGGGGTGCAGCGTAATATAGCACTTACCTGGACGGGGTCTATGGGCGATCAAGAAGGCTCATGGCCTAGGTTAGTGGCCTCCATTGCACTTGGGAGGAGCGCTGGCTTACCATCTGCCCAAGTGGCGGAGTGGACGTCATAATTTGTGGGCGATCAAGAAGGCTCATGGCCTAGGTCAGTGACCACAAATTATGACGTCCACTTACCTTGGCCATTTCCTATTTTCAAATTTTTTATTAATTGTTAATGTTAATCTAGCTGTAGCTTTTGTAGAATTAAAATCTGATTCTTTCAAGGGAAATGATGGCCGACAAGCCGAGTCACTTGTTTTGAACCACGAAACAAGCAAATATTGTTTTATTTCAATTAAGGAAAAAATTGGAATTTCTTGTTGTAGTAAATTATACTTGAGTTTCTTGTTGTACTAAATTGTGTATAACCAAAATTGAAGAACAAAAACTGGCCTAATTAATGAGTCAGAACCTTAGAAAAAGAAGTTAGTACACCAATGTAAAGAAAAACTGACTCTGATCAAATCTAGTACAAATAGAGTCCAGATTATTCAAAATTAAACAAAGCAAAACTGATTTCTCAACAATTATTCAAACTTAAAAGATAAATAGACCTGAGAGAAAATTAGTAGTAGATTGCAAACTATTTGTAGTTTTCTGGCATGATACTCAAATTAATCTAGCAATAGATATGTAAAATAATAAAAAAAAAATGTTCATGACATGCAGGGCGGCAATGGGGTACCACAGAGGCACTTGTTATGAATGTAAGAATCAGCCTTGTAATTTGCCATGAACCTTCCTTTAGGCAACTCCCCACATAACTCATTGTAACTGAAATTCAGAAAACGTAATTGTACATCTTGGAGGGATTTTGGCACTTTTCCCTTTATCCTGTTGTGACTCAGATCTAGATAGTTCAAGTGATGTGGAAATGCAACTCGAGTCATGTCAAATTCGAGCTGGTTCCAAGACAAATCGATCTTGGTCATTGGTTTTGTGAGACCAAAAAGAAATGAAGGATCCCCAGTTAGCCTATTGTGTGACAAATCGATCGTGTCAATATCTCCATTTCCATAATCTTGAGGGATCTCTCCACTGAGTTTATTGCGGGCTAGGTACAGGTAATGTCGATCTGTCCCATGAAGTAGACATGGAGGAATCGTACCAGAAAGGCTATTTCCACTGAGATCCAGGAACTGGAGCCTTGGCAGCTTTGTTAGAGACAATGGTATGGGGCCTGAGAACTTGTTTTTATGAAGATCTAGTGCACTGAGATTGGTACGAGAGAGGAAGTCAGGTATGGCACCAGAGACAGACGTATCAGTTAAGAAGAGTATCTCGAGTTTGGAGAGTTTAGAGAAGGAAGGAGGAATGGTACCGTAGAGGCCCGGTATAGTCTGCAGTTGGATGGTTTCCAGCTCAGGAAGGTCGCCAAATGAAGGCGGTATTGTAGTTGATACATTGATGGAGAAAAGATAGATGTTGTTTATGCGTCCGGTATCAGAACAATACACATTGGACCAGGTGCAACAATTGGTTGCCGGTGACCACGTTGATAGCTCCAATGGATTGCCGAGCTCGGACTTTATGTTAAGGAGGACTGTGCGGTCTGCGGCGTTGCAGTCAAGAGAGGAAGAGAGGGAGATGTCTGACAAGAATATGAGGAAGAACAAGAGGGAAATAGACATTTTTACTTGCATTTTGGTATGATTGCTTTGGCTTGGAGAGGTCATTCATTATATATGTGTGCTTGAATAAAATTGACCAATTTATTATTTCTTCTTAGAATGTTGGCCTCATTTTAAACGTTTGTTGGATAGATTTCCTTTAGGATAAGATGCGTTGACACTTGACAACAGAGGACCACTAGACCTCTACACCTTGTCAATTTGGATCCAACCTTAATAAATTGCAGAGTAGTGACTAGTATTTTGGTTTGCCGAGTGCTGTTCTCTGTCAGTAAACAGTGTACTGTTATGCTATGTGTGCCCATCGAAATGAAAAATGAATAGTTTAACAAAGGATTTTGTTTGTTTTAGTTTGGAGAAGGCAAAAAGGGTGAAAACATGCAAGGGGAGGGGCCACTGTTTCGGCCTATCACGTGCACCGGTGCAGATTGTATTCCGTTCAGACACAGGCACCCAGCTGGGCAAAGAAATTAAAGGAAAAAAAAATAAAAAATAAAAAATAAAAAATGGAAAAAAAGAAGAACGAAATCTGCAAGGTGAAATTTGACAAAAGTTTGACATCTATGTAACTATGTTGGCGAAAGGTGAAGTTTGCAAGTGATCACACTGTTTTCATTTGTTATTATACCCACAAAACTTGACAAATTATGTTTGTATGTCAATTAAAATTCAAGCACATTGAGAAAAAAAAAATACTGGAAGTTTCCAGATTTTCCATTTTGAGCGATGTATTTTCCAATTTTCCAATAATCAATGACGGTGACTCTAGGTTACAGCAGAGTAGGTCTTGGAATACGATATAGTGAAAATATGATACAAAGTCATCAAGTCATGAATATGATTTTTTATATTATTTTTTTTCATTTAGCACGGCTTATGGAAATTTGAATTTTTTTAGTGTTGCAACTTGACTATTTAAAAAGTCAAACGTTATTAATGTTTTGATAAGTGTGAATTTTTATATATTTTATTCATCTTATTATTCTCTTACTCTTTATTTCTTGTTTCTTTTGTCCCATGTGCTTGATCGGCAGCCTGGCACCAGTAGAAATTTTTTTTCCAAACTCATGCAAAAGATAGAAAAGAATGAAAAGGCTGAAATTTGTTATCGAACAAAATCAAATTTAGCTTGAATAAAATCGTAATAACGCTCACTTCACAGATTCTGTCAAGGTGTCGAAAAATCATAATAACGTTAGAATTGAGAAAAATAAATAGTGTGAAAGTTTCACTATCACCAATTTCTGGACAAATATCTGAAATTAAAATAGAGTTGTGAAAATTTAAATTCACTGTTGTAGTTTTCATATCATAAAACTGCGACACACAATCTAAAAGACCAAAACACATCTATTAGAATTTAAGTAGATCCTCAAATATCTTTCAAAATGACATCATGTTTAGTGTTTTAAACGATTTCTGTCGTATTACTACAGCTAAATATTCAGACTCTTTGAGTGGGTCCCAAAGAGTTACAAACAGGGAAAGTTCCCAATTTTGCCATTTCGGGGTCAATTATTTTTTTCCTTTTATTTGGTAATTTAGATTTACATCACTATAAAAATAAAAATTAAAGAGATATTATGTCATTATTAAATGATAAAATTAAAATTATGTTATCGGTTAATCGAAATAACATGTTTTCTTTTAATATGCCATCATAAAATATTAAAATTAGAAATATGTAATTCCAATAGAAATAATTGATTATATGTTGCGAGAGTTTTAAAAATTAAAATATTAAAGGTCAAAATTTCAAAATTTCAAATTTCAATTTAATTAAATATTTTGTTTTAAATGGTACATTTTCAACTTAGTACGCATTTTGGAGTCAGACGCGGATCTCATCCAACCCATCAGCCACAGGACCACAGGTTCGAGCGTAAAAGGTGCGACCTGTTTAGTATGTCACCCGAGCTGGTTGGATGAATCACAGAGCTGGCTGTTATAGACCAAGAGCTGATCCCGTAATGGAATGCAGTAGTGCGGTCAAACGGGTATTGCGTATTGACTAGTGGCTACTTGACTTCAGAACTTGTTGACTAATTAGTCAAAAACTGGGACAGTGGGACCCCGTCTTAACATAAGCCAACAAAATTTGACTTCAATCAATTTTTGTCCTTTTGAGAGAGCAGATCGAAAGAACAAAAATAAATAAATAAAATAAAATAAGGTAGGTACTAATTCAGTAATCCGGCAATTCCATAAGCCATACATGTAGGAAAAGATTGAAATTTCATACCCAACAAAAGCCGGATAGGACTTACCGGCTTATTTCTCTTGTAATATATTATATATATATATGTGTGTATATATTCTCTACTTTGTTATTCTAAACATGTAATTGCGGGAATTCAGAAGTGCAGCATTTAAACGATTTATTAGATTTCTTTCTAACATTCTTATTAGCCATTTTTCTTTTCATTTTATCTGGTTGGTTGTATCAAGCAAAATTACCGAGAAAGAGAATGTAAGTAGTAAACAATAACTGAAAGTGAAGAATCAGACCGAAAAGTTGTTATAACACAAGTGCAAAATTTTGGCGATCTTTAATGATTTTTCCTTCTTTCGCTTCTCTCAGCACTGGTTATCTCGTTCTCACCGTCACAATTCGCAATTGATTCTATTGGTGTAGATCGTCGATGGGGATAAGCTTCACCATCTTCTCTGATGGTGTGGTGTTGAGAAAGAAAGTAAGTACTCTCATCTTTGGTGATTCAACAGTTGACCCGAGTAATGAGTGTGAAGGCAAATTTCGCGCCATATGAGATGAGTTTCTATAGCGGTCTGCTCACTGGCAGGTTTTGTGATGGTACATTGGCAACTGATATATATGACATATCCTTGGTAATTATCTAACTAAGATGTGTTGATCTTACTGTAAGTTGATTACTTAATTGGGATGATTCTAGCTAAGTACCATACAAATACTATATCCTGTACCCATAGGTAGTGTTACAACCCAACCCTGATTGCACATAAAAACATCAGTCTAAGTCATGCTGGTACATCACCGGTACCAGTCTGATCATTTTTCTAGTTTTTTTTTTTCTTTTCTTTTTACTTCAGTTTTACAAGTACTTATTTAGTCACTATTTATTATTTAAATTTTTCCTTTTGTTTGTTACTTGTTGTATTTGGCCATGCAGCTGTCAAATTGGGAATTGCCAAAAGCATTTCAGCTTTCTGGGACTAAAATTTAACCCTAAGGAGGCGAGGTCTGGCATCAGCTTCCTCACTATATGATGGATCCGCTACCACAAATTCAGTGTCTTCTTTAGTAATTAAAAAGGAGAAACATTGTGGTAATACATCCAATTGTTCATCAGAAACTCATTTAATAGAGTAATATATTGTTCGTTTTCATCTTTAATTCACCAGTATCAGGTCGGCCTGATCTATTCCTGGATAGTTAAAGATAGAAATTTCCGTTACACTATGGATCTTCATTAGGAAATACACACACACGCCCCTTTAAAGAAAGAAGAAAAACCTAACATTATTTGAAAATTTAATTGAAGGTTTATATAACATGATGAAACAAAAGCCTAACTTCAGCATGATAATCCTGAGGTGTTGTCCTGAGGTGTTGTAACATTCTGTTACTTTAATACGTATATTAGAAATATTATACGAGTATAATACGAAAATTAGTATGAAAATTTATATTTTTGACAAAGACATTAATTTAGCACTTACCTTTGACTCCTTGCGCATATTTCTGTTCCAATAAATTGTTAGTGTTATACATGGTCACGTTGTTATTTATCAATATTTTCTTGAACCGCTCAACTTATTTGATTATCTTTTTTTCGTCCAAAACAATTTGAACCAAGTTAGTCTTGTTATAAATATATTGTATTCCATGTTTTGGTGCTTGAATTATTTTGGTTACACCTATGGGATCTACATATGACGTGTCTTGTTTTCTTTAAATTATTTTTTCCATGATAGTTCCATATCTTGGCTACAAAGTTTATGATGGTCCTAGATATGTGATATACGTGGCTTTCCTCGTTTGGCTTGTTACTTCCTCTCCAAGAATTTAAGATATCATCAAAGATTTAACATTTATTTTGTTTGGTTCAAATTGTTTTGGACGAAAAAAAGATAATCAAATAAGTTGAGCGGTTCAAGAAAATATTGATAAATAACAACGTGACCATGTATAACACTAACAATTTATTGGAACAGAAATATGCGCAAGGAGTCAAAGGTAAGTGCTAAATTAATGTCTTTGTCAAAAATATAATATTTACATACTAATTTTCGTATTATACTCGTATAATATTTCTAATATACGTATTAAAGTAACAGAATGTTACAGGTGTTGGTCGAACTAAGTCAATCTGTTTCTCCTTGAAACTTCCCCTTGAAGATTGTACTACCATTTTCCAAGCAAATAGAGTATATGAGGTATTACATGCTTCATCTGAGAAAGATGGCAGGACCCTCAGAAGCAGAAAAAATGCTAAACACTGCACTTTTTATTGTGAGTTCTGGTTCAATAGACCTCATGAAATTGACTTAAAGCAATGAACCAATGTCAGCGTGCTAAACTACTTGATAACTTCCATGGCCAGATGGGACTCGCATCCTCCCGCAGTCAAAAAAGGACTGCCGAGGGCAGTCATTTCCTTTTTTTTTTTTTGATATTTAATAATTTCAAAATTCAAATGTCGAATCCAAACTGTTGATCTTGTTTAATTTAACGGGCGATGAGTTTTCATATAAGTTTTATAAAATTTAGAGTTGATTTGATATTTGATTAAGTGCTCAACAAATGAACGTATTAGAATTAATTAAACCAGGTTCGTTCATTTGTTTAGCAGTTAATCAAATATCAAATCAACTCCAAATTTTATAAAACTTATATGAAAACGCATCGCCCATTAAATTAAACAAGATCAACGGTTTGGATTCGACATTTGAATTTTTAAATTTTTAAATATAAAAAAAAAAGAAAATGACTGCCCTCGGCAGTCCTTTTTTGACTGCCGAGGATGCGAGTCGGGGTTTTATCCATTAATTTTTATATTTGATCAAATAAAAACTTTCTTATGGGCATCATTGCAAAGATTTGAGACACTGGTGTTTACCAGATGTTGTATGTAGTTATGTACGACTACTATGGGACGGATATGAGAATGATTTGCTGGCGAGAATACTGAAGATCAATCTGATTCTTTCAAGGAAACCATGGCTGTGTTACTGGGGTCAAGGTCAAAATTGTAAGAAGTTTTGCAATTTTCCAAAGGTGTTTCTTTTTTTCTTTTTCTTTTTCTTTTTTTTTTGCCTTATATTTTGAATTCATTTAATTTGTCCATATAATAAATTTGCTCGCTCTTCACACCTATTCAATGGTTCAGAACTTAATAAAAGGAACTTATGCACCGATGTAAAGAAAAGATGACTCCAATAAAAACCTTGTACAGATAAAGAGAAACATTCAAATTAAAACAAATTAACACTGATTTCTTAACAAAATAAAGAAATAAAGTTAATGGAAACAGCAATTGATTGCAAACTTTAAGTACGCGAAATAAAAAAGGTCATGACTTGCAGGGCGGAAGCGGGGTACCACATAGGCACTTATTATGAAGGTAGGATTCTGCCTGGTGACGTACCATGAACCTTCGATTCGGTATCTCCCCACATAACTCATTGTAACTTAAATTCAGAAAACTTAATTTTACATCTTGGAGCGATTTTGGCACTTTTCCTTTTATTTTGTTGTGGCTTAGGTCCAAATAATCCAAATTATGGGGTAACACAACCCGGGTCAGGTCAAATTCTAGCAGATTCCATGACAAATCGATCTTGGTTGTCGGTATTGTGATATTGAAAAGAAATGAAGGGTTCCCAGTTAGCCTATTGTGTGACAAGTCGATCATGTCCATGTCTCCATTTCCATAATCTTCAGGTATCTCTCCACTGAGTTTGTTGCGTGCTAGGTACATAAAACGAAATGTCCCATGAAGTAGACCTGGAGGGATTGTACCAGACAGGCTGTTTCCTCTCAGATCCAGGTACCGGAGGTTGGACAACTTTGTCAGGGACAGTGGTATGGGGCCTGAGAACTTGTTGTTTGAGAGATCTAATGCACTTAGATTGGTACGGGAGAGGAAGTCAGGTATAGCACCTGAGACAGAGGTATTAGTAATGTCGAGTATCTAGAGTTTGGTGAGTTTAGAAAAGGAAGCAGGAATGGTGCCATAGAGGCCTGGTATGGTTTCCAATTGGATGGTTTGCAGCTCAGTAAGGTCGCCCAAGGAAGGTGTATTGTAGTTGATACGTTGAGAAAAGAGAGATTGATGAGGTATATACGGCCGGAATCAGTACAGTACACATTGGACCAGGTGCAACAATTGGTGGCAGGTAGCCATGTTGATAGCTCAGGTGGATTCCCAAGCTCGGATTTTATGTTTAAGAGCGCTTTGCGATCGGCTGCATTGCAGTTGAGTGAGAAGCAGAGAGAGAGGTGTGAGAAGAATAAGAGGAAGAACAAGTGAGAAACAGGCATTTTTGTTCCTATAAAGTTGGGGATGATTTTTTCATCCTGGATACGAGGTATTATATAGGCAGTACTTGAGCGAAAATAAAATGATTGATTGATTTATAAATTAAATCTTCTTAGAATATTAAGCTCGTTGCAAACGTTGATTCTGACATGGTTAAACTAATAAAAAAAATACTTGACAGGGGATAGGGTTAGTGTACTATTTCTTTTCTAATTTTTATTCTATCTTATTAAATTCAGAGAGTGGCCATTAATTTGCTGTATCACGTGCTCTATCTTCTATCTCCATAAAGATAAGCAGTTCTCTATGTATTTCTGTTCAGGCAGCGGCACCCTGGCAAAGAAATTTAAAAAAAAAAAAAAAGTACAAAAGAAATTTATACAAGTACAAAACCCTGGGTAAAAAATCAGTTAACTACTTTGTTTTAGCAAAATGACTGCCAGTATTTACTGTATTAAGCTTCAAATGTATTTTCTTGAGGTACTAATTTGCACAAGTACAGCCAATTTTGTAAAGTCTTAGTTGTTGAGGATACCGATTTCCCATTTGATTTGCTTTTGATATGATGAGAAGATATAAGATGGATCAAAAAAATGTGTGGGAGCGGCTTAAAAAATTTCTATATACCTTTTGGTTGTCTTCAATATGTATATTCTGATTTGTAGCCATAATGTTAGTGTGATTCATTTCATAATTTGGATCAATAATGTACATTTTCTGATCAAGAGATGAGGAAATCAGATCGTTCATCAAATTTCAAATTTTAAAGTTGAAATGATAAGTCGTCAGTACATATGATATGTTTCCCCGAAAAGAATATACTTCCTAAACACAACAAAGGTCCAACACCGGGCCACTCTACACTTTCGAGAAGGGGTGAGCACTTGGAACGACCTGATCAGCTAGAAAAAGCATGGTGAAATGGAGTTATAATGACAATAATGGATCCAACAAGATGGTGAGCATGAATACTATAGATGTTTTATCGCTGTGAGGAAGCAATCTGTCCCACCCTTCGAATTCATGATTTATATGTTTAATCTATTAATCTTTTTTCTTTTTCTTTTGAACTAAAAATATGTTAAATTTTTTTTTATTAATTTTGAAGCTAGCAATTTGTTAAGTCCTTGAGTTATTATTATTTTTTTTTTTAACTTCGTTCCAGTGGAATTAGAGAATTATCAAGCCAGCACATGCATGTGAACAGTACACCCTATATCAGTTCTTTTTCCTTATAATTGAGACTGAACAAACATAACATGTAACATGCAAAAAACATAACATGAAGTTATTCTTTTTATTAACAATTTTTTTACAGCCGAAATTGGAGAACAAAACTGTCCTAGTTAACGAGTCAGAACTCAACAAAAGAAGTTTGTACACCAATGTAAAGAAATGCTGACGCTGCAAAATCCAAACCTTGTATAAATTGAGAGATTATTCAGAATTAAAAGAAAATAACACTGATTTCTTAATAATTATTCAAAGATAAAAGAAGGCTAAAATAAACAGAAACAAATTGCAAACCATTTGTAGTTTGCTGACAAGACACTCAAATTAATCTAGTAATAGGTATGTGAAATAAAGAAAATGTCATGACTTGCAGGGCGGCAGTGGGGTACCACAGAGGCACTTGTTATGAATGTAAGAATCAGCCTGGTAATGTACCATGAACCTTCGATTTGGTATCTCCCCGCATAACTCATTGTAACTTAAATTCAGAAAACGTAATTTTACATCTTGAAGCGATTTTGACACTTTCCCCTTTATCCTGTTGTGACTCAGGTCCAAATATTCCAAATTGTGTGGAAAGACAACTCGGGTCAGATCAAATTCGAGCTGGTTCCATGATAAATCGATCTTGGTTGTTGGTTTTGTGATACTAAAAAGAAATGAAGGATCTCCGGTTAGCCTATTGTGTGACAAATCGATCGTGTCAAGATCTCCATTTCCATAATCTTGAGGGATCTCTCCACTGAGTTTATTGCGGTCTAGGTACAGGAATCGAAATGTCCCGTGAAGTAGTCCCGGAGGGATCGTACCAGTCAGGCTGTTTCCGCTCAGATCCAGGAACCTGAGGTTGGGCAACTTTGACAGAGATAGAGGTATGGACCCTGAGAACTTGTTGTAAGAAAGATCTAGTGCACTGAGATTTGTACGGGAAAGGAAGTCGGGTATGACACCAGAGACAGAAGTATTAGTTAAGAAGAGTAGCTGGAGTTTTGCGAGTTTAGAGAAGGAAGGAGGAATGGTGCCATAAAGGCCCGGCATGGCTTGCAGTTGAATGGTTTCCAGCTCAGGAAGGTCGCCCAGTGAAGGTGGTATTGTTGTTGATACATTGAGAGAGATGAGATAGATGTTGTATATACGGCCGGCATCACTACAGTACACATTGGACCAGGTGCAACAGTTGGTTGCCGGCAGCCATGCCGAGAGCTCAGGCGGATTGCCAAGCTCAGATTTTATGTTGAGGAGTGCTTTTTGGTCGGCTGCGTTGCAGTCGAGTGATAAGGAAAGATGGATATGTAAGAAAAAGAAGAGGAAGAACAAGTGAGAATTAGGCATTTTCGCATGAATTTAAGGATGATTTGTTCAGCATGGAGAGGGATTATATAGGCAGTGCTTGAAAGAAATGAAATGATTTAGAACTGAATTTCTTTTAGAATATTAGTCTCGTTGCAAACGTTTATTCTGACGAGGTGAAGGACCAGCATACTATTTTCTTTTCTGATTTTCAATCCTACCTTATTAAATTCCAGCAAAGTGGCCACTGTTTCTGTCTATCACGTGCGCTGTCTGTTTCTCTATGAAGATAAGTAGCGCGCTTTGTATTCTGTTCAGACGGAGGCACCCAAAGCAAAGGTTTTTGTTTAAAAAACAGGAAGAATGAAAATTTATACTAGTAGAAAGCTGCAAAAGTTTTTTTACAGTATTCTTGGAGAAAGGATAACATAAAGGTCATTAGAGACAGTTTCAACATGTTAATATATCCACAAAACTTGGCAAACTATACCTCTTATGCCAATTTAAAATGAAGCCCATTAAGAAAAGAAACTGAATATTTCCAAGTTTGGGCGTATTATTTTTCAAACTTTGGCAGGAGGATAGGTTGATAATCAATGTGGATATAATTTAGAAAAAGATATAAATGAAATTCTCAATATAAAACTCTGCAATAATAGTTGAGTTTGGCGGATGCAGTTTGAAATGGTTGCAACCTGAATTTCTTTTGACTTCTGCTTCACTTTGATTTTTCCACGTGGATTACTGCATATTAAATGTCCCACAGACCCAATATTATTCTTTCGCGTTTGTTAAAGACGGTTAATTTTATCATCGACACCCCCAAAATCTGCCCGTTCATAACACAAATTTTAATGTACAAGCATGAATCCTGATGCAACAATATGGAACTTAATGTACGAAATGGTAAAAAAAAAAAAATGCAAACTCGAAAGAAATTTATCAACCAAAACAAAGTATGAATTATGTTAATATTTTGTTAAACATACCTTATATAAATTTGAATCATAGCATCGAGATTTATATTTAAATATTCACGCCATGACGCAAAGTGCGAATTTCTATATTTTTTCAATCGAGTCTGTATTTTGCACAGAATTTGTACATCCACAGTTTTGGCCACCAAAATCCACGGCGTCAGAATTTCCATGCTTATGCATCAAAATTCATACGCGCATATCATATTTACGCTCACTATAATTTTTTTATGATAAATTAAGATTAACCGCTTCAAATTATTTTCAAATTAAACATCTATTAAAAAAATTCGGTCAGATTTCGAACCTATGTTGCTTATTGTTAGGCGTTAGAATGCTGGGGATTCATAGCTGTTCTCATTTGTAAATTGGTATTCATATTCATTGTCAAAGTTTCCATATAATAAAACTGCGATGCATATTTTAACCGTCTATCACAATTCTACATGACTTTATAAATCATTTTTAAAATGACATGTCATATGCGAATTGCCCAAATAGTAGTGCGTTAAACGATCTGGAATTCTTGGAAATAAAAATAATTTACTTGGAGAGACGTAAATCATTGTATGAAAAACAATTTATTTTTCTTTTGCATCCATCGTAAACCGAGTCCGTTAGTGGACTCTCACTTCGGCCTTGATTAAAATCTTTTTTTTTTCCACCCGAGATTTCATTCCATTAGAATTTTTTTTTATCAAAACAAACTGATTTCATGTCATTTGATCGGAATTTTCATGTTATTAGTTCTAACAAAATATCAAGAAATCAATTCTAGCGAAATGAAATGAAATAAATCTCGCGTGAAAAATATTTTGATCAAAGCCTTTATGATAAGAATTTTTTTTTAGGTGCCAATTTTTTTTTTTTTTACAAGACTTAATTAACCTGATTATTAAATAAGTTTTTCTCTTCCGCGGTCGACCACCGACGAGCGGTAGTGGACTCTCACCTTCTTGAGTGCCAATATAGATTTAATGGGAAAAATATACGTCGTTTCGATGACATGCAAATATCAGAAATGATATACACCATCCAACTATTTACCATCCATCACCATCCACAGGCTTTATTGGGCCAGCGAACAAATCTGGCGCAAAAATCAGACCCTTTTCCGCATGATGACGTCAGCGAGACAATTGATGACGTCAGCAAAAAAATTTTGCGATTCAGCGATATTTGGACACGGGATGACGTCATGTAATCGCTTGATGACGTCAGCAAAAGTGGTTCAGATAGAAGTCATAAGGGATGAGCTTAAGTGTATATGTGTTCAGTTAGTTGCAGCATAAATTTAAATTTTTGTGTTTATATGTTCAGTTTAATACGTTAACGGATGAACTTAAAGTTATATGTGTTCAGTTAGTTGAAACAAAAATGTGAATTTTCGTGTTTATGCATTCAGTTTAACACGTTAAGGGTTGATCTTAATGTGTTCATATGTTCAGTTAGTTGACACGAAAAATTAAATTTTTGTGTTTTTGTGTTCAGTTATACACGTTAAGGAATTAATTTAAAGTGTTTATGTGTTCGGTTACTTACAGCAGAAATTTGATTTCGTAATTTTTTTGTTCAATTAAACTAGTTAAGGGATCAATTAAAATTATTTATGTGTTCAGTTAGTTGCGATCAAACACGATTTAATAACCATACAATGAAGTGAACACTAATATATTATTAAGAATGATATCCATTATTACAACAAACTGAACAATTCTTCTCACTAACTGAACACTTATAAGAAACACAACCAAAAAGAAATTAACATAACTAGTGAAAAACTGGAAACAATCATCTGCAAAAATGAATTGATTTGTTCTTCTAAGTGCTTTTACCCAACGTCAACACCAAGATCCTAACAATGGTGATGGAGTACTGCAACAAGCATGCTCGATTTACCAAAATCATTGTCATCAATAGCAACTAGTTCCTCTTCTTGCGCAAGTTCATGGGTAGGATTACCATAAATTTGACTTCGTTCAAGCATAGAAACCCTGACATTTTCTGAAAATTAAACACTAATCATCAATAATCTTCGCAGATAGAACTAGTCCTAAACAAAATAACACCTACCAGATTTCAAACAAGAGGCAAGAGAACACGAACCTTTGAGAGGAAGTCGAGAGAAACGCGAGTGCCGAGAAGGGGGCAGATCGGAGGAGAGGGTTTGGAGAGGAAGTCGGAGACGAATCGCCTAGGAGAAGGGTTGTACGGAGCAGGACGAGACCAAGGACACATGGATTGTCTTGGCAACTCTCTCTTCTTCTTCCATCGGTGAGAAATAGGGTTTTTGCACAGATCGGCACCGAGGAATAGGGTTCTTGAACAGATCGGCGGGGATGAGAGGCAGCAGATGCGGAAGTGGCAACGATTCGGCTAGGGTTTGGTGGAGGAGTGAAAGAGAAGGTTTAGAGGATATAAATAGACTGGGCCAGTCGCTGGCCCAATATGGCCTGTTTGGAGCCCATGGATGGTGTGGATGGTAATCAGTTGGATGGAGAGTAGTAATTACCTGCAAATATGCAATCTTACCGGGCCTAGACAGGACCTAGTTTCGAGCGGAAAAAGGTGCGGCCTTTTAGTTTGTCACCCCACAAACACAACAACTTGGATCATGGATTCATATGTAGTGTTGGTCTTCTAGCTGTCGTTTGGATAGCTTGGGAATAGGCCTATTCCCCGAATAGCCTATTCCTGGTAGAAAATTTTTATCCAAACGCAATTATCAATTTCAGGAATAGCACTATTTTCAATAACACTCTTCCCAACAATATTTTCTCTCTACTTTTCATCCCAATAACACTCTTCCCAACGCTATTCCTAATTCACCATCCAAACAACATTCATATTCCCGGAATAACACTCTTCTCACGCTTCTCGAAATCTCACTTTTTCCTTAAATTTAGTCCCGGAATTGCTATTCCTAGCCTATTCCCCACCCATCCAAACGACCCCCTAATTCTAAAATCTGAATCCAGAGCGTATCCCGTATTGGAATACAATAATGCAAGTTATTGGCCACTTGAGTCTTGACTTGATACTTATTTGACCATTTCTAGTCAAAATCTTGGACCCCCATCTTAATATAAGACAACCAAATTTTACTTCAAATCTTCAATCGACTTTTGAATGACTGTACAGATAAGGATTTCATAATGAGGCCAAGCCAAGCAAAAGCAAGAGCGTACTTGCAGGTTTTTAAATTTTTTCTCTTGTAAACATATATTTTCCCTACTTTGTTATATATACTAATTAAATAAATGAAAAGGTGTAGTATTTAAACCATGTAAATAGGTTGTTATATAACGTAGTGATAAACCATTATTCTTTTCATTCTTCTGGTTAGGATATAACAAGGAAAATTACAACAGATAAAAATAAAATAAAATTGTAATCTATAGATGAAAGTGAAAAATACGTATAACAATCACACTGGAAAGTAGTTATATGTAACACAGTGCAAAGTAAAAAATGGTTAGCCTTGAAAGTACAAAGATCGGATACATTTGATAGTTGATACATCAGCATACCAGTAGAGTAATACAATGTGCGTTTGGCAGTCATAAAATCAATTGGAAACAGCTGGTAAAAATCAGGTCGAATTCATGCTCATTCCATGACAAATCAATCTTGCTCATCGATTTTGTAATACCAAACAAATTAAAATGAAGCATCCCCGGTTAATTTATTGTGTGACAAATCGATCGTGGTAATATCTTCATTTCCATAATGTTTAGGATTCTCACCACGAGTTTATTGTGGGCTAGGTACAGGAAACGATTTGTCCCATAAAGTAGACCCGCAGAGATTGTAACGGACAGTGCTATTTCCATTCAGATCCAGGTACCGGAGGTTGGGCAACTTCGTCAGAGAAAATGGTATGGAGCCTGAGAACTTGTTGTTAGAAAGATCTAATGCACCGAGCTTGTTTTGGTAGAGGAAGTCGGGTATAGCACAGGAGACCGAAGTATTAGTTAAGAATAATATGTTGAGTTTGGTGAGTTTAGAAAAGGTAAGGAGGAATGGTACCATAGAGACCCGGAATAGTTTGAAGTTGGATGGTTTCCAGCTCAGTAAGCTCCCCCAATGAAGGCGGTATTGTAGTTGACACATTCAGGAAGTAGAGGTGAACGTTATAGATACGACCAGTATTAGTACAATACAAATTGGACCAGGTGCAACAGTTGGTGGCCGGTAGCCATGCCGAGAGCTCCAGTGGATTGCTGAGTTCAGATTTTATGTTGAGGAACGCTCTGCAGTCAGCTGCATTGAGTCGAGTGAGAAAGAGTAATTTTGTTGTGAGAAGAACGGGAAGAGGAAGAAGAGGAAAAGGTGAGAACTAGGCATTTTTATGTGCATAAAGTTGGGATGAGGTGATTTCTTCAGCATGGATGAGGGGTTATATGGGCAGTACTTGAATGAAATTATGAAATGATTTATCAATGAATTATCTTAGAATACTAGTCTCGTTTGCAAACGTTTATTCTGTTTTCTGACACGGGTTAAACTATCAAAAGATGCTCGACAAAGGGAAAGGCCAGTACACTATTTTCTTTTCTTATTTTTATCCTACCTTATTAAATTTAGGTGAAGAGATCACTGTTTTTGCCTAACACATTCTCTGTCTCCATCTCCATGGAGATAAGTACCGCTCTTTGTATTCGGTTGAGACTTCAGACAGATGCATTATTGAGAAAGAAATTAAATAATAATAATAATAAAACAAAACAAGATATTTTCTTTTCGAAAAAAAAAAAAAGATTTATACTAGTAGTGAGCTGCTCATTGACAGTAATCTTGGAGAAAGGAAACCCACATGTAATAAGAGGCAGTTTCAATTTGTTAATATATCCAAAGGAAAAATTATACCTCTTGTGTCAACTAAAACTGAATCACATTATCAAAAGAAAATAAAAATTCCTAGATTAGGGGCGAAATCTTTTTTCAACTTTGATAGAGTAGCTAGGTTGACAATCAATGTGGTTTCAATCGAGAAAAATAAGTATAAACTATGTCTATAAATTATAAATGATGATTGAGTTTGAAGTTTGCAGTTCTTTAAATATGGTTGCGACCTAGGTTCTTTTGATCACTTGTGCTCGTCTTTAAGTGTAAAGTGTCTCACAGACCCAATTTTTATTTTCACGTTGGGTTAAAACTAAATAATTTTACCATGAACTGATGAACACCTCAAACATCTATGCTTAGCTATGTACATATTTTTTTAAGCATACCCTATATAAATTGGAATTTTTTTTTAGCGCCAACGTTATATTTTTGAGAATCATGCTAACTTGCTAAGTGTAAATTTGTGTATTGTTTTTTTAAGTGTATGGAATTTTACACAAAAAATTGACCACCAGAATTCAGAACATTATAATTTTCGTGCTGGTGCATCACAATTCATACGCGCACCCTTTTAAACAAATTCATTGTAATCTAACTAATGGAAAGTTACAGTTTCAATAAAGCGATTTGGGCTTGACCACCATTTTTGTTTCAGAACAAATGAAAGAAGTTGTAAAGTGGATGATCTTAGTGTTGGCTGTTCTAGACCCAGAGCAAATCCCCATAATGGAATGTGATAATGCCAATCTATTGGCCACTGACCACTGACCACTTGACTTCAGATCTTTTTTTACCATAACTCCATAAAACAAAAACAGGGCCCCATTATTCCCAAAAAAAAAAGGACCCCATATTAATAAAGCCAACCAAATTTGACTTTAATCATTTATTTATTTATTATTATTATTTGAAACGCTGCCTTTAGGCTTTCATGAAACAAAGGAGATAAACTTACACATGACATTGTTTCATTACAAATACCAGAATAACATCCTCCCAGCCCTTTGAACTAACAGAGACTAAAATGTAGAAGTGGCTCTACGGACAACAATAAAAAGAAACTAAAATTAATAAACTACCCAAAATAAAGGAAAGCACATAAAAATAAAACAAACTGCCACTAACAGTGAAGGGCTAGGTATAGTTAACAGGAAAGAAATCCCTGTCAATCCTGGTGCTTAATCCAAATGCATGAAAGGTAACAGCATCCACTGATGTTGCTGGTCTCGCACACCTACTTAATCATTCAATGCCGTTTGAATACTTGTAAAGTTGTTGGTAAGGATCCAAAGCCAATGGAAAGTAAACTACTAATTCCATACCAATGATATGAAGGGTAAGAAATTTTTTATGTGAGCGCAAGCCCAACAAAAGCCACAGAGTCCTTCCAGGTTTTATTCTCTAGTGTTAATATATTTTTTTCTCCACTTTATTATGCTAATTGCTAACTTTTGTTTTCATTTTATCTGGTTGGTTTTATCAAGCAAAATTACCGAGAGAAAGTTGTTATAACACAGTGCAAAATCAAATCAAAGAAAGATGATAGCACTGTTGATCATTATGTCCCCCAATTCTGTGTTACCGAGCGAGAATACCCAAATCTCTATAATTCCTCCTATAAAAAAAAAACGCTAGAAACTGTATCTCTTTACAACCTGCGCCTCTGCCCCCTTATACAACTCTGTACCTCCAAACATAGAAACAATCTTCAATATCTAAATAAACTATTTCCTATACAATACATATTCTTTCTAAATATAACAAAGATTGATATCTACTAAACATATCGCAAACATCCTTAACTAATCTGGCACTGCAATTCTTGGTCTGCACGCTGAATCCTCTGAGCCTGTGTTATCAATATCTTGACAATTATTTGGAAACAAAATGGGTTGTGAGCATACGCACTGACATCAAATTGGCCATACTGCGGGTCTATGTAATTGCTTGGGGATAAACATGCTTGTCTTTCATGTATTTGTGCCTGTTTTAATGCCACAGTGTTCCTCGTGGAAAGTATCTGTATTTCATCACAACAACCCATGAAGATGTGTTGTATCCTGATGGTAGTTCCAGTATTTTAGCATCACATGGACCCCATCTTAACAGAGGCCAAACTTAATTGTCTTGATGACACTTGAAGAGCTCTGCATCTACTATTTACCAGTCCGGATTGATTGGAAAAGAAGTTGGACCTACTAATCCCATCTCCAGGATGTATAATATAGTGAAAAGTTGTTAGAAATTTTACATGTCAACCTCGCAAAATCCAGACAGTCCTAAAAGACTTCATATTTATTTAGCTACTAATTGATTAAGTAAGCAAACGGAATCTCAGATTGCTGTTAAATATTGAGAAAATAAATTCCATACCTACCAACTAGCTTTAAGAAAATGTATCTATACAAACAGTAAGAAGCCGGTTAACTTATTATAAATGGTTTTATTCATGAATTTTTACCTTGAATTCTTCAGGATAGAGTAAATAATTTCTGCAGTTAACTATTGTCTAACAAAAGCAAGAAAAACAAGCTATATGTCTGAATACATATTATACTAGTTGTATTACTGAATAGAACTGATATAGGAGGAAGGATCAGGAGGTATAGGAATGTCGACAGCTCCATCAAGCATCTGAGTTACCTTGAGCAATGTTGGCCTAAGTGATGGCTCCTCTTGGATGCACCACAGTGCCACCTTCACAAACCTCTCAATCCTCCTCATGTCTCGAGCGGCTTCCTCATCCCAAGTTGGGAGCACCAACCCGAGCCTTCCCTCCCGGTAGCAGTCATTGACCCAATATGCCAGTACCACTTGCTCCTCATCCTCAATATCCTGGTCCACATTCCTCCTGCAGCACACAATCTCTAAGAGGATCACTCCGAAGCTGTACACATCAACTTTTGATGTGATCCCCACATTCTTGAACCACTCTGGTGCCACATATCCCTTCGTTCCCCTGATTCCAGTGTTCGTTCTTGTCTGATCAGTCTTTAACAGCTTCGCAAGACCAAAGTCAGAGATCTTTGGGGTCAGATTGTCATCTAAGAGAATGTTCTGGGGCTTCATGTCACAGTGGATGATTTGGGTGCTACATTCTTCATGCAAGTAGAGCAGACCTCTTGCAATGCCCAAAGCTACCTGGAATCGCTGGTTCCAACTTGGCTTTGTGGTGCCATTAAGGAGCCAGCTATTGAGAGATCCATTGTTCATGAACTCAAAAACAAGAAGTCTGTGTGGCCCTTCGTTGCAGAACCCCAACAGCCGTACTAGATTTCGGTGGAAGGTTTGCCCGATTGTCTGCACTTCAGTGGTGTATTCTTTCTCAGTGTTAGATAATACTTGGGTATCCATCTTCTTGACAGCAATGCACATGGTCTCCTGCTCATGTTGGTGTATGTATCCCTTATACACTACACCAGATCCACCGCGTCCTACCTCTTCACTGAATTCATTCGTTGCACTTTCAAGCTCTTTGTAAGTGAAAGATAGAGGGCTTTGCCCCAATGCTGACGAACAGGTTTGTTGCTGAAATACCCTTTTCATATTTTTCTTCTGGTAGTAGTGGGTGCCAAGGACTACAACCAAAATGAGGAGCACATTCACGAAAACAGAGCTTCCAAGAAGAAGTGACCCTGACAAGATCCAAACTCTTTTATCTTTTTTCCATCCATTATCTTCATGAGCTTGAATCTGTGTACTGTTATTCTTAGGCACCTTCAGCAGTACGGTTCTATCCACAAAATCGCCCATCCTCCCATTGGATAAAGGTATCTTCTTCTTCCAGCAATTTCCCTGGTTGAACACTACGACAGAGCAGAAGCAATCATTCAGGCATTGCTGCCTGCAAGTATCTTCATCCACCGAGTAATACCACTCATAGTCAGCTAATTTCCAATCCAGATTGCTAATTGAAAGGAACTCAAATTGATCTGATTCATCCGTTTTGCAGCTCTGTGGAGAAAAGTCTGGTGTGCAACCTTTGTACTTATGGTTTGGGTCTAGAAAGGAATAGTGTGGTGGGCATTCACAATCGACACTATTATTTGAGGTCAATTTGCAATAGCTATTGAAACCGCAAATCCCACTCCCAGCACTGGAACCTCCATTATCACATATGTTTTTAGGTACTAAATCCACAACTGTCCAGCTGTCGGACCACCCTCCTCTTGCACTGGTTGAGCTCCTTTTTGGGTATACATACTGCCGAAAAACCCCATCGTAGTCCAGTGTAGCCCTTTGGTAGAAATCTGACGGAGTATTCAACTGTCCAAAGGTCACATCGAATGTACTATTTTTCAAAACAAAGTAGATATTACCAGTCTCATTAAAGACTAGTTTTGTACCATTTCCAACAGTATTGCTGGCCCAGTAGGGACTATACTGGTTTTCGGATACAAGGGGAATGGTGTAGAATACCAAGTTTCCATCATCTTGCACTCTCAGTATGAACCTACCAATCGTGTAATCAGTGGTCATTAAACGGGACTTTAGATAGCTTCCAAGTTGCAGTACCTGCGTTGGTAGTATGGTGTCAGAAGGACTGTCAAAGCTCTGCCATATCGGTTTTCCACTTGAGTTGTACAACACAAAGTTTCCTGTGTCTAACATGGCAGAATAAACTGCACCGTTCGCACCCGCACTCCACGTTTCCTGTTAAAATTGGAATCTATCTTCGGTTAATATATGCACAAAAATGATATATAATATTGCCGACAAATTGAGTAGCTTAAATATGTTATAAAATCCTGAGAAATGCATTAACTATTGAGCTGCTGCACCCAAAACAGTACCAGGTTTGGTTAGTTAAGTTCCCATAAACTAAAAAAAAAAAAGTTAATATCTTCCGTTATAAGATAAATATGGCAATCAATTGCTAGATTATCGAGTTCATGTGCATTCTGCTATGACTCGAAAGAATTTTAATAGCAGTTTCAAAGCTGAGTATTTCTAAGGCTTAAGTGATCTAAAAAAAAAATAATCCAACCCAATAAAACACCTATTAAACCAGAAGTGAAACTGGATATTCTCTAGAAGGATGCTATTTACTGTTAATGTACACGCAAATATTGTTTGTGAAGAGGATCAACATGCATGGTTTGAGTTTGTTATTTGAAATTCAAATTTTGAAATGTTAATGCCAAAAAGATGTCAGAACTTTGCGGCACAGGGTGGTGCCTATCTCACCAGTCACCATAATATGCTACTAGGCCACATCTAGTTGAAACAAATTGTCTAATAGTTGAATAAAGTATAGTTCACCAACATTAAGGGGGGCAAAATAATTACCTGTCCTGCAGAGTTCTTGAGGGAGAGACCGAAGGATGTGAACTGTAACGTGGACCCAATCGCGGTTGGTTTGCCACCATTTACATACCAGGCAGTGGTGCGGTCAGCAGTGTTGACAAACCAGATGGCAAGCAGGAACTCTGAGGTGTTCCCATCGGCAGCACGAAAACCAAATGCAAATTCACCAGATGGAGAGAGCCATGAGATGTTGGGGCCTGCCGAGTTCAGGACCGAGCCCACTGTGATGTTGTGATTTGTTGTTGTTGTTTGAGCTTGTAACTGTAAGGGAACTGACAAGGCTAGCAGGAAGCAAGAGATCAAGCAAGGAAAGATTACCATTTTGGGTTAATTTCTTCCCTGTTTTATGTTTTTAGTGTTTGGAGAATGACAACTTATGTATAGTTTGGAGAAAAGTCTGCATTGCTTTTTGTTAGTTCCGTTGATTACGGATGATCACTTACCTTTACCTCTCCATTTTGGACACATAGAACGTGGTATACTTCCTTCAGGACTTCACAAAACATAAGCAATCAATTATTCAAATCTCTTTCCTTCATTAGGAAAAGGATAGAAAGGGATATCTCCAGCAACAGAAGAATGGAGGACCTTTGGTTTTGGATCATGCGCGTGTGAGCAGGGCAAATTTAATTTATTTTAAAGAAACTGGACTGCTCTTTTATGTCTTGACTTTGACCATTTGACCAGGCCCAGGTCAGAAAAGTTCCTACAAATTTCCATTGGAGTCAATTAATCAAGTGTTGGTGGGATAAATAAACTAATAAAAGGCGTGGTCCAATATGTGTACGTACCAAAATATGGTCAGCCTAGCAATGATGTTCTATTTGCGACCTTTCTTTTCTTTCTCATATCGCAGTTCATATTATCATTAACTAATTAATACAAAATTTATTACAATAAAACCATTTTTCTGTGTTATGCAGTTTTTTTTTTTTAAATATATAAGCAACTAATTAAGTAACCACCGAGGCTGCAGTGTGGTGATAATTATTGTGGAGATTCAGAAATTTAGTTGCAGTCTTGCATATCCTGTGTATTTGAAATTTTATGTGAGAAATATGTGTGCTCTTGCGGTATTTTATTATTTTTTTTTTAAAAAAAAGGGGAAGAAATAAAAGCAGCAGCAGCAAGTATTTTGTAACAGGCACGATTGGAGAAAGGCTACATCAAATAAACTTTTAGCCATGTCCCCTTTTTCCATGTCATAACCCAACAGCCTGTCTAGAAAATAAAATACCTATTATCAGGAGCTTCAATAGTTAGAAATAATAATAAAATAAATCCTTGTCGAATCTAGTTTAGAATCATAATTAAATTTGCTCTAAGTGTTGGATTTCTATATATGCCCATTGCTTTGTCATTGACCGGCAATGGGAGCTAGCTATCTTTATAGACTGTAGACCAAAATGTTTACACTATTAATTCCGTAAGAAATGAAGGGTTCTCCCAAGAATTTCGTTTAGATTTTGCTCGCATATAATTCACTATCTTTTTTTAATATTATGAGTAAATGTTGTATAAATATTTTTAACATAATTCTTTTATTTCACAAAAAAAAAATAAGGAACTATGTACTTTGATGAAAATTAGCTGGAAATAAAGTTCCACTTAAATGGAATGAAACTACGATATTATTTTGGAAAAAAAAATGTAAGTGCTCATTTCTTGGTTGCATCTGTTTTATGATGCCTTTGTACCAGGCTTATTTTTGTACGCCTATATTTCAATTTACCAATTCCGTTGGCAAATTTTCATGGAAAATTCGGTACTACATTAGTTACAGTAATTTTCAAGGAAAATTTTCGGTAAGAAATTAAAATAAGACATAAGAAAATTCAAGAGGAGATTGCACGTCACAACTCGGCATATGATATTAAACAATATACAGGGTTAATTAACTCATTATAAAAGGTTTTTGTGCTTGGACTAGAATAGAGTCAATTATTAATTCCTGCAATTAATTATTGTCTAACATAAGCGAGCAAAACAAGTTATATATTAACAAGCTAGAACCCAACATACAAAAACTTAATTAACAATGTAAAGGTACGTACAACAATCAACCAGTAGCTTATTTTATGTATTTTAAAAATTATAATACAGACTAACTAGATATGGTATTTTCTAACCATGTAAATGCCGGTTGAATACAGCATATATATGCAGTCCGTCTTACTGGTATTGCATGTTTTACAACACTACATATATAATACTGATACATATTATAGTACTTGCTTTACTGAATAGAACTGATATAGGAGGAAGGATCAGGAGGTATAGGAATGTCGACAGCTCCATCAAGCATCTGAGTTACCTTGAGCATTGTTGGCCTAAGTGATGGCTCCTCTTGGATGCACCACAGCGCCACCTTCACAAACCTCTCAATCCTTCTCATGTCTCGAGCAGCTTCCTCATCCCATGTTGGGAGCACCAACCCGAGCCTCCCCTCCCGGTAGCAGTCATTGACCCAATATGCCAGCACCACTTGCTCCTCATCCTCAATATCCTGGTCCACATTCCTCCTGCAACACACAATCTCTAGCAGGATCACTCCAAAGCTGTACACGTCAACCTTTGACGTAATCCCTGCATTCTTGAACCACTCTGGTGCCACATACCCCTTTGTTCCCCTGATTCCAGTGTTTGTTCTTGTCTGATCTGTCTTCAACAGCTTAGCAAGACCGAAGTCAGAGATCTTTGGGGTCAGATAGTCATCTAAGAGAATATTCTGGGGCTTCATGTCACAGTGGATGATTTGCGTGCTACATTCTTCATGTAAGTAGAGCAGACCCCTTGCAATGCCCAAAGCCACCTGGAATCGTTGGTTCCAGCTCGGCTTCGTGGTGCCGTTAAGGAGCCAGCTATTTAGAGATCCATTGTTCATGAACTCAAAAACAAGAAGTCTGTGGGGCCCTTCATTGTAGAACCCTAGCAGCCGTACTAGATTTCGGTGGAAGGTTTGCCCGATTGTCTGCACTTCAGTGGTGAATTCTTTATCAGGGTCAGATAATACTTGGGTATCCATCTTTTTGACAGCAATGCACATGGTCTCTTGCTCATGTTGGTGTATGTATCCCTTATACACTACACCAGATCCACCGCGTCCTACCTCGTCCCTGAATTCATTCGTTGCACTTTCAAGCTCTTTGTAAGTGAAAGGTCGAGGGCTTTGCCCCATTGCTGACATATAGGTTTGTTGCTGGGATATCCTTTTCATATTTTTCTTCTGGTAATAGTGGGTGCCGAGGATTACAATCAAAATGAGGAGCACATTCACGAAGACGGAGCTTCCAAGAAGAAGTGATCCTGACAAGATCCAAACTCTTTTATCTTTTTTCCATCCATCATCTTCATGAGCTTGCAACTGTGTACTGTTATTCTTAGGCACTTTCAGCAGTAGGGTTCGATCCACAGATTCCCCCATCTTCCCATTGGATAAAGGTATTTTCTTCTTCCAGCAATTTCCCTGGTTAAACACTGCAACAGAGCAGAAGCAGTCGGTCAGGCATTGCTGCCTGCAAGTATCTTCATCCACAGAGTAATACTACTCATAGTCAGCTAATGGCCAATCCAGATTGCTAATTGAAAGAAATTCAAATTGATCTGATTCATCTATCTTGCAGCTCTGTGGAGGGAAATCTGGTATGCAACCTTTGTACTTATGGTTTGGGTCTAGAAAGGAATAGTGCGGTGGGCATTCACAATCTACACTTTTATTTGAGCTAAATTTGCAATAACTATTGAATCCGCAAAACCCACTTCCCGTGGAAGTAATTCCACCATCACATATGTTTTCGGGTAATAAATCCACCATTGTCCAGTCATTGTCCCACCCTCCTCTTTCACTGGTTGAGGTCCTTTTCGGATGTACATATTGCCGAAAAACTCCGTCATAGTCCAGTGTAGCCCTTTGGTAGAAATCAGACGGCACATCCAACTGTCCATAGGTGACATTGAACCGTGTATTGTTTTTTAAAATAAAATAGATATTACCCGTTTCATTAAAGACTAGTTTTGTACCATTTCCAACTGTATTGCTGGTCCAGTAGGCACCATACTGGTATCTAGATACGAGGGCCACAGTGTAGAATACCAAGTTTCCATCATCTTGCACTTTCAGTATGAATCTACCAGATGTGTAATCTGTGGCCATTAGACGAGACATCAAAACACTTCCGGGTTGCAATACCTGTGTTGGTAATATGGTGTCAGAAGGATTTTCAAAGCTTTGCCATATTGGTTTTCTGCTTGAGTTGTACAGCACAAAGTTTCCCGTGTCTAACATGCCAGCATAAACTGCACCATTCACTCCAGCACTCCACAGTTCCTGTTAAAAATTGGAATGCATCCTCTGTTATGTATTAAGCAAATGATCTATTTTCACCTTTTTTTTTCAACAAATTGCATGTGTAGCTTAAGTATATCATGAAATTACGAGTGATACAAAAAATATTAACCTGCTTCACCCAAAACAATGCCCGAATTGGTTATTTACTTCAGAAGTTCAAATAAGGAGAGAACTAATAATAAGTCCTTCATAAGAAAGTCTCGTTATCAATTTCCAGACAATCTAGTTCATAGATATCTTGGCATGACTTGAAAGAAAATAGTTTTTTTACATCAAAAATATTTTGAATTATAAAATTGAATCCTACTAAACCCTGGCCGCAAGGGATCTAAACCCATAAATAGTCCAACCGATATAAGATGCCTTGGACCTTAAATGAACCATAGCCCCAACAATGAGCGGGCCGGAGCTTTTGTATCAGCAGAATTTCTCTCAAAGGATGATTTTGAGTTTTTGTTTATTTACCAATCTTTTTACCTATGTACAACATTCAAATATAAAAAAAAAACCAGTTTCTTGCTGTAAATACAAAAAATATATATATAAGCTAATTCTAAGATTCTATTTCATTAAAAAGAACTATATCTATATAAATCCTATAAACAGTAAACTATTCAACATCAAGAATTTGTTTAAATTATAATAACGCATGAGACGCCATCTTTCATGTACTAGTTACAAGTACAAGACTAGCCACATGGTCTGAAGAGCAAATCCTAAATTGTGATCTAGTTGTCCTATGATACTACCATTTTTTTTTTTTTGCCAAGTTTTCTGCAACTATCGAATGTTTATTTTACAAAAAATTATAACCTGAAGGTTCGGTATCTAAAAATTATCGTACTCGTAATATAATTATTTGGGTTTCCAGCACTCAAACAAACCATTAGCATAGGAACAAAACTATTTACAGTTAACTGATCTATTTTTTATACTCGAAATTTTTCTGTACGGCTTGTTGTCAAAAGTTTGCTTTTATAATTTTCCAAACTCCAAAATTATCACAATTAATTCTTATTCTGTTCAATGTTGTGAGCTTTAAAATTTGTAATAGTTTAGTTCTTCTATTATACGACTATGATAGAAAAAATAAGCACGCTAAAGTAGATGCAATTAACTTGATCTTGTACCAAATAAATTGAAAAACTAATTTCATCCTATGTGCAAATATGATTTGTGAAGAGGATTTACATGCATGGCTTGAATATTTTGTTTTAAAATTCAAATATTAAATATTAACAAAAAACATGTCTTTCCCACCATATTATGCTAGTAGGCTTATAACCACTTGATTATCTGATTAAGTATATTTCATCAACATAAAGAGGTGGATTACCTGTCCAGCAGAGTTCTTGAGGGAGAGTCCAAAGGATGTGAACTGTAAGGTGGACCCTAACGGGGCTGGTTTGTCCCCGTTTGCATACCAGGCAGTGGTGTTGTCAGCGGTGTTGACAAACCAGATAGCAAGCAGGAACTCAGAGGTGTTTAAATTGAGGGGACTAAAACCAAATGCAAATTCACCAGATGGAGAGAGCCATGAGATGTTGGGGCCTGCCGAGTTCAGATTTGAACCGAGCGTTATGTTGTGTGTTGTTGTTGTTTGAGCTTGTAACTGTAAGGGAACTGACAGGGCTAGCAGGAGGCAAGAAAGCAAGGAATGAACAAGTGCCATTTCAGGGTGAATGTCTTCCTCTCTTCTTTTTTTTTATGTATTAGTATGTGGAGCATAACTACTTAAGTCTGGTTTAGGAGGAAAGTTTACATTGATTTTTATGTTTTCTGCTGATTACTGATGATCACTCGCTCTTCCTCTCCATTTTGGATGCACTGAACATGGTATGCTTCAAACAAATGTTCAAATCTCTCTCCCTCTTAAGCCAATGGATGTGTCCAGTAAAGAAGAGACTGGAGGGCTGTTGGTTCATGGCTTCGCGCGTGGCAAGTTTATACTTTA
Source organism: Rhynchospora tenuis (assembly GCA_027725995.1). Taxonomy (NCBI): domain Eukaryota; kingdom Viridiplantae; phylum Streptophyta; class Magnoliopsida; order Poales; family Cyperaceae; genus Rhynchospora; species Rhynchospora tenuis. The sequence goes on from CM050888.1 coordinate 57,432,239, forward strand.
TAATGGAGTGGACTTGAGCTTGACTTTGACCAGCTCCAGGACAGAAAAGTCTATACAAAATGTCACAGGAATTCAATTGTTGAATTGTTGGTTTGATTAAATATAGGTATGGCCTAGTTTGCGTACAAATTGTCGTTCAGTCAAAATGAAATGCCGATTTTAGCCTTGTCCTTTTTTTTTTTCCATGCTTTGTCATGAACAACAGCCTGTCTAGAAAATGAAATGCCTATTATCATGAACGGCAATGGCTAGAGATAATAATTACAAATGTCCTTGTCGAATCCAGTTATGAATCATAAACTAAATTTGCTGTAAGTGTTAGATATCTATGTCCTTGCCTTGTCATTGGCGGGCAATGGGAGTCGTCTCTGTGGACCAAAATGTGTAAACTATTTATTGCTTTTTAAATGAAGGGTCCTCCGAAGAATTTGTTTAGATTTTGTTCCGCATATAATCCACCATTTTTTCAAATTATGAGTACATTACGTATAATGTTTTTTAGTATATTCTTTTATTTTACATTAAATGAACTATGCACTTTGATGAAAATTAGCTGGGAAAAAAATTCCCCTTAAATGAGATAGAAGTAAAATATTTTGTAAGAAAAAAAATTTTAAGTATCCATTTCTCTGGTTGCGTCTTTTTTATCAAGCCTTTTATCAGGGCTATTTTGCACCGCCTACATTAATTTACCCATTCCGTTGACTTGCATTACTTTAGTTACAGAAATTTTCATGGAAAATTTAGGTAAATCAAAACAAGACCTGAGAAAAGTTCAGAAGGAGACTGCACATCACAACTCGGCATCTGATGTAAAATAATATACAGGGTTAATTGAACGAAAACTATGCACGGTTCACTCGCCAAAATTACCTTTTTAGGTGGTGTTTTGCAAGCGCACAAAAAAAAAAAAAAGAACTTTGTTCCATACACTACGAAATAGAAAATATGCATACGACAAAAGGCTAAAATTTGGTTTTCTACCCTTTATTATTGCTAGGCAGAAATACGATTTCTGTTGACATCTCATATGTACAATGAAATTCCCTAGAGAACTACAAAATTCACCCCTAGGATGACGATTCTTACAGTGGTACTCCCTTCCCACCATTTCTACATAACCCCTATATCTATATATCTATCCTATTGTACCCAAAATACTTGAAAATTATTTCTTTATACATTTAAGACACAAGTTCTACCACTTTCCAGCACCCACCAAGGAAAAAAAATCGTGTGCATTAGCCCAAAAAGAAAACTTCCTTGCTATCTAAACCCTTGTGACAGATGTCACTGTGGCATTGCAGAAGAAGCAACGTTGGCTGTTCAGGAGGTGCCGAGATATACAACCGAAACAGGATCGATGATGACATGGCTCAAATAGTGCATTTGATTCACCGTTGTAGCAGATACAACAGTTATCATCCCCATCCTCGGTGGCTGCCAAATGTCCTGCCTCTTCAACCGACACTGACATTCTTCTGAAATAGTCGGACAGCTCCTCCAGTTGTGCCAGCTTTGCTGTGGCCACATCGCCTCTAAGCATGTTACTCTGAAAGAAAGGAATAATTAATTTATAACAAACAAAGCAAAATATTTCAATTTGATCAATTTTGAAAAGTTATTCAACTTTATGCCAAATTAAATCCACAGGAAGTAGTTGACCTTGTTTACATTTTAACTTCGTACTTGAAAGTGGAATGCAAATTCAACAACCTTTTTTTAAGGACTTGCGCATGCCTTTTAACAATGAAGAATATTAACCAAAATTGTCCCATGCTCACAGAAAAAAAGTTTTGCTTCTATGGTGGATATAACACAAAGAACTTTTTAGGTTATTACAAATGCCCATATATTATTGACGGAAGATATTCAGATTAAGAAATGACAATTTGTGCTCTTGCCCTAAAGAGCTTGATTTTTCTAAGCAAAGAGTTAAAAAAAGACAAGCCCACAAAATTATATTGTTGATATTCAAGATTTTATTAACTGGCTAAGAAGCAATTAAGTTGAAGGCTAAAAAAATAGGGACGGTTTTTGTGTATTTTTCACCTGATCAGACTTTCATTAAAGAACTTCAGTGTTACAAAGCACAAGCGTCAATTACAAAAGGTAATATACAAAATTCTACATAAAAGTAAATTGATCAATGGTAGCGTGCAAAATAAATAAATAAAAAAAAAAATCTAACCCAGTTGTAGTTGAGAAGGTACTGGAAGCCGAAATGGAGAGTTGCAGGGCAATCCATGCTACAGAAAACTGAGATCACATCACTCAGACTGGTGTGACCTGATTTTGAATCAGAACCTACTGTACCCAAGATACTCAGCATTATCCCCAGAATAGGTGCCAGAATCATTGTCCGGTTCATCTTCTCTCCAGGTCTCCTTAATGTCCTATGCATGAATATATAATGTCTCAAACCAGTTAGAGAAATTGAAAAAATGAAATCCTCAGAATTGTTAGCCACTGGAGACTATAATCAAGGAGACCTCTAGTCTTTACGCTGCATCACCACGTCGGTACTCATTTCCCAAAAATGAGAACATTAAGTACATCTACGATCTTGCCACTGTACCACCAAGTTTAATTCAGGAAAAAGTTGAACTCTAAAAGTTTAATGCCGGCCAAATACATAATATTGATATTGTTTCTTAGGCTATCTTCTTCAAGTATCACACTTTCAGATCTCAAGCAGAGATTTTTCTCCATGTTCAGGAAACTTTGTTAGACATAATAATCTTTAAGCATTGACTGAGTTCTCAGAAACCCCAAATTCAAATGACTAACTGAAAGGCACAAAAGATATGTATAAACTGGAGCTTCAAATATTTAAGAGAAAAAACAAGGAAAAGAAAAGTTTGTGCCATATACAAGAAAAACTTATAGAAGGCAAAACACTTACAGATCAAAGAAATCAGTATCAGCGGCAGAGATGATGTGGTTTAGGATAAATACTACCAACTCAGTGAGGCGTCTCAGATTCATGTCTGGGCCAGAAAGAAAGGCCTGAGGTATCTCTCCTACACAAAACTCCAATAACCTGGCAAGACTGCAAGAGATGTCAAAAATCACGCTGCATTTCCTCTGCTGAAGGTCAGCAACCTACATTGATGAGAAGTACCAAAATACTTGGTTAATATAGTAGCTTAGTGTATGGTTGACCTACATTGATGAGAAATACCAAAATACTAGATTAGTACCGTAGCTTACTGTATAATTGACCACTTGGGTCGCATTTTGCAGCAATACCCTGATGAAGATTTTGGTACAGTTTCGTACTTGATAATTGAGGTTTCATTAGGTTTCTTTATTCAACATAAATGATGACAATACTTACTGTTGTGCTGCTCTGGTATGGTCCTAATGTCCAATCTATATAAGCATACAGCTAATATTTCCAGCATACAACATATAAAAAGAATGAAACACCAGAAGCAAGCAAAATTAAAGTAACAAGCTAAATCATTTATCTCCAGATTTTACAGAGATGGGAACAAGGGCAAAACTGACGTTATGCTTATCTTGCATCTCACGAATGGACATGGAAAACTCAGTCATGGTCCAGCTCAGTGTGTTGAAAAGCCTATTAAGAAAGGTTGCAAAGAGTTCTTTGTCGTGAATGCAGGTCTCCCGAAGCAGAACCTAGAAGGTGCACCAAAAAGGAAGTGAGTTCAGTACAGAAATCTTTGCACGTTGTTAATGATTAATGACCTTAATATTACAGTTGGTTTTCTAATTTCTACTGATACCAAATAGTGGAGCATCATTACAAAATGTGCTTGCAAATACTGTAACTCAGATCAGCAAATCCAACAGAAACCGGAAACTAACAAACCAACAAACCAAACCTGCATTACATGGTAGAAGTATACAGTCCATAGATATGAAAACCAACCTGGAAGAGAGCAGAAGAGACAGACTCTGTGCTTCTAGAAGAAGTGAAGCCACACCCCCTGCAGAGGCGGGAAAGAATGTTGGTAACAGGGATCCAGGAGCGGTTGTCGAAGGCTGACAGTAGGCCCCGTGGCATCCTCTCAACTGCCTCTCTGTTGTTCTCAAACACGACTAGGAAGTCCTTGTACTGCACCAGCACTGATATCGACTGCAGAAGCAAATCCTTTACATCTGCGCTAAGTATCCGTGGGTCATTGAAATGCTTCACGCAAAACGTTACCTGCCAACATATAATATGTGTGATAAATAAGAGAGGATCCTTACAGCCTGACTTACAACAAAGCATCACAAAATATTAGAAACCTACTGTTTTCTTTGTCTATTTGCCTCTAATGTAGTATGTTTGTCTTAATCAAAATTTACATTTCTTAATAATATACTTCTAATATTAAATTTACGGTTGCATTCTGAGAAGTTCAGTAGTTTGCTGATATAATCCTGCCACCCGTCAAACCCAAACTTAGATAAATTTTTTACAGAATGCAGCTTACAGTTTTATATCAGTAACCTCAAACCTTAACAGTCTCTCAATCAATAATCTGAATGCTCTTCCTTAATTTAGCTGGTATTTTACCCCTAATGGTACAGCAACAAAATCATACATGGTAATCTCTGTTTTCAAAAAGGCACAAGGTTAAGTGGTCACAAGACCAAGTTTACTACAATTGCAGTAACACTTACAAAGGAAGAGAGCCCTTGCTTGAGAAATACTGCAGATGAAACAAATGGAGGATCACTTCTGCGTAATGCATGGATTGAATCAACCTGCAATATGATTTTAATATCACGAGTCATGACCGTGATGAGTGATGACCATCCTTGCAATACAAACTCATAAAAGTTCGAAACAGAAAAAAGACTAGAACAATCCACAGTACCAGTGATTCGACATAATATTCAGGAACATAGAGGAAAACAGAATCAGAATCACTAAGGACCAGCAACAAATCAACAACCCACATGCAAGCTGCATACATCCCTCTCAGCTTCCATCTTGAAAATAGAGATATTCTGTACCTGCATTACCCAACGCAGTTGAAATTTAATTAAAATGTTCCATCCCCAAAACTGTTCCAAACATTGTTAATCAAAATATATATAAAGAAAATCTTAACAATTAATTTCAGAAAACAAAAGTCTGCATTTAAAGGTAAAAGTTTAAAGCATAGGATTCTCCTTTCATATGCATATTTTGATTTCAGTTCTGCTTTCCAACTTATGTTCGCTTCAGAAGTAGGCGCGGAATATAAACATAGTAAGAAACAGACATGCCCTTTTCTGGAGTTACAACATAGTTGAATAATTTTTAAGAGTAACAAAAGAGAGGGAGATGAAGAGAGAGGTAATTGCAGAAAAATGTTGTTACCAGGAGCAATGCCTGACAGAATCAACTAATTCTTCATGGTACACACTCCGAGCTTCTTTGAGACGTTTTACTTGCTCCGCACATGACTTCTCTCTTATCTGCTTGTCAGTATCATCCAGCAACAAAGCCGACTGTGTTTGTTGTGACATGTAGTAGAATGCCTATACAAATGAGGAAAGAATCAATAACTTAGTAAATCATTAAAAGATACAACTAAAAGGATGTACAAAAACTAGTCAAACAATTAAAAGGATACTAAAGCTAATTGTTGTTCCTTATATCAGGAAAAAAACAAAAGAGACTTTACGCATTTTGGCTCAGTGCACCAGTAAATCGAGCATTAGATCCAATTATACTATATGACATAATTACTAATGACACTACAATTATAATTCCAACAAATAAATGGATTCATTGATCATTTAGAAGGTTTACTAGCCTGTCTAAAGCTCGGTGCAACAACCATATAGTAAAGCAGGAGCATGACATCAAGCAGCTCTTCCTCTCCTAGTGCCTCCGACGATCCATCAGACAACGACTGGTTGGTGAGTGTAGCACCACTTCCCAGACCATTCAACGATTGGTAACCAAACCCACTTCCCGACCCGTCACTTGAGCTAGGCTTATCATCCTCTATTTCATCAGTCAGACCCCTGGTGCTACACTCAGCCGCCACAACATTTTGCGACCGGTCTGGTATGACCTTGCAAGAGGACTTCGAACTTGTACCACTTGTAGCACCACCCATGTACCGCAAGCTCTCCCGGGGAGTCTGTACCCAATCATCCTCAGAGGGTGAGCAACAGCAGGGCTTGTTTACAGAGGAATGTGTCACCCTAAAATCCTCACTTTCCTTGAAACCTTCCTCCCACTCTACCTCATTCAACTCCTTACCAGTAAATTTGTGAGATTTCAACAGCTGGTTTACTGAACCACCTATTCTCGATAAACTGCTGAAGTACAAGTCTGTTCTAAAGAAAATGTTTTGTGGGAAATGGCGGCTCCCTCCTCGGTGAAGAAACCCTAGTTTCTCATCAGATGAAGATCCTATCCCCTCTGAAAGAAGGTGAAGGATGACAGTGTACAATGAAAGGAGAACATTGCTGTTTGGATTTCCACCAGAGCCTGTACGGTGGTCCATGCCCCGGGCCCGCACTATGAGATTTTGCATAAACGACCTAAATACAGAGCCAGGAGAAGCTTGAGAGGGCAATCCTGTTGGCGTGAACCGTATAACCAAGCTGCACAGCTGGCGATGCAACTCCTCAATCTGCATATTAATGTGGCCTCAGGTGAGATCTTAATTATTGGGTATACATTTATTTATCAAGTTAGCAAAATACCAGGGTTAATAAATGTCCTAAATGAAGACACAACAGTACAGGTCATGAACTCTCAATAAATTTATACTAAAAATCAACTGTTTTTTTCAGACATTATATCAAAAATATTGCACGTATACATAGTACTGGAAGACTGATAGTACCACCCTTGATAAAGGCATCTCAAGTTGTTCAACTACAAGCCATCTAAACATAGAAAAATAGTGAACCTAAATCATGCAAGTTTGGATTAATTAAGCCAAAATTATGCAACAAGGCCATCATATCCTTTAATTCTATAGAGAAACTAACAATCGGCAGGGCTAAACCAGAATTCCTATTTGCAGAAAGCTGTCAAATTCCATATGCTCATCTACCAACAATACTGGATTTTACGACATCACCACCAGAAAAAATAAATAACAAAAACTAAAAATGTAACCTACCTTAGATATTGCCTCGGAAAGCATCCGGACAGTCAAGGCCATGGTGCTTCGAGTGCCACTATCCTCAAGTAGGGCAGGCCACCAAACTGTCGGCATCAGCTCCTTCAGGTCCTGCTTGTTTGGCACCTTTCCTGAAAGAAACCCCTCAAATGAAACCGTAAAATCCTGACTCTGCCACCACAGCACCATCATCTCTCTCCTCCTCAGTACCTGGCATGCCAGTGCCAGGTATGGGTATGACCCCGTGTATGGGCACTCTGTCAAAACAAGGGGGGCCACCTTGCAACTACATGAAAGTGCCATGAACAGCTCCTGAAAAACCATATCAGATTCTGGGTATTGCAGAAACAGGTCCAAGACACGATCGAGGGTAGCCCGATCATGCGGCTCCTGTGACCTGAGTACTTCAATTAAAAATGTTGTAAGTGGGCCCCATGTGATATATTCCAAGTCCAGATAATTGTCTTGTCCTTCAGGGTTCCCAATAAGATCAAAGAGCTCAGAGAAGATTGCACGAGATACTGGATCAAATAGATCCTTAAGTGGGGCAAAACGCTTGACCCGCCTCAGCTTGTGGAAATAAGCTGAATCAGACCTCTCAAGTGCCTCAGCCTCCAGAAGCCGTCCCAGAGACTGCAGGAGGTACCCTGCAAACCTTCTAGATGGAGGTGGGGCTTGAACTGGGTCGAAACCTTCAATTGGGTACACAAACGGGTGTGACCCAAAATTTAGATAACACCTTTCCCCATCTGAGAGAGAAACTGCAGGATAGAACCCATACCCATCACCTTTACCTGATACCTGTATCCCATCAAAGGCTACGCCAAGGGGCGACCCATTTCTGTAAAATGAGATTTCACCCTTGTCAAGGTCAATGCAACAGCCAATGACATCACCTATCGCCCACGGCTGGCCATAGCTCTTTGCTTCCTTGTTCCATTTTGTTACGCGCTTCCCATCAAAGGCATACGAGTCTTCATCATCTCCCACCCCTCTATGGTCAGTGAAGGAGCAGGAGAGTTTGGCCCATCCCAGCTGTTGGACCCCACATGTTTCTAAAACTACCTCAAACATCCATTTCCCTCTCCGCAAGCATGCATCAGCACAGGCACTGCTAAAGGCCGCGACACTCTCAATTAACAAGGGTTTTCTGATGTTCTTAAACCTACCACATATGCTTTTTGCCTCTAAAGAAACCCTTTTCCTAGGCAAGTTGTTAACTTCATGGGCAAGTTTGAACCTTTTTGCTTGGTCCTTTAGTATCGAGCGAATGAAATTGGTGTCTATGCTATGAGAAGGGGCATGGATTGAGTTGTGATGAAGGTCCAGAATGTGTTCAATGGTTCGCTCCACCGATTGGTGGCTGATGTCATCATGATAAGAGATCAGATGTGATTTCTGAGAATTTATTCCTCTTGTCTTATCACCTGAGAGGAGAACAGCTAATCCAGAAGAAAAGGGGCTCATTCTCTTTCCCTCTTCTGCCATTACAGTCCGAAAGGTGGAATCTTCGCCGGATTCCCCTCTCGACGCCTCCACATGTGATTATTGTAAGATTCAAGTGCTAATTCAGATCAATTCCAGCTTAAGTCCGACAACACAGGATAGGGGAAATAATCTGTCAAAGGTTTACACACAAAAAAAAAAAAAAAAAAAAAAAAACATGAAATTGATGCAAGGAGACTGAACTGATTGCCTCAAGAGAAATTTTGATATAGGAACTGCCACTAATTATTCAAAATGAATTAATCACTATTTTGAAAAAAAAAATATATGTATGATTATTGTAAAACAAAGGAAGCGAAACACAAATTCAAAATGAGAAAAAACGAATTAAGCCCCTATTTGCGAAGATTACAAAGTTAAAAGGATGAACTTACCGTAACTGGAACTGCGTGAAGTGATCGAGAACTCTTTGTATTAGGCGGCGATGACAAAAAAGCTAGGGTTTCCTTGCGGGAAAAAAGGAGAATTTTTAACAGATTAATTTGGGGAAGGAGGAGATCGACAAGGAAAAGTGGAAAACTGGTTCTCGCTTTCTCCACTTTGCGATTAGGCCCTTAAAGTATTCGTATTGACAAATAAGAACATTCCTGATTCCTGAACGAGTTTATTAATGATTATTTGGTATCAAGTGCTTTTCTTATTGTTTTTTATTTATTTCAATTTAAAATTTCTGCAAGTTCTTATTGTTCTTCTTTGTTATATTGCTATGTTTATCTATTTATCTAAAGTTTAACGTTTTGTATTTCTAACTAATACCTGAATTAATCAACTTTGTTTAGATCAATATGAAAAATACAATAATGAATTTTAAATTGTCAAAATAATATATTGTCATCTAACATTTACCTGTATTAAATTTTAAGTTGTTTTGGGATAAAAATATTTATAAGAATATACAATGATGTACTTGATATTTAAATGTTTTTGGCAACTGTAAATAACAAGGCAATGAAACCAGTCACGGCCAATAATAAGCAATTTTTGTTAATTTATAGTTCTTATGAGGGCTACTATGCAAAATTCTGTCCGTCGTCGTCCCACGAGGATCATGCGAGGGAGCGTGTCCGGACATCCTAATATGCGAAGTGGACAACGCATCCACCGTCCGAACTTTGTATCAATCTTCGGGAGATCCGACGGCTGAGAGGGGTCTACAAGGAACATTCGCGCCGATTCGCACTGAGAGATGTTTCTTTTTTTTTTTTTTAATAAATGAGAGATGTTTCTTCGTTACGGCATCTCTGTACGGCACCTTCTACAAAGATACTGAGATGAACCTGGTTCACACGTGGTATTATTTGTGACTGTACTGTTTTGCTGGAAAGTGCTTTGGGCAACAAGTTTTTTACTTCGAGCAACATAATTTTTTTGTAAATGTCTAAATTATCCTTAGCATCAATCAATATTCATTATTTTAATTTAAAAATGACAAGTTTTAAAAAATTCGAAAAAAATAGTAAAAAAATTAAAAAATTGTAAAATTTTGTTTTCTATGAGATTTCAATATATAGATTGGATTGGTTAATTTAGATTTGTCAATTTACAAAATCATTGATCAAACGATCATGATTCACGGAGGCTTAAATGAACCATGGTTCACGGAGGCTTCAATGAACCATGGTTCACAATAGATATTCTCATTATGCATATCATGCACATAAAAAAAAAAAAAAAATCAACATTGAGAGAAATCTGTTCTTCATCAAATCAAAATTTGCAACGGTTCATATGCAATAGTTTTTTATGAAATTTCAAATAATATCCAAAATGTATGAAATTTGATATACAGCTCATCCATAAAAGGTACAACGCTTCTATAATTTTTTACTTTTAAAACTTTTTTACTTAATTTAATGAAATGATGTTAAAATTGTGAAGTTAAGCTGTTGTTAATATATTTCAGCTCATTTTAGTTGCTTTTCTACAACTGTGGTCTATGGACTTGGTCCGTGCTAGAATTTGCGTCCTGGCGCTTTGCTGCCATCTGGTTAGCTATTCAATGAAAAGAACCAAAATGTTAAAAAGCGTTATTGTTGTTTATTTAAAAGCCGTTATTAAAAAAAACATAACAAAGCCACATATAATCTGGCACGTGTCAGCAGGTGTGAACTGTAAAGAGCGTGGAAAAGGTCGGATTGGGATTGGGATTTGCACACCCGCCGTTTTTTGTAAAGGCAGTTTAATTTTTTTTTTTAAAAAAAACAATGAATCCGTCTCTGTTCTTTATTAATTATCAAATAATGTCAAATGAGACAGAATTATTAAATGCTTATCCAATTATAAAATAACCAAATATCTGGATGTCAGAGTTTGGAGGTAAGATAAGGAATTAATTGTCTTCAAATTAAACCAAAGGGGCATAATACTATTTTTTTTCCTTTTTCTGTTTAGTACAGGCCACAAGGGCATCATAGTTCTATCAATTGGAAAGCAAAATTAGTTGTGATCTATGTCGTCATAGATGTAACTTAATTAGCTATTATTTTTTGTTTGCTTGTCGGAAGACCTAATAGAACTTTTTTTTCTCCATTTGCATCTAAGCTGGATTCCGTATCCAATAAACGGATGCTTAGAAATTATAATATATTCATTTAGTGGAAGTAAAACACTGCCAATGATCAAACCACTTCATATTCAAAACATTTTATGGGGTATTGAACTTATTTCTGTTGCCCACTGCATGACGTAAAATTTTCATAGTTTCTAATATGCAAACAAGGACAACGTTGATGTGTTTTGCGAACTTTAATGTATTAAGAACAATATTTTAAAATCAATAACATATCCGTGAGATGATATATAATATAGTTTTGTATGTGTCATAAATGTAAATTTCTTAAGCTGCATACTCATAATTCTGATATTATAAAAGTGCAAAAATTATGTACAAAAAATTATATATCTATGGGGATTATATTTCTGATGTATCAGAATTTTTGTGGATGCATTATATATAATTCACACTTTAACACATAAAGTGGCGCATCAATAGTCGAGTGCACATCATATCACCTTTCTAAAACATTTTTTTTCTCTTAATAACAAAAATTGTCACTTAAAAAACAAATATTCGACAGAAGGCAGTGGATCAAGTGCGAATAGCCAAATACACATCCACTATACTATTTGTAGTGGCCCGATCGTGTCATTATTTTTTTTTCTTACTTAATATAGTTAAACCGGTTTAGATAATTAGATCAAATTAAATATTCTTGCAAAACGCATATGCCATTTTCGATATACAACGTTCTTAGTTAAGTCTAAATCGTCCGAGTTTCAAAAAAAATGAATTTATTTAATAATTTGATGAACGAGCGTAAATACTAGTACACGTATACTGTCAATTTGATAAAGCGTGTGTTATAAATCGTAACGGGACAAATCCCTTTGATATAAACGAAAATATTAATTGCGTATTACGATTGTATGTCCTTAATTGGTAATTAACTACCAATATTATTTCGGTTGGATTGTCGTTGCACTTCCGAGGAAATAATAAAAACAATCCAACCGATTGCTTTTTTATTGCACACGCCGGGCAAAAAGTAGTAAAGTCCCTTTAGATCCAATCAAATGATTTTTAGGCTGCTGAAATGCAACAAAATGTGCAGCGGGTTTTGTAGAATAAAAAACAGCATGGTTTATTTAGAATTATTTCTCTTTGTTCTCGTTTCTAAATCTTGATTGAATTCAATTATAAAGAACAGTGAATTACTTCGTACTTCAAGTTTATATCTTCGGAGTTCATTTTAAAAAGGTAAAAAAAAAAATAATCTATATAAAAATATGTCCTTATTATAGGCAGGGGCGGAGCTACAAAAGTTTCATAGAGGGAGCTGATTTACAATTTTTTGGTATTGGGGGCAGATTGCACTATGTCCATATATTTTTACTAAAAATTAGCTTAAAAATTAAGATCAATATTACATCAAGGGGGCACATGCCCATTGTAGCCTCCTATTGACTTCGCCCCTACTTACAGAAATATCGATTCTTGTAACAAAAAAATCACATTTAGGATGCAACACTCATAGGAATGCATATTAAAACATGATAATTGCACGATCTTATTCCATTAATACCTGACATGGATTTTTACTTTAATCGACTTTTAACAAAAAAAAAAGCTTCCATTATATTGCCAGATTATGCAACGAAATGTGTATGACTGTATGTGATATTCTCACTAGTCACTTCTACCTAACCGCGTTTATGAAGTGAAAATAATTTTATTCAATTTAAAATCTAGACTTTCACAAATCCGACAGATACAGACTATATAATTTGCTCTCCCTGCTGCATATGTGCATCACAGTTTCTGGCACATAAGAGATTTTAACAGTTTGATTTGATGGAGATGTTATATCCGAATAAACTGTGGTTTTCCCGGTCAACTTGGCTAATACAAAAGCAACAATTGGTCACATTCTATGGTTCCAGAAGCTCACCCCAAAAGAGCCAACACCAATATGCTATTGTAAAAACAGACCCTGGTAAAATTTTATTTCCAAAATTACAAAATGATCCTATATATCTTTAAAATCTTCAAACATCCTTATTTGTCCCACTTTTGCAAAGATAATTGTTCGAAGTACTAAATATGTTTCGTGTGAACGTTTGAGTAGTTCAATTTTTAATCGTTTGATATGTGTATTTAACAATTATGTAGTATATTTCATTAACACTCTACAAGAGAATTATTATAGCTATTGTTTTTTGTCCTATATTCTTTTCATACATTAAAATGTTAAGAGATAAATTATAACTTCGAAAAAACTTATTTGATAATCATGAGGACCTAGAAAACCATAATCAAAACTTTAGAAGTAAATGTGTAGTTTTACGTTTGCTGTGTATCAAATTCCATGTGATTATACAACTATGTGAATATTTTGATTAAAAAAAGGGTTCAGTTTTATCTGCATTAATTCAGTGATCGTATAATTCTTGAATTATATAAAAATTAACAAACAACGTATCTAAATTATAGAAAAATATGTCTATAATTTTATGTTATCTAACAATTGTTTGGGTGCTGTATGTTAGCAGAAAATTGATAATTAAATCTATTATCAAATAATAATAGGGATGAGTTATGAAATGAAATTCTTAGCTCTGTCATCTAACGGAAGTTTGGAACAATTCAAGCACTTTTGAGAGGAGCTAGAAAGATAAGGATGAATTTGTTCGATGTTATTTATATTTTTGTTTCAATTAATTTGACACATGTTGTCAAGTATTTATGAAAAAAAAAAATTACTAATAAAAAAAACATTTAACTATCAAGACCCTCGACTTTTATACAATTGCAAATGTCAACAGTGCATAGTGCTCTGATTCTTCTAAATTAGGTAGAACATCATCAGTACCAATTTTTCTTAAGAAGGTAAGAAAATATTTCAATGCGAATCTGACCTTTAATAATGTCTGTCCTCGTGACCATGTCAAATGCAACTCAAGGGGAACTAGGAAAGTGACTTCGATAACGATTACAAAACGACTCAGAACTTTACTACCCTGTGGAAGGATAAAAAATGAGAGATGTCAAATGCAACTGATAGAAAATAAAATTTGATTACGATCACAAAACAACTCTGAATAACATTACTAGCTTGTGAGAGTATTTAAAAGAGAGGGGCATCTTTTTTTTCCGTTCAGGAAATTTCGTAAAGATTTTTCTCAGTACATGGTTAGGGACTTGTTTTTTTGTAAATATATATAGAGAGAAAGAATGGATATAGAACACTAATGTGTGCGGATCGTCTCCGTATACATAAGTCGTTTTTCGAGATCCAAAATTCAAACGGTCAATCCAAACCGTTCAAGTTGTTCTCCATATTGATACCAAATTTTATATTTTTTTCGAATTTTTTTACTGTGTATTATGATATTTTCAAGAAACATTACAATTGGAGTATTTCAGGCCCTCCAATTTGAAAATATCATAATATATAGTAAAAAAATTCGAAAAAATGTAAATTTGGTCTCCAAGAGTTTTTCAATATGGAGAATAAATTGAACGGTTCGGAATGACTGTTTGAATTTTCGATCTTGAAAAATGACTCATGTGTACCAGGAAGATTCGTACACACGAGTGTATTTTATCCATTCTATATATATATATATATATATATTTCGAGCAAGAGCAAACATGTAATTTGACCGAGTAATCATATCCATAAAGATTTTATAATTTCCTGGATACAAGATTACATAGTGGGAAAAAAACAATCTATAGTAAACTGTGATTATAGTGTATTAAGTTGGTTTAACCTGTAAAATTGTTTTAACGCTACTTCAATTTACTCTTACCTTATTTCGTTACAAATCACTATTTTTCACTTTATTCTACCTTATTTCATTACAAATCACTCTAAAAAATGCATCTTCAATTTACTCCATTTAACAGACGATATATTAGAAGAATATTAGCATTCAAGTGTTAAATCACAAATATTTCAAATTTTTCAGAGCCAGTACGTCAGATGCAATCATGAAATGAACCCTTTACGCAACTTGCGACAACTATGTATCAAGACGAAATCTGGGCTAATATTTTATTAGACTTGGAAATTTTGACATGTTTAATTGTAACCCAAGTTGACGTTGATCGATTAATTAATGTAACAATACATGTATTGAAAAAGAATATACATGTATTAAATCAATTAAGACGTAATTTGTTGACCTAATTGGCTGGCTGCTTATACTTGGCACGATTTTATACGCAAAAGGAAATTATTTTGCAGGCCTATAAGTTACGAAAATAAAATATATACTGCACTTCCCGGATTATGCACTGACATGTGATTGGTACTCTTTTTTTTTCAGCAATGGATATTATCATGCATTGATTTCAATACGGTAGCGATGTGTTCGCTCAGAAAAAAGAAAAATACTACATTTATGTTCTCAATTGCTTATCCGGTGTCCATCTAATTATCAGAAGCAAAATTAGTTTTTATAAAAAAAAAAATTTTCATAAAATTGATCAGTAGACAAACACATAATACTAGAAAAATATATATTCAGGGTTGCTTTTTGCACGCAAACTTTTCCATACTAACGCTAATCTCGCGCGTTGCGCGATTCATTCCTATATGAATATGTTATTAAATAGTTGTGCGATTTATTTTACGCTATATAAAAAATGCCATAAATTGAAAATACTATTCAAATATTATATGAAAACTGCCACAGAAAATCCTAAATACTATTTTTGCCACAAAAGATCACGCGCCACAGAAAATCCAAAATACTGTGCTTACCACAGTGTCCCACGCCAAACTCATGCAGGCGGAAGTTAATATAGTCATTATAATTCCATATATCAATCAGCAAATTTAATTTTCTTTTTGCCATTCGAGAAAACTCTAATATGCTGTTTAGAACAACATTTTTAATTATTTTTTCTATTTGCATCTACATATACTGAAATTAACTACTTTGTTGCTTCAATAATATCGACCTGAAATGAACTTATCCTTCATAATCTTTCAAACTTTTATTTTTTTAGCTAGGCTAAATTGTTCTCAAGGGGTTTTAAATTCGTCTTACTGTTCTTCTATTAGAAGTAAAGGCACCAAATATCAAGAAAAACTAGTGGGCTTTCGCGCGTTGCGCGATCTATATTTTTTTTTTATCGACTATTTGTTTGTGCAAAATATTTGTGACAATATATAATCATTATAAAATAATAATATTGGGGTAAAAAAACTAACGAAAGACTAATTATACATGACAAAAATATTTGTATAAATAAAATATAATAAAGTTTCGAGAAATTTAAAAATATTTCGAAAATGTACAAAAAAGGAAATCTTGTATGACCAGTTTTTTTTATATATTTGTGCAAAATTTCGTATTTTATATTTTGTTTAAAATATTTATACAAAATTTTTTTTCTATTTTTGAAACAATAATTTTCTATTTCTTTAATAAAACAATACATAAGAACTGTACAAAATAAAAAAAAAAAATAGAGGGGGCAAACAACAAAAAATGCCTCACCTTCTATTTCATTTAATTCTATGTATATCCTATGCACAGATTTTTGTATTGGGAATAATACAAATAGTTATTATTGGCATGTTTATATAGAACTAGCGTTGTATACGCGCTTCGCGCATGAGGTGTTATTGATGTCTGGCCAGTTAAGTTTGGAGGTGGGAAAGTGGAAAATAATACACGAAGGATGAACTTGATTAACATGATACATCTATCAATGAATATCATTTAAATTATGTAAATATTGATAGATAAATTAATATATTAAAAATCTAAAAAATATTAATTTATTTACGTAATTTTTGAAGACAATCCACAAAATTTAATACAAACAAATCTAGAAAAATCTTATAAACAACTAAACAAAAGTGGAAAGAAATGTATAAAAGAAAAAACCTATATCACTTTGATTTCATATAATTTTTGTTGATTCATATAATATCATAAGAATATATTATTATAAGATAATTATAATTACTAATAGTCATATTTAAATATTTCAAGAAAAACGTTGTGTTAAAAATAATTTATGTCTCGAAATAGAAAAAAAATAAAATATTTACAATTTAGATGAAAAAAATTAGCATTTTGTTACGCGCTTCGCGCGTGATGTTTTGTTATGTTAATTAAGGAGGAGTAAAAAAATTAGATTGGTTTTCTTACGTATATAAAATTTTATAAATCAACAAATTTTGGAAAGGTTTAGAAACAATGAAAAACAAAATTATATATATGAAATAATAGAATTGAGTAATCAGATTTAGAAATTTGACAAAAATATGTTAGAACTCTTTAACTATGAAATTTTATATTGCAAGGTATTTCATTTTTTTTATGAAGGATATAAAATTTTATGGTCAATTGAATTAATAAATGTCCTCAAATAATTTTAAAAGCACCAACCATATTCCATATTTCATATAATTATATGATTAAATTTAAAATAGCTCAATGGCACGACTGAATTTGTTATAATCTTAACATCATTTATATAAAATTTCATACACTAATAAAGTTGTAAATATCTTAGAATAATTAAAAACCTAATGACATTTATGAAATTATGGAAATTCAATTTTTGTGAGATTCAAAAAATTATTTAAAATATTTATAGGTTTGTAACTTTAAAATTTTACATCAATTAATTGTTCATATATTTTTGAGCAAGTACATAAATTTTCATAGCCAAATGATTTATTCAAGGCCTCCAAACAATTTTAGAAACTTTTATACATATTAAATTTTATGAGATTCATAAAATTATTTAAAATATTTTCTAAGTCTATAATAAAAAAAATTTACATCTTTAAATCCTTTACATTTTTATGAGCACACACGTAATTTTTCATAGTCAAATGAATTTTTAAATGTAGCTAAACAAATTAAAAACTAAACTATATTTAATCTGAAATTTCTGAAATGGAGGTGTCCATTGTTTTTTCAAAATGGAGATATGACTTCATCCAAAGTTACTGTAGATAATGTACCTAACATTATAGTATTGTTTGATAACATGGAGTTTGCCACAAACAATCAAAACTTATTGCACATGGACAGTCTTTATATTTTATATTTTTTTGCTTCAGTGTGTGCGCGCGAGGTTCCGTATAGGGATCCAACAGATTGCAAATTGTTAAGCGGCCCCACCTGTCAACCACACTATTGTCCTACTGTTGATGAACAGTGAGTTAGTGGAACGGCCTTTAATATATGTTCTGATAAATAGAATACTCGACTGTGTTGGCTTGCAAATAAGAAAAAAATTGTAAGGATCTTTTTTTAAAAAAAAAAATTTAAGAAAAAACTTGTCAGGAGTTTGATATCTTGATGTGGCGCGTTGGTATGGAATTATCAGAATAAATTATCATTGTTGGCACCTGGTGCTTCAAGCACAGTTGTTTGGCTCAGCTTAATTTGCGTATACCTATCAATGGAATAAATTTTTGCATTTTGTCAGGTCTATTTGTTTGGTTAGAAATAATTACAAAAGAATCATCAAAACAATTTAAGGTGAAGTGGAACTTATGTGGCATATGCACAAAATCTCGAGGTAATTTATTTTTTTTAGATAGACTAGATAGAGACTATCTAGTTACTCGAGGTAATTTATTGCAGGAGGATTATGTACAATGCAAAGAAATTTATATTTTTTTGTACATGCATCATTTTTATGTGCTATCTTAGCGTGATTTAGTACTTTTAATTTTGACATGTAAAACTCAGTAAAAATTTAAGGATCAAATATATCATTTCGCATTAAATTGCCAAAAGCATCAGCAAATACTTAAAATTTAAAAAAAAAACCCAATTAAAGCTACTTCCACAGGATATAAGATAACTAGGCCTAGTGAAACCAGAATCTCTCTTTTGGTGTGGCAATCGCCACCTAGCCTTCAAAAAAAGAAACCAGAATCTCTAATTGAAAATATGTCTCGCCTTTTTGTCCCACAAAATTATACCAGTATCAGCCACTTAAAGCTTATTGCATGTGATTTTTAATATCTCCCTGTAATCCTAGAAGTAATTAGACAGACTATCTTTCTATGCTCATCAAGGCTTTTATTTTGCAGGATATAAAGAGTACTTTATGTCTACTAATTTTGGCACTGAATTTATTTATTTATTTATTTTGTACGGATTCATCAAGAAAGGAAATGAATCCAATCCAACAACAAAATTCCAAGAACCCAATATGTCATTTATGTTTCGGCCTGGCCTTTATAGACCCAGTTATCCAAATAAATCCAATAAATATTTCATGCCTACTGACCTTACAAACTTTTTTAAAAATCGTTCCATTTTTTTTTCTACTATGAATCAAGCCACAACTTTCCAATACTGTGGATAAGCTATCCCCACCAAAATCTCGCAAACCACCAAACTATTCTATCCCACATTCCCATTGCCATCATCTCCCGCCACGTTACTTCTCTCCCTCTCTCTCCCTGTCTCTCTGAAATTTTGCTTCCCCAGAAATGCATTCTCTCTTTCAGCCTCCTCTCTCACTCCTCCAAAAGACCTATGCTACTTCTTCGACATCCTCCATTGCTCCCATGACTGCAAGTCGCTCCGCGAGTCCCGCAATCATAGTAGGCGGTGGCTTGGCCGGCCTCGCTGCTGCGACACACCTCTCCTCTCTCTCTGTCCCTTTCCTTCTCCTTGAAGCCTCTGACTCCTTCGGTGGTCGGGCACGTACAGACTTGCACGATGGCTTCCTGCTTGATCGAGGCTTCCACATTTTCCTGTCTTCCTTCCCCGAATGCCGCCGCTTGTTGAATTTCTCCCAACTTGACCTACAACCATTCTATCCTGGCTCATTGGTGTATGAATCGGATCAGTTTCACCGCATCTCTGACCCTTTCCGTCACCCGTTAGATTCACTCCCGTCAATTTTTAACCCAATTGGGTCCCTGCCTGATAAGCTGCTAGTTGGTCTTACCCGACTCAGTGCCGCCTCTCTTTCTGATGACTCCATACTCTCTTCTGATGAATCAACAATATATGATCATTTAAAATCAATTGGCTTCTCAGATTCTATAATCGAAAAATTTCTTCGACCATTTTTAGCAGGAATATTTTTCGACTCAAACTTGTCAACTTCATCACGGCTGTTCAAGCTAGTGTTCAAGAGCTTAGCTTTAGGAGACAATGCATTACCAGCAGGAGGAATAGGGTCAATTGCACAACAATTAGTGGCCCGTCTACCCGCTTCATCCCTTCGCACAAACTCCCCTGTCACTTCGATTGGCGACGACAGTGTAACACTAGCCTCTGGCGAGGCCATAACAACTGATTCTGGTATAATAGTAGCTGTGGAACAACCCCAGGCAAAGAAGCTCATCCCTAAAGTATTTCAGTCAAATGTCAATGCTGGTGTAGATACCTTGAAAAAATCTACTCGCAGTACCGTTTGCTTATATTTCTCAGCTGACCGGGCACCTATAGCTGAACCCATCCTCATACTTAATGGGTCGGGTAAAGGCATTGTGAACAATATGTTCTTTGTTACCAATGTGGCTCCTTCGTATGCGCCGAAAGGAAAAGTGTTGGTTTCAGTGTCCTTGATTGGAGCATATCAGGACCGCTCAGATGAGGATTTAACAGCTGACGTGTTGCAAGAACTAACAGGCTGGTTTGGATCAGATGTAACTGGTTCATGGAGACATTTGAGGACTTACCGGATCGAATTTGCACAACCGGATCAGACTCCGCCAACAAATCCAATTGGACGGGATCCGAGGGTGGATGAAGGTCTGTATGTTTGTGGGGACCACTGGAGCTGGGCTACTTTTGATGGGGCCCTTGTGTCAGGCCGAAAAGCTGCTGAGGCGCTTGTTAGAGATAGGGGTTTAATTAGGAGGTGAATTTAGACCATTTAGATCCGTTTATTCTTTTTCCTTTTTCTAATTGGATATTAGATTTATTCTTTGAGTTTCAATGGTATTTAGGATTAATAAATATTCCACATTGTATATGTAACTAAATTTGCTTGAGAGTTGTGAATTTGAGTTAAATAGTTAATACTAAACATCCGCTCAAAGATAGGACTATAACTTGCTGTGTGAACAAATGATAACTTAAAGTTGTAAACCTTGAAAGAATAAAATAGATTTGCTGCATGAAAGCTGACACAAATCGAAAGTCAGACACAGCTGAGAGTCTGACACAAACGGGAAGCTAGCTCGATAACTACCTGAGAATAAAGAGAGCTGAGATATTGCACTCAACCCAAAATAAATAAACACAACACTTTTTTTTTTTCAGGTCAATAATTAACATTGGCACTGTTTAGAATTGCACTAGACAATAGACAACGTGTAAAATTAAAGTAACTTTAGTGTTTTTTTTTAAGTAAAATAACTGCTAGTAGTACATGCAGTAAAAAAAAGTATGATCAAAGAACAACTGTAACAACTCTCTTATCCTAATCTACTTGCCTCTCTATTACATCAAGATACAAAATAATTCCTACTGTTGGTTGCGGTGCACGGAATCAATTAATTAATTAATACGTACATTTCCCAATCTTTGGCGCTTGAGAGACAACATAAGCAGTCCCTCCAAAATTACAAGTCCATGACCCCTTTCCACTCTTCTGATAATAACTGTTGAATGCATAGGACGCATGCGCCTCGATTGTGTTCGGCTCATAGCACGCTGCACCGGGCTGGATAGCTGTACAATCAGCCCCACCTTCGCCACATGCAAAATTCAGTGCCACAAGCAACTTTTCCTCCCCGGCACTAGGATCTGCAACACACCATGTCTCACTACTGTTCCCATTTGATGATCTCACATTGCTACCATTATTACTGGTGCTATTGTTACTATTTCCTAGCACGAAATTGACATCATACACCTTCTGTTCGTTGGGGTAGAACATCCCATAGTTCCGTTCTGAGGTTGGACCCGGCTTTTGGTTTTCATTGAACAGAGCAAAGAGGTACACATCCATGTTACAGTGTGGTCGTTTTGGCGTGCCACAGGTGTCAGACAGAACCCTGCTTATCAGATTACCAACATATTCTGCGGCATTTTTGACATTAGCACCAATTTCATTAGCATCCCCTTCCGAAGGCCACCCGGTCTCTGATATGGAAATGGGCATATCATCATAATTCAAGGCTGACATGGCATATACAACGGCATCGATTTGTGCGTCAAGCAGACTGTAGTATGTCAACCCACTGCCGGAGTCGAGCACACCGGCATTGGGCCTGAATAAGGCATAATCGAGTGAAATGTCATTCGCATTGGCTTCATATGCAAAGAACGGGTAAGCGTTTACCATGAGATATGATCCGGTGTTGCGAAGGAACTGCAGCATGGGCATCATCACAGTCTCGGCAAGGTCTGTCCTAAACGTGCCGGCTGAAGGCGGGTAGGAGGACTGTAAGGTTGACAGTTCAACAGGAGTAGAAACCTTGATGGCCTTGTCGAGATTGAGTTGAACAAGAGCAGCTTGCACATTGATCATGGCAGGCACAAGGTAAGAAGTGAGGTTCGTGGGGTCGGAAAAGACTTCATTACCAACAGCGATGGTATGGATCTTGGTCAAGGGGTAGTAGGGAGCGACATTAAACCAGACCCACCAGGCAGCATAGGAGGGGCTTGTGGCGGTGGTTTGGAGGAGCTCGTTTGGCATCATGACGGTGACTATGATGCCGGAACCGGCGAGGGCTTCTAGCACTGCTGAGTTGGCGTCAAATATCTTGACATGAGTTATGTTGTTGGCTTTGAGGAGTTGCACTGCACTTGCTGGTGATGGGAGGTTGTCGGCCACACGGCCGTAATTCACCCCGATTATTCCTCCCTCTAAAAAGCACAGAAGCAATGCTTAAAGTTAACAAATCTGAGATATCATAATCATAAAAGCAAAAAAAAAAAGGAAAAAAAAAAATATCAAAGAAGAATCAACAAATATATGAAGCAAGTAATTTGCTGTGGTTGTTGTTACCTGAGGAGACGGAGAGAAGGGAGAAGAGGAGGAAGAAGCAAACACCAAGACCCCCCATGCTCTACGACAAGGAAGGAGTCGGTTAGAAAGAGATTTGATGGAAAGAGATCCGGCGAGGGGTTTATATAAGGACAAATATTTTGGCGCATGGAGAAAATGGAAATACATTATAGAACGGGAAATGTATATTTATGTTTGGCAAATAAAGGGAAATATTTTGGTGCATGGAGAAAGTGGTGTACATGGTTTACGGGGGCACGGGCGTGCTTTTCGGATTTCTGTAGAGGCTTCTATACAAATTATGTGTACTGGATGAAAATATCAACTGTTACTCGGCAGACTCAAGGCTTAAAAGATCCCGTAAGATCTGTATTGATTTCTTGTTCCACAACAAATCAAAGAGGTTTTACTTCACTCATGCCAGTGTCTTGATTTACTACTGCGTTGAGTCCATTGCAGATTTCCGTGAGTCGTGTTGCTACATTTTTTCCTGTTTATAATTTGTTACACGGTTGGTCACAGTCTTACATAGAGCAATCTCAGAGAATCATTATAAAAATAGAAATCTCACGAATCGTGATGAATTTGCTAGTTTGGATCGAGACCAAATTTGATTCCCTTTAAAGACAGACTTCCCTATTCTAATTAATTGTTGGATTGGATGTGTACTGTTTGTAAGAGATTCTATGCTGTTCAAATAAACTCCAGTCCCATAATGATTTATCCTCATCTTCTATCCAGTGATTTCAATGATCACTTATATATGCGCCGCATTCTTAATAATGTATGTGTGCGTCTGTGTGATGCAACTAATAGTGCATTCTGCATCAAAATGTATATTCAGAAGACGACTTTTTGTAATTTATGATCTTCCAATTTATAAGCTAGTTACAGTTGACATATGGTTTTTTCACAAAAACTGCATGAAATTTAAGCCATGTTGAGCATCGCAAAGCCGTAAGTTGGTTAGAGGAGGAGAACTTGAGATTTAAAATTTTGTCTAATAAAATAAGTTTTCAACAACAACTTCTATTTTTCAAAGGAATCTCCACTATAGTTTGCAATTTATTTAATCTCTAATTCCTACTTCAAAAGGAATTCTGTATTCATTTGAAATATCCACTGATCCACAGAACAATTTAATTTTCATGCATTTGTATAATTAGATCAATTTTTCATTTCTATCTTTAGTATTCTCCTTAGACTTTTATAGCTGCTTTTCTGGTAAATGACCTATGAATAGTGTTTTCAATACTGTATCGTGATGGCTATATATCGGTAAAATCAGAAATCAGAACAGCAACCTATATGGTGGTATACGATAAAAAGAGAAAATATATAAAAAGGGGCATTTTGATTTATGCCACTATATAAATTTAAAATTCAAGATATGCCATTTCAAAATAACTAATTGTTTTTATGCCATTATGAAACAATTAAAATTAATATTATGCCATTAATTGATTAAAATGACCATATTATCCTTTTGAATGTCATTATGAATTGAAATTCATTAATCAGCAGCAGTTTATCCATTAAAATTCAAAATTTTATCAACCAACTTTGTTCGCAAAGTCAATAGCTTTTTGAAAACTCACGCATAGGTGTAGCAAAAAAAAAATAAAAAAAAAAAATAATAGATAGCGGGGGTTACATATTTGTTAGTAACGAAGTATACAGGAGGAGAATTCTTCGTAACAATCCAATCAAGAATTGCATAAATTGAATAATAAATCGGTGGAAATGTGTAATAATTTGTAGGGGTAGATAAATAGAAGTGAAAATTAATGATTGAAACCATTCATTAATTGAGATTTATCTTCTTTCTCTTCGCGTGATGTATGTAGCAATCGAATTTTTCTAACTTTTTGCTCTCAAATCCATTGAGGCACAGGATCGCCAAGAAGCAATTGATAGAGGTAAAAAAAATAAAAAAAATAAAATTGAAAAGAAGATGCAAAGATGCCCCGACCCTGATGCTTCCTTTCACAGCGGAGAAAGAAAGAAAAGGGAAAAAAAAATTCTTTGTTTGATGAATCAAGAGAGAGACGATATATTCCTAAGGGTAATTTTGGAATTTAAAAAATCTGACATATGAATTTTTTTATAGCGCAAATAATTTTTAATAAGTTTTTATTAAAAATAATGTCATAAAGTAAATTTATCTAGTTTTATGATGGCATATAACTAATTAGTTGTTTTATGATGGCATGTTTCAAATTAAATTGTTTTCTAATGGCAGAAATCAAAATTTTCCCAAAAAAAATATCGGATTTCAATTGCTGACCGGTATGAATATCGGTATGACATTCAAATCATTGCTTTTGAATGACTCGAGAAAAGGAATCCATACTACATTTCCATTTTCCTGTGAATAAAAATAAATTGCGTGTGACAAACATGTTGGTGTTATTAATTAATTTTCAAATACCCAGAAGCTCTTCTCAAGTTCCATCTTTATATTTTTTTTAACTTTTTCCTATTTTAAGAATAAAATAGATACATTCAATGCTCATGATTTAAAACTTGCAAACAAAATTTTACATTTACAATAGCTCGTCTTAAATATTAGAGAAAATCAAAATAATATTAAACTATAATTTTGGAAACTATTATAACTTTTATTTTGATTAAATAACAATGATATTAAAATTTAAGCTAGTATGATAATTCAAAAAAAAAAATAGTTTTTCTATGAAACTTCATATTTGATTATAACACGATTATTTGGGGTGAAAGAAATCTAAAATAAATCTTACATTGAAGGTGAATTTATTCACAACAAGATAATAAAGAAAAAATATTCCAAATGGAAACAACATTGAAGACTTCAATTCAGAGAAAATAGATTATAATATTATTAAAAGATATATAACATATTTATGTTGACAATAGAAAAGAAGGGTTATTGAATAATTTTTTTATTTGAGAGTTATGATAGCTTCAACATAATTGATGTCTTTTCGCATATTACTTTGTGTTGTTTTGCTTATAGTTAGAAGTTGTAGAGACTGATGTTGACACGTGGCTAGCTAGGGGTGAAGATGCAGTTCTTATGATAATCTAATTTGGTATCAAGGGAGACATCTGTTACATTTCTCAATCAAAAAAAATGTATAAAGGGGAATGAAAAATATAAATATATATATTTTGATAATTTATGGGTGAAGACTCGTAGGAATTTTCTCACGAATATCTTTTTTGATAATGAAGAGTTTTAAAGGTCTAATCTATTGATATTAGTTTGTACTCATAATTTATCATTTATAAAAGTAATTTTAGATTGGCGTAAAAGTAATTTATCTGACAACTTGAGCTTAATTTGCAGCATGAATTCTAACTCTAAGGGCAAGATTTTTTTTTTTGCTCAACTAGAGCTAATTCGACCCTTCGCAATAAATTTCTTTTACTGGCTTTTGCTCCTTTGCCCTTACTTTTTTAGGTTTAACATTGGTTCAAGAATGAAACATTATATGTCCCCACATCAACTATAAATCTATAATTTAGATAAAAAAAAAACAATTGACAAGTTCTGAACACTAAAAGAGATATTAGTATCTTTAATTCACAGTTAGATGAAATAAAAAATCAATTAATAGTCATGTAGCCTTGACAAACAATTACTGTAAAAAAAAAAAATTTGTTTAAATCACTCCGGAAAATGTTCAGATGCATCATGAAAAATAGGGCTGTATAACGTCTTAAACGATAACGAAAATGACATCTTTCGTTGATCGTTGCGTTTATGTCACGCATTTATTTTTGTGTTTCGTTTTGTCCATTAAACGCAATAATTATTTGTTACGTTATCGTTTCGTTCGGTTTGAACGGTTGAAAATGGTTTACAACCGTTTAACACAGTCATATTAATACACTCTTGGAGAAAATCCAATTGAAACGAAATATTTATAAGAAATGCAATTAATCAACTAAACATAATTACAAAATAGAAATAACAAGAGGGAGAGATCGATTAAAATGCATGAGGATGAGTACATCATCATAGATTCTATATTTGAGTTTTTTGTCCATAAGTACAAGAGAATGAGTATATAATGGGATGACTCAAATCAAGACTCAAATCAAGCACATTCTGCCTTGAATCCTTCTTTGCCTATTCTTCAAACTGTAGTTAAAGCAAGCACGCACATTCTGCATATTCTTCTTTGTCTATTTAAGAAATAAATTCAATGAGTATATCACGAGATGACTCAAATTAAGTTGTATAAAACCAAGCTGGACATCATCCTACCAGAGCAACTAATAAACTAAAGACACCTCACCCTGTCTAAATCCACAACTAACAATAAAAGTAAGAGCTAAGTCAGCAAATAGCTAACATCCGCTTATTTATTACAAACCACAATCAACAATAATATTCTAAAAAAAATAAAGCTGCTTCAAAAAATCAAGTCTTATTTTTTTTTTTGAGTAACTCAAAATAGAAAACTCAAAGAAAATGTGATATCACTCTGTACAACAAAAGGAATGGATAATAAGATGTAAATTTACAGTAAATTACACCATTACAGGTAGAGGAAGAATACATGTACTTGTTTCTCATGTTAATCACACTGATTTCTTTCCCAATTTTTAGCTTATGCTTCAATCTCTGAAAATACAAAAAAAAAACATTATTAAGTATCAATAACTTCAATTGACCTGGAATTTCAAAAACAACTCTTCTACATAAACACCTATCGATCAAAATCACTTACCTCCAATTAGTATCACAGTGATACTAAATCAAATCTATTTAAATTGGTAAAAGAGGAAATTACCACGACAGTGTGGAGGCCAATACACTTCCCTGATTGCAGGTTGCGAATACTGTCATTAAAGAAAATCTGTAAGAAAAAGGGAATGCAAATTACTGATGATAACAGTCTGTACCAGTACAGTGTACCACATTGCAAAATGAGAAATCGAAACAACATATGGCATTCAAGGTTTCAAAAATAGTTGAAGTTCACCAAATTAAAATCTTTCCAGGTAAATAAATGCAAAAATGTTGAAATAAAACGTTTCTAGACATAAAAAAACAAGCAACATGTAAAATATATTGAAATAGAAGCTGAAACAAAAGAGGCTCAGAAAGAGAAGAAGGAAGAGAGGCACAGATCTTTGTCATAGAAGCGAGCTCCTCCCTGTCAGAGGCGGAGGCGGAGGTCATGTGGAGCAGCCTGAGGCTGCTTGGATCCAGATGACTGGCATTTCCTCTCCTCCTTGAGAGAGAGGAATCACTTGTTGCCTGTGGTGTTGTTGCTGCTGCTGAGCGTTCACTTGTTGTGCAATCGCCACCAATCGTCAGCCATCAGCACAGAAGATGGTTGGAGAAGAAAGAGAGGCGAGTGAGGAGTTGGAGTTGGAGCTTCTTCTCTGTCCTTCTTTCTCACTTGCGGTGGAGGAGGAGTTGGAGTTGAGACTTGCCACTAGTGTGGGTTCCTCTGGTGTGGGTTCGAGTCTTCGAGAGAGAAACAGAAAGAGAGACAGAGTGAGGGAGAAAGAGTTAGTAGGAGGGGTTAATGGCGAAGAGGGAGAGAGGAGCGGATGTGCAATCGGAGATAAGAGTGAGGGATAGTGCTCTGGTGTGGGTTCGAGAGAGAAGCAAAAAGAAAGAGGAGACGAAGTAACGGAGGGGAGATAGAAAGGGGAAGGAATGGCGGAAAACCCTGTTAGCATCCATCGTTCTCTCCGCCTTCATTTCCTCTGCAATCAATTAATTACAGCCGCGTAGAATTTAAGACTAAACAGACGAAATAAATGATACCGAAACACGTACGTTTCGTTAACCGTTTCGTTCTGAAACGAAACTAGGTTTCTATTTATGTTAACCGTTCCGTTTTTAAAACGAAACCGAAATCCTTAACTGTTTCGTTCTGTTTCGGACGAAACGAAATGAAAAAAAGGTCGAAACGGCTACCGTTTTTACCCCTAAAAAAATCATTTTTGTTTCGTGGTTAGTATCTTATAATTCTCTCGAGTACCCAGCCCATTCATTCGGCCCGTTAAACCATCGGCCCAATACGAATCCCTAGAAAACGGGTTGAGGAAGCCCAAACCCGTACTATCTATCTCCTTTCCGCGATGGGGTCGATGGAGGGTTTAAAAGCGGAGTCCAACGGCGGTGCTCAGGCGATGAACGGCGGCGGAGAGATGACGACAACACGGCGAGGAAGGTCTTCTGCCTCATCGGCGCTCCCTCTCGAGGTAGGAACCAAGGTGATGTGTCGATGGCGCGACCAGAAGATGCATCCAGTTAAGGTTATCGAGAGGCGAAAGGTTCCCCATGGCGGCGCCAGCGATTACGAGTATTATGTTCACTACACTGAGTGTGAGTCTACTTCTTTCAAGTTTTGTTTTGGATTTTTGCCCTTTTGTTTTGGGTAGTTTTCTTTGATTCTTGTTCTAGGGTTTCGGTCCCCTTGGCTTCAGTTATATCGTATTATGGGCAATTTTAAGCGCAAATTCGGCCTCAATTCGTCTTGATAGGGTAATTATACCTTGAATAACTTCGGATTTGAGTCAGATTGTTCTCAATTTCCCTCAAGTGCACTACAAAATGCAGTCGAATGGGATCTTGTGCGAATTATGGATAGAATACTGTTATTGGTCGCTGCCATAGTGGTATTCTCCAGTTCATTGCCCATTAAACCATAAGTAACATGCTATTCTGTGATAATACAACAGTTGAAAGCTTCCGTCATTGATCGTTTAGAGCTTAATTTTTAAGAATCTAACTTTTATAGCCTTGTTTTACATATATCTGGATGAGTAATTGAATTAATTAACATTTCAGTTGCCCCAGTAACAGTACATGCCATTTAATTGACAACTTTCGTTTTTTTTGATTCATTGTTTGATAGAGGTCTGAATGAGATCGAGAGCTATGATGTAAAATGTAAAGGCCTAAGAACCCAACATGCCCAAATAACTCTCAATATGAAAGCTGTAATACCAAAACCTGACTTTTTGGTTAGATGTTGACCAGAATGTCCTTGGTATAAACCACCTGTACTTGCTGATAATCTGATATCATACTCAATATTTATAAATCGATGTATACTGGTTGTGTTAAGAAACTTATTCTTGTTTTAAAACATATTGCCAACCAAGATTGATTCTTTGTGGTGCAGTCAATAGGAGGCTTGATGAATGGGTTAAACTCGAACAACTTGATCTTGATACCATGGAGAATGACGTGGATGAAAAAGTCGATGACAAGGCATACTTCTTCTTTTCATTAGATTTACTATTTCAATTCTCAATATTTTATATTTTTCTATATGTTTTGATGTCTCAGCTTCAATTAAGCTTTTATACCTCATTGAATTAATCAAAAGAAATGAACAACAACAACAACAAAACCTTTAGTCCCATACATGTTGTGGTAGTGTAGAAATGAAATCCAACCAGGCCAGAGTAACAGAATCAAGTTAGATAGTAATAACAATGACAATAACAATAGTAATAGTAGTAATAATAATAATGGTAGCAATAAAGTTGGCATCAACAGGTTTATTCAATCCGAGCTGGCCAATATTTCAGCAAGCACCTATAAAAAATATATGTTGCTGTTCAGGTACTTTTTATCTGGCACCTCAATTATACTATGATCCCTGCATAAAACGTCATTAAGATGTACATTTAGTCAATAAGAACTACCAGTATCCACTTCTATATATATGTAGTCAGAAAGGATTTTGTATGAACTGAGCATTGTTCTCGATTTTAGCAGGCAACAAGCTTGAAAATGACACGCCACCAGAAAAGGAAGATTGATGAGACACATGTTGAGGTATTTTGTTTTTGTAATGCTTTTGGTTTTTGTACAATGCTTTTTTTTTCTGAGGCAATGGAAGGTGCTTATTAGTATCTTTCCTCGTTGTTAGGATGTCAGTGATCTGTGTTTTTAATTCTTGTGAAGATCCATTCCTTTAGTCATCACACTCACAGATATATGTACCTGAAGTTGAGTAAGTATACTACCAGCACAACTGGTATCATACTAAACCCCACAAAGGGGTTAGTCATGCTCTGATTAAACCCCAGTTAACAGCCTTCGTTATTCAATTGTTACTTAAAAGTAATCCTTGGTTCAAAAATTATGGCTCAATTTACCAAATATGGGCTCACTTTGGATCTGTTTCTTTCATAGATGTGCAATTAAACTTGAAACAATTCAAGAACTAGGAAAACATAGGCTAAATAGTTTCTCAAGTTAATCTATACAGTATAACAGTGCTCGGTATGACATATATAGTATTAGTATCTATTTTTGGTTTTGGATTATAGGCTCCAATATGCCCAGTGAAGCCTAAGATCTCATTACAAAAGCCTGTAATTTTCAGATTGCCTCTATTATTTTGTCCTCCATATATTAAGCCACTTGGTCCTGAAATCTGGTACATGAATCATCTTCATGTGCTGATGCAGTCTATAACAATTTGGTATGTGACTTCTATTTCAGCCTGGTCACGAGGAGCTCGATGCAGCGAGCTTGCGGGAGCACGAGGAATTTACAAAAGTGAAGAACATAGCTAAAATAGAACTAGGGCGGTATGAGATAGATACTTGGTACTTCTCCCCCTTTCCTTCAGAGTACAACGACACTCCCAAACTTTTCTTCTGCGAGTTTTGCCTTAGCTTCATGAAGCGCAAAGAGCAACTCCAGCGCCACATGGTTTGTACTGTTGGGCTTTTATACTTGTGAACTTTTGTATGTTTGAGTATTTTGGAATTAGTTGTGATATGGTTAACTCTGTTTGATGGACATGGATCATATGTTTCATCAAATATGGACAATGTTGCACCTCTGCGTTGGTGCTCGAAACAGACCATTGGGTCATTTATGTGCATAAAATAGTTTTTTTCTTGGTGGACGCCAATATTGGTGTTAGTTGAAAATTTAAGAAATATGGGTAGTTGCAGGAGTTACATATGGAAGATTTATTTATTTTTTATTCTTTTCATTTTGCAGAAGAAATGTGACCTCAAGCATCCACCGGGTGATGAGATATACCGAAGTGGCACTCTTTCTATGTTTGAGGCAAGCTTTTGTATTGTTCTTTTGGAAAATAAGAGCACGACAATCTATATTTTACTAATGTGATAACCACATTTTGAACATTAATGCCTTGGTCAATGCATTAGTAGTATCCTTTTGGTCAATGGAGCTTCCTTTTGCAGATTGTTTTGTTCGTCTGTCATCACCTTTTACTTTTTAGTAATACAAATGAGTGATTTGGTTAAGAAAGTTGAATCTCAATTGTGGCTTGCAATGGGGCTATATTTGGGGAACTGATAGGGTGCATGTCTAGTATTGTGTCAGTTAATGTCTAAATTAGTAACTATTCAATATTTTTTTCTAAATCAGCCTACTTGGTTCATCCTTTAGAACGATGGCCATTCTCATCAGTTGTTATAATACTTACAACATTCAGTACTTACATCTGGTGATCGATAATATTTTTTCATGTGTCCTGAATGAGGGCTGTTTAGTTTTTGTTTAGTTTTCAGATTACTAAATTCTTTGCTTATTTAATATACCAGGTAGATGGGAAGAAAAATAAGGTGTATGGACAGAATCTATGCTACTTGGCAAAGCTATTTCTTGACCACAAAACGCTCTACTATGACGTCGATCTATTCTTATTTTATGTTCTTTGTGAGTGTGACGATAGAGGGTGCCACATTGTTGGTTACTTCTCCAAGGTATAAACATCTGACATTAGCCATTTCATTTTCTAATGTTTATTTTGAAATTATGCAGGCATGTCTATTTTTAGGCTTTAGCTTAGTAGAACTGTGCAGAATATGCATTTTAGTCATTGAGCTGAATTTCCAGCTTGTATATGATATGACAATGTGGGGTCATGTATGGATTTTGACAATGAGGACCTGTTATAAATGTTGTCTTTGCTCTTGTGATGTGTTTCTGCCCTGCGCTTGCATGGTGGTTGTACTAAATTAGAACAATTTGTGTGCAAGTGGTTTAAATCTAGGCCGACTTGAATAATTTAGTGGTAATTGAATTCTAAATCTTGTTGAACTAGCTCAGTGGCAACACACAAAAGATTTGTTGAAGCAGTTATCTGAGTGCTGACTTTACTATGGCCTATAAGCTTTTTAATAGAATTAAATTATTGCAGGAAAAACATTCAGAAGAGTCATATAATCTGGCTTGCATTTTGACACTTCCTCCATATCAGAGAAAAGGATACGGGAAGTTTCTCATTTCTTTCTGTAAGCTTCAGCCCCCTGCTGTAATTAAAATAATCCATTTGTACTGTTTTCGTTGAAGGTACAGTTTCTTTTGTAGGGAACTGTTATGATACAAAAAGTAACAGAAGCTATAAACTATACTGGGTTAAATTAAAGCATCATTGTTTCCCATAACTGAGGTTTACTCGAGACTACTTGGTTTAAATCGAGGGCAATTCATTGCTCATTTCAGAATTAAAAGTTTCGAGGGTTGATCGAAGCTTAATGGTATCCTTATTTGTACTTACCAGTTAGTAGTAGCACTGGTTATTGCGAAAACTTGTTGTCTGCCAATATTGCAATCCTTACCAGCTTATGCATTAAACTAGGATTCTTTTTTATTAATTATTTACCATTGGTTGATGGTTATGTCTATGTATTTGTGATCAGCATATGAACTGTCAAAGAAAGAAGGGAAGGTGGGGACACCTGAGCGGCCACTTTCAGATCTGGGTTTGCTAAGCTACCGAGGCTATTGGACACGAGTTCTTTTAGAGATCCTGAAAAAGCACAAAGGCAACATCTCTATAAAGGTTGATATTTATAACAGTCAGCTTTTTTCTTCAGTTAAGACCAGGTCACAAGAGAGAGTAGTTGTTTCCTTCAAAACATATGTTATTTCACTGCTTGTACCTTTTTTTTTTTTTTTTCTTTTCCTCCTCTCTCTCTGTTTTTTTTTTTTTTTTATTTTTGAAGATGCGAGGGGCCTGTATGTGTCAGTACATCTTTAACACTGTTAACCTATAGCAGGTTTTGCACTGAAAATATCATGTACCAGCTGAATGGGACTAACAATTTCTCCTGTGTTGGATTGGTTGTTCCTTTCGCCTATATATATATATATATATTTTGTTTTGGGGGGTGGGGATGGGGTGGGGGGGAGTTAGGGTAGGGAATAATGATGATTTCTTTGTGATATGGTGTATATGGGACCATACTATTAATGTTTAATTTCTACAATGCATGAATTACTATCAAAATGCTCAATTACTAAAATGCTTAGTCTGAATTTGTTGTTCTTCCCTTTTTGAAAATGAATTCGTTTGTGTATATAGGAGTTGAGTGACATGACAGCGATCAAAACAGATGACATTTTGTCCACATTACAAGCCCTAGATCTGATCCAATATAGGAAGGGGCAGCATGTGATTTGTGCAGATCCCAAGGTACTCGATAGGCATCTCAAAGCTGCCGGCCGAGGTGGGCTTGAGGTCGACGTCAGCAAGCTTATCTGGACCCCTTATAAAGACCAGGGTTAATTGTTTTCCTTTTAATATTTGTATATTTATTAGTGTGTGTTATTGTTTAGCTTATCTAATAGAACTTTGTATATGTAACATGCACTTCCTTAGTCTCATGGAAGATCACAAATTTAACCCTGCATGGCTGCACTTGGTTTGTCAAATTTAGCCTTTATTTGCTTGATCAAGTTGGTTATTATACTATATGGGATCTCCTTGCTTTCCCCACCCCTAGCACCACACAGATGCACATTCACATTGAGAAACAAGGAGTGCATGGAGATCCCTAAGGTATATCCGTTGACAAACTCTGAACACTAAGTTGTACTTGCATGTATGAGGAGGTGATTGAGAAAGGTATCCTGAATACATAAGAGTTATGTAGGCAAAGATGTGCATTTTTTAAATGAGTTGATCTGCGGTTTCGATGTTTATCTTCTTCAATTCTACTGGAAAACGTTTTCTTTTGTCATGTCGACTTCCATTGAAGGCTTTCATTATATATGTTATTCCTTTTTTCTACATTATTGTTGTTCAAAACCGGTGGCCTAATCCAGAAGAAGAAGAGTTGAGACGAGATCAACGCAAATCTCGTGCTTGTCGGTCATCTGCTCGCCACAGTCAACAGCAATGAGGCACATATTAGCAAGCTGAAATGACCCTTGATATGACCGTAGTTGGGCTCCTTTAGCATGTCTTATTTATCGGGCTATAATGTGTGTATCGTTAATTTCATTGTTTAGTGTTTTATATTTAAAGCAGTCCATTTTTGTTTCTAAGTATGCATTATTTAGCTGGCTGACAGTGAAGTTCCTTTTGTCTGGAGGGGTACATATCTTTTCTTTATTTTTTTTAGCTGGCTGATGCCGCGTATAAAGTACCTTCATGGAAGAGGTTGGGTCCGAATGCGTGTATATGAAATAGAAATTGATGTTCAAAATAGAATGGTGGTAGTTAAAAAAAATGTTTATTTGTTTCTTTTTATTTATTTTTTTTTATGTATTCTCTGTGGTAATCACTGGTCAACAGTTTCAGAATTGGTTAGTAATGAGAAGTACTTGAATTGGTTATGATTGAAATATAACACTAAGGAATAGCTTCCGATGCATGCGGTCTTGCTTTTGGTAGTAACTAAGCTGCTGCATTGATTGACTCACCAAAGTTTTCTTTTTATAAATAAACTGTACACTTGAAAATGTCATTGTTCCTCGACGAAAGTAATTAAGAGACATCCATATTACTATTTTAGCTTTTGTTTTGGTGGTTGCATGATAAATAAAAGAAAACAGGCATGCCTGCATTAGACTGGCTCAGCAGCTTGTACGTAACATTCCAGACCTGAGTACCTGACATGGATATGATCCATGGTAATTTTAAACAGCTGTCCTTAAAAAAAAGAGAGCAAAAAAGTCATGATGGACCCCACTCTTAGCAAATAACACAACAATTGATGCAGAGATTTTGAATTGCATATATGCTGAATTCTGTCCATACTAAGACTGGCCTGTTGGAAAAAGTATGGCACCGCTGTAGCTGTATGATTGTATCATGTTCTTAACATTAAATAGATTTAGATATAGTAGGTCTGTTGGATCTCGTCCTAATATCCCATTAAATTATATACTTTATAATGTACTTTCTCCGAAATGATGCTGCCTGATTGACAATGACACGCCATCTCATTTATTATTTATGATTTTCGAATAAATTACATTATTGGGGTGTCCGTATCTGGAGTTGTTTTTCTTGTTCTAATACTTTAATATATTATTGGGGTGTCCGTATCTGGAGTTGTTTTTCTTGTTCTAATACTTTAATATATTTAAGGGATGTTTGGAAGTATATGGAATAAGAACAAGAACTAGAACAAGGACTTGTTCTTGTTCTTGTTCTAGTTCCTAGTTTTTGTTGGAACAAGAAATGAGCTAATTTAATCCAAGAACAAGCTATTCCATGCACTTCCAAACAAGAAATAGCTTGTTCTTATTTCTAGCACTTCCAAACTGGAAATACTCTCTCTCTCTCTCTCTCTCTCTCTCTCTCTCTTCCCCTTTATAAATTATAACTACTGTTGTTCACCATGCATTTTACCATGTACTCTTCCAAACAATTGTTACATGATATGTGAAGGTCAGAAAGGATGGAGGCTCTGTATCAAGTAATTGTTACATTGTTGATTGTTATGAGTTAGAGTATTCATGACAAGTTCTTGGTAGGAGG
Source organism: Rhynchospora tenuis (assembly GCA_027725995.1). Lineage (NCBI taxonomy): Eukaryota > Viridiplantae > Streptophyta > Magnoliopsida > Poales > Cyperaceae > Rhynchospora > Rhynchospora tenuis. Next base: position 57,469,024 of record CM050888.1, read on the forward strand.
TACTAATGATTTGACAAGAGAATTTTATTTAATGCGGCATCTTTGAATGATGAAGGGTTTCATTGTTTAAATCATAAACTTCATAAGTTAACTGTTAACCATGTCCATGTGTAACTGTGAGACCAATGATTTCTTTTACTGCAGCACGAATATAAATAATTTAATCTTGTGTAATTAAAAAAAAAAAAGAAGCTATTATAACAATTATAACAGAACTGTTACCCGAAGTGACACTGCACAACCGCACAAGCCAAAGAAAAATTAATTCGAACAGAACAAACGACAATGAAGATGGAACAGTAACATATGCCAGGCACAGGAATGATCTTGCAGCTATACAATTAATGCGAGATTTTGTGTTTTTCTCCAGGTAAAAGACAGAGCTCCACATGGAATGTTTCCATTTCCATGTTTGCACCGTTGATAATGAACTTAATTAAATTTTTATAATTTCGGTCTTTTTAACGTTTGTGGTAGTCTAATATTTGAGATTCTTAATGCTAAACCTACGTACTTAATTTATTCGATGCCGAAATCTTTGAACGTATCAAATTATGTCAAATAATACATTAAAAGGAAACTTTTCTGAATAATATATCTGAGAGTTCGAACTTAGGTCAAATAATTCGCATCACAATTTTTTAGACTCACTTGTCTCAATAACTTGCCTCATTTATTTCCTTACTTTGTCAATTTACATTTTTGTATCTAAATTTCTCTAATGTCATTGATCAATGATCATCATCTTACAATTTCCCTTCGTCATTCTACCTCCCTTCAAGGTGCTTCCATCGAACCTTTGTACTCCCACTTCTCAATATCATGCCACTCTTGAAGTTCGATCAACATCCAAGAACTATCACTTGATCTAATGGCAAAAGATAACGTATCTTGAGTGAGGTTCACATAGGGCTGCCAATGAAACCCGTTTACCCGTTTATCCAACCCGTACCGCATTCGATAAGACGGGTATGGGTAATGTTTTATTTTCATTAAGTTAATGGGTACGGGTACGGGTAAAAAAAATTTTCGTTAATTTAACGGATACGGGTACGGATAAAAGCTATTTCGCACCCGTTTTCATAACGGGTAATTGTCATAATTAGAAAGATATAATTACATGATATATATGACATCTTATTGCATGATTGGTCAAAATAATTGCTAGATTTTGTTTAAGATATTTTCCATTCACGTGTACGAAAAAATAAGAAAACAAAAACCTAAATATTTCGCCGACATTGCAGAAGCTGGGAAGCTATTCCGTCTCGGCGTCTCGTGAAAACAGATTTTTTTTTTCCTCTTCATTTCTCACCCCTACGTCGTTTCTTCAATTTTTTATTTGACACAATTTTCTAGTGGTATTGACTTAAAGAAAAAAATATCATATATACTAATTTTCTTAAAAAAATCTGAGTCCGCATTTAGCACTGGTGGAAGGATTCTTGATGATTATAGTTCTTTGAATGATGATGTACTAGAAGGTTTGATCTGTACTCAAGATTGGTTGAGAGCTCTTGTAATTGGTACGTATATCTTTCTCAGAATTTAGCATGTGAATATACTTTCAACCATTTTAAATAATATTATAAATTTACTATATTTTTAACAGATGAGGGCGCTACTGAAGATGGAGCACTAATGTCGTTATCAGAATATGTTTGTGTTGATAAAGAAATTAATTAGTTATATTTTTTTTGAGTGATATTTGATATTAGAAGAAATTCTATGGTTTTGTTATATTTAATTAAAGAATTATGTAATGTTGCACTTCATTAATATATTTATTGAAATAATTTATTTATCTAGAGTGCACAATTTTTATTGTTATTATCCATTTTCTACCGTTATCGTACCCGTACCGTTAATTCTTAACGAGTACGGGTAAGGTACAGGTAAAGCTATTTTAACGGGTACGGGTAGGGTACGGGTAAAGAAAATTTTAACGGGTGCGGGTATGAAAATACCTTCTACCGTACCGTACCGTACCCATTGGCAGCCCTAGGTTCACATATTCGAAATACGATCGGAGAATTTTTTTTTTTTTTTTTGGATATTTTATTTAAAGACCTTGATCCTCATCATATCAATTTGTGAGAAGCAGCCCTTAGTCAAGTGACATAAAATTAATAATGTAATGTATCTTGAGTGGAAATCGCAATTGAGACTGAAGTGAATTCTTAATGGATATTTAATTTTCAAAAATAAATTGAAAGACTTCACCCATCTTATATCCAAAAAAAAAAAAATGCTCTCTCCAAGCTCCCTTCACTCTTCCCGCCTTCTCTCTCCTCCTCTCCGTTGTGTCGTTGCCTCTCTCATTTGCCTCTGCCATGCCGCCATCTGTCTTATCCCGTTTCACATTTCTTCTTTGTGCGAATGCGCAAAAGCGTCCAATGATAATTCATGAAAGAAATGAAAAAAAGAATATATATCGTGAATGTTTTTTTGCTCGGAGTTAGCTTCCTCCTATGTGAAAATCTATGAAAAAATTCATTGTTTTTGACGAGTTTAAACATACATAACCGTATTCTTTTTTATATTTGATATATTGATAATTGAGAGTTTTTTAGTTTATATTGCTCATATCTTTTTTCATTTCTTTTCCTCTGTATTCCATAATTTTATTTTATCATGTTGGAGTAATTAATTTATTTGCCACAAGTAAATTTTTTGGAACACATTGAAGGACAGAAGGATCGCTTAAACTACCATTGTAAACGGAAAAAAAAATTTGGCAGCACATTTTCTTCGAAAAAGACATGTTAGACGATTCCAGTATTTAACTGTTTTGTCGCTATAGTAATTTCGCCGTAGTACGGTTCTGTATAACTGATATTGTATTGTGAAAACAAAGCTTTAAACTGTCTACAGTGATTAGTGGCAGTATACATGTACTAGTCTGTCAGTGAGTGCTGTTGGTCCTATGTTGCCTTTTATTAATTACGAAATTCGTATTTCTAGAGTAAACTATTATTAAGAATTTAGTCTGAAAAAAATTCGAATATCTGATGAACAACACACCGATAAATATTTAAGAGATGAAAAGTTTTGATTTCGTAATTAACAATTTAAATGCCATTCTAAAAATTAATAAAGGCGTAATTAAGTGGTAGTGTCAAACACTGGAATTAACTTAATTAAGACACTTAGGAGTAAATAGTACATATAGTCCTTACAAATGTTATCTATTTTAGCATTTAGAACTACAAAAGTCTAATTTAACGAACCTTAGATTGATTTGAATGGTTTTCGGTTTGTCATTTAAAGCTGATCTAAGATTTTAGAGTTAATTAACCTCATCAACCACTTCATATAAGGAGTGATAAATCTCCTGAAACATCGTGCAATTTAAATTTACAAAAGAACAAAATCGTTAACCTTTAAAAGCAAACACATGCAAAAAAAAAAAAAAAAAAAAAATGTCGTATTTATATTCCATTTAGTAGAAACTAGAAAGTGATAAAAAAAAAAAAAAACGCGACTGGTGCTTGTTTATTTTAATGAACAAAACTCCGCGAAACATTAAACAATGCCAATGGTTCAATCATTTTTTTTAAGTTTTGAAACTTAAGAATATTATTATAATAGAGAATGGTGTTACGATATGTTATAATAAGAAAAAGTTGTCATTTGATCCTCTCTCTCTCTATAAATATGTCAGAAAATTATTCTTCTTCTAGGTCAACGTGATAGAATTTAAAAAGATTGTTTTTCCTTCCTGCTGTTTCGACGAAGCATCAATATTAATTTTATTTATAATGATATAGTAATATTTCTGAGTATCAAATTGCGAATGCGGCTGTTAGAATTTTTTTTCAATTAATTTTATGTGTTGTTATCATTGAAAAGCTATACACTCTAATGTTAATCCGTTAAGTTCAAAACCATTTTCTTTCTCAATTAAACCCCAGGATTTTTTTTTATTTTACAACTTCGAATAATTTTGAAAATGATCATCTAGAAAATTAAAGTACTTCTATCATTTTATCTAATAAAAAAAATACCACGGTTGTCAAAATAAATTGGACATCAGCACATCGCGTTTTCTAAATATCATAATTATCGTCATTATATATGTACCATGACAACCGCTCAGCAAAAATGCATCATTTTTTTTTTCCTCCCAACGCAACTTGTTTGTAAGAAGTATCAGCGAGCTCCGCATGCTAAAATTGAAAAAAAAAAAAAAAATGCAATAAGCTAGATAAGTTTATATATATTTGCACTTACTATATAATATTTCAAATTAAAATCCCAAATGTAATGCCCAAGTACAGGAGTGTTTGAATCATGGGATCAATAATTAATTAATATTAATTCTTCGAGTGGTGCCAAAGTAAATCTTCACTACATGTCACATCAGAAATATTTTTAATTGGGTCCTAATTGCTTTATTGACCTCTGCACATGACCACCGATTAGGCAGACACGTTCCCTAACAAATCAAACCACCTATCTCGAGCATTAATATTTGGAAAAATATAATCATGATTAGGAGTTATGTGTTGTCATTTTGTGTGTGGGCCCAATTTTAGTAGGGCTATTTAGTAATTAATTAGAGTTGCCACTACCAGCTACTAGCAGAAGGAATGCAATTTTTGGTAGGTCCAGCTAAGAATCTAATCCAATTTCAACCCGAAAATCTTGTAAACGAACTATTTTTGCGAGGAAATTGGAATTTAATTTGGTGAGTTATTTGATAAACTTTAGGTTAATTAAGTTGTTCATTGTAGTATAGAATAAACCCATGTTGCTGTATCAGCAAAAGTTTAAATAGCGAATAGCGGGTTTATAGCAGACAACCTCAAGTCATAGCGGATAGCGGTCATTTAGTGGCCACTATGGGATCATAGCAGACATGTATAAATATACTTGTTTATTATATCATATACATATTTTAATTAAAAATTAAATACCATATCACAACATATGCATATTTTAATAGTTAAATTTAATGCTTACACTTTAAAATATATTATTTTAATAGACAAATCTCATTGTATTTAATATTGAATCAAGTCAGTGCTAAAGCAAATGTCCGTAATACTGATTCTATATTAGCAGGTAACAAATTGTGTCGCTATATTTCATTAAAATACAAATATAATGCATATATATATGTTGCTAATTTTCATTATTTTAGCCACCATAAGAAATAAAACACCAAAAATAGATATTTTTTTTTAGTAATATTATGGTATATCAATGAACACCGCTATAGAGACATTTTTAATTTAGCACCATAGCGGTCTATTAGGTCGTACCGCTATAGCGAAGTTATTGCGATTCATAGCGCCGCTATTTAAATCACTAGCTGTATGTATATCTACATATCAGTTTATCACAAACATGGCATATATAGATTGTTGACATGATACTATGATAAAACATATTTTTCTAAAAACAATTATTTTCTCAATGGCTCGAATATTTATTATTTAAATTCATGTATTTTAGCTTATTTCATACAAGATAAAGGTTAAAAAATGAATTATTGTGGTAATTTTTTAAATTTTTTAATCCATTAATGCTTCAAAAACTAAATGAATAATTACAACTTAAAAATGTAAAAACTTATTTCTTCAAGTAGATCAAGATTTTTTTTTTTTTAAGGTAGATTTGAATCCAACGATTTTTTATAATAAATTTAAAAATAAATACTCTCCCCATGAATCGAACCAAGGACCACTCTATTGGTCAAATAGAGCCAAACAATTGGGTCGAACAATCCAGCTTTCAAGTAGATCAAGAATAATAACTCGAATTTTCTTTAAGCCAATAATATAATGTTTGGAATTTAATATATGAATCACCTTGACTTATGTTTTTTCTTGTAAAATTTTTTATTCTCTCTCTTTCTTTCTTTAAAAAAAAAAAAAAAGATCGGAGACAATCCGTTGCTGTGATCTGAACGTAAAACTAGAAACATAGAACGGCTATACCCTTCTAAAACAAATCCAAACTCGCTATCATACCCAACCTCCAGTTCTGAAACAAGAACACTGACACGCACAAAGTGCTACATATACAGGACTAGGTACAAAACAGAAACTACTATAAACTATAAAGCAGTCAGGTTTACTCTAGAGTTCATTGAAGAAAAGAAAACGAAAGAAGAAAACACAAATGTGAGAAAGTAAAACTAGAATAACAGAACAGTGTCCATACATAAGTACAATGATCGGAAAGCAAAACTAGCTTTATTCACGAGTTTGATTGGCATTATACATACTGTATATAAATAGATCCAATTCCGGGCTTAGTTTTCAACAGATGCGACGACGATTAGACGGGATAGAAAGGAGAGTACTCAACTCAAAGGTGAAAAGGAAAGTTGTACTATCTATGTACCAATATTTTGAAAACTGAACAAATGGATGGAGCTAGAATTCGATGGTTCAATTGGATTGATTGGTGGAAAAAAATCGGGTTTACTTAGTTTTGCGATCTTTTTTTTAGGTTGGAGTTTAGGGCCGGCAATGAATCGAACTCGAACAAGTTGACTATAGTGTAATCTTGAATTGTAACTAAATCGAGTTTAATTAAACATGAGTCGTAAATCGTAATCGAGTGCTACACAAGCTTAATTACTATAATTTTTATAATTTTAGTTTTTTTAAGTAAGTAAAGTGTAAATTATTAATATTTATTATTTTACGAACAATATTTTTTCATAAGCTAATATTATATTTAATTTTTAATAAGATTTCAAAGAAAGCTTTTAATCCAATAATAAATACATTAGGTGTCAAATCAAATACTAAATATTCATAAATTAGGTAATAAAAATATATACTGAGTTAATTTCGAACGATTCCAAATTAATCAGGGGTTCAAATCGAATAAGTTAATATCGAATAGAAGTCAGAATCAATCTCAAATGAACTACAAGTTTGGTAACCAGAGGAGTGCGAAAGCTACTATAATTTTTCTTTTTGGTACCGGACTCGAAAGACACATGGGTAAAAAATAACTTTAAATTTGGCAGCAGAGGTGCACTACTATTCCTCTTTCTGGTACCAAGGTGGCATCTTTCCTTGCACATGGACAGCGAGAGAGAGAGAGAGCAGCTTTTGCATTTCTCCGGATACTCTATGACTTTACAAATATAGCCTTTTATGTGGTGACCATTTTTGGACCTTTTAAGGCGTGGTATTGCCTTTTTGCAGAAGACTTCTTAAATATATAGTTAAATATGTCTTTGTTCAGAAACTTTTACAAAACTATGTATAAATTTATGATCAGCTTTGTTAGACTTTTTTTTTTTTTTTTTTTGCGGTTATAAGTTGTCTTTCTTCTACATCTCCAGTTGGTCCATTGAAGTTTAATAAAACAAAATAACATCTTTTATTCTCTCTTTGACACTTTTTATCAACAACAAGAGTACCCCTTTTATTTCATGAGGTGCAAACATGCCCACAAATGAAACTGTTATTATATTTTTTTTTCAATTAATTATAATATAGAATATACAGATGATATCCCAGAACAACCATTTAAAATACTCTCATGTTTCTCATTGGTATAAAAAATTAGTAAGGTCAATATTACAATTACAATTTAAGAAATTGTCTGAGGAACTTGTAAAAATCGGTAGTTTAATTCCACTAAATGCCCAACATTCTCTTTAATTAAAACTGTGTGTGATTGAATGCAGCATAAATGTTTTGCCAATAAAATAAGCTGCATTTGGTCGCACAAAAATTTGTAATTGCAGCATTAGATCGTAAAAGAGGCATGTGTTTATAAAATCTTTTGGAAGACACATGTGACTACGTGAGCAAGTTCAACTATTGCCTCGCTGTTGTTGCTTGCCGTATATAGCCTAGCTAGCTTCCGCTAACATGCATCTCTCGACTTTCTTGCATCTTATCTCCGTATAAAATGTTGTTTTTGACCTACATTGACCAGGACACCGTTTTCAAATAATAAATCAAGCGACATTATTGTCAAATAATTTTTTGTACTATGCTACTCCGTGAATGTTCTATATATAGATTTTTTTTGTAGTAAAAACTTGAAATAGTGAGAATAGCAGTAATTTATTTTTTTTTAAAAAAAATGGATTAATATATATAGTAACACTAGATGCTTCAGTCGCGGCTCCGCCGCGACATGTAATTATAAGGTGCACAAAATTTAAGATCAGTCCAAAAATCTAATCTTATTTATTTATAATGAATGATTTTTCATATATAATCTATATTTAAACACCATAAATAATCATATAATATTTCATTATGCAACACCATACTTCACATACTTTGTTCACAATTGTTGTCACACCCCGACCCGAGATGCTGACGTCGTCTCCGCCACGAGAATGACAAGTCATTCCCGTAAGGCTACAGACAGATAGCTAAAATTTTTTTTTCAATTTGCTATTCCATTTTCTTGATTTCGGTCCCGAACTTACATGTGTAAACATGGATAAATAAACAAACTTCATATTATTACACACAGATTATTATACAAGTTGTTATTTCACTCTTAAAAGTAAAACATTCTGACGCCTAGGCTTATTATTTTTGTATAACCTAGGGCTGGTTCGCACACCTCACGCTATATACATATAGAACATATTTGACAACCACCCCACTTGCCACTTGCTGCCATTTACCACAAGCCCGATTAAGTTCTACAAGCTATATTACAAAATATAAAATTTTCCCCGACAAAACCCAATACCAACATGACTCACGGAACTAAGACCACTATAAGGACAATAACAACACCCCAACAACCATCCCATACTAACGCTCCCCGCGTTTACGCTTCCGCGGAGTGATCCTCGGACTCAGGTTCGACCTCCATCTCACGCGGCGGACTCGGAGGAGGAATCTCCAAATACAGATACGCCAAGACATCGGGAAGTTCATCCAGATACAGAGCTAGGGTAGCATTACAATTTAGACTCGGGATATGAACACAGAACTGCAGACAAGAGCACTCAACCGTAGCTATAGACCGTCGCCTAGCACCATTCCTACGTTCCTGGAACCCTCAAAAGAGGCAACAAAAATTCGGATGAGAAATAAATCTCAGTGCGGGTTTTAGTTCCAGTACGCGGCTTCTTGGTACGAACCGGTATCGGAAATAATACCCTTTATATTTGAAACATTAAGAAATCATTGCTTTTCAGGATATATTTAAAATAAATCAGAATGCTTTGTACCGTAGGCACAAGACGCAAAGGTCCGATAACAGGCATACTGCAACATGAAATATGCATCAATTCAAATCAAGCATAAATATTTATCACAGAATTTTTAGCAGAGTATAGTATACACTCAAGCTCTTATCGGCCCAACAGAATCAGAAAGAACTCTTCCCACACCATAGGTCCAACCCTAGGTACAGATTACAGAGGGAATTTCCAGTAATTAAAGCGCTAATAATCCTGGCCGGGTAGGTGGCCAAACCTGACTCCGGAGAGTGATACTTATTATAATCATGCTTGTACAGACTGATTTAGAATGGTCCGATTTCAATTCAAAACCGATTCTTCTATCACAAAAGATATTTATGCAAATTAGTCAATTTACGGAGCCATTCCAGTCCTTTTTAATATAATCCGACTATTCAAATGATTGTCAATCGGAAATTCAATGTCGGAATATATTTCTTTAGTGGAATCGAATGAACAGTTTGGTTCAACATGCGTTTTCATATTTCAGGGATTCCTATCGACTACATGAATTTGGAAATGCATTATCAAAGAATGATCAACATGCAATGCACAAATTTAAATGTACCGAAACCCGAGTTCTAACAAAGATTCCGCGTATCCGCACCTTGCTTGATTCAGATGTCTGGGGGCACTTCAGTATCCGTTCCTGTTTACAAATTACAGATCAAGTACCGTTAATTTATGTTTAACGGGTCCCTTAAATCCGTTTGGTAAACACGATTAAGTCTGGTAACTTATGGGTAACTGGACTGTACGTTTTGGTTCCAAGTCCTTTAACACCGTTATAACTTTTAATTACATCTTCAAGTATTTGTTTTAGCGTTTAATTGTACGTTTCCTAATATCGAAGATTTATCATCAGAAATAACAGAAATAGTTATACAGAAATTTAGGAAACTCAATTAAACTCATCAGAAAATATAAGTCAGAAATTATCTAATTGTTCTTGCGGGATCAGATAGTCTGAATGATTTGCCACGTATCCGTTCTTTTGAAAGTCAGACTAAATCTCATCATTTCCCTAAAAAGCCCACAATCAATAGTTAAACTAAGTACATTGTTGCCAAGTCGTTTAGTTTAACAGAAATCCGTCATTAGCTTTATTTAAATCCGAAAGCTAATTATAATCCGAAATTATTTTCCAAAATTAAGCCCACAATACCATCTCGGCCTACGGGCCCTTTTTTTTTTCTTATTTTTCTTTTCTCGGCCCATAAGACAAAGTCAACCACAGCCCAACAACGAAACAGAACCACGAAACAGAGCAAACAACGAACAGGCGCAACCCAGTCAACCTGACCCAGTTGACTGGACCGCATCGTAACGGGTCCGCCAGAACCAAAAACCAGATCCGACACCTACAGTTAGTAAACCCAAACCCGTTAAGTCTAGGTTTATGCACATAAGTCCACAGAACTATTACAATCCCTCAAAATTTACATCAAACCCCCTTAAACTTTGTCCAGCTATGCTATGTTACAAAACCGTCCCTAGACATTTACAGACAAGCCCAAATTAAATTTTTCCTTCGCAAAACCATCCATAACTCAAGCAACCCGTACCAGTATAACATAAATTAACCCCAACACCTTATAATCGTCTTGATTATTAACTCAGAACCACTTATAGCCTAATTAGCATCCAACCATTGCCCCATTCATAAAATTCTACAAGTATAATGCTATAACCCGAGACAGTATAGAGTATAGAGATATCAAATGCCATTTTCCCCCAATACAAGTTCACAGCATACAATTTATAATCCCTAATATCTCAACAGAATTTCATATGACCATGTACATATGAGTTATGCATGTATGGCAACTTAATTTTCATATACTATGACTACATGAAAATATACTCATATTTGGCTATGCAAAATACTTACTATATATCAGAAAAGTATAGAACCAAGTTCATATACACATATATCCTTTGAAACACGCACATATGCCTAACAAGACTTAGCAGTATGATAAAATGCTTTTATATAAGTTCATATTATGCCCAGTACCTAAGTCTCCTAAATTCCAGAGTGAATGAACATGTATATATCCAATATAAGTCATAGCTCATACTATATAGAAGTAAATAGGACATATTTTGAAAGTATTCCAGTGAGAAGCCATGCAATAATACTAGTGTAGCTCATATGTAATAGTTATATGCATATATTAGAACATATGTCTTCAAGAGAAAGCATGACAGACTTTAGAAATGAGTATACAGTGCCTAACATAAGATAATCATACAATTTACTTAAATACCAGTGCTGTTAGCCTATTGCAAGAATAGGAATATAATGTATATAGTATATATGAAACTCAAATGCTTCCATTTGCATCCTATAAATCAGTTATATAGCTACACTATATGCCTCTGACTTATGCTTCTATTCATGAATGAGTGACAGTATCATTTACATTCTATATCTAAGCATATTAATGCCTTAGACAATGTTTAGCACTATATATTATTATGCTCTTACCAGTAAAACAGAGATATGGACTCAAACCCTAACAGCAACCTCTAACAACTCTGTTTGAGACTCAATTAGCACAATAGAAGTAGAATTAAATCTGTCACCACCTCAGTTAGCTTCCTTAAGTTGTATCACAGTTAATAATAGCTATTTACAGCTAACAGAACAGTTATCAGTATCATTATAGAATATAAATCGCAAGATAGCAAGTATCACTATCAATCACAGCATATCATATCTAACAAGTCCTACTTCAGTTTACACACAGCCACAACAACCTCGTTTTCAAACTAAATCAAGCCACAATTCAGAGAGAGAGTTATACCTTGCCTCTGATCGTTGAGAAACCTTCTTAAGAACTCGAGCACAACCAACGCAAGAATCAACGTTAGACTAATCAAGAACAACGCCAATTCCATACACCTAATTCCTACCAGTAAAAACCCTAGAAATTAGGGATCAACAAATCAAAGAAATTAACCGAATCAATCAACAAGAATGAGACAGAGAAGAACGTTGCTACCTCCCAAAGCTCCAATCTACCTCCCTTTCTCCTCCGCCGTGCTCAAACCGAAACCTTACCCCAACTATAAATAGGAGAACTTACCTTGCTAGCAGACAAGAAGGAGAAAGAAGAAGAGAGGCAGAAGGGCTCTGAGGAGGTGAGGCCACGTCGATGGCTCCATTAAGGCCATCTGACAGCCCGACATCGAGAGGCGAAAACGAGCTCGGCTGCCTTCCCGTGCAAGCACAAGGAAGAAGGTGAGGTGTCAACACGATAGAGGACAGCTCATCGGCACCTCAATTCTGACCACTAAGAAAGTAACAGCAAGGTAACAGAGAGATGGCCGTGAGCACATCTCGAGAGGAAAGAAGAAGACAGAGGCGATCGGATCGGAGAGACAGAAAGAAAGAGACGAAGGAATCGCCATCCCTCTCTCGTCCTATTCTTTTATTAAAACCCCTTCCGATCTTATGTGGCTATACCCGTGTGGCCATGTGTACAACAATCCATTAATAACTAATTTTGTTAAATCAAATATTTTCTAATATCAACTCATCGTGGCAATTCATACAGAAAAATTCTAAATCCCGAGATGCACATTCTCAGATTTCACAACAGAAATTTCCCACAAGTTTTACCGTCAGATTTGATTTTATTATGCAATATTAATAATAACCGATTCTCAATCGATTTATCAGACAGTTTCAGGACTTGGTTTACCATACGTCAGTCACTAATGTTACATTCCACCCCCCTTAAAATAATCGTTCAGTCCCCTGAACGATGCTTACCCGAACAATTCAGGATATTGTTTCCGAATCGTGTCCTCAAGTTCCCAAGTTGCTTCTCGTTTTGAATGTCGTCCCCATTGTACTAGCACCAGAGGTATTGTCTTGGTCCTTAGCTGTTGTATTTTCCGGTCTAATATTCTCATTGGTTTTTCTTGATATGTCAGATCAGGTTCTACCCAAAGATTAGAAAAATCCAATCGGTGACTAGGATCTTTAATATATTTCCGCAGTTGCGAAACATGAAAGACAGGATGTATCTGTAATAGTTCATCAGGTAATTCCAGTTTATATGCTACTTCCCCGACTTTTTCTTTGATTCCAAAAGGTCCGATATAACGGGGACTTAGCTTTCCAGTCATACCAAAACGCTTAACTCCCTTCATAGGAGAAACTTTAATCAACACTTGATCTCCTACATTGTACTGAACATGTCTCCGTTTCATATCCGCATACTTTTTATACCGATCTTGTGCTGCTTTTAACCGTTTAAGTATCAATTGAGTCTTTTCTGCACATTCTGATACCAACTGAGGTCCAGTTGGATCAATTAATCCTTGAGGTTTCCACCAGAGCGGAGTTTTACATATTTCTCCGTATAATGCTTCATATGGAGGCATTCCCAAACTGGCATGATAACTGTTGTTATAAGCAAACTCAGCCAAGTGTAGATATTGTATCCATGATCCTCCAAAGCTAAGTACACACGCTCTTAACATATCTTCGAGAGTTTGATTGGTTCGTTCGGTTTGTCCGTCCGTCTGAGGATGATGGGCAGTACTGAAAGTAACATATGTTCCCATGGTCTTTTGAAATTTGATCCAGAACTTAGAAGTAAATCGAGTGTCTCTATCAGAAATAATTTCTCTTGGACATCCATGATATTTGAACACAAATTTCATAAATAATTCAGCTAGATCGGATCCAGAATAATCCAATTTCAACGGAATAAAATGAGCGACTTTAGTTAGTCGATCTACGATCACCCAAATGGAGTCATAATTGCCAGGTGCTCGGGGTAAACCCGAAATAAAATCCATTGTAATTGACTCAAATTTATGTTTAGGTCTTTGAAGTAGTTGTAGTAATCCTGCAGGACGTTGTCGATCTGCTTTGACTTGCTGACAGATGTAGCACCGATGTACATACTCCGACACTTCCCGTTTCATACGAGGCCACCAAAAATTTCGCTTTAGGTCTTGATACATCTTGACTTCTCCTGGGTGTATGGAATATCCGGAATCATGAGCTTCTGACAAGATTTTCTTCTTTAATTCCGGCTGATTAGGAATGCACACCCTATCTTGAAATCTTAATATTCCCATTTCGTCAATAGAAAATACAGAATCCGGCTTGGTTTTTGCATTTTCCCAATACCTAGTAAATGCCACTTCTTTTTCTTGTGCTTGCTTAATTTCTTGAATTAAATCCGTTTGTACTTCAATAGCATTTACTGTAGGAACATCAATTTCCATGGAGTTTTTAGAAGCGTCTCCTTCTTCAATCGTAGTGGTGAAGGATGTCATTACTTCTGGAGAAAATGTGATTTTTAATTCCCAACGTCGCATTTCTTCCAGTAGTTTCGGTTCTACTGTCATGATACTCGCCATATTTATATAATTCTTTCGGCTTAGAGCATCTGCTACCACATTAGCCTTTCCAGCATAATATTGTATATCCAAGTCATAATCCTTGATTAGCTCTAGCCATCGTCTTTGTCGGAGGTTGAGTTCCTTCTGAGTGAAGATATACTTGAGGTTCTTGTGATCAGTGTAGATTTTGCATTTTACTCCATAGAGGTAATGTCTCCACAGTTTGAGGGCAAAAATCACCGCTGCTAGTTCCAAATCGTGAGTCGGATAATTTTGTTCATGGGGTCGCAATTGTCGAGATCCATAAGCTATTACATGCCCGTCTTGAGTTAAAACACAGCCTAATCCAAGTTTAGAAGCATCCGTATAGACGATGTAATCTCTTCCCATTATTGGCATAACCAAAATAGGAGCAGAAACTAATCTCTCTTTCAACTCTTGGAAACTTCTTTCCTGTGATTCTTCCCAGACGAAGCCATTATCCTTTTTAAGTAATTGAGTGAGAGGCTTAGCTAACTTGGCATAATTGGGTACGAACCGTCGGTAATAACCCGTCAATCCCAAGAAACTCCTTACTTCAGTAACATTTTTGGGAGATGCCCATTCTATAATAGATTTGATTTTCTCTGGATCTACGGCCAATCCTTCTTGCGAGATAGTATGCCCTAGAAAGGAAATTTGATTCATCCAGAAGTCGCATTTCGAGAATTTGGCGTACAGTTTATGTTCTCGAAGTCGTTCCAACACCATTCTTAAATGTGTAGCATGCTCTCCCGAATTACGAGAATATACTAGAATATCGTCAATAAACACTACCACGCATACATCTAGCATATCTCGAAAAACTCGATTCATTAAATCCATAAAAGCTGCCGGGGCATTAGTCAAGCCAAAAGGCATTACCAAATACTCATAATGCCCGTACCGACTTCGAAACGCAGTCTTTTCAACATCATCAGGCTTTATTCTCAATTGATGATACCCCGTTCTAAGATCAATTTTAGAATAGACCGACGAGCCTTGTAACTGGTCAAACAAATCATCTATCCGGGGAAGTGGATATTTGTTCTTGATAGTTACTTTATTTAAATCCCGATAATCAATACACAATCGAAGAGTTCCATCTTTCTTTCTGACGAACAATACTGGAGCTCCCCAAGGCGATATACTGGGTCTTATAAAACCTTTGTTCAACAAATCATCCAGTTGGATTTTCAATTCTTTAAGTTCCGCTGGCGCCATTCTGTATGGGGCCTTAGAAATCGGTAAAGTTCCAGGTTCTAGGTCTATCGAGAATTCAATTTCTCGTGGAGGGGGTAACCCTTGGATCTCACTTGGAAACACATCTGGATAGTCTGATACGACCGGTATGTCTTTAATCTCCGTTGATTTGGACTCAAGACTATGGACAGATATCAGGTAAGATTTATATCCAGCCTCTAACAGATGCCGGGTTTCCACGGCTGATATGTAAGGAACTGAATCATTCGGTTCTCTACATCGTAACACACTTGTAGTGCAATTAGGTAATCCAAATCGCACTTCTTTCTTTGGGCAGTTAATAACAGCTGCATGTCTCGTTAACCAATCAATACCCAACAGAATATCATAAGGTGCTATATCCATTACCATGAGGTCAATTCCTAATTCCCGGTCTGCTATTTTAATTTTTCGATTCCGACAATAAGCCGCTTTCTGAGTCGCTTGTCCCAAAGGCGTGTCTACTTTCAGAGTATCCTCAGTTATTTCTATGTCCCAACCATACATTTGAACAAAAGCACTAGCTATAATAGAATGACTACATCCAGTATCTACTAGTGCATATGCGGGACAGTCAGATATAAATAGCGTACCTGCCAGCAGGTTTGCAGATTCCATTTGGCTTCCTTGTTCCGCTCCATCGTCTGTCACCGCATCCGATCCTTGAGTTGCTTCACCTGTCGTTTCTATTGCATGAACCGCAGTAGTCGAGTTCGTCCTTCCACCTCGATTTGATCCCCGTCCTCTGCCTCTTGCGGGTGAAGAGGACCTGCCTCCTCGATACGAACTAGTTCCAGGAGTGAAGCTTGCCTGTGGAGTTGTTGGTGCAGGCATCGGGCAATTCCGAGCCCAATGGTCCAAACTTCCACATCGGAAACAAGATTGGTTCTTATATCTACATTGAGACTCAGCATGGGGAAGTTGACAATGTCTACACCAGACTCGCTCATATGGAGTAGCAGCAGATCTGTTCTGGGGTAACGGAGGTCTATGTCCTCGATTAGCTCCTCGACCCCTTCCTCGTTTAACTTGATTCCGTTTAAACTGAGCCTTCTTTTGCTGATATGACTCAGCTTGTTCAGCTGCATCCATTATTGTTTGGATTCCCTGCACATTGGGATTATCAACGACTACGGCTATGTCTGGATTTAATCCATTCAGATATTGTCGTCTGAATCGAAATTCATCATCCCTAATATCCGGGGCATACTGAGCACCAGTCAGAAATAAATTGTTATACTCTGCCACCGTTCTCTGACCTTGGCGAAGGTTAACAAACTGTGCTCTCATTGCTTCCCTATGTAATGTACTAAGAAATCTGTTTGCAAATTGTTCCTCAAACCATTCCCAGGGAATTCGGGCGGCTTCACCATCGTAACTTCGCCGGACTCCATCCCACCAGAATCTTGCAGCATTGGTCAGATAATACGCAGCTAATTCTACTTGCATTTCAGGTGCGGCCCGACACACCATCAGACGGGATTTAATGGCTGCCAACCATTCCTCAGCAGCTCGATATCCTCCGTCTCCGTTAAATGATGGCGGTCCAAGTCTAGCAAAGGAGTCAAATTGCTTCCGAAACTCCTCTTCGGCATTATCCCGAGGTCTCTCCTGGCCATTCCTGCCAGCCACTCTTCGTCCACGTTCATAGGCCGTTAAAAGCCTATCTACTTCCTGATCCGAAGGTTCCGTGGGTACTTGGGATCGATTCCTTGGACACATTCTCCGATGGCTCATCCTGAATTTACCTTTACAGACAATTATCAGTGCTAGGTTAGATTCTACACTACTATATTCCTTCTCATTTGCACAGTTCCGAGTGTTCTTGTCCCGATCTTGTTCCATATCCCCGATTTCAGATTTGTTATGCTACCTTAGTTATGGAATATTGTCTAATTGCTCTGATACCACCCCAGAGCCGACTGTCACACCCCGACCCGAGATGCTGACGTCGTCTCCGCCACGAGAATGACAAGTCATTCCCGTAAGGCTACAGACAGATAGCTAAAATTTTTTTTTCAATTTGCTATTCCATTTTCTTGATTTCGGTCCCGAACTTACATGTGTAAACATGGATAAATAAACAAACTTCATATTATTACACACAGATTATTATACAAGTTGTTATTTCACTCTTAAAAGTAAAACATTCTGACGCCTAGGCTTATTATTTTTGTATAACCTAGGGCTGGTTCGCACACCTCACGCTATATACATATAGAACATATTTGACAACCACCCCACTTGCCACTTGCTGCCATTTACCACAAGCCCGATTAAGTTCTACAAGCTATATTACAAAATATAAAATTTTCCCCGACAAAACCCAATACCAACATGACTCACGGAACTAAGACCACTATAAGGACAATAACAACACCCCAACAACCATCCCATACTAACGCTCCCCGCGTTTACGCTTCCGCGGAGTGATCCTCGGACTCAGGTTCGACCTCCATCTCACGCGGCGGACTCGGAGGAGGAATCTCCAAATACAGATACGCCAAGACATCGGGAAGTTCATCCAGATACAGAGCTAGGGTAGCATTACAATTTAGACTCGGGATATGAACACAGAACTGCAGACAAGAGCACTCAACCGTAGCTATAGACCGTCGCCTAGCACCATTCCTACGTTCCTGGAACCCTCAAAAGAGGCAACAAAAATTCGGATGAGAAATAAATCTCAGTGCGGGTTTTAGTTCCAGTACGCGGCTTCTTGGTACGAACCGGTATCGGAAATAATACCCTTTATATTTGAAACATTAAGAAATCATTGCTTTTCAGGATATATTTAAAATAAATCAGAATGCTTTGTACCGTAGGCACAAGACGCAAAGGTCCGATAACAGGCATACTGCAACATGAAATATGCATCAATTCAAATCAAGCATAAATATTTATCACAGAATTTTTAGCAGAGTATAGTATACACTCAAGCTCTTATCGGCCCAACAGAATCAGAAAGAACTCTTCCCACACCATAGGTCCAACCCTAGGTACAGATTACAGAGGGAATTTCCAGTAATTAAAGCGCTAATAATCCTGGCCGGGTAGGTGGCCAAACCTGACTCCGGAGAGTGATACTTATTATAATCATGCTTGTACAGACTGATTTAGAATGGTCCGATTTCAATTCAAAACCGATTCTTCTATCACAAAAGATATTTATGCAAATTAGTCAATTTACGGAGCCATTCCAGTCCTTTTTAATATAATCCGACTATTCAAATGATTGTCAATCGGAAATTCAATGTCGGAATATATTTCTTTAGTGGAATCGAATGAACAGTTTGGTTCAACATGCGTTTTCATATTTCAGGGATTCCTATCGACTACATGAATTTGGAAATGCATTATCAAAGAATGATCAACATGCAATGCACAAATTTAAATGTACCGAAACCCGAGTTCTAACAAAGATTCCGCGTATCCGCACCTTGCTTGATTCAGATGTCTGGGGGCACTTCAGTATCCGTTCCTGTTTACAAATTACAGATCAAGTACCGTTAATTTATGTTTAACGGGTCCCTTAAATCCGTTTGGTAAACACGATTAAGTCTGGTAACTTATGGGTAACTGGACTGTACGTTTTGGTTCCAAGTCCTTTAACACCGTTATAACTTTTAATTACATCTTCAAGTATTTGTTTTAGCGTTTAATTGTACGTTTCCTAATATCGAAGATTTATCATCAGAAATAACAGAAATAGTTATACAGAAATTTAGGAAACTCAATTAAACTCATCAGAAAATATAAGTCAGAAATTATCTAATTGTTCTTGCGGGATCAGATAGTCTGAATGATTTGCCACGTATCCGTTCTTTTGAAAGTCAGACTAAATCTCATCATTTCCCTAAAAAGCCCACAATCAATAGTTAAACTAAGTACATTGTTGCCAAGTCGTTTAGTTTAACAGAAATCCGTCATTAGCTTTATTTAAATCCGAAAGCTAATTATAATCCGAAATTATTTTCCAAAATTAAGCCCACAATACCATCTCGGCCTACGGGCCCTTTTTTTTTTCTTATTTTTCTTTTCTCGGCCCATAAGACAAAGTCAACCACAGCCCAACAACGAAACAGAACCACGAAACAGAGCAAACAACGAACAGGCGCAACCCAGTCAACCTGACCCAGTTGACTGGACCGCATCGTAACGGGTCCGCCAGAACCAAAAACCAGATCCGACACCTACAGTTAGTAAACCCAAACCCGTTAAGTCTAGGTTTATGCACATAAGTCCACAGAACTATTACAATCCCTCAAAATTTACATCAAACCCCCTTAAACTTTGTCCAGCTATGCTATGTTACAAAACCGTCCCTAGACATTTACAGACAAGCCCAAATTAAATTTTTCCTTCGCAAAACCATCCATAACTCAAGCAACCCGTACCAGTATAACATAAATTAACCCCAACACCTTATAATCGTCTTGATTATTAACTCAGAACCACTTATAGCCTAATTAGCATCCAACCATTGCCCCATTCATAAAATTCTACAAGTATAATGCTATAACCCGAGACAGTATAGAGTATAGAGATATCAAATGCCATTTTCCCCCAATACAAGTTCACAGCATACAATTTATAATCCCTAATATCTCAACAGAATTTCATATGACCATGTACATATGAGTTATGCATGTATGGCAACTTAATTTTCATATACTATGACTACATGAAAATATACTCATATTTGGCTATGCAAAATACTTACTATATATCAGAAAAGTATAGAACCAAGTTCATATACACATATATCCTTTGAAACACGCACATATGCCTAACAAGACTTAGCAGTATGATAAAATGCTTTTATATAAGTTCATATTATGCCCAGTACCTAAGTCTCCTAAATTCCAGAGTGAATGAACATGTATATATCCAATATAAGTCATAGCTCATACTATATAGAAGTAAATAGGACATATTTTGAAAGTATTCCAGTGAGAAGCCATGCAATAATACTAGTGTAGCTCATATGTAATAGTTATATGCATATATTAGAACATATGTCTTCAAGAGAAAGCATGACAGACTTTAGAAATGAGTATACAGTGCCTAACATAAGATAATCATGCAATTTACTTAAATACCAGTGCTGTTAGCCTATTGCAAGAATAGGAATATAATGTATATAGTATATATGAAACTCAAATGCTTCCATTTGCATCCTATAAATCAGTTATATAGCTACACTATATGCCTCTGACTTATGCTTCTATTCATGAATGAGTGACAGTATCATTTACATTCTATATCTAAGCATATTAATGCCTTAGACAATGTTTAGCACTATATATTATTATGCTCTTACCAGTAAAACAGAGATATGGACTCAAACCCTAACAGCAACCTCTAACAACTCTGTTTGAGACTCAATTAGCACAATAGAAGTAGAATTAAATCTGTCACCACCTCAGTTAGCTTCCTTAAGTTGTATCACAGTTAATAATAGCTATTTACAGCTAACAGAACAGTTATCAGTATCATTATAGAATATAAATCGCAAGATAGCAAGTATCACTATCAATCACAGCATATCATATCTAACAAGTCCTACTTCAGTTTACACACAGCCACAACAACCTCGTTTTCAAACTAAATCAAGCCACAATTCAGAGAGAGAGTTATACCTTGCCTCTGATCGTTGAGAAACCTTCTTAAGAACTCGAGCACAACCAACGCAAGAATCAACGTTAGACTAATCAAGAACAACGCCAATTCCATACACCTAATTCCTACCAGTAAAAACCCTAGAAATTAGGGATCAACAAATCAAAGAAATTAATCGAATCAATCAACAAGAATGAGACAGAGAAGAACGTTGCTACCTCCCAAAGCTCCAATCTACCTCCCTTTCTCCTCCGCCGTGCTCAAACCGAAACCTTACCCCAACTATAAATAGGAGAACTTACCTTGCTAGCAGACAAGAAGGAGAAAGAAGAAGAGAGGCAGAAGGGCTCTGAGGAGGTGAGGCCACGTCGATGGCTCCATTAAGGCCATCTGACAGCCCGACATCGAGAGGCGAAAACGAGCTCGGCTGCCTTCCCGTGCAAGCACAAGGAAGAAGGTGAGGTGTCAACACGATAGAGGACAGCTCATCGGCACCTCAATTCTGACCACTAAGAAAGTAACAGCAAGGTAACAGAGAGATGGCCGTGAGCACATCTCGAGAGGAAAGAAGAAGACAGAGGCGATCGGATCGGAGAGACAGAAAGAAAGAGACGAAGGAATCGCCATCCCTCTCTCGTCCTATTCTTTTATTAAAACCCCTTCCGATCTTATGTGGCTATACCCGTGTGGCCATGTGTACAACAATCCATTAATAACTAATTTTGTTAAATCAAATATTTTCTAATATCAACTCATCGTGGCAATTCATACAGAAAAATTCTAAATCCCGAGATGCACATTCTCAGATTTCACAACAGAAATTTCCCACAAGTTTTACCGTCAGATTTGATTTTATTATGCAATATTAATAATAACCGATTCTCAATCGATTTATCAGACAGTTTCAGGACTTGGTTTACCATACGTCAGTCACTAATGTTACAATTGTCTTGCTGCAAATTTTATTATTTGATTAAGTTAGCCGTTTATAAACTTCCAACAGGTAAGAATTGAATAAGGACAAAAGAAATTATACATTTCTTATATGGTAAACAATTCAAGCAAAAATAAATATTGATATGTTATTTCAAACACTCAACATTTCTAACTTTTCCATCAGTATACCAAAATATATTTTTTTTCCATTCAAAATTGAAAGTGTCTTTTTATTCCTCCTTTGTTATGTAATTTGAATATTTTTAAGTTGAATATCTCGTTTGGCTTTATTTAGATATAATAATATCATATCTCGTTCAATTAAATTCAAACAACCATTTAATGTTTTGGATTTTCAGAAGGTTAAAAGAATGAAGCATCATACATGTACTATGTTATTATGGACCATAGGATTATTTTATAATTTTTTTTAATTTAGAAACTTGAAATCATTATAATTTAAAATAATAATTTGTCAAACAATCAACATATGGGTAGATATTGTCCATCTTAGATGCATACCAATATACCATGCAGAGTCATAAGCTGGGTCCCACTTTTGTCTTTTGTTTACTCGGTTTCCCGGGAAAAAGTGGGGAAGGATAAAAGCAAAGGGGCAATTTTATTTCTTCTATGCATACAACAGGTGCATATTTACTTGCAAAAATACAATGAGGGAGGATCCACGTGGAAGAAAAATAGATAGGAATAAACTCATAGGTTGGGAAATAATGTGTAGAACATGTGCATAATCAAAAGTGAAGCAGTTGGCATTTCTATAGGCGAGACTATGGGGTAAACAATGTCATGGGTCATTTTAACAATAAAAATTGACTATTAGTCATTGGAATGTACGCATTTAGAGTTTCCATATAAAATCATCTAACCATCACTACATAAAGCATAGACCAAGGTATGCACATCATACAATGGACCATAGGTAAAAGGAGCCTATGGCAAAAAAACTGAAAATACGGTGTAGAATATATGAAGAATATGTGTACCATCCAAAAAGCAAACATAAAATTGCCATGTCCTAGATAGATCATTTGAGACAGACAATTTTGTAGGCTGCATGTAGCAAGTAATGCAAGAGCTTAGTTGAAGGCAGTATAACCCACCACACCAATGATCACACAAATAAGTCAACCAAAAACAATGCCGCATACTGTTCATTCTATATTGAGGATATATATATAGTTTTTTCAATTACTTTGATTATCATTCCAGTTTTGTCTATCAAACTAAACTAAAGGACAACTATACTAATATGAATTACTGAATTAGTGAATATTCCTCAGTTCTCACCTATCTAATATACCCATAAATGCGTAGTTGAAGAACTTACAACTACAATTAATAGTAGTGTGAATTTGTAATGATATCACTTCGCACTAGTGAAAAGACGAAATTTATAATGTCTTATTATATACATTTGATAGTTTATGATAGTGCGCGCTGATGTTTATCTTAAGTCTCAACTCATATTTCAAAAGTGAATAACCAATGTTTCAATCATTCTCTGCAGCTTAATTTTTTATGTACGATATTTCTAGTTTTTTTTTTTTTTTTTTTTTTTTTTTTGAGGATGTACAATTTTCTAGCCATATAGTACATAGCTATGTTAGAATATTCATATATAACAGTAATTTTGTTTGCTTTTATTTCGCTGCATAGAGGTGATTACAGTGCATTTATGAAATATTCTCCTGTCACCTCTCAATCATTGGGGAACACATTATGAACCTAAATATGAAATTTGTCAAGATTACAGTTAATGCATGAAATGTGGTCCTTGTTTCTTCATTAATGTATAGTCACGTTCATGTATTTTAAGTGAAAGATCGTGTGAGCTTTTGGCTAGCTAACAATAAAATTAAAACAATTAATTTCATTAATTAGTCCATTCGAGTGTACGTGTTGAGAGTAGTAAGAACGATGAACAGGCATCGGATATGATTTACTCCCGGTGTAGAGAAAACTAGCTTTCCTGAAAAATCTAGTTCTTTTTTTTTTCTTTTTCATTTTTTTTGGTTATTCGAATACCGTAGGATCTTTGTATTAACTGAGGTTGTTTTTTTTTTTTTGAGATCTTCTTCTTCAAAAAAATAATATCGATTAAAAATAAAATTATTAAGATTAATTAATTTTATTAAGAAACCATGCATCCAACAATTTTGATCACAAACAAATGTTTATTTTGGTTACAACTGTTCATGGAACAAGTTATTTTTGAACTGAAAACCCTTGTGTTCTTGTTTCAGTAGAAATCTAAAACAAAATCTATTCAAAACAAGTTTGTTCACACATGTTTATTATTAGTGCATTCAAACATGCCAAACCTTGTGGAGAGCGATACAATTTTCATTTTTGTTATTTTAGACTTTTGTTGTACCCTAGACATGACCTACCAATAAACGCATTTTTTTGT
This sequence comes from Rhynchospora tenuis, assembly GCA_027725995.1. Lineage (NCBI taxonomy): Eukaryota > Viridiplantae > Streptophyta > Magnoliopsida > Poales > Cyperaceae > Rhynchospora > Rhynchospora tenuis. The sequence continues at coordinate 57,493,833 of CM050888.1, forward strand.
CAATAATAAAAATATAGAAGAAAGGGGGCATCAAATCAATAGCTAAATGGTTGAGAAAATAGGTGGTCTGATATATGATTAATAACTTAAGAAATTAACTTTTTTTTTTATGTATGTGTAATTTATAATCAGTAGATTGAGGCTTGAAATTTTGAACGAGACAAGTCTTGCTTGAGTAGTGCATGATAAATGTTAGATGTAAGATCTCCAACAACTGGTTTTCGTGCTGTAAGCCTGTAACCTGTAATATCCATGTTACGTGGTCTCCGAGTCGGCTTTTCTTTTTGTTGCGCAGGTACATCATACATGCGTTAGTTGTGAAACTTGTGATCTCTTTTCTTGGGTACTTGGAAAGTGGTCCGTCTGAATTTCCTTCTTTTCTTTTTTGTGTACTATAGGAACTTACGTTTATCGGATGACTCGTATAATTTCACATATAGTTGGGTTATTGTGAAACAATGTAAATTGGCCATTGAAAATAACCATCATAATTCACATATAATTTCCCTAATCAAAGGTTAAAATGCAAATTCCAATTATGCATGTTTTTAGATAAATCTGAGCAGAATTTTTTTAAAATTTATACTTATATTAATTTCGCTATTTAGTTAACTTTAAAGAAGTTAGATTCCCATTTCAACCCAATATTTATGCCTAATTTTGTTATTTAGGTCGTTATTATCGATATGACGCTACTACAACTATTACAATATTCGTATAAATTACAACATGGAGAAGGATAATTGAAGCTATATCCAGGATAAAATTTTAATTTGATTAAAAAAATTGATAACATATGAAATAAAAGTGATTACCGGCGAGAAAATGAATATATACCCGGCATTTTATAACCTAAAGGTTGGGGATGTTTTTGTTTGCGTCCCGAAACAATTACAATCAGGAATTTGGTGTATCAATCATTATTATTTAAGTCAAAGTAAGTGAAGCTTTCTTTTGTTTGTTCATGCACAAATATGCCATTCAAACAATTGCCTGCCAACAATCATTCCTCTAGCTAATGCTCCTTTGTTTTATTGCTTAAATCTTACTTTGTTTCCTACTGAGTTTTGAGGAATGACATAATCCAAAAAACTCATTACATAACTTATTCCCGTCAGGATTTTATTTATATCACGGATTGACATAATATATTTTTTGCCTTTAGAATATAAAAATGCCGTATGCATATTAAATGTTGGTTTAGTTATCTTGTTTTACGTTAGGATCAATAGATTCACATAATATTAATTTAATTGTTATATAATTTTTATGATCATTTTACAGAATGTTAAGATATGGAAAAATTTTAACACACCAAGCATTGATAGAGATTACAGTACAACAAATCAACTCATCAAACACAATCATTACCTGAAGAATGTGTCTTCAGAACAATTGAATTGATCACTGAAGCATCGTCTTATGCACAGGTACATATTATCCTTAATTCCGACAGATCAAAAGTAGCTTCCAGCTAAAATATTATGTGAAAATTAAACTTTCCAGATTTAAGAATTGATAGAAATATATAATTAAGTCAGGAGAGTTTACTTAGAAAGAAAAATATCTAGTAGAGGCCCCACTGTAACAGGAGCTTTAGAGAATAGTAATATAAAGAAAAGGCAAAAGGTATAAGAGTGTAATAAAACGACAGAGTAGCTATCCACAGAAAAGGAGATACAGGAGGAATCAAATATGTACCTTCCTTGAATTTCTGTTATATTATTCCAAGTCAACATGAATAGTGGATTTGTTTATTTAAATCTAAAAAAAATGCAATTCAACGTTTTGTTGAATATTTTGGTGTTTTAAGAATTTTACTGGTTAATATCGTACAAATTTTATAATTTTATACAATTTTTTAAATGAATATATTATTGTTCATAATTTGAAGCAAGTTTTGTTACTCATTTGATATTTTAAACTTTAAAAATACTAATACAAAAAATAAATATACGGACACAAGAGACACGGCGAACAATGATGTAAAAGTGATTTACGTCTTGAATAGGTTCTTACAATTCATCGTTTCTTATATAGATGCATAATGGAATCTCTATACGAATCCTACTATCGAAATTATCATCTATATCTTCAATATATTTTTTTCAGCTTAAATGAGTTATTATTTAGGTTTAAAATGATTTATTATAAACTTTATGTAAATAGTACTTTACTAGCGCTAAACTTTAGAAAAAAATTAAGTGAATGAGTTAAACAATCAAATAATTAGTTGCTACTATCAGTATTATTTAGCTTAAAAAAATATTAAGATGGCCAGTGACTTTATTATTCATTTTATTATTGATTCAATTACGCTGAACCAACAAAATAAATAAATGCATTTTTCAGTTCAACAATATTACCAGTAAATTTCTAAGTTTTTTTTTTTTTTTTCTATCATACAAAACAACTCATTTAATCTGTATAATAATATCGTCAATAATATCAACATGAATAACTCCTAACCATTATCCAGCAGAAATCGCCTCTTAAACCACATCGTCTATACAAATATATGTGACGTATTTAGATATATAACGAGTTGAGATATCGGGACAAGTATCTATATCTCAAGATTTTGTGACCCAAATTAAGCATCTCTGCAAACCCCTAAGAAGTGTATTATAATCAGACACACGAAAGGCAATACAAACCAGAGAAAAGCAGAGATAGATAGTGTAGAAGACTACAACTGAATGTCTTCTCTTCTGTTCTGTGAAGGACGTGACAGGTGTTTGTTTCCTTCCCTCCCTTTTTAACTTTTATTAAGTTTAACCTTGCTCTCTCTTCATTTGCTAGACACTTTCACCACCCACAATTTACACGGTCATGTACAACTGCTTACATGGCACATTTCTATTGGCTTCGTGTAACGGTTTGTTTGAAACGAGATAATTGAACCATCCGGCACTAATAATTACATTACACTTTTTGCGGTTACTAGACTGTAATTAGTAACTGGAACTGGAGGTCACCAAATTGTGACATTTGTAATAGTTTTGGTCAATAGACTTATTCTGGAATAATATTTTTTTTTCTTTTTCTTGGAGTGAAATGTTTTGTTTGTCTTTTACTTTTTGAATATTAATGTGCGATGTACACTAGTAGGATAGATGTCACCATTCTTAATCGGAATACTCATGAACCTCTCAACATGTGAAGGGACTATTTTATTTTAAGAGAAAACTAGGTGCATGATTATCAACTATCAACTAATGAACAATATCAATGTTCTGATATTATTTCGGAAGAAAATGTTATTCCACTCAAGAAAATATGTCAAACACAAATTATTTCGTCTTTTCTTATGATACTTAAGCTTCAATTGCCAAACATAAAGAATACTACTTTTTTTCCTGTCACACTCTCCATCTACCGCTCTTTTAGGAAATCAAATCTAGTGCCGCGCGACAAACCTGCCGCACAAAATCTCAACCGTCCGAGAGATGATGGGTGGTTCGTGCATAATACCATATTGATAGGCCAAAAAAAAAAAAAATTAACCGCTGAGATCAAATCAGACGGCTCAGATTCTGAGCGGCACGAGATAAGGATTCCTCTTTTAACACCTACATGTTATGCCAAATAATTCAATTTTATGCTAACACTATAGTTATGAGAAGATATGGAATATTTAACATATGTAGAGTTCTTCCAAAAAATTAATCAACTCATCTTCTACCTCTATTATAGATTTAGTCTAAAGTTGTTACAATTAAATTTGTGTATATATATTATGTTGTATGAACTTTTATAATCTTATAAAAAACTAGTCAACCAGAAGTATATCATGTGTCGATAAATTAGTTATTTTTGAAGCATGAAACATCAAAATGCACTTGCAATGTGAATTATAATATGAATTCAATAATACATATAAGAAAATACTAATGCTTTTTTCCCCTCTCCGTACTGAATCATCTTCTTTTATTTCGTGAATTTAAAATTTATTTCTGTAATTTACGAGCTTTTAAGTCTTATTAGGTCTTATGTAACAATGCCAAATTAAAAAAAAAAATAGCCTGATGATATGCTAAAATATTACCTTCTTTTTGAAGTACATTTGCAATAAAACCAACAAAAAAATATACAATGTTACGAATCAAAATATACCATTCATGAATGCAGATGCATGAATATTGCCATATTGGTACATAAATAGATAGATACAGGAAATTATTTTGTTTCTCTCTCCTATTTACGTAAACTGTTTTTTTTTTTTAGATTGAATATGTAAACTGTTGTAAAACATCCTCCGTGTGAAATGTAAATCTGAATAATATTTCTCTCCAAATTCTTTAATCCAATCTCTCTCTCTCCTTTACACCCTGTATTAGTTGTAGAGCCTCTCTAAATTATAACTTTCTCCTTCTCTCTCTCTCTCTCTCTCTCTCTCTCTTCTCCCCACCTCTCTCTCTCTCCAAATCTCCATTGCTAGGGTTTCTTCTCTTTGGGTTTCTCTCTCTTCTCCAATGCTGATCCCTCCCCCTTAACCAAACCCAGCTCAAAACCCTAGCAACACTCCCCCCAATGGATCAGCCGCCTCTCCATTTCCTCTTCCTACTCTTCCTCTCCGTTTCTCTCCTCCCTTCCTCCTTCTCCGACGACATTCAATCCCTACTCGAGTTCAAGAAGGCCATTGTGGACCCCACTGGAACTGTGCTCTCCTCTTGGGCCCCACCAGCCAACAACATCCAGTCATGTCCCTCCACGTGGGTCGGCATCACCTGCAACAGCTTCGGAGTTGTAGGTCTCAACCTCTCCAATCTCAACCTTTCCGGCGAGTTGAAGTTCTCGCCTTTGATTGGCCTCCGTTTTATCGAAAATCTTTCTCTTGCTGGTAATGCATTCACGGGTCGGCTTGTGCCTGGTCTCGGATCTATGGCTTCTCTTAAAAACATCGACTTATCGGGGAATCAGTTCTACGGACCTGTACCCGACCGACTCACTGATTTGGCTGGGTTAGAGTACCTCAATTTGTCAAGCAACAACTTCACACAAGGATACCCTGCTAGTTTGTACAAATTGCAAAATCTGAGGCGTTTGGATTTGAGATCGAATGGCATTTGGGGCGACATTGGGGAATTGTTATCGCAACTGAGGAATATAGACTATGTCGATTTGAGTGGGAATTCTTTCACCGGGGCGATTGCAGTGGACCCTAGTAACCTCACTTCTTTGGGGAATACAGTAAAGTACTTGAATTTGAGTTATAACGGGATTCAAGGTAGCTTTTTTTCGGGAGAATCAGTGGCGATGTTTAAGAATTTAGAGCAACTGGATCTTGGTTACAATGCACTAACTGGGGAGCTGCCGTCTCTTGCAAGTTGGTTTAATTTGAGGGTGCTGAGATTAGGCTCTAATCAATTTTTTGGATTGCTGCCCCAGGAGATTTTTCAGAGCTCATTTCATCTGATCGAAATTGATCTCAGCAGAAATGGGTTTACTGGTAATTGATTTTGTTTCCTTTCTATTTTTATTGATAATTTCGGTGATTTGGATTTTTCAAGTGGGTTGTTAAACAATATGTTCCAGTATCTGATGGATATGGGATTTGTCGACCCAATGTATTTACTTCAGGGCTAGGAGTAAGAAAATAAATATAAATATGAGGCCTTTAGTTGTGAAAAAAAGAAATTTTGGTTTAGTGCAAAAGGTGAATCAAAGCTAAAGCTATTGAAAATTTAAATCTCATATTAAGAAATGCATTTATATATAAAATTACAAGTTTGGTAATTGTAAACTTTTTCTATAATTACTTTTCCAATTTATATTGAGTTTCTGCTTTCTCTTGTTTTTACTCTTTTGTGAAATTGAGCCAAATACAAAATTTTGAGTGCATCGTCTGATATAATTTCATTTTCATTTCAGGGTCATTGCCAAATATAAACTCCACAACATTGAAAATTTTAAACCTCTCCTCGAACTCTTTATCGGGTACTTTACCTGCATCCATTGGTTCATGTGTATATCTTGACTTGAGCAACAACCAGCTAACTGGTGATCTAACTGTGCTACAGAACTGGGGTGAAAACCTAGAGACCATTGACCTAAGTTCAAATGCTCTATCAGGGACATACCCAGAAAGCTTGTCTAATTTAAAAAACATAGTAACTCTAAAATTAAGCAACACTTCCTTAACAGGCTTGCTTGCTTCAGTTTTGGGCACCTACCCGAAACTATCGGTGCTCGACCTGAGTTTGAACAAACTAACAGGCCCCATTTTACCGAGTCTTTTCACATCGCTAACCCTAACTAGCTTGAACCTATCACGTAATGGGTTCAATGGGTCGATACCGATACAAAGCTCACATAGTACTGAGTCACTGGTCCTCCCCTCTTACTCACACCTTGAGATATTGGACCTCTCTAGTAACATCTTAACTGGAAACCTTCCTCCTGATATTGGTAACATGCAAGGACTCAGAATTTTAAACCTTGGTCGAAATAATTTATCTGGAATATTACCACCTGATCTGGCAAAGCTAACCCAGTTGGAGTTTCTTGATCTGTCAGGCAACCGGTTTACTGGTGCATTACCTGACTTGCAACAAAAGGCTCTGACGTACTTTAATGTGTCATCTAATGACCTGTCGGGTACTGTGCCAAGAACTCTAGAAAAGTTTCCTTACTCCTCATTCTTCCCAGGAAACCCTAAGTTGGTCTTCCCTGATGGTGTCCCCACTGGAAATGGCAACAATATAATGGGTCCCGGGTCAGGATCTCGGCATATGAAATCTGCAGTACGGGTTGCATTGATCATCGGTTGTGTCGGGTCTTTAATACTTCTAATATTTGCGGGGATTGCATTGTATATGATCAGGTCCCAAGAATTATGTGGAAGGCATGGGTTCAAATCAAGAGATCTAAAATTTGGGAGAAGCATATTCGGCTCACGAAGTGAGGGTTCTGTCCCTGCCCCCATAAGCTTTTCGAACGACCGTCTCTTGACCTCGCATTCTAGGTCCATGTCAGCACAAAAGGAGCTACTAGCAGATGCGATTGAATTTGGTTATGCAGCAGACCCAAACTCAACCCCAAAAGAGACGGGCTTACAACGATCAATTCCCGACATGGTGGAGCTCTCTAGCCCGAACCCAGTCCTGGTCTCAAACCAGGTTCAAAAGCCAAACCAAAATCTTGACCCTGACCCATACCCTGTTGAACAGGTCACAGAACAACAAGTAGACCAGACTGACAGGTTGGTAGGAGATCTGACTTTCTTAGATAGTTCTGTTATATTCACTGCTGAGGAGCTGTCACGGGCCCCGGCTGAGGTCTTGGGCAGGAGTAGCCATGGTACAACTTACAAAGCCACTCTTGAAAATGGGCATGTGTTGACTGTGAAATGGTTGCGAGTTGGGTTAGTGAAGAACAAGAAGGATTTCTTAAAAGAGGCAAAGCGGGTTGGTTCAGTGAGGCACCCAAATGTGGTTTCATGGCGAGGGTTCTACTGGGGGCCAAAAGAGCAGGAGAGGTTCATCATTTCTGATTATTTGATGGGAGATAGCTTGTCTCTATATCTATACGGTAATTTCCTTTAGTTTTCTAATGATTTTCTAGCTGCACTTTTCATACGAATTATTATTTTTATTTAGTCTTGGTTGTCTTACGAATAATGTATTTATATTTTTGTTTGCTGACCTTTTCTGAAACTTTGACCCAAGGTTGCATTATGCTGTCATGGTGCATATAATACATAAACATTGATTTTATAATTTTTTTTATACAACACTGTCTTTCTTACACAGCACCATGCTCCACTTTCTAACCTATACAACTAATATCTCTCTCACGACATTTGAACCTGTTCCTATTTCCCTATGGGAAAAAAGTGGAACCTCTCACCATCCTGGCTGGAATCCTTGTTCTCTTGAATGTAAATAGTCTTCACTTTATGTGCACTCCAAAACCTCAGAAAAAGAACTGAAAAGGAAACTTCCTCTAAATAGTCTTTACTTTCCCTTTCAAAAGGATGCCCCAAAACCATTCATTTCTTTGCAAGTGACTACCCAGAAGGCTTAAATTTCAGAGTCCTTTTTTTTGTTTTTGGTGGAGAATTTGGACCACATTTTCCCTTTTGAGTTGAAATTGTTATATTATGAGATACTTCGGGGGCATATATGGTTGTCCATTTCCTTATATATGCCAATAACATGTTGTCATTCCCCTCTTTTGTATCAGAATCTACTCCAAGGCGGTACTCCCGCTTGTCAGTGCTTCAGCGGCTAAGAATCTCCATAGACCTGGCACGTGCTCTCCTTTACCTACACCAAGAGAAGAACCTCCCACATGGAAACATAAAGCCTACTAATGTGCTCTTAACAGGTCCTGATCTCACTGCTAAGCTAACAGATTTCGGGCTTCACCGCCTCATGACTCCCACTGGGATCACCGAGCAGATCCTTCAATTGGGTGCAGTCGGGTACCGGGCGCCTGAACTGGCTGATGTGCCGAAACCTGTTCCCTCTTTTAAAGCTGATGTGTATGCATTTGGGGTGGTGGTTATGGAAATGTTGACCCGTAAGAGTGCCGGCGAAATAATATCGGGTCAAGTAGGTGCAGTTGACCTAACAGATTGGGTGCAAATGTGTAGTAGAGAAGGCCGTGGGCCTGATTGTTTTGATCGGGATATAACGGGTTTGGAGGAGAACTCACGGGTTTTGGATGAATTATTGCAGATATCGCTTAGGTGTATAAGCCCCGTTAATGAGAGGCCTGATATGAAGGTGGTGGTGGATGAACTTTGTTCTATAACAATTTGATTGGGTTTTTTTTTTTTTTCTTTTTTTTTGTACATTTTTTTAACTGTGTTCGTTTGCCCAATATTTTTTTTGTGGGTTTCTTCGGGCCTTTCAACCTTTTTTTGTTTATTTTTTTATTCTTAGTGTAAAGATAATTTAATCCATTGATTTGATTGATTTTGTTTGTCCGTTCATAGTTTAAATAGAGATGATCTTCCTTTCTGGCACTAGCCACAGCACGTTCTGCTGCGTCCATTTTATTTTATTTTTTTCTTGTTATCTGATTATTGTAAATGGTAAGAATCTTTTTCTTTCTTAGGGTACAAACATGATTATTTTTCCATGTCCTATTAATCGAACATGGAACCGAAAGAAAACATGATTATTGTGCATGGATGGCATCAATAGAGAACATTCAGAAATACATTCTATTTTCAAGTAATAATGTCAAAGAAAATATAGTTTTTATGTACTTTTGAATTAGCAAAGTCTGTAAGCTCCATATTAAGTTAAATATTTGGTCTATGTTTCTTATTGTTTCAGGATCTCCATTTTTTAATATATAGGCCATTGTTTATGACCAAACTGCTCCTAGTTATTCAAGCTATGAAAGGGAATCCGATCTACAACAGATGAGAACTTAAGAAAATTAAACAAAGGACCAGGTTTTACTGCTCCAAAACATTGTAGATGAATGTTATGAGCTGCCCGAAGTTTATACTAATGTGGATGTTTTCTTATCTTTTTAAGCAATTGAATGTGTATTAAATTATTCTGTCTGAAACTCAATTGGAGAACGGATTCTTTTTGAACTAAAATCACCGTATTTGTTTTAATAAGTAATCCATGAAACTGATATTACATGGTGAGGTTATTTCAGAACCAAACCAATCTTTTTGAGGACGATGTGGGGGGCTCCAAGTTCCTCAAATTATTTATTTTATTTATTGGTTTATTTTCTTGGTCATGCTGAAACTATTGTCCTCCAATTAATTGTAATGTCCCTTTCAGAAAATAGTTACGAATAAGATCTAATGTTTGGTTAGTATTAAAAACTATTCAGAGGTTGCCAACTGCCGAACAATAAATAGACTGGGTATCTGGGCAATTCATTCCTTGGTATACCATGTGTACCAGCTCAGAAAATGTCTGCCAATGAATCAAAGTGTCCCTGGCATTGCTCCTTGAAGTGACTCTATCTATTTAATGTTTGCTGCAATAAATAAGCAACTACACATAAAAGAGCGAACTTACAAATTATAGTTGATTTTGTCCACATCACGGACTTAATATAAAACTTATTTTAAATTAGTAGATTTCAGTCATTGAATTTTGATATTTATTCAAATTTGTCCATGCTGCTAACTTTTTCATCCATATTGAAGTTCCATTAGTATTTTCACTATTTTGGATGAATAGTTGGCTGAATAACAAATTTGAGTAAATTCAATTGTCAATAACAGAAAACTGAATAATTTAAAGTTCAATCAAAAGTAGGTTTCATCAAGTTTAGTGTCCAATTAACCCTACAAATTATCCAAGAAGTTTTTTTCCCCTTGCATACCTTTTATTTAATATTAAAATTACAATGCATCTATATTCCAGTTTAAAATATCTATTCGAATATTTACCATTGGAACATTCATTTTGTGAAGATGACACATTTTTTTTTTTTCATTAAAGGAAATGCCACATTGATGGTAACGGTACCAGTAATAATAATCAAATTACCCTCTCCTCATCCCCCCCCCCCCCCCAACCCAAAAAAAAAAAAAAAAGTAAAATAATTGTTGTCTTTCCCAGGAGGTTTTAAATTCACATCTATGTTGGTTTATTAGACAATTATGTATAAATAAAATTTTAAGGTTTTTGTTGGAGGAAAATTCAATGCAGAAGCAGTCGGAACAGTCTCGGCAGCACTATAAACTCACATGCTATTTATTGCATCTGAAGAACTGACTTTCCAGTATGTCGTACAAAATCAGATGAAAGAAACAAAAAAATGGAACTAAACAATCTTTCATATAGGAAAATGAGATAAACATCATATTGGTTCTCTAAAAATAATTTGTTAAGACAAAATTGAAGAATTCTGTATTTTTGTTATACATACAATATTCCCCACATGAAGGTCTTCTCTTGTTGTTGGTCAAAGTATTAATTTCCGACTTCAGTTTCTGGTTTCGTTGTTTGTCTTTACCTCCTTGGCTTCTTTATATTATGCCATAGACAATTGAAGAATCTTTATTTTTATGTTAGACACATAACATTCTCCACATGGTCTTTCGTTTTGTCGGTTCCAAAAACCAGCTTCACTTTTTTGTTTTCTTTGTTTGTTCCTACTTTCTTGTGCTTGATTGCATAAAACAGAAAGTTCCTTGAGGCATAATTTCACACTAAAAGTTAGATTGAGCATGTTCGGCTGTTCGTTAGTAAGGGCGGTTCAATCTGGACATCTCAGCCTAAGTTGGCCTCAATTTCTTTTATCAGTTCTGGATTCCAATTCTGGTGAGACTTCCAAGTCGTGTAAAGTTAGATTCAAATGTAGCTGAAATTTATGGACCCAATTTTTTTTCCACACCTCAATTATATGGAATATAGGATCTATGACCATAATAAATTAGATCTTAGAAAACCATATCTATAAAAATACAAAGAAGATCCAAAAATAAAATAAAAAGTACGGCAGAATGTTTTCAGCCGATAGTAAAACAAACTTACTAAACCTGATAAATTCCCTCAAATATGGGACCCAAACCTAGTGAAGAAACTGACGGTATGGAACCCAGCGTGCCTCTACAGCTATGATGATAAACACCACTTATTGCTCCCATCCCTGACAGCATTGATGCTATCAGAACCAGCACAATAAATTTCATTTATCCACATAATGACCTAAAGGCTGCTATAGTGGATGCAGTCGCCTAATATCAAATATATCATGATTGCAAACAGTTAAAGACGAACTAGGTGGAGTCATCAGAATTTTCACCAACTAGATAGTTCCAAATGCAATCACATATATTGGATGTTAAGATCCTAAGTTTTTATCCCTTCTTTCATCAGTAAATATACTTACAAATTCGAAATCAATAAATATAGTCACAAACTACAAAAGAAGAAAATATTTTCTTCCTTTTCTTTTCCCTATACAACCAATTCATTCAACATAGCAAGAATAAATCTACACCTGAGCTTAGTACATGATTGCTTTTTCATCTTCATATTGTTTGCCAATTATAACGAACTCATAGATACAAGGACTATAAATACTTTCAATAAAGCCACTGCACACCTTGACTTTAGCTCCAAGACATTCATCTACTGTGATTGACCACCCCATACTAGATGATTTCTCAACATTTCTAGACTCCCTTCTGTGGAACTAAAGAGGTTGCAGTTCAAACTTTAGTTAGAACAGAAAAATGTGGCACAATTGAAAGTTTAGTGGCTCACGCAGAAAGTTGCAGAATTTCCCTGGGAGGTCAAGTGTAGAAATAACAAAGCTAGGGCATGTTGCATTACTACCCCCCTAAATGCTATAATCGCAATCTAAACTTCTTCATTAAGATTCATCTTCATCATCAGTCTCCAGCTCCAGGCCTTCAAGTGCCAAGAGCTGGCCGAGAACCTTCCTCTTATCTTCCTCGGCCTTTCTTCGCATGATGTCTCTTTTTCGCAAAACAAGAGTGTGCCTCCTTAATGTCGTGTTGAAGAACTCTCTGTATGCAGCCTTCTCTTTTGCCAGGAGTTTCCGCTCTTCCTCGGGGTCAACCTGTTATTGTTTATAACCTTAAATCTTTTATTAGTACTAAGCAATACATTTGTTATGATAGAGAGGTCGAAGAAAATGATTACACTTGCTCTGACAAAATTTATTCTTCAGCAACATTCTTTTATCCCTTTCTTTATGTAATTCCTTTAATACCTTTTTTAAAACCAATTCTCATATACAGTTGCAATCGCAGCATTAATAATAAAGGACATCTAACTTAAGGGTGAATTCGGGCCAAGTCTTATTTAAGGGTGAACTTGGCCCAAATAGGAAGAAAGCACAAGATAACATGCCGGCATTTAAGATAAAAAGGTATTATCTTGCAAGGACTTCAGGAAATGAAAACATTGAAGGAATATGTGCATAATACTTTATAATACTTTTTAATGTAAGTTAGATATCTTGTTTGATACATTTAAGAAAAATGGCATCTCAATTTCACAGAAAACCAATTTAAGCTGACAGTTGAACCAGTATAGCCCGTGAACTTCCAAAAGAAACTAGTAAGTCATTTTTGTCAGGTGCTTATGTTAGAATGATATGCCTAATAAAGGAATAACCTGACTATAATCTATCTATGAGAACCCAGTCTCAACCATGCAAATACAGGTAGTTTCTGATGAAGCATTCTGTAATGCAAAAATTTAATATATGTATCTTACGTGTAAATGCATTTGCAAAATATTATATGGTAAGTACTGAGAAGGGAGTTTTCAGGAAGTTTCAGTGTTCCATATAGGTAGAAAGGCTAAATAGTTAGCAAAGGGACCAAGCCCCAAATCATGGCCAAAGAAGTTTTTATGTTCATGTACTTTAGTGCATGTTATCTACTTGTATTCCTACACATGATTTCTTTATGTAAAGCGTATTTATCTATAAAAGAAAGCTCTTCAGCATGCCAAAAGCAAAAAATTAAAATTAGAAAAATGCCGAATAGATGACCACCTTAGAACGGGACAGGTGGCGTGCACGTAGAGTCATCTCAAGCTGTTGCTGTTCGGCCCACGCACTTATTGCCATGTCACCTCGTTGGTCAAATGCTTTTCTCTTTTTAATCAACCATTCCATCCATGCTTGTGATGCCTGCACATAGTACCAAGAAACAAGGCTTCGTTAAACAACTAACTCATGAAAAGGAAGTAAAAAAACAATGGCCTTGAAAATTTGTAGGAGCTCTATTTTAGTCTAGCTAGCAGTTATTCAACTAAACTCACCAAAACCTAAGCTGAAGCAACTTTTGCCTCAACCTCCATTACGAAACTGAATGAAAACTCAATTGGGAAAAAGAAAAAAAATCAGATACAAGAGCCAAAAGGGGCAAAGTAACAAAAACAATAATATAAATGCACTCTTTCCAAATTTCATAAAAAATAGTACAATTTGCATGATGACAGATATAAAACATCCTCGACAACAAAAATAGAACTTGATAAACAAAAAGTAAAATTCAAAATTAAATACCTTCATGGGATTGACACGATGGGCCAAGTCATATTGTTGTCTCTTCTCCTGGTCTATAAGCAGCTCATATGCTGCTTGGATTTTGATAAATCGAGCCTCTGCAGTCTCACCCTTCTGTAGTGTCCCTCTGCCATCATATACTGCAAGTGTCATTACAAAAACAATGAAATGCAAAGGAACATATTAGCTTCATAGTTAAAGTTTGATATGGAGGAAGAGGGAAGACTATGCCCTGGTCGAGGTAATAAATAAAGGTTTAAATTTATTTGGAATAATATAAATGCAAGGATTAAGATACCACAGGTATGCGCATTGTACATAGCATATGGCACCAGGATGCAGCAACAAGGTAAGAAACCAACTAGTTTTGACAACCTTTCGATTTTGTTTTTCCGTAGCTTGTTTGGTGCTTAATCATGCATGTAAGGATAAATTGACACATAATTTCAAATCAATGATTGATCAAGTTGGGCAACTCGGATGCTAAATTGCAATAGCGGCTACAACTGAGACATAATTGAGTGTAAATGGGGGCTTAATTGAAAACTAGCAAGAAACTGTAACAGATTAGCATGATATTTAACATGTGTGTGGATAGTCATACAAAACAAGAACAATCAATATCTAAATAATATATCCAAAGGAAAAAGAAAAGATTAAGAGAGAGAACAGTACCATCAGGGTGATAGAATTTGGCCAATCTTCTATATGCAGATTTTATTTTCTCCTCATCAGCATCCCTCTCCAGTTCTTTCATTAATATAGAAACAATAGAATAACAATTATTAAAAAAAAATCCAGTAAAAATCAAATAAAAAGAATTGTGAAATAGGGTAATACTCGTTACATTCACCAATTTTATAGCGCAGGCTGGTAAAGTAGTAGTATGTACCAGATAGTACAACAAGATACTTGTTTTCCTTTCTCCAGACACTTATATTTCTGCTAGACAGATTTCTTAATAGAGATTGACTAAAGCTAAGGCTTATACAATGTTTTATGCACCAGATAGTACCGTACTTAAACAAAACCTTATTTCTCTATGTCATGGGCTTGTGACTTTTTATTTTCTGGTAAATTACAGCCTTAACGATAGACTTGAATTAAAAAACTAAAGTATCTAGAAACAAAAGTTACCAAGCGTTTCATAAGGAGATTGCTCAGAATTCCAATTCGAAACCCTTGTAAGCGTTCTTCTCTGACTGGATCGGTAGGAACATGACATCCTGGGCAATTCATCGATCACAAAAGAGGAAGAAGAAGAAGAGGTGGTAGCCACAAAAGAAGCGAAGGAGGAAGGAGGCGAGTGCATCTTCGAGCTAGGGATTCCATTCAACGACGCAAACCCTAGACCTAACCCCAACCCAAGGGGCACATGGCCCCCTCTTTGGTGATTGATCAAGGAGCAAAAGATTCTGATATTGCTCATGGGAGGCTCGAGAGGCGAAATCAAGGGTTAGGGTTTCGAGGGAAAGGAGGAGAGTAGAGAAGGAGAGGAAGGAGCAGAGGAGAGAGATTCCGTGACGGGACTGAATCAAGAAGATGAGTCGAGAGACTGACACGTGGCAGCGAGTTCTTCAGTTATTTTTTTTCCCGCGAGTTTTCTTTTTCTTCGTTCGCTTTGGAATCTCTCAAAGTGTTTTTTCTTCAGCCGTGAAAATTCCTATTACTCTTAACCAAAAAAAAAATAATAAAAAATTCCCATTACTTATTAGTAAAGTTTTAGCAATTGCATACTTTGGGATATTTTGGGTTTGGCTCCTTGTAAAGTGTTAAACTGAAAGCCGATCAAAACTTGATGTTACATCCTGACCTTTGGATCTAAAATGTAGTAAGATAAGTTTTGGGATAATCAGCCTCAGGCAAAGGTCTACTGCAATTGAAGATGATCTACTACAGATGAACCAACGAACGGTTACGATTGAAATGGCTTAAAATTTTGTAGGTATATAAAAAAAATTTGGACAGGGACTCAATTCGTTAACTATAATTGTAGGCCCCGTTTATTTGTGACTTAAAGGGTGCATAACTTAAGTTATGCATCCTTAAGTCGCCAAACACCCGTTACATAAGACGCCTTAAGGTGCATAAGTTATGCACCATCATCTTTAATTTTTTTTCCAACAATACCCCTTAGAAATAATAAATAATAATATTTAATAATTAACAAATAATTAATAAGTCACAATGATAATTTAAAAATCATAATTAATAACAAAAATTAATTATTATAATTAATAAAAAAATTATATTATAATTAATAATTAAATAATAATAATGATTTAATAATAATTATTATTAATTAAGAAAATTAACCAATAATAAATTTTCGTTATTAAATAATTAATAATATTTAATTAAAAGTAATTAATATTTCATAATAACAAAAATGATTTATTATTATCATATATAATTAATTTTTATAATAATTAATAATTAACAATAATTAGTAATTAATAATATTAAATAATTAGCAAATAATTAATTATAACTAATTAAAAGTAATAATTAATTATTAAAAAATCATAATTAATAATAAATATTAAGTAATAATAATAATTAATAATGTTTATAATATTTAATTAAAAGTAATTATTAATATTTTGATAATAATAAAAATGATTTGTTATTATCATTAATAATTAATAATTAACAATAATTAGATCACGACATTTTATTAATATATAATATTAATTCAAATTAAATAATTGAAATTTAAGGGTATTTTAGTCTTTTGACATGGAAGATATGTATGTATTAAGTTACTCATCCTTACTACACAACCAAACATCCATTACATAATACTACATAAACACTTAGGCATTCTTAACTTATGCAACCCCTTACTACACGACCAAACGCCCCCATTAACTTAGACGCCGAATGTAGTTTGAGACAATTTATTAAAAAAATCACGCATTCGAAAAGCGTGCTTGCGCATTTTAAATATGTTTCTATGTTTCAACTCATCATAGCCAAACATATGATAATTGTCCTTCAACTTGTGATGCATGTTTGTGTATTTTGAACTGTTTAAAATACTAATTTTTAATTGGGCGATTTTAGTCTCTAAATATTTCATTTTTAATAATTTACAAAAAATTATAGTTCCATAATAGACAATAACACTATCTTTAATTTAAAAAACCATGTACAGTGAGCAGCAGTGTTCTTCTATTGTCATTTTCGTGTAATAGTTTATGTTGTAGGTTATTCTCTTTTGAATTACAGCTTTCACGCGGGTAGATTCATGGAAGCTTACTAGATCTCTATCTCAGAGGATCCATCTTGGATAGGGTAGGGGCTTCTGCTTGGTTGTTGGAAAGACTTTGTGCTAATTATACTTTCCTACACCGTGTCGTTTAGTGCTTTTCATTGGGCCCACTTGAGATGTAGTCTACACAATGTTCACTGCTGCACAGTCTGCACCTAAGTCTATGCAGTCCTGGTGGTAATTAGGAGATCTATTGTGCAAGAACTTAACGTAGGCTTACCAATAGTAGTCCATTTTTAACTTTAATCTGATCCGTTACATGTTATGCCACATGGTTTTACCAGCATGATTAGTCGTCATTTCTCTTATGTGCATGGAATTCAGATCAGCTGCCGCGCGGCACAGCGTGTGGCGCGGACTGTGGGCCGTCTGATCTGAATCTAATGGATAAGGGAGCTCCGTGAATCTAATAGGCCCGAAAAAATGAACCGCCCGATCAAAATCAAACGGCTCGTGGAGTACGCTACACGCGTGCCGCGCGACACAGGATCCGGATCCATGTGCATGCACATGTTGTAAATATTATTTCCCTCATGTACATCATTTCCCACCCGTGCAAGCTATGTGGGTCCCTTCCTCAGGTCTAAGTTTTTTGCAGATAGGTTGCGCCTATTCTATATTCTATGCAGTGCAGACACAAAATTTATTTATTTATTTTTTTTTGGTTGTAACAGCCCTTAGGCAAGCTTTTCATTAAAGATAAAACAGTGATTACAGCTCGGTTACATGTTCTGAATCGAAACTAAAAAGTGGAAAGGTAAACCCAATACATGCAACTCTATGTATCCTATTGTAGTTTGCAGACACAAAATGAAATAGTCCCTCCCTTTATTTGTCTCTTTTCGGTTTTGTCGTTTAGGTAATTAAATTAAAAATCTAAAGCTGGGCCTCTATCCCATATCTCTTTAGTTTTACTTGGGGCGTTAACCTAAATCAAATGGCTCCTCCCATTTGATGTTTAGTAGGGAAGTCTGCTATCACATTTGGTCCTTTTCCACGTAAGCTCAGTACGTTTTTTTGTTAGACTAATATTTTGATATGAATTCCATAACTGTGATCAATCCATGCCTATTTGGATCGAAGAAATATACATATATATATCCACAACCTGTACTTAGTAACATTAGCTGATTAGCGTACACCTTCAAAACATAAAATACAATTAATATACCGCTAAACAAAACAATAAAATTAAGCGTCTAGTTTATCTAAAATTTCAATATAAAAGTAGAGTTTTTTTTTTTATGCATAATTGCATATGGATTGTGTTGTCTTGTATTGTCTTCTTGACGAGGTAAGCGTAAGAGTGTAAGACCCACTAACCCGCTCCATGTAAATAACACCAGAAGTGCACCATCAGATCTTCGCTGGAATCCGAAACCTTTCTTCCAATTACCCGCAACCGTTAACCATCTCTCTCTCTCTCTTTTCTCTCCTCTCCAAACGACGTTCAAATCTCTAATCAAAATATTTACCATCCGATTCAATTGATCAACCAAAACCATGTCGAGGAGAACCACGCAGATCAACAACACAAGCTGCACCCTTTGCGAGACTTCTAATCTATCTTCAATCTGTTCCACATGCGTCAATTTCAGGTGCTTTTATTTATGCGAATTTCTCGTTTTTCTCTGTCCAGAGAAGAAGTTTCCGGACTTGAATTTTCGTTTTGTTTATTTTTGTTTGTTTCGCACAGATTGAGCGAGTATTATACTCGGTTGAAGGCGCTGAAGAGTTTGAGGGATTCCCGGTATTTGAAATTAACCGAGAAGCTAGAGGCTAGGGTTAGTTCTTGTTCACAGTTCCTTTTTCCCACTTGATTTTGACTGAAGTTTTAATTGGGAGGAGAATTAAGCAAAATTCAAAGAGAATATCTTATTATTTTATATCAGATATAGTGTGTAAAGTTTAGCATTGTCCTTGTTTTTGTTATTGAAATGGAACAATCATGAAGAATATTGGATATGGATTACAGGTCCATCAATTCGAATTTCAAAAAAAATATGTGTGTACTAACTGTGCTCCTTGGATTAGTAGTAATAGCTTCAACTATTTTTGTGAAAATTTTACCATACGAAGTTATGGCAACAATTATGATGTATGTCGACTTGAGATATATAACACATAAATTTTTGTAACTACATATTCTGATTTTTTTTTCTGTTACTGTGCATTTGATTCTGGTAAATTTGGTTTTATTTTAATTTGAGGACTTTCTCAACTATTTCTCAGAAACCTTGTGAGTTGTGACCTATGTGTTCTTAAATTATTTATGTTCTTATTCATTTGAAATTGTTAATTCTGGCCTTATTGGTTTTTTTAACTTGTTTTGACATTTGATAGAAAAAGGCTGATGATCAACAAAATTGGAGAGTAGCTAAAGTAGAGAAAATAAAGAAATTGAGAGATCGTTTGAAAAGTTTGGAGAAAGAGCTCTCCCATGGTCAAGCTCTCTGTATATTTCAATTAAATTTCAGTTTTGTTTCTACCCTTTTATGTACTTGTGTTCTGATTTGAGCATATATCCTTTTTTTTACAGATAAATTAAAGGTTAAAGAAGTTTCAAACACTCTGAAGATAAAGTATGAATATATAGATGAAGCCCGTGCAACGGTACTTATAACTTTACTTATATAATACTAGAGTAGAATGGTACAGGCACTAATTTGTAAACTGAGTTTGAACCATACAATTCAAGTCTTAGTTGTGCTTTTCACTGCATTTGACTCAAATTTACATAAATCAGCCCTAATTTTTCACAATTGAAGCCCAACGTAACCAAAATGTCTCAAGCATCCATGAACTGTGCATTATGTTTTGAAATATCAGTTCATTCTGAAAACTAATGAGCTCGTTTCAAAATCTTACTTCAGCTGGAGAAAAATAAGGTTGAGTTGTTGGAGACATTCTACCCAAATCTCATCCATACTCAAGGTCTAGGACTTGTAAGTTTGTTCTCTCTCCCTTTACTCTTTCACAGAATGAAAAAAAAGAAGAATTTACATGTTTGGATAGGGATTAATGAGGCTTTGTTTGATCTAACTTCAATATATTATGCCCCAATACTCTAATCCAGAGTATCTCTCTGGTCTGGTACATTATTTAGAGGTATATACTGGTACTTGGCTGCTTTTTAAAATATTTCTTAAAAGTCCTCACCTTAATATATATATTATAATTTTTCCTTAACATAAAATACTGTGAATAGACTACTATCATGACGTATATGTCAGGTTCTTCACTGTATTACCAGTACTTGATAGTTGGCTCCAATATGAACTTTCTTCTAGTAAACTGTTGCATACTGTGATGTTTCAGATGGCAATCACCTCTGAGAGGCTTCACAAACAGTCTGTTGTGATAAAACAAATATGCAAATTATTTCCAATGCGCCGTGTAAGTACAATTTTGCTTCTCTCTTTATTTGTAGCACTTGTCTATTCTGAATATTGAATTCTTCAATCGGCTGTTGATCGTTTCTCAATTTTAACTTTGCAATAGGGCCTCAATTAAACTCATTTGTGCCTCTATTTTAGCATGATTGGGATAATGAGGCTACAATTTCTGTCCAATTTAGCTTTAGGCGTTCCTTAATTGTGCAAGTAAACATCAAAAGAACAAACGTAAAAGAAGGAATGGACATTTTTGTGCGACCAGAATTGTTGATCAATGAGATGAATTATAAAAATTAATGAATAGATGATCCAGTGGAGAAACAGGATGGCAAATGGCATATAAAATAATGAGATTTGTTAAATTGTATTAGCATCTAGTCTATTGCTTCTGGTAACCTAGCATTAGTACGGTAGAAATTTGATGGTAGGATACATAAATATGTACCAATTCTAATAGTTGTTATAAATATTCATTAAAAATTAGAAGGAAAATACATGGATGGCTATTTGTTAACATATTCACTCTCTCTCTCTCTCTATGTATATATATATATTATATATATCCAACTTATAGGTTAATTCTGACGGAGAGGGTAAGGATGGGTATAATGGTCCGTATGATCAAATTTGCTATGCCCGGCTCCCTAGAGGCCTTGATCCCCATTCGGTTCCCTCTGAAGAGCTCGCTGCCTCTTTAGGGTTAGGCTTTTTTCTTATATTTCCACAATAAGCACATGGACCAAAGGTATAATTATTAAGAAAATTAAAAGAAAACCATGAAGCTAAAAGAAATTTAAATATGTATTTTATATTGGTTAAATTGATTTGTGGAGTTGTGCATTTACTTGGATACAATCGATTATGTTGGTAGCATCTTTAGTATTATGTTTTGAACCTTTTAACTTAAGATCCTATTTTAACCATTTGCTTTATTTGGGTTTGCAATAGGTACATCGTCCAACTCTTAAATCTTGCAATCCCTGCCTTGGCTGCTCCCTCTCTTCATAATTCAGGCTTTGCGGTAAGCTATTTGTAGATACTAATCTCATCCCTTCTTAACTAGTGTGATGTATTTAGTTGCCTTATGAAATTGGCACTTCGAAATTAATACTGGTCACAGAAACTGTCTGGGAAAAAAATGTTTGGTCATTTACCAGTTCAGCAGGAGATATGTGCCAAGTCGGTTTGTCAAGTACTGTCGCTAACTGTGTTTATTAATACTGATACCAACTGTTTCTTAGTTTAACATGCATTAGTGGATGAAAAAAAAACGTTTCTTATATTTTATTTTCCATATTACTGACTTGACTGTATAGGCGCCTCTGAGGTATTTTGTTGATTTACTTGTTATTGCTTTAGGGTTCTTGTTCTCGTGTATGGCAAAGAGATTCATACTGGGATGCCCGACCTTCTTCTCAGAGGTATCTCAATTGCTCCTCTTTCAGATGTGAACTTAGATTTGAATATGAATAATTCTGTATTTACCAGGTCCTGTATACAGTACGTACTATACTTGGCTGTTTTGCTCTTAAAATAAGAATTTGGTGTTTTTTCTCCTTTAGATTATATTAAAAAATTGTGTGTTAAAATATCACATAAAATATAAGCAACTGTTACATATTTGGTATCTGAAGATCCATTTGAGTGAAATGTAAGATTTTTTGCATAATTGGACCTGATTTATGTCCAAATGATATCTTCCCATCACCACTAATGATCTCTTTAGTAAGGAATAAGGTTACAACTGTGAACTTCAAGTACTGAACTGATATATCTGAACTTAAAATTTACGCAAAAAAACCAGGAGTAGCTTGAATTATATAAATCCATTTAATTTGTAGTTTATCCCTTCACTTTCTTGTGCAAACAACAGCAAAGAGTATCAGCTCTTTATCCCCCGAAAGAGCTTCTGCTCATCATCTGGTGATAACTCATGGTCGGCAGCTGAGAAGAGCTCCAGTTCGAGCAATTTTGGCGTGTCTTCTGTTGAGTCAGAAAAAAGGCATTTCTTACTGGACAGTGACAGAAACGGCAGTTTCAGCTATTCCTCAGCTTCTCTCCACTCTATTGAGTCCCACAAAGATTTGCAAAAAGGGATTTCTCTACTGAAAAAAAGTGTGGCATGTATTACGAATTATTGTTACAACTCATTGGGTTTGGAGGTACCTCCAGAAGCTTCTACCTTTGAGGCCTTCTCGAGGTTGTTGGGCACTCTCTCTTCTTCTAGGGAGATTCGATCAGTTATTTCAAGGAGGACGCCTTGGTCAAGGTATATAATGGTAGTGCTCTGGAATTTTGGCATGTAGAGGCTGATCTGTGACTTATTTATTTATTACGTTAAAAATTAAACTTTCAAAACCACCGACAGAGCTATTTTGCAGGTGGATTCTAAACTGTGTGATTAGTCTGTGGTCATTTCATTTATGTCGATAAATGTGGTTTTTTACTTGAGGAAGTTAACTTGGTGACATAGTTTTAAAATCTATCTATTAAGCCATTGTTATTTTACACTTAGGTATAGTACAGCCTTCCGTAAATAAGCCAATAAGCTCATGACTGCTAAAGTTAATCCCAAATCATATTTGGCACCTCTATCTGTCTGAGTTACCATTTAACTGTGGAATTGAGCCTCAATTTTATCTGAATTTTGTCTTAACTGACTTCAGCTGTGCTGCTTCCTCTATCAAGCCCAATTAAAATAGAGATTAATCCTCAAATTGACTAACTGATCTAGTTTATCATGCTCTGCGTGGATTAGGCAAATTAATACCCTTATATTTATGAGCATTAATCAATTGTTTAAATAATTATGAAGAGTTACTGTCTTTTAACCTTTCGGTCCACTTTGTGTCCTCATTTGTTTTATTATGCCTTTGCCTTTTCCTAGTACAATTTTAATGTCTTTACTGAGAGATGTCATTAATAATTAATTCTTGTAAACAGATCTGACAAACAAGGTCATCAGCTGAATCGATCGGTGTGGAATGTGAATTCTGGCCTCTCATCCATTACCGGCTTACTTGATAGCTCTCACACTATGGTAATCTGTGGATCATAATTTTGAGTCTCATACTATTTGTATAAACTCCTTTTTCCTGGTAGTGTATTTGTGCTGGCCAACTGCCCTTAACGAATCCCTGTTTGTCTCCTCTTAACTTCTTTGGTGCTTAGTTGTGCAAATTAAGTGTAAATTTTAGGATCATTAAAAGAACTAGTTAAGCTATATCTAGAGTTGAAACTTCAAAGTTTAATTAATGTTTGTGTGCTAAATGGAGGCTCTGATGCACAAAGGTGGCATGATTACTCAAATGAGAGCTCAATTATCAATTGGGGGGATATGTTAAATAAGAGCTTGGTTGTAAATTGGATCAAGCCAGCATAACATACGACCATGAAGCTAGTATCTTTCTACATTTGACTTATTGGGAATGTTTGTTTACTGATATTGGTACTAATTGAAACAGCGAAACTATAGAGAGAACAACCTTGCTTACTCTGCTGCAAGCTTTCTCTATTCGCCGGAGACAACACAGTATGGAAAGACTGAGAGCATAGTAGAGGAATGGGATATAATAGAGCACCCAAAGTTTCCTCCAACACCATCTCAAGATGAAGATGTCGAGCACTGGACGCGTGCCATGTTTATTGATGCAACTGCTAATACTAAGAAGTAAATGACACTCTGTAAATTGTTAGAATATTTAGATTGATTGTGTCGAGTTATTGAAAAAAGAAAAAAAAAAATCTGATTAGCGAATGTTGCCTTCTTGTATAGAATGTGCGACTCTATTGAGTTAAAATAGTTAGTTGGGAGATGTGTTGAAAAGAATTTATAGCTGTAAATATAATCAGGCAAATGAAAGCGATGAGATTTGGTCCATGCTTTTATTGTCCAAATATCATTTGAATAGTTATAGGTCCAACTATCCGGATTGGCGGGAAACTTCAGATAAAAGTAACATTTTATCCACGTCATATTATAGCACACTTTATAGATTTAAGGGCTGCGTAACCCTTCAAATAAATATTTTCAATGACCCTGACGAAAATCGAATCCGCGTTTGTCCGTGAATAGGCCAAGGTTTTTCGTCTAAAGAACCTTCTTCATTATCGTTTCAAAGTTGAACTAAATTTTAACTCTACTTTCCTTTTTTTTTTTTTTTTTTTTAATAGAATCAGCAGTTCATTGAAGAAAAATTTAAAATCTTGTTGAAGTTATTATAGTATTAATTAAAAGTCGTGGCCGCTTTACGATGCGGAAACTCAGAAATCTTAGTCGTTCGTTCGTTTAAGCTGAAATCTGACCATTTTTACTCCTACCTATCAACGCCTCTCTTCCTGCTCAACTCATCTCTCTGCCTCCGTCGATTCCGCGCACCCCATCCTCCCTTTCACGCACCTCCCTTGCCGCCGCCTCCTCCTCTATCAATCCATCTCCACCTCCTTCCGAATGTTGCACGTCCTCTTCTCTGTCGAATTCGCACTACCCCGAAACCCTTGACGGATTCTTTGCCGGATCCTCACCTCCTCTGGTCTGCCCCCACCGCCTACTGTGCTGCTCCTCTGCCAAGTCTGCCCCTCCCTTGAAAAGAAAAAGAGAAGCTTTTTTGTTCCTCTTGACGCCTTCAATCCCTTCACTGCTCTTTCTAATGGATTCTACGGCCATGGAACTGTTCCCTTATCCCCTTAATTTGCAATAATAGATCATGTTTTCTCTTTCTGCCCTAGCAGCAATTGATGAGGTATTGACCCAATCAGCTGGTTTTTGGCATCGACCCGCCTTCAAGACTCCTCTAACATCCAACAGCAACAGGTTTCAATTAATTTTGAACTTCAATTTCTATGTACGAATTTTCATTTATTTCGATGAGTGATTACCACCCCCATCCCACAAATCCACATAGTTCACACAATTTTCAGAAATAATTTCTTTTGATAATTTCAACTAAATTTCCTTTAAAGGTTAGATTGGTGTTTATTCCTCTTTCATTTGTGTACGTCTTCCCTCTGGTGAATCTATCAAGTCATATTGATTGGTTTGGAGTTTATCAGGCTAGATTACCCACTTTGATTTGATTGCATTTATTTCACGCAAGTAACAAACATGCCCCAATTGGTCTTTCAATTTTAAGTGCATGCCTGATATGTTTTTTTTTTTTGCCAAAACGGGTTCATATATAAATAATTACTATTATTTTTTCTAGATTTCAGGTAAACAATGGGCAGATGATTGGATTGAGATTGTTTTGCCAGGAAATCAATCATAAATTAGACTACCAGTCTATATTGGCACCACCATAAATGATTATCTGATCATATTGGATTTCTAAATTTTCTGTTGGTTGAAATGAGATTGTAAGATTATCTTTATCTTTTTTATTCTACTTTACTCATTTTGTTTGTTTATGTTATTCATGCCAAAGCACTTTTAAAACAAAATTGTGCTCACAAAAGACACGAGCTGAATAATTGTTCACTTAATAATCAGTCGTCTCATTCTCTGCTCCTTGACATGTTAGATACAGAACTAGACTAGATTTGGCACGGCCTGAGAGCAGCTTATCTCATATTTATAGTGTTAACCAACATTATCGATGAGACAAATGCTTGCTCGCACTTTGCCAAGTTGGTATATACTTATTTCTTACGAATTCATTTTTTTTTCCTTTTTCATGGTGGGAGCTTTTGTATCATACTTGTACCAAATGATCCTAGGATTTTAGCTTCTGAAACAAACTGTATGTAATCTCTCTCTAACACACAACACCCACAGTGATGCACAAACACGTACATAAAAATAAGCAAACAATTGTGTTATCTAGAGATTTTGAACGGGTCCTTAGTTTTGAGTCTGGGAAGACTCCTCTTTAGAAAGAACCATTGTGCTTTGGTACCAAACTGATAAAATAAGTAGCAGTTCTATGTATTTGTGGTTGATAAATTAAGTACAGTTCCTGTATTCATTCAATTGATGTTATAGCAAATATGAAAGTTAAATTTATACATGAAAGAAACCTAAATTTTTTGTGATTTTTACCAGTGATTCCATCATTATCAGTTACTTGAAATGAAGAGGAAGCATTGTATGAGCTATTTAAAAGCTTGTGTCCTTCGATGACCAAAGAAGGGCATATTCATAAGGTACCACTGTTTTCTATGTTATTTATTTTCAACAATTAATGTGATGTCTTATATATCTTTTAATTAATTATTAGAAATTTGTAGATATATTACTAGCGGGCTATGGTTAGAAGATGCAAGTATAACCTCTTTGCTGACAGCTGACAGAGTTAGGCATTTTTTTTTTCTTTTTTTGCCCCAGTTTATTAAGTTAAAATGCATGCAACACCATTTAACATATACCATTCATTACATTGTGTACTTATTTGATTAACTGAAATAATTAACTTTTTTTTCTGAAAATTTCAACTTAATTTTTGTAGATACCTTTATAAAATTAACTACACAACAATAATAATCATTTGAGGGTTAATTTAGTTGTGTACATATTCTTTTCTATCTGAATTTTGGTTGGCATAAATTTTGTTACATTATAGAGGAATTCAGATCTCCTCACAACTAAATTTTCTGAAACAGCTGATAGAAAAGATCGAAGGTATACTTCATGCACGCTTGATAAAGCTTTGGCAAGCCGGATGCATAAAGTGGTCATGTCTTGGGTATGAACTGTGTTCTCTAAGATAATAAGGTGTGTTTGATTGTCTCAATAGTAATTTTTTTTTATTTACATTTTCTATCTACTATTAAATATATTTCTAACAAGATTTTATTTCAAAACATGTGTGCAAATGTATTAAAATTGTAGTTTCCAGAGTTCGTATTTTGGAAATAGCTTACTGCTATTGCTGACAAGGGTATTTTGGGTATTGTTTTATGTAAATTAGTAGGGTACAATTTACGAATTTATCAGAATCTATTTTGAGTGGGTAGAATTAAGCAATGGTTAGAAATTAATGTTTGTAACCAGAAAATTATGAAGGCGGTAATTAAGAAATAGAAAATTTTCTTTTTCATTATATTTGTATAAGAAGATTATTAGTATCTGTTATGTATTTCAAGTACTAACTTTACATGTGTATAGGCTATAAATAACCCTGCCATCTTTTGCGTAAGAATTTTGATTTACTTCATCCTGTACTTTTTGTCTCTTCTGTTTTTCCTTTTCTTTTGTCCTTCCATGAAGAAGTTTTCTTTTTCTTTTTTTCTTCTTTGAATAAGTATTGTTATTGTATTTTAGGGTAATGACTCAGTGCTGATTAAACTAATGTCAATTTAAGATTTGTTGGACAAATTTGACCATGAGAATGGAAACCAAAATTTTTTTGACATCTATTGTAAGGCTTAATCATGGCTAAACTTGGTTAAAAGCTGGAAACAATAATCTTGCTTGAGCCTTCATTGATCAATTGTTTCTCTAAGCAAATTGGCATTAATTTAAGGACTGTGGAAGCACAATTAATACCTGATTTCATAAAAGAGAAACAGGGTTCAAATTTAAAAGAATTGAAGCTCAATTTTGCTTACCAACCAGATATTACTATTTTGCTTTCTGGAATTAATCAAACAACTTGAGGATGGTCTTATATAGTGAGATGTACTAATTGTGAGATGGTCTTATAAACAACAAACTTATATAATTCCTTTCATACTTGCTGACACAACATTTCTATTGAGAACAAAGGTGTCATAACAAAGGACTGACATGGTATATCAGTTTAGAACATAGGGTTTGGGAAAAAGAGATATACATAACATTTATGAAACTTTTGTATTATTTTATGTAAAAGGAAATAGCTATTTTTTATGCAGAAGTTTTTTTTTTGAAATACTATAGACAGCGGCTGTCTAGGAATTTTTTTTTTTTTTTTTTTTTTTTTTTTTTTTTTTTTTTTATGCAGAAGTTGTACATGTAAAAAATAAAAACTCTATTTTTTTTCGTGTAAAGTACTGAACTGGCAATTGAGGTCAGAACAAAGGGTTCGGAAACCAGCTTTTTGTAAAATTAAAAACTGTCGCATGTGTTTTAAATATATTTCAGCATTGTTTTTTTTTTTTCACAATATTTGTGCATTCTGTATTTGATTTAGAAGCTTAACTAGAAAACATCGTACTCGTACCATATATTCAATTTTTTTATTCTCTGGTAGAAACTTATTTGTTGAGTCATAGAATAAATTGATTATTTTTTTCCCTATAGTTTGAGAAACAAACAAATAGCGGCGAAGCCGCTACCACCCACCTAGTGTTAGTTAGACTGGGAACTGAACAATATCACTAGATACACCAAACCACCTACCAGTTAGATTGGGAACTAAACGATATCGCTAGACCTCATGTTTTACCTCTTAATAAGGTGGGCTACTAAGCTATTGCCAGCCTATTGGCGAGACCAATAATCGTCGATATCTAACTAATTAACTCTGCTGCTCGTAAAGAGTATAACTACAATACTCATTTGAGGGAAACACAAAAAATACAACATGCAGCCCCTCCCCAACCCACCAACCCAACACACACCCACAGAGAGAGAGAGATCAAATCCATATATGGCTTGTATGAGACAATTAGATTGCTTTGTATTCTTACTGCTGACCAGCCAATTGCCAACAGCTTTGGCTGCATCGACCGCACTGAAATATGTCGTTGCCTGGATGCCCCGATAAATGTGGAAACATCACCGTTCCATCCTTTTGTAATCCATCCTGGTTACAGGGATGATACATTCCATATCACATGCAATGGATCTACCAATTCATTGCATTTCTCTGTGAGACGTGTCTACCAATCCATTGCATTTCGATGCTATAACACATCATACAAAATAGGATTCAGAAACTCCGGGGCATCCATATATCTCCCAACACTATCCATATCTCCTCTCCCACAGAGGCAACAAGTTCATAGTAATAGGCTGCTTCAACTGGGCATATATAGCCGACACGATTAATCATTGACCTTACATATCAGGCTGTGTATTCTTGTGTGACAGCCTAAATATCACAACTGGAGCAGCGGTTCGTGCACTGGGTTTGGTTGTTGCTAGACGGCCATACCTGCAGGGATCTATCACTACAGTATAAAGTGGTTTTTTAGATACTACCCTTTATTGGAACTCCGCCCATGCAATTTTGCTGCGCTGGTACAGGAAGATCGCTACAAGTTCCGGGCTCAGGATTTGAGTGGGTATGATTCCATCAAGAGCAATCTGAATGGTGTCCAATTGTGCTTGATTGGGCAATCAGGAAGAATGGCACATGCCAGGATGGCATGGAGAAGAGCGCTAACCCAGCACGTCTCAGCAATAATTGTACTTGCAACAACACTATTACACTAGTAATGGTCCGGGATACCTCTGCCATTGCAGACAAGGATACGAAGGGAATCCCTACCTTTCTGGGGGATGCATAGAAAATTTAACCTTGAAATCATTGTTTTTTTAAGAAGCTGTTTCACTTAACATGAAAATCTCTGCCAATTTTCTCTCAACTTTTTACTCTTGCCAACTTTTTGCATAAAATTCTGTTTACTTCACCTATAGTGTTAATGCATTGGCCGAGTTTTCCATGTTTACCCAAATTATGGCAAGGAACTATATATAAATAGTCTATTGCAATATTCAGAATTGCAAGAAGTATTCATTTTAATCGTTTTATATTGATTATTTAATTTTATTTTTGTTCATTTACTCGTGAGTTTTGGGACCAAATATTGTTTGTTATGTCTGTAATAGAAGTACTCCTGGGTCCTTTTTTTGGTTATTATATTGTTTGCTGATATTTACCCTGCTGGTGATTCTTTGAGCTTCCAAATATAAACGAACCAATCAAGAAATAGTGCAAAAAGCCATAGTGGACAACACAATTGGGTGCCACCGTTAGGTCCACATATACGCTACCAGATTAACAAACGTGCTGGGAAGAGTGATTCTCTTATCAATATCTAAAGCAACTTTATGTACTTAATTTTTCTGTGGGTTGTTCTGACTCCTGAACAGATTGGTGAACAGCAACTCCCCGAATCTCTATCCTTGCAGTGTAAATGCAATTTATACAAACTTTGATGTGGACGTTACATGCTCCTGCGGTCATGCCCCAAAGGCACTCACGGACCTCACGGTAGTCCATACGGCAAAGATGGAACTTTCATCAAGCATACAGAAAAACACAGATTGCATTAAATTAATTACGAAATTGCAAAAGATTTCTTAGTATCCCAATAAACATATATTTACCATTTTTCCTCTATTCAATTTTTTTTTTTACTCGAATTAGTTAGGTGTACGACATATTTATGGACTGAGTTTTCTGTCAATAATTATCCTCGGATGAAAAACACATTGTACTAAATTACAATTGATGTACTAAGTCAATACTGTGCCAATACAAAAAAAAAAAAAAAAAAAAATGTCAGTCAATACCGCTACCACCTTCCATGCTGCACCGCTCATGTACTACGATCCGTTTGACAAGGTCTTGAAGAAAAAACAGTGTTGAATTAGAACTCTATTCTGATACTGGCTTTTGGGAGGCAAAAGGCCAATCCACTACCACTTGAGCCGTAAAAATAGGTAATAAGTTCTTTCTATAAAGTCTAACCCTTGAGAGGAGAAGATGAGCATCGCCTGGTCTTGCATGGCCATGGGCAGTACAAGAAATTGGAAAGGGAGGGAGATGCTAGGCAAGAGATGGAGCAGGATTAGCCATTGATTCACTGAGAGCTTGAAGTGGGAGTGCCAACTCAGACACGAGCGAGAAAAAGAGGACGATCAATTCCAGACATTATCAGTTTTTATAGCCTGATTCCTTTGAATCATTTGGTTTCCGCTTTTCTACAAATCAGGATATGAGCAGGACTCAAATAAAAATAATGATTATTTTGCATTTAAACTAGACTTAACATTTACACGTGCCTAAAAATTGACTCAAGGAATTACGTAGGGGCTTCATTTTGGGTCATAATGTATACTGTTTGAACTGCATTACTGAATTGCTTGAATCAACAAGGTGAATCATTTAATGCGTGCGCAATTTGCTCTGCTGCAGAAAACCAAAATAAGAAAACAAATATTCATATACGCCATGCGCACAAACACACTCCTAACACATCATATATATAAATATGAAAATGCATCTAGAAGGTTGATTGATAATCCCATAAAACGATCCAACATAACTAAAAGGTCTTATACCCAATACATCTTCAAGAGATCAACAATCTACTACCTGGATTCCCTCCAAAGATATATTAAAAAAAAAAAAAAAAAAAAAAACTAGAAATTAAAACTCAGTTCTCAATGCTATGCTATCCTGTTTCTACACCGGAACCAGTGCAAAATTATGTCCAACACACCAGTATTAAATCTAGCCTAGATAGCACTCCTGAAAAACAGCTTACACACAAAAGCTGCCGTCTGGTGATTCTCCTAATAACCAGAAAAAAAAAGAAGCAAAATTAGAAATAATCCATATGCACTGGTATTACTATTACACTTTGTCGGTGTTTTTCAGCATTGTCTATGCTGGCAAAACTATGGAAACATTAAATCAACATACCACAACAAATCCGTATAAGGAAAAAAATGATAGAAGAAACAAAGGTGGATTGCTAAACTCCTACCCATTCAGGATTAGTCCATCCCATGCAATTTCATACTTCACCCATGCCCAATTTTAATACCATATTAGCCAACGGATGTGTGGTTTCAGTCTGGTGCTACATGGACAGATTGAATTCCATTAAACCATAAAGTACATCACCATCAGTAAGGTCCCGTTAACTGTACAACACTCATAAATCTAACTTTATAATGGAACACCAGAGAGAGAGAGAGAGAAGGTACCAGATAACCCTAGAATAAGCAAGAAGCACTTCATTCTTTGGCAGCTTTGGCTCGAGCAGCGAGCTTTGCGGCTACGGTCTCCTCAGAGAGAGGCAGATAATAGATCCTTGGTGCAGCCTTGGTCTTCCTGAACAGGTCGTCTAGTGTCACCACTGCCGGTTGGGGATCGGTCTTCTTCAGTGGAGGTGGCGGGGGCAACCTCTCCCTAACCGGCTTCACATTCCCTGAGCCTGGGGCTGGCAGTGGAGGTGGTGGTGGCAGTTGCACCTGTTCTTGCTGATTGCGGGCTGTTGAGTTCTGACGAGAGAAAGGGTGTTGTTGGGCCGCAGTCTGACCTCCAGGTGACGGTTTCGGTGTGGTTGCAAGGTTGGGTTGAGGGCTGACCGTTGGTGGGGCCACCACTGCAGGAGATTGAGGTGGGGCTTCAAGACGCTGCTTGACCTCTTGTGGTTCCACAAACTCAGCAATCAATTGGTTACCACCGTTAGGTGGCCACTGAAGGTTGTAGACTGCATTTCGTGTGGCTATGGCTTCTTCAACGGATGAATACTTGAAGAGAATATAAGGGCACATTAGAATACATGAAATTATTATAAAATGATTTCTGCTAGTAATAGTTTGATACTCTTAATCAGGTGGCTAGTACATAATGATGTTTGCAATTTTGATTTTCAGTACAATGTATATTAATATTAACTTGATTACCTATAACTACTAACCAAAACAGTTATAAACAGTTAAAAGCAATAAGTCCAGACAAACAGCAAGAGATCATCAGACTAGACATAATCATAAACTCAGGAAAGTTAATATAGATAATGGATGTCGATATTTTCTGTTATGGGATAGCAAACATGTGAAGGGAAACATACTGTGACATAGCAGTGGGTCTTGATATGGTCCATCCAGAAACTGGAAACAGTGCCGGTTTTCCCAAGCAATTCTTGTACTGCTTTCAGAGTGAAAGGGCGCACAAACTTGTCGATTCTTAATGAATTCGTGGAAGGCTTCTGTGATGGTGGAACTACACAATTTTCACAGCATTAACCATCTATCCAACTAAAAATCAAGATGACAATAATAGCAATAGAAATTATGGGCCTCAAACCTTTCAACCACACAGACAAGTTACTTCAAGATATGGTAATTGGTAAAAAAAAAAAAAAATCACCTTTGTAGTTTCCTCCCTAATGAGGAAGGACGGTTCAAATAGCAGAGAAGTTGGTATGGAAGGTTATAGGGAAATTTCTTTCTATATGACATTTAGAGATTTCACAGATGCATAAATGAAATGTTCATTAACATATTTAAAGAACTTTAAAAAGTCCCAGCAATACGCTCTTTTGGGAAAGCCGTGTGTACATGTAGGAACATGAAATTATACTGTATACTCTAGGATTCAGGCCCTTTATGGCTTTACATCAATTGAAAACAACCAAACTGACAATCAGTTTTCCCTTCAAAAATGGCAGACCATTTAGAGTTTAGACATCTTCTGAAGTCTCTGTGGCAAGGTCATGAACGACAAAATGAAAAGTCAACATATTGATATATTACAAGCAAAGCAACTAAGATTTACCTGTGCGCTCCTTGGGAGAACCAGAGCTGATGTTAGAGTCAGACCGATTGAAAGTACGTTTCGGTGGGGCAGGTGGGGCCAGGTCCTTGGGAGAGCTTGGCAAATTTGAAACTTTTTGAGATTCTGCGTTCCAGCGACGCTGCCTTTTAAAGTTCTCATTGTTGTTCGGTGCCAGCTCTTGTGCTGCATAATCAGCTCCATTAGATTATCAAATTCATAACTTCAACATTTCATTTCTTACGTTTAGTGGAAGAAAATCCAAAAGAGAACTTCAGAATATTACATTACAGTACTGATACTAACTTGGTAATTGTTACAAAATAACAGCATCCTGGTATGATTTTATAATAAATTATTGCCGTTCTATGTTTCCCATACCATATGTGTATTTTCTGGTACAGTTTCTGTACTAGTTAACTAGACACAAGACAAAGAATGAAACCTTCCAGCTTTCTCTTCTCAGATGGAGCTGCCACTGCTGGCTTGACTTCCTCTGCAGCAGCAGTGTCCATCTTATCAGTATCAGGTGCAATTACAGAATCCACCTCTTCTTTCACCATCTCTTGGGCCCCACCACCCATTGACTCAACAGAAGGCTTACTGTTCTCAGTCAAATCTGCTTCCATTGACTCATCACCTGAGCTCCTGTCTAAGTTCAGTTTCTCAGGGGAACCACCGTCAGCATCAATACTGCTGTTTATGTCGTTACTGGGGGTATTTTCATAATTTTCTCCCTCCAAAGAGGAGGTGTTGACCTGGTTTTTGACCAGCTCTTTGTTCTTGTCATCTTGTATGTCATGCTTAACCTCTACTTGTTTTTCTAAATCAAAATTATCAGCATTCAAGTTATCTTTTAATTTGTTTTCTACGTTAATGCACTTACTAGACTCATTACTAGAAATTGACTCACACTTTGCCTGGGACCCAGTATTGGGCCCCACCAGTGATACCTGTTCTTCGGGCTTGGCCTGGCCAGGCTTCAGTTCCTCGGCACCTGTCTGGAGAATTTCATCACAGGGGTTGGAGGCAGAGACAGGCTCCACAGCCGCTGCCTCAGGTTTTGGTTCCTCCATTTTAGTTACACTGTCATCTCTCTCATCCATTTTCACATCAATATTCTCGATCTTGTCTGCTACAGGGGCATCAACGGGGTTTTCTAATTCCTCTTTGGGATCTGCTTCCATGCTTTCTTCCTTTAACAGCACTGGTGCCTCCTCCACTCTTTCTATTTCTTCTTGTTGAACCACAGGGACTTCTTTCACTTCTTCTACTTGTTGAACCACAGGGGCTTCCTTCACTTCTTCTACTTGTTGAACTGGAGGGGCTTCTTCTACTTCCACTTCAGGTCTACTATGGATTGGAGGGGTTTCCACTTCTTCCTCTTCAGCCTCATTTTCTTTTTCGAGTTCGGCCTCTAGCCGAAGAGCCTCATCGAGACGCCTCACCAATTCATCTTTCAAGCCTCTTAATGGAAGCTTCCTTCTCTTAAGTTCATCCTTTAGTTCAGTGACCTTCCATTGGTCAATTGGCTTGTTGTTCAAAACAGGATACGGCGAAGGCGGCATCTTTCCTGTTTAATATGCACAAAACAAGCTGTTAAACATGCATAATCAACACAAGCTTTAAAATATAGCCAACTATTCAGAATTCAAAAAATGGGTAGATTGACTCATGCTTTCGATATTTTCCTGATTCTCCCAACTAAAACCCTATCTTTAAGCTCTATTTCTCCTCTGTTATCCCAAATTGCCCAATTCCCAACATGAAATCAAACGATTTGAGATAATCGAAAATAACAAAGAAGAGTTTTAACCTCACAATTAGCTTCAGGTGACGAACAAAGAAAGAAAAATGCGGAAAGAACGAGATTCGAAAAGCAAACTATACCAATCCTTAACAAAGAGCAATGTTGTAAAGGGAGAGAGAGAGAGAAAGAGAGGCTTACCGCTTTGAAACCTCAATTTTCGAGTGTGGAGAGAACGCGCGCGACAGAGAGAGAGAGAGAGACAAAGAAAATAGGGTTCTTTTCCTTTCCGATGAAAGGCAACGGAGGAAATAGGGCTAGGGTTTCTGATTAAAATAAATCGACGACAGAGGGACAAAATAGTAAATATCCGCTGCGCTGGTATAAGATAGGGAATTGGTACAACTGGCCAAATCCAACCGTATACTTTTTCATCGGATGTACCAAAATATACAAGCACTTAGTCGGGTCCTTGTTAATCTAATCAAGACCGTTCGATTTTGATCAGATTGATTCTTATACCCTTCTATGGTGCAGCGATGATTGCAGCTGTAAATCTGAATTGAGTTGGATGTTTCTGCGGATGTCACAGAATGAGATTTTGTGTTTATTCTTTTTTTCTTTTTTTTTTGAAGGATAAACTTATTTTAGGTATTTTTTGACAATTAATTTATTTCAGGTGAATAAAGTTTTATGTTTTGTTAAATATATAAATAATAAACTTCTTTTTCCCTTCATTTCCCACTATGCAGAACCTCCAGTATTATTGATAAAATGTTGTAAAAGCATATAAAAAAATTTGACAAAGCAATCGGCCAAACAAAAGAGATAAATGTTATTAATAAAAAAAAGTGCAATTTTGACGATGTTTGGAAATTGTGGCAAACTATTTGGCCTATTTTTAATTTTAATGTAAGTAATAAAATTAAGTTTCATAACTTTAAATTTCCAAATGGAATATTTTTGTCAAATTTTGAATTGATGTTCTCCACTTTGTGACTCAAATTACGTTGTGACCTATCTATTAAATAAAATAAAATTACGCTGTTTCTATCTTTATAGTTTATATACAAATTTGAAAGGTTGAAACACTGACGAAACAGTTGCATAAAAAATTGTAAATAAATATATCGTGAATTTCAAAGATAGTGTCGTCGTCACAGAATAATCCAGATATATTATATATTATTTTCTCACAATAGTTTTTACTTGAAAGAGTCAAAGATAGCATGTTAACTCCTAGTTTGAATGCTGAATTTGGGAAAGCTAGCAGAAGTAGTGTTGCTCACTGTTGCATTGCAATTAGATATTGGTTTTGTGTCCACTTGTAGTTTTTTAACTGTCAAACGTAAAATGCACCGTATGTTATTACTTCGGCTTATATCTTTTCCAAAAAAAAAAAAAGTTAATTTTCTAATACAGCTGCCGTTAAATATTTTAATAAAAAATAATTTAAAGGTTAGTTCCTTATGACGATTGCCGTTAAGTATTTCTTAAAACATGAGTTCTTTAATATAGTATAAATAAATGTATATTCAAAATTTCAAATACATAAAACCAATCTTCGGAAGTATACTGTTTAGTTTCAAGGGCCAGTTTAAAAAAAATGTTTATTCAAATATATATGACCGAATCTTAGTAGATATATTTTTAAGTTTCAAGGATAATAGTTAAAAAAATATATTTACATTGAAATACATATCATCCATCGTCGCAAAAAAATTGAGTTTGAAGGGCCAATTTGTAAAATTCCTAAACCTCTCTACTGGAATTGCTCGGGTCACTCCCGAGTTTGCAAAACACTCCTTTTTTTTTCAGTGAAAAGACTTAAATATTCTCAACTGTTTATACATTACACTCATATTTTTATCTGAAACAAAGGGTAATTTGGTCTTAAATGGAGTGTTTTGTAAAGTTTGGAGTGCCCTGAATAATTTCCCTCTCTACTGTAGTTTCGTTCGACCTCCATCTCAATAGGTCCTCTAATGGCGGAAAACGCAGAACGGAGCGAGGGAACCTTACACAAACCCTCTCCCAAGTCCATAGAAAGAGAGAAACAAGCAATGGAGGAAGAACCCATAGAGGATTTGAGCTCTCTTCTCCTTCCTAATCCAAACGATCTGCCTCAAAATCCTCCTACGGCTGTTGAGTTTAATTTTTCACGCTACTTTCTTCCAGGTATCTTTCTTTTTAAATATGTCAAATATGTTTTATGAAGTCCACACTTTAGGAAAATTCTATGAGCTAACATTCTTATGGTTAATCCAACAGAAAGAAATAAGTATGATACAGAAATTTAAAAAATGTGTAACAGAAAGAAATATTTTAAATTGAAAAAAAAAAGGTTACAATAAGACCTGGAAACCCTATAATACTTCAAATGGGCTGCTTGCACTCTTGAAAGTTTTTTGCTTGACAAAAAAAATTGTAAACTCTGTAAATATTTGGAAACATAATTTAATTAAGTTTGGAACTTTGGTGAACAGATTTTACAAAACCAGGGCATGACCAGTACATTTACCGCCATGCTAATGGGTATGTGAACTGCTTCATGTATTCTTCTTTTTAATATGTTTGCATTCACATCCTTGGATAATTTTGAAGTTATTATTTTTTTCTCCTCCTGATGTTCATTGTATCCTATTCTTAAATTCAATTTCTATCCATGCTACATGTATATTAGATGTTTCAATTAGCATTGTAAGAGGATAGGGATGCAAAATTCCCCCTTTCTTTATCCTACTGTATTATTCTCTCCTA
The DNA here is from genome assembly GCA_027725995.1 of Rhynchospora tenuis. Classification (NCBI taxonomy): domain Eukaryota; kingdom Viridiplantae; phylum Streptophyta; class Magnoliopsida; order Poales; family Cyperaceae; genus Rhynchospora; species Rhynchospora tenuis. The sequence continues at coordinate 57,532,428 of CM050888.1, forward strand.
ATTGTTGTTTATTACAATGCATGTTTGTGTCATGTTTTGAAGGTTATGTGTGATTGGTCTGGCACAAGCCCATGTGGCTTTAAAAGAAGAAGGTGGAGTTACTGCAGTTGATTTCAATGTTGGCAAGTCGGATCGTAGTGAACTGAAAGTCACTGGAAAGCGTAAAAGGGTAAGTGTAATGCACTGAAAGTCTGAAAGCAATAAAAAAGGATTTCAATCCCCCCCAAAAAAAATGATAAACGTGATTAAAAAATTTTTGTAAGGAATGCAAACTGTTTGTCCATTCATGGTAGGTATGGAAATGCCATATTAGACGGAAAGAAGCATGTAACCCTACTTGCATATACTTGATGTTGAAAGTGTGGTTAAATACCAACTTGATATTAGAGTTTACTACTGTTCTTTACCAGTATGAGCTAACGAGTACCAGCTGGTGTAATTACCTGTATTTTTCACAATCGATTTCCATTCCTGTATTCTTGTGCGTTTCCTTGGCTACTTTGCTTTCTTGATTGAAAAGTTTGTCAATGCAAAACACTTTATTAGCTGAGGCAAAATTTCGGAAAACATGTTAATGCCAGGGTTGGATGAATGTTCTAAGCCAATTATTTCACCATTTGGAAGGACTGATGCCACCTGGTGCTAATATGATCTTGCTAAAGTTTCCAAACTGGCTGATATTTTTTTCGAAAAAGGTGGGAGCGCCACCCAGTTTCATTATGGAATGAAACAAATACAAAAGAGCAATAGAAAACAAAAAAGAAAGACATGTAGCAGCTCATACATATCAACTCTGCTAACTAACCCAAACTAACTCACAGATTATAATAATAAAAAATACCCAGCTGTTCTAAACACCTGCTAACCAAATTATGAAAGAAGCATATCTAATAATATAACAACAAAGTATAGGAGCAACCATTTAATACCAAACAAGTCTACAGCATGGTAAAATATAACTAGCGATATTAGCTACTTCAGTTGACTTCAATCATGAAATTGTCCAGACGAGCAATTGTTTCCTGCAGCAGAGGTGGAGCTGCCACCATCTGAATGGAATATGAGGTCCCAGTTCATTGGCAGCCATTGGTCCACATCACCTTTTTCTTCTATCTTCCAGAGACCTACCCAATACATAACCAAATGAAAAATAATCATTAGAGATTGTTTAATTGTTTTGATTGGAATATTATTGAAAATATAATCGTTTCTAATGCGCCAAATGCACCAGCAGGTAGCACTAAAAACAGTCAAAAAAGCATGTCTATCTCAGCAAAGACTAGAATATCTTGAATCGATCTCCAATTGTGAAAATTATCCTAACAAATACCTAACCAAAACCAAACTGGCTGATATTGCATCCTTATCTCATTCCCCTGAGCAAATGATGGGATACATTCTCATTGCTTCTTTCTTTATTATCTTGCAAACAGAATGCTCAACATTTCGAATCAAACTCGGCATTATGCAAAGTTTGCACAAATGGTAACTTTTATATTGTGAGGTAATTTCTTCATCCTATTCTGTGCATATATATGCCTTCAACAATTTAATGAAAACAAATATTTCAGTGGTTTTATGATTATTGTTCTAGGTGTTGTGTGAAAGGCTCCCTTTTGGAGGTCAATGACAGGTTGATCAAACAGCCCAGGCTCCTCAACTCATCAGTATGTGAAAAGAAAAAAAAAAGAAGCAATGTTAACCTTTAGTTTTTCAATATGGGCTGTCCAATTTTTGGGAACCACATGTTTAGTCTTTGTTAATAAACTTTCATATTTTTTTTCTTTTGCTTAAAAAATATATTGAACTTTGAAAATCGTTGCATTAGTTGTCTTCCACTCTTACTGTGTTACTTTTCATTTGTAACTTTTAGGCAGATAGAGAAGGATATGTAGCAATAATTATGCCAAAACAGGGAGACTGGCTCAAAATCAAGGATTCTTTGCTCAGTTACGAGGATTATGTAAAATTGAGGGGCCTCTTATAAAATGGTGAATTATTTTCCTCATATTTACTAGTTCAAAATTTTAAAATATTGTGCAAGCCAATTTGTACATCTCCTGCTGAGCGGTTGGTGAATATTTTTCAGAATTCGTTGAGAGATTTCCACCAAAACATAAAAGAACCTCAATCTGCTGCACTTTTGAGAAAAACAGTTAGTATGATAGGGTGCGTAAGTGTTTATGACCATCTTGTATAAGTGTGAATGTGATAAATTTGGTAGGGGCACACATTAAATTTTTCTTTCGTCGTGTTATTTTTGCAGATTCTTGGGTTGGCCTTTAGGTGAATGGTTCACAGTAGGTTGCAGGTTATTTTCTTTGTTTCTTTTTACCAGAAGTCCCAATTTCTTTTCCATTGTCATTGAAACACCTTTTTCATCAATCAAGTTCTTAAATAATTAAATTTATTAATTGTTTGACTTAAAAGATATGTTTTTAGTTATTGATCTTTTGCTTTTCTTATTAAAGGGATTCAACTGAACCAGATACTTGCGAAAACCATGATGAAATGAGATTCGAAGCAAAGCAAGGAAGCTGATTATTTAAAGAGGCGAAGCCTTTAGAAATTTTTGGTTTGAGTTGTTTCATTCTTTTTCAATTAATGAGACTATTTTTTTTTTTCTTGCGACAGCCATTTGTTATTTGTAGAAACTTTGATATTGCATAATAATATTCTAGAAAAAAAAATGTATCGAGCCTCTTGTTTTGCTTCTCCAGATCACCCACCACCTACAGATGGTGGGGCATAGTGTGCAGGGCTGTGGGTTGGAGGGTTGAACAAGGGTACCAAAATCAGTGTCGTAAATTAATTCTATCAACAAAACAAAATGGTACTGATATGGGTACCCCTATGAACAGAATTTGTCTCTATGCTTTCATTCTGCTTGCTGGTTTCTGCTAGACTGCCACTGTTGACAGGATTGGATGTTTGTTTAGGAGATCGCTATAATTATTTGCTGACAATAATATTTTATGTGATGAATCTTGCAATTAAAAGAATGCTGCCAGTTTTCTGACATTTCTTTGCTAAAAAACTGATGCATTTATTATGTTTTCTTTGAAAACTTGAGTAAAATTTTCAGTTGCTTTTTAGAATTTAGAATTTCCCCATGACTAGAAGCATTGTCTGGCATATAGAATTCCAAACAGTTATGGATGTGCCAAAGCAAAAGTAAGAACGGTTAATGCTATGCCTATCTATATATCATGTAAACTTTCTACAGTAATTTTCTAAATTCTGAGATTTTATCCTCCAAACATTCTTCAAACCTCAATTGCATTCAAGTTAGAGACGTACATGTGCATGGTTGTCAGGATACAATGTTCTGAAAGGTATTATTGAAAGATGCCAACGGATTCTAGGGTCTACCCTGAATCCTTGTACATCCTAAATATTCGCACGCAACTGAAGTCCCATGTGGAATAGTCTGTTTAGACAGTAGCTTTAGCTCCTAAATAGACCTCTTATAAGTTATAATTGACATTTTAATTATCATTTGAGAATTATGCAAACTGTCGACATTCAATAATTAGGAAAATAGGTAACTTTTTTTTTTTTTTTTCTGCTGGACAAGTGATAAAGGGCAAATAATGAAGGTATAAGAACACGAAAGGGGGTCCGATTGCAATTTTTACATCAAAGGGGCCAATGGATTAATAGGTAACAATCTGTGTTCAAATGAAAACATTCAAGTAGGATCTTTTCTTCTTGTGATTTGATATTCATGCACTGATGACAATCACACTTGGGGATGTAGCTCAGATGGTAGAGCGCTCGCTTAGCATGCGAGAGGTACGGGGATCGATACCCCGCATCTCCACCACCTTATCTTCACGTTTTTTGTTTTTCCTCTTTCTCAAAGATTAGTTATTCCAGCGAAGTGATTTTCATCCTTAATGGGTTTGTTTGTCTGAACCGATGCTAACAATTAATTCATGATGTATGATAATTTTAACAACTAACTACATTATAATATAATTTTTACTAATTCTAATCAAATCATTATCCTTTTATCATTCTGAATAAATGGTTTAGATTTAGACCCGTATAAAAAAAAACTTTATATCCACGATGGAATTACTCATTTTTTAAATCTAATATTTAAAACATGATTATTAATTAAGTAACACAAGTTTTTACCATAAAACTTAATTATTACGATAAGTACCGAACTATATTTAGTAGTCTCTAATAGAATACCAATCTATAAAGCTAAAAATGTGGCTATTAACTTTCTTTTTCAAAATATTTTAATCAAATTGAAAAGGCATTGTTAAAAATTGTGACATACAGATCCCTTTTTTATATTTTAATTGAAAAATATATAATTGAAAATTATATTTATTTGACAAACTTGGACAAACAATATGATAATTATTATAAGTTTAGAACAAAATAAAATAAAATGTAGATATGTTAGTTATAGCATAAATTAGTTGTATATATGAATTTAACATAACTTGGGAATCATTTAGTCCATAATGAATTTTATCTCTTTATAGAAGTTTTTTAATCTCTTTAGATACGACTTATTCTTATATGTTAATATAACATTATCCTTCACCAAACGACGCAGTTCAGAAGCCTTTGAAGTGTGTTTTCCAAATTGTCTTTTTATATGTTGACTGAAAAACTCTATTAGTAATTTATTATTTTGCTTTTTTTTTTTATATATATATTTTGACAGCATAAGAAAGATATTCATAGCCAACTTCTTTTATTCATTTTTTCTAGAAAGAACATAACCAACTAGTTCACCAACAAATACCCCATTACACCTTGCGGAAGAAGTATATGCGGCGAAAGACAACCATTGAATAAATCAAAATCAAAATAAAACAAACAAAGACTAAAGGCGAAAGGGAAAAAAATCAAACAAACGAAGACTCATTTTTTGTGGGCCCGCTTGTCAGTTTGATCCTTATTAGGGTTTTGTTCCGACCGTGCAATTCTCTCCTGTTCTCTCTCTCTCTCTCTCTCTTGAGAGCGCTTTTGCTCCGAGCTGTTTCTCCCTTGGCCTCAGTGTAAGTAGAGTTTGAGAGATTGGGAATGGCGACTTCGACATTGCTTCGGGTTCTCAGGCGATCTTCGTGTCACCCTCCTCTCACACTGGTATGTTCTCTGATTTTTTATTGATTGATTAGAATTTTTTTGATTATTTTGAGAGAAATGTTTTTTTTTACGATATTAGAAAAATTCTATTAATTTTCTTTTTGTGGAAGTGTAGGCTCAAAGTAGATGTCTTCAATTGGCGGGGGGATATAAGCACACTACTAATCGGCATTTAAGTGTTTTTAAAGAGTTCTCTAAGCACTTGAAAGGAGAAGCTAATAGGTGATACTTTTTTTTGAACTGAGAATTTAAGTTTGGTACTGATTCCTATACATTTGATAAGCCTTAAAGTTAGCTAAGCCATGGTTTTATTAGCCCCAAGTATAAATAATTGAGGTTTGAATGAACTGCAATGGCCAAATTTAGGCTCAAGTTACACTGGGTCTCCAATCAAACAAAGAACAAAGAAAGTGAAAAAGGATTAGTAAGGAGGTCAGCCCATCAGTCAAAAGTGCTTTACCTTGAGTTAGTATATGCTGGACAATTCTGGTAGTGATATAACCAGTGTAGTACCAACTCGAGTTAGCTTCGCAATAAATTTCTTTTTCTGATGGTACCCTATTTAGCCCATAGTTGATGATATGATTTTGATCTATTCATTTTCATTGGTTACTTATATGGTATGAGTTATTAAGCTTCATTAGACTTCTTCCAAGTAATTCTAGCTTAAGTTTGCTGATTGAGGGTCAGTAATGAATGGTAAGAGGGGACAAATTGGAGAAAATTGAGAAGTCAGGGATACCAGTATGTACTGTCTTGGGGAAAAAAAGAATATACATATCATTTAGAATGTAAGTTTATTTAAGCAAGTACCTCTTATGGTACTAATATTTAACATATGCTATTTTCAACTGGAACATACATTTCTTGCTTTGGGACAGTAACCCTGAGTTCCAGAAATCAGTAAAGGAGCTGAATGATAAAATCGGGGTGGTGACCGAAGACTTGAAAGTAAAGTAATTTTTCTCACCCCCTCTTAGTTATTTTATGTTACTGTTTTAATGCTTTTTTTCCTCCTGGCTGAGTGTATAGCCTGACCAGCATGGAACAATATCCTGTTCAGTTTTGCGTAATTTAGTTAAAAATTTAAAAAGTCAATCGACCTCAATTGAACTCAGTTATTTTAACCGAAATTAACTAGGCATTTTACTTTTGACCTTACAAACTTCCCATGACCACAAGTTAGTTCCAAATAAAAGAAGTGATTTGAAAGGGAATATTGGTAAATTACTTTTGCAGAACGAAGAAAACAGCTGAGAAAGTCTACAAGAGCGTGGATGATGTTTGGACTGAAGCTGAAGAAACATCAAAAAAGGTTTTTTTTTTATGTCTTAAGCATTTATTTTCTAATTATTACTTGGGATCTTGTGTTTAGTATGTACCTCTTTTGACATTAAACCAGTCCCTTAATATCAACACCAATTTCTATGAAAACAAATTGAAATAAATCAATTGCCAAATTTGTGGGCTCATATTTGACTTGGTAGTGTTTCTTATTCAATTAGAAGTAAATCCTTCTAAGTGCTGCTTTTGGTATATATCAAATTAAACTGTGAAAGTGGGGGCAAACCTGGTTTTGTCTTGTTAATTTTTTTTTCCCTTTTTTTTTTTTCCCTTGAAGCTGTCCATTTACAAGGCTAGTAAGGCAATATACCTGTGAGTTAGGGAAGTCAGTAAAACATCACCTTACCGATCTGATTTGACCTGTTAGAGGGTAAAATCTTTTGTGTTGTTTCAACTCATCAGATATGAGTCAGCGTTAATTCATACTGCATCTGATAGGGTAATCTATTGCTTAGCTTTGTCCAATTCTCTAGGCCATGGTGAATCCAATGGTTTAGGCTACAGTTGATTTATTAGACTGAACTCAAGAGTACATGCATTAGGCAGTTAGTTCCAAATAGGGTCCAAAACAAAGCTTGACAAGCAATTTGAAACTTTTATTACTACTTTTATACTTCGAATTCTTGTGAAAGTTGGTTTATCTCCACATAGGTTTCAGCCAGTGTCAAGGAGAAGATCTCGGCTGCTAAAGAGGAGGTACACTGAATCCAAAATTTATCAATAGCTCTTGGGTTAGTTATCCTTAACGGAGATTGCTACTTGAGTTGATAATTTACGGTACCATATTTCACAGAACCTTATGTTGAAAGTTTCGGGTTTTGAAATCTGAGATGAACTCATTAAATAGGGACTATAAATATTACCAGAAGGTACTGAAGTGGTATTGATAGGGTGCCAGTTCTGGGTATTGAACTCTTTGATGGCCTCAGCTAAGTGCAAATTGACATAAATACTAATTAGAGAAAAAAATGAAACAAAATCTGCTTAAACCAGATTGATTTAGGATGAAGAAGAACTAGTACCCACAAAATACTTGCTTGGATTAAAATTCTTTGATGCGATATTTTAGGTGAAAGAGACTTTTCGCCTTGGGAAGGAAGAAGCAGAAGGCACTAGCAAGCATTCTGAACCCAATCAAAACCAAACAAACACCTCATCTGAAAGCTCGTCTCAAGATGCGTCAACTGGAAATGACAGCCAACAGGGGCAATTTGGGTACGAGGATATTTTCTCAAAACTCAAATCAACAGTCTCCTCGGCCTCTCCAGCAGTGTCGTCAGCCTTTCAGAAATTGAAAGATTCAAAAGTTTCAGATTTGGCGAAGAAAGGTTTTGAAATTGTGAGGGATGAGCTGAATACAGATAGCAAGACAAGGACAAAGAGGATGCAGCAGGCAGCAGCGGCTGCAGCAGCATCTGGAGAGAGAAGCACAAGGACTGAAGTTGTTGTGGTCCCCACTAAGAAGTCGATATTGGGGGAGAAGTGGGAAGCTCTCAAACAGAAGGTAATAATGATTGATATTTTCATTCAAGAAGCAACAATTTTTATGAATTAAAATTGCATTATTTGTTATTATTTTTCATGAAATTGTATGAACCAAAATGGAAATTTGATTTACAAATAACTGCTACATAATGTCCATCTCAAATTTGATAGCATACTACAATGTAAATAAGGAAAGCGGTTTAAATATTGATAGTTTCCATAATGCATTTTAAAACATAATATGAAGAGGTAATGATTTTTGGGGATGATCTGGGTAGGAAAGCAAATGCACCCTTATGAGAAATCTTCTATGCACACCTCTTTCCTAGCTTGGTTATCAATAAAATCTAATTGGAGGGTGCCACTTATTGTTCACCTTTTCCAGAGGCACAATTGTATGTTTTTTTGTTTTGCTTAAGGGTGAACAAGCTATTTTACTGTTTTGAAGACTACTGTAGGATTCTGCTAGTTTGTTTGCTGTGTTGAGTGTTTGCCTTTTTGAGATTTTGGCACCTTTCCCAGAGGCACAATCGTATGTTTCTTTGTTTTGCTTAAGGGTGAACAAGCTATTTTACTGTTTTGAAGACTACTGTAGAATTCTGCTAGTTTGTTTGCTGTGTTGAGTGTCTGCCTTTTTGAGACTTTGGCAACAACCACCTATTACCTATCAAGTAAAAGTATCATTTAACACAAGGGAAAACAAGCAAAATAGTTTTATTCATATTGAATGTATAAATGGAGTAATACATTCAACATCAGATGAAAAATGACCTGATTGGTCCATGCTCGGGACTGGTAATTTTATTCTTCCATAAATTTGCACTTTGTTTTTAGTTCTTATTGATGATTATTTTTGTCTGCAATTCAGGTATTGTTCTGTAGTTTGCTGAAACTTTATATCCTTTTGTCTGTAGATGCAAGGTCATCCTATGTTCAAAAAAGTCACTGGCTACACCAAGCCTGTTGTAGATAAGGGACAAGAGGTAATTTGTTTTTCCTCAGTTTCCTTGAACATTTTAAGCTTGTCTTCACTTTGTTATATATACGGGGGAAATTATCTATAGTCCATGCACAGTTGTGCATTTTTATTGTAATTTTTATTCTGCATCAGTGATGGCTATATTCATCAACATGCACTTGTATGCTGGACTGCAATACCTCATACATTAGTACCCAATGGAATAGACAGGCATGGTATAATACGTATTATTATACTTCCCTATATTGGACATATACTTAATGTTAACCCAAAAGTCTAGCTTTTTTAAGATCAAAGCCTTAGTTTCTTGAAAAAAATTTCCTTGCCAAACCATGTGTGGTCCAGTAAAGATGACTAGATGATAGAAGCTTGTATTTGCAGATTGCAGAGGATGTCAGGGAGCGGTGGGAGACGAGTGACAGCCCTATTGTCCACAAAATTCAAGAGTACTCTCCCTCTCTCTCCATCCCCATCCCTCTCTTCTTCTTTTTTTGTTTGAAGACAAATTATTCTTCAATATAAATCATACTCCATTGTTGTTTATTCTTTTGTCTCCCTTGTTGCTAGTTTGAATGAGACTGTCTTTGGAGAGACGGCAACAGCTCTATCTGTCAAAGAAATCCGGCGGAGAGATCCGTAAGATAAATGGCATAATTTTTGTTATTATTTTTTGTTTTTATTTCTAAGTAATTTTGTTTCTTTTATGTTATCGAAATGGGATGCTCAAGATCATTTTCACTGCCGGACTTTGTTTCTGAAGTTCAAGAAATGGTACAACCTGTTCTCACGGCCTACCATAAGGTACTTGTTACACCTTTATAACTCCTATTTGATAAGCTGAGTGCACAACAATAAGTTGTACATGAATTCTTATCAAACGCTCATATAACCTATTCAACAAAAAGAAAAAGTCTATTACTCACTGATATGTTTCTGATATTGTTATATGTAAATCCTTGAGAGCATAGATCGACATGGCAATGCATGTCATTCCCTTTGGCTTGATCATACATTGAAGTAATTGGGCTGAAATGGAATGAAATAATTATTGCAGGGAGATGTGGAGACATTAAAGAAATATTGCACGAAAGAGGTGCTTGAGAGGTGTAAAGGGGAGCGCACTGCCTATGAGTCTCAAGGAATGTTCTTTGACAAGAAAGTAGGCATCTGCATCATTTATGATTGTTTTCATATAATCCCATGAAACCATGAAATAACTTTTTATATCATGCAAAAAGTAAGTGCATCTTTGATTTTGGCTTCAAACCTTGGAACCCATCAAATGAGTATAAATATCATCTGTAATTGACCTTCAGCTCAAATTTAACACAGTATACAAATGTGAGATGTCAGCTCAAATTTAATTTTATCATGCTATTGCAGATTCTTCATATCTCAGAGGTTGATGTGAGAGAAACCAAAATGATGGGGTCATCACCAATAATCATATTATTTGTAAGAAAATTATTTGCTCATAACATTATGTTCTAGGTTCATTTATTATGAAATATGTCATTTCTGATTTATTCTTTTTCTTCCTTTGTTTTTCTCTCTAAATTCTTATTTAATGCAGTTCCAAACACAGCAAATATACTGTGTTCGTGATAGGCAAGGCGAGATTATGGATGGTGGGAAGGTAAGCTATTTTTTATTTTGTAATAATTGTTTAGTAAAATTGTTGCTTATTAGCTACAAATACTCTCACAGATACGAAATAACGAGTTTCATACCTTTTTTTGTATCATTGGTATTGTATTTTAATTGGGTGACTACTGGCGTTACCTAATTGAAATCCTTTTCCCTGTTTCTCTTTGTTTCTTTTATTTTTTTAAAATGCATGTTGAGGTTATGTTGGGCTTGGACCAGCACCAAGTCCTAGTTGCACCTACTAAGGTCTGTTCAAGGCAAATTTTGTTTTGTTGACACTTTAGGTGCAATTTCACAATTGATGGTTCTGGCACTATTCGTTGTTACACAATAATTACTATGATTAACTTTTTATCTTTTTAAAGGATTAAGGTTTGGTTTAATATTATTGTGTTGATAGGATACAATACACACAGTATATTATGCATGGGCCATGCAACTGATGGATGCTGAAGAGACAGGTGAGGAATCATATTTCCCGGTTTGGAGACTGCGTGAAATGCAAGAACAAGGTGTACAAGCTCTTATTTAGATAGGTATCATATGATGTTACTATATTTTTATTTTATTTTTTAGTATTTCTCATGCTAAATAACTAGCATTGTACCTCTCCGTAGTTGAAGCGTACCCTCTGACAAATTTTGTTTCTGATCAGTTTTATTGTTATTTATTATACAACTTCAATCTATTCTTTGATCTGAAAGGAAAGTTTTGTTTCCTGTCTGTGTATGTTTTTGAGTGAAGTAAAGTTTTGCTTCCTTGACTTGTTATGAGGGATTTTTGTAATAGAACTAATGCTATGGCAAGAAATTATTAATTGAATCTTCATAAAATTATTGGCCTGCAATGTATTGGTACCAAGAGTAAACATTTGGTACCTTTCTACTCATTATTGTTGGTGGTAGTTCTTTTTTTTTTATTTTTTTTTATCAATTAACTGTTTTGACCAGGCACGATTACACTGGTAGGTCAATTTGATCGTCTTGCTATTATAGCGATGTTATACATTTTCTAATTGAACTGATATTGAGAAGGATGGAATCTGATTAGATACTTTAATCTGGAATGATGTTTAGTTAGCTCTAACAATTATATATTTACCACTGGTATTTGTCTCTTGCTACTGAGAATGACAGAAAGCGGTAATTGGTCTCTTTGGATTGCGTTGCTTGGTTTCGCGTCCCTTTCTCGTTGAAAATAGTGGCAAAAATAGTGTCCCAGGCTCCACTTCTGGACACTGGTCACAGCATTAAATGCTCCTTGAATACAGAACATGCATTGAATGAATTTTCTTGTGTGTCCTTGCAAATTCTCAATATATGTCAGATTAATGGTACCCTTGTTCGTGGACAATAAAACGCTGAAGCACGCCGGGCAGCCTTTCCCAATAAGCATAAATAATTCAAGTTGCGAATGTTATTTCATGCATTACAACTTACAAGGGATTAATATTTCATATGATTTATTGTACCAATTTCTAATGTTGTCTTTTAAAACATGCATATGACGTTACCCTATGTTCTGCTGTATACTTGATTTGAATCTCCACTACATAAAGTTTGATAATAAAATCATAAAAGATGTAACAACCTTTACCTAGCATGAATGGGCAGTACTTTACAAGATATCTTTCCTTTTGCACCTTTTTCATACTTGGGCTAGAAAAGCTAGCCTAAGAGACTAGACCCACTTCATGCTTAATTTAGATTTTACTGAAAGTGGATACTTAGATTTACTTTTTTTCAATTAGATACTGAGGTATTCAATTATCCCTTCTTAATTATGTTTCTCAAATAACAAATTTTGGTGATATTTACGTAAAAAGGTAGTTCTTAGAATTGCAGACTCTAGTTTCGTCTGTTCAACGCATGACTAGGGAGAAGTGCTTTTATGATAGAATTATGTTTAGGTCACATCTAGTTTGACATTCTGAGTCATATAAATAGAGAAGTCTCCTTTTTTTAAGACAAAGGTAAGCTTCAAATTTTCAAACTTAAATATCGTAAGGGATCTTTAGTCGGTATGAATCCGGAATCTCTACTCAAGATATGTAATCCTTGGTAAGTAGACTAGAGGAGTCTCTGTTTTAAAGATAAATTTGTTCGAATTACGAATCACCAGTAAGCAGCAAAGATCGAGGATGTATGGCAATTGAACTTAATTTTGGATGTTGGACTTTTTTAATAATTAGCAGTTAATAATCTAATAAATTTTTTAATATGTTACTTGACTGTTCACTGGGGACTGGGGTTCGGACGAGCATTGCATTAGTACCGGTTTTTTATAGTCTTGTAAATGAAGTATGTCTTTTTGTTAACCCAAATCTGTCTCAAAATAGCCATGAATTGAGCAAATTGTGGTCCAGTGAGTTTCAAATGAACTAATTGAGCTCCTTTTCTTTTTCCAATTATGTGTTCCGTATTTTTAAGAAAAAAGAAAAGAGAAGAATAAAGAAAAACAATGATGAAGGCTTAATATTTTAAATTCTCAAGCGTTCAGTCACAGACAGCTGTTGTTTTCAAGTTTGGTATGGTGTCAATTTTGACATCCAACAATTCTTTTGAGTACAATTAAGTATATTTAAGTCTAGCAGGTGGGGACACCAAACTCTAATTAATGTTCTACCTTTAAGACATAATGCAGCCAAGTTGGACAGAAAATATATGGATTGCTTCGACTGTTGTAATGGCAAGACATACATTGGAATGACCATTAGTTGAGTTTACAAAATACCATATTAGGCACATAAAACATTAAATTTTGCTTACATAGTGATATGCATGCTCCTGATGGATTTTGTGTATGCTGTACATAGTAACCCTGCTTTAATTGCATGATGTGTACTTTAAACCCTAAATTAATTAGGTGTTGCTTGTTTGTCATCTCTCATTTTGTTCATCATAAATATCTTTGTAGCCAATTGTCGTAATGATCACAAATCATACTGTTTGATGATCTGTTTGCGTGGACATATGGTTTTCATGTAATCCATTCAGTTGTAAGATAAAATTGCATAAAGACATCAGCTCAATAGCCTTGTAGAGCTAAAATTAATCTATTTTTTAAAATATACGACATTTCTTTTTGCTGCCACGTGGATAACCTTTTGATATTATTCGAGTACAATACATGTTTACATTTAAAGATAACTAGAAACCTACTTTAGAATGTATTATTAACACTCCACCTGGGAAATGTAGTTCTTAAAAGGCTTAAAAACAAAGGGCGGATGATATATAAGAGCTAATTAAATTCTTATTTGTGTAAGGTCTAAAACATAAAAAAAAGATGTACATAACTTTCTGTTTTGTTTTGAAATGAGGCCAGGACGATGCATATCAGCATATGCGGAGTACGTATATCTCTCTAGTATCTATGAAGGTGACACTATTAATCAAATGATTTGCCGATCAGCGTACACGACTTGTCATTTCAATGGTAGGAATACTAAATTGATCTTTAAATCTTAAATGAATCAAGGGGTATGGAATGCTCTCGTTCACGCGATGAACCGCCCAGTTCGCAAACGAGAGCAATTTTATTATTATGATAATTACTATATTCATTATATTTATTATTATTATTATTATAAAACTAAAATATATTACTATTTTATTCATATTAACAATTTTTATTAGCAAACAAACTGTTCATTCAAATTCACTTCATCACTTCCAAACACACCCCATGACTTCAAGTCTTGTAGGTAATAAAAAATAATAATAATAATTTTAACCTCATTTTAATCCAAAAAGAAAAAAAAAAACAATTAACCAATCAATGAATGAATCAGTCAATTAATTGGGTGCATGAAAGCCGCTCCACCAATCAGTGAATCAATCAATGAAGGTGCATGAAAAGCCGCCCCACCAATATTGAGATCACACCTGTAAGGCTCCTAGTATATTGGCTTACAGACACTCCACTGCCAACATATATATAATCGTCTTTTGTTGTCTGTGGTCTCATCAATTTTTAATCCAGGAAAGGGTGTCTCTAATAGTACCCCAAAAGAAGGTTTTCCCTTCTGATTGCTGTTTTTTTTTTTATTTTTTTATTTTTTTTATTAAAGCTTCAACTTCAAGAACAGCTATTTCAAATGCTTAAAGTTCGAGTGCTAACCAGTAATTCTGAATTACTGTTTTTAATATCTTTCATGAACAAAATTCTGAACTAACCATTTTTCCAGTGTAATAGGTGCATATCCTTGACATAATACTAGGTTGAACGCTTCGTGCTGCTTCGGCATAACTTATTAATTTAATTATTTTGTGCATATATGTTTTTTTATAAATATCATTTGTAAATGTTGTGAACCCATCATCCATAGTTTAAAATAATAGAGTCAACAAAATAAAATTCCGATTTTCCTTTTCTCTATATCGTGCAATTAAAATCACGTTCTTAAATTATATCACCATTTAAATATTTAATTGCAGGTTTTTCCCAGCTCGAAACGTTTCCTAAAGATTTTTTTTTTTTGTTTTTTGAAAATGAAACGTTTCCTAAAGATTCAAAGAAAGGAAAACACCAAAACATAATTATATCGTTTGCTGAAGTTTCACATGTTTGACTGTTGAAAAGGATTGCATTGGTTTGCGGAGAGACATGGAGGCACATTATAGTTGTATTGCTGGCTGCATAGGTCCTTGATTGATGATTGGATATATAATTAATGTAAAAAGAGAGCGCAATTTACCGATGAAAAAAAAATATACTATTTCGGTGACATTATATAACTTACGTTAAATAATTTAGTTCATCTAATTAGATCGAACGTTCTGTAATATCAGTTTTAAAGAGAACTTTAAAAATTGTAAGGAAAAAAAATAAAAAGAAACAGCTTTAGATATGTGCCACTGTAAAACAGGATTGTTTTACGAAATATGAATTTATAACTTACATATGTTTATTTGCTTCAATTTGGGAATTATTGGACGGTGGTATGTGGTTTTTGAAAGTTTATTTAGTTTCCTTTAGATGAAAGATTGGAACTAACTTATTTTTTTTAAAGAAAAATTTAAGGACTAAAGCAGTTTTTCTTGCTTTTGTTTCCAACCTTTGGAAACACTTTACATTGTACTGCTTCTGATGTAAGAACTCTTTTCTTTTCAATTTATACATAAAAAAAAGGTGTCGGGCTTGACCTCAACTTTTTACTCAAAAAAAAAAATAATTTAAGAACTAAAGCGTGATTTTTCCCTCGAGATTTAAATTGGACCTTAGAAATATAATCTTAAACTAAATCCAAATCCAACCAATATTCAAAAGTTCTGATCCTTCTCTGGAAAGTATGAGTACATATGCCATGATGCAGTTTTGAATTTTGAAGATAGGTGCACCAATTTATTTATTCATTCCTTTTAGCATGTTGGTGGTCGGGACAGAGCCAAGCTTACTGATCAGACCCAAGTTGTTTCTTGAGGACATGGTGGCGAAATGCCACCGTGTAAGAAATTTTTATTAAGCAAAGAAAGAGTTACATACAATAGACCCAAAATAAGACTATTCTAGCATGGATTTTTAGTCCTACTTTTATTTCTTTTTCCTTTTTTTTTCCCTGCATTTCTATTCCGTTTTCTTTCAGTTTATTTTACTTCTTCCTGTATCTTTAGCTTCTGGCTAAAATTGTAAGTATTTTTAAACTCTCTTTAATATATAAAAAAGTAAGGACTTGACCCTTATTTTTCTTGAAAAAAAAAAAAACTATTCGAACATGCCAAAAAGGGGAATAATATTATCACCTAATCAAACCCAAATGAATTGGCCTATTTTTTCTGTTGCATGTGACTATTCGAGGTTTATATTCTCAGTTTCTTTAATTGGAGGGAATTAAATGATTACGTATAGTTAACATTGCTTTTCCAAAGTTTCTGAAGACAAGACATATTAACATAATATTATGAATCATTGAAAAAAAAAAAATCTACCAGTTAAGATATATGTACTTATTTTCCATATCATATACATAAATTAATTTTTTTTTGTACAAGTACATTCAACAAGTAACAACAAATTGCGCCATATTAACAATACCTTCGACGAACAATCATATGATACTAAAATTACATCAAAATTTATACCGAAACTAATCTATAAGCTAACAATATTATACATATCGACAAACTTATTACCATATTATTACTTTTTTAGATTTTAATTTGATTCCTAGATCGAGTGGCTATGCCACTAATTAAGGCCTTTTTGATGCTGGACAGTTTCAAAATCAGCTACACAGCTTCAGTTGAGTATTGAAAAACAGAACGCCTGAATTATTCGTTAAATTAAGATTGCTAATTTGATTTAAAAAATAGTATCAAGTTTTGCTAATCACTATAAACCGCTTTTTAATCAACGTATAGTTTTCTTCTCTAAGGACTAATTAAGGCCCACTTCTTTATTACTTAGCTTTCACGATTTTTCTATGCAACATTCTTTAATAGCACCCAGAAAGTAAAAAAAGGAAAAAAAAATAAAGATATATAGACATTAAGAACTTCAAAGGCCTATAAAAGGACACTCGAGATCATTAGCTGGCCACATAAACTCTTTAATATCGTTTAATATCATTAATGATTTTTGTGCCTTAAATGCATCTTCTGACTTTAAGCCCTTGAACATTTTTTCGAGGTTTTCATCTCAGTTGTTGCTTCAAACACACATCAAACATATACAGACAACATATCTCATTAACTAAACCCTTATTCTTAATTAACCACTTATTAATCTTTCTCAAGCTTGCATCTCCTCCATATATAGGACCATTTGAAGCAAAAGTTCTCTAGTCATTTTCCATCAAGCTCTCTTAATCAAACATCCAACCCCCAACCATACCACCAAGAGCTTCTTTATCTTCACACCTTCCTTGTATATCAACTTTTGTTCTCTTTACAAGAGGGACATCAAATTTGTTTTAGACCATGGGACTAGGAGGGACCTTGGAATATTTGTCAGAAAAGCTGGGAGGAGGAAATGAACACAAGAAGAAGAAGAAGAAACAGCTTCAGACGGTCGAGTTGAAGGTCAGGATGGATTGTGAGGGGTGTGAGCTCAAGGTCAAGAAAGCAATGTCTTCTCTCAAAGGTTTCATTCTCCTTCATCCTATGAATAATTTATGTTTTTCAAAATGCTTTTTCTTTTTCTTTTAAGTTATATTTTATTGTTGATGCTCACTGAGATCCTTTGTTTAGAGTTCCTCTTCTGTTTAACCTCCAACTGATGTATGGTTTTTACTTTTGACACAACAGTAAATCCATCTTTGGTCCATATATTTTCAAGTTGTCAAATAATCAAGTCATTGAATTTTTGGTTTAGAAACTGGAATAGAAAAATCTTACCCACCAAAACTAACATCAGTTCTCTTTTGCAGGGGTTAAATCAGTGGAAATAAACATGAAGCAACAAAAAGTGACAGTTGTCGGGTACGTAGAGCCGAACAAAGTCTTGAAAAAGGCTAAAGAGACAGGGAAGAAGGCAGAGATATGGCCATATGTTCCCTACAATTTAGTTAGCCAACCATATGTGCCTGGAGCCTATGACAAGAAGGCCCCACCTGGTTATGTAAGAAAAGTTGAGGATGTCACAGTTTCAAGCCAGACTAGTAGTTCTAAGCAAGAAGATCAGTTCACGGAGATGTTCAATGATGAAAATCCTAATGCTTGCTCTGTTATGTGAAAAATAAATATATATGTATATTAGTTGGGTTGCTTAAACATTTGGTTTGCTGTGTGATATATTGTTAGGGCCTTCTTTCCTTACTGTCCTTTTCTGCTGTGCTAGAAGAAAAGAACTAGGAGTTGGGTTGGTTTTATAAGTTTTTTTAGCATTTTAAGGCAGAGGAATGTTTTTTCATGTGTGCAACCTTTTGTATTACGGATTTTCTTGGGATATAATACGAGGAAGTTTGGAATTTGGTTATATTTGCCTCATATAAACTAAATAGTTCTTTTAATTTTCCCTGAAGATTGATTTTCCGATGTTCAATAGCCTTCAGCTCATACCCAGAACAATTTCCTTTTTGTTATGCTAAAAAAAAAGGAAAAATTATGAAAGGAAAAAGTATTGATGTAAAAATTACTATTAGAAAGCTGCTCTTTCATAAATTCAGAAGGACACATTCACAACATGATTTTGGCTTTTTTGTATTGGTTGTTCTTTTACAGCTAATTTTCTACTACTGAGAAAAGAAATCTAAAAACATAATTGTATGTTCCTAAGAATTAAATGTGAAAAATTCATCACTGAACCACAATTTCGGTAATGCCAAAATTGCTCAACCAAATCCTTCCAACTTGATATGCCAGTACCAAATTTAAATTTATATAAAAAAATGAAAATAGAACATCCACTCATTACCTATAGCTTAACTTTATATAGTTAAACACAGAAGCACTAAAATACCACACTACTTGTAAGTCAAGACCATGAGTCTCAAATGTACACAAATTTAGTAGAGCTCATTATCAAAAACCCAAGGCTCATGAAGAAAAAGCTCACGACCATTCATTTGCACTGCTCCTGAGGCTATATCTTCTGCACGTTTTCGGGCCTCCTCAGCTTTTTTCGCAGCTGCCTCCTCGTCCTTTTAATTTTTTTTTTTTTAAAAATGAAGAAAAATTAGATCATTGAAAATGAACCATGAATTTTTTTAATAAACTTATTTTTTTATAATAAAGAACAATAATACAAGTAAATGAAGCATAACTTCAATGTGTTTTCTTTTTGGGACTGCACCTAATACTTACTGTACTAACAACAATTCTAGAATTTTGTACATTTTAAACTTAACACCAGGTGGTTAATTTGTTCCCAACTGTAAATCTCTGATAAGTGATAACCCTAAACTATTCAAAATAGACTCACATAAATTTCTTATTAGCTAATTCATACCAATTCAAAACCCCAATATCCAACACCAGGAGCACTTTAGTACCAATTTCTTCTTAAATGTAGGAAATAGGGGTACAATTGTCATATATTGAACAGAAGTAAAATTTTGATAAAAAAAAATATCTCAAAAAATGCCAGTGAATGTAGCAGGTAAAAGATATGTTTGGTGTTTTGTCCCCAATTTGGATAAGACAATTTGTTCATTCACAACAACTTTAACCTGAGTTCTAATTTGAACAAAACAGATTTATTACAAAAGAGTTGCAACAATAATTTAATCTCAGCAATATACACAAAGTGCTGGTATTAGCTGGTGTCATATATAATTTGTTCTTCTCATCCATTAGGCACAATTTGTAGAATTTAGGTAGTACTGATACTGCATATGTAACCCTAAATATTACTTAGACCTTAATGAAATCACAACACTCAAACAAAGTATCAGCATAAAACACAAGTAAACACATCTCAAAAGAGAGATGAAAAACCTTACGGTAACTGGGCAAGAACTGATACTGCAAATAAACAGTAAGGTATCAGGTGGTACACTTGAGTATCAGCTGATAAACTGATACTGAAACTTCCCCTAACAGAATATGACTAGTACTGTTACGGTGTTATCAGTTACCAGACATCCAGTCTGACATTTGGTTGCATTTTTTGAAATGGTTATATAACCATCAATCAAAAGGTTAACGACAACCCAGTCAAAGAAAGAGTACTTCCTCACATTCCTTTAATAATATAATAAAGTACCGATTACTTGGGATTGTGCAATTGAAAATAGTACAGGTACAGCTGAGAAAAAAAATTACTGAGATTCGGAATATACTAAATTTACCTTGCGTTGCTTCCAGGAGAGGAATTGAGCAGCTGTCAAGGGTTCCGTCCTCGGCAAAGAAGTGGGCTCCACTTCGCTACTGACGTCGGTTTTCTCGTCGCGCTTCTCCTCCCCCATCGTCGTCTCGCACCGGTTGGAAATCACGAGTCGCAATATTTCTTTCTTTGTTAGGTAAAAATGAAAATGAAAAGAAAAGGCAAAAAGCCAATTTCATAAAAGTCCCTGAAAGGATTACATATTTTCTTTTCAAAATTTTCGTCTCAAGCCAAGGGACGGCGACCATATCAATTTTCTGTGATTTAAAATAATAATGCGTTCAGAAAAGGAGGTCAATAGGTAACGGGTTTTTCATCATAGCACATGCAAAAGTAGGGAAATTCTGCAATGGAAATTAATGCCACAACACAGAATCATTGTTATTGCATAAACAAATGCAACACCAAATGTACAAGGACTTCTTTTCTCATTCTCTTTTCTTTTTAAGATAAGAAAAGAGGACGGTTCAACCTCAAGTAGTAATACCATACGAATAGAATTTGATAATACAACAGTATACACTGAAATACTCCAACGAAATATGACACTAACATTAAAAAAAAGGAAACCAATAGAAAATTGGCTATCATAGAAAAAAAATTAAGGAAAAAAAAAAGAACACAACATCAGTATCGCACTAAGATAGGTACATCAAATTAATTTCAAATAATAAATTCTTAAAATTACAAAAGTGTGGTTAAGGAGTATCCAATTTTAACAAAACAGTGGCCAATACCAGTCAACGTCTTCTCACAACAAACTCGTAAACACAAGCTTCTATCCTAAATTTATCTAAACTCGAGCTTAACACGGGGTTCAAGATCACATGCCATCATAGTGGACACCTCAGCCAGTGCACTGAACAGATCATCAGACGTCATATTTCATCATTTTTGCTGCTTTGCCCTTCTTGTGTAGTACAACCCGGATGACTTCTGTTGGTTAACAGAAGTAGAAGCATGCTCTTTAGATGATGCCATTTCTTCGGTGTTTTGTGGTGGAGATGCTTCCTTGATGCACAATACCTGTTGCATCTGCAGATTAATCGGTGACAGATTCTCCACCCAATTATCAACAGACAGTTTGTTGTCCATGAGCTCATTTATAACAAAGTGAGCTTGGCCGAGTAACTCAACCTGAAAATCAATTTGATAAAATAAGGGACGGATACTCTATGCTAGATAAAAGCACAATACCAGCAACTATATATGTTACATTTTAAAGTTCGGATAATCTAAATAAACATCCCGGCAAAACTCAACTTGGAGACATCAGCCACCTTTCATGAGAAAGAGGACGGGATAATTGGATGTCTAATTGTGATAAGCCTGCAACAAGATTTGGATACTAGCCAGAAACATATACCAGAAAAAAAGAAGAACAAACAAAGGTTTGCATACTGCTAAATCTAATTAACATTGACATGAATTTTTTTAAATCATTATGTCCAATCAAGCTAAATGTAATGCATCATGGTACAAAGAATTCTACTGGTGTATAAACAATAACTTAACAAAATCATGCTGTATGCACCAGCTTACCTAAATTGACATCCTTCAGGGCATCTAACATCTCACAACAAGCTTCACGAAGCTCCTCCTTCAGCCGAAGAAGGGATTGCTCATGCTGGTCTTGTGCAAGTCGACCCTATATTTTATGAAACTTTCAGTTAAAAAAAAATGTAGCAAGTCCTCAAATCTTAAATTTCATTTCAAAGTTCAGCATCTTTGTCCATAAGAACTCTCATTTTTATATTGATATTTTGAATCAAACAGATTAGAAGGAAATACAGATCATATGTGATTATGTTCTATTAATTATGTTAACAATCAAAATTAGTAGTAATACTCCATTGATAATACAAAATTAAAGGTTCTCAATATTGCTGGGGCATACAGTTTCCTTCCTCTTGTTGGAATTCTAGCTAGTAAATCAGTTAAGAATTTTGCTAGGTGATTTAGTGAAAGCAGAATTGTGAACTTTGAATCTTTAAAACATTTCAGGTACTATAATTTAATCAATGAAAAGGCAAAAATACAAAGCTGCAAATAGCAAATGTTAAAGCGAGCTAACTATTGCTGATCAAAATTTTGTCTTGACTTGTCCACTGATGAATTCAGCAAGTATGTGACCAATAGGTGCCAACCCCACTTGTGTTTGGTGTGAACCATGCACAAGTTGGGACTTGCAGGTGATTTAGTGATCACACATTTGATGGCGAACCGGGCAGTAGCACACCTGGGGAACAAAATTATTCAACATCAAAATTTGTACCAGGGAAAGGGCTCTACAATGCTCCATGAATTGTAGTGCTGGGCCAACATCTTCAATGGCCAACACAACACCAGCGACCTATGTCAGGATGGTCCCTTTTGGCAGCAGGCTCTCCTGCATTTTGAGCTCCCTAAGCTGTTCCTGTGCACACTTGGCCGTCTCGACTTTCTTCCTCATAGGATCTGCAGCAGAAGAATTAGGTTCTGAATGGCTTGTCCCAGGCTTGTCAGTTTCAACTGAATTCTGGAAAACAGTAGGGAGAATTAAGAATATGTCAAAGCAGAATTTGGTGATTTCTATTTGGCTATATGCTATGTGGTATAATTTCGGTAAAATAAGCAAAACCTTTTCTTGTACAGGTTTATAACTTTTCAATGATCTATTAGGGAAAGTCAAGATGAAAAAGGAACTGATTCCTGCTCAAACTAGAGCCCAGAAACTGAGGGATAGTATGTAACTGATAAACAAATTGACAACATTAAAATTGTAAATAAGATAAATTTGGATTAAAGCCAATGAACCTGTGGGATGCTGGCACGAATGTGCCCAGTTGGTTTTAGTCCGAGCTTGTTCCTGCAATTGCAAAGTACAACACAATTATTCAAGCAGATCTAGTTTGAATGTACAGCCTTAATCATAATTAAGGCTAGTTCGCATGTTCTCTGGTCATCTCTATCTATGATTGAACTTGTTTTAAAAGAGGTGAGGTTTATGTGGTACCAAAATAATGGTTAAGCATAGCAACCCTATAGGGAAGTAGAGCTAATAGACAATAAAAACTAAAAAAGAGAGGAGTTTTATTTACAAAAGGGAAAGGAATCAACAGTTAAATTCTATCAGAAAATATTACCATCAATACAAAAGGAAAATTTATATAAAGAAAACCAAGGGTAAAAAATATATTAAGATTCTTGGCGTTAATAAAAAAGACGACCAATCATGGAACTATGAAAGAAAACCATTACTAAAAAGGGTTAAATTCTAAATAATCACTAATAATATAGGGTTCCAAATTACCTGGATGCATCAATTCCACATGGTCTTGGCATCTGGATATGACAATGAATGTCAAACCATGAGATTTAAAAATTGACCAAAAAAAGGTTTTTTTTTTAAAAAAAAAAGAAAAAGAAAATAGAGCTGAACTTACAAAACAGTGACCGGTACCAGCTGATTGTACGATTACTGGCACAACATCAGAATAAAGCGCTCTAGTGATTGGATTTAGCATGTATAGAAAAACTAGGAATTGAAATTGAACAAGTGGAATTTCTAAACAATCCTATTTGCTGATGTTTCTGGGTTTAGGTTAGGATGGATTGTGAAAGGACCAGTAGGGGATTTGACGGCGCTAGGCTAGAACAAGGGTTTAGAAATGAATATATAGGTCATGGATCTACAGAAATTGTTATAAGCCTAGGCACGGTGTACATGATAAAACAAACACTCAACTAGATGCTCTGACACTTAAAATGCCAGATCATCTCAATAGTTGTTTCCAATGGTTGCATGCAGAATCCTCAAATTGAATTCAGATGCAAAAGTAAAAAAATATTTGGAAATAATATTTCGGGGACTTGATGGCACTAGAATAGAACTAGGGTTTAGAAATGAATATATAAGTCGTGAATCGACAAAAGTGTTAATTTCAAACATAGACTTGGTGTACACAATAAAACAACACCCGACTAGATGTCCTCACACTTAAAAAGCTAGGCCATCCTCAATAGTTGTTTCTACTGTTCGAATGCACAAGCTTCAATTTGATTTCAGATGCAAAAGGAAATAAAATTAGAAATAATTTTTGACAGAACTAGACAAGAACAAGGGTTCAGAAATGAATATGTCAATTGTGAATCAACAAAATATGTTATAAAAAAGCTTAGACATGGAGCGCATGATAAAAAAACACATGACTAGACACTGTCACACTTACAAACCTAGGTCATCCTCAAGAATTGTTTCTGATGTTTGAATGCACAAGCACCAATTTGATTTCATATGCAAAAGGAAGTAACATTTGAATAATAATCATCCATAAGCAGGAAGCAGGCATGTGGACTTTCTAATCGATAATTATGTACAACATATGCGACTTAAAGTTTCTATAAACTTGTATAGCAAATTTAAATTTGCAAAAATGGTATTACCATATTGCACACAAAAAGTCTTGCTACAGAAACATTACTGTTCAATTACCTTGTGAGTACTTCGTTCAACATTAAGACAAGATTATCCTAATTTTGTTCCATAATAAGCAAACACTTCTAGCATTAGTGCAGAAATGATTCACTACTTTTGTCTGCTCATTACCAGGTACAGACTTATTTGATTTAAACTAGCTAATAAAATTCAGTAATAAGCAGTTTCTGATCATGATATGCTCCTCTGAAAATTATTAGTGGTCTGTAAGATATCCATTGGAAGCTATAACAAGTTCAGATAAAATATTTATGGACCCTTTTATGGTAATTATAAACCATATTTGCATAACAATTTTAGGACGAAAGGCATAGAAGCGACTAATTAAAAAAAATTCAGCTCAAAAGCGCATGGTTAAGGGTTTTCTCAATAGAATGATTTAGCTTGGCAATTTGTCAAGCACATCACGTGCGTTAAAGGCCCCCATTCAAGTTTGAAAAAACAAAATGTAAAATTTACCAAATTAGGAGACCGGCACTCAATAAGAACAGTCAAACAAATTATGCAAATACACAAGCAAGCCACACAATTCGGGAGAGAAACTGGGAAGCATGAGGAACATGAACACCAAAATTCAAGTTTGGCGTATTTATTTTTACCAAAGTTCTGAAGCATAGAAACGTCACTATTGGTCAATTAAATAAGAAGATCCGAGTGAGCAATTGTTACAGAAAGTGTCACTCTAACCAGATTATCTGATCTGCGAGCACCAAAATCTCTCTCTCTATACCTAGGTATCGCTTTCAGTTCTTTAATTCCTTTTCTGAGCACTGAGAAAGCAAGACATGAGACGCTCACACTAGTTTACACACTAGAAGAAAAAAAATAAAATAATAATAAAAAATACGGAACCTGTTTGTTGGTCGCAGCCGCTTGACACAAGCATGAACGGAGATCTTTGTCAGTGCCGGGCTGGGTTAAACCCCACCACATGGGGTGTGTGTGTGCATGTGTGTTTGTTTGGATCATTGGACAATATATATTCATTTTATGTTAAGAATACAACATTGGCCCAATCTAGGCCCAACAAAGCTCAACGTGATTGAAATTTCTAGAACTAATTGGAAATGTCTAAATAAATGGTGACACACTATGAAAGATCTAGTAAATGTCGGTTGGAACAATCAAGAAAATTGTATACTATTTCTAGATATTTTCACAACCGACATTGAAGTGTATAAATAGGTGGTAGGAGCATTTGTATGAACCATCCAAGATCAAATCCAAGCAAGCAAAGCAAATCCAAGTCTAAGCAAATAGTGAGGTGCTAGTTGTAGTTTGGAGGTGTAGGATATATTGAGAAGTAGAGTTGTAATCTTGGAGGTATAATATTAGAGTAGTAGAGGTTGTAACGATAATTCTAGTGATAATAAACAAGAAGTTTTGAGTATAGCGCCTCGCCTCTACTCAACAATCTGGTATCAGAGACGGTACGAGCCAGTGCTGTCGGAGCGGACGGTCGGATTTCTTGCGAAGGTCACGCATAGTGTCAGGAGTTGCGATTCCTAGAAGAGTCTTACTAGACGTCGTCAACCTAGCCGAAGCCATGGATTTCGCAGGTACGACTAGTGGTCTTAAGAAATTAAATAACACCAATTATACAAATTGGAGAACCTGCATAGAGTCTTACCTACAAGGTCAAGACCTATGGGAGGTGGTCGGCGGATCTGAGACAACTCCGCCGGAGGTAGTAGAGACCACGGTAACAATAGGTGACCCAGACCCAAACCAAACTCCAACCCCGACCGGAAGAAGAACTCCATCCGTAGAGAAATCGAAAGAAACCGAGGCTCTACGGAAATGGAAAATCAAGGCCGGGAAGGCCATGTATGTACTCAAGACGACCATAGAAGAAGAGTTGCTTGTGTACATACGAGATGCGGCCACACCTAAGGTCGCATGGGACACTCTGGCAACATTGTTCTCCAAAAAGAATGATGCCCGCCTCCAACTACTCGAAAGCGAGCTCATGACAATCTCACAAGGAAGCATGACGATCAACCAATACTTCACGAAAGTGAAGTCGTTATGCAACGAGATTGCACAACTCGACTCCGAAGAGAAAATCAGCGAGCAACGCATGCGAAGGATCATCATCCATGGTCTTAAGCCCGAGTATAGCGGGTTCATAGCGGCAATCCGAGGATGGCCAACTCAGCCAACCTTATTGGAGCTTGAGAATCTGCTCGCGAACCAGGAGGCTCTAGCGAGGCAAATAGTCGGAGTCTCGCTACAGCAAGAAGAAGAGGCGCTATTCAGTAGCCGTCGGAAGGGTCGATTCGACAAGGAGTCAAAAGGCAGACCCAATCATAGGCCAAACCAACGAGGAAGGCCGAAGGAGAAGGGTAACTCTTCAGGGGGAGCTCGCAATCAAAGAAGCAACAGCCGCCAGTCCGATGATCAAGACGATAGATGTTACAATTGTGGCAAGAGAGGACATTATGCTCGAGAATGCTGGTCCAAGAAGAAGGTTCAAGGGAACGTGGCAACATCAAAAGACAGCCGACATGACAAGAGTCATGAAAGCAGTAGCTAAGACGATTGGGATGTCGAAGCTGCTTGCGCGGTTGCAACTATTGAAGCGAAAGAGGAGCAAGAAGAGAAGCCGGAGGTCGCACTGACTGCG
This sequence comes from Rhynchospora tenuis, assembly GCA_027725995.1. Taxonomy (NCBI): domain Eukaryota; kingdom Viridiplantae; phylum Streptophyta; class Magnoliopsida; order Poales; family Cyperaceae; genus Rhynchospora; species Rhynchospora tenuis. The sequence continues at coordinate 57,559,866 of CM050888.1, forward strand.
GTAACCAAGTCAGAGCGAATCAACTATGAGAGTGACTGGATTGTCGACTCTGGTTGCTCAAACCACATGACCGGCGACATCAAGAAGCTTGGAGAATTGGAAAAGTATAATGGAAGGCAGGTGATTGTGACCGCCAACAACTTCAAGTTACCGATCGCCTACATCGGTAAGACAACAATCCCTTCTCGCTTCAACCCAGAGCAGATAGAGTTGCAACGAGTCTACCACGTTCCCGGCATGAAGAAGAATCTTCTGTCGGTTTCACAACTGACGGCACAAGGCAACTATGTGTTGTTTGGACCGCAAGATGTTAGGGTGTACCGCAACATAAAGACGTCAGGCACACCAATCATGGAGGGCCGAAGAATGGAGTCGATATACGTGATGTCGGCGGAGTCGGCCTACGTAGACAAGACTCGGAAGAACGAGACATCTGATCTCTGGCACGCACGACTGGGGCATGTGAGCTATCACAAGCTGAAGCTCATGGTCGAGAAGTCGATGGTCAAGGGCCTATCAGATGTGGAGGTACGCACCGACATAGTATGTGCGGGGTGTCAATTTGGTAAGGCACATCAACTTCATTACCAAAAATCGAAATATAGAGCTAAGGAGCCCTTAGAGCTAGTTCACTCAGATGTCTTTGGACCGATCAAGCAAGCATCTATAAGCGGTTACAAGTATATGGTGACCTTTATCGACGACTTCTCGAGGTATGTGTGGGTGTATTTTATGAAAGAAAAATCCGAGACACTTTCCAAATTCAAGGAGTTCAAAGAGAAGGTGGAAAGTGAACTCAACAAAAAGGTACGGTGTCTTCGTACTGATAATGGAAGAGAATATGTATCACACGAGTTTGACGCCTACCTAAAGAAGCACAAGATCCGAAGACAGTTAACCTGTCCCAACACCCCACAGCAAAATGGCGTAGCAGAAAGGAAGAATCGACACATAGCTGAAACGTGTCGAAGCATGATACACGCCAAGAATGTGCCAGGGAGATTTTGGGCCGAGTGCATGAAGACGGCAGCGCACATCATCAACCGTCTACCCCAAGAAAAGATGGGTTTTATCTCGCCGTTCCAGAAGCTTTGGAAGATCAAGCCCACGGTAAGACATTTTAAAGTTTTTGGTTGTGTGTGCTATGTATTCGTGCCTGATCATCTTCGAACTAAGTTCGACAAGAAGGCGGTACGATGCATCTTCGTCGGCTACGACGATGAAAGAAAGGGCTGGAGGTGCTGTGATCCTACAAACGGACGCATCTACACATCAAGAAATGTAGTGTTTGACGAAGCCTCGTCATGGTGGCCATCTAAAGACATGATTCCGTCTGAAGTGAAAGACATCGAGGCGGAGATTGAAGAGATGGCAAGAGACATAGCACGAGATGATCATGAGGATCAACGCGATGGCGATAAGAGCTTAACTCCTTCAAAGTCCAAGAGTCCATGGCAGACAGGAGTGCACGAAGGAACAAAAGATGTGACTCCGCAGCCGCCAGAAGAAATTGAAGAAATGCCTCCACCACTTCGGAGATCGTCTAGACAAAGACGTCCAAATCCGAAGTATGCAAATGCCGCAGTAATCGAGGATGTCGAGCCAACATCCTATGAAGAAGCGGCAAAGAACGACAAATAGCGGAAAGCAATGGAGGACGAGATGACAGCTTTGAGGCAAAACCAAACTTGGGAGTTGGTGCCTAAGCCTAAAGGAGTGAAGCCAATCTCGTGCAAATGGGTGTACAAGATAAAGACCCGAGCAGACGGATCAATCGAGAGATACAAGGCGCGATTAGTCGCACGAGGATTCTCGCAGCAGTATGGACTAGACTACGATGAGACGTTTAGTCCAGTGACGAAACTAACAACGGTACGTGTTCTATTAGCCTTAGCTGCAAGTAAAGGATGGAAACTTTGGCAAATGGACGTGAAGAATGCCTTCTTACACGGAGAGCTTGAACGAGACATATACATGAACCAACCTCAAGGATTTGAGAGTAAGGCACATCCAGAGTATGTGTGTAAGCTCAAGAAGGCATTATACGGATTAAAGCAGGCTCCAAGAGCATGGTACGGGAAGATTGCAGAATTTCTCGTACAAAGTGGCTACACGGTGGCAACATCAGATTCAAGCCTATTCACCAAGGAAGTCGGAGGCAAGCTTGCTATAGTCTTGGTGTACGTAGATGATCTCATCTTAACCGGAGACTTTATAGAAGAAATTCGACGAACGAAGGAGAACTTATCAGTCCGGTTTCAGATGAAGGAGCTTGGAGAACTCAAGCACTTTTTAGGGCTCGAAGTTGAGAAGACAAAAGAAGGTATGTTCCTTTGTCAACACAAATACGCAAAGGATCTTCTAGAGACATTTGGAATGTTAGAATGCAAGCCACTATCTACACCAATGGAGCCAAACCTCAAGCTTCGTGTTGGAGAAGGGAAGGATCTAGAAGACACTCGAATGTATCGACAATTAGTGGGTAGCCTTATCTATTTGACGCTTACTCGACCAGACATAGCCGATGCAGTCGGCGTAGCAAGTCGTCATATGCAAAACCCCAAGAAGCCACATCTAGAAGCAGTCAAGAGAATACTACGATATATGAAAGGTACTTTAGACTATGACATCTTATATCGTAGAGGAGAATGTCAAGTGACGGGTTATTGCGATGCCGACTATGCTGGAGACTGTGACACAAGTGTTAGAAAGTGTCATAAATTCATTTATTCTACTATTAGAACAATGAAATACACAATCGTGCAAAGGACCTAGTGCAAAACACCGAATCGACACCAAAAACTAAGAGAGAAAAAGGGAGGATGTTATACCTCTCACAAATCGTTCTTGTGAGGTTGTCCAAGGCGTGGGAATCGGTGGCGTGCACTCTGCGCCTTCTTCTCCTTCCTCTAATCCACCAAGAAGCTTCTCCACCTCTCAAAAGCTAGTGCTAGCAAGCTTTTAGAGCAACCAAATCTTAATCTCAATTAACACCTTAATTATGTGGCTAATCCCAACACATGGGTCCTAACAAACAAAGGATGAGAGCTCCTCTAATGGAGATTTCGAAAATCTCCAATGGAGGAGGAAGGTGGCGGCTAGGGCAAGAGGGAAGAGAGGAGAGAGAAAGTTCGATGAGAGGCCACCCCTTGGGGTCTATTTATAGAGCTCTCATTCCTCTTCCAAACTTCAATCAAATTACAAGGATGCCACTCACCCTAGCCGAAATCAATATGGGCCTTTAGCCCAATTCACCAAAGTGTGAATCTATCTCTCAATAGCTCATTAATCTATTAATTAATGGGCCTCTTAAATGTTTGTTAATTGGGCTTAATTAGACTTAGCAAATTAAAGCCTATATATTTAATATAATTCCAACAATTATATTAAATGTAATTGAGACTATTTAATTATCAAATTGATGATAATTAACAATAGGTTGGTTTATGCATTAATTTATTCTAACATGATCTCCTTGATATAATTAATTATAACGGTTCATAACGGTATATAATTAATTAATCAACCCATCATGTTTTGTAGTCTCCAATACAAATAAATAATACACGTGTGGTTCAGGTTCTATTTGTGTGACCTTTTTGAGGATTTATGCTACGTTGGCCATGGAGAATAAATCGTTATTTATTTCCATTAATCATAAGCGGTATCTAGCAACACGTTATGATTCCCAATTCACATAAATAGTGTACAGCTACAATATCTCAATCCTGCATAAGAAGTAAAAGTATTTCCTTGTTTGATTCTTATGTCACATGATATCCTTGTATAATCCAAGATAGGAATGTGTCACTCTTGCAGATTATACATTTCTTGATATAGAGATGATTGTACAAGTTGCTAGCAAACAATCCATCTCCATCAAGGGGCCCAAACAGATATCATCACTCACTAGGTAAACTAATGAGGGACATACGATTTTCTTGATGAACAACTTTTCCCCGCACAATTCAAGAGAACATAAATAAAGTCCGTATAGCAGCCTTTATCAGGAATCAACGTTAGACGATATTTATTGAACCTATCCTCATGTGGAAAAGCTGAGCATCTCAAACTTAGAATCAACAACATATGAAACAAACAATGACACATAACACAATCCACATGTTTATTTCATTTGGGTCAAGTCCTGTACTATGTTCCACAACATATACATATGCAATTAAGTTGGTAACTCCTTACCTATGATTTGTAGAACTTAATCATCGCTTAACTTGCATACTAATCTTATTTGATAATTAATGCTCCTTATCAAGATTATGGACACCTTTAGATTTATTATTGTCATTTATGAACAAATGAATTATAGAGATCTACAATTCAGATCCTCAACCTGAATGATCTATCAATAAATAAATCAAGGAACAAATGATAAAATATCATCAATAACATAAACCATAGAAGTAGCCATAATGATTGGCTTCTAGGACATAACTCTAACAATCTCCCACTTGGCCTAGAGTCAATCAACAATGACTTCTAGCAAGTGCATAGTACTCAATATAATATCCAAAATATACATGTCTCATACTAAAGCCTCAAAGTAAAAGATACAACTCAAAGCCACTCAGGCATACGCCTAATCCCCATGGATGCAAGATGCAACTCATGTGCGGCTCGAGACAAAGGCTTTGTCAGAGGATCCGCTGTGTTCGCGGTACCGTCCACCTTCTTGACCTTGATCCACCCGTCATTAACAAACTGACGGATAAGATGGAATCGTCGTAGAATGTGCTTGGTCTTTTGGTGAGACCTAGGCTCTTTGGACTGAGCTATGGCTCACGTGTTGTCGCAGTAGAGATCCACTGGACTTGAGATGCTTGGAACCACCTCTAGCTCGGTCAAGAACTCCTTGATCCAAACGCCTTCTTTCGCTGCTTCACCAGCCGCTAAGTATTCCGCTTCGGTGACGGAATCGGCCGTAGTTTCTTGCTTGGAACTTTTCCAACTTACGGCACCACCATTGAGCAGGAATACATAGTCGGACTATGACTTAGCATCATCTCGATCGGTTTGGAAACTAGCATCGGTGTAACCACTTACAACGAGCTCTTGGTCTCCACCGTATACGAGGATGCTATCTTGTGTTCTCTTCAAATACTTGAGGATATTCTTGACTGCGGTCCAGTGTGGCATACCAGGGTTAGCTTGGTATCGACTAGTCACACTAATCGGATGTGCCACATCAGGGCGAGTGCATAGCATGGCATACATAATCGATCCGACCACAGATGAATATTGAAACTTGTTCATGAATTTCCTATCTGCATCTTCCGTCGGACATTGAGTCTTGCTCAAGAATATGCCATGTGACATAGGCAAGTAACCCTTCTTGGAACTAGCCATCTTGTGTTTTTCCAACACCTTGCCAATATATGCATCTTGGCTTAAGCCTAACAACCTCCTAGATCTATCTCTATAGATTTTGATTCCTAGGATGTAGGCGGCTTCGCCCAAGTCTTTCATTGAGAACACTTTCTTCAATGAATCCTTGACATCATTCAATTCGGGAATATCATTCCCGATCAAGAGTATATCATCAACATATAGAACAAGAAATACGACCACGCTCCCACTAATCCTCTTGTAAACACAAGGTTCCTTTTCGCTTTGAATGAAGTTCAACTTCTTGACCTCTTCATCAAACCGCTTGTTCCAACTCCTCGATGCTTGCTTCAATCCATAAATGGACCTTTGAAGCTTGCATACCTTGTTAGCATTCTTAGGATCCACAAAACACTCGGGCTGTGTCATGTACACATCCTCTTCCAAATTTCCATTTAGGAAGGCGGTTTTGACATCCATTTGCCATATCTCATAGTCATAAAATGCGGCAATTGCTAACAAGATCCGAATTGACTTGAACATGACGACGGGCGAGAAGGTTTCTTCATAGTCAATACCATGAATTTGCTTGTAACCTTTCGCAACAAGTCGTGCCTTATAAATAGTCAAGTTGCCATCCATGTCGACCTTTCTTTTAAAGATCCACTTGTTCTCAACGGGTTTTACTCCGTTGGGAAGGTCAACCAAGGTCCAAACCTTGTTGTCATACATGGATTGCATTTCGGATTCCATGGCTTTGATCCATTCCTTGGAGTCGGATTTCTTCATCATGTCATTAATGGTCAATGGTTCGTCATTCGCAATGACGAGGACATCGTGCAAACCCAAGTACCTTTCGGGTGGACGACTTTCCCTTGTTGACCTTCGTAGAATGGGTGCTTGAGGTTCTTGAGGTTCTTGAACTTGTTCCACAACGGTTTGTGGAGTTGGTTCTTGATCCTCAAAATTTTGAGTTTCTTGAACATAATCGACTCGAGATATGTTCGAGTCCTCATTTGAGGGAGCATTCTCTTGAACCTCTTCCACAACGACTTGTGGAACGGGTTCGGCTACAACCTCATTTGGAACCTCATTGGGAATAACTACATTACCTACTTGAGGCATGTCTTGTGGTAGTTCATGAATTTCTTCAATAACTACATTACTCCCACTACTCCTTCTTGCGAGAAACTCCTTCTCCAAGAACACACCGGTACGAGCAACAACTATCTTGTTCTCGTTGCGGTTATAGAAGTAGTATCCCTTCGTTTCCTTAGGGTATCCTACGAAATAACACTTGTCCGTTTTGGGTCCAAGTTTGTCGCTCATTAGTTTCTTTACATGAGCTTCACAACCCCAAATCTTGAGAAACGTCATACTTGGTTTCCGACCAAACCAAAGTTCATAGGGTGTTTTCTCAACGGACTTAGATGGAACACGGTTTAGTGTAAAAGCTGCGGTCTCTAATGCATAACCCCAAAATGATTTAGGCAAATCGGTTTGGCTCATCATCGATCGAACCATGTCTAGCAAAGTTCGATTCCTCCTTTCGGATACACCATTCCATTGTGGTGTTCCCGGCGGAGTGAGTTGTGGAACTATTCCACACTCCTTTAGATAATCACCAAACTCATGACTCAAGTACTCTCCTCCACGATCGGAACGTAAAACTTTGATCTTTCGACCAAGTTGGTTTTCAACTTCATTCTTGAACTCTTTGAACTTGTCAAAGGATTCGGACTTGTGCCGCATCAAGTAGATATACCCGTATCTACTATGATCATCGGTGAAAGTGATGAAGTATGAGTAACCACCACGCGCACAAATGCTCATAGGTCCACATACATCGGTATGTACAAGGTCCAACAAGCCATTTGCCCTTGTTCCTTTGTTGGAAAAAGGCGCTTTGGTCATCTTTCCCATCAAACAAGACTCGCATATGTCAATTGGCTCGAAAGCGAATTGATCCAAGAGACCAACGGTTTGTAATCTCTTGATGCGCTTCTCATTGATGTGACCTAAGCGGCAATGCCACATCAAAGTTGCATTCTCATGAGAAATCTTACGTTTCCTATTGTCATTTTCAACACTCAAAACAAGTTCATTACTATCAAGCATATAAAGACCATTCGATAAATGCGCAACACAATAACGAACTTCATCACGAAACAAAGTCAAACACTTGTTTTTTATTACAACATCAAAACCATCCAAGTCTAAACATGAGATAGAGATAATGTTTCGAGTGATACATGGAATTACATAAATATCCTTGAGTTCCAACATAAAACCAGAAGGCAAAGATAATTCCACGTTCCCAACGGCCATATCGGAGATGCACGTGCCGTTACCGACGCGGAGTTGAACTTCGCCTTTCTCGAGCCGCCTCCTACTCTTTAGTGCCTGCACAATTCGACAAATGTGAGCACATGAACCAGTATCAAATATCCAGTCATTGCTTGAGGTAGCGAGAAAGGTTTCAATGACAAATATACCTGAAGTAGAAGGACGGACGGTTCCAGCCTTCTTATCAGCAAGGTACTTGGGGCAATTCCTCTTCCAATGGCCCTTGTCACTACAATAGTAGCACACGGTATCGGAAGTGCCCGGGTTCTTCTTCTTCCTTGAACCCACGGGAGCTCCCTTGGACGAGCCTTGGGGCGTCACCGGGCCTTTGCCTCTCTTGTTTCTGCGGGCTTTCTTCTTGATCTTCCTTCCCTTGTCATTCACAGCAAGAACATCCCTAGACCCTTTCTCTTTCTTGAGACTTTCCTCAGTTTCCATGAGCATGTTTTGGAGATCCTCCAAACTTTTCTCCATGCCATTCATGCGGTAGTTCACAATGAACCCCGAGTAACTCTGAGGAAGAGAGTTGAGAATAAAGTCTTGAATAGCCTCCGGTGGGAAGGCCGTGTCAAGGCTTTCAAGCTGCCGAAACAACCCCGCCATCCTCATGACGTGTGGACCAACTTCATGACCCTCCGCCAAACGAGTGTTGGCGACGGCCTTGATGAGTTTGTCCCTTTCGGTGCGAGCTTTGGTCTTAAATGTCCTTGAGAGACGAGAGATGATTTCAAACATTCCAAGACCACTATCAATGTACTCCTTTTGGAGCTCATTGTCCATGACTGCAACAATCAAGACCGACATCTCTATGTCGTCTCCGTGATGCTTTTCATAGTTATCATGGTCCTCTTTAGGAGCCTTCTCTTCAGGAAGAGGAGGTAAGGGAGTGGTTAAGAGATACTCCTTCTTCTCAAACCTAAGGGCAAGCCTAAGGTTGCGGTGCCAATCCAAAAAATTGGCACCATTGAAGGCAAGCTTCTCTTTTTCAAGAAGAGAACGTAGCGTAAAAGACGGGGAAGACATCTACAACAATATCAAAATTTAAGGTCATTTAGTTTATGCTTTTTGTTTTAACTTTCATAAAGTAAAACTTCCACTACATTAAATTAATGTCCCTAAATGTAATGGATTCCAAGATCCCCATTTTCGTCAAAATGGACCTGCTATGGCACGACATCCAAAATGACTAGACGAGGTAGGTTCTCTTAACCAATCATACAACTTTATGATTCTTGGTTCGCTACGCGAACTTCATCCCGATATCCAAGAAAACTTGTTGGAATCATCGATAAGCAACTTCTCTCTATTTGCTCCTAACAAATCTTTGCATTTGTACCCCGACTATCAAGTTTGACAACCATGACGTCCGCTATGGCGGACCGCGCCATGATTGGCAATTGACGTGAAGGGGATAGAGAGAAGGAGGATGATTTAACTTAATCATAATTGGGACAAAACAATTTATGTGACTCTTGTTTGGTGGTCGTGTAAGCATACACCCATACCTACCTATCACAATTCAAGGCATTCTCAAACAATCACATAATCATATGCATCTCAAACATTGCCGTGGGTTTGTATGGCTCCCGCTTGCATTAATCTTCGTCGCATCTCCATGTAACGAGACTAATCTAATCAAGCCCTCCCACTAATTACTAAGATCCTATCTAATAATTAAGGGAAATAAATACATGTGATAAAATTCCTAAAACCCCGCCTAGGCCTTAGGGGCATGCAAGCCTCACAAGTTACATCAAAATTAACCAATTAATTATCAAGGCACCTTAGGCCACTTTACAAGCAATCACATGCATTCACAACATTTTACAACACACAAGGCATTGACATCTTGAGCCATATCAAACCCACATCCTCCTACAAAACAAAGTTAGCACATATACAATATACATGATTCACTTGTCCTTAATTAATTTCATTAATTAGAATCTTTGTGCATACTTGTTGCTCAAGTTTTTCAAATGCAAAGAAGGCTTAACCTTAACAACTAATTGTTTAAGTTCTTTTAAATTAAATCCAACCATCAAAACAGAAAGGAGGGTATTTAAGGAGTCTTCTAATTAACCTTTCAACACATTGATTAATTAGAAATTATTTTAACTAATTAAAATACGAAATTCGGGGCCCGAAAAAATTCAAAATAATTCGGTCTCCAAAAAATCCGAAATAAATCCAGAGAACTCCTTACAAAAATTGTGGTTACCTGTAAAAATCTCAAGGAGATATCAATTACCATCAGGGAGAACCAAAAAAGACAAATCCTCAGATTGTGCGCGAAGCACCGTTAGAGAAAATTCTGTTATGGGTCTCAACCTTTTGATCTGTATGATCATCCCCTTGATATTTTTCCAGCAAACAATTTACATAGAAAAATACTACATGCAATAGGCTATCATTCCATGAAAAGAAAATCCACAAGTTACATTCAAGATCAACGAGATAACAAGCATTTAAGCAAGGTATCCTGTTCTGGAACAGACCGTCGACCAAAAAGGTTTCACTCGGTTGAGGTATCAAATCTCAATGAAAATCTGTGAAATTAATTTTCACAGATTCCAGACTTAAAGGAGAACATTTCCATTTCAACACTTTTCTATAAAAGTTTCTCAATAAGTACAGTTTTTCAAAACAATCAGTTTGTTTGAAAAAACAGATCTGACAACTTCATCACTTTTCATCCTTGAACGCCCACATAAAATCCGAAATATGCAACAAAATTTACATATCCAGAAAGAGCATCAAGTTTATATTAATCCTATCTAAAAGATACAGGTACTTTGTATACAAACTTATTTGTTACCAACCACAACAACAGAACTGTGCAGCAGAATAACAGATCTGCGCACCGTCACTGTTTAAATCACTAAAAATTCATTTTACATCGAATTTCAATGATTCTAGTGGGAGAACAACCACAACTCAAAGGTCTACAACCTCCAATAAGAAGGAAAAAATTTCAGAGAGCTTTACACCATGAAAAACAAGCAACAAGACAGAAAACAGCCTTTCCAGGGCCAGCAAGCATGCACATCACTAATTAACTTAATTAATTACGAATTTCTCACTTAATTAAGTGCCAAAACAGTAAGCACAGCCTGTCTCTGATACCACTGTTAGAAAGTGTCATAAATTCATTTATTCTACTATTAGAACAATGAAATACACAATCGTGCAAAGGACCTAGTGCAAAACACCGAATCGGCACCAAAAACTAAGAGAGAAAAAGGGAGGATGTTATACCTCTCACAAATCGTTCTTGTGAGGTTGTCCAAGGCGTGAGAATCGGTGGCGTGCACTCCGCGCCTTCTTCTCCTTCCTCTAATCCACCAAGAAGCTTCTCCACCTCTCAAAAGCTAGTGCTAGCAAGCTTTTAGAGCAACCAAATCTTAATCTCAATTAACACCTTAATTATGTGGCTAATCCCAACACATGGGTCCTAACAAACAAAGGATAAGAGCTCCTCTAATGGAGATTTTGAAAATCTCCAATGGAGGAGGAAGGTGGCGGCTAGGGCAAGAGGGAAGAGAGGAGAGAGAAAGTTCGATGAGAGGCCACCCCTTGGGGTCTATTTATAGAGCTCTCATTCCTCTTCCAAACTTCAATCAAATTACAAGGATGCCACTCACCCTAGCCGAAATCAATATGGGCCTTTAGCCCAATTCACCAAAGTGTGAATCCATCTCTCAATAGCTCATTAATCTATTAATTAATGGGCCTTTTAAATGTTTGTTAATTGGGCTTAATTAGACTTAGCAAATTAAAGCCTATATATTTAATATAATTCCAACAATTATATTAAATGTAATTGAGACTATTTAATTATCAAATTGATGATAATTAACAATAGGTTGGTTTATGCATTAATTTATTCTAACATGATCTCCTTGATATAATTAATTATAACGGTTCATAACGGTATATAATTAATTAATCAACCCATCATGTTTTGTAGTCTCCAATACAAATAAATAATACACGTGTGGTTCAGGTTCTATTTGTGTGACCTTTTTGAGGATTTATGCTACGTTGGCCATGGAGAATAAATCGTTATTTATTTCCATTAATCATAAGCGGTATCTAGCAACACGTTATGATTCCCAATTCGCATAAATAGTGTACAGCTGCAATATCTCAATCCTGCATAAGAAATAAAAGTATTTCCTTGTTTGATTCTTATGTCACATGATATCCTTGTATAATCCAAGATAGGAATGTGTCACTCTTGCAGATTATACATTTCTTGATATAGAGATGATTGTACAAGTTGCTAGCAAACAATCCATCTCCATCAAGGGGCCCAAACAGATATCATCACTCACTAGGTAAACTAATGAGGGACATACGATTTTCTTGATGAACAACTTTTCCCCGCACAATTCAAGAGAACATAAATAAAGTCCGTATAGCAGCCTTTATCAGGAATCAACGTTAGACGATATTTATTGAACCTATCCTCATGTGGAAAAGCTGAGCATCTCAAACTTAGAATCAACAACATATGAAACAAACAATGACACATAACACAATCCACATGTTTATTTCATTTGGGTCAAGTCCTGTACTATGTTCCACAACATATACATATGCAATTAAGTTGGTAACTCCTTACCTATGATTTGTAGAACTTAATCATCGCTTAACTTGCATACTAATCTTATTTGATAATTAATGCTCCTTGTTAATTATCAAGATTATGGACACCTTTAGATTTATTATTGTCATTTATGAACAAATGAATTATAGAGATCTACAATTCAGATCCTCAACCTGAATGATCTATCAATAAATAAATCAAGGAACAAATGATAAAATATCATCAATAACATAAACCATAGAAGTAGCCATAATGATTGGCTTCTAGGACATAACTCCAACAACAAGACGATCAACAACAGGGTACGTCTTTAATCTAGGATCGGGAGCTGTGTCTTGGTGTAGCAAAAGGCAACCTACGGTATCCCTCTCCACGACAGAAGCAGAATACAGGGCAGCAGCTATGGCAGCACAAGAGAGCACGTGGCTAGTGCGACTCCTAACGGATCTTCGTCAACCTGTTGATCAAGTGACTCTTCACTGTGATAACAGGTCAGCAGTATGGTTAGCAGAAAATCCCGTGTTCCATGCAAGGACCAAGCACATTGAGGTACATTACCATTTCATTCGAGAAAAGGTCCTACAAGGTGAAATCCACATGGAGTTGACTACGACTGAAGAACAAGTTGCTGATATCTTCACGAAGGCTCTTAATACAAAGAAGTTCGAGGAGATGCGCGAACAATTGGGAATCGTCAGAAGGCCAAAAGTCTATGGGCTCAATGTTGAGGGGGAGTGTTAAGAATACAACATTGGCCCAATCTAGGCCCAACAAAGCTCAACGTGATTGAAATTTCTAGAACTAATTGGAAATGTCTAAATAAATGGTGACACACTATGAAAGATCTAGTAAATGTCGGTTGGAACAATCAAGAAAATTGTATACTATTTCTAGATATTTTCACAACCGACATTGAAGTGTATAAATAGGTGGTAGGAGCATTTGTATGAACCATCCAAGATCAAATCCAAGCAAGCAAAGCAAATCTAAGTCTAAGCAAATAGTGAGGTGCTAGTTGTAGTTTGGAGGTGTAGGATATATTGAGAAGTAGAGTTGTAATCTTGGAGGTATAATATTAGAGTAGTAGAGGTTGTAACGATAATTCTAGTGATAATAAACAAGAAGTTTTGAGTATAGCGCCTCGCCTCTACTCAACATTTTATTTCAAATTTTCTTTTAAATTAAAAAACAACTTAATAATTTTGACAATACTTTTCGAAAAAATTGAAACTGACTTTAAAAATTATAAGCATTTTTACTGTGTAACAATTTTCATAAAATTTAAATATTATTTGGCATTTCATCAAATTCTATTATATATATATATATATATATATAAATTATTGTAAAGTTTGAATTATTTAACGTGTAGAAACCTGCATTGAACTTCTTCATTTCCATATATCTATATATATGAAGTGCATAATTATAAATTACACTTGAATAGTTAGATTTTTTTATGGTTGCAAGTGTTGTATTCTTAGTTTGCCGAACTCAAACTACATTGCTTGTAAGATTCAAGGAAATTAAAATGAAAAATTTTAAGCAAAATAGCTTCTTGGAATCAATATTAATATTAATTCTAAGTTAAGGAGCTATTTAAGATGCACCAATACATCCTAGGTGAGTAGGTGTTTCCATTTTATGTCATGTGGTGTAAGATTCCTACTATTAGAAATCTTACTCATAATCTAATAGATTCATCGCAAGCATACAACCTATCAAAGTACCAATGTAGTATTTTTGGTGCTAGTCCATGGGAAAACAAAAACAGTACCAATTTCTATTAATTCATTTATCTAACCTAATCACAAATTAAAAGTACTACCTAATTAACTAAACTATTAATCTCAATTCTTAGAAGTTAGAAGTTAAACTAATGGTGCCAAAATTATAATCTTAAAATACTCCTTTCCTTTTTGCCTACTTCATCAGCAGAACAAGAACAACTTCATTATTATTCAAAAAATAAAAAAAATGGATCATCCAACAGTGCAAACCCAAGTAGCACTTTCTCCTCTCTCCAGCAAAACCTCTACCTCATTTTTCTCACTCTAGCAGTAGGTACTCTCACTAGTGAGTTTTCACATTAGAAACGAAAATAATCAAACTTAATTGGACCCTATACAACAATGAGGTACAGAAATTGAGCCTCATTGATCCAGATTATAATATAAAAATTCATTTGCAGTCACATACATATATTCAGAAAAGTAATCACAGCACATAACACATCAATCATAAACTAAATTTTTAAACATTCTTTGTCCCAGAAAATACATTGCACCACTACAGACATAAAACACACCATAAATAAATAAAAAAAAATCTGCACACCGCAATTCAACAAGAGAAACATAGAGAAGGTATCTTCGATTCGTCTTAGAGCAAACCACTAAAACATCTTCTATCCGACATTTATCTAAAGAAACCTCTCAGCTGAACAGATCATCAGAGCTCAAATTTAATCATGTGTAGTACAGCCCCATGAGCCCAAATGATTTCTGTTAATTAACAGACGTAGGTAGAACCAGGCTGTACTGCTGATGCCACTAGCTCATGGGTATGTTCCGAAGATGCTTCCTTGATGCATACCTGTTGCATCTGCTGAAAACTGAGCATTCCACATCTAAAATGTAAGCTTTAGAATGCTGAGGATCTCTATCGTGACTATATACTCATTTTGACAGATGCCCAACTGGGTCTGGTATATGATGTAGAAAGCCAAATCGTCACATTAACCTGTCAGGGAAATGGAGTTCTATGATCGAGTAGTGTATTAAAGGCACTTGTGCCCGCCACATGTTCATGCCACCCATGCATTCAGGAGGCAACAGCTGCAACACTTGTTACAGTGTGGGGAGCCAACGTAAATTGAGCCTATGTTATCTTATCCAGCTCATCTTGGTAACCTGTATAATCACTAGCTTTGACAGAATTGCTTGCTCATCTTGGTAACCTGTATAATCACTAGCTTTGACAGAATTGCTTGTAGATAGTGATTACCCTGCCCATTTACATCTAAGGGGTCGATCAATCAGTTGTAGACTCCAATATTGGTCTCCCATTGTCCAAGTGCTCCCTCCCATGCCCATATCTGGAGGACCCTTGCGCAACAATGTGCTTGCTTTATTCCTTGTTGGGTGGCATTATTGAGGACCCAGTACATGTTGGCTAATAAAGCTGCTCCCAAAGCCAATTGCCCACACGCATTGAAATCTCTCATCAAGTGCGGCCACTTGGCAGAGACGTGTGCCTCCTGAAAGTTGGAACATACTACAGCCGATTTGGTACATCATATATGCCCGGGTTGCATAGTGAACAATATCTTCTTCAGAATTATTGGGAATATTCTTGAACTTCTCAAAAGACCATCTATACTTTACCATGGTCCCACAAACTGAAGCTGGATCACTGACAATACCTAAGAGCTCTTCACAAATCCCTTGCACATCCACTTTTGTTGGACCTGCAACATCTGTGCCATTAACTTGTAACCCAGCGATGAGAGCAACATCACTGACAACAACAGTCATCTCTCCAAAATGCGGTTGAAATGACCTAGACCATTTGGGCTTGCCATCTGCATATATATATTTCAAAATGGCTTCATAAGTTTATATTTGACAAACTACATAAGAATCATAGGAAATCAAAACTCTACATATATATAGCACATAACGATGTGGTATCACTCCAATTGATGTGGTGTGAAGCATCAGAAATTAAAATCACGCAAAATATTAGTAGTAAGCTAAAAGAATAATCACCAGAATAGTTTACTGACATGGTCAAGTCATGGACTGATATGAGTTTTTGAACAAAACACAACGAAGCGGAGGCTGGGTCTGTATCAGAAGCAAACTTACATTTTTAACCCTAAGAAAGATAGAAATTATTATTAGAGTCCAAAAGGTGAGATTGAACTTGTTATCTGTTCATCTCTATCTTTGCTCGAGCTTTCTTATAAAAGAGGTGATGTTTTATGTGGTGACAGTACCACAAGCATGGTTACGCATAGCATCTCTATATGGATGCAGTGCTAATTGACAAATAATAACTAAAATGATAGGAGATTTATTTACCAAGGATAAGGAAACAACACTTCAACTCTATCAGAAACTATTCTCATTAATATAAAAGAAAGGTTTTCATTTAAAAAATAAAACCAATTAGGGTTCAAAAGGAATTCAATCAGGGAAGTATAAAAGAAAACCATTCCTAAAGAGGAGTAAACTCTAAACAAGCACCAACAACCAAGGGTTCAAGAGTCACATACCTGCATACCTATGGATATGACAATGAATGAGAAAACATGAGATTTAGATACCAAAAAGGGAAAAGAAATGAAATAAATAGAGCTCAACTTACAAAACAGTGGTCGATACCAGCTGATTGTACGATCACTGATGGCACAGCGTCATTATAAAGTACTCTAATGATTGAATTCACCTGTACATTAAAGTGGGATTCAAGGTTGATAATGTGGAAAATCTAAACAATCTTATTTGTTGTGGTTGTCTGGATTTAGGTCAGGATGGATTATGAAAGGACCTTTAGGGGAATGACGGCGCTAGGGTAGAAAAAGGGTTTAAAAACAAATATATAGGCCGTGAATCAAAAAAACTGTTATAAGTTTAAATATGGCGTACATGATTAAATAAAAACCGAACTATATGCTCTCACATTTACAAATCTAGGATCTGATGTTCGGATGCACAAGCATCAATTTGACTTCAGATGCAAAAGGAAATAATATTTGGATAATAATTATCCATAGAAAGGCATGTAGACATTTGAATCAATAATTATGTACTTTATATGTTACTTGTAGTTCCGGCATAGTGAATTTAAATATATAAACAGCAAAACCTGATAACCAAAAACGAAGAGTCTTCCAGCAGAACATTATTGTCAATTTTCTTGTTATTACTTTATTCGACTGTAAGATATGATTCTCCTAGTTTTGTTTCATAATAAGCAAATCTTTCGAGCTTAAGTGCAGAAGTGATTCTACGACTTCAGTCTCTTCACTACCAAGTATAATATTAATTGATTCAAACTGGCTAATTTAATTCCGTAAACATCTATGCGTAACCAGTTCGGGAGAAAAGGTATAGAAGTGACATATTAAAATAAAATCACCTCAAAAACTGTTGAGGGTTTTCTCAATGGAAGGTATCAGTTTGGCAATTTGTCAAGCACATCACGTGCAATAAAGGCCACACTGAAATTAGGAAGAAAAATCAAAATTTACCAAAACTGAGACCAACACACAATACCCAATTACCATACTCTATATTCAACTAAGAAAAGAGAGTTGAATTAATCATGCAAATAGACAAGGAAGCCACAGAATCTGAAAGAGAGAAACACGGGGCACATGAACACCAAAATTTTAGTTTACCATAAAGTTAGAAGCATAGTCAGTGCACAAATCTTATGGAAAAGTGTTACTCTAACAAGACTAGCTGAGCTGCAACTGCAAGCATTCAATTCCTTTTGGAGCACAAGGCGGTCATTCTCAGACTGTCAGAAAGAGACACCGGTTTACACGCCAGTACGAAAGTAAGAAATGGGACAGCACTACACTGGACCAGGATCCTCTGGACGTTTTTTTGAAACAGCAGTCAGTTAACGCACTATAAAATCAAACAGAATATTAGAAGGCGGAGCTGGGCTTGTACTCATCCCTTCCGATCCTTCTTCTCGGTCCATAGTATTCGCCACGATGAAATTGAAAGCCCGTAATAGCCCACAATAGCCCGCATCGCAATAGTCAAACATTTTTCCTGCGGTCAGAGGGGGGTCTGACCGCAGAGTCAAACATTTTTTGCGGGTTTTCGGGTCTGGGTCTATCGGATCGGGTCTCATCGGGTCTAGATGCTGTTCTTATTTTAATCCGCATCGACAGCGATTTCCGTCGAATCTCATCGGGACCGTTCATTTACGCCACGATTCGTGCCAGATGGAAGCGCTGATGAGTTTTCCTCCAGCTTCATACTTTTTTTTTTTAATTTCTGTTTGCTCTCGCTCGTCTCGCTTCCCTTGTCCCTATTCGACGGATCCATCTCACACAGTCGCACTAGAGCTTCAATCCTCACTGACCACCTTCTACCTCCGATCTGCCTCCACCTCTCCTGCCAAGGCATCTCTCTCTCTCTCTCCCCTCGCTCGCGTTCTCTCGCTTTGGGGACCACATGTTTGTCTTTGGTAATAAACTTTGATCTTTTTTCTTTTGCTCAAGATATATATTGAACTTTGGAGATTGTTCATTAAACAGCCTGGAATTCTTAACTCACCGGTACATGAAAAAGAGCTATGCTTAACCTTTTTTTTTTTTTTTTTCAAAATGGTCTGTCCATTTCTGAGTATATCCTAAAACGAGAAGAATTACCTTGCAATGGCTCCAAATTAAAGAAACAGCTTGCGACCAGGCACCAGCCTGTCTCCTCTCTTCCCAAAATCGAAATCAGTTCGCATCTCGAAGGCCATGAGAGAGAGAGAGAGAGAGAGAGAGAGAGAGAGAGAGAGAGCACGCGAGGAGGCACGCGGCCATGGAGCAGCTCTCGTGACGACTGGGGAAAGGGGAGAGGTGGCAAATGAAAGACTGAGCAAGAAAGAAAGGCGCGCTGAGACTATGCAGGATCAGATCAGATCAATTTAGTACTTTTGAGTCTGCTGTAAGTCTTTATCCTATTCGCAAATGGTTTAAATAATGTTGTTAGATAATTCAAAATATCAAATGCTGGGTCAATCTTATGGTAAGCTGGGCAGGATTTACCAAAAGAATCATTTTTGTATGTTTTCTTTTGGTTTTCTGGAATTACAATTTTGTACTGATATTATTCTTATTTTCATTTGACCACCTTAAGTTTTTTCTGTCAGATAAGAGATGGCCTTTTCAAGTCTTACTACTGCTGCACCTAATGTCAACCCTAACAAATCCTTTGAGGTATTATTTATTCCTACATTTGTTTTAACCCTTATCTTAACTTGTTATACTGTGTTCCAGTCTTTCTACTCGTGCAAATTTTGTAAATTTTTTATTAAATAGTTTTTTGGGAACCTAGTTGTTTAAATAAAGAAATGCTGGGGCTTGAGTTCTTATGCACTTTATTTTGTACCCAGTATTTGGCTTCTGAAAAGGAAATAAGCGCTTTTTTAACTGTACTGCTTTCCTTCATTATAGAAATATTAATCCTCCTTTTGGTCCTTTAATGGTATTAAATTTGAGATAACGCCAATAAATAAATGGAAAATAAGTGAAGCCCATATATTGTGCAATATCTTTTGTTGTATATATTTAGGACCTCTCAGCAAGAGTATGTTGTAATTTGTATAAATTTCAGGTCACACCTGCTCCTAGTGACTCGATATCTAGTTTAAGCTTCAGCTCAAAGGCAAATCATCTGGTCGCGACATCCTGGGATAATCAGGTGCCTTTAATTTTACAGTCTTGTTTTTTGCCCTGATCCTCTTGTGCTTGGGCTCAAAATCTAGATCTTGATATTGAAACGCTGATTTTTTTTAAGAAAAATGAGGATCTAGTCCTCATCATTGAAATTTAAATTAAATAAAGTCAAATAGTTTGAAACGCTGATTTGAGCTGCTCAATGTATTTGTACATATTGAAATTATGTGGGAAACCAATTTTTGTTTTTTTTTAAGATCTTAATGTGTACTTCTTTTGGATTGGGAGAAAATTATTGCTCCTGGATGGCTTTGAATGTTTAAAAGCAGCAGTTTCTCTTGTATAAAAAAAGGATAGTAATTAAAAATGTAAAAAAAAATATAAAACATGTGATCCACTCGGATTGTCTGCTTGAACCTCAGAAATTAATTTAGAGCTGATGGAAGAAACTGTAACTTTGCAATGCTGGTATCCTTGACCTCATTTGAGTTGTTTAATTTTATATAAGATATTGTCTGTATAAACTGTGTAGGTCAGATGCTGGGAGATTCTTCCTGGTGGAAGTAGTCAGGCTAAGGCAGCAATATCCCACGAACAACCGGTACCGCCACTTCTAATTGCTGTTTTCATTTGTAACTGTTTGCTTTTTGTGGTCAAAATTCATCCATTTGTTTGTTCAGTAAGTAAAATGTTGAAATTTTTTTTTGTGTCAGAACCTTGTAGTATATATCTGTGAACAAGGATATTATACTGAGACCCTCATAAACCATTGCAAGTATTACTTGTACTAGCATAGTATATCAATTTTTTTATGTGAGGTAGTCGGGGCCTCAAAAACTATGCAATGCACACAGTGGTTTTGGTGATTTTTGTTGGTCCAAATGGTGTTTGAATATATTTTAGTCTTGCTGGGATAGGATTGTACGGATAGGATTGTACGAGGTATTAAGCTAATATAAAGATTATAGTGACTTGAATTTGTTGATACAACCATAAGTTGACTGTTATGTCTAACACATGAACCAAAATATTAATCCAAGTTTTTTGTAATCTGTTGCACAATGACCAGCAAAGTCACCCAGACATCCAAATTTTCAATAGTCGAAATAATATCAGACTGAACATCACACCCATAATCTTCAATTTAACTCCATTCCTGTTTTTTTTTAATGGAATACTTGTTTTCTCCATATTCTCAGCATTTTCACCATCCTTTTAACTTGTGTAATATACTCACGAATTCTCATGAATCTTATTCACAGGTTCTGTGCTCAACGTGGAAGGATGACGGGACAACTGTGTTCTCAGGAGGGTGTGACAAGCAGGTGTGGCCACTGTTGTCTGGTGGGCAGCCTAGCACCGTTGCCATGCATGATGCGCCTGTCAAGGAGGTCGCCTGGATATCTCAGATGAACCTTCTCGTTTCTGGTAGCTGGGACAAAACTCTCAGGTCTGTTTGTCTAATGTGAAGCAAAATGTATTTTCATGTTTGCTTATACAAAAACTTCAAAATATTCTTTTAAACATCGTGATTGTGACAGTTGAACATATTTCCCTTTTGTCTCTCAAAATAACCATATTGATACCTTTATACATCATTGATGTTAAGCGGTTGGCTGGTTGTTTTCCTCATATATTTGGTGGGGAAGGGGCTCGGTACAGCCTAATATTAGTTTGCTTTGTCGATATAATTTCTAGGTAAGCGTTCTATATTTTTGCAGTGCTATCCATGATTTCTTTCGTTTTTAAAAGGTTTGTAATTTTCTTGTTTGGATCGTGCTTCCTGAACAGAAGTGCAAATTCTTGTTATAGTCAGTTCAATATGAAAGCATGATTTATAATTATTTTCCACCTGCTGGTCTTAGTTTGAAGAGTATTGGAAGGCCTATTTGACCAAATCTAACTTTATTAGTTTTTTAAATTTACAAGTAATACACTGACTGATTTGCTCATGTATTGGTGTCTGCAAATAGGTACTGGGACACAAGGCAAGCCCAGCCAGTCCATGTACAGCAGCTGCCAGAGCGATGTTATGCTTTAACTGTTTATTACCCCCTCATGGTTGTGGGGACTGCTGATCGACAACTTATTGTTTACAATTTGCAGAACCCTCAGGTGAGACTATTTCTTTTAATTGAACAAAATACTTTATGTGATATGTTTATTAGACAAAAGAATGGGTTAATTTATAGTTGTAATTGTGCATTGCTCTTTGTGATCAATTGCATTGTTCTTAAAATTAGTTGATTTGTTTAATTTTAAGGTTTTTTTTTTTAAAAAAAAAATCTGTACTCATATGTAGCATAAATTTTTTTCTTGAACCACCAAACTCAATTTTTCTCTTTTTAATTTGCCAATGATGCCATGCAATATGTTAACACTTTGTTGAATGTAATCATTAATATGTGTTATTCTTACTAATATATTTGTTATATATTTATTTATTTACTTGCTTGTTTACTCTTGTTTTATGGCATATGAAGACGGAGTTCAAGCGAATCCAATCACCTCTTAAGTATCAAACTAGGTGTCTTGCTACTTTTCCTGATCAACAAGGTTTTCTGGTATGCCTGAACCTTAGGCTGCTAGCTTATTAATGTTATTGCGTTTATTGGTTATGCAATATGCAATAGATGACTGAAAAGCTTACTTATGACAGGTGGGATCAATCGAAGGAAGGGTTGGTGTGTACCACCTAGATGACTCCCAACAGAGCAAGAACTTAACTTTCAAATGCCACAAAGAGGGAAACACTTCAACTGAAATTTATTCTGTCAACTCTTTGAACTTCCACCCTGTAAGCTTGTATATCTGAACTATACCCAGGCACTTATTTTATTTATTCATTTATTTTTTTGGCTTTGTTGGTACTTTCTTTAACTGTTGGATATTTTGTTAGGTGCATCACACGTTTGCCACTGCTGGCTCTGATGGTGCATTCAATTTTTGGGACAAGGACAGCAAATAGAGACTCAAGGTCTGGCTATGTTGCAATATTATCGATCTCAATTTCAAAAGATATTGATTCTCTTCTCAGTTACTATGTTCGCCTCCATCGTTCATTGTTTATCTATTCATTTATGTTCATCTTTACTTTGTAGGCTTTCTCCAGATGTCCTTCTCCTATTCCTTGCAGTACATTCAATGCTGATGGTTCAATCTTTGCATATGCAGTAAGTAACGAATTGCTATTGTTATTTGTCATGGTTGTACAAACTAGTAACAAGCAAATTAAAATTGTCATCTTTTTCTTCTTTTTTCTTTTCTCTGTCTTTTTTTTTTTGGTGGTAAAACCTTCTGTTCTTAAGAAATATTCAGTATATTCAGGATATGTTTCAAATTCATCATAGGGTGTCGAAAAAATTACTTGTATTAATTTACTTTTGATTCTGAATGAGGTAATTGATGTATTTTTTGTTTGCTAGTGTGTATTAAGGTTGTCAGAAAACTGTTTGTCTGACAATAGATATAGCTCAACGGTTGTGCAACTGCCTATTTGATAAGAGGGTATAAGGCTTGCCTCTTGCCTCAAACTGTATCAATTTATTAAAAACAAACATCTTGTTTGATTTCAAGCTTAAATAGGCGCATATATATAGAAAAAAAATTATTTCATTTCGATTTTGGTTCTGGAGATTTCCAAGTAATGATGCCTCTATTTTATTGGCGTTCAAAAAAAGTTAAATTCATTTTTCATTCTCTCCGCTCCGCCTGTTTGTTAGTTTGAATCTGTCCTCACTACAATACCTCCGTTCCATTCCAGAGACCCTTCATTGTGTTGATATTTCAACATGCCACTCGCCCACTCCACATTTTAACTTTTTTTCCACTTCCAAGTTCCGACAACCTCTCGGCTCTCGACTGTTAATTACATTTTCAGCACTATTAAATGCACTGATTTGCCGAGGTCCCAGTGTTTGCACGAATCTTGATAAATATTAACGGCTTGTATTATCTTCCCCCTAAACGCAGATTAACCTCTACTTTCAGACCCCCTCTGACCGCATGTCCTCTAAGTTCAGAAATCTGAACAAAAAGCAAGCAATGCAGAGAGCAGAGAGTGTGTCCAAATAACCAACACAACCCATGTTGTTGTCTCAGATATGTATGAGGTAGATGAACTAAGATAACAGAAACATTTTATTAAGATTGGATGTGAAAGAGGAACTTTATTTTCACACCCGATGACACATTTTGGATGTTGGGCAGTGGTGCAATAATAGCACCAGCAGCAGTACCAGCAGGACAGAATTCCAATAGCACATCACACAAGGATAGGAGTATATCTAAATTGTCAAATTAAACCCAAAAGCCTCATTTTACTTCCAACATTGCAATTAAGCATTAGTTAGATCTCCCAAAAAAAAAATTGATCTTCATCCTACAATCCTCAATTAGGGAACTATTCCTCAATTAAGCCCAAAAAATACTCATAAACCTCTATAAAAACACTGAAAATAACCATAAATACTATCCACATTTAATTATTTAGAGAAGACCAAAAATTACACAGTAATCCTTCTACACCCCTAGAAGACATAAAACCATGCATCTAATTAAATGCCTCTTGGAAACATGAAATACCTCAAATGCCTCTTGAAATCATTGAGAAGAAACCAAGAACACCCTCCACTTAAAATTATTGAAAATCGAACAAACTTAAACCCTCTATTGTTCCAAAATTGAAGAGAGAGATAAAGGCTGAAGAGTCTTTGAAGGCTTATTTTGAAGTAAACTGAAAAATATATGATATCACTCATGTTTTTCAACATGAATATATGATATACCTTTAGGTCCACAAATTTGTTCTTGAACCGAGGGGCAATAAGTATGCCAAATATTTCGATCACAATGGCACAACTGAATTTTCCCAAAACACAGGTATAAGTATTTTAAGGTTCAAAATACCTCCTTTGCACAAACACATTGATATCTCTATCTCTTCCGTCACCGTGCGAAGATGTCTCAATAGCAGCTTGCAAAAGCGAATCAACAGCATCCTAAAAAAGTGTAGATATTCGCTATATAAATGAACAGAGATATCCTATTTTTTATGTGTGAAACTATAAAAATATATTAGATCATTTAATGGTGTGTTGCAAACAACACCTATCAATGTTTTTTTTTTGACGAAAAACAAGGGTCTAGCCCATGCCTTTTTAATAAATAAATAAGAACTGTACAAGGTAGAAGATCCATTAGCCAGTGGCTAATTCCTTAAAATAATAAGAAGAAGAACAACAAATAAATAAACCATAGAAAAAACTCTAAGAAATCTTAAAGTAGAAAGAAAATCAAGTTTGCATCCTCAAAGCACCCCATTCCAGCACGACTTCATCTAACAGCTCCAAAGATGTTTTGTAGACTTCTTTGAATATTCTATTACACCTTTTCCTCTAAAGAATGAAAAAAAACAATGACAATAATATCCTTCACAGGTTTTCAAGAAACACCTATCAATGTTATACTTTACTTACAAACAACACCCAATATTCTACACAGCCATTCAATTATTAAAGAACAATAAATGCAATCAGAAAATAGTAACAAGAACAATTTGCAAATAACTCTAATAAGCTCAGGTTTTCTTACCCCAAAAGGGTCAATTCTTCTAAGCCCATATTGCTGCAAAATAAATCAAGCAATTATAAAGCTAGGTTTCAAGTTCACATGAGCTAATAATGGAGAGTTCAATTGATCCCATATAAGAAGGATGGTCTAATCATAAACAATCTTCCTCCATTAGAGGTTCAGGGTCTTATGAAATTAAACTATTTTATTATATATTTTTTTTATTCAGAAACTTAAAGAGCAGAAAATAATAGTTCAAGCACACAAGAATTATGCAGCACTCACACTAAGTGTGTTAAAAATTTAAAAAACCTCAAAATGCAGGGGATAATTGAAAGTCTTAAGCTCTTTGATAATCTTAATACAATCATAGTACGTCTCCTACTTTACTATAAGTTCCTTATGTCAAGTTCAATTCATAAATTATAACTAGACCTACTTTTGTTTTGGTTTTCACAGTTGGGAACCATTTGAATTTTGAAATCCACCAATCAAATGTTTCATCTCAACACAGAGATGATATCAAAGGAGCAATGATACAATAATTGCAGTTTTAATCAGCAAAAGCACCTTATAGTTACCTGGTAAGAAAATGACTTGATCCAAGCACATCTGTCAGCTTCGAGCCAAGTCCGAGAAATCCAAGAGCTTTTCGGCAACAAAATATGTCTCATAAATCGATTGAACAATAGCATTGCTCAAATCATCATTTTCCAACACCTGATCCAACTTAATCCTCATTTGCTCCACTGCACTGCTCGAGCAGCCCTGTGGGGCCCGATTTACAGCCAATCAATCATCTGATGATGCCCTTGTGATGCCGTGTGTCAGCCTCCAGTGCTCTTTTTAGTCAATGGTTTTGACCTCTTCCACTCAATCCAGCAAAGTGTTCAACGGTTGGAAGTGGAAGCATAGCAAGGATAGTAGCTTTGGTGCTTTGGTGGCCATTTCGTACTAATTGCACATTGATTTCAGTAATGACGCGAACGAATCGGAGAAATTAGTGGCGCAGAGCTGGAAACGCAACAGCTGTACAGCACCTCTCCTCCTCCTGTAACTAAGTCTCCTTCTCTCCTTGTTCGTCTATGAACCTCTTCGAAAGGAGAGCTGGTCTCTTCCTCTCTCTAAAAAGTAAAAACCCACGCAGAGGCGAAGCGAAGCGGGAGACGATCGGATTAGACAAAAGGGGACGGGGGTTTTTCGTTTCTTTTTTTAAATTTTTGGAGCCAGTTTTGGATCGGCTTCACATCTGTCCGTCCATTTAGATCGGACGGTTCTGCATTAAACACAAAATAGAGCTCATGTTGGAATCGTGTTGTTCCAGAAGAAAATAGCAAAAATCGCAAACTTTTGCTATTGAAACATGGTTTTTGACAAAATTACCCTGGGTCGATGCGTTTAATTACAATTTTAACACCATTGAATGCGCTGATTAGCGGAGGTCCCACAGAAGGGTCGCGCGAATCTTGAAGAAAATGAAGGGCTTGTATCATCTGTGTCTGAAAATCTGCGTTCAGACCCCCATCTGACCATAAGTCAAACCTCAAACCTCAGAGTCTTTAAATCTGTGCGTTCAGAAATGTGAACAGAAGAGATTGATTGCATCGCGACCGTTGGATGGAGGTGCGATCTGATCTGATCTGATCGTGCATAGTCTCAGCGCGCCTTTCTTTCTCGCTCAGTCTTTCATTCGCCAGCGCCACCTCTTCCCTTTCCCCAGTCGTCACGAGAGCTGCTTCATGGCCGCGTGCCTCCTCGCGTGCTCTCTCTCTCTCTCTCTCTCTCTCATGGCCTTCGAGATGCGAACTGATTTCGATTTTGGGAAGAGAGGAGACAGGCTGGTGCCTGGTCGCAAGCTGTTTCTTTAATTTGGAGCCATTGCAAGGTAATTCTTCTCGTTTTAGGACATAATTGGAAATCTTTTTTAAATTTGGAACTTGGTGAACAGATTTTACGAAACGAGGCCATGATCATTATATTTACCGCCATGTTAATGGAGTAATGGGCAGGGGCGGATCTAGGAAATTTTTTTAGCCCAGGCACAATTATAATATAAGAAAAATATTTTTTTAAAAAATAAATCAAATGATAATTTTTTAAAAAAAATCATTCTAAATATATATAATTAGAATATTACAAAATACTTCATATTTTTGATAAACTTAATCACTTTTTCATGATCTTTACTTCTCTATCAATCACCAAAAAATACAACACAGAGACACAAACGCACAATCCACAGGACAACCCGGGCACTACTTTTTTTTTTAACCCAGGCACCAAGTAGAAATATATATATCAGATGTTTAAATTTTAATTTTTCGGCCTGGGCACCTGCCATGGTATCCAGTACACTGGATCCGCCCCTGGTAATGGGTATGTGAATTGCTTCATGTTTTCTTCTTTTTAATGTTTTTGCTTTCACATCCTTCGATGTTTTGAAGCTAATTCTTTGTCTAAGAAAAGGTTAAATACATGTTACATGCATATTAGGTGTTTCAATTAGCACTTTTACAGGATAAGGATGGAAATTTCCCTTCCTTTTATTTTGTCCTAATTGTTGTTTGTTTATTACAATGCATGTTTGTGTCATGTTTTGAAGGTTATGCGTTATTGGTCTGGTACAAGCCCATGTGGCTTTGAGAGAAGACGGGGGAATTACTGCAGTTGATTTCAATGTTGCCAAGTCAGATATAGTGAGTTGAAAGTCACTGGAAAGCATAAAAGGGTATGTGAAATGTACTGAAATCAATAAAAAAAGGAATCCAATCCTCCCTCCCCCCCCCAAAAAAAAAACAATAAATGTGATTAAATTTTTTGTAAGGACTGCAAATTGTTTGTCCAGTTCACGGGAGATAAGGAAATGCCATATTAGATGAAAAGAAGACTGTAACCCTACCTGCAAATACTTGATTTTGATAGTGTGGTTACTTTCCATGTTGATATTTACAACTGTTCTTTACCAGTATCAGCTAACAAGTACTTGCTGGTGTATTACCTGTACTTTTCACAATCGAATTCCATTTCTAGATTATTATGTGTTTCCTGGCTTCTTTGCTTTCTCAATTGAAAAAGTTTGTCAATGCCATATAAGTTTAGGTTAAATTGCATTATATATTATTAACTGAAGCAAAATTTGAGAAAATATGTTATTGTCTAAAGTTGGATGAATATTCTAAACCAATATATTGACGATTCAGGACTGATACCACATTGAACAAATACGTTCTTGCTAAAATTTCCAAACTGGCTGATATTGGATCCTCATCTCATGCCCCTGAGCAAATGATGGGAACACATTTTCACTGCATCTTTCTTTTATTATTTTCTAAATAGAATGTTCAAATTTTCTATCAAACTTGGCCTTATGCAAAGTTTACGCAAATGGCAACTTTTATATTGTGAGGTAATTTATTCATCCTATTCTGTGAATATAACCTTCAATAATTTAAGGAAAGCAAATATGTGAGTGGTTTTATTTTATGACTTTTGTAATAGGTGTTGTGTAAAAGGCTCCCTTTTGGAGGTCAATGACAGGTTGATTTAACAGCCTGGACTTCTCAACTCATCAGTACGTAAAAAGAGCTATGCTTAACCTTTTATTTTTCAATATGGTCTGTCCAGGTTTTGGGAACCACATGTTTGTCTTTGGTAATAAACTTTTTGATCTTTTTTCTTTTGCTCAAGATATATATTTAACTTTGGAGATTGTTGATTAAACAGCCTGGAATTCTTAACTCACCAATACATGAAAAGAGCTATGCTTAACCTTTTTTTTTTTTTTTTTTTTTTTTTGAGATGTAACCTTTTTTATTCAAAATGGTCTGTCCAGGTTTTAAGAATCACATGTTTTTCTTTGTTAATAAACTTTGATCTTTTTTCGTTTGCTCAAAATATATAATGAATTTTGGAGATAGTTGCATTAGCTGACTTCCACTCTTACTATATTACTTTTTTATTTGTAAGTGTTAGGCAGATAGGGAAGGCCATGTAGCAATAATTATGCCAAAATAGGGAGACTGGCTTAATTCAAGGATTCTTTGTCCAGTTACGAGGATCATGTAAAATTGAGGGGCCTCTTACAATATGGTAAATTTATTTCCTCATCTTTACAATTTGAAAATTTAAATATATTGTGGAAGCCTATTTTTATAGCTCCTGCTGGTCGGTTAGTGAAACTTTTATTTCAAAATTTGTTCAGAGATTCCCGCCAAAACATAAAACAGCCTCCATCTGCTTCTCTTTTGAGGAAAGGAGTTAGTATGATAGACTGCATAAGTGTTTATGACCAGCTTTTATAAGTAATCTTTGGTAGGGGCATGCATTAATTTCTTTTTCATCGTGTTGTTTTCACAGATTCTTGGGTTAGCCGTTCAGGTGTATGGTTCATTGTAGGTTGCAGATTATTATTTTTTTTTAATTAAAAAGTTCCCAATTATTTTCTATTGTTGTTGAAACACCTTTTCCTTAATCAAGTTCCTAAATAATTCAGTTTTTTAATTGTTGACAAAGAAAATAAATGTTTTAGTTGTTGATCTTTTGCTTTCCTTATTATAGGGATCCAACTAAACCAGATACTTGGGAAAAACATGCAGAAATGAGATTTGTCGAAGCAAAGAAAGGAAACTGATTATTTTAAAGAGACCAAGCCTTCGGAAAATTCTTTGTTTGAGTTGTTTAAATGTTTTCATTAGTGATAGTAATTTTTTTCTTGCGACAGCCATTTCTTATTTGCAGAAACTTTAATAGTGCATAATGATCTTCTATAAAAAATGCATCGAGCCTCTTGTTTTGCTCCCCACATCACCCATCACCTACCGTTGGTGGGCAACACTGCGCATAGCAGTGGGTTTTTATTTTTGGGTGGGGTTGGGGTGGAACAAGGGTACTATACCGTAATCAGTGTCCTAATTATATCCTATCAACAAAACAAGGGTACTGTTATTGGTACCTCTATCAACAGGATCCGTCTCTATGCTTCCTTTCAGCTTGATTGTGTTCTGCCACTTTGTTGATAGGATATTATATGCATGTTTAAGAGATTGCTATTATTATTTGCTGACTATAATATTTTAAGTGATCAAGCCTGCAATTAATAGAATGCTGCCAGTTTTCTGAAATAACTTGCTAAAACCCTGATGCATTTATTATGTTTTCTGTGAAAACTTGAGTAGAAATTTCAGTTGCTTTTTAGAATTTCCCCATGAGTAGATGAGTTGGCTGCCATGTAGCGTTCTGAACAGTTGTGACTTGTGCTTGTGCTAAAGCAAAAGCAACAATGGGAAACGCTATCTACCTATGTGAACGTTCTATAATAACAACTGAAAAGCAAAGCCATACAATTTTTGAGGTGTGCATAGTAGATTTTTGTTTTATCCTATAGTTTTTAACACTGTCCCAAAAAGTACCTTATACCACTACAGACATAACACTTGTCATAATAAGAAACAAGTCCGTACAACACTTGTCATAACACTTGCATCTTATGATTGATCGGCAACAACTTATGCAAGTACATTTAACAAATGGCAAGAAATTGTGTCATGGCTCACATTAACAATACCTTTAGTTTATCTTTGACGAGCAAACATATATAGACAAACCAATCTATAAGCTAACATTATATATATCGACAAACTTATTTCATATTGAACTTTTTTAGCTTTGAACTTGTTGCCTAGTTCAATTGGCTTTGCCGCTAAAGCCTTTTTTGACGCAGGACATAGGTCAAAATCAGCTACACAGCTGCAGTTGAGAATCGATAAACAGAACGCTTGAATTATTAGTTAAATCAAACTGGCAACATTATCAAGTTTTGTTAGTTACTATAAACCGCTTTTTAATAACATACTGTTGTATTTTTCTTCTCTAAGGCCTTGTTACTTTACTTTCACGATTTATCTATGCAATAATTCTTTACTAGAACCCACATAAACCCTTTCATATCATTAATGATTTTGAGCCTTAAATGCATCTTCTGACTTTAAGCCCTTTCTTGAACATCTCTCCTGGTTTTCATCTCAGTTGTTGCTTCACACACTCATCAAACATATGCAGATAATATATCTAATTAACTAAACCCTTATTCTTAATTAACCACTTATTAATCCTTCTCAAGGTTGCATCTCGTCCATATATAGGTCCATTTGAAGCAAAAGTTCTCTTGTCATTTTCAATCAAGCTCTCTTGTTTTGAAAGGCCTTCTTTCCTTACTGTCCTTTTCTGCTGTTCTAGGTGAAAAGAAAATAGGAGTTGGGTTGGTTTCATTTGAGTCTTGTTAGCATTTGAAGGCAGAGGAATGTTTTTTCATGTGTGCATCCTTTTGTATTACGGATTTTCCTGGGATATAATACGAGGAAGTTTGGATATATTGCGGATTTTCATGTGTGCATCCTTTTTAATTTTCCCTGAAGATTGATTTTCCGATGTTTAATAGTTTTCATCTCACAACAATTTTCCTTTCTATTATGCAAAAAAAAAAAAAAAAAAAAAAAAACTTGGTTTCTTCTTTTTTTTTAAAAAAAAAAACAAGAAGAATAGATAAGTAATGCATCTTTTGGATATGTCAATTTGTCTTTTAGAGAACTGCACAACAGAAAATAAAAACATGAGTATCAGGTTCAATAATCTAAATAAATATTGCTATTCTGCAAAAGCTAAAAATGAGCAACAGATAACATCAGATATTCACCGACCACAATGTTCCTCATTCAGTCGCATCTTCCTAATCATCCAAATAATAAAAGTGTGATATCAGTCCAGGATGTAGAGTTTTAGAGAAATGTATTGAGAGAGCTGAATTGATTTTGAATGTTGTATTCAATCTATAGATTTACATTGTACATTGAGGTACATATAAGCAAGAATGTAATAGCTCAGAGAGAGCTGTTAAGCTAACTAACTAAATAAACTACAGTGCTGCAACTAATTACAGCTCTCTTGTAACTAATTACAAATCTCTGCTAAGCTCAGCTGAATGTTCTCCATTGTCTTCTGAACTAGACTTGTCCTGTTGCCTGTCATACAGGAGACTCGCTAAGTTGATCATTGACCTCGACAATCTCACCAGAGCAGGAGAAATGACTTTACTTCTTGCTTTTACACTTTCACATGCACCCAAATTTGCACCTTGGGCTACAATCAAGCCTACTTCTGGTAATCCGCATACAGTACTACATTACCCAAGTGGTTCTATCTTACATATAACCCAAGCAAACGTTCATACACCACAACCAAAGCCGAAAACATTCAATGAAGCCAAAAAAATGGGATACTTTGAAAATAAGTTCTGATATGCAAACAAATGTAGTCTGAATATGCAACAATTAAGCTTCAATTATGCAAATAAGACCCATTCTAGACTAAGTACCTTCCACAGCCCAATGCACAACGATCAAGCAATTAGTCTCGTTAAGTCTCCAACAAGTTTATGTGAACTAATGCTGATTTATCCACATTTAAATCAATCATTCAGATCAATCTGAAGTACAAAGTAGCTTTCATAATGATGACTCAATTAGCTTAAAGTTACTCACAATTTTGGTGCAACTAACAGAAAAAAAAAAAAATTCAATTTAAGATGCGCATACTCAATACTCATTAGTCTACCAAAAGAAAATTAAATAGAGCAATATTTCTAGATACAGGAGAGAAAATTTAAATAGGTTTAGTTAAATTCAGCAAAAGCTTCTAATAAAAATATTTCCTGCACTTCAGAACAATTACTGACTCAACGTGTGTATGAGTTTATCACAGTTTATAGGTTATCAGTTTAAGCTAATCACACATCGCACATTATAATATGTTCTTCTTTAATTTGAAAAATGTATCAGAAGCTAGGTACCACTTTTCATTAATTTGTAGCCAACATTCTGCACAAATCATAATAGTTACCAATGCGACACCACGCTTTAAGATAAAACAATAGTAGAATACTCTTCCTTTTCGTAAAAATACAGATCAGAGCCAACAACAGAACATAATAACACAGTACATCAGAACATGAACACAATGAAAACTGCGGACTAATGTTATGGCATGCATCAATTAATACAAATTGTCAATTTCAAAGAACAATCCAAAGCTTCAACTATAAGCATGATTAACCTGTCAAGCATTTCAGTCTCCCATTAATACAAGTAGACCATGGATCTTAATTTAAACATTAATTCAAAGTTTGTTAATATTTGGGGTCAGCCAAATTGGTGGTTCTGCAAGCGGATGGAAAATCCCAGGTGGATAATACAGTTCAGTGGCATCTGTTGCAAAGTTGTAGACACCGAGATCATCACATCCATAGGCCTCAGGAGAAAGTTTATAACTCAAGTCCGTAAAATAGATGCAATTTTTTTTGCAGCCAGGGAACAGCAGAGAGTTAACAACCAGTGGGCAACTAGTACCCAAAAATATAGCATAATCGCCAAAATCCTTGCACTGGGAAGACCGTTTTTCCTCCAAATTTAACTTGTGCACTACAAATCTTGCTGTGACAACATGCAAATCACGCGGCCCGCCTCCTATACTCTTTAGATGCCTTTCCGCAAGAAGCAACTCTCCCATAAAGTCCACTAGATGCTCGACACCAGATAGCGATAGAGGCATAACATGCTTCATTGTCGGATTTGACCCGAGATCAGAAATCATAAACAAATCACTACCGCATGCAAGATAGAAATTTCCTCTGAAAAAGATAGCATCTGCAACATGGTCCTTGCATGGTACACATCTCCATGTATTGTCACCTGACCGCCAAACAGCCACACTAACAAAAACCATTTGATATAAAAACAACACTGTGAAATCATGCGTCTTACTTGGGTCGTGGGATATGACAGCCTTAACCAATCTCTCATGCAGCATCTCTTCTTCGAATCTGGGCAACGGAGGTAGCTCATAGCATTCTCTTGTAAATGGATTGAATATACGAGGGATAAATTTCCTGTCAACAATAAATAGCCATCCGAATGAGGAACCAATCCAGCGCTGGTTTTGCAACTCTGGGATGTCAATGTAGTAATGTCGTTTCTCTGTCAAGCTGTAAAACTTGCGCTTCTTAGTTGAAGCATCCTCCCTCATCATCAACCACGGGAGCTGCTCAGCAGGAGGACAATTCTTATGTTTGGCCACCCATCGCCAGTTTCGACAAACAGCACTGAAACGGTGGTGATCTGGCAGAGACAAAAACCCCATGATGTGTCCAAGGGCATCACTGTTGAGGTCTGACCAGCTGGCCATGTGATGTTTTTGCCCTGCATGCAAAGTATTGAATCAACTCAATTCAGCTAGTCATAATTTCTTTGTGTCAGATCTAGTTTACATGTTTTACTACCATGTAGAGGATTAAATATCAACCATAGTATGATTATGCTTTGACATATTTGATAGTTGTAAGGTAGGAGGACCCAGTTCAGTTTGTTTTATGGTAGCTAATTGCCATTTGAAAGAAAATGAAGATGCACCTTGCTTTGCTTCAACAATATGTGATGAGGGTTCTAGTGCCACAAGTTTTTGGTGCCACAATTGCAGCTTCTCTTTTTCATTAATATTTTAAAATAAAAATTCAATTTCAAATCCAAACCGTTGATCTTGTTCAATGTAACGAGCGAAGCATTTATATATATATTTTTTATAATTTTCTGTCAATCAACATGTCAACACATTGACGTATCTATAAAACCCGCGACCGCATTTTCTATAAATAAAAATAGTACAAATAAGTACCATGACCATTGATATTGCCAATTTACTGTTAACTCATTTGCAATTCTTTAACTGCCCCAAAATACCTTAGGTACCTTCTAATAGCTTGTACATGGCTGATATTATCTAAGGGTTTCTTCAAACTTTCTGCTCAATTAACCATTAACAATACTAGCTACAAATAAGTCTAATTAGTTATTTATAATCCTTCACTGGACCAAATATAAGGATTTTGCTAGTTACAGTTCTAACCAAATTCCAATTACTCAAGAACATAGAGCCATTTAACCCTCAAAACAAGAGATGAGCGTTAACCAATCAACACAAAGAGAGCTTTTGTCAATTGACTAAATAACTTATCAATCAACACTTTCAATTGCAGCATAACCAAAAACAATTGATCCCAGCCACAGCACAAACCAGTAAGAAAGAAGTAGAGAGGGAAAATCAAACCATGGTTACCTCAATTAGCAAAGAAAAACGGAAGATAATGGAGGCCTCAGCTACAGTTGCCAATCGCCACGGCTGTCATTAGCGCGCCTCTGACGCCGGCCTCTTCCCAAGTCAGTCAAGCTTAAACGGGGAAGAGAGAGATCAGGTGTGTGAGGTATCGAAGAAGTGTTGGATTATTTCTAGATCATGCGCAGATTTAGAAATAATCTAGAAGGTGGGCTAATTCTGGCTTAGTGATTCTGCTAATTATGAATATTGTTAAGTATGGTAATATGCTAAACGTGACTGTATTAGAAAAGTATGGTTTTGTACAAAAGATGTGTTGCCTTTAATAGGTGGTTAATTTAGGAAAGTCATGTTCTATATTTGTGATGGATGAATATAGAAGATGAGTGCATGCCAAGTTACCTTGGCTTATATATATGGGATTGGTCTCCAAGGGACAAGACATCCACGAATTCTGCTACATACATGTGTTGATAGCAGCAATTCTGCCTCTCTCCCTAATACTTCCATCAATTAGAGAGAGATAGTGCTTTTGTTTAGGCTAAAGGCATTAAAGGGCAAGTCTTGAACTCTTGGAAGGCCTTCTCCCCACCTTGGTGGCTTTCTCACGACATCAAGGATCTCAACAATCAAGCAAGACGTGCTCTACATCAAGATCCTGGCCATAGCAATGGATTCAGGTATGCTTCCGCTCAAGAATTTAGTTTCGGTGTTTTGGAACGGTTTGTTCCACTGCTGGTTCTGCGAGTTCTTTAGTTGTTTTCTGGTTTGCTATTTGATCTGTTAGAATTGTTATTCCTTTGACTTTAAAGCAAACCCAACAAGTGGTATCAGAGCCACTCGTCATGAGCCAGTAGAATAAACACAAATTTTAGTTTTGATTATTTGATTTGGTGATTTTTTGGATTGATCGAAAATTATTTTTTCTAAAAAAACTATTTTCGATTCGTTTTGTTTCAAATTGATTTCAAATTAGTTATTTTAAGAGATTTTGAAAATTAAGTTAAAGCTTTAAAGAATTTCAAAATCGTTTTGTTTCAAATTGTTTTGAAATTAGTTATTTGGAGAGATTTTGAAAATATAGTTAAAGCTTTATGGAATTTCAAAATCGTTTTGTTTCAAATCGATTTGATATTGCATTTTTTTTTTTTTTTTTGTCTAAAAAAAAAAAAATTTGCATATTTGGATTCTAAAATTGAACCTTCAATTTTAGTGTTTATTTTTGGCATGGTAAATAGTTATTGATTTCGATCTTTTTTATATTTTTTTTTTACCATGTATTATTTTTAATAAGCTATTTTTGTACGGTTAAAATTAAGTTAGCTTATTAAAGTATTTAAGTAAATATTTGATTATATTTTAGTATTTCTATTTTTGGCATTTAACCCTTTATATTATATGGTTAATTATGATTGGAAATTTTAATATAATCAATATTTAAATTTGGATATAATTGACATGGTTGGTTATTTATGGATTTGGTAACTAAGAAGATCGAAATACCAATCATTAAAAATCTGATCTACTAAAATTGGATGATTTAGAATTAGAGTAGACTATTTGGTTAGGAGAGAAATCTTTAGGGTTTCTCGATTTAGATTAGGACGTTTTCTTCTACTCTATCTACGGTCCATCAACGATTTGTTTCACTCCGAGACAATCGTTCTACTTCAGTTTTGGTTGCAAACTTTTAGGTTATGACCAGAATCGAGTTGAGGGCCTACTAGATGCCATAGTGGCCCGCTAGGAAAGATTTGTATGGTTTTGTTAGAAACTGACCAAAATTCGGTTTAACAACCCTCTTAGATAGTATGTACAGGTTTTGTACATTCCGTTTTTGTCCAGTTTTCTCTCCTCTTCTTATCTCTGCCATGGTTTTCATTAGTAAGAGCTGTAAGCGTTGGATTACTCCATGTTGTCATGAGGACAAGTTCTGTCGCAGAAAATAAGGTCGGCGCCTAAGTGTCCATATGACCCCGACCTTTTCTGGGAATCTTACCTGGATGTGGTGTAATTTTAATGGCTGCTGGCTGAAGAGGAAACCATCGCTTTCTTTTCTTACCTTAATGTAATGCATACTAGTTTGTATGGTTACATATTTCTATGGTTCTCTTTCTGGTCTCTTTGGGTAGTTTGTTACTTACCAAAACAAACTACATAAGGTTTAGTAGTCTATATAAGTACTATATGGTCTATTGTATGTATACCTTAAGGTTTCGCAACCGAGTCTTAAGTCTAAATCATCCTAGGTCAGTATTTAGTTAGGCTTTTCATATTAAAATTGATGTGTATAATGAAAAGTCTAGGTTAAGGTATATTTTAAATCGAATATAAAGGTAACTTTAGTTGTATTTGAGAAGTTGGGCCAGCCCTAATGTCATCCCACTAATGGGCTCTCACATTAACGGTTGTCTCAAAGGCCCAAATACAAGTGTATTAAGGTGCATGTGACTTTTAAATTATGGATCGGCCCAAAGGAAGGACATAATTTAAAAGGCTACATGTACAATGTTTGGGTAGAATCAAATGGGTAATGATTGTGAGGTTTTACATATAATTAATTAATCGGCCCAAAGGAAGGTTAATTGATTGATATGTTATAAATCGTTACATTTGATACTACACCTAGTCGATTGAAGTTTGTAAGAAGACTCCAAAGAGCACTTGCAAATTGATAAAAACTAGTAGATGGGATTTGGACCTTTATATTGTGATTTATTGTTATACAATTAAAGATTAATGTAAGTGCATATCTAGCATCTTTAAAGTTCCAACTTAAAATTTAAAGATTCTCAAGTTAGTTTGATCTTGACCATGTGTTAAGGACCAATAATCCCATTGAGGTCAAAACAAATAATCTTATGATCATTTAGTAAAAACCGTTCTTGAGACATTTAAGAGGCATTGTTTCTAATTTCATTGAGGCTAAAGAATTCATATGTGGAAATTTGTTTTGCATGAATGTGAAGAGTAATCAATTGAAATCTGTAAGGTAACTCTAAAGAGCATTTACAGATGGATAGTTATTACATTGATGTTTTTCATGGTAAAACGCTTAAGTCCTTCAATATAGTTAAGAATTCTTGGAGAAAGTTTAGAAAATGTATCTGTTAAGAATAAGTAGGTATTTGAAATCTGTAAGAAGACTCCAAAGAACACTTACAGATGAACAATAGTTACATTTGGACATTCATTACAGATACACTTCAGGAATTTAAATATAAAATCAACATAAGGGAGTACATTTGGAGATGTCATTTTGTACTTCAAAATTATAAGCACTAAAATGTATCGTAAGATAATAAGGTTATTTAGTGCTTATTTTTCTTCCTATTTTGCTCAAGATGAGTTATGTAATCCTCAACTTGAATATGGTGAAGGAAGAAAATAAATTGAAGGTCAGAAATATGGTACTCAAAGTTGGTTTTGACTCCAAGAATATAAGGAAATTAGAAACATAAAATTTAAGAATAAAACTGCAAATTTGGAATCATAAAGAAACCCAATAAAGT
Organism: Rhynchospora tenuis; assembly: GCA_027725995.1. Lineage (NCBI taxonomy): Eukaryota > Viridiplantae > Streptophyta > Magnoliopsida > Poales > Cyperaceae > Rhynchospora > Rhynchospora tenuis. The sequence continues at coordinate 57,598,822 of CM050888.1, forward strand.
TAAAGTTCAGAAACTGATTGAAAAGTCAGAATCTAGAGGGTTATTCTTCTATGAAAACAAGAGCATTTAAGGAAATATTGTACTTGGGGGTGCCAAGAATAATATTATACTTCTTGCTAACATTTAGGCATAAGTTATTTTAGTATCAATATACACATAGTGGATTGATTCGGATGATCAACCTACATATGTATTTCTAGAATTTTCCTTTTGATTGTCAAAAGTCAAATGATGGTGAAAGATACATCCTTATAGTGGTGACAACAAGACAATCAATTTTAGAAGCTATAATATCCATAGGTTGTATTTTAGTAATGGATCAATCATATTGGACTTACATGAGACATTTATAATTTCATTTTAATGAAGTTTCAACTCTATCTCAAATCAACAAATATGGATTTATTTGTTCTTTTAAGAATAGAAATTTAATTTTGTCTCATAGTCCAAAATAAGGTAGATCCATTTCTTCTTCAGTTTATAACGACCTTGTATGGAAATAATAGCTTATATAAGGAAAACATGTAATTGGATACTAAAATTTTATGCATAAATTAACTATTGAGAATTCATGAATACTTTGGCACAAAAGCTTAAGTTATATCTCTTAAGGAGAAAATATATTTTGTGCAAAGTTATAATTTCTCAATTCATTAAGAAAAGCAGTTTATATTCTTAAAGAAAGTATCAACTAAAACAATTACAATAAAATCTCATATAAAATGTAGACTGAAAAGTCCACATATGATATTTGGGATATCTAACAAAACTCGGCTTTATAAGCCACAAGAGAAATAGTTAGATGAAAGGATAATTGATTGTTTAGTTGGTTATGCTAAAAGATCAAAAGAGTACCCAAATTATTATGTCCCACAATTTAAGATTAAGTTTTTAGAGACAAATTAAGATAAGTTCTTTGAGGAAGTTTTGGTTGAGAGGGGAGAGATGACACATATTTGGATATTATCTTCAAGGTGAAACCACATGCGTTAATTCTCAAAGAAACTATTTCAGGACTAAAATAGACCATTTGAGAATCAACACATAACATAAGGGCTGAATCTGAGTCAAAGATGGACTTTTTGAGGACTCAAATGGACCATTCCAATTATAGAAATCGAAACAGACTATTTGAGGACTCAATAGACTGTTGTTTGACTCGAGTCCTAAATCTGAGCTAGAGATAAACTGGTTGGGGACCCAAACGGATTGCTCAAACTCAGAAAAGTCAAATTGGTTGCTTAAGGACTTAAGAAAACTGTTTGACTCAAAATTAGACTTTGCTACGGATTTATGGAATTAGATCCTGGTAATAATTAAATTGAAGATAATGTTGTCATTACACAACTGCAAATACCTCAAGAACTCGTACTTACAAGATCCACTAGGAAGAAAAGACAAACAATATTGGACGATTATGTTGTCTATCTTTAAGAACATGAGTTTAAAACTCAAAGAAGTGGATTAATGCCATAAATAAAGAGATAAAGTTCATTTGTGATAATGATATTTGGGACTTAGTAACATTACCTAAAGGAAAGAAACTCATTGGTTGCAAATGGACATTTAATACCAAAGGGATTTTATAGGAAATGTGAAAAGACATAAGGCACATCTTATCACCAAGTGTTTCACCTAAAATGAATAAATTACCATAAAGAGATTTTCCCTTTAGTTCTTATTGAAAGACTCTTTTAGGGTAATTATGGCAATTTTAGTACAATTTTCAATCTCGAGTTTTATTAAATAGATGTTAAGACTGTTCTTCAATGGAAACATTGGTGAAACATTCTATATGGTGCAACCATTCTATTTTTGAATCGGATGATACAAATAAAATAGTTACAAATTTAAAATCTATTTATGAACTCAAAATAAGTGTCTCAGTAGTGATATTACAAATTTTATCAAGTCATTATCTCATTTGGTTTCGAGATTAACTTGATTAATAATTGTATATATCACAGGTTCAGTGGGAGTAATATTTTGCATTAGGATGATTTACTACTTGAAATAATATTATTGTATGTTTTGGGCCTCAAGGTTCTTGGGCCTTTTAAACAAATAATAAAACGTCAATTAGGCTCTCAAGTAGTATGATAAGATAAAAATGCAAACTATTGGATAACTTATGATTGAGGCATATATTTTTGTCTTCAATATATTTCATATATATTGATTAAGTAAAGTTGGAAATAAAGCATTCCTTGTGATTTGGTTATAAAGAATTTAATCTTAAGTTTGTATACATGTGGATACTGTATACATAATAAAGATGCAAAGTTAATATCTACACAAAGTGTAGAATTTTGGATGGCAGCCAAATTTAGTTGTTTAGTATTTACAGAAATAACTATGCACTTACAGTTCGAATGTCAGAAATAAGTTGAGGTCATTTTAGTGTTCTGACTTCGATTTTAGTGAATGCCATGATAACATGATAAAGAATGATTTCATTTTATGAAGAATGCTAAACATGTGTGTGTTAGCATCTTTCATAATGAAAATAAGATTATAGTATGTTATAAAACATTCAAATTTGGGGAGTATGATCATGAATTTTGTCACTAGGCTGCACATGATGGATGTTGCTAAAACATCACTACGGATATATCGTGACAATAATCATATACTCCAATAACAGAAACTTCAATAAGTTAAGGCACATAAAACTTTAAGTTTCTGGTTGTAAATAAAAGAGTTGAGAATGACGAATTGTCAAAACAAGCACACTGGAACAAACTCAATAATAATGGATCCACTCACTAAAGCATTAATACCCAAGCAGTTTCTGAAAGATGTAACTAGTATGGGTGTAATTTCAGTTAAGGATTTTAGGCTTTAGTGGGAGTTTTGTTCAGTGGGAGTGCTAGATTTGACAATGGTTTTGGTTTATTCAGTTATTCAGTTTATTTAGTGAATTTCTGCAGAAATGAATAAAGTTTCAGTTTTCAGTTTTCAGTTTCAGTTTTCATTCTCAATCTATTTAAGTTGACCTCACTTCAGTTTCGGGGTGACCAATAAAGTTGGAAAATGGACACGTTACAGTCACATTTACGTGTATTTTCCACACCACTTATACACATTTAAATTCAATGTCATTCATTTATTGTGATATTGAGATCATTGTGGGTTGAGTTACGACGGCTTTACAGGATTAGAAACCTGTAATGGCTATAATGTGACAAAAACTTCCTTGGTCCTTTATCATTATGAATGATGGACGGAATTGGAGTACAAAATTTATTACCATAAATCAGGAGCTCATTTAAATTAAGCATAATTAGATAACACTAAGCAATTGCCCAAGTGGGAGATTGTTGGATTATTTCTAGATCATGCGCAGATTTAGAAATAATCTAGAAGGTGGGCTAATTCTGGCTTAGTGATTCTGCTAATTATGAATATTGTTAAGTATGGTAATATGCTAAACGTGACTGTATTAGAAAAGTATGGTTTTGTACAAAAGATGTGTTGCCTTTAATAGGTGGTTAATTTAGGAAAGTCATGTTCTATATTTGTGATGGATGAATATAGAAGATGAGTGCATGCCAAGTTACCTTGGCTTATATATATGGGATTGGTCTCCAAGGGACAAGACATCCACGAATTCTGCTACATACATGTGTTGATAGCAGCAATTCTGCCTCTCTCCCTAATACTTCCATCAATTAGAGAGAGATAGTGCTTTTGTTTAGGCTAAAGGCATTAAAGGGCAAGTCTTGAACTCTTGGAAGGCCTTCTCCCCACCTTGGTGGCTTTCTCACGACATCAAGGATCTCAACAATCAAGCAAGACGTGCTCTACATCAAGATCCTGGCCATAGCAATGGATTCAGGTATGCTTCCGCTCAAGAATTTAGTTTCGGTGTTTTGGAACGGTTTGTTCCACTGCTGGTTCTGCGAGTTCTTTAGTTGTTTTCTGGTTTGCTATTTGATCTGTTAGAATTGTTATTCCTTTGACTTTAAAGCAAACCCAACAAGAAGATGAGCTCAGTTTATGAAAGAGGAGAGGTAAGAGGCAGTGAAAGAATGAGGTGGGGGTATTGAGGTCGTAAGGGTTGCCTTGAGACCTGAGAGCGAAGGAGATAGAGAGCGGTCGGCGAGTGAAGGGGACACGGTGGGTTCGTGTGGTCAAGAGTGAGAAAGAGAGAGAAGGGGCTCTTCTCTTCTCTGGTGCTACGAAAAGAGAAGAGGGAGATGGGTGGAGGCGGAGAGAGAGGAAGAGGGTTTCTCTTCTTCGCGCCGAACCTCCCTTTCTATAAGACGCTTATTAGCTTTCAGTTCCATGATGATTCGTTCTCTAGCACTAAGTGCTCATTATCAGACTGTCAGACACTAAAAGCAAGAGATGAGACACTAATACCATTTTACTACACAGTACACACGTCACTTCATAATTAAACAAATAGAACATGAAACTCGTTTGTTGGTCGCACCCAATCTATGTTGCACGAATACGGGATATATATATATATATTGGGAGATTCTGCCGTCCGGACTGGTAAAATCTGATTTCAACTATTTTTTCAGCCCGAGTAATAAAGTCTAATAAATTCCGATTTCTGACGTTCGTTCGATTAACTAATAAAGTCCGGGCGACAGAATTTGCCATATATATTTACTAGTGGAAAATTTTATTAAACAATAATTTTCTGCAAAAAAGTTGATGAAGCCATCGAACAATTATAATTCTAAATACATTTTTTAAATATAGGAAAAAAATTGTTGTGTGATTTCAAAAATTATACAAAATATTTTCCAATTCTAAATATGAAAATTTATACTCTCAAATTCCTCATATTTTTGTGATCAGACGTATAAAATTTTATGCCAAAATGAATTTTAGAAGGCTCTCAAACAATTAAGAAACTAAAATACACTGAAAAATCGGATAAGGATATGTCCATTTGAGGGCGCAACAGAGATGGTAAATGAATCGGGGCTGTTGGATATGTGATGGCTGATTTTTTTTGTCGCTCTACAAAATTTCTAAAGCTCTCTGTATTACAAACCTAGAAAGCTCAGCCTAACTTTTAAATCAAGAGAGGATGAAAACCAGCTTCTATTTGTCTTTTAGCCCACTGTTTTCGTAGACCATAGAGAGGATTGATACAATGCACCCCAACATGAACCCCTCATATCACCTGCTGTTACTGCTCCTGGGACCCACGTGGTTAAATTTTATAGGAGGTCCCACTTGTCAGAGAGATCAGGGAGCTGATTGGGCCGTTGATTGTTGGGAGCAGTGTATATTTTCTGGTTCCTTAGTCGATCATTATCAGATGTTCATGCGCCATGCCTACAAAGAGTATCTTCCTATGCTCATTGCATCACTACTACCCTAGTATTCGTGTGCCAAGCCTACAAATTAAATTCATATATTCATTGTATGACTGCCTGTTTAACGGGAATTGATTTGGTCACTTTTTAGCACCACAAAAATTTTTTAGTGACCAATATACCCTTTTTATACAAGGCACACTCCCAACTCATCTCATTTGCCTTCACCCATCTGATCACTTTTACGAATTAAAGTATCGACAGGTATGCAACTGAACTTAGTATGCAACTTAACTTTTAATTAAAGCTTACTGTAATGAATTGGACTAGCAAATATAATGCTTAATTAAAGAATTTCCAACCTTTGCATACGGACCAGCATATGGCCAGCAATTTCCTATCTCTGTATAGTCGAATTTAGTTGGACCAGAATATATCATTTAAAGAAAAAATAAATTAATAAACATATGTAGTTTAAATTAAGAAGTGCGTATGGAATTTTACCTTAATTAGTGAAACAACTACAAGTGTATAGGAAATCATATCTCATTTATATGCACGAAAAGGAAATCATTAAGGAAATCCTATATTCTTTCCTCCTTCATTTACTTAACAATTACGACTTTTTAATTTCTAATAGGTGACTTGCAAATTATCAAGAACAAGAGATCAGAATGTATACTTGTAAGCTAATACTAGTAGAGACGAGATCAGAATGTATGAGAGAGAAGCTTTATTTTTTAGAAAGATTTTCCAATATAATTTCCTTATATGGTCATGCAGAGTCAAGCTTTCAATTGACATAGGTGAAGGGTATTTTGGTCATTGAAATTTTTTTGTGGTGTTGAATCACTTTTTAGTGGTGCCCAAATCAATTCCCCTGTTTAACCCTGAAATACTCGTTTGCGATGTGCAAATATTAAATGCCTGTGTACTGAATAAATTCAGTATATCTCCATCTTGCTTAATAATTTCAGTGAATCTAACAAAATACCTCTCATTGTTATATAGGAAAGTACTTATCACAAATTTGAATTCTGTGATCAGTCCTAATATCCAATACATTGGATTTGAGTCGCTCATAATAAGAAGTTACTGAAAATAGGAATGCAGATGACTAAAAGAGAGAGAACAAAGAATCATTCCTCTCCTCTCAGTCAGCCAAGAAAATGGAACAGCTTTAACCCCATATGTAACTGTTAATATTCCAACTCATCCAAAGAAAAAAAAAAAAGAAAAAAAAAAAAAGAACCCTTTATGGGTTACACAGTTATTACAAGTAAAATGAACCCTTAGATATTTAATCATGTTCCAAATTTTAATTTAGCTTGAGAGGGGAGTTCGCACTGCCTGGATGACCTATGCAACAAGCTTATTGCCAGACAACCTTAATTTTATTTAATTCATATGATCTGTAATCAGGCATATGTAATTAATTAGATACATTACTTGTGAAAAGTCAAATAAAAAAAAGATACATTACTCGTGTGTATTGATGCGGATAGAAGCTTTATTTTACAAAATGACCACGCTGGATTGGTAATTCAGCACATTAATGCTATCAAAAGTTAGAGGTAGGAATTCCCTGAAAGTTTAATTCCTAGGAAAACAATGTGGACCTTCTAACACCCGGTCCAGATATTGGTCTCTTAGACTTAGTCCCTTACACATAATCCATAATTTTTTTTTTCCTAATAAGATAGTGAGTTATTAGTAACTTGGGCCTCGGTCCATGGAGTTAATTTCATGCCTATAAGCAGATAAGGGCCTATATAATCATTAGCTAGCCCAAACGCTGCATGTATAGTTTTTAAAACTTTTGTTCCTTTTTATTCAGAAATGAGAGAGACTTCGAAAATCATCTGTTTAATTCACTTTTCATTTTTTGTCTACCTACAATTTTTAAAGAATACTTGCGATATCTTAGATTTTGTAAATTTAATAATATTGTGTTATATATTTTAACAATTTCACTTTTAAATGTGTGCACTTTAGAGCATCAAAATAAATTTTCTAGATAGACCTGAAAACATATGTTTTTAAAACTAACTGTAAACGCAAAACATCCTACAATAACAAGTTTTACTTTTAACACGTCTTCAACTTCAAGTCTTCAATTTCCTTATTTGATACTAGACTCTTTTTTTTTTCATTGTTTCGTATTCAAAAGACAACCATTAAAATCCAAATTGTTCATGAAATATAATGTTTCCAAAATTTTCAAATGTATAAGGTATTTCAAAAATATATAGTAGCTAGAAATAAAAATTCCACGTGTGATCCACCATCAGCCCTTCACCGACCACGTGTGAATGTAAGGCAAAAAAATTTTGTAATTTCTCGTCGAATATTAATTTGTACTTGTCAAGATGAATTTGGTTGAGATTTAACACTAACGGACGAGATGCCTTTAACGCAATGGACCTACCTATCTTATATGGGGATAGGAAAGTCGGTGATATCCAGCCAACTGCTTTAAATTTCTGATTTTCTGAAATTCTGTTGGAAATTTAACCTGAATAGTGTTCTTTTCTGACATTTTTAAAAAATATTATGATAGTTTTTTTTGAAATAAGAGGCTATTTATTTATAGAGGCTTTAGCCCAATCTGTAACTTAGAGTTTATCCCTCTTCTACTTATTTATCTACTTATTTATAGCTACCCAATCCGCGTCCAGCGGGAATTGAACCCGTTACCTCTAGAAAAATATTATGATAGTTAAAGAGGGAGTCTAATTGCTTTATGAAGCATATCTTAGTTGGTGTGTTCTATTAAATCTCTAATTTAAATTTAAATTAGTTGATCTAAACTGTTGAATGACTTCATATATCAAACTTTTCTACAAAAATCAAATTCAATATATGTTTTTCAACCGTTTTTAGTCAGAAATAAAAACATTATATACAAATAGGTTCATTATTTGTAATTGGTAAATATTTGTTTATTTTAAAAGAATAGTTAAAAAAACGTGAAAATATATAGAATTTTATTTTATACGAAATTTGATCTATACATTGCATTGAGATATTCGAATGACACATTTGATTATGAACAATAACGAACTAAAATCAAAATACAACCGTGTTGTCCTTCTCAAGATCTTTAACCAACTCTTAATTTTAGACACAGATCCTTAAAAGTTGATCTGAGAATTTACATAATTTTAGTGCGCTGAACAAACGTCATCTCTTAGCTAATTGGAAAGTAACCAAACCATTGCTCCCATTAGTCCATTACCTAGATTTTTTGATCTTCTGTTGAAAATTTTGTTGTTTTCATCTGTGTCAAAAAGCCATTTCCCTCTTAATTATATGCCTTCTATGCATGACAGACAAGAGTTCTTCCATCCTTAGTCTTTTTTTTCTTTTCTTTTTTTTTTTTTTGAAGCAATATGTCCTTAGATGTTTTTACTTTCAAATAATATCTTATTATACTTGTATTAAGTTTTTCACATTTTTTTTGAATTATTTTATATTTATTAAATTTTGTATGCTAATCATCCTATAGTATTGATGATATTACGACAATTTTCTTATTTTATAGAAGCTCAATATTTTAATACATTATTTGCAAAGTAAAAAAATAATTTTCTAATTTTAAATACTATATTTTTTGAATTGTAAATTTTGGACTTCACTTACTCTCAAAGCAAATCAGAACCTTTTATGATAATTACTACCAAAATAAATGCGCATGAGTGAAATTTTAATGTTTCAACCTTATAACAGGTTCATTGAACCTGGACGTGTTTGACACCTTTTTCCGAATTTCAACCAAAATAAAGGAATTATTCCGGCACCGCTCCCAACCATCCACAATGGACATTAGGCTTAGAAAAAAAAAATACATTGCATTAAATTTGGACCATCCTTTATCCTTCCATGTTAAATATAGGTACCTCTTGTTATATATTAGTGGTTTCACACAGTAGACTACTTTACGCCTCCAACAGAAACAAAGATACTAGTTTTTTTTTTTTTTCACTCGTTGCAAAAGAAAAAAATATTAGAGAGAAGCCACTTAAAACACTTTTTGAGATTTCAGCACTGTGGGTCACACGAATCATGATTGGTGGCTCAGATTTCCTCCGTTGAGAGTTTTTGACTTCTCTTTTCCACCCCTTTTTGGTTAGTACACTTTGAAGAACTCTTTTTCTCCCCTTTTGAGACCCTTTAATAATTCCTCTCTGATGTTTTCATATATTCTTTAATCTTCTTTTACTTTGTCGGAATGTTGATATGAGAATCTTGTTTAATTAAATGTCACTGAATTTTCTTTTACGGGAGGAAAACTAAACAATGTGGCTGGTTGTTGTATACTTTTTTTCCCCTTTGGTTATCTTAATAATGCCTAGTGTTCGATACGGAGGTAAAATAATACTGATGAATTTCATATTTTTAGTCTTTCAAGCAATTAATTGATGATTTGCTACCAATGCATGTAGATGAATTGAAGTGATCACTCTTCTACAATATGTAATTTCAAATGAAAATCTCAATATCAAATTATTGGAAGACCTCAATTTACAAACCCAACTAGGGATAATTTCTTTCCCTCTGGACATATGAAATTTTAATTTTCACAGAAAAAGTGTGCAGTATTATAATACCACGATCATAAGGTGCGTTGTGGAAAGGTGATACCCAGGAAAGTACTCAGTTGAGAATTTTTTTTTCACATGTGCTTTTTAGTTCAAAAATTATAACTACTGGAAGTGAATGCCAATGTTACATGTTGGGATACAGAGTACGGATGAAAGAGGGGGGAGCTGTTCAAGTTTATCCTCACCCTTGCACTAACAGTTTTGGTACTGAATACTGACAACACCTGGGCAGCACTTGATGAAAATTTAGCTGGGAACAATTTTTATTCAGAAAAACAAAAACCAATTAATAAATAAATAATGGGTAATTGTTCTTGTTTCGATTTCCCTTTCTATCACATTTGTTTGGGCTGGATATTTATGAGTCTCGAAGGTTGCTTCATCCTCTCTAATTTCCTATTACTTTCAGTATTCCAATTCAGGATCATTAGTAACATTTATTTCTCTTACATATGTGTACCAGGATTTGGTACAAATTGGTTCCTATAAATTAATACTGTATAAGTCCAAAATAAGAGCCTAGCATACGTGTATCGAAAGAGAATTAATAATTGGATGATACAAAAAGGTTTGTTCCACCATTAATTTTGGTATGTAGCCAATTCGACCTTCTCCTTTTGTTCCTCCTCTCTTTCATTCTTTTGCAAGCTCTGCTGCAAAAATTTAGATAGAGATATATCTTACCTTTCTCTTTCTTCCTTCTACTCTCCTTTTTTGTTAATAATTCTTTGGATAAAAAATTGTGAAACTGCAACAAAACTTAGAAGCATAACCAAGAAATAACATGTACACTTCCACCTTCCTACCTAATTGTTGACTTAGAAAAGGTGACGATATGTTTCTACGGTGGTAAAAGATGACAGTGAACTCTTTTGACTAAAGAAGTTTAATTATAACCTCCAATATCTCTTGACGTAATAATCATAATTTTCATTGTTGGGTTGACTTTTGTAATAGTTAGGCTATAGAGAAAAAGTTACACAAGTGTTCTTCTTTTGATTAAACCAAATTTGATTACTCAAACTATCATTCAGTGAACATTGTTCTACTTCACATCCACATTCATAGATGCCTATGTTATATTATAATATTCAGAATATAATCTTGACCAGCCTACTAGGCTTGAATCAGGACATCCTATATAAGTGCAAATTCATTTCCACCGGAATTCACCCCAAACACACTTCAGTACTTCCTTGCATACCTATAACCCAGGTATATTCACATTATTGATAGAGCATTGCATTAATCCACCACTGCAATAAAATAGAAGTGCAACCATGCCCATTAATCAATTATTTTTAGTTGTAATTTTACAGCTTATATTAAATGATGCTAATGCATACTGCATAGTTTTTGACAAATGCATGCTATATTTGCAGGTAACTAACTAGCAAACCCATTAGCAACACTGAATGGGGCACTCTGTTTCTGACGACTTTGAAAACAGAGGAGAGCAATGGACCTACCAAACGGAAAATGGTCAAACAAAATATAAAGTTGGATTTCCCCCCAAAAGAAATTTGTTTGGCGAATTTCATGAAAGGTTCAATGAAACATTCTTTGCTGATGATCCCTTGCGCCCCTACAAGGACAAGCCACTGTCAAGAAAGCTATTGCTTTGTCTCCAGTTCTTCTTCCCAATTCTTGATTGGGGCAGGCATTATGATTTGAAAAAATTTAAAGGTGATTTGATTGCTGGATTAACCATTGCAAGCCTCTGCATTCCCCAGGTACAGATGTTTGTACAAAAATGATAAATAAACATTTGCTTCTTTTTATTTTCACTTCCAATCCCCTTGATTTTTTCTAACATAAGATGACAATTTTTTGCTAGGACATTGGCTATTCAAAGCTAGCTAACTTGGATCCACAATATGGCCTTTGTAAGCTCGACTGCATTAAATGCATGTAGAATTAGAGCCTGAAAACTTCTGTAGATGTTGAATTTAAAATTTTTAATTTGCAGATTCCAGCTTTGTTCCACCTTTAATCTATGCTATAATGGGTAGCTCAAAAGATGTTGCAATTGGACCAGTTGCAGTTGTTTCTCTGCTGCTTGGAACACTTCTTCAAGAAGAAATTGACCCAACAAAGAACAAAGAAGAGTACAGGCGGCTTGCCTTCACTGCTACATTTTTTGCTGGTATTACTCAAGCAGCCCTCGGGTTTCTCAGGTACAATGTCCAATTATTCTATAGTTTTTTCTAAGAAAAATTTCCTCTGAAGATTTTAACAATGACATGCAATCACAATATGTATATCATTTTCAAGTTAATTATTTCTGCACAAGTGCACAGCCTTTTTGGTCGCTAATTTGTGTTTAATGATGTGATATTTTTAGATTAGTTCACGAGTTTATTTCATATTGTGCTTTTCTGAAAACAAAAGACTCAAGCAGACTAAAGAGATCCTGCAGTTCTCTGTACTTCTTTTAAAGACATAAGCCAAATCAGACAACAGCTGCAAATGCTCTTTTCTGTTTCTTTTTCATATCAGCTACATATACCAGTGCAGGCCATCGACAGGATAATTTAACCCTTCTCTGCTCTATGAATTTTCAGGTTAGGTTTTCTGATAGATTTCCTATCCCATGCTGCCATTGTTGGGTTCATGGGTGGAGCAGCCATAACCATAGCTCTACAGCAACTCAAGGGTTTTCTTGGCATTAAAAAATTTACCAAACAAAGTGACATTATATCCGTCATTAAATCAGTGTGGGACTCAGCTGAGCATGGGGTATGCTAAATATTGGTTGGGTAGATGCCCATAACTTTCTGTATTTTCTTCATAAACCACAGTTAGCCAATTAAATAAATGTGACACAAAATTGTCCTGAATTAAGTTGAAGGGAAGGTAACACTCCATATTAATTACAACCTAAAGGCAGCCCCAGATGTCACAAATTAAAATGATTTAGAGATAATTTATGCCAAGATAACACTTGCCAATTAAAAATACTAGGTAAGTAGTGTGGTTTCAGAATCATGTGCAAGGTTTTGACAAGTTCCTTCTTTTCAGTGGAATTGGCAAACAATATTAATAGCAGCATCGTTCCTGGCATTCCTTTTGGCTGCTAGATACATTGTAAGGAACTCCAAAATACTTTAATCTATACAATAAATTTTATTGGATGATTTTCATTAGTGCCCCTGAAAGCCCTTAACTATCAATTTTGAGCACTGAACAGTGAGAAATATCTAATTGTGTTATTCTTGAGGAAGAAAAAAATCCTCAATTTATCATTTTGCCTTGAAAAAATGAGAAATATCTAGCCCTGTTTTGGAATAACAACGCTCTTTATTTTTTCCGTCTTCTGATTTGGGGCACTATAGAGAACACTATATAAATGTTTTTTTTTTGTTTATAATTGTGTATATATTTTCTGATCAATCTTAATATTTAAAATTATAGGGGAAGAAGTCAAGTAAACTGTTCTGGGTCCCAGCAATTGCACCTCTAATGTCTGTTATCATATCGACATTTTTTGTGTATATTACTCGTGCAGATGAGCATGGTGTTCAGATCGTAAGGCTCCTTAAACTAAAGACTTGTTGAATTTAATTCTGCTAATATATTGGTTAAATTAAATAAATAAAGGAAGACAAATTTGTTCAGAATGTTATCTGTACTAGTATGTACAAGACCATTTTACTTTCTTTTTATTATCTTTTTAATTATGGTATACAAATTTTATTACATTATGGGTTATTATATTTGGTTTCTTATGCTAGGAATTTACTATAGTCTATATTATACTAAAATACTGGATCACCCCAGAATGTATTATTATGTTACCACAAGGTGTCATTAGTAATATTTCAACTGCCTTAATTCATCTACATTTTAGGTAAATAAAATAAAGAAGGGTGTAAATCCTGCATCTGCGAACCAAATCTACTTCACTGGCTCGTATGCATTAAAGGGACTGAGAATCGGGGTTGTTGCCGGCATGATAGGCTTGACAGTAAGAAAAACAATTATATTAAAAAAAAAAACTTTTCTGTTTCCTATATAGAACCTCATATAATCATCTATGTGCTATCAGAGGAAAACTATATTTTCATATGTTACCCTCTCACAATTAAGAAATACATATGAATTCTTTATGAGCTGTTCCCATGGCTTGCAGACTTAGATAACTTGACTGGGTTGTGTGCCTTTGTAGGAAGCTATAGCGATTGGAAGAACTTTTGCAGGCATGAAAGATTATCAATTAGACGGAAACAAAGAGATGGTTGCCTTGGGAACAATGAATATCATTGGTTCTATGACCTCATGCTATGTTGCCACAGGTGCGATCAATTATATCAAACTTTTTAACAATTGAAGGACCTCCAGTATATTTATTCTGGGGAATATGGTCTTTACCCAATTACAGACTTTCGAACGATTTGCCAAAAGCCAGGGTCTAAATTTATAGAACCATCTCCTAGCCTTCATCATAGATCAAATTAATTAGCTGTTCTATTAAATATCAACATTGTATACACTTGACAAACACAAAGACTCTGGAAATGTTATGATAGGTGAACTTTGTGTTATTGCATCAAACTAAAACAACAACTTTCCATCGGCTGATTGCAGGTTCCTTCTCTAGATCAGCGGTAAATTACATGGCGGGATGCAAAACAACAGTCTCTAACATAATTATGTCTATAGTGGTGCTACTAACCCTGCTACTGATCACTCCTCTGTTCAAATATACACCGAATGCCATCCTGTCATCCATCATCATCTCTGCAGTAATCAGCCTAATCGACTACAAAACTGCATTCCTCATATGGAAAGTCGACAAATTTGATTTTATTGCATGCATGGGGGCCTTTTTTGGAGTTGTATTTGGTTCAGTTGAGATTGGCCTCCTCATTTCGGTATGAATATACACTTATATTTTACATACACTGCCAGTAGAGTCTCAAATAATTCTAGTGCTGTAGAACTGAGCCCTGATTGCACATTTAGGAAATATACTGGTTAACCATACTGCTTCAGTTTTACAATTGAGGTTGAATTGAAGGTAATAAGGCTAAATTGTTTCTGAATTGAGGCATAACAGCCAGAGTATGACTTTAATATAAGGAATTTAATGGCAAAGATAAAAGACAAATGCCTAACTATCTAACTCATATATATGTGGTGCAAATAGGACTTTCTATTGTGTTACCCCCACCCCCCATAAACCCCTCCCCATAAACACACAAGTACAGGTATTAGATATAAGACGACTGCTACAAGAATCAGAACCAAAATGCCACTTTTCATCTTTTATTCTTCATTATATTGGTCAAATTGTTTATTTAACCATATTACTATTATATTCTCAACCAGAAATTTGTTAAATTTTCTAATAGGTTTTAATATCACTTGCTAAGATACTTATTCAAGTAACACGACCAAGAACAGCTCTACTAGGCAATCTACCTGGCACAAATGTGTACAGGAACATTGAGCAATACCCTGAGGCAATGAAAATTCCAGGAGTTTTGGCTGTGAGAGTTGATTCAGCTATCTATTTCTCCAATTCCAACTACGTCAAAGAGAGGTATACAACTTGAACATAATGGCAATGAAGTTGATGTTCTTGTAATTAGAACTATATAATCATTTCCTTGTCAGTGATTTCATTGATATATTATATGGAGGAAAAATTCATCTAAAAGAGTCTTCATAAGAAAGAAAGACTTGGTGAATGTAGATTGGAAGAGTTCATACTCATAAATATAGACCTGATTTTGTATTAGGATCCTGAGGTGGATGAGAGATGAAGAAGAAAAACTGGAAGCAAAAAGCCAACCGAAGTTAAATTTCTTGATCATTGAGATGTCGCGTAAGATCGACTTGAATTCAATAATTCAAAAAGATATACTAAGAAGTAAGCATGCCAGCTAAATTTTCATTTCTACATTTTCAGCTGTCACTGACATCGACACAAGTGGTATTCATGCTCTCGAGGAATTGCTCAGAACTCTCAAAAGACGTGGCATTCAAGTGAGTTAAACCCTTTTTAATTAAAAAATTAAATCAAAATTAGGCACAAGTAAAACACAATCGCCGAATAGAATTTTGCATAAATTATATTATAAAATTGAAATTTGGATGAAGCTCTTATTCAGGAAATGGGATGGACCAATATGTATAATTGATCTTGATTCTTGTGGCACCCACACTAAACGACCTTGAATTCTCTGTTGTAATGTCATTACATATAGTAATAATGTATGTCATAACAAGTCAAAAGCGTTGATCTAGGATCTAATACTTTTTTTTTCTTTTTTACTGTGCAGCTTATTCTTGCTAACCCAGGCCCTGTGGTGATTGACAAGCTCAGTTTAGCTGATTTTACTGAGCATATAGGTCATGAAAATATCTTCTTGACAGTTGGCGAGGCTGTAAAGTCATGCTTGGTAAAAACTAGAATTCATGAAGAACCATGAATGTTAGCACATGTTCCAGTGAGGCAACTTAACATGTGTTTCCTCGGAATAAGGATTTAAAAAATAACAAAAAAAAAAAAGCAGTGAGAATAAAAAGAATGTAGAGCTATGATATAGAACTTTTTTTGTTGATAGGTCAAGTTCGTCTCGCCTCCTCTCTCTCTCTTTTACTTTCATTAATTTATGCTTAGAAATCTCTCCTGTTGATTAAATAATAGAAGATTAACCACACTCAACTCCATTTGAGTGGTAGATATGAAATCATCGGAAGTGAAAGACAAAAGTTGATTAAAAAGGATCTCTAAGTTATAAAATGGCAATCTAATTAACATTTATATTTTGAAACTTTCGGCACTTCTTGATGGAGCTTAATTAAATAATCAGATTGATGTGCCAAACAATCATAACTCTTCAAGCGCAGCCAATTAATTCTTCCCCTAATTTTTCTTTAAACCTGTGCATTTCTCATAGTCTGCATTTAAATTTTACAATTGAAGAAAGAGTTAAAATGCCTTCATCGTGCCTTTTATTTCTAGATCTTTAACAATAAAAAAAAATCTATAACTCCACTAACAAAATAATTATTCTGTTGATGTACATGGAGTCTCTATCATGGCTCGAGCTCCAAAAAATAATAGGACCATGTAAATGGAGTCTCTATCATGGTTTTCATATCCTCATCACCCTCTCTTTGCCAAATACTCTCAAGCATACTGTCAATCTTTTCAGCAAATTTGTAAATTGATGAATGAATGATTATCCACATCTTGGAGGAGAACGCCCATGCTGTCAACCCTTTGGATTGAGGAATTTCAGCACAAAAAAAAAAGTTCCTAAAATAGGCCGGAACCCATTCTGCACGTTATTTAAACAAAGTTTTGAGATGTGGGATGTAATTCAACTTGTACTTATCATTTATCAAGCATAGCTGCCCAAGCATTCTCAAATTCTGAGAACATCAAGCTACTATAAATCACTGACCCTAATACATCTTGGAATCCTGGTATTTCATGATAGAGCGAGCCCAATTTTCCCTTACCTTCCCAAATATATGCCAGTGGCAACACCTATGAACAGCATAAGGAAAGACAATCTTTATAGCGCCCCTTATTGCAGTATTTTGGTCAGTGATGATTGCTGTTGGATGTTTACCATACATTGCAAAAAAACATGTTTCAAACGGCCAACATAAATTCTATGTGTTCTCAGGCCTTAGAAGGGTCATTCCAAAAAAAATTGATTGCCAGTTTACTGCAATAAAAGGTGGTAAGGGCATGCCATCTTTATGGGTGTTATATGTAGTATCAAAGGTGACAACATCACCAATTTCTAAGTATGCCCTTCTAGACCTCCCATCAGCCCAAATATGTGTTTGTCAGAACCATCCTCATCAAGATTTACAGCATCGGTATCATCTTCTTGTTTCCTTTGAAAATGCATATGTTCTCTCAACAATCAACATCCACACCAAGTAGCTTTCTATTATCCATAGTGTAAGAAAATCGATAAATCATACCGAATGCGGAAACGTGTTAGGATCTCCTCTTTATTTGGGTTTCCTCCGCACCAAGCCATCGCTGCTTGCTCTCGCTGCGCCATAGCCCCGTCTTCTATTATCGCCAGTGGAGATTGACAACAATCTCACACTATTCACAGTACAAGTGCCAGACTCGACTTCTTCTCAACATCGGAAACCTTAATCCGACTAGATGAGAAGATCTCTCTCTAATGGTGTTTGATCCTCAAGGAGAAGAACAAATCTGGGAGTATATGGTCTCTCTATGTCTTACACTTCTGTCTCTCATTTGAGTTCTACTGAATTGTCTTCTTAAAAGATCAGAGACTAGTGTATATATAGAGCCACATGCATCTATTCATCAGGAGATGCAAATAGAGGCTGTTAGTCTGTGGTCCACGACAGAATCTCTGCGGTCCACAACAGATTCTCTATGGTCCACAGAAACGTCTCCATTCTCCAATTTCCAACACATAGCATTCAAATTGCTCACATCCTTCTCCTTCAAACCAACATTACCCTATTCCCTGTGCTGAACAGATTAGTCCAGGCAAAATGAAATTACAAATGATTTCACAAAGAAGGGAATTTTTTTTTTTAAAAAAAAAAAACAAACAAACAAGTAGGACAATTACCTGTGGTTATTTTTTACTATAATTGTCGCTCAATAGTAGAGCTGCATGACCTAACATGGATGATCAAGGCTGATACACAACTTGAATCATCTTGGAATGACATCTCTACAACAAATAAGCCAATGAGGATTGAATCGAAAAAAATATTTTGAATTAAGGCCTAAACCACATTTCAGGTACAGTTCTCATCCACTTACAAATTTGAAGTCAGTAACACCAAGTTCTGATTGAAGTCAACCAGAAGCTCTCTCAGTCAGATGGCTAAGTCAACTAGATTTGGTACTGGTATTGATGGTATTATTTTTCCAATTTGTAGATTTTTGTTTGTTGTTTCAGACAATGTGGTAAAACTTTATGCTAAGGAGGTTTTGATTCGGCTCTCGTAATCTTGGTGCAGGTGTTTTTGGACCTTTGCTTTTCACCCATTTAACAGAAAATACTAATATGACATAACAATGAGCATTATTTATTGGTTATTGATGCCAATTGGTTGGTATGGACAATTGTCAGTAGTTCTTTCCATCTTTATCCAATATGAAACGACCGGTGTAAAGACAAACAAAGTATAAGCGGTACCAAATCCCTACTAATAAATGCGATAAGTTAAGCTGATTGATTCATGTAACTAGGAGGACATTGCAAAGCCAATTCGAACTGTTGTAGATGGGATTCCTTCTAATTAGTGTTTGAGAGAGAAAGAGACGAAGGGGAAAACTGACCGAGAGCGAGAAATTGAGAGGCCAAAGCGAGAAGAGAGAGAGAGGCGCGAGGGAGAGAGTTGCGTTGGCAGGAGAGGCGGAGGCAGATCGGAGAGAGAAGGTGGTCAGTGAGGGGAAGTGTTGTAGTGTGAAATGGATCCGTCAAATAGGGACAGCGAAGCTCTAGAGCGAGCGAGAGCAAACCGAAATAAGAAAGTATGAAGCTGCAGGAACGAGATTTGGCGAAATTTGTTAAAAACTCATCAGCGCTTCCATCTGGCACGAATCGTGGCGTAAATGAACGGTCCCGATGAGATTCGACGGAAACCGCTGTCAATGCGGATTAACATAAAAACCGCATCCAGACCGATAAGACCCGATCCGATAGACCCAGACCCGAAAACCCGAAAAAAATGTTTGACTCTGCGGTCAGACCCCCCTCTGACCGCAGAAAAAATGTTTGACTACCCCCGTTCAGCCTTCAGCGTTCAGAGATGGGAATACAAGCGGGCTGATTTCTCTTGTGGGCTTTCTTTTGCGGGCTTTCTCTTGCAAGTTAAAATAATACAGCAAGAACTGGCCTAATATATCTTATTAAAAAATAATAAGAAACTTATTTAAAAGTTTCACCTTACAGAAGCTTTCTCCCACGTAAAGAGACGCAAATGTAGTCTTTATAATCCTTATTTCATCAGATTGTTGAAGAGAAATAAAACAGTATCAATCTTAAAATGACCCTTGGAACACTGAAATATTATAGTCATGTTCAGTCTTCACATTGAAACGTGAACTCTTGATGTACAAGACAAATGCTACCAATTTTCTTGAAAAGCACACGATGCACCCAAATTTAAGACTACACATATATATCCATCTGATTAAAAAATCAACGAAAGTGTTAAGACAACGATTCCTGCTGCTATGGTGAAGACAGTAATGGGAAGTGCCGCAGCGAGAGACTTTGGTGAAAGTGGAGGAGATGCAGCATCAGCAAGTCCTTTCGAAGCAGATGATCCTGGAGCTGAAAAATGAAAAAGCTATATATAATTATTAAGAGAGAGGTAGATCTTGCATTCATTGAGAAATCAACAGCTTTAACAATTACCAAAGGTTTTCAATAGAAGAGAACAAAAACATATATATTTTATTTCTGACAATTATAGCAAAACCTGTCATTCTGAGAATTGGTATTAGTGAAATTATAAATCCGTTTGTAAATTGAACGAATATAACAGAATTTTCTTTCAATTAAAGAACAGGATTATGAGTTCAATTTGAGTAAACGACGTGACTTGCATTGCAAAACTACAGCATAATTTTAGATCTTCTGAAAATTTTTATGACATACTGTTACACATGAAGAGCCCCTAGAAGACAGGCTAGAGTGGTTAGCAATATAGAAAGCATGAAGATATGAAAATAAATTGTTAGTGTCTAGAGTGGCATACCAGCTGCAACAGTAAGACCACCAAGGAGAGCTGCAAGATAATTGAAATTCCATTAAAATCCTTGGTAAAATTAAATGTAAAGAACTTTCGTGCAGTAAAACAACCCGACATTAAATTGAAAAGGCCCAGAAAGGCCGAATGATTAATCTCTTAAAAAAAACAAATAAAGAGAACTTACTGTTGCATTCGCTTGAAGTAGGAAGAGTGAATGCACAAGTATATGGCAAAGAGAAAACCCGAGACGAATTGATTTCGAATCCAAAATCATTCTGATTACCCGTTAATAAACCACACAAACAACTAACATCTTCTTTGACTATTAAATTCAAATCAGTGCAACAGGTTGGGTCTGGTTTTGCGGTACTGCTCCCGGCTTGAAGGTAGTCCAAGCATTCCAACAAGCCATGTGCGTAAGGGGAACAATCTTGTGTTGGTGCATCTGCCGGCGCCAGTGTTGATTCGGGTGACGGGGCAGCTACCGGTGCCAGTACCGGGGTTGATGCCTCTACAGGAGCAGGTGGTGCTGCCCCTACCAGTGCAGGTGACGGTGCCTGTACGGGCGATTGTTTATGATGAATGGATTTACTAAGACCGCTGTTGGCAAGAGTAAGGAAAAAGAAAAGCAGGAGAGAAGACTTTGATAGAGGGTTGTAGCACGCCATGTTGAGTTCTCTGATTTAAAATGGAACTAGAATGAATTCCTCTTGATGCTGATTGTTAACCTGGATTTATACAGTGTTGGTCTAGTCTGGATAGAAGAATTAGTTTTATTTTTGTTGAACAGAGATAACTGGAGTTGTTTTAGGGTGGGAGTTTAGCCATTGGTACTAGAATAGTTACTTCTGTTATTCCACAGCAACATCTTTGAATTTTTCAAATTGTGGATGGTTTGTTCCCTCTAATGAGACTATCTAAATTTCTCTAAACACTTCCGATTTAGTTAGACAACAGGGAAGCTACGGAGGTTATTATTTTGGACGAAATTAGATAAATTTGGACACTGTTATGAACTTTCTGTTTCGGACAGAGTGTTAAAAATACTGCGTGACCAAACAACTATTGTTCAATTTTCCATGTTATTAGACACTGGTCAAGCATTTAATTTTCTTTTTAAGGTTAACATTGGTCAAGTATTATATGGCATCAACAGGGGAGTTACAATATTAGAATAAGTGGGGCTGAATGTTTTGTTTCTTTACAGAATTTTCTATGTACAGATAAAAGCAATTCTATTAAAGAAAATGTACAGAATTTTTTTTTTCCCGTGTTTGAAAAAGTGTAAATTATATATCAGATGAAAACATGGACGACGGAAGAATTTTATTTCTTATAAGAGAGCTTAAGTAATTTCTGAGTAAGAAATAGATGCAATGTCTAAAGGAGCAAAATACATTAATTCACACTATATAACTATTTATTGAATTACTTTTTCAGATTTAACAAACTTATTCACAATATTTGATATTTGGTACTAAGCACATATATTGATTTTTTTTATATCATTACTACTAACAGATAGAAAAAATAATAACAACAAAATATTGAAAACAAAATTACATTTTGTACCGCTACAAATTGCTTCACTAGTAAACAATTAATAAAAAATTTAATTTGCTAACTAAAATGAAATTTAATAAGATACACATGGAAAAAATTCAATACCGCATAATTCAGTTAAAATTATTAATCGCTAAACATGCATCGATTAAGCAATAATAATCAATAATGTTAAAACAAAATCCGACCTGCCGGATTCGAACCAGCGACCTAAGGATATCTGCAACACACTACAGTCCTCCGCTCTACCAACTGAGCTAAGGTCGGTTTCAATTTGACAACTCGTTTTTATCATTATCTCCTAATACTAATTATCAGTTAGACTCGACAAACACTTCAGAAAATTATGCCATTTCGGTAAACGAAACAATTTTCGGTTCCGTTTCTGAAACGGTAGAAAAAATTGGTGTCACATTTGGTTCTGTTTTTTTAAAACAGAGCATCATCATGATTTTTTTTTGTGCCACGCCTAACCATGGAGTTGAAGAGACCCTGGTCTCGTGTAGCTCACCCACGAGCCGTTCGATTTTGATCGGACGGTTCATTTTTCGCGGGCCTATAAATCTGATTACATATACGGAACTCCTATCATCCATCAAATCTTCATCATACGAGGTGTAGCGCAACATAGGATTTGGATTCGAGTTTGAAGATGCGGTTGATTGCAATTTATGTTGCAGTTAGCAAGCCCAAGAATAGGTTCCATGAGTCCAATTTAATTTCCTTATTAAGTGTATAAATCCATATTTCTAGCCCACAAAATGCGGTACCATTGCATTATTCACTCCCGGGAGGCTGCGCCTAGAGACAAGAAAATATAACCTTCAATTTACTGCTCTCTCCCTCTGTCTCTCTCTGGCACTCTCTCTCTTGACTCTCCCCCACTAAACCCCAACACAGCCATGGCGAAGACCTCCATACTTCTCTTTCCTTTCCTCTCTCTCCTCTTCCTGTCTCTCTCCAGCGGTACGCGTGCAAGTAGCCACAGCAAAACTGCACATGCACCGGCTCTGGCACCGGCACCAACCCAAGACTGTACCACATACCTTTCTGACATGATTGATTGCCTTGAATTTGTTGAACAAGGCAGCAATTCCACCAAGCCAACGGCAAGCTGCTGTACCGGTTTGAAGAAGGTTGTCAGAGAAAATGCGAGGTGTTTGTGCGAGGGACTTCAGAATAGTAAAGATTATGGGGTCAATTTGAATATGTCCCGAGCTGAGGCTTTGCCTTCTGCTTGTGGGGTGTCTACACCTGGTTCCAGCGCATGCAAGAGTATGTTTGGATTTTAAGTTTTATTTCTTTTCTAAAATGTTTATAATTTGCTACCCATTTTTTGTTTATTCTAGAGTTCTTGTTTTGATTTTATGGTTTTAATAAGTATTTTTGTTTGATTACAGTCTCTGTTGCTCCTGCCCCTGCTCCAGGTATGCGACTCTGAACTATTGATTTTCATTTTTTTTCCCTTGTTAGCATTAAACTCGTAAAATATGATATAAGATCAGAAAAAGGAAATGCTTTTGCTTTGACTCAAAAAGAAAGTTAAATAAAAAAAGAAAAAATTATCTTTCCATTACACAAATTAAATCTAGAAAATTTTTATTTTGCCCATGAAATGATATAAAGCATGATATTATTATGATTTTGAAATATATAAAAATCTAAATTGTAACAAAATTTGTTCGCCTTTTTGAGGCGAAAATTTTTTTTTTCCAAAAAATTATATAATTAACCAAATCACAAAATCGTGCATATAATTTTCATTTAATTCGCAGTTAATGCTAGGTAACAGCTAATTATATATTAAATATTGAGTTATAAATTAGTAAAATCCGGAATACTAATCGGTGGAAGACTGGAAGCAATGCCTTGAAATTAATGTCCTCTTTTATATATCCCGAAATATATGGGGATATTAAACGTCATTCGATGAAACATCATCAATGCTTTTCAAATACAAAAATTGGGTCTCGACTCTTGAGTCTGGTGCACCGGTCAATAGGACGCATTAATTGACGTGCCAGTGCTCATCTATGCTAATTTCCATGTAGATAGTTGTTGCCTCTAATAATTTCTTAACGTGGTAATAGCCCATTAAGTATCATAGGTTACGATCTCCGTGTATATAAAGGCATGGTTTATTTGGGCCCAACAAATTGCTAACCCAACACCTTGCCAATTTTTTGTAAAAAAAATTATCGGTACTTGAGTATTTATTACTATATTAAAAAAATTAAGGTAATTTACATTACATTTGTTCAGAGAATATAAATTTCAAATTTGTGATGCTTTATTACTTTTTAGATACTCTTTGAACATAATTTCTCAAAACTTTTTTAAAAAAGAAACAGATAAAACTCAAAAAGGAAAATAATTGAAATGATTTCGTTTTAATATTTTATATTTATATATTAAATTCTCTTATTTCAGTTGCAGGCTCAACGGGTGTAGCTGCTGTTCCCTCACCACCTCCAGAAAAATCCCTTGCCGTGGCCCTTCCCATCTCCGCCCTCATTGCCACAATGGGCATTGCCATCTTTGTTTTTCATGTAATTGATATATAGCATGCTAACTTAGATTGTAGCGTGCTTTGGATGCTTTAGAAATTGAGACATTTTGAATACATTTGTGTGTGTGTGTGTGTGTTTTTTTTGGTTGTTCTTGAGTGAGTTAGAGACTGCAAGAGTTCATGTCTTATTTTGGCTAGTGGTTACTGTGTTTTTTTCATGCGTTAATTTCATATGCACTCTGCAGTCTACATTCACTGTCATTAACAGCATGACAGGCGAAACCAACTAAACTTGAAAATAAAAACAAATAATAATAAATTAACCCCCCTCCTCCCCCCCCCCCCCCCCCCCCCCCCCAAAAAAAAAAAAAAAAAAAAAAAAAAAAAAAAACAGTCTGACACACGCACAAATAAAGTTCATTATTTCTTGTGCTATGCAGAGGTAGATTCAGACAAAAACAAGCTCAGACCGTTGCCTTAATTTAAGTTTTGTCATGACGTTTTAAGTTTCTTTCCAGAATCTATTTAACAATAGTTCAATTTTAATTCGTGATCCCCACTAATACCGATACAGCGATATTATGACAGTGTGCTGCCATCACTGCAATAATGAAATGACAGCAAATACCGGATTAATGCCACTTGACAACCTTCAATTGTCTGATGCTATTGAATTTTTCCCTTTCGTAAAATATTATTTCAACTAAACTCAGATGGGCTGTAAATAGGCCTGTTAAAACGGAGAAAAAAAACGTGCCGCCCTTCTGTTTTCATGAACGAAACGGAATGTGGCACCAATTTTTCATGCCGTTTCAAAAACCGAAACAGATAATTTTATCGTTTTACCAAAATGAAATAGGAAAATGAGGAATTATAATGGAAAACCGAAATGAAACGGAATGTGATACTAATTTTCCTTGCCGTTTTAAAAATCAGAATGGAAAAGAAACATTTATTTTGTTTCGTTTCTGAAACAGAATGGACTTATTCTGTGTGCGTTTGGCACGTTTGCTAGGCTAGCTGTAAATGTTATGAGAACTTTGGATGAAACTTATTTGACTACATATTATTGATTGGATCTGGGCTTAACTAGGCAGTTAAAACTTCAATAAAAAAACTTGAACATTCAACCTAGGGACGGAAGCCGATCAATGAAATAAGTACTTCTAGTTAATTCTATAAAAAAATTTCAATGATGTAATAATTGAAGGGCTTTATATCCATTCATGTCATTTTCTCTATTTCCTTATTATTTTAATATTTTCCCACTTATTCCAAGATCAAAAAAAGGAACAAAAGCCCATCAATGTAATAGTGAAGGGCTTATGTCATTTTCGCTAATTCCTTGTTATTTTTTCCCACTTTTTTCCATGATCAGAAAAACCCAAGTCTCAGTCCCTACCGGACATCCCAAATGGCCCACGGATCATATTCCAAGGGGGCAGTGACAGTCATTAATGCCCAACTAATTCTTTTGATTTTATCTGAGAAAAATAAAAGAGAGAGAGGGAAGATTTTCGGGCTGTAATCTTTTCATAACTTTGACGCCGTTAAGTACTACGTGGCAATTATTTCTCATGCATTGCAGCTGCCTCTGCCTCGTAGTCGTGGAATTTGCCAAAGGCAAGCACGTGGCGACCAGCAGTCATCATCAAACTTACACGGGTATTAATTTATTGTATATACTTAATACTAAGATATCAATGCATTTTCTCATATAGAAAATACCAAAACTTATTAAAAGTATACTCGTTTTTACGTTTGTAGTAGTGAACTTTAGTAAATCTAGTTGTAGTCCTTAAAATAGATTTGTCATTTGTGGAGAACAAAATTCAGGATTAGAAGGAGGTATTTATACGACAATAATATGAAGGGTTTCTTTGTTTATATATTAGCTTTTTCAATCTGTTTGAGCCCTGTGTAAAGTTTAATCATAGCTGTTAGTTATTTTGAATGAATAATTTTTATTTTTCTTTTTAAAAAAATCACGTATAGTAATTGGTCTACTGCAAAATTTTTCTAATGTCAATACTAAGAAATTTGGTATTGAGGTAACGAGTAAAATTTATAATGACTGTACTATTAGGTGAATTAAAGGATACAATGCTACTACTTGAGTGTTTGGATACAGTATTGCGCATGAAATGTAGAAAGGTGCATGATCAAATTGACTCAAGAATCTAATTAATTTCGTGATCGGGTTGCTAAAAAAATTAGAGAATTTAAAATGAGAACTTCCACTTTATTTTATTTTTATCGTTCTCACTTATGAGAATTTCCAAACCTGTACATTTAAATAATTATCATTGCTTATTCTTGTGCTCACAAACTTCAAAAAGACTATGATGACTACTATTTCCTCTTTGGCAGCCTCTGCCAATGTATCGGAAAAAAATACTACTATTTCTATTTTTTTGGATAAATTATGTACGGAGCAAAGATGATTATCCAAGCAACATTTCGTATATGCATAAAGTTTCACTAACTGTTTTATACACAAATCTAGAATGAATTTGTCGAGGATTGTCATGTACGGAATTGTCGTCGATGAAAAAACTATTGTTATCAGTTATCACCTCATCAATGAATAAAGGTGTCGAGAAAGTTAAGACAATTAAAACAAATAAGTGCATTATAAGCTGTATGTAGTATATTAAAAAAAAAATTGGATAGGATTGCTTAAAACCATACTAGCAATCTCAGACTATCTTAAATAATTAGGCTATTGGATTCCTGTGATATTATTTGTTTATTACATAATTTAAATAAAACTATTTCAATCTGACAAGGTACTTTTCAAGGAGAAAATTTCCCGAAAAGTGAGAACGAGAAAAGTAAAATATAAGATTCCTATGAATAATTAAAAAAAAGAGTAATATATCATATATGCTATAGAATGTTCTTTCTTATTAAAATAAAGTTAACAGTCAAAAGAACAATAAAAAGGAAGTCATTGTTGACAAAAAAGTAAAAAAAAAATAATCTTTGATCTCAAGAGGGAATTAATTTGGCTTAGTTTATTCACTAATAAAGGCTGCTATATCGTCCACAAGTGTCGACTTTGTTTTAATTAAATTCAAGTCATGTTCAAGCACATCACGTTGTCTTCAGATTTTTATGTAAATAACTAAATATAAATTATAATAATAATATTTGATTCAGACTTTTTAAAAAAAAAAAAATTACTGTAACAGATGTTAACGTACATTTATTGATAAGCGAATTGGAAGCAAAAATGTCATATGACGACATTTTAGCTCTAAAAGAAATTGGTGTCAGAAGATGACTACTTACAATGAAGCATTTCTCTATTATATCATCAAATTTTCTGGACGTTTCGTATTTAAAAATTTTACAAGCAATATTCATTGGATAGGTGAAAATACATTTAAGCAAGGACTACATTTGCAAGGTCAATTTTCACGAGGGTTGATGCATAAAGTTTGTGAAGGAGACTTTTAGTTTTCTATCATTATTTTATTTTGAGCTACAAAGGTGATTGGGTGACTTCACCGACCAACAAAAGGTTCAAAATCTGAATGGGTCCACCGAATTTAACGTGTCCGTTAGAATCCAGAGTTGGCTTCGCTCTCCGTCACCTTAACCTGCCGACGAACGGGATAGCCTTCTTAATCCGCTGTTATGCACGTCATAAAATGTAAAACTCTTATTTAATTTCCCTCCGTCCGATCTTAATCCCACGGTCATTATAGGATCTAATCACACGCACCGAAGATACATAGGAAGCTATTTGAAGGAGAGTGTGCTTTGCATTTGGAGACGATCCGAGATGCTCACGAAGCATCGGCTACCTATGGATAAAAGCGGGTCCCACATTAAGCTTTGACCCCGACCTTTGTTTTGTTTTTTTATTAAGTAGCTAGGGTTACCTTCATTGTCATTGTTCGACCCATTTGGCCATTTCCACATTCTAGCACCATCCATTCGAGTTCTTTCTCCTTTCGAATCGTCTCTCTAAGAAATTGAAATACAACAAAATATTCAGGTTAGAACTCCCGACTAGATTCTGATTTGAGTGAGATATTGTCCGAATCTCTCTTCGTGTTGCTCGTTCTGAGGTAATCAAGGTGATTTGTTTACCTTTTATTTATAGCTTTTCTTTTCTGTTTGATTAAGGTCTCAAGTTTGTGCGAAGAAATCTCGGCCTTTTATCTTCATAGTAGAGGGCTTTTCAGTTTCTTTTGTTTGATTAAGGAGCAATGGCGTCTTGTTGTTCTTAGCTTTTCTTCCAAAAAAAAACCCCTATTTATCATAATTTGCAGGAATACTTTGAATATTAATGTGTCTGAATTCCTCATTTTAAATGAACTTTATTGTTATGAAAGTATTATGATTGATGATGCTTAGGTTTACGGAATCGAGGGAAATATTAGTAAATTATTGAAATAATTTAATTTTTTGGCTCAATTTTGGTAATTTAATAGAGAATTATTATTTCTTCGTATGGTTTCAGGTAAATTTGGTAATGAGGATGGGCTGAATCCTGGAAAAAAAAACAAGAATCTTTGGCCATCTGTGTTAATAATCCATATGTTAGAATTGTTGATTGATATCATGTGTCATGTAATTAATTCAATTTTTTATGACATCCAAATTGCTGTTCATGTCGTTTTTTTCCCTAAAAAATTTTTGTTCTTCATGCATGTAGCAATTAGAAATCAATATTCGTTATTTGTTTATAATTTCTGCATGCTCATGTTTATTAATTAACATATCTCGGAATTCTTTTTGTAGAAAAGCGATTCAGATGGCAGTGGTTTATTTAAATGAGTTGGAGTATTTAGAGGACGACTTCAACGGAATGTTTGATTTTGATGAGTTTGAGGATGATAATTTTGGTTTCGACATGCATGATCATCTCCATGAGGACATTCATGCCGAGCTATTGGATTATTTTGACAATCCTGTATGTCAATACTTATTATTTAGATCCTTCACTTATTTATTTTATTTTAAAAAAATGATGCGGATGGATCCTCTGTTACTTATTAATAGATACAAGTCTTACACACTACTAATCCACCAGCTGCAATCAAAACTAGGAAAGAAATACATAAACCCCACCTGGAAAAGCCTTTAAACTGGCCTCAGAAAATGTAGACATGTAGTAATGAAACTATTGTGTGAGCATATGAGACTCCATCAACAAGAATCGCAGCTAAATGGGCTACTGAAATTATATAGATGTCTTCCATTTGTGGTATATTATTTTGCCGGTTGGTTTGACAATCTTGTATTCAAAATGAAAATAGGAAAAAGGACGAAGAAACGGGAATTGGGGATTCAAAATTTTAATTGGTCAAGTCTAGGCCAGGTTTGTTCAAATAAACAGGTCATGATCCAGAAATGTTAATAATCACAGTTGACATGTTACCGATGCTCCATCATATTATAATAGACTTGAATAAACAATATAGTTTAGTTGGGCCTGTTGAGCTTTATATTTGTTAAGTTGACTGGGTTAGGATTGGTCGGCTAATTCAGGATTTCACCTGCTTCTATTTGGCTTGAATCAGCTGCTCGACTAATCAGGTCTTGTTTGGTCCATGTTATGGTCTATGTTAATCTCAGGATAAACTAAAATCGGATGAGAATTTTGTTTGATGGCACCAAGTGTTGAGTGGGCTAAGTGTTCTGAATTGGTGCACGGGGCATCAGAATTTGTTTCACAACAATGAAAATATTTAATGGAAGAAATCACCATTATACTTTTGTAGGAAAGACAGCAAAATGACACATCAGCCACGGAGTACAGAAATGGGAAAGATATACAAGGGATACCATGGGAAAGATTGAACTACACGAGGGATGACTTTCGTACCATGAGGAGGAATCGGTACCAAAACTTTGAGTCTCTTGCAATACCACGTGATGGCCTGGAAAAGGTAACCTTTCATAAATAATCTGCACGTTCCTTTCCTGCATGTTCTGTTTTGAAAGGTATTCTTCCACGAAACATTCAACACAGCAACTAAGCATTCTTCAGATGTTTGTAACAAGAATGCCAACCATTAGCTTAGTATGATAATCGAAATATTCTTTTTAATTATAATCATTCTGCTTGTAAATCTACCAAGATTTCCCAATTGGTTAAACAAAGAAAGCTCAGAATGAGTATGTTGCTTCACTGATTAAATGAAGTTAGTTGTATGGACTATGGATTATATTTACAAACAGACTTTTGAGCCTTACGAAAAGTTGCATGTAATGGAGGCTATCTCTTTAACTTCATTTTAAAAATGGGTTTCATTGTCTGCAAGTGAAGCTGGCTGTATGAAGTATGTATTACTGCATGCAATGTAGCAATCTCTTTACTTCTTGTAAACGGGTTGTCCATTTTCCGCAAATTTTAATAAAAGTTGATAAGTTTTATTGCAAATGTAAGAAAGGATAGCTATTTTCTGCTAATTGTGTAAAATATAGATTTTAATTTTTTAGGGATGTACCAATATAAATATATGATGTTTTAACTTCACGAAAAATATGAAATGCTGCATCTATATCCAAACAAATATAAAACCAAAAATTTGTCGTGGACTTGGTATTTAACCTTACCAGAATCAATGAGCAAGAAGAATTTAAAGCTCTGAACAGTATCAAATCATTTTCGAACCTATTCAGGCCATGGTATTGTTGCTAATTTATACTGTGTTATGCAGGAATGGAAGAAAGTAGAGAAGGAGAGTATGTTCTATGATTTCCAGTTCAATACACGGCTGGCCAAGACAACTATTATACATTTTCAGGTACAGAATTTCTTTTCTTTTTAATTTTTCTCATCATGTAAGTAATTGTGAAAGATCATATTTATTTAGAATCTCCTATAGACATCTTTGTTGATTCAATCTATGTTTTTTATTTTTTGTATGCATATGTGTCCCTTTGTATCGAGGAGTTCCAAGTTCCCCTTTTTCTGTAATTGTATTTTAAAACATTAGAAATTATTTTGGTGGCTTTAAAAATAATCTTCACTTATAGTATATTCCGTCTGCTCAAAACTAAGTTGTATTTATGTTAGATTTCCAATAGCCAATAACTACATGTATTACTGAGAAAGTGGTATTTGGCATGATAACTTTGTGGTTCTCATAGTGCATTTTGTGCATTGTTATGTACTGTTTAACTTGATGACTTCCATATCACTGCAAGTTGCTAATATCAAGATATATTTGATGCCTGCTGTTGGGTTAAAAGTCTGTGTGCAGCTTTCTAATTCTTATTGTGTCTTGAAATGATGTAGAAACAATTGACGTGACTAAACATCTATACTAATGGTTGTGTATCACTAGCACGGTATGGAGCTATCTTGAAATAAATGAGCTCAAAAGACCCCAATACTTTGGGACAAGAAAATTTATAACTGTTACCTTGTATATGTGGCCAGACTATTTTCTGTATTTACAAGAGAGTTGAACTGAAAAATGACCAGACTATTACTGTTTTTTGCTGACAGCTTGTACATAAATTGGAGGAGATGGTTTGGTTTTTATGTAACTTGGGATATCCTATTAAATTATCATTTGAAAGGGGGTAAAAAGCATATACCAAGTTATTCTCTGTATGTGAGAAGGGGTGAACTATAGTAAATTTATAATAGATTATGCATTTTTTATTATCATGTTCTTAAGTTTGCACATATCTGCTAACAATTGTAAGCTGGGGGTTGTTGGATTAGTTGGAAACTTATGAAGACTTTTTGAATGTTGGGATAATAATTCCGCACAAAGAAAAAGGAAAAAGAAAAAATTAGTTTTAATTTCCTTGGGTTATATTCCAAATTTTTTTATAACGTAGATGAATTAACATTGGCTGACTATAGTTACTTGGTCGAACATGCAGACATGCAAAAACTGTTTGTGTGCTTCAAGTATCATGTTAAGCATTATATTTCTATATTGTGTATTGCTATGTTACATCCTACTTATTAGTAGGATAATATTGTAATGTCATAATCTCTCTGGAAACATGGGGATTGTCAGGTTACCTCTGAACAAGATGGTGGTGCAGTTGATAGAGACACCTTTCGGAGATGGTATGATAGGATGTTTATGGATCCGTGCATGTGTTTGTGTCTGTTATTATATAAGCATCGGGGAATCAAAGAAACTAACTTCATGTCATGTAGATGCTTTTGTTTACATGTGCATTTCTTTTTAGAAAGTTTTGTATTACCCCTAAAAATCTCAAAATAGCTGGCATACAATGAAAAAAAGGAGAGATCTTTTGTCCTATATTCTCATGAAAGATTAAATTTTCTCATAAAATAGTTCTTGTTCATGGGTAGAGATGACTATGGAGTTGTAATCAGGGATCTACAAGCATAAACATGTTATGCTTGTGTTTATGAAGGAATCTATAGAATTTTGTGAGTCTATGAGATATTTCGAGGTTTACTGGGGGATGGGCATAAAAGTTTCTTCTTGTTTCTGCATTATTCCTTTCTCCTTCATGTAGTTTTTTGTTTGTAGTTACTACATAGTGGACATTCATTTATTTGTTTAGTGATTTACATACTGACCTGAAGCTTTTACATGACAAGGTTCAATGCATATTGTTGATACATGTTAGTAACATGTTATGTACTAACATGGAAAAGTATTATGTGGCTTATCTGCATTTATATTTCTTATATTCTTTCCTCGTATAATTCACACATATTGAACAATTAAACCTCATATCCAGATTTGCATGGCAATTGAATTCAAGATTTAATATTGTAAGTTAAATGAGTTTCAAATATGCAAAATGCTGAAAGGCTGCTTATATATTGACACTGTTAAACATGGTTCAACAGCTGAGGAACCTTCTGTGGGCCACCTCAAAGCATGATGTGTACATGGTGCACAACTATTCCATCATGCATTGGTCTCCTCTTCTCCAAGGATGCAACGAACTGCTGAATGTCTCTGGACCGGTTGTTCCTACCCAGGTATTTCCCTTGTCAAAACTATTGTGAGAGACTTGTGTAACCTTGATTATCATATTCTCCAAAGAAAAAGAAACTTCATCTTTTTTTATTTGGGTGCAGTGTAACTCATTTTCTGCTGTTTCAGAATAATGATGGACAGAATTTTTATTTTTATTATTTGGAACAAAGTCTAGCTTAAGATGCAGCCATAAGAATTCTAAATTATCTGAAGATTTTCTGATGTCACTAATTAGTTCATCTGGATAAAAACTTGAAACTCCTATACACAAGCACCATTGGCTTGACCATTTGTTTAATTATTGTTGTGTGAAACAAGTAGTTCTTAATAAGTGACCTTTTATATCTGGTATTTTATACTTTGCTTATTATTTCAATGTATATACCATAGATGCACATGTAATATCATCCCTAGATTTGTTACTCAAATCTTTATTTTATAGAAGGCAGAAAGTCAAATGTCTGTCCTTTTTTGTCCATGATGGGAAAAGCTAGTAGTAGTTTGGTTGTGAAGGATCAAGGATTTTAAT
The DNA here is from genome assembly GCA_027725995.1 of Rhynchospora tenuis. Classification (NCBI taxonomy): domain Eukaryota; kingdom Viridiplantae; phylum Streptophyta; class Magnoliopsida; order Poales; family Cyperaceae; genus Rhynchospora; species Rhynchospora tenuis. Next base: position 57,632,985 of record CM050888.1, read on the forward strand.
ATTTTCATGGATTTTAAAATATTTATAGTTTTTTAGGGAGTAAATATGAAAATTACTGTTACTTACAACATCAAGTTCTTCTTCATTTTGTAGAAATCACATGGGTCATCTACTCTTAACCGGGTTCAAATATGCACTATGGCTGTGAAAGATGATCTTCTCGTGGCTGGTGGTTTTCGTGGTGAGCTCATCTGTAAGGTATGTTACAAGAAATCTGTCATTATATTTTATGAAGGAAATTAGCAATGCGTACAGTTCTTATCTGTAACAGAGAAATTGGTATGCATGCTTTGCTAGTTTGTGTATGTACTATGTAGTCAAAGATATGTCCCAATCAACCTCTCAAACTGGTTGATGAAGCCTCAAGTGTGTTGTCAGATCTCTATTGCATCATTTTAGGAAGATTTACTGTTAGTTAACTTATCCCAATTCATCTTTCGCTGGCTTAATATCAGAATATGGACTGCTAAAACTGGTGAACCATTAAAAGGGGGAAAAAATGAAATCTGGTTGTTAGATGTTGTAACTTGGCTGAAAAGAAGCATATAAACTTTATTTACTTTTCCTGGGAAAAGTTTGTATCAAGTTGAAAGAAAGAAAGATTGTATCTGTCTTGTATCTCTTTTGATTTTCTTTCTATACCTTTCATTTATTCAAATTTCCTTTATGTTGCCAGTATCTCAACCAACATGGGGCCATATTTTGTACAAAACTTACTGAGGATGACAATGCTATTACCAACTCTGTGGATATTGCTGAGTCTCCTAGGTATGTATCTCAACATTTATACTTGGGCATCTAGATCTAGGGCTTAAGTTCTTTTCCTCTTGTTAAATTAGAAGTTAATGTGCATCAAAAGATGAGTTGTATTTTTTATATCGCCTCAATGTCAGAAGTCTCTACAAGTTCTTTCAATTTATAGAGAAAAGAGTGAGAGTTTGGTCAGAGGCATTTTTTTTCATATCCATAAGAAACAAACATTTTTCCTGCTTAGTTGTGTGAAACTGCAGAGTAGGTGTTAGGTTGGTTACTTCTGATCATAATGTGAAGGATGTTTAAGGAAGATGAAATATATGAATCTCAAAGTACATAACCCTTTTTTTCTTTTTCAATTACAGCGGGGCTGTTCGTGTAATCTGTGGCAACAACGACTGTTTTGTGCGAGTTTTGGATGCTGAGAAATTCTCCCTTCTCAACCGCTTCCCCTTCTCCTGGTCTGTTAATGTGAGTATAGCTGTCTAAAAGTACTTAGTTTTTTTATTATTTTTATTATTTGTTTGATTCTAATATTTTCTATATGGCCTTGTTATTTTGTGTTTCTCAGAGTACATCTTTTAGTCCTGATGGTAAGCTCCTAGCCGTACTTGGAGACAGCACGGACTGTCTAATTGCTGATCCCCAGTCAGGAAAGGTATGTATTTGACCTAGTATTGTGGTAACAAGAACGTGAAAGTAAGCCATTCATAGTTTCTTAGTACTAGTTTCATTGTTTTATTGCATGTAATTATCTTAGGTTGTTTCAACCCTCAAAGGGCATTTAGACTACTCTTTCTCATGCGCATGGCATCCTGCTGGACACATCCTGGCCACAGGAAATCAGGACACAACGTGCCGTTTATGGGATACAAGGTACCTTTCAGAGTCCTTTGCAGTGTTGAAAGGCAACATGGGTGCTATTAGAGGCATCAAATTTTCTTCTGACGGGAATTTCATGGCCATGGCTGAGGCAGCTGACTATGTGCATGTGTATGATGCTAAAGCTGGATATTCAGCTGCTCAAGAGATGGATCTTTTTGGGGAGATTTCGGGGATATCATTTAGTCCCGATTGCGAGTCTCTTTTTGTTGGGATAGCTGACCGTACCTATGGTAGCTTAGTAGAGTTCAACAGAAGACATCAGTACAGTTATCTTGACTCTTACTTCTAAAGGAATTGTTTTAGGTCTACCAACAGGTTTATTTGTGTTTCCAACTGCAGGTTAAGATGTTAATTTTTTTTTGTGTGTACATAGTCTTTTGTTTAGGAAAGGGTACATATTAAATCCCCTTATGTAGAGAATTGAATGTGATTTTGTAAACACATTCTTAACCTGAACATATCAATGCTTGATACTCTTGTTGGAAATAATCGTTGTAGATGGGAAACTTCTTGTATGATATATCTACTCTTGTTGTCAATGACTTAATGTTTGAATGTTGTATGCGCTCTGTATATATAGACAGTAAACAGTGGAAAACCCGTATCCAAGTGTTTATAGCAGTCGAAAATGCTTAAGCTATAAAGTTTGTTAAAATTTTTAGACTTAGTGGTCTAAATATTTCTTTTATTTTAATTTTCATAACAGATGAACCGTAGTAAAATTTTGTTAGTCTCATGTAGCAATTCTACATGGTTATTTAAAAAGCTAAAATAACACTTCTGCAGGCGTTAATTCTCTCTTTTGTATATTGGTTTCTTGCTAATTATTTGGAATGTTTTGATCAAGTGGTTTTGTAAAACCGATATTTTTGTGTTCATCTTTTAACAATCAGTGATCATATGGAACATGGGTTATTGTAGTTCTTCACTAGAGATCTTTATTTCAGCCCAGAAATACAGAACGAGGGCCATTTTAGAACTCTTGGGTACATTTGAGCTGAACACCCATTTGCAAATTGCAATTGTTGATACAATGATACCTATTTTTGTTTTAATTCTGCTCCGGACATCTATCATTTCAGCCCCGGAATGCAAATTAGGCCATTTTATAGAACTCTTTGGTTTTATTTGAGTTGAGCTTCCTTTCGGAGCTGTCGATGCCTGTTTTGTTTTGATATGATTGTTTCTTGGCTACACCATTTGCTACTAGTAATTAATAATTGTTGTCGTCGTCATTATTGTTGCTGCTGCCGTTGTGTTGTTCTTGTTGCCGCTGTTATTTTTAATTTTTAATTTCCAAATGAAGAAGATATAAAGGAGAAGAAAGTAAAAGAAACTGATGACAGAATTTAACAGAGCTTTAGGGAGCACAAAGGATATGTTTTGTAGTGATAATAATTCGTTTACAGTGAATTCAAATTAGAAAGACATCTGGACTTTGCAGTTCCATTTAAGTGAATTCAAAGTTAGCTATTATAGGTTCTAATTTATTTAGGAAAATATTTTTTATCTGTAAAAACTTCTCGTCTTCGGTCGTCTTTCCAATAGATATGCACCTTCAAATCTTAAGTGTAAATCAATCATTCATAGTTATAGCAAACAAAGTTGACACTTATAAGAAATGTAATACACATAATTTGATGGACGAATTGAGACTTGTACAATTCTTAGTATCCTTTGTTAGTTACTTTAATACTTTGTACAGAACTTCACACGTAGTTGCTGATTTACAAGCATCGGTTGATTTTTCCATGATTAGGATCCGAACCCGAACCCAAATGAAGTAGTTGATTTTAAGTTTATAGCACACTAGAATCTAAACCTATGGAAGTTGATTTGAACTTTAAATATTCTGTCTATTGATTTCTCGTATTCTCTCCTATGGAAATTTCTACGCGATATTCTTCCATCTATGTACTTCAAATTATGTTAGCACGCCTCACAAAATTCTTCTAGAAATCAACAAAATGTATCCGCGTGGAAGAAAAAAAAAGGATTCCTGCTTTTTATGCACAACTTGACTAAGTTATTGGTAGAAGAGTAGAACCTAACATGTGCCTTTAAAACTTAAAATAGCACTGTCGGTGTCAACCCGCATGCATATGCTTTTCACTTTTGACGTACATTTCTTTCCCTACTCATTAGAGTAGGGTCTGTAAATTATTCGTTACCTTTTAGGGTTTAAGCACGTGTGAAAAATGAAATCTTATGAAAAGAACAAACATAGAAATATGTACATTATCATCAACACTATTAACGAGCATGAAAAATAAGAGAAATAATAAAAGAGGAACTAGCAAACCTAAAATAAAATAAAAAATGGTGTATTTATATAGGGTAATCGTTCACATATATTTAGTTTTGCATGGGATCTCTTGTTAGATCGTATTTCCATGATAATTTTTTTATATGAATTACAGAACAATAATGAGTATAATATATATAATTTCACATCATTCCAAGAAAAACACCATAGAATCTTTCTACCAACTACAATCATATTTTTAAGTTCTTCTCTCAAGTCATCGACTGGTGAGTACATTGCAGTTACATAAAAGAAATGCATAGCACATTTTCACTTTACAATTACGCATTTTTAGGAATAACTTGACTAAACCAGTAAACCTTGAAAAATCATTAATTCCAACGCAGCATAATTAATTAATGCTATTTAGTCCTGGAAGTTGAACTGTTGAATTCACAGAGAGGTTGAACAGTTTGAAGTTTGAACTTTGAAGGCGGTGAACTTCTTGTACAAGAATACCAATGCACAAGCTTCTAGAAGAGGTCAAATGCAGTATTATATATATGTTGCATATGGCTTTCTTAATAATTAAGGAGCTCAAAGGAAGACTTTCTGATACGCGCGCGCGCACGAGAACAAATACAATACTCCAACCACATAAAGACCATTTTCACTTTTAGTTTTAGGTTTTGTTTCTGAAGCTTTTTCTACGTGCACTTGTACACATGTTAAAGAATCTTGTTTCAAAGTTTCCATGTTTTTCAAGTTCCCAATGCAAAGAAAAAGCAAATGCAAAACAAAGTACGAAAAGTTAAAAAAGGGAAGCTACGGTGTGAGAAGAATCAAGTATAACGAAAAAGGATATAAATTGTTGCTTACTACGTCCGGAGACTATATAAGCTAGACACATAAAAGAAGCTTCTTAGAATCATCTTTCTTTTGATTACATAGGACCTAACTTGGTTGAAATGCATCATTCCTTTCTTGGGTTTTTTAAATTTGTGGAAGTCAAATTATTCTCCGGTAGGTTATGACTTGTGAAGGTTGAGCTCTTGAGCATTATTAGGCAAGCGTTATGCAGTCAAGTCATAAAAACTTTTGAAGTGAATCCACTTAATTAACCCAAATTAAAAACCTTTCCCTGATTAGTGCCTCTGTCAATGTCATAAGAGGCATCTTTTCTGAAGGCATTACACAACTTTTGAGGTAGGCAGAGATGCTTAGTCAAACTTTGTTAGCAAACTTTTCATCAAGGCGAAAAAGGTATCCCTCCAACGAAACCGGAGATATTTTGGAACCTAATTTAAAAAAATATATATATATTTAGTCGAGCAAAAGGAAAATTTACCTTGTGAAATTCAAAATGTATAATAAAAAAAAAACAAATTCACTTTGTTTTTGCAAGTGGCACGGGCGGTCTGCAATGAAAATAGCCGTAGTAGAGAATAGCAATGCTTTTGAATTTTGATCTTAGGGAGTAGGGACTTCCTATTATGCAAAGCCCAAAATGAAAGCCTCATCTATTCTGAGCCCAAATTCAGTGCCACAAACTAAATTACACAAACATGAAATCCTGTGTCTTACCATTTGTATCTGTTTTGGGATATATATATATATAGTGATCTTGATATATTGTCATATTGTCATTATGAGGTCTATTACATGGAAGTTACGCACATTGAACTTGTAAATTTGAACTTTATACTCATCTGGTCGCTTCATTTGGTGCAAATATAAGTGTAATTAGGTTTATAAAAAAAATATTTATATAGAACATAGAATGTGATTTTTTTCTCAAGTGGGACAACAGATTTAAATGACAAAAATGTATGTTCAAGAAAATAACAGCTAAGTTTCAGAACTTTATAACTCAAATTGTGTGTCCCTTATTCGGAACTACCTTAAATTTATAATAGGATTGAAATTTTGGTGTTATTCAGACTGTCCAAACTTATCAAGTGGACAAGAGGAAAAACAAATTCGTTATGAAATTCAGAAAATTAACAGTTAGAATAGTTCCAACATCTAAACATTACACAAACAAATAAAAAGAAAGTAAGAAAAAAAATCCAAAAAAGAATATAGGATTATTTTACAGTATTAATAGAAATAAATTTTAGGATTACAAATGAATTCTACGTTATTTTAATAGAAGATCAGTAACAAATTTTAATTAATTCCGACATCGTTTAGCTTTTTATCAAAAGATCTGAAATTTTCAAAAGTTAAGATTTAAAACTTTTGGTGGATAAACAGCCAAATGTTCAGTTGGCCAAAAATTTGACAATAAGGGATGCAAAATATTTAAATTATCGTTGATATCATTAACAACTTGATTGATAATATGTGAAAATATATATAAAAATTGAATGTAATCATAAACAAAATAGTTGTAAATTAGTATAAAATTTGTTTGAGAAAAGACTTTTGTAATAGACAGTGCCCTGCTATGCAAATCTCGATGTCCTTTTCTTAGCTTTAATCATGTAATTATGAGATACGGGCATAATCTCGCTTTCTTTTTCCTAGCTGTAATCATGTAATTATATATGAGATACGGGAATAACTATATACAGTTGATTATTATCGAATAATGATTATAATTTTTTAATAAATGGAACAGACAATAAAGTTTAATTTTTGCAGCTCCTCTGATCGATAGCATATGGTAATTAAATAGAGTTATATAGATGTTAATTATACATTGTTTTGTAGTTATTGTTTCAATTACATAGATGTTAAAGTCATGTCAATAAGGTAAGGGAAAAAAAAAAAAAACTAGCTCTACTTTCACTAAAGGTAACGAGTTCAAAACCCCGACTGGAGAGTTATTTATGCTATTTAATTTCAAAATAAGTTGGAGAGCTTGATCCCATCTTATCTTTGAAAATAAGAAAAAAAAACTGCATTTATGTAATAAGGAAAAACTTTATATAGATATAAATAAAGTGAAATTGGATTTATTATTATTATTATTATTTGAAACCCATGTGGATGAAGATTTGAAGATAGAGCTGATATTAGCATCAGATGTTGCATTTAAATTTGTGTCAATGACAATATGAATTGAATAATTTATTGGAGATAAATATACAAACTGATATAGTTATGTGATCCACCAAAAGCGGAAAGGTCATTCGTCTTTTCATTGGTTCTGATCAGTTGTTACTACTTGCATGCTCTCTAATAGTCTAATTTATGAAAAAATATATAGTATGAGTCAACAAAACTAGCAATTAATGAATACTGATATATACATTTTTATTGCTTCCTATTTGTTGATCTTCTGTATGATTTTGTGTTAGCAATAGTGAAGGATTCAGATACTCATGAAGCACACAGACACAAAGTCCTACAATTTTTACATAGTTAAATTGTCTAACAATTTTTTTTTGTTTTTTTTGAAAATAACAAAAGTTATACTAGCTGCCAATTACAAATAACAAGATCTAGTTAATTCATATTTTCAAATATTTATTCTATAAGATGCATGAGAGTCGATACGTCTTGTTGAATAATATCAAAAAGAAGAATCCAGTACTGACCGTGATGGTTGTGGCGTGCGAGAATTAAAACAGATATATACATATGTTTCCATCAAAAATACAATTCAATTATAAAAATATAATTTCTTCCGTTAAGATTTATAGTAAAATTCTAACAAAATTTGAGTTGAAGTTTTATTAAAGAAGTTTGTGTTCTTAGGATACGTGCCTATGATTCGTAGCCTTAATTAGCGACACATCCCGATATTCTTTTGAAACTTTCTTCCTGACGTGTTCTAAAAAATAATACTTAATTAACTGTAACTAACAGATCTGAGGCGATAAAAATATTAATGAAACGATAATTTAACAGCATGTAAAGGTTATTGCGATACCCTAGCTATAACAAAATATTCTTTTGTATAAATGCTACTTACCCCTATTAAATATATTAACAGTTGTTGATTTGTCGATATAGTAATGATAAATCTTTAGAAGCATAAATGCAAACCGATGATTACAACTAACTTTAGATTTGTCGATGGAGTAATGATAGCTAGTATGATACCCTCAGAAGCATAGATATGAACTGATGATTACGACTCGTACTTTTCACCTAACTAAAAATGTGAACTTATATTGTTTAATCAAACAACCTAATTAGTTGCCGTCTTTGTCTTTAAGGGTCTGCTCCAATTTTTGGTGGGATGGAATGGAATGGAAGGGCATGGCAAAGGAGAGAGGAACTAAAACTTGATCCCCAAATTTGAGGTGACAAATTTGATGTAAATTCTATAGAGTGGTTCTCCCCCATTATCCCTCTTTCCCACTGGTTTCCATTGGATTTTTGGTGTTCTGGAGCAGGTTAACAGCTAGGGCAGTGGCAGGGCAGCTCCCCTCTTCCCCCATTAACCCTCTCTATCTCCTTATGGAGCAGACCCTAACAATCAAGCAACAACACACAAGAAATTAAGGTGCGCCAGTAACAAAATCCATTAAAGTCGTTATAAGTTCCTTTAACACTGCAGTTAAATTAATGAATATCTAAAATTTTATTTACGATGAGAACTTCTAAATTGAAAAGGAGAGAGCAATTTAAAAAAAATATTAATGGCGAATGTACAAGAGTTTATAATAATGTCAAAAAATAAGATATATAATTTTTTATTATATATTAAAATGAAATCCAGAGTTTATAATAAGATATCAAGAGTATCTAAAATTGTAACAAGATGTTAAGCGGATATTAACAGTCATATCAAGATATTGCAAGAAATTTAAAAATCTTATAAGAAATCATTTAAACCTTTTTTTATAATTATTTAATATACATTTTAAAATTGTGCTTGGTGCTCTCTCTCTCTCTCTTTCGGTGTTCTCACTCATAAATTCTTCCATGTATAAGATGAGTTTAATGTTTGTAACAATTTTGTTTTTTCCTTTCAAAATTGGTGAGATTTTACACAAATAGTAAGTCGTGTTAAAAATATATAATGAGTCTGATGTGCGAATATAATATAAATCAGTACACATAAACACTAAAAACGAAAATTACCATCACAAAGCTTACGTGTTTTATGTGCCTATGCCAGACACTTAAAACCATTCTGTATCCATGTCACATGACAATGACATTCGTATTTAATACAACTTAAATTAAAAAAAAAGTGAGGTAGCGTAATGTGCTGTGTTAATTGGACGTTTGTGTCAAGCTCCTTTCTTCAAATTTATTTTTAACTTCCTCAAATAAAATATTTATTTCTTGAACCTCATGATTTGATACAATCGATTCGAAGCTGTTTAAGCCAATTGGAGAATGAAAAATGTCTGTAATTCATAGTTGGTATGGGATCTGCTAGATGCGAACCCTGTCCTTGTATTTATTGGGGCATCTTTTGACACCATTGTACCGGTCTCCAAATTGTACCACCTTCTAAGAAAATTATGTTTTTAAAACCATGTAATAAGTGCTATTATGTACTAGCGTGTATTATTTAAATCTTCTATTATATTTCAGAATCTAGTTATCTGCTAATTCTCTTACATCTGTTTTCTGTTGTTCTGTTTGCATCACGTGGAATTTCTATAATGAAGTCATGACTGATTAATTTAAACAATTTTGTAATCAACTTTTAAATTATGCGAAGCGTTTCCGAGTTTTGTGCCAGAAGTGACGCAGTCACACTTCAGCATTGCTAATTACTAATTCCAAATTTTAATCGTTTTGTAGGCAACAGATTTGGGCTGTCACCTTAATTTAGACTAGCATAAGATGCCCTCATATGTGGGCAAATAAAAAAATAAAATAATGTTAGACAATAAAAATATGTTTCTTAATTTACCATCGATACAAATTGATATGTTATTCAATTGTTTATATATTAGATGGAAAACCAATCAAATCCAAAGAAAATTTTTTCCTTCTGTGCAGCAATTCAAAACCGAGATAATTCTTTCCTTGTGTGCGCATAGAGATGTGTTGAGACAGATCTAACCATAAATTTACAGATCAACGGTATAAAAATTGTTAACAAAAATTGTTGTGACCTTTCTCTAGGTGCATTTATAAGTAGTAGAGATAACGCAAGCTATATTTGTCTTGTCTCAAAAGAAAATCTTCTGCAATTTAAAATTTATTTTACTGAATTGGAAGGAGAAAGAAATCTGCAATTGTATATATGTAAAGGAGAATTTGTTTAATTTAATATCAATAGGAGGGTTCGGGAATAAAGTTGAATATGCAGAAAAAATATTTGGACATTTTTCAAAGGAATAAAAAGGATCAAGATTTTCTGAAATCAAATTATCTTTTAGAAAAAAAAAATTCGGCAAATACCGAATATAATTAATTTCTAAATAATGTACATCTCTGACACAAGAATTTATAACTTGGACTTTGCTCGGAAAAGAAAAAAGGAAAAGTAGAAAGTACCACTAACTCAAATCTGTTTGAAACAAAGAGTTGTATGAGTATGAATAGATATATTATTAAAAAAAAAGAGAGTATGAATAGATAAATTCTACAGTCAAATCAATTTGACGGAGCCGCCAATCATATTTCAATATAAGAGTTTGAAATTCGTACCCTTCAATGCGGTTTTTTATATTGAAAGTTTCTTGAACGCCAAGTTTTACATATTTCTAAATTTTTTTACTATTTTTTTTCGAATTTTTTAAATATCCTTTATTTTATTATTTATTGTTCCTCAAATAACATCAGGTTTTGAAATAGTTAAAATAATTGAAAAATATAAGTTAGATCTCTAAAAAAAATTTCAATATGACATTGGATCGGTCATTAACTTACAAAATTAAGAGTGAGTCCGATTTGACAAGGTGATCCGTCAAATGAATTTAACCGTAATAATTTTTCCTATAAACATTCAAAAGAAGTCTCTAAATGCAAGACCACTGTAACAATGTTTTAAAACGACATTAATAAGCCTAAAGAACAACAATTCATAGCAAGAAAAGATTGCGAACCTAACGTAAAGACTAAAGAGTCTCAGACTCTCAGTTCACTTCGTTGACTTAATTTCCCTTCTAGATACGAATATTACCGGCCCAATCACAATTAGCCAGAGAGTGAAATAAGGACGGATGCTAGTCCATATTCATCCATCACGGACTAAGTCAATCCACGCTAAACTACAATAAATATCTACTGTATAGAATTGCAAAGAGGCTCTCCATTTTATAGTTTCAACCAGCTTCCCAATTCCATTATTGACCAAGTCAAAATAATCCACGCTAATATCCTATTGATAGCAGTGTTCTCTGTAATTGAAGACTGTATTGACTAATTTATAACAAGAATCAGAGACTTCATCATGTAAAGTTTAAAAGTTGACATACTAAAAAAAAGTTTAAAATTTAATGTTTGTATGATAGAACTAAATTTTCTTCCAAAAGTATTGACGTTCTCTTATGTTGTGCCATGAAATACTTACCGAATTAAAATTTGTCCTCCTAAAACCATCAATGTTTTAAACTATCCAAATCATATTTGAAAAGAAACTAACTAAATAGTTCCAATGCAGTTTCTACTATCATAATTATTTTTTTCCTATAAATTAATTAACCATTATAATGTAGGAACTATAATTTGACAATCATTTTTTTCAATTGAGGTGAAGCAATAAATCTATGTAAGAACTCTTTCCTAGTAAATTATTAAATTTGTTCCCAGAAAAATGAACTTCGTTTGTGAACTTTTCTTTACACCAAAACGAATCCCTCAACTTCCAAAAAAAAAAAAAAATAATAATAATAATAAATAAATAAATAAATAAATAAAAGGGCGCTGGAATTTCACTTGAATCAATTTGGTCGTTTAACTTTTCAAAAGTGAACTAAGTTGGTCGCTGAATGGCTGTTAAAATGACCATGTTAGTCCTTCTCATATAACTAATTTGTATTTTTAGTGAAGTTTAGGAACCAACTTAGTTCCTCTGTGAAGAGTCATCTATGCAAATAAATAATAGAACTAATTTTATTTTTTCCGTTTTAATTTAAGGATGAACTTTATTTTTCTAAACTCTATGGACCTAGTGCAATGATTACCTTATATATTTTGACTTATATATTTTGACTTTTTGTATAGTGTATGATAAGAGACCAAATTAAATGTTCTTGCAAAAATCTAGAATTTTTTTGTCTACGAATATTTTATAGTAATTAGAAATCGAGAAAATCAGTTATATAATAAATTTATTTCAAAAATATTGCAATTAAAGCAGTATCCAAAATGTATGATAAGTGACAAAATTAACTGTCATTGTGATAAAATTACTGAGAAAGAATGTGGAATAGCTTGAAATTGCAAAAATCTAGAACTATTTTAGATGAATGCTTTTAAAGAGTTAGACATAGTCTGAATTTTATCATGTGAGCACATGTGTTTAGGGCTGTCAAACGTTGGGAACGGCAACGGAATGGCCCATTTCGTTTGTCGTTCCGTTTCTGATAACGAAACGAAATTTCATTCCGTCAACCGTCCGTTGGACGGAACGTCATGGAACGTGTATATTTGCACTGTATTCCACCCAAACGAATGACGAAACACGTACCGTTTACCATTCCATCTCTAAAACGTAATGAAATTTCATTCCGTCAACCGTTCCGTTTGGACGGAACGTGCATGGAAAAAGGTATACGGTATACCGTTGACAGCCCTACATGTGTTCACACAATTATTCTGAAAACATGCTCTTAGATTCTATACACACATTTATGATTTTTTTTTTTTTAACAAGCACACTATGAACAGTATTCCATATAAAATTTGGAATAAAGAATATATTAATATTTATCCGGCGGATTTTGAAACTGGAGTTTACACTTTAGACTCTTTGAAACTTGAATTTTTTTTTTTTTTTTGAAGGTAGAAACTTGAAATTTGAGATGCTACTAGATTAGGGCTGCAAGTTTTTCGTTCGTTACCGTTTTTTCGTTTCGTTTCGTCCTGGCGAAACGGTTAACGAAACAAAATTCTATTTCGTCTGGTTTAGCGAAACGGTTAACGAAATTGAAATATATTTCTTCCCTGTGTAATTTACGTAATTTTCGTTCGTTTCGACCGTTTCAGCACTGCGAAACGATTAACGAAACAACAAATCTGTTTCGTCACCGAAACGAAACGGTTAACGAAACACACCATTTTCGTTCCGTTTCTTACGTCTTTCACCCCTATACTAGATGTTTCATATTACGCTTCCGAAAGTCTGACAACTTGCAGCATTGCACGTGGCCAGTCGTCATTATAGACCAATAGTCAACTAGTCAAAGTCACGGTCAAACAAACTTGGAATTTTTAATAAGATATTGGGTCAAATATCAACGGTTACTTTATAGAAACTTCACATGTAAGATAGGCCTACTAACGGGACATCCGTTATTCGTTTGTCGTGTCATTCCGTCCATACGGAACGGATAGCGGTAGGGATTTCGGCAGTCGTTTCAGAAACGGAACGGAAAACAGAACGGATTACGGTATTCGTGGAAAATGGACAAATTTCAATCATTCCGTTGCGTTCCGTCCATAGAGAACAGATAATGGAACGACAAAACATACCGTTTCAGCAAACGAAACGGCAGACAAAATACCATGTTCCGTTGCCGTAATGAACGTTAGTCAACCCTAAAGATAGAGGTAGTGGTAAAGTGGTAAACCGCAGGGAAGTTCACTCAGCTTTACAGTGCACAACACCATTAAACCATTAAATAAAAGTGCGTAAGAGGATTGAAATTGACAAACTGATGCCAAGTCTGTATTCAGCCTTATTAGTTATTATTATGGAGTTAGTGAGCTAGTCCATATAAAAATTATTGTGAGTCTAATTTATATTTGCTTCAAACAACTGGCTAATTAAGTCGTTGATCATGAATTCATGATGTATTCGCGTGTTAAATACATTTTTTTTTTTTTCAATTTGTTTTGTATAAAATTAATAGCTATTTTTTTTAAAAAAGAAAGAAAGAAATGTACTACAATAAATGATTGTAAACACTGCATCTGTACAGAATGAATTACATAATATAAGCTAAACGAAACATGGATTATTCGGCAAATCAAAGATATGTACTAAAGTTAATAATTCAAGTTCGTTATTTAGAAGTAAATTCAATCTTTTGAAATGAAGTTTATAAAAATTATTTAGTGAAATTAAGCTTATACTATGTATACTTATTTAAGAGGCCTCTGAAATGAACTAGTTTTCCTTTTTGCAGTTTTTAATTTTTATTAGCTAAGAACATGTAAGTATATTCTTTCTTGATTTCAAACAAGAACATTGTCGCTTCAGTTAGTTTTAAAGTTTAAATTAAAGGTATAAAATCACATGCCAAATCACTCAAATACATGGTCATTTGTGCAATGATTATAATATGAATGCATTAAATGAAAATCATCACTTAGCATAAAAAAGAACAATTATTACTTTAAATTAATATGGCACTACAGTCGCATTATGAAATAAATAAAAGAAAGATAAGGGTTACTATGCTGCGAATGCATGAAAAAATCTTCCACTTGTAAAACCAAAAAATCTCAAAAAAAATATACATATATAAAATCCATGAATAAAATATCTATCCAGTTTTCAAACAAGAACAAAATCACGTCAGATAGGAAATTCAAAATAAAGGGGAAAAAAATTCCCATATCCAGTCACTCATATACATGCTCATTTGTGCAGTTATAATTTCTTAATGCACGGTACAATAAATGGAACTGTGTATCATCAGTTAATATTATTAAAATATTATTGCCCTCTGTGGCATTAGGAAGGAATAGCAGAGCTATAGAGCTATATATGTATATCTCCGATGAAACTATTTTCCCAGATCAAATATCTTCAAGGTTACATGCAGATACGAAAGCCCTCGGACCAACTTTTGTTCCTACAAAGCTATACTTTTGAACGTTTGAAAGTTATTCAGAATGTGGGGGATTAGGATTTCGGGTTTTAATTTTATAGATTTTTAAATTAAGAATTTAGGCACGTTTTCAGTCAATTCAGTTTAATCAAATCTATGTACAGATTCTGGATTTCTTTTTACAAATTAACTTTCAATTTGCCCCATCATCGTTGGATGAAAGAGATTTTTTTTCCAAAAAAAAAGTTTGTTTTAATTCGTATGTTTTAAAAATTTAATTATATGTTTCAAATAATATAGTTTATGTGACGTGATCTATTATGTACGAAGCATCAACACTAAAATTAAAAAAAATCTTTTGTAAGAAAAAGGATTTTAGTGCAATTTTATTAAAATCAATTCAGATCTTTCAATTTTTTAAAAAATTATGGTTTTGACATTAAAATTAAGAAAAGATAGTTGACCTATTTTTATTTATCGCATAAAAATAATAAATAGAATATGCTTATCGATCGTCTTTTTGTTTCCTATGTGTATTACGATATTTCAAAAAAATTCGGCCATTCAATACTAAGAACAACTTGCTTTAAAGAAATGTCCCTTTTTCTGAATATAAATTTCAAATATTAAATTTAATCCCTAGAAAAATTTAAATAAATTTAATATGGTCCTTTCCTTGACTAGAATTTCAATAAAGTCCTTCCTAAATATCATTTTTTTTTAAGTAATGCTAGAGTCAAACACATTTGACATTTGAGCCCATCAAATCTCAATTTTCGAAATTACAACTGTCGATCCGAATCACTTAATTTATTCTCCATGATGAAATCTTCTTGTAGACCAAATTTTATTTTTTAAAAACTTTTTACTATTTTTTTCAAAATTTTAGAAAATCCTCGATCTAATTAGTTTTCGACCATCCAATTTTAAAAGGGAGTGGCTAGTGTCCAATATATAGGACACACACTCATCCAACACAATAAAATTTTAACTTTTCAGATTAAAATGGCCGATCCGAACCACTCAAATTATTTTCTATAATAAAATCTCCCTAGAGATCAATTTTTTTTACTATTTTTTTGGAATTTTTTAATACGCTCAATGTAAAAAGTTATGAAGTCCCAATTTTGAAATTTGGAAAAAATAGTTAGAAAATTAGAAAAATATAAAATTTAATTTTCAAAAATATTTTAATATAGAGATCATATTGAGCGGTTCAGATCGGCCATTTAAAATTTTAACAATTAATGTTTGGATCGTGTTTAAGGTCCTATATGTTTGATTCTAGCATTACTCATTTTAAAAAAAAAATAAAAAATTGCTAAAAATTTTAAAAAAATTATATAATTTAGTTTTCAAGATAATTTCATTATAATGATCACAGTTAGCATATTCGGATCAGCCGTTTGATATTTCAATAGTAGAGTCTTGAATCGCGTTTGACATCAAAAGTGTTTGATTCTAGCATTACTCAAATTTTTTTATTTTCTAGATTTTAAGTTTAATTTTAATATACATACAAAAATAATTTCGTAAAGAAATGCATGTACCTTCCTATTTTCAATTTTCGTTCTTTCGTTAGTAACCATTGTTTGTTAATTGCTGGTTTCTAATCTCTATGATAATGAACATGGAGTCCAGCACAGATGGTCAGTGACTCCGCCCTTATCCTAGAGGTAAGGGGTTCAATTCCCGCTGGACGCGGATTAAGTAGATAATTAGTAGAAGAGGGATAAACTCTAAGTTACAGAGTGGGCTACAGCCTCTATAAATAAATAGCCTCTTATTTCAAAAAAAAATCTCTATGATAAACTTTCTTTTAAAACAAATACTCAAAATCGGAAGGCTAATTGATGATAGTTTTATTTTTTATATATATAAAATTATAAATATAAGTCGCTCAAAGAAACTGGACCCATGCGAACTGCGATTCTGCGAAGCGACCAACACAAGTTCTGTATACTAAAATAAATGCATCTAAATTGCAGAACGAGATCCTCTATTGGGTTTTTAAAAAAAATCTGTAGTGCAAGTCTTGCAAACGTGACCGCCCGATCAATAATGGATGCCCCTTGATAATACTAGAGCTGTCGAGATTTGTACGGCCTGTGAAAACTTTTCCGTTGAGATTAGATCGGATGATCATCGCTAAAAGACTTGCAGTTCGTGTTTAAAAAAAAACACGCAGAGGATTCAACCCCTAAATTGCCGGCCCTCCCTAATGTTACATGGGAAGAAAGTTATATTTTGCCTTATTTTTTTTAGGGTAGAAAAATTATACCATTAAAACCCACAATTATTTTGTGTAAAGTGGAAGAGAAATATTTTGAAGGAGCGGTGCTAGCATTTTCATATGTGAAATCCCGGAAGAGAAAAATTGAACAAGTGACAGAACAAACTGACCATTGGGAAAAAGAAATAGCGCAGCAGTGCGTCGCGTGTGTGTGTGTCTATATATATATATATATATATATAGAGATTGGCTAAAATGCTTTTTAAAGCATAGAGGGTTTGTGCTTTAAACTTTTGGTCCATTGGATCTGGTCCAGATTCGCGCACAGATTGAATTGGACGACTTGATTTTTATGCGCTAAAGCACTCTCCGCGTTAAGTTTTCTCCGTTATTTCTGAACCTCTCTCTTCCGTTTACAACTAGCGTTCTCCAAACAGCAAACTCCCTTGTAAAGAGGAAAATCCCTTCGAACCCCTTTCTCTTGCTGGTTCTTTTTCCCTTCGAAGAGGAAAATTCATCCAACTGAAACCTTCTCATTTTTCCTCAGGCTGAAACCAAGTAGGGTCCACTTGCAAATCGACTCCTTCTCTTCTCGCTTTCTTTCTCTACTTGGTTAAGTCTCGCACTCCCTCTCCTTTTTTCTGCGATTTTTTCCCAAATCTGTGTGATTTTCTCTTTGTTGCGGATTAATTTAATGATACGGGACAAATTAGAGATCAATTTGATGTAAACTAGCTTGTAGGACTAGTAGTTTTATGTTGCTGTTAGTGCTTTGCTTGTTACCGATAATTTGTAAAGCTGATAGATTGGTTGGCTCCATATGCTGACCACAACAGATTGGTGAGCTATTTTGAGTAAAATTAAATTGTCACAAATTGACTTCGCCAATGTGACCAGGAAACACACAAAGATTTGACTTTGCAAAGGTGCTATTTGGGATAATATTTTTAATTCCTAAAAAAAAAGAAAGAATCACAACAATTTGGGAAAAAAAATGAAATTAGATTATGGTTTGTGCTTTAATTTGGTGAAATTAGATTACGGTCTGTACTTTAATTTGGTGGATTTCTCTTAATTTGTCATGAATGAGAACTAAAAAATTACATATTATACAAGCAATGAGAGAGAAACCAGAATGAAAAAATGCTACATTGGCGTGGGCTGCACAGAGATACGGATCGATAAGAGGGACTATGGTTCCCAAAGAAGTGCTTAAGAGATATTTATAGAGCTTCACGAGGTGTGAAAAGAGCGCGTAGGGTCTGAGCACAGTGTTGGTGCTGATCGAGTGGAAGAGAGAGAAGATCGTCTAGGTTTTTCTTTCGTTCGAAGGAGAGGGAGAGATGTTAGAAGGGTTTGAATATGTACTTCAGCGTTAGAAGTTAAGAAAGAAACGGAAGAAAAGAAAATTGATAACGGAGAAGCGGAGCGCATCAGCGCTCGAATCTTAGTCGTCCAATTCAATCTGTGCGCGAATCTGGACCAGATCCAATGGACCAAAAGTTTAAAGCACAGACCCTCTATGCTTTAAAAAGCATTGTGTGACATGTAACTGAATCCTAATGCAAGCATGACTTTTTGTTGGGTCTTTTTCTCTCTTTTTTTTTTTTTTCTATGTTAAAAACGTAGAAATAATGTAAGAATGACTTTTCATTTATGAATTATGATATGGATCCAAATCAGAACTTTGACTTTTTGTTAAAAATGAGTCTTTACTTCTTTTTGGAAGTTAAAAAGGAGTCTTTACTTGATCTGCTAACTGGTAGGACCCAACACGTGTATCCGATATTTAAAAGATACAAATCACAATCAACAATTTTTGAGATACACTACTTTAATTTTAAATTGGTGATCTAAAATCTTACACGACAGTTTAGAAATTTGAGTTCATCAACCTCTTTCGAACTTAAGCCATTGTCAAAATTGAGGCATAGAGCAACACTTCTCCGGTTCTCCCACCAGGGTTGTAAGACTGTATAGGGCTACGGTAGCTATATTGTAGTAGATTGAGAGAAAAAAAATTATTTATTTTATGATAAATTCTGTGATAGAGTTCTAATTAATCAAGATCGATCATAATTTTAAATAAATTATTTAGTTTTCAGCCCATGTGAAAAGTTCAGTCCATTGCAGAAGTTTCCTTAAAATATTAATTAATACCATAATATTCTTGGAAATATAAGTTCAGTCCACTGCAGTCACCAAAAAATAAATGCAGCATATAAATATTCTTTAATGCAATCATTATTTATGAACATTCATTTACAAATTAGAATATATGCAACGTAGAATAATATTGATAAGCACTTGGATGAAAACACTAGTATATCTATACTCTAGCAGGTCAAACGTCATTAATTACTGCATCATGCAGTTTAAACTAGTATTTGTATCATTCTGGTTGGTATTGTTAATCATGAACTAAATCTATACTCTTCTTTATTTCTAAGGTTTCTTTTTTTGTCATTAACTAATATCATTAGGCCAAAAATTTTAACTTATTTTTTAATGAAAGTACAAAATATATTAGTTAAATCAACAACGGTGAAGAATAATATTTTCTTGAATAAAACAAAGATTTGAACTATTTAATCTCTATTTTGCTTCATAATCTCTATTTTATCTGTGTAGAAGGTAACCAGAATTACTTAACAAATATTTTTGTCCTGCATTGTAAAGAAAGACAAGCACAAAAAAAAAAAAAAAAAAAAAAATAGAAACAAACAAACACAGCACTTCTGATGAAAAAAGCTAGGTCAAGCAAACATTCAAAGCTGCCTACAGCAGCCCACAGCAGTGTAAATCTGGGGGCGTTTGGTATATATGCTTTCTCAAAAACTTCCCAGAAAAAGATGCCAAATTTTAATTAATTTAATTATTGTCGACACATGAAAAAACCTGGTAGTTAGCATTAGCAAGAAGAATTCGGAGAAGAGGGAAGTAGGTACAAAGTGACAAGGACAGGACTTTCCACGTAATTCTCTCGTAATTTCTCAACAATTCCTCTCCAATTTTCCGGCTTGGGAGCGATGCAAGCTGAAATGATATGAAATCTTAGAGCTGTATAATTTTTTTTTTATTATTTTAGAATAAGAAGGTGATTATCAAGACGATACAATTTTGTTTAAAGAAAATAAAGCAATTTTGCATCAAGACTCACATACAAAATTTGAAAAGAAAAAGAAAGTACATCACTTTATAATAGATAGTTTATTAGTTTTTTTTTTTTTAATCTAATGTAGTTCTTATAATTAGTAGAAGAACAATATCAACCTACTATAACAATGAGTTTCCGTAGTTGGTGCTATCAGATATAAAGATATATGAGCATATATAATATAGTCTATGTTTGCCAGTAATATCATTTTCAGATATTAGCTATACCTTTTTGGATGAACTGAGTTAGTATTTAACCAACACAGCTTTGAAAATCGTAAAACACCATTAACAAAATCATATTATTTCATTTTAAGTCCATACTTAATAATTTATATGAAATATTAAATTTATTTTGAATAACCATTCATCCCACAACCAAAAATTACAATACCTTAGCACTGATACCGATTTGATTCAGGTCAGTGAGCGGCACTGACCGAAATTTCACTAAAACATTCCGAAATTGGAAAAAACAGTGTAGACCCCTGTAATGAAATTTCTTGCTATTTACCTTGACAACGGAAAGTAAATAAGAAAGGATCAAAGGACACACGAAGCCAACACGTGTTAGCGTCGCTTGTGTGGGCCCCAGGATCCAGCGAAGCACGTGACGCGCAAGGTAGTCGCAACTCGCAAGCTTAGCTGTCGCCAGCTGAGCCTTCAACAAATCCGACTTGTTAGGGTTAGGCAAGAGACGCATGTCCGGCCCATAGGAGGGACCCATCCGACGTGTCAGGTCCGTTAGATGGGGCCACATCGCGCCTCCTTTTGTGGGTCCGCCGTACACGCTTCTTGTCTTTTTCAGGTCTACGGTCCTTTCTTATGTGCAACCGTTCTGCAATTATTAATTGCACATGGACCTGGTGCAATCTTCTTGGCAATTCAGCTTCGATTGCAAGCTTTGTTCGTTGGAAACTTATTTGGTTTATACTGTTAATAATATTTTAATGACAGCATCTATTATAAATATTAAACTTTGTATTTTTTAATCTTAAGTTAACTTCATGAAGTAATAAAAATACCTCCATTCATAAATATTAAACTTTGATTAGTTTTTAGAAAAGTCATGGACATATTTGCATTTTTAATAAAATTTTGTATAAGCGTGAAACAGAAAATATATTATCACATGGAAAATAAACAACATTGATGCACCCATGACAAAAGCACTTTTTATTTTTAGTCGCAAAAAGTTTTGGTATCATGAGATTTCTTTGAACAACTTTGTATTTAGTTTGTATAATATGATTTTTTTTTTATAATGTATAATATGCTATATATAAAAAGACAATTGGTTGAAAAGGAGCACGTCATTCACGCTTCAATAAATATATTTATACTCCTAGTTAGATACTTCTTAAAATAAATTATTCACTCGCCACAATACATAGAGAGAATGGTATACAAATTTTTTTATTGGTCAAGTCAATTACAACATCGAGAATTAAAATTCAATCTATTATAGAATATTTCAATGTATGTTGTTTTATCAGTTCTTAGTAACTTAGATTTAGGTAAAAAAAAAATGAATATGTTTGATTGTACGGAAATAAGAAAATATGAAATAGGGTGTAAGTCACAATTAAACATTGTGTAAACCAAGAAATAAAATTATTCATGTTTGATTATGACTTACACCATATTCTTGAGCAATTATACCACTAGTTAAGAATAAGAATATCAATTAGCAATAAAATTTAAAAATTTGAATTTGATTGTTGAGTTAGTTTAAGTATAAATAGTTCTACAAATAGTTTAGTAAATAACGAGCTTATTTGTTAGCTCACTCAAGTCAAGTCTAGTGTTCAAATCAACTAATTAATATAAAACTATCACTTTGCTATTAATGACTGCATGACTACGTGGTACGCAACTGAGGCATATATGCATTTTAAATTCTCAAATTGCAATAAAATAGGTTGTATTTCCAACAGTTTTTGCACAGTAATGGAATTGAGAAAGAGTGCAGAGGAATCAGAATCAGACTTCTCTCTCCGCTGTTCTACCTCCTATAAAATACCCCTAACAACACTCTATTCCTCACACCACCAAACAAACTCTTTTCTCTCCTCTGCTTTATTTCTTCTCGTTCGGGAGGAAACAGAGTTACAAGCAACCCAACTTACCTCAATTCCCTCCTCTCTCCTTTCAGGTTTAAGACCTCTCCATCGTCTCTGTTCAAAACACAAATTAACCATGATGAAGCACAATGTGGTACTACCAAAGGACATACCAGCTCCTCCCTACTACTCCTACCAAATCCCACGTGGCAAAAGTGCGACCTATGCTGCTGCGTATAAGAAGCTCTTGAACCATGTCGATCTTAGTGGAGTAAACAGAATCAATTCCTTGCTAGATTGCATGAAAGCCTCTTCTCCAACCCAAATCAGAGCTAACTCTATACTCACATCCTCCTTTCTCGCGCCTTTGGACGATGAATTCGATGAATGGATGGTGAGTATTTCAGTTATATTTTAATAAATTTCTTATTGTTTCAATTGATATATGCAATAAAGATTGTAACTTTGTTGTGTGTAGGAAGAGCATCCATCAGCTCTGAGCAAATTTGAGGAGATAATGGAGATGTCAAAGGGGAAGAAAATTGTCATGTTTTTGGATTATGATGGCACTTTATCTCCTATTGTTGAAGATCCTGATCGAGCATATATGTCAGAAGCGGTTTGTATTCATGCAATATATTTTTAATTGATTTTCAGTGTTTTCTCCTTCTCTGTTTTGTTTTGTTAATCTTTGATTTGTGATTTTGGTATTTTCCAGATGAGAGATGCAGTCAGCGGTGTGGCAAAGTATTTTCCAACTGCTATTGTGACTGGGAGGTGCACTGAAAAGGTGCATTTATTGATTTGTTATTAGTAGCGCTTGAACAATATGTTCTTTGTTCTTTTGTGTTCTTACTTCTTCCATTAAAAAAGTTGGCCGAAATGTGATTCAGATTTCAAAGGTCAAATCAAATTTTGTTAGGTAGTCATTGGCTTACCCCTCCAACTCTCCAAATGCTATTTTTGGAAGAAACAGATTTGTACAATTGAGAAATGTTCACCTAAACACCCAGAAAGCTTAATAAGTCTAATATTGTCATTGCTTCATTTTATTATTTTAAAGCCCTTCTTTTTTTTTTCTTTTTTTTTGAAAATGTGCCAATAGGCTAATTAAAAAAGCCCTTCTAGTGCATCAGACATCTTTAACATTTTTGTTTGGTCTGAAAAGGGTATTAATTTATTTCTGTTGATTTGGTGTGGGCCACAGGTCTTTAGTTTTGTTGGGCTTAAAGAATTGTACTACGCTGGTAGCCATGGGATGGACATTGTGGGTCCCACTAAAGGGCCCAAGCATATCAAATCTGAGGTGAGGATCCTGTTTTCTATTATTTTATTATAATAGTGTGGTTATTGCAACATAATGCACCTTATAATTATTATTTTTATTTTGACCCATCTTTTAGACGAAGGATATTCTGTGTCAACCCGCCAGTGAATTCCTTCCCATGATAGAAGAGGTATTATTTTCTTCTCTTGATGCACCCTCTGTAATTTCTATGCAAATTCCTGTTAACATCAATTTTATATCAGAAAATTAAATATATAATTAGATCCAATCAAACACTTGTGTTCTTTTCTTTTTTCTCACTCATTTTCCCAAGCTACTCCAGAAGAAAATCAAATGTCATAAGTTCATTTCTTTGTCTGATTTAGTTTTATTTCATGCTTAGATTTCTAAAACCTTGGAGGAGAAAATTAAGATCATTCCCGGGGCCAAACTGGAGAACAATAAGTTCTGTGTTTCAGTTCACTACCGTTGTGTAGAAGAGAAGGTAATATTTTGTTGTGCACATAATTAGTTCCATGGTTAAAATTCCTCCATTTTTTGAAACTAATATTGTTTTTCTAACTTTTATTCATCAGAACTGGAGTGCTCTAGCTGAGCAAGTTGGCTCCGTACTGACAGAGTACCCGAAACTAAAACTAACTCAGGGAAGAAAGGTTGGTTTGATTTTGAATTTAATATTTGTTTATTTTCATCTGGATTGTAATTTTTTTTTAATTAAGTAACAGATCTCTTACTAGAATTAATCTCTTGTTGCCTAAATTAGGTTTTGGAGATTAGACCGACAATTAAGTGGGATAAAGGAAAGGCACTTGAATTTTTATTAGAGACCCTAGGTGAGAATCTTTTTGGCAATTTATTTTAGACTATTAACATTAATAATGGGACTTTCTCTAACTATATTTTTCTTCTTTGTTGCAATGTAGGCTATGCAAACTCTAGTGATATCTTTCCAATATATATTGGTGATGACCGCACTGATGAGGATGCATTTAAGGTATGTCAAATTCTTAAAACAAGATGTATTATTGTTGATTTTGAATATTAAATGAGGGCTCACTAAAGCCAGACTAATATATCAGCACTAAAAAGTCTACAACTACATAGAAATTATTTAAAGCTTAATCATGTTGACTGTGCATGTAAGTCTCAACTCTATAGAATCTTGCAAACCTAAGCTGTACATATTTGTCTTTAGTAAGACTTAATTTGGCTTCAACTGTAATTAACTAACCTTCAATTGTCCTAAAATATTTAAAAGAGGTCACATCAATGCAGTTGCAAAGAAAAGCCAAATTAGGACTCAAACTATTACAGGTCATCAAGTACATAATTAGCACATCAGCTTAGAAAATTATTATACTCTGATTTTATAATTTTTTCCTACTTATAATGGAGAAAACAGAGCTCATGAATATTAACTTTATATCATAGACTAACTTTTCTCTTGTACCTTTTAGGTTTTATGCGAACGGGGACTAGGAATAGGAATTCTAGTTTCAAAAATTCCAAAAGAAACTGATGCCAACTATTCTCTTAATGGACCTATTGAGGTAAACATTTGGAAGTTCTTTTTTGTTAACTGTTGTCATCTGCAATGCCTGTTCTGCGTACTAATTTTGCATAAACTGTTTACAGGTCAAGAACTTCCTGCAAAATTTAGTGCAATGGAAGAACCTCTCAGTTGATGAGCAAGAGTTGAATAACTAAAGATTGAATTAGTCTGATTCATTAATTACTGCCATTCAATTATCTTTTTGAGTACCAGTATAGGAGGTGAGCATTCGGAGAGGGGGCCAATTTTTTGCTGCTCCAAGTTTTTTGTTTCTATTCTTTTCTCCTTTGACAATTTTGTTATGCTTTACATATTTTTATAGGCCTAAGCATGAAATCACTTGCTTGGTCATGTAAATAATATTTTGATAAATATGAAATTGGCCAATGCCATTGATTTCCGCTAATGTTTATGTAATGTTCTGGGATTTATACATCTATTTACTTTGGGACAGCTTAGAAACCAAGTACACTGGACAGCGAAACCTCCAAATTTATAATAGCATTATTTCTACGAAGTTTCGCTGAGTTTGCACGAAGTTGTAATTATTTTCAAAGAAAAAAGTTACTTAAAATTAGTGCCATCAGCATCAAACTGTCACTTTCCTACCGGAAATAAAGTTATAGAGTATCTCAAGGAGAGAAAGTTTAACAAAATGTCACGATCTCTAATTTGAGCAAGCATAATACAAAATGAGTGCATACTCGGTCCATGTTTAGCTTAGAAAAATATACAGAGTATTTTAATATTGAAATATTAAAGTATCTGAAAGCAGCTCTCCTGAGCAACTCGATTTAGATTTCTACACTGAACTATTTTTTCCCAGTCAAAATCAATGCTTCTCAAATATGAGGTGAGCCAAAAGTACTCCCAAAATCTGACCTAGGATATATATTTTTTTTGTTTACTGCTCATTTCGCCTTATTCACTTATCAATTTGATTTCAAGTACGTTTTGTTGAGCGGTAGTAAGGCTTAAAACTTCTCATTTTCAAATTTCTTATTCCAAAATCGTTGGTTTCAAACCAACCTTCAAAAAAAAAGGCTTAAAACTTCTCAGGTTCCTGGTTTGGGTTAACTTGAGTGTTCAGGTTCATAAATGGAACTTAATTATGGGTTAGGTTAATTTGGCGGATGAAGCATAAAGTCAGTTTGGAATGCTGCCCAATATGAGGTACAATTCCAGAATTCTATTGTGTAATGTGCTGGTCTGGTTAGTCTGATTCCACCATGATATGTACCGGATATGAACTCTATTGGAGTAGCGCCATAATGAATTGTTATACTGGTAAAGAGCACTGTTCAGTATAGACATATCTACTGGCACGGTAATTGAATTCAATGTGGAAGCTGAGATTGGCTTCTCTGTTTCGTATTGTTCATTATGTACTATAGTACGTCTCAGCACCAGCTGGTCCTCTTTATCTACCATCAAAATCGGACACACTAAGGAGCACACTCAGGAAGTGCATGTGAGACAGCACTAACCCACCTACTATAGCACATTCACACACACAGATTTGAAATTGAATATCATCAGAAAAGGCCAACGATTTTTTTTTTTTTTTGTGATTGAGTTGTTAGTTCGAACAAATAAATGTGAGGCTGTAGATTGCCGCAATTAGAACAAATGTGTTATTTTGAAAGGAAGGCAACTAAAGATATGGAGCTTCTCGCCATTTTGAAAAAGAAATATAATGAAACGATATGAAAATGCCAGAAACCTAAAATTTGGTAAAGATTTTAAATGGATTTTGTACCGTATCCAGCCGGACAAGGATCTTTGTAAAGACGCAATCTGTTTTGGTTGGGATACAAACAGAATTCCTACCTCTCTACATTATGCTGTGAGTGCCAGTAAATCTCGGGTTGCTGCTCTGGCAACAGTTAAAATATACTTTGTAAATGGCCTAGAGCTCAACTCATAAAATTTCTAGGATGAGTTTCAGTAATTATGAATGAAGCGTCCAATGACGCAAAATATAGATGACAGAATTGTGAGTTCTTTTCTTTAAAGGAAACCAATTAAAATATGCTCTTCACAGGTCTTAATGTAAATTCTTTTTAACCAGTAAATATACAACAGGCTCTGATGTCTGCTTTTGACTTACATATGTGAAAAGTGGTACGGAAAGTACAGTACGGTGTGTTGGTGGCAGTGGCACTTGTGTGGACTTCGCAGTTTGTCTCCTCTTTTTTTTTATTTTTTTTTTCTGTGTTTTTTTCCTATTAATGAACTGCTATTTTTTTCCCTTGACACTTTTTTGCTTTATTTTTTACTGCATCCGACTTGCTATTAACTAGACTTATAATTATTAGAATCAGAACCAATCTATTCACAGTACAAAAGTTAGGTGTGAGCGGATGCAGGCAACCCCTGCACTTGTTTCTCTCTTTTCTCTTTCTAACAAGTTCTCAGGAGTTGTAGAACTCTTCAACAAGTTCACATAGGTGAAAGGACCAGTATAAAGAAAGCAGGGCTGTTGTATTTTAACCAGACATAAGAAAGCAGGGCTGGTGAAAAAAAAAAGAGATTTTAACTAGACAAAGTGTGTACACTACAGGGAAAACCACACCCTGAGGCCGCATCCTTAGGTTCAATCAGACTCTTTCTGTGTGCATCCCGCTCTGCCTTCCCCTGAGTTGTGCGGTCGTACCCCATGCAGCCCGCACTCTCTTTAAAGGTCTGATTCCTCCGCACTCTGTTAAAAGGTTTGATTTCTCATCATGATTTTAGTCTAATTTAAATGATTCAATCTAAAATCATCGGCCCAGATTGTATGTTCATGTAAATCTGGTACCAAAACAATCCTGATTGAATGTTAATGTAATATCTAATTGAGAGAGGTTTTAATCTACAATATAATCCAAACCAAACCTTCCAATCAAGTTTTTAAAAAAATGGTCCAAAAGACCGTGCTTTTCATGCTATTCTCAGAACAAGTATCGCAACAGATAAAGTCCCTTTTTTAATGAGATTTGGTACTGCATAGGCCTATGGAACCTACCAAATGCTAATTCAAAGGAAGATATGGCAGATATTTTTTTGGCACAGTAAGGTTGTTCTGGTTACTTTTCTGTCAGATCATATAGGAAACATAATTAGCTTCATCATTTGAGTGCAAAATAGATGCAAGTTCTCTGTACACAATCATGAGAGCATCAACTAAGGTATAATTAATGACAATGAAAAAGCAAATAATGTTCCTGTATATATCTCCTTTCTCTGATGCTATAAAGATCCTAATTGCTAGCATCTTGCTTTACTTTATTTCATTTTGTATTAATATTTTGGAATAGAATAAATTGAACTTTTCTTTTTGTCTTATATTGCATACAATAACGATTTGCAGTTAGGATCTTTGAATAACACTTTTAATGGCACTCCTTTCCTTGTTTTATCGATCTCACATTTCACAACTAAATATACAAAAAGCAACTGTGGCATAGGTTCCCCATGTGAGATTCTCTGGCGGTGCAATTTATTCCCAGAAATAGTAATTTAAGGATTTAAGAAGCCCAAAGCAGGGAGAAACAAAAAAAGAGACCGGAAGAAAACAAAGATATAAATGAAGCTTCAAAGAAATATCGCTGATGCATACTGGTAGTGGTACTGATTTGCCATGATGGTACCACTTTAGGACCAATTAAAGTGTCGCTCACCAGAATAGATATAGAAAAGCATAATAAAAGCTATAAAACTAAAAAAAAAAAAGTGCAAGAATAAGTATGATGAAATTAATGATCTCATGTATTACGTGATGAGCACAACAGAGAAATAAAATTTCTGCAACCTTTCCAAATTGAAATTGTTCCGATTGAATAATGAATAATTATGCTGATGATGGATTCCAGCAAATGGCGAACAAAATGAGCAGAAATTCCAATCATTACATGTTCGAGCAAATGATGAACAATGTTTGAAATTTAATCGTTCAGTTTTAAAATATTCAAAAAGTTGGAAGGCTTGACCACCAATTTATCTTCAAAAAAAAAAATCGTTCAGTTTTTCTATTTAATTAGATTAAGAAAAGAAATTAATTTGTCTATATGTTTTTCAAATGTGATGGCTCTGAATATGCATAATTTTCAGGAGCAACTGAACGTTAACATGTTTTAAATTAAAAAGATGAAAAATAAATAGAAAAAAGAAAGAAAATGAGGATGACAAAGTCTACCTACAATAGAAAATACCAGGCTTTTTTTTCCGAAGGCAATTGGCGAAATGCAGATAGCAGTAAATTTTATTAAATAATAAAAAAGTTTAAAAATATAAAAAGTATAGCAACTGGATTCCATAGTAGAATCTACTACTATAGTTAATAAGAAGAACTGCAATCCAAAATTTCTAGTTACAGTGGTTGGTACCAGCATCATTGATAGGCCTGTCAAAAATGTGCCGTTTGCACGTTTGACATTCCGCTTCCGTCCAGGTGGAACGAAAACGAAAGACGAAATATGTTTTGTCTCTGAAAACGGAACGGAAACGAAACTGATATTTCTAAACATTACTGAAATGGAACGAAACGGAACACGAAAATGGACTGAAATCAATGGAAAATAATGGACGGAACGGTAAATGAAACTGTTTTCTGTTTCGTTTGACGAAACGAAACGGAATGGAAACTTGTATCTGTTTCATTACCCGGAACAGAACGAAAACGAAATTCCTCTGTTCTGTGCCCGTTATTAACGGTTGACAGGTCTAATCATTGAGATTTAAATTAGGAGCGATCCGAGCCTTGAACCAGTGAGGAAAATTCACATCAGCTTGTCATGTAGACCGAGCAAGCCTAGTGATGCATTGGAAAATAAACACCAGGCTTGGTGCATCATACATGTGTGCCTACTTTAATTGCTTGTAAACTTGTAGCTGATTGTTTGACTGTTTTTTGTTATCAATTTTTTATTTTGGATAAAAACCACCCAAGTAGGGTAACCAGCTTATTATTAAGTCAAAACTATTCATACAAAAATAGACTATATAGTCCCTCTAACCAGGGAAAACTCAACTATTGCAAACAGCACAAACATACAGTTCTATTTCAATCAAAACATGGACTTAGATTCAATCCAAAACAACACAAAAGCTAGTGGAAATTGTGGAAGATCACTGATGTTTTTTTTTCTATAATTAATTTTGGGTTGTTCAGGCACAGCACACTTTGAACCTCCTTTCGCACCAGTTCTGCGGGACGTGCAAGATGCTACTGCAAAATGTTTTTGGATCCTCCATTATTTCTTAATGAAAAAGTTGATGCTATTAATTCAAAACAACAAGTGGCTTAATTTATATATGTAAGAACTGTAAAATAAAATAAAAGAAAGAACAAAAATAACGGTAACGTGTTTACAAAAAGAAACAGAAACTCGTGATATAATAATAGCATTTTCTGAAGGGGGAAAAACAGTAATATACTCGGTTTTAAATATATCACTGCATAATTCTTGCGATCTCAAGTCAATATTATTTTCACCTCCCAACTTAGCTCTCTGTTAAAGTCTTAAAGATGTTCATTGGTGTAAATTAAGATCTGATAACTCCTGATAAATTATATCTTGGTTGTTTTTATGTGCTTGGGCTGTAAAAATCTTATGGTAACCACTCTAAAATGCAATTAACATATTTTGACAGGTTAGTAAACAAACCTAATACATCTGGCACCTAATTACGATTATATATAAGCTCAACATTGACCTCACATAATCTGGTAACTACCAAATTTTCATTGTTACTGTCATAAGAGATTCCATTTTCCATCAATACTCAATAGTAAAAAAAGGGGGAAAAAAAACAGAACGTTATTAAAGTATTAATTCTAAGAATTTAATTAGTTGGTCTCTACGTGGACTCTGTATTAAAATTATGTTAGCACTTGGTCATCCAGTTTTAATAATATAGTGTCATGTAGTCTTTGAATTATAACCACTACTGCCACTGAATTATAACCATGTTGCTTTGTCGTAATTTATATGAACAGTGGTTATCACCACTAATATGTTGCTGTTGTCCTTTTCAGTTTTACAGTGTTCCTGCAACAATTTAGCATGGCATATTCCAGCCAGTAATAGTTAAAAATCTATTTTGTTAGCTTAAGTTGACCTTTAAAATTACATGTAAACAGTGAAAATACATAAAGGGATAGAGAAGAATTATATGGGCTTGCCAGATTTTTCAAAATTACTCATGGAAACAGGAAACTAACACTGTAAATGAAGTGTAGTGCTATTCCAAAATAAAAGTGAGCATAAAACATTGGGATTCTCCAGACGTGCGTATCCATGGACCATAAACCACCTCTTATATTTAGTTGAAGCTAGCTCTCTAGGTGTGTTGAGTAGAGGCGAGGCGCTATGCTCAAAACTTCTTCTTTATTATCACTCAAAATATCGTTACAACCTCTACTTCTCTAATATTGTACCTCCGAGATTACAACTCTACTACACACTATATTCCTACATCTCCAAACTACAACTAGCACCTTGGTACTTAGTTGGACTAGTGTTTGTTTTGCATAACTTGGATTTGATCTTGGATGATACAAACACATGGCCTAGCATCCTATTTATAGGACTACAAAGTTGATTAGTGTTTGTTCTAGACTATACACTAACCTTTCTACATTTTTCATGGTTTATGCTCATAACTTCTAGACTATACCAGCCACCAAAGTCGGTTACGACTTCTAAAGAAAATTCTAGATTTGATTTTTGGGCTTTTGGGCCAATGTTGCATATTTAACACTCCCCCTCAACATTGAGCCCTTTGACTTCCAGTCTTCTGACGACTCTAAGTTGTTCGCGCAACTCTTCAAATTTCTTTGCATTAAGAGCCTTTGTGAAGATGTCAGCAACTTGTTCTTCTGTCGGTGTTAACTCCATGTAATCTCGCCTTGTAAGACCTTTTCTCTTATGAAGTGGTAATGTACTTCTATATGCTTAGTCCTTGCATGGAACACCGGATTTTCTGCTAAACATACTGCTGACCTGTTATCACAGTGAAGATTCACTTGATCAACTAGTTGGCGAAGATCCTTTAGTAGTCGTACTAGCCACGTGCTCTCTTGTGCTGCCATAGCTGCTGCCCTGTATTCTGCTTCTGTCTTGGAGAGGGATACCGTAGGTTGCCTTTTGCTACACCAAGATACAGCTCCCGATCCTAGATTAAAGACGTACTCGATTGTTGATCGTCTCGTGTCACAGTCTCCAGCATAGTCGGCATCGCAATAACCCGTCACTTGACATTCTCCTCTATGATATAAGATGCCATAGTCTAAAGTACCTTTCACATATCGTAGCATTCTCTTGACTGCTTCTAGATGTGGCTTCTTGGGGTTTTGCATGTGACGACTTGCTACTCCGACTGCATAGTCTATGTCTGGTCGAGTAAGCGTCAAATAGATGAGGCTACCAACCAATTGTCGGTACATTCGAGTGTCTTCTAGAGCCTTCCCTTCTCCAGCACGAAGCTTAAGGTTTGGCTCCATTGGTGTTGATAGTGGCTTGCATTCTGACATTCCAAATGTCTCTAGAAGATCCTTTGCATATTTGTGTTGACAGAGGAACATACCTTCTTTTGTCTTCTCGACTTCGAGCCCTAGAAAATGCTTGAGTTCTCCAAGCTCCTTCATCTGAAACCGGACTGATAAGTTCTGTTTCGTTCGTCGAATTTCTTCTGCAAAATCTCCGGTTAAGATGAGATCATCCACGTACACCAAAACTATAGCGAGCTTGCCTCCGACTTCCTTGGTGAATAGGCTCGTATCTGATGTTGCCACCGTGTGCCACTTTGTACGAGAAACTCTGCAATCTTCCCGTACCATGCTCTTGGAGCCTGCTTAAGACCGTATAATGCTTTCTTGAGCTTGCACACATACTCTGGATGTGTCTTGCTCTCGAATCCTTGTGGTTGGTTCATATAAATGTCTCGATCAAGCTCACCGTGTAAGAAGGCATTCTTCACGTCCATCTGCCAAAGTTTCCATCCTTTGCTTGCAGCTAGGGCTAGTAGAACATGTACAGTTGTTAACTTCGCTATTGGACTAAACGTCTCATCGTAGTCTAGTCCATATTGTTGCGAGAATCCTCGTGCGGCTAGTCGCGCTTTGTATCTCTTGATTGATCCGTCTGCTCGGGTCTTTACCTTGTACACCCACTTGCACGAGATTGGTTTTACTCCTTCAGGTTTAGGCACTAACTCCCATGTTTGATTTTGCCTTAGAGCCGTCATCTCCTCCTCCATCGCTTTTATCCACTTGTCATTCTTGACCGCTTCTTCGTAGGATGTTGGCTCGACATCCTGTATTACTACAGCATTCGCATACTTCGGATTTGGACGTCTATGTCGAGACGATCTCCGAAGTGGCGGAGGTATTTCTTTAACTTCTTCCGGCAGTTGCGGAGTTGCATCTTCAACTTCTTCATGCACTCTTGTCTGCCACGAACTCTTGGATTTTGAAGGAGTTGAGCTTTTATCACCGTCAATTTTGACCTCATTATCATCTCGTGCTACGTCTCTTGCCATCTCTTCAATCTCTGCCTCCATGTTTTTCGCTTCAGACGGGATCACATCTTTTGATGGCCACCATGACGAGGCTTCGTCAAATACTACATTTCTTGAGGTGTAGATGCGCCCGTTTGTAGGATCACAACACCTCTAGCCCTTTCTTTCATCGTCGTAGCCGACGAAGATGCATCGTACCGCCTTCTTATCGAACTTAGTTCGAAGATGATCAGGCACAAACACATAGCACACACAACCGAAAACTTTGAAATGACTTACTGTTGGTTTAATCTTCCAAAGCTTCTGGAACGGTGATATAAAACCCATCTTCTCTTGAGGTAGACGGTTGATGATGTGTGCCGCCGTCTTCATGCACTCGGCCCAAAATCTTCCTGGCACATTCTTGGCGTGTATCATGCTTCGACATGTTTCAACTATATGTCGATTCTTCCTTTCTGCTACGCCATTTTGTTGTGGGGTGTTGGGACAGGTTAACTGTCGTCAGATCTTGTGCTCCTTTAGATAGGCGTCAAACTCATGTGATACATATTCTCTTCCATTATCAGTACGAAGACACCGTACCTTTTTATTGA
This sequence comes from Rhynchospora tenuis, assembly GCA_027725995.1. NCBI lineage: Eukaryota > Viridiplantae > Streptophyta > Magnoliopsida > Poales > Cyperaceae > Rhynchospora > Rhynchospora tenuis. The sequence continues at coordinate 57,667,117 of CM050888.1, forward strand.
GCTCACTTTCCACCTTCTCTTTGAACTCCTTGAATTTGGAAAGTGTCTCAGATTTTTCTTTCATAAAGTATACCCACACGTACCTCGAGAAGTTGTCAATAAAGGTCACCATATACTTTGAGCCGCTTACAGACGTTTGCTTGATTGGCCCAAAGACATCTGAGTGAACTAGCTCCAAGGGCTCCTTTGCTCTAAACTTGGATTGTTGGTAAGGAAGTTGATGGGCCTTACCAAATTGACATCCTGCACATACTATGTCGGTGCGTACCTCCACGTCTGATAGGTCCTTGACCATCGACTTCTCGACCATGAGCTTCAGCTTGTGATAGCTCACATGCCCCGGTCGTGCGTGCCAGAGATCGGATGTCTCATTCTTCCAAGAGTTGTCTACATAGGCCGACTCCGGCGACATCACATATATCGACTCCATTCTTCGGCCCTCCATGATTGGTGTGCCTGATGCCTTTATGTTGCGGTACACTCTAACATCTTGAGGTCCGAACAACACATAGTTGCCTTGTGCGGTCAGTTGTGAGACCGACAATAGGTTCTTCTTCATACCAGGAACGTGGTAGAATCTTTGCAACTCGATTTGCTCTGGATTGAAGCGAGAAGGAATTATTGTCTTACCGATGTAAGCAATCGGCAACTTGGAGTTGTTGGCGGTCACAATCACCTGCCTTCCATTATACTTCTCCAAGTCTTCAAGCTTTTTGATGTCACCGGTCATGTGGTTTGAGCAACCGGAGTCGACAATCCAGTCACTCTCGTAGTTGATTCACTCTGACTTGGTTACCGCAGTCAGTGCGACCTCCGGCTTCTCTTCTTGCTCCTCCTTCGCTTCAATAGTCGCAACTGCACCGGCAGCTTCGACGTCCCAATCATCTTCGCTGCTGCTTTCATGGCTCTTGTCATGTCGACTCTCCTTTGATATTGCCACGTTCCCCTAGACCTTCTTCTTGGACCGGCACTCTCGAGCATAATGTCCTCTCTTGCCACAATTGTAGCATCTATCATCTTGATCATTGGACTGGCGATTGTTGCTTCTTTGATTGCGAGCTCCCCCTGAAGAGTTACTCTTCTCCTTCGGCCTTCCTCGATGATTTGGCCTGTGATTGGGTCTGCCTTTCGACTCCTTGTCGGATCGACCCTTCCTGCGGCTGCTGAATAGCGCCTCTTCTTCTTGCTGTAGCGAGACTCCTGCTATTTGTCTCGCTAGAGCCTCCTGGTTCGCGAGCAGATTCTCAAGCTCCAATAAGGTTGGCTGAGTTGGCCATCCTCGAATCGCCGCTATGAACCCGCTATACTCGGGCTTAAGACCGTGGATGATGATCCTCCGCATGCGCTGCTCGCTAATTTTCTCTTTAGGATCGAGTTGTGCAATCTCGTTGCATAACGACTTCACTTTTGTGAAGTATTGGTTGATCGTCATGCTCCCTTGTGAGATTGTCATGAGCTCGCTTTCGAGTAGTTGGAGGCGGACATCATTCTTCTTGGAGAACAACGTTGGCAGAGTGTCCCATGCGACCTTAGGTGTGGCCGCATCTCGTATGTACACAAGCAACTCTTCTTCTATGGTTGTCTTGAGTACATACATGGCCTTCCCGGCCTTGATTTTTCATTTCCGTAGAGCTTCGGTTTCTTTCGATTTCTCTACGGATGGGGTTCTTCTTCCGGTCGAGGTTGGGGTTTGATTTGGGTCTGGATCACCTAATGGCACCGTGGTCTCTACAACCTCTGGCGGAGTTGTCTCAGATCCGCTGACTATCTCCCATAGGTTTTGACCTTATAGGTAAGACTCTATGCAGGTTCTCCAATTTGTATAATTGGTGTTATTTAATTTTTTAAGACCACTAGTCGTACCTGCGAAATCCATGGCTTCGGCTAGATTGACGACGTCTAGCAAGCCTCTTCTAGGAATCGCAACTCCCGACACTATGCGCGACCTTCGCACGAAACCCGACCGTCCGCTCTGATAGCACTGGCTCGAACTGGCTCTGATACCAGATTGTTGAGTAGAAGCGAGGCGCTATGCTCAAAACTTCTTCTTTATTATCACTCAAAATATCGTTACAACCTCTACTTCTCTAATATTGTACCTCAAAGATTACAACTCTACTACACACTATATTCCTACACCTCCAAACTACAACTAGCACCTTGGTACTTAGTTGGACTAGTGTTTGTTTTGCATAACTTGGATTTGATCTTGGATGATACAAACACGTGGCCTAGCATCCTATTTATAGGACTACAAAGTCGGTTAGTGTTTGTTCTAGACTATACACTGACCTTTCTACATTTTTCATGGTTTATGCTCATAACTTCTAGACTATACCAGCCACCAAAGTCGGTTACGACTTCTAAAGAAAATTCTAGATTTGATTTTTGGGCTTTTGGGCCAATGTTGCATATTTAACAAGGTGCATATGGAGTTCAATTTCAGATCAACAGTTTGATTTTTTAAATGAAAGAACAACAGCCAATTATCGTTCCGGCATGGAACTCCATTACAAAAACTCAGTAAGATGTACATTAAACATATCATTCCCATAAAGATCTACTAATATATACATGCAAAAGAAACTATCCTTTTCTGTAGATGCCGCCCATTACAGGACCGGACCACACAGTTATTCTCCAATCATGTGCATGCCTCTAGTTCATTGAATCTATTCTTGCTTAGCCATGAATCCCGATATGAGACAGTCTTGTACAAGTTTATGAGGTGTTCATCTTATTTAAGTAAGATATCGACAATAATTAACATTATCTTCTACTGATTATCATATTTTTTTGAAGGAAATAATAAAAAACAGTGCTTGCGCCTGTTTATTTAAAAAATAATAAATTAAGTAAAGGTCCTGACTTATGGCTTAGAGTATCTCCTCAGGCATGGACCACTCTAATTCAACTTTTTCTAAATTCAATCATGCATGTGCCAAGCTTTAATTGAACAACTGTTATTTAATCCATTTTTATCTGAGTATGCAAGATGTGTAATGTGTATCCTAATAGATGTGATCTTCGCTGTGATTCCTTTCCATAGGCACTTTTATATAATTTTCACAAGGCTGCAATATGCTCTTCTGTTATTCCAAAATAAAGCAAGAGCAACAATGCTATTTGGAAAAGGAAAAAATAAATAAATAAAAAAAATAACAGAATATTTTCTGCACCGGTTCCACTGTTCTTTTAATATACCAAGTCTATTTTCTAAACTTATAATCTGATAACCAAAATTATCTATCCTGGTAGCACGTACTTTTCTTTCCAATTGATATATATCTTTTTTTTAAAAAAAAAAAAATGAAGAAAATTTTTGACACTTCAGGTTCAACTCTTTGAACTTTATGAGGCAATATGCAAGATAACAACTCAATCCCTCTATCTATTAGACGTTATTAACGTTTATCAAGCGTGGGTAAAGCCATATGTACACAACAATTGGTATACACTTCTTCCAAAGATAGTTTAATCAAACATTGAGGGGGCACAAACGGCTTTCATGCACGCGAAAGTAAAGATATTTTCTCCTTTGATACAAAGAGTAAATATTTAATTGCTTCAATAAAGCCAGAAGGGGATGCCATATATATCTTCTTTGTTTTTTCTTTTCTACCAATGTGCGGTGTAGATTGAATATTTTTCTTTCTTATCTTTTGCAATTATCTGTACGGTTTACTGTTATATACAGATTGTTATTGCATCTTACTTTCCTAATTTAATAAAAATCGCCGTATGCGTAGGGTGTCGGAAGCTACCATACTTTTTTACCAAAAATTTAAAACTAAACACGAAAGGTACAAAGAGGTTATAATCAAGTGGAATCCAACTCCTCTTTCAATCAACAATTACTTCTTTCTTTCTTTAATTCTTCCTTTTTTTCCCTTCTTTGTCCTTTACACATAGCATAGGCATGTATAGTGAGGTATGGCGCTTGTCGTGACCTAACAAATTTGAGTTGGTTTGTGGGGCTGTGCATTTTTATGTTTCTGAGCAATGGGAACTGTTCTCTGTTAATAAGATCGATTGGAACATAATTGATTTTTCCTCTTATTTATTTTTCTGGCCTTCTTTTTGTGGGGTTTAGCATGCATATGTCTCTGGTCCAGAAGCATGGGTTATTTCATTGCTTTCTTTTGTAAAGTATCATGTAAAGGTTATCAACGATTGATGGAAACTAAACATTTTGTATTGTTGTTGAGCATCAGTTTGACCACATTGATGGCCACAATTAAGCCATAAAATAAAAAAGTAGCCTCAGTATATATTTACGCATTGAATGAAGTACAGGCAAACAAAACAAGTTGAAAAGCTGATTCTATTCAATCGAAAGACACTACCGTGACTGGTACAACGTTATTCAGTCCAATTAAGCTCACAATTAGTTCCAGTTCAATATTTTTTCTCAAAGATCGGTTGCTGATTGCCAAACCATATTTCATAGAAAAAAAAAATTGGAAGTCTTAGAACACAAACGGTTAAGCAGAAAGCAGAAAAGCATTAAAAAGATTACAATTCATCCAGTGCAATAAAGCAACAAGATATTGTTATAATTCGGTACAATTCATTCAGATCTAGTTCAATATTACTGCTATGATTGTACTAATTTATTTTATTCTCGTTTGCAACTTTCTACGAGGAATTATGCTTGTAGTATTTATTGATCAACTTTTCCTACTAAGATACGGCACTTTGTTCAATCTTGTTGGCAACTTTTCCACATCGATGGCTCCTAATAAATTTGGTATTGCTTTAGTTCAATGGTCAAGAAAACCATTGTGCATTTGGCACAAATTGAACAATTTCAAGTTCCAATTTAACCAAAATAATAACAAATTAGACCACTTCTTCTTCTCTCTTTTTTTTTTTTTTTGAAGAAAAATAGGGGTCAAGCCCCTATCTTATATATATAATTAAAAGAAGTTACAAAAGCATTAGCCAGGAGCTAATGAAAAATAAAAACTACAACCCCAAAAAAAAAATGAAATAGAAGACTCAGAATCAACTCGTACAGAATAGTAAAGCAGTAAAATAAGTAAAGAAAAAGAGATTAATGAACAGAAGGCTTTTTGTGAAAAAAATCCCATTCCAGAAGCACTTCAAGCAGCAAGTCAGTACGTTGTTTGGCAGAGTTCCTAAATATTCTTGAACACCTCTCCCTCCAAATAATGAAGAAGGCAATTGCAAAGAGATCCCTGTAAGTTCCCAAAATTGTAGAATTTCGAAGAATTGCCTTATGAGAAATGGGTAATGCAGCTCCATCAGCTACGGAAGAAACAGCATGACATTCAGCTAGAGTTCCCTTAGTTGTTTGTAAAACCCACAAGAATTGAAGAGATGATTTACTGATTCATTGTCTGAGTAGCAAAGAACGCATCTATTGGCTAAGTTCCATCCCCTTCTTTGCAAATTATCCAAGGTGGCTATTCTATTTTGAAACATCAATCATAAAAACACCTTGAACCTTGGAGGAATTCTCATCCCCCAAATTGCAGTCAGCTGAGAAGAATGGCCACTTGGGAAAATTGAAAATTGAAAGGGTGTGATCTTAGATTTTTTTTTTAAAGACCAAAGCACTTTTAACTAACAGTACACAACGTGCTTATTAGAGACTTGTTTTTTTCTTTTTCCCTAATTGCTCTATGTACAGTTCAAAAAAAAAACGATGTCTTCTGTTCTCTGCCATGATAGTGTACGCATGTAATATGATTACTACAACAAGCATCCATATGGAAAATTAGTTAAAGAAAGTTAAAGATTTATGGAAAATGGAAATTTTGTCAATAGGAACTAGTACACAGAAAAAAGAAAGGAAAATTGCATTTTTGCTATCTAGCAAAAAGCTAATTTACACAACCTAACAAGAAAGACGATATAATATGTCTTTCATGCTTAGGACTTTGATCAATTTAAGATACAAAATTACATAAAAGACGGAACAAATAAGTTGGTCAAAAGCTCTACGGCTTATGAAAATTAGATCATCTTTATCAAACAAGAAAATTAATTATTTCTTCCTCTCAATCTGTTCGAGTTCTAATGCTCATTGAAACGTTTCCACTGCACTAACTTCTGCAAAAATTCCTTCACCTATCAACGATGAAAAGTTACTTGAGCACTAAGTAATAAGAGGTTAAGCATAAAAATGAGTAAATAAAAAATATATAAATACACCGGCGAGAGAAGCAGTGAGAAGTATTAAATGTTTACCTCACTAGGCTCTCTGAGAGAGTAGCAAGCATTTGTTTCCTTTGGAACCTTTGAAACAAGAATACCAATGCCTTGCTCTTTCTCAAATAAAACCTGGAAACCATTTAGAGGACCGGAGTTCAAAAAAATTTCCATGTAAAAATGCTATTAAATTGCTCAGAACAAAATATTTTACAATAATTACAGAATATTTTTTAAGTAGCATACTTTGAAAGCATCCTCATCAGTACGGTCATCTCCAATATATACCGGGAAAACCTCACTAGAATCAGCATGTCCTGCAACATAAGAGGACCATAGCATTTTGTGAGTTTTGTTAGACAGTTATATAAGTTAACAAAAACAAATATCAACATCTAGAATATCATAATATCAACTCGTACCAAGAGTTTCTAACAAGAACTCAAGTGCATTTCCCTTGTTCCATTTGATAGTAGGTCGGATCTCTAAAACCTAATTTTAAAGATGAGATCATATTAGTAACAATATTATACTGTCTGTTCTGTACCAAAATTAGGGTATAATAGATGTCAAACCTTTCTTCCTTGAGTAAGCTGGAGTTTCGGGTACTCATTCAGCACTGATTTAACTTGTTCTGCTACTGCATCCCATTTCTGGTTGAAAATATTTTACAAAATGTTAATTAATGTCAATGTTTTACAAATTCTCTTCAGAGGATAGAGAAGTTTTTTTTTTTTTTTTTTTTTTTTTTCAGTGCTAGTATCCATTACATCAAATCATTTAATTACCTTTTCATCCACACACCGATAATGTACTGAAACGCAAAATTTGTTGTTCTCCACTTTGGCCCCTGGAATCATTTTGGTTTTCTCTATCAAAGCTTTAGATATCTATGAGAGAAAGTGAATGACAAAGATGCATGTTAGCTTTTAAAACCATTTTGCAAAGAGATAACGATGATCTATCTATAGTGAAGGAAATATGTGAAATATTCACCTCTTCTATGATTGGTAGAAATTCACTTGCTGGCTGACAAAGAACCTCCTTGGCCTATAATAAAATAGACACAAATAATATTTTCAGATAATTTCCCTCCCAATAATTCTTAAAAAAATTAAATGAAAAACAGAGAGAGAAAATAGCAATTATATATAGACCTTAGATTTGATATGCTTTGGGCCTTTAGTGGGGCCGACAATGTCCATTCCATGACTCCCAGCATAGTATAACTCTTTCAACCGTACAAAACTAAGCACCTGGCCCACAACAAATCAACAAAAGCTATTTGTTAACAGTTTGAAGTACTCATATAAGTAAAATAAAAGAAATGCATCAACTTGCACCTAAAACAGTAGAAGAACAAAAGGGTCTCATATTAGCTGACAAGGCAACAGAAAAAGCATAAATAGGCGAGTTATCTTTTCTTCTTCTTCTTCTTTTTTTTTTTCCCTTATGCGAGGAAATACATTATGTACTGAATAGATACCCAAAAGGAAAAATAAAAAGAAATTTTCTGTAAGAAGTTCATAACTGACCCAAAAAAGAAATAAGGAAAAATAAAACCAGATACCAAATATATCAAAGAATTTATTATAAGAACAATAACCAAACATTAAAACCACGTGAACACATGCTTGACAGAGCGTTGCCTGACAACATGGTTTACGAGGGTGGTTCTGGTATTTGGATTTATAACCATGAAAAGAAAGAAAAATAGAGAAAACATCCGCCTAATTAAAAATCAGAAATATATTATAGTACCGAAATGTGTTGTATAGTAAATGTACCTTGTCAGTGCACCTCCCACTCACAATAGCTGTTGGGAAATGCATCGCCACATCTCTCACAGCCTCTCTCATCTGCAAATTATCAAGTACCCAAATTAAATATATCACCTTCAATCAAGCTCTCATCATGTACTCTGTTGCATAATAAAAAGAAAATGTGAAAAGTGAACATTGAACAAACAAAAAAAAAGGACTGAACAGAAATTCAACATGCAACAATTTTGGAAATACACGGAAAATAATTAAAAAATAATTGAACAACTTTGCAAAAGAAGTTTCAAACAAAAAATTACAAACCGCTTCAGACATGTACGCCCGATCCGGATCGTCGACTATAGGAGACAAAGTTCCATCATAGTCCAAAAACATCACAATTTTCTTTCCCTTTGACATTGCCATTATCTCCTCAAATTTAAATAGAGCTGATGGATGCTCCTCCTAAAAAGAAAAGTTGGGGTCTTTACTATAAAATCAAACAAAAAAACAACAGATTTCTCAATTAAGTTGCAGAAACTCACGATCCACTCGTCAGTTTCATCTTCAAGAGGCATGACAAGAGACGAACTAAGAATGGAATTTTTAGTTTGGGTTGGTGATGAGGCTTTCATGCTTTCCAGCCATGAATTGATCTTATTAGCTCCACCAAGCTCAAGCTGGTTCAAGAGCTTCTTGTAATTTGGATACTTGGTGTCGGTGCCACGCGGTGGTGGGTATGAGTAGTGTTGAGAAGTCGGTACAGGTATCTCAATTGGCACCACTGCATTGTTCTTTGTCATGGTTTGGGTATGCTTTAAGCAGAGGTGCAAGGGGTGCTTGTTAGGCAAGTGTAGCTACGTATAACTCTACTTGCTTTCTATCGGAGAAAAGAAAAAGAAGAGAGAATGGTGTAAGTGGAAGTGCGAGGTGCTAAGGCTTATATAGAGGAAAGAGAGGTGGGCACCGAAAATAACACAAAAGTGGGTCCTTAGAGGAACTTTTTTTAAGTTTGGTTCGGAATTTTGTAATAAACGGGTACATCTTTACAATCAAATAATTACTCGATATCACAGTCGCAGATTCGCTACGTTACGTAAAATATAAAAATCTATCGTAAAAAACTTATCAACATTTATAGACAAAAATTTGTAAGTTCAAAATTAACAATTTCTTCCATAAAAAGTCGCTATATAAACTTGATATAATTTTTTTGCCAAAAAAATCTTGCTAATATTAATAATTGATATGATTATTTTTAATTTATTTAAAAAATTTAAAAAAAAATTGTGCTCTTTTCACAGTGGCCACGGGTTTTATTAATACTTTAGATACGAGTCGAATACCTAGCTAGTTGAATTCTCGTATTGATTTAAACAGATGATCGGATCGTATGTGAAGTTGTTTTATTGAATTTTATGTGTGAAAAGTTTCTTGAGATTTGCTTCAATACATCACCTTGTAACAAAGAAAACTTTGCTTCAATGTATAACATTGAATATAATCAAATTACATATATAGCAATTCATGTTGCATTCATAGAAAAAAATAGTATTTTTTAGAGGATAATTTAATAATCTGTCAGCAACAAAAGGATCTTGTATAAATTAATTTTTTAAAATTATAAATTAAAATTTCCATTAAAAAATTTAAAAATTATAATGGGTATTCTAAAGATTTGAGACTATAAATGATTTAGAACAAAATTTAAGTTAGAAAAATAAAACATTCTAAATTTTGCATCTGTTCTACACTAATTTTAGACTCACATTAAATAATACTTTTAGTTTTTTAAGTATAGTTATTGTTTACAAAGATCGTGTAAATGACTTTATTTATGTTAATTATACGGCTCCATTTGGTTGTTACATATATAGGTTGTTACATAACTTAAGACATCATAAATAGTTATGTCAAGTTATGTAGCTAGTGTTTGGTTATGACATAAGAAGAATTTGTCTGTGTGCATATGTATTCGTAAAAAAAACTAAAATATCCTTGTATGTACAAATTCAATGTTTCATAGTACAAATCGTTAAGGGCATTAATGAAAAATTATGTGAACAGTATTTGTTTTTTTTTTTTTTTGTGTTATGTAGTGTTTGAGATCCATTGCATAAGTTATACTACGTTTTTAGGTGTCATAAATTGCTACACCTTATGCAACCTTATGTTAACTATGTTTGATTACATAAATGGCGGATAGAGTTCTTATGTAGCAACCAAACGGAGCCAAAGTTCAATACATATATGACTCGTCCACTGCAACTGTGAACTTATATTATGCATAAACAAACTATGTGCAAATTTGAAGCACAAATATTACGGGTCAAGACAAACCAACACACAGATTCACACATCATGGTACCTACCAACATAAATACTCTCTTTTCTTTTCATTTTTTTTTTTTTTTTTTTTGCTCTTTGCAAATAACCGGGCGGTTTTTTGTTTTCCTTTTTTTTCTTCTTAAATTTGGGTGGTTCTTTTGTTGGTAACAAGCGTTGGACCAAGCCTAAATTTAATTTTCAGCATGAAATTTCGTTTTAGTTGAGGAATGTTTGTTCTTTCATATTTTTATTTCTTTAGTCAAAATAATTGAGAATTTTTTGTGCCTTTTTGTGGAAAATTTGTCTATGGCGGTAGCCTATTAAGTAACTGTACCAAATGCCCCCTGAAATTTTGCTCCTGTGGGCTGCCTTTTTTGCTTTGTCTTGACCAACACCTCTGGCTTGATTTTTTTGTTCCTTTCTTTTTTTTTTTTTTTTTTCTACTTATGCAATCTTTTAGTACCGAGTGGGAAAATTTTCTTTTTAAAAATGCTTCCCTACTTTTAATTTTAAGCACGTTGATTCCTTTGGCAGTTGCTTCACGGTTTCACCCCAGTCACCAATTTAAGTGTTAAAAACTTTTTCGGAATATTCTCTAAAATACGGCTTCTTATTTTATAATGAAAATAATATATACGACACTTTGTATCTTGAGATCGAACTATTTACTTTCAAGCCCTTGAATGATTTCTTTTATGAAAAGTTTTATTTTCTAGATTCCAAAATTTATTATTCATTGTTGTGGTAATAATGCTAATCGATTAATGTTATGCTATTCTAATTTTCTTTCGATAAATTTGGTAAGTGCTACCAATTATATTCTTATTTGGATGTATCACAAGAAAAGAGAAATGTTTAAAAAAAGCATTCACTTGCAGACACGTATTCGGCTAAAAAATTTATGTCTCTTCTGAATCATCTTAAATTGTAATAGCTTTCTAACCTAATATTTTCTAAGAAAAACAATGTCAACATTGTTCGGGTTATGGTTATTCAAAAGAATACAATCCAAACAATATCTGTATTAAGGATAATTTGAATTCATCATTATTTCTGCACTTTTCACATTAACACGTATTTTTCCACTAATCTCAGTACAAACTAACTCGAATAGCACTCCTCTTTTAACGATCCAAGTGCACGTTCAGAAAAAAATTGATGTATCGTGCAAATATTTCAAAGTCATGAGCAGTGATAAAATGAATGATTACTGGATACTTTATAGTTTCTAGGTTTATTAGTTTTTTCATAGTTATATATAAGAAATGTAATAGAATGTAAGTTAAATTGAATTTTAATTTATAGCAAGAAGCAAAAACTGATAAACAAATAATACATTGAAATTAACTTGATTTGTAAACTAAAAAAAAAAACATGTAATTTTTTCCCAAGTAACGTGTCACCAGATTTAAATTATTTGATTTTCTCATCTTCTTTGACAAATAAAGTGTTGAAGAAATGAATCGAATATTTTTCTATGGTAATTATGATATGTCGAAGTGAGAGCAATTTATTTTAATAAATTCTCACAAAAATAATGTTCGAAGTTAAGGAGTCATAAAGGTCCAAAAGACAGTAACCCACACACATCATCAACATTATTATAAATAAAGATGTGTGGGTGTCGGAATTCTTTAGTTAAATATCATCCGACACTCCAAGCATTGTGAAATAGTTGTGCAATAATATTTTTTATGATTTATGTAATGTGATACTTTGTAACTAATTGTGTGTCGGGTGTTATTGATAATAACATTGACTCGGTTCAATATCAGATAATAATAAGACAACATATTGTTTTGTTTCTGATTTTTGTGACCCCTTCCTATTTTCATTTTCATCATGTCTCCATCTCTTTTATGTTTCTTAGAGTCCCTCTCCACCTTAATTTCTCTTCATCACCATTCTTAATTTCGGTTTACAAAATATAAATTAAATTCATTTAATTGAAAATAGAAAAAATATCAGATCTTTTACGATATTTATTTTTTTTAAGTCATTTATAAACATATTACATTTCATGAATAATATCAACATAATATAAATCGTATTATTTCAGATAACTATAACTATATTTACACACATATAATTTTTTCTTTAAATTGATCAAACTCTTTAAATCAAATTAAACATACAATAACTAAATTTCTAAAGATAAATATATCTTAACCGTATATCCAAAAATGAACATAATTAAACTATAGAAACATAATAAAAATATTCTTATTATAGATATCTACATCGAGCGAAGCTCGATATAACCCTCTAGTATATATCTTTTAGGGAAGCAAAAAACTAAAACTAGAAATTGTCTAATTACTACCACAATCATTTGATAGGAGATCAAGAGGGATGAGGTGCTTATAAACAGAAATCAAATATTGACCACAGTAAAGCTCCAAATTTTTTGGTACGCAACGACATGTATCGGCAGAATCAGATTTAAATGTGTAACGTAAGGGTACAATGTCCCATATTTTTTTATAAAATATTTTTCATATTTTTTATATTTTATTAAACAAGTTATAATTTTGTCCTTCATAAAAATGTGACTTAAAAATATATTTTAATATATATACAAATTTAATGATTTAATTTTTATTTAATTCAGTGGTCCTATTAAAATTTTTTTGCTTCGTTAGTCTATATATAGGCATGTTCAATAGGCTGGTGGGGTTCGACGTGCATAATGCAGATTTCAGTGCAAATGGCCACTGGCCAGTGGCCAAATGGCAACATGTTTTTAACGCGTTTTAGTTCTCTGAATTACTTACAGCAGGGTTAGCTGCAAAAACTTGAAGAACAATTTTTTTATTTAAAAAAAAAAACTTAACAACGGATTAACAATCACATATCTATGCTAAATTGCTAATATGCTATTCCCATTGTCTAGCATATAGCAATGGATCCCCGGATTGAACGCAGTTAGTGAAGCCTTGACCCGCAGTCTCTACTCTCTAGTTATGAAGGGGTATAAATTAAGAAAAAAATAATAATAAGAATTTACAAAAAATAAGGATTATATTTTTGGTTTTATAAATAAAGATAAACATTAGTGTTTAAAATGTAGTATTTTATATTTAAAAATTATTTCCAACCTTACAGAAAAGTAATATGATGAAAGAATTTAATCCTAGGTCAAATAAATTTATACCTATAATTTACCTTACTAGTCGTTCTAGTAAAGTTAAGGGTCAAACCCACAGGGACGGTTTAGTTGAGTACCGGACTTAGACTTTCTTAAAATCTAGACAAATAAATTTTTGTGGGAATTTTGGAATAAGTTGCAAATACAATAATAATAATAATAATAATAAGTAGAGAAATAGATAAAATAATAAAATATTTTTTTGGAACTGACGTTTATGAATTTTCTTACTCAAATAGATGCAAACGATGTCCCAGGGTTTCGGGTACAATTAGTTTAGCTTTAAAGCGCCTCTACCTATAATTTTCACCAAGACAGAGGCATATTTTGGACCAAAATGTATAGATTTCTGACCGAAATCTATACTGTTCTGACCAAAACTCGCTTTAAACCTTTCGTTCTGACTTGAAATTTTTACACAACACTATGTGAAGGTTACTTGAAGACCAGACCTAAGTCATAACCTCAGTTGTCGCGATTTTGGTTATGACATGATTTGGAACTCGATTTTCACTACGAAAACAACTAATCCTAAACTTTTGTGTTGAATTTTAGTTCTTTAAGATTATTTAGAAGGAGTTCTAGAGGTATTTAGGTTCTGTCGAAACACTAAAGTTATACCTTTCGGTCGTTAAACTAACCTCCTCTTTGGAGCGATTGGCTTACCTCAAACACTTAATCAATTAACTACAAATTTTAGTCTAATGTCCCTGGAGTTCATCACAAGGTAAACAATAAAAAAGAAATCAATTCAAGCAAGCATTAATTCACAACTAAATAAATCACATAGCATATTATAAATTAATCAAGTCATCACAATATACTAAACTAACCTACTAACTATCCCTAAGACAACAAAAGGGTTTAGCCTAATATGTTTATAGCAGAAACGACAAGTATGATGCAAGTATTAAGATACAAACCCATCAAATAATGAAATAAGAGAATAAAAGAGTAAATCGACGAATCCTTATGCAAATATTCGCTGTTCTAAGGCCAAGGAGTCGATGGAGTGTTGCTGTGCTGCCGTTGTTGCCTTCAAACACCGCTGAACTTCAAGGATTCCAAGGGAAAGAGCCAAAAACACTCAAACTTAGGTGGAAATCATGCATCGAAGTGGAGAGAGAGCTTCTGTCGGTCTTGCACACCTAAGAAGACAAGGAGCAAACTTGGGGAGCAAACCAGGGCCGGCTTCACGCCTTTTACTTCATTCTCACCATTTTTGCGCATTCCATAAATGGATTTCGGACCGAAATGTATGGATTTCGGACCGAATTCTACTTCTGGGCTTGCTGATTAGGCTGAGATCGAGGCCTTCGCTTGTGGTCTGATGTCCAATGGTCTTCTAGGGTCCAAAGCATGCATGTGTGGGCCAGGAATGAGTCATTCGGCATCTACTCTAGTTCCAACCTTGGCGCTCGTGTGCGCATTGTCTTCAATTTCCCGCGAAATCCTACAAAATGAACGAACATGTGACGACAGCAATAAAATCCTGGAAAACATGACAGTTTATGAGACAATTTATAATGATTTGAGTAACAATTAAGGGCTAAGTACGGTTGAAACATGTATATAAATAAGAGACATCATAATACACATTTTGTAATATCATTAAAAATAAAGGGTCCCTTTAAAAATCTGAATTTGCCTCTACCCGCGTGATTCTCGTTTCTACTTTATTAATTTAATTATTCATTTTTATCTTTTTTATGTAGTCAATTTTTTTCAAAGTGTAAAATCTAACCACATATGGCCAGCCTAAAAGATATTTCCAGATACTAACTAGATGTTCTAAATGCAAGTTGAGACGAAAAAGTTAACCCAGTAAATAATTCTAGACAAATCACTGAATTCATGGTACTAACATTTCTGTCCATAAACAAAGCTTCGAATTATTTGTATCATCAAATTGGCAAGCTCTGACCAACAAATCTCCTGTTCCCATTTTTTATATGAAATGTGACTCAAAGGCAGCTTTCATGTCCCCTCTGGTTTTATTCTAGTTGTCTTTGGTTAATAAATCATTTAATTTGGTCTTTTTAGTACAATTTAATTTGGGTTTTGTGGTGCTTCCTCGTACCCTTGGGCTTATTTGGTCAGCACATTATATAAAGATAGGAATTGATACGCAGCGCCAGATGTATGTACACAAAATAGCACATTCATAATCTACTCGTGAAATGTTTGGCTGTTTTTTTTCCTTCCTTCAATTAATAAAACTCTTTACTATTTTTCACTGAAGCATTTGTGTGCGTTCGTGACATGACGTTGCGGATTTAATAATTGTATAAATTTATCAGAAAGAGGTGCATTATTAAATTGTTGCAAGTCTCGCGTCGGATTTGATTTAACTATATTTGCACTGCTTTAATCTCTTTAAAAGAAGTTGGTAGCCAGCCTTTTTTCATTTAGATTTTGTATTTTTAAAGTAAGCTCAGTATTAATAGTTTGAGACAATATTTGAACAGTTTATAATCAGGCTAGCGACGTGTTAGATGTCAGAAAGCATAATTTCCTCACAAGGGCCCGTTCTTTTACACCCCAACCCCTCCTTTATGTTGTTTCCTCCAGCGTTCAATTTGAAAATTTTTTTGTTGAGTTTGAAGAAATTACGTCAAACTTAAACATGCAATACAACCTCTATCTCGCAACCTGCAAAGAACACAGCTAATTGGTGTTTTTAACTAAATCTCAATTTTGAATATTCAAATATTCCAATTCATTTAAAAATTAAAATGTCCAATCAGTTTAATTTTTCTTGATAAAACTAAATTATAATAATGTAAAAAAGTTCTATATTTAATGGCAATCATTTTTTATCTAACTATTTCTTTAAATATTCATCCAAGCCGTTTTTTTTTTACTTTGTGTTTTAAAGAGTATTTGTATTTTTCTAATGCTTTTTTTTTTTACAATTTATTCAGTTTATCTTTATACTTTAATAATATACGAAAGAGGAAGCATTCTATTTTTGTGTTCCATTGTGTTTACTTCTTAAATATTTTACAGTACGAAAATATTTTTTAATAACTAAGATAACCCAATTATATGTGATGTCAAGTTAATTATATTTTTTAACAGCTCTAGCAGTCAGGATAATTTACGGTTTTTAATAGTTTTAGTATAATAAGTTAGTCGATAAATTATAATCTTGCATAAACTTTTAAAGATAATTCTCATGTCTTAAAACACCCAAATTTAATAATAACAGATCTTAATTATAGTAAAATAAGACAAAATCATTTTAAACATTAAATAGTCCCTGATAACTTAAGGTAGACAATGTAGTCCCATACTTCTGATAGTAAGTAGAAATAAAAAACTCACGTAGTTTGAATATTACGGTGCCTTAGAATAAAACAAGAACAAGCTCAGTCCCAATGCTAGAACATTTTAATATTAGATACGTGCTAGCATGATACAAGTAGTATATACATTAAACTACAAGTTTAAAATTACCCAAATTATTGACAACATATACAATTCTAAGCGCAAAAAATAACATAATGTTTGATCATTATAAAATTTCTTTAATACGTCAAAAATATATACCATTAGCCATATAACATGTTTAAAGCACTTATGATAAAATGTTACAACTGCTAAATATATGTAAGTTCTGGTTTGGTATAATTAATGCTTCAACATTTCAAACAATACCATCATTCAAATACTAGAAGTATCGTTATATCAAGGACGACGGATAATGCTAAATTTAATCATAATATTGATTCTAATTCTGTTTGGGCATTCAAATATGCTAAATTGCATAATATACCGATGGCGTCCAAAATTTGATATATGGTACCAGTTATAGTGATCTAACATCAGATACATATATACATACAACTGCATATATATTCATACTTAGTAGCCTGCTAGGATGTTATATTCTCAACGTGCATGAAAATGACATTTAATTTTGTTTCTTTTTTCCCCCATTAAAATATGATAGAAAATGTTATTGATTGTCGACAACTATACTATTTACAAGTTTATCGAAGGTCCAAAATGTAATTGAACTAAACTAATAAAATGCAGAACATTTTAAATACGCATACAGTAAGCAACATAGCTAGATTAATTCCAATTATTTTTATTTAGTTTCTGTAGTTTATGATACTTTTACTAACTAGTGAAGTAAAATTAAAAAATGGGAATAATAAAATAGAAATATTAAAATCTTTCTCCTGGAGAATATTATATCTACAAATTAAAGTCACGTTTGAAGAAGCGAAGAAGTATTCCAACGAACCGTAGGAGTCTACCACAGTTGGTCGATGGATCCGTTGTTATCCCTAGAGGTAACAGTTTCAATTTCCGCCGGACGCGGAAGAGAGATAAATTTTATTTAACAGAGTGTGCTATGTGTCTATGAATAATTGCCTTACTTTTTAAAAATAAAACAAAAAAAAAGTATCCCAACAATCTAAACAACAACAATTAGTCACAATTGATAAACAACTGCTTTTGAAGAAATAAGAAAATTTCAAATCCATTAATATTTTGCCCAGTATACAAGCCTATAAGTCTATTGATTTTTTTAAGAATGTACTCATATAGAGATATATTGTTTCTTTTTTCCTAATTGGTTAGCTTATCACTCGCTAATGCTAACTACTAAACTATAAGTTTCGTGACAATTTCAAAATATATTCATGTCCTATTGATCCTGAATTCATAATCATTATTAGATCTACGGTGATTGCGCATATAGCAGAATATTTTTTATATTTTATTATTATTATTATTATTATTTTGGAAAAATCTGGTCGAACTCATCATCTGTTATATTACCTTCACGGAAGAAACAACCTAGTATACTTGTTCAACAATAATCATTTGCATATAAACAAGGGACCTATATAAACATAAATTAAGCACAAATATTGCTCCCTCTGAACCTCTCCATACATATTTTTGGTAACTTCTGGGTCCTCATGTTTAAAATGAAACTTCATATTAAAATAATAAATAGCAACGTTTGTGAATTGGAGATGGACACTGGAACGAAATCCTCTGCGTGGGCACGCAGAGCGTGTTTTTTAATCTGAACCGTCTGATTTAATCTCAACGGCTAAAGGGAGCCCCGTGCATTCCACCACACCCGAAAAAAATATTGGCCCGAAAAAAATGAACCGTCTGATTTAAATCGGACGGATCCGCACCGTGCGTGTTTTTCTTAAAACACGCAGAGGATAGGAGTCCGATGGACACTACCCCCTACAAAAAAAAAATGCAAGCAGTATAGCCTAGTGGCTACTAGCCCTGACAGAGGGATGTCACACACATGACTAGTACATAACAAAGTAGCATTTAATAACTCACCTGGCATTTCATTTAAAGCATCTAACTCGAGAGACATGGGCTCGACACCGACCAAACACAAAGGCTAGAAGCTACTCCGATACTTGGCACGTTTTGCCTACACACCAGACAAGAAAAGTAGAAATTTAAAAAAAATATGACAATAAATTAAATTCGACCAGGTCATATATTTGGTCGTTGGGTTCTTCTGGCTCTTCTCCAATGGTGGAAAAACTATGAAAAAGTGAATTTTGTAAATAATTTTTTATCATGAGGAAAGTGGTGCTATTTTTTAAAATCAATCTCGACTGTCTAGATCCGTTTTCACTTTTCAAACTCACGAGTCACTCACTCACACCTGATCAAAATCTCGCCAAATTGACAATTTTTTTTCTGATTTTATTCAAATAAAAATGGTGGGTCGGTGCATTTGCGACTCATCTGGTCCGAACACAAGCAGATGAAACAAAATTTTCGTTTTTCTTACCCTATCAGTAACCAAACTTTTTCTTCTCTCTTCTTTTCCTCCTTTTTATTTGTGTTATTAGGTCCCAGAGTTATTCATAAAATTAGCTCCACTGATCACTGGATGATACTCACCGTAATTTTTCAACAATGGCCAATGTTTTGGACGTGTTTGTTATATTTAAATTATTTTTTTAATTTTTTTATTTGTTTTAACTTATACTCATCTTTTACGGTACGTTAAATTAATGAGTGATTTTAGTTATATTCCAAATTTGAGGAACATCCTATCTTAGCACATAATCAATTGCTAAATTATACTCCATGAATGTACTAATATTATAGATTTTAATTGTTGAATTTACACTAAAACATGATGTACCTTAATCCATAATACTAAGATCGATGTGTGCTAGAATTATTCTTGTTAAATATGTTTTCATAACAGTTTCCAAAATAAAAATAATTCAAATTCGACAAGACTATCATTTAGATAATGGGTATCATAATTTTGAGTGACATTAAAATAAAAAATGTATTAATAATCAACTATTAAAAAGTAAATTCTTTTATGATCAACGACCCTTTATATTTGTTTAATGTTAATACATTTTTTTAATAAAAAAACACATTTTTACTTCTAGTTTTCACATTAATTTGAACACTTTTCTTCAGGATATGATATATGTATATCATGCTTAAATTGATGTACGCTAGATTCACCCTTCTTTATTTCTGGTGGTCTTACTTCACAATTTTTTATATAATTTCACAGTCAAAACGTTTCTAGAATTCTAGTAAAATCTTAAATATTCTTGATCAGTTTCCAAAATCATATACATCAACAAGCATGCTTGAAACAATATAGTTCACCTCGCGAAAGCGATATTTAAAATAAAGTTTAGTACAATCCACATTGAATTTACTTAATCTCGTGTCTATACTGATTAAGCTTATGAGACATCTGACTACTATATTACCAAAAAATAATAAATAGTAAATTAATTCAATATGTAATGGCATCATAAAGAGTAGCTATGCCATTTAAGTCTATATATAAGTACAACCACTACCAGATCATGTAATGATACAACAATGATACTAGCATAGTACTAACAAGATTACAAGAATCGTAATTATCTGGTGAGTGTAGGCTAAAACATGTCACGTACTCTGACACATAAATTGGTCGAGAGATTAGAAAAAGGTGACCTAGGATCTTCTGCATGTGGCAATCGAGCATGTCAGTCCTTGCACTCCTATTATCAAACCAGCATCTCGGTTCTTCTATATCTCTTCCTTGTGTAGCCATACCAATGCACGTTTGATATCTTGGTGCATGATCGACTACACATGTTTGTTTTGATTCCATTAATTAGAACCCAAAAAATTGCATTTCATATAGAGGGTGGTTGATAAAGGCATTAAAAGAAAATAATCCATGGAAATATTAAATGAGAAAAATGAATAGAGCATAACTTGACATAAATACTTTTTAAGTTCCAACTTATGCCACAAATTGAAGTAGATTAACTTATGATAACCTTTTTTTCTAAAATGCACAGCTTAATTAATTGATGACAGTATCTTTTTCATTTTGTATAATTTAAAAAAAAAAGTAAATACACCTCATTAACATAACATAACTTGGAAGAAATTATGACACTACGATTTTATTCTCAAATCAAATGCTTTCAAAACTTTTAAAGGTACCCAACTCAGCTTTAGATGTTGACATTGTTTATCAGATGTATTATTTTTCCTTTTACTTTGAAAAATGTTACCTAATAACACACCCAATTGTCAATTGGAGACCGTCACAACACTTTCTGAAAAAAGGAAAGAGCTATTAGAAGAAATAAAATTTTTATTAGAAGTATTTGTACAATTGGCTGCATAGTAAACTGCCACTCAAGAACCAGATTTGAAAAGTTTCCCTTCCAAGCTTCAAATTTCTATTATTATCGTTGAGGGTTAGTTAACCAACAAGTGTTTAACCTTACAACCACATAATATCAGCATATAGTAGAGAAATTAATTATGTTTAGTAACATCTTGTCAAAGTCTAGACTGCGTGCATGTTGGTCAAAAAGTGCTCTTTAATTGAAACACATCAATTTGTCTTTTCTAATCACATGCATCTTAAAGCATGCTTGATTAAGTTGTTTACATGTTTTAGTAAATTATAAACTCGTATCATTGACTTTACATTTCAAATAAGCACTGATTTTCTAGTCTTGTTTATGCAAATCAGTAGGTCACTAGGTGGATTAAAACCTGTAATATGATTTACTAAATCTGCAAAAGTAGTTAGCATAATGTTTTTGAATTAATGACCATATTATATAGAAATTTTAGGTAGCTGGCCTCTTGTTTTCTTAATCATAGCGTGAGCATTTCGTCACTGTTTGAAATTAGGCAACTGAATATTCGTCTGGCTCCCAAAAATATAAATTGTACCGGCCTATTTAATATTATAACTTAGACCATGCCTATTAAATGTACAAAACTTGGAACTCAACCAAATACCAAGAAGACTGAATTCTTTGACCAAAATCACTTAGTTATACAAATAAAGTATCTTCAAAATTAGCATGTTCATCTCGAACTCAGAGCAAAAGATTGACCTAAAATGAAGGGGACCATTTTGTTGGTTTAGCTAGGAAGAAAGGAGAAAGAAATGAAAAAGAAAAACATAAGTAAAAAACTTTTTAGGTGAAAAAAAATAACAACAGATTGGGCGGTGAACAGTAGCAGCTTTGGAGGCCCCCAGTCAATGTAGGTGCATTAAATTTTAATTTCTTTTTTCTGTTTTTGTGGGTTTTGTTGTAGGTGCATTTAATGATTTAATGAGAGAGACTATCTTAAAGAGGTTCTCAAAACATTGGACCAAGTATCTCGCAATGGGGAACCCATCCTCTGGACTTCTTTAGAAGAAGTCCAGTGGACTTCTTTGATCCGAGCCGTCCGATTTGATCAGAACGGTTGAATTTTTTCGGGCTAATATTTTTTTCGGGTGTGGTGGAATGCACGGGGCTCCCTTATAACCGTTGAGATTAAATCAGACGGTTCAGATCTCACGAAGTCCAGTGAATTTCTTTTTTCCGCAGTACAGAGGATGTGAATTCCTCGCGATGGAGACCGACCCTGACATGAAAAAAAGAACATTTAAGGGTGGTGGGGCCCACGTAGCCCAGTTAGAACCAGCCCATAGAGAGCCCACAGGTATGTGTACCGGGGCCCACGGAATTATGAAGGCTTTGTCTCAACGATCAAACTGCCTTTTAACGGCCGGCCCGGAGTTAGATCGGCTCCAGTTCGAAATATCTGGAGACTTCCTTCCCGAGAATTGAAAAAAAAAAAAAAAAAAACTTGGGGGGTCATTAGAGTATTACTGAAATCTAATTATTCTATCACTGAAAGATAAAGTTTATTTATTTCATTATTTGATCTGTTATGTATTTGATAACAATGCCACATTTAGATTTGTATTCATCTATACAAAAACAAAGAACCAAAAAATTGTAAATATGTTATTAAAATTAACAATAATCCATAAATATGTTAAAAAGATTTGTTAGAGCTTTCATTTAAATTTTGTTATACAATAGAGTTTTTATTTAAATTGTTCGTATATATAACTTTTAGATACCTAAAATATTGGATTTCTTGTGGTCCTAATGACTGGAGAAGAGTGAATATGCAACAAAAGGGTATTAGAGTGGGTCGATCGGCCAAGTCACTCTGAGGTGTTTTCTTTGCTTTATTTCTAAAGCTATTTTTCTACGTGTTAAGCATACAATGCATATATCTATGTACTTTTGCTCCATCTAGTAGTGTCTTCCTTTTGGTAGCCCCTGCTTCTTAGAAACAACAAACAGTGTGGTATTCTATGTGGCTTTTCAAGTTATGAATGGGCGAGATTTTCTCTCGTTTTCAGAAATGGAGCAAGCAAGTTTTGGGATCCACTTTTTGTAACAAGATGCAGCTCGGAATTTTCGTGGTGACAAAAAACAAAAAATTAGTTGTTAATAACTTACTCCCATCAGAAAAACAAAAAATTTATATATTAATCTTCACAAATTTTAATTGTTAACATATTTTATATTTATTAGGCACGACAATTGCAGCTTCGTTGCGCTATATTTTTTTAGATGACAATAATTCAGCTTGAACTAATTTAGATTTCAAAATATATTTAATTCTTAAATGAAATAATGATCAACACAACTATTTTTAATATATTTAACCTAAAAAATTTATTTTTAATTATAGAAAATGCAAGAATATGGTCAATTATAGGAAAAAAATGTGGTCATGTTTTTTTTTAATACTATAGATTAAAAAGTCAAATATCGAGCGAAACTCGATAAGCCCTCTAGTATTTATAATGATCGTTGCATATTTTGTCGGTGTGGTGTTTTGCCATCCGTCCTTAAAAAAAAAAAAAAAATGATCGCTGCATAAGAATCACTTCATGCATGTTTTAGTTGCATTACAAGACATCTCACTTTTTCTTTAGAAAAAAGAGAGAGTCAAAGTTTCCTAAATTTATTTGGTAAATATATTAATAGAGAATTGTCCAATTAGATTTCAAATTCGCGACATTCAAAAAAGACGTGGCAATGCCATACGATATATTTACTTCTTATTACAAATCAAGCATCAAAATAGTTACATTATATTTACAATATAAATAATTTAATTATTAATGATGGCATAACAGAGTCCACAAAATTTTGTTTATAATATCCCTTGGAGATTTTAAGTGATTTCTCAAATAACTTTTGTCATAATTTAACATAAGAAAATTTAAATTTGGCGATTTGACTAATCAATTGTCATACCGAAGAGCTTTATGTCTCCCCAGTAATCATTAGTTGACCTGTGGCAACAGGAACAATGTCACAGTAAAACTTAGCTTTTGAATAAAACTTTTGTTTCTCTTTTAGATGGTTGGTAAGATTAGAAAAAAAAGTTGAGAAGCCTCAAAGTCTGGCTGATTGGCTAGAAAGGTAGCAATTTTGTGTTAGGCTGACAAGACACTAATAATTAATTAGTTGGAGTAAAAAGTGGTTACAAGTGATAATAAAATTATAAAACCCGCTATCCAAAAAATTATCACAAATTAGTTAACATTATTCGAATGAAAAGGTTGCCGACTTTTGCTCCTGAATTTTGCAATTCTTTAAATTTTGTAATGAAACAATTTCATTTAACCCCTTAATTATCATTTTTTTTTTGAATCAAACTGAATTATCATATTTAATTGGAGCCCTTACCTGTTATTTCCATTCAACTGAAATCCTCTTTACTTCTAATAGTGATTCAGTTGGGATTCTTGCATTGCTAGTTAACATCTATATAATTCCTACTGTGTAGATCTCTGTTATTTCCATGCTTCAGACAGCACTCCAAATTAAATATGTTCTTTATTAGCCAACTATAATATATTTGTATACTTCATTAAATAATTAAGATAGCCCATTTAATTTCGATGATCTAGTTGAACAATAAATATATCTCAATGGACATTTAAAAAAAAAAAAAAACACGGGACGAAGATTTCGAACCTAAGTCTAATGCCTTCTATACAGACAATAATATTTAAATCCAACTATATAGGAGCCGAAATAAAGACGGGATGTTATAAATTGTTTATAAATTATAGTTCAATTCGTTTGATTTTATCAAACTGATAAACTTATGCGAGGAGGAAGTAGGTTACTTATCTCGCAAAATTAGTAAAGTGATCTAACTTTCATGGTAAAATCAAGAACCTCAATAAACACAATGCATAAAAAAGGGGTGTGATAAGTGCAATCCCAGGATTTGTAATCCCGTCATCCCTGGGCTGAACGCGCATCTGGGCGCTGGGCGATGGGCTCTGCGCTGGGCGCTGTTAAAATCACACTGGGCGCAGATATCATCCCACATTAAAATCACTCTGGGCGCTGGACCTGGGCAATGGGCGGCACTTAGAAGGCCCAAAATTGACAAATGCACAATTTTTTTTGACAAGGCGGTAGGGTGGCTGAAAGCGAAGTTGTATTTTGACACTTAATGAAATTAAGGTAATGAAACAATCTGATCCATTAGCGCACTTAAATGATCCTATATTAATTAAACTATTCCTTATTGATATTATCCGATCCTTTACTGAAATAAACTTATCATTATTACAATTTTAGATGATCATTTAGTGCTAACAAAAACATCAATAATAGTTATTAACTAAATAATAAATTATAGTTATCATATCATGCCCTACTGAAATAATATAATCATTTTCTGAAATTAACAGATAATGCATTTAGCATTTATAATATCAACACAAAGAAATAAGAATATAACACTATTTAATATAACAAATAACTGAAATTTTATTACAAATCGTCAAATTTCATTAACAACAGTACTAGGACACAAAAAAAAGCAACAACAATACACAGTCACAAATAAGTTGGAACATGATACAACCCAAAAAAAAAAAAAAATTAGTTCAAAAGTAATGACCATCAAACTTCAAACTAGCAACCTGTGCAACATAAAGGATTCTAACGTAATCCGTCCATGCTGCAAAGGTCCCAACAACATTCAATGGCTTTGCTCGAGGATCAGAAGATGGTTCGGTCCAGTGAAAGACAATTTTTCTTCTCTCTCCATGCACATATGTTGCATCATCATCTAAAACTTTAAAAAATAAAAGAAACAATTATTGCAACAATAACTGAAAAAATATTTGGACTTGCTTCAAAATATAAACAACAATAAAAGATTTTAGTATCAAATAATTTACCTTTACCCTGCCCCCTGACTTTCTTCTCTTTTATTGGAGATTTTTTCACGGGTTTTCTTTTTTTTTTGACGGAACAACAATAGTATTATTGTTGTCATCCGCACCACTTGAAAATAACAAACACAAGTTACAAAAAAACTCTGATTTTTAAATAAAAATTAGAAACAGACTAAATTAACTGAATACAAAACTGATTAATAAATGCTCAGTTTAATTCAGCAAGAGTATGTTTGGTAGAACTCACGAACAAGCGCGAATTGGCTTGTTCACCACCCACCCTTGTTCGCTGTTCGCAAACAAATTACAACTAGGAACTAGCCCTAGTTCGCGAACAGGGAATAGCTATTCCGCATTTGGTTCGTGCGTCTCCAATTCTTGTTCGCGAACAAGCTGTTCGCAGAGGTACCAAACATACCCTAAATAATCACTTTATTTCAATAAACAATCAGTTTATTAACTGAACAAAAAAATTGACCAGAACTAACAATTGGGCCTTGTGGTACTAGCTGTCTGGCTCTTCTTGATCGAGTCCCTACACAATTGGTTTCGGAGGTAGTTCCTCTTCATGTTCCCCTTTTGCATGAATAAGCGCCATGTCGGTAAGGACTAAATCAACATAAAAAAATATATTAATATAAATTAATACCTTATTGCCTCTACATGGTGCTCACAAATCATTATTTGATCAATAAATGATCATTTTATTTTAGTAAAAGATCAGATTATTTAAGTAAAGGATAAGTTATTGTCTTGTTGTCGGTAGAAAAATAACATAATGATGCGCATGTATTATTGACTGGATGTTTACCTTTTCCCTGCTTCCTGACTTTCTTCTCTTTTGTTGGACATTTTTTGACAGCACAAAAATAGTATTGTTGTCGTCGTCATTCTCATCACCTGAAAATAACAAACAAAAGTTACGAAAAAAGAATCTGATTTTTAAATAGAAATTAGAAAGGGGCTAAATTAATTGAACACAAAACTGATCAGTAAATGCTTAGTTTACTTCAGTAAATGATCATTTTATTTCAGTAAACAATTAGTTTATTAACTGAACAAAAAACTTACCAGAACCAACAACACAGTCTTGCAGTACCGACACTTCTTGTTCAAGTCCCTACACAATTGTTTTGCAGGTAGTTCTTTTTCATATTCAACTTCTGCATGAATTAGGATACATGTCTATAAGATTTGAATCAACTTAAAAAATATATTAATATGAATTAATACCTTATTGGCACTACATGGTGTTCACTGATCATTAGTTGACCTGTAAATGATCATTTTATTTTAGTAAAAGATCCGATTATTTAAGTAAAGGATAAGTTAATGTCTTACTGTCAATAGAAAAATAACATAATAATATGCATGTATTGTTCACTGGACGTTTACCTTTACACTGCTTCTTGATTTTCTTCTTTTTGTTAGAAATTTTTCCATGCGACGTTTTTTTTTTCTTTTGACGGCACAACAATAGTATAGTTGGTGTCTTCCTTATCACCTGAAAATAACAAACAATATTTACAAAAAAAAATCTAAATTTCAAATAGAAATTAGAAAGTGACTAAATTAACTTATCAGAATGTAAATGGTCAGTTTAGTTCAATAAATGATCACTTTATTTTAATAAAAATCAATTTATTAACTGAACAAAAAACTGACCAGAACCAATAACTCGGCCTTGCGATACTAGCTCTTTCTGTTCAAGTCCCTGCACAATTGATTCCAGAGATAGTACCTCTTCATGTTCCCCTTTTGCATGAACATGTGTCATTTCTTTAAGGACTAAATCAACATAAAAAATATATTAATACAAATAAATACCTTATTGCCACTGCATGGTGTTCATTGATCATTTGCTGATTAATAAATGATCATTTTATTTCAGTACAAGATCAGATTATGTAACTAAAGGATAAGTTACTGCCTTGTTGTCAGTAGAAAAAGAACATAATAATACGTATGCATTGTTGCTTGGATGTTTACCTTTGCCCCGCTTCCTGACTTTTTTCTATTTTATTGGAGATTTTTCCACGAAAGTTTTTTTGATGGCGCAACTATAGTATTGTTGGTGTCATCCTCACCAATTGAAAATAATAAACAACAGTTACAAAAAAAAATTTAAATAGAAATTAAAAAGAGACTAAATTAACTGAACACAAACCTGATCAGTAAATGCTCAATTTAGTTCAATAAATGATCACTTTATTATTGTAAATAATCAGTTTTTTAACTGAACAAAAAACTAACTAGAACCAACAACTGGGCCTTGGGATACTGGCTCTTCCTGTTCAAGTCCCTTTCTTTTTGTTGGAGATTGTTGACTGGATATTTACTTTTAACATGCTTCATGACTTCCTTCTCTTTTGATGGAGATTTTTTCTCGAGACGTTTTTTTGACAGCGCGACAATAGCATTCTTTCCTTTTGTCAGTTTAGCAACCCTCTTCCTTTTGTGGCAAATAATTTGAGCAAGTTGTTTGTTCAATTATGTTGCAAAACAAAATGTAAGAGCTACAATAAATCTATTAATTTAGGCAATAATTTAAAAATAGTACCTGAATTGAAGTTGGACACATTTGTGTTTTCAAATCACTCATTGCTGATTGGCAAATAAAAGTATTTTATTTAACCGATCCTTTAATGAAAATAAACTAATATGTTGTTGGAACGTTAACTGATCATGCAAAAGTAATTAACAAAATAAACTAATTAACTGATCATGCAATTATCAATGATAACGTTAAAATAAAGAATAAAATTTTAATTATAGCAACTGAAAAATTCCTTCTCAAAATAATCACTTATATCAATTAACCGATCACTTATAGTAATTAACTAATTCCTTACTGAAATAAACTAATTCATTACTCGAATTAACTGATCATGTAGTTAACAATGATAATATTATAATAAAGAACGAATTTTCAATTATAACAACTAAACAATCTCTTCTTAAACTGATAATTTTATCAATTAACCTATCACTTGTAGTAATTAACTTATCCCTTACTAAAATAAACTAATCCGTTACTCAAATTAAAATTAGTTTGGTACAAGAACCAGTACACCAGTATGCACATTCCCTTTAATACCTGAAATGATAATAGCTC
Source organism: Rhynchospora tenuis (assembly GCA_027725995.1). Classification (NCBI taxonomy): domain Eukaryota; kingdom Viridiplantae; phylum Streptophyta; class Magnoliopsida; order Poales; family Cyperaceae; genus Rhynchospora; species Rhynchospora tenuis. Next base: position 57,696,213 of record CM050888.1, read on the forward strand.
AAATTTTAATAAACTTCCTTGATAGATCAGAAATTGAAATCCAGTGTATCTACACTTGATAAATCAAGGTTTTGGGTGATACATGTTGGTGTGGACTAGATAAATTATATCCATAATAATAAACAAAATAAGAATTGGTCTCTGTAATATATTATTTTAATTTATTTTTGCTTTACTTTGTTGGTTCCTTAATGGGCAGAAGAATTATAGGAAAGTAGGACATGGTTAACTTGGCTATAGGAAACAACAAGAACAATCATTCCAAATGGTGACTTTTGCATGAACTTTTAAACCTTTTGAATAAATCATGTGCAGAAGATATCAAATTTATCATGTTTTATTTTTTTTTTGCTCAAATTCCTAGTGCAAACATCACAAAAAAGAAGATATGATTTCTTTTCTACATTTGTCTGAATTTATAAAATCAAAACTTTTAAGATTTAAAATTTACCATTACTTTCATCTCCCATATGGTAACTCTTTGATTCTGCAATACATCAGAACAAAGGATCTCTCCTTGTTCCTCGTTGGACAGTACAGCCGTGCCAGCGTCGGAGGCGATCGATAGGGAATATTGAAAGAAAGAATAAATTTTCAATTATAACAACTAAACAATCACTTATTAAAATAATCACTTATATCAATTAAATGATCACTTGTTAAAGACAAATGAATTCATCATCTAATTGCTAATGGATAAAAGTATTATTATTAGTAATTTATTGAATTTCATTAAAAGACAATTTACTCAAATTTCAGTAAAATGATCACTTATATAAATTAACCGAACACTTATTATAATAATCACTTGTTAAAAAGATCACTTATAGTAATTAATTGATGCCTTATTGGAGTAAACTAATCCTTTATTTGAATTAACTGATCATGCAGTTAACAATGATAATATTAAAATCAATTCATAGAATAATAATTCTCAAATTAAGGTATAAATCCACGAGTACTAAAAGAAAGGTTAACAACACAATTTCAACTTAATTAGTATGGTTAATTGATGCCTGATTAGCTGTCTATAACGATGGGTAGTCAGTATCGTCATCAATATCAGTACCATACCATTATGAAACACAATAATTCTTGATTGACTGTCCATATTAACCACTGATGTTTCCTTTGTTCTGTGCAATGAACAAGTTATTCATCATTAATTTCAGAAATATACTTTGTGACATGTAAATAACTGAAAGTACAGTTGGTGATTATTATATTAGAAAGTAGCTTACAAAAATAAAAGTATAAAGGTCGGCTCTTGTCGCGACATGTAGGTCCAAAGCAAATGAACCTTCAGGAAATGACTTCAACTGGTTGGCTGTTATTCCTATTAGCAATAATGTAAGTGCATCCCACTGCGCAAAGTTAAAACAAAATTTAACATGTCCAAAAATTTACTTTCGTAAATTCATATGTACTCTGGAGAAGGGAACACTTCATGGACACTCCTAAATAAAAATGATATAAACTGAATCTCCTTGAGCACTAAGCCACTAACAAATAACTACCAGGATTCATGATGTCACTGGACCCATAATTTGGTCTTTGTTGACCTTTTTGCTACTTATTGACACATTGCCTAGAGTTGTAGGGTTCAGACTTTTGCAGAGGTACCCATAGAATTTCTTTGCAAGCACATATTTTGTAGTATTTTCACCTTTTTGAAGGGACATACATGGCCTCCCATCTAATTGAATGACAAATCTAATGTCCAAAGAAAAAAAATGCTAAGATTTTCCTGAATTACAGAGAACTGCCACTTCATCATAATCTTATGAAGGATCTCAATTTCAAAAACCTATACCATTAGAATAAAATAAGGTCAAATATTACACTATCTTTCATAACAATACTAAAGTAATTCTATCTAAAATGCAGCATGCAACTGATACCTGAAATCTGAATTATGTTAGGTCACTCATAAGTTGAGTTAACTATCCCATAAGTGATATCTTTTACGCAAGTCAAAAGCTTCGCAGATAACTTATAGTTATTAACTAATCCCTTACTGAAATAAATTAATCCTTTACTCAAATTAATATATCATACAGTTAACAATAATAATATTAAAATCAATTCTCATAATAATAATAATCAAATTAAGGTGTAAATCCAGGGGTACTAAAAGAAAGATTGATAGCAAAGTTATACATTCAGTAAAGGGACTGATAAACAAGAAAAGGGACTAACCTTCACATTTGCTAAATAAGTAAAATAATGTAGTTAATTGTAGAGTCGTTGTTTCTCACTATCAAAATCTAATAAGAGAAATTAAGATCTAGAATTACTTGCGTGCAATGCTATAATTATTTTTGACAAATTAGATGAGAATAAGATGTTAAGATCTCTCACGTCCATGACTAATCATGTTCTAGAATCAAAGCCTACTTAAATTAAATAGGAAAAAGAAAAATTTCTCTACAGATCAGATATTAGAAAAAAAAATAGAAATATAGAAAAGTACCTTGCAACGCTTGGAGATCCGAACTTGAGAGGCATCAAACTCCTCCATCACATCAGCGTGGCATTGATCAAGGTGCCTCTTGAGTGATTATGTGCTTGAAGCCAAAAGGTTCCTCAAATCAGCGATGGTGCTCAGATTCTTAGGAGACGACATTGGAGACACCTCATCGACGAGGCGCCATACGCGATTGAAAGGAGGAGTGGAAGGTGAAGAGGGGTCGAAGGTTGCAGGGTCGTAGTTCGTCGGAAGGTTGTGAACGTCGATTGGAGGTGGAGAAGCGATGGAGGCGGAGACCAGTCGAAAGATATCTGAAACCTAGATCAAACGCATTTGGATCTACGTGGACATTGGAGGTGGTGGGTTCGCCGATGGAATGTCGACATCGGAAGAGGGAAGGTCGCCATAGTCAATGGAATGGGAGGTCATGTGACTAGCAGAGGAAATGAGCGAATGCAAAATACCACGTGCAAAAATTAAAGCTGAAGCCCAAAGGCCCGCTTGGTCCATCGGATGACAGGGATGACAATCTAGAGGATTGTCTCAATCAATTCCCCATAAAAAATACAACAAGCATTTTAAACAAGAAGAGGCCCGTTTCTTTGTTCTATTTATTTATTTGTTTATTTATTACTTGTTACTTTTTAGGCATAAACAAAGACATGAGTGGCATTTTTTTTCCTATTTTATTTTAGACATTCCAATCAAATAAGTCAGTGTGCAATATTTTATTTGTTTCGTTATATCATTTAGGGAAAGTGATAAGAGATAAATTTTTTTCCTAAAATCTGCATAACGGCAACGTTCTATATGCGATAATATGAGATATTAATACCGATATAATGTCTCTTTAACCGTCTTTTTGACAGAAGTTTACTTTTATCTAAAACTAGTTTATAATACATAGAAGAAAACATAAATTAATTCTCGACAATGAAAATCATATATCATAATTGTTATAAAACTTATCACGAATTATATAATTTATGAATAATTTTTTGACTGATTGAAATTTAAATTAGACTCGAATTTTGATCGATCATGTTTATCTTTATTTTTAAATAAACGATATATTCGGCTTTAAGCCCAATTATAACATTATAAAATTTATTTGAAGGCAGAATTGGCCTTAATTTAATGTTTTAAGCAATTCGATATCACATCACACTGATTGAGAAAACTTGAATAAGATTAGCCTCTCTAATAGTGTCGGCAGTAATTAGTTCAATTGTTTATAGGCAAAATTGGATATAACCCCCGTAAACTTCTCTATCCGGATATAACACCTGTAATCTTTAAAATCGGATATAACACCCTCCAATATCGTTTATAAAGGATATAACCCTTCTCATTAATTTATAAATTAATTTTTAATTAAAAAAAAACTTCAGCAACATAAATTATGACTAAACTACCCTTCTCATTTCCTCCTTCCTTTCCTTCCCGATATTCATGATGCCAAATTCTTTCTACATGGTCGTTGGACTCAATCTGTCTTCCCCCTCTCCCCATCTCTTTTTATTTATCGATAATAACTTTAGTAGGTCAACTTCCCATGGAGTCCTGATTAATTGATATTAACATTCAAATTCTAATTAGTCGAATTTTTTTTCTTGTGTCTGTTTCTTGCATCTAGCATAGATTCATAACAGAATCATTAAAAGCTTTTGAGCCATTATGATTTTGTTTCGTATTTATCTTTCCTGGTACAACTTTTTGTTATTAGCTCTGGTCATAACTTTTTTGTTTAATAAAATTTCTTCCAGGTGATTGTCACGGAGAATATTCAAAAAGAAACAAAAAAGAAAATTGGGCCTCATATAATTTCAGTATCTCTATTCTTACTTGGCGCATAGAGAAAGAATAGAGATTACAAATAATTTGGCATCGTTAATTTCTTAAAGGAAGATGAAATATTTCTACTGAGGAATATAGAAGAAAATATGGTATCATGAATATAAAGGAAGAGGATATTTTAGACATAATTTTATACTGTTCATTTTTTCAATTAGAATATAATTAAAATTAAGTAAAGAGGTTATATCCATATTAAACATGATTAGAGGGGGTTATATCCCGTTTTGAAGATTACAGGAGGTTATATCTGGATAGAGAAGTTTACAGGTGGTTATATTCAATTTTGCCTTGTTTATAATGGGCTGGGTTGAGACAAATTAAAATCACTTTAAAAAAAATCTTGCTATTAACACTTAGATAAATAGCATATTTGTATTTTTTTAGTTATGGTGATGTTAATGCATAAGACATGTCATCATAAATTATAATGCTTGCTGCAAAGCAAATAAACGACCAAAACCTTGAAAATAAGTGTATTTTGTTTTTTGAACGAAAAGAATGTGTATCAATTAGGATTAAACCGTTGGATTAGAAAATTAATCGAAAGTCATCAATCAATCCAATGGCGGTACCACGCGACAACTTCTGACTCGCTTACATATCTAATGTGGACCCCAATGTGAGAAATTATCTTGTAAATGTATTTCTTAATTATAATTTAGTTAAGTTTTTCTATTGGCTTACCGCATTGCCATTCCCGGGAAAATATTTCTCTTGCCACCGAGTCGAGTTTCCCTATTTTCTGTACGCAAATAAATTAGCTATCTTCCGTCTTTTTTTTTATTAGTTATTATTATGTTATAATTCCACCTTAATCCAAAATTTACACTATTATTTCATTGATGTAGGAAGTAGCGCCAATTTTCTTTTTTTTTTTTTCTTTTTCTTTTTCTTTTTTCTTAACAAGAATAGCCCTCCAAGAAACAACTAGGATTTGATTCAACATATAATATGAAAGAATACATTCAAAGGTCTTTTTTCTAAAGATGCTTTAGTTTCTAAAAAAAATGGTGGCCCTGAAATTAATTAAAACTAGCATTTTGTTACACGCTTCGCGCGTGATGTTTTGTTATGTTAATTAAGAAGTAAAAATTTGGATTGGTTTTCTTACGTATATAAAATTTCATAAATCAACAAATTTTTGGAAAGACCTAGAAACAATGAAAAATAAAATTATATTTATGAAACAATAGAATTGAGTAATCATATTTAGAAATTTGACAAAAATATTTTAGAACTCTTTAACTATAAAATTTTATATTACAGGATATTTTATTTTTTTTTTATGAAGGATATAAAATTTTATGGTCAATTGAATTAATAAATATCCTCAAATAATTTTAAAAGCACCAACCATATTCAATATTTCATATAATTATATGATTAAATTAAAATAGCTCAATGGCACGATTGGATTTGTTATAAATTTGACATCAATATATATAAAATTTCATACACTAATAAAGTTGTAAATAAATATCTTAGAATAATTAAAAACCTAATGGCATTTATGAAATCACGGAAATTCAATTTTTGTGAGATTCAAAAAATTATTTAAAATATTTATAGGTTTGTAACTTTAAAATTTTACATCAATTAATTGTTCATATATTTTTGAGCAAGTACATAAATTTTTATAGCCAAATGATTTATTCAAGGCCTCCAAATAATTTTAGAAACTTTTATGCATATTAAATTTTATGAGATTCATAAAATTATTTAAAATATTTTATAAGTCTATAATTAAAAAAATTTACATCTCTGAATCCTTTACATTTTTATGAGCACACACATATTTTTTCATAGTCAAATGAATTTTTAAATATAGTTAAACAATTTAAAAACTAAACTATATTTAATCTGAAATTTCTGAAATGGAAGTGTATATTGTTTTTTCGAAATGGAGGTAAACAAAACGCTGATGTCATGATGACTTCATCCAAAGTTACTGTATAAAAGCTCCCTCAAATTGTATTTTTTTTATGAGATTCATAAAATTATTTAAAATATTTTATAAGCCTATAATTTAAAAAATTTACATCTCTGAATCCTTTACATTTTTGTGAGCGTGCAAATAATTTTTCATGGCTAAATGAATTTTTAAAAGCATCTTAATAATTTAAAAATAAAACTATATTTATCTAAAATTTTCAAAAAAACGTTACAGAAAGGTACATTCTATAACGCTCTTTTTCAAACAAACATTACAGATTTGGCCTGTCTGTAACATTTAATAGATTTGTAACGGGGCCTACTGTAACGTGCCCATGAACGTTGCAGAGGCGTTTTATTAAACGTTACAGATACAGTATTTTCGCGTAGTGTTAGGAATTCATGGGATTTGATTCGTTGGCTATTTTTTCAAATAACACAAAGTGAAACAATAACAATAATAGGAAAATATATTGGGTTGGAGTTGAATTTTTTTTATATACGAATTTCACTGGCTTTGATGGAAAAATATATCTGTGATGAATGAAAACTTATCTCATTTACCTACGGGCCTCAAAGCCCAAAAAAAAAAAGTGAAATGATGACATTATGCTGACATCAGCAGTTTACTATTGAAAATGTATCCAACATTGGAGTATTATTTGATACTCCTTGAAGCAACAATTAAAATAAAACTATATAAAAAAAATTCTTGGTCTCATAAAACCTTTTTTTATTTAGTCCTAAAAGATATTTTAGGAAGTAGTATACCATAAAGACAAATGAAGATTAAGTCATAAGATTTCCGAAATGTGGTTATAATAATCTAAAATCAATTTTTCTTTCAAAAGTCTTGTTTTATAAATTTTAAATTTTATACATGCTCTCCTTCTTCTTCTTCTTCTTTTTCTTCTTCTCGTCGGTTTGATTCAAGCTAGTAATCTTTAAATTCATTCTGCATCAAAAAACTAATCATATATGTAAGAATATTAGTCACAAGCAAAATCCATGTAAACTTGTTCTGATTGGTGAACAAATTGTTTTGGTTTTCTTCTCTCTCTTTTCTTTTTTAGATTTGTAAAAAATATTCTTTTTATGACGAGCTGAAAATATTCTTTTCCTTTTGATGCCTTATCCTCTATGTTGCACGGGTTCGGATTCGACAACCGCACCCGGTGCGATTCGGGTGCGGCGATTCGAAAATTTTTAAAAATCTCCGGTGCGGGTGCGACAATATATATATATATTTTTTATTTTTATATATATAAAATAATTAAAATAATTTAAAAAATTTTTAAAATAATATATTTATATATTTTGTAAGCTAAACAAATAATTGAAATAATGGTTTTTCAATAGCTGAAAATTGAAAACAATAATATAATGCAAGATGTAATTATATTGAGCAAATAGCTCAATATAATTTATAATGGTTTTACCAATATCTAAATATATTTGGGCTTTCTGATGTATATCGGATTAAAAAATTCTTACCATCACTAAACAGTAAACACCATCGATCCATTAAAGCCCAATGCGATTGAGCTGTGAGCCTGTGTCTATTTGTCCGGTTTTCAAGTGGAAGATTAGTCCCACTTGGGAAAAGCAAGTTCTTCATGAGTGCTATATATTGAATGACTTATAAAGCAATTCGCATGACTTAATTATTCGTGTGTGGGACGAAGCATGCATGTGTCAGTGGCACACGCCCATCCTCATGCGCCGTAACTCCTGGATTCGCGTATCGGTGCCGAATTGTTGACCAAATCGGTCAGTCAAAGTGATTAAAAAAATTCGGTGCGCCACGTGGCACTTCCGGTGCCGAACCAGTGCCGAACCCGCACCTGGTTCGCACCCGGTGCTGGTTCGCCTCCATCCTGGCCGAACTGGGCTAACATAGCTTATCCTCTTTAAACTAGTGAGCAGTGGTCTTGGCAAGAAGGTGAAACCGACGGCAACTGACAGCATTGCCGAAACTGTGAGGTGAAGAGAGCAGAGAGATCAATAAAAGATCGCTACTTGATGAAAGATAGACGAAGAATAGAGATGGTAAAATTCAATAAAACTTGTAACGGGTTAAAAAATAACCGTGGCAACAAGAAAGTAATAAAAACCGTTACAAATGTTCTATCAGATTTTTTTTAGGCCCATGGAAAATTGTAATGGGTTTTCTATAAAAACTGTTGCGAATTGATTTTCGATTTATACACACCGCTGCCATTACTTCCGTTGTAACAGTTTTTATCAAAACCGTTACATATCCCTGTTACAGAAGATTTTTTTTGTGGTAGTAGAGGATTAGGACGTTGTAAACTGTGCATATAGGAATACAACTGATAACTAATGCTTCTTGTGCTGCTTTGGCAATTATGGAATTTGCAGCGAATCATTGCTTCCATATTTCCACTTCACCTTTATTCAATTTACAACAATCAACAATCATGCATTTTTTTATTTAGCTGAATATTTTAGCGATTAGTTTATACTAGCATAAAAGAGTCCTTCTGGGCTAAGGGTTTAAACCATATGCAAATTGCCCGCTTAAGGCGCTAACTATATATATAATTAATGTGATCTTAATCTGTGTTAGTGCTGAACTTTTCAAATGAAGTGACTCCACTTGGATAGTTGGAGTTAAACAATTTAGGCACCTCCTTTTTACTATTAAATTGTCCGGATAAAGTGCTAATATAAGCCTAACAAAGGGACCTATCAAATCATAACGACTTCAATAGAAAAAAAAAAAAAAAAAAGAAGCAAATTAAACAACTAACTTCGGCCATAAAATGAAACGATCAGAAATTTGTAGCCAAGAGATGAATTGAAAATTATCTTATTGAGTTATTTATCGATCGTGATATCTGTGATACAATATTGCCAATCGAAAGTATAGATGTGATTTTTATAAAAATAAAGTATGTGTAATATCATGTATATGCAGTATTAAAAAAACAAGGAATGCAGACATTTTTGTTGCATGTTTATCATTATAAATGCAATATAGATATCTGGATATAATATTATCAACGATATTCTTGCAAAACATTCAAAAGGCAACTAACTTATCAACATATATTCAAAATAAAATAAAATTCTGCATAAGCTCAATATTCGGCTACTTTAAACTAAATTTCTTGACAACAAAGCACAATTTTTAAATTTTATTATTTTCACTCCGACACAACATATCATTTTGAGTTCATAAATATATTTTAGGAGAGTGTGTATCTAGATTGGACAGCTCTAAGGTTTTGGGGCGTGTCATGTTAATTTCTGCAATTTTTTTTAAAAAGCATTTATTATAAATTTTGTTATAGAAACAAGCTTTTGCATGACACCCAATTAGTTATCGTCTCCAGTTTTTTTTGCCAAATAAAAAGACCAAACAAATCGAGCTTATAGCAAATTGACAAGAATACCTAATACTTTTGTTGGAGTAGAAAAATGTGTGTTGTTAAGTCAAGCTTTTGTGCTTATATTATCTATTAAAAGTTTATGAGCGTAAGTATATTGAAAATACATATCTTAATGTTCGCCGAATCACGTCGGAATTGCAGTGGACCTTGATTACAGCTAACCCAACCAGTGTTATCATTATAAAAAGTTATGATTAGATTAAATTAAAAATTAACAGAAGGATAAAACCATCAACGCATATATCCAGTATCTTATCCATAAATAAATATATGGGATGTGATAAGGTCCTGAGTTACCCTCTTTATGGGCCCAGTACCAACCTGCCCCATAAGGCCCAATAGACAGAGAAGCGCAATAAGGCCCAAAAGGCCTAAGACGAGCTCAGCACGCTAGCCTGTATCCAACGGCTTAACAAGGGGAGGATGAGGGGTAATGTAGTCATTTCACCCCTCCCCTGTCAGCCAGAAGAGATCCTCGAGGGGGGACAGCGGTTACATCCGTGCAGACAGGGAGGACAGCTCAGCAGACAAGAATACCGGCTTCTGACAGGGCTGGCATCACTAGAAGGTTCCTCTAGGCTAGTATAAATAGACCTCCATAGGACTGAAGAGGAGGTCGGCTCTTGGGTCATTTTCTAGCGTTATGGTGTTTTTAGCTTTAGAGAATGACGTAAGATCACGACTAAACCATGAATAAAGAGATTTGAGCTTATGTTTTAAGATCTTTGTTGTTACTCTACTTGTATTAGACTCGTTACCAGACTAGGTAGTAACAACCACCGTGGGGCAAATACCTTCAACAAGAGTTATAGCTGATGCTAGATCGTGAGAAGAGTTTAGAACCTAGGAGATTGTCCTTCGATTTCCTGATGGCGAGAGATCCATCCAGTCATCAAGCGCAAATCTCTGCGCAAGGTGAGCGCACCCCCCTCGGGATGCCGCCAGAGCTCTTAGTGGGGGCTGCGACTCATGAGACCGCTCAGGCGACACAAGGCACACAAGTCACTCCGATGACCCAGGTGAGAAACCCAGTCTGCACCCCCCCCGATTACCCCAGGCCGATCTACATCTCCCAGGCCGCGGGACCATCGGGAGTAAATGCAGCTAGCTCGACCGTTCTCAGCGGTTTCGTTCCGACAGGAACCCAACCACTCCCGGTCTGCCCGCCTCATTCTCACATCCAGTCGGGGTTAAACCAGCCTGGCTCCGCTGTGCCGCTCAATCCAAGCGGACCGGGAGTCGCTCCGATTTGGCCCACTCAGTCCGCCCCAGCTGACCCGTTTAGGCAGATCTGGGACCAACACATGTTGCAGTCTTGGGACAGTTTCTGTCTCTGTCCTCCCCTATGTTGGGAGCCAACCCCACCCCGATGTTAACTCACATCGCTCAGCAGCCTTATGAGCGGAGACCAATGCAGGAAGTTCATGCGGCTCCTTCCATGTCTGGACTGCGAGCGCCCCCATACGAGGGAAACATGGGAGGAATCAGGGGGGAGCATTATCAGGGCACTCCTTCACTCCACCCCGACCAGCCTGACCGAGCGGCCCCGTATCAAGAATACTTCCCACCATACGGAGGGGGTGGGGTCCCACCTAGAACCCCCCATCGAACTCAAGACCCAACTCATTCACCCAGCCACCACAGTACAGGAAGCGTCACCCACTCCCCGCAGAGACGGCGACGTGAGGACACCCCTGGTCCAGGGCGACGCAGGCAACATTCTCCTGCAAGAGGGGTCTTCCCAAACCATTTCTATCACAACCCTATCAATGTCAACAGTTTTAGTAATCTCCCCAAATTTTCTACAAAGACGCTACAGTGCCCCAGGGAATTCTTATCCAGTTTCAAAGCAAGAATATCTCTCTCCACCTTGGACAAGAGCGTGTGGTGTCGAGTCTTTCCCACATGCTTGGAGGCAGCAGCATGGAAATGGTTCTCAGAATTGCCACTCAACTCCATTAGGGACTTTGCTGATCTGGAGGATCAATTCTTGCGGAGGTTTCCAAGTATCCAAGCGCCTGCCAAGAAGTCAATAGATCTGATGAGGCTCAAACAGGGTGAGTGGGAACCAACAAGGAAGTTTCTTAATAGGTTCGCTGAAGAGGCCAACCAAATTGCTGATTACAATGATGAGATCATCTTGGCAGCAATAAGGCAGGGTCTAAGGCAAGGGGGAGCACATCGTTGGAGAGCCGTTGAGGAGAATTTCGAAACATTGGCGGAGTTCAGGGCTGCAGCAAAGAAAACTTTACAAGCAGAAGAGGATGCAGTAGCAGTGGGCAGACCCGCTGGTCGTGGGGCGGTCTGCAAAAGTCCCGATCAACCCCGGCGTAACCCACCCCGACCTGCCTCACCTCAGAGGAAACGGGACTCTCCCTCACCTACCCGTCGGTCGGAATCGCCCAATCCGGAAGTATAAAGGCTTGGTGGCACAACCTCGATTTCCTCCTACAAGAGAAGATTACAGACAATGATACACTAATTATCATGTCTTTTCGGTCTCTGCTGACACACTCTTACAAGTTGCACAAGCTGATACAGAGTTCAAGCTGCCGGAGCCCCTCTCCAGGGGAGAGACAAATCGGGATGATAGAAACAAATACTGCCGATACCACAACGGATACGGCCATCCCACCTCTGAATGCATCAAGTTGAAGGATGAAATTGAACGGATGATCAGAAACACGAGAGTACTAGAAAGATATCTAGAGGCTCCACAGTGGTCCAATGGAGGAAGAGGAAGTAGAGGTGGCCGCCAGGGGAACAATGCTGGGCGAAGGCAGCGGGAACGGGACAGACAGGCAGATCGACCACGATCAAGGATTCCGCCGAATGCTGATCGAGATAAGCCTAGAGCTTCTCCCACCCCAGTGCTGTATATAGCAGGCGGACCCGCCGCTGGGGGAGACTCCATGCGAGCTAGGAAAAGCTATGCTTGCCCCAGAAACCTCAACAACCCATCCAGAAGGGAAGTTTTCCAAATCAGGGAGACTAATTCTGTAGCAAACATGCGCATTACCTTTGGACCTGAGGATTATGAGGGAGTCCATCTGCCGCATGACGATGTCATCGTCTTAATGCTGCGAGTCAATGGTACCAGAGTGGGCAGAATTCTAATCGACACTGATAGTTCCGCCGATGTCATCTATTATGAAACGCTGAAGAAGCTGCATCTGCATGAGCAGCCTCTCAAGCCCATGGCCACGCCGCTCACGGGATTCACAGGAGATCAGCTCATGCCTATGAGAATCATCGACTTGCCAGTCACCTTTGGAGAAGCACCCAGAGATGTGATATCCCGTGTCAGTTTCATAGTCGTCAATACCTCTTCTCCCTATAATATCATTTTAGGCAGGAGGGCCTTGAATGACATCGGGGCTATAGCTTCCACACCCTACCTTAAAGTCAAATTTCCAACTCGCAATGGAGTTGCCACCCTGCGAGGTGAGCAGTAAGTGGCCAGGGTGTGTTATCAAGCATCAATCTCAAAACAGGTAGCCCAGATTGATCACCTTGGGGAACAATCATCCAAGCCCTATGACCAAGCTGAGGATGTGTTGCTCCACAACCCAGCTCACCCTGCTGGCGGACCGATTGGAAGACACAGAGGAGGTCGACCTAGGAGACGGAAAGATCACTAAAATAGGCACGGTGTTGCCTAAAGAAGATCGTGACCTGGTGAAAGCATGCCTCCTCCGCAATCGCGACATCTTCGCTTGTGAAGGCGAGGTCATGCCAGACATTGACAAAAACATAGCAGAGCATCAAATTACCACCAAGCAGGGTATCAAGCCGGTTGCTCAGAAGAAAATGAAGCAGAGTTGGGAAAAAAGGAAGGCTATTAAAGCTGAAGTAGAGAAGTTGCTGGAGATAGGCGCTATAAGAGAGGTTAAGTACCCGCAATGGCTGGCCAACCCAGTCCTGGTTATGAAATCTAATGGACAGTGGAGAATGTGCATAGATTACACTGATTTGAACAAGGCTTGCCCAAAGACTCCATTTCCGTTACCTAGCATTGACGCAATGATTGACTCCACCACCGGGTTCAAGTATCTAAGTTTCATGGACGCCTACTCTGGTTACAATCAGATAAGGATGAGCCTGGCCGATGAAGAAAAGACTTCCTTTGTCACCGAGGAGGGGTTATACTGTTACAAGGTCATGCCATTCGGCCTTAAGAACGTAGGTGCAATACCAGAGGATGGTCTCAAAGGTTTTCAAGGAAGAGCTGGGCGAGATAATGGAAGCGTATATAGATGATATGGTAGTCAAAAGTTGTACTGGCTCTGATCACGTTTCTCACTTGGAAAAGGTCTTTCTAAGATGAGGCAAGTCGGGTTGCGACTTAACCCTAAAAAGAGTTTTTTCTGCCTTTCCAGCGGGAAGTTCTTGGGCTTCATCATCTCTGAGCGCGGCATTGAAGCTCATCCAGACAAGTGCCAAGCCGTAGTGAACCTCAAGTCGCCCAAGTCAATTAAAGAAGTGCAAGGCCTCACAGAGAGAATAGCTGCGCTCAGTAGGTTCATCTCACAATCCGCCATGTTATGCAAGCCTTTCTTTGATGTCATTAAGAAGAAGACACAGGAATTTGTCTGGGGGCCGGAGTGTCAGGAAGCCTTTGAAAAAATCAAGGAGTACCTCTCCACCCCGCCTATCATCAGTCGACCTATTAAAGGCGAGCCGCTCTTTCTGTACATCTCCACTAATGATGATGCTGTCAGTGCAGCTCTAGTGAGAGAAGAAGGGGGCGTTCAGAAGCCAGTGTATTTCATATTAAGGATACTGAGAGATGCAGAGACTAGATATCCGATGATAGAGAAAAGTGCATTTGCAATAGTAACAGCAGCCCGGAAGCTGCGGCCTTACTTCCAGGCCCATTCAATTCGCGTGGTGACTAATATGCCCCTCCGCAAGGCATTAGGGCAATTCAACGTCGCGGGAAGGCTGCTGAAGTGGGCCATTGAGTTGTCGGAATTCGACATCGCCTACCTTTCCAGAACAGCCTATAAAAGCCAAACTCTAGTGGATTTCATAGTCCAGGGGACAAGTGGGAGTTTCACTCCTGTGGAAGCGGTTTGGGAAGTGTATGTGGATGGGGCTTCATCTGGCAAAGGTACAGGCCTGGGAGTTGAGATAATCAGCCTACAGGCAGATAGATTTAGATATGCTTTACAAGTAAACTTCAATCCATCTCACAACGTAGCCGAGTATGAGGCCTTCATCGCTGGGTTGCAGTTGGTTGCGGCCACAGGCGCCAGAAGCATCAGAATCCGCTCCGACTCCCAGCTAGTGGTAAACCAAGTGCTCAAGGAATATAAAACTCAAGATGAGACATTGATCAAGTACCTACAAAAAGTAGAGCAGCTCATGAGCGGTTTCGACAGCGTTCTCATTGAGCATGTCCCCAGGGGACAGAACGAGACCGCCGATGCCTTGTCCAAATTGGCCAAGAGCGGACTGGATAAAGATCGCCCTATAACGGTCTTGGAGATACCCTCACCTAGCGTAGAGCTTCCCGAACCGACTGTCTTCCAGTTGCATCATGAGGAAGAATAGTATTCCCCAATATGGCTGTACTTGACTGAAGGAATCCTGCCACAAGACAAGAACTTAGCAAGGAAAATTAAGAGGTGGTCTCTGGAATTCACCATAATAGAAGATGAGTTGTGCAAAAAGGGGTATCACCATCCTTGGCTGACCTGTGTGGGAAAGGCCAAAGCGGCTGAACTCCTCAATGAAACACATCAGGGCATCTGTGGAAGCCACCAAGGACCTCGCACCTTGGGAAAAAGGATCATGCGCCAGGATTACTACTGGCCCACTTTGAGAAAAGATGCAGAGGACCTGGTGACGAGATGTGCCCAGTGTCAGTTCCATGCGCGCATTGATCATAAGCCCCCTAACAAGCTGAAGCCGATCACAAGCCCACGACCTTTTGACATTTGGGGAATTGACATACTTGGACCTTTTCCACAGCCAAAGGGGAACCTCAAGTTCATCATAGTCGCCGTGGAATACTTTACCAAGTGGGTCGAGGCCAAAGCACTGTCGTTGATCACCTCTCAAAAGATCACAGATTTTCTGGAGCACCACATAGTATACAGGTATGGAATTCCCCACACCATCATCACTGACAATGGCCAACAATTCACAGGAGCACCTTTCAAAGACTACTGCCGCGGATTGGGGATCGAGATAAACTTTGCATCCGTCTGCCATCTCCAATCCAACGGATTGGCAGAGGTCTCAAACAGAACCATCCTAGAGGGGCTAAAGAAAAAGATTGAAGGAACTAAGAACACTTGGCCTGAGTATCTCAGCGAGGTGGTATGGGCCTACAACACCACCCCACGATCGGCCACAGAAAGGCCACCTTATGCCTTGGTTTATGGCATGGAAGCGGTCATCCCTATGGAGATTGTTCATCGAACGCTCCGCACCATCAGCTACTCAACCCAGCGTAACGCGGAGCGGAGGATAGAAAATATCGAGATGATTCACGAGCTCAGGGAAGAGGCTTCAGCAAGGCAAGCGGAGTACCAAAAGAAAATGAGAAAGGCCTTTGATAAGAAAGTAGCCCCGAAACATTACCAGCCAGGAGATTGGGTGTTGAGGAGAGCTGCTGCGGCAGGGAAGCACATTGGCAAGCTAGATCCTGCTTGGGAAGGTCCTTTTGAGATCGTGAAGTCAGCTGGAGAGAGAGCATTTCACCTCAAGGATGCACAGGGCAAGACGCTAGCTAATTCATGGAATGCATCAGATCTGCGCAAGTTCTACCCATGAGACTCTCAGCAGAGCCAAATCCATTGTGTATACCATTGTATCTTTTTATTCAGCACTGTTTTTCACTTTCAATTAAGGTTGCAAACTTGTTTGGCAGCCAGCGGTCATGAGCTCGGTGGCCTGCTTTTGTGAGATCATGTTAGTAATGATGTTTATTGATTGGATGACTTTTCTTGTGTGATGTTTGAATGACGAATACGAATGAGCGGGTTCATTTTCCACAAACCTCAGTACCTCTTATAAGGGAAAGGTTTAAACTCGCTGATATTAAAATCTCAGTACCTTTGCGTAAGGGAACAGACCCAGGCAGCCGATTCAGTACCTATTAAAGGGAATGATCCAAGTGCATGGGGATTCATTATCCATAAATCCTAGTACCTACACCAAGGAAATGGTCGGATTCATTATCGATAAATCCTAGTACCTATACCAAGGGAATGGTCGGATTCATTATCCATAAATCCTAGTACCTACACCAAGGGAATGGTCGGATTCACCATATACGAAAACGAGTGCCCGTCTCAAAGGAAAGATCGTGCTCATTTCTACCGCCAGTCGGGAAAAGTCGAGTTCATCCTAAATGAGTCCCCACTCCTCCTCCGCCAAAAAAAAAAAATTAAATGAATGATGATGAAAAAATGATGATGATAAAAATAAAATAAAAAAGTGAAATGAACAATGACAAGGCAAGGAGACGTGTGCGTGACGTCCTACGAGAAAAACGTGACATCTTCCTAAACTGCATAATCTTACACAAGTTGTGCATGAGAGACGTCAAATTAATCTCCAAAAAGATATAAATAACAGCCCACATAAGATTGATCAAACGTCTTCCACAAAATGAGACGAAGAAAGAAGAAAAAATTAGTAATAACAAAATGGCGCCCATCATGGACACTATTAAAATAGCGGATAATCCCGTAGAATAGCTGAATAATTAATTAATTAATAGGCGAATTTAATTATATCAAAGAAAAACAGTTTTGCCACAGACAAGTCAAGAGCTCCTTATTGACACCGCCGAAATCATCCGGCATGAGCGGATAGGTCGGCGGAATCCCCCAGCTAAGTTAGTGGCAAAAGACTTAGCAGGGATGCCAAGCCGTCCCGACCAAATGCTTAGTTTGAACAGATACGCTACATCAAGGGCGGCATACTCAATCATGCAACTAGAGTATGAAAGCCGGGCGAATACGCAAGGTGGACCCCTTATGTTTTCCAAAGCTTGAATCCCCATGACGATCCAAGATAGGGGGATGAGCTCCTCCCAGTCCAACAATCCTATCGAGGTAGCGTTAGCAACAAGAAACGGTGACTGACACGCTTATCCGAAAACAGTCCTTGTGAAGAACCATAAATACACAATTGCACGTGTCGGAGCAAGTAGCACTTCAGAATGGCGCACGAGTTAAGCTCAGAGTTAAAGTTACTAGCAGATACAAGTAGCGAGTAGAGTCTTGACCCCGCACCACCCAACTAATGATAAGGGTAGGGCAGTTTAGTAACTGCATTGGGCGGGGCTAATATCATTTCCCGGTAAAGCGACATCGCCCAAACAAATCCGAAGACCTTATCTCGCCTTAAAGGCTAGAGGAAAAAAATTACATTTAAATATTATGTACTCCAATTTTATATGAATAAAAGTCTGCTTCACTCAAGTTTTAATCTCGCGTTCGTCAGCGCCTTGCGCTAAGTTGCATCAAGAAGGTATCAAAAAGCGCGTCGCGCTCGTCTCAAAAGAAATAGCAAAAACACAATAAAATATATACAACTCCAAAATGATTATTTCTTATAAGTTTTAAGTTTCTAACAAACAATACATTAAAATAAAAAGTGACTATCCTAAGAATTCACAGAGGGCTCCTCGCTGTCGCCCCCGCTGCTGCTTGATCCAGACGACGCTGCCTCCAGCAGTTGAGCCCGCCTCGCCTCCACTAGTTGAGCACTGTATGCCTCCACTGGCTCAGCAAGCAACTCTTGAAGAAATGCGTCATAGCATTCTTCTCCCTCCACAGCGTACCAAACTTGGAGGCGCTCCACACGATACGACCCATAAGGCCCCTCGCGGAAGAAGATAACAGTTGCGGGAATGACAGCCCTGTTGGGAACTGCGACGCGAACCCGCCCCCACCGACCCTCAACTCCAGCCCGGGTCGAGGGATCAACAGTCAAGGGAATGCCAAAGGGAAAAAGGTTCCCGGCCTGGAAACCATCCAGCCATCCCACTGGAGACCCGACTGCGCGCACCCAGTACCTCTCGAGACCGTCCAGTGAATAATTCCACAGGCGACGGAACTGGAGGAACGCCCGGTTCTCATGTACAGACGAGGCCATAAAGATGAAGGGTCCCGCCCTTGCATGTGCAACCTCCAGTGCCCTCCGTTCCCAATCAGGAGGCCCCCAAACTTGGAACCTGTTGGCGTATATCTTCTTTACCTTCCAACGAAAGCTTGGTCGCACTAGCAGAAGAGCGGCTTCAACATCCACCACCGTAAGAGGTTCAGGATGGTAGAGGTGGATGCCACGGTAAGAGTGTTCTTCAGCTTCGGTACGGCCGGCCGGGAGAAGTGTGTAATGAGGAATGAACGCCATTAGAAAACAAAAAAAGAGAGGGAAAGCAAACAACGACAAGAGAAATGAAGTTGAAAAAATAGTTCAAAGTGCATGTTTTATTTATAGGCATCCAAAAGGTGCAACCAAACGACAGATACGGAACCCAAAATGCCTCTTCATAATGAAACGATGGGTACGGAACCCAAGGCATCTCTTCATAATGACCGAAAAGAAGTGATTGGAGTAGAATACAAAGCGTCCTTTCGTGACGATAGAGGCAGAGCCCAAGGCCCCTTTTCAAAGGCAATTAATGCCTGACATGAGAAGTGTATAGAAATTACAAACTGCTACAGTCGAACTCGCACATCATAGCGAGAGAACTGTTATCCCTAACCTCGCTCTTCAAGCGAGGAGTCTCTTCACCAGGGTAATGTCGTCGATACTCTCGCTAATCAAGCGAGATCATAAAGCACGAGTAATATCAGGTGAATTCGTTGACCTTCCCACTAAGATGACTCCGCCACGACCATAAGGCGAAGTAGCGATAAAACCGTCGGGGACAGTTATGATCTTAAATATTCTTCAAAGCGAGTGCCTGGACGACAAATGGAGTAATGCCAAAAGGATTAAGTCCTCTCAAAAAACCAGTCAAAAGACTGCAAGGGTTCTGACAACCAAGAGTCGTGCATAACACGAAAAGTAAATGCACTTTATTGACGGGGGTTTTCCGATGTGATCGCGAAAAATCCGGATGTTCAGAGTACGAAGAGATTTAGCATAAATGCCAAATTAAATAAATTCCAAAAATTATGTGACGCTTCACACCTATAAATACCCCTTCACCCCCAGCCCAGAAGTGCATCCTCTCAGAATACTTTCTCATCTCCTTAGAATATAAGAAACACATAAAAGCTCCCAAGACAGTAAGAGAAAGAGAATGAGGAAAAAGAAGAGAAAAAGAAAAGGGAGAAGAGAGGCAAGAACAAGATGATCCCGTAGGCTAGCTGATTGGGGGAGGATGATCCCGTAGGTTAGCTGAGATCCGGAAATCAGCTATCCTTGAGGATCACAACACCCGAATGATCCGGTGCATAATAGCTGGCACCACAACTACACAATTCGGCCCGTCCCGCCCCCCAGCGTCACCAGACAATAGAGGAAATTGGTGATTAAAGGAGCGGGGTGGCCGATATAGAGTAGTCGTAGTGCGCAGTAGGAAGTTCTTCTGTCAAGCCCCGAGATCATCCAAAACCCGTCCCCGCTATGCCAGGAGAAGGTATATAGTCCGAGCAAATAAGCACGGCTTAGCGGGATGGGACAGAGACGGGGGTTGCGGATGTCAAATCCTTTTACGAGGCATCCTAGCAGCTCCCACCCCAGGGATATTATTCGAAGGCAGGGCGATCTCAAGATCAACTTGCTCCGAGATCCCCCCCCCCAAGGTGAACTCGCCAACATAACCTGGATATGTCTCTTGCAAACGGTGGCTGTTTGCAGTCACCGGTATAGAATCAGGGCGGCTTCAAGATCAGCCGACCCCAACAACAGGACGACTTCAAGCTCACTCCTCCTCGACCGTTAAGATTAGCTTCACCTCAATTTCAATATCCATCTCGCACAAAATGTACCTTGATACATTTTTTGTAAAAAAAAAAAATGTGTGTAAAGGGATAGTGCCTTCAGGCCGCTCTATAGCGCCTGTGACTTCGACTGAAGTCAATATTTGAAGATTTGTAACTTTGATGTTATGTACAATGATGCAATTATCAATGAATAAAATTTGTTTATTGATGAATTAAATTTGTTTTGAGTAAATAATGTTTCGCATGATAACATGAGTTAAGCTCATTATCTTCAAGTGATTATCAAATGAGCGCGCTTACACTTGCGGCAAAAGCGAGTTCACGCCCATAACGGAATGATCAAGCGACGCTTGATTTGGAACGAAATTCGAGCGACGCTCGAAACGCGACCAATGATCGGAGGATTTCATGCATACATTTTAACCCCATTTAGGCCCCAATTCCAATCGAAAAGTGGTGTTTTTAGTTCATTTATGTCATTATTATGTTAGAATAGAGGTACTGCTATTGCCCCTGGTGTTTTGCAGGTTTTTGGAAGATTTGGCGCCATTTTGGGCTCGAAGCGGGCATTGAAGACGAAGAAAACTGCTGCTGCCAGCTTTCTGGCGGACCCGTCAGGATTCAGACGGACCCGCCAGGATTTGGACGGACCGACAGAACCAGACCAGAGCTGAAATGATCAAATTGCCTCTGCCAGGTTTCTGACGGACCCGCCAGGATTTGGACGGACCCGCCAGAAACGGTCCAGCAAGCAGAAATGGAAGCCAGATTCTTGTCCAGGAAGTCAGGCCAGCTTTGGAAACTGCCTGGCTGGCTCCTAGGATGCGCCCCTGGCTTTATTAGGCGCCTAGGAAGAGAGAGAAAGGAAGATTACACAATTAGGTCAAGTTTTGGAGCAATTTTGGAGGGTAGCAGCCGCCAGGGCGGTTCTGTCGGACCCGCCCGAAAACAGTCGGACCCGCCAGAACCATTTTTGCTACAGATCTGCACCGTTTATTGTTGTAATCTCTATATACTTGTTTGATATGTTGTTTGATACAGTTTACTTGTTGATTTGTGGTTGTTTTATGTCTATTTGTGAGTAGTTTTCTTGTTTAGGGGCAATTGTAGGGAACCGATACTTGGTAGCTATGTGATCTTTACTCTTGTTGACGTTTTATTTGATTTGCTTTGGCTTTCTTGTTTTGCTTGTTAAATCTTGTTGTTTGTGAATTGCTTGGATCTATGGTTTATACCCAATAGACGCGGCTGAGTCTAGTTTGCTAGGTATCAAGAACCGGAACTCTAAGCCTTTTTACAAGCACTTGCTATAGGATTGGTAGTAGCCGAGAGGTGAACCCGGGACTTAGTCGAGAGACGTGTCTCTACCTGAGATCGAGAGAAGAAGGTTATCCTACCGGTGAGAAAGTCAAACCTAGAAAACCTAAGCCATGGAACGAGAGTTGAAACTTAGGGTTTTTAGGAGGTTTGAAGAGTTGAACCCAGTTGTTTAAGCCAAGAACGAGAGTTAGCGCTGTAAGCCCTGGACCATTTCGAGAACCTGCATATCACTTAGAACGTTTAACAAAGTAATTTTCACTAGCGGCGTGTTCTGGCGGATCCGTCTGAATTCAGTCGGACCCGTCCAAACACGGCCAGAGTAGGAACCCGTAGCAATTGACCCTAACTTTGTCCAATTGTTGAATTTTGTGTCTTTTGTCATTGTCTTCTACAGTTTGAAACTTTAATTCGTTGTTAAAACCCCAAAAATATTTAAACTCTCGTCTAGCTAATTAAATAAAGTAAAAGACCGATATTCCAACACCGTCCCTGTGGATTCGACCCTTAAGCTATCACTGCAAACGATTTACATCGGTGATACTGAGGACTTGTTTTGACCTGGTCCCCCCAGACCGATCAAAAATGGCGCCGTTGCCGGGGACGGTTTGCTAGAATATTGGTATTTTGCTTTAGTTAATTAAGCTAGACACCTTGTATCCTTGTATCTTCTTGTTTTATCAAATAAAAAAATTCCAAAAAAAATTTTCTATCACCATGTTTCATGATTTTCAGGAATTCGAGCGCAAGGAGGAGCCAAATTGGAGGGAAGAAATTGCCAACCACATGATTAGAAGATATGGACTCGATGCGAGCATAAGTCCATTTGAGCATCATTTCAACATCGTGCAAAACACGATAAAAGTTGCATGTGGAGAAGCAAGAAGCGACAACCAGAACTTCAGCAACCTCATCGGCTTGAACGAACCGTTTAACTACCAAATGGATCGTTCGAGATTCGTCTGGAGGGAACCTGAAGCATACAACATAACTGCCATTTCAAACGGACCATTTGAATTTCAAACGGACCGTTTTGATTTCAACAGGGAGATATACAATTCTGGTTTGAATAATTACTCTTCTTTTGCTTTGAACAATCATGGTTTAATGTCTCAACCATACCATAGGTCTTATCATTATCCTAGTTTTGATGATTTTCCATCATATACACAAATGTTAAGTATTGAATCAAACTTTGAAAATTTTAAAGTCAATCAAATCAAGCAAAATGAGGAACTTCTTGAGGAATTAAAGTTTTTATCATCTTCCACCACGATGTTAAAAACTACAATTGCTCAACGAGAGCCTTCCTCATATAGGCCAAAAAATGAACAAAACAATATGTTGACATTGTGTAGTGATTGCGAATTTCAAAGTTCTAGTTCCAAAAAGACCGAAATTTGGTTAGAGACCAATGAAATTGAAAGCATACAAGTTGAGAATTGGGAGGTACAAGAGGAATTTGATGAACCAAAATATATACCACCTCCTCCCTATATCCCTCCAATTCCATTTCCACAAAGATTATTTAGAGATGAAATTGTCAAATTTAATGAGTTGGAATTGAAGCATCCTCCAGTTGAGCACATGAATGAAGAACTTGAAAAGAAGGAATATGGTGATGCAACACTCAAGGTCGAGGCATCCGACAACACAAATGAAAAGTTCAACCAATTCGACTTGAGCACACTTAGAAGATGTTTGGAGAAACTCGATGTGATGGAAGACAACAAACCTCAAATCAAATATCACATCCAATTAGAGCCAAGGAAGATGACATCTAAAGAAGAACACTCCAAGCATGTTTTAAGGCGTCCATTCAAGTACTTTTGGAAGAACTACGATGCTTTAAATGGGAGAAAAGTGAAGATAAGATGAGCACAATGCAAGGTGGTCGAGCTAGAGACCAAAAACAAGCGCTTCTTGGGAGGCAACCCAAGACCCAAAAATTTCATTTTCTTTTATTTTAGTAAATTTAGGTATAATTAGGTTAAGTTAGATTATAAACATTGATCTTTGTTGTTGGCTTCAGGGTTTTGATGACAATACAAGCTTTTGGAAGCACAATATTAGCACATCCAACTTCAAAGCAATGCGGCTTCTTGTGAGTTTTTCCTGACTTTTTCTTTTTACTTTTCTTTAAACTTGAATGTTTTGAGTTTTTATGCTGCCATCGAGCAAGTTTGGAGAAGGAAAATTGAGAAAATTGGGAAAAATTCATGTGTATCTAGGTTTACATCATGGCATTTAGTCAGTTTAGCCTCTGGACCCATTTGGACGGACCCGTCTGATTTCGGGCGGATCCGTCTGGATGAGTTTTGCTCTCGGCCAGGATTCTGTCGGTCCGTCTGTTTTCAGTCGGGTCCGTCTGAAATCTGGTCCTGAGTTGCATTGCATGTAGGAAACTTGTTTGCATTATAAATTCATGTAAGTTTGCATTTAGGAGAGTTTGGAGATTGACTTTGGCGATGTTTGAGTTTGGATTTTGAGAGAATTTGGGTTTGGAAATTGTGAGCAATCTCTTATTTTGGAAATGAATTTGAGGAATCCTAGGTTTGAACTGCTTAGTGACAAAGAGCGGGTAATCATTCGGGAATTGTTTTTCTAATTAATGGGATGATTAATTTGAGAAGAGTATCATTTAAATTCGTTGGTTAGAGCCGGCAAAGGGCAACCACCATTTGTCTAAGATCATTCTTTCAACTCAAGGGTTTGCCTAACCGTAAGTTGTGTCTTGCATGTTTAGAATAGTCGAACCACCACTTTAATATATAAAAAAAAAAACACACACGCAAACACCTAATAATTCTTGTTGCGAACATGAGGGTGCGAAGGGACTTGAAATTCCAATTAAAAATTCCACAAATATTGGAGGGTGGTTGCGGTAAGGCGTAATTCCACAAGTGGACCGTAGCGGTAAGGCGTAAAAATCGGTCCGACCTCCCCGGTGCGTCATGTGCCGGTAGCTCACTACAAGTCCCAATAGCGTAAAACCCTAAGCGATGAATCGCCGCAACTCAAGATTTAAATTTTAATTTTCTTTTACTTTTCTTTTGTGGTTCGAAATGTCTAAACATATGGTTCACGACTTAGGGTTAGTCCAAATCATTTGAGTTGAGAGGGTTCGATCCCGTTTCTACCTGACTTGAAATTGATTGAAGCTCTTTGAAAAATTAATCAACCCATTAATTAGGCAAATGATTCCTGATCGACAGCTCAAATTTGACTCTAGGATTGTTCACGAATGGATAAGCTCGACTTGAAATTGAATTGTCTTGTTTTGAAATTGCTTTGTCATTTCCGATTCCAAAAACTCTCAAAGGCACGACTTTAACCAACCTAAAGATTTCTCTTAACTTGTAGTGAACCAACTTTTCAATTGTAATTTGGTCCTAAATCCTCCTCTTTGGTTCTAACTGTTGCTTAGGGACAAGCAAATTTTAAGTTTGGGGAGATTTGATCGGAGGATTTCATGCATACATTTTAACCCCATTTAGGCCCCAATTCCAATCGAAAAGTGGTGTTTTTAGTTCATTTATGTCATTATTATGTTAGAATAGAGGTACTGCTATTGCCCCTGGTGTTTTGCAGATTTTTGGAAGATTTGGCGCCATTTTGGGCTCGAAGCGGGCATTGAAGACGAAGAAAACTGCTGCTGCCAGCTTTCTGGCGGACCCGTCAGGATTCAGACGGACCCGCCAGGATTTGGACGGACCGACAGAACCAGACCAGAGCTGAAATGATTAAATTGCCTCTGCTAGGTTTCTGACGGACCCGCCAGGATTTGGACGGACCCGCCAGAAACGGTCCAGCAAGAAGAAATGGAAGCCAGATTCTTGTCCAGGAAGTCAGGCCAGCTTTGGAAACTGCCTGGCTGGCTCCTAGGATGCGCCCCTGGCTTTATTAGGCGCCTAGGAAGAGAGAGAAAGGAAGATTACACAATTAGGTCAAGTTTTGGAGCAATTTTGGAGGGTAGCAGCCGCCAGGGCGGTTCTGTCGGACCCGCCCGAAAACAGTCGGACTCGCCAGAACCATTTTTGCTACAGATCTGCACCGTTTATTGTTGTAATCTCTATATACTTGTTTGATACAGTTTACTTGTTGATTTGTGGTTGTTTTATGTCTATTTGTGAGTAGTTTTCTTGTTTAGGGGCAATTGTAGGGAACCGATACTTGGTAGCTATGTGATCTTTACTCTTGTTGACGTTTTATTTGATTTGCTTTGGCTTTCTTGTTTTGCTTGCTAAATCTTGTTGTTTGTGAATTGCTTGGATCTATGGTTTATACCCAATAGACGCGGCCGAGTCTAGTTTGCTAGGTATCAAGAACCGGAACTCTAAGCCTTTTTACAAGCACTTGCTATAGGATTGGTAGTAGCCGAGAGGTGAACCCGGGACTTAGTCGAGAGACGTGTCTCTACCTGAGATCGAGAGAAGAAGGTTATCCTACCGGTGAGAAAGTCAAACCTAGAAAACCTAAGCCATGGAACGAGAGTTGAAACTTAGGTTTTTTAGGAGGTTTGAAGAGTTGAACCCAGTTGTTTAAGCCAAGAATGAGAGTTAGCGCTGTAAGCCCTGGACCATTTCGAGAACCTGCCTATCACTTAGAACGTTTAACAAAGTAATTTTCACTAGCGGCGTGTTCTGGCGGATCCGTCTGAATTCAGACGGACCCGTCCAAACACGGCCAGAGTAGGAACCCGTAGCAATTGACCCTAACTTTGTCCAATTGTTGAATTTTGTGTCTTTTGTCATTGTCTTCTACTGTTTGAAACTTTAATTCATTGTTAAAACCCCAAAAATATTTAAACTCTCGTCTAGCTAATTAAATAAAGTAAAAGACCGATATTCCAACACCGTCCCTGTGGATTCGACCCTTAAGCTATCACTGCAAACGATTTACATCAGTGATACTGAGGACTTGTTTGACCTGGTCCCCCCAGACCGATCAACCAACTACTGCGAAGATCAAGTAATATTTGAGTTAGAAATATTATACAAGCCTCTAACAAGAACTTAAGCACTACTTGGGTCGAGAGAGCTTGACTAACAAACACCTCGCCTTTGCAGCGAGTCCGCAATAACAGCGGGCTCAAAATAACAGCGAAGTGATCAAGCGACACTTGACTAAAAAGAATATAAGGTAGGCTTTATTATAATTGGCAAACAAACTTGGCTGCATAAAGGCGAGATAAGCGAGATGAATAATAACAACGCAACTGCTAAGAAGCAGCATCATTCAGACAAAACAAAGTAAAATGAGCAAATACCATTAGCACAACAAGCATTCTTAACACAGCTAATAACACAGTCAGATACAAACAAACCAGATAACTGTTCAAAGTAAAAACAACAAAAGGTAAAATCCCATTCGACAGGGATCACTCCTCCTCTTCATCCTCCACCTTAGGCTTCTCTACCTCAGGGGGGCCACTGCTCCGGTGGAAAGACGAACTTGGGCTTACTACGATCTTCGAAAAGAGGCGGCATCTTGTCGAATACATTGCTAGACGGATCATACAGGGTTTCGGTATAGGGGTCCCAGGTGAAATCGCCCCAGTTCTTAATCCTCAATTCGCGAGGCGCTTTACCATCCAATCCGACATCGGCCAAGGTAAAGGGATAAAACCGCCTCAGGTAATCGGCCTGCTCTTTCAAAGTAGAGCAGAGTCGGCCTGCTATACGAAAGGCAGCCGCTGGGACAGAGGCCTTGGATTTCAAAAAGTGTGCAACCGCCTCACTACTGATCCGAGTGACTTCAGAAGCAGAGACAGGGCGTGGGCCCTCTAGGTCAGGAGAATTCTTTATCATGTTGGTCACTTGTTGCATAAGCTGAGAATTTTGTTCTTTCTCCTTTGCCAACTCCGCCTCCAACTCAGACACTTTGCGCTTCTCGGCCTCGATATCGGCATAACACTGGTCTCGATCCCTGCGCGCAGCCTCCGCTTGAGTTGTTTGGGCAACCAAATCCTTTTTCAGATCAGCCAACTGATCAACCTGCTTGGTTACCTCATCAGATAGTCTCTCCACCTGAAGTGTCAGCTCGTCTACTTGAGTCCGCAAGTTGGACCGATCCAGCGATATTCCACCCAGATCATCCCGCATTTTTTCATAGGCGGCCTAGGAAGAGAAAAGCTCCGTCCTAGTAGTGTCAAGAGCCCTCTTGCTCTTGTCAACCTCATCTTCCAGCAAGGCTATCCTGTCGCGAGTAGCAACATAAAACCGCTAGAAGGACTGGGACGCACTCTCCTGAATCATCACATCACTCTTGGCCTTAAGTGCCTCTTCATTGGCCTTTTCGCAGCGAGAGGTAAGAGAAGCCATGATCTCAGTGAATTCACAAAAACTCTCCCGAGCTGGTGTAGGGAGACGGTCAGGGTCGAGATTTGACATGAACCGCTCAATCGCCTCTTTGGGAACGCCCTCCACGGCAAGCATGGGTGATTTCCCCTTCTCGAGTTGTTCTCGTAAGTGAGTGTTCTGAGCAGCAGCCGCCATAGTGGCCTGCTGCGTCCTATGGCGAAGTTCCAGATATTGGGCTAAGGTGAAAGAGGCCAAGTTGCCAACTCGCAGGGCATGCTCACACATGAGGGTAAGAACATCTTCAATGTCCATCCCAGCATACTCATCCTTAGCAGCCCGCGGGATGGAGATTTTGTTCAATCCTGCAGCATACCGCTGGTGGTCAACGCGATCGTCTGACCCCGACATAATTGCGTCATAGCTTGACACGTAGGCTACGAAGGTGTCTTTGTGCCCCTTCATTTCAGATATGTGGGCGTTTCGCCAGTCACTGGAGGCGGTTACCCCCAGCGGAGAGAAGGCAAGAGATGATCCGATGCGAGCTGGGTGAGGGCGAGGCAGAGGAGGACAATCGCTAGCTGACACTTGGTCAGAAGGAATTTGTTTATCCACCTCTTTGGCCCTCTCCACCAGACGGAGTCGATCTTTCTCGCCAGCCAAGGCAGGATCGTTTTCAATATCCATGTAATTACCCCCCGACTCAGGAGAAGCAGCCCGCTTGCGAGCCGCAGCCTGCATCTTCCACCGGGAAGGAAAAGCAGGCTCATCCGAGTCCGAGTCAGTCTCCTCATCACTTTTGTCACCTAAAAACATGCTAGAATGAGACATTGCATTGAACACTTCAGAAATGGGAGGTTTTCCCATGCTAGGGGCGTAAGGGCCGAACTCAAAGAGCTCTGGGGGAATCTCACCTGCAGCGGCTTTACCCCTAGGAGTCGAAGGTCGCTTCCGCTTACGGCGCGAAGATCCGGCCTCGTCGAGATCATCACCTTCCTCTTCTTTCAGAGCCTCAATCTTTTTGAACACTAAAGGGTATGCTTCCAACGATCGTCCGTTGAATGCTATAGTTAGAGGCCCATCGGCGGCCAACTTAGCATCCAGAGCATCAACAAAAGCCCGATCAGCCTTATCAGTCGGACGAGGAAGCTGAAGTTGCGCCCAATTCCTGGCGCGCTCCTCATTCCATTTCAAAGGAATGTCAAACCGACCGTACAGCTCCTTCGAGGCAAAAACAAATTGCCTCTGTCAGTCGGAAATCTTGCCGAGACGATGAAAAATATTGTCCCTCATTCTAAGATTACAAAAATCCAAAGTGCCAAAGAAGTCGAAATAATGGCCTAACAGCTCCAAGCTAGCGGGGCGAATTGGAAGGCCCAGTGATTTTAGCTGATCCGGGCGCATAAGAAGATCGAAGGAGTTTATACAACACCAGGTACTGGGATGAAGCTGGCCTGGTGGGATCTGGGCGAATTTGAGGAAAGACGCCTGAAAGTCGCTGAATGGAGTCCGAAGGCCACAGCGCACTGTTCGACCAAACAGGCATATCCCGAGCTCGGTCGATGTAGGGTCATCTTCCTTCCCAGGCTCGACAAATGTGGTACCGGGAGGCGAGGTCATCTTATCCCGGAAGTCGCTCACAGCGCAACCATCCCCCCAACCCCTACTCCGCAACATCTTGACTGCTTGGAGGGGAGGAATCTCTTCTTTAGCCGGTTTCTTAGCCGACTTACTCGCCAGTACCTTACGTTGTTTCTTAGCCGGCTCCGCTGTCTGGGGAAAATCAGAGCCGCTGGACGGAACCGACGGCGGATTAGACATTCCGGCAGCAGCGGAACCAGCAGGGGGGTCAGTAAGGTCACGGGGTGGACCCGATGGAGGAACAGATGCCCCGACCGCAGTAGGGTCAGTGGCTGGCCTGATGGGGCTCTGAGGAGCTTCATGGCCCTCAGCGTTGACAGGAGTAGACGAAGATGCCATAACTGCAGAGTTTATTTCATAGAAGAAATTTAGAAGAATTAAAAAGAGGTAAATGGAAAGATAGAGAAGTAGAAGACAAGGAGGAAGAACTCACCAGAAGAGACGGTAGACGCTTAGAGGGAGAACGAAGAACACTAAAGTTTGCAAGGGAAGATAGGAAAAGCACACTATTTGTGGAAAGAGAAGACAGAAGATAATCTGGAGAGCAAGGAAGAGAGAAAGAGAGTATTTGAAGAGTATATATGGAGATTGGGGAGCAGAATTCGAGGCGACGCAATCATGAGGAGATCTGCAAGGCGACGATTCGACTTTCCCGCCAAAAAGATACGACCAGACGTCTCTTCAGAGGCCTCGTTTGGTCCTAAAATCCACAAAATGCAGCCCATGTGTCGTTCACAGCGGAGATACCTGTTCGGGGAAAGTCAAGTCGCTGACTCAGCTCCCAAGGAACAATAATGGAGGCCCCTTTTTATAGGCGAGGTCATCTAAAAGCTTTCACCTCGCCCCGCTCGCTAAAAGCTTGGGGGCAGGTGATAAGGCCCCAAGCTGCCCATGAAATAAACGTCAACTCTATTAAAGCTTTCACCTCGCCTTGCTCGCTAAAAGCTTGGGGGCAGGTGATAAGGCCCTGAGTTACCCTCTTTATGGGCCCAGTACCAACCTGCCCCATAAGGCCCAATAGACAGAGAAGCGCGATAAGGCCCAAAAGGCCTAAGACGAGCTCAGCACGCCAGCCTGTATCCAACGGCTTAACAAGGGGAGGATGAGGGATAACGTAGTCATTTCACCTCGTCCTTGTCAGCCAGAAGAGATCCTCGAGGGGGGACAGTGGTTACGTCCGTACAGACAGGGAGGACAGCTCAGCAGACAAGAATACCGGCTTCTGACAGGGCTGGCGTTACTAGAAGTTTCCTCTAGGCTAGTATAAATAGACCTCCATAGGACTGAAGAGGGGGTCGGCTCTTGGGTCATTTTTCTAAGGTTATGGTGTTTTTAGCTTTAGAGAATGATGTAAGATCACGATTAAACCATGAATAAAGAGATTTGAGCTTATGTTTTAAGATCTTTGTTGTTACTCTGCTTGCATTAGACTTGTTACTAGACTAGGTAGTAACAGGATGAATAAAGCAATTAAACATAATCATATATACGAGTTCATGCTTCTCTTCAGGCATATACGGCAATGTACCATGCAATGCCCCTGGCTAATATATTTTCTTCCAATTGCTCTTCAGTGGGTCTGCTCCACACTATATTTTCATGAAGGATTTTATTTTTTTACTTTCATATTTGTTGTTTTTGAAGCAATCTTTTGGGTTCTTCCCAGAGACGGAGCTAAGTAGGGGCAAGTTGATAGGAGGTTTTCATGCACACATTCCAACCCCATTTAGGCACCAATTCCAATCAAAAAGTTGCACTTTTAGTCTATTTTATCTTATTTTTGTGTTAGAACTGCGGTACTGCTATTGCCTCTGCTATTTTGCAGGTTTTGGAAGATTTGGCGTCATTTTGGACTCGAAACGGGCATGGAAAGATGCTGAAAACTGCTGCTGCCAGCTTTCTGGCGGATCCGCCAGGATTTGGACGGACCGACAGAACCAGACTGGAGCTGAAAATGATCAAATCGTCTCTGCCAGGTTTCAGGCGGACCCGCCAGGATTTGGACGGACCCGCCAGAAACGGACGAGCAAGCAGATTTGGAAGTCAGTTTCTTGTCCAGGAAGTCAGGCCAGCTTTGGAAACTGCTTGGCTGGCGACTGGGACGCGTCTCTGGGTATATTAGACGCCTAGGAAGAGAGAGAAACAACTTTTTACACAATTAGGTCAAGCCTTGGAGCATTTTGGAGGGCAGCAGCCGCCAAGGCGGTTCTGTCGGACCCGCCAGAACCATTTTTGCTACAGATCTGCACCGTTTATTGTTGTATTCTCTATATACTGGTTTGATATGTTGTTTAATACAGTATACTTGTTGATTTGTGGTTGTTTTATGTCTTTGTGTGAGTAGTTTCTTGTTTAAGGGCAATTGTAGGGAACCGATACTTCGTAGCTATGTGATCTTTACTCTTGTTGACGTTTTATTTGATTTGCTTTGGCTTTCTTAATTATCTTGTTAAATCTTGTTGTTTGTGAATTGCTTGGATCTATGGTTTATACCCAATAGACGCGGCCGAGTCTAGTTTGCTAGGTAGCAAGAACCGGAACTCTAAGCCTTTTTACAATCACTTGCTATAGGATTGGTAGTAGCCGAGAGGTGAACCCGGGACTTAGTCGAGAGACGTGTCTCTACCTGAGATCGAGAGATAAAGGTTATCCTACCGGTAAGAAAGTCAGACCTAGAAAACCTAAGCCATGGAACGAGAGTTGAAACTTAGGGTTTTTAGGAGGTTTGAAGAGTTGAATCCAGTTGTTTAAGCCAAGAACGAGAGTTAGCGCTGTAAGCCCTGGACCAATTCGAGAACCTGCATGTCAGATAGAACGTTTAACTAAGTAATTTGCACTAGCGGTGTGTTCTGGCGGATCCGTCTGAATTCAGTCGGACCCGTCTAAACACAGCCAGGAGTAGGAACCCGTAGCAATTGACCCTAATTTTCCCAAATTGTTGATTTTAGAAATTTTAAACCTTGTCTACTATTGTTTGCCACCTTTTTATTTCATTATTTCTCTAGTTTAATTATTTTACTTTTAATTATTATTGCGAAACACCAAAAAGATAACTCCAACCTTATTTTTACCACCGACTTTCTCCGCCAAATTAAGCCTATTAGGATTAGTTAAGCCCTAAAACTTGAACAGTCCGTCCTTGTGGATTCGACCCTTAAGCTATCACTGCAAACGGTTTACATCGGTGATACTGAGGATTTGTTTTGACTTGGTTCCCAAGACCGATCAAAAATGGCGCCGTTGCCGGGGACGGTGACCAAGTTTTAGGATTTATTCTTTTTCTATTTGGTTTAATTTGTTCTCTTTTCACCTTTCTTTTGTCTTTCTTATATTGTAGGTGTGCGCACTGGCCGGAAGAAAGAAAAAGACAATCAAACCTTTCAGCGAGCACGAATACAATACAAGAGCGTGCAAGAAGCGTGAAGAGAGCCAGCAGCTTCTCACCTTAGCTGCACCTCCAACGATTCTTTTCTTGGAGGGACCAACCGAGGACCAAGAAGCAACAACTTCACTTCCTCGAGAACCGAGGCAACCCACGACATTGTCCAGCGATTCGGAAGAGGAATTTGTTGAAGCCGAATCCGAGCTAATGGGTGACAGAGTTGATGAGGAAGATGTGCCGGGCGAAGAGGAAGTGCCCATTGACGAGGCCGTGTTCCAACGAGCACTTCAACGTGCTATGAAAGAGATGAAGGAGGCAGCCGACAATCGCCCCTTGAAAGAATTCAGCACTCCAACGGCTAACAACATCAGGCTTGGAGTGAAACCTCCTAAATCTAAAAAGCTGAAAGATCTCTTCTACAACCCCAGCCTTGTCTCATTGATCAAGAATGACATGTTCGGAGGCTCGCCATCGGAGGATGCGAGCAAACACTTGCAAATTTTCTTGCAGAATTGTGCAACCGTGCTCCCTGAGGATGTTACACCAGAAATCACTCAATTGACTCTTTTTCCTTTTTCTCTTAGGGATAGAGCCGCCGATTGGTTGAACAGTTTTAATGACAAACCATTTGAGTCCTGGGATGACCTGACCAAAGCTTTCTTAGAACGGTTTTACCCGAGGATTAAGACTGCAAAAATTGTTAGGGAACTGTTAACCTTTAGGCAAGAAAGTGATGAGAACCTATTTGAGGCTTGGGAAAGGTTTAAAGACTTACAAAGGATGTGTCCCCATCATGACATAGCCGACTCTAGGTTAATCACTACTTTTTATGACGGTTTAACCCGCCTAACCCGCCAAAGTGTCGACTCAACTGCAGGTGGATCATTCCTCAACATGGGGTGCAAGGACGCAAAAGATCTAATAGAGAACATGGCGATTGCCCAGACCAATTGGTCGGTAAGGAGCAAAAGCAGTGGTGGTGGCGGAAAGCTAGAAGTTGACAAGACCACGCACCTACAATCTCAGCTGGATGCACTTACGACCATGATCAAGAGCATGAATTCTAGGCCTGAGCCAGTGAACCAGTGTCAAATTTGTGAAGAAGAGGGCCACACAGCAAAGACTTGCTACATGTTGGAGAGAGATGAGCCGATTGCGGATGTGAATGCTCTCATGGCACCCCCGCAATATCTTCCGGTGAACAATCAGCAAAGCCAATACGCCTACCGTGATAAGAGGAATCATCCTGGTCTCTCCTATGGGAATCCTAGCGGTAGTGCCAATCCAACTCAAGCGTCACCGGCGAATCGAGGGGGATTCAATAATAGCTCCTCAAGCGACAATCAGGGGGGCTATTGGGCTCAATATCGCGCCAATGTTGATGGGTTTATACAAGATCAGAGTAAGTTTAATTTTTCGGTGCGGGATGAAATGTCAAAGCTGAGAGAAGATGTTGGGTATCTTGTGTCAAGATTCAAGAGCGAAGAGAGTACCCAAAATCAAGGGGCGCTCACTAAAATCGGTATGTTTCCTGGTCAAGCTGATGTGAACCCAAGGGAAGAATGAAAATCCGTAACTCATTGTTTGAGGAGTGGAACTCAGTACGTTGGGCCCCAAATGCCAGAAGAGGTCGCTGGTCCAGTTCTGTCGCTGGCAGCCTGGGTCTTGGTCTACAGGTCTAGTTTTTCCACTATCCGCTCTACTTCCCGAATGAAGTGATTGGATTTTCTTTCACTACTCTTCCGAATTTTATATTCCTCCATGATTAAAATCATTGGGTGGGCTTAATGCATCTGTGATTTAAAAAGAAAAATTCACAAAAAGGGAAAGGACAAAGCTAGTGCTATATGTATTAAGATTTCACTGCGCACACAACAACGCACGGTTGCTATACCTATATGCATTAAAAATATCAACTTTTATTCAATTTGTGCTCTTACAATCAAAGAGAAATATAATAAAATGCAAGTAGGTTTTGGGAAAAATATATGTTTTGCAATAATACTCTTAGTTATGTTACAAAATAATAATTTTATATGAAATTTATTATTTAAAATAATTTTTATTTAAATATTTAATTTATTCATTTTGTGATGGTGCCTGGGCTTAAAAATCGGCTGGATCCGTCCCTGGTTCTTCCTGTGATTGTGTATTTTCTGCACCATTTCTTGTTTCCGTATCTCATGATTGTATCGTACCTTTCGCATCCACATGTTATATATTTTTTTCAAGTTAATTGTTGTAATCAATATTATAAATAAAGATGTGTGGGTGTCGGGATCTTTTAGTTAAATGTCATTCGACACTCCAAACATTGTGAAATAGTTGTGAGATAGAATTTTCCTGATTTCTGTATTGTGATACTATGTAACTATTTGTGTGTCGGGTATTATTACTTATAAAACTGACTCGGTTCACCAGCCGGCTATAATTTGACAATACATTGTTTTGCTTCTGATTTTTGTGACCCCTTCCTATTTTCATTTTCATCATGTCTTCATCTCTCTTTTGTGTTGCTTAGAGTCTTTCTCCACCTTAAATTTCTTTTCATCACCATTCTTAATTTTGGTTTACAAAATATAAATCAAATTCATTCAAATGAAAATAGAAAAAATATCAGATGTTTTACGATATATATATATATATATATATATATATAGAGTTTTGCTACGGTGAGTCGCGACTCACCAAGTCTCTGGTGCGTCACAATCCAGTCCATCCAATTCGCTTCAATATTCGTGCAGATCAAGAGCGCTGATCGATTAAAATTTTTCGTTCCGTCTGTTTTTTCTCTCCGTCTGTCCTCCTTTAACTCGCGACTCTCTCTCTCTCTCTTTTGAAATCAAAACAAACCTGAGGCTGCGCCTCCTCAAACCTAGAAAAAAAGAGCAGATCGGAGAGTGGATCGGAAAGTGGATCGAAGTTGAGGCATGCGCATTAGGAGTTCCGCTTCAGTAGAAGAGAGTGGATCGACACAAAATTTTGATCATACTTGATCTGCGCCTCCTCTTCGACCAGGTTCTCTCTCTCTCTCTCCCAATCGAACTTGATCTGCCCTGAGAGAGCATCATTTAACTTATTTCAATGCACCGGGTACTAGTAGTTTATTTATCTTTGTTTTCATTTGGATTTGAACATGCAAATTTCGAGATTTTTTTGAACATGCAAACTTCAGTTATTTGTTTATTTATTTGTTCTCTCTCTCCCCGTCGCTGATCGCACAGAAAGTTCAATTTGGATTTGAACATGCAGATTTTTTTTGACTTATAAAACGCATATAGCAAAACAATTTCGAGATTTCATCCACTAATTTGTACTTCTGTTGAAATTCTATTAACTGATATTTTTCTGATTTTCAACAGAGAAGAAATTTTTCCACTGATTTCTTTTAACTGATATTTTTCTGATTTTCAACAATGCAGAAAGATAGCGGGTCACAATGCAAGAACATGCCCATTGGTAAGTGAAGATAATTTCTCTACTACTTTCTGTTTAATTAGGCAATTTGAGATAATTTCTGTATTAATTTTTGTTTATTTTCTGTTTTAGGCAAGTGAAGAACATGTTAATGGAGACAAGTGAAACATATAGCATGTTTGAGAGGAGCATTGGAGACTTCTATGTTTTAATTTCTGTTTCATATAATTTCTGTATTTTTGAGAAGCTCAAACTTCTATTTCTTGTTAATTTCTATGTTAATTTGAGGAGCTCAGACTTCTATGTTTGTTACACTTCTATGTTAATAGATTTGTTAGACTTCTATGTTAATGCATTTTTAGTTTAGTTTAATTCCTATTTCTAGTTCAGTTTAATTCCTGTACCATATGCGCTTGTATAAACCATGTACCATGTTTATTTCAGTGATGTGTATAGTCCCATCTTAAGTGAAAGAATATATTGAACATATAGCATGTACCATGTTTAGACTTCTATGTTAATGCGTTTTATAATTTCCTGTACCATATGCGCTTATAATCTGTACCATGTTCAGTTAATTGTGGCAGTTCATGTACCATGATATTTTATGACCGTATGGATTAGCATTGTACCATGTTATTTTAATACTAAGTCAAATACAAGCAATTTTCTGTGGCAATTCATTCAAGGAAAACAAGCATAACACAGAGAGAATACTAATCAAATTTCATAAATGCATATATCATTACAAGCATTCTAAGTCAATCCAACATTAAACAATTTATCATTAAACTAATATCACTAAGCATCTATTAATCTAAATACACCCAATTGTCAACTTAACCAGCAACCAATTGTCAACTTAACCAGCAATGTAAATACTAATACACCCAATTTAAATACAAATTACAATTTAAACAAAATCATCACCAACAATAGAATAATTACAATGACAATTTTGATAAGCCAGCGAATTAAAACTTTTAATTCTTTCATAAATCGGAGATTCTCAAAAGGAGTGCACCATCCATTAAATTGTTGACAAACTCTATTAGTACATGAGAAAAATTCTCGATCGGGATTTTTTGGAGTGGTGGACAACTTGACTACAGTATAATTATCACACCGCACACAAAGCGGGTTTTGTCGCTCTTTTCAATTGCTTTGACTGCTCATTCCTACATCACAAGATCAATTTACTAGTTAGTAAATCATGCAATTTAGAAACAATGACATTACTGTTGGAAAATACCGAAAGGATCTTACTAGTTGGAAAAATAATGACATTACAGTACATTGAAAATTTGGGATAAAGAGAAATTGAAATGATTTGTGTATAAGGAACGTGTATGCTGGTAATCGTGTACCAGTAGAGAAGACAAGGAGAGAGATTGATCAAGAGTAATAAATTTTATTGAATATGTTTTCTAATGTTACATTTCCATACAAAGTGGGTCTATATATAGATGCAATGGGTACATGAAGAACTCAGAAGAAGTCTAAATACATCTATGCTAAAAAATTGGCAAAAATTAGGGAACAAAAATGCATACGGACCAGTCCAGTACAGCGAGACCAGTTCGGTAGTTGGTCTAACATAAATGCATACGGAAATGCTTTGGGGAAAATTAGGGAACGAATTAAACCAAATAAAGCATATAATCAACAAATTAGAGAACAAATTCAACTTAAAATAAACAGATCTAGCAAAATTTTGGATAAAGAGAGTACTTACTTGGAGGGTTTGGCGGAGAGGGAGGTGTCCCGAGTACGATCTAAGGAGAGGGAGACAGAGCACGATCGTACTGGAGATGAGGTGGAGCGAGAGCAAGTAGTGTCGATCCGCTCTCTTCTACTGAAGCGGAACTCCTAATGCGCACGCCTCAACTTCGATCCACTTTCCGATCCACTCTCCGATCTGCTCTTTTTTTTTCTAGGGTTTGAGGAGGCGCAGCCTCAGGTTTGTTTTGATTTCAAAAGAGAGAGAGAGAGTCGCGAGTTAAAGGAGGACAGACGGAGAGAAAAAACAGACGGAACGGAAAATTTTAATCGATCAGCGCTCTTGATCTGCGCGAATATTGAAGCGAACTGGATGGACTAGATTGTGACGCACCAGAGGCTTGGTGAGTCGCGACTCACCGTAGCAAAACTCTATATATATATATATATTTATTTTTTTATTTATTTATTTAAGTAATGTGTAAACAAATTACATTTCATGAATAATATCAACATAATATAAATCATATTATTTTATATAACTATAACTATATTTATACACATATATTTTTTCTTTAAATTGATCAAACTCTTTAAATTTAATCAAATCAAAGTACGTACAACAACTAAACTATATTTCTAAAGATAAATTATCTTCACATTATATTTAAAAATGAACATAATTAAATTATAGAAATATAATAAAAATATTCTCATTAAAGATATATTTATCGAGCGAAGCTCGATATGCCCCTCTAGTATAGATAAATTTGTGTGGGTGTCAAAAGTGAAGTTTTAATTTTTTTACCGACACGGCAAACAGTAAATTTGGTGCGGTAAATATTTTCCCAATTATTGAAATTGAAACTCTGTAGTACATTTTGTTGTTAACTCTTATTATCATCGGTATGACCCGTTTCATAATTGGCATCGCAATAAAATTGTTACTATTCCGTCCCTCTCTCATCTCTCCCATCAGGCTTTTACTCCTCACCTCCTCTACCGATTGTACTCCTCCTCTCCTCTCCCAAACCTTCTCTGCAGATGCCTCTCCTACTCCTCCACTTGCCCTTTCTTCCTCGTCCACAGACACCTCGGTCTCCTCTCAACAGTCTAGAGCTAGATGGGTGGAGTTGGATTGGGGTTGAAGATGGCAGATAGGGAAAGTCCATGGTTGCGGGTCACTTTCAAACTCTAGGTCCTCTCTCTCTCCGTCACTCTCGCTAAGATCAGGGCCTTTCCCTCTCTCCCGCGCCTCCTACCATAGACTCCTTCCCATTGATTATTCCTCTTTCTCCGCCAACTCTGTCGTTGCATAAGCCTTTTTCCATGTCTCCTACTTGGCAACGAAGTCGAGGCGGATCCTTGGTTGCAATCCATAATGAAATGCACAAATCTGAGGTTCGTGAAGCTTTTCCCTTATATAATCCACTGGTTGTAACGAATTTTGTGATTTCAAATGATTTGTGCTTCAATTTTTGAGACATTTTTATGACTAACATTTTTTTTGGAATTCCTACATGTCATGGATTAATTCAGGACCTTTAATTTTTATTAAGATTTTGTTTGTTTAATTGATTATTTTGAATTTGTTTTCTTTTTTTAATTTTTAATTCCCTACATATCTTTTTATCAAATTTTGGTATTTAAATTTTTCTTATTGCAACATGAAAACATTAAAGGAGAAGAAGTAGAGAGAGCACGCAAATTATAGTTGAAACTCAACAATACAAAAATACCTTCTATGAAAAGCAAATACTCAATGTTGCGAAAACAAGGTGCAGAACCGTGTAAAGGAGATGGTACCCTTTTTTTTTTGTTTTTACTCTTCACTTATTGGCTTTGCTTTTACCTATGTTCATTTTAATATTGACATCTCATTTTCTTTACTGTGACTAGCTCTTAAAACAAACTAAGAGAAGTTCATGCGAATGATGACTGGAAAGCTATATTAGAGCTGATTCCACTTGAAATAGCCAACATTGAGAAGAAGAGAGGCAAGAAAGAGAAGGAGAACAAACTATCAATTACTGTTATCCTGGGTTTAGCCCTAAACCAGTAAACCCATTGACATGTCTAGGATGAGTCAGATCCTAGAATTTTCTCCTTTCTTGATGTATGATGTACTAAAGCAGTATGCTATTTAATTAATTTTACTCTTTAAAAAATATAGTAATAACAACATAAGTGAGACTTGTGATTGAACAAGTTTTTCTTATTTCAAATGCAGCTATAACAGGTAGACATAAGGTCAAATGTAGCTATAACAAGTAGACATCTGAGGTCGGTTCAAGAGCTACACGACCCATTCGTCGGGTCTATCAACAAGCTTATTAGAGCAAAAGTAAATACTTTTTTCCTTTTCATTTATGAGCCCATTTCTGGAAAGGATTATAAAAATGGTCATTATATTTAAGTGTAATACTATGAGGTGCAAAATAGTAATTTATAATTGAGCTTTTTAAATGGTTGTGCTTAAGCGTGTCCAATGGAATCCACTAGATGAATTTGACCAATGTTTTGCTAAGGCAGCTGAGGGTAGATGAAAATTGACACCTTAGTCATCTCTATTTTGTTTGGCTATAGGTATGTGCAGATCCTCCATTGTGATTTTTTAAATATCAAATAAATAAATTTGATTATTTTTCCATGAAGTGTAAGACATGTTTTTTGGTAAATTGATTTTTGAAGG
Organism: Rhynchospora tenuis; assembly: GCA_027725995.1. Lineage (NCBI taxonomy): Eukaryota > Viridiplantae > Streptophyta > Magnoliopsida > Poales > Cyperaceae > Rhynchospora > Rhynchospora tenuis. The sequence continues at coordinate 57,737,274 of CM050888.1, forward strand.
CCTTGAATCAGTGAACACAATTATATTAGGTCGACTTGATGTTATTTCCTATTGTTGTTATTATCATGATTTACCATATTAAAATTCATATCACTATTGAAGGTTATGTTAGTTGTAGTGTCTGAGTTTAGCAATGTAAATGTAATTATCTAATGCACAGTTTTATTGATCAAAGAATCAACATAAATCAAGCTCTGAGAGTGTATGCTGCCAAAAAAATTCGACAAGGTATGTACATTTACCAACAATGTCAATTCGACGCTCTAATTCTAAATTCCAAATTGTATTTATATAGACAAATAACATATGTCATTCTACTAGTATTAGTCTCATATGTATGATGTCTATTTTTGTGCCAGATTATGGGATTGATTGCATTTTAAGGTGGCGGTATATGTATTGAGAAAAATCAGAGATTAATAACAAGATAATTTTATAATAGGTACGAATATTACATACCTTCTCTAGACCTATCATGTATGCAGCTATACTATATTACATACCTTCTCAAGTAAAATGATTTAGTAGAAAACTAGATTGTGTTCGCATAACCTCCCTCTAGATGTTGGTTGAGCTTTCACCTAAGTAACGAGGGCTCTGGATAAAGAAGGTAAGAGTTATTTTTTATCTTACACTGTGGGAGATTTGGAAAGTTCAAAACCAGGAGGTCCTAAATGGGAAAAAGATGGACCCAAGAAGTGTGCAGAGGTGTGAGAGTTATGGTACCAATGTACCAGATACGGATTAAATTGCAACATTCTTACCAGCATAGGAACCACAGACTTTAATAAGTGTGGACAATTGGTCATCCTTTTAACAAAATCCGGTGCATACAGATACTCGGGTCAAGTCCCTAGAGATCATCAAATTGTTGTTAAGTAAATGTCTATTTTTAATTTTTTTAATTTTTTGTTCATATCAGTGCTCAGAAAAAATTATGCTAGGACCCATTTTTCTTTTCCAATTGGAAGGATTGATAGCAGATTTTCATCAAAAGGTCCATAATTAAGTATAAAGGATAGATCTATATAAAAATCTGAATCTTCTCTTTACATTGACTTATCTACCTTTGACTAGATAGTGTTTCATCGAAAGTTTGCTAATTAGTCAGTGAAGCGCCAAATATTCAAGGGAGTTACGCTCTAATATAAGATTATGTGGATATAATTTAGGCATGATTTCATAATAAATCTATTGTGGCAGGATTTCTGATGTTGCTGGTAAATGCCCCATATGTCGGAGGAGGATGAAGAAAGTGAGAAGAATTATTATTGTCTGGGTCTCAAGTCCCAACTGAAGAGCAATACTATTATTTTGGTTCTGAATGAAAATTTCAATATCATGTGACAGGTGGATATATTATTATTAATTTTGTTTGAAGTTAACCCATGCAATCTCAATAATTACTACATATGGCTTGCAAAATCAAACGATTCAAATGTTGAACTTTTGTCGCCTTACGTGATGTGCAAGGTTGTGCTGGTACGGCATATCCATGCGAGGAATTAGCTATTGAAGAATTACACTTCTGGAGAACAATACCCATAGTGGCATGTATCATTAGGATTTTCAAACCATGCGAAGAACGATGCAGTTTCTCATAGGGGACTCCCCCTGTTGGATGTTACACTGAATCTACATTTTACATGGAATTTGTATTGTGTGCTTAATTTTTGAAATGCAAAAAAGTCCCACATATCTTAATATTTGCTTGGGGATTAGGCAGCAGTAAGGTGTAGGTTTTATTTTTAAATTTTTTATATTATTTTCTAAGAGGACCCTTTCTATGTTTTTGTTTTCTTTTTTTTTTCTTTTTTTTTAGATTTGCTTTGTTGTTGGTTTTAGACGAACCTTGAGTTGGTTGGAAGGGTAGGAAGCATCTGTGTTTCTCTATTTAACTCTACGAAATGTATTGTTACTTGAAATTTTTTTAGTTAATGGAAGTTAGGCTTATGAGAGATTAATAAAAACTTCTTTTCATGATATAGCATATGTTTGTTGTAACAACTGATATAGCACTACGATCATGTTATAATTTAATTTCTCAAGAGATAAAACTAATTTCCTGATGTTGCAGATTCATGACTGGTAATAACAATTTTTTTTTTTTTTTTTTTTGAGGAAACAACATCAGAGCTCATGATCGGCCAACTACAAATGAAAAGTCACTTAAAAACAAACAATGACCAACAGTCTTATTTATAATATGTTGCCTTTTAATTGATTTTCCTATGTATTCTAAATATCGCAAATGAAGTGCTACTTTAATCAAATTCAACACGAGCTTGAAGTGAAATTGAGCATCTCAGGAGAATCTCACAGATAAGTTTATCATTATAAATTAGCCGTAGTTTTTTTTCTTATATATATTCTTACTACATCTCAAGAACTTTGGATTATGACATTATAAAAAAAGAATATTAAGTACATATTTAACAACCATAGCGAAGGCGAAAAGAAATTTCATTTGGGTATTTGACCAGTAAAAGGAAAATAAAAGTTAATAATAAATTTTAATAATTTTAATCTATATCTATGGAAATTTTCAATCTTTACGAATTCAAAAATTATTACATATTTAATTTTTGTTTTTAATTCAAATATTGAGCGAAGCTCGATTAACCCTCTAGTATATATAATTCAGTGTACAACGGACGGGTTCACGATATTTTATCAATATTTCAATCCAATCTAATTATATCGGATTAAAAAAAATTTAGTTGACCCACCCGTAACCCAGCCCATATAATTTTTTATCTACGGGTTTGAACGGGTTTCCGGATTAAACGGATTATGACTTATAGAAAAAAAAAAAAACAAAAACCATGACCTATTTGTTCATTGCTGGGTCACACAATTGATCAAGCATGTATTAGACAATAGTAGATTAATAAACTTAAAAACATAATTAATCAAGCATGTAGTAAATAGCAGTAAGCTTGTAACAGACCTGAGAAGCAAAATTGATCAATACACGGTTTGTACCCATGTATCAATTTAAAACTACTTACAAAATATATACATGACTGTATAAAATAAATCACATGTTCTGAGCACTAAATTATTTTAGAGTAAAATTAACAAAAATCTGATTTCGAAATAAAAAAATAAAGGAAAAATTGGATATAACCCCCTCAAATTTTCTCCATTTGGATATAACCCTATAATCTTCAAAACTGAAAATAACCCCCTCTAATCCTATTTACTATGGATATATAACACCCTTTTATTAATTTTAATTATTCTTAACTTAAAATACATCAGTTTTTAGATCATTTGACTAAATTGCCCTTCCTAAAAATAGTTTCTCCCCTTCTCAATCGATACCAAAGCAAGGCGTTTCACCCTGGTGTAATAATTCATCGTGTCCTATGCTTCACATTGTGGAATACACCGTTTGCTCCATGCTAAGTTGCCAACATTATTCACCAAACAAAGTTAGTCGGAGTGGATAAAGAAATTATTTTGGTGACCAACATATGCAATATTTAGATGTACTAATTTTCTTTGAACGATTCCTGGTAACAGGTTACAAATAAATTCATGCTTTTCTCCATCGTGAATCATTCATGCATATAATTATTTCACAATTCTTTCAGTTACATGAGTTTTCAGGCATAGCTAGAGTTCCAGAAAAAATGAATATTTTTTACTTGATATGTGCTTTAATGACTGCCTTTGATTAGAGGTTGCACATTTTTAATTTGATTGGTTATCGTTGTTCAACATATATCGGTCAAAGCTTTTGGTCAATAAATTTGTTTAATTTTTCTTGTTAAAAAATTTTGATTGATTTTTCTAGCTCGGTGAGAGGGAGATGAAACGTTTTTGGCAAGAGAAAGGGGCAATTTGGTAGGCATCATTGAAAATTGATATTTTTTTTCTAATAAAAACTGATTAAAACTAACACAAGGGGTTATATCCATAGTAGATAGGATTAGAGGGATTATATCCAATTTTAAATATTATAGGGGTTATATCCAAATGGAGAATATTTGAGGAGTTATATCCAATTTTGCCAAAAATAAATCAATCCCTCTCTTTCATTTAGTTGATCACTAAGAATACAAACTTCGATCAAAAGTTGTTTTCAAAATAAAATTAACAAAATCAACTAAAGAAATTTAATGATTAGCGAAAGAATCATGGTTTACCGAAAGCTTATTAACAAAATCAAAAGCTATATTCAAAATAATGATCTATGCACATTAAGGAACTTATGTTGATCACCTGGGCTATACAAGAAAATAAAAAAAAGACGCAGATTTTTAGACAGAGGAGAAGAAATTTGACAAAATTTTTTATTTCTATCCTCGCAAAAATAGCAGATTAAATCTTGTCGTCGGACTTCGTCTGGAATCTCGACTCCTTAGACCTTCACTGATCACTCTCAGAAGCTCCTAATTTTCTATTTATAATGCAAAGATTAAAGATATGGGGCGTGGTCTGAGCCAATAGAGATGGAGATCGAGATTGGGAGAGGAGAAGTCGAGGCATCACGCCTAGGGGAGAAGCCGAGGCGTCTCTGCTAGGATTGTGTTATGGACCAAAATCCTCTGCAGTAGCGCTGCTGGCAGCGATTTCGTCCGAGCCATTCGATCTCATCTCAACGGTTAATTTAATTAGGGCCTATCGATCTGGTATTTTTCACCGGGCACCCATCATCCATCGGACGGTTGTGATGCAACCGCTGCCAACCGCTGCGCTGCTGAGGATTTCGTTCCGTTGTGTTATTGTCTCTCGCCGACTCGGCATGTGTTTTGGGAAAGAAAAAAATAAATGGAGATTGGGATTAATGAAAGCAGTAAACGCGAGAAAATATGATGCCAATACAGAAGAGATCTCTAAATCCTAAACGGGTCGGGTTACAAACCAGATTATCAAAATAAAAATATAACCCGACCCATTATAGCCGGATTTATGAATTTAGAACCCGACCCAACTCGAATAATGCTTGAATCCGTTATAATACGGGGCGGATTGGACGGGCTAAACGGATCGGACGGGTTTTTATTTTTCTTGAACAGCCCTATATAATTTGTATCCAAGTGATCTGATCCAACCCTCATGAACTGAAGTGCTCCAAAGGACCAATTTCCATGAGAAATTAGCATTCCAAACAATAAGGTAGTTCTAATTAGCTCGCAAAAAATCGTCAAAAAAAACATTGATAAGTTAATAAAAAGTTCAATGTTTTTGTCTCAAATAAGTTGGAAATAAACCAGAAATAACATCCGATCCTCGTTATTTCTTTATATATAACTTGATTTTTTTTATATATATTGGAGCTCCAATTCTATCACATGGATGCAGAGTTAAACCCTTAACCAAGAGGAGTCAATTCAGTATCCTTACCGGTTAAGGTAGTAGCAGGGCCTAAGGCAATAGGGGTAAAGGGGGCTTGGTCCCCTACAATTTTAAATTTGTGTGAAGAGCTTTTCAATTATATATTAAATTTTGTTAATATATAACATATTGTACCTCTAATAAAAGTGTTAAAATACAATAAATATAACTCAAATACAATCTAGTTAAGTTTATTGTTTGTTCAAACCAGTTTAATTATAATTTTTTTTTCTTTTAGAACAAATTTATAAGACGAAAAATCACAAATAAAACATTGCCTAAATATGAAAAATCTTTACTTAATATTTATTTAAGAAAAAAATTACTTCTTTATTGTATTTGGATACAATTAATTTTCAGAAAAAGTACTACTATAAAATAATAAATTATTATTTTTTGTTGTCATTTTTTTATATTTTAAAACTTTCAAATTTTAGTCCGCCTAAGTCAAAATTATGGCCGCTAAAATAAAATCTTGGCTTCGCCCTGACCAGTAAATCACATGCATACGTAGAAAAATCAAATTTAATAACCCCGCAGCATTTTGAAGTTCAAATATGTGGGTTAACTCTTATTAATCTACAATCATATCCCATCTAACTGTTGGTCAAAATTTACGATTGACATATGCTCTCATCCTTATTAAATTAGTTAGATAATAATTAAAAATGATGTTCGTCTCGAGAAAGTGATTTGTTTAATAAAAAAATGTAGATCTTCTGCCTTCTTTTTCCAAAAAAAAAAGTAGTATAAGATAATTTAAAATAAAAGTTCTATGATTTGACGTTAAAATATTGAAATTCGGACATAACCACATGTATCCATGCATTACATTATATTTTGACCTTTTTTTTTTGGTTTATATGTGAGAGTGTCACAGACACACATAAAATCTTCCAATATAGATATTCCAACGAGAGAATGGTAAAGGTTAACAAAGTGAATTACATTCTCTCTCTCTTGCGCTTCTAGTGATGAAAGCCGTTTATGTGAGAGTCTGCGAGAAATTTAGGATTGCCAATGAAAGAAATGAGCTGAACAAAACAATAAATATATCGTTTTTATTACTTTAACCAATAAAATAAAATAGTACGAGTAAATAAATAATTTGGATAAAAAAAATAATCATATGGAAACAATACATATAAATATATAATGTGGCAACACCATAGGAATAAAATAACCATCTTAAATTTTTTAATATATTTTCCTAGTTATTTTTTAAAATAGAAACGAAAAATATATAAAAATAGTAAATTATTTCGGGGCGCTTAAGTTAATACATAATTTAATTTTAATCATCGAATTTTATGCTAAAATCATGAATGACATTTGGTATAATCCTGAGAACACAGTAAAACTGCCACGAAGCCAAAATTTATTTACCTTTCCGTAAGAAGACCAAATTTCGAAACAGTTGAAACGGAATTCAGAACCTTATTATTGATAATTACAAAATTCGTCTGTTTTTTAATTTTTTTTCCTATTGATTAGATGTTGCATTACCTCACAACCAATTTTGGAATAATGTGACGAAAATAGTAACCGAACCGCTGCAAGTTGGTTTCTTTTTGAAGTCTAATACGATCGACAAGGAAATCCAAGAAGTTTCCATTTATTATGTTATCATCCTCGAAAAAAAGAAGAATGATGCTAATCATTATTGCTCTATAAACTGTATTGGATTCTTTTCAAACACAAACTTTCTCTCATTTTCACCCTCTTTTGCATGATTTAAGCATATGTTAACATCAAATTAGTACACCGTCTAGTCGTGCATATATTCCACTGCATCTTTGGAAAGTTTTAAACCGTCTAATTTTGACAAGAAAGCTTATTTAATTAACATGGCCGTCAATTTTGAGGCCATTCCTAACATGGGCACCAAAATATACCAAGAGTGAGGGTTACGTGTACAGCTGTCAAACGTTCAAAACGGCATGGAAATGAAGCCTTACGTTTATGTTCCGTGCGTAAGCACGGTAGAACTATAATTTTCGTTTAACGTTCTGTAATTAAAACGTAAATAAAATTTTTTTCATTTAGTGTTCCGTCTTAATTAACGGAAATAACGGAAGTAACGTTAAACTCATTTAATAACAGAAATTGAACTTCAACAAAACGAATTTCTATTGCGTTATATTTACCAGTAAAATCAGAAATGAATTTCTGTTGCCACATTCTTCCCCTATTTACCAGTAAAATCAGAAATGTTTTTTTTTTTAAAGAACTTAACAGCGAAAAAATCAAAACAAAAAAAAGAAATAAAAAACCTGAGCAAAAAAACATGAATAAAAACCAGAAAAAGCTGTCTCAGGCAGAAAATTACTTAAACATGCATAAAAACCAGAAAAAAGCAAATAACCAACAACACCGATAAAAACCAGAAAAAGCTAATTACAAACCAGAAATAAGGAGTCTCTTTCTATTTCTAGCTGCCTCAGATCTTGATCCATCTCTATCTTAAGCTTTTACTTTTTTTGAGGTCGCTTACAGTACTAAATCAACCTTTTTACTATGTCAATACTAAAAAGGTTTGAGCTGCTGCTACTGCTGTAGGAGGGAAGAAAGTGCCACAAGCCACAACTACGGTATATCCATCAGCAATTGCAGCTACAACAGCTGCTTGATTGCTCCTGCTACTGCACCTTTTCTCTCGTCTGGCATGCTTCCTCTGCAATGGAAAAAAAAGAAACCCAAGTAGAAAATAAATAAGTTTGTACTAGTTTATGATAACTTTCCCAAGCTTGTTATTTGTTAAAATAGCCACTACAAAGAAAATACAAACTTTTGTAATAAAAACCAAAATAGATAGACACGGGAATAACCTCAGCCTCAAGCAAAGAGATTTAAGTAGAATTGAGGGAATGAAGAGGAAATATTTGTTTTTTTTTTTAAAAAAAAAGGTAGCTGAAGAAAAGTCGCATGCAAGCTTGGTAGTACCAAATTTCTAAAAATACAGAGAAAATAGGAACAAAAAGGCGCATAAATTCCATGTATTTTCTAGTCAGATAATTCAAAATCTAGACGAATTTAAAAAAGAAATTAATCGCATGCAAGATCCACTACTGAAAGCTTGAAAATTTGAGTAATTTCTTCTGTTCTAAAAAAAAATCCAAAATAAAAGATGATTAATTAAAAACCTAGTTCAGTCTCTTTGGGTTGTTCTTCAACTACCAATCTCTTAAAATTGGGTTTCACTTCGGTATCATCTTCAATTGCTTTCTCTGTTTTCCCTGCATGAATTTGCAACAAATCTTCAGATACAAAGCTGAGATGGGGAAAGAGGAAGTGAAAAGTGAGACAAAGAAAGAGACCCACCATTGTTATAAGGTGTAAACCTTACTCTGATGAGAGAGAGAATGCATAGAGAGAAAAGAGGAGGCGAGGTTGAGCGGAGAGGAGGGGAAGGGGCTGTGGCTTTCGGTTGAGAGAGAGAGAGAAAAGAGAGAGCGGCTAGGTTATCTAAGATCGCACCCCCTCTGCAAATTAAATGGGCTCAATAGTTAATGGGCCGACGGAAAAACGAAAAAAACGGAACGGAACGAGACAATTTCGTTTACGTACTGTTTTTACCGACGAAACTGATTTATCAGTTTTGTTTCTGTTCCACTGAGTAAAACGTAACTGAAAATCGTTTCGTTTCCGTTCCCTTTCGGACGGAACGGAACGGAAATGTTCGAAACGGCAGACTTTTGACAGCCTAGTTATGTGTTGCCCAAACCATAAGCTAATTAGAATCTGGCAAACGTCAAAGATATGCAAATGTGCCAACTTTCATTGACCAACTTTCATAGCAACTCTCTCCTGTCATGTCATTTTCAATTTTGAAAATAAAATTCTCTAATACTTGTAATTGTCAACATTTGAATTGCATTCTCTGTAATCATGTACTTAAACCAAATTTATATGTGTTGCTAAATTAAAATATTTTTGTTCATGTAGTTAATGAAGAAGACTTGAGTGGTGGTTATATATGTGCCAAAAAGGTAGTTATGGTCTAATTATTCTAAGGGGGTTTACAAGTTGGAGTCTATATTCTTCTACAAATTACTAGTAACATATATAACCTTAATATGTGACATATTTTCTTAACTAAATTCTAGAAGCACAAATTTGCTGACCATGGACATACTAGTTTTTCTTTTTATACTTTTTATATGGATAACATTTATTGCTTATTAAGCGTTATTTGCAAATACATAAAGTATTTGGTTGCAATTTGCAATCAACTCAGGGTATATTTGCATGTGGGTTCAAGCCCGCGAAGCATGCGGATATTTTCCTCGACTCAAAATTTGAATATGCCTTTTTATGTCCTTAATTTGTCCGCATTAACCGCATCTTTCTCTCAGAAATGTAGTAGTACGTATGGCATCTTTTCCAGGTAATATATAGTGTCCTAATTAGAATGTGAACATTTTTCATATGCATATGCCTCGAGGCATATATAGTGGTATGCAACCAAAACTTGATTTTGGAATAGCATCCCTATTGCTTTTAACACCGAAATTTCAACTCTTAGGTCTTAAAGACGAATATTAAGCAGAGGTTAAAGATAGCCAATTAAGTCAATGGAATAAATAAAGATTAAAGTACTGGAATCAGAATTGGGATGTGGGCTTGGAACGTTCCATATTCTAATTATTGAATCTAATTATTCTCTTTTTAGTGATTTGTAGAAGGAAGAATGGGGATATGTGCACTACTTTGTTGAATAACAACCTTGTTAAACTCATTGTTTTAATTATTAGATTTTGATGATAAAATATGGTCAAATTAACATTCCAAGTTATTTTTAAATTAAAATATCAACAATAAATTCCTAAGTTGCAACCAAGTTTGGAACATATAACTTTTACTTAAGGTATGTTGTCCTTTAACTATCTCTAGATCAATGTTATGTTTCATTTTTTAATCAAATTCGAAAGACGAGACCCAAACAAAAATAGTTTAGACAAAGGAATAGTGTGATTCTAGGATTTCCACCAACTTGTCACATGGAAAAAGCAGGACAAACATAATTATATCTATTTTCATTGTTTGTACAAAGTCAAAGGACGTTGTTAACGCAAAAAGAATATATAAAAATATGGTGGATTTTCTAACTCTAAAAAACATCCGGTAGCCTATGTTATACAATACAAAACATAATATAGATACTTGCATTTGGTTACATTGACAAATCTGTAGTAGAATTTGTAAACAATTAATTTCAGTTACTTGATTCAGTGCACATGGTCATTTTCACAGGACACTGTCTATATGCTTGGTTAGATAACATATCTTATTACTAACCACAATCTGGTCTTTGCCCATTCCTAGTAAAGCGAAGTGCTGACCAAATCTAATCTTTGGATTAGATGTTTTTTTTTTTTAAGAAATGCTATCTTTGGATTAGAGGTTAGAGAGGGTCTTTTTCTTGTATTTTTGCAGGTATTATAGAGCATGCAAATCATCTATTTATACAGAATGCAGTGTTTTACTATTCAAGTACTACCGGTATGGCTGTTATTGAACAGTGATATCGATGTTAACATACACTATACAATTAATACACACCATAAACTATTGAAGTTGTGGGTTGCCGACACATTGGATGATATTTTGAGGAACTTGAAGGTCTTTTTTAGTATAACAAAAATAATAAGTGATGTTGTAAGAAAACATAATCACACAATTAACCTTTCCTCCTCTGATCAGAAAATAAAAAGCCTCCCCGTGATACCAACCTTTTTTAAAAAAAAAAAAAAAATACAATAATGAAGAAAACATTTCATGATTTTTTATGGCGTTGCAAGTAATTCTGTTTGCTTCCCTTCTCGGCCTTTACTTCACTTATTAATGGGCCTATATTAGAGTTCGGCTCATGCTATAGGCCCACGAGGGGCATTTAATATTCGAGCCGATTTTTTCAACAGTAATCTCATGAATAATTGGAAAATTGACCTTAATGTTTTTACAAACTGAAAAGAAAAAAAAATCTCTGATGTCCAAGCGTTTCTTGTTCATTCTGGAATTGACCTATTGAGTATTGTGTGTGCTTGAAAAAAATAGGCGGAAGCAAATGCGCAGAGGCACATACGATTTATGCACAAAGCTCTGCATTGTATGACCAAATTAGAGAGAATGAAATCTATATACTAGTAAATAGAAGCCCAAACTGTACCTGATGACGGGTCAGAATTTACGGGCCTAATAAATTAAGAACTGGGCTAACACAAATAGCAGAAAACGGCTTTCACTTCAGTGTAATATATAGGGCTATATTAATTTCACTGTTTCAATGGATGCTTATGAGGGGCTCAATCCGTATTCTGCTTGTTTTTAAACAACCAGTGATTGTTTTCTAATCTGAACCGTCCGATCTAATTTTGACGGTTCAGATTTTTTCGGACCTATCAATTTGTATTAATCACGAGGCATTCATTAGTGATCGGCCGGTTCAGATTAAAAAACAATCACTGGTTGTTTTTAAAAAACACGCAGAGGATGCGGTTTGATCAGGGGTTGGGCTCTGTTGGAGATTTGGTACTCCACATATAGCTGCATCAATCTATTTATACGCACGTAGGTTTAGATTATTTATATATTATAATTATATACACATTAACATCTGACAATTTTCTTATGCAATCTATGGTATGTATTTACGTGACTATGTTATAGGTGGAAACTAAACATCTGACACATGTATTCAATAATACCGTCATTTTTTCTGAAAAAAAAATGGGTTCAAGTCCTACGAGATTCACTTCTGCGTTAGTTCTCGAGTCAGTCAACCTCTGCGTTATTTCACGAGAACGTCCAATCCGTCCACGATGCAAGAAATATTAATAGGATTTTGCTTGCATAGCTTATGTATCATCTTTTTAAAGTGTTTTGTTTACGGTATGCTAAAGTTCCAATTTCCAGGATTTCTCAATATATATTTTCTTTTTTATTTACCTGAATCTGCGATATCGGCCAGCGTTTCGATTTTCGACTTATCTGGTATGTCAGCTGGAATTGTACGGCATTATAAACAATGTGTTTCTTCTTTCCTTTTAAATACATATGTACTATTTGATAATTCTCAATAAAATTCACTAACTTTCAAATATATATGTATATATATATAATTTACTAGATGTTTATTTGGGTTCATTTGGCTTACTTACTTCAGTTCAAATAAGTGTAATTTTAAGATATGTTAATAATGAGTTAGAAAGTTCAAAACATCTCTTAACAATTATCGATAGCTATTTTAAATTAATATAGATGGTCACATCAGTTTAGATGAATTTTTATTTTAGATTAGACAAATGTTTCTTTGTTGTTTAGAAAAATGCTTATAGTATTATTTTGAAAAGATGAAGATACAATGCATTTAGATACTTAAGACGACTATTAACAGTACGTTGTTAGAAATTTTTTTTTTCTTTGACTTGGATCAATAAATATGATAGCTGTCACTTCTCATTCTAGTTGATGGAAAATGTAATTATTTATTTGTATTCGGATAAGCATTTATTTTGAGGTGTGTGTGTGTGTATATAGAGAGAGAGAGATTGGCTAAATTAGACTCCAGCCTATAGAGGTCTTGTGTGCTGAAGTTTTTTAACCGTTAGATCTAAAATCCAATGGTCTAGATTCTGGCGCTAGGGAGAGATTATATATATATATATATATATATATATATATATATAGAGAGAGAGAGAGAGAGAGAGAGAGAGAGAGAGAGAGAGAATATCTATTGTGAACCTTGGTTCATAGAGCCTTCCGTGAACCATGACCGTTTGATCAATGATTTTGCAAATTGACAAATCTAAATTTACCAATCCAATCTATATATTGAAATCTCATCGAAAACCAAATTTTACAATTTTTAAAATTTTTTTACTATTTTTTTTGAATTTTTTAAAACTTGCCATTTTTGGATGATAATTCACTAATTATCGTCCAAAAATGGCAAGTTTTAAAAAATTTCAAAAATTATAAAATTTGGTTTGCTATGAGATTTCAATATATATATTGATTAATTTAGATTTGTCAATTTGCAAAACCATTGATCAAACGGTCGTGGTTCACAGAGCCCTAAATAAACCATGGTTCACAATAGATATTATATATATATAGAGTTTTGCTATGGTGAGTTGCGACTCACAAAGCCTTCCGTGAGTCGCGATCAAACTCCTAAATCTAATTCAAAATGACCGATCCAAATCGTCCAATATGATCTCCATATTGAAATCTCTCTGCAGACCAAATTTTTATATTTTTTCCAAAATTTTTAAGCGGTGCATAATTAATTAGATTAGCTATTTTCTAAAATTCTAAAAAAATAGTTAAAAATTTCGTAAAAATATAAAATTTGGTCTACATGGAGATTTCAATAAAGAAATCATATTAGATGGTTTGGATTGATTATCTTGAGACAGATCCAAAAGCTGAGAATATCTATTGTGAACCATGGTTCATAGAGGGCTCCGTGAACCATGATCGTTCAATCGGTGATTTTATAAATTGACAAATCTAAATTGACCAATCCAATCTATATATTGAAATCTCATAGAAAATAAAATTTTACAATTTTTTTAATTTTTTTACTATTTTTTTCAAATTTTTTAATGCTTGTCATTTTTTGCTACAAATTAGCGAATTATGGAGCAAAAATGACATGTTTAAAAAAATTCGAAAAAAAAATAGTAAAAAAATTTCAAAAATTATAAAATTTTGTTTGCTATGATATTTCAATATATAAATTAGATTGGTTAATTTTGATTTGTCAATTTATAAAATCACCGATCAAACGATCATGGTTCACGGAGCCCTCTATGAACCATGGTTCACAATAGATATCTAAAATAGAAAATATAAATAAAGATGTGTGGGTGTCGTGATCGTTTAGTTAAATATAGCTCGACACTCCAAACATTGTGAAATAACAATTTCTTTCAATTTCTGTAACGTAATACTCTATAACTATTTATGTGTCGGGTATTATTGCTCATAAAACCAACTCGATTTATCGGTAGACAATAATTTGGATGCATTATTTTGTTTCTAATTTTTGTGACCCCTTCTCATTTTCATTTTCATCATATCTCCATCTATCTCTGTGTTGCATCTAGAAGAAAGTCAAAATCAGACCTATCTCTATTTTCTAAATCTCATCTCATCAACCAATCAATAGAATGTTCGATTCTAGACCAAACAAACTCCTTTCGCTTGTGGAAATTGTAAAAAGTCATGATCTCAACTAAGGCCACAAGTAAATCAGATTGTCATTCTCTCTGGAAATATTAGAAATTTCATGTTGAGAATTATGACTTATGTATTAAACTTGAACAGAGAGTTGGTAGGGTTTCCGGAATCTACCCTTATAGGAATTTATTTAATTGGCTGGAATTTTCAATGGCCTTTTATTTTGATAAAAAAAAATTTTGCAATGACCTGTTATTATGCAAGTTACGAAAAGAAGGATCTTCATTATGTCCGGTTCGTCTAATCTCAAACTAATGGATCAGATTGAATTGGCTATTTTTAGTCGAATTTTTGAATTACATAAATTGTTCTTAAGTTTTGAGGACTAATTGGAAATTTAAATAATCGGTATTATTATTTCCGTTTCTCAGGAATTACTTTTCGTTTTAAAAACCATCCTGAAATAGTTGATGCCTTGATGGCAATACTTATAATTAATTATTAAATGCGAGAATCCGTGTTATAAAAGAACAGTATGCGAGTTGTTCCTTTCCTTCTCAAAATGAACTATTCTAAATTCTTCCGACACAGATTTCATTACAAATTGATGAATCCCGTCATAACTCAAAGTGGCCTACATATATGGAACTCATCTATTAGCGACTTGGAAGAAATTTTTGTTACATAATTCAAACTAAAAGCTTGGATTTATTTTTGACAATTCTAGAATTAGCTGCTGTACTGGGTGCTTCAACATGACAAATGTAAATGTCAAATATATTTTGATTCCTCCTATGAAAGTTTTATCAGCAGATATCTATCTACATTTGACAACCTCAATAATATCTCAAACAAAAATCAAACACCGCACACCTGTAATATCAGATTTTTCGTTGTAGCAGATCTAGACAATTGAAAAAAAAAAAAAATCAGTTGGTTCGATAACAACAATATATATGCATTAAAATTTATTTTTATATAATCACGACCTGTATATTATTTTGATCCTGCGGAAAATATTCCTTCGCTCCGAGACACTACGACTTAAAAAAAAAAAAAAAAAAAAAAAAAAGTCATACACATAGATATAGGTCTATTAAATGTTGACCTATTAAAAGAATAAATAGGTGTACAGTCACTTTACAATTTATAAAGTGAAAAAAAGGGGAAGACATGTAGCACCTAAGTCGGGAGCGTGAGATGCATATCGGTCGTGTCATCATTGCCAAAATGTCGTGGTATGACTGGTACCTTGTGCTTAGGTAGAATTTTACCCTGCCAAATGGTCCCAAATTTCCCATCAGGCAATAGGGCTATTTCACAGCGATAATTAAATATAGTCTGCTATGCATGCGACAGTTTGTAAGCTATACTGTTCCTTCATATTGGATGCCTACCAATACGTAGCTAAATCTATGACATGTATTTACACCAATTGTGTACCAACATATATTTGTCAACACATCGTCATCCATTCTGTTAAAAATTTTACTAATGCACATTTGAAAATTTTGTTATAAAACTTATGACATGTATTTACACGAAGATTTAATGACACTGTCATTTCTTTTATTAAAAATAGATATAAATTTTGCAAGATGCAAGAAATATTAGTAATATTATAGAATAACCACTAGAAACATAATTACAGAAAATCATTAGATATAGGGAAAATTTAGAGTATAAAATATTTTTTTTTACGTTCTCAATTGAAGGTCAGAATTTCGTTTTTTCTAAAAATTGAATTTATATTTCAAAAAAGCCTTGATAATATATATTGTGAGTTTATGACACTATCCGCAGTTAATGTTTTAAGTGATGGTAATTAATGTATTACATTTTTTATGGTACTTGTCTTATTAAAATTGAATGATTTAGATAATATTGTGAGTTTTTAGTGGAGGGATTATAAAACTAATTTGAATTAATCCATTTTTTGTGGTACAAAGATCATGAACTATGATATATTCAGCGTATTGTACTTGATAGCAGCGACATGAGAATCATAGCATTTGAGGTATAACTAGTAGAATATTTTAATATAAAATGTATGACATGATACATTTGTAAAATAACCTGCTAATTAGAAATTTGATTTTGCAGCGTGATGATTAATTTCGTTCTCATTTTTTTTTCCCCGGCTCTTTTCGTTGCTACATGCAGATATTCTTCACTCGTGTTAATACGATTTGACCTCGTCTAATATATATATATTAGCTACAAAAACAAAAGACTGTCAAAATTCTCAAATCATTTTCTAACTTATGCATACACCATCTCAACACAAGATAACACAATGATGGGCAAGACATGTGAAAACAAGAATGTATGAATAAGTTCAAAAAAAAAGGAGAAAATATGGTTTAAGTTAATAAAAAAATTAAATTAGCAATCATGCAAATGCATTTAAAATATTGAAGAACAATAGTAATTAATTAATTAACAATTTTTCCAATAAAAAAATATAGTTGAGAGTTTAATTAACTTCAATCTATGTTATATCTATATGGACTTAGCTCAATTGAACAAAAGTACAAAAACATATTTTACATGAAAGAATAAATATTCTGATGAATATTACGGCTCACTTTTTAACAATCTGAAAATTATTAAAATTATTTATATAACATAATAGATAACTATAGCCCTTACTGCGACGATAACTATAGCATAGTTAATTTTAGCAGTCATATATACATATATTATAATTTTACTCAATTGTTCTAATATTTTTTTTTCTGAAAAAAAAAAACTATAGCTAACTGATTATTGATGCACTATATATAAGGCTGTATTTAGAACTGTGATTGCTATAAATATTTCTCTATGATACTATATTCTACAAAGATAAATATAACGATCACAAATACTGCTAAAAAAAAAACTATAGCTAACTGATTATATATATAAGGCTGTATTCAGAACTGGGATTGCTATAAATATTTCTCTATGATATTATATTCTACAAAGATAAATATAACGATCACAAATATTGCTAACGTGTCATTGATGGCACGGAGGGTCTTGTGCCATTGAGTCGTTTTTCGAGATTCAAAATTCAAACGCTCAATCCGAACCGTTCAAGTTGATCACCATATTGAAATACCCTTGGAGACCAAATTTTACATTTTTTCGATTTTTTTTGCTATTTATTATGATATTTTCAAAAATATTATAATTAGAGTATTTCAGGCCCTCCAATTTAAAAATATCATAATAAACAGCAAAAATAATTCTAAAAAAATGTAAAATTTGGTCTCCAAGGGTATTTTAATATGGTGATCAATTTGAACGGTTCGAATTGCGTTTGAATTTTGGATCTTGAAAAACGACTCAATGAAAAATCGATGGCACGCGTTAGCATTCCTATATATATAGAGAGAGAGTTTTGCTATGGTGAGTTACAACTCACGGAGCCTTCCGTGAGTTGCGATCAGAGCTCTTGGATTTGATTCAAAATGACCGTCCAAATCGTCAAATATGATCTCTATATTGAAATCTCCTTGCAGACCAAATTTTATATTTTTTCGAAATTTTTAAGTATTTTTTTGGAATTTTAGATAATCGTTAATCTAATAAATTATGTACCGTTTAAAAATAGCAGCTTTTAAAAATCCGAAAAAAATACTTAAAAACTCGAAAAAATATAAAATTTGGTTTGTAAGGAGATTTCAATATGGAGATCATATTGAATGGTTTGGATCGGTCATTTTGAATCAAATCCAAGAGCTTTGATCGCAACTCACGGAAGGCTCCGTAAGTTGCAACTCACCGTACCAAAACTTATATATATATATATATTCATATATATTCTATTCCCAGGACAAAGTAAATTGATATGTTGTTTATGTGGTGTTATATATCAATGACCCCACCAAGTCGCTATCTAGAAAAGTCAACTTAGATACCTAGTCAAATAATGACGCGTGGTAGACTAGGAGACTGAACCCTATCTTGATGTAAACATATTACAGATTTACATATATACACGCCTGATAGGCATGGGTGCATTTAAGAGAACCTCAGATTAATTGCACTTTAATACGATATATACAACAGTTAATGCTGGGTTTGCGTCGTGTCAACTGTATACATGGGGTGGGGTGAGGTTTTCAGGTCGACTATAGATTGGGTCCGGATAGCTTATAGAAAAATTGAGAATTTGACATCTGTATTTAGATCATGATGTCACGATTGGTGCTAATATGTTGATGATGGGTGAATACGACGGTAATTGATTGGTTTTATATAAGATCTTTTCGACTATTTATTAATTTATTATTACTATTATTATTTTGAAATAGCATGATAGCAATATCTAAATTTTATACATCGAACCTTGAAGTTTCATAAATATATAATTAAGTTTTTACCCAATTCAATTATGAGGATTTTAGATTTCAGTTAATCTATATTTTGCTTGACTGACAGGGCTGCCTCGCAAGCTAGAAATGATGCATGCCGACTTAGAGTAGAAAAGAATTAAATAGTGAAAGATTGAATTATTTAAAAAAAAAATGGCAGGTAGGGCTGACTCATAAAAAGTTCGGTTGTAACTCGAGTGAGAAGAACTTGAGTTGGTATAAGTATAACTTAAATTGCACCATATTGGTTATCTGACAAGTCGAGTCCAGTCGAGTTCAACTCGACTCACCAATGAACGAATCGTAAAATAATAAATTTCAATTTCAAATAGCATTATCAACATAATTAATGAGTTTTAAAAACCGTAAAATAATTATAATATTTTTTTGTTACAATTTTAAATTTTATTATAGATAATTATAACATACACATTATTTAGTTTCAAGAAATAATCCACTTCAAATTTGTAGAAATAATAAAAATGAAAATAATTTTATTGTTTGTTATATTGTATATATTAATTAATTTTAATAGTGAAATAATATATGAATTAAATAAAGAAAAGTTTGAAGTACACATGCTTATTTCAAGCTAACTCGTGACTCGTGAGCCAGCTTGAGTTTGAGACAAACTGAATTTGAGTTAATTTAAAAAAAAAAACTCGAAATTATTTCTAACTCTACTTGAACCAACTCGAGTTACAGTTGGACTAAGTCAAGCAGGAAAGATGAGTAATTCACAAGTAGGTCTGTCAAAAGTCTGCCGTTTCGAACGTTTCCGTTCCGTTCCGTCCAGAATGAAATGGAAACGAAACAATTTTCAGTTACGTTTTACTCAGTGGAACAGAAATCAATTTCGTCGGTAAGAACGGTACGTAAACGAAACTGTCTCGTTCCGTTCTGTTTTTTCATTTTTCCGTCGGCCCATTAACTATTGAGCCCATTTAATTTGCAGAGGGGGTGCGATCTGAGATAACCTAGCCGCTCTCTCTTTTCTCTCTTTCTCTCTCAACCGAAAGCCACAGCCCCTTTCCCTCCTCTCCGCTCAACCTCGCCTCCTCTTTTCTCTCTATGCATTCTCTCTCTCATCAGAGCAAGGTTTACACCTTATAACAATGGTGGGTCTCTTTCTTTGTCTCACTTTTCACTTCCTCTTTCCCCATCTCAGCTTTGTATCTGAAGATTTGTTGCAAATTCATGCAGGGAAAACAGAGAAAGCAATTGAAGATGATACCGAAGTGAAACCCAATTTTAAGAGATTGGTAGTTGAAGAACAACCCAAAGAGACTGAACCAGGTTTTTAGTTAATTCAACTTTTATTTTGGGGTTTTTTTTATAACAAAAAAAATTACTCAAATTTTCAAGCTTTCACTAGCGGATCTTGCATGCGATTAATTCCTTTCTTAAATTCGTCTAGATTTTGAATTATCTGACTAAAAAATGCATGGAATTTATGCGCCTTTTTGTTCCTATTTTCTCTGTATTTTAGCAATTTGGTACTACCAAGCTTGCATGCGACTTTTCTTCAGCTATCTTTTTTTTAAAAAAAAACAAATATTTCCTCTTCATTCCCTCAATTCTACTTAAATCTCTTTGCTTGAGGCTGAGGTTATTCCCGTGTCTATCTATTTTAGTTTTTATTACAAAAGTTTGTATTTTCTTTGTAGTGGCTATTTTAACAAATAACAAGCTTGGGAAAGTTATCATAAACTAGTACAAACTTATTTATTTTCTACTTGGGTTTCTTTTTTTTCCATTGCAGAGGAAGCATGCCAAACGAGAGAAAAGGTGCAGTAGCAGGAGCAACCAAGCAGCTGTTGTAGCTGCAATTGCTGATGGATATGCAATAGTTGTGGCTTGTGGCACTTTCTTCCCTCCTATAGCAGTAGCAGCGGCTCAAACCTTTTTACTATTGACATATTAAAAAGGTTGATTTAGTACTGTAAGCGACCTCAAAAAAAAGCAAAAGCTTAAGATAGAGATGGATCAAGATCTGAGGCAGCTAGAAATAGAAAGAGACTCCTTATTTCTGGTTTGTAATTAGCTTTTTCTGGCTTTTATCAGTGTTGTTGGTTATTTGCTTTTTTCTGGTTTTTATGCATGTTTAAGTAATTTTCTGCCTGAGACAGCTTTTTCTTATTTTTATTCATGTTTTTTTGCTCAGGTTTTTTATTTCTTTTTTTTGTTTTGATTTTTTCGCTGTTAAGTTCTTTAAAAAAAAAAAAACATTTCGGATTTTACTGGTAAATAGGGGAAGAATGTGGCAACAGAAATTCATTTCTGATTTTACTGGTAAATATAACGCAATAGAAATTCGTTTTGTTGAAGTTCAATTTCTGTTGTTAAATGAGTTTAACGTTACTTCCGTTAATTAAGACGGAACACTAAATGAAAAAAATTTTATTTACGTTTTAATTACGGAACGTTAAACGAAAATTATAGTTCTACCGTGCTTACGCACGGAACATAAACGTAAGGCTTCATTTCCATACCGTTTTGAACGTTTGACAGCTCTATTCACAAGGCTGCAGGTCTAACTCAACTTACGAGCTGTCTCCACACTTCCTCAAACTCGACTCATATACAACCTGGAGGTATATATGTGTGCTTAAGGAGATTACATTAAAAATCTTCTTCATTCCGGCCAAGAAAATAAATGCATTCAAAATTAATTTAAAATTAAAAATAAATGTTTACTAGTTTAAATAAATTTTGAAAGCATTTATTCTCTTGATATGTAATTTTCTGATCTACAGTGTACTTTTTTCTATCCAAGAACATATATTCTGATCTTGACAATTTTTATGTGATGCCATTTATAGATGTAGCATTCAAAATTAATAGGTATAATGCTGAGGGTAATATTTAATTAATGTTGACTTTTATGTAATTAGAACCGTTAATTTATAACAAAGATAAAGAAAAGAATATTCATGCAGTAACATGGAAGATCAATTGGAATACTTTTACTATTTGAAAATTTTGCAACAATTGCAATTTTGCACAGTTGAACCGATCGGTCACCTACCTGTACCTTCCAACCTAGGGAGATAGGAAAAATACGATTGGATTCTCCAACTTAAAAATGTGTGCTTGTGTGTGTGTGTGAGAGAGAGAGAGGAGTGAGAGTGAAGGGAGGCAGCTCTTGACTAAGTCAAACAAGGGGGTGAAGAGGTTGGTTGGAGCTGTCTTGGTTATTGGATTGTTCAACAAATCACAGCCACCACAGCACTGTAAAAGCTCAGTTTGTTGGCAGTTTTAACCTATTTTTGTTAAAATATTCTTAAAGGTAATGGAGATAATTGTTATGAAACTGATAGCAGATATATAATAATATTACGTTCCTCCATCCAAAAATATCCCTAGAAATTTGAATATTATATTTGATATTTTTTGCATCCTTCCAAAGAAGAAAAGAATAATATAGAACCACAGCGATGAGACCCAGCATTAATATTTTTCGAAACCAAATTATTAATCTAAGTCCTAATTCAGCAAACTGTGTTAGCTAGTTTTTGTTGTTTTTTATGCTCCTCTTAGCCTCCAGATTTTTAATAAAAAAAAGAAATGATTTAGAAAGCATGCCCATTTGCCTTTGCCGAAGTGGCATCCAGGTAGGTTTGAGCACTTTGCAATACCGATACGGCGATACCAGACATGCATATATACACATGGTCAATAAGTGTTAGTTTATTTTATGAATAAATTTATGAATAAGGTTATTGATGTAATGAATAAAGAGAGATAGCGATGGAGCACTGGTACCTCACGATTTTGGTGCCAGTGCGTCAGGTTTGTTCGGGGT
The DNA here is from genome assembly GCA_027725995.1 of Rhynchospora tenuis. Lineage (NCBI taxonomy): Eukaryota > Viridiplantae > Streptophyta > Magnoliopsida > Poales > Cyperaceae > Rhynchospora > Rhynchospora tenuis. The sequence continues at coordinate 57,759,975 of CM050888.1, forward strand.
GATTATTAAGAGTGTTGTAAAAAACTGCTTTTTTCGTCTTAATGAAAAGAGTGGTGAGCCGGTAAAGCTCACTTGTTTTTTAAAAAAAAAAAAATAAGTGTGTTACGAGTAACCATTCCAGATCTCAATACCGATTCAATTCCAACTGAAACAGAAATGGTACGTGCCAAGCAAGGGATTTGGCTACTACACAATAATAAAAGGAAAAAGGAAATATTAATTGAAAAAAAGTGTGCATTCGGTACCGTTTCTGTTCCATACCGGACCAAAAGATACCAGCAAGACATTTGGCTTGTTAAAGCCATACACGTGCTCTGCACCTCGTTCTTCTACCAAGAAATTTGGTAACCAAATACTGATACTTGCCTATGAAATACAAAATCGATATTTTATTTTCTACATTGCCCTCATGTGAATTTTCTTTATTATTGACTAAGTAGGTAACCTAGAAATTATGCTGCTTTGATGTTACACCCTCTGTAAAAATAAACAATTAAGAAAACAGTTGTAGTAGATGAGATTCTATTACAGTACGTAATGCCCCATCCAGTGCAATCTGATTCTGCAGCTATTGAATCTGTGATTACTGGATATGTAAAATTTGACTGTAACATTTTTCTTTATGCATTAATAATAAGTTAACAACTAAGAGAATGTTACCAAAAATTCAAACACTTGAAATCAATAGTAGATGTACGCTACCATGCCAGTACAGCAACTAGAGCTAGTTACAGTAATTAATTAGTTATCCATACAAAAGCATGTCATTTGTGTTCATTCCTAAACTTTATTAATCTCGTTTGGGATGGTTAGGAATAAGGTAGGAATAGCATAAATTTAGGGAAAAACACTATTCACATGAATTGGAGGAATTGGCTATTCCGGGAATTAGAAATGTTGTTTGGATGGTGAGTTTAGGAATAGCGTTGGGAAGTGTGAAAAAGTAGAGAGAAAAGTGTTGTTGGGAAGAGTGTTATTGAAAATTGTGTTAGGAATGGAATTGGCTATTCCAAAACCGTTTGGATGAAAAATTCAGGAATTGGCTATTCCTAGGAATTGGCCTATTCCGCTCATCCCAAACGAGCCCAATTATCTTAGGCTCTGTTTGGATGTATAGAAATAAGGGGTTATTCGGGAGTAATAGCTATTCCCGATTAAGGCACAATCCAAACAGTCCAGATTAAGGGTTTACTCTGGTTCGGAGACTGATTAACTAATCTGATAAAACGTTAGAATAAGAGAGTGAGATTAAAATTTTAAAAAGGAAAAAAGACACAACTCATTATTTATTCCTTCCATCATTCAAACAAAAAACTTTAATTTGAGATTAAGCTTATTCTTAAGAATTTACGACTAAGAATTTTAATCCTCAATAACTAATCCTACCTTAATCTCATATGAACCAAACGGAGCCTTAATTACTTTAGACTCGGAAGAGAGTTATGAGCAGTGAGATGCTGTCTGGTAAGCTAACACACGTCAGTCTACAGAGAAATGATGATTCTCTCTCTCTCTGTGGTGAGTTAATATGTATGTTGTTGGCATTACTTTGTTAGTGCCTATCTCCTAATGTTACATCACCATCATGGCCCACAAACCTCTGTGATCTCTTGATGATCTTTGAATTGAGAACATGAAACCTCTCTCTTTCTCTCCAAGCCACCAGACTTACCACCACTCACAGGCCCCCAATCCATCACACCTTTCCATTTCTCCTTCGCCCGTTCTCCTCTCCTCTTCACCTTACCCTCATCCAAGAGCTCTTTTTCTCTCTACAACATCAATGGATTCATCGTCGAGTGGCAGTCTACAATCCTCAAGCGGAGGTGGTGGTGGCAACGGTGTTGGCAGTCATGAAGAAGAGTATACTTCTGCTCCAAATCATGAGATCCTCTCTCCCTTTATGCCTCTCAATCATTCCACTCAAGATCAATATCCTTTCTCCAACTATCTAGATCACTTCCCCTTAAACCCTAACCCTAGCCCTTCCCCTATATCCCTTGACTCACCTTGGACATCATCTACACCACTTCTTCCTAGTTGCACCAACAATACCACCCAACCATTAGCCCCAACCGCTTCGGCATCTGTACAACCACCTGTGCAATCTGAGAACAGACCAATGGGAACAACCAATAATGCACCGACTCGAGGGCCAAAGAAGAGATCTAGGGCGTCAAGACGGCCTCCAACCACTGTGCTTACCACCGACACATCAAATTTCCGGGCCATGGTGCAAGAGTTTACCGGATTTCCTGCTGCGCCATTTGCATTGGGTTCTCCGTTTGTACGGCCCCGCCTTGGTTCTGGGTTGGGACTATTTCAATCTGGTGCTAATAGTGCTCTGAGTTCACCATATCTCCTTAAACCATTTCCACAGAAGTTACAAACCAGTCCATCTGTTCCACCAAGCAATTTGAACTCTTCTACTATAGTTGATGCTATTGCTTCCATAGCTAGAAGCAATAACCTAACCAACCTGAACACAATGTTTGGTGCTTCAAATGCAACATCGACCTCTTCATCAGGTTCAAATACAAATTTTGTCAATGCAAGTACTACTAATATTGCTACAACTTCCTCCATTGATCCAATCTCCAATTTTGTCAATTTGCATTCTCACCAAGCTACAAATACCAAGCACAATTTTGCAGCACAAGGAGACCTTCATGGTTTGATTGGATCAAACGGCTCAAACCCAATGAGGTTAGCTTGCGATGGATTTGAACTGGACAAGTCAAGGTTTGCTACGTCCTTAGAATCTGAAGCCCAAGCAATTGACAAAGGTGTATTTGGTTTCTTAAACTATGCAGATCTCAAGGAGAAAAGGTAATTTTTTTTAAGTGTGATATTCACTTTTACTTTATATGTTTACATGGTTAAGTTATATTTAGTTATTCAGTATGTAGTACTAATTAAAGAATATTAGTGAAAGCCAACGTAGTAAGGAAATAATTTAATTTAAATCAAGTATAATTCTAAAAGCATGAATTTACATGTTATGTTGAATCCATCAATTCGTTTCTATTTTCTCTTTTTCTTCTATTCGTGAAAGTAGGAAAACGATATTGTTTTTAATGAAAATTATGTTGATATATAAATTGAACTCATCGTTCTTGCGTGAAGGTTACTATTTTACGTCACTGTTAACCGGTCCTGAAGCTCAATGCACAACTACTAAAATCTAACTATTTTGTTTTCTAATCATAAATATTATTTCTATAACAGAAAATAGCTACCAGCAAACAACCAAAACTGCTAGGTTAATGGCGCTTTGCTAATATAGAAGATTTAGGTCCGATTAAGACAACAACTTTTACATAAGTGCAAGTCAGGAGCTGCGTGTCAACTCACACCTCTTATATGAATCGCTTTTGTCAATTGTACACCTCTAAAATGACAGCTCCTTGCAAGATTAATTTTCTGTTCTTTTTGTTTCTCTGATTTAATTTTCGGTCCCTTAGGTCCTTGTCAAACTGCTCAGAAAGCTAATCCATGGTACTGTTTTGGTTTTAACCTTAATTTGTTTCTCCTGTGCTGGTTTTGGTTTTCTTGTGAAAGACACACTCAGACGCACAGACAAACGCACATTGGCTCTTCTAAATAGAGCACGAAGCCACCAATGCACTCGTGGTCCCACTCATCTAAAAATATATCTAGGAGATATCTCAGTAATTTAGAAAAGCTTTACGCGGGTCCAGCAGGTTTTTGACCTCAAAAGATCTATAATTGAGAAAAACTCACGTGCAGAATTTTAAACGGACGGGTATGTATATCATGTTAACAAAATAATTTATAAGGTATTAATTGAAAAATAAATTGGTTTAACTACATTGAGTCTTTTATATATATGTCCCTAACAAAAAATAACATATGCATGATGCAAACAAAGAAAAGAACTTAAACAACCCCATGGAGTATCATTTTGTTTTTTTTAAAAAAAAGAAAGAAATTAAGAAAGAAAGTACCCATCAACAAAAAAAATAGAAATTCTTGAGTGAAAAATTCAACCGTCCGGACTTACTAACTCTAGCAAGTTGTGTTGTTATAAGTTTGCAACTACCCGTTGGTTTTCCTTTAAAATATAGTTTAATTTGCAATTGCATTCGGAGCTTTTGTAACAAATTTTCTTTTTCTATTTTGGAACTTTTTTAAAAAAAGCAAAGATTATTGGAGCAACAAAAATTTTGATGCAATATTTTAAGACAAATGCAAGAGTCAAATGTGGTTGACATTTCTATATATCCATCACAAGTGATTAGATCTCAAATATCGAGTTGTAAATGATCGATTCAATCCATTGATTATATATTTCATATAATTAAAATCTCATTGAAGACTGAATCGTGTGTGTATATATATATAATCAAATTTTTTTTATTATATTTTTAAATTTCTAGAAAATCCTTTGATCAAAGAATCACGAATCGTGCAATAACAATGATTTTCTAAGAATCTTAAAAATGATGAAAAAAAATTTAAAAATAAATAAAACTTAGTCTTCAATGATATTTTAATGTGAGGAACACAATGAGTAGTACGAATCGACCAATTATAAATCGAAATTAATTTGAGATCATATCATGTTTTTGACAGGCTCATCCGTTAACCGCGTTTGACTTTAGAATTACTTTTTACCCACTTCTAATAATTATTGTTATATTAGTATTCCTGGGGAATCAATATATCTTTGGTTAGACATTTCAAAGCATAGAAATGGCAACGTCAAACAAAATAAATTAATGAATATTGCTCTTTCACAAAGCTACCCAAAAATAAAAAGAATTATATACCAAACATATCAAAAGGTGGAAACGAAGTCAGTATTTAAAGAATTATTTAAAATAATGTATACTAATTAATTAATTAGATCATAAATGGGAGCTTCACAACTATTATCTTGCAGTAAAAATATTTCTCTCAGATAACATACCACCAAATCTAATTCATTTGAGAAAGATTTTTGAAAATGTTCCTCGTACTAATTGGGTCATTAATGCATGGTCGATTTAAAATTCATGTGGATGGTCAACCACATGTCAAGTTCTAGTCCCTTGTCCCGTTGTCAGCTCTGCAAGACTACTGGAATATAACTGTACATGTTAATTTGGATACTGGCATGAAGCAACTTACTGTAGATGTTGTGCATGAACTCAGCATGTCTAATGTAGCTTCCTTTACTTTTCCTTCTTTTCTTTGGCGTTTCGTTTTGATGTATACTGTAGCTTGGTAGCTTTTTCTTTATGCTTTCCTGCTATGAATATATTTAATTATTTATATCAGTAAGGTCCTTTGTAATTCACAAATTGTGAATGTCCGGCTTGGTGTGTCCGTGTGTGTGGGTGTCTACACACACGCGCTAGCCAACATGTGCATTTTTATTTTATTTCTTTTGCTCATGTTATGTCTTTCAGGTAATTAATTACTGAAAATAATTTCCATGTAAACCCTTCCTGTATTAATTTGTTGCAAGTATAATTGCCTCTGGACTATGTTTATATAAGATGCTTGTTTAAAATTTGATCATGTTCATTAATTAGGTAAAGTTTGGCCAGCTGCTGTATGGAAACTAATAGATGAAGCAGAAGTATACTCAAGTAGGAAAGAAGGTGCTTATTATATAGGGGCAAGCTTTCTACTTTACTCTGGGAGAGGGTAGTCTGTGTGTTTTTATAAATTTCTTTAGAATTTTTATTTTTTTGTTTCAGAATTATGTCAATAGTAGCAATCTAGATTTCCATTCATTTATCTTTTTCCATTTATTTTACCTTTTTACCTGTAATTTTGATATGTCGCTTGAAAGAAAGGATACATCTTTTTGTCGACATCAGTGCCGAATATCATTTCATGGATAGTGATTGCTGCGTTATATTTGTTGTGCTCTTTCTTGTGTGACTTGATGTTGTCTCTATGTGAGAGTATGTTTATTTTTAGTGCTTGCAACTATATGTGTAGTTGTGTACATACAGAGGGACAAACATAAAAGGAAGGATACGCGTGCATGCGTAGGATATTCCAAATATATTTTCAGGACAAGTCGAAGTCGCATTCTGTCTCAGCAAAGAACCATGCATGGCAATATGTTCCAGTAACTGCACTTGTCTGCAATTACGGCCTTTTCATTGTCTATATATTTAAGAGCAAATATGTAACTCGGGCGAATATATGTTATGCACGCTTGCTTGCTATTTGTGTTGTTTCAAAAAATTTCGCCGGTCCAAACTCTTCGATTTCTTCCGTGCAAAAAAATAGCCAACCATCATGTGACTCAAATATATTAGGCTGACTTAATTAGATTATTTAACTATCATTAAACTAATAGATAAGATTATGTGCCTTTCGGTAATTATACATATAGAGATACAATACTGTAAAAATTGTTTACACTTGAAAAAAATACAAATGGTTCAGATTACACTTTTTCATGCTCAAACAATTGTGTTTTAACAGTTCCATAACAATAGTATCGATATTTTAAAAATAGTAAAGTTTTTGTGTCCTTTAACATTTGAATAAAATAATTTATGCATCGAATGTTTTGGATTCACCGTTCAAAAATATACAATCATAATCAGGATCCTTTCATCACTTCAATTGTAGTACACAAATATTGTAGCAATAACTTTCTCTCTCTCCTTGGTGAATTGGGAAGTCTGTGTACGTATACATGCAGACACTTCATGTACAGTTCACTAATCAACTTTAATCATATGGCCTTTATTATTAAGTCAGTATTATTTCTCTTTACTTTGGATATAGATTTATCAATGATGATATGAGGTTTACATTTTTGCTGTCATTATGGAGCTCAATAATTGGTTGCCAATTTTTATTATATAACATGACAGGTAAATGAGCAGAAATGCAACCAAGTCGAAGTAGGTTTGAACATCATGATAACAATCTTAGGCCTACTTTTGTACCAATTCAAAAAAGGAGGATTGGAAATCAAGGCCCACCAAAACCTTAGAAAGCTAGATGCCTTTCCACTAGGGTTACAACAATGAAGACTAGTGTAGATCAGTAGATACAAGTAGTGGAGAAACCATCGATTGCTCGGTTTTTTCTGGTCCCACATGTCTGTCTTCATGATGTTCAAGTACTTTATCTAAATTGGTCCTTCGGTGCCGCACAATTATGTGATAATTCATGTGGAGATTCAATTAGCTAGCCTACTTCGAGTAATTTAGATTGTTCTCTGCATCTTTAATTTGGCTTGATGCTATTGCTTATTCCAGAGGCAAAATATGTCTTGCGCGTATAAATGATTAACAATTGCAAAGACGGAAAAGGTAAATATTCTGATAGTCTAAATAATTTTAAAAAATTTAGAATCCAGTACTACTTTCTATTTGGATTTTCGATTTAGAATTTGAAATCAAGATATTAGTATTGTGCACTAAATTTACTTTTATGATGAATGTTGTTAAAGTTTCAAGCAATCTTATTTATGAGAATAAAGTCAATTCTAAATGAAAATAAATTTGACGTCACGCAAGCAAGACTCCAAAAACTTGGAGAAGATATATAAAGTGGAACACCGAGAATAAATTTCAATTTGTTTTTTGACGAACTAGTTTAAAAAATAGATTATGCCATGATAATGTTAAAAAAGTCAAACAACTTTAAGTTATTATGACAATATTTTGAGTAAGGATCCAACGACAAATTAAGACGTAAAGCTTATTTTATAAATTTCTCAACTTTGCTTATCTCATGAATTTACTTATGTACCTTCAAAACTAGTTTCCTTTTTTTTAAAAAAAAAAATCATACATGTCTTTCTTGAAAAATTACAAAAAGCATTAAAAAATAGAAAATTGCATTATTTATTTGTCAGTTTTGTTAGGTAACCTGCGTTATAAAATGACAAAAACAGAGAAACGAAATAAATAAGAGAGAATAAACCAGAGGAGGTGGTGCAACAGAAGAACCGATCCAGATCCTTGAGCCTCCTCAGATTAGAAAATCTGATGCCACTGCCACCCCTGTTAGGCACTTGGGGGCAGCTATCCACCCATGTCTGATATGGTCCAGCTTCTCTCCATTTTCCAGGACTTTATTATTATTATTATTATTATTATTATTATTATTATTATTATTATTATTATTATTGAATGCTCAGTTGCACAGAATTTTTTGTGAGGAGCTTAGACTGTCCAGATTTGATCTAGAAAGGCTGGAAACTTGGGACCTAGTATAACCCTTCGGTTATAAAATTAAGCTATAATTGTTTAAGGAGCCACTGGTCACATTATTCGATATATCAGAACTGAGAACTGTTTGATTCAAAATTGAAAGGTTCAGATTTAATTTCTTCAAGCCTTCTATTTGATTCGGTAAACTTAATTTTAGAAAGCTGAACCTTGCTTAAAGCTTTAAAATATTGAATATCTGACCTTGAGAGCAGGGATTTTTGTTTGGATTTCTCCAGGATACAATATTGTTTATTGGTTTCTAAAACGTATCCTTGTTTTAGGAATCGAATTTATGCATATGAACAAAGTTTGTGCAAATATTTGTAAGTAATTACTAATTTACTATAATAATCTATTATTTTTCTTTAAATATAATTTTTAACACATAACTTCTTTTTTATGATTTAGTCAAATGCATAAACTCCCAATAAAATAAAAATATTATGATCATAATTGCACATCACATCAACGCATTGCAGCCAGTAGAAATTATTCTTTCTTTGTCATTCATATAGTCAATCAAAAATATATATGTAATGTTTCTTCTATTTCCCGCAAACCATGATAAAAAAAAATATTTTTCAACATTATTACTGTTACGCTTGATATTTAAAAATAAAAATAAAAAAAAATAACTCTCATGAACTCTTTTAAAAGAGAAGAGGCGAAATGAAGTCCAAAAAAGCCCAATACAACATTACCTAAAAAAGAATTTCATCTCAGCCCAATAGAAGGCCTTCTTCCAGTTCGAGCTATCTCAGTTCCGCACCGTCTCTCCTTACTTCTCCATTCTTCCTTCCCACTGCGCCGCCGCTGCTACTTCCCAGGAGCTATCACCGAGCGAACTAACGAAGTAAAAGGAAGAAGAGAAAGGAGCAACAAAGAAAAAGCGATCATGAGGCCCATTTTGATGAAAGGGCACGAGAGGCCGCTGACATTCCTCAAGTACAACCGAGAAGGCGATCTCCTCTTCTCCTGCGCCAAGGACCACACTCCCACCGTCTGGTTCGCTGACGACGGCGAGCGCCTCGGCACCTATCGCGGCCATAACGGCGCCGTCTGGTGCTGCGATGTTTCCCGTACGATCTCCCTTTCTTTTCACTAAATTTACATTCTCTGCCCCTCCATTTGTTGTTGGTATTCTTATAAAAGAAATGGGTGGAAAGTTAGGGTTTTGTAAATTTTGTCACCTAACCTGATCTGAAGCTTACAAACATAGAAAGTATGTTGAATTTTTTTTTTCCCATATTTTAGCTGCTTTTATGAATTAATTTTGCTTAGACCAAGATTAGTGTTTTTTTTTTTATTTGTAGTGCATATATGATTTTTTCCTATAAGGGAAGGAATACAACTGATAAAATTGATTCCCTGAAATATGTTGATGTTGCAACTTTGCAGGTGACTCAACGCGGTTGGTGACTGGTTCTGCTGACCAGTCGGTGAAGCTGTGGGATGTTCAAACTGGAACCCAGCTCTACTCTTTCAACTTCAACTCACCAGCCCGGTCAGTTGATTTCTCTGTTGGCGACAAGCTCGTTGTCATCACAACCGACCCCTTTATGGGCAACCCATCGACTATTCAAGTCAAGCGCATTGCCCGGGACCCAGCAGACCGTAAGTGAATTATCTGCGAATTAGTAGTATACCCTACTGGTATCCATACAAACCTTGTACAAGATTTTCTATATGATTCTGTGTGCATTCTGGGTTGGTACGGAGCATTGGGAAAGATGAGTAGACTGGGCTAGGCTTGTTTTAATGAGATGTGATTGAGGTTGAGTCGGTCTCTGGTGAATCCTTGGTTTAAGTCATTTAAGGTTTATTCAATTTCAGTCTCTATTCTTCAGGTTAAATTCTGCCTTGATGGTACATGTTATGGCCCTCTCAGGTTTACCTGATACGATTGTATTTCAGGGTGCCTCGTTTTTTAAGGTGTAATAATGATTTTGATCATGTTAGGCTGAGTCAGTCAAGAGGTCTTAGGTTTGGGTTTCAGCAAAGATGTTTTTATGTGTTTTCAATATGTTGTGATATGTGACTCTACTTTACTCAAACTATGGTGTTATTTTCTAAATTGTGAGTCTTATTTCAATGTTGTTGTAGAGACCAGTGATTCAGTATTGACAATCAAGGGTCCACGAGGGAGAATAAACAGAGCTGTATGGGGTCCACTGAACAAGACTATTATAAGTGCTGGTGAAGACTCTATCATTCGCATCTGGGATTCTGAGGTTTGTTCTTATCACTTCACATTCGATGTAATTTTTTTGCTAAATAAGCATAATGTCAAGGTCATTTACACCTTAATTAAATTTTTATTAATGTGAATCAAGCAATGATTCAATTAAGTTGGGCTTTAGAAACTTCACTTTTGCAAGATAGCTATGAATCTAATTTGTCTTGAAAAGAGGAAAAAAAATGTGATGAAAAAATATCAAAGCATGTTCAAACTTGTATGTCACTGCCACAGCTGCTGCTGCTGCATACTGTGTTACTGTCTTTTTAAAAGTTGTTTTTCAAAAGTTATACTTGACATCTTTTGTATTTTCGACAGTATAATCTGACAATTGCTTCTTTTGGTTTATGGGTTACAGACTGGGCAACTTTTGAAAGAATCAGATAAAGAGAGTGGCCATCAAAAAACGATATCTTCTCTGTGCATGTCTGCCGACAAGTCCCACTTCCTGACTGGCTCCGCAGATAAATCAGCCAAGGTATAATATATTCAGGAGGAGTTGAATTAGTTGCTCAATCTGTTGAATTATCTTTTTTATATTTTTAGAAAAAAGAATTATTTTGGTATTGCTAAGTCGAACACATCAGTCAGCCTACAATTATGGTGTTGTCCCTATTGGATCTACAAGTTGGTGCTGCCAGTTCACCATACCATACTTGATTGATGGATAAACACTAGTAGCATGGTGGACTTGTGATCTCCTTATAGAATCGTGTTTGAGTAGTAGCTGAAGGGTAATGAATATCAAGGCACTCTCTGATACATGTTAGTCTAGTCCAGCCTAGCACAACATGACCCCTCTGATGCATGTAGAAGATGAAATTACAATATTTATTAACAGTTCTAATTAGGACAGGTATTTAATATTGTGAAATCATAAGGATATAGAATTTTATGTTTTTATGCTCTCTTTTTCATCAATTCAAATTTATCAAGTTTCGAGGTATGTTCAATATGGATAGGCAGTAGGCAGTATATCAGGACAAAGGCATGTCTTTCTCTTTAACACTTTTTTCTCTGTTTGTTTGTGGTTAGCTATGGGATACAAGGTCCCTGACACTTTTGAAGACGTATCAAATGGATCGTCCCGTTAATGCTGTGGCCATTTCCCCCCTTCTTGATCATGTGAGTATATTTTGCTCTTTGAAATATTTCCATACCCCCTATGATATTGAACTTATCCTTTTATCTTTTAAAGATGGCAGCAGAATGACCTATTTCTTCAAAGTTTCTCCAATAGATGAACGAGGAAGGTGGGTATCTTGGGTTGAGGGTTTTCATAATAGAACATGACATGGTGTTTCTTATTTCAGGTGGTGATTGGAGGAGGTCAAGAGGCAGTCAATGTTACAATGACTGATCGTCGTGCTGGAAAATTTGAGGCTAAATTTTATCACAAGGTTTCTTTTTTAGTCAATAAAATTTCTTAATGTTACTTTGAATTGTTAGGATCGTGTTTTGTTTTAGTGTAGAACGTTCTCAAGGACTGAACCTTTTCTTTGTTTCTTCTACAGATTCTACAAGATGAGATTGGTGGAGTGAAGGGACACTTTGGACCAATAAATGCCTTGGCCTTCAATCCTGATGGAAGAAGGTATACTGTTAATACTTTTATTATTATTATTTGTTTGAATTAGCCACATTTTAACTCATGCCATCCTGCATAACCCAGTTTGCTCCAGTAAACCCGTAAGTGCCTTTTTTTTCTGGTATGAACCATTGCAAGCCCAAAAGGAAAGAAATATATAAAGAGAACAAAAGGGAAGTTTTATGCTGATTTGTGTATTTTTCTCTTTTAAATTGTATAAAAGCTTCTCGAGTGGTGGTGAAGATGGATATGTTAGGCTGCACCATTTTGACCCTGATTACTTCAGCATTCGGATGTAGACATTCGAGCAATGTGTTTAAAATTTTGAAGTTTTTCCAAGGGGAGATTTAGGATATGTACATCTTTTGCACACTCACTGGCTCCCAGGAACAGTAGTTTTGTCTTTTGGGCGATTACTTTTCTATTGGAGATAACAGTGTGCATCTTGAGTGATTAATTTGTGTTGATCTGTTCCAATTGTTTCAATATATATTTTTTTGATGGAGATTAGTTGAAATATTGTACTTCTTTTTTTTCATGTCATGATGTTCTATATTTTTGCTCAGTTCATGTTACTAAAGGTTATAAATCTTTTTAATATTAACAATATTTTCAATATAAACTAATCAATTGTTTATTGTTTAATTACTTAACATATTCTTAACAATATGTTTAATCCTTTAACATGTGCGTTGTTTTCCAATTTATTATATTCAAAAGTAACTGTACTCTTATCTTCGTATTTTGTATACAGTGGCGAAGCCATGTTTTATTTGGTGGGTCCAGGGACCCACCTAAAAATAAAAAAAATGCTTGAAATTTAGTATGTTTGTAAATAAAAATATATATATAAGAAGTTAGGGACCCATCTCAAATATTTGAAGGACCCAGCTGGACATGTTATGTTTGATTTAAATTACGTAACGACTCCTAAAATATCGCACAAGGACCCATGTCGTATTTGTTGTTCTCACGAACCATTTCTTTCTTCCTCTGCAATTAATTTTATTAAGATAAAATTTATAATAGAATATTTCTTGGATGAATGATTTTTGACTTTTGAATTATTATTTTGTATATTAGATATATTATTCTGGATCTTTTGTTGTTGTTATAATATATGTTTGATTTCTCATGTTTATTTATGTGACATTATTTTAAAACTGTTTATTTAAAAATTATTAAAATACTATGTCTATATTAGATGAAAGACTTTAAAATATAATTTGTGATTAAGTCTTTACGGGTGATAAAATGACGATAAAACAGCGAAAAAACAGATAAAACGATTGTGCGATATAAACCAAAATCTAGATAAAACGGATAAAATAGAATTATTTTAAAAGCTTAATTAGATATTATATCATTGCTGTTATGTTTTTTCAGTGAAAAAAAAAATTTATGGACCCTGCTGACACTAAATCCTGGCTTCGCCACTGTTTGTATATATGAGTTAAGTTACGTACTTACGTTAAATTTATGAACTTCATACTTCTTGGAAAGTTTTGTTGTGAAAAAAGAAATAATCAATATCGTGTTTTTTGACTTTCTTCTAAGTTTGTGCAATATGTCGAGAAAATGTTACATGTTTTTTGTTCACGACTGGTCTGAAGATAAATATATTTTTATCAGGAACGTCAATCAAAATCCAATAACATCTGCACGCAGTGTTAAGATTTCTACTTCTTATAAATAGTCTCTGCAAAGAAGTAATCCAACTGTGTATCAAACTTCTGATCAAAGGGGTGTGTTTAATTCTTTATATATAATCTGAGTTATTGATTTTTAAATATTATTTAATCAGTGGTGTATGTAATCTCCAAATAAAAATTTTGTCACCTAACTGTTTTTGCCTCGAGTTCTAACAAATATATTTGATTCACCTCATTGTTTTTGCCTCGAGTTATAGCGCTAATTTAATCAAAGACATTATCATTGATATAATCGTCTCCAAATAAATAGTTGGCGCTGTTTTTCATTAAACCCGACATGTGGGGTCGCGGTCCTTCGTGTCAGCTGCTGAACACTTGAACACTTGCTGATCGAATACTTGTGAGGATACGTGTCGCCGATTTAGATGAGCATGAGAACTTATGATCATGACAAATGTCGAAAAGATTAGAGAAAAAAAATTGCATCATCATTGAATTGGTAGTAAGTATTAGGGGTGAGCAAAAAATTCGTGACTCGTGAGTTACTCGAACTCAACTCGAGAAAAACTCATTGGTAATTCGAGTTAACAAGACTCGAGTTCTAGCAACTCGAGTTATGCCAACTCGTGAGTTATATTTGGCGAGTTCAAGTTAGGTCCAACTCAACTCGAGTCGGCAACACATACAGACCGAGTAAATAAAAATATTATATTAGTGTACAGTCTAAAAATTTTAAGTGTATAGCCTAAAAATTATAACCGTCTAAACCTAATTCTAATCCCCAAATATCTTTCCCTTCCAGTGCACAGGTGAGATATTTATTTGTATGTGTAGAAATTTTTATTTTGAGATAATTGTTGCATCTATTTACTATATTCACGAGTCATATACCGAGTCACGAGTTGACTCGAGTTACAAAAATGACGAGTTCGAGTCAGCTTGAATAGCTCGGAACTGCCTCCCGAACGAGTCATAAGTTGACTCGAGTTGTAATGAGTTTGAATTCGAGTTAGGCTCAACTCGCTCGAACTCGACTCGTATATAGCCCTAGTAAGTATAAACGAACATGGTATGAATTCAAATTTCAAATCGAAATTAGGTTATGCATTATAGATTTCAAAGTAATGTTAATTTTTAGAACTTGTTATATTAATAATAGAGTCTTTTATTAATATAAACTCGACAACTCGTAGATATTTATTTATATATTGGAGGAAATCTCATGAGGAAATGTTGAAAAGGTTAAAGCAAAAAAAAAATTGCATAATGCTAGCAAGTATTAAAATATAGGGAAAATCAGTCATATATTGTGTGAATTCAAATCTCAAGTTAAAGCTAGCTTAGGCATCGTAGGTTTTCAATTAATGTTAATTGTTAGAACTCATTATATCAATGATTATGTCTTTGATTCGCATAAACTCGCAGATATTTTATCTATATATAGGTGTGAATCAAATATATTAAAATAAAAGACCATTAGAAGTCTTTCCACCATTTCGACATGCAAGTTTGGTAGCAGCAAGTTAGCATGGACTTTTGCGCTCCAAGATATGTATATATTGCCATATTGGTGTTCTAAAACTTGGTGATTAACTGATTATTGTACAAAAGATCATGAGAGATTGTTGAAAAGATAGAGCAAAAAGAATTGCGTGATCATTGAATTTGTTGTAAGTATTAGAAAAAGTTATATGAATTCAAATCCTAAATTGAAGTTAGCTAAGCATTGTTAGTTTTCAATTAATGTTAATTGGCAGAACTTATTATATCTTTTTTTTTTTTTTGAACCAAATAGCCCCAAGAAGGTTTTAGAATATCTTATCTTATTAACAAAGAGAACTTATTATATCAATAATAGGTCTTTGATTCACATAAACTTCCATAAATTTTATTTATATATTGGAGTTAATCAAATATATCTAAATAAAATTCTATTAGAAGCCTTTCCACCGCATCCTTAGTAGCAGCAAGTTAGTAAGGATTTTATGCTCTAAGATATATGTATTGGTAAAAAAATATTCTAAAATTTAAGAAATACTAAATTAGTTTAATTAGTTAATAATATATTATTTTTAAATGCATTTTTAATATGTATTAATATTTTTACGATATTAATCCAATGCATAACTTCCTAACAAATAAAAATATGAGAATATCTATTGTGAACCATGATGCATAGAGGCTCCCGTGCACCATGACCGTTTGATCGGTGGTTTTGCAAATCAACAAATCTAAATTAACCAACCCAATCTATATATTGAAATCTCATAGAAAACAAAATTTTAAAATTTTTGAAATCTTTTTACTATTTTTTTCGAATTTTTTAAACCTTTCCATTTTTGGACGATAATTCACTAATTATAGTCCAAAAATGGCAAGGATTAAAAAATTCGGAAAAAATAGTAAAAAAATTCAAAAAATTTAAAAATTAGTTTTCTATGAGAATTCAATATATACATTGGGTTGGTTAATTTAGATTCGTCGATTTGCAAAACCACCGATCAAACGGTCATGGTGTACGGGAGCCTCTATGCATCATGGTTCACAATAGATATGCTCTAAAAATATTATCATCATAATTGCATGTCACATCAATCCATTGAGGCCTATATAAATTATCTTTTCTTTGCTATCTAAGCAATCGCAAAATATATATGAAAAATTTCTTCTATTTCTCCGCGAAATGTATTAAATATATTTCTTTAAAAATAAAATTGTGTGAATGCTAGATTTTTCTTAAAAAAAAAATTCAACACCCGTCTCTATTGTAGCAAGTAGCAACAAAGTTATTGAAGAAAATGTTGTTAGTCTAATTAACTAACGCAAATCAACTACTTTTCTAAGGATTTTCTAACAGAATCCCTATACCCATATGAAAGAGACAAATGCCAAGTCCAGAAAAGCCTATACACTTTACTGAACTCGGCCCGTTAAAGGCCTTCCACTACTGCCTAAGTGCTTATGGTTTTAACGAAAAATATTTTGAAACTCGGAGCGGTGAATCGGATGGACAACCGGTTGGGACGACCACGGTCCAGTCCGCATCCGATTGAACCTGCTTTTAAGTGCTAGCTATGTTTTGAAGATGGATGGATATGTTAGGCTGCACGCCTGCACCGCTTTAATGCTGACTACTTCAGTATCTGGATGGTGACATACAAGTAATGTGCTTGTCATCATTTGGGAACGTGTTGTTATACATACAAAATTTTGAAGTTTGAAGTTTTTCAAGGGGAGATTTAGGAACAAGGATGTATATTTTTTTTTTTTAGCACTCATTGGCTCCCAAGAACAGTAGGCTATTGTATTTTTGGATGATTTGAGATTTTTCTATTTGAGATAACAAAATTCGTGATTAATTTTGGTTGATCTGTGTGGATTGTCTTATATGTACTTATTGAATGGAGATGAGTTGAGACAATTGGACATCTTTTTAATGTTATACTGCCTTTATTAAAAAGGGTAAGCTATGTTAAAATGTTCCTTTACAATCGTAACAATGTCTAAGCTGAATAAATAGATCATTATATATTTATATGCAAGTTTAACAATCTTGGCAATTAGTGATATTATTTAATTATGAAATCCGACGCTTATAACTTGATTCCTTTTTCATTTTATATCTTTTTTACGTAAAAGGTGATGAAAAATTGAATAATTAGTCGTTCATTAAAAGATTTTAAATTTAAATGCCCACGATATTTACACTTTTGACTCAAGTTTAATCACTAGGTTAAATAAGAACTATACACAACTTGCTTATAATTTCAGCTATTTTTATAAAATTTTATTTTGAAGAATATTTTGAACTTATTTGAGATAACATTTGCGAAGATTGTCAAGCTAATTCATAGACAGTAATTCTCCACCTTACTTTTTGTAGATTATAGTGTGTACGATAATTTTGACAGAATCAATCTGATGTCTATCAAGGGAATTATAAATTCTACACTTGTATTATCCAGTTTTATCAGATCTTGATTGGTTATATATGAATTTCAAATTATATATAATGTTATACACGAATTTACAACAGAATATATGCATGACTCAAATGTTTTAATTTAAACTCAGGTCAACCAGTTGCTGGAAATGAAGTAGAAGATAATAATTATTTTCTGTAGACCTATTTCAAGCAAGCCCGTCTAGCTCAGTCGGTAGAGCGCAAGGCTCTTAACCTTGTGGTCGTGGGTTCGAGCCCCACGGTGGGCGTTTCTTTTTTATCGACTGTTTTCGTTCCCTCAATTGACCACTCCTTCGATGTGAACGGTGGGCGTTTCTTTAATGGTGGGCATGCCACGTGAATAGAAGCGCTTTTTCAAACGCCAATCAGTTAATCACATATTGACAGCGAGGCCTCTTCTCGATTCTTCGGTGGTACATCTCAATATGACAATGTCATATCGTCTCCGTTCCTCCAAAATGGAGCTTTAATTGTGTTTAACAATTTTTTAACGTACGAAATAGATCTCCAATTTCAAATTGTGTCAAAGAAAAAAGAATTGCTGTTATTAAAGAGCAAAAAAATTTTATAAAGCCATAAACTATTTAATTTCATATTTAAATGAGTAAATTATGCAAATAGAAAAAAAAAATTAAAAGTGTAAATTATATCTTTAAGGTTTCAATTTTAGCATTAAAAAAATAGATGAAGCTTCATTTTAGCATTCATATTATAATAATTATGTATGGTAAGTTGTGGGTAAATATCCTTTCAATTTATGTTGGTACAAATATCAATGATAGTACTGGTTTTACTGATATATGATGCCAAGAAAAATATCACATTATCCGTATTTTTTTTATGAGATTGTATCCACACTGATTGCAATGCTAAAATATGATACTATAATAAATGGAATTATCATTTGATAACTAAAAAGAGAGTAGAATTCCCTAACTTTTAATGTTCATCACGACTAACATATTTATTTTCATCAACAATTCAAAAGATTGAAATTTCAAACAAACGTCAATCTTCCTTTTCTCTTAGAATAATGCTTGCGCGTAGAAAATTATAAACTTCTGAGTTTATTTTGTCTTAGATAAAAATATGAAATATCAATGGTGATTGTTGATTTTTTTTTTTTCCTTTTTTTACTTTTAACCAGTTTTGAACAAACCCCATTTTTCTTAATTATTTTTTAATGTGTTGAGATTTTAGATTTTGCACTATTAACCAAAGAAAGGAATTTGGCCATGATAGCACACTATTTTTTATTATTTTTTGAAAATAAAATAAGAGTTAAACCATCCAACTTGTTAAAATCCATAAGAAAATTTATAGTAAATTAAGATTTGCTGTTGTTTGTCACTAGAATTGTGATAATTGGATCCCTTCTGTTTAAGAATATACATTGTTGTTTGTATTATGATTTTTTTAGGCACGTAATTTAGTCATATTTAAACTATTTTAAAAGAAACTAGCTTAGTTCATATTTTAATTTCAAGTTTTTTATGTTTCATAAAAAAAATTATTAGTTGAGATAGTTTATTATTCACTATGATGAATAGAGTTTTTTTTTATGCATCATGATCATATATAATTTAGATCGGATTTATTCTAGATCGACAAATTAGACTTAACCAATCCAATGTAGATATCGAAATCTCACGGACAAACCAAAATTTACACTTTTTTAAAGTTCTTTTACTTATTTTCTGGATTTGTTTAAAATTTGTTTTTTATGCAAACTAATTAGTTAGAAAATAAAATAACAAGCATTAAAAAATTTAAAATACAATATATCACTTGTTATACGATTTCGACATATATTTATTTGGTTAAATTAAATTTGTCAATTATAAAAATATCAACGAATAAAGTCATTAATTATGAAAAAAAAAAAAACTACACATCATGATGCATAAAAAAATAATCTCGTATTACTTTAATAAGATGACAGATGACAAATACGTTTATAAATCTTAACCTAATTGTTGGAGTGGACATCTCCTCTGGTTAGCAAATGGAGAAGAAATAAATACCCGCGTGATGTTGTTATCTTAATCCATGTTCTCAGTACTTTTATTTCTACACAGTTCAAGTTAGCTGTACTACTGACATTGCAGATGCTTAAAGTATCAGTATTCAACATTTTGTGTTGAGCAAAAATTACCAAACCCTTTTCATATTTCAATTGGATTTTGTGCTGCGCCACGATTAATGCCAATCCATGGGATGCATCATGCATATCTGGCCTTATATCACCCACCTGGGCTCTAGCTGAAAATTATTATGCAACAGATACTACATTATATTTTATTATTTATTAACGACTGAACCGAATAACTGATAAGTTAATATTAATTCCTCAACAGCTCAAAGTCCCCAAATTTCGAAGGTAGACGCTTGAGAAAGATAGGGGAGAGGGACTAATAAACCTTAATTATGCTGTAATTACAGAATGCCTAGCTAGCTACGGGCCTCCACCTTCCACAAATATATATATATAGTCTTCAAAAAGATTAAAACATATTTCAAGAAAATTAATAAAATGTGCATGCCAACGTGCTGGTATAATAAAATAAAATGTAATAGTAATTTAAAAAAGAAAAGTAACATAGAGAGTACGTAGGCGCCACTGAAAAAGCATAGTCATGAATAGACGATCGAGTAGGCACTGATCATTCTTATTAGATAATTAAGCCTAAGCAAATTTTATATTATGATATTCAATCTATTAAATTTTGCATGAAGAAAATAAAAGTGCTAATGTGATAAAATAATTAAAGATTAACGAGACCCAAGGGCTTAAGCATTTGCGAATTGCGATTATTTTTCTTAACTCGTTCTATACATAAACAAATCTAATTTGTATTGAAAATATGAAGTAAAATAATTACATTTAAATTGAAATACCTCGTCAAAGTTAAGAAAAATGATAAAGTAAAATTACCTCCAGATGACGTTTAAAGTTAAAAAGAATCACGATAAACCCCGTCGGTAAGACTTAAGTGCACTAATATATTTTTGAACACCTCTAGTGCTTGACGTAACAATCAACCTTCCGATTCAGCGTAAGTGCACAACTATAAGTCTATAACGGACTCCGTTTCCGCATATTTTATTACAACTAAGATCTCATGCATCAAACAATTATATGGTAGCATTGTGTCTGTGTAAGCAACCATGCGAATGAAGTATTGGGCAATCGCTAAAGTGAACTTCATTGAACTTTAATAACTAAGCAGGTAGTCAATAATTATTATTTTTATCATTTTGATGTGAGGATTGGAATCCATGAAATTAAAATGGATTAATTTTAACGACTTTTTTCAAATCAAATAAAAAGATTTAAAAAAACTTAAGATATATTGTTAACCTCATTGATTTAT
Organism: Rhynchospora tenuis; assembly: GCA_027725995.1. Lineage (NCBI taxonomy): Eukaryota > Viridiplantae > Streptophyta > Magnoliopsida > Poales > Cyperaceae > Rhynchospora > Rhynchospora tenuis. The sequence goes on from CM050888.1 coordinate 57,780,987, forward strand.
TGTAAATGAAAATTATGTTATACTAGTGTTATGTGATATTTAATCAAATTAAATTAAATATAAACCTTTGTGAATCTTTTTTTTTTTCCGGTAATAAGGTGCTTTTGTGAATCTCATTTGAATGATAAAACTACCATCAAAGTTTACTTCATGAACAATGTGAATGAAGTATAAATTAAATTATAAATGCAGGAATTTCAAAACTATAATTTAATTTTTACGGTCATCAAAATTATCAAGTGAATTTTATTATCAATAAATTTTCAACTTTTGTTAATAAGCAAGATTGATGAAGTCAATTGTTGTCAAACAAATAATTTTTTATTATTTTTTAGACACATTAACTTGTAAGAATAAGGCTCTGATCGAAATCGTGTATTTAATGTGAGAAATAGAAATGAAATTTACTTTTCTCCAAATCCGCCAATTGGAACCGACAAAGGAGACAGAGGAATTCTCTTCTGGCGAGAATTGGCAAGCAAATTTTGGCATGTGAATTCCCGTCCAAAATCAAGAAATTTGGAGATAATTCTTTTCTTTTCTTTTTCTTTTCTCGCTCGTCTTCGGTTCCAATCAGAGCTTAAAATTTCTCTTCCAGTAGAAAACAATGAATTTTGTTGAGGCCAGTCGACTTGATATTGAATTACTTTATGGTACTTTTTTTGTCACTAAACTTTATATATTTGATTAAGATGTTCATACTCCATTAACATTTCATTCAATGCCTAACTTTTTTTCATTAAAATTTGATCGATTTTCTTTACTACTATGGATGAAAAAAAATCTTTTGAGTAATCAAATTTTAATAATAACAAAGTTTAGTGACAAAAAATCTATTCATATTAGACAAAATTTATGAATAGAAATTAGTCAAATTACATACAAAGCAACATGATCTCTAAAAATAAGGAATCTATTAGACATCTGCTATATGGAATTTTGATAGGGGTGGGATCTTTCGTTCTCTTGGTGAATTTAATTATGAGGCCTCTTTAATTATAGTAATTATGACAAACTAGATGATAATACATTATTCATTACAACTTTATCAAATATATATTTCATGTGGATAATCAATATTATTAAAAATAATGCGATGACCCTATATATTTCAACCCGAGATGAATTCTCATGTGCATGCATTTCGGCATATAAGCCTATTGTAAAGGGCGTATTTTTCATATAGAGAACTTACACGAGTTACTACTCAGCAGAAGGCCACATAAAATCCCAAACGTCCGTCGTTCTTTTCAAACCAACTCAAATCAAATCAGAAAGACACGTTATATTTTCCTTGAGCGCATTAAACCAACGCTATCACTAAAAATTCCGTTATGCACCTGCATCATTATCGGAACACTAGAGTTAGTCATTTACTCGTAATCGTACCCCACAACGCATTTTTTAATTTGAATGCCAAATTAGCGAGTGCATAACATATTTCTATATTTTCTTATCTTATCCGTTAAGCTCACGCGTTAACAACGGAGTAAGGAAAAGACAGAGATTATCACTTTTTTAAACTATGGTTTATTTATTTATTATTTATTTTTTCGGCGAGCTCCAATTCAAAAATTCAAATACGAGAAATGTACGTTACAAGTTGATGCGAACCCCGTTCTCTCTCTCTCTCACTCCAGTGGTCCTAGTGTACTGTAGGCGTAAGCTGACGTCAGCGTGTTTAAAATAACTCTCGGTATGCTTACCTTGACAATGAAACTTTTTAGACTGAAAATAAAAGAACGGAATGCGGTGCTAGGATTTACAAATCTCGTTTAAATTCGGTGAACGGATCCACAGATAGAAAGATACTGTCCTCCGGAGATTGAGCCCTCATTAAAACATTTCTTTCTTGGGATATTTACGTCAAGCTCCTCAAAAGAAAATTAAATTATAAAATATTCCCTAGAGTTTAGCATATTTCATTGGCTGTTGGACACATTTGTATATCTAGAAGTTGAGGGTTTTTTTTTTATGTTATGAATACAATTTAAATATTCGTAATATATTTCATTTTTTAATAATGAGCCTTGAAGTACTCATTATATGTACAAATTAATGATCTATATATGATATTTAATGAAAAGAAATGCACTAATTAAGGCTCCTTTATGCACAAAAAAAAATTATTTGCAAAAGCGGAAGTACAAAGGATTATATTGCAATTACAATGATATAGAGAATTTTAAAATATTTCAAAAAATAAATTATAGTATCACATATAGCATCCTTAAATATATATTAATGCATGATTATTCTCATAAAAAATAATTAACAATATAATAAGTAAATATAATTTATTTGTTGTAAAGATATATTAAGTAATATTTAGTCCTCATTTTTCAACTCTTTTAGTTCTGTATCTCACATAAATGTATATACGAAGCAATAGTATGAAACTTTACGAGATATTTGGCATTGCAATGGATGATTCATGTATTAATATCCAGTTAATAGCTTGCTATAATAGCAATAAATAATAATAATAATAATAATAATAATAATAATAATAATAATAATAATAATAATAATAATAATAATAATAATAATAACAATAATAATAATAATAATAATAATAATAATAATAATAATAATAATAATAATAATAATAATAATAATAATAATAATAATAATTATAATAATATAACAACTAACATTTTAACAAAACAACACTGACTCATCTATAGTACAAAAACACAAAAATAACAGTATATCTAACCTATTCTATAGCGCTATTTATTTATTTAGTTATTTATTAATTTTCTCTTTGACTATTTGAATAGCACTATTATAGTGCTATATATTGATTTGTTTCATTAGAGATATAGTGAAAATATAGTGGTCGTTTGTATGATTATATGAGAATAGAATGATAAGAGTGCAATCTTATACTATTTGAGATAACGCAATTGGTATTTGATTGTAATTTAAATAGTGCCAATCATTTTTTCCTGCGAAAATATTTGATTAGGAAATTTTATAAACATCATTTATACGGAGAGAAAAGAATGTCCGGATGGTACATATATATTAAACAAGAATAATACTAAAAGTTGGCATAATATTTTTCTCGTAATATATGACTAACACTCATCATGATCCTTGTATAAATATCAAATGTTTGAACCATGTATTAAAATTTCGGAATTCCGGGGGCCAAGAAGTAAAGAAGCGTCCCTTTTGTTTTTTGCTTGCCCCTGGTGAAGAGAGAGAGAGAGAGAGAGAGGAAATATAAAAGAAGAAAAGAGACACCTCACCTTCCTTCCATTCTACTTCAGCAGCACAGAACTAGTAAAGAGAAAAATAAACAAAACAAAAAAAGAAAGAGAAAGAGAGAGAACAAAGCGCAAGGTTAGAGACAGTGAAGGTGAAGTAGGGGAGAGAGGTGTTCAGTCCGAGGAAGAGAGATTGAGATGGATAGGAGCACTCCAGTGAGGAAATCACACACCAACACCGCCGATCTGCTGACGTGGCAAGAGGTCCCACCTTCCGAATCCGACCAGTCCACTCCTCTCAATCGGAAACCCCACCAGGTTTCTCATCTTCACTTCTTCTTGTTCTTGTTTTGTTTTCTCCTTTGTTCTGTACTTTTTGTTTCCTCTTCAGTTAAAGCTCATTTCTTGTTTCGTGTTTTGCTTTTTTCCTTTTTGGGTTGTTGAATCTAGCCATCGGAGGCAATTAGGAAGGTGGTTTTTGGGGGCCAAGTGACAGAGGAAGAGGCTGAGAGCTTGAACAAAAGGTCAGATCTGGTGATGTTTCTTGCATTGCTTTAAATCTCCTCACTTGTTAGCTGTTTTTCCTATTTTTTTCTTTGCATTTCTCTGATCTGAAAATATAATTAATAGTTTCCTCAATTATATTTTTTCCTCATAATTTGCATTCATTGCCACCACCTACACTAGTACACTGTTTCTGTTTCTTATTAGATTTTTTGGGTACATTTTTCTTGGATTTATCTACATATTTAACCTTCAATTATATTGCGCAATCCATCTAATTCAGTGGATCATCGAAATATAAACCTGAACCAAAAGATCTGTCGATTTCTTTAAAAGATAACCCATTTGCATACTCCAATTATCTATCTTCAATCATGTGGTCGACTTTACTATAATCATTCTGCATATATACCTTTTATTTCTTCTTGAACTTTTTGAAGGGTTAGAAATCACCTTATTGAATTCTGTGTACCTTAACATTTGTTATTGAAATTCATCAAGTAACATCTTCACTCCCCAATATTTATTTGAAGCTAATGCTGCAATAGAGTCATTCTAATAATAGAGCGTAGTAGCGTACATATGCTAATAGAAAATAGAAATGTTTTATTTAGTTAAAAAAAAGAACTACTTCGTCATCTATTATACTTGCACTGGAAATTTTGACTTTTTCTAATATCTTGAATAAAAGCCAACATGCCAATTAAGCATAAGCTAGTCAGCCATCAATTGTTCAACATCAGTCTCAATTTAGTTCTTTGGTGCCTCAAATTATCTCCAATTTTCCCTAATTATATTTACTCAATCATAATATTTTTCTCTAATTCAAAAATCCAAGGGCAATGATTCTTTGAAACTGGATTTTATAGGAGAATCTTAACATTCAGCGACTCAGCGTAAATAAGATCTATATTAGAAATCAGAGATGTTTGATGTGATCTATATTTACTTATATATTACCTATGAGGGAAAAGTTGATATTGCTAAATTTTTATGCATTCAATAATGGACTTGGTTTTCAACTTACAATAATTAGGAATTTCTGATGGAATGCCTAAATGAACTTATGACTTTAGTTGGTAAGCAGTCCTTGTGCCCAGAGGAATGCCAGAAAACTGCATTTGAACTTAGTTTAAATTTTTAAAGAAACTTTATTGTCAAGTGCTACCCCAAATGAAAATGTCCACGAGTGTTCACAGATATCTTTTTACTTGATTAGGAAACCTTGTTCGGCTCCCAAATGGAAAGAAATGACAGGAAGTGGCATATTTGCTCCTGGCAGTGAAGAAGCACTTGAGGCCGAGGCTGCTTCTGTTACCCCTGTCAGAACCGCTTCACGTGCATATCAGGTATATGCTATACAGTTTATGCTCTGTGACAATACTGTCTAGCAAAATTGTGTTATTTGGTCTTGTCAATAGTGTACTTTGTTTGCTTTAGACTTCTAAACTAATTGTTTTTCACCTCACAGTGCTGGCATCGCACCTGTCAGGTCAGCACATGGGTAAAATACAAAAACTAAAATTTCAAAATTTTTTTGAAAATCACGATTTAATTTTGCAAGATGACATTATTTGGTCTCTTAAAGTTGCGAAATCTGTACCTTATAAGTGATGTGTGAACCACAATTAGGTGCCATAACCTGATTGAAAGAAGTGCAACAGTTTAGATGCTAAAATCAGATTTTGTTCCTTTTTCGTGACAAAATTTGATTCACCAAAAGAAGTAATAATAATAAAAAACAACTTTTGTATCCTGCTGCTATGCTGTGCAGCTTGATTCATGACCAAATTTTACTGCTGGAATGGTTTTGCTTGCTTGTCAAATTCAAGTTGAATAAATTTAAAATACCTTCTAAATTAATGCTTTTAAGAAGTGAATCTCTGGTTAGTATTATTATAAAAAACATCATGCTAGGTAGTCCTGTTAGCTAGAGTACATAGCACCTTTTATTTTGCAATATTGAGGTTATGATCTATGATCTTCACTTTTACTGTCGCTAACCTATACATCAAACAATTTTTTTTTCTTAAATATATACATCAAACTAAAATGAGTTTCTCATATATATTTCAGCAAACACTCAGTGGCTTCAGCCAGATATCCTTCAGTGCAGATGAGGACAATGTGTCCCCGAAGAAGCCTAGCTCCATAGCTGAGGTGGCAAAGCAGAAAGAGCTCAGCGGAACCCTTCTTAGTGATGCGGAGGCCGACAAAATGAAGCGACAGGTATCTGATGCTAAGCGCAAAGAGATTAGTGGGCATGACATTTTTGCTCCTCCTGAGGAGCTCCGGCCGAGAAATGTTGATGAGGGGCCCACCACCCCTCGTGGATTGCACTCGACTGTGAGTTTTTCTTTTGCCTTCTTATACACGTGGAAATTATATTTTCCAAGTCACAACAACAATTTCTTGATAAACACAAAATTAGTTTTATTAACTATACTTTTTATGATTACTTAGTACTGGTTCCATGTATGCCCCTTAAAAAAACATTGACTCACATTTTTTTGTTTTTTGTTTTCCTTTTGGGTTGGTGTGGGAGTGATAGGTAATATAGTCTTTTACTGGTAATATAGTCTTTTACTGTTTACATAATTCCAATTATATTTCTTGTTACATAATTTTCATTTATATGTTTATTTATCTTCAGTCGGCTGGTGGAGCCAGCAGCTTCCTGTTTGGCGAGGACAGTGATTCTAATGTCAAGACAGCAAAGAAAATCCCAACACGCAAATTTACTGACCTGACAGGTAATGACATTTTCAAAGGGGACACCACCCCTGGCACAGCCGAGAAGTCACTGAGCAATGCCAAGCTGAAGGAAATGACCGGGAGTGATATCTTTGCTGATGGCAAGGCTGCCTCCCGCAACTTCCTTGGTGGGGCCCGCAAGCCCCCAGGTGGTGAGAGCAGCATTGCCTTGGTCTGACTGGAGCCCTAGTTCATTTTCTGTTTGAAAATTCACCGAGCTTTGGTGTTTGTTTCTTTATTTGTAAGAGGGGTTGAATTTATGGGTTGTGTCTTAGTTTGGTTTTCTTCACTTACCCTGATTTGGGTGAGGGAGTGGTTGTGACTTTCTTTGTTGTCTCTAATTTTTTATGTTTGGTGATGGATGGATGATGAGTGTGGTTGCAACTTGTGACGCATCTAATGTAACAAAGACTGAATGGTAGACTTCTCTTAAAAATGATTTTTTTTCCCAGTACTATTTATTTCCATTCCCTTGTTCTACTGGATTTCTGTGTGTATTTGCAAATTACTGTCCATATTATCTGAAAAACATAATAATAAAGAGGTATTCATAGTAAAAGCTAGCAAGTTGACCATTCAAATAAATCATACCTGATGGTAACTGTTTAACTGCCGTAATGGTTGTATGGGAAAAACGAAATAACGGGACTTCACATGGCAGCAACGTCAAGTGAAAGTTATTGAAGAACCACAAGCAACTGATTCTATTTTCGTCTATTTTCAATTCTATTCTTAGCTTTCCTTGTTTTGCTAGCATGTTCACAGAATCCTTGATTGTGACTAGGGTACCTATTTTAGTTGTAGTCGACATTTTGTCTATGCTGTCAGCATCGGATTAAATGCACCCAGTCCTAACTAAATCTGGAATCTTTCATTTGCAAATCTTGTATCGGAAACAAAGATGGGCAAGCACTTTAAAATAATACTATTGCTATATCAAAAACCGATAAATACTGCAATTTGGAACTCGCTTACGGTAGAATGATTTAAAGGCAAGAAAATTTTGAGTGAGCACCAGGGTTTGATTACAGTATCTCAGCTTGGTTAACCCTGTATCACATACAGTCGAAATATAAGGACTAAAGTGGAAAGGGACTAAGTAAAAGTGATTTCATTCAAAATTAATTTCACTATTACAAATAGTTGTGTTGTATCCTGAACCAGTACTATGGTTGTGTTGTCTTGTACCTATTGCTATGTAAATATTGGTATTTCCAAGAATTTGAGGTGACAGTTGCTAGTCTGTTAGAGGGTCTAGATTTCCTAAACTTTTGTAATTGAAAAGTTGGTGGCTCTATTGCAATGCTTGAAGATTTAGGAACAATAAAGTATTTGGTCAAATATCTTTGGGGAAGAAGGATGCAAGTAGGACAATAAAAAGTGTTTTGCCTGTTGGTAATTATAAAAAGGTTGTGAAGAGAAATTCCCTTTGAAATGATTTTATACTGTACAATTAACTGTCTAAAAATTCACAAAGAATATAAGGAAAAAAAAAAACAAAAAAGTAACAATTTGCAAGCAATGTGTCATAAACTTTTGTAATGCCGTTATTTGGCTATCACAATTAGCTTCATACACAATAAATAATTTAAGAGCCAAGGATCTCTAGGAATATGTACAATTCATGTAACAGACGTCACAGATAGTAGACAAAAAGGGGAAAAAAAAAAGGGTAAAAGAACAGCTGCAGCAGCAAACTTTCCATGGATTGTTGTGCACTTTCCTTTTCTTCTTGACGACTTGACCCGAAAGATATAGGCAGTTCCTGCTATACAACAATAATGCATATAACCAGCAAAAAGAACTACAAAATAGCATGTGTTGCTCAGCCAAGGGGAAAAAATTCTTAGGTGAAGGTTAAAGGGCAGTATAAGCTATAAATGGGCTACCAGAATAAAGACCTTGATGATGCAATTTTATTTACCAAATTTGCACACGTTGCCGTTAAGTGCCGAAAACCATTTTAATTAGTCTTTCATGCCTGACTGGATCAACTCCTTCAAATATTTTTTTGAAGTGAAGAGAAAAGAATATGTGAAACTGTGATTGAGTTTATTAGCTTCATGACTTGAGAGGCTAATTAATGCTGGCAAGTGTGATGCAAAAAGATTTCACCCAAGATGCATTCTAGGCCATATTACTAATCTGTGCTTCAGCCGAGCATTTAGCCTCTTTTGTTATGAAGCTAATAACTCTATCGCAGATTCTTACATTGGCATATCGGCTTTTCTTGACCTCTCTGTGTGCGACTCCTTAAAGAAACTGTCACAAAAGTCATTTGACATTGGTAATCAGAATAGAGTCATTTTTGGGTTAGGAATTGAAATTTTAGTGAAGTTATTAATTAAATTATTTTATAAAAACATATAAATTCAGTAGGGATCTATTCACAAATTTGTGTCCGCAAAAAGTTTCTGCGGGACTGTCGAATGAATTCACTTGTACCTTATATATATGTTTGACAGAAACGACTCAGGAATTTAACTTTTACCAAAATCAAAGCATTCATATGATATCTAGCTACAGAATAAAATCTGCAGAACGCAACCTTAAGGGAAAAAGAAGAGGCTATTTTCTGAAATTAAGGTCCTAATTCCTAAAGTAAATTAATGTGGCGAAAAGATGATGTTATTTTGACTGAAATAATCGTTGAAAAACCAATATAAGGCTATAAGGTGGTTTTGGAATGAAGTATCACTGCAAAAACATTGATCGAATTATACAGAAAGCTATGTATGGGAACAAGAGATGGATTGATGCAACATCACCTTAAATTTCTCTAGATCAAATTGTACAGAGAGCTATGTATGGGAACAAGAGATTGATGGATTGATGCAACATTACCTCAATTTTCTCTCAACATCCATGAAATCAATGCAAGTGTTGCCTCATCTTGGTCTCTCTCTCTCTCTCTTTCTCTGTGGACAAAATCTCTCGACAAGTTATTTTTATTTGAAAGGTGGTGAAATTGCCCTGTGAGGAGCAACGGGATGCCCGTTCCCATTATAATATAGTGTAAATCAGTTGGCATTTGGTATACTGGAATGATATACATATTAACTATGCAATTAATGCCAATTAACGTAATGAAACTAATATGTAGTTATACAGATACAGCCATAGCACCGTTAGTAAATTATATAAAGCATTTTGACAGTAATAAACATATACATTAAAAGGATTTGCTCATTCAACCAGTACAACAATAATAAATAACATCACTAGTAGGAATACTCCATAAATATGCTATTCAATTAAAGCTGTCAGCATAGTCAATGTATTTTAGTGGTTCATTAACTGAATATATAATATACTAATGGTACTGATATATATCAAAAATAACTTTTGAATAGAGAGGAATAATATATATGGTTTGAACTCGTTTTTTTTTTTTAAACAAATTTAAATGCTTGCGCATTTAGAACAGACAATGCCAATTAATGTATTTTAAGGTTTGGTTGACTAAATAACAAACGATGTAATTTTCTTCCAATTTAATAATAACGTTATAGTGGGAATATATTAACAGATACTCATTCATTTAAATGCATGGCAATGCAAATCAATGCAATTTAGTTCTTATTCGATGGCAATTGGTGTCTTTTGGCGGTGGAATTAATTAACTTAGTATAAGCATCTAATTTAACACCATAATTGATAGCAAAAAATTTTTGACTGTCGATTCTTGAATGGTGCTTGAATTTATCGAGCACCATGAATGTTTCATTGTAATATTCATATACAATACTATTTTGAAATTTGAAAAACACTTCAAAAGATACGCTCATTGTCACCAAGGCGACTTACCAGTGGAGGCATTGCATTAGATCTTCCACGAGTAGCTGTCCATGCAAACCATGACTAGCATCACAATCTCAAGTCCAACAAACAAAAGAAAATAATAACTATTGCCCAAAGTGTAACAAAAAAAAAAAATGATGATTTAAATAAGTCTCTGCAAAAGAGACCTATTCTTCGTCAGAGCCAACCAGCGCAAGGAGGAAATCTTCGTAATGACCCTTGGTATCTTTCTTAATTGCATGCTCGAGCTTGACAGTGTTTCTCTTGTAATAAATTTCTTTGATTTCCTTCAAGTTTACCTCAGCACGAGTAGTAACAACCCGTGTCAGCGCATCTTCATCTGTACCTGTGTTTTTCATGGATAGGCGAATCACCTTCTCTAGATACCTCTCAGGGCAGGTGATGCAACGGATTATGGACCTTAGTGCAAACAGGAAATCATCTTTTGGATCCTTCTTTAAATCCTGTTTTAGAAAGGTGCACAAGAACAATGTTTTGGAAGTTAGTTGTATTTATTCATCTTCTTTGCATTTTTTATATGTTTATTAGATTTTCTAATAACATATAATTAGGATTTTGTTGTTCAGTACACAGTACTGCCATCATCTGTGTTTTTCTTCATTTATTTTATTATCATTCCTTTTGTTTTGTAAGTAATTCTAAATTCAATCTAATCATGTCTTCACTATCTTATTTAGCCATAGCATTAAAACTGAGGAACACAACTCGAGGCAGCAGGTCCAAGACAAGGTACATTTTCATAAGGATAAATTGGGCCATTACTGAACAGTCAAGAATCACCAGCAATAAGCTTTCTATTGAGGAATAGTTGCACAATTTAGGAGTAATGAAGGACAAAATTTGGTTGAATGACCTTAGTCAACTAGGGCTTAAGCAGGATGAGGCAACTTGGGTTAAATAGACGGGCTCGTTTGGGATGAGTGGAATAGGCCAATTTCTAGGAATAGCCAATTCCTGATTTTTTCATCCAAACGGTTTTGGAATAGCCAATTCCATTCCTAACACAATTTTCAATAACACTCTTCCCAACAACACTTTTCTCTCTACTTTTTCACACTTCCCAACGCTATTCCTAAACTCACCATCCAAACAACATTTCTAATTCTCGGAATAGCCAGTTCCTCCAATTCCTGTGAATAGTGTTTTTCCCTAAATTTATGCTATTCCTACTCTATTCCTAACCATCCCAAACGACACCTAAAGAATAGCAGGAAATACTCTAATCAAGTGCAGTAAATCAAGGCAAATGGCACAGTCAGGTCTGATCAATGCAAATTTGTGGTAAGATAATCCTTTACTAGCAATGACTATGGGGGGAAAATTAAGGTATTTTGCAAAAGTTATAATTTATTGTGCTTAATTTGTTATAGGAGGGGAGGTAGCAACCACAAATTTTCTTGGATCATGACGAGGGAGTGCATATATCTAATTGTGTTCAAATGAAAATTTTAAGAAAGAAAATAACTGAGATTTACCTTGTTAATTGGATTTCCATGTTCTTCATGATAAGCATTAAATGTGGCCATGAGCTGTGATTTGCTCCTTGTAGTGAGAATCCTAATTACCTCTTCATGGTTATACTCCTCATCCTTAATATGCTTACGAAGAGTATGTGCTTCTGACTTTGCAAGCCCAGAGTCCACCTCTGGCCCCTCATATCGGTAGGAGCTCACCAGTGGTACCATCAACTGAAATTTATATTTATATTAGTGTCACTAGAGTTCGTGTACTCAACCTTCGTAATTCTATGAAACCGGTAATTTGACATGAAGACAACTAAAGTAAGGAATAAACATTTCATTGCAATTATAATATTCACGACAAAGAAGAAGAAATATTGATTGAGCAATTTTCTATGGGTAAACTTAGATAAATGGACCAAGACATTTACAGTATATGGACAAAAAGTAGTAACCAGTATATTATGTCAGCCTAAAGAGAATCGAAATAAAAAGAACCAGAGTTATACTGAATTCCTGTACGAACCTTTCTGAAATCTCCAGTTGTGTGAGCAGCCACATCCTCCTCAAGGGACTTCTTGTACTTTTCTTGGTATGCCTTGCGTACTGCAAGCAGCTCGTTTGCCGTTTTTGTAACAGCTATTTCGACAAGAACCCTGTCATGAGGGGACCACTTCTTAACTGCCCCATTCACCAGAGCGGCGTCCCTCTCAATTGGGTCCAGCATCCACAGCAATACTGCTTTCTAAATACATTAACATATAAAAGAAAACATCAGGATTAAGTACAAAAATGTCAGCATGGATTTAAATGCAGTGGATCTTTCTTAGATTGCAAATCTATTATTTTGGTGTATTTCGTGAAAATAAAAAAAATATTTGATCTTGATTGCTCACAGGAAAATAGTTAGGTTCACATGTAATTACTGTAAAAATTGATGCAATTTGGAATAGTAGTGAATGGTTGAGTGCCATCATTTGTTATTCATTTCATGACGGCAAAGTAGTTGATTCAATCTTTCATCAAACTGATTTCCATTAGAAATAAGGAGGTGCATTACCACACGCACCAGATGGACCAAATTAAGATATCATGATATTTTTTGAAACAGGTTGGATGTGCATGAAGAGCTGGCAAAAAATCTGATAGTTTGGTGTGATTCACTGGTGATAGAAAAGAAAAGATATTCGATGTTGATTGCACAAAGGAGAATAACTGGGTTCACAAGCAATTACTGTAAACACTGGATGGAATATGCAAAAATAGTAAGTGATTGAGTGCCATTATTTGCTGGTCATATCATGACAACAATTTAGACTATTCAAACTTTATCAAACTTAATTTTGTAGAAATAAGTAGCTATAATATATATCATATACACCAGCTTGGGTGTGTATCAAGATCTGGCTAAAATTGATAGACTGATGCATGCCATTTTGTCAATATTGGAATTGGGTACTTGTTACCTATAAAATGCAGAACAAATTCAATGGATTAATGTTGCTTAAGTTCATGTTGAAATGTTGGCAGGGTATTATGGCAAAGAACCCCGGCATTTCACCTCTTACAACAGTATCCCAGAATTAAATGACATGGGTGTAAGGAATTACAAATGTACCTCAAAATCTTGGGTAAGCTCTTTGTCTAGTGATTTGAGAAGATCCTCGCCATAGATATCATGGTAGGTCCGGCGGATTGCATTTCTCTGGGCAGCCGTGCGGTGCGCCACCACCTCTATTATATCTCCCTCATTTGTACCCCATCCTATTTTCACAATAAAAAGGATATAAAAACACAAAATTTTATTGACTAATACTAAGGCTGATCACTCTCTTTAATAGCCATAATCCATAACAAAGGCTTTGATCAAAACAATTTTCATGTGGATTTCATTTGATTAGAATTGATTTCTCAGAATTTCATTGAGTCTAATAACATGGAAATTCTAATTAAATAAAATAAAATCTATTTGTTTTGACAAAGAAATTCAATTACATGGGAATTCCATGAAATAAACATGAGATAGCAATATAGCATGTTTAGACCTTTACTTGAGAAACATAGCTAAAATGTAGTAACAATATTCAAACGAATGAAAACATCCAGTAGCACTGCACTTGTTCTCCTATCGTTTGAATTTGAAATTTATTATCCTATATATGCTTTATGGGGTAGTTTAACTCCATTTTTTGCTAGTAATATTTCGGTGATGTGAGAAGGTCTACTCAATGCTCGTCATTTAGACATGGCAAAAAAAAATGAGATAACAACTTGTTTGCTTAATTGATAAGTAATAAAGCTTAAGAAAACCTGAGAATGCAGTGTGAAGTTTCTCACAATCCTCTTGTGGGGAAGGGACCACATGTGGAATCGTTAGAGTTGACATGATAGCTATAACCTTTTTAGAGAGAGGTGTGAAGATAAAAAAGAAAATGTTGATGGAATATTTAAGGATTTTGATGTCTATAATTGGTGTTTAATTCTGTTATAAGTGATTTTTATTCTCACAATAGCAACGGTGAGAATCAACTCTGTATAAAGATGCTGAAATCTTTCAACTTAATTCGATTAGAAGAAATTTCAACCACAAATCATAAAACTATTTATATCATGATAATAATGGCATGTTGGTGCTACATTTGATTTGGGAGTATGTCTAAGAACAAAATATATCCAAACACCACAGGGCCGCTGAGGCTCAACTAGTTAAAATGCAGAGAACCTCATTACTATTTGTTAGTCTGACCAAAGCCTTAAAATTTTTGGATCACAACTAACTTTTAAATAACATTTTTTTTAAATAATCGAATTTAGTTTTTGAGAAATATATTTTGTCGAGCACTTGAATAATTGAGTAAAAGTATTGTGTCAATACATATTTAACCAATGAAATTTAGCTTGCCAATTAAAATAATCACTCGACCGTTATACCGATGCAAACTTAAGTATATGTGCAAAATACAAACTTATATTAGGCCCACAGTAACTGAGAGGAAGGGGATGATGACTTAAGGGGTGGTGGATGGTGTCGTGGTAGATATATTATAATACTTTAATATGGTGGAGATTCATTTACAATAGCTATTAACTTAACAATTTTGACAACATGTTTCAATCCGATTCATAAATTTATAAATAAAACAATTATTGGTACTATATTAAAAAAATTATCGGTACATTGTTGTCTTTTATCGATTATTTTTCCATTAAAAATTATTAAAATTAGACCATAGTAAAATTCAAGTCATTTAATAAATAATAAATCTGTATAAAAATTCATTATATTTGTGCATAATATATAACAAAAAAATCGAATTTTAAATATCAGATTAAAGCTTGAAATTATGTTTGAAAATTTATAATTATTAAGTTAATCCATTGTCAAAGATTTTTTTTATTTTACATTTTAGATATAATTTCTAATTTGAAAATTGAAAATTCTATTACCAAGCCCAATTATAATCCAAGCATAGAGCAAGGGCATGACTGAAATTGTAGGTGGGAACAACGCATCAATAACGTTCAGATAAAGGGCCCACATATTAATCTGTGATCCTGGTTGCTCCAAAGAAAGAACCAACTCATGGTCATTGGTTGCGAAGGTATGAAAAATGTGCGAAGATACATAGCACAACCAAGCCAACACTACAAGGACAGCAGGGAACAAAAGTCAAGCATAAACATATGTTCCTGCCTTGGCTGTCTACACAAATCAATATTTTTTTGAATGAAATTGCACATAGGCTATATTAAATAGGACAATCCTACATTGTTTGAGTTACACAAATCATTATTAGCTCAATAACGATTGAGTTCGTTTAAATTATAAATAGTACAAAACAAGTATTTACAAAAAAAATAAAAGAGTATTACTCGGATGAATGTATTGAAATACTACAAGAAAAGTGTTTTTTAGTCAGTGTAAGAAGAAAGCTAACATTGTACCGTTCAAAGATTATTATAAATATGATTTGAATTGTATGATTGAAATAGATTAATGTAATAATTTATTACTTTTCAATTAATTTCATAATACCAAATAATATTTTGTCTTTGTATATGGCTCGGTGGATTCAATGATGATATACCGCAAATTTCTTTTATCAAAATGCTATGCCGCACTTTCCATGTACCATATTTTATATAATTGTAAAATGAGTAAAAAATAACTTGGAATGATTTCGGAACATAGAAATCCTGAATCCTGATTAATGTTCAATCCAAACGCATTTCAAATAATTTAGGAAAAGTAAGTTGAACAAAAAATGATCCATTTCCAGCTGGTGGGATCTAATTCTAACTTGTAAGCACTCTCTGGAAAATCTAAGTCGGTCGATCTATATCCATTGATATAAACTGGAAACAAACATCACAGTGCATATACAAAGACAACTGAAGAGGATCCCAAGCCTATCCATTAGGCCGACATGTGTTCGGTGGTCCAATGATCCAATCCAGCAGGGCAACACTTCCATTTCCAATTTCGTAGATCTTCAGCTTTTGTTTCTGTGTAGCTTACACTGTTGCTCATAGTTGGACCGCTAATATCTCCTTTTTGACCCGTAACACATTGTTTTCACTGAAATATTAATAGAACAACTGCAATTGTTACTGTTCTAATGAAAAGTATAATAGTGTCTTACTAAGGTTGCGTTTTTTTGGAATACATTTAAATGGCATCTTTCTTAGAACACATGGGTTGTCGGCCCATTAATGCACCCGGCCCATATACATTCCCCTGACCTAAGTAAGTCACCGCCTCACGACAAATGAGTCTCCAATTATCAGGCTACTAATATTGACTTAGGTCCTAAAAGTTCAAATTATTGCAATTAGCTTTCTTGCAAATTATTATGTGAATGAAGCAGGATTATACAGCTCTAAGTTTGTTAGCAGCGTAGCAAGAGATCATTTTATTTATTTTATTTTATTTCTCATCATTCAAATTTTTATTAATACAGAGCGGAATTAAGTTCTAGCATAGGGAACAATTTTTGGCAAATACAAAATTCAAATATTGAGTGAAGAAAAATGCTTTGCATGATTGAATTATTTTGCTTATATATCTTAAAAACATATTTTGCTTTATCTGAAATCGAGAACAAATTAATATTATGACAAGAATGTTGCAGAAAACATTCTCTAGTCTTTTGCAAAAGTAACTAGAAAAAAGAAATTAAAAGTGAGAAGAAAGATTTTTTACTTCTGTATTATCCTATAATTTGTGTTTACATTGCAGTTGAACAATATAGTTGTCTCAATGTCAAAATAATAATAATAAGAACAACAACAACAACAACGCTAATTAGAATAAACTATATTTTAAAACACTATTCATGGTTGGATGAATGAATAACATTTGAAATAGTCAATAAATTTATTATTTTGTTAATTTAATATAAAAATTAGATTAACAACTATTTTTTTTTGAAGGACGATTAACAACTATTAATAAATAAGCACGCTAACTTTACTAATCTAATCCATTATCAAAATTTATGCTAAGTCAATTTTCATGTTACCAAAATTTGATAATCTGAAGGGTTAAAAAGTAAATTTTTGACTCACAGTCACAGAAGCAAAATGCACATGTTTTTACTTTTTAATGGTCAATGGTAGTTCTCAAACCGACTTACACTAACTTCAAGTACTGAATCATAAATTTATTAATTATCAGGGTTTAAGTGTAATTTAGAGTCTTGTAAATTTTTAAGACTTTTAGAAATGCCGTGTGCTTGTTGCATACCGAACACGTGTCTATTCGGCCCGACGTGGCCCACAGCTTCAACCAATAAAAGGAAAGGAACTGATCGGATCCACGGCTTCTTCTAGTCCACGAGTTATCTCTTGCGGGACCCACCAGCACCAGCCCTGACCGCAAACTAGTAATAAAACCGTTAATTAAATAATAAACCAATTGGGAAATTTTAAAAAAGAAAAATACGAAGGAAGCAATTGAGGTGGCGAACGAAGAGTCTAGAAACCTCGCGTAGCTGCTTCTGATTTTATCTCTACAACCTCTTGTTCTTGCGCTCAGAGTTTTAGGGTTTTGAATTGGGAATTGGTAAGTGCTGCTCTTACTTGTGAGATTCTTGCTTTGTTGCGTGCGATTCGAGTTTAATTGGTTTCGATTTTGGCTTTTTGCTGTGATTTTACAGCAGATATGGTAGCAGATCTGATTAGTTTCTGGAGCTTTGGTCCCGGATAGATAGTAGTAGGGATGCCAGATTGGAAAGATAACCAGGTAAATTCAGTTTGTCTGATTTGAATCAGTAATAAGTAGTTTTTGTTTGCTGTGATTTATTTTCGTATCTTTGTTTTGGAGTGAGAAATTGGTTGAATTTTGTATTGTTTTGCTTTAATTTTAGCAGAAACAGTGCTATTTAGTTTAGAAATGGCATTTAGTGTGAAATCGGAAGGGGTTTCATAAGCTTGAGCTTCATAATCTGAAAATTAACATTAGTCAAAGTAGGATTGCTGAAATTCTGGTTCTTACCTCTCAAATTTTAGTGTTTTACTTAAAAACTGGACCCTTTTTTCCTTAAAGTTTTCTATACTTAATTTGTTTATCTTTAGGAGAGCCGTCAATTTTATCCAGGAATTAGGAAATTAGGATAAAAAAATTGTATCTGTTGTGGTCGCCCTGCAGTAGTCTGTGTGGTGGCTCTCTGGAAGAATAAGAGCTGTCACACTGACTGCTGCAGTGCAGGACATATCCTGATTATTTGCTGTGTTTTGACTACATGATTATTTTTTAAGTTTATTTCTGTCCTAATTAAACTAGGTTGAAGTTTACATTTTGGTGTATTATTATTCTCTGCATAACATCTCTATGCAATGTAAATGTACCCAATGGTTTGAATACCATATACCACTCAGGTCAGCTAATTAAGGTCTGCTTAATTTGACTCTCTATTTTTCCTGTCTAAGTAGTTTTCTTTATTGTTTATGGTAGATTGGTACCAAACTGGTTTGTAATGATGGTTGAGTGCACATGTGAGGGTAGATTGTGACATAAGGAGGTCAATTTTTGGCCAATTGCTACAGTTAAGGGCTCGGTTAGCATTTTCATTTTCATTTTCTCAACAGTGTAATTAAGCTTGTAAACTAAACTGGCCAATTTATAAAATATCCAAAAAGAAGAAACTGAAGTTTCAGGTGGGTAAAATGATTTTCTTTTTTTGTATATCCTTTCACAGATTAAAGATAATATAAGGGGCGAGTTCGTTCAGAGCAGTGATCTTGGCCTTGATGCTTCTAACAAGAAAACAAAACATGTATTAGATACTACTCCAGATGATATAAGTGGAGACCAAAAAACTACTAACAGCAATGGGTTCGGTGTAACTAACAGCAATGGATTCGGTGTAACTACTAACAAGCCATTCGAGAATGGGTCGGCTTCTGTGACCCAGGATCAATTGGAAAATGGAGGAAATGGTGTGAGTTATGGGGAGAATGACTTGGCATACTATGATTGGCCGACAATTGATAATTTTGAGGATGTTGATAAGCTGTTCAGGTAATTTATATTGCGCTGCTTTGTTTTACCCTTGTTTGGATAATTTGAAGTCCTTGTGTCCTTATGCGGTTTCCTTTACAAATTTACAATTCAACTTATCTTGCTACTACAAGCAACTCCAACCTTGTTTCCACGAACCACACCAATTGTCCCTGATTGAGCAGACTTCTTTTTTTTTTTTTTCCTGGAGCACAAATAAAACTTAATTTAGGCTGAAGGATTTCTGGTCTTGGTGTTCCAAATGACATTACATAATTATTTATGTAGCTTCTATTTAGTGTGGAAAAAATGTTTAAGGCCATTGTATGTTTTGTTTGATTGAACACTGCTTCCTGTCATTTTATCACTGTTAAATCTAGAGTTGGACACATGATCAAGTTCGTTCACATTTTGAAATGAAGCATGGCATCAATTTGGTGCTTCTGAGTTTGTGTTTCTTTTTCTTTCCTCGGAAATTTTTTCAATAAGGGTGTGTTTGGAAGTTTACGGAACAAGGGACAAAGAATAAGGAACAAGCACTTGGCCTTGTCCTTGTTCCCAGTTCCCAGTTCGGAAAAAAAAGGAGAACTAGGAACTAGCTCAATTTTGGGCCTGTTCGCTGTTCGTGAGCTTGTTTGGTTGCTGCACGAACTAGGAACTAGGTCCTGTTCGCAGTTCGCATATGTGCCAAACACACCCTAAATCTCAGTTTAGGGATTCAAGGAAGTATGCCCTGCCTAGATAACAAATTGATATTGAATCTTGTTGAGATCTCTACTTTTGATGTCTCCACACTTAGATTAAGAACAAGGGGATTTAATTCGATCTTGGTTTTAATTTGGGTGCTACTCGTAGATGATACAAGGACTTATGGGTGTAATGTAAAAATATTTAATTTTCTGTAAAGGTTTGGGCATAACTTCAGAATGAAAATATGGAATAGTTACTTTAGATAGTATTGTAGTTTTCCATTATGTTGGTAGCAAAACGTACAATTACAACCATATTCTTTTGAAATATATATGAATTGTTGCATCTCCAAGTAATATATTTTCTTTTCTTTTTCCGTTGTATGATATAAAGAAATTGTGATTCAACATTCGGCGAGAGGCAAACAATGGAGGGTGGAGGAGCAGATTTATCGTGGTTTCCATCTTCGTCAGATGCCATCTACACATCAGAGATGGAGGCCTTGAATGAATTTTCAACGTATACTTCTGGCAAGCCTGATCTGCACACATCTGCTAATGCAGAGGTTGAAGATGCATTTGCATCCAGTCAAATGGTACTATGACTAATGATCTATTGCGACCTCTTTTGTGCAGTTTCCATTGTCTTGACAAGTGTGATTCAGGCTGAGGTTTCTTGACTAGGGCTTGTTTGAGGCCTATTGGAGATCTGGACCCATGTGCACTTAGCTATTTATTATGTCTTAGGAGGCCAAGCACCCTATCAGACCATTGTTTTTGAACATAGTCAAAGAACCAATTTTGTAGTCAAATCAGCCAGAGTCGACAATTATGCACTACTAACCAACCTAAAAGATAATTGAGTTGGTTATCCAGTCATACGACCGCAGGGACCCTTTACGTGAGATCTGCAACTGGACATGTAGCATCTGACCTTGTGTCAACAAATTGAAAAAACAATAATAATAATAATAATAACTGGGTCAAGAAGGACACAAATTGTCATTACTCTTTCTTATGTATCGAAAAGGTGATCATAGTCACAGCCCAAGTGCACATGCAAATCTTATTTCTCAAATTGTGATTTTCAGGATTGTGAAGGTGAAGAGAGAGAAGAACTTGCTGCCAACCAGATATACAGTGAAAGCAGTTTAAATGGATATGGAGCTCTTGACATGGTGAGTGGCAAGCAATTAGCAGATTAAATATTTTTGGATATACATTTGTGTGAATTTAAATTTAGTCTTAATTACAGAGCCCAGTTTTTGCCCTTATCTATCTTACCAAAAGCAAATCCTTAATATGGTAACTGCCAAAGAGTTCCCATTTGAACTTTTTCAATGTGAACTTTGTTTCCTGCAGACTGGGAACCCACACTTATCAGTGGAGAGCATAACTCAAGATTTGGTAGACCAGAACTGTTCCTTAGTATCTCCTTCGAAGTTGAGTAACTCTCCATTTGTGCAGAACCCGGGGCACCAGGTGGAGTCGGGTTCCTCAAGTTATCTGACCTTCAATTCTTATCCTGGAATAGAGCAGACCCCCTCTACAGTTGAGCCTCCTGCTGAGAGAAGACCTACAGGTAAAGTATAGTTGTCCCCTTATTTATTCTTTTCAGGCTAATTATTATTATCTGCAAAACTTCATTATTAAAGAGATTCCTGGAGGGTAAATAGTCTTCAGGTTAAGAAAGTGTCTGCTGACCAGTGCGGCGCTTAATCTGGTACATAAATCAATTGTTTACATCATTAATCAATTGAAAACATAAATCAATGTTTTTGTTTGTATGTTAGCAATGCGAAAAAAGGTGGAGAAGTTGAAAAATGGACAGCTGATCAACTCGATTCAGCAGCCTTTGACTGAGACGCCCTCGTTTGTAGCTAATCGCAAAAATGAGTTTGAGAGGGGGATTGATGAGTCAAAAAGCATACTGGATTCTTCAGTGCTGATGAATGGTTCATCTAATAAAAATGGTTCGGCACTTTCTGCTAATGACCTGTCAGTGGAGGAGACCAGCTTTAAACAACTCCAAGATGTTATGAATCAGGTGAGATGATCTTTTGTGTACTACATCAAGTGCATGATTGTTTGAATTAAGCTTTTATTATTCTCAAGTCTCAATGTAATTGGAAGTGAGCCAGGAATTAAAACGATAGAGGGCTTTGGCTGACCATTTTTTAAATGATGAGAAGTCTCACTACTCCAGATGTTGTTTAAACTTAAGAAAATTTGATATTATTAAAATTTAGATGTTATTTGAGTTGATTTTATGTTTGTGTATCGGAATTTAATATCCAAAATCTTAATGTAGTCTTTTTCATCTAGAATTCAATTCAATCTTTATCAAGTTCCATATATTTTGGTTGTTTTCCAGTTGGATTTGAAGACAAAACTATGCATAAGAGATAGTCTGTACCGATTGGCTAGGAGTGTGCAGCAAAGGAATGGTTTCTCTGATGCAAGTAGCAGCTATGATAATGGAGATGCTCAATATTCAGCTATCAACAACGGGTACGACATCTTTTTTTTCTGCAAGCAAATGGAAAATATTATGACCTACCTGCTTTTGTTAGTTCCATTTTTCTAGAAGCTGGTAAAGGTCATCTGTTGTTGTTGGGACACTGAATATTTGGGTTCTCTCTTTTTTGGTTTTCTTTTCTTACAATAAGATTTGGCATATTTTTCCTCTTACTTTTCATGGTTTACAGTCAGCTTTATTATTGTTTTAGGTTTGTGGAGCCGATAAACCCAGAGACTGGAACAAATCCAATAGATCGGTCAATTGCTGAGTTGCTCTTCCACCAGCCACCGAGCCCTGTACCAAACTCGGGCACTAACATCAGAACAATTGAGGAGGCTAATTCTGTCAAGAACCGTGTTAGTGTAAGTTATTTTGTGAATATCTAGTATACCACTCCGCTTGTAATACATGTGTATATAAGTATGACAAATCTGTAGTAACACTTGTATATATGTTGCGGGTTCTTGTGTTGTTTTTGTTTACAGAATGAACATAACAACCATGCACCTGCTGTAGTGGCACCATGTATCGAAAGGCAGATTCACATTTCTAGTGATAGAAAGTCTACAAAATAATAGCATAGAACTTGGTATGTAGTCCTCGATCCTTACATTTTCGGTGTATTTTGTATTGATGTGCTTTAGACAATGATGTTTAGTATGTTTGAAATTTCCCATGTTAGAGTTTTGATTATGAGCACAGTTTGCCAAACTCATAGGTTTTTTTGTCAGCATTTATATATTCAGGGATGTACACATGTCATACTCGTTTATAATAAAATTTGTTGTACTGCTTCAAATTTCCATACTATAATTGAAACGTCTTTTGGTCGTCTTTTAGTTAAAAGCTCGAAGTATGAACGCTTTACAGATTTGGATAAGAATTTATTATACTAATAGAATAAAATCGTCCTCTTATTGAAGTGCGAAAACAGATGAGATGATGTGTGCTAATAATGATTGTTTCGGATATTAAAACATCAATCAGAACCTCGCATTGCGCTGAATCATAATTTCCTATTTCGTTCCCTCTTATTTTTTCCCCAAAAAAAATGAGCATTAAAATATGCTAAATCAGTGTTTAAAAGTTTCCATTGATTATCCATTTTTACTTTGAAGTAGATGAATACAGGCTTTTTATTTAAAAAAAAAAAAAAGCTGTCGCTGTTCTTTGGATGGAGGGATGGACGTTCTAATAGTATTGCAAACGACAGCCGCCTAATAAGAACTTAAGAAGTGACCGTAAATCTTCCATCTCTTCAGTACGAGTATACGATCAGTCTCCTAACTTGTAGAATACAGGATTTCTATCGCTCATGTTAAGAAAATGCACTTAAAAGTTCACTTGCGGAACAGACATTGATTAAAACCAAAAAAATTAAAGAGATGCATATGAGAATAATTGCTTAATATTGAAAGAGAAAACCTCGAAAAAAATTGTCCGACAAAGTTGTGTTAGTCTAGGTCAGCACAGTGAAATTGTCATCATCAACATTGAGAGAGCAACCTCTTCCACAAGTAGTCTTCCATGGATTGCATTGTCCAAGATCAGAAAGAAATGGGAAACAAACCATGACCTCTGATATTGAACTTACACTTGCATTAGAATGAATATTACACTTAACCTTATGAATTCATTGTTTCGCTCAAGTAATATAATAAGCAACAACAAACTTTAAGAGGCATGTCAATAAGACTGTTTAAGAAAAATGTTATGGACTCGAGAAAATCGTTTACCATTTACAGTCATTTGAAAGAAACAGCCATCAAAATATATGTATTATGAATCTGTTTCCCGGAATAAAACTATATCATGCCTTTAGAAATATAAAAAATGATGCATGCTTACATTGCCATCAAACAATTCCTTAACAAAAGGCAAAGAGGATCACATCACCAGAGGTCTATTGACATTTCTTTTTTCTCCTTTTGCTTAATTAATTATTGGTGATTGGTCTCTCCATTGACATTCACCACTGCTTAATTTAGAGTAACGATAAAGCTTTTTTTTTTTTTCGAAAATTTGACAGAGGCTGTCAAACGCTAAAAGCCAAAAAAGGAGAAAAAAAAAAAATAGGAAACATCAACCACAAACTCGAAAAGCCACTGATTCCTCTGTAATCCACTGCGCTACCATATCCATCGACCTGAATTGGTGTCTGAAAATCCTGTTATTTCGCTCCATCCAAACACTCCAGAAGGCAGCAACTGCAACCACAAAAAGGTAACGATAAAGCTTCAGAGACATATTTCTTCCTGTTTTCCTAGCTCTTCGACCTCCTCTTGCTCTTTTTAACTTTCACCAGAGCACAACAGATATAAATCTTTCTGTTAGGAGCCAATTATATAATATGATGAACAATAAGATGGATAACGTATATGAATTAAAAGTGACATGACAAAAGAGATCCATTTGAGGGAATTGGAATAGAAATTACTACGAAGTAAAAGAAGTACGATAAGAAAAATAAAATAGCATAAATTGGGCAGCTTTGAAAATATTGTTAACATGTAAAAAGTAATATTTTTTTCATTTGTTGTCCATCATTTAAACATGGTTTATGAATATAGGGACATTTTATGTTATGTTGAAACAAAATTATTTGCCTACCGTGACAACAAATTAATCTCTTATACAAATAAAACCCCATATAATTATAGGTACCTTCTTTATAGTTTTGACAAAATTTGAAAAAGAATTTTATTGATATTTCTTGTGTCGGTATTACAACGCACATATGCCTCTATATATACTGGTATTACATCTCATCTTACATGGAAACTAATCCTATGCTATATCTGATTACAAATACTGATACGCAATATCTAAACATATCTAAATCATATCTTCATATATTCTTTATACTCCCCCTCAAGTTGGAGCATGCAGATCACAAATGCCCAACTTGCATGTAAGATAATCAAACTGATGTTTTCCAAGTGCCTTAGTAAAAATATCAGCAAGTTGTTCAGTGGATTTCGTGTGACATGTAACAATCTTTCCCTCACGAATTTTGTCTCTCACAAGATGACAATCAACTTCAATGTGCTTCGTTCTCTCATGAAATACAGGGTTAGCTGCAATATGAAGTGCTGCTTGACTGTCGCAGAATAGCTTCATTGGTTGCACATGAGTAACACCAAGAAAAGAGAGAACTGACTTCAACCAAGTCAATTCGCAAGTTAGGGATGCCATTGAACGATATTCTGCCTCGGCCGATGATAACTTGATGCCATTGAACGATATTCTGCCTCGGCCGATGATCTTGACACTGTTTGTTGCTTCTTTGTTTTCCAAGAAATAGGTGAATCACCTAGCAAAACAAAGTAACCTGTTAGTGATCTTCTAGTAATTGGACAGCTGGCCCAATCCGAGTCACAATACCCGTACAATTGCAGATCACTCACAGCCCGAAGAACAATCCCTTGTCCTGGATTCTTTTTTCAAATATCTCACAACCCTTAGTGCTGCATCATAATGTGTTTGAACAGGAGCATGCATAAATTGCGCCAAAGTATGCACAGCGTAACACAACTCGGGTCGAGTAATTGTGAGATAAATAAGCTTTCCAACCAAGCGCCGATATTTTTCTGGATCCTTCATTTGATCACCGGTTGCCTTTCCCAAATTGTGGTTTTGCTCCAGAGGAGTCATCGCTGGCTTTGCACCAAGGAGGCCGCATTCAGCAATTATATCCAATGTATACTTTCGCTGACTCAAGTATAAACCAACTGGACCCCTAGCTATCTCAATACCCAAAAAATATTTGAGTTGTCCCAAATCTTTCATGTGAAAGGTAGCACACAAGTATTTCTTGAAATGATTTATTGCATCATGATTGTTCCCTGCAATGACTAGATCATCCACATATACTAAAACCGTCAGAAATACATCACCTTTGTTGTATACAAATAATGAGTAATCTGCTCGTGACTGTGCAAAACCATAATTCTCCAATGCGGCAGTGAGCTTTGAAAACCACATACGTGGCGCTTGGCGCAGTCCATAAAGAGACTTCTTGAGGCGACAAACTTTAGCTGGGTGTGACGCTCCAAAGCCCTGTGGCATGCGCATGTAGACTTCTTCATGCAAATCTCCATGCAAAAATGCATTATGCACATCCATTTGGTGCATTTCCCAGCCTCTGGCCACCGCTACTGCAAGCACAACTCGCACAGTTGTCATTTTCACAACTGGTGCAAAGGTTTCATTGAAATCTATACCTTCAACCTGTCGGTTTCCCAACACCACCAATCGTGCCTTGTATCTCTCAATGGTACCATCTGAATTATATTTAATTCGATACACCCATTTACATCCAATGGAAGTCTTCCCAGGTGGCAATTCTTCTACACTCCATGTATCATTTCTTTCGAGTGCCTCTATCTCAGTTTGCATCGCATCTCGCCAGTGTTTGTGCTTCATAGCTTCCAAAAAATACTCAGGCTCCTTTTCTTTAGTAACTGCACTGAGGAACTTCCTGTGCTTCAATGAAAACCTGTTACAATTGACATAATGAGTTATAGAGTAAGGAGTACCTGAGGAGCTGACAGATGTAGGGTGAGCATAAAGAGGATCTACATGAGCAGTATAACAAATATAGTCACGCAATTTTGCTGGAGGTTGTCTCATCCGAGTAGATGGTGCTCTGGTTTCTTCTTGAGGCATAGTTGTGACCATACTTGTGTCGGTGTTCTGACGCTCATTTGAGTTATCATGCACAGCGTGCTCAAAAATTTCCACTTGCTCATTTAAAACATCATCACCTTCGACCATCTCATCAATACTCCCCCTTACTTCAATACCATCATCTCCTTTATTTGATTCATGCTCATAATCAGCAATATCTAAAACATTGTTTATACCTTCCCGAACTCTTCTGTTTGTACTCACATCTGCCCCTGTAGCACTTTCATTTGCCTGCTTGAAAGGAAAAATATGTTCAACAAACATCACATCTCTTGAGATGACATATTCATTTGTCTCCAAATCAAATACACGCCACCCTCTCTTTCCAAAAGGATACCCCACAAATACACACTTTCGAGCTCTACTACAAAACTTATCAGAAGTTGGAATTTTGACATAACACAAACAACCAAAACACCGTATAGGCGCATAGGATGGTGGTTTGTTAAACAACATTTCATATGGGGTTTTATTTTGCAAGAGTGGAGTGGGTGTACGATTAATTAAATAGGTGGCTGCCAAGACACATTCTCCCCAAAAATTGATCGGCACATTGGATTGAAATTTCAAAGCTCTCGCCACATTCAATATATGACTGTTAGACTAAACAATTTAATCCGTTATTTGCCGATTTGCAAAACAACACCAAACCCTTTCTAACATCTCATTTTAAGTGATTTATAGATATTAATTTGAAGAAATGCTCAAGGATTATTTTACACAAGTTGTGGAGCATCAAGAGATGTTTATAGGACAGTTAGAGTCATTAGTTTAAGGTTAATTTTGTTTTAAATTAATCTCAATCAATTTGCCGTTTAAAATGCTCAAAATTCTGTCCTGCGTTACCTAACGCCAAGTAGCGTCACACAACGCAACTCTTCAGTCCGAATTTCGTTTAAAAATTGCAAAATCTCTGTTAAGCAGTGAAACAACGTTGCATAACGCTGTATAGCGTCAGGAAACGCTGCATCAATGCTTTCCCTCTAGTCTAGCGTTAGGCAACGCTATATGGCGTTGCAAAACGGTCCAAAGACTAAAAGTTGTATAACGTTGTTTTCTGTTATACGACGTTTTAGCTCTGACTCCCTGACTGTTTTGGGGTGTTTTTGAGCTGAGATTTATTTAACGTTACAGAACGTTGTATAACGTTTTGGTTTTGAGTTGTTGCTTAACGCAAAACAAACGTTCTGCAACGCTTCTGTTCAGCGTTGTGTGATGCTGTCTGGCGTCGTGTAACGCCAGGCTTAGTTGGTCAAACCAGCCTTTCTTTTTTCAACTCAGTTTGACCAGCGTTGTGTAACTCTACCCAGCGTTGCACAACGCTATGACATTGTCAGGTGTCAGAGAAACTAGCCGTTGGAATTTATAACGGTAACTTGGGCGTTGCACAACGCTGTCTGGCGTTAGGCAACGCCCTAGAGGAAATTAGTCTGTTTTGGAGCTGTTTGCGCCCTCTATTTATACCAGCCATTATTGAGCTGTTTCTCTCTGTTGAATACATTGCAAAACACTTGTCTTTGAGCTCCAAACAGCTAGTTCACTTACTTGACTTGTTTGAGCATTATTTTAGCAAATTCTTTGAGATTAGTTAGCCTCAATCAAACTCCAAGTTCATTAGTGCAAGAATCTTTGAGTGTTTTGGTTGTGAGCATCATTCTCAAGTTGAAGGAAGCTTGTGTGTGCTTTCCATCGAGTTAGGCCGATCCACCTCGAGGTCTATTGTGACGAGGCGATTCGGTTCGAAGTTGTAGACACGTTCTTATTGGAATTGAACGGAGCGCACCCTTTGAGTGGTAGCGAAACTCCCGGAGACGTACGACTAAGGCTAGCATTTCCTAGCGGGTCGGAACTCCGTAATCAAGTTTGCGTGTCTCTTCTCTATTGCTTATTTACTCTATTTACTTGCTTGTGAATCTTGAATTGTTGTTTTTAGTTATTTCCGCAAAATTGTTAAAACCGGTTTATTGTGCTTAATTGTGCCTATTCACCCCCCTCTAGGCCGTACTTAGGGACAACAAAGTGGTATCAGAGCAGGGGTTACTTAGATTAAGACCGACCTTAATTGTGTAACCTTAGTTTCCAATGGCTTCGAGGGTTATAGAAAAACCGGACAAATTTGGTTCCACTTGCAAAAACTTCCGATATTGGAAGAGATGCATGGTTGTATACCTCAACCTAATTGAACTTTGGGATATAGTTGATAAGGGATACTCACCAAAGTATGGTAGTGACGGCAAAGAGACCGTAGAGTCCAAATTAGATAAAACCAAAAATGACAATGCCGTCAATGTGCTTCTCAACTCGGTCCATGAGTCCATTTCTCCTATTCTTGGTAATTCTATGATTGCGCATGATATGTGGGTCTCTCTCATGAACCGTTATGAGGGAAACTCTCTAATTAAGAACTCTCGTCAATACGAGTTGGAGTCTAAATTAGATAGTTTCCACATAAAGGATGATGAACCCATCGAGGAGATGTATACACGATTTATACAATTGCTCGATGAGTTTACCAACATTGGAGAGACTCCTTCTAACAACCGTGTTATAGGAGTTATGCTTAGGTCCTTGGAGGGAAGATCGGGATTCGACAACCTCATCTCCAATCTTGAGACACAACAAAGGTCTCACAACAATCTCACTCCCGAGATCATCTACACTCACTTCCGATGTGTGGAAGAAAAGCTCAAGCAACAAGGAAAATTGAAGTATGAGCCCAAGTCAATGGCCTTGGCGGCAAAGGAAAGTGGCTCATCATCCGACCACCGAAGGCACTCTCATCATGACTACCATCAAGGGAGAAAGCACCATTCAAGTGACAAAACCAAGGGCATTATCGACCTTGATGAGGAACAACAAGGAGCCGTGCTTTCGAAGATGTTTCGGGCCATCATGATATTTGAAGGTAAATTTAATAAAGAAAGACTTGAAAATGATGACCGTGCTCTTTGTTTTGTGTGTCAAAAGGAAGGGCATACCATGTACTCTTGCTTCAAGCTATTCCCGCACTTGAGGAATGAAGATGGAAGCAAGAAGAAAATTGATGGCCGATACAAGTCGAGAAAGAGCCATTTTAAGAGCAAGAGAAAGAAGGAAAAGGCCATGCAAGCCACATGGGATTGTGAGTCCGACACGAGCTCATCCGGCCAATCCGATTCGGAGCAAGAAATCGACTTCGACAACCTTGCATTGGTGGCCAAAGTGGTGATGCCCGTGGATGATGACCTTGATGACTTGGTGAAGGAAGCATTTGAAGAATTTAACAAAGGCAATATCTATGTGCATCCTTTGAGCAAGACAAGCATGGAGAGTGTCCAAAACTCTACCTCAACCTCTACCTCGACTCCTACTCAAGATGAGGCTCCTAAGGTTGACAATATGGTATATCTAAACTCTTATCTTGATAGTGATAGTGATGATGAGTACGAAAAAGAATCTTTCTTGAATGATAACACAAACTCTCAATTTGATAGGTTGAATGATTATCTTGATGAGTCCCTTAAGACTATTGCAAGTCAAAAGGGGAAAATTAGTCTTTTGACGACTAAGATCAATGATCTTGAAGCTTTGGTAAGTAAGTATAAGGGTATGATTGAGGAATTTGAAAAACCAAAGGATTGTGAAAAATGTCGAGCTCATTTGAGCAAGGCAAAAGTTTTAGAAAATGTTGAAAGGGCTTCAAGCTCATCTAGTGCTTCATGTAGCACCAAGATGGACCTTGAAAAGTTGTATGTGGGTCAAAAACCCAACGACAAATCGGGACTTGGTTACGAAAAGGGGAATCAATCCTCTTTTGTGTCAAGAAACCCATCAAGCCCAACAAAGAATGGGAGGCATTTTCAAAAAGGCACCAACTATAGGAAACCACACGGGCAAGGGCAAAATAATTTTATTGGTTCTAAAAAGAATTTCAATGGTGCCAAAAGGAATTTCAATAATGGTCAAAAGAATTTTAGGGGTCCGCAAAAGAATTTCCAAAACAATCGGGATTCCAAAAATGTTCAAAACAAGTTGTATTTCAAGGGTCCCGATGGGTGTTTTCATGTTTTCAACAACAAGGGGCAAAATAGGAAAAATGACACTCACAATAGGAATTCTAGAACCCAAAATAGACCTCAAAGAAATTGGGGAAATGTCAATGCCTCTTAACACCAAAATCGGAATTTCGAAAATCGGAATTTCAAAAATCCTCAATCAAACTCTTTTTCTAATGACCCAAAGCTTAGGGCCATAGAGCTTAGACGTCACTTTGAAACCCATTTTGTTAGAGATAGCACACAAGTGAACAAGCCGACTAATGCTTGTTGCAACTATTGTGGAAAGAATGGCCATATCTCATTAGAATGCAAGTTTAGAAATTTGAACAACAACTCCGGTTCATCTAATGTTGTTTGGATTCCTAAAGTCGCTTCCACACCCGCTTCAACAAGTGGAAGCGGTTCTAGTGAGGCTTGATTAGCCATTCGATCTTCCCCGGTTCTTATAGTCAAATTTTAAGGGGGAGAGTTTGCAAGAATCAATTGTATGATTCTTGATTGATTGTTTGTGATTATGGCTCAAGAAAAGTGCCTTTTTGCACTCATTTTTTTTTCTTTTTCTTGCATATCATAACCTTGCATCCTTTTATTTGTACTGTTTTTGAGCTATATTTTGATGTTATTTGGATACTTATTTGAAAAATCTATTGGTTTATTAGTTTTCTCAGGGTTTTTCTGTTCAAATTGGATTTTTCTGGTACCAGCGTTGCACAACGCCAAATAGCGTCGTACAACGCTCCTTGTGTGATTTTCTCTCAAAAACTGAATTTCATTTAACTTTCTTTAAACGTTGTATAACGTTTCCTTCAGCGTTGTACAACGCTATAGGCCGTCATACAACGTGGTTTAAACATTAGTTCTCAAAATCAGTTTTAACTTCTTTTTCGTTACTTAACGCTGTTCAGCGTTATGTAACGCCCTTCAGCGTTGTCTAACGCCCTTATATTGATCTGAAGTCTTTTTGAAGCGTTTTTCAACGCCAACTGGAGTTGTGTGACGCCCTTTTATGGCGTTACATAACGCTGGTGTAGCGTCAGATGACGTTGATGTCTGTTTTCTATTTTTGTTATTTTGGAGCTTGGCGTTGTACAACGCCCTTTGGCGTTAAGTAACGCTCTACGGAACTTTAATTGGTCGTTTCATTTTCTTTCTTCTTCTTCTTCTGTTCTACCCGAGAGCAACCAGAGAGTCCCTTCTCTCTTTTCTCTCTCCCTTCTTCACACCCTTTCACCTCTCTCCTCTCAATACTCCCTCCATATTCACTCTCTCTCCAAACCTAGACCACCCTCAAACTCTCCACTCTCTCCTCTCTCTCCTAACCCTAGCCATACCCATCTTCTCTCTCTCCTTCACTCAATTCGCCCAAAACCCTAGATCTCGGCTTCACTTCGATTTCCGGCAATCCGACCGTCGGATCTTCAATTGGCTTTGGATTACTACTCTCCAAGGGTTTCTCCTTCACTTCCTCAAGTCACTTTCAAGGTTTGATCTCGGTTTTTGATTCTCACATTTTGTCATGGCACCAAAAACCAACAAACGGTCTAGAACCGGTACCAAAGGCCAATCCTCCGGTACCAACATAGAAACTGACCCCCCTATGCAAACAATACCTCCAACGGTGACCGAAACCCCCTTGGTTAATTGGGCCTTAACATCGGATAACCGTTATCTCTTTGATGATTCGGCCGGGTATAGGAATTGGCAATGTTTCTTAGAAGCCAAAAGGGAATGTTCCGATTGTTTCTATTTTGAAAACCCTTGTGGAGATGAGAGGTTGGGAACAAGGGAATGGAATTGGATTAATGAAAGGTTGAATTTTTGGCATATGCCGGGATTGTTATCTTGTACCCAAAAGTACCATCCAACCATGATCAAATTCTTCTATGCAAATCTCAATGTCAAATGGGAAAATGGGGTGCCTACCGCTCACTCCTATGTTTTTGGAAAGCATATCAAGATAACTCGAGAACGGTTAAGCGAGTTATTGGGATTGAATAATGAAGGGGAAGAGGTATATATCCATGGTTCTTGGCCCAAGGAATTGCCACCTTATGAGGAGTACCATCGTTTTTTCTATTGTTGGCGCAATCTTCATGCCAACCAATTCACCGCCACCGAGTTGCCGGCACTTCATCGCGTCTTATTCTTGATTATCAATAACATTATCACTCCCAAGGCAACCATCAAAACCAATGTGGAAAGGTTTGCGGTTTATCTCCTACGGTCCATCTTGGAAAAGGATCCTCGAGTCAATATCCCTCACATCATCCTTGCTCATATGCACAAGACCGAGACTTCCTTCAAGTCTTGCTTTCCTTATGCACACATCATCACTTGCATTCTCATGCAAGAAGGGATAGATTTGGACATGCCGATTTGGGGCGTTCCAACAAATGCAAATGAGTTTGCCGAGCCCGAGAATCTCTTTCACTATCTCAAGAGCACCGGATGGATCTCCATCGATGATATCTTAACTCCCGGTCCTTTCCATCGCAATGCCTATCTCTTCCGTCCAAATGCAAAAGTGAATCAATACGAAGAAATTGGCAATGAGCCGTTGCATGTGCCCGGAGGACGGGCGGCATCTCATGAGATTGATGCCAACGTGGCCGCCTATATTGATGAGAGGTTTGCGGCGTTGAACACGAAGATTGATGCAAGGTTTGACAAGTTAGAGCAAAGTGTTGCTAAAAACCAAGAGGACTTGCATAAATTTTGGGCTTCGGTGGATTTGAACTTCAAGAAGCTCATGTCAAGGGGCTCGGGGAGTGGAGGAAATGAGGATGATGACGAGTGATTGACATGCCGAGACCATAGCCTTGCCGAGACTTAGCCACTCTTTCCTTTCGTTTATCGTTTGGTTTTTTTTTTTTTTTTTTTGTTGGTTTTTAAAGTCTCGTTTTATCTTAGCCTTTATGTGACTATGTGGTTTTATATTTTGGCTTGTGATATGTTGGTAGTTTCTTGTCTTTATGTTGAGATGTTGTGATTTATGAGTCATATATGAACTCATATGTTTTTATGTTATATGATATTATGTTGTGCGCTATTATCATGTGCTTTCCTTTATGCATGCATCTCATTTCCATTTCAATATCTCTCTTTTTGTTTGTTTAGGTTAATTGTTTATTGACCAAACTCCCTCTAAAAGCCTTGTCTTTTTGTGCAAAATTAATTTAGATAGGGGGAGTATTTAATTTGTGCTAGGTTTAAACCTTAGCGGTTTAGGGTTTGTACCAAACACGCCCTTTTCCCTTATTGCAAAAAGGGGGAGAATTTTTTTTTGAAGTAAAGGTCCTTTTATTATTTGCTATATATTATGCTTTACTTCGGTGTTGTTTTGCAATTCGGCAAAAGGGGGAGATTGTTAGACTAAACAATTTAATCCGTTATTTGCCGATTTGCAAAACAACACCAAACCCTTTCTAACATCTCATTTTAAGTGATTTATAGATATTAATTTGAAGAAATGCTCAAGGATTATTTTACACAAGTTGTGGAGCATCAAGAGATGTTTATAGGACAATTAGAGTCATTAGTTTAAGGTTAATTTTGTTTTAAATTAATCTCAATCAATTTGCCGTTTAAAATGCTCAAAATTCTGTCCTGCGTTACCTAACGCCAAGTAGCGTCACACAACGCAACTCTTCAGTTCGAATTTCGTTTAAAAATTGCAAAATCTCTGTTAAGCAGTGAAACAACGTTGCATAACGCTGTATAGCGTCAGGAAACGCTGCATCAATGCTTTCCCTCTAGTCTAGCGTTAGGCAACGCTATATGGCGTTGCAAAACAGTCCAAAGACTAAAAGTTGTATAACGTTGTTTTCTGTTATACGACGTTTTAGCTCTGACTCCCTGACTGTTTTGGGGTGTTTTTGAGCTGAGATTTATTTAACGTTACAGAACGTTGTATAACGTTTTGGTTTTGAGTTGTTGCTTAACGCAAAACAAACGTTCTGCAACGCTTCTGTTCAGCGTTGTGTGATGCTGTCTGGCGTCGTGTAACGCCAGGCTTAGTTGGTCAAACCAGCCTTTCTTTTTTCAACTCAGTTTGACCAGCGTTGTGTAACTCTACCCAGCGTTGCACAACGCTATGACATTGTCAGGTGTCAGAGAAACTAGCCGTTGGAATTTATAACGGTAACTTGGGCGTTGCACAACGCTGTCTGGCGTTAGGCAACGCCCTAGAGGAAATTAGTCTGTTTTGGAGCTGTTTGCGCCCTCTATTTATACCAGCCATTATTGAGCTGTTTCTCTCTGTTGAATACATTGCAAAACACTTGTTTTTGAGCTCCAAACAGCTAGTTCACTTACTTGACTTGTTTGAGCATTATTTTAGCAAATTCTTTGAGATTAGTTAGCCTCAATCAAACTCCAAGTTCATTAGTGCAAGAATCTTTGAGTGTTTTGGTTGTGAGCATCATTCTCAAGTTGAAGGAAGCTTGTGTGTGCTTTCCATCGAGTTAGGCCGATCCACCTCGAGGTCTATTGTGACGAGGCGATTCGGTTCGAAGTTGTAGACACGTTCTTATTGGAATTGAACGGAGCGCACCCTTTGAGTGGTAGCGAAACTCCCGGAGACGTACGACTAAGGCTAGCATTTCCTAGCGGGTCGGAACTCCGTAATCAAGTTTGCGTGTCTCTTCTCTATTGCTTATTTACTCTATTTACTTGCTTGTGAATCTTGAATTGTTGTTTTTAGTTATTTCCGCAAAATTGTTAAAACCGGTTTATTGTGCTTAATTGTGCCTATTCACCCCCCTCTAGGCCGTACTTAGGGACAACAATGACGATGTTTCCTTTCTACTCTACCATTTTGTTGAGGAGTTCCTACACAAGATGTTTGGCGTATAATTCCATTTTCAGTGCAAAACTGTTTCATAATTCTAGATGTGAACTCAGTCCCATTATCACTTCTAATAAACTTAATTGGCTTTTGAAACTGAGTGTGAACCATTTTGACAAAACCTTGTAACAAACCAGCAGTTTCACTTTTGTCTTTCATTAAGTATACCCAAACAGCACGTGAAAAATCATCAACAATTATTAGAAAATAGTGTGCACCACAAGAAGAAGCAACTCGATAAGGCCCCCAAATATCACAATGAATTAACTCAAAAGATTCATTTGCTTTATTCAAACTAGTGGGAAAAACATCTCTTGTTTGTTTTGCTTTCAAACAAATCTCACACACATTCTTTGAATTACTACTATCATTCTTAACACCAGAAATAAAGGAAGTTAGATGATACGACGGATGTCCCATTCTTTGATGCCATAACTCATGGTTTTTGTTGCTGCTCACATGACACACTCTTCCTGATGCCTTCGGATGATAATAGTAAACTCCATTTTTATGCTCACCCACACCAATCAACATCCTCGTATTGCAATCCTGTACCACACATAACTCATTAGTAAAAGTAACAAAGCAATCATTTTGTTTAATCAATTGTCCAACAGAAACAAGGTTGCAAGTTAAAGAGGGCACATAAAGAACTCTTCTAAGAACAACTCCTTGCAAATACACTGTGCCTTCGTGTTCAGCAACAGCATGTGCGCCATTGGGAAGTTCAACCACTGTTGGATTGACTTTGCACACCTCTTTCAAACAATCAAATGCCCCAGTCATGTGATGAGAAGCTCCACTGTCTAGTATCCATAATATACCAGAAAACTCACCATGCAATTTTTCAGTTGAGGAACCTGCATTAGCTGAACTTGTACTAGCCAAGATAGCTTTAATTTGCTGCACTTGAGCTTCTGACAGACCTGCAAGTGAGTTGGAAGAACTGGACATGCCACCTTCTTGTGCAAAATTGCTGCCACTCTGCACATTAAATGCTTGTGCACGACCCCGACCTCTTCCTCTACCGAAGCCGCGTCCTCCTCGTCCTCCACGTCTGCCTCTGCCCCATCCTTCTGGATAGCCAATAAGTTCAAAACAGTTAGCAATTTCATGGCCAATCTTGTTACAGTGAGTGCAAGTCGGCTTCTCCCCTGTCTTGCTTTGAGATGGTTCAGTTTTGTTAAGCTGAACCGCAAAACTTACTGCATCACCTCTCTCCTCACGCCCCCTTGTAACCGTTTTGTGCCGCTTCTCTTGTATCACCATGGAATAAATACGGTTCAAGCTGGGAAGAGGATCCATGCTTAAAAGAGTAGTTCGAATTGAACTAAAACCCTCATCAAGTCCCATCAAAAATTGATGAATACGTTCCTCCTCCTTTTCTTTAATGAACTTGGCAGTCAGATTGCATGTGCAGCCACCACATACACACGCAGGTGCACTAACATAACTGCTAAGCTCATCCCACAAAGTCTTGAGTCGTGTGTAGTATTCAGCCACCGGCAGCCCTTGTTGTTTGGCCCCCGCAAGATCTGCTTTCAGCTGATGGATACGAGGCACATCACCAATGGAAAATCTGTCCTTCAAATCATCCCAAAGCTCTTTCACCGTCTCAAAGTATGCAACACTAGGTTGAAGCGTCGGGTCAATGCAGTTGAAGAGCCAGGATACCAACATGGAGTTACAACTCCCCCACACGGCTGCCTCAACCGTGTTATCTTTCGGTTTTGAAACAGAACCATCAACAAAACCAAGTTTGTTCTTCGCACGCAAGGCATTGCGCATGGCCTTCACCCATAAATCATAATTCTCTCCCTTAAGAACACACGAACTGATCATCATGCCAGGACTGTCAGAAGGAGAAAGATAGAAAGGTGAGTTAAGATCGATAGCCTTTGCCACAACTACCTTGGTGTCAGTTGTCTTATTATTGGGATCTGCCATGGCTGCGGCAGAGGAAGAAGAACAAAATTAGGGTTTAGCGCACAGGATTAAAGATCGGCTCTGATACCATGACAAAATTTGGAAAAGAATTTTATTGATATTTCTTGTGTCGGTATTACAACGCACATATGCCTCTATATATACTGGTATTACATCTCATCTTACATGGAAACTAATCCTATGCTATATCTGATTACAAATACTGATACGCAATATCTAAACATATCTAAATCATATCTTCATATATTCTTTATAGGTCAATTGTGCATTAAAAGTAGAGCAATTTGTAAATTTATTGGTCATTCCTCAAGCAGCTTGAGAGCTTAAAATTTTCGTTTTAGGCTTTTTGCGGTTCTTGAACAATGCCAATCAATTTTCAAATTCCATTGTTACATTTATAAAATAAGCAGATTGTCAACGATTCCACTTTCGTTAGTAAATATACTATCGTGGACTCAATTTTACGAGATGTGGACATTCTGCTACTCTCTACCAGTCGAGCTCTCTCTAGTACTACTGACAAATTGTACTGCGTCAGTGTAATCCATTTTGTGGCCCGATAATAGTAGAACAATTGATGACTCTCTGATTTGCACCATAACGTGTGTCCATCCCATTCTTTGATAATTGGATTTTTAAAAACATTACATGCGTTGTCACTACCACGCTTTCAATAAAAAGATGCTACAGAGAAAAAAGTTTTTAAAAACATTACATGCGTTGTCACTACCACGCTTTCAATAAAAAGATGCTACAGTCTACAGAGAAAAAAGTTTCATGTCTCAATTTCTTGGTTGTTCTACACAATATTGGAGAGTGAAAAGAAAAGGAACGAGATCCTCTGGTCGGCAGATCAGGTGGTCGGTTCAATCCGGGCCGTGTGATTTAATCTCAACAGTTAAGGATGCCCAGTGCATAATATCAAGATTGATAGGCCTGAAAAAATGAACCGTTGAGATTAAATCGGACGGTTCAGATCGGACGCCGACCACCTGATCGTTTTTAACACGCCGACCAGAGGATCCGGATGCGAAAAGAAAACCTGCTACAGATTTGTTTATTTCGCATTTCTAATGAAAGCATGATAGTAATTGGTAGACCTTGTAATATTTTGTCATTATCCAATGTCGAAAGAAAGAACTCAAGCACAAATTAGTCTCACACCAATTCTCCTCGCGTTGACCACAAAATTAATAACACTGCTACAACATAATTTCTCAGTATTACCTGAGGAAGCCTAAAAGGTTGTGAGTAGCAGAATGCCCACATCTTAGAAACTAAGTATGGTAGGATTAGAGCATTTGAAGTTCCATACATTGAAAGTTTAAAAATCTCTTTCTTAATAAAAAGAAAAATGAATGAGAACCTGCAAACCTATAAGAGAAGGAAAGAATAAAAAACTACTACCTCTGAAATTTGCATTTATGGTCCCCACAAACATTCATTTTAAGATGCAACTTCCCAAATAAAAAAAGTACGGATTGTAACATTTTTTTAAAAAATAATAAGAATAATAGTTTGATAGATGATCTACAAGTTTTCCTTCTTCGATCTCTTACTATACTATAAAAAAAGAACTCAGTGGTCAAACATCTCCTGCAAAGAACATTACTGATTTGATGATAGGAAACTTTGAGATCTTTCAATTATAATATAATAATAATAATCTAACTATCTAAGTTCTTCGCATTCATATCTACGAGAAAATGGAAATATATTCTTGAAAAGGAGCAACAAACTATAATATCTTTCAATTAGTATAAGAAGATTTTTGCTTTCAGAATGGTGGAGCTCAATAAATGAATTAACTAGAATGTAAATGATACAATTACTTCATATATGTCAAACCGATGGAAGATGGTACTTACTCAGGACTTCTATATATTGCATTAGCTGCCTTTCTTCTCCCTCCCTGCATCTCTTATAGAATTTAATTTTTCAAAAAATTCCGGCGGATTTCTTTTCTTGAAACCCAAAGGTCCTTTTAAGATCTATTTATAGCAACATTGTCAAAATCACAACCATTGAATTAGAACCTAGATGAGCGCCACGTGCCCGCTCGTGTTCTGGTCACGAGCAGTTTTGCAAAACAGTGGACTGCAACAGCACAAAAAAAACTTCACAATATTGCAGTCCAGTTTTGTGTTCACATTCTTTATAAAGACCCCTAAATGTAGGAAAATAACGATATATAATTCAAATATCCGTGACAAAAAATCTAGGAATTTCAAGTTCACGGAATAATCTTAAATATATATGTAAGGATACAATTTGAAAGATTTAAAAAAAATGTAAAGAAAGATATAAAAAATGGATGTGAGAAAGTGTTTTTGACATGAGCTATGCTGGCAAAATTCACCCAGCCTCCATTGCAAAGCTTGCGCAGTCCATTATATTGCATCAGTTGTTAGACATTTGCTTTCATAAATGAATTTTCTTTTTCTTTTTGATGTTTTCTTTTTCTCTTCTCAGTTCAAAGTACACTTTATTAGAAATAGAATGTTTTAAAGTAGGCCGAACTAACCTTTCTTCATTTTATTTTGGCAAGTTATTGACTACATACTATTGCTCGGACCTCCCTGAGTCCCTGTAATTTTCCTCATACTTGTTCCTGTAAATTTTAACAGCACATTTTGGGATATGTAAACACAAAACTGTATCAATGATTTGAAATAGCCCATATGGGTCATTATGGGCTTCAGCCCGTTTCAGATTTTTAAAATCTCTCTTTTTTCCCCGAAGCAAAACCTAAAATTTGTGCTCTCCTTCTGTCTTCTAAACACGAGAAGTGGTACTATCTGACCCGACAGTGAGAGAGAGAGAGAGAGATGAAAGGAGGTGGTGGGAGGAGAGGTGGCGGAGAGTACGGGAGAGGCGGAAGGGACGACGGAGATGGCGACGGCGACCGGATGATGCCTCAGTTCGCTCAGATCCCCACCAGCTTCGGCCACGAGCTCCGCGCTTGCCTCCGCTGCCGCCTCGTCAAGACCTACGATCAGGTTTTGCCTTTATCTCTCTCATTCTACTTCAATTTCTCTTTCCTGGTTCAAAACTTAGGGTTTATAGAGATAGGTTTTGGTGTTGCTTTTATTTAGTTGTTGCTTTTCTTTAATTAAATTAGTTCGTTCGGTGGATTTGATTGAGGAATGGTAAGCGTGTGATTAAGTATTTTAGTACTCTTTTTGTTTTCCTCCGGGGTTTTAGGTTTTTAGGTCTAATTCTTGGCTTTTTTTTTCCCCCAGTTTTGACCCCTCTTCTTGTTTCTGAGCTTAGAGGGGGAAGGAAGGAAAAACAATTTGGGAGATTTTGGAACTGAATTTCTAAATGGCTCACATGAAACAGAGCATTATGTAGATTTGTTTTAAAATTTATATTACATGTCAAGTAGCAAACTTCATGTGCTTACGTGTTGAGAAAGAGGATTTCGATACCTAAATAATGAAGTGTTAAGATAAGAAGAATGCTCTGACATTTATATGACTACAGTGTTATCTAAGATAATGCAAAGAAACATGGTCTTTCAAAAGTTTTTACCTTGCCTTTCTGTATGTGATAATTATGTACATTTAATTCTCCAGTCTCCACTGTTATTGTTTGATTCTCCATGCAGCAGCAATTTCTGCATTTTAATTTGGGGAGGGAGAGGGAGTCTTTAGGATTTGGGTACCTTAGTTCCTTTATATTATTGTAGAGATATGTGACAGATTATGCTGTAATTATTTAGATAATCAGACCTTGTGTGAACTAAGACAACTCGAGATACAGTAATTATTTAGATAATCTTACCAGTCAAATGATATATGTTATCTGTCACTGAGCTTTTTATTTATTTACATTTTTTGTTGATGGGATGTCAAAAAAATTTGGTGTCAATATAACCTATCCCATTTGTGAAATGCAGTTTAGAGAGTCAGGTTGTGAGAATTGTCCCTTTCTGGAGATGGACAAGGAGCATGACAATGTTGCAAATTGCACGACGCCCAATTTTACTGGGTTTGTTTTAAGGCTCTAAACTCTTTCTTTCTTTTGTTATTTAATTTAAATATTTAAATACAATAAAGATGGCATAAAATGCAATGATTTTGGTATTTCTCCACATGCAACCAACATCTGTGCCCCACAATTAGGTGTCAAAGAATATGGATCATAAGTACGTCTTTTACAGCTTAAATATTGTGACTCATTTATGTTTGATTCTACTTTATTTGAATCTTTTTAGCTGTTAAGCCCCAACAGTAATGGTTTTTTGCAGTTAGTAATTTGAGCATTTGTTCTTTTGATTCAACTTTCCTTTTATAATAATGTCATCTTGTGTGTAGGATAATATCCGTGACAGATCCAAGCAGGAGTTGGGCTGCTCGTTGGCTAAGAATTGGTAGTTCTCTCTATTATTTTTCGTTTATTAATGAAGGATTGGAATTTATTCTTTAAGGACTCAAAAGATTTTAATCACAAGAATCTTCTTTATAATGAATGCAATGATGGCATTTTTCGATTGGGTATGGCAGTAATCATATAGGTCAACCGAGTTGGCTTAGTTGGACTTCAGAGGTAAACCATAGAGTTTGTGTCGGTTTTAGGGTATGAAAACATAATAGAAAAAAACATGCCTATCCTGCTGTAGCTGCAATACTTGTGAAACGTTTTAACTTCTTTTTTTTATATAATTTTTGTGCAGGGAGATTTATTCCTGGATGTTACACCCTTGCTGTTTCCGAAGAACTTCCTGAGGAGTATCAGGTACATTTTCACTTCTTTGCTAGTTTTAGTTGAGGGTAGTTCTAGTGTACATCAATTTTTTGTTGCACATCCATTTAATGCCTTAAAAACACTACTTAAACCCCAAAAAAAACCATTTTAGTTGCTGCTTCATCGTTAGATTCGAATCATATTATTGAAATAATGAAAAGCACCAATTACACTTTTTACTTTTAGTTTGAATCATATTATTGAAACCGTACATTGAAGTACCATAAAAGATGTATGAATGTTATAAGTATTCTTAGTTTTGATAAAAGTCTCATGCAACCCCTTAATTATATTTTATGTGTTTCATGAGCCTCCTTAACTATTTTATTTGGTTCAGTCAAAGTCCTTGAGCTTCCAATTAGTTTAATTGTCTGCCTGAATATTTTTGAGGGGGGGTCAAAGAGCTCACAATCTCAACAACTTTCTTTATTAATTTTTCTTGAGTTGTTAGATCTCTAGATTATCTTGGTACTGAGGACTTCATTGTTTGAGCATTAATACCAACAGTTGACTAATGAAAAAATCTCAATAAAATTAAATGGGAACCAAGTTTATTGAACTCAAGATACTGATTTAACTAGATTAATATTTTAAAAGAACAAGAATTAATAGCAAAATTGTATCAAGTGAAATAGTTGGGGTCAAAATCAGTCTTACAAATGTTACTGGCTGACATGCTGTTCTAATTGTTTTTGTATTCCTCCAATTTCAGACAGTTTGTGCTGATAACAACGTGCAATATGTTCCCCCAAAGCGTTGAGTAGCTCTACCTTTGTTTTCTTGTGGCTGTAGATGTGGGAACAAAGCTGCATACTCTATTGTGTTAAGGGGTGCATTTTGGTTAATATGCTTGTGGTGGTCTAGTTTCATTAATGGTGCTATTTAAATTTTTTGTAGTTAGATTAACTTATAGTTACTGTGCATACTTGTTTTGTGAGATCTGAGTTATGGCTGGGATTTGTCATATCACGGCAAAATGTTGTACACCCCGTGCAAAAGCAAAAAAGAGTTTTCATCTTCTAATATCAAAACTGAATATTTTGAAATGTTAACTTTGATAACATCGAACTGATTACAAACAAGAGTTAATAAGGAGCGTATTTCAACTGAAGGTGTTGGTCGAATAAATTTTTTTATTTGTATATTCCAGATTTTGAAGAAGTGACATTGATATTTCTGTTATTTTAATTTTAATTATATTATATGTATATATTTTTTTTGTTTTAAAAGTTAAAACGCATGCATGGAGTAGTTTTGTCCAAAGAAATGTTCGCTATTCACTTGGAGTCTCAAAGAAAATTTTGCAGCGAGATAGTCGTACCGATTGTGGTGTTAATGGCGATGCCAATAATCAGCACAGCTCATTGTGAATGTATCAGAATTGGGAGTGTGTGTTATGCAG
Source organism: Rhynchospora tenuis (assembly GCA_027725995.1). Classification (NCBI taxonomy): domain Eukaryota; kingdom Viridiplantae; phylum Streptophyta; class Magnoliopsida; order Poales; family Cyperaceae; genus Rhynchospora; species Rhynchospora tenuis. The sequence continues at coordinate 57,825,123 of CM050888.1, forward strand.
CGAGCTACTTTTCCCAGAAACCATAGCTTTTGCAATATTGAAGTTCATAGACTGACTTGTATATATTTTTTTTTTTAAAAAAATAAATATATTTAAAGCTCCTTGTAAGATAATGATTTGTTATCAACCTCTGTTTTACTACCATATTTGATGTGTAATTATAATGTTTCAAGAAAACAACCTTGCAATGTGTAATGCTAACACCTTTCACAACAGTGCTGTTTCCGGTGGAAAAGGCAAAATTTAATGGTCTCCTAGAGACGTCATGGCCAGATATAGCAACTTAGCAATTAGCGACTCCAGTGTTCAAGAAACTGTGTGAGTTCAATTCTCAGAAGTCAGAAACAAGCTATACATTGAGGGTTGCTTTGGGCGGTGTTAATTTTACTGGAAGATCAGATATACAACATGAACACTAAAACAAGACAGTCTGATTGTTCCAAGGAAACAATTAAATTAAAATACTATCGAAAGCAAGCACTCTAGTAATACAAAGTCAGAATACCCTTTAGGGTATTCCTCACTCTAAGCTCAAACTGCCTTCAGAAATGTACACACAACAACCCAATAGTCTATTTGGTTCTGCAGCTTTTCCTAAGTTAGCAAACAAAAATACCAACTTGAATAATATTAGAGTTCCCCAATGTATTTTGTGAAGCGCTAGTGGAAATCAAATTAGGTGAGCAAACAATCTATCAAATTAAGGCAAATGGGGTGTGGGCTTCATCAACAAACCATTAATATGCAACTCTATTTTGAAAAGTTGGTGCAACATGAACATTTGCAAACAGAAGATTTGATCACCCATGGAAAACTAGTAGCTGGCTTTGAGATGTAACGTATTTAGAAAAAACAAGTTAAAAAAAACAAACATTAATAAAAGGGCATTCCGTAGTAAAACAGTAGAGCATAAAAAAGGAAAGATTCTGATGACAACTTATTTACCAACCGCGACAACCAACTAAACTTGTCAATATTTACAAAAATAAAACTTGGTGATTAAATAGTCATTTATCAAGTTCGAAAAATTAATGGTTAATTTTTTTTTCACCTATATCAAAATTCATACACAATCTATCTAATTATGAAAAATATCTATAAATTTAACTTTTCTATGTTTTGATAACCATTTGATCGGTAGTCACCATTGGCAAATAAAAACCGTTCTCAATATATCACTACCTTCATATAATATGCAACGACAGAACCTCACTAATACGTGCAGGATTTCTGCTAATCAGCAATAGCATCTGCAAATCTCTAACTTCAAAACCACCATGACAGTGCCATCACAATATAATCATCATCATCATCAACAACATCAATATCATCACCTCGATCATCAACATCAACATAATCATCATCAGCACCACAGCAAAACAGATCAACATCAACATAATCATCATCAGCACCACAGCAAAACATCATCAGCCATATCATTCATATCTCTCAGTTGACTATATCAACTCAGCACTCTTCAACAGCAACCACTAGAAAGGTCCATAGAATTATTTAAAATAAGAGTTGCCCAAGCAGGTAAATAAAAACAAGTTCAATACAAATAACCAAGTGTACGTCATAAGGCCATACAAACAAATACAATATTCTTAGTAGAAAGAAGGTTCATATGCAAGGTTTAAGACCTTTAAAAGGGAAGATGACAGACACAGCAACCACCACTACTAGTCTACAATAGTTCTGCCAGACAGGTGAATCAAAGTCACCAAATATATGCTCCTGTCAAAAGAAAAGCAAGTTATGAGAAAGCTTATAAAGTAGAAACAACAAGTGTCCAAATGAAAGTTTCTCTTACAATCCAAGGAACATTTTCCAATACTCCACAATAATTAATTTCTTCGATTTTATCGTTAGTCAGCCAATAACTATCAGAAAGCCCTTTAGATGGTCAAGGGTATTCAGTAAAATGTCTCTAACACAAATGTTTCTTACTTAAAGTACTCTAGAGAAACAAATAGAAAAAATATTAATAAGAATGGGAAAATAACCTCACTTGATTGAAGTAATTTTCACGGAGAGGTGCTGCGACGAGGAGAACGAGATGCATCACGGGTTGGAGATGGAGAGGCCTTCCTTGGAGGAGGAGACCTGCTCCTGCTCCTACTTAAACTCCGCCTAACTGGTGATTCACTGTATATTTAAAAAAAATGAACTTATAGGATACCCGCATGTTTGACAACTAGGTCTTTTATGACTAGAATGCAAAGTTCACTCTACCCAAAACATCCTATTTGAACCCAACATTCATCTACAACAACAAAATCACTAAACAACCAGAAAGATGAACAGCCCAAATTGGGCAGGGACAGTAATCAACTTGGCATGAACCCTGATTACACCCAACCATTACTAGAAAGACTATACCCTGATTACACCCAACCAGTTCATGAGTCCAACAAAGCCCCAGTTTGACAAGCATAAATGAAAAAAAAATTAAATAATAAACCCATACCACAACATGGACATGACGTCTGAAAGATGAGATAAAAAAGTACCTATATTTGCTACGGCGCTTGTAGTCATCAGGAGAACGACTACGACTAGGGCTACGGCGGCGATAATCTCTGTCTCTGTCTCTGTCTCTGTCCCGTCCTCTGCTTCGGCTTCGGCTGCGGCTCCGCCTCCTGTAATCCCGATCTCTGTCGTCATCCCTGTAATACACAGACCGTAGATAATTACATTTCTGCTCAGAAGAGACAGGTTAACTAGACTTTGCATCCTTGTCCATCTCTTAGGTCTCCCTAGATGTTCATACATGTGCAAGTTTTAAAAGCTCGTATGGTGAATTTGTATTGTGCAGTTATTGCACACAACTTGAATTATTTTTTAATGGGAAAAAGTCTTACAGTACATAAAAACAATATGCTCATGCTAAAACTCCACATTCAAATTTGAGATTTAAAAAGTCAATACAGACCCTCAATTCAATTTACATATCAAAATCTGATACCAATTTCACATGTTTAATGACTTTTTTTTTCCTATATAGAAGAAAAATCCTATTAAAAGCATAAAATTTTTAAATCAATGGTTTTCTCTGTACAAGAAGAATAATTAAAAGAACTTCAAATATTATAAACCCATGTTTCCAACAAGATTCATTATTTAGATCGAATTGAGGGGGTTCAGATCAACATTTTGAATATCGATCAACCATTTGAATATCAAAACTCGAGATTTGGAGATATAAAACCAGCCAACCGGTGCTATGCATAGTATCATAGACTCACTTTTGGGTAAATATTTAAAGAGAGATATTCTTTTGTACAGTTACATTTCAAATGTGGAAAGTAATTTACAACTATTTGCTTCCAAGATAATTGGGAAAAAAAATGCGAGCACACAACTAATTCAATGAGAGACAAATAGACAATACAGATAGTTGAAGAAAAATACAATTGCAGAACTCAAAAGGACGAACAAATTATATATGAAATATTTAAATTAGAGGACTAATGTAAATTATAAAAAAAAATAAAAAAAAATAAAAAAAAAACTAGAAAGACCATCTACATTACACAAGCTTAAAAGAAGACATTCTGCTAGCTAAGCTATGCCGTTCGAACACACCAAACTCAAAAGGTTCACACTAGTTCCAGCTCCACGTGTTATTATTATTCCACTTCCATATCAACAAAAAAAAAAAAAAAAAAAAAAAAACAAAAAAAAAAAACAAAAACCTAGTGCAGGACCCGTTAAAGAAGCTGAGATCATAGCAACAGCACTTCAAAAAACAGTTCCAAAACCAGATCTTAGTCCATAAATACCTTTTGTAGTACTACTATCAGTGTTCCAGCTTAGAGAGAGTATATGATACTGAAGAAAGGAATTAAAAAAAAAAAAAAAACTAACCTCCTCCTGGGGCTGCGACTTCTAGATCGTCCTCTTGACCTACCCATGACTTCAACAATTCTCCCTTTGTGACTGAATATAGAGATATCAAAAGGAACAAAAATAGAATAAGTTTAAATGCATGGCAATATTAATAACAAACTAGTACACCCAAAAACTTTGCATATAGAGAAGAAAACACATGCGCTAGCACAAAAGGAAAGGAAATATCACAATAAATCAATGCAATATGCAAATATCAACTGCAAATCCACCCTAATTCATAAAAAAATGTACAAAAAGATGTGGACAATAGTTTGCATTTTTTTTCATTCCTGAAAAAAAGAGCAGAAAAAGAAGTGCAGTTGACATTCCCATGCATTAATGAGCTTTTGTTAATAATATTCTGGCTTTTCTGGGAAATGTGTGAATAATTAGCACTAACAATAAGTACTTAAACTTACATCCTTTCAGCATTGGGACCATATTTCGCAAACTGCACCATCATGGCTCTACCATCAACCATTTTACCTTTAACAAATAAACAGACTTATATGAAGACCTTAACAATTCAATAAAACAATCTGGGAGACACAATAATGTTTACAGGAGCCATTAAAATAAAAATACAAACCATAAAGCAAAATAATTTCTGGTATAATTTTGAACCATCTTAATTCTTTTTATGGCAATACTGTCCCTATACAAATAGATAAAAAAACTTAAATAATACACAAATAGTATCTCGCATAACCTTTTTAACACAGAAAAAGTTGCATGTAACCCACCACTTGCAATTTTTTCTATAAATTTCCAGTAGAAAGTGCATGTCTTGAACTAGTTTTAAGGTCCAATCAAAAGGGAGGGTATATACCATATTTGTACCTTTTACAAGGTTAATACACAACATTTCTCATTCTGCAGGTATATTATAAGTTATAACCAACTGACACATTGTACATGGACAAACATCGAAACACGCATCTTGTGATCAGCTGATGCACATAGGATTGCTAAGGCTTAAATGAATTAAATTGTACAAAGTACCATACCATCAAGCCTGTCGACCGCTTTTTGTGCATCCTCAAAACATTTGTACCTCACAAAGCCGAATCCTCGTGAATCCCCAGTTCTACATAAAACAAATTTTAATCAGATTTTTTTTTTGGTCATGGCATTACCCTACACAATTTTAGTTTTTTGCAATTTCACTGTAACCCTAGATAATTATTATCTACTTTCCAGAACAAAATAAAAACTACTTCATAAATTTACTCTAAAACTGTAGCCTTTTGGTAATTGTGAACCCAAACAGTTCCCCAGAAAAATCAATTTCCATTCATCTTTGAGAGAGAAGTAAACATTTTTAGTTTTAAGGACTGAAAGTGAAAAATTAAAAAGTTTTACCTTCGATTTCTAGGGATGTAGATATCAACCACTTCGCCATACCGATCAAAGAGAGGATAGAGGTCATCAGCAGTGGTTCCTACAACAAAATTTTAAACAGTACCGAAAAACTTTTAGTACACAAACATCAACAAAAAACGAATTGAGGCGATTAGACTAAGTTAGGATGCACATACGAAAAGTGAGATTCAGGACGAGAAGAGAAAAGGAGTCTTTAACATCTGGAGGACCCGATCGGCCGAAGTGCGACATGTGTTTTGGAGGTGGAGTGAGGAGATAAGGTTAGGGTTTTTGCGAGCTAGGGTTTGAGCTTCGCTCTCACGGGATGCGGGATATTTGGGAAAAATGAAGGGTCGAGTTTTTAAGACTGGATCACTGGAGAGAAGACCCACAATTTCGGAAAATGTCAATTGGCAATTTGGACCGGCGAAGAGTTTTCTATAAAACCCTTGAGAGTTTCGTAATAACGTCAAAAAATACTTATGAGTGGACTGTTTTCTTCATTCAACCCTTTTCATTGTTGAAAATTACAACAAAAATGTTGTGAAACCTCGATGATCCGTGACAACCCTGAAATGAAAAGGGGACTGATATTGCTTCCAGGGGCCCCAACTTGAAGGTTACAAATTTTAATCTAGCATTTTTATTTTCATCAAGCGTGCTCTTTTTAGTTTAATATGTTGGTTTTCTTCTAGTATATTTCACATATTGTTTGTCCAACATTGTGAGAAAATGTAGGCCATTTGTGCTATGATTGCTGTGGGATCTCAACAGAAAATATGTTCAGCAAATGAAATAAAATAAAATTCCACGTGAAAATCATTTTGATAAAAAAATCTAGTAAATATCACTAATATATCCTACAAACAAGAAGCAAAAAAAATTGCATTATTTTTATTCTAGTTCGTTTAAATATTCATAACACGTTACCAGAAAAACATGAAGGAAAAATAAATGTAGTTTGGCATCTCTTGAGAAATGACGATATAAAGCAAAAAAAGAAAAAAAAAAAAAAACAAGAAGGTTAATTCAAGATGGATTTGCAGCATCAGATTAACGTCCCAAAAATTATAATTTTCTAATCATTGAGGAACATTAGCAATAAATTAATTAGTAAGGGACAACATGCAAAATCACAAAAATAAAAGCGTTCTCTCCTCTCCTCCAACTTAACCATTTTTTGTACGTCTTTAGAGCTCAAAAGCAAATTTTACATGACAGGTCTGATACCTATGTTTCCTTCTTAAAAATGCAAATCATGTTTCTCAGGTGAAGTAATGATACTTGTTTCTTTCCTCTTTTATACCATTCATTTTGTTAAAGTCGCTTAAACATTTTTTGTTCTTCATGCTCTACCACTTCTCTATTCACCACAGAAAAGTTAATGTACTTGCGTACATATCATCAGTGTACCGCACTGGTACCTCAAACTCTCACGGTACCAATGCGCCCTTACTACTGTTCTCCAGTGTGCACTTTCATTTTTACTATATCAATCTTCGAATTAAAAAAGGTAGCAAAAGACAAAAGGTGACAAAGAAGAAAAACAATAATAGCCATACTCCAAAAATGAAGTAGAAGTCAAAAGCCTAGAGCCCAAATTATTAAATGTCACATACAAAACTACTCCAACTACAATTGTATCGAATATTCAAGAAAACTGGTCTCTATGTGATGTGCTACTGTTTTGAAGGTCATCTGATTTACGTAGAAAAGCTCTCAGAATAAATCTTTATCAAAACTGCCTGCAAAAAAGATCATATTTTATTGTTATTTCAAATGTCCCATATTTATAATTAAATATGATGTTTGAGGTTTCTCTTGCTAAGGCATAGCCAGTGGTTTGACACTTCCCGCAGGTACAACATTAATCTTACAGGCTACTAAATATCACACCAGAAGGAACAAAGCCACAAAGCTAACAAGACAAGAAAGAAGGAAAAAAGAGAACAAAAAATATATCCCAAGGACAATTTGCTTCAATGCTGGCTGGTTTGGATTGAAGTTTTAATATTGAAAGTAGCCAAGTGATAAAAACTTTTATCCATTCTAGGGCTGAGTATTATAATTAGCATTTGACAATCAACATCAAAATATGAGAGACCAAGAAGCAAAGTATATCTTATTCACAAAAATAGTAAAAATGTAAATCGTCAGTCATTTGCCAAAAATTAACATATACTCACTATTTGCCGATAAAAAGGATAAGAGAAAGACAAAAAAGAATTTCATCTTACAGTTTAATAATCTCATTACTGATGATGGATATTATAACCGTCCAAATATTATGTAGATTTCTCCCCCTCTCCTAAAGTAAACAGAAATGATGGATTAGGTCAGATTTTATTATGTTTGCTTAATTAGACTCAGATTCTGCAATGGAGCCTGAACTGAAATCCTATTTTGCATCAAGTAAGACCTAATTTAAGTCAATATCAATCAAGTTTATTCTCAGCTGTACAATGAAGTACTGAAAAGCAATCATAATTAGTAACCAAACCAGCACTAGCACCCCCACCCCTAACATAGCTGTACAATGAACCAGATTGACACCATACTATACACAGACTCAGTTGGATTTTGGCCCCTCCTAAGGGAATTATTGAAAATAGGTTAACTAAAGTAAGGGGAGAGGGGGTGTGGAGGGGAGGTTGCTCAGTAATGGTGGACTACAATAGAGTGGATAAGGTTTTCATTGCACAAACCTTGGAGATGGGATTTGAATCCGCAAGTTGAGAGGTGATTTGCAAGTTTCTCTCCCAATTGCTTCTGCCAGTCATCTACTGCCTTAGCCTCCTCAACAGGCCAAATGACAGCTGTCTCCTTCTCTAGGTATACTGTGGCAGTTGAAACCTGGGGCTGCACAACACACACATGTTAGGATTGTGAAATGGTAAACTAATTCTTGCTATACACCAAGCTTTTGGAATATTAGAGGATGGTTAGGACATCAGCTTCACTAATTTTCTCAATTTGTTTCTGATTGCATACTGAATCTCGTCCAGCCCATCTTCATCAGTTCAGTATGCTGAAAGCATGTTGACAACCAAAGAGAGCTGATTGAAACACAAAGTTGGCATTTTTTTTATACAGAAATGGTAAATTTTGTTGCACTAAGAAACGATTTATTCTCAAGAAAAATAACTTTTTTGAGAATCATTTTCCATGTAATACAAAAGAAACAAATAAATAGCTAAATAAATTAAATGAAACAAGCTCACTCACTTGACTTTCCAAGATCCTCTTAACACTGGCAGCACATCCACCGCATGTCATCCCCTGTTTCAAAAAGAAAATCCAAAATAAAATGAAGGAATGAAGTGGACATAAAATCAGCATTTAAACTGATTTAAGTGAAGTTGATCACAATTTCTTATTTTTAACCCTAAAAGCTTAAAACTACTGTTCCCAACTTCAAAGTTTTTTAATTTAAATTGTTTTGTTTTATTAAGCTTATAGAACATTTGTCACACACAAATTTCAGTGATTGCATCAATTAAAAAAAAAAATTCTAATTGAGCAAGGATGTGCACAGCTATGGCATGAACATTGGTACTAGTACTCCAGAGCTGTACTTTGCAAAATTTGAAATGAAAATCTGACAAACATTCGAATTTCTGGCAAAATTTTGGAGTCGTACCAATATGGCAACCAATTCAAAGGACCAAGCTTGGTAATCGAACACAAGAGGGACAATCATGCAAGAATTACTCCTAAGCTAAAAATAGAAACTCAATCCAGATGAAGAACAATGCTAAATAGGAACATAATATGTTAAAATCTTTTAATAAACCCCAATTCCTGGCACACCCCACCACATCTTTTAGCCCTATCCAAACCAACCAATACTCAACCTTGACAACAAAATTATACAGTTGATAAAAGAGAGAGAGAGGTAAATTACTCCAACATAGAGCACAATCACATCCGAGCTCTGAGACAAAGCCTCTTCCAAGGCAATAGACTTCACCTCAGCCCCACTACCACCACTCGACCCATCACCTCCACCACCACCACCTCCTCCAGCCAGTGCATCTCCTCCTCCACCACCACCTCCTCCAGCCAGTGCATCTCCTCCTCCACCTCCCGTAGCAGATAAAGCAGTAGCAGAGAGAGAGAGAGACGCGAACTGGCTTGGAAGTGGATTGGAAGGGAGTGTGAGTCCAGTGGAGGAGAGAGAGAAGGAGAAGGTTCCGAAGGGTATTTTGGGAAATGAAGCTCCGAGGCTGCACTGGGGCTTAGAGAGAAAACGAGGCTTGTTGGAGAGAAGGGATGATTTGGGAAGAGATGAGGTCTCCATTGGTAGTTTGGTTCTCCCTCTTTCTTGGAGTTCTGCTGCTGGACTTGTGGGACTGGTACGAAGATAGATGAGGGTACTTTTATTTTGTCTTGACCATGAATGAGTGTTCACATACTCGCATGTGAATCACGCTGTTGGATAAGATAATGGATTGATTATGAATGAATCAGAAGAAAATTTAGTTTAAACAATAAATTACACTGTCTAGTATTTAGTATGAGGCAAAAATATTATACACATAAAAAACACGAAATAAACAAATGAAACTATCACGAGATAAGCATCAAAATATCACGTTTAATTCGCGAGAAAATAAAATATTGAGGTTTATTCCCGAGAAAAACACGAAATACATATGAAAGGTGAAAGACTGTGTTTCATTCGAGGAAAAGATGTGAAAATGTGGCGTTTTACGTAAAAATATCACATTTTATATGCGTTTTATTTGGTTTATAATACAAAATAAATATTATATTTTATTCAAAAAATACATGAAAATGTTGCATTTTATATGCAAGAAAAAAAAAATGAAAATATTGCTTTTTATTTGCGTGAAGAACGCAAAGTAATTGTGAAAATATCACATTTTATTCATTAAATAAACATGTAATACAGTGTTATATTCACGATGGAAAAAAGTGAAAATATCTCATTTATATTCCAGAAAAAGTGAAATTACCACATTTTATTTGCGAGAAAAATATCAAATAAACGTAAAACTATCATGTTTTATTTTTAAAAAAAGCCATATAAATGCAAAAATATTATGTTTATATACCCTAGAGAAACCTGAAAAATATCACCATAAAAACTATCAAATATAAGAAACGGTGAGAAAAGTCTAAATATCACGATCTAACGCGGAAATTTCGCGGTTGAGTCTATAGGCATGATCAGTATCCTTTTTTTTTTTAACGTGGGATTTCAATTCATTTCATTTCATTAGAAAATTTTTTATTAAAATGAGCGGATTTGGTGTCATTTGGTTGAAATTCCTATGTAATTAGGTCTAACGAAATCCTATGAAATCCTATAAAATCAATTCAAATGAAATGAAATCCCGAGTAAAAATCATTTTGATCAGGGCCTATTTGTCCTCTTCATCTTTGGTTTGGCTGTGTCCGATGCATACAGATTATATATTTGTGTCTACTGTCTACATTTAAAATATATAAAATGACTGTTTGTTTAGCCAATGAACTAAAAAAAACATTCGATTGTTCCTATACCATATCTGCACCAAAGCGATAGCAATAAAAAAATTATCATACTATCTTATAATAAAGTATACAACAATTAAAAGTCTGGTACTATATTGGGAAAATTTTTAATACAACACCAATTGGACAAGCTACAAAAGGTGAAAAGGAAAAAAAAAAAAAAAAACGAAACACACACACATACATATGTTAAACAAGAAGAAAGAAATTGAAGAACAGAAGTATCAGATGATATAATGGGGCCCTATCACATACTCTGCATTTTAATTACCCTGAAAGCATTCTACACAAAAATGCATGCAAAAATTCTCTGAGCTAAGAACGGAGGCCCTCTGAATACTCTAATTTTGATCAACCTTTGTTTTGCAGAAATATCTAGCATGCGCAGCTGCCTGATTGTTGCTGTGATTGAGACGAGGCAGAACTTGGCTTCAGATTGACATCTACCAGCTCTTCCTGTTTGGCTGAAGAGAGGGTCTCCATTCCTGGCAAAGCTGATGCAATCTTCCGGAACAATGGCTGAAATACGTTCCAAATTGTCAATGCTTTTTGAGTGGGATGCCGATGAAACTGAGATCAACTTAAGAGGCTGGTTCTCTTTTTTATTTTATTTTTTTGCTTGAGCATTCCTTCTTTTGTTTGTCAGTTTAACCGAGGATTATGTAAATAATTTTACATATTAATAGAAAACAAGAATGTAAATTAATTTATTAACCTTGATGTTAAATCCTGCTTTAGCGCTTGTTTCAATGAACATCACGCCACATTCACGGGCCTTCGATTCCCCTTCTTCAGTTGAAACTTGCCTAATGAGAACAGACTCACAGTTATTCAATTTGTAAACTTAAGTAATGAAAGAGGGGCTCATGGCCTCCCTCATTGAATTTGTTAATGTGCAAATAAAAAATGTTGAAGAGTAACAGTAGTTGTGATTACTTGATTCCAGACACTTCTGTTAACCACAGGGGAATTACAATGATATTTGGTTTTTCTAGAGGATAAAAAAAAAATGATAGAGGAAAATCACTAAATACCAATAAACTAGTAAATCCTCCTACTTGCCAAAAAAAGAAGAAACAACAAAATTTGCTTTATGATTTTTCAGCAAGCTGTAAACTAAACTAATTAAGATCATCCCAAAGAACAGAAAAAGGATTGTTACCTTTTATCAACAAGATCAGTTTTGTTTGCAACAAGAACTATAATTACATCGCCACCTCTCTCTGTCCTCACCTCTTCAATCCACTTTGAGGTGTTCCCAAAAGACTGCCTATCTACAATAACATGACAAGAAAAGGAACCTAAATAAAACAAAATCATGGTGCATAACACTGTCTTCAATATTCTTCAGTTTGTCACTTGTCAGCCAGTCAGCGACCCATGGTTAATCCTGTCAATGCTAGTTTGAGTAGTACATACTACATAGTCAGATTTTGTTTATTTCCTCTTGTGATATCCGGTGCTTATTTGGTTGATAGGAGGTGAATTTTGTACAAAATTGACCTAACTAATCACATTTGTACCTAATTTAACCAGCTGGTACACTGGACTAACAAAGAGAATTAAAACTTACTAGATACATCATAAACAATGACTGCGACAGAAGAGTCTCTGATGTAACTGGGAATGAGACTTCTAAATCTTTCTTGTCCAGCTGTATCCCTTAAATTTTCAATATTGTTTGAATTATGAGATCTTGTAAAAGTGGCATATTATTGAAACGAAATACTGCTTTGATATTAGAAAAGAAAGGAAGTTAATAGGTACCACAGCTGTAAACGAACTGTACAATCTTCCAAGTACATTGTTTTTGACAAGAAGTCAATGCCAATTGTAGCCTGACAATTTGACAAACAATAACATTGGTTTCAGCAACACATAGATCAAGATTGTAGAAGTAAAAAGTTATATTTGAAAAAGCTAATAATTTTGGGAAAAAAGACAACGGACTAGAAATTTATCAATATGATTTGATAATTTTTTTTTTAAATAAGAGTAAAGGTAATAGAAAGGGAAACTGAACATGCATTTGTATATGTGGCCTAAGATTAAGATACCAAAATACTTGATGATAGAAAATTCCTGTCTGTCCATAATCTTAATTATTGGCACCCTTTTCAAAAAATAAGGTTGAGTTATCTATTTGTTGTGGCATACATCTCTGAAAAATGCAGATTGTTCTGTGAACAAAAAAAATGCATTTTATGTCTACCAAAATGAAAACAGTCGTCTATTGAAATCAAAATTAATAAAAAAAAAAAATCAGAAATTTAATAAGAAACAAAAAAGATATAAATAATCACCTGGTATGTGGTATCAAATTTATCATACATAAATCTTGTGATGATACTTGTCTTCCCGACCGATTGATCGCCGAGGAAAACCAGCTTATACTTTGCCAATGCCGACACCACCGACATCTTTTTATTGCAACACAGATTATAATCTTTCAGTTGAAGGTAAGGTTAGCTCTCTCTAATTTCAATTGAGGCTAACCGAGAAAAAAAGAGATCAATGACGAAGATGAGAGAAGAGATTAATTTTGGCGTCAAAAGAAAGAGAGAGGAGGAATCGATCATTTAATTTATTATAATAAAATCATACCAATTAAAAAGTTGGATAAACCTGGTACATGTGGAAAATACTAACGGGACCCACTCTTTGTCAGCTACGGTCCATGCAATATTCATGTTCACGTTGCAGATACAAATATTAGAGGGAGGGAACGGAATTGGAAAAGTAACGCGCCAAGCGCGGAGGCAAATTGGTGGAGAGGTGATGCTTGAGGTGTCATACCAAACAAACTTTTGTATCAAGTCAGAGCTTGAAAATTAAACGACCGATTACGTGGACATTTTAGGTTGGATAAAGTCGCTGTTTCGTGGGAGGCATTGGGGGAAGGTTGCATCCCAAAATGCGGAGGTGCGAGTCAAACGTGCGCGTCAGTTTGAAGACGAAGAAACGGAACTGGCCTTTTTAATACTCTCCGTTTTCATCTGACTGGATGAGCTTTTACAATGTAATAATGTATGCAATGGAGAAACAATCTGCTTCTTTGAACTGGGGAAAATTGAACATTTTAAATGGTGGGGTTCTTAGTAGACTTGGACAAAATGCACAGCAGCACAAGGCCGAAGTCCGGACGGACCAGTATCCTCTGGACTTCTTTAGAAGAAGTTCAGTGGTCTTCTTTGATCCGAGCCGTCCGATTTGATCAGAACGGTTGAATTTTTTTGGACCTATCAATCTGGTACTATTCACGGGGCTCCCTTATAGCCATTGAGATTAAATCAGACGGCTCTGATTTAAGGAAGACCACCGAAGTCCAGAGGTCCGCAGACCAGAGGATACGGATTCAAGTCGGGACCGTGTCCATTAACGTGGTTTTAATTTTTATATTATTTATAATTACTGTTATGCTGCGATGTTAATTGTTTCAAGATCTATTAATAAATTTCTCAGATTTTAGTTCATATTCCGAATCTAATTATCAATATAGAGTTAGATGTGAGACTTTGGTCTTTGTGCATTTGATCTTTTTGGTTTTGGAGGTTCTTTCTTTGTAAATATTTCTGTAAATATTTGTGACTTTTATTAATATATTTTTTGTTGGCACAAGCCAACCTTCAAAAAAAATATATCTATTAATATATTCGATTCTATTTTTATTGTTTTATGCATATTATATGGTAAATGATTGTGTAGAAAAAATCAAGGTTTTATCGTGGTTTTGCTAAATTTTATTTTATTGTATTGCTGTATGTCATATGACTCATATTGCAAGGCACTCTGACAATTTCAAACATTTAATATTACTATTAGTGGTATTATTTTATGAGCTGGCAAGGACGGATTTCAAAAGAAGTAAATCTCGCCAAACGTCTATGTTAAACTTAAAATCTAACACTAGTTAGAAATTCTCCATAATATTTTTTAAATTTCCGGACAAAATAGTGTCAAGTCTACGAACTTTTTGAAATTTGAATATCCAGTGTCCGCTTTTATTTTCATAGAATAGGTACGAGAAAAAAATAATCTGAATACGATTACATTTTCCCATAATTTATCTTTTACAGAAACAAATAGTAAAGTAAACGTACTGATATCTGGGCCTTGTTTGCAAATGAATGAGAAGTCCAAAAGTCTTAAGATCCGGCCCGTTTACTGAAACAAAAAACGAGAGCCGTAGAAGAGCTTCTGGGGGAACCAGGATCCTCTGGACGTTTTTTAAAAACGTCCAATGGATGGTTTGATCGGAGCCGTTGAGATTAAATCAGACGGTTCATTTTTTTCGGGTGTGGTGGAATGCACGGGGCTCCCTTATAGCCGTTGAGATTAAATCAGACGGTCCAGATCTCGATACGTCCACCAAACGTCCAGAGGATGGACGTCCAGAGGATCCCATTCCGCTTCTGGGAAATTAATCAAACCAGGTTCGTTCATTTGTTGAGCACTTAATCGAGTATCAAATCAACTCAAAATTTTATAAAACTTATATGAAAATGCATCGCCTGTAAAATTGAACAAAATCAACGGTTTGAATTGGACAATTGAATTTTAAAATTGTTAAATATTATGAAAAAAAAATCAAAGGACTGCTCTCGGCAGTCATTTTTTTGACTGCCGAGGATCTGGTTGGAGCTTCTGGGGCTCTCTGATCGGACTGATCTCGCTGTACCATTTTTCAATTTTTATGGAGATTTCTCAGCTCTAAAAGGAAAGGGAGGCAGCTGTGCTCGGCGAGTCTTCCATCCCATGGAGAAAATTAAAGAGAACTTGTAGCCTTATTTACCTTTCTTTCTAACCATTATCTCCCCTTTTTATTTAGGTCTCTAATTGCTCACATTGTTACTATTATTTTACACATTTGTATTCTGATTAGGTCGTTTGACCTTCTTGGATACGCATCTCTGTACTGTACGTAACTAATAGAAAATGTAGTTTAGGTCGCACTTTAGGGTTATTCTGGCTTTGTGCAATTAGGGAGGTGATTTATACTGTTCAGTTCAGACCAATTTCAGAATTTAGATAATATCTTGTGAGGGATTGGATTGAATTTAATTTCAGGTCAATTTTGATGCAGTTAGAGTTGGTTGGGTTCATGATTCAGGGACTTTTGTGTTATAATCCTGGAAGAAGTGATGTAGAGGTACATTGAATTATTATTTTTCTACAATCCGAGGTCAGATTATTATTTAGGTCATGCAGATATGGAAGAAGTGAAGCATTAATCCCAGGATTGCCAGATGACTTGGCCTTGAAATGCTTGGTAAGGATCTCACATGGATTTCATGGCCTTCTCGAGTGTGTTTCCAAGAAATGGAGAGATGCAATTAGAAGTAAAGAATATGCTCGGTTAAAGGCCCTAAAGGGATTGTGCGGTAATTGGATATTTATCTCCACGGCTAATGGCAGCAGGTAGGAGGCATATGATATTAAAGCTGACAGGTGGGAGCCACTTCCCATCATGCCAGCTAGTGGGTGCAATTCGGACAATAAAATCATTGGGTTCTCATGCGTTACTGTGTGCCACAAATTCCTGGTGATAGGTGGGAAAACTGTGTCTCCTGTACATCAAGATCTTGAGTGATTTGGTTGTGTTTGATCCTTTCAAGAAGGAATGCTACATGGAAGCCAGGATGAGAAGAGCCCGGCTTGGGTTTTCCGTATGGCTATATCAGACAAAGTTTATGTGGCAGTAGGGTACAACTTCACTTGCCCTTCAGGGTTTAGTGATGCTGAAGTTTATGATCCTTGCACTGACAGGTGCGCTTCTTCTGTCCTGATTTTTTTTTTTTCTGAACTTTGCAAGGCAGATTAACAGCTTCCTGATTGAAATGTTGTCTCCCTAGTCATGGGCATGCATTTTAGTGTGATAGTTCAGTCAGGCAATATGGACGGGGACCTATTGACAATCTCAACAAACATCAAAATTAATATATAATTTTGAAAATCCAATATCTCGGTTGTGATCCATACTTGATACATTTCACACCCATGAAAAATGATGAATTTGATTTAAGTTTTACTGTTCATCAATTGAGTTGAACTTTGCAATGGTCTGTAATAGTGACCTTTGATGGAGTATCAAATAACACTTTATTGTATGAAAATTGATTCACAATCAATCCTTAAGACAATCAATGTCTATAATTTTAAATGTTTTTAACTTTGGAATGGCTTTGTCAAGGTTTCAACTTGAGATGTTCAGTTTTAGCAGCTTGTGATTGATGCCCAAAAAATTTACAAATTGTTTCAAATTTGATTGATGGCTGATCTAATTGATGGGGTAAATGGCTAGAATTTTTAATAAAATCATTAGCCCTAATAAAAATGCTTTTCTTAAAGGTAGAAATATTCTGGACAGTATTATTACTGCTCATGAAATTTTACACTCTACCCATGTCAGTAAAGAAGCAGGCATTGCTTTAAAAATCGATTTTGAAAAAGCCTTTGACTTAGTCAATTGGGATTAACCTCTCCATTGCCTAAGGCTTAGAGGCTTTAACTCATTTTGGATTTCTTGGATTTCCAAACTGTTAGATGGTGGCAGATCCTTCATTCTAGTAAATGATTTTAGTGGAAACTATTTTAGATGCAAGAGGGGAGTAAGACAAGGTGATCCTCTTTCACCCTATCTTTTCCTCATTGCTGCTGATAATCTCTCTAAACTGCTTCATATCAGTCAAGATAAAGGTCATTTAGAGTGTCTTGGCCCTCATTTTCATAATCAACTTCAAATTACCCATCTTCAGTACGCTGATGATACACTTCTTTTCCTCCCAGCTAATCCTGTTGTTATTGATAAAGTTCATTGGATTTTAAAAGTGATTGAATTAGTTTCTGGCATGAAAATTAATTATGCTAAAACTGAGCTAGTCCCCCTAAATATTTCTAACTCTCTAGCTAATAATTGTGCCAATATACTAAACTGTAAAATTAGTTCTTTCTCCTTCACTTATCTGGGAATGTCTTTACATTGGAAAGCACCTACCAGAGATACTTGGAGGAAAATTATTCTAAATATTCAAAAGAAACTGTCTACTTGGAAAGGGAAGCTTCTCTCTTTAGGAGGCAGACTCATCCTAGTAAATTCAGTTTTATCCGCAATCCCCCTCTATTACCTCTCAGTTTTTAAAGCCCCATGTTGGGTTATTAAAGAAATAGACAAAATTAGGAGAAAATTTCTTTAGTCTGGTGTTGATCATAATGGTAAAGATAAATACTGTCTAATGAATTGGTCTACTTTATGTATGAAAAAGGAGTTTGGAGGATGGAGTATTCTCAATTTAAGAGATACGAATAATGCCCTCATTAGTCAATGGGCCTGTCATTATATTCATAACCCTTCTTCTTCTCTTTGGAAATTGTTAATTAATTTTAAGTATGGATTAAGAAAGATGAGTAAAATGTCTCCATTTTGGAAACATGTCTATTCTCTTTTCCCTTTAATAAGGATAGAAAATATCAGAAATGTTGGAAATGGACACTCAATTAACTTTTGGCTTGACAATTGGTATGATAATCAATCCTTCTATAAAAAGTTTCCTAATCTTTTCAAAAAAGCTAAAAGAAATGATAGATCCCTAGCACAATGTTGGTCCAATCATTCCCTTAAGCTTAACTTGAAAAGATGTGCCTCTGCTGCCCTTAGAAAGGAAAAAAAGAGAATTGCTACCTATTTTGCCCAATATTATCCTTACTAATTCAGAAAAATACTAGTGTTTGGCTTTGGAATGCTTCTAAAATTTTTTCTGTCAAGTCCATGTATGAATTTCTTAATTTCAGGGGTATTAAAGAGCAGCGTTTAAAATCTCTCTGGAAACTAAAAATTTCCTTAAAAATCAAGTTGTTTGTTTGGCTAAGTTTACATAATAGAATTCTTTGCAAAGATAATCTAATCAGAAGGGGTTGGCAGGGCTCACCTTCATGTGCTTTTTGCAATCAAGATGAAACTGTTTCTCATCTTTTCATTACTTGTCTTCATAGCATGGAATTCTGGCAAATTTTGAATTGTTATAATAGTTTTAATTGGAATGTGCCCCTAAATAATCTTAATGATATTTGGCATTATAGTTGTCAGCTAACTGCTCCCAACAAATCCCATCTCCAAAGCATTTTTACAGCTTTTTTGTGGCGAACTTGGATTTATAGAAATGGCAGATGTTTTGGTAATGACAGTAATAGTCATAAATACACTACTTATATTAATGCTCTTAGCTTGGCTTACTTCTGGACAAGCAAAAGGGCAAGATGGGAAACTTCTTTCAGAGGACCTGCTACCAATCTTTTTGATGACAGTAGCATAGAAATAGTGCCAGATGAGCGTGTTCCTACTGTGCTGACTCTGGATTGTGAAGATGACTCTGATGAAGATCTGTTGGACTAAGCCGTGTCCTTGATTTTTTTCTCTATTTTGTTTTTACTATTGACTTTAGTTGGTTTGTTTGCTTGGCACCAGGATAGAGGTGTGTTCTATCCAACCAAACTCATTAGAGTTGGTTTCCATTTCTGTTGTTTTTTTGCTTTTGTATTCTGAACTTGAGCTTTAATGAAAGCAGGCAATCAGCTTCTTGATTGCTTTTATCAAAAAAAAAAAAAAAAAAATCTTCTGATAATTCTAGTAGAGTAATTATAATCATTTTCAATAATAAATACTAGAAACCAAAAATACTTGATTTCCAATTTTTTTTTCCTTAAACACACAGCTGCAACTTCCTTTCTTGCGAATGTAAGGGCTTGTTTGGATGGTTGGGAATAGTGGGAATAGGCACTCTTCCCACTCTTCCCACTCTTCCCAATAACACTCTTCCCAACAACACTTTTCTCTCTACTTTTTCACACTTCCCAACGTTATTCCTAAACTCACCATCCAAACAACCTAGGAATAGCACTCTTCCCACTCTTCCCACTCTTCCTACTCTTCCTACTTTTTCACACTATTCCCACTATTCCCAACCCATCCAAACAAGCCCTTAAACATGGAGCATTAAGATCACCTAAAGTTCGTAGGACATGCAAGGGGCACAATCTCTCTACATGATTGCTCCGAAACAGGCTGATGCTGATAGTCATGTCTTTTATTTGGGTTAATGGGAAACTTTAAAACTCAAAATCGGCCCTGTGGTAACTAAGAAAGCCCGACATTTAATAACAATAAATTAAAAGAATTACCCATCTTAAACTATTTAAATATTGGTCGTTCAGTAGTCAGTACGTTTTTAGAAGCCCTAAATTGGCAGTAGCCTTCCAATTATTTTATTCCGAGTCAAATCTTTCGCCATTTTTTTTTTCCTATTTTTCGTAAAAGTATGTTACAGTTCAGGAAATCAGAAAAGGCCATTTAAGCAATAACAATCTGCCTTAAGTTGTTTACTCAGTTTGCTTATTATGAATTTTATTATTAGTGTTTAGTGAACCTTCAGTATGTTTTTAAAATTTTGGAGGGGCAAGAGAGATTCATTTATAGCTTTTCTCGTCCTCCGTGTTTGAGCTTGAATATACACGACACAGTTCTGTTGATCCCATTGTAAGTGTATGTTTGCTAGCTTGTGTTCTTCTGAGTTCTGGCCGCGTTTATTGTAGGTAATATATTTAGATGCAACATTCAGTCTGCGAACAGATATTGCAATAATTAGATAGGTACTCCTACCCTTAGATAGGTATGAATTTAGTTAGTACATTTGACTGATCTCATGCATGAATGTACTTAATTAAGACCAAATCTTTATCCCTTAATTCAAGAAATCGGCTCACTTGGTCGTTCAGCTGATGTAAAAGAATTTTGAAATTTTGAATGTTAAAATAATTTTGGGTTAATCTTTTGTTGGGTCTCTTTTCTAGCCTACCCCAACTTGTTTGGGACAAAAGGCTTAGTTGTTGTTGTTGTAAAATAATTGTGGGTTAATCAGATAAGAGTTTTGAGTGCAAAGGTTGATCCATAAGCCAATAGGCTTGAGTCCAATATATTCCATATATATATATCTTGGTTGTACCAGGTGCAAATAAGAAATTAGAGTGTAGCCGTGTAGGTAGTCTTAAAAAAAATTGACAGTTATCCATCTATTCTGGTTTGGAGATGAGCCAGGTGCAAATAAGAAAATTTTAAGTGCACCCATGGTTTTGAATAAAACAACTGGCATTAACCGGATTCCGGTTTCGGATTGAGACATGTGGCACTCATCTAGCCTCACATTCAATTGATGTGATTTGAAGGGATTTGTTTAAATAGAACTGGAAGGCATTTAGGGTTTCATAGCCAAGTGAGCCGATTTCCTAGAGAGGGATAGGAAGGAGGAGTCATGGAGGAAAACAGGCCAAGATTAAATCAGAATGATCTGCGGTGTCATTCTAATATGCCATTGCTTTCTTGATTTCAGCAGTATGGTTTGATTTGTAAAATCTTACTTGATTTTTAGTTATCTTTAACCTACTTTTAATTATTTGTTCTTAATTTTCCTTTAATGTTTATTTTCTTTTCCATCTATTAGCACATAGTAGTTATTCTAATCTCTACCATGCAAGTTAACAGCATATGCTTTTGATTGAATTTTCTTACTGCAGGAAGGCCTAATCAACTAGCATGCGGATTAAAAATCTGTTTAATGAATTATTAAACCTTTTGAGGCTGAGTTCTGAGCTGATTTGTAGATCGTTTCGCAAAAAGTGATTACGGAAGGTACAATGATTTTTTACTGTAGAAAACTTAGACAAAAATCACAAAATCAAACAATTTAGTTTGGCTTGAGTCGCTTGACTATCGCAATTTATTTCTAATAATAAATCATCTTAAAATACACAGGCATCCCTTTTAGGTAACAAAAGATATATAAAAGATGAGCTGGAGACTATGGTAATGAAATAATATGCTCTGTCAAACATTTTGTAACAAAGTATCATTCTTGGAAATGCATGGGTATTTGATGAAAAGTACGGTCAACAGGCTCCTAAGTTAATAATTGTGAGTTTGGCATTCTGCTTCTCTCAACTTTGTAGGCTTCTTCTTGTACCACAAACAAATTGTACTATGTCGGTGCTATTGGTCTTGTGGCATCTGCTTGGAAAATTCATGTGCGAGACTAACTTAGTGCGACATCAATTCTTCTGTCATTGGCTGGCCACAAGATTGATTGCACTGGTTCAGTACAACTGTCAGTGCTGTTGGTCTTGTGGCCTCTGCCTGGAGAATTCATGCGAGACTAACTTAGTGCGACATCAATTCTTCTTTCATTGGCTGGCCATAAGATCGATTGCACTGGTTCAGTACAACTGTCAGTAGTATGAGAGGAAATCTTAAAGGTTGATAGCAGCAGAATGTCAACCTCCAATATTTACTTTTGAGTCCGCAATCGTTACTTGTCTGTGTTAACTGGATGGCATAAGTTTGATAATATAACTGAAATGAATTTCACAGTTCCAAGTGCTTGTGATTATATCTAGCTTGTCTGGAATGTCTATTTCGGCGGAGCTCTCTCTTCCCTTAGTTATTATTATTATTATTATTATTATTTTGAAACAAGTAGATATTGAATTGTTTGGTTCATTTATTAGGTGAAAGGTACAGATTATGAGACGCCAGATGGGACATGCATAAGAGACTATATAGATGTGATTGATTTGGTCGATGCTCATGTCAAAGCTCTTGACAAGGCTTAACAAGGCAAAGTTGGTATCTACAATGTAGGCACTGGCAAAGGTTTCTGTTAAAACCCCTCCATCTTTTTATTACAATCCAGATTTCATTATTCAATTAATATTCATCACCACAAGCTTCTGTGGTGACCCTTGACTAACTTGCTTCAGGTACTAGAGCAATCTAATCCATTTCAGTATTGTTTTCTGTGCTTGAACTACTTGGTTTCCTTTCTTGTTCTCCTTGGATAAGCAAACTGATTTTTTTTTTTTAATTATACTAAAAATTATGGCTTCGTTAGAAAAAAAATGCCTCAAATAGAAAAGAGCAGTCTATTATGTCACTTTGATGATATTCTCTTATGACAACAATATTCCTATTATAATAATTATTCTGCTTCAGGGAGATTTGTGAAGGAATTTGTGGATGCATGCAAAAAGGCAACTGGTGCAGACATAAAGATAGATTACTTCTCAAGGAGACCAGGTGACTACGCTGAGGTGTACAGTGACCCCACCAAGATCAACCGTGACCTCAACTGGACAGCTCAGCGTACTGACCTGCTGGAGAGCCTTCATGTCACCTGGCGCTGGCAAAAGCTCCATCGTAGTGCCTACGGTGCTCCTCTTGTTGCAACTATCTAACACGAGCTGTATTTTATTTTTCTTTTGGGAGAATATCACATTCTCCTTGTAAAACCTCAAATACTGTTTATAACACCCAAAAAAAATGAAGACATATTAGAGGGACATAGTTCAGGTACCTAAGCAATCTGGTCCATTTCATATTGAAAGGGAGGTATAGTAGGTGACATGATATTTATAGGGCTACTGAGATGTTTCTGTGTTGCAAGCATTCTGAGGTTTTATATGGTTATACACACAAAAGTTTTCTCCAAGCTTGTCAAAGAATTGCTATTCATTATATATATATATATATTTTTTGTGGTTCTTTTATTTGTATAATTGGCCAACGGATTTAAATGTAATCTGGGAGCTGTAGTCGATTGTAATTTACATTGACCAAGCAAAATTATAGCAATTCATAAGTAAATAGATTTTAAAGTGCGTAATAGACTTTTGTATTCTCTCCTAACTGTATCAATTGCAAAGAGGTGCAACTGGATCTCTCATTCTTGTTCTTTAGTCATTCCATGTATAGCACACACTCATACTGTCATACATATCTTTTTTAGTTAAGACAGCTGGACAGAGAAGCTCTTTAGCAAATCCACTGCAACTCTTACTATAAAAAAGTGCTAAATGTTCTAAATTTAATGAAGGAAACTAGGACAAAATCTGCTTCAAGGCTTTAACTAAAAAGAGAAGATATATTGGACCTTATATATACACTCAGAAATACATTTAAGAAATTACAGAGGTCTTGTCCACAAGTTTAACTTGATTCTTCGAGGCAATCACTGCAAAGCATCTGGATGATAACGAAGTAGAATGTTACAACTCTTAATCAAGAAATAAACTCTTATTTTTGTTTTGGGTACCTTCTGTTCAATTTTTTATATTTTATGTCTCATTTGCTTTTTACCTTCTTCCGTTGCCATTGTCAGCCACCAAATGTGGTTGTGGTTGTAGTTATTCTGTTTGTTGCGGTAAGTTGAGGGTTTTCCTAAATATATTTCCTCTTTTTTTGGGAGTCAAATAAGTGTTATTTCCCCCAATATCCCCAAAATAATGGGAGCTTATGATGAGTGTCTTTCAATGTCGTTTCCTACTATATCAAAGTTACAAGAGCACTATGGAAACGGTTACATGACACTATCGGTATGTATTCTTTTTGTTTGCTTTCTGCTTAAATAGGAGGGATACAGATAAATTAGAGCTCTTGTATGTTTCCACAATATACAAATACTGGTATATTGTATCAAAACAAGAAATACTCACGGAATATCATGTATTATTCCATGGTCGACGACACCTGCTACTTTTTTAATGCTTTCTGCTACTTTACCTGAAATAGAAATAACCTCCGTATAAGTCTCTTCTTGATGGGTATTTGGGCCCTTCAATTGTACTTCTGAAAAAAAAATTCTGACTGCAAAGTAACAGAGCTCTGAGCATCACATATTATTCAGTGGTTTCCTACTTTACATGACACTTTCCAGGAGTGACACGAAATTGCATTGTTTCGATAATAGATTGAAGTTTAAATAGATAAGTAGACAGTTTATTTAGGTCCAGGTTGACAGTTTGGTCAACTGTGGATGTTTAGGTGACTAAGAGCTTTCAACAGGTAATCACAATTATTTTTCATCCACTACAAATATTGAATCCCCATAAGAAATGCCAATGAAAAGTACCGCAAACTCCCCATAAATTGAGGAGATGTCAATAACAGACTATCCAACAGCACCTTGTGTCTGCTCTTTCTCTCTTGTGATTAAGAAAGAGGCTAAGTGAGAAAGGAGGGAGGTGATTATCAAGGGGGAAAAATATAAAAAATAGAAAGGAGAAACATAGTTGGTTACTTCAGAAGGAAAAAGCAATTTCTCGTGGGGGTGCATTGTCTTACAACACAAAAAAAAGAGACAAAAGGTAATTTCTCTTAGGAGACACACAAAAGGGTTTAATATTTTGTGGTAACAGTGTTGTAAATATGTAAGGAAATGCCAATACCTAGATCAAGAATAGGTGATGTGAAATTAACATCAAGAACATGGTGGCCATCGGTGGTGACCAAAGGAAAGTCACCACCTAGTGGGTCTGCATTCCCAAATGCAGGTCTCCTCCATACCTTAGAATGTTTATAATGAAAAGAATAAAGTCTCAGATTGAGAGTATTTAAAAGGAAAATAAGAGACAGTCGCAGTAAGTACCTGGGCCAGTACCCAGTATGGGATTAATTTCATGATAGAGGCAACTTGAGTCAAAATTGTTTATGTTATGGTATCATTACAGAAGGGTAAGAGGCCTAGTTGGGGATTGGCTTGGCTTTAACTGAAAGTTTGGAAAGCAGCATGTAATACAAACCTCGGCATCTCCAAGGAACAGATCATCTATTTCCTCTGCAGTGAGCAACCAATTTCCCTGTAGGAATTTCAACTCTCAGTACATTGATAAAATAAACAACCACACTTGAGTTTTCATGGAAAATGTACAAAATTATTTAAAATTTTATGAGAATTACCTACACAATTAATTACAACTGGAATCGATCCATATATCTCTTTTGTATATTGCTCCTCCGCAACAATGAAGGCAAATTTATCGGCTGATGTTGCTATCATCTAGAGAGAGAGAGAGGGAGAGAAAGAGAATGAGAATGCTTTGTTTTTTCAAATATAAAACCTTTAATTTTGATATGATCCATTGCAGAAATCTTACTTGAGTTCAAAATTATTACTTGGTGGTCATCTTAACAATTATTATTGAGGCCTTCAGGTACAGAAAAACTACATACATGATAATATGAGTATTATATATGTTATGCAATAAGCGATTGAAATAATTCAATGTACCTTCTCTTCAACAAATGATTCACCGCCTTCTAATTTTCTACGGCCAATGACAGCCATTAGGGAACCTTCTTCCATGACATCGGCATCATTAAATGCAAAATCAATCTACAATAACAAAAAAGGATGGCAGGGGAGTACAGTTTGTAATTGTTGTGGTACAGAGGAGGAAACATGTACACATTTATTCCTTTTTTGCCCCTGTGTAAGAACTGTTTGGTTCTGGTTAGGACAAAGCCATAATTACTTTTCTAATTGGCATTCTCTTACTGATGTTATGGATTTTGCATTGGATTTGCCTCATGGGGATAGAGAAGCATTTGTAATGTGTTTCAGTGCTTTGCGTTGGAGTGTTTGGATTATGAGAAATGATGTGATTTTTAATAATAAGAGGGTTAAAACAACAAAAATTTTATTATTAATGACAGACTCTTTTGTGATGTATTGGGCAGGTATGGCAGCAGCAAGCACTAAAGAATGCCTCGCTCACTGGCTGCCAGAAGACTGGGCCATGATACCTATTCAGATGCAAGCACCTGATGTAGTAGGAGCAGCTATACATGGCGCAGAAGATTGGAGTGGATGGAACATAACTCGACTCACGCTAGCAGAAGAATAATTCCAATCAAGCAATGTTACTATGGATCGTTTTATTGAACTTTTTATGTTTATGAAGATGTATAAGTCATACTTCAGTGGGTCCTTGGAATATGCTTTATTGGGGGTTGGTAATTACAGGGAAGTAACTTGTTAGTTTAGATGGGTTTAGTTAATTGTTGGGTTTTAGACGATTTATTTTGAGACGTGGTTGTAAGTTGGATGTTGATTTCTAGTAATAGAAATGGGCCCAATGGCCTCTTTTTCAAAAAAAAAAAAAAAAGAATTATAATAATTTATGCTGCAATATTATCCATCAGAATCTACTATTCCCTCGCTTCAGGTATAACTTATGTTGAAAGTGGATTCTGATAACAAGTGGCAATTTAATGTATGTCCTCACAAAACCAAAAATTAGCACTTATGCCACTCAAATACAGTCAAGAAAATGAACATACATATCAGGCCAGCTTTCTTCACTTTAACATTTTCTTTTATAGATACCTAGGATATTGAATTAACACTCCTCAACGTTTTCACTCATAACATAAGGGCACATATTCAGGTAGCTTGGGAAATTATTATTTAAAGATGTGCTTTCAAGGGTGCCCAAAATAATATTTATTGTCTACAAGTATCCACATGATATTTATTTATAGATGGTTAAGTAAGCTCAAGTATAAAACCTGGATACCATCTTCATAGTTGTTTAGTGGAACACCAGCTTTTGCAGCCTCTGTTGCACTAAAGGTAGACCTGAACATAGAATGATAAAAAATTATACATGTATATCAAGATACCAATTTTCAAAAATAATTGAAAATCCACATCAGTATTTCTTTACTCCATTGAATTTTCATCAAAAGGGGAGAGGCCGAGACGTTAGGATTGTTCGAGTATATGATATAAACTGTTCATTTGCAGCTATATTAATGCAATACTTTAATTGAAACCGGTTTAATATTGAAACAAAATGGCACAGCAATTATAAATGGATACCCTTCTGAAAATTTGTAACATAAAAATGCACAACATTTATTATGCAACAAGAAGGTATAACTACATTCAAAAACGTATACAGTAAGAAATAAGGTTATACTGACGAGGGAATTCCGACAATGTCTCTTAAAGATCCATCTTTCAGGCGCTTTCCCAAATGTTGTATGGCAATACCAGAAGCTGCACCAGAACCTAATCCCACCACCATCCCATTCTTCACATATCTATCAACCTAAAAATATTTTCAATCATAACCTTAAATTAATAATTAATCATGAATTTAATTGTAATAAAAATATAATAACCATACTGTCAGTTTGGCAGCCTCAAAGAACTCGGTGCCAGACTCAGCTACACAAACCATTCTGCTTTTGCTGACATGGCCTTGACAGTGGCGGATATTCCTTCTGACAAACGGAATATTCCATTTCGAGGATGTGTAGATGCTTGTGCGTGAGATCATTTCATTTGCTCCTTTCGCCCCCTTTTCTTTGGGTGATGTTTGGCGACCGTTAGCAATTTCTCTTAGAAGATAAGGGATGGACATTGGACAACTGGAGACTAATCTAAACGACGTGGTTCTCCAGTCAAAATTCTGGAGGCGTCCGTGTATTGGGATTAATTTCATTTTTTCTTTTTCTTTTTTAATTAATAAAGACTAGGTGCTTTCCAATACAGTAGCACGTTTTTTGAGGAATATTATAATTTTTAAAAAAGAAAGTTATTTTGAGGATTGGAGTCAATTTCTTTTTCTTTGTATTGGTATTTTTAAAAGTTTTCGGGCCATCCAATAGCACCGCATTCTTTTAATAGAAAATAAAATATTAAACAGTAAAGTCATCTAAAATTTGTCAAAATTGGTTAACTAGAACAATTGAGTCGTAGAACATAATCTCAAAATTGTAAGTTTTCGAATATACAATCTTTGGTAATTTAGTACCGGTAGCCATGTTTTTACCATTGTATCTTGCTTAGATGAAGGACAGGAAAAAAAAAAAAAAGTGAAGAAAAGGGACTGAAAGATTGTCAAAAATATAATAAACTTCCTTTCTATTATGTCCCACTCCGCAACCTTTTGAACCAAAGAGTGCTAAAAAAAGGTATTAAGAGCCAATTCATTCCGAGATGTCACTGAATTATTTTTTTTCCAATAAGATTAGTGATATAAACCGCCTTATTATGGAAACTTCTGCCACCACCATATACATCAACAAATATATTCAGCCGCATCTTTCGATACCCGCATAACATGTCTAAATGCAGTTGAATTTCAGTCCCAATGCATTGTTTGATGAAGTACAGGATCTCAAATGAAATATTGCTCGAAAGTTTAAACATACTTTCTAACATGAAGCGGCCTCATATTTGGAATGCACCAAATAAAACTTTACTTTTTAGTTTATATTTCAAAATTTACAATTCAAACGTCAAATTTAAACATCAAAATGATCATGCTCAATTTCGCAAGAGATTCTTTATTATAAGATTTTATAATTTTTTTTTTCATTTCATACTTGATGCATTTGGAGCACCTCCCCTTTTAACATTTGTATCATAGTGCGTGGCATGCAAACATCATTAATATATGTTTAGCTTCTATATTTTCCTCTAATTTTTTAACACAAGCACTTGTAATTTTAGTTTGGAAAGAGACTGCACTGCACACAGCGCAGATCAAATGAATTAAGTAGTCAAAATTTGCAAAACTTAACATGAGATCCCAATCAAAACTCTAGAAATGTGATGGCATGCACGGTAAAACCGTTTTATTCATAGATGTGTCTCGCAGCTTTATTGAATAATATAGTTCTTTTTCTTGAAGCATAGCAAAAGAAATTATTAATTAACAGATACACCAAAGTAATATTTCCAGAAGGGACACTTTCCAAAAATCCCCTGGTAAACTTACCATAATTTCACTAGAACACCAGCATATTGACACTTCTTCCCCTTCAATCACTACCATTTGGATTTAAACCTATCTGGATGACGTCTCCCCTGAGCTTTGTATAACAAGTCACTGGCATACCTAACTATCAGTATTGGAACTGTCATAGGCTGATATGAGCATATATGGGTCTTCTTGCAGAATATGTCACTAAATATATTATTCTCATCGTACAGTACCACTCTGAGCAACATAATTGGGCCCCTACAAACTGGATCCATTCTAAAAGAATTTGTATCCAATCACAAGGTTGAGGTTTAACCGCTTTAACTTTGCATTTCAGCTGCAATATTTTAAATAAGCCAGAAATCAGAACATTTTTGGGTCTTAACAACAGAAAATGGTAAAATTCCTAACTGTTAAATAATCAAGAGAAGAATTTACCGTCTGAACATACCTAAAGTAAGACCTTTTTTACTCTTTTCTCGGATCTGTAGCACAGAATAGAAATTAAATATCAAACCAAGCCAGGTATATAAATAACAATAGATCAACCAAGAAACAACTAAGGTCAAATAATTGCCCACACAATTATCAAACTGCATATATATACCTCGTATAAATAGCCATTCTTAGGCCCACTTGTTTTCCATCTGTTCATCTATGAGCTTTCCATTTGTCCTGCCTTAATTTGGCTTCAGGTCTTATTCCAACTTTGCAAAAATGATATGCAACTCTCTCCATTATATCTGTACAACATCCAGCAGATCAATCTGATTCAGCAATCTACAGGAACAGCAGGGACTCCCGCCAATTTCATTACCGAACATGATGCCTTTTTTTCTCTCCTTTTCCTTGTTCAGTTCCTTTTGTTTCACCAGCGCTGGATTAGGATTTACTCTTCGTTTCTCCACATCCCTACCTCTCTCCTTTGCCATATTTGTTTCTTTCTGTTTATTTTTCTTTGGTGTAGATCTCTTCCCTTGCTTCTCCAAAATTACCAGGAGCACAAACATCTCCAGTAGCTGGTTCTTCGCTCTTCCCATTCTGTTCCTTGGAGGTGGTTTCTTCCCTTGTCTCTCCAACTGGGCTTTTGTGCTCTCTCGGATCTCCTTTGGTACCGCAGGGCAGCTAACAACATCTCCAACAAAACCTGCAATGTGCATCTTCAAACGGAAGACACCTCCACCTTTGAAAACATGGTTGCAGTATTTGCATTTCCAATGACTCTGGGCACCTTCAAATCTTTCTGCATGAACCCACCACAGATCTGGTTTTCTCTCAGAATGCAGGATCTTACCCCTGCATAAAGACATCACAACCAAACAATCAGAAATAGAAAATGTACCTAACTCGGATAAAGATACCATTCTGAACTACTTACCATTAAAAAATGGCTGTATATGGATTCTTGACAGACCATACTACATAAAAGCTAAAATTGGGGGGACATTATAAAATAAGGCCTTCTACATAACACATCAGTTTGGTACAATACCAGTTCATTATGTTCAGCATATACACGCACCACGAGAGGTACAAATATTTGATAAAATAAATGTGATGGGTGAATCTTACTTTCTCCTCTTCAGCGTGCCATCATTGTTTTTTCCCGTTTTCCAATGAAGTAGAGTTCCGCCGCTTTCATTTTCCTCCAGTTGCATGTAATGAGCAAGCAGTTCTTGAGCTTGGGTCTTCTACAATTGAAGTTTCTTCTTGGCATTGTTCAGCCGAAGAGTTATTTTCAAAATTGTCTAGAGGATTTTCTTCAACAAGGTCCTTAGCATTACTCTCATCTTTTCTCTTCTTAAGACGAACTTTCCTGCCAAACAAACAACGAGGAGGTAATATTCAATCAAGCACAATGATGTAACTTGTAACCTCTCATCCCATATTATGTCTCTCATTATCTTGAGAAACCTCTGAAAAATTGACTAGCGAGGATATGAAGATTTTTTAATGATACTAGGTGGGCAAACATAAATATTATCATTATTCAGTGATACAAAGGAAATAAGACCTAGGTTTCCTTTCTGCAGTGGTCTTGTTAGTTTCTTCGAAGTTTATTTGGGGCACAATGGCAAAATCATCCGGGCTAATTTCTGGCCACTCGCTTTACCTATCAACAAAATTAGAGATAAGCATGGTCCGCTTTATTTTCCTCACAGCTTCTAGCTGAATATTTTCTTGGTGGCACAGTAATTTCCATCTCCTGAACAGAGAAAAATAATGTACGCAAATGAAGGTCGAACAAAAAACAGATATTATAGGATACCATATGCAGAATTACATCTGCCAAAGCTCGTAAATTTCAAATTTATCCCGTATCTGTGCCTGTTGCATATCGTACACCAAGACATTTTGTAACAAACATCATACAGAGTTAATCTGAGATTACCAAGTGGTGTACTAATCAATTTTATTATCAGTAATTTAAAATATAACTTCATGTGTTTCTGGCTTAACAAGCATTTCAGCCCTCTGGTTTCAGTCCAACAGGCTTATCTGGTGTACATTTGCACGTGGAAGGTAGTTTAGCTACATTTCGGCAAACTGAGAGTCAAAAGAGGTAAAAATTGGGGTAATTAAGGTTCACTTTCAAAATGAGAAGTGTATTGAGGGTTAATTGGGATAAAAATTGCTACTGTCTAAAACAAAAACCATATTTTACGTACAAGGAAGAAAATAGTTGATGCCAATGAAACAAGCAATCCTCAACCATACATTAACTTCACAGGGACAGAATCTAGATTAAAGGTTGCCATTTGCATAATGATAAATATAATAAAATACCTCCAGCATTGATTATCAGTACGTGAAGGGACAACATTAGCAATTTGCGACCAACAGTGGCCATGCATTTTTACAGCTTCTAGAAGCACAGAATCCTCCTCTTTGCTCCATGGTTTATGGTTCAACGAAGGGTCTAGGCAGTTCACCCACCTACAGAGAATGCATCAAAAAATAATAATAAATAAATAAATTATCAATACAGCAAAATTTGCAAGAGACCCCTTAAATTACCAGAAAACTGTGCTTCAAATTAAAACATAAGATATTATGCATAACCTCACCAAAACAAAATCTACCTCACAAGTTTCTAAAAAACAGGAAAAATAAAATAATTAACTTCCCCAATTTCAGAAAACGAAATATAAGAAAAGAATTCAAGTGAACCAAACATCTCTTCCTAGTGTAATACAAGAGAATCAAGAAAAAAAAAAGGAAGAAAAGTTACTAGTAGAGGACTTAATAACATTCCAGTGATTTGTAGAGAAGCACATGATATTCATGGCATAGATGATAATTTAGCATTACTTGGGGTTGAAAAAAAAAATACTCAATAACAAAAGTAAGCATTTCTAATTTCCTATTCATGCCAATTGCACCAAGAAATTCTTCACATACCATCTTTATATTTTTGAGTAAAGAGTTATTTATTGAGAGGAAAGATAAGGAAAGAAAACCTTTCTCGGCACTGGGGCTGAGTCCGACCAGGGACAAAGTGGCATATTTTATTCCAGCATTTACTCCCAAAAATCATAATGGCTGCTTTAAGTCTCTTGTCCTCTTCCAATGACCACCTACCCACAATTGTTCTCTTGGGATTTAGGGTTTGCCTCCACCTTCATTGAATATTTCATGACATGTTATCATCAATTCAATATAAGCAAGTTCATTCTAAATTGCACAAAAGGACGAGCATAGATGATCAGGCAAGGCCTCCAAGATAGAAATTCTATAATGATACAAGAGCTGACTGGCACAGATTTGGTTATCGAACTAGTAAAATGGAAAAGTCTAGATAAATCATCACAACATCAACTTCCAAAGAAGATAAAGAAATGTTTAGTGCCATAAAACAGCAGTCAACTACCATAGGAAGTTCTCGTGCAAACAAGTATGGCATAAAACCCAAGATCGTAATTGTTGCGTGTAGCATAAAAAAATATAATAAAAATAATAAATCCGTAAGAGTTACCTAGTGGCACATTGATTAGCTGCACGGCATTCCATTTGAGCAGCTACCAGCTGCCAGTTTTTCTCCCCTAACGTTTCTACCATTGCTACGAGTTGCAAATCCTCCTCTTTGGTCCATTCCCGGTTCAGGATTAGAGGATTGAGGCTCCTCTGGTACCGTACCAGGCACTGAAATGGGGTTCGGTTTGTACCTAGTTCCACTGCCACATTGATCCAGTTGTAGACCCCTCTGTTTTGTAAAATAAATAGAAGCTTTTTTTCTTCATGTCTAGTCCATGGCTTGTGGTTTATTAATGGATCCTCACAATTTAGCCACCTAGAAAACAGCTACATGTTAAAGATTTCATAAGAAGGAACTTCCTGTTCATTTTTGTACCCACATTGTATACTGCAACATAGTACCAAAATTCTAAAGAACCATAAGGCAAGGTTTCAAATCTTAAGCAGCCACGTCTCAATCAAGTTTGATCAATATACCCATCTATTTCTTTCATTTCTTTGTGTTTCAGGAAGGCATAACACATGAAAATTAGTACAGGTTTAATGAAAATTGGGCAGCAGCACGCATATTGTACAAAACTGCTAAAATTAAGAGCTTTTGTCAATGCAAAAATTAATGTATAAATGAGATAATAAGCACCACCTTGACTCACACTCTGCACCAGATCGTCCTGGTAAGTACATAGAAGCCAATCAGTCCCACTTTACAAACGGCATACAACGTCTCATCATCTCTGTCGTGATATCAAAATCCGTGTTTACAATTTCTGGCAACATGTTCAGGTCCCTGACACCTTCTGTATCACTGCAGCATAATAGCTTGTGTTAGAGGCTTAGAGCAAGCAAACGCTCTTATTATGAGGTAAACTTTGGTGCAAGGCTTTTGGTTTGAGGTATATTGTTTTAGGTTTTTTTAATGTATTATCACAGGTGTTAATGTTTGAGATGCATATTCAAAGTTTCAGACCTTACACCTTGGTCCAGCTTTTTATGATTAAAGGGATCCAACAACTAAACTGATACTATACTGATTTAATGTTTCTTTTGTGTGTATGTTGGTATGAGACAGGGATAAGTGAGAACCTCTGATCATTGACAGAGCTTACAAAGAGCATTTGCTGGAACTGTTGCTTCATTCCTTTTAAGAGATTCTCCTTCTCACTACCCGACCATTGCTGTTTTCTCAGCAACATAGGAAATTGCTCCTGCACCCTTTTATATTCCAAAGCATACCAGTTCTCCTTCGGACCAAAATATAATGCAGATTTCTTCTTATTCTTCTACAAAAATCAAGCCAAATCATTCTTGAATGAAGATAAAAAGTAACTACTATATAAAGTTGGTATTGCACCACCACAGACAATGACTTTTTTCATTGCATTTGCAAAATAAATCGACTCTATGTACACCCCACTAATTCAGCAATGCTGAAATTTTCATCGCATTCCATGCAGTTCAGTGTTTTTTATCAGACCTCACTGGTGTACAATGTGAGTAAAAAACTAAGGAGAGGACAAAAAGATCCACTAAAAATTATTAAGAATAGATCAGCTATGCCAATATCAGTCAAATACCAGCTCTCAGGTACCAATACAAAACCTCCTCAACATAATCCTTTATCAAAGCAATTGCACTGATGAGAAAGAAAAAAAAAATTGAGAAGAAAGAAAGTGAGAGAGATGTACCTTTGATTCTACTTGCCATGGCTCATTCAAACTCTCAAAGGATACCAGCCTGACACGCGGGTCCTGTTTCTGAGTGAAGTCAAGACCATCCCTTTTCTTGCACGCCAACTGGAAATCTATAAGACACTTCACCTGGTCCCGCAATTCTTTATTCTCATCAATTTTTGTCTCCATCTCTATTAATTTCCTTCTAACAAACTTCTGACAGGAGCGGTTCTTTTTCAGCGTTCTTTTTCAGCGCCTCAAACAGCATCTGAGCTGATTTTGGAAAATTTTTTGATTGCGTCGGAGCCGGTTGATTTAATCGAGATTCGTCCTCAACACAGTCTTCATTGGTCAATTCCTGTACTGCATCCATGTTAGTGCTTGTCGCATCTTCCTTTGTCGCTTCTGTCAAGTAAAAGAGTAAAATAAAGACATTAAATCCAAAGTATACGCCTGGAAACTTGCCATTGATTTAAGCTTCGACAAGTACATTTACACAATACAAGTAAGATACTGCCACCGAATTTCTCATGGTTTGGAGTACAACTTATTTTTATGGATAATATATTAATCCTAAAGAACCAACTAAGGTCTCAAAAAGACTAACTAAATTAACTCAAAATGACGAGGACTCTCAGTCTGCCAACAACCAGTACTACCCAGGAATTTGCTCAGTACACTGCAGAGTACCATTTGGTTGGTACATACAGGGCTCAACAGTCTTGGGGTCTTAACGTTAAGACCTCTATTATAAAGAGGTCTTTTCTAAGCACACAACTTTCTGCATTTTAACACTGACCTGCTTCATATCGAGCGAGCATCCTCTGAATATTCTTAAGCGTCTCATAATCATCGTCATCCTCATCCAAAACCTGCCTTGCTTCTCGAACAGGAGAAACCAACTCCAAAGGAGGAGGTCGCATGCTCAAGGGAGAAACTACAGAGGGAGATCCCGGCGGAGAGTCTTGAATTTGCGCTTTTAGACAGAGGAGAAGGTTGACATACTCCTCACCCTCGTCGTCATCGTCGTGGGAGTCGGACCCGGGTTCAGATTCGGATTCGGGGTTGTGGGTTGCAAGCGCGGAGGCGGAAGGGGAGGTGTAGGTGGGAGAGAGGAGGCAAGCACGACGGAGCGCTTCCAAGTCTTCCAAGTTTTGGCAGCAGCGAGGGAATCATATCCTCTGCTGTCGCTTAAAACTGTTTGCAGTTCACACTAATTGGGAGGGATATACATTTCTACCGGGTAAATAGGCGAGAGGGAGCGGACTCCTGTTGAATAAGGGTGGAAATGGATTGAGTTTAGAGAGAGAGAGAGGATAGGGAACGGAGGGAAGAAGAGGCAGAGACTCAGGCTGTGCTCCAGAACCCATCCATTAAAGGAAGGGAAGGGGACGGAGAGGCCAGGAGAGGAAGGGGAAGAGACGGAGAGTAAGGTGTTACTCTGTCTACACTCCGATTTGGGAGTAATAAAAATCCCAATTTCAATGGAACTGGCTACCCTACGTTCTCCTTCCGTTACTCTCTCATTTCGTACTGAAGCGAGTAAACACTGCGTGTTTACCTTACTCTCCTCTCCCTTCCTTTAAAATGCTCCGCCTGGAGCAGACCCTCAGAGAGAAAAAAAAAAGGAGAGTGGACTATGGAGGCGGAGGTTTTTTTGTCTATAACGACTAACGAGAGATCGGAGGCGGGCAGCTCGAAGCGAGAGCAACACTACGAGTCTACGAGGGAACGACGGTACAAAACGCGCGAATAATTGGGCTAACGATTCAGCACGTATAAAATATGAGTCTAGCTAGCCCACTGATTGCCTGATTGCTCGGCTCCGTGGGCCTTGTTTGTAAGCCCAAAAGTGTAAGATCCGACCCGTTTGCTAGGAAACATCAAACACGTGAGCTGTGGCCTGTGGAAGAGCCTCTGATCTCGGTGTACCATTTCTCATGGAGATTTTTCAGCGCTAAAAGGCTGGAGAGGCAGCGGAGGTCGGATAGTCTCCCATCCCATGGCGATGATTGAAGAAAACTTGTAACCTTATTTACCTTTCTTTCTAACCCTTATCTCCCTTTTTTATTTGAGTCTCTAATTGCTCACATTGTTGCTATTATTTTACACATTTGTATTCTGATTAGTTTGTTTGATCTTCTAGGATACGCATCTCTGTAGGTAATTGATACAAAATGTAGTTTGTATCGCCATACAGATGGGAAGGACCTGGTTCTGAGGTCACCAAACCAGAATCAGTTCATCTTGGTTTTCTGCAATTTGGGGATTGAATTATACTGTCCAGTTCAGATCAATTTGAGATATTATCTTGGGAGGGATTCAATTCAATTTAATTTCATATCAATTTTGGTTGGGTCATGATTCAGGGACATTTGGGTTCTTATCCTGGCAGAAGTGATCTAGTGTTGCATTTTATTATTTCTTTTCTACAATCTCAGCTTATATTATTGTTCGGGTCATGCAGGTCTGGATTTCAGGTCAGGATGTTAGGTTATCCTTCAGCATTATAAAAAAATAAATAAAAATAAATAAAAAGCATTGGGGTTGGGGTTGGGGTTGGTCTGTAAGTTCAGATATTGCTAACTCTAATTTAAAAATTAGTTTGCTAGTCATGTGTTGCTGCTAATGAAAATTAGTTTAATTATTTAAACTTTTCTAATTCTTAGTAAATCAGCTGATTTCTGTGTTATTTTTGCATTGCTTTAAAAAATAACAAATTCAATATACTGATTTTATTTACAGCCTGCAACATGAAGCATTAATCCCAGGATTGCCAGACGACTTGGCCTTAAAATGCTTGGTAAGGATCTCACATGGATATCATGGCCTTCTCGAGTGTGTTTCCAAGAAATGGAGAGATGCAATCAGGAGTGAGGAATATGCTCGATTAAAAGCCCTAGAGGGATTGTGCGGTAATTGGATATTTATCTCCACGGCTAATGGCAGCAGGTGGGAAGCATATGATACTGAAGCTGACAGGTGGGAACCACTTCCCATCATGCCAGCTATTGGTTGCAATTCAGTCAATAAAATCATTGGGTTCTCATGTGTTACTGTGTGCCACAAGTTCCTGGTGATAGGTGGGCAAACTGTTTCTCCTGTACATCAGGAGGTATTGAGTGATGTTGCGGTGTTTGATTCTTTCAAGAAGGAATGGTACATGGCAGCCGGAATGACAAGAGCCCGGCTTGGCTTTGCATGTGTGGCTATATCGGCCAAGGTTTATGTGGCAGGAGGGCACAACTTCACTTGCCCTTCAGGATTTAGCGATGCTGAAGTTTATGATCCTTGCATTGACAGGTATGCTTGTTCTGTTCTAATTGTCTTTTTTTCTGTACTTTTGCAAGGTAGATTAACAGCTTCCTAATTGAAGCGTTGTCTCCCTAGTTTTGGGCCTGCATTTTAGTTCTATAGTCAGGTCGAGCAATATGGTGGGGACTTGTTGACAATCTCACAAACATTAAAATCAAAAAATAATATTGAAATCCAATATTTTGAATGTGATCTATACTTGATATGTACTTGATACATATCATACTCATGACAAATGATGAAATTTAGATGCATGTCTTACTGTTCGTCAATTGAGAACTTTGCAATGGTCTGCAATAGTGACCTTTGATGGAATACTAAATGAAAATTGATTCACAATCAACATGCAAGTAAGATGATCAATGTCTATAATTTAAAATGTTTTTACCATTGGAAAGGCGTTGAGGAGGTTTCAACTTGAGATGTTCAATTTAGCAGCTTGTGATTGATGTCAAGAAAATTTACAAATTGTTTCAAATTTTATAGATGGCTGATCTAAGTGATGGGAAAATGGCTAGAATTATAAATATTTCTTTTTTCCTAATTTTTTACTGAGTTTTGATTTCAATTATCATGGCTTTCAATTAAGTCCGCTTTAAGATAAAATGTATCTCATAGACATACATACTGCACTCTTTCACAGATGGGACTATCTACCTGCTATGCCATTTCCTCTGGTTGGATGCTTTGGTCTATCCCGTGGAAAACATTTCTATGTTGTTGGAAGGAAAGAACCTAGAGCTACGCAGTACACACATATTTTATTTAGTATCCAGGAGCAGGAATGGCAGGTTTTAGAGAATACAGATCCATACATCAATTTTGGGCTTTCATCCATCATGGAAGAAATGGTGTATTTCTTTGACGAAGAAACTATCGATGCTCTAGGTCAAAAAGAGTTCGACATATTGTGCTCGTGCCCTGCTCTCTTTCTGCCAGACCATGAGCGTCCATTGAGACCATCTGGAGCTTGTCTTGTTGGTTCCAAGCGGCGATTGTACCTTATAGGTGGACTAACAATCAAGTTTGACACCCAATCTCGTTCATATTCTGTTGTGCAGCTGAACTCGACTCGGTTTTGTGAAGTGACAAGATTGTCACAGGAATGGCAGAATGCTAGACCGATGCTGTCTCAAGCTGGCCGTGTTTTGGGATGCGCTGTCATGACAGAATGAGATTTGGCTTTTGTACTCTTCCTTGCTTGGATCATCTGTTTCCCGATAACAGACCTTTCTTTTATTTTTCTTTTTTTCCCATTTGTACTTGAATTACCAGTAGTTTTTGAAGGATCACTTGTTTCTGGTTGCTATTAGGTGTCTAAGATAGCTTGTTCCTTGTTATCCTCGGATGTTGGATGCATTCTTATGCATATGCATTTGTGGTTGTGATTATCTGTTTTCTTCTTGTCAAAAACGTTAAAAACTGTTGTCATAGAAAATGAAGAACATCTTCTGATAATTCTAGTGGAGGAATTATAATTAATTTCAATAATAAATACTAGAAACCAAAAATCTTGATTTCCACTTTTCCTTAAAACACGCAGCTTTAACTTTCCTGCAGATGTAAAATTGGGTGCATTAAGCTCCTCACATGAAGAGGCTGATAGATGTCTTTTTATTCGGGTTAATGGGAAAACATCAAAAACTCTAAAGGCCCTGTGGTAATAAGAAAGCCTGACAATTAATAATAACAAATTTAAAAAATTACCCATTTTAACTACATGAATGTTGGTCGTTCAGCACCTTTTTCGGAGCCCTAAATTGGCTGTAGCCTTCCAATTATTTTGCTCCGTTTCTTTTTTTTTTTTTTTTTTTTTTTTTTTTTGTAATATGTTACAGTTCAGGGATCCAGAAAAGGCCATTATAAGCAATAACAATCTTCTTATTAATCTGTTTACTCAG
This sequence comes from Rhynchospora tenuis, assembly GCA_027725995.1. Classification (NCBI taxonomy): domain Eukaryota; kingdom Viridiplantae; phylum Streptophyta; class Magnoliopsida; order Poales; family Cyperaceae; genus Rhynchospora; species Rhynchospora tenuis. Next base: position 57,865,354 of record CM050888.1, read on the forward strand.
TCTGTTTGTTATGAATTCTATTATTAGTATTGTGAACCTTCAGTATGTTTTTAAAAGTTTGGAGGGGAAAGAGAGATTCATTAATCATTTGTAGCTTTTCTCGTCCTCCATGTTTGAGCTTGAATATACATGACAGTTCTGTTCCATTGTAAGTGTGTGTTTGCTAGCTTCTATTCTTGGCCGCGTTTGTTATAGGTAATATACGTAGATGCAGCATTCAGTCTCTGAACATATATTGCAATTATTTGATGGGTACTCCTACCATTAAATAGGTATATATGAATTTAGTTAGTACATTTGATTGATCTCATGCATGAATGTACTTCATTAAGACCAAATATTTATCCCATTAATTTAAGAAATATAGGTGCAATGGCTTTAAGAAACTACTTTCGGCAATATATACCAGCAATATATTCCAGGGGACGTACAAGAAATTTGAAATTTTGAATGTCAAAATAATTTTGGGTTATCAGATAAGAGTTTTGAATGCATAGGTTGTACCATAAGCCAATAGGCTTGAATCCAATTCCATATATATAACTTGGTTGTACCAGGTGCAAATAAGAAATGAAAGTGTAGGTAGTCTTAAAAAGCAATTGACAGTTATCCATCTATTCTGGTTTTGAGATGAACCAGGTGCAAATAAGAAAATTTTAAGTGCACCCATGGTTTTGAATAAAACAACTGGCATTAACCGGATTCCAGTGTCGGATTGAGACATGTGGCACTCATCTACCCTCACATTCGATGGTTGTGATTTGAAGGGTTCTGTTATAAATAGAACTGGAAGGCATTTTAGGGTTTCATAGCCAAGTGCGCCGATTTCCTAGAGAGGGATAGAAAGGAGCAGTCATGGAGGAAAACAGGCCAAGATTAAATCAGAATGATCTGGGGCGTTGTTCTAATAAGCCATTGCTTGTGAATTTCAGCAGTATGGTTTGGTTTGTATCTCAGCTAAAATCTTACTTTATTTTTAGTTATCCTTAACCTAATTTTAATAATTTGTTTTTAAGTTTCCTTTATTATTTTTTTTTTCTTTTCCATCTATTAGCACATAGTAGTCACTCTAATCTCTACCGTGCAAGTTAACAGCGTATGCTTTTGATGGAATTTACGTTTTTACTGTAGGAAGGCCTAAATCAACTAGCATGCGGATTAAAAATTTGTTTTGGAAGGAATTATTAAGCCTTTTGAGGCTGAGTTCTGAGCTGATTTGTAGATCATTTCGCAAAAGGTGATTATGGTAGCATTGGGATCAATTTATAAAAAATATATATAAAAGATGAGTTAGAAATGCATTTTGCAACAAAGTATCATTTTTGGAAATGCAAGGGTCCTTGATGAATTAAGTACGGTGAACGGGCTCCTAAGTTAATTGTGAGTTTGGCATTCTGCTTCTCACAACTTTGTAGGCTTCTTCTTGCACCACAGACGAATTGTACTGTGTCGATGCTATTGGTCTTGTGGCATATGCCTGGAAAATTCATGTGCGAGACTAACTTAGTGCAACATCAATTCTTCTGTCATTGGCTGGCCACAAGATTGATTGCACTGGTTCAGTACAACTGTCAGTGGTATTGGTCTTGTGGACTTTGCCTGGAGAATTCATGCGAGACTAACTTAGTGCGACATCAATTCTTTCTGTCATTGGCTAGCCATAAGATCGATTGCACTGGTTCAGTACAACTGTCAGTAGTATGAGAGGAAGTCTGAAAGGTTGAGAGTAGCAGAATGTCAACCTCCAATATTTACTTTTTGAGTCCACGACCGTTGCTTGTCTGTGTTAACTGGATGACATAAGTTTGATAATATAGCTTAAATTGAATTGCACAGTTTTAAGTGCTTGTGATTATATCTAGCTTTTCTGGAATGTGTCCATTATAAGAAAATTAATGAATTGTGATGATATAGCTTCTTCAGCTGAGCTCTCTCTTTCCTTGGTTCTTTTTTTTTTATTTTTATTTATTTATTTTTTGGAAATAAAAATGGAGCTTTTAATGCTCCATCGCTTCCATTAATGAAAGCTAAAAAGTTTCAGAGTCTTATTACAATGCATTATAATATAAAAAATGAATAGAAAAATACCTCTTCCCTTAGTTTAGCAATTTCATTCTTGTCCCCTTCTACACTAATTAATGGCACTTGGTGTAGTAAGAAAAGGTGGTCCGATAGGTGAAAATGGAACTACAATTTTTTGCCATTATTTGGACTGCATCTTGTACCCACAGCCTCGTTTAGTGATGGAAGAGACTCAATATTGAGATCGCTTAACAATGACTAGAGCAAACATAGCTGAAAAATTAGGTGAAAAAGGATTGAAGTTGAGCATTCTGTTGTTTTAGCTGGACAATGAATAGATGTATCTTTCTATTAAGGCAAGATTACAATTCATATTTATCTAAATTGGCATGAGTGTAGTTTGGTAGATGGAACTTCTTTACATTCAAAGATATGTTTTCAGCTGGTGAATATGAGAATATCAACCCAAGTTAGGTTTGTCCCATACTGACATGCAAAAGGAGTATGGACCAACTGCAAACAAAGATTGTTTGATGAGTGGTTTTTACATAAATGTGGACCGTACTTTTCTAATATTCCTGGTTTCGAAATGTGAACATGTGGCACTATCTAGCTTTTTTTCTCCAATGATTGTATTTTAAAACTCTGTGGCTATAAATAACAGTATGCAGCACCAGAATAATAATTTTTCACTAAAAGAAAATACTAGTACAACATAGTGCAATTTCAAAGATATGTTCAAAAGGAAAAAAAACATGAAAGCATGCTCAAAACCAAAGGCCAAATTATAACCCTGACAATTGATGGCCTTGGGTTTCCTGAATCCTTACTAAAGATCCTAAGTGATCAACCTACTGCACTATATATACCAGGACAGCACAACCAGGAGTCAGCGGATCCTTTGTCACTCATCAACGTGCATTAATTTACATCTTCCTCCTTTCTCCTCCTAGGATGTGATCCACTCAACTGAGGTCTGTTAAATTGTCATCGATACAAGACCGAGCCAGAAATTTGCTGTGGGTCTTGAGAGTACAATCACTGGTAGATAGAAATCTCGTTGAAGGATATCACAATATATATACAAACATAATTGAAGTCAAGCTGTGGGATAAGCTGAGAATCGACATGTAAGGTGCATGCTTACATGGACATCGTACCGATCCAACATGTTTTTTGACATTCTCATTTATTAGTACTAGAGTACACAAGAGAAAATATACAGGAACTCTCTTCCTCATTTGTTACAGCATGAGTTTTTTAAATCCTCCTCATTTTGCTTACTTGACAAAAACAGCAGGCAAAAATAAATTTCGTGTGCCAAAACCATCTTCTAATATGTTGAGACTCTTTTTCGAACTATAAACTATATAACCAAGTGCCAAACTCCAAAGCGATTAAAAAGAAGTGTAGTTGGAAAGACTTCTATATGACTATATCTCGTACATAATAATCCCAAAATCATAATAAGTCGTTATTATCAAAATCTTGAATTAAGCAAGCAAACTAGTAGAACAAATAATTAAACATGATGGCCAGATTGAAATGTTTAAATTAATGAAAAGAAATTTTGTGTCATGTCGCTAGAGAAAATTAATTGCATTGACGGTGTAGTCTCTCAATTTGGTATTGATGGAAAGGTTACATGGCTACTGTGCGCCCTAGTAATAGTAGAGTTGAAATGCGCCAGAAATGGTAACAACATTCTACAAAGTTGCTTCTTCAAACTTACCTCATTGCTGGCTATTTTCTAATACCATACCACAACCCAAGTGAAAGGATATGATCATATATATGTCAGTCCCTTAACAGGGAAAATAGTGAAAGCAAGGGTTAATACACTTGCAGCACGTCATTATGACAGTACTAAAGATTTTAACTCGGTCTACTCTGAGGAACTTGAGGTAAGTCCGGCACAACGCTGCTTTGTCATCTTCTCCATGAAGATAATATTGTGTGGGTTTCTCAGATGTGACTCGATCGGTTTTTAGCTATATTTTTTGTATTGTGATGGTTCTGGACATCTGGTATGTCAGTTTGTATGTAATCTGACAATCGTAAAGCGGCAATCGTAAATAGCACAAGACTCGAGACAATCGTAAATAGCAGCAAAACAATCTTTTCATGACTCTATTTCAGCAACAAATATCTGATCACACATATTTTGCTTCCATTTTGCACTATATGGAAAGATTTACGATATCTTCTATTCCTAGAAGAGATCGTGTGCCTTCATTAGCTGATATATTATTTCCTCTTATTGATGACTTGCCATGTTATTTTTTACTTCCTTATCATTCCTTTCTCTCTCTGTTAAAATCCTCAAGGTTATACATGTATGAAAGGATGAGAAACGTGTGTGTGTTGTAAGATCCTCTTTTTCATGAATAAATAAATCGGGTGTGTTGAGTGATCGTGGAGTGCGCTTTAGGCGATACCACGTTAAATTCTGTGTCATCTCTTCTTTATTATTTTATGTTATGGTATCAGAGCCAGGTTTAGGCGGCTGTAGGAGGAAGACGAAATAAAATCCTAGACCGCGTGTAGATCGGGATCCATGGCAAGCAGTGGCGCTGACAGCAAAGTGCGGGCGCATCCAGTTCAGGTGCATCCAGTGCGGGCGCATCCAGGTGCATCTAGTAGCGTTGACAGCAAAGTGCGGGCGCATCCAGTAGAGGTGCATCCTGGTGCATCCAGTGGCATGGATAACAACAAGCCGAAGTCTCAAACCAAGGCTATTTTAGCCAACTCTAGTGTTTCGGGTGCAGGTGCATCCAATGATAAGTTGCATGATAGGATGCAAAATTTGAGATGGATAATTGATAGTGGAGCATCTCACCATATGACAGGAAATTATAGTTGTATTGATGATATCTGTGATATAGAACCCACAATTGTTAGTCTTCCAAACGGAGAGAAAATATTAGCCAAACATGAAGGTAGTGTGGTGCTGAATGAAGGACTGGTTCTTCAAAGAGTCTTATACGTGCCCAGCTTGGATTGCAATCTCATTTCTGTAAACCAACTGATTAAAACCAGCAGATGCTTTGTTACATTTACTAATGAGATTTGTGTTATTCAGGATCACAATACAAGAAAGTTGATTGGTGTGGGTGAGCAAAGAGATGGGATCTATTACTTTCATCAAGTGGCATCGGCAAAAGTTTTTCACATGCATGGAAAAGAATCTTATGAGTTGTGGCATCAAAGAATGGGACACCCTTCGAAGCAAGTGACTTCACTCTTAACTGGTAACACTAGTAATTCTGAAGATGTTTGTGAAATTTGTGTACGAGCCAAACAAACTAGAGAAGTATTTCCTACTAGTTTGAATAAAACAAGTGAACCATTTGAATTGATACATTGTGATATTTGGGGTGCATACCGTATTGCTTCACATTGTGGTGCTCATTACTTCTTGACCATTGTTGATGATTTTTCCCGTGCTGTATGGGTTTATTTGATGGCTGAGAAAAGTGAAACTGGTGGTTTACTTAGATCTTTTTGTAAGATGGTGCAGACACAATTTAATAAATTTGTTAAATGCATTAGAAGTGACAATGGTTTGGAATTCAAATCTGGACCAATGAAGGACTTTTATTCAGAATATGGAATCCTACATCAAACCTCATGTGTAGCCACACCTCAACAAAATGGGAGAGTGGAAAGAAAACACCGTCATATTCTTAATGTGGCGAGAGCGTTGAAATTTCAATCTCGTTTGCCTATTGAATTTTGGGGAGAGTGTGTGCTAACTGCTGCATTTCTCATTAATAGAACTCCAACTCCACTGTTGAAAAATAAAACACCTTATGAAGTATTGTTTGATAAACCACCTTTATATGGAGCAGTTCGTGTGTTCGGTTGCTTGTGTTATATCAAGTCTAGAACCTCAGATAAATTTGAAAGTAGAAGTAGAAAGTGTGTTTTTGTTGGATACCCTTTTGGACAAAAGGGATGGCGTGTGTATGATTTGGAGACCAATGAGTTTGTTGTATCTCGCGATGTGATTTTTTGTGAAAATGACTTTCCATTTGCTCAAATGGGAGTTGATCAAGACATCTCTGATTCAAGACAGGTCACAATGCATTCATATGATGATGAGGCATTTGTTACAAAGTTACAGAATTATGATGCATCAGGTGAGAGTGCAGTTGCATCGGGACAGAGTGTACCCGAACAGAATGCAGGTGCATCGGATCTAAATATAGGTGCACCAGATCAGAGTGCACCCGAACAGAGTGCAGGTGCATCTGGTCAGAGTGCACCCGAACAGAGTGCAGTTGCATCGGGTCAGAGTGCACCCGAACAGAGTGCAGGTGCATCGGGTCAGAGTGTACCCGAACAGAGTGCAGTTGCATCGGGTCAGAGTGCACCCGAACAGAGTGCAGGTGCATCGGGTCAGAGTGCAGGTGCATCGGGACAGAGTGCACCCGAACAAAGTGCAGGTGCATCGGATCAGAGTGCAGGTGCATCGGGACAGAGTGTACCCGAACAAAGTGCAGGTGCATCGGATCAGAATGCTCGTAGTCAACGATCTCGCAAGCCACCAATTCATCTTCAAGATTACATATGTTACACAGCAGTTTGTGACCCATCTAAAGCTCAGTCCACTACATTTGACTCCTCAGGTAGTCTCTATCCAATAGCTCATTATGTGAATTGTAATAATTTTTCTGCTGCACATAGAAAGTTTTTGGCTGCAGTCACAATAGGAAAAGAACCTCGGTATTTTGGAGAAGCGATGAAAGACAAGCACTGGAGAGATGCGATGCATGCAGAAATTGATGCGCTTGAGCGAAATGAGACATGGACAATTGAGGATTTGCCACCAAAGAAGAAGGCAATCGGATGCAAGTGGGTGTATCGCATCAAGTACAATTCAGATGGAAGTATTGAAAGATACAAAGCACGGCTTGTTGTGATGGGAAATCGACAAGTCGAAGGAATTGATTTCAATGAAACATTTGCTCCGGTTGCTAAGATGACCACTGTTAGAACTCTTCTAGCTGTGGCAGTAGCCAAAGGATGGGAGTTGCATCAAATGGATGTACATAATGCATTTCTGCATGGTGATCTAAATGAAGAGGTTTACATGCATTTACCGCCTGGTTTTGCTTCTTCTCACCCAGGCAAGGTGTGTCGACTTAAGAAATCGCTCTATGGCCTGCGCCAAGCACCTCGAATGTGGTTCTCAAAATTGACAGGAGCTCTTCGAACATATGGTTTCATTCAGTCATATGCTGATTATTCATTATTCACATTTAATGAGGGAGATGTGTTTCTCGCCATTCTTGTGTATGTTGATGATTTGGTCATTGCAGGGAATGATTCTGCCGCTATTAGGAAATTCAAGGAGTATTTGCATGGTACTTTTCATATGAAAGATCTTGGGGCATTGAAATATTTCCTTGGCATTGAAATAGCACGGGGACCCAAGGGTCTTTTGTTGTGTCAGCGCAAATACACGTTAGATATTCTGTCTGAATGTGGACTTCTTGGTTCCAAACCGGTGGCATTTCCCATGGAACAAAATCACAAGCTTTCCACAGCAATTGGAGAGCCTATGACCAATCCAGAGCGCTATCGACGACTTGTTGGAAGATTGATTTATCTAACCATCACACGTCCAGAGTTATGCTATTCTGTGCATATTCTGGCTCAGTTCATGCAAGCTCCTCTTCAACCTCATTATGATTCAGCTCTTCGTGTGGTGCGATATTTGAAAGGCAATCCAGGTCAAGGAATTGTACTTGGTAGTAAAAGTGATCTTTTATTGTCTGGTTATTGTGATTCAGATTGGGCGAGTTGTCCATTGACAAGACGATCTTTGACAGGTTATTTTGTGATGTTGGGTAATTCTCCTATCTCTTGGAAAACCAAAAAGCAGCATACAGTCTCTCGCTCTTCAGCAGAAGCAGAATATCGATCCATGGCTGCCGCTTCTTGTGAGTTAATATGGTTGAAATCTCTACTCAAATCACTTGGAGTTTTACATTCACAACCAATGCAATTACTTTGTGATAGTCAAGCTGCACTTCACATAGCGAGTAATCCTGTTTTTCATGAGCGTACAAAACATATCGAGGTGGATTGTCATTTCGTGCGAAATTTGATTCAAGATGAAGAAGTTGTTACATCACATGTCCGAACAAATGAGCAATTGGCAGACATATTTACCAAAGCTTTGGGCAAACATCAGTTTCATTATTTACTTTGCAAGTTGGGAATTCACAATCCTCCAACTTGAGGGGGAGTATGGAAAGATTTACGATATCTTCTATTCCTAGAAGAGATCGTGTGCCTTCATTAGCTGATATATTATTTCCTCTTATTGATGACTTGCCATGTTATTTTTTACTTCCTTATCATTCCTTTCTCTCTCTGTTAAAATCCTCAAGGTTATACATGTATGAAAGGATGAGAAACGTGTGTGTGTTGTAAGATCCTCTTTTTCATGAATAAATAAATCGGGTGTGTTGAGTGATCGTGGAGTGCGCTTTAGGCGATACCACGTTAAATTCTGTGTCATCTCTTCTTTATTATTTTATGTTACACTAAATTCGCAACAAAACAATATTAATTCTCATCTCTATTGCTTCAGATCAATGGAGCTATCCAGTTCCCAAATTAAGGTGATTTATGCTTCAATGTTTAATTACATCCAAATAAACAATCCTTTAATAGTGATATAAGAGCTATCTTATCAAAATTTAAAGAAAAAAAGAAAATGTAATGTGCATTATATAGTGTGAATAGATTTTTCTAATAACGCATAGCTGAATAACTTTTTTTTGAATTGTATGGTGTCGTTTGGGATGGTTAGGAATAGAGTAGGAATAACATAAATTTAGGAAAAAACACTATTCACAAAAATTATGGGAATTGGCTATTCCGGGAATTGGAAATGTTGTTTGGATGGTGAGTTTAGGAATAGCGTTGGGAAGTGTGAAAAGTATAGAGAAAAGTGTTATTGGGAAGAGTGTTATTGAAAATTGTGTTAGGAATGGAATTGGCTATTCCAAAACCGTTTGGATGAAAAATTTAGGAATGAAATTACCAATTCCTAGGAATTGACTATTCCTAGGCAATCCAAACGAGCCTATATATACTCCGATTTATGAATTATATCATTTGTACATTTTATTAATAACTTGTAATTTTTGTATTATACGAATTTTTCATTATCTAATTGCTTTTGTTTCACTTTATTTTATTGGTAATATTAGGAACTGGGAAGCATGTAAAGTTAATACATGAGAGAAAAAGACTGCGCTATGTGCTTTGGTATCATTGTTAATTATAGTACAAATTATTGTTTAATTAACATCAGCTACTAAAATGTAAAAGAGAGGAGGATCAAGTTGGTGAATTAATCAATTGGGAGTTGGAAATACTGAAGCCGTAAATTTCTTCTTCACAAAAAAAAAAAAAAAAAAAAAAAAGAGAGAGAGCGCACGACAGTGTGGTTGAAAATAATAAAAGCAATTCTAAAATGAGATTATGAGAACCTTGTGCACATTGAGAGCTTCTACGCAAATTTCCGGGATAAGTCTGGTCTGAGAGTGTCATATGTTCTCGGCTTCTCGATCGCATGCGATTTCCCACTTAGTTGAGATAAAAAAATATAAAAAAAATAAAAAAAAGAGGAAAAAAGCGCAAATGCGATATGCGATATGCGCCATCTGATAAAAAGGAGCAAGAACAATATTCTCACTCTTCGATGTATTTTCATTTTTACGTGCTCGTACGTTCTTGTTTCCCATCATTTTCGTATTTCCTTAATTCAAATTTGTACATAGTTTTGTACTTTGTATTATGTTTTATATGATTCACTTCATTTTCTTAATTCGTATTTATACATTGTTCACTCTTGAGATTAATACTTCGTAGAACAAATTATACAAGGTTCCTTTCGTTCTTAACTTGAACGTATAATAATTTAAAAATGTAGGCTGCAAGAGATATGCAAAAAAAAAAAAAGAAAAAGAAAAAAATACATACACACAAGGACATTCAACATGAAATAGCAAAGTTCATTGTGTATGCATTTAAAGGCTTATCAGTTATCACATGCCATGCAATATTATCTTCTATCCTTTTTTTTTTTTTTTTCTTCCCAAAGTTCATATGTCAAGACAGCATGAATGTAATGTTACATGCACATAGATGGAACTTGTCCTTTTGTGAACTACTTGAAATAGGTTGAGCTTTTCTAGTAAGAAAAGGTGAAAAGGACAGCATGACAATAATACCACACCAACCACACGTTGCATTTTTATCGGATGGATGGATGGGTGCTAGACAAAAAACTAGAACATTTTTTTCTTAACTTTTGATGTCCATATCTTGTTACTATTTAAATCGGTGCATAATTAGGGTCATTTTCGGTCCTTAGTGGCGATGAGTAGCGACTCAACTCAGAGTCTCAGACTATTGGGTCTTAGTGCAATTGGTACTGCTTTTCTATGAGTATTTTGTGATCGTATTCGTTTTTCTTCTCTTGTTTCAATTTGTTTGCCTTTAAATGCTGTTGCTTTCTTTGAAGTTAGGTGCGTATATTTACTATTAGTTTGTATCCATATCTGTATCATATTTGATTTTGCATCCATATTTGTTTAAAATCTGAATCATATCATATATGCTCACACCCTTATCTAGTATTATCTACGTACACAACCAGAATTTTTTTTTATATATACTATATCTTTTTGCAGGGTAGGCATAAATATTATTGTAGCAATTTGTATGCCAATTAAGATTTCATAGAGATTAAAATTGGATACATATTCAACTTTTACCTCCTAACTTTTAGAAGACATGTAAACATCATTCTAATCAGATATATATTTTTTTAAAAAGAAATAAAATTACCTTTTAAGGTGTTGAGAATGGCGCAGTGATCCCTTCCGTAATTTTATTTTTTTGTTTGCAATAAGCCTATAACCCTAGCCTTCAGTGGGCCTAGCCTGAAGCCCAGAACGGGCTTGAATTGGGACTGTGCCACACTTCATAGGCTTCAATGAGATAAGTCTAATGTAAACCATATTCTATAGAGTTTGCTTTTTTGTTGTAATGAAGAAATGGAAAAGTTTTTTTATTTATTTTTTTTTTGAGGATCTGCCCATAGGCGCAAATTCAATATTACTAAAAGTCAAGCATACAGATTAAAGCATACATATCTAGCTTCAGAGATCGCTAGATAAAAAAAGAAACATGCCCCTCTAAAGAAAAAAATAAACTAAAGTAGTCACCTAACCAAATCAAATCAAGCCTTTACTGGCACGGCTAACCTAAACCTAAACAAGGGGGCTAAATTCAACCAGTTACCAAACAACAAAAATTCAAAGTAATTCAAAGAAATGGAAAAGTTTGATCCAATATAAGACGTAAAAAACGCATGTGGTCTAGTGACTCAGTGGTAAGAGCACTAGACTGGTCTCTAAGAAGTCAAGGTTCAAGCTCTCCATACATTTTTAATTTCAAAAAAAGTTGGATGCCAAAACCTTCCTCTTTCTTCAAAAAAAATAAAAATAAAAATAAGACGTCAAAAACGGATATAAGGGCCCTGTTATGACGCACACCCTGTAATAACTGCATATGCAGAAATAATCCAACGGTCTAATATTTCAGATACGTTAATTTATTATAGTTGGGTTAGTTGAAGATTAGGAAGCATCATCTAGCCTCTGAAAGCATTGAGTGAGTCAAATAAGATTCCTTTTGCTTTAGCTACAAACTCATTAAATAACGAACCATTCTGCCAATGAATAAAATGTATTAAACAATCAGTCGGAAAACAAACTTGTTGGAATTATATTAAAAACATAATTTCAATATAATAATGTTTCATTACTTCTACATGTAAATTAAATCTAGAAAAGAACAACTCAACCTATTTTTTAATTTTTTATTTTCTATTTGCCTAGTCGAATTTTTCTACAAGGTGACGTTGAGATTTCCAATTCTTACAAAGAAAATAAATAAATAAATATAATACAATGCTTAATTGTTCAGATGCCTAATTTCAATGACTTTTTGACAGAAAATATGCGTTTAAGAATATGAAAAAGGTTTTCACAACTCATACAAGGTTCCACTCCTGCGAGAGGTTCTTCAGGGAAAAGGAAAAAAAAAAAAAAAAAAAAAAAACTAAAACGAGTATTACATAAAAATTGGTTAACATACAAAAATTGCAAGAACCGCCAACTTGTTTTTTTAGATAGAAGTCCGCAGTGAAGCTCATGTTTTGTAAAAGATGTTTACGAAATATTTAGATTGGAACAACGGTGCCTTGCAAGGTTAAAACAATTTTGCGTTAAGACCTCAATTTTTAAAATAGAAATGGGCGATTTGAATTGCTTAATGCGAGATATATATGTACATATTAAATATATAGATCATACTGAGCAATTCCAATCAGTTATTCAAATTACAAATTTAAGAACTAGACACAGCTACTAATGCTTTTCCCCTTTTTTTTTTTTTTTACTTTGCAAAGAAATGTGGTTTGATTTCAAATGTTTAAGCCACCTAATTGCCTAATAAAAACATGTGGTAAATTAAAAAAAAAAAGATATCCTGGTATTCCTAGCTGTCATTGATTTATTTTATAAAAAGGTAGCATAGCGTCAATTCATAAACTATTTAGCCGAATACAGTCAGAGAGTGATTGACATATAAAAATATAGTTCCTACCAAACACCAAACAAGCCGACGCCACTGGATCCAATATGTGTGTCCGCATAAATATTCTCAGCAGTCTGCACTCTCCACGTCTTTCAATCTGCACCGACCGATCCTCTCTATCTCTTACAAAACACTAATGCTTCAATTTATTGCTGTTAATCAACACTCATTCCTTGAGATCTCTGATTCTCTGCGGTCTAGACGAACTTGACAAATGCGTGCAACAACCAAGGAAGAAAGCCTTTTAATAAATTAAATAAATATAAACTGGTATTAAGATTAATAAGATTCGGTAGACCTGTAACTTATCAGACCGTCCTATGGTCCTTAAAATATATCAATTCTCTGAAATTTTGTGTGTACATGAAAAATACGAGTCTTTGGATATTAAAAATTATATTGTCTGCAAGCAACTTTGGTCAAAGCTAATTAAGTTTGTAGGTTTAAAAAATTAACAAATGGTATATATGCAAGTATATTATGCTGATGGACTCTGAAGGTACTAATAACTAATGGCTCCTTGATAAATATAATATATATAACATCATTGCCAACAAAAATCAAAAGAAAAACGTCACGCTAAGACACAATAATATATTAGTTTACAGAAGTTTTTGATCCGGATATGCATCTACACACTACGAAACCATTACACAAACTCCAATTATGCTTCTTTCAGCTTAAGGCTTGATATAAGTTTCATACGAATAAAATTAGATATGTTCGATGATAAATATACATACTATAAGAGAATAAAATGTACAAATAAAAATCATGTTAAAAGATCTCAATGTCTGCATAATCAATTTTTTTATAAAATGTTGTTAAAACTTCCTCAAAGTATACATGAGTAAATATAGTTACAACTTACAACAAAGATTAATTAGCAAATAGAATACATTAAATGCATTACCAATTATTCTAATTTCTAAAGAAACATATTGAAAAATTAATTTGATTAGAAGCATACTTTTATTAACAAATTCATATAAATGCATTTGCATTTGACAGTAATTTCACCATAATTAAACATTTTTTCACTGTTCTTCTTCCATGAATATACAATAGGCAATTAAATACTCTGTATGCACTAGCATTGGAAACTGCATAACAAATTGTGGGCTACAGCTGGAGCTGGCTAAGGTATCCCTTTGCCCATTCAGACTTCAGTCCGGACTATCCGCAACAACTAGAGAGTCAAGCAAGGGCAATAACGTCAATTCCGGGCCTAAACAGAGTCTAAGCAAGGGCAATAACGTCAATTCTCAGCCTGAACAGAGTCTAATCAAGGGCAAAAAGGTCAATTCGCATGACAGTCTCGTATTATCCGTCGCTAGTGTTTGTCTCTCACTGCCTCTCCAGTCCCAGTAAGGAAGACAATTCCAAATCGGCGGCTCTTTTTCTCTCTCCATCTCTACTCTCTTTCCTTGAACTTTCTGCTCTTCGTAGATCACTCATCACTCCGATCCCTTTCGACGAAGGTTCAACTCTCGTTTTCGATTCACTATTTGACGCGCCAGATTTTAGGGGATACCGTAGTCGGAATTGTTTTTTCGCGATCTTGATTTTTGTGTGGATACGAGAGAAAGAGAAGTAATTCGAACTCTGATGCTTGGTTCTTGATCGAGATCTGCTCTGGTTTTTGTTTCCATGGCTGATATGCGCCGCTACTCAGTTACTCCTCAATTAAGTAAGTTACTTTTCCTTTTTTGATTTTTGATTTTATTTGTTTTTCACTGTTTTCTGTGATTTTTTTAACTATTTTTTTAGTTCAGTCAGTACTGGTCGATTTTGTGTGTTTCGTTTTATTCTTAGTAAAATCTCGCTAAAATCCTAGATATGTTCTTTCAAAATATCTATCTTTTTTTGGAAGGTTTCTTCCATGGAGCTTTTTTTAATTTAATATTTGGGTAATTGAAGAATTTTTGCAAAATTGTTTCTCTGATGCTCTGAATTAAATATTTATTCTTTCCTGTTAGTGCTGCAATTCTTTTCTTTGTTTCTCATACTTTGAATTTAGTCTATTTGTTAGTTGTTGACAAATTTGCCCCAAACTAATTATCCTCTTTTTGCAACTGTGCACACTTCTATCCTTTTTCTTTTTTTTGAAGTGTGAGTTTAGCTGCAGTAAATTTAATCTGCTTGAGTAAGAGCACCTGAAATTTTTTTTGAGTTTAGTTGTAGTAAATTGTGTAAAATTTAATCGTTATCTTCACAACGGTGTAGGTTTTTTACTATGACAAAAAAATTTCTATCTTGTTTTATTATCCATAACTCTTCTAGCTCAGCTGTTATACTCGTGAAAAGTTATAAGAAAATTGACCATTATAAAGTTTATAATTATTAATTTCTGAAAAAAGTTAGTATCTAGCGGGTATGCTAGGTTAGATACGATATTAATTGTGGCCAATTTGGGTTTGGTTAGAACGTGAATGGGCTTGTACTTTACTAACAAGTACTGTGCAGATATTTTCCTTCTGTATATAAGTACATCTTCTGTTACTATTGCTTGAATTTTTACTGATTTATGATTATAATAAACAGATATTGAACAAATACTTCAGGAGGCTCAGACTAGGTGGTTGCGACCGGCTGAAATTTGTGAAATACTCCGCAATTATAAGAAATTCCGTATTGCTCCCGAGCCTCCAAACAGGCCTCCCAGTATGACACTCAATTAGATGTGTATTTCATTTGCTCATTCCTAGATTATAGTAATGCTATTTAGTTTAATCTCAAGGAATTAATGGAAAATTGGAAAGGGATCACTTGACAATGCTTCTTTGACAATTGTGAATTTGTGATGATTGTTTTTAAAATAAATTCAAATAAGGTGAAAACTAGAAAGAAAATTTTATAGGTATATATTACTGAACATATGGATAACCTAACAATCAATATTCATGAAATTTGAGTATTTTTTGGTGATACATCAAGGACTGTTATCTGTTAATATCAAACCATTGAAACTTCAGATCAATTGATAAAGGGTGAAATACTGAAAAATACATCAGATCTCATCACTAAAACAGGCATGATATATGCACCATGTAGATCATGCTTATATTGTCGGATTTTTAATTTTAAATTTTATATTGAAGATGTTGAGACTGTATAATTGAAATGATTGTCAAGTGATTCCTCAATTTGCAAAAACATTTAAGTGAGGTATACCTACTAAATCTATCTGTGTATCATAGCATGTTAACATTTGTTATTAGTTGGTGTATCTCTTTTTGTGCTGTCTTCCAGTTTTGATTTTTTTTTTTTTTATTTTAGGTGGTTCACTTTTCTTATTTGATCGTAAAGTATTGAGATACTTCCGCAAGGATAACCACAACTGGAGAAAGAAAAAAGATGGAAAGACAGTGAAAGAAGCTCATGAGAAACTAAAGGTAAATGCTTTAATTTTTGCAGTGGTCTATATATTTATTGGTTGGTAATCTATGGGTTGGTGAAGTGTTTATTTTGTTCATTTGGAATGGGCTATACTTTTGTTGTAGCTTGCATTTACCTGTACTAGTTTGGCCCTATTTTTCTTTCCTCTTCTTAGTTCTTGTTCTTTTCTGTGTTTTATCGCAATTTATATATATATTTTAGGAAGGTGGGGGGATTTGGGTTGTCAGAACCTAGGATAATATTTATTTCAACCCTATTATGAGCATTTTCAGTTTCATATTCCCAGTACATGTTTACATTATTTTATACTGGTAACAATTAGCTTAGCTTGTTTACACAAGTAATTTTCTTATGTTAGGATGGAAGCGTGGATGTACTGCATTGCTACTATGCCCATGGGGAGGAGAATGAAACCTTCCAGAGGCGTACTTACTGGATGCTTGAGGAGTTAGTCTCACTAATATGATTATATAATTATCATTTCTTTCCTATTGTTTTGAATTGCAATATACTAAAGTTCATCCACTCTATTTTTCAGGCAGTACACACATATTGTGCTGGTACATTACCTTGAAGTTAAGGTAATATTAATTTTGGAGTGGCTTTTTGATTTTTCACTATGACTTTTTACCTGACTACAGTTTTTTTTTTCTTAAAAATGAGAATATTTGAGCATTTTCTTAAAAATGGAAGGTCTTACAAGTGAAATTTATTATTTAATTTGGTTTAGGTTAATCATGCTTATTGTTAATGTAATAATTGTCTGTGAGCTTAAAGCTGTTTAGGTAATGTTGTTTGTATTATCTAACTAGATATTATTTGTATCTTTTGTGTGATTATTGTAGGGTGGGAAGCAGAGTTATAGCAGAATTAGAGAAGTTGAAGGAAACAACACCAGTAGCCCTGTGGGTTCTAACTCTTACACAACTAGTCTAAGCCAGCCGCCTTCACATGCAGAAGCTGGAAGCCCAATTAGTGCTCAAACCTCAGAGCTTGAAGATACAGAATCAGGTACTACTGTTTACTGTTTTGGGGCTAAATTGTAAATTTAGCTCACTCTGGTTCTTCATGCATTATATTGTGAGATCACTCTTTTCTGGGGTAATTGAAATTTTAGATTATAGCATTTTTAGTTAGTACCTCACTTTACTTCTCTGTCCTGCTGTCCATAGTGCATTATACAAGAGACATAATGCAACTCTGTATGGTCCACTCCCAACAAACCTAAAAATAGAAGGTGTTGGATGATGCACCTAAAAATAGAATGGCTTGCATGTGAATAGTAATAAATAGTGCATGACTTGAAGGAATGGAATTGACTGATGCATGGACGGGTCATGCACTGTTTGTCTTTCCAGTGTATCTAAAGAGAAATTCGGTGCAGCAGATAATTCCCTGCGAGCAAGAACAAGCACCCCAACCAGTGCCAACGCTGGCGCCGGACACCACCCTTTCTTTGAGATGCGGCAGTATGATACTGGAGCCGTGATGACTAACACCCTTCTCAACGACTCTATGTCTGCCTACTACCAATGTTAGATTTTACTCCCTTTGTTCTCTTTACTTACCAATGTTAGATTTACTTCCTTTGTACTATTTACTTACCGTATAGGATTTTTTTATTTTATTTTAGTTTTTATTTTGTGGTGTACTTCTAGCAAACTTTGAAACATCATGCTTAACTATTCAAAACCATTTTATCTTCTGCTGCTTTAAATATGAAAAATATCACCTGAGGCCTTTTATCCTAATTGCAACGAAGGTATCTAAATCAACCTTGATTTTTTCCTCATTGATGAAGAAATTGACAGGGAGGAAAGGCTAGTTTTAAGCTAATGGGTAGTTTAAGATTTTGTAATGTTTTAATAACCATCTTCTTTGTTTCTTAGGGTTATATTTTATACTTGGTGGGTTGTAACTTAAAATCTTTTAATTGATTTGAAATGATGTTATATGATATATAATGATGACTTGTAGTGCTCTTGATTGTTTTCTCAACCTTTTGTAGGTTACAACGGGGAAGTGAATCCATTGACCTCTAACTCAGATATATATGGAGTTTCTCAGCAAGATATTTCTAGGGTCCTCGGTGAAGCCGGGCTTGGTTATGGAGTAACAGTTAGTGGTTCAAAAACCGAGTCTGAGCTGACTCCATGGGATGAAGTGCTCGAACAATCTTTTAGTAACTCTGGATATGCAGCATTAACCCCTGAAGAATCCTTCACTGATGGCCTCAATTTGGAGGAAATTGACAATAATGGCGCTGATAGTGCATCTGCATTACAGGTATATTCCCACAAAATAGATGTTACACAGTGTGCAGAAAGAGAGTTAAAGAGAGGGATGGAGGGATTAAAATGGCTGTTAATTAACCCTGAGAGAGAGGAGGCACAGTAGCTTTCTATGATATATTACTTCAGTTGTTGATCAAAGCTTTCTAAAAAGAAATTACATTTGTACTTCAGACAATGCTAGGGAAAGAATAAACTTGTTTCAAGTTTTGTACAACAACCTGACTGATGCAAAGCGACTTTCTGGTTCAATTTTATTTATTACTCAAAAGGATTTCATTTTCTTTCCTTGTACTTTACTTTCTCTTTTCCCTTATTTTTGGAGAGAGAAAGTATGGTGGGTGGAGCCCTCTGTGGTTTTTTTTTTTTTTTCTTGTAAAAATTCTTAAGTTCCACTTTATCTCATTGAGGAACCTTTTTCTTTTGCAGCTTGGTGATTCTGATATAGGCTGTCTTGTTAGATCAAGCAACCACACCAGTACCCAGGTTTCTGCTGAAGAGTCTGCAACCTACAGTGCTCTTACGAAACAATCATCTTTAGACCTTTTGAAGATTGAAGCTGATGGTTTAAAGAAGTATGACAGCTTCTCTCGGTGGATGAGTAAAGAGCTTGGGGGGGCCATAGACGAGCTGAGTGCGAAATCCAGTTCTGACTTGTACTGGAGCACAGTTGCTGGAGATGCAGATGTTGTTGGAGAGTCTAGTATTACCATTTCTAACAGCGAGAACTTGGATACAGATATACTGAGCCCATCCCTTTCCCAAGAACAGCTTTTCAGTATTATTGACTTCTCACCAAGTTGGGCATGTGTTGGATCTAAAACTAAGGTGTGAAACATTTTCATTTTGGTCGTTTCCTGCTTAAGAAACTTACTAGCTGTAGTATTTTGCTGAGATTCTTAATGATGGAAAAAGAAAGTCTGAAGAAATACTATAAAGCCGTGACTACAAAACAAAAAATGGCCCTGGTTATTCAATGAAATAATTTATAATAATGTTTTGACCACCTGACTACATACTAGAAACTGTATTAGAGTATAAAATTGTTGTTATTGAAAGTCCAATGTTGCCTTACCTATGCAGGTTTTGATCACTGGCACATTCTTGAAAAGAAAAGAGGAAGTAGATAAATGCAACTGGTCCTGCATGTTTGGTGAAGAGGAAGTACCAGCTCAGATACTCTCTGATGGGACTCTCCGCTGCTATACCCCACCTCACAAGCCAGGCCCTGTTCCGTTTTACATCACCTGCTCAAATCGTTCTGCCTGCAGTGAAATACGTGAATTTGAGTTTCGTGAACCATCCCCTTTCAGGTCTGACATGGAGACCTCAGATCCTTCTGCTGCAAACTCAATAAATGAAATGCATCTCTACATACGGTTGGAGAAACTACTCTCTGTAGATCCGATGGGTGATTTTGTTCAGAAACCTAATGTATCTGAGCTTTGCAACAAAATAACTAATTTGCTGGTTGATGATGATGAGTGGTCAGATCTTTTGCAATTGACTGATGGAAGAGACCAGCTGGTTGAGAAGTTGATGAAAGAAAGGCTGCACTCGTGGCTTATTCGAAAGGTGTCTGAAGAGGGTAAAGGACCCAATGTACTGGGTCAAGAGGGGCAAGGTGTTATTCATCTTGCTGCAGCCCTTGGTTATGACTGGGCTATGAAGCCAATAGTAGTATCTGGTGTAAGTGTGAATTTTAGGGATGTCCATGGCTGGACAGCTCTCCACTGGGCTGCATCCTGCGGCAGGTTTGGCCCTTTGGCTTTTTTTTTTTTTTCGCCTAAAAATAATAATAACAAAATAAAAGTCTAAAAAGGGAAGAAAAAAAAAACAATTAATTTGTGCAATTGAGATGTAGAATTTTCTAATCCATAGGCTAAGTTGCAAGAAGTTCAAGCAAATTATTGATCAAGTCTTAACAGGCTATAAGCAACAGAGGATGAATTAGTTACATAACATAATATAGAACAACTGGTAGAATCTAAGAGCTTATGTATATAATTTTTGTAAGTAGAAGTTGGCATGGATAGCTAATTATTTAATTTCCAGTTGGTGTTTTTGAGATGCTTTTGTTGAAAATTTGTACTGATTAAATTATTTTTGTTTGTACTTGTTCAAATTTAGGGAGAGAACAGTGGTTGCCTTGAAAACACTAGGAGCAGATCCGGGTGCACTCACAGACCCAACTCCTGAATTCCCTAATGGAAGAACACCTGCTGATCTGGCTTCTACAAATGGCCACAAGGGCATTGCTGGCTTTCTTGCAGAATCTTCTCTGACAAGCCACCTTTCAACGCTCACTCTAAAGGACTCAAAGGCTAATATGAGCTGCCGTAACCAAATATGCATTCTTCCTGAAGTTAAACAGAATCCATATCAAACTGAGTCGTTGGACGAGTCCCTGAGTGCTGTTAGAAATGCGACCCAGGCCGCTGCAAGAATATACCAGGTTTTCAGGTTACAGTCGTTTCATAGGAAGAAGGTGGCTGAATTGGACAGCGCAAAGGATGACATAAATGAGGACCCATTATCGCTTGTTACTGTTAAGAGTGCCACTAAGGTGGGTCCCCATGAGCCATTGCATGCAGCAGCAGTTCGTATCCAAAACAAGTTTCGTGGGTGGAAAGGAAGAAAGGATTTCCTCTTTATTCGCCAAAGGATTGTCAAGATTCAGGTGCTGTTCTTTTGCAACTTACAACTAAGTATTTGTTTCTTTTCTGTAGTTATAGAAATTTTGTACTGGGTCTGAATTCCTGAAGTAGCAAAAATATTATGCAAACGCAAATATAATCTCTTGAGGAATCTTTCACTATATAGGAAATACTGCACTTACAAATTTAGTTCATCCTAACAGGCACACATAATGAGTTCATATTAATTATTTATACTTCTAGGCTCATGTGAGGGGTCACCAAGTAAGGAAGCGGTACAAGGAAATAGTATGGACAATCAGTATAGTGGGGAAGATAATACGGTGGAAGAAGAAAGGTGCTGGATTACGGGGTACGAAATCAGAAAATCCAAGCCTGACAAATGGGCCCAGCAGCAGCAGCAGCAGTCAGAACCTTAGCCAACCTCCTAAAAGAGATGATGACTATGATGTCTTGAAGGAAGGACGAAAACAAACAGAGGCTAGACTGCAAAGAGCACTAGCACGAGTAAAATCTATGGTGCAGTATCCTGAGGCTCGTGACCAGTATCGCCGACTCATGCTAGAGACCCAGGTAACACATTTTTTTTTTTTTTTTTTTTTTTTTTTCCGCTGGGCATTTTAGTTGAGTAGCCAACTAAAAATCTATGGTGCAGGCTGCGACTTAAACCAGTTCCAATTTAGCAGGTTAATTTAAATTTGAAAATTATATATTCTCTAGGTCCAACCAGACCATCTTGTGTTTGTTGGGATTTATTGTACTTATGGAGGATTGCATTGGGTTGACACATTTAGGCTTTGTTGAAAATAATTTTTTATGCAGGATTTCATTTCATTGGAATTGATTTCTCGATTTCGTTGGGTGTAATAACATAGAAATTCAGACCAAATGACATCAAATCTATCCATTTGATCAAAAAATTTCTAATAAAATGAAATGCAATGAAATCCCATTCTAAAAAATTACCATTTTGATCTGAGCCTTAGTTTGATGTAAAGGACTGGATTCAATCATTACCTGATCTATTGCAGCCTCCCTAGAAAATTTTTGCCTTCTTTTTCCAAAATCATCCTAATGATGTTTTGTTTTAACCAGGCAGAGGAGAGGATAATGCATGAGACTGAAGAGGTGGATGATGATGATCTCATGGCAGGACTGGAGGATCTGTGTGAGGATGAAATTGCACCCATATATTGAAACATTCACCTTATTTGGTACTAGAATAATTGCTAGCTATAGCTGTAAATCAGTAGCTTTGTTAATTAGCGGCTGACCTGATATTACCTTTGTTATGCTGCGTTATGTATGATGATGATACCGTAGGACATCTTTGCAGTAAAATTCTTACAGTATACTAACTATCAGACTTGTCTGGGGCTTGATTCATTGTTGATCATAACAAATGCGTACGCATAACTGGTTTATACGATCGTTAGCAAATCATAAGCCAACGAAAGGAACTAGTTCTTTATTATATATGTATACGCCAAAGGCTAGATTTTTTTGACTGGAGCAGGGGCAATACTGCACGGATGCAATCGATCCTTAGTTTAATTTAAAGGCAATTGCCAATAGATGAAGTATTGGATAATTAATTGTGAGTCCAAGGACGAAATAAAAATATTTTTTGATACAGGAGGCAAGAACTCAATTAGTACGCAGGCAACTGAGCAAGGCCATTTAAGAAAGAAGCTGGTGTTGTGCAAAGAAAATATAAAATACAATTGCAACATGAATAAAAAAACGGAGTGATCTAGGCTCGTTGGTCATGGTCAACATTATAGACTTAGTGTTCAGACGTGCAAAACGTCAAATGCTTCGTATATTTATTGTGGAATAACAAATTAACAATGAGACCCCAGAAGATCTTAACTATGACCATTCATGTAATGAAAGGAGATAACGATGATTCTGGTTTCCATCATTGTTTTCTATTTAAGAGTTAATATCGTTTCTAGTATCACATGAAATTTCGAACCAAACATCTTGGTTTGTATTTCTTTGATATCCGTTTACAGAAATAACAGTAGGATGAATCCAGCATACTTTTACAGATTACAACCAGCAAGTGTAATGTTTAAGCACGTGTTATATATCAATCTCGGAAATTTACGTTGGAGAAGTAGGTAGGTAGTTTTGCATATTATTGGAAAAATGTAAAAATTCCATTCCAAAAATGGGAATGTAATATTATATAGAAAGGTTGGCACAATGATTATCTTATATGACTATGTTTTTCTCCTCCTGACCTGGTTGTGTTGTGTCTACTCACTAGACTTTTCGGATTCAATTTCTACCTAACGTTGCGACGTTAGGTTTAACTTTATCTTCGTGCATTCAATGCTAATTTAATGCCAATAAGAAATCAAGCAATGAAGCAATTCGTTTTGAATCAAGCACTATCTTTTCGGAGGGGGATCACCTGCTCATTGGTCATTGGTGGGTAGGAAATCTCGTCTTAGAATATGTCCAAATTAAAAACACAACTTTGCTTTAATGCATCATTATTATTGATTACAATTAATGCCAAGTGTCATAACCGGACTGGACAAGCTCACTTGTTGGCCATGACTTTCAAGCTCATCGATAGCCTCTGCAGAGGGTCCCATGCCTATTTTTCCTTTAAAAACAGTTAAACGCACAAGTCTCATTCACTGTGCTAATTTATCCTCCTCGTAATTGAGTCAGATATTTTGTTGCATTTGTTCTTACTCAACTGCAACGGAGTTGTACGTTGCGTTACTTCGTTGACTACTAGCTAGCCTGTGTCCTCTACCGTAAATAAAGGGATCCTTCCTAGCTATAAATTTTAGAGGACAAACTGGTATCTCAAAAGGGATTATTAGCAAAATTGAATAAGGTGGACTATATCACCGTAATCAGCACAACTAATGGTATATTTGGAGCAACCTTAGCTTTCTGATTGTTGACTTTTCCTCTAAGGCTCTAACTGAATCTAATGCTCAAGTCTAAGTTTGAGGCTCTGAGCTAATACCGCTTGATATCTCTATGTACAGTCTCTTTCATGTAAAGACCTTGATTTGAAAAGAATTTATATTGTGGTCTGTAGAACTAGCTATAATACATGAATGCTGCTTCCTTTTTGAGACTCTCGTAACACTATCATGATACATACCATCCATGCACATCCACAATAGAAGGTGGCAACACATTAAAAATTCTAATTTGGCCCAGGATTAAAATGTTTGATGTCTGAGTCTGACCAGCAGAAACCTGAATGCCAATCCACATGATACAGCATAAAATGGCAAATAGTACATCAGGGAACAACAACTGACATGTATTACTTGAGAGGTTAGGAGTAAATAACCTCTCTGAGAGAAGCAAATGAATGCTGTAACATAGATAATTATATAGTTTGCATCTAAGAAAATGCTATAAGTGTAAGCTTGTATATCCAACAGTATAAATTTGTTCTACCCAATCACAGAAGCACAAGACTTTTATTTTTCGACTGAAACTTGCTAAATGAACTATACCATCTAAAAAATCTATCAAGGTACTATTATGATCCATGATTTACACCCACAAACATTTGAATGGAGCGAACAATATGTCTGTCTATTCAAGCTTTTCAGAAGGCACCAATGGTTCTCTATATCAATGCAATGAGGAGAAACAAGCAAAAACTCACAAACCCTATAATTACTTTGACATATTCCAGGTGTGATGACTTCTTTCTCTGCTGACACAGCCAGCATATCTCTGCACTTAGGTCCACCAGTCGTCTCCTTAGTTTTATCAAATCCTGATACACAATTACTGCACTTGTAAGCAAATTAATGAGGTTTCCATAGCATAAAGGAATGACCCACATCATGTAGTACAGTAGTAGTCTTTTTTGCATTTGTCCTTTTCAGGTACTGTTAACTAAAATAGGGTTAAAGAAGAAAGCAGGTTTCACTTCATCCTTTCTTTTCTCACTTATGAGATGAGATGATGTGCAATTCAACAAATTAGGTTTGCTCATAGACCTTAACCTTTGCAAACTTTTCTTTACAGTCATTGATTTGCTCATATTAATCACCAAATCAAATAGAGAAAGGACAAATCTGAAATAATGTCTGCATAAAGGCCGACATCCCAATTGGGTATTAGGCAATCACCTTACCTAAAATAGTTCATTCTTCTGACAAATACAAATAAGAAATGGAATAATTGAGTTCCATATGTAGACCATAGCCTTACCACCACTAATTCATACTGAACAGTGAATAAGAATTCAATTTTGTAAACACCAATGTAAATAGTTAATCCAAATTAAAGTCATTGTAATAATAGCACAAGTTTTTTAATTAATCTTATTCTAGCTAGAGAAAGATGAACTTGTTGCTCCATTTAATGTGTCGAAAAATCCACTGTAGCAGTACATACCAGTTACATTTTTCCTTCTATATAGTACAAGGTCACCATCTTTAGGCAATGTTTGACTTCTGTATGGCCACTACTGAATTCTTTATGAAAATAACTATTTGACTTCTGTATGGCCACTACTGAATTCCTTATGAAAATAACTATGTGAAATTCGCTGAGATATTCAATTTATGAAACATTTATTAACTGGTTAGAGCTATTCAAACTTGGCATTAGCATTCAAGAGATGAACTAGAATAGAAACAATTAAAACACCTCGAAGATGACTTGAATATTCACCGGTACCAAAACACAACCACACTATAACCACAAGTGGCAAACCAACAAACAAAATCCTAGGGGATTTCATTGGATGACAGAAACATACAAAGAGGAAAGGGGATTTCCATCCACAAATATAAAACAACTTTTTTAATTTAAAATATGATTGGAATTGATCAGAAAAGGACTTACATCCTGAATTTAAACAAAGAAAAATTAAGGTGGGCTGTTTCTGATTTTGAAGATTCCAGTGGTTATATCTGACTGGCCAAGTTTCCCTATCCAATTTTGCCTAATTTTTAATACATTACACCCTCTGGTATGACTCCAGAAAGTAACATCTAACAATGCAGCCTCGACTTATTTTTGCCAAAATACACATCAAAACATTATTTTGAAACTTATTCAAAAAACATCCCCATTTTCTTACAAATACCCAAACCAAGCAATTTATTCATTTTCACTGAAAAGAATCCTGACCTAAATGCCATGCAATATCCTAACTTGAATGCAAACTAGACGCCCAAAATTTGGCATTGTCCTTAAATGTAAAACTTAACGAAAGGAAGAAGTGAAAAGGAGATACTCACAAACTCATTGTGGCGACATAGGGGAACGACCATGACTGATTTGCCATTGGTACAAGGCCGAAGTGATCATGTTCTCTATACCCTGCACACGCTCGTCGATATGCTGCACACGCTCGTCGATACGCTGCACACGCTCGTCGATACGCTGCACGCACTCGTCGATACGCTGAACGCGCTCATTGAGTGTGGCGAGAGTGGCATACATGTTGCTGCAATCATGTGGCCCATGACATGTTGCATGATGTGGCTCATTTTGAGGCTCGACTTGTGGCTCGCTTTGAGGCTCGACTTGTGGCTCATCTATGGAGGCATCCTTTGGAGGTACATTTGGGTTCAGATTGGAGGGGAACCAATTGTCACTGTTAAAGACGGTGGTAGCAGTCGGATTAGGCAGTGCTTGGCGACCCTTTCCTTCGATCCAGTTATAAAGCCGACAACCCTCCTTATGCAACATCTTTGCACGTACAAGCGCTGTTACATCTACCCTGTCAGGCCCCATTGCTTTCTTGAGTCCTTCAGTGGGCAGTTGATAATGTTCAGCAATTAGAGTGATATAACCACCACAGGAGATCTCTCCTTTTGTACCGGGTAGAATGTTTGCTATGCTCTAAATCAGAAACTCTCCAAAGTTAGGTTTTATTTGGTTCCGGTTGAAATCCAACCGTTCCTCGATCATACACCAGAGGATGTAAATTTCTTTCGAGTTGCAAACAGAAACATTTCCGC
Organism: Rhynchospora tenuis; assembly: GCA_027725995.1. Taxonomy (NCBI): domain Eukaryota; kingdom Viridiplantae; phylum Streptophyta; class Magnoliopsida; order Poales; family Cyperaceae; genus Rhynchospora; species Rhynchospora tenuis. The sequence goes on from CM050888.1 coordinate 57,892,384, forward strand.
CTCTTGCAAACACAGTGCATCGTAAAAGTCTTTGAATGTACCTGAACACAATATTTTCAAGATAGGATGCCCGGGTATTTGCCAAGTCAGCATTCTCTCTCCCTGTTATTTGTTTCCAAAATGTTGCAAATTCAAACGAACCATGTATCCCCATATCAGTATTTGGTAGATGCAATATACCATTGAATTCAGACAACGTTAGGCTACGATTTACATTTCCAAGGCGAAACTTAATAAAGAGTTCTGCCCCAACCGTCTCTAGTTTCAAAGAACTCACAAACTCCATGGTTAGAGATTCAAAAGTTTCAGGCTTCAATTGCATGAAATTTTTCAAACCTACCCGATCAATCATAGCTTCTACATCACTTCGTATGCCTAAACTATCCATGCAGCCCTCATCAAGATACCGTGTGTTTACAATATTTCTGAGAGAAAACTCTTGGTACCTGGCTCGATGAGCATCATCTCCAAACACGAATCCGGGCGTTGAAGACTCAGCCCAATTCTGAGTTTTAGGTTTTGATTTCCTCGGCATGGGAGCGTGGAGTGGATAAAATTAGGGTTTCGAGGCAAGGTAAGGGCAAAGAAAGAGGCGTCAAAGGAGAATCAGAGAGGTGGAAGAGTGGAAATAATCAAATAATGTCTAAGAAGAAGTGGATGACGGTTTCCGGGGATGAAGAAGCGGTTCCGGAGACAAAGAGAAATTGAGAAAGAGGCATTGATTGAGGGTTTGTAGAGGAGAAAAGGGAGAGAGGTGGAGAGAGAGAGAGAGAGAGATAGAGAGCTGGTGGTGAAATGGTGAGGTGGCGAGCAGTGGTGCTCAGTAGAGTAAGAAATGGTTAATTGGAGACTGGAGAGAGCGCTCGGTGTAGGAAGTAGGATGCCATTTTTCGTTTTTGCCCCTTCTTTTTTTTTTTTACAAGTGTGTTTTTTTGTAAGTTGATTTTATGAAAAAGTATGGAGATGCAGGAGTAAGAAGATTTGGCGAAATTTGTTAAAAACTCATCAGCGCTTTCATCTGGCACGAATCGTGGCGTCAATGAACGATCCGGATGAGATTCGACGAAAACTGCTGCCAATGCGGATTGAAATAAAATCGCACCCAGACCCAATCCGATAAATTTAGACCCGAAAACTGGCTTGAACGGAGGAAAAATGTTCGACTCTGTGATCAGATGGAACCCCATCCTCTGGACTTCTTTAGAAGAAGTCCAGTGGACTTCTTTGATCCGAGCCGTCCGATTTGATCAGAACGGTTGAATTTTTTCGGGCCAATATTTTTTTCGGGTGTGGTGGAATGCACGGGGCTCCCTTATAGCCGTTGAGATTAAATCAGACGGTTAAGATCTCACGAAGTCTAGTGGACTTCTTCTTTCCGCAGTCCAGAGGATGTGAATTCGTGGTCAGATCCCCTTTTTAACGCACGATATTTCTCAGCATTCAGCGTTCAAAGATGGAATACAAGCGGGCTGCTTTCTCTTGTGGGCTTTTTCGGGCCTTCTCTCGCGTGCGTCCCGCGTCCGTGAGGAGATAGAAATGGGCCGAGAAATCAGAAATCACAATCGATGAAAGAAAGAAAGAAAATGAAATGACAGTGTGTGTGAGAAGGGTGATTGATCGCAGTGCTGATAAGTGCAATCAGAGACTAAGGCAATCACGCAATCAAATTTATTTTTGGCAAAATTCGCTAATCTTTACTTTCCGAAAACGGAAAACGCGTCAAATCCCTCTCACGCGTTCGCTCCTCTGTCCGTGCACCCTCACCCCTCGTCACTCTCACCCCGCGTCACCCCTCTCACGCGCCCTTCTGTCCGCTCACCTCTCATCCCGCGTCAACCCTCACTTCGTGTCACCTCTCCCTTCTTTCCTTCTTTCGCCCATATTCTCTCCTCTCTAACCTCCTTCTGCTTCTATCTTCTCTGTTCTTGGTGTATTTGTCAATTTTTTTGATATACTCCTTTATATATATATTATTTACTCTCTTATATGACATAATTTACTCCTTTTTACTATATTAGTTACTCCCTTAAAATAAACTAAATAGTTAAATTTATTACATACTCCCTTATGGATATTAATTTACTCCCTTAAACAGACATAAGTTACTCTTTTTTTTATATATTAGTTACTCCTTAAATGAATTAAATAGTTAAATCTATTACATACTCCCTTATGGATATTAATTTACTCCCTTAAACAGACATAAGTTACTTACTTCTTCTATATTAGTTACTCATTTAAATGACCTAAATAGTTAAATCTATTATATTTAAATCTATTACATGCGCCCTTATGCATATTAATTTACTCCCTAAAACAGACATAAGTTACTCCCTTCTTCGATATTAGTTACTCCTTTAAATGACCTAAATAATTAAATCTATTACATGCTCCCTAATGCATATTAATTTACTCCCTAAAACAGACATAAGTTATTCCCTTCTTCGATAATAGTTACTCCTCTAAATGACCTAAATAGTTATACTTATTACGTAATCCCATCTCTTAAACTTATTTACTCTCTTACACTATTTATTTACTCCCTTATAGTTATTTAGTTACTCCCTTCTATGAATATGATTTAATTATCTCTCTCTTCATCTTATTAATTACTCCCTTTTGATTATTTATTACTTCCTTATATTTATTATTTACTTTCTTATAGCAATATAGTTACTCCCAAGACGTGTCAGAACCAGTTCTTCTTTCTTTGTATTTCAGATCTGATAGCTTTCCTTCTCCATCTCTACTCACAAAATTAAGTACATGATTGGTTTAACAATCATGATAGTCGGAGTTAACTCTCTTGTTTATGGATGAGACATGAGGAGAAGGAAAATGAAGAGAAAGGAGAGAAGAAATGTTCAGAGGAAAGGAGAAAAGGGCAGAGATGTGGGATGACAGAGCGAGAGGATGAGCGTGAGAGAGAAGGGGAAGAAATGAGAAGAGGAAAGAGAAAACCATTCGGGTGAGAGAGAAGAGAAGAAGGAGAGAACCAATTCTGCACGAAAGAAAAGGAGGAGAAGAGGAAGGAGAGGACCAGATCTACGCGAAGGAAAGAAAAGAAAAATAAAGCTATGTCGCGTGAGGGTGAGGGTGAGAGTCGCGTGAGCGTGAAGGTGAGGGTGAAAGTGAGAGTAGCGCGTCTCTGATTGCTTGATTGCTTAAGACTCTGATTGTCTTAAGCAATTCTCGATTGATCGGCCATTGGGTGAAGCTCAAGCTCTTGCCTCTATCAGAAGGGCTTCAATAATGGAATGGTGCTGCTGTTGATGACTAGGAGAGATGGCCTACCCTAAATTTACTATTTATTTTAAGGTACTAGTAATTTTTTTTTAATGCATCAATCAATTTTTACTTACTATTGTATTGTACTCTGCCACTTTCTTAAATTGTGCATCACTACCACCAGTTACTCAATTGAGTTTGCTTTTCAATTACTACTATTATTTATCCCACTATATCCTCTGTTGGCCTTCATTTTGCAATTAAGAAATCATCTTATTCTTACCTGAATAGAAAAGGTACTGGTATAAGCAACCAGTGCTGCCTGTAACAAAAAAGACAATGAAGCTAAGTTTAATCATTGACTTTGTCTTCATTACATAATACAAGGGTCACAAATTGAGACTTTTTCCAAAAATATGCTCAAAATTATTAAATTGTTACTTAATTTAAAAGAAAATTTGAAACAAAATGAAAATATCGTCCAAGGATCCCAAACACACATGGGATTCAACCTAGCCCAGCGCTGAAAAATTTCACAGTTCATGCTTGTGTCAAGCGGCTGCAACCAACAAATGACCTTCATGTTTCTCTTTGTTTCTGGTGCCTAAAGTGTTGAGAGCGTCTCATGTCTTGCTTTTAGCGTCTGACAGTCTGATAATGAGCACTTACTGCTCAAAAATGAATGAAGGAACTGAAAGTGATACCTAGGTGTAGCGACTAGAGAGAGATTTTGGTGTTTGCGGGTCAGCTAGTCTGGTTAAATTGACTCTTTCTATAACAATTTGCTCATTTGGATTTTTCTTATTTAATTGACCAATTACAATTTGCTCATTTGGATCTTCAGAACTTGGGTAAAAATTAATACACCAAATTTAATGTTGGTGTTCATGTTCCTCATGTTTCCCAGTTTCTCTTCCAAATTGCGTGGTTTGGTTGTGTATATGCATAATTTGTTTGAGTCTTCTTGTTGAGGTGCTGGTCTTATTTGGTAAATTAACTCTTATTTTTGTTTATTTTTTTTCTAATTTGGAAGGTTGCCTTTAATGCAAGTGATGTGCTTGATAAATTGCCAAGCTGAATTGCTCTATTGAGAAAACCATTAACGATGTGCTTGTGAACTGATTTTTTTTTAATTGGTCACTTCTATACCTTTCGTGTAAGATTATTTGGCCAAAACTGGCGCTAGAACGGTCAGTCCTATGTCTGGAACGGTGCGTTCTAGATCAGGGCTGACAGGTCCGTCCCAGGACTAGGGCGACCATCCTGGACTCGTGTCAAACGGACCGTCCCAGGATCAGCACCAGATTAGGAAATAATCTATTTGGTGTGGATAGATTCTGCTTGGTTTCTAAGTCAATTCAGAAATGGTAATAGCTAAACGTGGCTGTAAGTAATTGCAGGATTTTGTGCATAGATGTTTTGCCTAATTGTACGTGGTTATAGTTGGAAACAAATCCTATATTGATGATGGACCGATATGGAATTGTTTGGTGGCCAAGAAGTCTTTGGCCTATAAATACGGGATTGGTCCCCAAGAGACAGATCATCCACGAGTTTGTGTTGTATACGTGAGTCGATAACAGCCATCTTTGCCTCTCTCTTTATTCTTCCATCAAATAGTAAGGGTAGGTGCCCTAGTTTAGGCATTAGGGTACCAAGGCACGATCGGATCCTTTGGAAGGCCTCTCTCCCACCTTTGGCACATGCAAGAGGACAACCCAGGTGCTTTGGTGTACAAGAGACGTGAGCAACCAGTGCAGACTGCTCCAATGGTCAGTTTAGGTACGCTTCTGCTCTTTTCTGTTTTATCGGTGTATTGGAACGGTCCGCCCCATTTCTGTGATGGCCCGTCCCAACTATTGGTTCAGCGAGTTTTATTGATTTATGGGTTGCTTATTGCTTGATCTGTTAGAACTGTCAATCCTTTGTCTTTGAAGCAAACCCAACAAGTTGTGTCAGAGCCACTCGTCGTAAGCCAATAGATTTACACATGAAATTTGGATTTGGTTTGATTTTTGGGTGAGAATTGTGTCTCTTTTGATCTGATCTACTTTTCTGGCATTTAGGGCGGTCCGTTTCATGGCTCGAACGGACCGTTCCATCTCTGGAAAAATTGTTCTGAACTGTTTCTATTCGTTTGACGATCATTATGCCAGATCTGTTATTTGTGATTGCTAATTGGACCCAAAGGGCTATTACTTGAACTGTTATTGAATTGTTTGTTTTGATTTAGCCCTTTGTTACTTTCAAAATGTTTTGAAAATTGCAATTGCTTTGTTAAAGAGATTTTGAAAATTTAAAAGTAAGTTTTGAATTTCAAAGTCGTTAAAATCTGATCTTTTAATTGGATGATTTAGATTAGAGTAGTTTTTTGTCAGGATAGGAGAGAAATCTGTAGGAGTTCTCGACCTAGTTTAGGACGACATCTTTCTACTCTCTCTGCGGTCTTTCAGACGGTCCGTTCCACTCCGGGACGATCCGTTCCACTTTGTTGCAAACTGTTAGGTTTTGACCAGAGTGTTAGGGCGGTCCGTGAAGGAACTTGTTCCTAGTGCTAATTTTAATTTTAAATTATATTTAAACTAATTAAACCAAGCACAAGTCAAGATTTAGTGGAATAGCACAAATAATGCATGAGAATAGAGAAACGGGTCTATACCTCTTCCCGACTAGTAACGGGAAGGCTTCAGCCTTGGCGTAGGAGGAGGTGGCGTGCTCTCCTTCTCCTTCTTGCTGCACCTTAGGTCCACAAAGATGAACCAACTTCTTGCTTGGTCTATGCTAGTAAACGAAGAAGAACTTGCCTAATCCTTTGCTTCCCTTCTTCAATTAATTCACTAATTAATTAAGGGAACTATACTCAACACATGAGTCCTATTAAAATGCAAGAAACAAGCTTCAAATTTTCAGATCTGAAAAATTTGAAATACACTTGAAAAGTGCGGCTATAGAGGGAGAGAAAGAGACAAATGAAAAGGGTGGTCCTCCGAAAGTTACACATATATGCATATATATATGATACTTTACACCAACCCTAAGGAATCAAATTCCTTTGTATTGGCCGGCACATAATAGGCTCCAAGCCCATTTTGTGTTAAGTCAATTGTCTCTTTAATTATCCCTTTAATTTTGCATTTAAAATTAGGCCCAATTTAATATACTACAAGATAGCATAATAATTAATATAATTCGCACAATTATATTGATTGTGTTGAGACAAAATAAATATCAATTTCTTGATAATTATTAATGGATTAGATTTAACATTAATTTAGTTCCGTACGATCCCTTGAAATAATTAATCATAACGGTTTATAATTAATTATTCAACTTATCATATTTTATATTCTCCAATATAAACAAACTAAATATAATTCAACGTTGGTCAAGAGCTTCATACTGTGTGACCCTTGGAGGATTTACGTTATGTTGGCTATGGATAATAAATCGTTATTTATTTCCTATAATCATAAGCGGTATCTAACAACACGTTATGATTCTCAATTAACATAAATAAATACTATACAATTATAGCATTTTAATCCTGCATAAGAAATAGATAATTTCCTTGTATTGATTCTTATGTCACATGATATCATTATATAATCCAAGATAGGAATGTGTCATTCTTGCAGATTATATATTTCTTGATCTAGAGATGATTGTATAAGTTGCTAGCAAACAATCCATCTCCATCAAGGGGCCCAATAGATATCATCACTCATTAGGTATACTAATGAGGGACATACGGTTTTCTTAATGAACAATTTTTTCCTGCACAATTCAAGAGAACATAAATAAAGTCCTTATAGCAACCCTTATCAGGAATCAACGGTAGACGATATTTATAGAACCAATCCTCATGTGGAAAAATTGAACCATCTCAAACTCAGAATCAAACTCATATGAAATAAATAATGACACGTAACACAATCCATATATTTATTTTATTGGGTCAAGTCCTGTACTATGTTCCGATAACATACACATATGCAATTAAGTTGATAACACCTTATCCATGATTTGTAGAACTTAATCATCACTTAACTTGCATACTAATCTTATCATGATAATTAATGTTCCTTGTTAATTATCAAGATTATGGACATTTTAGATTTATTATTGTCATTTAACAAAATGGAACACAAAGATCCACAATTCAGATCCTCAACCTGAATGATCTGTCAATAATAAAATCAAGGAACAAATGATCAAACATCATCAATAACATAAACTAAAGATAATGCCAATAACTGATTGGCTCATAGGACATATCTCTAACAATCTCCCACTTGGCCTAGAGTCAATCAACAGTGACTTCTTGCCAGAGAATAATACTCAATGTAATATCAATATATACATGTCTCATACTAAAGCCTCAAAAGTAAAGTACACTCAAAGCCACTCAGACATGCGTCTAATCCCCATGGATGCAACATGCAACTCGTGTGCAGCTTGAGATAGAGGCTTTGTCAGAGGGTCCGCTGTGTTCGCGGCACCGTCCACTTTTTTGACCTTGATCCATCCATCATTCACAAACTGGCGAATGAGATGGAATCGTCGTAGAATGTGTTTGGTCTTTTGATGCGATCTAGGCTCCTTGGACTGAGCTATGGCTCCTATGTTGTCGCAGTATAGATCCACTGGACCTGAGATGCTTGGAACCACCTCCAGCTCGATCAAGAACTCCTTGATCCAAACTCCTTCTTTCGCCACTTCACCAGCCGCTAAGTATTCTACTTCGGTGACGGAATCGGCTGTAGTATCCTGTTTGGAACTCTTCCAACTCACAACACCACCATTGAGCAGAAATACGAAGCCAGACTGTGACTTTGAGTCATCTCGGTCAGTTTGGAAACTAGCATCGGTGTAACCACTTACAACGAGCTCTTTGTCTCCACCATACACGAGAATACTATCCTGTGTTCTTGATGAGCGGGTTTTAGGAACCAGATATCAAATAAATTTGTACCTAGAACTTAACTCACTAGTCGTTTCAGTTAAGCTAAGGGTCGAACCCAAGGGACAGATTAATGAATACTGGACTCGCTGGTTTTGAAAAGCTAGACGGGTAAAAACAGGTTTGTTCAAACAATTCAAAAGTAACCATGCAGTAAATAGATATTTTTTGGGTGTTCTTAGACTCTAAAATAACTCTTAAAAGTAACTCTAAGCAAGGCAAGAACGACAAAGCAAACAACAAAGGTTTTTAGGGGTTTTTCTGATAAATAAAAGCGTCCTAGGGATCGAAAACGACTTAGGTTTAGCACCGGAAACTCCTTGGTCAATTGCTCTCGCAACAAACCACGAGACACCGGATTCTAGGGTCCTGTCCAACCCGAACTAAAGCAGTTCGACCTGGACAAAAAGTTTGGAACTTGGTTGTGCTTTCTGACTTTTCTCCAACCTGGACAAGACCTGTTCGGGTCGAACAGAGGGTCAGGAAACCAGTTCAAGGCTTGAATCGGACTACGTTCGGGGCCCGGACCGGCTGTAACACAAATTCTAACCCTCAACTTTCGCCTCTTGGATTAAAACCCAGCACATGACTCTACCTAGCCCTCCTAAGTTCACTAACCTAACTTCGTGTCGGGAATTAGTGTTCTTAAGTTTGATTTACTTGTGCTCTAGGGGTATCTAAAAGCTGTTTCAAACTATTTAGAAATTAACCTTTCAGTTCAATTAATCAACTCTTTCAAGTCACAGATTTACCCCAAGTACTTGGTTCAATTCTAATTGTACGATCTAAATTTATAGCTTAACCAAACCAGGCCTAAGATTCAGAAGCAAAACAGATCAAGCAACAGAACTTAACAAGCATACAAATAATACCAAGCAATCAAATAACATAGTCAAATATCAAACCAATCATTCAACACAACATCATACTAAACTTACATCGAATCTTACCCTAAGACATAGCAAACTACTCACACATGTTCTCTAAACAAACAGTAGTAGAAAATATAGAAATACTAGATAAAATAGCTAAGATACAAGCCATAAAAGATAAAGAGTAAAGCATCAAAGAAAGAACCGAAGAACCCCTTTAAGACCTAACCCTTCGTCTTCAAGGCAATGGAAGTGGTGATGAGCGTGAGATCTAGACTGCTGCTGCCGTCGCCTCAAACAGTAGAGGAAACACAAGTCTAATGAAGAAAATCAAAGGGATCTATGGGAAAATGGATCTGTCTCCGGGAAAAACGTGGGAATCCAGAAGAAGACCCTTGTCTGGCTGGAGGAGAGCTTATAAAGCCTCTCCTAGACTTGGGGCGTAGGCTGGGGTGTCTAGCTGCCATCAGGGGAGGTCAGTCCATAGAATTCAATGCATAGATTCTTGCCAAAAGTGCCACTTCGACCTGGAGACAGGTCAGTTCGGGCTGGAGCTAGGCTGGAGAAGATAGAAGATAGACGCACGGCTGAGCCAGGAACTGGTCAGTTCGACCTGGAGAGAACCCACTTCGACCTGGAGAGAGCATCACTTCGGGCTGGAGTGGAATGGGAGCCTCAGTGCTGAGTTCGACCCGAACTGGAGTTTGTCCAGGTCGAACAGAGCATGGAAAGCCCAAAGTCGAAGTCTGAACTGAGTAGATCGTGTCCTGTGGCCCGCATGTCGGCCTGGAATGTGTCCCGAGTGCCAGGAATGAGTCGTCCGGCTTGCAAATAAGTGCGGAGAAGCTTCATTGAGCCCATTTTTCCTTGAATCTTCATCAGAACCTGTGTGAAACAATTAGAAACGGCGGCAAAGCCAAAACCTAGAAAAACACAGTAAAATGTCAAATAATAATATGTTTTGGGTCATAATTGGGTGCCAAGTACGGTCAAAACAGCAGCAAATAAAAGAGATATCAAATCCCACAAACTTGAATTTTGCTTGTCCTCAAGCAAAAGCCTAAACTTAGGATTTGACCATACTTAGACTTAGAGAGAAAATTGCCCAAAACAGGGTAATGCTTAAATTTAATCACTTGTGCCTAACAAACCAATCACACAGAAACGAATGAGTCAATTCAATTGAAATCATCAAGTACAAGGGTTTAGTATTCCTCAATTCTAACCATGCAACACTCGGTCCTAATGAGAGCTAAATCAATCAAGGTCCCTAGCTCTTATTTCATCAAACAAATGCAAACTCAAAGTTATTCACCCGTTCTTTTTCATGTCTCACAAAAATTTGTAAAGAAATTTTAACAAGGTCAAAAATTTTATGATGAGAAAGATAAACAAAAGTTTCACCAATTAAATTTATTCGTGCAAGTCGAGTCGCGGTGATTTACATCACTTAGGGTTTTACGCTATTGGGACTTGGATTGAGCTACCGGCACATGACGCACCGGGGAGATCAGACGGGTGTTGCACGACAAAGGCCGCGGTACACTTGGGCCAGAGCTCCTAGCAACTCCGTTACCAACGCTTTCGCGTCGGGTCGTCATTTCTCCAATATTTGTGGATTTTTCAATTGGATTTCAGGTCTCTTCGCACCCTAATTTTCGCAACTATTTAGATTTTAGTCAATTTGATCGCTCGTTGGTGATTCAAGCATTAAAAACCATCTAACCTCATCTTATAATTTTCAAAATTGGTAAAATTTCTCTAAACAAAGTTCTGTGAGACACAAATCTGTTCTCTCGGTGAGAAGTCGTGAGAATTGAGTGAGATTGAATTGACAAATCATTGAGCAATCAAATTCGGGTCCTATCATGACTTAAAGCAAACAATTTGGTCCATTGGCGCACAACTCAAACCAGGATGTCTAAACAGCGAGAACACTTGATGAAAGACAATTAAACAACTCTTAGAGAGTCAAGACAGTGTGAATATCAATAATTAAAGTCCAGAAAAGATACAGTAGGCAAAAGCACTCAAATTCAACAAAACCTGACGTTTCAGCTCAAAAACCCAGCTTCTGTTCGAGCTGGACAGATGCTGTTCGACCTGGACAGAAGGCAAGGTTGCAAAGAAACTGCCGTGTCCAGTTCGGGCCGAACACTCATCTGTTTGGGTTGAACAGAAAGTCAGAAAATCGAAAATTTTGAAAGAATTCACCCCTTAATGCCTAGTTAAACAAAATTTTTGTAGAAAATCAACAAGTCTGAAAACTAAGCAATTTATTGCGCCCCCCCAAATAATTCAAAGCATTGTCCCTAATGCTGTCATGCACCGAGAAAAATAAATACGAGGGAGAGCGTTACTTACCTGACTAGAAGGAGTGAGGTGGGAAGATTCCTTAGGAATCCTTCGAGTGCCAATCATCGGGGTGTTGATATTGGCGAGCATGCACATAATCTGCCGGTCCAGATGGCGCTGCATAAGGGCTGCCCATTGGTGGTGCCTGCTGGAAAGGCATGTAAGGAGGTTGTGCATCGAGTGGCTCCTCCTGGTATTGTGGCACATATGGAAAATTCACAGGGGACTGCAAGTGGGGGCTGAGAGGTGGGCCTTGCTGCACGAGCGACACATGAGGGTCGATGTCCTCCATGGAGTGGTGGCTGCGGAGAGGCTGGATCGGAGAGAGTTGGCTGTGGTGAGATGCTTGCATTGGCGAGCCATGGTAAGAATGCGACGGTGCCGCCTCGCTGTGAGAAAAGCCGGCATTCGAGTACAGGTTGGGGTCGTTCATCCCGCCGGGCCAATATCCAAGGTGCTCAGCAAGCTCATAGTCATCAACAAATCTCTCGACACGGCCGAGGAGGAGAAAATCATCCATAAGTCTGGGCGACCCACATTCACTCTATGCGAGTACGGGAGGAGAAAATCTGTCCCTTCCTTGCGGAGCCATGTGTAGGTACCATCTCTATTCATTTGCATAAACTGGGCATGTTTGAAGGCATAATTATCATATAGCTCAAATCCACCACACTTGCCTCCTTTCAATCTTGGAAAATTCATCTGCAGGGCAAGTAAGGTGACGTATCCTCCCATGGTGAGAGCCCCTTTTGAAACATTGTCTCTTTGATAGATCCAATACTCAACCATGATTTTTGCAATATTTATCTTGATCGGCTCCCGTTGTAGAGTTAGCCACATCAATGCTAGTTCCTTGCCATTGGTCACATTTGCCGTCTCACCTCTTGTGAAAATCTGTGATGCATAAGCCCGCATGAGTATGCGGAGCGTGGGGTGATGCACAAGCTTAGACTTCTTACCATTGCCAACGCCTAAGAGGTATTGCCATACCATATCGCTTGTGAAAGAGGAGTTGAAGGGGCTGGCCCAATCCGGGCAGCCAACATCTAGGCCAAAAATGTGTGCCATATCATTCAAAGTCATCTTGTGACTTGCATTCCCCAACCAAAAGACTATTATATCTTCCTCACCCTCAACTATCATTTTCAAAGAACTTAAGAATTCACAAGTGTACCTCTCAAAAGCTTTCTCTCTGTGGGTCCAGAATCTTGGAGTGATCCCTATCTTGCTTGTGAGCTCCAGAAATTCATCCCTAACACCAAACTTTTGCATAGTTTCCAGGTCTATCCAGCGGGTGTGCTCGAACTTCCGTTCATGCAACTTGATAATGTTCAGGTACTGAAAAGTCCATGGCACTTGGAAACCGAGAGCTTGCTCGTATTGTGCCGCATCGGGGTGCCTTTGGAAGTCAGGATGATTAGACATTGGGTGTTGCAGATCATCAGAATCCTGTGGTGGGGAAGGAGGAGCTGCTGCCCGCGAGGACCCGGCACGAGAGCGTTTGTTCGGCCTCACCATTGCAGGAGAAATCGGGTCGCGGTGCGTTGAAAACAGCCAAGGGAGAGCTTCTGTTCGACTTGGACTTGGTGAGTCTGGGTCGAAATCCGAGTGGAAAGTGGATTGTGCCAAGCAGATTGCTTCTGTTCGAGTCGAAACACAGGCGTCCGGGTTGAACAGAGGTGCTGGAGTGGATCGTCACAAGTGAGTTGCCTCTGTTCGGGTCGAACAAAAGCTGTCCGGGTCGAACAGGACCTTGTATTCTGGTATAACTGCACTGATTTGACCCAAATGCTGGTATTTCACTGGTACAAACTCAAAATCGCTGGTACAAGTCTTCAAAAACACTCACAAACACAATCAGAACGACAGGAAAGCAATTGAAAGAGTTAGAGAGCGAATTGTACTTGGAGAACCCTTGGTTTGGCTTGGAGGTGCTCGGATTGGGGCGGTGCAACGCTAATTTGAGAGAGTTAAGGGAGATAGGCGCTGCAGCAACCAAGGAGAGGTCGCAGTGGAGCAATGGAGAGAGAGAGAGAGCCGAGGAGACCCTTGTTGAGGCGACTCCACGATGAACTCGCGGTGTGTCGGTCCCGGGGCGCAGGGAGTCCCTAGGGTTGTTGAGGAACCCTAGAGAAGTCGAGTAGAAGCCCCCGAGAGCGCTTGGAGTTGATGAAAGTCGAAAACCGTCGAGTTTGGCCGATTTTTCGAGAAACGTGCCTTGAATTATTCTTCCAATTGAGAGCACTATTCAAAATTCTGAAAAGAGAGAATGAAAGAGGGTGAAGAGGCGAGTTTATAGCACTTCATATCTGAAAGAATGGTGGGAAAATGAAGAGGTGGCAGTTTTTATGGTGTAGCTTCGGGTTGGAATGGAGAAAGACGTGAGTTGATGATGGGGTGCGAGTGGGGAGAGAGTGAGGCGTCCGTTGGGGAAGAGGGAAGGGACTGGTTCGGGTTTTTACCATAACGGGTCGGGTTTCACATTAAGACAGGCCCAACAGTGTAAAATAAAGCCCAAACAATAAAGATATGAAAAATAAAAACTGAAATGGGCCCGTGTCCCTTCAAATCCAGCCTGAAATTAATTCAGTTCGAGTCGAAATCCTGGCTTGGCATTTGTTTCCCCCGCAGCCCGTTCGGGTCTGTCTCGCACTTTTTCGCGGCCCTCGCGTTTCGAATGGGGGAAACAGAGGGGGAAAAGAATGCGGATCAGATACCCCTCGCGAGCCTCAAGAATGCCGATACTGTTATTTCCCAAAGGAGAAATAACGGTACGGTCTTGAGCTCTCACGAGAGTTTATTATTTGAAAGGGGTCCTTTTTTTCCAGTAGGCGCAAGCCCCTACTGTTAATTACCTCCGACATGGTCTGGAGAACCTCTAGATCGGGAAAATCAAAGGATATGTTGTTAGGAAATGCTCATATTTTAATTTTAGACTAATTACAACTAATTAATCCCATTAAGAACAAGCAAATCACAAGATCTAGTGCAAGGCATTCACACGTCATGAGAAAGGATTGAATCATTACCTCTCCTTAAATCGTATCAAGGAGGTTTAGATCCAATGCGTAGGAGTCGGTGGGGTGCTCTCCTTCTTCGTTTCTCCTCTTTAGTCGGCTCCAACCTCGAGTCCACCAAGAGGATTAACCAATCTCTTCAACCCTTGTGCTAGCAAGAGGAAGAGAGAAGCTAATCCTTGTTTTTCTCCAATTAACTAACTATTTAATTATTGGATCTATGTTCAACACATGAACCCTATTGATAAATGAGGAAGAGAGAGCAAGAAGAAGAGAGAAAAATTGAGATTTTTCTCTTCTATTTTCGTCCAAATAGGAAGAGGGAGAAAGAGGTAGGTGGAGGCTAGGGTTTCTCACCCCAAATGGTCCCCTTTTATAGACCAACCACTCTCCCAACAAGTTGCACCAAATTACAACCATGCCATCCACATGGCTGGCCATAAATGGGCCTAGATGGGCTTTATAATTATTTAATTGTTCCTCTAATTCAATTAATTAGTGGCCCAATTAATTGCTCTCAAGTTGGACCTTTTATTTACCAATTAAATAAAGGTCCGTTAGCTTAAATTAATTACTCTAATCAATTCGTGTTGAACAAAATTAATTATCAATATCTTGATAATTATTTAAGGATTAGCATATGCATTAACTTATTTCTATATGATCTCTTTGACTTAATTAATTATAACGGTTCACAACAGTACACAATTAATTAATCAACTTATCATATTTTCACAATACTCATTGTTGTGAATAAATAAATAATGCACTATATGGTTAAAGCTCTATTTGTGTGACCCTTTGAGGATTTATGCTATGTTGGCCATGGAGAATAAATCACTATTTATTTCCAATAATCATAAGCGGTATCTAGCAACACGTTATGATTCCCAATTCGCATAAATAATGTACCGTTACAATATCTCAATCCTGCATAAGAAATATTAGTATTTCCTTGTCTGATTCTTATGTCACATGATATCTTTGTATAATCCAAGATAGGAATGTGTCATTCTTGCAGATTATACATTTCTTGATCTAGAGTTGATTGTACATGTTGGCCAACCAATCCAACTCCATCAAGGGGCCCAAACAGATATCATCACTCATCAAGTATATTAATGAGGGACATACGGTTTTCTTGATGAACAACTTTTCCCCGCATAATTCAAGAGAACATAAATAAAGTCCTTATAGCAGCCTTTATCAGGAATCAACGTTAGACGATATTTATTGAACCTATCCTCATGTGGAAAAGGTGAGCATCTCAAACTTAGAATCAAACTGATATGAAATAAATAATGACACTTAACACAATCTAAATGTTTATTTCAATGGGTCAAGTCCTGTACTATGTTCTACAACATATACATATGCAATTAAGTTGGTAACTCCTTACCTATGATTTGTAGAACTTAATCATCGCTTAACTTGCATACTAATCTTATTTGATAATTAATGTTCCTTGTTAATTATCAAGATTATGGACATCTTTAGATTTATTATTGTCATTTATGAACAAATGAGTTATAGAGATCTACAATTCAGATCCTCAACCTGAATGATCTATCAATAAATAAATCAAGGAACAAATGATAAAATATCATCAATAACATAAACCACAGAAGTAGCCATAGTGATTGGCTTCTAGGACATAACTCCAACAATCTCCCACTTGGCCTAGAGTCAATCAACAATGACTTCTAGCAAGTGCATAGTACTCAATGTAATATCCAAAATATACATGTCTCATACTAAAGCCTCAAAGTAAAAGATACAACTCAAAGCCACTTAGGCATACGCCTAATCCCCATGGATGCAACATGCAACTCATGTGCGGCTCGAGACAAAGGCTTTGTCAGAGGGTCCGCTGTGTTCGCGGCACCGTCCACCTTCTTGACCTTGATCCACCCGTCATTCACAAACTGACGGATAAGATGGAATCGTCGTAGAATGTGCTTGGTCTTTTGGTGAGACCTAGGCTCCTTGGACTGAGCTATGGCTCCCGTGTTGTCGCAGTAGAGATCCACTGGACCTGAGATGCTTGGAACCACCTCCAGCTCGGTCAAGAACTCCTTGATCCAAACGCCTTCTTTCGCCGCTTCACCAGCCGCTAAGTATTCCGCTTCGGTGACGGAATCGGCCGTAGTTTCTTGCTTGGAACTTTTCCAACTTACGGCACCACCATTGAGCAGGAATACATAGCCGGACTGTGACTTAGCATCATCTCGATCGGTTTGGAAACTAGCATCGGTGTAACCACTTACAACGAGCTCTTGGTCTCCACCGTACACGAGGATGCTATCTTGTGTTCTCTTCAAATACTTGAGGATATTCTTGACTGCGGTCCAGTGTGGCATACCAGGGTTAGCTTGGTATCGACTAGTCACACTAATCGGATGTGCCACATCGGGGCGAGTGCATAGCATGGCATACATGATTGATCCGACCACAGATGGATATTGAAACTTGTTCATGAATTTCCTATCTGCATCTTCCGTCGGACATTGAGTCTTGCTCAAGAATATGCCATGTGACATAGGCAAGTAACCCTTCTTGGAACTAGCCATTTTGTGTTTTTCCAACACCTTGCCAATATATGCATCTTGGCTCAAGCCTAACAACCTCCTAGATCTATCTCTATAGATTTTGATTCCTAGGATGTAGGCGGCTTCGCCCAAGTCTTTCATTGAGAACACCTTCTTCAATGAATCCTTGACATCATTAAATTCTGGAATATCATTCCCGATCAAGAGTATATCATCAACATAAAGAACAAAAAATACGACCACGCTCCCACTAATCCTCTTGTAAACACAAGGTTCCTTTTCGCTTTGAATGAAGTTCAACTTCTTGACCTCTTCATCAAAGCGCTTGTTCCAACTCCTCGATGCTTGCTTCAATCCATAAATGGACCTTTGAAGCTTGCAAACCTTGTTAGCATTCTTAGGATCCACAAAATACTCGGGTTGTGTCATGTACACATCCTCTTCCAAATTTCCATTTAGGAAGGCGATTTTTACATCCATTTGCCATATCTCATAGTCATAAAATGCGGCAATTGCTAACAAGATCCGAATTGACTTGAACATGATGACGGGCGAGAAGGTTTCTTCATAGTCAATACCATGAATTTGCTTGTAACCTTTCGCAACAAGTCGTGCCTTGTAAATGGTCAAGTTGCCATCCATGTCGACCTTTCTTTTAAAGATCCACTTGTTCTCAACGGGTCTCATTCCGTTGGGAAGGTCAACCAAGGTCCAAACCTTGTTGTCATACATGGATTGCATTTCGGATTCCATGGCCTTAAGCCACTCCTTGGAGTCGGATTTCTTCATCATGTCATTAATGGTCAAAGGTTCGTCATTCGCAATGACGAGGACATCGTGCAAACCCAAGTACCTTTCGGGTGGATGACTTTCCCTTGTAGACCTTCGTAGAATGGGTACTTGAGGTTCTTGAGGTTCTTGAACTTGTTCCACAACGGCTTGTGGAGTCGGTTCTTGATCCCCAAAACTTTGAGTTTCTTGAACATAATCGACTCGCGATATGTTCGAGTCCTCATTTGAGGGGGCATTCTCTTGAACCTCTTCTACAACGACTTGTGGAACGGGTTCGGCTACAACCTCATTTGGAACCTCATTGGGAATAACTACATTTCCTACTTGAGGCATGTCTTGTGGTGGTTCTTGAATTTCTTCAATAACCACATTACTCCCACTACTTCTTCTTACGAGAAATTCCTTCTCCAAGAACTCGGCATGACGAGCAACAACTATCTTGTTCTCGACACGGTTGTAGAAGTAGTATCCCTTTGTTTCCTTAGGATATCCTACGAAATGACACTTGTCCGATTTGGGTCCAAGCTTATCGCTCACTAGCTTTCTCACATAAGCTTCACAACCCCAAATCTTGAGAAACATCATGTTTGGTTTCTTACCAAACCAAATCTCATAAGGTGTCTTCTCAACGGACTTAGACGGAACACGGTTTAGTGTAAAAGCTGCGGTCTCTAATGCATAGCCCCAAAACGATTTAGGCAAATCGGTTTGGCTCATCATCGATCGAACCATGTCTAGCAAAGTTCGATTCCTCCTTTCGGATACACCATCCCATTGTGGTGTTCCCGGCGGAGTGAGTTGTGGAACTATTCCACACTCCTTTAGATAATCACCAAACTCATGACTCAAGTACTCTCCTCCACGATCGGAACGTAAGACTTTAATCTTTCGACCAAGTTGGTTTTCAACTTCATTCTTGAACTCTTTGAACTTGTCAAAGGATTCGGACTTGTGCCGCATCAAGTAGATATACCCGTATCTACTATGATCATCGGTGAAAGTGATGAAGTATGAATAACCACCACGTGCGCAAATGCTCATAGGTCCACATACATCGGTATGTACAAGGTCCAATAAGCCACTTGCCCTCGTCCCTTTATTGGGAAAAGGCGCTTTGGTCATCTTTTCCATCAAACAAGACTCGCATGTGTCAATTGGCTCGAAAGCGAATTGATTCAAGAGACCAACGGTTTGCAATCTCTTGATGCGCTTCTCATTGATGTGACCTAAGCGGCAATGCCACATCAAAGTAGCATTCTCTTGAGAAATCTTACGTTTCCTATTGTCATTCTCAACACTCAAAACAAGTTCATTACAATCAAGCATATAAAGACCATTCGATAAATGCGCAACACAATAACGAACTTCATCACGAAACAAAGTCAAACACTTGTTCTTTATTACAACATCAAAACCATCCAAGTCCAAACATGAGATAGAGATAATGTTTCGAGTGATACATGGAACTACATAAACATCCTTGAGTTCCAACACAAAACCAGAAGGCAAAGATAATTCCACGTTCCCAACGGCCATAGCGGAGATGCACGTGCCGTTACCGACGCGGAGTTGAACTTCGCCTCTCTCGAGCCGCCTCCTACTCTTTAGTGCCTGCACATTTCGACAAATGTGAGCGCATGAACCAGTATCAAATATCCAGTCATTGCTTGAGGTAGCGAGAAGGGTTTCAATGACAAATATACCTGAAGTAGAAGGACGGACGGTTCCAGCCTTCTTATCAGCAAGGTACTTGGGGCAGTTCCTCTTCCAATGGCCCTTGTCACTACAATAGTAGCACACGGTATCGGAAGTGGCCGGGTTCTTCTTCTTCCTTGAACCCACGGGAGCACCCTTGGACGAGCCTTGGGGCGTCACCGGGCCTTTGCCTCTCTTGTTTCTTCGGGCTTTCTTCTTGATCTTCCTTCCCTTGTCATTCACAGCAAGAACATCCTTAGACCCTTTCTCTTTCTTGAGACTCTCCTCGGTTTCCATGAGCATGTTTTGGAGATCCTCCAAACTTTTATCCATGCCATTCATACGGTAGTTCACAACGAACCCCGAGTAACTCTGAGGAAGAGAGTTGAGAATAAAGTCTTGGACAGCCTCCGGTGGGAAGGGCGTGTCAAGGCTTTCAAGCTGCCGAAACAACCCCGCCATCCTCATGACGTGTGGGCCAACTTCATGACCTTCCGCCAAACGAGTGTTGGCGACGGCCTTGATGAGTTTGCCCCTTTCGGTACGAGCTTTGGTCTTAAATGTCCTTGAGAGACGAGAGATGATTTCAAACACTCCAAGACCACTATCAATGTACTCCTTTTGGAGCTCATTGTCCATGACTGCAACAATCAAGACCGACATCTCTATGTCGTCTCCATGATGCTTTTCATAGTTATCATGGTCCTCTTTAGGAGCCTTCTCTTCAGGAAGAGGAGGTAAGGGAGTGGTCAAGAGATACTCCTTCTTTTCAAACCTAAGGGCAAGCCTAAGGTTGCGGTGCCAATCCAAAAAATTGGCACCATTGAAGGCAAGTTTCTCTTTTTCTAGAAGAGAACGTAGCGTAAAAGACGAGGAAGACATCTACAACAATATCAAAATTTAAGGTCATTTAGTTTATGCTTTTGTTTTAACTTCCATAAAGTAAAACTTCCACTACATTAAATTAATGTCCCTAAATGTAATGGATTTCCAAGTCCCCTACTTTCGTTGAAATGATGACGGCGTCGGCACAACATCAAGCCAACTAATATAGGGTAGGTTCTCTTTAACCGATCATACAACTTTATGATCCTTGGTTCGCATCGCGAACTTCGTCCCAATGTCCAATCTGATTAGGGTCCATTGAAAAGTAACTTCTCTCTATTTGCTCCTTGCAAATCCGATTTACACCCCGACTACAATGATGGAGTACGATGTCCGCGTCGGCGGAATGCATCAATAAACAATCAATTGTCTTGAAGGGGATAGAGAGAAGGAGGACGAGTTAACTTAATCGTAATTGGGACAAAACAATTTATGTGACTCTTGTTTGGTGGTCATGTAAGCATACACCCATACCTACCTATGACAATTCAAGGTATTCACAAACAATCACATAACATAAGCATCTCAAACATTGTCGTGGGTTTGTATGGCTCCCGCTTGCATTAATCTTCGTCGCATCTCCATGTAACGAGACTAATCTAATCAAGCCCTCCCACTAAATACTAAGATCCTATCTAATATTTAAGGGAAATAAATACATGTGATAAAATTCCTAAAACCCCGCCTAGGCCTTAGGGGCATGCAAGCCTCACAAGTTACATCAAAATTAACCAATTAATGATCAAGGCACCTTAGGCCACTTTACAAGCAATCACATGCATTCACAATATATTACAACACACAAGGCATTGACATCTTGAGCCATATCAAACCCACATCCTCCTACAAAACAAAGTTAGCACATATACAATATACATGATTCACTTGTTCCTTAATTAATTTCATTAATTAGAATCTTTGTGCATACTTGTTGCTCAAGTTTTTCGAATGCAAAGAAGGCTTAACCTTAACAACTAATTGTTTAAGCCCTTTTAAATTAAATCCAATTATCAAAACAGAAAGGAGGGTATTTAAGGAGTCTTCTAATTAACCTTTCAATAAAATGATCAATTAGAAACTATTTTAACTAATTAAAATACGAAATTCGGGTCCCGAAAAATTCAAAATAATTCGGTCTCCAAAAAATCCGAAATAAATCCAGAGAACTCCTTACAAATATTGTGGTTACCTGTAAAAATCTCAAGGAGAGATCAGTTACCATCAGGGAGAACCAAAAAAGACAAATCCTCAGATTGTGCGCGAAGCACCGTTAGAGAAAATTCTGTTATTGGTCTCAACCTTTTGGTCTGTATGATCATCCCCTTGATATTTTTCCAGCAAACAATTTACATAGAAAAATACTACATACAATAGGCTATCATTCCATGAAAAGAAAATCCATAAGTTATATTCAAGACCAACAAGATAACAAGCATTTAAGCAAGGTATCCTGTTCTGGAACAGACCGTCGACCAAAAGGGTTTCACTCGGTTGAGGTATCAAATCTCAATGAAAATCTATGAAATTAATTTTCACAGATTCCAGACTTAAAGGAGAACATTTCCATGTCAACACTTTTCCATAAAAGTTTCTCAATAAGTACAGTTTTTCAAAACAATCGGTTTGTTCGAAAAACCAGATCTGACAACTTCATCACTTTTCATCCTTGAACGCCCACATAAGATCCGAAATATGTAACAAAATTTACATATCCAGAAAGAGCATCAAGTTTAGATTAAGCTTATCTAAAAGTTACAGGTACTTTGTATACAAACTTATTTGTTACCAACCACAACAACAGAACTGTGCAGCAGAATGACAGATCTGCGCACCGTTACCGTTTAAATCACTAAAAATTCATTTTACATCGAATTTCAATGATTCCAGTGGGAAAACAACCACAACTCAAAGATCTACAACCTCCAATAAGATGGAAAAAATTTCAGAGAGCTTTACACCACGAAAAATAAGCAACAAGACAGAAAACAACCTTTCCAGGGCCAGCAAGCATGCACATCACTAATTAACTTAATTAATTACGAATTTCTCAATTAATTAAGTGTGAAAAACCTTAAGCACGACCATAGCTCTGATACCACTGTTAGGAAATGCTCATATTTTAATTTTAGACTAATTACAACTAATTAATCCCATTAAGAACAAGCAAATCACAAGATCTAGTGCAAGGCATTCACACGTCATGAGAAAGGATTGAATCATTACCTCTCCTTAAATCGTATCAAGGAGGTTTAGATCCAATGCGTAGGAGTCGGTGGGGTGCTCTCCTTCTTCGTTTCTCCTCTTTAGTCGGCTCCAACCTCGAGTCCACCAAGAGGATTAACCAATCTCTTCAACCCTTGTGCTAGCAAGAGGAAGAGAGAAGCTAATCCTTGTTTTTCTCCAATTAACTAACTATTTAATTATTGGATCTATGTTGTATCATAAGCTATCAGGGAATTGTTAATATGCAATTTTATTATCCTAGCATGCATTTTATTATTATTTTTTTTTTATTTCTTTATTATTGTTATATTTATTTATTAAATGGACTCGGTATTGCAAGGACAGCAGTCTTTAAGGCTTGTGATTTGGAGAGGTCTTGGTTGATCTTTGCTACTTGGACTTCAGTGACTTCTTCTTATGATGTGAGGAATGATCGGCTTTTGGATAATGGCTCTTTAGATATTATCGGGGTGGCTCATGATTTTAGGCTCCTGAATTTGAATCTTACAGCTTGGAGTTTGGATTTAACGGCTTGAAATTTTGAATCTTACGGCTTGGAACTTAGATCTTGTGGCTTGAAGACGTAGATTTCCCGAAACGGGCATTTAAAGTTCCCAAAAATCGGGTTATTGTGACTTCTGGCTTTTTCTTTTTTTTTTTTATTGTTTGATGCTGAGGACTTTTATAGATTTTTCTTTTTCTTCTTTTTCTTCGATAATGTCGGACTCCTAGGCCGCAGAGTTTGTAGACATTTCGCTTAACATCGGGCCTGTGGGCTTGTAGATGTCGATAACTTCGCCGGGCTTTAAGCTTTTGGGCGTTAAATGTGCGCGCGGGTGCTAACCAGGCAGACTGCCCCTTGGTCTAACCTGACTGCGGGTAAAAGACGATCTGGCGCTCGTTAATCTTGATATCTTTAAAGTGACATCTGGCAATGTTAGAGACACAATCCGGTTCCCTTCCGGCGTGTTGAAATGGCTCCTGGTTCCTGACCAGAATCTTGAAGAGACGGTTTGATTGTTGTTCAAAACATTTAGAGTGATATCTGGTAGCTAGCCAGGATATCGGGTAAATGGTCCAAACTCCATTCAAAGCGTTGAGGTACGTTCCGGCGGCTATTCCGAAACGACGATGAGGCGGTTCAATGACCACTCAGAGCATTATGCTGATATCCAGGTGGCCATCCAAGACATCAGGTAAATGATCCAACTGCTCCTTGAAACGTCGAGGAGACATCTGTCCAGCAGGTGTCTATGAACAGTCCAGCCTTAGTCTGAAGTGTTCAAATGAGACGATTCGATTATTATTCGAGTCATTTAAGGTATAACCCGATTTTATTCGAAGCGTTGACCTTCGTTTTGGTTATTATTCGAGTCATTTGAGGTGATACCTTGTATCCACCAAAATGTAACCCGATTTTTACTCGAAACGTTTATCTTCGTTTCGGTTGCCATCCGAAAACCTACAAATGATATCCAGTTGCCAGCCAAGATATCGAAGAAGTTTGACTGTCACTCAAACTGTTGAAAGAGACATCTGGTTACCAGCCAGACGGTGAGAAACGATTCAATTACCATTCAGAGCATTGCCTCGGTACCTGGTTTCTAGCCAAGGTGTCAAGTAAATGATCCAGCTGTTTACTTGAAGCGTTGAAGCAAAAACATCTGTTGCCAGTCAGATGTTCAAGAGACGATTCGATTTTCTTTCGAAATATTTAAAGGGATACCTGGTATCTAGATATCAGATAAATACTCCGATTCCCATCCGAAGCGTTGATCTTCGTTTCGACTGCCACTCGAAACGTCAAGTTGATACCTGGTTGCCAATCAGGATATTGGGTAAACGATTCAATTTCCATTCGAAACATTTGAAGTGATATAAGGTATCTAGCCAAGATATCAAATCAATGCTCCGTCCAATCAAAGCGTTTGAGCTTCATCTGGTGCCCAGTCAGATGTCAATAGACCGTTCGGCTCTCACCCGAACCGTTAAAATAACGACGCCGTCCATTTGGCTTGTAGGCGCCGTGACACCACCCTCGGGTCTGTGTCAGAAATAAAGGTGCGCGCGGGTGCTACATGAGTCGGACTCCCTGTGGCCTTCTCACGTGCGGGGTGACAGTTGGTCCTAGGACAGGGAACGATGCCTCGGCTATCGGTCCTTAACCAGCCATCGGATAGAGACAATTAGTCCTCGAAAAGGGTACATAACCTCAGTTATGGGTCCTTAACTAATCGTTGATGAAAAGACGATTGGTCCTCAAAAGGGAAACATAGTCTCAGCTATTGATCCTTAACCAATCGTTGAGTGGAGACAGTGGTTCTGGGACAGGGTACATAACCTCAGTTATGGGTCCTTAACCATCCATTGAAGAGAGACAATTGGTCCTTGGACATGGTACACAACCTCAGTTACGGGTCCTTAACCAATCATTGATGAAAAGACAATTGGTCCTCAAAAGGGGAACATAGCCTCAACTATCGATCCTTAACCAATCGTTGAGTGAAGACGGTGGTCCTTGGACAGGGTACATAACCTTAGTTATGGGTCCTTAACCCTCCGTTGAAGAAAGACAATTGATCCTCGAACAGGGTACATAGCCTCAGCTATGGGTCCTTAACCAAATGTCAGGTGATGATAGACACATCCGGTTCCTGACCGGATCGTTCAGTTTTAGTTTCCTCAAGCACCAAGAAGAGATATTTATATCTTGAATTTTTCGATCCAGGTTTGATTCGACGGTCCTGATGTCGGTCTCATCCTGGATTATTTGCTTCTGGTGTCCGTTGTAACCAGTCTTGGTTAGCGAGTCGCAATCCAACTAGACTCACAATATAGAGATCAGATTCTCAATATTGAGCTTAATTATTTCACCAATATGCCTTGAATTTGATCACCAAGGTGCTCCAGTATGATATGCTAGACCTTGAGATTTTACTCTTTATTTTTATTCTTCATGGAAATCCTCCCGATTGGGTGAATGGGGTCTCTTCCTCCCATTTTCTTTATTATCTTTTTCTTCTGAGGTTACTTGACTTCCCCAGGTGAGCATGAGATTTTCTCCATGTTGAGGTGTTGTTCATGCCTCCATGATTTAATGTTGAGCCTCTGAGCCACTTTTATTTGAGCCAAAAAGAGTTTCTGACTGTCGGGTTTTGAAAGGAGAATGGTCTTACTTTTTGGTAGGATTTTTGGTGATGATGATCAGCAAAAATAGATTTCCCACATTTTTCTGAGTTTGCAGGAATTTTCCTCACATTTTTCTGGGCTTCCTATGATTTTTGGTGAATTTTTGAAGGTTATTAGATTTTTGGGATAAACCATAGGATAATTTGATAATTTATGGTTGGTTGGAATTTATAATTTGGATTTGAAAATTATTATGCAAGAAATTTAGTAATGATTTTGGCATGATAATATTCCTTGCATTTTTCTGGATTTATAGAAATTTGTTTTGGATTTTTCTGGGTTACGGTTGAATTTCTACAAATTTTTGAAGTTTCCACCAACAAGATTGTGCCACATCAGCACCCAAGGCCACGTGGCAGTACCTGATTGGTCCAAATCGACAGAGATGAGGAGTCAACGACAATTTTCGCTTGTTTAATGGTTTGACACGTGGCAGTTTCTGATTGGATGTCAGTGAGTTGCTACACGTGATCTACTCGCCAGACGGAAATGTCACAGAAGATCACTGAATTTGGGACGGTTTTATTAAAACTTGTTTCCTTGCCTTCGTACGCCTGGTCTGTATTTGATAAACTTGTAGACCGAGAGCGGATGGAGGGCGGTCTCGATCGTTACTCATGCACCAAGCGCAGGAAGGTTAGTGAACTCAAACTTCTTTCTCTCCCGTCTCCTTCCTTCCCTTTTCTCCTTTCCCCGACATGCCACTCGCTGTCCCGCCATGGCTGTTCGTCGGAGCTTGTCTGATGATCAATAGAGGTTGAAACAAGGTCGATAAGCGCCGTGAGACCTCTCTAGTGTGATGGGACCCACCAGTCGGGCTTGGTGATTACTGTTTCACTGCAATCAACTTCTAGGGTTTCGAGAGGGTTTGACATCAATTGAGCACTTCTAGTAACGGCAAGTCCTAGAAGAGGGATTCGAGAGCATCGTACCATGAGCAGTGAGCGTGGTGTATCATCAATTTGAGTAATAGATAACTTTGGAACGGCGTCTTGCCTCAGCCCAAATCTGCCATGGCAGTGAGCTAGTGGGTGCAGCTATTTGTTGATCACGGTGAAGTGGTGGGAGGTCTGAGAGCATGGTGGAGCATCCAGGAAGGCGTTTGCATCGCCAATTTGACTGCCAAGTACTTCTAACCGAGAATTTTATCATAATTTGATTCAGCCATGGTGACCAGCTGCTAGGTGCAACTCCTTTGGCTGTTGCATCTTCTCAGTGAGACACTAGGAATCATATTGTTATGATCCTGTGCATGCGTGAACCTTCAATTGCATCCTGGAGTTATAACAGCTTGAACTTTTTTTTTTTAGTTGGCACACGGTGGTGATGGTTATGTTGGAACAGCCTTCTGATAATTTTGATGACCCCTTAGTGCATCTGTGAGTGTGATGACACGCCCCTGGACCTACATAACTTCTTCGATCCCACCACGGAGGCTCAAAATCATAGGGTCTTGCTTCTGTTGATGCTCAGCTTTTAATGGTTGTGCAGATTTTGGTCATAATAATGGTTGCAACCTTGCTGCAAGCTTAGGAGGATTAACAATATACTGATGGACATGATTGTAACTCCTTAGAGATGGTGCCTCACCAGGTTGGCATATGAGGCCCTCTACTACAGAGCTTCTCCTTGTCATGACCCAGACAGTGAAGGTTGCCTCTTCATTCAGTGACATGCATAGGTGAGATATGATGTGCAATGTTTCAGAACTCCAAAACCTGCTGTTCTTTTTTTTTTTATTTCTGTGTACCTGCTGTCCTTTTTTCCATGGTACCTGCTGTCCTTTATAATACCTGCTGTCCTCTAATTGTCCATTTTTTTATTTATTTATATATATATATTTTCTTGTATGATAGTTTGCTTAATATCAGATGTGCATACTTAGTTAAATATAGCTTACTTGTGATTTCATTCTTAAATGCTGTTTGACCCGAAATTTTCGCGATCGGAGAAATAAACCAATTTACATAAGACTTCAAAAATTCATGGAAAATACCAAATGAACTCCAAAAATCATGAAAAATTATCCAAAAATACAGTGGAGCATGGATAAAATTATGGTGCCCTTATAAAGATCAGAGATGCTGCAAAAGGCCCATTTTATGCAAAGAAACCCCCGAAATCCATAAAATCTCAACAAATTAAATTCATGAGGAATTTTACCAAATTCTTTGAGCCATCAAATTCCTTATAATTTTGTGAATCTACAAACCAAATTTCATGAAGAAACGCAATTGATAAGTGCCACAAACAATTAATTTCCAATCGGCATCCAATGAAAAATACAATAAAGAAGATCAAATGGATATGTCCATTCACTGGCTACTTCTGATGATAAGAAATGGAGAAGAGGTCAGCGATGATTTTCAAACATTCCCCCTCCATACACATGCAGAAGATAGGTGTACATGTTCCTGTGCTCATCATGAAGGACAATTGAAAATGTGTGCGTGGTTCACAAAATCCATGTGCACGCAGAAGAAAAGAAAGGAAAATTGTCGCTGGTGTTTACAACTTGTTCCCTTCGTGAATAGAATTTGGGTACACTCGGAACAGATAAACCAGTGAAGAGGGAAATTGCTGGACCCACGAAATGAAAGCATGGTGTATGATGCGCCGAATTTATTCAAAATAAAGAAACAAATGAGCAGAAGATCTCTCAACAGAAGGTCGTTCGATGGAGTTTGTTGCGAAAACCGCCGGGCTCACAGCTGGCGCCAGCTAGATTGAGGCTTCTAGACGCCTCTTCTAGCGTCTATAAATAAAGAAACTCAAGGAGATCTCGGGGCTTCTTCTTCTTCCAAGATCAGAAATCACAGATGAAAAGTTTAGGTAGAAAGAGAGAAGAGGCATTGTAACAAACAGCTAGTGAGCGTGAAAAGAGAGAGCAAAAGAGAGCAAGAAACTGAGTTCTAGAAGAAATTGTGTAAAGAAAGAAGGTAAGATAGGCGGTGTGAGTGGAGATCGTGCTAAATTTTGTAAGTTTTCGAAGTAATAAAGCTGAATTTGGTTAAAATCTGATTTGACCTCGATTCTGTCCTGTTCTTCGAATTTCTTTCTAAATTTCTTGAATTGGCATTGTTTGATCTTCTTCTCCCTCTTCCTGAGCTTGATTTCCAGCCATGGTCTGAAGCATAGCTCAGTCATGGTGGAAAGAAAGCTTATTTATTGCCTCTTCAACATTTCTTTCGGATTCTTGTGCTGATTTCGTTTAATCCCTCTTTTATCTCTCCTTGCTTACTCCCTAGCCATGGTCTGAAGCATAGCTCAGTCATGGCAGTGGAGGAGCTTCACATAAATGCCCCCATGGATGTCTATAGCTCAGCTTAGTAGCCATGGTGAGGTGCATTAAGGTTACCTTCATCTCTCGTGTGATCTTGAGCTTAGCTAAGTCACATCAGAGATGAATTTTGAACACAACCTCAACTATACATCACACATGGATCTGATGCATAGCTCAGTTCATGTGAGATGGAAAGAGTTTGTGTTTATCACCATTTTGAAATAAAAAAACAGTTCCTTTAGGGCATTAGGTTATGTTCTGGTTTAATCTTTCTACATGCATAAATTTGGAATTGATATGAAATAGGATAAAAGTCTGGACTGAAATGCATAGTTGTGATATTCACCAAGACTCTTGCATAAAACTTTTGTAATTGAATTATCTCTGAATAGCAATGGTGAAGTGTGTTATACTTGGAGCTTACTGGGCTGTAGTGTATATGTCTTTTAGATTTGAATATTCATCTGAAATTATAGTTAATTATGTTTTTGCCTCTTTCCAGTTCAGTTTAATATGCAATTGTTCTATAGTTTCGTTCAAGTTATAATCCTTTGAAAGTGATGAGATTATGAGGTCTAAGCCGCAAAATCATTAGATATTGTATCTTCGTTCTGATCCCTACTAGCAATTTCATCTCTAAAAATTTAAGTTGTGTTTTGTTTCGAATGTTTAGTATTAACTAAAAAGTAAGGAGTTGTTTTGATAATTTTCAAGATTTGTTGTCAGAGTTTATGTAATTGCCTTATCGAATCTCCTTTGAGTGCTACAGTACTCTCTAGAATGCATATATATGCGATATATCCAGCTGGCTTAATTTTCTTTTTTTATTTTGATTCACGTTTTGCTGTTCTCAGCTTGGGATTACAGGTCTTATTTGAAGAAGAATAGAACTTGCTTTCTTAGCAATGGACACAACAAAGATGCTTTTAATTATATAAGCATATCATTAATTACTGCTTGTTTGTGCATATAGTCATATGAGGAAGGATGAATAATTGAAATAATAATTAGTGGTGCAAGATGACTCAGGTAGCAATACGTACTAATACCTGTACCATGTATAAGCCTTGTCCAGATACATAGTCGAAATTAAGCCCAAATAAGCATGAACATTATACACATATAGTGGCAAGCCTTATTAGTTTATGGTATCAATAAACTCTTTAACGTCACCAGTCCACAAATGTCATTTAGTTTAGCTTAAGTTGCTAAGTTAATTATGGGAGTCACATTAGTTAAGCACTGTAACATATAGGCTAAATCAAGTTCCTTTCGACTATCTGTTTCCCAAATAAAAATCAAATTAATCAAACGAGCTCTCTACTGTATCCATCTTGTACCGATTCACTGTGCCTATATCCAATACCCATTCCCCCCAAATTAAGTAAACGCAAGGTAAATTGAAGCAATAAACTCTCTCTCTTCGCTGTCTTGATGCCAAATGATCCACTTATGGTACAAGCGAAACCAATCCAATCCCATCGGTACCAGTTTCCCCTTTATGCGTACCTGACCTTAGTTCTCACGCCAACTTAAGTCGGCACAGCCTAAGACAAGCATACCCATGTGTTATACTCTTTCCCACGATCCTAGCGGACTGAGTCTGACTTCTTGCAGTGGCTCCGTTCGTCGGAAGAATATGAATAAGAAAATCCAGGGGTTAAATTGAATAAAGAAAACGAAACCATATCTATAAATTTTCAACAATTCCACGTATATAAGAAGACGCAAGGAAAAATTAAGGCACCTTGGCGTTCTCCTCAACCTCGAGATTCTAACGGACCTAACCCCGTTGAAAATGGTGGCCGGGATCGCCAAAACTCCAGCGACGAGGATTCAAGTGTAAATAAAAATAAAGAGAGGGTTCGGCCGTAAAAATCCCTTCTCCTTCGAAGAAGTCTGGCGCCAACCACCTTGCCACATCAGCGTCTCTTCAGCGCCAGCTTAGGCCCAATCACCTCGACACCTCAGCCCATTTATTTGGTGTGGCCCAATAACAAAATTCCATATCAGCCTAAGCTTAGAAAAATTACCAAAATTAGTAGGAGACTCAGAAAAATTCAAACAAAATATCCATAAAATTCTAAAAATCGGTAGAAACCAAATTTACTGATACTTTGATACCAAAATCTTTCAAAATATTAGCCTTTTATATTTTTAAAGTACTTTCATTATAAAAATTGAATTTCATACAAATAATAAACACAATAAATCTTCTATAAAGTTTTCAAACAAAATTTAAGTAATTTCAATGTTAAAACAATCTTCAAGGAGCTATTTTCAACTAAGTACTTTGAAGTAAGTATTTTTCACAAATTTAAAATGAATTCTAAACCTTTAGATTTCTAAAACCAAAATAAAGGAAAAGTAATAAAATTACTAAAGCCCAAAGAGAAACATTAGAGAACTAAAAGTCCAAACACGGTACCCAAAGTCAAAACCGAAACCTCGTTAGTTGAGGAAAAGTCACTCCCTGAAATCAAGATCAACGCCAATGCAAGGTCAAATCGTCTTTCCAGAAACTAATTCCTACAGCGACTCACACAGTCCCAGGAATTAAATCCAAAAATCTTACAAGTCGCCAAGCGACCAAGAATTATAGGACCAAGTTCCTATTCTTACAAGCCGTCAAATGACCAAGAAGCGTAAAATCAAGCTATTTCAGTCTTATAAGTCACCAAATGACCAAGACCTAGTTCTTCCAAGCCGTCAAATGGCCAAGAACCATGAAATTAAATCCCTCCAGTCTTATAAGTCACCAAATGACCAAGACCAAGTTTTTCCAAGCCATCAAATGGCCAAGAACCACCAAATCAAGCTCTTCTAGTCTTATAAGTCATGAAATGACCAAGACCTAATTCTTCCAAGCCACCAAATGGCCAAGAACTATCAAATCAAGCTCTTCCAGTCTTATAAGTCACCAAATGACCAAGACCTAGTTCTTCCAAGCCGCTAAATGGCCAAGAACCACCAAATCAAGCTCTTCTAGTCTTATAAGTCACCAAATGACCAAGACCTAATTCTTCCAAGCCACCAAATGGCCAAGAACTATCAAATCAAGCTCTTCCAGTCTTATAAGTCACCAAATGACCAAGACCTAGTTCTTCCGAGCCGTCAAATGGCCAAGAACCACGAAATTAAATCTCTCCAGTCTTATAAGTCACCAAATGACCAAGACCAAGTTCTTCCAAGCCACCAAATGGCCAAGAACCATCAAATCAAGTTATTCCAGTCTTATAAGTCACCAAATGACCAGGACCTAGTTCTTCCAAGTCGCCAAATGACCAAGAACCATTAAATCAAGCTCCTTTAGTCTTACAAATCGACAAATGATCAAGACCCAGCTCTCACTGGCTACCAAAATCGAATTATCACCCAAAACCTATTCGACAAGATAAATATAAATGAAAGTCTTAGATGAGGTGTTCAGATGTCCTCAATTAGGTCCCGTTAATTAGGTTTGGTACCGTTAATTGAGTCCGGTTTAAGCCAAAAGAAATAAATTATTTATATTCTCAATTGTGCCCCGTCAACTAAGTTTGGTAACGTCAATTGAGTTTAGTCTAAGCCAAAAACATAAAATAAATTGAGATAACTACTTTCCTAGCCTACGACATATAATTCCTCGAGTCCCTTAATCAGAGGTTCTTGTGATTCGTCACGGGGTAATTAACAATAGGGGCTTGCGCCTATTGGAAGGAAAGGATCCACAAAATCAATAAACCCTCATGAGAGTGGATTCTAGTCGGTGTTCTCTTGTTGCCAAGAGGCATTAGCACTTGAATTCAGGCTCGTGAGGGGTGAATCTAAGGCTTATTCCCATTCTTGAGGAAACCCAATCATTCTTCGAGAAATGACGAAAAAGTCCACACAGATTCTCTGGCACGCCCGGTGGGACCTCTTTCTCCTCTCATCTTTGGGATTCGAGGAATATAATATATATAGGCTAGAAAAGTTGTCAAGTTTTGAAATTTAAATACTAATAAATTCTTGTGGAGTTTTATTCTTTGCAGGAAAATTCTCTCAATCGAGTTGTCACACATTCGCTGGGGCAATTCTTTGCGACAAAGGCCAAATATCCAAAAGAATGGCGAAAAAAAATGAAGAAGAAATGCTCTTCTTTCATGCGAGCCCTCGTCGCATTCGCTAAGGGCAATTCTCTGGGGCAAACGCCTCATATCCAAAAACAATAAAAAAATAATAATAAAAAATATATATATAATAAAAAAACAAAAAAAAAAAAAAAAACACAAAATGAAAATCCAAATTTTTTAATGCTAATAAAATCTTGTGGAGTTGTTTTCATTGCAGGAAATGACATTCACACCCACAATAGTTTGACCTCTCGAGACTTGGCAAGTGTGTCATGTTCCGAGAATACAAAATCAGATCTAGTAATGAAAGTTGAAAGCTTGAAATTACCAAAACCTCATACTTTTGAAAGTGTGCATCTCAAATATCTGAAATTACCAAAACCTTACACTTTGGAAAGTGTGCATTTAAAGCCTCTGAAATTACCAAAACCTTACACTTCAGAAAGTGTGTATCTCAAATATCAGAAAAATTATCAAGACTTTACACTTTAAAAAGTGTGCATCTCAAGTCTCTGAAATCACCAAAACCTTACACTTTAGAAAGTGTGAATCTCAAACCTCCACTATTGGACGAGCCGCGACCCCAACGCTACAACTCATGCTTTAAAAAGCATCATTGTGCTTCAAAGCACCAGTCTTGCTTCAACGAGACGAGTCGTGATCCCAACGCGACAAACCATGCTTTAAAAAGCATCATTGTGCTTCAAAGCACCAGTCTTGCTTCAACGAGACGAGTCGCGATCCCAACGCGACAAACTAGGCTTTAAAAAGCAACATTGTGCTTCAAAGCACCAGTCTTGCTTCAACGAGATCAGTTGCGATCCCAACGCGACAAACCATGCTTTAGAAAGCATCATTGTGCTTCAAAGCACCAGTCTTGCTTCAACGAGACTAGCCGCGACCTCAACGCGACAACCCATGTTTTAAAAAAACATCATTGTGCTTCAAAGCACTAGTCTTGCTTCAATAAGACAAGCCGTGCTCCATCACGCAACAAGTCGTGCCTCATCACGCAACAAGCCATGCCTCATCACGCAACAAGTCGTGCTTCATCATGCATCACCATTACGCAACAAGCACCGTCACACCTCAATATGAATAAATTGCATTTCGATATGCAGCCTTTAAATTTCTAGAAAAAAATAATAATTCTCATAAAGAAACTTAAAATTGAAAAAAAAAATTTAATTTCATAAAATTGAAAAAAAAATATAAATACTAATAATTTCTTGTGGAGTGTTATTCTTTGCAGGAAAATGAAATTTTCTCACGCGAGTTGTCGTCGCATTCCCTGGGGCAATCTACTAGGGTAGATGCCAAATATTCAAAAGGACGGAAAATTTTCTCACACAAGTTGTCGCCGCATTCGCTGGGGCAGATGCCACATATTCAAAAACAAATAAAAAAAAATCTCTTAAATTTTTTTTAGTGCTCATGATTCCTTGTGGATCGTTATTCTTTGTAGGAAAAATGAAATCCTTTCACTCGAGTTGTCGACGCTTTCGCTATGATAATTTCTCAGGGAAAAATGCCCTAAGCATGGCATCATTCCCTCGTTCAAGTTTTCATCGTATTCATTGGGACAATTTGTTGGGGCAGACGTCACGTATCCAAAACCATGGTGAAAACACAATCAAATCAATGATACTTGAAGACTCAAAATAAAGATCCAATCGACCACAAACGAATCTTGATTAATTTGGTATTTCTTCAACCTCGATCTTTTTACTTCCTTTATTTAAATGCATTGGGGGCAATGCCTTGTACAACTTAGGGGTGTAATAAAAAAAAACTTGATAATATTATGCTTAGGACTGCATCATGGCATGTTATGTTGCATAAACAAAAAAAAATGTGTCATTTAGTTGCATTTAATCCATGTAGTTTCCGTACAAATAAAGTTAGAAGATTGATTGAATGTGCTCGTATGGTGCTTGAATTGAAATTTTTACCAAAAGAAAAGAGATTATGTTCACACGAAATGTTAAAATGAAAATGGTAGTCAAGATTGTTTACAGGGGCATTGGGTCTTAGGTAATCTCTTAGTTGGTTTGTTGTGCCAATGGACCGAAAGGTTGGAGACTTAAATTGATGGGACTCGAAACTTGATTGCTTATAATTGTTAACCACTATTAGTCAAAGGTCAACCTTTTGCCGAGTGAACTGACTTGTGCTTTTTGCATGGTTTTGTTCAAAAAGGGTATCATTAACGTGTGTAAACTTGTCTTGGCTGATGTTGCTTTTAAAATGCTTGGTACACCAACAAGCAAACTTAATCGGACTCATCAAATAGTGTGATCATGAGGGTGCTTTTGACATTAAGTGACAGAATGAGCGGTTCAACCACAAAAAAAAATATATTCTTTTATTTTCCGCTGTTTACTTTATGCGCAAATAAATAAAAAAAAATAAAAAAAAACAAAAAAAAGGGAACTAAAGCGTCGTCTAGTTGATGGCTAGGCGGGTGGTTATAGGATAATTGTGCCTTGCGAGAGATCCGAGCGTCGCAAATTCCTGGCCACCTTTGTCGCAATATTTATGCCCCACAATAAAAAAGGGAACTAAAGTGGTGCCTAGTTGATGGCTAGGCGGGTGGTTATAGGATACATGTACTTGCGGGAGACCCAAGCGTCACATACTTCTGACCACCCTTTGTCACAATATTATGCCCTGCAAAAGTCTTGTTATTTTATTTCCGTTGTTGTGTTTTATGCAAAAAAAAAATGGAGAGCTGCTCACTTTTCTTGCTTTAAGTCTCTTACGTAAAACCCTAAGGTGTGTAGTCACCCACACTCAACTTGCACAATAAATTGGTGAAAATTGTGTTTTTGAGAAAGTCTCCAAGCTAGTTGGTATTTTAATGAAATTCTTTACAAAATCATGGAAAGTATGGGAAAGAACGAGCTAATGGAATTGACTTTGCATGTTGTTTAATGAAGAGAAGCTAGAGTCCCTGAGACCAAAATCGAAATCCCTAGGACCAAGTGTAACACAAACCAACCAAGAGGATACTTAAGATTTCAATCCGTTGGAAATAAATTGCGAAGACCATTTGCATTGATTTGAGATGTGAAAACCATACTTGCACAATTAATCACTTTCTCCAATCTTGTAGTCATTCAAGATGTTTGAGTCAAATTTGGATATTAAGCTCTAGAGTACTTGATGCGCTAACGAGCAAACTAAAAGGAAATCAGAAAAATAGTGCAAGATCGAGTTGCCTTGAGATATTGAGCACATTGTGCTTAACTCATGACATAAAATTTTCTTAGTCTTGCACTCAACCCATTGTGAATTGATAAATAGTGCGAGATTGAGTTGCTTTGAGACATTAAGCATATCTTGCTTAACTCTTCGCATAAAATTTTCTTAGTCCGCACTCAACTTACACAATAGAGGGGCGAAGATCAAGGTTGATGTTTGACCAGGCCAAACACCAAGATTCAAACTAAAACACTTAAAATTGTATGTTTATTTATTTTTTTTTTATCTTGTAGAAATTTGGTACTGCTCTGTTTTAATTTTACATTGTAGGCACCCAAAAAAAAAGAGAGAGGACAAATAAGTTAACCAAACTGGGGCAACCGAGCCAGTATTAGGGCAGAATTTGACACTGGGGCAAGCTTGCATCAAAGCCGTCTTCTTACACTATGACAACAAGACCCAAAACCAAATCTCACGAGCCGCAAAATAGCCTGAGAGTTGCACAAATCAAATCATTTTGTTCTCATAAGTCACCAGATGATCGAGAACTAATTCTCACAAGCCGCCAAATGGCCGAGGATAGCAAAAGCAAACCTTTTGTTCTCAAAAGTCACCAAATGACTGAGAACTAATTCTCACAAGCCGCCAAATGGCCGAGGATTATAAAAGCAAACTCTTTTGTTCTCATAAGTCACCAAATGACTGAGAACTAATTCTCACAAGCCGCCAAATGGCCGAGGATAGCAAAAGCAAACCTTTTGTTCTCACAAGTCACCAAATGACCGAGAACCAATTCTCACAAGCTGCCAAATGGCAGAGGATTGAAAAATTAAACTATCTTGTTCCCACAAGTCGCCAAATGGCCGAGAACCAATTCTCACAAGCCGCCAAATGGCCGAGGATTGCAAAAACAAACCTTTTTGTTCTCACTAGTCCCCAAATGACCGAGAACTAATTCTCACAAGTCCCCAAATTGGCTAAGGATTTTAAAATCAAACTTTAGTGCGAAAACTCGAACCATATATTAAAATCTAAAACCTAACAAAAACACTCCAAAACCCAACAAAAATCATATTCAAAATCAAAATACCTTAAATCCAATAAATACCTCGGTAAAACTTTCAACAAAGACCTCGACTAAGGCCCGCCCTATGAAGTTTGCTAAGGCAAGCCTAGTAACCCAAACAAAGCCAACCAAAGAAGGAAGGACCGAAGGTCAACCAAGCTAAAGCAGTCGAGCCAATGTTGGGGGCACCACGACAACGTCAGGACAAACCTGTATGAAAATCAAGGCCTACACTGGGGCAACAAGACAAAATCAAACGCTGATCGAAATCTCCAAGATCAAACCTAAAATTAAAGAAATTCAACAAAAAATGAAGGCAAGAGCAACTTAATCCAATCAAATCCAAGTTATAGCGAAAACTCGACGAAACCATCATGCATCAATAAATGGTCAGCCCAAGAAAATAAATGCACCAAAGAACATCGCTCCTGAATCTCCATAAGATGAATTCGTCCCAATATTCTTTGGTGGGGGCATTTGTTTGACCCGAAATTTTCGCGATCGGAGAAATAAACCAATTTACATAAGACTTCAAAAATTCATGGAAAATACCAAATGAACTCCAAAAATCATGAAAAATTATCCAAAAATACAGTGGAGCATGGATAAAATTATGGTGCCCTTATAAAGATCAGAGATGCTGCAAAAGGCCCATTTTATGCAAAGAAACCCCCGAAATCCATAAAATCTCAACAAATTAAATTCATGAGGAATTTTACCAAATTCTTTGAGCCATCAAATTCCTTATAATTTTGTGAATCTACAAACCAAATTTCATGAAGAAACGCAATTGATAAGTGCCACAAACAATTAATTTCCAATCGGCATCCAATGAAAAATACAATAAAGAAGATCAAATGGATATGTCCATTCACTGGCTACTTCTGATGATAAGAAATGGAGAAGAGGTCAGCGATGATTTTCAAACATTCCCCCTCCATACACATGCAGAAGATAGGTGTACATGTTCCTGTGCTCATCATGAAGGACAATTGAAAATGTGTGCGTGGTTCACAAAATCCATGTGCACGCAGAAGAAAAGAAAGGAAAATTGTCGCTGGTGTTTACAACTTGTTCCCTTCGTGAATAGAATTTGGGTACACTCGGAACAGATAAACCAGTGAAGAGGGAAATTGCTGGACCCACGAAATGAAAGCATGGTGTATGATGCGCCGAATTTATTCAAAATAAAGAAACAAATGAGCAGAAGATCTCTCAACAGAAGGTCGTTCGATGGAGTTTGTTGCGAAAACCGCCGGGCTCACAGCTGGCGCCAGCTAGATTGAGGCTTCTAGACGCCTCTTCTAGCGTCTATAAATAAAGAAACTCAAGGAGATCTCGGGGCTTCTTCTTCTTCCAAGATCAGAAATCACAGATGAAAAGTTTAGGTAGAAAGAGAGAAGAGGCATTGTAACAAACAGCTAGTGAGCGTGAAAAGAGAGAGCAAAAGAGAGCAAGAAACTGAGTTCTAGAAGAAATTGTGTAAAGAAAGAAGGTAAGATAGGCGGTGTGAGTGGAGATCGTGCTAAATTTTGTAAGTTTTCGAAGTAATAAAGCTGAATTTGGTTAAAATCTGATTTGACCTCGATTCTGTCCTGTTCTTCGAATTTCTTTCTAAATTTCTTGAATTGGCATTGTTTGATCTTCTTCTCCCTCTTCCTGAGCTTGATTTCCAGCCATGGTCTGAAGCATAGCTCAGTCATGGTGGAAAGAAAGCTTATTTATTGCCTCTTCAACATTTCTTTCGGATTCTTGTGCTAATTTCGTTTAATCCCTCTTTTATCTCTCCTTGCTTACTCCCTAGCCATGGTCTGAAGCATAGCTCAGTCATGGCAGTGGAGGAGCTTCACATAAATGCCCCCATGGATGTCTATAGCTCAGCTTAGTAGCCATGGTGAGGTGCATTAAGGTTACCTTCATCTCTCGTGTGATCTTGAGCTTAGCTAAGTCACATCAGAGATGAATTTTGAACACAACCTCAACTATACATCACACATGGATCTGATGCATAGCTCAGTTCATGTGAGATGGAAAGAGTTTGTGTTTATCACCATTTTGAAATAAAAAAACAGTTCCTTTAGGGCATTAGGTTATGTTCTGGTTTAATCTTTCTACATGCATAAATTTGGAATTGATATGAAATAGGATAAAAGTCTGGACTGAAATGCATAGTTGTGATATTCACCAAGACTCTTGCATAAAACTTTTGTAATTGAATTATCTCTGAATAGCAATGGTGAAGTGTGTTATACTTGGAGCTTACTGGGCTGTAGTGTATATGTCTTTTAGATTTGAATATTCATCTGAAATTATAGTTAATTATGTTTTTGCCTCTTTCCAGTTCAGTTTAATATGCAATTGTTCTATAGTTTCGTTCAAGTTATAATCCTTTGAAAGTGATGAGATTATGAGGTCTAAGCCGCAAAAGCTCATTAGATATTGTATCTTCGTTCTGATCCCTACTAGCAATTTCATCTCTAAAAATTTAAGTTGTGTTTTGTTTCGAATGTTTAGTATTAACTAAAAAGTAAGGAGTTGTTTTGATAATTTTCAAGATTTGTTGTCAGAGTTTATGTAATTGCCTTATCGAATCTCCTTTGAGTGCTACAGTACTCTCTAGAATGCATATATATGCGATATATCCAGCTGGCTTAATTTTCTTTTTTTATTTTGATTCACGTTTTGCTGTTCTCAGCTTGGGATTACAGGTCTTATTTGAAGAAGAATAGAACTTGCTTTCTTAGCAATGGACACAACAAAGATGCTTTTAATTATATAAGCATATCATTAATTACTGCTTGTTTGTGCATATAGTCATATGAAGAAGGATGAATAATTGAAATAATAATTAGTGGTGCAAGATGACTCAGGTAGCAATACGTACTAATACCTGTACCATGTATAAGCCTTGTCCAGATACATAGTCGAAATTAAGCCCAAATAAGCATGAACATTATACACATATAGTGGCAAGCCTTATTAGTTTATGGTATCAATAAACTCTTTAACGTCACCAGTCCACAAATGTCATTTAGTTTAGCTTAAGTTGCTAAGTTAATTATGGGAGTCACATTAGTTAAGCACTGTAACATATAGGCTAAATCAAGTTCCTTTCGACTATCTGTTTCCCAAATAAAAATCAAATTAATCAAACGAGCTCTCTACTGTATCCATCTTGTACCGATTCACTGTGCCTATATCCAATACCCATTCCCCCCAAATTAAGTAAACGCAAGGTAAATTGAAGCAATAAACTCTCTCTCTTCGCTGTCTTGATGCCAAATGATCCACTTATGGTACAAGCGAAACCAATCCAATCCCATCGGTACCAGTTTCCCCTTTATGCGTACCTGACCTTAGTTCTCACGCCAACTTAAGTCGGCACAGCCTAAGACAAGCATACCCATGTGTTATACTCTTTCCCACGATCCTAGCGGACTGAGTCTGACTTCTTGCAGTGGCTCCGTTCGTCGGAAGAATATGAATAAGAAAATCCAGGGGTTAAATTGAATAAAGAAAACGAAACCATATCTATAAATTTTCAACAATTCCACGTATATAAGAAGACGCAAGGAAAAATTAAGGCACCTTGGCGTTCTCCTCAACCTCGAGATTCTAACGGACCTAACCCCGTTGAAAATGGTGGCCGGGATCGCCAAAACTCCAGCGACGAGGATTCAAGTGTAAATAAAAATAAAGAGAGGGTTCGGCCGTAAAAATCCCTTCTCCTTCGAAGAAGTCTGGCGCCAACCACCTTGCCACATCAGCGTCTCTTCAGCGCCAGCTTAGGCCCAATCACCTCGACACCTCAGCCCATTTATTTGGTGTGGCCCAATAACAAAATTCCATATCAGCCTAAGCTTAGAAAAATTACCAAAATTAGTAGGAGACTCAGAAAAATTCAAACAAAATATCCATAAAATTCTAAAAATCGGTAGAAACCAAATTTACTGATACTTTGATACCAAAATCTTTCAAAATATTAGCCTTTTATATTTTTAAAGTACTTTCATTATAAAAATTGAATTTCATACAAATAATAAACACAATAAATCTTCTATAAAGTTTTCAAACAAAATTTAAGTAATTTCAATGTTAAAACAATCTTCAAGGAGCTATTTTCAACTAAGTACTTTGAAGTAAGTATTTTTCACAAATTTAAAATGAATTCTAAACCTTTAGATTTCTAAAACCAAAATAAAGGAAAAGTAATAAAATTACTAAAGCCCAAAGAGAAACATTAGAGAACTAAAAGTCCAAACACGGTACCCAAAGTCAAAACCGAAACCTCGTTAGTTGAGGAAAAGTCACTCCCTGAAATCAAGATCAACGCCAATGCAAGGTCAAATCGTCTTTCCAGAAACTAATTCCTACAGCGACTCACACAGTCCCAGGAATTAAATCCAAAAATCTTACAAGTCGCCAAGCGACCAAGAATTATAGGACCAAGTTCCTATTCTTACAAGCCGTCAAATGACCAAGAAGCGTAAAATCAAGCTATTTCAGTCTTATAAGTCACCAAATGACCAAGACCTAGTTCTTCCAAGCCGTCAAATGGCCAAGAACCATGAAATTAAATCCCTCCAGTCTTATAAGTCACCAAATGACCAAGACCAAGTTTTTCCAAGCCATCAAATGGCCAAGAACCACCAAATCAAGCTCTTCTAGTCTTATAAGTCACGAAATGACCAAGACCTAATTCTTCCAAGCCACCAAATGGCCAAGAACTATCAAATCAAGCTCTTCCAGTCTTATAAGTCACCAAATGACCAAGACCTAGTTCTTCCAAGCCGCTAAATGGCCAAGAACCACCAAATCAAGCTCTTCTAGTCTTATAAGTCACCAAATGACCAAGACCTAATTCTTCCAAGCCACCAAATGGCCAAGAACTATCAAATCAAGCTCTTCCAGTCTTATAAGTCACCAAATGACCAAGACCTAGTTCTTCCGAGCCGTCAAATGG
Organism: Rhynchospora tenuis; assembly: GCA_027725995.1. Classification (NCBI taxonomy): domain Eukaryota; kingdom Viridiplantae; phylum Streptophyta; class Magnoliopsida; order Poales; family Cyperaceae; genus Rhynchospora; species Rhynchospora tenuis. The sequence continues at coordinate 57,934,759 of CM050888.1, forward strand.
CCAAGAACCACGAAATTAAATCTCTCCAGTCTTATAAGTCACCAAATGACCAAGACCAAGTTCTTCCAAGCCACCAAATGGCCAAGAACCATCAAATCAAGCTATTCCAGTCTTATAAGTCACCAAATGACCAGGACCTAGTTCTTCCAAGTCGCCAAATGACCAAGAACCATTAAATCAAGCTCCTTTAGTCTTACAAATCGACAAATGATCAAGACCCAGCTCTCACTGGCTACCAAAATCGAATTATCACCCAAAACCTATTCGACAAGATAAATATAAATGAAAGTCTTAGATGAGGTGTTCAGATGTCCTCAATTAGGTCCCGTTAATTAGGTTTGGTACCGTTAATTGAGTCCGGTTTAAGCCAAAAGAAATAAATTATTTATATTCTCAATTGTGCCCCGTCAACTAAGTTTGGTAACGTCAATTGAGTTTAGTCTAAGCCAAAAACATAAAATAAATTGAGATAACTACTTTCCTAGCCTACGACATATAATTCCTCGAGTCCCTTAATCAGAGGTTCTTGTGATTCGTCACGGGGTAATTAACAATAGGGGCTTGCGCCTATTGGAAGGAAAGGATCCACAAAATCAATAAACCCTCATGAGAGTGGATTCTAGTCGGTGTTCTCTTGTTGCCAAGAGGCATTAGCACTTGAATTCAGGCTCGTGAGGGGTGAATCTAAGGCTTATTCCCATTCTTGAGGAAACCCAATCATTCTTCGAGAAATGACGAAAAAGTCCACACAAATGCAAACATGATTTTTAAACTACATGAACAGAATACAAAACATGAGCTTTAGGTATTATCTACATTATTCACTAAATGCATATGTTAGTTAGGTGCCTTTATATACATATTTACATAACCAGTGTTAATTAATTCCTTACATTTTGCTATGTGTATATGAAACCAGAATAGAAAATAAAGAAAGTAAAGAAAAAAGTAGGAGTTATAAAGAGGGAAAAGTTTTCTTACTTCACTTACACAGATTATACGAGTGAAGTAGAGTAGTAGCTCACAATACAAGGATATTATACAACACTTTTTTTTTTATAGTAGCTAACCTAATAGACTAACTTGCTTTCTGAACAATGGTTTGAAGGAAATTTTTGTGCAGAGTGTATAACACGAAAGCTTGCAAATGGTGAGAGTTTGTGCGTGTAGAAAGCTATATATGCGTATTCTCAAAGAAGTTGGCACTGGGTTTTCGCTCTCCTCCTCTCTGCATGGCATGGGCCTCATTTTATAGGGAAATCGAATTAGTACCTGTAGATGTTACCAATTATGCGTATCCTGATAGAATTTGACCATTCTGCCCCTGGTGGATATTTTGGGCATTTTCTCTTTTGTTGAATAGGCTATTCACTGCTGAGGATTCTTCAATCATTACTCACTTCTTTATTTAACGTTGGTGTCAACATTGAGCTTCATTCACCTCTCCTTTTTTACTGATTCAGTAAATAGTGTAGTCACCTTCACTTATCATTTCACTTTGAATTTTATCTTAAGGTATCTTCTCAACCTTTGACATGTTTGCAGATTTTCTTTAGCTGGGTGTAGAGAACTGTATAGTCTTCATCAAGATATCTCTCAATATTCAATTTAGGTTCTTTAGTTTGGACCTCACTGGCTCACATTCTCTTTCACTCTTTTGTGCTATCATCATGATCTTTTAACCTCCCAGCATTAATTTCATCATATCGAGCTTGCAACACTTTACTCAAACATTCACCCATAGCCTTCTGAATTCAGTGAACAAGAAAGGATTGTCTCCATTTTTTTTTGTTAATTTTTATGCACCGGGTTCCTTTCTAAATTTTGCTCTTTCCTGTTGCATTGTTATTATTATTTTTTTACTGTCAAACCCACATTATCGTTACCAGATAAATGAATTCAAGTTGATTGCTTTACTGGCTTTTTTTTTTTAATTCGTTTTAAAGCATCCTTGTATGCTAAAATCAGCTCGTCTTTGCAATTGAAGTTTTGTCAGTCTCATCTACTTCTGTCTTCATGCTATCTCACATCAGCAAATCAATATTAAAGCATGAAATGATTCTCCTTTCTAAATCCTTGAGCATTTTTTTATGACACAGCCATGGTTGTATTATAACTCAATCTCACCAATTCTTCAAATTGATCAAGCCGACATCACCATAAACGCTCCCTACTGACCAATCAATAGCAAATTTGACCAGCCTTATGCTTAATGACACGAATGTTCGGTCAAGGTTGCTTCACAGTCTCAAAATTGAATAACCCTTCCCTCAAATTGATGCTTCAAGATTTGGCACGAACAGTCTCCCCTTGTTATCAGACGCTGTTCTTGCGTCTTTATCGCTCTACTTCTCTTCAATTCACAATGACACAACAGCGAGCTCATATTGCATTATTTGGAGGGAGAAAGGAAGGTTTCTAGCGGGATTCCCGCTCTCCTTGGCAGCATGTGTCGGTGAGGACAATCAATTTGGTGAGAGAGGAGTAGAGGTAACCTAACTTTCCAACGGAAAGATTCTTCGTGTCTCTTCCGTGTTTTTCGCGCGAGAGAGAGCGCAGGGAGTAGAGACGGGGAAGAAGGGTTCAAATCAATCTTTGGGCTCGTATTTCTTTCTGGGCCGCGCCATTCTCTTTTTTTTTTAATTTTCCGAAGTGGGCTGGGCTGATATGGGTTGCGTATCTTCTCTCTTTTTTTTCGTTTATTTTTCTGAATCGTGTCTGGGCCGGACTGGGCTCGGGTCATAATGGGCTTCGAAAAGAATTTAATTTTCATTTAGCCAAATCCAACCCATTATTCTGAAATTTGCACTAATCTTGATGCACTTTGAACCATCCATAAGGTTCAATTTAGTATATATTTTCCATATGTTACAAAATTATATAATTTCTCATATAGTATATATGCATGAAACTATATAACTTGTATACATATTTTTTTTTGAAGCATGGTTTAATTTCATGTCATCAAATGGATATTGCATACCAAATTAACATCATGCTATGTTAATATTAGTATCAATATAGGCAAAGAAATTCAGAACCACTTGTTTTGGCATTGTTTCAGAATTTTAGCTCTCGGTTAGCCTTCCAATTAATCTGAAATAATTCCTGGGCCATCCTTGAAGATTTGATTGCATATCCTAGCCCAGTTTATTTGGTCATTATGGCCTTCAAATTCGTCTGTCGGTTGACCGTATAATTATGACAATATTTTATGGGTCAACAAATGCCCCCCACCAGAGCGGGTTGGGAGAGTCTTGTTCGAGCAACGTGCTCTGGTGCCTTTGTCTTTTCATTTTTTGTGCATAACTGTTAACATTGTTTCTCTTTATATGGCAGGTTGTTCTGGTTTTTCATGGATCCTCCTGACCCCTCAAGGAACCAATCACATGATTTTTCTGAACAAGAAATCGCTCGCTATATTCGTCGCCTTGATCCAAATAATCGTTTGCTACATCTTCATCATACTTGGCGCAATCGAATATTAGCAGGTGGAGATATTTTTAGAGGTTTATTTGACCGCCACTGTCGGACTCCATTCTTATCTGGGATACCAAACCCTTTACCAATGGCTGAACCTCACTCGTGGGCCTTTTCTCGTAATTCTTATGTTCATGTCCCTGCTCCAGATGGTGAATTTTCTAGGAGAGATTCCATAGGCAATAGACGGTGCATTTTCCTCAACCCTATTGGATCTGCCAACCCCTCTTCTGTTCATTTATTGTCCACCGAGATGAATGCTGGGAGAGTTACCCCTTGGTCTCCAGAATACCTGTATGTGCGTGGTCAATTGAGAAGAAGCACTGGCCAAATTGAATGGACGCGATATGTTCTAACCCATTTACGGCCCTTCTTGTCACGAGTCGATCTTTATAGAGCGGTGTTCCTGTGTCTCTTCGAATATAATCCTCATCCCGCCTTATTTCGAGCCTTTGTCTCAAATTGGAGTTACACCACCAATACTTTATTTTTGTTTGACAGGGAGATGACCATAACCCTTTGGGAAATTTCCCGTCTTGCTGGGCTCCCCATTTTTGGACACCCATATGAAGAAAGAGTTCCCCCAGACGATGAATTGTTCAGGAGACGCTCCAATGGTGATCCATATCACCCAGATTCCCTTCGTCAGGTCCTTGAAATATATCATGAAATTTCATCTGCTCGTCAAAGTAGGGGTCAAAGTGCTGGTGTTCCTTTTTATGATTGGATTACCTTTTTCATGAATCGGGTTCTTGAGAGTGATTCTCGTTCTAGGGATCCATCTATTCCTTTTACTCCTTTTGCCAATCCAAACGATCCGTTCGGAACAGGTTATGGCTCTGGAAATATTAAAACCAACAGAATGAGCGCTGAATTTTCTACTCTGAGTTCTCGTCGTTTGGACAAGGAGACTATACTGACAGCTTTTCTAGCATGGTGGATTTGCTATTTTGTGGTAGTATGTCATCCTGCTGACAGAATCCGCCCTGGTGTTTTTATAGTTGCTAATGCTCTCGCTCGGGGTTTCCCAATTTCATTGGCTATTCCTGCCCTGGCCAATATTTATAGATCTTTGAGAGAGATTACTTTTCCAGGGATCCTTCAAATAGTCATGTTGTCGTTCCACTCCACCTAATACATGGATGGTTACACGCATATTGGGGAGATTATTATGGAGTGGTCATGTCTGCTGAACTCAGGCAACAATTACCTCTCTTGAGCCATATAGCTGGGGCACCCATTTTTCATGGAGATCAAATTAGGATTCATCTTCTTTTCTGGAGATATCAAGAGCACTTGGGGTCCCGTGTTTTCAATGAGGGATTACCACTGAATATTGAAATAGATGGAGACCAGTTGATCATGGATGTCAGAGATGCAACAGGTCATCTAGTATTATCTCCTGTGCAACGGGAATTTTTGGTCAGTATCAGAGAGTGCTTTTTGCCTTGCAGGATAGGGAATGATGTTTCTCTAGAACCCTACTATCCTCAGAGAGTTGCATGGCAATTCGGTTTCGACCAAGATATTCCTTCTTTAACCGTCCCTTTCCATCCTCCGAGGGCTTCCTTAACATCATTTGCAGAGTATTGTTCCTTTATTGTACGCCTTGGGACTGGCATCGGCCTTATCGTACCTCATGCTCTTCGTACAGGTTGTTTCACAGTTCGCTATAGGCGCTGGCTACGTGGTTTGATCGCTGCTCACCATTCTTTAAATGAAAACCGTCTCAGGGAAGCAATATACCCTCAAGGCCGTCCTTCTCGTCCTATTTTTGTGGGAAAAAGAGGTCCACAACCTCCGCGTGTTCCTCGCCCTGCGTCTCGTTCAGAGTTTCTGAGATTACAAGATTGGCGTGGTGCAAAAGGTAGTGTGCAACCTCTTCCTCGTTCGTCTTTTGGTATCGACCGTCGGATTTTATCTCATCGTGATCCTCGAATTGGAAAATTAACACCGTCTTCCCAGCCTTTGCGCATTCGAGATCCTGTCGAATCACACATTCCAACAGAAAACTCTTCTTCTGGTATTGCCCTGATCTTTATTATTTCTGCCCCCGCTTTACAAATGGGATTGTTTATCATTCTATTTCTTACTTTCAGATTCAGACAGTGATGATTCAGAAGAATTTTCCATGGTGAGACCTCCCTCATTGAGATTTTCGGATCCTGGTGCTGGACCGTCTTTTATTGTAAAAGAAGGGGTTATATCAGAAGCAAGTCCTGAAGTTCCTCCAGGATTTTCAGGTATTTTGCATGAACCTTCTGAAACATTCGCTTCTCAACCAGAGGTGTCTCCTTATGTTCCTCATTTCCTTGGGACATTATCTCCTTATCTGGGATCATCTCCATACATCCCTCAATTTCAGACTCCTGGAAATGGCTCCTTTCTTAACAACTCTTATTCACCTTACTCTAATGGTACGAGGGCCGAACAATTGGGGCCTACTTTAGAAAGTGCATTTCTGAATAATGGTGTTACTTCAACAAGTGATGTTACCAACACGGCAGGAAATGCAGCTTTGCCTGGTATTGAAGTGGCTCCAGTTGACCCATTTGCCATTATCGAAGATGATGAAGAGCTAGTTGACTATTCTGCCACTCCTGATTATGGGATGGGAGAAGACTTCGCTGATGATACTCAAGATGAAAATCCCCCAATTATTCCTCCCCCCATGGCTCCTTCAGACGCTTCACGTGAGTTTTAAAATCATGTTCATGGTGTCAATTTAATGGCATAAACTCATCTCTCAATGTTTTGTAGGTGGTTTCTCTCTATTGGGGCAACTTCTTACTGACTTGAATGTTGATCGAGTGAGATCAGAGGTTGGGCCAGTCACTGCTAGCTATACTGGTGATTATCCCACTCCGGACAGTGCTGGTATGTGAACTTCTCGTGCTTTTCTTTCTCTTTTTTTTTTTTAGCATGACTTCCTCCAATTTAAAAGATTTTAAATTCTGCAATCAGGATTTGTCATTGAGCCAAGACAAGATGGTGATGAGTCCCCCACAGGGCCGACAACTGGTAATTGGGACGCTTTTGAGTCGCAGCATAAAGTTCCCACTCCCTAAGAACCTTTTCACTGCTTGTAAAATTTGTACCATATTTGTATCATCCGCGGCCACTGTATTTTCCATGTAGTACTCGCTGTTTTACCGTTGTATTTTCCATGTGTGTATCGAAGGGGACTGCTTGGGCATGTGTAATAGTTGAAGTCTCCCAGGGGTATGATTATGGCCTAGCATGAGTGCTGAGATTTGTAACAGCATGTTTTATATTGCGGTGTTGTTTTATTTCCTCCATGCGTGGTATCTTGTCTTTTCACATCATATAGTGTCTCTCTTTTTGAACGTGGTGTTGCTATTTGGTCACGCGTGCGCATTCACCACCGTTGCGGCCCCCCCTTTTTATTTCCTTCCTTTCTTCTCTCTCTTCATTACTCCTCTTCTTCTCTTTTCTTCACTTCTTCTTTCTCTCTCTCACGCGAGATCTCTCCCCTCTTTACTCATCTTCTTGTTGCCGCCGCCAAATGGCTAGTGAAGACAATGCCCATTTCCCCCCAACTGTTGATGAGTTAGGCGACAATCTCGGCTACCCCGCGGAGGAGATCGAGGAGGCCGAGGAGGAAGCAATACCGGAGGTCGTTCATGCACTTGGTGACAACAACTGGGGGGTCCCACATGACCCAGAAATTCATGCCTACTGGAGACCACTTCCTTGTCACGACTGGGGAGTTGATTCTACTCCGACTGAGCTCCCGGCATATGAGTGGCCGTCTTTCTTTTATTTCTTCTGTCTTCCCGTGATTATATTCTTGGGTGCAGTAGCTCTTCATGTGTATTTTTTCGGGGGATAAGTATGATTGGAGTCGGTAATGGATCCCTCTTTTTTATGTACCATCTTGATTTTATGAATGTAACGTTGGTTGCTTCTTTATCCATCTATCGTTTGCATGTGTGCCTTTATTTTGTTTTAGGGACAAAATATGTAAAACCCTGCTCATTATTTTGGACCGGTATAATGAACTCACCGGTGTTGGTTGACTTATGGCTCAACCCAACAATAGACCATTTTAAAGTGAAATTTAGGCTTGTGGATTTTGTGGTGCTTTAGGATATGTATTAAGTGGAAGAAACGTCTTATGTTGCTATAAAGCAAAACGCCTCTTTATTTCCTTTAGGGACATATAGCTCCAGCTGCTCCATGTACCTGCAAATTAAGAAAACAAAGTTTTTTTTTTTTTTTTTTTTTTTTTTTTTTTTTTTTTTTATGGCTTGAACGACCCTTCGCAACTTCGACAAAGGATTGAACATAACGAGGTGGGCCTTCGAAGATAGCCCAGATGCCTTTGATCCAAATATATTCGTGACGAAATTTTTCTAAGGCCCATGAAATTCGTGAATATTCTCCTCGGCCCGCTAAAGTGAATTATTGTTGGCATCGTCTCTCCTGTTTGATGGTCAAATCCGTACTGAACCTCCATCAAATCAACTTGTCACCCTTGTTCAACAAGCTTCTCACTTTGAACGCTTTTGTCACATCCTTGTCCGCCATTATGCTCGGTTCGCGTGCTCCTTTTCTCCCATCGAGTTGTGCACCATAATGATGTTCTAGTTCCATTTTTACCTATAAATAGAGGGACTTTCTCCCTTCCTTCTCATCAACTCTCTTCACCCAGAACTCTTTATTTCCATGGCTTCCACACCAATTCGTAAGCGTCTTAGAGACACAGAACTGACCCCAATGTCTTCTAATTGGTCATATGGCCCCCATAACCGTTATCTTTTCCGAGATGAAGAGGCTTTTGAGTGTTATCATACTTCCATGGGTATTGAGGAACGCTCTGTCGCTGAGTGCTTTTATTTTCACCCTTATGGAAGGTTGGAGAATGAACATATGCGTCTCCTTCGGTCTTGGGTCACTTTTTGGGATTTGCGTAACTTGGCGAGTCGCCAATCTCCTTATCATCCTAGAATTACTCGCCTTTTTTATGCCAATCTACGGGTTTCGTATGACCATCATGGTGTCCCTTTCGTTTCTTCTTTTCTTTTTGGTCGGTATATGTCATTTGGGGTGAAAGATCTTGCAGAGTTTTTGCAGACTACCAGCAATCTGGACGGTCTTTCTGTCTATACGCAAGCATCTTGGCCCCGTGATTTTGAAAGTCGCCGTGAATACCGCCGTTGGTTCAAACTTGCTCCTGATGTTGCCAAAGGAGCATTGTCCACTGCTTCTCTTCCTGCCATGCACAGGTTTTTATTTTATCCCTTATCTTCTCATTTATCTTCTATCTCTTCCCCTTTAACAATTTTATATGTAGGTTTTTGTGCATGGTGATCAACCACATCCTTTTCCCTCGGGATGAAATATCCGATGTGGTGAGTTCAGAGACCCTTTTCTACTTGCGCCACCTCATTGCAAAAGACAAGAAGGTCAATGTTGCGTATCTGGTTATCCGGCATATGCACCAATCGGCTAGGACTTTGCACAGCCCACTTCCTTATGGGCATTTAGTGGAAGAACTGATGCACAAGGCGGGTATCGCCACTCCTGACATCTTGTGGGGTAATAAAATTACTGACAAGGACGTTGAGTACCCCAATAACCTTCTTGGCGAATTACCCAACATTGGTTGGACTGAGACTTCGAGCGGGACCCTCGTCCCTGACCCTACTTATGCAGTGAACGCCTTCATTTTGCAACCCGGGGCTGCCTGTAATCAATATAGGCCATTGAGGGAAGGTTCTCCACCTTCAGATGGAGGGTCAACTACCGAGAATCCTCAGAATTCCTCTGTACATTTTGATCAGAAATTTGAGGAAGTTCAGTCTCGGTTGGAGTCCATTGAGGTGAAGCTCGAGACCGTCTTGATTTCTCTGGATGAGCTCAAGGCAAACACTGTGACTAATCTTTGAGTCAGAGTGCGCTCCCTGTTGATTCGAGTTCTCAGAGCCCGTCATGTGTATGCTGTAGCTCGAGAGTCTAGGGTTGTCTTTTCCAGTTTTCAGCTTAGGTGCTTGTATTAGTTGTCCCCTTGTATTACGTATGTTGTGTCTTGGTGGCTTATGAACAAGGTCTATTGTGTCTTGATGGCTTACTGGTTGTATTTTGGAAGGAAATTTTTCAGCACTCTCTTTGCCTTTTAATCAACTCATGCTTGTAATTGATCCGCCTTTGCCTGATTATCTCTTAATATTCCACTTCCCCACGCTTGAAAACATATATGTACATAGATTTTTTTTTTTTTTTTTTTTTTTTTTTTTTTTTTTTTTAACATCATCGGACCATCCGGCTATCATTCCTCATGTATTTTGTATCCAGCAGGAATTGAACTCGCTCCCCTTTGAATAATGGCAAAGTTAATAACCACCCGTGCTGGATATCTTGCTCGGAATCATAAGCATTTTCATCATAGTTATTTGGTACACAAAGGTTATGTGTATTTTTCAACTACAACACCTTCTTTTACCACATAGGCTATTATGGGCCGGGCCTTGATAATGCTATGTACAAAGCTTTTTTTTTTTTTTTTTTTTTTTTTTTTTAAGTGGAACACAATAGATATGTATTGCCCCCTTTCTATTTTATTACTTGTGAAGTGTCGGGACTTGTAGGAGGTGCCTTGGCAGTGGTAAGTCTCCTTGCAGGAACTTCTTTTCAGCCCAATCTTTAAACGAGAAACATTCCTCAATGGTGTGCCCAAGGAACCTATGGAATAGGCAAAAATCGGGCTCATCGTATCGGAATTCTTCTTCTGGATACTTGCACTTGGGTAAGAGAAGTCCGTGCTGGATGGCTATTTCAAACACTTCAGGCGTTTTGTCTTTGCGGAATGAGTAAAGCCTCTTTTTTCATTCCGTCAGTGTCACATGAGTTTTTTCAGTATCGGTTCTTGTTGGCACTTGAGATTTTTCTAATTTTTCCTTTCCTTTTCTTGAAGTTTCACCCATCTTTTCGGGAAATTTACCATCAGTCGAATATCCTGATTCAGAGTGAGAATTTCCTTGCCGCCTCATATGGCTTGGGGAAGAGACATTTCCATAGGGTTCGGGCTTCGGAAGGTTTATTATTGGTATCATGCCATATTGGATCATGCTTCCTGAGCCATGAAGATTTTCAATATGTTTGCCCCCAAAAGGAGAAAGCCAATTGGGGACTGGCCCTAAAATGCCGGATTCAGTGTTGCTACGTGGAGAATAAATTTGTGCATTGTCTTCACGGAATAATCCACGATTTAACCCTTCACACTTTTCTTTGTGTTCTCTGGGGTCATATAGGTCTTTGTCTTGTTTTGTTAAAATGGTGGTGCTATCATTGTTTTCCCTTTGTAAATCTTCTATCATCATTGCCAGTTTGCTATTTTCTTACCATAGATCGGCTAACTCTTGACGTGTTTTGGTATTCTCCATCCAAAGTGAAGTAATACCCTGGCAAAAACTTTCGCTCATATGACGGAGCCCAGCAACTTCACGGCGTAATTCAAGGTTTTCTTGTCGAAGAGTCATCATTTGCTGCGCATGATCACACATTTGCTTTATGTGGGTTTCAAGTAAAATTTGTTCGCCCGGGGTAATGCATTCTTCGGATATTACTTTTGACCGTTCCTCAGCAAATAACTTGGCCTCCGCTTCGAGCGAAATTTCATACATCTCTTCTTCTTCATCATGTTTTTGTTCTTCCTCCTTCCCATGTTTGTTTTCCTCTGAGGTATTATCTTTAATCGCCCCAATTGGATTTTCTTCTATTTCTTCTTCTTCGCCATATTTGTAAATTTCTGATGTATCCCCCTCTATCCCAATGGCATATGCTGTATGGGAATCTGTGCCAGAGTCTGTGTCATTGGCTCCTTGCAATGCCGAATCTTCATTCTCAGTTCCTGACAAATTCTCCACATATCCTACATAGGTGTACTTGTGAGAGTCTGGGTCATGAGGCGCACAATTATGCTTTGTTTCCTTAGACGATCGTGCCTTATTAAATCGGATTTTCTCTTTAATCCAGCTTTTGACCTTGTGTTGTGGCGCCTCATGTTGTGCACAACAATTTGCATCTTCTATATAATTTGTCTTTTTCGACCATGCCTTTGATGGTGACCCATAGTACTCATCTACAGTTGGAAGAAACGTTTTTAGGGATTTTCCTTTTTTGCAATGACATGTTTTGAGCCGTGTTGAGTTGTAGCAATTATGACATTTCGGACTCCTACAACCATCATGGTTTATTGCACCGGTCTTTCGAGAAGATGCTCCTGGTAAGTCACGGGCTATAGTGGCGGCTTTTGATATCTTTTTTAGTGTAGATCCCTGATTAACCATCATATCGTTCAAAACTTCTAGGGTGGCATGCATTTCACCGATTTGCTGATTTTGGGCAGCCATTTCTTCTCGGAGCATCTTTACTTGTTTTTTCAACCGAGCTACATTGTTTGCTTCACGAATTGCTGCCTTCTTTTTCTTTTCCTTCTCTTTTCCTTTTCTCAAAATATCAATCAAAGGATTCCTCCGACCCTCTTGAGTCGCCTTTTGTTTAGATTTACATTTAGGTGTATTAGGCGTTTCTTCATTGACATCGGTGTTTCTTTGAGTCGAGTCATCATCATCTTCTTTCCAATACGGACAATACGGATATGTAGGTACTGTTTCTTCGTGAGGGCAATCTGAAAGAGGTGGAGTTCCATTTTCCCCTATCTCTTGGCACCAACACTGGAGAGTTGCTTCACTTTCCTTTTGATTCTCGCGTGAATTAGTATAAGGCTCAGTCTCACTTTCCTCCTGGCTATTCCAAATCATTTCAGCGGCATATATTTGAGTTGCATCTTCTTCATTTTCAGAGCCAGAATCGTGTACATGAATTACATAACATGACTCGTTGCCCCCTGAATTTATTAAATGATTATCTCGTGTAATCCTTGTGTCAGTTGACTCCGAGGTTCCTGTCTGGGCATTTTGATTCATTCCATCAGGTGCTAATTCCTTAAAGAATTTCTCGATAATGGATTCAACTGGACATAATTCTTTTTCCAACCGCTTTCTTTTCGGAGGCTGGTCATGTGCATTAACCAACGTCTTCTCATTAAGGGCTTCAATGAAGTTTGGTCTTTCACCCAGGGGTTCAACATAGGCCTTTAAGAGTTCTTGTTGATAACTTGCTCCCGGGAGTGGCCTGGATTCGAAATATTTTGCATCTGGAAGTTCCATTTCATAGATTGAAAAAGGGTATTCTTCTCCTCTTATCACTCCCTCGACTCCATCTTTGACGTACTTGATACATTGATGCAAGGTGGAAGGAATTAGCTGGTACGCATGTAACCAAGGCCGACCTAATAGCACCTTATATGACACACTGGCATCTATGACACAGAGTCTTGCATATGTTTCAAGTCTTCCAAATTGGAACTTCAAATTGACCACTCCCAATGCTTTCTGGGATTGTAAATTGAACCCATAGATTTTTGGTTGGCTATGCTTTAAGGAACTTTTATCAAGTCGGAAGTCTTTCAATGAATCTGATGGAAGAATATTGACCGCCGATCCTGGACCAACCAAAATTCGATCGATCTTGATTCCGTTTGATATTCCTGTGACATACAACGGTTTATTGTGAAACGTTTCTCCATTGAGGAAATCATCTTTGGTAAAGGTAATTGGGAAAGAGTTGTTCTCAACATCATCTTCGACATGGGATCTTCCTAGGTCATGTTTGTCCCTTTCACATCTTCTGTTCCGCCGAACCACTGGTTTTATATTAGGCTGATGGTTTCCTTTAGCTTCTTCGGCTGGGGTATCCATGATTGCTTTGCCTTTTATCGCAGATTCTGTCTGACCTTTTATTTCTTGATTTAAGAATTCCGACCCTTCATTGTTATACAAGTTTTGGTCTCTTGCCCCCACTTGCCTCCCTTTTGAAGTAATCAGTTTTATGCCTGGAAGGGGAGGTTTATTGGACACACGAGTCTTTGATTTCTCCAGTTTTCCTTCATCTTTCTCGTTATTGACTAAGTGAAAAGCATTCTGGATAGTTGCAGCAATAGTCACCTTTGTAGGTTGGATAGGTGCTGGAGTCAACACCATCTTGTTAGGAACAGGCGAATACTGCGTCTCTGATAGTGTTTCATTCATGATCTGAAGTGGGCCAAAAGAGTTCATCGTTGGCACATTTGCTTGAAACATCATCCCAAACGGGTATACTTGTAAATCTTGGGGTGGTGGAATGTTCTCCATTATCATGGGTTTGGGTGTTGGTCTGATGATAGCGGCGAGTCCTTCATCTTGAGGTTCCGCGAAACAGTCATTTGCTCCAAAGATAATGGTCGAGACGGCATTGGCGTATTCCATGTTTGCCATCATGGGGTCGTTGACGATGACAGGAGCATCTGAGGTCATTTGCATCATCGGAAAGGAGATTGGGATGGACCCAATCATGAATGTGCTCGGAATGAGTTCAAAGTCGGTGATTGCTTGGTTGTCGTTCATGTTCGTCATTTCCTACGAAAATAATACCTTGAAGATTATCGTCAGTAATTTACAGAATGTTTAACAATTCCCAAATTCAATATATCCTTTGACTTTCCCTGATGAGAGGTGAAAAAGGTCCCACCGGGCGTGCCAGAACCTGTCTCGCACTTTTTCGCGGCCCTCGCGTTTCGAATGGGGGAAACAGAGGGGGAAAAGAATGCGGATCAGATACCCCTCGCGAGCCTCAAGAATGCCGATACTGTTATTTCCCAAAGGAGAAATAACGGTACGGTCTTGAGCTCTCACGAGAGTTTATTATTTGAAAGGGGTCCTTTTTTTCCAGTAGGCGCAAGCCCCTACTGTTAATTACCTCCGACATGGTCTGGAGAACCTCTAGATCGGGAAAATCAAAGGATATGTATCATAAGCTATCAGGGAATTGTTAATATGCAATTTTATTATCCTAGCATGCATTTTATTATTTTTTTTTTTATTTCTTTATTATTGTTATATTTATTTATTAAATGGACTCGGTATTGCAAGGACAGCAGTCTTTAAGGCTTGTGATTTGGAGAGGTCTTGGTTGATCTTTGCTACTTGGACTTCAGTGACTTCTTCTTATGATGTGAGGAATGATCGGCTTTTGGATAATGGCTCTTTAGATATTATCGGGGTGGCTCATGATTTTAGGCTCCTGAATTTGAATCTTACAGCTTGGAGTTTGGATTTAACGGCTTGAAATTTTGAATCTTACGGCTTGGAACTTAGATCTTGTGGCTTGAAGACGTAGATTTCCCGAAACGGGCATTTAAAGTTCCCAAAAATCGGGTTATTGTGACTTCTGGCTTTTTCTTTTTTTTTTTTATTGTTTGATGCTGAGGACTTTTATAGATTTTTCTTTTTCTTCTTTTTCTTCGATAATGTCGGACTCCTAGGCCGCAGAGTTTGTAGACATTTCGCTTAACATCGGGCCTGTGGGCTTGTAGATGTCGATAACTTCGCCGGGCTTTAAGCTTTTGGGCGTTAAATGTGCGCGCGGGTGCTAACCAGGCAGACTGCCCCTTGGTCTAACCTGACTGCGGGTAAAAGACGATCTGGCGCTCGTTAATCTTGATATCTTTAAAGTGACATCTGGCAATGTTAGAGACACAATCCGGTTCCCTTCCGGCGTGTTGAAATGGCTCCTGGTTCCTGACCAGAATCTTGAAGAGACGGTTTGATTGTTGTTCAAAACATTTAGAGTGATATCTGGTAGCTAGCCAGGATATCGGGTAAATGGTCCAAACTCCATTCAAAGCGTTGAGGTACGTTCCGGCGGCTATTCCGAAACGACGATGAGGCGGTTCAATGACCACTCAGAGCATTATGCTGATATCCAGGTGGCCATCCAAGACATCAGGTAAATGATCCAACTGCTCCTTGAAACGTCGAGGAAACATCTGTCCAGCAGGTGTCTATGAACAGTCCAGCCTTAGTCTGAAGTGTTCAAATGAGACGATTCGATTATTATTCGAGTCATTTAAGGTATAACCCGATTTTATTCGAAGCGTTGACCTTCGTTTTGGTTATTATTCGAGTCATTTGAGGTGATACCTTGTATCCACCAAAATGTAACCCGATTTTTACTCGAAACGTTTATCTTCGTTTCGGTTGCCATCCGAAAACCTACAAATGATATCCAGTTGCCAGCCAAGATATCGAAGAAGTTTGACTGTCACTCAAACTGTTGAAAGAGACATCTGGTTGCCAGCCAGACGGTGAGAAACGATTCAATTACCATTCAGAGCATTGCCTCGGTACCTGGTTTCTAGCCAAGGTGTCAAGTAAATGATCCAGCTGTTTACTTGAAGCGTTGAAGCAAAAACATCTGTTGCCAGTCAGATGTTCAAGAGACGATTCGATTTTCTTTCGAAATATTTAAAGGGATACCTGGTATCTAGATATCAGATAAATACTCCGATTCTCATCCGAAGCGTTGATCTTCGTTTCGACTGCCACTCGAAACGTCAAGTTGATACCTGGTTGCCAATCAGGATATTGGGTAAACGATTCAATTTCCATTCGAAACATTTGAAGTGATATAAGGTATCTAGCCAAGATATCAAATCAATGCTCCGTCCAATCAAAGCGTTTGAGCTTCATCTGGTGCCCAGTCAGATGTCAATAGACCGTTCGGCTCTCACCCGAACCGTTAAAATAACGACGCCGTCCATTTGGCTTGTAGGCGCCGTGACACCACCCTCGGGTCTGTGTCAGAAATAAAGGTGCGCGCGGGTGCTACATGAGTCGGACTCCCTGTGGCCTTCTCACGTGCGGGGTGACAGTTGGTCCTAGGACAGGGAACGATGCCTCGGCTATCGGTCCTTAACCAGCCATCGGATAGAGACAATTAGTCCTCGAAAAGGGTACATAACCTCAGTTATGGGTCCTTAACTAATCGTTGATGAAAAGACGATTGGTCCTCAAAAGGGAAACATAGTCTCAGCTATTGATCCTTAACCAATCGTTGAGTGGAGACAGTGGTTCTGGGACAGGGTACATAACCTCAGTTATGGGTCCTTAACCATCCATTGAAGAGAGACAATTGGTCCTTGGACATGGTACACAACCTCAGTTACGGGTCCTTAACCAATCATTGATGAAAAGACAATTGGTCCTCAAAAGGGGAACATAGCCTCAACTATCGATCCTTAACCAATCGTTGAGTGAAGACGGTGGTCCTTGGACAGGGTACATAACCTTAGTTATGGGTCCTTAACCCTCCGTTGAAGAAAGACAATTGATCCTCGAACAGGGTACATAGCCTCAGCTATGGGTCCTTAACCAAATGTCAGGTGATGATAGACACATCCGGTTCCTGACCGGATCGTTCAGTTTTAGTTTCCTCAAGCACCAAGAAGAGATATTTATATCTTGAATTTTTCGATCCAGGTTTGATTCGACGGTCCTGATGTCGGTCTCATCCTGGATTATTTGCTTCTGGTGTCCGTTGTAACCAGTCTTGGTTAGCGAGTCGCAATCCAACTAGACTCACAATATAGAGATCAGATTCTCAATATTGAGCTTAATTATTTCACCAATATGCCTTGAATTTGATCACCAAGGTGCTCCAGTATGATATGCTAGACCTTGAGATTTTACTCTTTATTTTTATTCTTCATGGAAATCCTCCCGATTCGGTGAATGGGGTCTCTTCCTCCCATTTTCTTTATTATCTTTTTCTTCTGAGGTTACTTGACTTCCCCAGGTGAGCATGAGATTTTCTCCATGTTGAGGTGTTGTTCATGCCTCCATGATTTAATGTTGAGCCTCTGAGCCACTTTTATTTGAGCCAAAAAGAGTTTCTGACTGTCGGGTTTTGAAAGGAGAATGGTCTTACTTTTTGGTAGGATTTTTGGTGATGATGATCAGCAAAAATAGATTTCCCACATTTTTCTGAGTTTGCAGGAATTTTCCTCACATTTTTCTGGGCTTCCTATGATTTTTGGTGAATTTTTGAAGGTTATTAGATTTTTGGGATAAACCATAGGATAATTTGATAATTTATGGTTGGTTGGAATTTATAATTTGGATTTGAAAATTATTATGCAAGAAATTTAGTAATGATTTTGGCATGATAATATTCCTTGCATTTTTCTGGATTTATAGAAATTTGTTTTGGATTTTTCTGGGTTACGGTTGAATTTCTACAAATTTTTGAAGTTTCCACCAACAAGATTGTGCCACATCAGCACCCAAGGCCACGTGGCAGTACCTGATTGGTCCAAATCGACAGAGATGAGGAGTCAACGACAATTTTCGCTTGTTTAATGGTTTGACACGTGGCAGTTTCTGATTGGATGTCAGTGAGTTGCTACACGTGATCTACTCGCCAGACGGAAATGTCACAGAAGATCACTGAATTTGGGACGGTTTTATTAAAACCTGTTTCCTTGCCTTCGTACGCCTGGTCTGTATTTGATAAACTTGTAGACCGAGAGCGGATGGAGGGCGGTCTCGATCGTTACTCATGCACCAAGCGCAGGAAGGTTAGTGAACTCAAACTTCTTTCTCTCCCGTCTCCTTCCTTCCCTTTTCTCCTTTCCCCGACATGCCACTCACTGTCCCGCCATGGCTGTTCGTCGGAGCTTGTCTGATGATCAATAGAGGTTGAAACAAGGTCGATAAGCGCCGTGAGACCTCTCTAGTGTGATGGGACCCACCAGTCGGGCTTGGTGATTACTGTTTCACTGCAATCAACTTCTAGGGTTTCGAGAGGGTTTGACATCAATTGAGCACTTCTAGTAACGGCAAGTCCTAGAAGAGGGATTCGAGAGCATCGTACCATGAGCAGTGAGCGTGGTGTATCATCAATTTGAGTAATAGATAACTTTGGAACGGCGTCTTGCCTCAGCCCAAATCTGCCATGGCAGTGAGCTAGTGGGTGCAGCTATTTGTTGATCACGGTGAAGTGGTGGGAGGTCTGAGAGCATGGTGGAGCATCCAGGAAGGCGTTTGCATCGCCAATTTGACTGCCAAGTACTTCTAACCGAGAATTTTATCATAATTTGATTCAGCCATGGTGACCAGCTGCTAGGTGCAACTCCTTTGGCTGTTGCATCTTCTCAGTGAGACACTAGGAATCATATTGTTATGATCCTGTGCATGCGTGAACCTTCAATTGCATCCTGGAGTTATAACAGCTTGAACTTTTTTTTTTTAGTTGGCACACGGTGGTGATGGTTATGTTGGAACAGCCTTCTGATAATTTTGATGACCCCTTAGTGCATCTGTGAGTGTGATGACACGCCCCTGGACCTACATAACTTCTTCGATCCCACCACGGAGGCTCAAAATCATAGGGTCTTGCTTCTGTTGATGCTCAGCTTTTAATGGTTGTGCAGATTTTGGTCATAATAATGGTTGCAACCTTGCTGCAAGCTTAGGAGGATTAACAATATACTGATGGACATGATTGTAACTCCTGAGAGATGGTGCCTCACCAGGTTGGCATATGAGGCCCTCTACTACAGAGCTTCTCCTTGTCATGACCCAGACAGTGAAGGTTGCCTCTTCATTCAGTGACATGCATAGGTGAGATATGATGTGCAATGTTTCAGAACTCCAAAACCTGCTGTTCTTTTTTTTTTTATTTCTGTGTACCTGCTGTCCTTTTTTCCATGGTACCTGCTGTCCTTTATAATACCTGCTGTCCTCTAATTGTCCATTTTTTTATTTATTTATATATATATATTTTCTTGTATGATAGTTTGCTTAATATCAGATGTGCATACTTAGTTAAATATAGCTTACTTGTGATTTCATTCTTAAATGCAAACATGATTTTTAAACTACATGAACAGAATACAAAACATGAGCTTTAGGTATTATCTACATTATTCACTAAATGCATATGTTAGTTAGGTGCCTTTATATACATATTTACATAACCAGTGTTAATTAATTCCTTACATTTTGCTATGTGTATATGAAACCAGAATAGAAAATAAAGAAAGTAAAGAAAAAAAGTAGGAGTTATAAAGAGGGAAAAGTTTTCTTACTTCACTTACACAGATTATACGAGTGAAGTAGAGTAGTAGCTCACAATACAAGGATATTATACAACACTTTTTTTTTATAGTAGCTAACCTAATAGACTAACTTGCTTTCTGAACAATGGTTTGAAGGAAATTTTTGTGCAGAGTGTATAACACGAAAGCTTGCAAATGGTGAGAGTTTGTGCGTGTAGAAAGCTATATATGCGTATTCTCAAAGAAGTTGGCACTGGGTTTTCGCTCTCCTCCTCTCTGCATGGCATGGGCCTCATTTTATAGGGAAATCGAATTAGTACCTGTAGATGTTACCAATTATGCGTATCCTGATAGAATTTGACCATTCTGCCCCTGGTGGATATTTTGGGCATTTTCTCTTTTGTTGAATAGGCTATTCACTGCTGAGGATTCTTCAATCATTACTCACTTCTTTATTTAACGTTGGTGTCAACATTGAGCTTCATTCACCTCTCCTTTTTTACTGATTCAGTAAATAGTGTAGTCACCTTCACTTATCATTTCACTTTGAATTTTATCTTAAGGTATCTTCTCAACCTTTGACATGTTTGCAGATTTTCTTTAGCTGGGTGTAGAGAACTGTATAGTCTTCATCAAGATATCTCTCAATATTCAATTTAGGTTCTTTAGTTTGGACCTCACTGGCTCACATTCTCTTTCACTCTTTTGTGCTATCATCATGATCTTTTAACCTCCCAGCATTAATTTCATCATATCGAGCTTGCAACACTTTACTCAAACATTCACCCATAGCCTTCTGAATTCAGTGAACAAGAAAGGATTGTCTCCATTTTTTTTTGTTAATTTTTATGCACCGGGTTCCTTTCTAAATTTTGCTCTTTCCTGTTGCATTGTTATTATTATTTTTTTACTGTCAAACCCACATTATCGTTACCAGATAAATGAATTCAAGTTGATTGCTTTACTGGCTTTTTTTTTTTTAATTCGTTTTAAAGCATCCTTGTATGCTAAAATCAGCTCGTCTTTGCAATTGAAGTTTTGTCAGTCTCATCTACTTCTGTCTTCATGCTATCTCACATCAGCAAATCAATATTAAAGCATGAAATGATTCTCCTTTCTAAATCCTTGAGCATTTTTTTATGACACAGCCATGGTTGTATTATAACTCAATCTCACCAATTCTTCAAATTGATCAAGCCGACATCACCATAAACGCTCCCTACTGACCAATCAATAGCAAATTTGACCAGCCTTATGCTTAATGACACGAATGTTCGGTCAAGGTTGCTTCACAGTCTCAAAATTGAATAACCCTTCCCTCAAATTGATGCTTCAAGATTTGGCACGAACAGTCTCCCCTTGTTATCAGACGCTGTTCTTGCGTCTTTATCGCTCTACTTCTCTTCAATTCACAATGACACAACAGCGAGCTCATATTGCATTATTTGGAGGGAGAAAGGAAGGTTTCTAGCGGGATTCCCGCTCCTTGGCAGCATGTGTCGGTGAGGACAATCAATTTGGTGAGAGAGGAGTAGAGGTAACCTAACTTTCCAACGGAAAGATTCTTCGTGTCTCTTCCGTGTTTTTCGCGCGAGAGAGAGCGCAGGGAGTAGAGACGGGGAAGAAGGGTTCAAATCAATCTTTGGGCTCGTATTTCTTTCTGGGCCGCGCCATTCTCTTTTTTTTTTAATTTTCCGAAGTGGGCTGGGCTGATATGGGTTGCGTATCTTCTCTCTTTTTTTTCGTTTATTTTTCTGAATCGTGTCTGGGCCGGACTGGGCTCGGGTCATAATGGGCTTCGAAAAGAATTTAATTTTCATTTAGCCAAATCCAACCCATTATTCTGAAATTTGCACTAATCTTGATGCACTTTGAACCATCCATAAGCTTCAATTTAGTATATATTTTCCATATGTTACAAAATTATATAATTTCTCATATAGTATATATGCATGAAACTATATAACTTGTATACATATTTTTTTTTGAAGCATGGTTTAATTTCATGTCATCAAATGGATATTGCATACCAAATTAACATCATGCTATGTTAATATTAGTATCAATATAGGCAAAGAAATTCAGAACCACTTGTTTTGGCATTGTTTCAGAATTTTAGCTCTCGGTTAGCCTTCCAATTAATCTGAAATAATTCCTGGGCCATCCTTGAAGATTTGATTGCATATCCTAGCCCAGTTTATTTGGTCATTATGGCCTTCAAATTCGTCTGTCGGTTGACCGTATAATTATGACAATATTTTATGGGTCAACAGGTCGAACAGGATATGTTCGGGTCGGAATTGGGCATGGAGATGGACTGAAATGGGCCTCTGTCCCACTAGATCGAACACACTTTGTCCGGGTCGAAATTGCAACCATCCACTGGACTTGTCTGGGCAGCCACTTCGGGTCGAAATGACGGCCGTCTGGGTCGAATTTTCATGCCCCCCAAACTTGTCTTATTGCATCCATTGTCATGTGCTTATTTGGGCCTCTCCAGGTCGAATGGGTGGTCGAATTGACCAGTCCAGGTCGAACAGGGGCCAAAATTTGCGCTCGGCAAGGCTCAAGGTCGGTTGTATAGCTTGTATAAGGTCGTGCGGGGATTCGATCGATGCTGGGACCCTTGGTGCTCTAGCACAAGCTATTCGATGAGCTCGGCAGTTCCTTCATTCCCTAAAATTATGCAACTCCAATAGTCAAGAGATGTTTTTATAATTTTTTGATTTTGTAATTTTTTTTATTTTGTTTTGGTAAATAAGAAAAGTAATAAATTGGAAAATAAAGTCCTTGGGTTGCCTCCCAAGCAGCGCTTTGTTTAACGTCCCTTAGCTTGACGTCCTGTTGAAGATTACTCTATGTTGGGTTTGGAGAGATAAAGGACAAAGACATCCTCGATCTTTTCTTCGGCGATGTAGTGCTTTAGCCGCCGGCCGTTAACTTTGAAAGGCTCCGAATCCTTGTCACAAATATCAACAGCGCCGAAAGGATAGACCTTGACCACGCGGAACGGGCCGGACCACCTTGAACGCAACTTGCCCGGGAAAAGCTCGAGGCGGGAGTTGAACAAGAGCACAAGATCGCCTTCCTTAAATTCCCTCCTTGAAATGTGCCTGTCATGCAAAAACTTGGTCTTTTCTTTGTAAAGTTTAGCATTTTCATTGGAGTTAAGGCGTACCTCATCCAACTCATGTAGGTCGAGAATTCGTTTCTCACCGGCCTTGAGCATGTCCATGTTGATGGTGCGAGTGGCCCAATACGCCTTGTGTTCGATCTCAACCGGCAAGTGGCACGGCTTTCCATAGACAAGCTTGAATGGGCTCATGCCTATGGGCGTCTTGAATGCGGTGCGATAGGTCCAAAGAGCATCATCAAGCTTCGCTGCCCAATCCTTGCGGGACCGGACCACCGTTTTCTCCAAAATGCTCTTAATCTCCCTGTTGGAGACCTCAACTTGCCCGCTGGTCTGCGGGTGGTAGGCGGTGGTCACTTTGTGCGTGACCGCATGCTTCCTCAAGAGGTTGTCGAACGAGCGGTTGATAAAGTGCTTCCCCCGTCACTTATCACTGCTCTAGGGACACCAAAACGGGAGAAAATCACCTTAGAGAAGAGCTTGATAACCGCATTAGAATCTGCCGCCTTGCATGGAATTGCCTCGACCCATTTAGAGACATAGTCAACCGCCACCAGGATGTATTCATTCCCTTGAGAGCTTGGGAATGGGCCCATGAAATCCACTCCCCAAACATCAAAAATCTCAACCTCAAGGATGAGGTTTTGTGACATTTCATTTCTCTTGGAGATATTGCCCGTTCTTTGGCATAGGTCACAGGAAAGCACAAAAGATCGTGCATCTTTGAAGATGGAGCGCCAAAACAAACCACATTGCAGCACCTTAGCTGCTGTTTTTGAAAATGAGGCATGTCCCCCGTAAGCCGAGGAGTGACAGCCGGCAAGGATCGAACGTACTTCTTCATAAGGCACACACCTTCTATACATGTCATCAACACCAATCTTGAAAAGATAGGGCTCTTCCCAGAAATAGAACTTGGTATCAGATTTGAGCTTTTTCTTCTCCTGCCAGGTCATTTTCAGAGGGAGAACCCCGCTGGCCAGGTAGTTGGCCAAGTCGGCGTACCACGGCTGCTTGGACTGGCTCTGCACACCTTCTGTTCGACCTGGAGTGCCAGCATTTCGACCTGGACTATGCTCAATGGCAAGGACTTCCATGGCCAGAGCGGTCCAGTCGTCATCTGTGAGTTCCGTTCGACCTGGACAGGCGGCCGTTCAACCCGAAATGAGGGCCAACTGGTCCAAATTCAGCTTGATAGGCCCCGAAATGGAGGCTGTTGGAGTCGAACTGGGGCTGGATGGCCCCAAAATCCCTTCAATCATCATCAGCTTCTCGTGCGAAAAGGTGTCGTTGATGGGGAGGTCGGTGTCATCTGCTTCTTCCCATTGCAACCGAGACAAATGGTCTGCAACTGAGTTTTCTGTGTCCTTTTTGTCTCGGATCTCAAGGTCGAACTCCTGGAGCAAGAGGACCCATCTTATGAGCCTTGGCTTGGCGTCCTTTTTGCTTAAGAGATATTTCAATGCAGCATGGTCCGTGTACACGATCACCTTGGATCCCACTAGGTAGGACCTGAACTTGTCCAAGGCAAACACAATGGCGAGAAGTTCCTTTTCGGTGGTCGTGTAGTTAGCTGTAACAAGTGGGATGCGACTTGTAACAAGTCGCGACCCGCAATGTGCTGCAACCTGTAGCTAGTTGCGACCCGCAATTAACTACGACACGTGGAAAGCTTGATGCAACCTGTAACTAGCTGCGACACGAATGCGACCAGTGTCGCGACTCGCAGCGTGCAGTTGCGACTCGACTACGACACATAGTCGCACGACTACGACCCGCATGCTGCAACTACTACGAACTGTAACTAGATACAACCTGTATAACTGCGACCCGCAGTTGACTACGACCCGTAGTGAGATTCCCTGTAGTTTGCTGCAACCTGTAAGTAGTTGCGACCCGTAGTGGGCTGCGACCCGCAGCGTGCTGCAACCTGTAACTAGCTGCGCCCCGCAGCTAACTACACCGTAGTCGCAGCTGCACCCTGAGGGTCGCAGCTGACGAACCCCAGGTCGGACTGGCCTTATTATTGGATTTTAAGTCCTTACAACTCGTTGGTGACCCGCCCTCATTTTAGTCCTTCTCCATTGATATCACTCATTTAACTCAATACTTTTATTTTATGTTTATTTCACTTTATTTGGTAAAGTTTGGTTCAGAAAATATGTACAAAAGCTTCCATGCGGCCTACACCAGATCTCGTGCGACCTGGATAGCACCAGACAGAAACATAAGCCAGATGACTCATTCCTGCCCCATCCAACCTGCACCAGAGCCTGTCCAGACTCCATAGTCGCTCGACTACGACCCGCATTCTGAAACCACTGCAACCTGTAGCTAGCTGCGACCCGCAGTTGACTACGACCGTAGTGGCCTACGACTTGTAGCTTGCTACGACCTGTAGCTAGCTGTGACCCACAGTTAACTTTGACCGTAGTGGGCTACGACTTGTAGCTTGCTACAACCTGTAACTAGGTGCGACCCGTAGTTGACTACGACCGTAGTGGGCTACGACTTGTAGCTTCCTACAACCTGTAACAAGTTGCGACCCGTAGTGAGTTGCGACCCGCAGCATGTTGCAACCTGTAATTAGCTGCGACCAGCATCGTGTTGCATCCTGTAACTAGCTGCGACCCGCACCTGACTACACAGTAGTCACAGCTACACGCTGGGGGTCGCAGCTGACGAACCTCAGGTCGGACTGGCCTTATGTAATAACAACTTCTCATAAAAAAGAAAGGGATTTCAGCATCACAAGGAAGGGATTCCCCACCACACCCATCGCTAATGCTGAATGGATCGTAGTCAACTGCAAGTCGCAGTCCAATACGGGTCATAGATAACCCGCAGTTGACTACGACCCGTAGTGGGATGCGACCTGTAGCTAGCTGCGACCCGTAGTGGGCTGCGACCCGTAGTGGGCTACGACCTGTAACTAGCTGCGACCCGCAGTTGACTATGACCGTAGTGGGCTGCGACCCACAACGTGCTGCGACCCGCAGCTAACTACGATCCGTAGTCGCAGCTAATCAGCACGTGCTGGATTATCGATTCCCAAAAAAGTGGTGAGCAATCAATGTGTAATAACAACTTCTCATACAAAAGAAAGGGATTCTAGCATCACAAGGAAGAGATTCCCCACCACACCTGGCTAATGCTCAACGGGTCGTAGTCAACTGCGGGTCGCAACTAGCTACAGGCTGCGACCCCACGAAAACCAACCCAGATCCACATCTCTCCACATCTCACCTCTTCTGTGCGGCCCGCATAAGGGGTTTCTCCGCCTTAGATGTTTCAATTAAATAGTTTTATTTTAGATATTTCGAATAAGAGCAACGTTCCGCTGCCAACGAAATTAGTTGCCCCAGTTGTCACAAATCACCATCCGTTGGATTTAGTCCGGATCAACGGTTTTGATTTAATTATGCAGTTGAATCTTTCGTTCTTCTTTCTTCTTTATTTCACCAGAAATTTGAAACAGCTCGTCCTCCAATATCGTCTTGTCTCGCACCTTTTTCGACCCTGATCCTCGGAAAGGGAAAATGACCGGATACTTCCGCGGGGGAAAAAGATATTGCAGACTAGATACCCCTCGATTGTCTCAAAACTCAGACATTGGCACTTTCCTGAACAGAATGAGAGTGCTGATGGGATTTTGAGTCTTTCGAGAGTTTGATTATTTACTATAGGTCTTTTTTTTTCCAGCAGGCGCAAGCCCCTACTGTTAATTACCTTTGAACCAAGTCAAGAGCATCTCTAGATCGTGATAATCAATGGATTAGGCATGACAGTCAGCTTCTTATTATTCTCACAAAAGACGTTCAACATTAAGATAAGGGAGGCATTTCCATGACATGCAAGATGTATGCAAGATGATGACATGAACGAACGTAAGGGTGCAAGTAGATTGACATGATGTAAGCCTGATGCAAGGCTAATGCACAAAAGAATTTAATTTGTATGTTTTGTGTGATCAGGATTTAGAGTTTCAAGATTCCTGAAATTTGATTCTGGATGGCCGTTAATTAACTCTTGTTTAATTATTTAGCCATTTTTACTTTGTTCTTCTTGAACCAAACACATTGTAAGCTTTAGGAGAACGAACATAGACGTGTAAAGTTTTGGTATTCAGATATATCGAAGCCTTAATCCCTTTGTTGTTACTTAGATGGTTACTCTGGTTTCTTTCAAATACCTATCCATCCTAGTGACCAAGATAAGACCACCTTTACTTGTCCTTGGGGTACTTTTGCCTATAGACCTATGCCTTTTGGTTTGTGTAATGCACCAGCGACCTTCCAACGAGCCATGATGGCTATTTTTTCAGATTTTATTGAGAAAGAAATGGAAATGTTTATGGATGACTTTTCTGTCTATGGTTCTTGTTTCGATTCATGCCTTGCTAATCTCTCTAAAATTTTGCAGCGATGTCAAGAGGTTAACTTGGTGCTGAATTGGGAGAAATGCCATTTCATGGTGCAGAAAGGTGTCGTACTAGGCCACGTGGTGACATCTCAAGGGATCGAGGTCGACAAGGCCAAGATCGAAGTGATTGAGAGACTAGAGATCCCTAGAAATGTCAAAGATGTCCGAAGTTTCCTTGGACATGCCGGATTTTATCGCCGATTCATAAAAGATTTCTCTAAAATAACAAAGCCACTAAGTAATCTCTTAATTAAAGACTGTTAGTTTATTATTGACGATGATTGTGTTAATGCTTTCAACAGGTTGAAAGAAGCCCTTGTTTCGGCGCCGATTTTGCAACCGTCGGATTGGTCACAACCATTCGAGCTTATGTGTGACGCAAGCGACTACACTGTTGGAGCTGTTTTGGGCCAAAGGAAAGACAAGAGACCAGTGACCATCTACTACGCGAGCAAGGTGCTTGATCCGGCTCAAGCGAACTACACGACCACGGAGAAGGAGCTCCTCGCTGTTGTGTTTGCCCTAGACAAGTTCAGATCCTATCTTGTGGGCTCTAAAGTGATCGTGTACACGGACCATGCCGCGTTGAGGTACCTCATGAGCAAGAAGGACGCCAAACCAAGGCTCATAAGATTGGTCCTTCTACTTCAAGAATTTGATCTGGAAATCCGGGACAAGAAAGGTACAGAAAATCTGGTGGCAGACCACCTGTCTCGGATACATTGGAAGGGGGAAGAAGGCGAGAATCTACCAAATTGGTTCTCGGCGAGAATCTACCCTCTCGAGGGGTTTCTAGACGTCAACTCCCTCATAGCACGATAAGTATTCACTAAGGCTCCAGACGCCAGTGAGACTCCATACCCACGGGCTAGGGTATTAGCAACGATGAAAATCCCAGGCCTGATATACCCGACAGGATCAGCTACCACCAAGGTTGGTTTTCGTGGGGTCGCAGCCCACTACGGCCAGCTAGTTACAGGTCGTAGCCCACTACGGGTCGCAGCCCACTACGGGTCGCAGCTAGCTACAGGTTGCATCCCACTACGGGTCGTGTTCCACTGCGGGTCGTAGTCCAATACGGGTCGTAGTGAACTGCGGGTCGCAGTCCAATACGGGTAGATAACCCGAAGTTGACTACGACCCGTAGTGGGATGCGACCTGTAACTAGCCGCGACACACAGCATGCTGCAACTTAGATAACCCGAAGTTGACTACGACCCGTAGTGGGATGCGACCTGTAACTAGCCGCGACCCACAGCATGCTGCAACTTGTAGCTAGCTGCGACTCGCAGTTGACTACGACCCGTAGTGGGATGCAACCTGTAGCTAGCTGCGACCCGTAATGGGATGCGACCCGCAGTATGCTACAACTTGTAACTAGATGCGGCCCGCAGTTGACTATGACCGTAGTGGACTGCGACCCACAACGTGCTGCCACCTGTGGCTAGCTGCGACCCGCAGCTAACTACGGCCCGTAGTCGTATTCAACACGTGCGTGTCGCGGCCCACTATTATTTGTAGTCACAGCTGACACACCCCAGGTCGGATTGGATTTTTTATTGGATTTTAAGCCAAGTCATGTAGAATGTGCAAAGGCATACACGTGCTCTCGAGGGGTTTCTAGAAGAAGTCAACTTCCTCATAACACGATAAGTATTCATTAAGGCTCCAAACGCCAGTGAGACTCCAGACTGCGATCCACAGCGTACTGCAACCTGTAGCTAGCTGCGACCCGCAGTTGACTACGAGTCGCAGCTAGTTACAGGTTGCAGCATACTGCAGATCGCAGCCCACTATGGGTCGCAGCTTGCTACAGGTTGCATCCCACTACGGGTCGCACGACCACGGAGAAGGAGCTCCTCGCTGTTGTGTTTGCCCTAGACAAGTTCAGATCCTATCTTGTGGGCACTAAAGTGATCGTGTACACGGACCATGCCGCGTTGAGGTACCTCATGAGCAAGAAGGACGCCAAACCAAGGCTCATAAGATTGGTCCTTCTACTTCAAGAATTTGATCTTGAAATCCGGGACAAGAAAGGTACAGAAAATCTGGTGGCAGAACACCTGTCTCGGATACATTGGAAGGGGGAAGAAGGCGAGAATCTACCAAATTGGTTCTCGGCCATTTGAGAGCTTTCAGAACAAAAGAAATTTGATTTTTGCAACTCTTGAGGGCTTTGAGAATTGGTTCTCGGCCATTTGGGGACTTTGAGAACAAGAAAGATTTGATTTTTGAATTCTCGGCAATTTGAGGGCTTTGAGAACAAAAGAAATTTGATTTTTGCAACTCTTGAGGGCCTTGAGAATTGGTTCTCGGCCATTTGAAAGCTTTGAGAACAAGAGAGATTTGATCTTAGAATTCTCGGCCATTTGAGGGCTCGCGAGAATTGGTTCTCGACCATTTAAGGGTTTTGAGAATAAAAGAAGTTTGATTTTAACTTGATTTGATTTGATTCAATTTGATTTGATTTAAGTTAATTTGATTTGCTTTTATAGAATTTATAGAATTCAGTTTTCATAACAAAAATACTTAAAAAATAAGAAACTACTTATATTAACAAAATTTCATATGAAAATAATATTGGGTCTGATTTATTTAGGTTTTTAAAAATTTTTAGATATTTTATTTGGATTTTTCTGAGCTCCCTAATATTTTTAATGTATTTTTAAAGTTTTAGCAATTTATAAAATTCAATTTTTCAAGGAAAATACTTTGAAAATAAAAAAATTGACATAATTTCATACTAAAATATCAGTAAATTTGATTTACACATAAAAAAAAGTATTGAGTTAAATGAGGGAGAGTTACCAACGAGTTGTAAGGACGTAAAATCCAATAAT
Source organism: Rhynchospora tenuis (assembly GCA_027725995.1). Taxonomy (NCBI): domain Eukaryota; kingdom Viridiplantae; phylum Streptophyta; class Magnoliopsida; order Poales; family Cyperaceae; genus Rhynchospora; species Rhynchospora tenuis. Next base: position 57,964,595 of record CM050888.1, read on the forward strand.
AAGGGTGCATAAGAGCATAAAATCCAATAAATGGGCCGCACACGCACGTGCTGAATACGACTACGGGTCGTAGTTAGCTGCGGGTCGCAGCTAGTTACAGGTTTTAGCATACTGCGGGTCGCAGCCCACTACGGGTCGCAGCTAGCTACAGGTTGCATCCCACTACGAGTCGTAGTCAACTGCGAGTCGCAGCTAGCTACAAGTTGCAGTATGCTGCGGGTCGCGGCTAGTTACAGGTCGCATCCTACTACGGGTCGTAGTCAACTGCCCGTATTGGACTGCGACCCGCAGTTCACTACGACCCGTATTGGACTGCGACCCGCAGTTGACTACGACCTGTAGTGGGATGCGACCTGTAACTAGCCGCAACCCGCAGCGTGCTGCAAGTAGCTAGCTGCGACCCATAGTAGGCTGCGACCCGTAGTGGGCTACGACCTGTAACTAGCTGACCGTAGTGGGCTGCGACCCCACGAAAACCAACCTTAGTGGTAGCTGATCCTGTCGGGTATATCAGGCCTGGGGTTTTCATCGTTGCTAATACCCTAGCCCGTGGGTATGGAGTCTCACTGGCGTCTTGAGGCTTAGTGAATACTTATCGTGCTATGAGGGAGTTGACGTCTAGAAACCCCTCGAGAGCACGTGTATGCCTTTGCACATTCTACATGACTTGGCTTAAAATCCAATAATAAATCCAATCCGACCTGTGAGAAGTCAACTTCCTCATAGCACGATTCACTAAGGCATAGCTACACGTGCTCTCGAGGGGGAAGAAGTCAACTTCCTCATAGCACGATTCACTAAGGCTCCAGACGCCAGTGAGACTCTAGACTGCGACCCGCAGTTGACTACGAGTCGCAGCTAGTTACAAGTTGCAGCATACTGCGGATCGCAGCCCACTACGGGTCGTAGATAGCTACAGGTTGAATCCCACTACGGGTCGTAGTTAACTGCGGGTCGTAGCAAGCTACTTGCAGCATGCTGCGGGTCGCGGATAGTTACAGGTCGCATCCCAATATGGGTCGTAGTCCATTGCGGGTCGCAGTCCAATACGGGTCGTAGTAAACAGCGGGTCGCAGTCCAATTCGGGTAAATAACCCGCTGTTGACTACGCCCCGTAGTGGGATGCAATCTGTAACTAGCCGCGACCTGCAACGTGCTGCAACTTATAGCTAGCTGCGACTCGCAGTTGACTACGACCTGTAGTGGGATGCAACTTGTAGATAGCTGCGACCCGTAGTGGGCTGTGACTCGCAGTATGCTACAACCTGTAACTAGCTGCGACCCGCAGTTGACTATGATCGTATTGGGCTACGACCCACAACGTGCTGCCACCTGTACGACCCGTAGTCGTATTCAGCACGTGCGTGTCGCGGCTCACTATTATTTGTAGTCACAGCTGACACACCACAGGTCGGATTGGATTTATTATTGGATTTTAAGCCAAGTCATGTAGAATGTGCAAAGGCATACACGTGCTCTCGAGGGGTTTCTAGACGTCAACTCCCTCATAGCACGATAAGTATTCACTAAGCCTCCAGACGCCAGTGAGACTCCATACCCACGGGCTAGGGTATTAGCAACGATGAAAACCCCAGGCCTGATATACCCGACAGGATCAGCTACCACTAAGGTTGGTTTTCGTGGGGTCGCAGCCTACTACGGTCAGCTAGTTACAGGTCGTAGCCCACTACGGGTCGCAGCCTACTATGGGTCGCAGCTAGCTACAGGTTGCATCCCACCACGGGTCGTGTTCAACTGCGGGTCGCAGTCCAATACGGGTCGTAGTGAACTGCGGGTCGCAGTCCAATATGGGTAGATAACCCGAAGTTGACTACGACCCGTAGTGGGATGCGACCTGTAACTAGCCGCGACCCACAAGTTGACTACGACCCGTAGTGGGATTCAACCTGTAGCTAGCTGCGACCCGTAATGGGATGCGACCCGCAGTATGCTACAACTTGTAACTAGCTGCGACCCGCAGTTGACTATGACCGTAGTGGACTGCGACCCACAACGTGCTGCCACCTGTAGCTAGCTGCGACCCGCAGCTAACTACGGCCCGTAGTCGTATTCAACACGTGCGTGTCGCGGCCCACTATTATTTGTAGTCACAGCTGACACACCCCAGGTCGGATTGGATTTTTTATTGGATTTTGAGCCAAGTCATGTAGAATGTGCAAAGGCATACACGTGCTCTCGAGGGGTTTCTAGAAGAAGTCAACTTCCTCATAGCACGATAAGTATTCATTAAGGCTACAGACGCCAGTGAGACTCCAGACTGCGATCCACAGCGTACTGCAACCTGTAGCTAGCTGCGACCCGCAGTTGACTACGAGTCGCAGCTAGTTACAGGTTGCAGCATACTGCAGATCGCAGCCCACTACGGGTGGCAGCTTGCTACAGGTTGCATCCCACTACGGGTCGTAGTCGACTGCGGGTCGCAGCTAGCTACTTGCAGCACGCTGCGGGTCGCGGCTAGTTACAGGTCGCATCCCACTACAGGTCGTAGTCAACTGCGGGTCGCAGTCCAATACGGGTCGTAGTGAACTGCGGGTCGCAGTCCAATACGGGCAGTTGACTACGACCCGTAGTAGGATGCGACCTGTAACTAGCCGCGACCCGCAGCATACTGCAACTTGTAGCTAGCTGCGACTCGCAGTTGACTATGACTCGTAGTGGGATGCAACATGTAGCTAGCTGCGACCCGTAGTGGGCTGCGACCCGCAGTATGCTAAAACCTGTAACTAGCTGCGACCCGCAGCTAACTACGACCCGTAGTCGTATTCAGCACGTGCGTGTGCGGCCCATTTATTGGATTTTATGCTCTTATGCACCCTTATTATTGGATTTTACGTACTTACAACTCGTTGGTAACTCTCCCTCATTTAACTCAATACTTTTTTTTTATGTGTAAATCAAATTTACTGATATTTTAGTATGAAATTATGTCAATTTTTTTATTTTCAAAGTATTTTCCTTGAAAAATTGAATTTTATAAATTGCTAAAACTTTAAAAATACATTAAAAATATTAGGGAGCTCAGAAAAATCCAAATAAAATATCTAAAAATTTTTAAAAACCTAAATAAATCAGACCCAATATTATTTTCATATGAAATTTTGTTAATATAAGTAGTTTCTTATTTTTTAAGTATTTTTGTTATGAAAACTGAATTCTATAAATTCTATAAAAGCAAATCAAATTAACTTAAATCAAATCAAATTGAATCAAATCAAATCAAGTTAAAATCAAACTTCTTTTATTCTCAAAACCCTTAAATGGTCGAGAACCAATTCTCGCGAGCCTTCAAATGGCCGAGAATTCTAAGATCAAATCTCTCTTGTTCTCAAAGCTTTCAAATGGCCGAGAACCAATTCTCAAGGCCCTCAAGAGTTGCAAAAATCAAATTTCTTTTGTTCTCAAAGCCCTCAAATTGCCGAGAATTCAAAAATCAAATCTCTCTTGTTCTCAAAGTCCCCAAATGGCCGAGAACCAATTCTCAAAGCCCTCAATTGTTGCAAAAATCAAATTTCTTTTGTTCTCAAAGCTCTCAAATGGCCGAGAACCAATTTGGTAGATTCTCGCCTTCTTCCCCCTTCCAATGTATCCGAGACAGGTGTTCTGCCACCAGATTTTCTGTACCTTTCTTGTCCCAGATTTCAAGATCAAATTCTTGAAGTAGAAGGACCAATCTTATGAGCCTTGGTTTGGTGTCCTTCTTGCTCATGAGGTACCTCAACGCGACATGGTCCGTGTACACGATCACTTTAGTGCCCACAAGATAGGATCTAAACTTGTCTAGGGCAAACACAACAGCGAGGAGCTCCTTCTCCGTGGTCGTGTAGTTCGCTATAGGTGGCAGCACGTTGTGGGTCGCAGTCCACTACGGTCATAGTCAACTGCGAGTCGCATCTAGTTGCAAGTTGTAGCATACTGCGGGTCGCATCCCATTACGGCTCGCAGCTAGCTACAGGTTGCATCCCACTATGGGTCGTAGTCAACTGCGAGTCGCAGCTAGCTACAAGTTGCAGCACGTTGTGGGTCGCGGCTAGTTACAGGTCGCATCCCACTACGGGTCGTAGTCAACTTCGGGTTATCTACCCATATTGGACTGCGACCCGCAGTTCACTACGACCCGTATTGGACTGCGACCCGCAGTTGAACACGACCCGTGGTGGGATGCAACCTGTAGCTAGCTGCGACCCATAGTAGGCTGCGACCCGTAGTGGGCTACGACCTGTAACTAGCTGACCGTAGTGGGCTACGACCCGTAGTGGGATGCGACCTGTAACTAGTCGCGACCCGCAGCGTGCTGCAACTAGTAGCTAGCTACGACCCGCAGTTGACTACGACCCGTAGTGGGATTCAACTTGTAGCTAGCTGCGACCCGTAGTGGGCTGCGACCCGCAGTATGCTGCAACCTATAACTAGCTACGACCCGTAGTTGACTAGGACCGTAGTTGGCTGCGACCCACATCGTGCTGCCACCTGTAGCGAACTACGTGCAGGATTACCGATTCCGTAGTCGCAGCTAATCAGCACGTGCTGGATTACCGATTCTCAGGAAAGTGGTGAGCAATCAATGTGTAATAACAACTTCTCATACAAAAGAAAAGGATTCCAGCATCACAAGGAAGGGATTCCCCACCACACCCATCGCTAATGCTCAACGGGTCGTAGTCAACTGCGGGTCGTAGCCCACTACGGTCGTAGTCAACTGCGGGTCGCAGCTAGCTACAGGTTGCAGCACGTTGCGGGTCGCAGTCCAATACGGGTCATAAATAACTCGCAGTTGACTACGACCCATAGTGGGATGCAACCTGTTGCTAGTTGCGACCCGTATTGGGCTACGACCTGTAACTAGCTGCGACTCGCAGTTGACTATGATCGTAGTGGGCTGCGACCCCACGAAAACCAATCCAGATCCACATCTCACCTTTCCTGTGCGGCCCGCACAGGGGGTTTCTCCGCCTTAGATGTTTCAATTAAATAGTTTTAGTTTAGATATTTCGAATAAGAGCAACGTTCCGCTGCCAACGAAATTAGTTGCCCCCAGTTGTCACAAATCACCATCCGTCCGGATCAACGGTTTTGATTTAATTATGCAGTTGAATCTTTCGTTCTTCAACTTGAGGGATTCCAGCGTGCTGCAACCTGTTACGAGCTGCAACCTGCAGCTGACTACACCGTAGTCGTAGCTGCACGCTGTGGGTCGCAGCTTACGAACCTCAGGTCGGACTGGCCTTATTATTGGATTTTACTATTTGTTTAATTTATCTTTAGTTAATTTCAATTATTTGTCTTGTTTCATCGTCCTTGCGGGTCGCAACTAGTTACAAGTTGCAGCACGCTGCGTGTCGCAACCCACTACGGTTGTAGTCAACTACGGATCACAGCTTGTTACAGGTCGTAGCCCACTACGGTCGTAGTCAAGTGCGGGTCGCAGCTAGCTACATGTTGCAGCACACTGCGGGTCACATTCCAATACGAGTCGTAGACAACCCGCAGTTGACTACGACCCGTAGTGGGATGCAACCTGTAGCTAGCTTCGACCCGTAGTGGGATTCGACCTGTAATAGGCTACGAGCCATAGTGTGCTGCGACCCGCAGGGAGCTACAGGCTTCGATCTGTGGGCCGCGACCCGCAGTGTGCAACCTGTAACTAGTTGCGACCTTGTGGTGACTTTTTCATAATTTCTCGAAGAACAATTAAGTTTTCTCAAGAACGAGAATAAGCCTTAGATTCACCCCTCATGAGCTTGAATTCAAGTGCTAATGCCTCTCAACGACCAGAGTATTAATTTGTCGATCCTTTTCTTTCCAATAGGCGTAAGCTCCTATTGTAAATTACCCTGTGGTTTTCCACGAGAACCTCTGATTAAGTGATTTGAGAAATTAAATGTAATAGGCTAGAAAATCGTCGTTTAAATGATTTTTAGTGTTTGAATGATTTATAGTCAACTACTCCTCGCAGCTAGCTATAGGTCGCATCCCACTACGGGTACCTCAACGCGGCATGGTCCGTGTACACGATCACTTTAGAGCCGAAAAGATAGGATCTGAACTTGTCTAGGGCAAACACAAAAGCGAGGAGCTCCTTCTCCGTGGTCGTGTAGTTCGCTTGAGCCGGATCAAGCACCTTGCTCGCGTAGTAGATGGTCACTGGTCTCTTGTCTTTCCTTTGGCCCAAAACAGCTCCAACAGTGTAGTCGCTTGCGCACACATAATCTCGAATGGCAGTTGACTACGATCCATTCAGCATTAGCGATGGGTGTGGTGGGGAATCCCTTCCTTGTGATGCTGAAATCCCTTTCTTTTTTATGAGAAGCTGTTATTACATAAGGCCAGTCCGACCTGAGGTTCGTCAGCTGCGACCCCCAGCGTGCAGCTGTGACTACTGTGTAGTCAGGTGCGGGTCGTAGTGGACAGCGACCCACAACGTGCTGCCACCTGTAGCTAGCTGCGACCCGCAGCTAACTACGGCGCGTAGTCGTATTCAGCACGTGCGTGTCGTGGCCCACTATTATTTGTTGTCACAGCTGACACACTCCAGGTCGGATTGGATTTTTTATTGGATTTTGTGCCATTGTTCAATATTTCGATGAACCCGGCCTGTTTAAACCTCCATTTCATGCCTCCATTTCTTGTACCCGAACTGTCATTAGTCATTACTCTAACAACCTTCCTGGTTAGATTGAGAACTGCAACTCAAGCAAATTTCGTAACTTGTCTTGAATTTATTTACTGATGACCACATTAACTATTAAAACAAAATTCTGAATGTTTTCATCTTATTACCATGCTCACTGTATATGACTAGGACATGTATAATTGTATTGAATAATCTTTTCATTTACAATTTCAACATCAACCATATGGAGCGACAATTGGATTCCTCAATTGGGAATGGTATTTTATTGCAGTTAGATGTTTTTTTTTGTCTTCTCCTGTTGTAAAGTAATTATGTTGATTTTATTGTTCTTTCTGTGATTGCTTTGCTTGCTAAATTGATTAAATGCTTGGTGTATTGCTGCACCACCAGTTGGCATTAACAATTTCTAGCTATAGAGGTACATCTGGATAAGAAATTGGTACAAGGTGACAGGAAATAGTAACATATCTAGATGTAGAAGAAGCTGCAACAGATGAACTGGATGGTTCCAGTTCAGACCAACTGGAGAAGCATGAAGGAATGTTGTAACTGAAGTTTGTTAGAACTGTTCGGCAGTTTTAGCGTGTGTAGTTAGCGTTTGAACACTTAAGCAATAGTTATAAATATAGTCGATTGTACATTGTAAATTGAGTTGAGAATAATAAAAAAAATTCATCTCCTTCAAAATGATTTCATACATGGTATCAGAGCGCTAACAAGAAGCAAACGCTTCTCGATCCAAGAAAGCTCAAAATCTCGCCATGGCGGGCTCAAGCTCGACCACCGATGTATCCTCTTCTCGATCTATCTCTCCGATTAACATCACACATCAACTTCAGATCACTCTCGACCAGGAAAATTTTCTCCTCTGGCGCTCTCAAATCGTGCCAGTACTGAGAGGCCATGGCCTATTTGGCTACATTGATGGATCGAAATTGCCTCCTTCTCCATCGATCAGCAATAGCGATGGAGCTCAGATCACAAATCCTGAGTTTGAAGTGTGGCAACAACAAGATTCTCTCATTCTGGCGTGGTTGTTCAGCTCGCTATCTCAACAAATGCTTGCTCAAGTTGTAAACTGCTCCACCAGTGCTGATCTCTGGCAATACCTCAATCAACTGTACAATTCTCAGTCCATGGCTAAAGTGCTAGATCTCAAACTTCAGATGCAAACAGCTAAGAGAGGTAATGCTTCTTGCACTCAATTTCTTCAGCAAATGCAAGGACTGGCTGATCGGTTGAGAAGCATTGGTCAGTTTGTACCAGACCAAGAGATAATGATGCATACAATGCAAGGTTTGGGAACTGAATTTGACACGTTTGTGACAGCATTGACTATGAGAGAATCTTCTCCCTCTATGACTGAATTCTCTAATTTGCTTCTTGCTTATGAAGCTAGAACTCTCAGATCTGTTGCCTCTCATTCAGTCAATTTTACCACTGGTCAAACTTCCTCTGATCAGAGTGCGCTATATGTGCAAAATTCAAGAAACAAACCACCAAATCAAGGAAATGGTGGAAATACTGGTCAGTATAATACCAGTAATCGTGGCAGAGGCAATTATAGAGGGAGAGCAGGTCAACGTGGCAGAGGACGAGGTCGCCAGGTCAGCGCATCTGGAGACAACTCACAATGCCAGATCTGTACAAAGTGGGGTCATACATCTTTAGAGTGCTACCATCGCTTTGATATAAGGTACACTGCTGCTACAACTCCTTCTCAGACACCACCACCACAGGCATTGCTAGCTGAGCCTACCAACAAAACAATAGTGCCAACTGGTACATTGACTCTGGAGCCACCTCTCATGTCACTGCTGATATCAACAATCTATCTTCAGCTCAGCCATATGTTGGTCCAGAAGCTGTACATATTGGAAATGGACAAGGTTTGTCAATTACTCATAAAGATGTTGCTATACTTACAACCAGTACAAAGCCCTTAAAATTAAACAATGTGCTTCATGTGCCAGCTATTACTAAGAACTTGCTGAGTGTATCTCAGCTTATTAAAGACAATGATATCAGTATTGAGTTTTCTTCTGAAAATTGTCTTATTAAGGGTCGAGCAACCCACAAGACCCTTCTGCTTAGCATTTTGAATAATGGATTGTATCAGCTGACAAGCACTTCATCTTCTCATCAAGTGTTTCACACTACTCAAGATTCTGCTGATTTCTGGCATTTCAAATTAGCAGACCAGATTTAACATTTGCTGTCAACAAAGCTTCTCAGTTCATGGGTGCACCCACTGATACTCATTGGCAATTGGTGAAACGCATTCTGAGATACATTAGAGGTACTCTTCATCATGGTTTAACTATGCAACCTGGTACAAATTTGTCTCTTCAGGCTTACTGTGATGCTGATTGGGCTGGATGCCCAGATGACAGAAGATCAACAACTGGGTTTGCAATCTTCCTTGGACCAAACCTGATATCATGGTCATCAAAGAAACAAGCAACTGTCTCTAGATCATCTACTGAGGCAGAGTACAGAAGTTTAGCAGTAACAACATCTGAACTCATGTGGCTTTCCTATTTACTTACAGAATTGAGGTTCAAACCATCACAGAAACCAACAATTTGGTGTGACAATCTGGGTGCCACATTTCCGGCAGCAAATCCAGTGTTCCATGCCAGAATCAAGCATATAGAACTTGATTTTCACTTTGTCAGGGAGAAAGTTCAGAAAAAGCAAATTCTGGTAAAATTCATTTGTTCTGCTGACCAGATTGGAGATGTGTTTACTAAAGGTCTTTCGAAAGCTAGATTTCAGTTGCTAAGGGACAAGCTGCACGTTTTTCAGGAACAGTCCAGCTTGAGGGGGCCTGTAGAAGAAGCTGCAACAGATGAACTGGATGGTTCCAGTTCAGACCAACTGGAGAAGCAGGAAGGAATGTTGTAACTGAAGTTTGTTAGAACTGTTCGGCAGTTTTAGCGTGTGTAGTTAGCGTTTGAACACTTAAGCAATAGTTATAAATATAGTCGATTGTACATTGTAAATTGAGTTGAGAATAATAAAGAAAATTCATCTCCTTCAAAATGATTTCATACACTAGAGCTACAAAATTTTTGTTAATCATATCTTGAGGATCTTTGTTTGAACCATTCCATTGTTAATTTTTGTTAGGATTTAGTCATCAGTTGTTAAAAAAAGGCTATAAAGAAAGGTTGTTCTATCCCTACTTCAATACTAAATGGTGACGATCAATGGAGGAACAATTAAAGGATGGCTATGCAACAATTGGTTCTGAGTATACCCTTTTTGCAAATCAAAGAATATGTATTTCTTCATGTTCTTTCCATTATACGCTAGTGGCCATGCCTCGTCAACCCATTTAGACACATAAGTTAGAAGGATATACTTTTTACGGAGTTATTTTTTTTTGAAATTGGTACAAGGTGACAGGAAAATGGCACCGCATGTGCAGTAAAACATGTACAAGCATTACATAAAAAGCAGACAATAATTAGTGTATCCAAATTAAGTGAAAACAGGTGCAACTCAATTCTAGCGCATTCATTATCAAGGCACAGACATATAACAAATTGGTACAACCCAATTCAATGAAAACATCCCTAATTAACAAGCAAATTACAAGCTTCTAAATAACTAACGTAATTTTATGACCATTGCAGTTAATATGCAAAGCAAGATTACGTGTTGATCTAGATACCGCCACATTACACGAGAATTTGCATTTTTTTGCAAATGTAGGACACCTCCTTCGATGAGGAACAACTTTTGAATCCAAAAATGAACCTAAAGGCGCAAAAAAAATGATAAGTATTTGTATGTCAGAAAAATTGGAAAACTTGAACCATTCTGATAATTACAGGACATGCTACTCTTATTTAAACAGTATTGTCAACAAAGCCTCTTATCCATAAGGAATTTTATTAACTCTACAAAATGACTATTACTGTAAAGCGACTAACTTTACTGTCATTAAAGTTTTGACAGTACTGGACCTGCGTAATTAATTGAAGCACCATTTTGTGGTATTCAAGCCACTACTTTTACTGCTATTAAAGATTGAGCACACCAGAAAAAAACACACACACATACACACACAATGATAATTACCTCTGAACCAAGTCAAGAGCATCTCTAAAATCAAATTTCTTTTGTTCTCAAAGCCCTCAAATGACCGAGAATTCAAAAATCAAATCTCTCTTGTTCTCAAAGTCCCCAAATGGCCGAGAACCAATTCTCAAAGCCCTCAAGAGTTGCAAAAATCAAATTTCTTTTGTTCTCAAAGCTCTCAAATGGCCGAGAACCAATTTGGTAGATTCTCGCCTTCTTCCCCCTTCCAATGTATCCGAGACAGTACGCTGTGGATCGCAGTCTGGAGTCACACTGGCTACATGTTGTAGTCAAGTGCGGGTCGCAGCTAGCTACATGTTGCAGCACACTGCGGGTCACATTCCAATACGAGTCGTAGACAACCCGCAGTTGACTACGACCCGTAGTGGGATGCAACCTGTAGCTAGCTTCGACCCGTTGTGGGATTCGACCTGTAATAGGCTACGAGCCATAGTGTGGTGCGACCCGCAGGGAGCTACAGGCTTCGATCTGTGGGCCGCGACCCGCAGCGTGCAACCTGTAACTAGTTGCGACCTTGTGGTGACTTTTTCATAATTTCTCGAAGAACAATTAAGTTTTCTCAAGAACGAGAATAAGCCTTAGATTCACCCCTCATGAGCTTGAATTCAAGTGCTAATGCCTCTCAACGACCAGAGTATTAATTTGTCGATCCTTTTCTTTCCAATAGGCGTAAGCTCCTATTGTAAATTACCCTGTGATTTTCCACGAGAACCTCTGATTAAGTGATTTGAGAAATTAAATGTAATAGGCTAGAAAATCGTCGTTTAAATGATTTTTAGTGTTTGAATGATTTATAGTCAACTACTCCTCGCAGCTAGCTATAGGTCGCATCCCACTACGGGTCGTCAACTGCGAGTCGCAGCTAATTACAGGTCGCAGTTAGGTACAGGCAGCACGCTGCGGGTCGCATCCTACTATGGGTCGTAGCTAGCTGCGACTAGTATAAGGGTACGGACCCCTTTGACAACAGGTACTCTCTGGACAGCAGGTAAAATCAGAGGGCAACGGCTTTTAAGGACCAAAAATTATGAAATACAAATTCTTGGACGACAAAAATAAACCCAAACCCATAGCCAAACCAAAAAGATCAGGTCAAAATTCAAACTCAAACCCCAATTTAGAAAACTCAAAATCAAGCTCCGAAATCAAGTCCAGAAAATCTAAGTCCAAGCCCAAAATAAAAAATCCGAACCCAAGTCCAAACAAAAAAAAACAAAAAACAAACACAAACTCCAAACTTAAATCAAACCCAAATTCAGGAAATCCAAACTCAAATTAAATCTAAATCAAAGAAATCCAAACTCAAATTAAATCCAAATCCAGAAAGTCCAAACTTAAACCCAAATTCAAAGAAACCAAATTCAAACCCAAATCTAGAAAGTCCGAACTCAAGTCCAAATCCAGAAAATTCCGACCCAAATCTAAATCCAGAAAATCCAAGCCCAAGATTAAATTCAAATCCAAAACCCAAAATGACATAAAATCCAGCAACAACATAGTACTCCAGAACCATATACAGATTTTCGGAACCCGAGGACTAAACTTCGAACACGTCTAAAAATCAGAATTTTATATAATAAAATTCTAGAATATAAGAAGACCAAAGTTTAGAATGTCCAAAATGACCAGAATTTCAAAATACGCCTTAATACTAGAGTTTAAAACGTTTTATAACCAAACTCTCACAAGTCACAAGGCCATAAATTCAACATGTCAATAGTTGACCGAAATCGACACATGTTCAAAGACCGGAACCTCTACACGCTTAAATGCCGGAGAAACCAGAAACGTCTGATAACCTTTGTTTTAACACGTCAACAAACAGACCAAAGTTTTAAACACGTCGATAGATTGAAGTTACAAAGGGATTCAGGCTTCGATATATCTGAATACCAAAACTTTACACGTCTATGTCCGTTCTCCTAAAGCTTACAATGTGTTTGGTTCAAGAAGAACAAAGTAAAAATGGCTAAATAATTAAATAAGAGTTAATTAACGGCCATCCAGAACCAAATTTCAGGAATCTTGAAACTCTAAATCCTGATCACACAAAACATACAAATTAAATTCTTTTGTGCATTAGCCTTGCATCAGGCTTGCATCATGTCAATCTACTTGCACCCTTACGTCCGTTCATGTCATCATCTCCTCCCTTATCTTAATGTTGAACGTCTTTTGTGAGAATAATAAGAAGCTGACGTCAACTTCCTCATAGCACGATTCACTAAGGCTCCAGACGCCAGTGAGACTCTAGACTGCGACCCGCAGTTGACTACGAGTCGCAGCTAGTTACAAGTTGCAGCATACTGCGGATCGCAGCCCACTACGGGTCGTAGATAGCTACAGGTTGAATCCCACTACGGGTCGTAGTCAAATGCGGGTCGTAGCAAGCTACTTGCAGCATGCTACGGGTCGCGGATAGTTACAGGTCGCATCCCAATATGGGTCGTAGTCCATTGCGGGTCGCAGTCCAATGCGGGTCGTAGTAAACAGCGGGTCGCAGTCCAATTCGGGTAAATAACCCGCTGTTGACTACGCCCCGTAGTGGGATGCAACCTGTAACTAGCCGCGACCTGCAACGTGCTGCAACTTATAGCTAGCTGCGACTCGCAGTTGACTACGACCTGTAGTGGGATGCAACTTGTAGATAGCTGCGACCCGTAGTGGGCTGTGACTCGCAGTATGCTACAACCTGTAACTAGCTGCGACCCGCAGTTGACTATGATCGTATTGGGCTACGACCCACAACGTGCTGCCACCTGTACGACCCGCAGTCGTATTCAGCACGTGCGTGTCGCGGCTCACTATTATTTGTAGTCACAGCTGACACACCACAGGTCGGATTGGATTTATTATTGGATTTTAAGCCAAGTCATGTAGAATGTGCAAAGGCATACACGTGCTCTCGAGGGGTTTCTAAGCCAACTCCCTCATAGCACGATAAGTATTCACTAAGCCTCCAGACGCCAGTGAGACTACATACCCACGGGCTAGGGTATTAGCAACGATGAAAACCCCAGGCCTGATATACCCGACAGGATCAGCTACCTTTAAGGTTGGTTTTCGTGGGGTCGCAGCCCACTACGATCAGCTAGTTACAGGTCGTAGCCCACTACGGGTCGCAGCCTACTATGGGTCGCAGCTAGCTACAGGTTGCATCCCACCACGGGTCGTGTTCAACTGCGGGTCGCAGTCCAATACGGGTCGTAGTGAACTGCGGGTCGCAGTCCAATATGGGTAGATAACCCGAAGTTGACTACGACCCGTAGTGGGATGCGACCTGTAACTAGCCGCGACCCACAGCGTGCTGCAACTTGTAGCTAGCTGCGACTCGCAGTTGACTATGACCCGTAGTGGGATGCAACCTGTAGCTAGCTGCGACTCGTAATGGGATGCGACCCGCAGTATGCTACAACTTGTAACTAGATGCGACGGGTCGTATTCAACACGTGCGACCCACAACGTGCTGCCACCTGTAGCTAGCTGCGACCCGCAGCTAACTACGGCCCGTAGTCGTATTCAACACGTGCGTGTCGCGGCCCGTAGTCTCAGGAAAGTGGTGAGCAATCAATGTGTAATAACAACTTCTCATACAAAAGAAAAGGATTCCAGCATCACAAGGAAGGGATTCCCCACCACACCCATCGCTAATGCTCAACGGGTCGTAGCCAACTGCGGGTCGTAGCCCACTACGGTCGTAGTCAACTGCGGGTCGCAGCTAGCTATAGGTTGCAGCACGTTGCGGGTCGCAGTCCAATACGGGTCATAAATAACTCGCAGTTGACTACGACCCGTAGTGGGATGCAACCTGTTGCTAGGTGCGACCCGTATTGGGCTACGACCTGTAACTAGCTGCGACTCGTATTTGACTATGACCGTAGTGGGCTGCGACCCCACGAAAACCAATCCAGATCCACATCTCACCTTTCCTGTGCGGCCCGCACAGGGGGTTTCTCCGCCTTAGATGTTTCAATTAAATAGTTTTAGTTTAGATATTTCGAATAAGAGCAACGTTCCGCTGCCAACGAAATTAGTTGCCCCCAGTTGTCACAAATCACCATCCGTCCGGATCAACGGTTTTGATTTAATTATGCAGTTGAATCTTTCGTTCACCTGAGGGATTCCAGCGTGCTGCAACCTGTTACGAGCTGCAACCTGCAGCTGACTACACCGTAGTCGCAGCTGCACGCTGTGGGTCGCAGCTTACGAACCTCAGGTCGGACTAGCCTTATTATTGGATTTTACTATTTGTTTAATTTATCTTTAGTTAATTTCAATTATTTGTCTTGTTTCATCGTCCTTGCGGGTCGCAACTAGTTACAAGTTGCAGCACGCTGCGTGTCGCAACCCACTACGGTTGTAGTCAACTACGGATCGCAGCTTGTTACAGGTCGTAGCCCACTACGGTCGTAGTCAAGTGCGGGTCGCAGCTAGCTACATGTTGCAGCACACTGCGGGTCACATTCCAATACGAGTCGTAGACAACCCGCAGTTGACTACGACCCGTAGTGGGATGCAACCTGTAGCTAGCTTCGACCCGTTGTGGGATTCGACCTGTAATAGGCTACGAGCCATAGTGTGCTGCGACCCGCAGGGAGCTACAGGCTTCGATCTGTGGGCCGCGACCCGCAGCGTGCAACCTGTAACTAGTTGCGACCTTGTGGTGACTTTTTCATAATTTCTCGAAGAACAATTAAGTTTTCTCAAGAACGAGAATAAGCCTTAGATTCACCCCTCATGAACTTGAATTCAAGTGCTAATGCCTCTCAACGACCAGAGTATTAATTTGTCGATCCTTTTCTTTCCAATAGGCGTAAGCTCCTATTGTAAATTACCCTGTGGTTTTCCACGAGAATCTCTGATTAAGTGATTTGAGAAATTAAATGTAATAGGCTAGAAAATCGTCGTTTAAATGATTTTTAGTGTTTGAATGATTTATAGTCAACTACTCCTCGCAGCTAGCTATAGGTCGCATCCCACTACGGGTCGTCAACTGCGAGTCGCAGCTAATTACAGGTCGCAGTTAGGTACAGGCAGCACGCTGCGGGTCGCATCCTACTATGGGTCGTAGCTAGCTGCGACTAGTATAAGGGTACGGACCCCTTTGACAACAGGTACTCTCTGGACAGCAGGTAAAATCAGAGGGCAACGGCTTTTAAGGACCAAAAATTATGAAATACAAATTCTTGGACGACAAAAATAAACCCAAACCCATAGCCAAACCAAAAAGATCAGGTCAAAATTCAAACTCAAACCCCAATTTAGAAAACTCAAAATCAAGCTCCGAAATCAAGTCCAGAAAATCTAAGTCCAAGCCCAAAATAAAAAATCCGAACCCAAGTCCAAACAAAAAAAAACAAAAAACAAACACAAACTCCAAACTTAAATCAAACCCAAATTCAGGAAATCCAAACTCAAATTAAATCTAAATCAAAGAAATCCAAACTCAAATTAAATCCAAATCCAGAAAGTCCAAACTTAAACCCAAATTCAAAGAAACCAAATTCAAACCCAAATCTAGAAAGTCCGAACTCAAGTCCAAATCCAGAAAATTCCGACCCAAATCTAAATCCAGAAAATCCAAGCCCAAGATTAAATTCAAATCCAAAACCCAAAATGACATAAAATCCAGCAACAACATAGTACTCCATAACCATATACAGATTTTCGGAACCCGAGGACTAAACTTCGAACACGTCTAAAAATCAGAATTTTATATAATAAAATTCTAGAATATAAGAAGACCAAAGTTTAGAATGTCCAAAATGACCAGAATTTCAAAATACGCCTTAATACTAGAGTTTAAAACGTTTTATAACCAAACTCTCACAAGTCACAAGGCCATAAATTCAACATGTCAATAGTTGACCGAAATCGACACATGTTCAAAGACCGGAACCTCTACACGCTTAAATGCCGGAGAAACCAGAAACGTCTGATAACCTTTGTTTTAACACGTCAACAAACAGACCAAAGTTTTAAACACGTCGATAGATTGAAGTTACAAAGGGATTCAGGCTTCGATATATCTGAATACCAAAACTTTACACGTCTATGTCCGTTCTCCTAAAGCTTACAATGTGTTTTGTTCAAGAAGAACAAAGTAAAAATGGCTAAATAATTAAATAAGAGTTAATTAACGGCCATCCAGAACCAAATTTCAGGAATCTCGAAACTCTAAATCCTGATCACACAAAACATACAAATTAAATTCTTTTGTGCATTAGCCTTGCATCAGGCTTACATCATGTCAATCTACTTGCACCCTTACGTCCGTTCATGTCATCATCTCCTCCCTTATCTTAATGTTGAACGTCTTTTGTGAGAATAATAAGAAGCTGACTGTCATGCCTAATCCATTGATTATCACGATCTAGAGGTGCTCTTGACTTGGTTCAGAGGTAATTAACAGTAGGGGCTTGCGCCTGCTGGAAAAAAAAAGACCTGCAGTAAACAATCAAACTCTTGAAAGACTCAAAATTCCATCAGCACTCTCATTTACTTCAGGAAAGTGCCAATGTCTGAGTTTTGAGACAATCGAGGGGTATCTAGTCCGCAATATCTTTTTCCCCGCGGAAGTATCCGGTCATTTCCCCTTTCGAGGATCAGGGTCCAAAAAGGTGCGAGACAAGACGATATTGCGAGGACGAGCTGTTTCAAATTTCTGGTGAAATAAAGAAGAAAGAAGAAAGAAAGATTCAACTGCATAATTAAATCAAAACCGTTGATCCGAACTAAATCCAACGGATGGTGATTTGTGACAACTGGGGCAACTAATTTCGTTGGTAGCGGAACGTTGCTCTTATTCGAAATATCTAAATTAAAACTATTTAATTGAAATATCTAAGAAAATTTAAAACTAAAACTATCTATTTGAAATATCAAAGAATATCTAAAACTAAGAATATCTAAAGCTTATTATTTCAACTTTTTTTGTATTTTACTATGGGGACAATTTAATTTATGATCCTCGGTCATTTAGGGGATCTGAGAATCGGTTCTCGGCCATTTGAGGGCTTTGAGAACAAAAAAAATTTGATTTTTGCAACTCTTAAGGGCTTTGAGAATTGGTTCTTGGCCATTTGGGGACTTTGAGAACAAGAGAGATTTGATTTTTGAATTCTCGGCCATTTGAGGGCTCGTGAGAATTGGTTCTCGACCATTTAGGGGCTTTGAGAACAAAAGAAGTTTGATTTTTGCAACTCTCGGCTATTTGAGGGCTCGTGAGAATTGGTTCTCGGCCATTTGAGAGCTTTGAGAACAAAAGAAATTTGATTTTTGCAACTCTTGAGGGCTTTGAGAATTGGTTCTCGGCCATTTGGGGACTTTGAGAACAAGAGAAATTTGATTTTTGAATTCTCGGTCATTTGAGGGCTCGTGAGAATTGGTTCTCGGCCATTTAAGGACTTTGAGAACAAAAGAAATTTGATTTTTGCAACTCTTGAGGGCTTTGAGAATTGGTTCTCGGCCATTTGAGAGCTTTGAGAACAAGAGAGATTTGATTTTAGAATTCTCGGCCATTTGAGGGCTCGCGAGAATTGGTTCTCGACCATTTAAGGGTTTTGAGAACAAAAGAAGTTTTATTTTAACTTGATTTGATTTGATTCAATTTGATTTGATTTAATTTAATTTGATTTGCTTTTATAGAATTTAT
Source organism: Rhynchospora tenuis (assembly GCA_027725995.1). NCBI lineage: Eukaryota > Viridiplantae > Streptophyta > Magnoliopsida > Poales > Cyperaceae > Rhynchospora > Rhynchospora tenuis. The sequence continues at coordinate 57,983,011 of CM050888.1, forward strand.
AAAATTCAGTTTTCATAAAAAAGTACTTAAAAAATAAGAAACTACTTATATTAACAAAATTTCATATGAAAATAATATTGGATCTGATTTATTTAGGTTTTTAAAAATTTTTAGATATTTTATTTGGATTTTTCTGAGCTCCCTACTATTTTTAATGCATTTTTTATGTTTTAGCAATTTATAAAATTCAATTTTTCAAGGGAAATAGTTTGAAAGTATAAAAGGAGCACAAATTGACATAATTTCGTACTAAAATATCAGTAAATTTGATTTACACATAAAATAAAAGTATTGAGTTAAATGAGGGCGGGTTACCAACGAGTTGTAAGGACGTAAAATCCAATAATAAGGGTGCATAAGGGCTTAAAATCCAATAATAAATCCAATCCGACCTGGGGTGCATCAGCTGTGACTACAAATAATAGTGGGCCGCGACCCGCACGTGCTGAATAGTTGCGACCTGTAACTAGGTCATAGGAGTACAAGCGGGCTGTTTTGTCTTGCGGGCTATTACGGGCCTTGTCTGGCGTCCGTCCTGCGTCCTTAAGGAGAGAGAAATGGGCCGAGAAATCAGAAATCCCAATCGATGAAAGAGAGAAGGAAAAAACTGGAGACGATCGTCTCCCTCCTCCAGTCCTTCCGTTTCACTGATTTTCGACGAAAGAAATGACACTGTGGGGGAGAAGGGTGATTAGGCATTGGGTGAAGCTCAAGCTCTTGCCTCTATCAGAAGGGCTTCAATGATGGAATGGTGCTTCTGTTGATGACTAGGAGAGATGGCCTACCCATTGTATTCTATTTTAATGCGTCAATCAATTATTTACTTACCATTGTATTGTACTCTGCCACTTTCTTAAATTGTGCATCACTACCACCACTTACTCAATTGAGTTTGCTTTTCAATTACTATTATTATTTATCCCACTATGTCCTCTGCTGGCCCTCATTTTTGAAATTAAGCAACCATCTTATTTTTACCTGAATAGAAAAGATACTGGTATAAGCAACCAGTGCTTCTTGTAACAAAATAGACAATGAAGCTAAGTTTAATCATTGACTTCGTCTTCATTACATAATACAAGGGTCACAAATTGAGACTTTTTTGAAAAGTATTGTCAAAATTATTAAATTCATAAATTGTTACTTAATTTAAAAGAAAATGTGAAATAAAATGAAAATATTGTCCAAGGATCCCAAACACACATGGGATTTAACCCAGCCCGGCACTGAAAAATTTCACAGTTCATGCTTGTGTCAAGCAGCTGCGACCAACAAACGAGCTTCATGTTATTCTTTGTTTCTGGTGTCTAAACTGGTGAGAGCGTCTCATGTCTTGCTTTTAGCGTCTGACAGTCTGATAATGAGCGCTTAGTGATAAAAAACAAATCAAGGAACTGAAAACGATAGAGACTAGAGAGAGATTTTGGTGCTTGCGGGTCAGCTAGTCTGGATAAAGTCACTCTTTCTATAACAATTTTCTCACTCGGATCTTCTTATTTAATTGACCAATAGCAATAGTGAAATTACTTTACTTCAGAATTTTGGTAAAAATTAATACACCAAATTTGAATATTGGTGTTCATGTTCCTCATGTTTCCCAGTTTCAAGCATAATTTGTTTGAGTCTTCTTGTTGAGGTGTTGATTTAATTTGGTAAATTAATCTTTTTTTTTCCCTAATTTGGATGGTGGCCTTTAATGCGCGTGATGTGCTTGATAAAATGCCAAGCTGAATTGCTCTATTGAGAAAACCATTAACCATGTGCTTGTGAACTGAATTTTTTTTTTAATTGGTCACTTCTATACCTTTCGTCCTAAAATTTTTATGCAAATATGGTTTATAATTGCATTTGAAAGTACATGAATATTTTGTCTGAACTTGTTGTAGCTTCCAATGGATTTCTTATAGACCACTAATAATTTTCAGAGGAGTATATCATGATTAGAAACTGCTCTTTACTGAATTATATGAGCCAGTGTGAATCAAATAAGTCTGTACCTGGTAGTGAGCAGACAAAAGTAGTGGAATCTTTTCTGCACTAATGCTAGAAATGTTTGCTTTCTATGGAATAAAATTAGGATGATCTTGTCTGAATGTTGAATGAAGTTTTCACAAGGCAATTGAACATAATGTTCTGTCGCAAGACTTTTTGGTGCAATGAGTATGAGGTAATGCCATTTTTTTTTGCAAATTTAAATTTGCTACATACTTATATAGAAACTTTAAGTCACATATTTTATACATAATTATCAATTAGAATGTTCACATGCGTGCTCATGGTTAATTGTTATTCAAATGTTATTTCCTTTTGCATCTGAAACCAAATTGATGCTTTTGTATTCAAACAACTCTTGAGGGTGACCTAGGTTTGTAAGTGTGACAGTATCTAGTTAGGTGTTTGTTTTATAATGTGTGCCATGTCTAGGCTTTTATAATGATTTTTGTCAATTCACAACCTATATATTCATTTCTGAACCCTTGTTCTTGTCTGTCAAACCCTTGTTCTTTGATCCAAATTTATCTTCTTTACAATTTTAATGCCATAATTTTGTTTATCAGATACATATTATCCATCAGTTTCTGATATTATTTGCACAGGAGTTAGTTTCTTTATTCATTTCTACATGCCCTAATATATCATTGAAAAGTTATTAATGTGTAAAAGAAAAGACAGAAATCGTACCACATAGCACATAGCCAAATAGAAATCACCAAATTCTGTTTTTCCATGTACTTAAATTTCTTTTTTACTGTGTTCCAGAATTCAGTTGGAAATGACAAGCCTGGGACAAGCCATTCAGAGCCCAATGCTTCTGTCACAGTCTCACAGATCTTATGAGGAAGAAAGTCGATTTCTGTATGCCAACAAGAGGAAGGAAACTGTATGCCCCTTCAATATTGAGAACATTTAATTTTGTATATTCCCAGGAACACTATTACTAATTATGATTGTTGACATCATAATAGAACATATTATCTGTAATTCCTTTTAATCTTTTTTTTTTATAAAAAAAAAATAATATGACAATGACAGTCCTTATGGACAAAGGTGCTGAAATCTGAAATGAAATATAAGATTTTAGAACTTGGTACATGTTTTTTTTTTAACTGCAAGCTTCATAAAATATAGGGTGTGCTTACTTGCACAAGAGCAGTATGAGCAACCCTTCTTGGGCCGAAGGAGGAGCTTCGTGAAGCTTGTTGCGAAATGTTAGATGCCCTGAAGGATGTTGATTTTGGTAAGCTGGTTCATACAGTATGATTTTATTAAATTATTGTTAATGGACCTGTAGAATTCTATGTACCATGATGCATTACAGTTATCTTGATTGGACTACAACTACAACAACTACTACTAAATCTTGTCCTAAACAACCCTTCACGACCTATATATTCATTTCTAAACCCTAGTTCTATTCTAGCGCCGTCATATCCCCGAAATATCATTTCCAAATATTTTTTACTTTTGCATCTAAATTGAATTTAAGAGTTCTGCATACAAACATTGAAGACAACTATTGAGGATGGCTTGGCATTTTATTGTTAGAGCATCTAGTCGAGTGTTTGTTTTATCATGTACACCATATCTAGGCTTATAACAATTTCTGTTGAGTCATGACCTATATATTTGTTTCTGAACCCTTGTTCTAGCCTAGCGCCACCAAATCCCCTACTGGTCCTTTCATAATCTATCCTAACCTAAATCCAGAAAACAGCTGCAAATAGGATTGTTTAGATTCCAGTTTTTCAATTTCAATTCCTAGTTTTTCTATACATGCTAAATCCAATCACTAGAGTGCTTTATTCTGATGTTGTGCCAGTAATCGTATAATCAGCTGGTACCGGCAACTGTTTTGTAACTTCAGCTCTATGTTCTTTTATTTTCTTTTCCCCTTTTTTTTGGTCAATTTTCAAATCTCATGGTTTGTCATTCATTGTCACATCCAGATGCCAAGACTGCGTGGAATTGATGCATCCAGGTACTTTGGAACCCTAGGTTATTAGTGATTATTTAGAATTTAAACCTTTTTAGTAATGGTCATAGTTCCATAATTGGTCCTCTTTTTTATGAACTCCAAGAATCTTAGTATTTTTTTTTTCGAAATGCTTGACAGGGGTTGTCAAGTTAAAAGTACAAAAAAATCAAGCAGTAATGCTCAGAAAAATGAACATTTCTTTATAAATGAATCTTAGTATTTTTGTAATAAAATTTCTTTTTATTAATGTGATTATTTTCGAATTCTTTTTTTTTTTTGATAAACAAATATTTCTGATAAAATTTAAGTGTTGGATCCTTTACCTTTTGTAAAAAAAAATCTCCTCTCTTTTTTAGTTTTTATGGTCTATATGTTAGGATCAGATCCCAAGTGGTTAATCACTCTTCAGTCACTTCAGAGTTAGGATTAGCGATCTTTACACAACACATGCAACACACGAATGTATCAGTTGCAATAACAAAGAGAGAGTTTAACTTTGAGGATATTTGTCTAGAAGGAAAGTGCAATCTCATATGCCAAGACTAAAATTGCTTTATTATCAAGAGAGAATAACTGAGTACAAGATACAATAAGTTTCACAAGCTAACCTAACCCGGCTAACTAAAACTTACACATGCACTACACTGTGTTGTACTAAAGATTATATAGGAGTGAAAATATAAATAGACCAAAAGATAAAGTCTCGTTCCTTCTCATGTAAGTATCGTGTCAAGGAAGATTCACTTGTCTTCACACATCTCTCGTGACCTTCATGCCTTAGCTGTGACCGAGAATGTAACAGGTGTCCATGCACGCCATACTCGTTTCTTCATGAGAAAAGACTTCGTCCTTGACCAGACACGTGTCAACGTGCCACGTGTCATTAATGGTCTCCACACTCCTAACAATCTCCCACCTGGAGACTCAATGATGACACCAGCATCCCGGTGCTCCACCATACTCCAACATCGGCATTCCGACGGTGTACTCAACTTCTCTTAGCAATCTTCCATAGACTTGGCAATCGGCTCCCACTCAACTTAGTGAACGAGCCCAACTGAGGTACAACACAACCTCAGTTTATCAGTGGTGACCACCTTTGTCAGCATATCTGCAGGATTTTCTGCACCTGCGATCTTATTCAGTGACAAGGTACCATCTTCAATGACCTCACGAATGTAGTGGTACTTGAGCTGGATATGTTTGGTCCTTGAGTGAAACACCGGATTCTTTGCAAGACACAGAGCACTTTGACTGTCGGTGTAGAGTGCTCCACATCCTTGATCCTTACCAATCTCCTTGAGAAAACCAAGTAACCAAACCATCTCCTTACCGGCTTCTGAGATTGCAACATACTCGGCCTCTGTTGTTGAAAGAGCCACACACTTTTGCAATCTTGACATCCAACTAATAGCCGTACCACCCCACGTGAAAACATAACCGGATGTACTTTTCCGATTATCCATGTCACCACCCAGGTCCGCATCAACGAACCCTTCTAAACCCACACTGCTTTTCTTGAAACACAGTGCCACACTTGAAGTTCCTTTCAAGTACCTTAGCAACCATTTTACTGCTTCCCAGTGTGCCATACCAGGATTTGCCATGTAACGGCTCACAACTCCCACTGCATGAGAAATATCGGGTCTAGTACATACCATTGCATACATGAGGCTGCCGACCGCCGAGGCATAAGGGACGGCCGCCATGTGATCTCGCTCTTCATCAGTCTTTGGTGCTTGAGCCTTGGAAAGTTTGAGTTGTCCTCCCAGCGGGGTACACCTTGGCTTTGCATCTTGCACTCGAAACCTTTCCAACACCTTGTTGATGTACTTCTCTTGCGACAGAGTGAGCGTTCCTGCCGCTCGGTCACGAGAAATGCGCATGCCTAGGATTTGATTTGCTGGACCCAAATCCTTCATCTCAAACTCCTTTGCTAATTCTTGCTTTAACTTGTTTATTTCTTCCATGCTATTCCCGGCAATTAACATGTCATCAACATATAAAAGCAAAATGACAAAAGAAGTACCAAAGTACCTGAAGTAGCAACAATGGTCCATGCCACTTCTTTTAAATGCATGATCACACATGAATTTGTCAAACTTCTTGTACCATTGCCTTGGTGCTTGCTTCAAACCGTACAAACTCTTTTTCAATTTGCACACTAGACCCTCTTTTCCATGAGTTTCAAAACCTTCAGGTTGTACCATGTAAATTTCTTCATCCAAATCACTGTGGAGAAATGCCGTTTTCACATCGAGTTGTTCCAGATGCAAGTTCTCGGTCGCTACAAACTCGAGAACCATTCTAATGGTTGTGAGCTTTACCACTGGTGAGAATACTTCAGTGTAATCAATACCTTTCTTTTGCAAGAACCCCTTGACTACCAATCTCGCCTTGTATCGCTTACTACCATCAACTTCATCTTTAACTCGAAATACCCACTTACTTTGTAGCGCCCTCTTTCCTTCTGGCAATTTGGTTAAGTCCCATGTTTTGTTCTTTTCAAGAGACTCAAATTCCTCCATCATTGCCTGCTCCCACTTAACAGCATCACTCGACTCAACCGCCTCTTTATAATCCTCAGGCTCACCAGAGTCAGTTAGGAGCAAATAATCCAAGGAACGAGTATACCTTGGGTTTGGTCTACGAATCCGAGTAGACCTCCTCAACACTGGCACTTGTGGGTCATGTTCTTCTTCTGGCACATCAGCCGCATCATCGGCCAATTCGGTTGCATCATCACTTTTGGAAATTTCAATAGCCACATTTCTCACTTCTTGTACATTGGATTTGGATCTTTCTTTATACAACTCATTTTCATTAAAAGTAGCATCCTTGGACCTAATTATTTTTCTATTTCCCTCATCCCAAAATCTATAGCCAAAATAATTTGTCCCATACCCAATGAAAATACATTTCTTTACTTTAGCATCTAATTTGTCCCTCTTTTCCAAATCCACATGCACATATGCCATACACCCAAAAGTTTTCAAGTGAGAAAGAGATACCTTTTTACCCGACCACTTTTCTTGCGGCAACTCGAGTCCCAATGCCATCGAGGGACTTCGATTGATGAGGTAAGCCGCCGTGTTGATTGCCTCTGCCCAAAACACCTTGGGTAGACCGGCATGAAGCCGCATAGCTCTAGCACGCTCGTTGAGAGTTCGGTTCATCCTCTCCGCGATCCCATTTTGTTATGGTCGATTTGGGACCGTCCGTACTATCTTAATTCCATGTTCAACACAAAATCTCTTGAAATTAGCTCCATCATACTCGCCACCATTGTCCGATCTCAAGCTTTTAAGCTTAGAGCCGGTTTCATTCTCGACCTCCGCCTTCCACCTCTTAAACACTCCAAACACATCAGATTTGTGCTTGAGAAAGTACACCCACACTTTGCGAGTGGAATCGTCGATGAATGTGACATAGTATAGTGAGCCACTGTGGGATTGGACCGGTGCCGGTCCCCACACATCAGTGTGCACAAGTTCCAATTTTTTCTCCTTGCGCTCCCGTCCGGCCTTTGAGAAACTAACTCGCCTCTGCTTGCCAAACATGCAATCTTCACAAAAGTCAATTTCCACCGATTTCATGGCCGGTAGTAATCCTTTTGTAGCTAGAACTTTCATTCCTTTATCACTCATATGCCGCAGTCTTTTGTGCCATAAATTCGGGTCGGCCTTAGCCCCCGCAACCGCCACCAAAGGTACACTGCTATTTATCAAATACAATGTACTTGTCTTGGTACCGCGAGCCACTACCAGTGCTTCTTTCACAATTTTTCAAGAACTCTCTCCAAAGATAATTCTAAATCCCTCTTTGTCCAATTAACCCACAGAAATTAAATTCTTCTTCAACCTAGGAATATATCGAACATCATGTAATGCCCACTTATACCCATTATCAGATTTAATGTGAACATCACCTTTGCCAGTTATACTTAGTGGTTTTCCATCTGCTAAATATACTGTGCCATATTCCCCAGGTACAAAATTTTTGATCAATTCCTTACAAGAGGTAGAGTGAAAAGATGCACCTGAATCAAGAACCCATGATTCAATCGGGCTATCAACACAAAGAACAAGAGCATCTCCAGAGTCGTCCCCGGCTGCTGCATTCACCGAGTTAGACATATCTTCTCTCTTCGCCTTTCTCAGCGCCTTGCAATCTCGCTTCATGTGGCCAGGCTTGCCACAATTCCAGCACTTAGACTCACTTTTGGCTCGAAATTCGCCTTTACCCCTCGACTTAGATCTTGCATGATTGTTTCCGCCCTTCTGACTCCTTCGACCCCTTTCAACACTTAGGGCCGCACCCGTTGCATCGCCTCTCTCCCTTCTACGAATTTCTTCGTTTACTATGCGATCACGAACCAGGTCAAGAGTCACTTTGGAGTTGCCACAAATCACATCAATGACTGTGGACCAACTATCAGGCATTGAGAGTAACAAACAATGCGCCAACAACTCATCATCCAATGAACCACCTGTTGCTTTCATTTCATTAACAATCAGGTTGAACTCGCCAAGGTGCTCTGTCACAAGAGTACCTTCGGCCATTTTGAGGTGAAATAGCCGTCTCAGGAGATGGAGTTTGTTTGAACTCGAGGTTGTGACATACAGCTCAGCTAGCCGTTTCATCAAGCCATAGACTGTGGTCTGATCCATGATGTGTGATGCTACATCAATGGATAATGTGTTCAACACCACACCAAGTGCTTGGCGATTCTTTTTAGTCCATACCTTATCCTCCATGTCATTGGGTTTTGCTTCCTCAATAGTATCCTCCAACTCTTTCGCATGGAGCATATTAGTAATCTGGAATTTCCAGAAACTAAAGTGCTTACCATTGAAAACCTTGACATTGACTTTGTCGACTTCCATGTTGTTGCAAAACGCTTACCTTCTTCTCCAACCACGAGGAACCTAGCTCTAATACCAGTTGTTAGGATCAGATCCCAAGTGGTTAATCACTCTTCAGTCACTTTTGAGTTAGGATTAGCGATCTTTACACAACACATGCAACACACGAATGTATCAGTTGCAATAACAAAGAGAGAGTTTAACTTTGAGGATATTTGTCTAGAAAGAAAGTGCAATCTCATATGCCAAGACTAAAATTGCTTTATTATCAAGAGAGAATAACTGAGTACAAGATACAATAAGTTTCACAAGCTAACCTAACCCGGCTAACTAAAACTTACACATGCACTACACTGTGTTGTACTAAAGATTACATAGGAGTGAAAATATAAATAGACCAAAAGATAAAGTCTCGTTCCTTCTCATGTAAGTATCGTGTCAAGGAAGATTCACTTGTCTTCACACATCTCTCGTGACCTCCATGCCTTAGCTGTGACCGAGAATGTAACAGGTGTCCATGCACGCCATACTCGTTTCTTCATGAGAAAAGACTTCGTCCTTGACCAGACACGTGTCAACGTGTCACGTGTCATTAATGGTCTCCACACTCCTAACACTATACTCTATAAGCTCCGCTTAGTCATGATTTTGGTACCATATAAAACCTCACCTCTTTTTAAGCAAGTTCAATCAGAGATAGAGATGACTGGAGAACATGCGAACTAGCCTTAATTATGATTAAGGCTGTACATTCAAACTGGATCTGCTTGAATAATTATGTGGTACTTTGCAATTGCAGGAACAAGCTCAGACTTAAACTGACTGGGCCCATTCATACTGGCATCCCACAGGTTCATTGGCTTTGATCCAAATTTATCTTCTTTACAATTTTAATGCCATAATTTTGTTTATCAGATACATGTTATCCATCAGTTTCTGATATTATTTGCACAGGAGTCAGTTTCTTTATTCATTTCTACATGCCCTAATATATCATTGAAAAGTTATTAATGTGTAAAAGAAAAGACAGAAATCGTACCACATAGCACATAGCCAAATAGAAATCACCAATTCTGTTTTTCCATGTACTTTTTTTTTTTGAAGAAAAATAGAGGTCAAGCCTCTATCTTATATATATTAAAGGTAAAAAAGAGTTTACAAAATTAGCAAGAAGCTAATTCAGAAAAAAGGAAAAAGAATAAAATAAAAGTAAACAAGAAGTTTAAACTAAAAAAAAAGATAAAACATAAAGGGCATAAAAGAAACTATTTCCTAAAGAAGTTCCATTCAAGCAGCACTTCATGGAGCAAGTCAGAGGGATGCTTTGCAGTATCTGTGAATGTTCTTGAACATCTTTCTCTCCAGATAACAAAATAAGTAATTGCAAAAAGGTCCTTTATAAAGCTCGAAATTGCATGATTGTGCAACAATTCTGGAGGTGAATTAGGAGAAGCAAAAGGTGAATTTGCTGTTACTGAGAGCACATCAGGAGAGTTGAGTAACAGTTGCTTGAAGCTTGTGAAAAACTGGCAGGAGCTAAAAAGATGAGTGACAGATTCAATCTAAGTAGTGCAAAGAATGCATCTATTAGGTAGATTCCATCCTCTCCTTTGCAGATTATCCAAAGTGGCAATCTTGTTCTGTAGCATTAGCCAAATAAAAACTTTGAACCTTGGTGGAATGTTGAAGTTCCAGATTCTGAAGAACTGTGAAGAATGGCAAGGATGAGAGGTTATGAGTGAGTAGAATGAACTTGTAGAAAAAGTCTGTGAAGAATGCAGTTTCCAAGCAGCTGTATCAAGGCCATAGCTAGGACAAATTGAGAACATAGGTATGACAGAATGCAAAATAAAGTGGAGTTGATGTTGGGCATTGACTGAAGTGAGAAGCATTGGTGAGAAAAGGGAATGTGAATCAAGAGTTACAGCAGTGCAGAATTGTTGCAATGAAATGAACTTGTTCAAAGCAAAAGAGAAGAGCTCAGAACAAGTGTATTGAAGTATTTGAGAGGACCAGTTGTGTTGCCAAAACAAGATGGTATTACCATCAGAAGGGAGATAAGTCAAGCCCACATTGAAACCATGTACCAGAGGTCTGAGAGTTTTAGTAAAAAAGCTGTTTAGAGGGTAAGAAGAAAGAGAAGACGATTGTAAACTGAGAGCCAATGGTTTCCACAAAGAGTAATTATTTGAAGACCATTTCCATAACCATTTAGCAAGCAAGGCATCATTAAAAGCAGTAAGATTGAGAATTCCAAGACCACCAACTGTTTTAGGCTTGATGACACATTTCCATGAAAGCATGACCAGCTTCCTCCTGTCTGAATTAGCTCCATGCCAAAGGAAATTCCTTCTCAAAGTATCTATTCTTTTAATTACCCATGCTGGTAATTTAAAGATAGACATGAAATAAGTTGGAAGTGAAGATAAGCAAGAGTTAATTAGGACTATTCTTCCTGCAATCGATAGAAGTGATGCTGACCAACCTTGAAGTTTAGAAGTAAACTTATTCAACAATGCTTGATAATCAGCTGTAACTAGCTGTTTGTCAGATAATGGCAAGCCCAGATAAGTGAAGGGGAGAGATGCCAATCTGCAGTTGAAAAGTGCTGCCAAAGATTGTGAAACTGTATCAGAACAGTGTAAGGTGATCAAATCAGACTTATTAGCATTGAGAATCAGACCAGAACAGCTTCCAAACATTTGAAACACCACCTTCAGAAAAGTTGCCTGCTGCATAGTTGGTTTGAAGAAAAAAAGAGCATCATCAGCATAGAAGATTGCTGAAAACATGTTGTGCAGAGGCATAGGGATTGCTCCTAAGCGATTTAACTTGGCAATCCATCTTGAGAGAAAGTCAAAAGCAAGGATGAACAAGTATGGAGACAGTGGGTCCCCCTGACGTACTCCCCTTTTGAGAATGATTTTTCTTCCAGCAATTCCATTGAGAACTACCCTTGAAGCACCCTGCAACACACATCCCATAACAGTAGAGATAAAATGCTGTGTAAACCCTAGAGCACACAAAACTTGGTTGAGAAAATTCCAGCTGACAGTATCAAAAGCTTTATGCATATCAGCTTTGAAAATTGCCAAGGGGGTCTTAGATTTGGAGCAATGTAGCACAACTTCTTGAGCATATGCAAAGTTTTCAGTAATGGCTCTACCTTGCATGAAACAAGTTTGATTAGAAGTAACTAGAGAAGATATTAGAGGATTGAGTCTTTTTGTCAAAATTTTGGAGAGAATTTTCTGAACAGAATGAATAACACTGATTGGTCTGAAATCAGCAGTGGTAGTGGCATTTTGTGATTTTGGAATGAGAGCAATGATGGATGAGTTTAGAGGAAAGAAAGAGTTAGAGAGAATTGCAGCATTAATGGTAGCAGTGAGCTCAGGCACCAATTCATTTTTAAATGCTTTGTAGAAGTCACCAGTGAACCCATCTGGTCCTGGTGATTTATTTAAAGGCCACTCAGAGATAGCTTGTAAAACTTCCTCTTGAGAAATTGCAGCATCCAGAGAAGAGAAATCAAGATTTTGAGAATGAGAGTATAAGCAATCAAATTCAAAATCAGCTAAACCGTTTGAAGTTGTCCCCATTAAGTTACAGAAAAAATTGAAGAAAGCAAGGCCTTTTGATTTTTGATCAGTGACAGTAACTCCATCAACTTGGAGGGCTTGAATAAAATTTCTTCTTTTATTATTTGAAGCCTTTGCATGAAAAAAGGCAGTGTTCTATCACCTTCTAACCTCCATTTGACAGATGATCTTTGTTTCCAAATAGCTTCTTCAGTAGCAGCTATCTCCACAAACCTCCTCTTCAGCATGCATTTGAGTAGTTTCTCCAAATTTGTGAGAGGCCTTGTTTCCATTACTCTATCATATCTTGACAGAAAAGATGTAATGAAAATAGATTGCTCCCTTGCCTTAGTGATTCTTCCTTTGGCCCAGTTTCTAATCTCTTTGGTGAGTGAAGAAAGTTTGTTATCAAACTGCAAAGGAGTTGCAGCTGTGTCAGATGAAAACCAGAAGTTGAGAACCAGATTCTGAAATTCTGGTATGTTGAGACAGAAGTTTTCAAATCTGAAAAGATTGGAAGGTCTGAACTTGGATTTGAAGCAACACAGTAAAGGGGAATGATCAGAAGAAGTATTGGCAAGTGCTTCTTGAGTTGCATTTGGGAAGAGTTGAGAGAAAGACAGATTAATGAAGAACCTGTCTAATTTCGCAAAAGTAGGTACTTCTCTATTATTAGACCAAGTGTAACTTCTATTTGACAGGTCCAAATTAATCAAATTAAGGGAAGAAATCACATCTGCAAAAGATTGCATATCTCTCCAATTTGCACTATGTCCAGTAGTCTCATCAGTATTCAATACTATATTGAAATCACCACACAGAATCCAAGGTGTGCCATCAATTGGTGCAAATTGAGTTAGAGAAGATAAGAAAACATTTCTACCAGTAGCAGTAGAAGGGCCATAAACTGAACTGAGTTTAAGAGTTGAAGCATCTTGATTGAAACGAAAAGTGATAGAGAGGATATTCCTTGTAGCAACAGAAGAGATAGAAGTAACAAGATTTGGGTCCCAAGCAATTAGAATTCCACCTTTAGAACCATCAGCATCAACAGCAAGAAAAGATTTTAGTTTAGCACCACAAGTTTCTCTTACAATTGCATCAGAGACAGTTTCCAATTTTGTTTCTTGAAAACAAATAAAATGAGGCTTTTCAATTAACACTGTTTGCCTAACTGCCAACCTTTTTTCTTTCTCATTTAGGCCTCTTACATTCCAGCACAGAAATTTAAGTTTTGGATCCATAAAAGAAGAGAGAGAGAGCCAGCAAGACAGAGAAGAAGAGAAGAAGGAGAAATAGTAAATATTCCATTAAAGCAAAGGTGATACATGATACTAGATTCATAAAGCAAACTTATAAAAACATGCTTAAACAAGAACAAAAGCTTAAGAAACTAAGCAATCCCAACATCTGCTAGATTCTTCTTCACTTGTTCAGTCATATCAAAGACAGCAGCATAGATAATGAGCTCAGCTTGTGTCATGGTTGGTGGTTCATCACCATTGAGAAAATCAGCCAAGATTTGGGGGACATTAACTTTTTGCTTTGGAGCCTTCTGCTGAATCCTAGCAGCAAACTGAACACGCTGTGCTTTAGCAACAGCTGAAGTGTAAGGTCCTGTCATTTTGTTCTTTAATCTGGGGCTTCTTCTAGGTTCTGAGGAGAGGTGAGAAGGAGGAGGATCCTGTGAAGAGATGATTGAACTGTCATCTTCATTAAGGTGGCTTCCAAAACCTGGGGGAGCAGTATCATCAACCGGGCTATCAGAGCCCGCTAAGCCATTCAAAAGTCCATCTGTTTGAAAATTATTTGGGCCAAAAGTAATTTGCATAGAAGCACTATCATCACTGCAATTATTTGGATAAAGAAAAACCAAGTCTTCTGAGTCAAAATAAGGAATTGAGGAGATTAAATTAGAACCATTTTCCAAAGCAAGTACAGCTGGAGAGTTAAGGAGATGATTCTTAGAAGGAGACTGAGTTGCAGATAACAAGAAAGGATCCACATAATTGCAAGAAGGAGGGATGGTTGGGAAATTAAGAGCAGAGAAAGCATTAAAGCCAGGTAATAAATTCACCAACGGTCCAGAAAAATTCAAACCAGAAGAAAGCTGAGGGAGCTCTCCAGTAGCTCGCTGAACTGGAGGGTTACCGCCTGACTGTTGCTGATTGACAGAATTTGAAGCTGGCGGCACATCAGCAGAAACAGCAGCAGAATTTGCTGAGTTGTTGTCAGAATGGTGATCATCATCTGTAGGAGGCTGAGGAGGGTACCAAGGCATTCCAGGACCTAGATGGGGCCCTGGCTGATAATAATCAATTTGTTCATAACCCTCAATGCGCACTGTAACTCTAGCAGCACCTGGGTCATCAGAAACAGCTATCTGGTGTGGAATGCGAGTTGGGTGTGCACCTTTGACAAACATGCGGAGAAAAGCAAAGTTATTGTTAGAGAAATGAGGAGCAATAGCAAGGGGGTAACCGAAACCTGATACCAGCTTGCGCAGAGCATTCTGATTCCACAAGTGTAAAGGCTGACCAGACAGCCCGATTCTGGCACGAAAAACTGGTGCCTCACGGACCATGCCTCTAGTTCTATTCCATCTCCTGAAACTGTAGCGAACATTGTTGACATGAACAACTCCCACATTACAGATGTTATTTCTGACCATGACAGTTGGGCAAACAAGAATGAAATCTCCAGTTTCATGATGAACAGGATGCAAGTGAAACTGGTGCACAGCTCCTCCAAATTGAGTAGAAAGTCTAACAGCCAAGCGATGCTCAAAGTCATTGTGAAGAAGACCTTGAGACTGATAAGTAACAATAGCAGATCTAAGAAGAGGCTCATTTTCAGGGTCAACTGGCTGATTGGGGTAATAAAAAACACTGAGTAGACGAATTCTGTGTTCTTCAAATTCTGCAGCACTGTTCAGTGGCATGCTTTGCCAATTTTCTGGATAAGCCATGGGTGAATCAGAAGAGAGAGAGACAAAAAAAGAAGTTGTAGAAGAAGGAGGAGAGTAAGGTATGATTTCCAGACAAGTGGGGGGTGTTAAAATAGCAGAAGGTGGAAGCTCAGACGTCTGATCAGAGGGGGGCTGTATCTTTTTTCCCAAGGCAATTGAAGAGGCATCATCTGGTAACCGAGGTGTCAGATTAGAAGGGGGTTGTACTTGTTGTTTCGAGGAGGAAGGAGAAGAGTCATTTTGAGAAAGGAGATCACATAATTTGGCATTATGACCAAATTTAAGGCAAACAATGCACCTTTGAGGCAAACAGCAAGTAGATTTTAAATGACCATTAAAGAGACAATTAAAACATTTCTTGGACTTCCGCAGAGAAGAAAGCTTGGAATTAATAATCTGAGAAACTGATTTTTTCTTAGAATTATTAACTCCAGAAGATTTAAAGAGCTTTGGTAGAACCTTGGTCCAATTTGCATTATCAGAAGGCTGCTTAGAAGAGGAAGAAGTCTTAAAATTTTGCTCAGAAGATTTGGAAGGAACATCAAAGCAGGCAAATCTTCTTTGAAAAGATTTAGTAGTAACAAGTCTGAGAGTGAAGATAGAGAAGGAGGGTGAAGGTAAGAGAGGTTGCAATCTTGATCTTACTGGGGGATTTGGTTGCAAAATGGTAGGAGGAGGAGCAGTAGTAGAAGGAGCAGAAAATTTGAGCTTTGAATCAGTAAAGTGGATAGAGCTGGGATTATGAAGTTTGTTTAAGTGGAAATCTAGTAATGGAGGTTGGGGGATGGATTGAGAGGAAGAAGGTAAACCGTTGTTAGAGCTAGGGTTTGCGGGGTGGAACTTGTAATGAGGGAAATAGTTTGAAAAGAGAGGTGGAGGTGGGGGAGAAAGGTTTGGTGGTGCATTTGCGCCGTTTGTCGTGGGTCTCCCGGTACTTGGAGTACCTTCTTCAGTCGCCTTCTTAATCGCCTTCTTAGTCGCCTTCTGAGTCGCCATTTTCTTCTTCCTAAAGGGTTCCCCTATATCATAGAATTATTAACTCCAGAAGATTTAAAGAGCTAAATTTCTTTTTTTCATGTACTTAAATTTCTTTTTTACTGTGTTCCAGAATTCAGTTGGAAATGACAAGCCTGGGACAAGCCATTCAGAGCCCAATGCTTCTGTCATAGATCTTATGAGGAAGAAAGTCGAGATGGCCAAATGTGCACAGGAAAAGCTTAGGGAGTTCATACTATCTAGAATTCCAACAAGAGGAAGGTAACTGTATGCCCCTTCAATATTGAGAACATTTAATTTTGTATATTCCCAGGAATACTATTACTAATTTTGATTGTTGACACTATAATAGAACATATTATCTGTAATTCCTTTTAATCTGTTTTTTTTTTAAAAAAAAATAATATAACAATGAGAGTCCTTATGGACAAAGGTGCGGAAATCTGAAATGAAATATAAGATTTTAGAACTTGGTACATGTTTTTTTTAACTGAAAGCTTCATAAAATATAGGGTCGGCTTACTTGCACAAGAGCAGTATGAGCAAACCCTTCTTGGGCCGAAGGAGGAGCTTCATGAAGCTTGTTGCGAAATGTAGATGCCCTGAAGGATGTTGATTTAGGTAAGCCAGTTCATTCAGTATGATTTTGTTAAATTATTGGTAATGGACCTGTAGAATTCTATGTACCATGATGCATTACATTTATCTTAATTGGACTACAACTACAACAACAACTCCTAAGCCTTTTGTCCTAAACAAGTTGGGTTAGACAATGTAATTTGATTGGACATAATAATTTAAAAAAATGTATGTTAATGTATTTTAATTAGATTTAGCAGTATTCAAACCTTTATTTGTTCTTCATTTTGTCTGGTATATATTTCTTAGTATTCAATAAAACTTATAGCAGGCATAGAACAAAAGGCATCCAATAGGTTATCCCATCTCCTTCTCATGCAAGGTGATTGATGTCAGTGAGTTGAGTTTTGCCAGGATGTTTATTTAGATTACCCAATACTGAAAATGTAACATAGAGTATACATCCCTTTATTTATCAAATTAATTTTCAGGTTGATGGTCGGCCAAGCTCACTCTGCTATGAATGAGCTCATGGACAACAAACTGCCTGTTGAAAGTTGGGTGGATAAGTTGTGCCGATTAACCTGCAGGTGCAACAGGTATTGTGCATCAAGGAAGCATCTCCACCACAAAACACCAAAGCAGTGGCATCAGCCGAACAGCATGCTTCTACTTTTGTTAACCAACAGAAGTATTTTGGGCTATACTATACAAAAAGGGCGAAGCAGCTAAAATGATGAAATACAAGGTCTGATGATATGTTCGGTGGACTAAATTTGAGGTGTCCATTATGATGGCATGTGATCTTGAACCCCCTGGAAGCAGGACATCTTGAAATGGGATGTTTGAGTTTGGATAAATTTAGGATAGAAGCTTGTATTTACAAGTTTGTTGTGGGAAGATGTTGACTGGTATTGGCCACTGTTTTGTAAAATTGGGTATTGATCTTAACCATACTTTGTAATTTTAAGAATTTGAAATTACATTTAATGTACCTATCATAGTGCGGTATTGACATGTTGTGTTTGTTTTTTATTTCTTAAACTTTTTGTTGCTTTCTATGATAATCAATTTTCCATTGGTTTAAGGTAAATCTACCATAGCTGTCTGATTGTAATGTTAGTGTCATATTTGGTCGAGTAGTATTTCAGTTTATACTGTATTATCAAATTCTATTCATATGGTACTACTGCTTGAGGCTGAACCGTTCTCTTTTCTTAAAAAGAAAAAGAGAATAAGAAAATTAAGAAGTCCTACTTTTTGGTGCTGCATTTGTTTATGCAATAACATTGCTTCTGTATTGTGGCATTAATTTCCATGGCAGAATTCCCTACTTTTGCATGTGCTACAATGAAAAACACGTTACCTATCTTTTTGAACGCATTATTTTAAATCACCGAAAATTTATATGGTCCCTTGCCTTGAGACGAAACTTTTAAAAATAAAATGTGTAATCCTTCAATCGTCACTACAAGTCATCTATATATTACCCTAAGCACTGAATCAACAAAAAAATAACAGAATCCATACAAATTGAGATAAAAGTATAGAATTTCTAAAACATGAAAAAAAAATTAAACATTTACAATGAATGCCCTTCAAACCAAGCCATTGAGCTATCTGATTCATTTTTGTCTCTTGAACCTGGTGATACTTACTATTATCTGAAAAATTCCTTTTCAGAATATAAAAATAGAACTCAAAATCTTATTAAATAAACAACTTTATTATGGAAATTAGAACTCAGACTTATCCATTTCATATCGATAACCTATGACATATCTTAAGAAAAATGAATGAGCTAGACAAATATAGTCAAAGCAAACATTATAAACATTACTGATTGTAATGACTTCAAATAGAACAGTAAAGCTACTATTTACTGATCCTAACTAATACTGGTTTGCTTGTGGCTGAGATTGATAGAGAGCAGTTCACTTGTGTTACACTGGCAATACATCTTCTTCTCACTTGAAGCTGGTCTTTAAACTTCTTATTACTCAAATCATGAAAATTAAAGCATAGATGGTCATCTTTAACTGAATATGGAGACATTCCCAAACTGGCTTCAACATAAAAAATTTTGGAGACAGAGAGCACAAGGTCTGTTTTGTGTCGACACTCATGTCAGTCTTAAAGTAAAGTCCATAAATGTAATTTTTGTAATTTTCAGAAATGTAGTAAGCAAGGGACTAGATCAATGTAACAGGGAGTAAGAACGGAGTTCATATTGTTAAAATTTACTAGGCAATAATGGAATTTCAAATTGTAGCTTAAAACGTTCATAGATCTGGAGGTGGAGTCAGGTTCCAGACTCACGTGTCAGACACTAGCATGTTTATGTAAAGGGGATGGATGTCGATTCTATTTAATTAGTTCTACCATAATGGTAGCACGATATCTATAATCTACTGATTCGTATCGAACCCTGAACCCATGCAATACCTTCATTTTATCAGTAAAGTTGAAATTTTATTTAAATTGATATGCCAGCTGGCTTGTACGATATGGACCATGCGTTTTTACAGAAATCTGTACTGGGCATGTGTCTAATAATATGGATTTAGAAGTTTTTATAAGAATCTGGGTAAAGCTATTAATTCTTGACAGTAATGTAATGAGCCTCCAACCAGACCAGGTCAAATATCTCTCCAAAGAGTAGAGTTGGCAATGCTATCACTCAGAAATTATGATTTCCATTTTAAGGCACTGAAAGTGGACAGAAATTACTGGCTGTCAAATAAGCTCAAAATTTGCAAACATGATTCTGACAGCTGAACTCAAACAAAGCCATCCTTCCAAGCTATAAATTTTAGAGTTCAAAGTGGTATCTCAAAGGGATTATTTGCAAAATTTAATAAGGCGGACTATATCACCTTAATCAGCACAACTAATAATGGTATATTTGGATACCTTAGCTTTCTGAATCTTGACTTTTTCCTCTAACTGAATCTAATGCTCAAGTTTAAGTCTGAGCTAACACCGCTTGATATCTCTATGTACAAGTCTCTTTCATGTAAAGACCTTGATTTGGGAAGAATTTGTATTGTAGTCTGTAGAACTAACTATGATCATGGTTGCTGCTTCCTTTTTGAGACTCTAGTAACACTATCATGATACATACCATCCACGCACATCCACAATAGAAGGTGGCAACAGATTACAAATTCTAATTTGGCCCAGGATTAAAATGTTTGATGCCTGAGTCTGACCAGCAGAAACCTGAATGCCAATCCACATGATACAGCATAAAAATGACACATAATACATCAGCGAACAACAACTGACATGCAGTACTTGAGAGATTGTGAGCAAATAACCTCTCTAAGAGAAGCAAATGAATGATGTAACAAAGAAAATTATAAAGTTTGCATCCAAGAAAATGCTACAAGTGTAAGCTTGCATATCCAACAGTATGAATTTGTTCTACCCAATCATAGAAATGAAAGAGCTTTATTTTCGATTAAAACACAGCTAATGAACTAGGCCACCTAAAAAAAATCTATCAAGATACTATTATGATCTATGATAAACACCGACAAACTTTTGAATGCAGCGAACGACGTCTTCTCAAGCTCTTCAGAAGGCACTACTGATTCTCTATACCAATGCATTGGGAAGGAGAAAACAAGCCAAAACTCAAAACCCCAACTGATGACTTCTTTCTCTGCTGACGCAGCCAGCATATCTCTGAACTTAGATCCACCAGTTGTCTCTTTAGTTTTATTATATCCTGATACACAATTGCAGCACTTGTTAGAAACTTAATGAGGTAAATTCCATGGCATAATGCTATGACCAGCCTCATGCAGTATTTTTGCATTTTTTTTCTTTCAGGTACTGTTGAATAAAGCAGGGTTAAAGAAGAAAGCAGGCTTTTCACTTCACCCTTTCTTTTGTCACTTGTAAGGTGAGATGATGTGCAATACAAAATTTAGGCTTTACATTTGTTCATAGACAATAAAATTGGCAATTTTCTAATTCACAGCCACTGATTTACTCATGTTAATCATCAAATCAAACACAAAGGACAAATTTTAAATAATTGCTGCATAAAGGCCAATTTTTCACAATTGGTTTAGGAATTCGCCTAACTAAAATAATTCGTTCTTCTGAAAAATACAAACAATAAGAAAAGGAATAACTGATTTGCAAATGTAGGCCACAGTCTTACTGCCTCTAATTCATACTCAACAGGAGAATTTAATTTTGTAAACAGAAATGCAAATAAGTAATCCTAATTAAAATCACAGTAATAATAGTACAAGTTTAGAATTAAGCTTATTCTAGGTAGGGAAAGACAAACTCAAGTCATCATTGTGTTGCTCTATTTTATGAGTGCAACTGTGCAAGTTATTCTAACTATCAAGCAAGAATTAATAATAAACTTATCCCTGATTGCTGCATAATAACTAATGTAAGACATAATCTTAGAAAGCTAAAAATATACGTTGTAATCAACCATTTTTCCTAACTAACATAAGTTACGCAACTATTAGTCATCCCGCTCTCCTAATTTGCATCCCAATGCAATGAAATACATAAATGGAATTGACAATTTAGGTAGAATATACAAAGCAACTTAAAAGTACCAGCTCTATAGCCACAAGTGATATGCAAATCAAGTTTATGATTAGAACTATAAAAGAGGATATTTGCAGGGCAAAAAAATCAGATCTTATGTTAATAAAACTGCAAAATTCAAGCAATATAATGCACAAAAATTTGTTCCCAGTGTGATTAATGGAGAGGACAGTAAATAATGAAGATAGAGGAGAAGAAATATACCTAGGGTGTAATCAGCTGTCTCATCTCTCTCTTGCATTTTGCCCTTGAGTTAACCACATGTGCATCCTTTCTGCCAAATTTTCTGCCACAGTGCCAATTACAAAAATTATATTTAAAATGTAAATAGGGTCAGCTAGTATGGTAACACCAGACCTAAAAAAGATAGAAGCTCATAGTACAATTGGTGCAGTCATGTCCCATATCAGTAGAACGAAACCAGTACAACAACACGAAGGATGAAAAAGTTGAAAACTCAAAGTTAAAGGAATTACAATATCTTGGATGGCAGTATATTAAGCTTATTCTTCAAACCATTGTGCCATGGTCGCCATGGTCAGGCATGCGCTGACTTGTCTTTTACAGGGGGGGGCCCATTCCAGCCAGGTTGCGACCTACTTTGTAAGAAAACCTGCACTTACGTGTGCCTTTGCATGCACTGTACCTCTATGGGTCCACATGAGAGTGGGTATTGCCGCAATTGTCATCTGTGGGTCAAGAACCCCATCTTCTAGCACATTTCTTAATAGAATACAAAAATTTTAAATAGAGAAGTTTTGCGAGGTTCGTACCTTTCTTGAATGATAATTTGAGCCTGTCTATACATATTAGTCAGCTTCAAATCCACCTTTCTTTCTGATCTCAAATTGCTTAATGGTTCCACCTAAAAAGTTTGAAATAAAGCACTAAATTAGATTGCACACAGGTCTATTTCTTTACTCTTAAGCTTTTCTTATATGTTTATTCAAAATCAAGTACTCTATAATACCTGCAGAAAATGTTTTAAGCACATAATTAAATCCTTATGACAAAAAAGCACATACATTTTTTCATTGTAACTTTATTGGTCAATAAATTTTGCTATTGGAGAAAAGCAAGCTGCAACCATCTGATAGCTAAAATTTGCAATATTCCATAAACATTGTTTCACAAGACCCCTTAACCTATGTATGAATTGACACAAGAACCATGCATTTAAAATTGAATTAGATTGTATTTTAAAGGACCCCTTAAGCTGAGATGTCATATATATTTTAATATTGTATTTTAATGCGGCTCAACCGAATCAGACAAGAAAAATACATCAAGGATAGAAAAGAAATTTGTAGAAAAAATAAAATTGACATCAATAAAATTAAAAAAAGGTATGTAAATATGTATATACAACTTTTCATTAGCTGTCAGGACCAAATGTTGTGGATTGTTTCCATAACTGCCAAGTTATTCCAGATTATAAAAGGAGAAAGAATGTTCATATTGAATACTCAAAATGTTAGGTAAAGGAAATGCCCAGTATACCAGCAACAAATGTAAATTGAAATTCACTTAAAATTATTCATTCACTTACTCAAGCACAATCAGATTATCAAAATATTGTAATTGAGCTCAAATGATGGCTGTTGCTATCAGACGGATAAAAGAGGCGAGTGAGATGGTTACTGTCTTACTGAGAACAAGTAGGACCAGCCGCCAGATAATAAGATAAACAGGGAAAACAACTATTTATGAAATCTAACCTTTTGTTTGGCTTCCAGAGCCTCGGTACCTGCATTCATTATTGCAAGTGAATCATGATCTCCAGCTATTATTGTAACTGTAAATTTTAATTAAAATTAAAAGGTACAACCTTTTTAGGATCACACGTGCTACAAAAAAACTAAGCTTTTAACAACATGAAAAATTAAAGAACAAATTGGGACACCAGTAAATTTGTGCAAATAAAAAAGAGCATCAACCTTACATGGTTGGCTTGTTTAAAATTAAATCAACAACACACTCACTGTAGCAACACATACCTGTTACATTTTTCCTTCTATATAGTACAAGCTAGGTCACCATCTTCAGGCAATGTACTCACTTCTGTATGGGAACTACTGAATTTGTAACCATCTCCTACTTGGAATTGCATGAGACAACAACAAAGTAAAATTACATCAGTACTTGGCATTGCATGAGACAATACATTTCTAGTTATTACTCCTCTTTATCGCCAAGAACTTATGATTGAATTGCAGTTCTGGTTGAACAAAGCGAGGCAAATTAGAATAATTTTATTTTTATGACAGGTAAGATAAATTCAACCTGTTCCTGTTCGACAAAAAGCCTCAGAGAGGAGCGATACGTGTTAATGTATACAAAAGCTGATCGAGGAGAGAGAGACGGCGAGCGAGGAGAGAGAGAGAGAGGTAGTTGAGAGGTGGAGGCAGATCGGAGAGAGAAGGTGGTTAGTGAGGAGAAGTGTTGTAGTGTGAAATGGATCCATCAAATAGGGACAGCGAAGCTTTAGAGCGAGCGAGAGCAAACCGAAATAAGAAAGTATGAAGCTGCAGGAATGAGATTTGGCGAAATTTGTTAAAAACTCATCAGGTCTTCCATCTGGCACGAATCGTGGCGGAGACTCCTCCGGAGAGAAGACCGAGTGGAGACTCTGACTCGAGAGTGTAGTTTGGTGCGAAGAGGGAGGAGACAGGAGACGTTTTTTCAGAGTTTTATTTCGGAAATCACAAACTTTTCCTATTTCAACATGGTTTTTGACTAAATTGCCCTTCAAACAATTCGTTAATTATTATTTTATCACTATTTAATGCCTCGTCGACGGGGGGTCCTACGGAGCCTGGCACGAATCTTGACAAAAATGAACGGTCCATATCATCTTCGCCTGAATTGCCCCCCCTCGACCGCACTAAAAATGTTTGACTCTGCGGTCAGACCCCCCTCTGACCGCAGAAAAAATGTTTGACTACCCCTATCAACGCAGGATTAAATCTCTCCGTTCAGCGTTCAGCGTTCAGAGATGGGAATACAAGCGGGCTGTTTTCTCTTGCGGGCTATTACGGGCCTTCTCTGGCGTCCGTCCCGCGTCCGTGAGGAGAGAGAAATGGGCCGAGAAATCAGAAATCCCAATCGATGAAAGAAAGAAAAAACTGGAGACGATCGTCTCCCTCCTCCAGTCCTCCTCCCTTTCACTGATTTTCGATTAAAGAAATGACAGTGTGTATGAGAAGGGTGATTGGGCATTGGGTGAAGCTCAAGCTCTTGCCTCAATGATGGAATGGTGCTTCTGTTGATGACTAGGAGAGATGGCCTACCCTGTATTTACTATTTATTTTTAAGGTACTAGTAATTTCTGTTTTAATGCATCAATCAATTTTTACTTACCATTGTATTGTACTCTGCCACTTTCTTAAATTGTGCATCGCTACCACCACTTACTCAATTGAGTTTGCTTTTCAATTACTATTATTATTTATCCCACTATATCCTCTGCTGGCCTTCATTTTTGCAATTAAGAAATCATCTTCTTACCTGAATAGAAAAGATACTGGTATAAGCTACCAGTGCTGCTTGTAACAAAATAGACAATGAAGCTAAGTTTAATCATTGACTTCGTCTTCATTACATAATACAAGGGTCACAAATTGAGACTTTTTTGAAAAGTATTGTCAAAATTATTAAATTGTTACTTATCAGCGCTTAGTGCTCAAAAACTAATCAAGTAACTGAAAGCGATACCTAGTTATAGAGAGAGAGAGAGAGAGAGAGAGAGAGAGATTTTGGTGCTTGCCGGTCAGCTAGTCTGGTTAAAGTGACTCTTTCTATAACAATTGCTCACTCGGATCTTTTAATTAATTGACCAATAGCAATAGTGAAGTTACTTACTTCAGAACTTTGGTAAAAATAAATACACCAATTTAAATATTGGTGTTCATGTTCCTCATGTTTCCCAGTTTCAAGCATAATTTGTTCGAGTCTTCTTGTTGAGGTGCTGATTTAATTTGGTAAATTAATTTTTTTTTTCCCTAATTTGGATAGTGGCCTTTAATGCACGTGATGTGCTTGATAAAATGCCAAGCTGAATTGCTCTATTGAGAAAACCATTAATCATGTGCTTGTGAACTGAATTTTTTTTTTAATTGGTCACTTCTATACCTTTCGTCCTAAAATTGTTATGCAAATATGGTTTATAATTGCATTCGAAAGGTACATGAATATTTTGTCTGAACTTGTTGTATCTTCCAATGGATTTCTTACAGACCACTAATAATTTTTAGAGGAGTATATCATGATTAGAAACTGCTCATTACTGAATTATATGAGCCAGTTTGAATCAAATAAGTCTGTACCTGGTAGTGAGCAGACAAAAGTTGTGGAATCTTTTCTGCACTAATGCTAGAAATGTTTGCTTTCTATGGAATAATATTAGGATAATCTTGTCTGAATGTTGAATGAAGTTTTCACAAGGAAATTGAACATAATGTTCTGTCGCAAGACTTTTTGGTGCAATGAGTATGAGGTAATGCCATTTTTGCAAATTTAAATTTGCTACATACTTATATAGAAACTTTAAGTCACATATTTTATACATAATTATCAATTAGAATGTCCACATGCGTGCTCATGGTTAATTGTTATTCAAATGTTATTTCCTTTTGCATCTGAAATCAAATTGATGCTTTTGCATTCAAACAACTCTTGAGGGTGACCTAGATTTGTAAGTGTGACAGTATCTAGTTAGGTGTTTGTTTTATAATGTGTGCCATGTCTTGGCTTTTATAATGATTTCTGTCAATTCACAACCTATATATTCATTTCTGAACCCTTGTTCTTGTCTGTCAAATCCCCTAAATATTATTTCTAATTTTATTTCCTTTTGTATCTGAAATTAAATTGAAGATTGTGCATGCAAACACCGGAAACAACTATTGAGGATAGCCTAGCTTTTTTAAGTGTGAGGATATCTAGTTGAGTGTTGTTTTATCTTGTACACCATGTCTATGCTTGTAATGAACAGTTGTTGTCGATTCACGACCTATATATTCATTTCTAAACCCTAGTTCTATTCTAGCGCCGTCATATCCCCGAAATATCATTTCCAAATATTTTTTACTTTTGCATCTGAATTGAATTTAAGAGTTCTGCATACAAACATTGAAGACAACTATTGAGGATGGCTTGGCATTTTAGTGTCAGAGCATCTAGTCGAGTGTTTGTTTTATCATGTACACCATATCTAGGCTTATAACAATTTCTGTCGAGTCATGACCTATATATTTGTTTCTGAACCCTTGTTCTAGCCTAGCGCCGCCAAATCCCCTACCGGTCCTTTCATAATCCATCCTAACCTAAATCCAGAAAACAGCTGCAAATAGGATTGTTTAGAAATTCCACTTTTTCAAATTCAATTCCTAGTTTTTCTATACATGCTAAATCCAATCACTAGAGTGCTTTATTCTGATGTTGTGCCAGTAATCGTATAATCAGCTGGTACCGGCCACTGTTTTGTAAGTTCAGCTCTATGTTCTTTTATTTTCTTTTGCCCTTTTTTTTTGGTCAATTTTCAAATCTCATGGTTTGTCATTCATTGTCATATCCAGATGCCAAGGCTGCGTGGAATTGATGCATCCAGGTACTTTGGAACCCTAGGTTATTAGTGATTATTTAGAATTTAAACCTTTTTAGTAATGGTTTTCTTCATAGTTCCATAATTGGTCCTCTTTTTTATGAACTCCAAGAATCTTAGTATTTTTTTTTTTCGAAATGCTTCACAGGGGCTGTCAAGTTAAAAGTACAAAAAAATCAAGCAGTAATGCTCAGATAAATGAACATTTCTTTATAAAAGAATCTTAGTATTTTTTAACCCTTTGTTTTCTTTATAAAAAATCCTCCTTTTTATTAATGTGATTATTTTCGAATTCTTTTTTTTTTTTGATAAACAAATATTTCTGATAAAATTTAAGTGTTGGATCCTTTCCCTTTTGTAAAAAAAATCTCCTCTTTTTTAGTTTTTATGGTCTATACTCTATAAGCTCTGCTTAGTCATGATTTTGGTACCACATAAAACCTCACCTCTTTTTAAGCAAGTTCAATCAGACATAGAGATGACTGGAGAACATGCGAACTAGCATTAATTATGATTAAGGCTGTACATTCAAACTGGATCTGCTTGAATAATTATGTAGTACTTTGCAATTGCAGGAACAAGCTCAGACTTAAACTGACTGGGCCCATTCATACTGGCAACCCACAGGTTCATTGGCTTTGATCCAAATTTGTCTTCTTTACAATTTTAATGCCATAATTTTGTTTATCAGATACATATTATCCATCAGTTTCTGATATTATTTGCACAGGAGTCAGTTTCTGATATTATTTGCACAGGAGTCAGTTTCTTTATTCATTTCTACATGCCCTAATATATCATTGAAAAGTTATTAATGTGTAAAAGAAAAGACAGAAATCGTACCACATAGCACATAGCCAAATAGAAATCACCAAATTCTGTTTTTCCATGTACTTAAATTTCTTTTTTTACTGTGTTCCAGAATTCAGTTGGAAATGACAAGCCATTCAGAGCCCAATGCTTCTGTCACAGATCTTATGAGGAAGAAAGTCGAGATGGCCAAATGTGCACAGGAAAAGCTTAGGGAGCTCATACTAGCTAGAATGCCAACAAGAGGAAGGAAACTGTATGCCCCTTCAATATTGAGAACATTTAATTTTGTATATTCCCAGGAACACTATTACTAATTGTGATTGTTGACATCATAATAGAACATATTATCTGTAATTTCTTTTAATCTTTTTTTTTACAAAAAAAAAAAAATATGACAATGAGAGTCCTTATGGACAAAGGTGCTGAAATCTGAAATGAAATATAAGATTTTAGAACTTGGTACATGTTTTTTTTTAACTGCAAGCTTCATAAAATATAGGGTGTGCTTACTTGCACAAGAGCAGTATGAGCAACCCTTCTTGGGCCGAAGGAGGAGCTTCGTGAAGCTTGTTGCGAAATGTTAGATGCCCTGAAGGATGTTGATTTAGGTAAGCTGGTTCATATAGTATGATTTTATTAAATTATTGTTAATGGACCTGTAGAATTCTATGTACCATGATGCATTACATTTATCTTGATTGGACTACAACTACAACAACTACTACTAAATCTTTTGTCCTAAACAAGTTGGGTTAGGCAATGTAATTAGCTTGATTGGGCATAATGATTTTTAAAAATGCATGTTAACGTATTTTAATTAGATTTAGCAATATTCAAACCTTTATTTGTTCTTCTTTTGTCTGGTATATATTTCTGGATAGTATTCAATAAAACTTGTAGCAGGCATAGAACAATTAGACATCCAATAGGTTATCCCATCTCCTTCTCATGCAAGGTGACTGATGTCTGTGAGTTGAGTTTTGCCAGGATGTTTATTTAGATTACCCAATACTGAAAATGTAACATAGAGTATACATCCCTTTATTTATCAAATTAATTTTCAGGTTGATGGTCGGCCAAGCTCACTCTGCTATGAATGAGCTCATGGACAGCAAACTGTCTGTTGAAAGTTGGGTGGATAAGTTGCGCCGATTAACCTGCAGGTGCAACAGGTATTGCGCATCAAGGAAGCATCTCCAGCACAAAACACCAAAGCAGTGGCATCAGCCGAACAGCATGCTTCTACTTTTGTTAACCAACAGATGTATTTTGGGCTATACTATACAAAAAGGGCGAAGCAGCTAAAATGATGAAATACAAGGTCTGATGATATGTTCGGTGGACTAGATTTGAGGTGTCCATTATGATGGCATGTGATCTTGAACCCCCTGGAAGCAGGACATCTTGAAATGGGATGTTTGAGTTTGGATAAATTTAGGATAGAAGCTTGTATTTACAAGTTTGTTGTGGGAAGATGTTGACTGGTATTGGCCACTGTTTTGTAAAATTGGGTATTGATCTTAACCATACTTTGTAATTTTAAGAATTTGAAATTACATTTAATGTACCTATCATAGTGCGGTATTGACATGTTGTGTTTGTTTTTTATTTCTTAAACTTTTTGTTGCTTTCTATGATAATCAATTTTCCATTGGTTTAAGGTAAATCTACCATAGCTGTCTGATTGTAAGGTTAGTGTCATATTTGGTCGAGTAGTATTTCAGTTTATACTGTATTATCAAATTCTATTCATATGGTACTACTGCTTGAGGCTGAACCGTTCTCTTTTCTTAAAAAGAAAAAGAGAATAAGAAAATTAAGAAGTCCTACTTTTGGTGCTGCATTTGTTTATGCAATAACATTGCTTCTGTATTGTGGCATTAATTTCCATGTCAGAATTCCCTACTTTTGCATGTGCTATGATGAAAAACACGTTACCTATCTTTTTGAACGCATTATTTTAAATCACCGAAAATTTATATGGTCCCTTGCCTTGAGACGAAACTTTTAAAAATAAAATATGTAATCCTTCAATCGTCACTACATGTCATCTATATATCACCCTAAGCACTGAATCAACAAAAAAAATAACAGAATCCATACAAATTGAGATAATAGTATAGAATTTCTAAAACATGAAATAAAATTAAACATTTACAATGAATGCCCTTCAAA
Organism: Rhynchospora tenuis; assembly: GCA_027725995.1. Taxonomy (NCBI): domain Eukaryota; kingdom Viridiplantae; phylum Streptophyta; class Magnoliopsida; order Poales; family Cyperaceae; genus Rhynchospora; species Rhynchospora tenuis. The sequence goes on from CM050888.1 coordinate 58,013,150, forward strand.
CCAAGCCATTGAGCTATCTGATTCATTTTTGTCTCTTGAACCTGGTGATACTTACTATTATCTGAAAAATTCCTTCTCAGAATATAAAAATAGAACTCAAAATCTTATTAAATAAACAACTTTATTATGGAAATTAGAACTCAGACTTATCCATTTCATATCGATAACCTATGACATATCTTAAGAAAAATGAATGACCTAGACAAATATAGTCAAAGCAAACATTATAAACATTACTGATTGTAATGACTTCAAATAGAAAAGTAAAGCTACTATTTACTGATCCTAACTAATACTGGTTTGCTTGTGGCTGAGATTGATAGAGAGCAGTTCACTTGTGTTACACTGGCAATACATCTTCTTCTCACTCGAAGCTGGTCTTTAAACTTCTTATTACTCAAATCATGAAATTTAAAGCATAGATGGTCATCTTTAACTGAATTAGGAGCCATTCCCAAACTGGCTTCAACATTAAAAATTTTGGAGACAGAGAGCTGTTTTGTGTCGACACTCATGTCAGTCTTAAATTAAAGTCCATAAATGTAATTTTGTAATTTTCAGAAATGTAGTAAGCAAGGGACTAGATCAATGTAGCAGGGAGTAAGAACGGAGTTCATATTGTTAAAATTTACTAGGCAATAATGGAATTTCAGATTGTAACTTAAAACGTTCATAGATCTGGAGGTGGAGTCAGCTTCCAGACTCACGTGTCAGACACTAGCATGTTTATGTAAAGGGGATGGATGTCGATTCTATTTAATTAGTTCTACGATAATGGTAGCAGGATATCTATAATCTACTGATTCGTATCGAACCCTGAACCCATGCAACACCTTCATTTTATCAGTAAAGTTGAAATTTTATTTAAATTGATATGCTAGCTGGCTTGTACGATATGGACCATGCTTTTTTACAGAAATCTGTACTGGGCATGTGTCTAATAATATGGATTTAGAAGTGTTTTTAAGAATCTGGGTAAAGCTATTAATTCTTGACAGTAATGTAATGAGCCTCCGACCAGACCAGGTCAAATATCTCTCCAAAGAGTAGAGTTGGCAATGCTATCACTCAGAAATTATGATTTCCATTTTAAGGCACTGAAAGTGGACAGAAATTACTGGCTGTCAAATAAGCTCAAAATTTGCAAACAGATTCTGACAGCTGAACTCAAACAAAGCCATCCTTCCAAGCTATAAATTTTAGAGGACAAAGTGGTATCTCAAAGGGATTATTTGCAAAATTTAATAAGGCGGACTATATCACCGTAATCAGCACAACTAAATGGTATATTTGGAGCTACCTTAGCATTCTGATTCTTGACTTTTTCCTCTAACTGAATCTAATGCTCAAGTTTAAGTCTGAGCTAACACCGCTTGATATCTCTATGTACAAGTCTCTTTCATGTAAAGACCTTGATTTGGGAAGAATTTATATTGTAGTCTGTAGAACTAGCTATGATCATGGTTGCTGCTTCCTTTTTTAGACTCTAGTAACACTATCATGATACATACCATCCACGCACATCCACAATAGAAGGTGGCAACAGATTACAAATTCTAATTTGGCCCAGGATTAAAATGTTTGATGCCTGAGTCTGACCAGCAGAAATCTGAATGCCAATCCACATGATACAGCATAAAAATGGCACATAATACATCAGGGAACAACAACTGACATGCAGTACTTGAGAGATTGTGAGCAAATAACCTCTCTAAGAGAAGCAAATGAATGCTGTAACATAGAAAATTATAAAGTTTGCATCCAAGAAAATGCTACAAGTGTAAGCTTGCATATCCAACAGTATGAATTAGTTCTACCCAATCATAGAAATACAAGAGCTTTATTTTCGATTAAAACACAGCTAATGAACTATGCCACCTAAAAAATCTATCAAGATACTATTATGATCTATGATAAACACCGACAAACTTTTGAATGCAGCGAACAACATGTCTTCTCAAGCTCTTCAGAAGGCACTACTGATTCTCTATACCAATGCATTGGGAAGGAGAAAACAAGCTAAAACTCAAAAACCCCAACTGATGACTTCTTTCTCTGCTGACGCAGCCAGCATATCTCTGAACTTAGATCCACCAGTTGTCTCTTTAGTTTTATTATATCCTGATACACAATTGCAGCACTTGTTAGAAACTTAATGAGGTAAATTCCATGGCATAATGCTATGACCAGCCTCATGCAGTATTTTTGCATTTTTTCTCTTTCAGGTACTGTTGAATAAAGCAGGGTTAAAGAAGAAAGCAGGCTTTTCACTTCACCCTTTCTTTTCTCACTTGTAAGGTGAGATGATGTGCAATACAAAATTTAGGTTTTACATTTGTTCATAGACAATAAAATTGGCAATTTTCTAATTCACAGCCACTGATTTACTCATGTTAATCATCAAATCAAACACAAAGGACAAATTTGAAATAATTGCTGCATAAAGGCCAATTTTTCACAATTGGGTTAGGAATTCGCCTAACTAAAATAATTCGTTCTTCTGAAAAATACAAACAATAAGAAAAGGAATAACTGATTTGCAAATGTAGGCCACAGTCTTACTGCCTCTAATTCATACTCAACAGGAGAATTTAATTTTGTAAACAGAAATGCAAATAAGTAATCCTAATTAAAATCACGGTAATAATAGTACAAATTTAGAATTAAGCTTATTCTAGGTAGGGAAAGGCAAACTCGAGTCATCATTGTGTTGCTCTATTTTATGAGTGCAACTGTGCAAGTTATTCTAACTATCAAGCAAGAATTAATAATAAACTTATCCCTGATTGCTGCATAATAACTAATGTAAGACATAATCTTAGAAAGCTAAAAATATATGTTGTAATCAACCATTTTACCTAACTAACATAAGTTATGCAACTATTAGTCATCCCGCTCTCCTAATTTGCATCCCAATGCAATGAAATACATAAATGGAATCGACAATTTAGGTAGAATATACAACGCAACTTAAAAAGTACCAGCTCTATAGCCACAAGTGATATGCAAATCAAGTTTATGATTAGGACTATAAAAGAGGATATTTGCAGGGCAAATAAATCAGATCTTATGTTAATAAAAACTGCAAAAGTCAAGCAATATAATGCACAAAAATTTGTTCCCAGTGTGATTAATGGAGAGGACAGTAAATAATGAAGATAGAGGAGAAGAAATATACCTAGGGTGTAATCAGCTGTCTCATCTCTCTCTTGCATTTTGCCCTCGAGTTAACCACATGTGCATCTTTTCTGCCAAATTTTCTGCCACAGTGCCAATTACAAAAATTATATTTAAAATGTAAATAGGGTCAGCTAGTATGGTAACACCAGACCTAAAAAAGATAGAAGCTCATAGTACAATTGGTGCAGTCATGTCCCATATCAGTAGAACGAAACCAGTACAACAACACGAAGGATGAAAAAGTTGAAAACTCAAAGTTAAAGGAATTACAATATCTTGGATGGCAGTATATTAAGCTTATTCTTAAAACCATTGTGCCATGGTCGCCATGGTCAGGCATGCGCTGACTTGTCTTTTACAGGGGGGGACCCATTCCAGCCAGGTTGCGACCTACCTTGTAAGAAAATGCACCTGCACTTACGTGTGCCTTTGCATGCACTGTACCTCTGTGGGTCCACATGAGAGTGGGTATTGCCGCAATTGTCATCTGTGGGTCAAGAACCCCATCTTCTAGCACATTTCTTAATAGAATACAAAAATTTTAAATAGAGAAGTTTTGCGAGGTTCGTACCTTTCTTGAATGATAATTTGAGCCGTCACTGCATGCCTGTCTATACATATCAGTCAGCTTCAAATCCACCTTTCTTTCTGATCTCAGATTGCTTAATGGTTCCACCTAAAAAGTTTGAAATAAAGCACTAAATTGGATTGCACACAGGTCTATTTCTTTACTCTTAAGCTTTTCTTATATGTTTATTAAAAATCAAGTACTCTAGTAATACTTGCAGAAAATTTTAAGCACGTAATTAAATACTTATGACATAAAAGTACATACATGTTTTCTTTGTAACTTTATTGGTCAATAAATTTTTGCTATTGGAGAACAGCAAGCTGCAACCATCTGATAGCTAAAATTTGCAATATTCCATAAACATTGTTTCAAAAGACCCCTTAACCTATGTATGAATTGAGACAAGAACCATGCATTTAAAATTGAATTAGATTGTATTTTAAAAGACCCCTTAAGCTGAGATGTCATATATATTTTAAGATTGTATTTTAATATGGCTCAACCGAATCAGACAAGAAAAATGCATCAAGGATAGAATAGAAATTTGTAGAAAAAATAAAATTGAAATCAATAAAATAAAAAAGGTATGTAAATATGTCCATACAAATGTTCATTATCTGGCATGACCAACTGTTGTGTATTGTTTCCAAAATTGCCAAGTTATTCCAGATTATAAGAGGAGAAAGAATGTTTATATTGAATACTCAAAATTTTAGGTAAAGGAAATGCCCAGTATACCAGCAACAAATGTAAATTGAAATTCACTTAAAAATATTCATCCACTTACTCAAGCACAATCAGATTATCAAAATATTGTAATTGAGCTCAAATGATGGCTGTTGCTATCAGACGGATAAAGGAGGCGAGTGAGATTATTACTGAAAACAAGTAGCACCAGCCGCCAGATTATAAGATAAACATGGAAAACAACTATTTATGAAATCTAACCTTTTGTTTGGCTTCCAGAGCCTCAGTACCTGCATTCATTATTGCAAGTGAATCATGATCTCCAGCTATTATTGTAACTGTAAATTTTAATTAAAATTAAAAGGTACAACCTTTTTAGGATCACACGTGCTACAAAAAAACTAAGCTTTTAACAACATGAAAAATTAAAGAACAAATTGGGACACCAGTAAATTTGTGCAAATAAAAAAGAGCATCAACCTTACATGGTTGGCTTGTTTAAAATTGAATCAACAACACACTAACTGTAGCAATACATACCAGTTACATTTTTCCTTCTATATAGTACAAGCTAGGTCACCATCTTCAGGCAATGTACTCACTTCTGTATGGGAACTACTGAATTTGTAACCATCTCCTACTTGGAATTGCATGAGACAACAACAAAGTAAAATTACATCAGTACTTGGCATTGCATGAGACAATACATTTCTAGTTATTACTCCTCTTTATCGCCAAGAACTTATGATTGAATTGCAGTTCTGGTTGAACAAAGCGAGGCAAATTAGAATAATTTTATTTTTATGACAGGTAAGATAAATTCAACCTGTTCCTGTTCGACAAAAAGCCTCAGAGAGGAGCGATACGTGTCAATGTATACAAAAGCTGATCGAGGAGAGAGAGACGGCGAGCGAGGAGAGAGAGAGAGAGGTAGTTGAGAGGTGGAGGCAGATCGGAGAGAGAAGGTGGTTAGTGAGGAGAAGTGTTGTAGTGTGAAATGGATCCATCAAATAGGGACAGCGAAGCTTTAGAGCGAGCGAGAGCAAACCGAAATAAGAAAGTATGAAGCTGCAGGAATGAGATTTGGCGAAATTTGTTAAAAACTCATCAGCGCTTTCATCTGGCACGAATCGTGGCGTAAATGAACGGTCCGGATGAGATTCGACGGAAACCGCTGTCAATGCGGATTAAAATAAAAACCGCATCTAGACCCGATGAGACCCGATCCGATAGACCCAAACCCGAAAACCCGCAAAAAATGTTTGACTCTGCGGTCAGACCCCCCTCTGACCGCAGAAAAAATGTTTGACTACCCCCTCTCAACGCCAACGCAGGATTAAATCTCAGAGATCGGAATACAAGCGGGCTGTTTCCTCTTGCGGGCTATTACGGGCCTTCTCTGTTGTCCGTCCTGCGTCCGTAAGGAGAGAGAAATGGGCCGAGAAATCAGAAAATCCCAATCGATGAAAGAAAGAAAGAAAAAACTGGAGACGATCGTCTCCCTCCTCCAGTCCTCCTCCCTTTCACTGATTTTCGATTAAAGAAATGACAGTGTGTATGAGAAGGGTGATTGGGCATTGGGTGAAGCTCAAGCTCTTGCCTCTATCAGAAGGGCTTCAATAATGGAATGGTGCTGCTGTTGATGACTAGGAGAGATGGCCTACCCTGTATTTACTATTTATTTTTAAGGTACTACTATTTTCTGTTTTAATGCGTCAATCAATTATTTACTTACCATTGTATTATATCTAATTTTGCCTTCTTAAATTGTGCATCACTACCACCACTTACTCAATTGAGTTTGCTTTTCAATTACTATTATTATTTATCCCACTATATCCTCTGCTGGCCCTCATGTTTTCAATTAAGCAAACCATCTTATTCTTACCTGAATAGAAAAGATACTGGTATAAGCAACCAGTGCTTCTTGTAACAAAATAGACAATGAACCTAAGTTTAATCATTGACTTCGTCTTCATTACATAATACAAGGGTCACAAATTGAGACTTTTTTGAAAAGTATTGTCAAAATTATTAAATTGTTACTTATCAGCGCTTAGTGCTCAAAAACTAATCAAGTAACTGAAAGCGATACCTAGTTAGAGAGAGAGAGAGAGAGAGAGATTTTGGTGCTTGCCGGTCAGCTAGTCTGGTTAAAGTGACTCTTTCTATAACAATTGCTCACTCGGATCTTTTTAATTAATTGACCAACAGCAATAGTGAAGTTACTTACTTCAGAACTTTGGTAAAAATAAATACACCAATTTGAATATTGGTGTTCATGTTCCTCATGTTTCCCAGTTTCTCTTCCGAATTGTGTGGTTTGGCTGCATATATGCATAATTTGTTTGAGCCTTCTTGTTGACGTGCTGATCTAATTTGGTAAATTGACGTTTTTTATTTCTAATTTGGATGGTGGCCTTCAATGCACGTGGTGTGCTTGACAAATTGCCAAGCTGAATTGCTCTCTTGAGAAAACCATTAACCATGTGCTTGTGAACTGATTTTTTTTTTTAATTGGTCACTTCTATACTTTTTTGTCCTAAAATTGTTATGCAACTGTGGTTTATAATTGACATTTAAAGGGTACATGAATATTTTGTCTGAACTTGTAGTAGCTTCCAATGGATTTCTTACAGACCACTAATAATTTTCAGAGGAGAATATCATGATTAGAAACTGCTCATTACTGAATTATATGAGCCAGTTTGAATCAAATAAGTCTGTACCTGGTAATATGCAGACAAAAGTAGTGGAATCATTTCTGCACTATTGTTAGAAATGTTTGCTTACTGTGGAATAAAATTATTTGTCTTAATGTTGAATGAAGATTTCACAAGGCAATTGAACATAATGTTCTGTCGCAGGACTTTTTGGTGCAATGAGTATCAGATAATGCCATTTTTGCAAATTTAAATTTGCTACATACGTATATAGAAACAAGTCACATATTTTATACATAATCATCAATTAGAATGTCCACATGCGTGCTTATGGATAGTTGTTATTCAAATGTTATTTCCTTTTGCATCTGAAATCGAATTGATGCTTGTGCATTCAAACATCAGCAACAACTCTTAAGATTGACCTAGGTTTGTAAGTGTGACAGTATCTAGTTAGGTGTTTGTTATATCATGTGCGCCATGTGTAGGCTTTTATTATGATTTTTGTCAATTCACAACCTATATATTCATTTCTGAACCCTTGTTCTTGTCTGTCAAATTCCCTAAATATTATTTGTAATTTTATTTCCTTTTCCATCTGAAATTAAATTGAAGCTTGCGCATGTGAACACCAGAAACAACTATTGAGGATGGCCTAGCTTTTTAAGTGTGAGGAAATCTAGTCGAATGTTGTTTTATCATGCGCACCATGTCTATGCTTGTAATGAACAGTTTTTGTCGATTCCCGACCTATATGTTCATTTCTAAATCCTAGTTCTATTCTAGCTCCGTCATATCCTGGAAATATCATTTCCAAATATTTTTTACTTTTGCTTCTGAATTCAATTTAAGAGTTCTGCATACAAACATTGAAAACAACTATTGAGGATGGCTTGGCATTTTAAGTGTCAGAGCATCTAGTCAATTGTTTGTTTTATCATGTACACCATATCTAGGCTTATAACAATTTCTGTCGATTCATGACCTATATATTTATTTCTAAACCCTTGTTCTAGCCTAGCGCCGTCAAATCCCCTACTGGTCCTTTCATAATTCATCCTAACCTAAATCAGGAAAACAGCAGCAAATAGGATTTTTTTCTAAATTCCACTTTTTCAATTTCAATTCCTAATTTTTCTATACATGCTAAATTCAATCACTAGAGTGCTTTATTCTGATGTTGTGCCAGTAATCGTATAATCAGCTGGTACCGGCCACTGTTTTGTAAGTTCAGCTCTATTTTCTTTTATTTTATTTTCCTCTTTTTTTGGTCAACTTTCAAATCTCATGGTTTGTCAGTCATTGTCATATCCAGATGCCAAGGCGATGTGGAATTGATGCATCCAGGTAATTTGGAACCCTAGGTTATTGGTGATTATTTAGAATTTAACCCTTTTTAGTAATGGTTTTCTTCATAGTTCCATAATTGGTCCTCTTTTTTATTAACTCCAAGAATCTTAGTAATTGTTAACCCTTGGTTTTTCTTTATAAAAATCTTCCTTTTTATTAATGTGATTCTTTTTTTCTTTTTTTTTTTTTGGATAAACGAATATTTCTGATAAAATTTAAGTGTTGAATCCTTTCCCTTTTGTAAACAAATCTCCTCTCTTTTTTAGTTTTTATGGTCTATTAGCTCCGCTGTTATGCTTAGCCATGATTTTGGTACCACATAAAACCTCACCTCTTTTAAAACAAGTTCAATCAAAGATAGAGATGACCAGAGAACATGTGAACTAGCCTAAATTATGATTAAGGCTGTACATTCAAACTAGATCTGCTTGAATAATTATACTTTGCAATTGCAGGAACAAGCTCATACTTAAACTGACTGGGCCCATTCATACTGGCATCCCACAGGTTCATTGGCTTTGATCCAAATTTATCTTCTTTACAATTTCTGATCTTATTTGCACAGGACTCAGTTTCTTTATCCATTTCTACATGCCCTAATATATCATTAAAAAGTTATTAACGTGTAAAAGAAATGACAGAAAAATTGTACCACATAGCACATAGCCAAATAGAAATCACCAAATTATGTTTTGACATGTACTAAAAATTTTTTTACTGTGTTCCAGAATTCAATTGGAACTGACAAGCCTGGGACATGCCATTCAGAGCCCAATGCTTCTGTCACAGATCTTATGAGGAAGAAAGTCGAGATGGCCAAATGTGCACAGGAAAAGCTTATGGAGTTCATACTATCTAGAATTCCAACAAGAGGAAGGTAACTGTATGCCCCTTCAATATTGAGAACATTTAATTTTGTATATTCCCAGGAATACTATTACTAATTTTGATTGTTGACATCATAATAGAACATATTATCTGTAATTCCTTTTAATCTGTTTTTTTTTTTAAATAATATAACAATGAGAGTCCTTATGGACAAAGGTGCTGAAATCTGAAATGAAATATAAGATTTTAGAACTTGGTACATGTTTTTTTTAACTGAAAGCTTCATAAAATATAGGGTCGGCTTACTTGCACAAGAGCAGTATGAGCAAACCCTTCTTGGGCCGAAGGAGGAGCTTCATGAAGCTTGTTGCGAAATGTTAGATGCCCTGAAGGATGTTGATTTAGGTAAGCCAGTTCATTCAGTATGATTTTGTTAAATTATTGGTAATGGACCTGTAGAATTCTATGTACCATAACCTGTAGAATTCTATGTACCATGATGCATTACGTTTATCTTGATTGGACTACAACTACAACAACAACTCCTAAGCCTTTTGTCCTAAACAAGTTGGGTTAGACAATGTAATTTGATTGGACATAATAATTTTAAAAAATGCATGTTAATGTATTTTAATTAGATTTAGCACTATTCAAACCTTTATTTGTTCTTCGTTTTGTCTGGTATATATTTCTGGATAGTATTCAATAAACCTTGTAGCAGGCGTAGAACAATTAGACATCCAATAGGTTATCCCATCTCCTTCTCATGCAAGGTGACTGATGTCTGTGAGTTGAGTTTTGCCAGGATTTTTATTAAGATTACCCAATACTGAAAATGTCACATAGAGTATCCATCCCTTTATTTATCAAATTAATTTTCAGGTTGATGGTCGGCCAAGCTTACTCTGCTATGAATGAGCTCATGGTCAACAAACTGCCTGTTGGAAGTTGGGTGGATAAGTTGCGCCGATTAACCTGCAGGTGCAACAGGTATTGTGCATCAAGGAAGAATCTCCACCACAAAACACCAATGCAGTGGCATCAGCCGAACAGCATGCTTCTACTTTTGTTAACCAACAGAAGTCTTTTGGGCTATACTATACAAGAAGGGAAAAGCAGCTAAAATGATGAAATACAAGGTCTGATGAGTTGTTCGGTGCACTGGATTTGAGGTGTCCATTATGATGGCATTAGGTGCTCTTTGAATATTGAAGTTAGCTGCTGCAGGATAGGTTTGTGGGGATATTTTTTGAGTTTCAGCTTTTGACCAATCAGTCTATTTTGTGTTTCAGGTCAGATCTTGTATCTGTCACTTGACTTTCTCTGGGTTGGTTTGGTTCTGGCCTGTAAAGTAAATTAAAGTTTTTAGCTATTGTTTTATAAGTCTTTTTAGGTTGTTGCTTTGATTGCAATCAGGTTTTATCGGCTTTGGTTCTTTTGGCTTATTATGTATAACACGAGTAGTTGAATTGCTGCATGGTCTGTCCAAGAGGTCTCATCTAGAGTGGCTATTAATATTATAGTTGAGGCAATATATGTGTGACATTAAGTGGACCTAAGTTTGCGATGTTTACAGGATATTTAATTGGGTCAACCTTCCTGTCATTATTGTTATATTTCATTGTTTTTGTTGACCATATATGGAACTTACTGGTAGAACTACTACAGATGTGTAGCAGATTAGTTGCTCTGATTGTGTACATAACCTTCACTGGTGATGCTATTGTAATTTATACACGATTAATAACATTCTCATTAGGACTTTCAATTGCAACTTTGTTCTTTTCCTCCTAATCTTGCCAGTAAATAAGATCTCCCATATACCAGAATGTTTTCACTTTTTCAGTTTTTGATTCGATAATGTGTACATAACCTTCACTTGGCTTTATTTATACCCTTATTCATTTCTCAGTTTTTTTAGGCGTGTACTGTTCAGTTGATTTGGATGTGTTGTAGTGGTGGCTCCGTTTTTGTTGAAGTTATGAAGTTGTGACTTAACATTCTTCTTTTTCTATTTTTTAGAAAAAAAGGATTAGCGTTTGTTGATTGTTTGATTTGCAGGGGCATAATTCTCTGATATTGTAGCCAGTTGTGAAAGTACGCAGTTTATTTCTTTACGCTGGAAATACTTAAAAAAGTTTTTACCATACATTTACGGAAATTCTGCAAAGATTTTGTTGACTGTGATTTTATTTTCATTAGATCGGCCAAGGCGCCTGTAAGGATCACAAAATTGAAGTGGAATATTTATCAACACTAAATAACTTTCGTGCTCCAGATTCAAGCAACATATGTTTACATCAAACATACACATAACTTTTTTTTTTTTTAAGGAATATGAAAAATTCAACAACAACAACAACTACTAAGCCTTTTGTCCCAAACAAGTTGGGTATTCAAACAAAAAAAAAAAATGAAGGCACATTTTATTTAAATAAAATATAGAAAAACAGTAAAAATAAAAATTCATCAGTCGCGCTGTTTAATTTGAAACTTGTGCAGTTTCTAGTAAGGTTGGGCCGCAGAGGCTTATACGAAGTGTGACTTGATTCATTTGAAAGTTATTTCTTTAATTTAATCATTTCTCCAAAATTAAAGATTATTTTATGTAAAAAAATTCAAACGCTGAGGACCAATTCTGCGAAATATTTATCACAAAAGTATACAATTCTATATTTGAAATAATTAGTAGACATAATTACATAAAATTATAATCCAAACAAAATACGGAAAAAGCCCCAGTCCCAAGTCCAACTCGTCTTTCCGATCTACTCTTTTCCTCTCTCCTTCCCTTCCCTTGTAGGGTTTATCACTGAGCCACTGCTCTTGCTTTCTCCCAGCTCCCAATCTCCCATTGTAGACCAGCACCATGTCTTCCCTTCTTGTAAAGAGGCTTTCCTTGTTATCCCCCTCTTCTCTCAGCTGCCACAATCACCACCTAAACCTTCTTTTCCCTCTCCTTCGGTTGCCTCTTTCCACCCAGACCCAACCTCTGAAGGAGTTGCCTTTTATAGCCCAGTATCTCGTCTCCTCCTTCGGCCTTTCCCCCGATCGATCTCTCAAGGTCTCCACCCACAGAAACCTCGCAGCAATTAAATCACCTGACCGGCCCGAAACAGTGATAAAGTTCCTAAAAGATACTGGCTTGTCTGATTCCCAGATCAAGGCTGCTGTTTCCTTCCAACCAATTCTTCTAGGGTACAGTGTGGATAGGGTCCTGAAACCAAAGGTGCGTGAACTCTTGGAAAATGGGTTTCCTCCGGAACTATTGGTTCAGTTGATCCGATACACCCCAGTTGCCCTTTTATTGAAGGGCACTCTCTCACGGCTCCTGTTTTGGAGAGATTTTGTGGGGAATTGTGAGGACAATTTGTTAAAGATTGTTAGGAACAATTTGCTAATCATTTTGGACATTGATAAGCATATTGTTCCTAGAATAAATCTGTTCAAAGAGTATGGGTTTTCCAGTCGAGACATAATGGCTGTGCTTGGATGGGGATCCGGCTACATGACCAGAAGCTTAGATTTTTTGAGGCAGAGGCTGGATCTCATAGAGGAGCTGGGGATTCCAAGGGGATCCAAAATGTTCCTGCGTGCATTCAAAGCTGTCGGTGGTTTCTCCAGAGACAATATACTTAAGAAGGTGCAGTTCTTCAAGGTGACATATGGCTGGTCAGAGGATGAAGTAACTGCTGCTTTTAAGAAAACACCCAATATCCTTGCAATTTCTGAGAAGAAAGTGAAGTCAAATATGGATTTTCTTATCAGTAATGCTAAGCTAGATTTAAGGAACATATCTTTAAAACCGGTTATCCTTTGTTATAGCCTGGAGAAAAGGTTGGCACCGAGACATCATGTATTTAGCATATTACAAGCAAAAGGATTGAAAATGAAGAGTTCTTTTCTTAGTACATGTAACATGTCTGAAAGGGATTTCCTTGATAAGTTTGTGGTTCCATATAGGGTGAGTGTGCCTGAAGTTGCTGAGGCATATCCTGGTAATCTACCAATTTGCTGATTGATCTTCTTTGGAAAAAAAAAAAAAAAAAAAATGAAATGTCTCGTTTTGTTTGTGAGTGTTTAAGCCAGAGAAAAAGCAACATAACTCTTAAAAAGGAAGGCACTTCGGCCAGCCCTTTTTGGTCTCATTTCCTACTGTAATATCTTTTTATTGTATTGATAATGGATGGGCACTTCATTGTTAAAAAATTGAAATTGATTTCAATTGTGTGGGCCTTCATCTGTTTTTTGCTGGGCAAGTGAGTTGTTTCCATAGTGATTGTTTAATTATTTCTGCTGAAGCAGTACTTTCTCACACTTTCATCTAATTGGAACAATTTCTTATAAGCCTGTTCTTATTTTACTTTACTTATAGAAAGTTACTGGTTCTTAGGGGGAAAAAAATGAGAAATGAATGAAACTATCGTGGGGAATCCAATTATGGTAAAGACTAAAAAATATGTTTAGGGTTTATCTCCCTTGACTTTCTCAGAGTTGGTACGGTTCTAGTCTGTACTGGTTTGACTGGTCTTTGTAGTAAAGTTAATTTTCTTTGTATTACGAGTCTTTTTATATTGATGCTTGACTGTATTCAAGTTTTGTTGATTTGGTTCAGTTGGCTTATTACGATAAACATGATAGTTGATATCTGCCTGGTATTTTTTCCCAAGAGGTCACCACTATGACTAATATCATAATTGAAGCAATATGTGTCACTTTTAAGTGGAACCCTTATGATATCTGTGATTTTTACTGGAGATTTAATTAGGTCATCTTCATGTGATTGTGTGCTCTATGTCATTGTTTTTTAATTTGACATTGCTAATTTGATTGTAGCACATTACTGGTATTATTTGCATTCTGAAGTCACTGGTAAGGCGGTAATTTTAATTTTATATAGCAAGTGTTGATTCTTAGAATTTTATTTTTTTTTTAAAAAAAAAACTTCTTATCTGTTTCATAGTTCCATTAGTAATTTCTTATTTTCCTTTTTCCAGCGTTTGCTGTTTAATTTGCTTGTTGTGGTGGCTCCATATTTAGTTCATTGATTGATCTGTGGAGGCATAATTCTCTGAGGTTGTTGCCTGTTGTACATTGTAAATCGATAAAGTTGTTTCACCATACATCTAAGGAAATTCTTTTTGAAGATAAGCAGGGTTGACCCGCCACTTTCTATTAGAAGAAAACAAAAATTACAAAGTCCAACACATAAAATAAGTAATTAAAGTAGAAAAAGGTCCAAACGCGCTGTACCAGGAATCGGTACCAGTGGTTTCCCTTCATCTTGGATGGGGATCCGGCTACATGACCAGAAGCTTAGATTTTTTGAGGCAGAGGCTGGATCTCATAGAGGAGCTGGGGATTCCAAGGGGATCCAAAATGTTCCTGCGTGCGTTCAAAGCTGTCGGTGGTTTCTCCAGAAACAATATACTTAAGAAGGTGCAGTTCTTCAAGGTGACATATGGCTGGTAAATTAGGATTAGATGAATATAGACTAATCATTGGGTTATTGATGTAGTTAGATTGCCTATATTAAGGCCACCACTGTATGTGAGAACACATGAAATCATTTTTACTAAAACACTTGCTCTCTCTCTCTCTTCACATTGTCTTCTATTCTCTCTTACTGGTACACTAATACCAGAATACAAGGATCAGAAATCCTTTCATAAACTTAAAATGTGCATAGTATCTGGAGTGGAGTCAAATTCCAGACTCGCGAACTGGAGACTTGCTTGTTTATGTAAAGAGATATTCTATTTAATTAGTTCAGCAGACAAGGTTAGCTGGATATTTGTAATCTACTGATCTGTATCGAGGTCTGAACCCAGGCAACATCTTGACTGTAATCAGTAAAGTTGAAATATTATTCAAATTGATATGCCAGGTGGCATCTATGATATGAACCATGCATTGTACACAAATCCATATTGGGCGTGCCTGATATGTATAGAGAAGTGTTTTTGAGAATCTGGGTAACACAGCTACTAATTCTTGACAGTGATGTGATGAGCATATGATCAGACCGTCAAATATCTCTCCCATGAGTAGAATTGGCAATGCAATTACTCACAAATTAGGATTTCCATTTCAAGGCACTGAAAGTGGACAGAAATCAATGGCTGTCAAATTAGCTCAAAATTTGCAACAAGATTCTAAGAGCTGAACTCAAACAACGCCATCCATCCCATAAATTTAAGAGGACAAACTGGTATCTCAAAGGGATTATTAGCAAAATTGACATAAGGTGGACTATATTACTGTTATCAGCACAAGTATAAAGACTAATGCTCAAGTCTAAGTCTGAGCTAATACCACTTGATATCTCTATTTACAAGTCTCTTATTATGTAAAGACCTTGATTTGGCAAGAATTTGTACAATAGAATGTGTAACTAACTATGATACATGGTTGCTGTGTCCTTTTCCAGACACAGGTAACACTAATGATACATACCATCAATGCACATCCACAATAGAAGGCGGCAACAGATTACATATTCTAATTTGACCCGGGATTAACATATTTGATGTCAATCCGCAAGATACAGCATAAAATGACAAATAATACATGAGAGAACAACTGGCATGCAGTACTTGAGAGATCACGAGCAAATAACCTCTCTAAGAGAAGCAAATGAATGCTTTAACATAGATAATTATATAGTTCGCATCCAAGTAAATGCTACGAGTATAGGCTTCCATATCCAACAGTATGAATTTGTTC
The DNA here is from genome assembly GCA_027725995.1 of Rhynchospora tenuis. NCBI lineage: Eukaryota > Viridiplantae > Streptophyta > Magnoliopsida > Poales > Cyperaceae > Rhynchospora > Rhynchospora tenuis. Next base: position 58,029,155 of record CM050888.1, read on the forward strand.
TACCAATCACAGAAGTATAAGAGTTCTACTTTGGACTAAAAAGTTGCTAAATGTACTATACCACCTGAACTCTATCACTATTATGATCCATGATTTACACCCATAAACTTTTGAACACTGCGAAGAAACTGTCTGTTCAAGCTCTTTAGAAGGCACCAATGTTTCTCTATATCAACGCAATGAGAAAGAGAAACAAGCAAAAACTTGCAAATGCCAGAAGTGCTTCAACATACTCCAAATGTGATGACTTCTTTCTCTGTTGACGCAGCCAGCATATCTCTCCACTTAGATCCACCAGCTGTCTTCTTAGTTTGATCATATCCTGTTACACAATTACCACGCTTGTTAGCAAATAATGAGGTTAATTCCATGCCATAATGGAATGACCCCCACTCATCTAGTCTTTTGCATTTGTGCATTCAGGTACTGTTGGATAAAGCAAGCTTCATTTCACCCTTTCTTTTCTCACTTATAAGATGAGATGATGTGCAATACCAAAATTAGGTTTTACATTTGTTCATAGACTTTAACATTCACAAAATTCTTCTTTACAGCCGCTTTGTTCATGCTAACAACCAAATCAAACACAATGGACAAATATGAAATAATTGCTGCATAAAGGTTAACATCCCAATTGGTTACTAGGCAATCACCTGAGCCAAAATAGTTCATTCTTTTGAAACTACAAATAAGAAATGGAATAACTGATTTGAATATGTCGGCCACAGTCTTCTTACCTCTAATTCATACTGAAACGACAATTTAATTTTGTAAACAGAAATGCAAAAAATTAATCCAAATTGAAGTCACTTGTAATACTAGCACAAGTTCCCAACATAACCTCAAGAAGGGATGGACCACAGCTATTACATGTACTCTCTGTAACTCTAATCTTTTGGAGGATTCCCCTCACTTATTCTGCAACTGTCCAGTCACACAGCATATTTGGACAATGGTTGGTGTACAATTTAATTTCAATATTATAAGCCACACCGAGCCACATGTTCATTGTTGGAAAAATGCAACAAGGGTGCCATCATCTAGGCGACGATTCTGGATCCAGGTTTGTTTTGCTACAGCTTGGTCAATTTGTAAGCCAGAAATGCTAAGACTTTTTCTTCTGTACCGGTTTTGTACCATTGGTGCTTCAGTCTTTTTTTTTTTTTTTTGAAGCTTAAAACGCCCGTGGGCTCATTGGTGCTTCAGTCTATTGAGCAATGTGTGAGACTTTGGAAAGATTGTAACTAGTTACTTTTTTCCTTTCTTTTCTTTTGCTTGTGTTGGTACTCTTTGTACCAGCAGCTTTGGTGTAAATAGCGTCTTCTATTAATGAAATTTCAAAGTGTGGCGCAAGCCAACTCTCAAAAAAGAAAAAAAAAAAAAAAAAAAAGGAATAGCACAAGTTTTTGAATTAAGCTTATTCTAGCTAAAGAAAGACAAACTGGAGTCATCATTTTGTTGCTCCATTTTATGAGTGCAAGTTTTTTTTATATAACCATCAGGCAAAAATTGTTAATAAACTTATCCCTGATTGTTGCATAATAACTAATTGAAGACATAATCTTAGAAAGAAAATTATATGTTGTAATCAACCATTTTACCTAACTAACAAAAGTTACGCAGCTATTAATCATCCCACTGTCCTAATTTGCATCCCAATGCAATGATATACATAAATGAAATCGACAATGTAGGTAGAATATACAACGCAACTTAAAAGTACCAGCAGCTCTATAACCACAACTGATAAGCAAATGAACTTTGCAATTACAACTAAGAGGAAAATATCAGTATCTTATGTCAATAAAACTGCAAAATTCAAGCAACATGATTAACAAGCAACTTAACTTCAGAACACTCAGCGCAAGAAAACTCCTCAGATATTCCACAATTGGATACTAATTTCAATTGTTTAGATAACTTGTAAGGGGCAATAATCTCAACAAAAGGAAGGGAAAATTCAACAAAATGTAGTCTAATTCGAGGCAGACAGACTACTAGGTGAGAGAGCATTACCTCCGCGCGGAGGGAGGTAGATGCGTCGGAGCTGCGGCGAAGTGTCGGCGGACGGACAGAAGAGAGGAGAAGAGAGGCTTTGGCGCATTGAATCGCCATCTGAGGCGTAATAGGCGTCGCTGCTTCTCCGCTTTCCGCCATTGATTCGATCAAGGGATTTATCTTTCCTTCAGTCATGCCTCAGATTCGTAAGATTCAGTGCTCTCGATCTCTATCTCTCTCTCTCTAAACCCTCCCGAAATTTTGTTCGAGTTGCCGCGAAGGAACGCTTTAATTTCAAATTTCCGAACTAATCAGTGCGGAAGGAGCGCCTGCTGGTCTGGATTTATTATTTCACAAAAAGAGAGTTTAAGGGATCAAATTTATTTAACCCCGGCAAAATTGTAAAATTAATTTATAAAACTTTCAAAGAATAGAAAGCGAAAATTTGAAGGGATCGATTTCATTTTGCCCCCCCCGGAAAAATTGTAAAATGAATCTCTACACCTCTCAGTATGTGTACAATATACGATCTTCACTTGTATGATCATATGGACAGCTAAATTTTAAAAAAAAAAATTTACCATTCAAATATTTACTCATTTACTCTTTATTAAGAAATTATGTTTACCTATAATTTTATTGATAATTTAATATTAAAATTCAATTTTATTAATTTTTGGTCAAAATGCCACTTCCCGACCTTAATCTCTTGATTCTTCAATCTGCCCATCTCTCTTTGATCTCTCATATTTCTCTAGCCTCTCCTTCCCATTGTTTTTTTTTCTCTAGTTCTCTCTTTTCCATTCAATATTTAATTATTTATTTATGAACTGTCGGTCTCTCTCCTTGCTTCTTGTCTATTGGAACCATTTAATATGTCTGGGAAGAATTGAGAACAAAAAGATTAGCATGTGATGCCTTTTATTTTGTTTTAGAAGGGGAAGATGAAGTATATTTTGGTCCACATCTAATAAAATCAAATTTCAATACTTATGAGGGTAAATTTCTCTAATTAATAGAAAATGATGAGTATATATCCAAATTTAAAGGTTGTGAGGTAAAATTTTATGGATTGTGCATTTGAAGCCTAGATAATTGATTCTATCTTTTTTTTAAAAAAAAAATTAGGGATCAAATGATGACTATAAGACAAAATAAATTGAGACACGATTTAAGACTGTCTTTCTGTGAAGTTTAAGATGACTAATTCCCTCGGTGGATGAAATAAATACCTTAAGCTTGACTCAATCCCGTAGTCTCGAAAACATTTTGAAACATTTTAGGCTATATTTTTATTTTGGTTGAATGGTACAACGACTATTGCTAACTAACGGTAAAATGACTTGTTCAATTTTGGGTTCTATCGACAACGGATTTCGATCCTCACTTTTTTTTTTAATGGATGGCATGTGACAACAAAATAAATTGATAAGGAAAAATATTTACAAGATACTTAGAAAGCATAGAACGCCATTCTAATTTAGTTTTAAGGGTAGTACCTTAAAACACCACATGAATTATTTATGTCGTCACATCAACTTTTTATTTTTAAAGTTGAATCCTAGTTACCACTTAAGTATTCTTACTAATTATATTTTATGACGCGTTTGGGGACTTAACCGTTTTTAATGTCCGTTAAGAAAGAATTAAGTTAATGACAAACATGAACTTAGAGAATACTTGTTGATGATTAGAACTTTTAAGAAAATACGAATAAAACACGTTCCTTTTTGGACACCCCAACATTTATTAACAGCTAAACAAGTTCCCTTTTTATACTTTTTGCTGAGCAGCTAAACAGTTTCCTGCAGGATTACATAAAAAAAAAAAGCTAAATTAATAGGAAAAAATTTCCGTGAAATTATGCATATATTAAAAGAATCCTCAAAATTTTACAGTACCACAGAAGAAATCAGGTACTTTTGCTCCAGCGCCATAAGACGAGTTGATTGCATTTTTCAACTACTTCTCTAAGTTGATAAATGCATTTCTCACGCACGGCATTTCTATTCTCTATATTGATAAATGTATTTTTCATGCGTTTCTCTAAGTTGATAAATGTGTACAGCTGTAATAAAGGTGGTAGTAGGTATTATATGTTGTGATGTCCTTTAAATTGAAGCACAAAAACGAGTTGTAAAAGATGAATTACTCGGAGTGGATTTAATCACCATAGCTAAAGATTATTACAGCTATAAATGCAATAAGCTATTCTATTCAAATAAAGTCATTAGGCACCTTTATTTATTTCTTCAACAGCCCCTTTTTCTGTTAATTAGTTCGCTTCATTGTTTTACCCAGCCCAATGAGCTTTTTAATGGTCCTCTGATCCTCTCCAGTTACATGCGTAACATATGTGATATGTCTCAAGGGTTATAAACAAAGATCAGAAAACGCCTAAAATAAACGCTTTTCTCCACCTCTTGCCAAGAAGCACCAACTCGTTACCCCTCTCTCTCTAGGTTCTTCCAGGTAACATTCTGTTCTGTCAAACCTTTACTCCAATTTCTTTTCTTTATTCATTATTATTATTTTATTTTATTTTATTTTTATGAACACAAACCAGATGGGTAGAAATGGGGGTAAAGAATGAGAAAAAAGAGATTAAAAAAATGAACAGGGAAACCCATAACACCAATAGCAGAAAATAAACAAAGTTGTTTCAAATTTGTTTTGTCGTATTTTCTAATTGATAAAATGGTGCTTTTAATATTTTTCATCATCTCGTAGCATTTTCATGTAATTTCTGAGTAGAAACAAATCTACCGTTTATGCTAGCCTCATCATTAATATGTTTTTTTTCTTTTACTTGTGTTACAGGTCTGATGAAATTAACTACTCCAAGATCTCAAGATCACTAACCATATAACAAGGTATAGGAGGAAATGGAAAATTAAAGGTAAAAAGCAATGTTTCTTTTAAGTATATTTTATTTTGCGGTATAGCTATCAACAGTAATTTTTTAAAATGAAATAAAATTGATCGCATCTGATCTGAGTACATTTCACCCCCCACTTGAACCACTTGAGTAGTGACCACTTAAACAACAAAACATAGAATATTGTGTTCTTCAATTAATTGAAGTATCTTAGCTCATTGAAATACTAGAGGATCACATCGAACTTCCCTCGATATGAAATTTTTTTCTAATTTTTAATTCAGTTGAATTTAAATGTATATTTGGATAATATTTTTGTCAAAAAATTACGTAAAATTATGAGGAAAGATGAAGAAACATAATTAAATTTTTAATAATAATATAAAATAAATTTTAACTTTTCGAACTTTTAATAAGAATTAGCGACCTCAGAAATCACTTTATTAGTTTTTTTTTCAAACTTCTAAAAGGCGGTCTGTGTGTCAACATGAACTTTTTTAAGGGTTTACAAGTTTATAAGAAAGCCACAAACGTGGCATTTTAAAGAAAAGCACAATTTCTATTGAAAAGAAAGCTTTAATCTAATAAAATTTTGATTAAAACAAAATAAAATCTCGATATACATCCAATGGGTACCAAACAATGAATTGTAAATTTATTCCTCTCTCGATTTTGTGTTTAGGGCTACGCATTCGAATACGAAGAGACAGCATATCTCCAAAATGTAGCAAACTTAAAAGAACCATGTATGCCCATATCACTGTTTGGTAGGTACATTAAATATATCATTGAACTCAGACAAGCTTAGGGTACAATTTACATTCCTCAGACGAAACTTGATAAGGAGCTCTGTCCCAACCGTCTCCAATTTTAAAGAACTCACAAACTCCATAGTTAGCGATTCAATTGTATTCCTAAACTATCTAGGCAATCCTCATCTAGATACTGTGTGTTTACAATCTTTTCGAGAGAAAGCTCTTGGTACCTGGCTCGATGAGCGTCATCTCCAAACACAAATCCGTATGGATTGCTCAACCTGTTTGGCGTTGAAGACTCAACCCGATCTTACGTTTTAGATTTTGATTTCCTCGGCAAGACTTGGGAGCGTGCAGCGAATCAAATTAGCAGTTAATAGTTTGTTTCTTTTAAGTACTATACTTGTTGGTTACTAGTTATCAGTAGGTTGATAGTAGCGGTTTTGTTGGGTTGTTTTGGAATCTCTTTTTTTAGTTTTTTGTTTAGCTTGGATGTTTGTATAGTCACGGTTATGTGACTTCAACTTTCTTTTTAGTGGTAATGAAATGGAACCCTTCTGGGGCTCTTAGTTTGAAAAAAAAAAAGAAAAAAAAATTGAACACGTTCTTTTTTTGACACCCAACGTTTATTAAAAGCTAAACTGGTTCTCTTTTTATACTTTTTTCGGAGCAGCTAAACAGGTTCCAACAACATTACATAAAAAAAAAGGAAAAAAAAAAAGGTAAATTAATAGAAAAATTTTTCCGTGAAATTGTGCATATATTTGAATCCTCAAAATTTTACAGTACCATAGAACAAATCAGGTACTTTATCTCCAATGCCATAACACGAATTGATTGTATTTTCAACTACTTCTCTAAATTGATAAATGCATTTCTCATGCACAACATTTCTATATTGTTTGGATACATGGTAGAATAGGGAATAGGGATAAGGATTCTCGGAAAGTGTGCTTGTCCCAATTCCTTATTCCTATACCATGGTTTTGTTGGTATAGGAATAAGGGCCCGAATTCCTTATTCCATAGTTGTTTGTGTTGCACAAGAATAAGGAATAAGGATCCTTATTCTTATCCGGACCTTATTCTTATGCATCCAAACACATGATCACACACATGCGTTTCTCATGCATTGTGTTTTTTTTTTTTTTTTTTGGAAGGTAGGAGATGAAAAGCGTTGCTCTAAGCCTCTACGTTGATAAATGCATTTCCCATACAGCTGTAATAAAGGTGGTAGTAGGTATTATATGTTGTGATGTCTTTTAAATTGCAAGCACAAAAACGAGTTGTAAAAGATGAATTACTCAGAGTTAATTTAATTACCATAGCTAAAAATTATTATTATTATTACAGCTATAAATGCAATAAGCTATTTTAGACAAATAAAGTCATTAGGCACCTTTATTTATTTCTTCAACGACCCCTTTTTATGTTAATTAGTTCGGCTTTGTTTTACCCAGCCCAACCAGCTTTATAATCGTCATCTCCAATTACATGCGTAACATATGAGTCTCAAGGGTTATAAACAGAGACCACAAAACGCCTAAAATAAACGCTTTTCTCCACCTCTTACCAAGAAGCATCGCTACCCCTCTCTTTCTCAGTTCTTCCAGCTAACACTCTGTTCTATCAAACATTTACTCCAATTTTCTTTTCTTTTTATTCATTATTATTATTATTATTATTATTATTATTATTATTATTATTATTATTATTGTTATTGTTATTGTTATTGTTATTGTTATTGTTATTGTTATTGTTATTGTTATTGTTATTGTTATTGTTATAATTAGTATAATTATTATTATTATTATTTGTGAACACAAACCAGATGGGTACAAATGTTAGGGGGTAAAGAATGAGAAAATGAAGTTAATGAAAATAAGAGATTAAAAAAAATGAACAGGGAAACCCAAAACACCAATAGCAGAAAATAAATAAAGTTGTTTCAAATTTGTTTTGTCGTATTTTCTAATTGATAAAATGATGCTTTTATTATTTTTCATCATCTCGTAGCATTTTCATGTAATTTCTGAGTAGAAACAAATCTACTGTTTATGCTAGGCTCATCATTATTAATTTTTTTATTAATATCTTTTACTTGTAATATGACAGGTCTGAATTATGATGGAATTAACTACTCCAGGATCACAAGATCACTAACCAAATAAGTTAATAACAAGGCATTGGAGGAAATGGAAACATAAAAAATGTAAAAGACAATATTAGTTTTAATTATGTTTTATTTTGTGGTGCATCCATCAACAGAGTTTTATTTATTTATTTTTTCAAATGCAATAAAATTGCTCCCATTACGCTTCGTCCACCACTTTAGTAGCGACCACTTAAAAAGCGAAAACCTAGAATTTAGCGTTCATTAATTAATTGAAGTATCTTAGCTTACTTAAATATATAATGGCGTATGCTCTTTCATATAAGATCCATCCAACTTCCTAAAAAATTGAACATAATAAATAGTTTTCAGCAATAAATGGTTAAGATCAAACTAGTTTGAGATTGCATCTAGGGCAGTATTAAATTTTCAGCAATAAATCATGTATGTTAATTTAGAAGCCTGGTATACCATATCGCTTCATTTGTATGGATCAGGTCGTCCTATCGCAACTATCCCTCAAGCCCCGACAGCCGCTCCTCCAGTTTCTGCATCTGATGGCGATGATGATGAAGGTGGTGGGACTCCAGTTGCAGTTGAAGGTCGAGTTGGTGGCTTTGAAGCTATAGAATACGTTTAGAAGCACTAAGGTGGGTTGAAGGAAAAAGTTTTTATAGTTTAGAAGTTTATTTTTTCAATGTTGAATTGTTTCTTGATTTAGCTTTTGGATTTTGAGTTAGCTCAAATGTTAATTTTCTTGAGTTAGATCTGTTTGAATTGTTTTTTAGATTTTGAGGTAGTTTAGATGTTTATTTTTAGAGATAAATCTGTTTGTTTCTGAGTAAGATGATATTGTAGTAGCTATCCTATGATGTTAGAATTTTAGGAGTAGTTTCCATGTAATCTTTACTTTCAAATTATGAAATTCTAGTATCGTGATTTTTTATTTAAGTTTGTTTTATTATTGAAAGAAGCAAAAAAAAAAAAAAAAAACTTTATTGAGTTTTTTGAGTCTGCATCATGTTACATATAAGTTACAAGATTAGAATGCTTAGAAGTTACAACACACACAGAAAAATACTAAAAAAAAATAATGAATCTTGCAACATAGATATATACTATTAATTAAATTGTACAAATTTAATATCTACCACTTATTTTGTGGATGTATAAAATAATTTAGAGTCACCTCTTAGTTAATCTTGTATTTTTATTTCGTTTGGACTTTTTGAACATTGATTATATGATGATAACATTTGGCTTGGAACAACTTGTATTTGGCAGCTGCTGCCTAACTTTGTCAAAAGAAAAAACAGAACTTTTTCAACATCAGAATTGTCTTTTACAAGTAACTATAAAGCTTAATTAAAAGTGCATAAATTGATTAAGTATTCATCCTAGAATTAGAAAACAGAGCCTTGTAGTATTTGCTCAATGAAATGTTAAATGACGTATCCGACTAGATACAACATACATATTATTTTCCAGCTCATGACAACTAGTTAAGAAAAATATCTGAGTTAGAAAAGTTGTATTATAATTATATATCTTTGGCAGGCCTCTTGTATTTGAAAAAGGTACATTTTCAATGATTAAGCTCGTTTTTCAGTCTTTTTTCTAAGCTCTGAAAAACCCGAAATTAATCAAATATTAATTAGAGCATTTAAGTCAAATACTATTTAAATAGACAATTTTCTTTGTTGCATCACTCTCCCAAGGCATTGCAGAAAGACAAGTAGCTAAGTTTCTGGATCTACCAACCCACGAAACTAAATATCAAAAGCCAATACAAGGAAGGAATATTTACATTTCAATCCTTGCAAATGTAATACATAAAGCACCCCCAAATAGGGCTGTACAAGAAAAAAGCAAACCCTGTCCACCCCGTTCAACCCGTCCAATCCGACCCGTATTTTACCGGGTTCAAATATTTTCCAGATTGGGTCGGGTCTTAATTTTATTAACCCGGTTGTGTTGGATTGGGTTATATTTTTACTCTTGATAACTCGATTTGAACCCGACCCATATAATTTTACCATAAATCCATTTCGAATCTTCATTATAAAAAGTTTTGATCTGACAATATCCATCCATTCACTTCATTGTCCACTTATCCCTTGCAATTCTATGATAAAATTATTATTGTACATATCTATTTAATTTAGAACCGATTAGATCAAAATTTTATTTTATAATTGTTTGCCTCTAAAATTCGGCAAATTTAAATAAGCCGACAGAAGACGTCAAGAGGCATGAGAGAACGCTCGTATAGAGTCACTCGGGTGTAATTGACGACATGTATTTGATAAAGTTCAAATTAAATCAATATACATCGATTTTGGGCTTAATCAATTACAAGCAAGGCTTAAAATGATAATGCTACAATGTAGACTATTCGGTCACGCTAGCAAATCATACAAGTCCATACAAAATATGTGTGCAATACATGTGAAATACGTGCCGAATACGTATGAAATACGTGTATGAAATCATGCATAAATAAACAAATGCAGGCCGGGTTTTAAATTTACAAACAAATCATATAAATTCAGAACCCAAAACATGGCCCATAGCAGCCCACAATGAAAATCAGCCCAAAATGGCGAAATGACTCAACCCAGTCACGTTATATCTTTGGATTCAGCCTAGACTCAGTCAGACTCGAACCAGACTCGCACGCGACTCGAGCCCAACAGCAGCTTGGCTCAGCTGCGTCTCGACTCAACTCGACAACGTCCAGACGCAACGAAGCGCCCAACTCGTTTCAGCGACGAGCGCTGACAAGCGGGCCCCACCAAGTATTTTTATTTTCTTTTAAACTGCAAGGACAGGTGGCAGCCTCCTATTAGTCCAAACGATTTCCGTTAAAGGAAATAAAAATAAAAGAAAAAAAAGTACGAAAAGAGGGAAGAAAACCTTCTTCTCCGACGAAGATCAAGCTCCCCCGCCGTTACGTTCAGCCGCTGCTCAAACCAATAGCACCGCTGGAAAGGCGACGAGCTCACGAGTACAATGACACCACACTAGACCAGAAATGGCACTTGAAATCGCCTAATTTCAGAAGAGAGGAGATTAGTACTCGACATAAACATAATCGAATTCTCTGAAATTGAGAAGAAATTGACGAAGCCACGTACCTGAGAAGTTCTTATGAAGCTCAGAGGAGGTACACGACATGTAATTGGGGGTCAATTGAGCTTGAGGAAAGTTCTCGCACCCATGGCCATGGCGGAAAAGCTTGAGTGATTCACTGTGCAAGCAATGGGGGTCGCTACAGCTCAAATTGTGGGTGAGAATAGCTCCACGACGATGTATAAGTGTTGCTCATGCACAAGAAATAGAAAGAAGAGAGTCAGAGACGCTTATAAGCATGATTGACTCTCGGAATGGAGACATCCAGTGAAGTTAACAACATGAAAATCAGATAAAACAGTTAACTGGAGAGGAACTGAATCCCCTCTGGCCATAGGCCTGAAAAGAAAACTCTAGCCCTGCCCAAAGCAGTGTACCTCGACTGTGGGAGTAATTAGAGGGAGGGGAGTGCATCGCATCACTCTCAGTGGTCCCTCTCTCTCTCTTCATGGGAATTAAAGAATGACCAAAGCCAAAAACATGATACAGATATGCTACAAATGCTAGTGTATCATTGCTTGATCATTTCACAAGCGCCAGATCATTCCCAGCCACTCAAATACATACCGAGTTCAATTAATGGCCAGATCTTGACCAAGTCATGTACATTGTGCATCTGTGCATGTATGAAATATAATACAAAGAAGGGTATCAAATTACACCTGAAAAAGCTCCCCATACTTATCATTCTCTGGCCCATGGGCAAATCAGGCATTGTCATAAGAAGACAAAGGAATGATGCGTATGAATCACCATAAAGGCACAACTAAGTACCACTTTTGCCCCTGGAATCATTCTCCACAGAATGTTGCATAAGAATTGCATAGAAATTGACAACTAAAATCAACTAGCTATGCACTTACCAAGGATCATGTGTACTCAAGATATGTGCTATCTTCATGCTAAAAATCATATGAGGCCTCAGATCATATTACAAGATAATAAAGTGTATAATTTATTTCATCATTGGTCATATGGGGGAGGCACCAAATTGGGACAAAACATAACCAATTCCATTGCCAAAACCAGCACAGGCTGCTTGACAGATCAAGTGTGAGCACATCTTGCCAAATAAATGGCAAGTGTTGACTCAAACACCAAACCTGTCAAACAAATAAGCTACAATTGCCCACAAAATGCAATTTATGCTTCATGAAAAAACCTGAATGAGCTTTACATAAAATTATTTGGCTCAATTCACCACAACCAGTTATCAAACACAGCTAAAGAAAGCTAAGCAACCTAAATGTGAGTATCAAATGCCACATGACATGGCAGATGACAACTCAAACAAAAAGGTTCAAAGCCTCTAGCTGTAAAACCCACAAAATACTTGAAATGACATGTGAAGCTATGTCAAAATCATCAAACATGATACATAAAATTACAGTCACAAAAGATCATGCACAGAGAAGGAGATCAATACCTCATCAATTCTCTCTTCAGAGGGAATGTACCAACAGCCAAAGCATACAATGCATGCTTCCAGGCGCCTATGCCAACACAGCCAATATCCATAGGCATCAACCAAATCATGCCACCTGGATCAAGCAAAGGAAATAAATTAAATTAAATGGAGACATCCAATAGGTTCTGAAGGGTAAAGAAAATCAAGATTACCTCTTATATGCCTCAGCTGGGCACAGTGAAGCTACCATGCTGACCAATGGGTCCCACAGGCAGCTCCACTACCCAGAAAATGCAACTAAAGGCTACACAACCAAGCCAACATGAAATCCAACACCATACAACAATGGAGAGGATCAAATACTCTCTGGATGAACTGCCAAGCCTCAGACATAGGCTCAACAGCTATGCACAGATGGAGATACCTCCATGAGTGCATTCAAACCATTGAATCTCTGCAAACAAGGGATCAGTGACACCTGTCTAAGCCAATATTGGCGCCAAATGACAACCCCTCTTCCAAGCCATAAGGAAAAGGAACAACACCCATACAACCTAGCATGACAAGTGGCCCTATGGCCCACCTGTCATGAAAACAACCAAGTGCAAGTAAATTAAAGTAAGTTCAAGCCAAATGGCCACTGTTTTCTACCAATGCCAGATGTCAAATGACTAGTGGAGAGTGTACAAGACAGTAAAAGAAGCCCAAGGCAGGAAAACTTACCAATTGAGGCGGCAAGCTCTACAATGCATCACTGCCCTTCATCCAAACTCCAAATTCCCAGAAAATGCCACATGGCAGCATCAAGACAGCATCAACACAAACCCTAAGGGTCATCTTCCCCTATAAAAGAAGCTCTCCATCGACAGAAGAGGAGAGGCAAAGTGCTATATTGAAACTCTGCCCAATTTTCAACTTAGCTTATTTCCTGTAAAAACAAAGAAACAGTTTAGTTTTTATTCAAGGTAATTGGCAAAATGTAGCTTTCAAGATGAAGTAAAGCTTTTTTTATGTACATACTTATCTTATTCTATGTTATTGCATCTCTATTTACTTTTTGTCTGTGCATGATATACAATAAAAGTTAATAGGAATAGCATGATTATCTAAACAGTTGCATGTTTATATACACTAAAAGTGCTTGCATAGTTCTATCAGTAATATGTTAGTATCATCTGCATGAAAAACACAAAGACACATCAATTTAGCTCCTGATAATCAAATAAAAATGCAGTTAAAAGTAAAAAAAAAAAAATATAAAAGTGAAGAGTATTTACCTGCAAACCCCCCCTCTCTTCTTTCTCTGTGCAGCAACCACGTGGCAAGCCAGCAGCAGCTGAGGGAGAAGCTGAAGTGAAGAATGGTACAAGCCCCTACAAGCTTGCTATATAAGGGTCCTAGGGGAGCCATGCTAATGGGTGTGCTAGCCATTGAGCAGTCACTCTTGGCTCTCCTTGGACTCAGATTTTGAGCTCCAGTTGGGGCACAGATCAATCCTAACAGGTGTGCTTGCCATTGAGCAGTCATCTGGGGGTTGGTTTGTGCTTCAAACAACAGTAGTACACCTAAATCCCTGTGATAATAACCCCCACAATCTACAAGCCAGTCAAACTTCATAAACAAAGCCTAAATTCCACCAAAATTCTACTTCACAGCCCATACCAATGCCACACAAGATTATCATACCATACTAGCATAGCCAAATCCCTGTCAAAACCCCAATTGCCTAGTTATGCTGCCAAAATTTTGTCAGAAATAACCAGACAAACAAGTTCCAAAACAAGAAAATACCAAACCCTCAAATAGCCAAATCTTGACTTAAATAACCAAATCACAGTTCATACGGCCTAATTAGGCAACACCAGTGACCTATATACTCAAGTCCACGTACTAACTACTCCTCCCAGGGTCCATTTGGGTCCAGTTATCACAAGGAATTAGGAAAACGAAAGCTCGAAATCTATACAGCAAACTTGTAGTGGTTTACCTTGAATTGATGCCCAAATTCACTTCAGGAACTCCTCACAGTGCTTTGGCATGCCGCCGATTGGCCCCGTTCAGGCCAATTTTGGTTGCAAACACGCCATCGAAAAATTCCAAATCAGACATAGCGACGTCTATCCAGCCCTAATTGGCGAGAGACAGTCCAATCAACCAGCTCAGAGGGAAAGAGGAGAGTCATGCGATTTCTCCGGTACCCTTGGCCAGCGAAACAACCCTCTCACGGCGGAGATCAAGTCGACCTCGAGGTTTCGACTCGAGTCAACCTCTCGTCGGAAGAGACGAAGAGAGAAAGAAGAAAGAAGGAAAGAAAGAGAAGTGCTGCGTTGAAAAATTGACCAGCACGAATCTTGACACAGATCGACGATCGTCTTTCGTCTCCAACGGATCCCAGAAGCGAAACGCGTGGACATGGCGTACCGCACCCAAAGACGCTGACAGTGGGGCCCACGAGGTCAGAACTCAGACGCGTTCGGCGCACAGACGCGTGCGTGAACCAGCTGACTCGATCAACTCACTTCAGCGACATGGAGAGATCTTCTATGGCACCATGCGTGTAGCGAGTCCCTGACACCTAGAACACGAAACAGCAAACTTCAAAAATGCTTTAAAAATAGCTAGAAGGGTCAGAAAATTACCAAAAAATACCAGAATGTTCAGAAAGTTGCAAAGAACATTTTTGTATAACACTCCAACACCAAATTCTGTAAAGAAAAAGGGATTTTAATTAAATATCATTAATTTCCCTTAAAATGTCATTGAAAAATGTCTTAAAGACCCAATTGACATTAAAAACACAAAATTCCTAAAAGTTTAAGTGTTTTAACCACTTGGACAACAGGTACACTTGGACAACAGGTACACTTGGATAACAGGTACAATCGGACAACAGGTATTCCGAATCACTATGGACTAACATTCCCAGTGTTCAAGCTAAAACAAAAGCCCCTGGCCAGACAGCCCAAACCAAGATCCAAATCCAGAAATATCAAAATCAACAACTATACAGGCCCTATACAGTCCCCAAATCCTTCAAACAAAAATTCAAATTCCAAGATAACAAATTCGAGGACCTTAAAACCCCACACAAGCAAAAGCTGAACACATACTCAAACACCTAGACCCAAAAGACGAGTCTAGAAATCAAACTCAAATCCAGGAAACACACATCCTACAGAAAACCAAATTCCAAGAATGTCTGAAAGCCGGGGCTTCTAAAACTCAAAAGTGTTTGAAGTCTTAGAAACGCAAACAAGACTCAAGTGACTTAAACTTTCTAACACATCTTAATGCCAGGGTTTAAAACGCTTAAACCAGACCCAAAAATGCCAAAAGATTAAAAGCTCAAATACATCAACAACTGACCGAAGCCGATACACGTTCAAGGACTGGAGTTTCTACACGCTAGAATGCTTGGAGCTCTCAACACGTCTGATAACCTCAGCTTTGACACGTCGATAGCAAACCTAAGTCTTAGACACACCGTAACACCGAAGATCCAACACGTTCATTACATCGGGCCTTCAAAACGTCAAAAGGCCAAGACTTTACACGTTTACGCTTGTTTTCTCCAAATACGCAACGCGTCTTGGACATGGGGATAATAAGTCTTAAAAATGATCTAATACCCAATCGGTTAATGATCTACCAGACCACACCTAAATACAGAAAAGACTACCCGTATAGTCTTTTAAAATAGAAACTTCTTCGTCTTCTTGCATCACCACTGCACATTACATGCATTCATGTCATCCTAGACACTTACTTTGCATTCACACTCACTGCCAGTTCACTCTGTCTATAGAAATGGTTGTTCTAGACGAGCATTAAACAAGCTTGAATACATTTAATATGCCCAATCTATTAACATTCCCGATCTAGAGGTTCTCTCGACTCGGTTCAGAGGTAATTAACAGTAGGGGCTTGCGCCTACTAGAAGAAAATGACCTGCAACAAACAATCAAACTCTAGAAACTCCTGAGACCATGTCGATATCCTCATCCTTTATCAGGCGGGTATTGATGTCTGCGTCCCAGGGAGTTCGAGGGGTATCTGATCCGTATCTTTTTCACCCCCACGGAGGTATCCCTAAATTATAACCGAGGTGCGGACCCGAAAAAGTGCGAGACAATAATAGATACTAATATTTTGTTCAAATGTCAACTTTATGAGCATTACATCATGTGACATTATTATTGCGAATACACTAATCCACATAAGTTTTATATTGTAAAGTATATCCCAACATACTATTTATTTAATTTTTTTGAGGTGCACAAATGCTTACGTGGATCACTGACATTTAGATAACAATTGTTATTTCAATAATAATTATGTAATGAAATGTAGAAACTTCAAAACTTTAAACCTTACTCAAATTTTTTTATTTCCAGAAAGGTGAAATATAGTCGAACTATAACTTCTTGTTAAAATAACCTCAAATCGAATGCTAAATTTAAAGAATGCTTTAGCAAAATAATTTATCAACTTTAAAATGATGATTTTGCAATGTTGATCTTGTTTACCAAAAAATAATTGAACAAATTAAATCATAACCCGTTTAACCCGCGTAACCCGCATAACCCGTAAATAACTCGTACGTAAAAAATCATCCGGGTTGGGTTGGGTTACGGGTGGGTTAGTTAAATTTTTTTCTCAATCCGATATAGTTGGGTTGTGTTAATATTTTGATTAAAAACCTTTGACCCGTCCGTTATACACCCCACCCCCAAATTTACTTCTGATCTTTCAAGCAAGTCCTTTCGTCTCAAAATACAAGTTTCTTTAGAGAGCTTTGCAATAGCTACCATATTATCAGATATCTGTTGTTGGGTTGTACGTATATCCTGTTGGATACTATTTTTCAACGATATTTTCAAACTCCAATAATTAATTTTAATAATAATCTAGTAGGGTGCTCTTCTTATTAGATTACCGAAAACTTATGGATCGTTAAATTAAAATATGTATGTGTTCAGGATTTTTTTGATGCCCATGATATAAATGAAGTACGTTGTTTGATTGATATAGTAATTTAATTAGTTAGCTATCATTTTGTTTATATTATTTTGTATGAAATTATTTTATTTTATTATTATCAGGTGTCAAGCGTAAATCATAAGAATACAATATAATCATTAATTAGATAGCATCAACTCTTGACAGATAAAAATTCAATAATCGTTAAATAACTCCATAATGGATACACTACAAAGTACGTCCATGCTTTTTGTATATTACTATCCGATAAATGCAAAGAGATGGATGCATGGATACAAATGCTTAGGCTTTGTTAGAGTATACGTATGTTTAAACTTTGTAGGGGTACATATGCGCAAGTAACAAATTTGCCCGTTTGAGGGAGTTTTGCAACAGAATATATCATGAAGAATATATTGAGTATCTTTTTAGGACACCATGTTGGACTTCAACTAAAAGAGTTTCCTGAAAATGTATTGATAATTTGAGATGATACTAGTCTTTTAATATGCTGATGAGAATATACAAACTTAATCTGATTGTAATAGCTATATCTGATGAGCCAGCGATTTTTTATTGCATCTCTCTTGAATAAAAAAAAAAATTAATTAGAACTATAGGGGCCTTTTGATTAGGTTTATTTGTGTTTGTCCAAATTATATAGGAGGTACAATAATCTATGTGAAAGGAGAGTAATTCATCAATTATAATGGATTAATTTAACAATTTCATTAATCGTCAAATTTCTATTAAAATATCAAATGATGCTCGAATTTTATGATATTGCACACGCAATTAATAAATAAAATAACAAGAAATTATAAAATTATGCGTTATATTTTTTAATTAATTTGGAAAAAATAATATCTGTATAGCGTCTGAAATGGCTGAATATAAAATGATGAATCTAGAAAAGAAACACAATAGAGATAATAATTACAATGGAAGGGTAAAATCGTCATTAGAAATGTTGAGAAGTGTTCGGAGAGAAATAAGCGGTGCCCCTAACACTCTCCATTCGCCTCCCTAGCTAGGGTTTATCACTCCGCCGTATACTCTTCCCCATTCCAAAACCCTGACTCAAATCTCTCGGAACATCACACAATACTACGATGAGGCTTCTCACGCACAACATGCTGTCGTGCAACATAAAGGGGGTCACAAATGGTTTCCCTCTCAAGCTAGAGGCTGACAAGTGGGTCACCAAGGAGGTCGATCTCAACGCCGATTTCCTCCGCGGAGTCTTTCCCAAGATCGAGTGGTCGGCGCTGGTCGGCGCTGCGCGTGTGCTCGGGTTCGCCGAGCTTCCCGAACAAGCCGACGCCTCCATGCTCTCGTCCGACGATTTTCTGCGGCGCTTCCACCACGCGCTCCTGGAGTTGCATGTGGAGGAAGGCGCTCTTGTGTGCCCTGAGACCGGGAGGAAGTTTCCGATCAACAAGGGGATACCCAACATGCTTCTCCATGAGGATGAGGTTTGATTGGCGCTTATTTTGTTCTTGTTTTTGGCACTTCTTAGGTTCGTGTTTGTTTTAGGGTTTTGGGGGATTTGGTGTTTTGGGATTAGGGGCTGGAGTTTCGTTCCAGGGTTTATTTTGGGATGAGGGAAATCTGATGTTGGAGTTGAGCATGTGCTTGATGAAGGTAGCAATCATTATATTGATTATCAAAGGTCTGTTGTGGATTTTCGTTCTGAAAAGTAGTTCAATTCTATGTCACTTTTCTAATACAAATGTATAAAGTAGTAAGAAAGCTTGAGTTTTTTTTCCCATGGAGCAGGTTTGGTCTTCCTCTTTCACATGCAACTACCAGTAAATGGTTAAAGGCAATCTGTTCATTGTTTTGTTATGTCTTTAGTATGGATGTTATGTCAACCTCATTAGCAACAGCAAGGGTTCAATGCAGAACTAATTTGCTTAAGATGTTTTTGATTTAATGGTATTGGTACTGTATTTGTTAGGTACGGTTTTCAAGTTTGAATTGATGTATTCAAACATTTTGTGCTCCAATTGTTTGTTTTCTTTTTGGTTGGACTTTTGTATTTCCCAAACATCAGTTAGCTCTTGGTACTAATTAGACTTCATTAACATGAAATCCTAAATTGAATTGAGACCATTCAATCTCATTTTACTCCAAATTTACATTATGTTCTGCTAAGGTACCCAGTAATTGCTGAGTTCACCTTCATTTTAGTCATTTTGCACAAAACGAAATTAATTAGGGAATGAAAGAAACCTGAGTAGTGGTTGAACTGATTATGGAGTTGTGCAAATTTGACAACAAACTCCCCTCCCTCTTTACATATGTTGCTTGTTTGATAGAAAGAAAAACCAATCTATAATTGCATTTTTGTTTGTTGTTACACTTTGTAATTGGTCATTTGTATGGATTTGGGAAATAAAGATAAAATTTGAAAATTTAATGTCTTAGACATGATCTAGGGAACAAATTTCATGTACATAAGATAATTTGACATTTGGTGCGGATCTTATTGCAGAAGGGAAAAAGTTCAAGTATTAGTCCGATGGCCTCGTGCTATAGTCTGATTTTACAAATAAATTATTAATTAATGATGGAATAGAAAATTATT
The DNA here is from genome assembly GCA_027725995.1 of Rhynchospora tenuis. Lineage (NCBI taxonomy): Eukaryota > Viridiplantae > Streptophyta > Magnoliopsida > Poales > Cyperaceae > Rhynchospora > Rhynchospora tenuis. The sequence continues at coordinate 58,049,008 of CM050888.1, forward strand.
GAACTAAAGTAAACATGATGCATCATCAGATCTCTTAAGCAATCAAATACTTAAGTTTACTATAAAGCTTAGACATATCTAACCTGAACAGACCTTTTGACTACTGCTGCAGTATTGCTAGTCCAAACAGAGAGAATAACTCGTAGAAGTCCCAGAAAGTCAATAATTACCTTACTTTTGACTCTGTATGAGTATTTATATTCTACAACGAGGAAACATTCAGGCTTCAACAAAGTATTTAGAATAGAATTCTGATTTATGAGTTTTTGATAAACTCATAACTAGTGAAATTACTCAGAAACATACATATGAATAACACAGGTACACAAATAGCTTTCATCTCTAGTGGTAAGCATTGTAGCTCTTTACCAATTTGTTCTGTACTGTCCATATCAGAAAGCTTGGTTTTGCAAATGACTGAGATGAGAACATTGTTAATCTGCCCATGAACATATAATTTTCACAGATAAATACTGCTTTTATTTCTCTTAAATAACTACTCAAAGATGGGCTTCTGATTATTCACAATGTTACTACTACTGTGACTACTATATAAATAAAAGCCATCAGCAACTGGTGTACTCATTTTAGAATTCTTTTCAAGAGACAGTCATCTGTAAAACTGTTTACTTGGATTCTGTAAATGTGGTTTTAGTATGCAAAGATTTGGTTGGTTCTTTTTGTAAGGTTAACCTACAATGCTTGATATCATGCTTTTAGGGTTTGTTTGAGAAATGTTTTTATCACTAATAATGGAACAAATTGGTATGAATTAACAGCTAACACTATTTGGATGAAACCCTGGTTTCTTTTTCCTTTCCAGTCCTTACTGGTCAATTTTACTGTACCGGTGCAGACTGAACCAGTAGGATTCTGACACTGGTTTACCTCTTGATAATTGTTTTTCCTCCTTTATGAGAGCATTATTTATAGAACCGCATATATCGTGAATTCCTGATTAAATACAATTATAAAAAAACAAACTCTATTGCATAGCATAGCAGTAGTTTGTTCCTTGTACAAAAAGCAACCATTTTCAACCACTACATTAGAAAATATTGGAACTCGTTCAATAGTTAAGAGCAAATAGTAATTATGTTGTAGTCTGTATGACGTTTCCTTGTATGCACATATACATCACAATTTTGACAATGAAACATGGTCATCTTAATGAATTACTTGAATATATATGTGACGTTTTTTTACTAATAAATCTATCATGGCTTATGATTGCACATGACCCCACAGATTATTTCTTAGGTCAACTATCTAACTGCCTCAAAAGAAAATTCATATTTTTGCATTAAATAATAACTTATTTTACTAAGCAACGTCTGGTAATTGCGTGCATGGTAGGGATTGCTTTGGCCATGCAACTCTAGTAGATGTCACTCAGTTTCGGTTTCACAGCGACCGGGAAAATTTATGTTTGGAAATGTATAAAATTATTGGTATGTTTGAAAGTATAAATTCAGAAAGTCCAAGTCAAATTTTCAAGAAAAAGAGTAAATTTGGGCGCATTTGATAACAGCCCTAAAATTACTAATGGGCATGTTCGGCAACTCTCTTTGTAAGAGGATCTTAGTCATTATTGAATTGAATAATAATTTCAAGTCTAAGTTGTTAGCGATTCTAATCAACGGCTGAGCACATAGAGTCTACTTTCTTGTCAATTTGAGTAACTATTAGTCTCAACGTGCCCAAAAGTCACAGTCGATAGCAAGTGGAATCATATCATAAGATGGAAAAAATGATATTTGTTGTTTCAAAATGTTTTCATTTCGAACTCGTTCACAATCCACAGCACGTCATGAGTACATCTTATCTTATTATGCCAATTGCAAAATTAAGTATAAATATATGTCCAGTGTGAATTTTGTATAAATTTAAATTTTGCAGAATTGAGTCACTCTCTTTAGATCGAGGAAACTTAAAAAGTAAAGAAAGACATGTATATACAGGCATGCTTTTACATTATCCACACATGACATTGTTATCAGGTATCAACAATACATAACTTTCCAAAAAAAAAAAGAAAAGAAAAAAGGGTATCAACAATACATCAAAATATAACTAAGAACTATACATAGATTGACAACATAAACATCTATTGTAATGAAGCATAATCAGATAAGAAATTTTCTTCGCTAAAGTTCTCCGGCCAGAAGGAAGAAGGTGCGACACTCTTTTCATAGCTTGAAGAGCTGCAAGCATCACCATTGCTATCCATAAGAGTATGAGAAACCAATGGAGCCGAAACTGCATCTAAACCGAGATTTTCACAATTTTTGTTCTGATTTGGCTGTCCTGTATTCCCCATACCTACCAAGGGAAAATCAATTGGGAGTGGTAGCTTACCGAGAGAATTAATTGAGTAACTCAACAGGTGATCAATTGGACTATTTAGGTTATTATTCATGACATTTGTTACAGAAGGATTGAGATTAAGGAAAGGAAAGGATTGGATCTTAGCCAATTGTGCTAATTGGGGCCCCATTAGGTTGTTGAGGCTCGCTAATGCTATGAGTTGCGGCATGGTGGAAAACAAGTCGGCACGAGGACGGTGCGTTAACGGATCAATTCCCATCTGGAGCAGCTTTTTCTTCATGTGAGTGTTCCAATAGTTCTTTATCTCATTATCTGTACGTCCCGGGAGATGTGTTGCTATTGTGGACCATCTACACAATTTACGCACTAATTAAGTGTGATATTGCAAAAATTTTGTCAAAATTATTACTATCAGATCATAGTGGTTTATTCTATTTTGGGTTAAATTATACATTACTGGTGTGTGCCAATATATCTTATGGAATACAAGTTAAACTTCTTTCTGACAATACCAGGGGAGTGGTATATATCACTATTTTATTGTTTTTATTAATTTTTTCAAAGGTAAATGAAACTTTGTAAAGAATAATCAAAACAAATTACTTGTTTCCAAGAACAGAATGTAGCCGGAGTATAGTCTGCTCTTCCTCAGGGGAGAACTTGCCTCTCTTGATATCAGGCCTCAAGTAATTAGTCCATCTTAATCTACAACTCTTCCCGCATCTGTTTAAACCTGTGTTGCCGTCACCAGAAAAAGACAGTTATAAGGTAAGAATGATACAGTGCAAATACTACAGCTCAAATGACATGATAGCATCCTAAAAACTGGGACCCATAAATCATAATTTAAGGTGTGCAACTTTGGCAGATATGCTGGTAAGAGCTGGACAGCACAGGAGTCTTAATGAGATTTTTTCGTTTGAATCTTAATTGTTATGTCCCAAAAATGCTACTACAAGGTATTATAAGTATGTCAAATACATGGATTGTGTGGTATTGCCAAGTGATTGTTAAGCAACCGATGTTGATCATCCTGACATCCGGCTTATTACACATATATTAAAGCAGGTTGATCTTTAAATGAAGAAAACAGTAATATGAATGTGTGAGTGTGTGAATGAGTGAGTGAGAGAGAGAGAGAGAGACCAGCAAGCTTGGGAAGTGCGCGCCAGCTACCGTGGCCGTTTTTCTGTATGTATTCGACGAGTTTCTGGTCTTCCTCCGATGTCCATGGTCCCTTCTTGAGCCCATTCTCATCAGAGCTTGGTGCTCTCCCCATAATGTCTGGCTTATAGAAACAATGCCCCCTTTGTATTGTAAATAAATTAGGTTTGGCCCGTTTGGGACTTGTAATGTTTGGCACATGTGCATATTTATACACTGCCTCCTGTCGTATGGTCTTGCATCAGTAAAAGAAACTCGCATACCTGCCCCCTTTTTATGTGGTTGAAATAATTATCCGGACAGAGCGCACAAGGAAAGAGAGAAGGTTGGTAGCTAGGACTTCTATACTATTAAGTTTACGAAATTTGTTTGATTAGTGAAGGAAACTCTGAAATAGATTTTGTCTATCTGGAAAAACAAGGGCAATATTGGGAAATTATGTATTATTTTTGCAATAAATTATGCAAATGTAATGATAAGATGGAATGTTTTCTATTAATTATTCTTTATATTTGTCAGATATTATGGTATAGGTGTATAAGTAAAATAATATTCTTGTTAGATCTTTTCTCAACAAATAGTAATTTCTAATCAATGAATAATACCATCCATATTTTCTCGATATTCACAGGAGACTCACCATAGTAAATTATTTTATTATTTAGTTCGCGACCGTACCATTTATTTAATGTACACTTAAATATGCCAACACTTGCAAATGAATAACAAGATCGATCGTCAGGTAGAACAGTTTTAAATTGTCAAAAAAAGAAAATAAGATAAAACAATTTTATTGCATTGCCCATGCCACAGAGTTTCTCCATGAGACAACTATAATAAAATTGGGGGAATGACATCATCCTTTATTATATATATGTTACGTACCATATCATTATTGGAAGCTTCTTTTACATTATGGGACCCCAATTGGGTTTATATTAGATTCCGAGAGGAGAACTAAATTTAACTAATTGTATTTGTATGTCAGCTTCGAACACTCAATTAATAATACCTCAATCATTTAGACAATTTAAGAAACCTACAATTGGATTATGCGTTATAAAATATTAATAATACATGAACGCAATTTCCATTAGGAGCAATTATTTCAGAAAACTTAATAAAAAAACATTTTTTATTCTGATTACACATTGATAACAAAAAATCTGGCTCACATTTCTTAACCCGTTATTAAAAAAGAAATCAGTGGACACTTGCGAAAACAGAAAACAACTACAAAAGAAGATATAACTGGAATGGCGTTTGCAGCTGGATTAACTCTCTTTTTTTTTTTCACCTTTTCTATTAAAGGGGCATATTTCTTATATGCTCCTGTTCCGTCTCCTGTTGTTCCTACTTTAAATAAAAGTATGATATCAGAGCATCTCTGTTGGTGGCCTCTAGTTTAATTTAGATGTATCGTTTTTCCTTCTTTTGCTTAGTTCTGTTTGATTTATCTTGTCCTTTCTGGGAGGATATCAGAGCATCTATGTAATGAACTTTTAAGCTTGTTCAATGAAAGACTCTAAGCGGATTTTAGAGGGGAAAAAGTAAAGGCAATCCATCTATGCCTTCTGACAGCCATTCCAACATTAAGTTGTGCCTGCACCATTAGAGACATCATGATCCATTTATAGCCAAAGGCAGTTCAAATCACATATTTTAGCTTGTTATGCCTCACTTTTGCAAATTGGTAGCAATCCAGACGAAGTTATTTGAGAGTTTTGACACAATCAAACAGTCTTTGAAGTTACAACACTGCACCCCACACAATGTCGAAAGTGCAACTTCTTTCTCAATCAAGCTGCATAAATTTATATAGAGGTTAGATCCTGGGTCGCCGAAGAAATCTCTATTAGTAATTTACTATTGTTGTTCTTAAAACTTTTTCCTAGCAATTGAAAGTTAGAATAGTCTGTTTGGCTTTTGTAGTTTCTTTTTTGAAGATTCTTTTCTTAAGAGAATCTCGGTAGTAGCTAGCACTAGCCACCAACGAAGTTTCACAGATTCTTGGGCATCTTTCCTTCCACACATCAAAATGGACAGAAGTCTCTAAAAACTACTACCCCTTTGCTGTTATTATTGTGAATCTTTCAACATTTCTGCCTACAATTGACAACATGTTTGCTATCTCACAAATTACATCCATTTGCCACATTGTGAAAATATGCTCAAAATTTTTGAGTAAAAAATGCGGGTCCAGCCCAGCACCTTTTCATTGAATTGAAATAAAGTGTTACAAAACCAAAAGAACAAAAGAGGTTTCCTGAGAACGGAAACCAGAACAAAAACCAGAAAGTCAAAACAAACTAAAAAAAAGATAACAAGCCAATCTAAAACATTAAAGTAAAGCTTCAATTTAGAGAAATCAATCTGGATGTAGAAGTGAAAATATGCTCAAAATTATATTCGTATATGAGGATTTTGGACATGATTATCACATTTTTATATATTTTGGCAAAGATAATCTACTTACTAGCAGAGATTTTTTAGATTAGCAGAAGTAATTGAGAGAGAGAGAGAGAAGAGAATGATTGGGATCTACAATAATAATTTGACAAATACATTAAAGAACATTTTATTTAAATCCTTTTTTTTTTTAAAAAAAAAGAGCATTTTAGGCCTTCAAACAAAGAGCATTTTAAAAAATTGTCCTTATAAGCGTCGCCGTACTATACAATTGGACTAGAAATATTTTTTTATATACTTCATTATAAATTAGTCTTTCTTGTATCTTTGGCTCTGCAAATCCAGTATCAGTACGTAATATACACATCCAAGACGTTATTTAGGTAGGAAAGCCAACAAACCAAACCTTCTTCGGCTAAATCGTGCGCTAGCAAGTCATTCCAATCCTTTTATTTATTTATTTATTTTTGGTCCTCTGCAAGAAGGAGTTGTGACTGAATTATTAGGTTGTCTCCTTAAATTAGTACAACGTGTTCGTTTAAATTACTTCCTTGCTTCTTTTTTCACAGACAAACTGAGTAAATAGTTGACCCGTTACTTAGATTCGACATTGAAATGGTTTGAAAATGACTATTCTGTAATATAATGTTCGACTTGTAAAACTTAAAGCAAATTTTTTTTTTTTCAAAAGTTGTATTCGATTTGTAATAATGCTAATCATTTACGAAAATTATTGTTGACGTATATATTGTTCGGTAAGTATAATAAATTTAATCATAAATATTAAGCTTTAGAGTCTTCAATAATGAAAATCTACGAAACAAATTTAAACAGATATTGGGTTGAAAGTTTAGTTTAGGATAGAGTGTATGAGTAATCAAGTTGTATCTACGGATTTGTACGGATTAAAATAAAAAAAAGTAAAGAAACAAAATTCCTCCAAATTTATTGGAATAGAGATGCTCTTTATGTAAGAAGTAAAAGACTAGTGCCAATTAAGATGAATTTCTTTCTGGTATATTAAAGTAGTAATATGATATTTACAGCTTTTTATGGATAATGCGTCGTTTTTTGTTGGAGTTTAGAAGTATGTGACATATCTACTTACATTCGTATGAATTCAACCCTCAAATACTTCCAATATAATTTGCAACAAACTATAGAATCTTCATTTAGCTATTGCATAATATACAAGCACTTGTCTTTTTCTTCTTTTTATTTTTTTTTTAATGCACTCTCGTTTACTATCTAATGCAAAGTATACTCTTGTATGTGTTAGTCACTTATAACCACCGATTGGTATCATGTATTACTAGTCAAAATATATTTTGACAGCTCTAATTAACTTTTAGACTTGTCTTCCAAAGTCTTTAAATTCATACACACCATGCTATTGCATAATGTAAACTCACATATTCTCTAATGCATACTTTATGCATTAATTTTCCATTCTTATTGTCGGAATCATCTATAAACTGTACAATTAGTTATTGTACAATACTTAAATGGATAGAGTCTAATGTAAACTTAACTGTTCAGGTTTTCATTTAATTTCTTCAAAATTGTTTTGTAAATATTTAAGCGTGTATAATTAATGATAAGTATAAGGGCAATGCTAACGTCCAAAGTGTTAGACGGGTTCTCTCCGTCCAATGCATTTGTTTTTAAATTTTGAATTTCAAATATCGATTCAAATCATTCAACTTGAGCCTTTTAATTAATTACTTTAAATGTGTATATAAAATCTGCTTGCAAGTACAATCTTCATTTCGTCATCATTATTCATATAGATGTACAACTGTACTAGAAAATATGATCTCCAATTTTTGCTTATGTGCCCTTTGTATAACAAAATGACCCAGAACGAATATAAGTTGCACGGATCCAACTGTTGAGATGGATCTCATTATCTCAATAATCTCAACCACCATACCAAATTTTCTGGTTATTTCCATAGGTAATAGAGTCAGATCGTGGTTTTGTTTTAGTCGTCTGATTAAAAATACGAGCATTGAGACCAACAACGACGCGAACAACTCTAAACCCTAACAATATATATTACCAGCAATATATAATCTTAAGTATTGTAACTAGCATTAACAAGATGGTAATGTTGCAACAATATTATTATTATTATTATTATTATTATTATTATTATTATTATTATTATTATTATTATTATTATTATTATTATTATTATTATTATTATTATTATATATGTACACGATTGATCGTGCCACGCAATTGCATGTGAGCTTTTTTATTAAAATTTTGTCTGTCTAAAATCAAATCATATATATTTAAATAATTTACTCTTTGTAGATAAACAAAACCATTAATTTAAATCTAAATGTAAATAATAACACTAATTTACAACCACTCAATAATTGTTTATAAAATTATTGGCTTTTTACTTCGTTTAAGGGTCATACTACGTCACAATAGAAATAAAAAACCTTTTTACTTAGTTTAAAACGATTGTTTGGGTCAGCCCATCTATTCCAAAACCAAATTGAATAATAACAACAAATAATAATAATTAATAATAATAATAAGAATAACAACAATTGTATAGTACAATTTTGTTATGTCAGTTGGAATTCAAATTGGATCAGGTTCATTTAACTTAACATTATTGGACCTGTATGAGCGTGTCACTACATAAAGCGTATCTGCAAATGCATCTTTTTTTTTTCTCTTTTTTTTTTTGGAAAATTCTAGACAGCGACTGTCGCACTACCGCACTGTTCCAGTTAGAATTAAAAAGTAAATAAATCAAGGCATTAATTAATGATAAATTATCTTATTATTTTAAAAATAGATCAGAATAAGATACAAAATTTAAGATATACATCTATAAGTCAAAAGTATGTGTCGGATTTATAAATAGTCTGTCAGTTAGATTTTATATAATTGAATTATAGATTGCTGTTGTATACAGAATTATTAATTTTAAACCATTACAAAATTCAAATTTATGATGAAATTGTAAAATATTTATCAAATTTTATCATTCTTTATATCGTAATATATACGTCATAAAATTATTTTTATAGTGTTCGATTTGAATTTTAAATTTATCTGTATGGCTATCAAAATTATTATCGTGAAGTGGTCTCATCATTTTAGAAAATGACAGGAGTGTAGAATAAGAGAAGTGATTTAAAATTAAGATTCGACTAGATTCCTTAGCTCTAGCTATTCTGTTCAATATGTCAACTAGTACGTTTTAAACCTTTTTATAAGTTAACAAGCAACAGGTTCTAGAAAACACATCATCAATTTTCCCGGAACTTTTGTTTTAAAAAATCCCTAAAGTCTTGCTATAACTTTGTGATCTCATCAATCTCACATTTATCATTCAAAAGGATTTACATGAGATTTTTACAGAAGTTCAGAAAAAAAAAATAGAGTTCCCAAAGAAAGAATCGGGCAAATTTTGGATCAGGATACTAAAGTTAAAAAAAAAAAAAAAAAAAAAAAAAAAAAAAAAAAAAAAGCTAACGAACAGAGACCGGAATAGTCATGATCTTGAAACTAAAAAAAAAAAGGTTTGTTTGTCCGTAAAACGGTGTTAGAACTTAAAACTGTGAAAACGGATTTTGAACCTTTAACGATAGGATTTTGTAAAAAGGCATATCGTTCAGATTTAATGTAGAAAAAGGTTAAAAATATTATAAAATCCTTTTTTTAACAGATAAAAGTTTTATTTTTATGATGAGTTATTATCACGATGATTGATCTGGGGAAATTGCTTTTGACAACAACATTTTTGCTGCGCAAACACAATTTTTATTCAAATGACTAAACTGCTCCTTAGCATGAATTGAGATTTTAACATACATATTTCTTTAAAAAATTGAAATTATGAGGATAATTTAGTCATTTAGAAAAAAAATATATATGTTGCAAGCACCAAAATTCCAGTTATCAACAACAATTTCTTTGATCAAGTATAACATTGTTCTTTGTTTGAAAAATAAAATAAAAGCCTTTTAGAGAGTTACTGAGTTAGACTAGAGTTTCTTTATTGGGCTGCAATTCCTATGGAAAAACTCGATTGCTACAATTCTATTTATATTATAACTAGAGGGATTAATCGAGCTTCGCTCGATATTTGACAAACAAATAAATATAAAATATATTGTCAGTTATAAAATTTGTAAAGATAAATATAAATTATTTTTGGCTGGAAATTAATTTAGTTGAGGTGTGAAAAATGATTGGTAAGTTGTTTATTTGTATCTTCTTACGTATTTATAATAAGAGATGTTCAAATATGTTCAGACTAAACGGACTGGAAAGAGTGTGAAAATGGAGATTGTAATTTTTTTCTTATAATGCTATAATTACTAAGAATGTAATTAAACTTGTATTAATATGAATATTAATATTTTAACCTTGAGAACCCTTTAAATTAAATGTTGTTACAGTTTGGATTTCTATGATTTACTGGCTTATAGAATTTGCAGGTGATACAAATTGAACAATAAATACGGCCGAGAAAAATGCGGAAAGGCAGGTTGTTTTAGGACATTTAAAGAAATCATAATCAGTGATAATGTTATGTACATGGAAGAATTTGAGGTATTTGATGTAAAACTTGACATTAAATATAATTATATCACAAATTATTGGTGTATATAACTTATTTGACATTTTAATGCAGAAGATTTATGACTCATCTTATGTGCGAAAATTTGACATAACTTTCATTTAAGTAGGCTGAAACGGTCAAGAAAATTGAGAAATCACATTAAAAAATTCTTTAAAAGGCAAGAGCATTTCTAATTATGCTAATCACAATGTAGCGTACAACTCAAATTTGAAAACTATGTATACCAAACAAACTTTAATGAACAAAGTCAAAATCAAATCGTATAACTAAATATGCTGATCTTCATCAACATCCCTCCCTCTGAGTATAAACAAAACAAAATCAAATGACCAATCAGCTTAGTATACCTGTCCCTTCATTTTGAGCAGCAGCTAAAAAGCGTAGAGTATGCAGTAGGTGTCCCTTCAATTCCAACACCTATAGTTAACAACATTTATTAGTAATCCATGTAACGACAAAAGTACTAACATGTAATACCTAATGTAGGTTATATTAATTTAAGAAAATTAAACCATTTATATATATAAATTATAAAATTTTTGTATAAATTATCACTGAACATATCTCACTGTTAGAAATCTCAAAGTTTTGAAACAAAATTATCAAATTTTTGTTTGTTTTTGAGAATGTTATTACAAATGTAATAACTGGTAATGAAAGACATGTGTACCTGTTCCCATAAATATGTAGCCACGTTGGTTCATGTTGCTCATTAATTATCAGAACGTTGAGAAAAAGATATGATGGTAAACCAAAATACAATAAGTAAATTTGATAGAAAAATATAAAAATATCTTAAAAATGAGAGCTTATTGTTTTCAAATGGTTAAAAAAATGAAATGATGGTAAACATGATAAATTTGACAACCAAAAAATAAAACAAAAAGCAAGATAACAGAACTTAGTTATTGCCTAATGTATCCCATCTTGTTCTTTAGTCCACGTATAATAAGAAAATACCTTAATAACAATGTAGAAGTGGTATATGGGAAGTTAGGGTTGGATCTCTCCTTCAACTCCTTCCTGACGTGGATTCCCAAGTGCTTCCTCGTATGGTACATGACAAATCGAAGGCTCCGCCAAACTATTCATTTCTCTCTGTAACTCAGGTCTTGTCAAATTTCCTATGAACAACCAATTTTGAAAACAACAGGGAACTATCATAAAGCTTCCATCAACTGAATAAAAACCAAAGTTGTTGCCATTGAGCGGTAAGATTCATTATATACTAACAAATATTAGTTGATTGGCAGTGTAAAAATACTAAACTCTTTATACTAATTTCCTGGAATAGACCGTAAGCTTTTGAAGCTTGAATAATAAGCTTTCCTAGAATAGTAATCCAAATGATCTGCTTACCATGAAAGATTTAAAAAAGAAAACAAAAAAAGAATTAATCAATAGATGTAAAAGTTTCCTAAGTTACTGACTAATTATATATCGTGATTGCTCTTTACAGCAAGCATACTGGTAAAAAAGAAACATACCTCCATCCCTGTGAGTCTGAGCCAAAACATCGTCGCACTTACTAATCAGCACATAAATATCTTCCTCCGCTCCTTTTGTTAATCTTCTAATCATACCTATTATTGCTCTTGTGCGCAAGGAATGTCAGAATACAAATATTTCAAGTAGGATCGGTAGCATCAATAATAGCTTGTACTGCATCATCTCCTGGGACTATCGACAGATTTTCTGGTACCGTGCTGATGAAAGAAGAATTAGCTCCATGCTGATAAAAGCATGTAGTCTGCCCACAAAGTTAATTCAACACCTATATATAACCATAAGAAAAGCATATATAAGAAGAAAAACGACAAATTTTCTGTATTGATTATCAATTTTAATGTGTAATAAAATTTATTGCAGTAAGACATTGCACAACCTGTAAAGGCTAACTCAGAAATTAATAATTATGGATTTCTCTCAGATACGCACAAATTATGGAACCGCCATGCAATTAAAAACCCTTGATTCCTCTACATGGCTCATAACCATTTCAAAACTGAACAACATTTAATGACATAATTAGGATTTTATGACAGAATTTAATGACATATCCTTTACAGGTTTGTAATTTCAAAACTGAACACCATTTCAAAATTTATGACATAATTTTCTGTAATACAAATTGAAGAGAGCTGAAATAGGACAAATTTGATTCCTACTGGTAACTGCAAAAATTAAATGCAAAATACAATATTATCAATATAGTATCGTATAAATTCAATATAATATTCAAAATATCTGTCAAAACAAATTTGGGCCAATCTAACAGCATAAATCATCTTATTCAAATCAATAGATAAATATGCTCCGTCACTAATTAATTGAATGATCAGAAATATAATGCGACATGATTTCACTAAAAAAATCAGTACTAAAAGTCTAAAACTATAAAACTTATCGCAATAATACAAAAGGGAAAAGAGATAAGGCCATAGATTAATTTTTAAATCAAAATTTCAGCAAAGATTGATAAAAGTGAAACCTAATCCCTTAAAAATTGCAAAATTCTATACACAATTAATGGAATTTGCAACTTTCATGAATGCATAATGTATGGTCTATTAATCAGAAAAAAATTATAACCCAATTTGCAAAAAGATCTGTAATGACATATCAGTTGCAAGATGAAGAAATTAATAATTTCTATATCCACATCGTCATCCATTGATTGCAATTGTAAGATGATTTCATATTAGCTCCATCATCAGTACAACTACAACCTGTAGAAAAATATAAATTAATAGATTGCTACAAAGTTAAACTAATGACTGAATCAATAAACTCAACAAAATAATAAGAAAAATTTCCATGAACTCAACGAAAGATGCAAAAATTGGACGAAAAAATTTAATTAAACTATAAACTTGAAGGGAAAAAAAATTCAAACTTGCAATGAGTGCAGATTTTTGACCCCTTGTCTTCATCCCCGATTAGAAAGGAATTCAACCATCCCACTTTGCTCTCTTCCTCTGAACCTTCATCATCTTTGTCTCTGATTAAAAAGAAATTCGAAAATTGAGGGCCACCACCGCAGAAGGACCTTTTTTCAGCTACTTCATGGTGCTGGTGAACAAATATATATTGAGAACAAACCAGCCATAAATTAGAACCAACTTGCCTTAGCATAACAATCCAAGAGTTTACAACTCAATAGATATAATCTACAGTTGATCCTTTTTCAACCCTTGAAAAAATATCGGAATTTACAGTTGTTAGATTGTGCAATTGTCAAACTATAAATCATACTTCCTTTCAAGAGATATAACCGTCTCTTTTTGCTTGGTGCAAATTGACCTTTTTTTCAATAAACAACTCAACAATATTATAATCTTGCAAACCTTGAATTCACAGTTGCATGATGTAAGTGGACCTCCATGGTGGCTGATTTAGGGTCCATCAACGGTGATTTTGACCCCTCTTTTGTATGCCTGATATCTCACTCGCCAATAAGGGTTTGAGTTTGGGATAAAAAGAGCGATTTCCAAACAAAATAAGGCCATCTAAACAAATGGTGACAAATAAACGTCGGGGAAGAGAAGGAGGACCGGAGGGAATTGTTGGGGCCAGCTTGACGAGAAAGAAAGGCGGAAGAGGTTTTCCAAGGCCGCAAAAGGACACGGAGAAGCAATCGATAAAAAAAATAGAAATGGGTGACAAATATTAAAAGGGTTGGGATGGGCGGGTTGACGGAGAAGGCGGCAGCGGAGGTCGGGAGGAAATGACCATTTTTTTTCCTTGTGTAATTGTGTTGCGAACTTGCGATGGGCTAGGTTGGTTGGGAAGGGACGGCACAGTATTTTGAAAAAAAAAGTTTGCGATTTCGATTGCGTTTGAAATGGCGAAACGGGTCAAAAATGGGTCATTGTTGACGAGAGAGATCAGCGACAAAATTTTTTACAGAGTTACAATGGTGAAATTAATTTACCGCACTAATCAATCAATTGAAAAAGCTCTTGCCGTGTCGTAAATAATTTAAAAAATAGAATTAGACACCCACACATCTTTATCTATATTTTAGATATTATCATCTCAAAGAAACATTGCGACGATATTAGGTTCCAGGGCTTTTGCCGGGTCCACTTCATTATCAAAGCCTTGTTTATAAAGTAAATTATAAGCCCAAGTCTCAATCCATATTGTAATCTGACAAGTGCTAAAACCTAAAAAGGCCCATTTCACTTGAGATATGGTGCAACCGTGTAACGATTTCTACGACATTTCTTTTTTTAAGTCAAATTGAGTCCACGAAAATGTGGTCCCTCATGTTTTTGCCGCAAAGGATCAAACTTTAATATTTTTTTGTGAAGTTTAGTATTTAAAATAGATTTTCTTGAACAAAGGCGAGATAGAAGACAAAGTGGAGAAGAACTACGCCAAAAACATTCTCCAAGCACAAAAAGAAAAAAGAAAAAAAAAATTTCATGAAGACATTTTATCAGAAAGAAAACGCAAAGCATTTGAATCGTCCATTGGATGTGATATTAAAGAATAAAGAGCCGTATGAAGTTGTACATCAGAACAGGTGGTTTTGTTATAAAAAAATTAATAAATGGAGCGTACCCAACACGGTATTGATGGCTTTGAGCCTTTGATCGTCATCACGCGAAATAAATCACAATATTCATTGAATCATGCCTTTTGTAAGGCAGTTGCAACTGTACTTGCTACCACCATTTGATGCGAACACTTCTCCAATCCAACATTCGTGCAGAGGAGAATGAAAACTTGTTTCTGGGAAACAGGTCCATTTGGTAAATTCTTTAGTATTATTCAAGTACAAGTACGTGGAGAATATTCAAATACAGCTGACTGTTGTTCATCAAATCAGGAAATACGAAGTCATCAAAATAAAATAATTTTATCAACATTTTTTTTTTGGACTGAGACTAGTATTGATAATATGTACATGATTCTTCTTTATCATTGTAAATTATTTATCATAGGATTAAATAATTATACACCGGAAAACGCTATTTTAGCTGAACCATGTCGATCATTAATAATCTGATATTTTAAATCTATCGTCTAATACTATGTCAACTGTAAGCATCAGTAGCAGAATTAGTAAATAGGGATAGAAGTGAGCATCTGCAGTATTTTGTATTGCTATTTTTTTATATATATATTTTAATTCATATTTGATCTGCATAAAAACTTATGAAAATTTGTTCTGCTGTTGGACCCCATAATAATATTAATACTATGATATGTTAAGTTTTTTTTTTTTTTTTTTTTTTGCTCCACCAATGAGAAACTATAGAATTTGTACTTTAATTTCAATAAATAACCATAATCGAACTCTTTTGTTCAGTTTCTATCAATTTTTCTTAATTTAATTATGTAACAGCCTTTATTTTCCTTTCTATATTCGATAACAATGAAGGGAGACCAGTGGTTGAGCGCTCAGATATCCCTGTCCGTGTGGCTGAGTTGGACCACTCTCTTAGGCCCTACAACGCACCTATATATCACGAGTTATAACTTATAACTGTCTAGCATCACCCAATTTGTACTAATTTGTGAAAAAAATATTTATTGAGGGATCGACCATAGATATGCGACCATCTTAATTGCACAAGGACCATAAAATTTCTATTGTATTGCTTGAGGGAAGAAATAACCGTCTAGATTGGGGGTTGTTCTTGCCGATTCGCACTTTTCCCTAAATCTCCCAGTTTAAACAAATAATATTTTCATGAATAGTAGTATCGATAAAGTACATCTATAGTTTAACTTTATATATGACATAAAAGATTATTATCTAGGATAGCATCCTTCCAATTCCCTAAACACTTTCCAGAAATTTTTTTTTTAATTTCCTAAAAGAAGAGTGCATATGATGTGCATGATTGTGCATTGATTTAGTAATTTAAACCGTGCATTAGCGCAAATGCGCAGTACTCGGTTGGGTTTTTGAGAAATCTGAAATATGAATTCATAAATTAAAA
This sequence comes from Rhynchospora tenuis, assembly GCA_027725995.1. NCBI lineage: Eukaryota > Viridiplantae > Streptophyta > Magnoliopsida > Poales > Cyperaceae > Rhynchospora > Rhynchospora tenuis. The sequence goes on from CM050888.1 coordinate 58,065,484, forward strand.
TGTTGCTTTGACAACAATCGAAGCACATTGGTCAACGCACATGACAATGTTCAACAATCGAAGCACATTGGTCAACGCACATGACAATGTTCAACAAACTGTACTTCCATTAAAATAAGCAAGTGTATAGATATAACATGCAAATGTATATCGTTCATATAGAAGTGCACTTATACTTTATAGTGCTTAAAGAGATCATAGAATATGTTTCAGAGGATAAGGTTAAATAGAGATGATCCAAAAAGCGGTTTCTAACTTTTTGATGGAGCAAACGAACTTGATGACATCGTTTGTCTATATATACGTCATTCATTTTTTTTATTAATTTTTTTTTAAATAATAGATCGTGAGTTTTTATTTAGTAAACTTATCAGAACCTAATTTATTCTTCCAAGCACGTAAAAGTTTTTTTTTTATTACAAAAAGATCAAATGATAAATGCTATTTTGTCAGATCAAGATTTTTATCACATGTTGGATATTTTACTAATATACTCTTACTTTAGAAAATATATATATTTTTTTTACGCGACGGACATGTAAATGCGATACTATAGTATATGTTAAATCAAAATTCGGTATTTTTCTTCAGAATGAATGCCAGAGAACCATATAATAATAAGTTGTATGATTGCAGCTGAAGTTTGTTGAAAATATAAAAAGCCCATGACTTCAATCACTTATTTGCATTATAAGCTTGTTATTATAGGTTAAAATTTATATAATTAAGAGTTTACATTTTTAATAAATAAATTAAGAGTTGACGTCTAACAAGACAAAAGTTTACACTTAAATAAACAAAAAAAATTGATAGTTTCATAGGTATTACCATCTATTGTTTTTGGGTAAATTTCTGGATTTGTAAAATAAAAGGACAACTGAGTGAGACGAGTTCGGAGCTTCGGATGCACACGCACGTCGCACACGCTATTCCCATGAGTCAAGTTATGCTTTTTTTTTTTTTCCTTTTTAGAGAAAACACCCGAAAATTTATCTAATATTTGAAACAAGATTATGGAAAAAGACGTTCAATGAGTTTCCATATTCCGTTATGGTTGGAACTTGGAATGCATTAATTGAGCGTTTATTTGAAGTCGGCCCATCCAACAGTTGCATACAAACACTGGATTTTGTGCGACTTGGAAAAACCATCGTACAGTGTAGACCGATGGAAATTTGAGCTCCATGTTAACTAAAATTGTACAGTAACCTTTTGTTGATGACTTGATGTAACTCCGGAATAATTGTGAAACGTGGTGAAAACAGATCCATTATTTTTTTTTACAAAAATTGAAGAGTGAAGACAATTTGTCTTCCAGGTGAGACTTTGTCCATGTTGTTGCGCTCGCGCATATTAAAAGTTAAGTTAATTTGATATATTAAACAGGTCCCCACTTAATATTTTTTTCCTTTAAAAGGAAAAAACCCGTAGCACCCCCACATAATCAGTTTATATATAACAGCCAGAGATGGTCAAATTATGCGGGTTAGGATTCGATTTATAGAAATTAAGGTTCAAGTTTGCTGAATAACGTAAACATCTCTGACTCTTTATCAAAAGTTAAGGGACGATTTGACATACAAGTTTAAAAATTTATTATGTTTTCTTAATTTTCTTAATTAATTCTTAAGACAAATTTAAGATTCAGTATGAAGAAAAAGCTTAGAGATAATTTTAAAGCGTTTTGGGACCACAAAATCTAGATAAAAATTGAGTGTATACCAATTATTTTTCCTCAAGTACAAATTACTTTTTACCTTGTAATCGCTATCAAATTCATGTCTCGCCTCTATATTATAAACTTTCGCTGCACAAGTACAGAGATGATTTTGCACTAGTTTCTATCAATTTAATAATTATTTTTAAATAATCATAGATCTCATTTATAAACGATGACAATTAAATATTGATAAAAAAAATAAGTTTAATTGTAGATTGCGAAGCATCAATTTTGGAAGAAAAAATAGTTCAACAATGAATTGTTTCGTTTCTCCTGGTAAAACAATTACAACCTACACGTGGGGGGTTTCTGTGGGCGGTCAACTCAGCTCTCAGTAGTCAGTACGCAAACACACCGAGTCGGTGATCAGACTCGACCTACATTTTTACTTTCCAACACGACACTTCCACGAGTCCATATCCACTGATCCACGAATAACCCTTTATCCTTCATTTATTTACAACTCAACCTCCAGCAGCAGTCGCACCCAGTCTCCGAAGTCCGAAAGCAACAGAGTACAGACAGAACAGAAGAGACCTCTTAGACCTCTTTCAAAACCAAAACCAAAAACAAAATAGAAACAAATTAAGAAGTAAACCAGCTGCGCGCCGTACCATCATCTCTCTCTCTCTCTCTCTCTCTCTCTCAACTCTCTAGTCTCATGCCCGCTTCGTTTCCTCTCACGCCGCTTCAACTTCATCACTACCTTACTTCTTCTTCTTCTTCCTCAAACGCCTCCATTTCGCGCGCGCGCTCGACCTCTCCAGTCGCGATGGGGCGCGACGAGGCGCTGCAACGGAGCCTAGTGGGGCTGGCGGTGTTGATGGTCGTCGTCGGACTCGCCACCATGTCGCTCAAGAAGGTGCTCGCCACCTACGCCTTCGGGCTCTTCGCCGTCGCCGGGATCTTGCTCCCCGATTGGGAGTTCTTCGATCGCGATTTCTCTCAGTGGTTCACTCCCATGCCTGCCACTCGTTCCGCCGCTGCCGATCGCGCCGATGATACTTGGAAGTAAGTTCCCTCCCTCTCTCTCTAGCATGAATCTCTTTTTTTTTTTTTTGTTACTAAATTTTGTTGAACTCTAGTAATAATCTCGTTGAGTTAAATGTTTGAGTTTCTCTATTCAAATTTATACATGTATTGTCATTTCTAGAATTTAGTAATTTACCGTTGATGTTTAGAATCACTGGTAATCCAAAGTTTTTCTCCTGGAGGACTTTCCTTTTCTGAATGGATTTTTTTTTTTTTTTTTTTTTTTTTTTTTTTTTTTTTTGTGTTGGGACTGGCAAGTGGCAACGTTCGTTGCTTCCATGCTTTTTTTTTTTAGTAAATTGCCAATTTAGTAATCCCTGAGAGGTTCCTTCTAAAAAATGACCTTTTTTTTTGTCAGCTTAATAGTTTGATCAGTTTTCTGTTGAGGTTAGGTACTTAATTTTGAAATCTAATAACGCAATTCTTGTACTCTTTAGAAGTTTTGTTTACATTTTTAAATTTTTTAAAGTAATAGTTTGATTTTACAGTTCAATAGCAGTAATGGAAATTCTAAGCATCATTTGATAGAGACTAATTTCTTTTTGAAGATACAAGAATTGTTGAACTGTCAATTGTGGTGTCAATCCTGAAATTACTGTCTGTGCATATTTCGATGGAATATTCTAAAAATTCGGTGCTTTTTCATTGCCAATTAAAATTCTTCAGAATTAGGTGGGTTAGGAATGTTGGAGAGTCTGGGTTGGTTTAGGGATTGAATGCTTTGTCTTCTAATTATAGAGAAATTGGAGCGAACTGTATTATTTAAATTGATATATACCCACATTACTTTGACCTTGTCATGTAGAAATTATTATATACCCACATCCTTTTGACCTTGTCTTCTATTTACTTTTAAAGGAACATCTGTCAGAATCGGGGTTTGGGAATAATCATCCAATGTTGAGAAAGAAATTGGGGAGTTAGTAATTAGTCATCACTGGCCTACAAGAATTAACTAAGCTAGATCTGTAGACTAGATTTGGGCTCCAGTGGTATAAGATTGTAGTCAAGGAAAAGTACAAATAATGTTAAGTCCAATTGTTGGTCACCTAGAAAACTTAACCCACTCAATTAAGATTGTCAGCTTAGCTGTAATATAATAGCATTGGTAGTTGGGCTGTCACTCTGTATAGATAATTTACCCAAGTGAAGTGTTTGAGTTTAAGACAGCAATGCAGTATTTGCATCATAGTTTTGACCATTATATCCCACTACTTGGACACATTGGTACAATACCTGGTCCTTTGGTACCTATTCTTTCAGCTTTGCAATAAGAAGACCCAGTTAGGCTCTCAATTGAAAATTTATTACTCTCACTCAAGTATCTTAAGCTAACCTTCCAAGTCCTTGATTAACCCTGAACTGTTCAATAGAATGCAATATGCATCATTCAATGAACCAAAATCCTGTGAAAGAGGCTAAAAAAGTGGCCACACAATTCTGGTGCTAGGAAAATTAATTACTGTCTATTGAAATGCTGTGAACCTATAAATCTAATATTGCAATTTGAGAACCATAACACAACTATTGAATTATCTAGCTTTATACAGTTGTATTTTTCTTCTGTACTTCTTTTTTCACTCTGTGTTATTTTTATGTAGTTTACTTTTTGTGTGTATCCTAAATTCCCAATTAAAATAAAAAAAGTTAATATTTTTATTTCTTTTATAAAGGGAAATATGGAGTTTTGGCAAAAATGACTTCTTAAGAACATTTGGATGTTTTGAGGAAAAATATTAATGCAAATTATGTCATTATATCCTGTTTTGTGGTATTGATGTGATTATGCCTTGAAAAGTTTTTGGAGTTGTACAAGGACATCCTTAACTTGAGCTTCATATGAACTCTCAATCAGGCTCTAATATAATTACAAAATTTGGATGGTAGAAATCAAAGTTTATGTGGGAAATGCTTAAATGGTTGTGAAAGTATCCTATGTTTTTCTTATTGTGAAAATTCCATTGCAATCACTACATAATGCGATTTGTACTTTTTCTGAACTTGCTATTAGAGATTGATGGCAAGAGTGCCATGCAAGTAAAAATTGTTGAGCAAATCGGAACTTCCATAAAAGGAAAAACTAGAAATGCTTAGTACTTTAGGAGTGCCATGCATAGGTAATAAAAGTTTATTGCTTTGTATGAAAATAACTTTTGTTTTGAGAAGATATATTTATGTCATGTGATGTATTTTTACAGATTCAAATTTTATCCTCTAAGGGTTGCCGTGCTTACAACAATTTACGGCTTTGGATTTTACAAGTGGTGGACGTACATATCCAGTTAGGTACCTAGCCACAGCAACTCGGCATGTCACTCTTCTATTTCTTTTTATTAATAATTCTAGAAATGCTTGTGCTATACGAAGTAGTTTCTTGTGATTGTTTGTGCCTTTTATTTTTTGAGGGGAGATTACACTGAACATAGTCTGCTGTTGTAATTTTAAAGCTTTTTACTTAAATGTAATATTCTTTTTATTGCTTGTGCTGTGCGCTTTCACTTTCTCCAAATTAGTTATGACAGTCTTACTATCTTAACAGTCGGAGTTCGATGCTGGTGCATTCTGTTTTAGGAATGCAGCATTTTACATAGCGCCATGGATTTGAATTTTGGATCCCAGAACTGTATTGTTTCGCAACTGGTACTAAGTGTACCTACCAGTTGAGATTTTATTGAAGCTGGCTTAATGCCACTATGCCAGTTGATCCAATGTAATGATTCTGTTGTCTTCTGCTGTATTATTGATGCAAAATATATAAACAATTTTACCTTGTTCATTTTTATTAGAGAAAAAACACTTAAATACTCTAAAGATGCCTACCATGGATGTAGATAAGATCCACATTATTTCAGGAAACTGGGCATAAGAAAGCAGCGTTCAAACATTGACAACACTTTATATCGTTTGAAAGTTGAGACGTTTCTTTTACATGGGAGACAGATTTGAAACTAAACTCCCGTTAGGTTTTATGAGAAATAGGAGGGTCTGGAATTCAATCCACTCAGGAAAAGAGAAATAGGAGGGTCACAACATTTATTAACGGTAGCTCCATTAATAATAGCAGGGGAACTGCATACCATGGCATTAGCTAAAAAAAATAATTTTGGAATTAAATACTACTTAAAAGGGATGTTGTGAGATGTCAAGTTAACTAAAGGGAAATTAATGGTCTCAAGCGAAACAAGCATTATGGTGGTACTGGTACAACGGTCTGGGTCATCTTGGTGCAACAGTGACCACATTCATATAATACAGACATCACGCAATTAGAAATTTAAGGAATTTTAGCTTACTGTTGGTATTTTATTAATTCATATTTTTTTCGTTTAATCTGATTTTGTTATCATCACTGTATGTTTACTGTTTGATCCTGTTAGCCAGCTTCCCTCTGTTCCCAGCATGCAACCTACTAATTTTCTCAATGGCCGGGAGGAATGAGATTATTACGTAACTACCAATATGTAATCAATGTTGAACCTGGTCTTGACTGTCTACATAAACTAACAAAAGCTTCTTTATCGCTTAAATAGTTCAGCAACTTGCTGGTTTAACAAAAGCGATTTCCAGAATAAATAAATGGTGTCAAAGATCAAATCATGTCCACAGGAAAAGTACTTCAATTATTGATTGTATAGTCGTTGCTCGTCCAATTGGCGGATTATTGATTAAAGAAAATTACCTTTTTACATCCGTCTAAACTCTAAACCAATCAAGGCAACTTTTATTTAAAATATGGATATAATTCTGAATCCGAGCAAATGCAGATTTTCATTACAAACGCTTTTCTTATTATAAACATTAATGATACAATGATAGACAATTTTATTTCAAAAGATAATATATAATGGATACAACATAGGTCATAATAAATTAAAATTTAAATTGTTGGTTCTGGTAATTCCTGAATCTCTATGCAATAACATAAATTATACCAAGTTTGAAGTTCCCAATAAGCAACATGAAAATATATATACTAGGTTAAGAATTTGTTTGCTTGATATTTAAAGCTGACCACAATTTATAGTAGGCCGGAGCTAAGTTGATGTAGAAAACAGATCTAAGGACCGCCATAATAGAGAAGGACATATTTCTTTGTGTAGGCTGTCAAAGATTCATCTACAGAATCAAGAAAATCATACTAATTCAATCACTCAGGAACCTTTTGGATAAGATCTGGTCCAAAGGACATTGGACCAATGCCTTACCCTAGATCATACAGCTTAAACTAACCAATAATAGCAGATATTAGAACAACTTACAACTTTTTTCCCCTTTTTTGTCCACTGCCCGTAGGCACACACGTGCCACTCACACACCCCTATTTGAGCCCACCCCAGTGGGCTTCGATCCCCAGTCCTTCACGTAGGGAAGGGATGCCACTACCAACTGGTCTAAGCCAGCGGTGGAAACAACTTACAATTGAATCTTAAAGCTTAGGAATGGAAATTCTGATACAGAGGAGTGGAAATCACTGAAAATCTGACTTTATATATTCATCTGTTATTTTCAGAAATTAGTGATACAAGACTGCTCTTCTGGTCAGATGTTTGGTAAGCCTGGGATACCGAGAAGAGGTTTTGAATTTTGTTCCGTAATGCCTCAGCAATTGCAAATACATCTGACCACACTGAGAAGCAACCTGGCATAATCAATGTGCAATTCAAAAATGCCAATTATCTCTGAAAGCTCACAATAACAATTTCAGCAATTGCAAATAGATCACACTAGAATGGCAGAGCAATACCCACAACTGAGAACATCACGAGGATCTCACTTGTGGAATTACCGGTTTCAATATCATATGTAGACCTGTCAACGGCCAGAGAAAACACGTGATGCCGTTCCGCATACCAGAAATGGAACGGTTAACAATATCCTCTTTTATTTCGTTTCAATAACGAAATGGCAAACGAAATACATAATCTTACCGTTTCGACCGTTTCAGTTTTCAAACCGTTTCATGTGTTATTTATGAAGTGGAACGGTTAATGAAACAGAATTTTGTGCCGTTTCGTAAACGGAACGGTTAACAAAATGGGTTGGTGTTCCGTTTTTTTATATGAAACAGAAACAGTTTGGGCCCATTCCGTGCTATTGGGCCACGTTTGACAGGCCTAATCATATGAAACACTAAAACTCATCTAAGAAGCAAAATTGACAATTGGAGAATGTGGCAGAACAAGCTATTAGGACTTTTGAATCTGATAATTCGAAGTGTGCAAGGAGAATGAAGGAACAGTGCATCACATGATAGCCCATGATTCTATTTTAACAGCGACTCCTAAGGTAAAAGAAGCAAGAGAATATCTGCGGGTAAAACACTTTTGCTTATGGATAGAAATGTTGTACATATTCAGAGATCAGAACACACAAGCAGTTCAGCTGGTTGTCCAAAATTTAGAAGAAAAGATGTTGTACTTGGATGCAAAGATGAAAAAATTGGACTCAGCTGAAAGCCTGAAATCTTTATTATAATTTTTTTGGGCCGGATCAGACCCGAAAGGAGCTCCATGACCTTTCTTTAATTTGAAAACACAAGTTCAGATATTGTTCCATACAGAAGCATCAAGCATGGAGGAAAGCCTAGTGGACTTGTCAATTTGTTAACTGAAGAGGTGCCAGAGCTAGGTGAACGGAAATTAAACCAAAATTGCATGCCATTGTTTACAATATATTTGAAAAATTAAAATTTTAAATCCAAAATTCGAAAATATAAATTTTAAAATCTAAATTTGAATTTTTTTATTTTTCATTTTTAAAATTTATTTCTTTTCAATAAGTTTTTTTTACTTCATAATGATTTAATCTAATGAGGATAATTTGGACATTTTTCTAATTAACTACATATCTATAATTTTGACAAAAATTAATAGTGTAAAACTAATTTTAACCATTTTATAATGGCATAAAACTAATTAATAATTTAAGAGTTGTATATCTCTAATTATCAATTTCATGGTGGAATATATATTAATAATTCTAATATTTTTACTATGTTTCTTTAATTTGGAAAATAGCCCGGATAAATGACTGATGCATAAAAACTATTTTCATTTTAATTTTTCGAGGAAGTTACAAAAAAAAAAACAGGACCAATATTTTCCGTTAAATTAATAATTTTCAATGCCAATAATTCATTTATGTTACATGAGTTGTGTAATTGATTATGTATGAAGATTGCCATTATATACCCTGTATATTGTATTATTTTGAATCATAAAACAGGACCAATACCCGAATGAACATCCTTCCTCGCATTGCCATTATATTTTACGCTGGTTTGGTAATTCAATAATTCATATACCCTGTATATTGTATTATTTTGCATGGCGAGTACATTTTGCACAGAAAACTGATCCAAACCCATCCGCTACTTTTTTTTTTTTAAATTTCACTACAGAGAAAATCAAGAAAAATAGTTTTTTTTTTTTTTTAATATTTCAAACGAACATATATGTAGAGGTTGGCTTGTTGTGGCTCATCAGACTATATGATACTTGGTGCCGTAAGATAATATATACCGTCGTTGACGTTTGACCATCGTGATAGCTCACTCGCAGTTATAAAACAAAAATATGGGACAACTGTGTGTATCTGTATGAACATGTTATTTTTAATGGATGATTATTGCCTTTAAAGTTACAAATATATTCTTATTATATATATAACAAAAATGTTTGAAACAGATTGCGATATGTTCTTAATTTATTAGATATATAGAGACCACGTATGAAATTTGATACATTTTTAAAATTGATGATTACTTTATTATTACAGCAATTAGATCTTATTGCATGTATAGTGTTTATACTTAATAATAGAAAGCGTAATATATCAGTAGCTTAATTAATTACTCCATTCCAATTGTAGAGGAAAGCCAGCCATAAAGAATGACGTCTGACCTAATAAAATTAGAATTAAATATAAATTGTAAAGCAAGTAAATAAATATATATATCTGCAATTATTATATCGTCATATAATTAACTATTGCCGAACATATATAGCTTTTGGGAATTGCTTCCTACACGGTTTTGTTTAGCGATACACGAGAATTCCTTTTTAGTTGACCAAAATACCCTACATTACGCTCTAAAGTCTGAACCCTTCCTCTTCGTATATGCCGTATATATATCCATTTCTAATCGAACTTAGACCTTCTAAATTTCTCATCAGCCGTTCTCGATTCCTTGCCATTTTCAACCAAATTCTTCTCTGTGAAATTTTGCAAGTCTGGATTCTTCTCGACTACTACACAGTCGACATATTTTGAGAATCTCCACACATTTACTTTTTGAGAAACTCAATTAGTGGCTTTGCTTGAGAAACCCAACAGGAGTTGGCCTACAAATTAATATTTTAAATCACAAGTGTTGAAACTGAAATGAAATTTGAAGTGGGGTGCGCTGTCATGGAATGATTGAAGGTGCAGATACAGAGGATCAGACAGTGGATCGCTGATCGCTGATCGACGAGGGTATTTTTGGTCAAATAAAAGGAAAATTACCGTGCATCGCTAATTAGAACCGTGTAAAATCCCCATAGCTTTTCCGCGTAAATAAATAAGCTGTCTATAGTATTTCGGATATCACCTTGTCAAATAAAGTTGATTATTGATCAGTTTTTGCACGGTACCAATTGGTTTACAATGAAATTTTTTTTTCCTGAAACAGTTCTTATAATTTAACAATGGTCATATTATTGCAAGAATCATAGTTTTTAATAATGCTTACCGTTATTACTCCTGCTAATTATACGAGGGAATGGACATAAATAAAAAAAAAAGAGATGCAAATTAATATTAATAGTATTGAAAAGCCAAAATTAGATATTTTAAATTAGCAGGTCCAATTTCCATGATCTGTAGCTCTTCAGGTGCATATATATATCCCTTCTCCATGGAAACCAAAATCGTACTGGCTGCACCAATTTCGCATGCAGGTTTTCAGGTTTTAGTATATACATTAGATATCTAGCAAACAAAATCCTTCGTCATAACATAACCCCCCTCCCACCCTCCCTCTCCTGCAGTGCAAGATATTTCCATATGGATTCGCCAGCGACCACCTCGACAATTCGGTTTGAGGCTGAAACCGGATCACATCTGTTAAAGATTTTGGGATATTCCCTCACTAAAGGGATTGGCTCCGGGAAATCCATCTGCTCTAATATATTCACTGTTGGAGGTTATAACTGGAGAATTAGATATTATCCTGACGGAGATTCCATCAAAAACAAAGATTTTATATCGTTGTATCTTCAGTTCAAAAGTCCTGCAGAAGTTAAGGCAAGATTTACGTTCACTATACTTCAACAAGATGGTACTCCTTCTGACATAAGATCTTCATCTAAATCAGTATATATATTCAAGGAGGGAAAAACCTGGGGTTTTAGTGACATTGTACGAAGAAGTAAATTTGAGGCATCTGAATATCTAAAGGATGATGCCTTTACTATCAATTGCACAATTGATGTAGTAACTTATCCTAAAGAAATTACTAATAACAGCTGTACCGTTCCCCCTTCGAACCTCACCCCACATTTGGTTCACCTACTAAAGAGCGGACAGGGGTCAGATGTCACGTTTGTAGTAAAGGGAGAAAGATTTAAGGCTCACCGGTGCGTGCTTGCCGCCCGATCGTCCGTCTTCAATGCACAGCTCTTTGGTTGCCTGAAGGGAAAATGGACGAAAACCATAACGATTCACGATATTGAACCAACAGCTTTCAAATCCATGCTTTATTTTATTTATTCTGATTCATTACCTCATTTCGAAAAGCAAGATTTGAAATTAATGGCGCGGCAGTTGCTCATCGCTGCAGATAGGTACGTAATTACTAATTAGTATCTTATTTTTATTGGTTGTTTTATTATTGTGTTTTGCTTCATATAAAGAATTATTTTACTATTGAAATTGATTAGTTTTTAAAATTTAGGTATGATTTGGAAAGGTTGAAGATGATGTCAGCGGAACTACTACGTGAGAATCTCGACACGAGCACGGTCGTAAGTACATTAATTTTGGCAGTACGACATAATTGCTATCATCTCAAAGCAAAATGCCAAGAATTCATGAGCACCCGCAAGGCTCTTGCAGCGGTAGCAGCAACTGATGAATTTCACCATTTAATGAAGAATTTTCCATCAATCTTACTGCAGGATATCTGAGTCGTTATTGTAAATATATATGAATGAATTGTGCTCATTGTTTTTTAGAGTTTGCACATGGTCTACATATATGTCCTAGTTTGTTTGTTAAGAAATGAACGTTTTTTCTTTGGTTTATGTTTTTTAAATGAGTGCTTTGACCATGTGTTGGATATGTATGGTCTGGAATTTTTTATGTCCAAAATTTAATGCTTTGATTATAAACTAATATTTATAATTATTACGGTTTGTCGGCTTAAGAAATAATAAATCGATGTTGAAAAGAGCATGAAAAAAAATAGCAATGTTGAAACAATGGAAAATCATACTATTAATTACCTATAAGAAATTAATGACATATACTGTACAAACCATAGCGATACTAAACAAATTTCTATCACATCACCAAATTCAATTGTAAGGTCAAAAGATGTAGAAATGAAACTAAAATATACAAGCTAGAGTCACCAAAATCAAAATAAAAATTACCAATACTAACAACAATGATACAATAATAATAATATTAGTAATTACAATAAATCATATAAAACTTAAACAAAAATCAACAATAAATATAAGGCTGACAATATATGTCGCAGCAGAGCCGCGACGAAGGAATCTAGTTTGATCTCTAAAAGATTAAAGACATCATCTATCAATTCATTTACCTAATGGGTTATATAGTTTTAAACCATTCCTTTAAGTTTCACCGTAATGTATCTTAATTTGACTATAATTATTATTGGGATGTATTTTTATTATTTTCAGTAATTAATGTAAATATTAATTTTCTACGTGCTTCTTTCGGGGAATATAATAAAGAACATGCAGTATCAATGTTCCAAACCAAAAGAAAGCCCGGTCCACGCGCAGAGGTTATCAGAATCTCGCAGGGACATCTCCGCCTATATAAAACCTGATTAAGCATTTTTCAACCCACCTTTCACAACCAAATTCATGTTGCTTGTTGAAGTGCGCATTATTTTATTATTTTTATTTTTATTATCACAAGCAATTGCAGCATCCGAGCATCGTATGTGCTCTTCGTTGCCAACCTTATTAAAATAAACTTTATTGAGCGATTTACTGCTAAAACTATGATATGGGGAAGTTTCCCATATTTCCCAAGTTAATTACTACACTTTTGTTTTCACGAATTAATATTATACTTAAGGGATTGTATAGCGACCTAACTTCAGTTAGAATAGCAAAATAGTACTCTGTTTCGACTCGTACCATATGTTGTGCCGAAAACAGATGAACTTTTCGAATAGTGCAATATAATTAGCTTATTTGACATGCCCTCACTTTTTTACTAATAAATAGGAGCTGAGAGCTCATTCAGGCCGCAGGATTTATTTTTTTTGAGATAATGCCGCAGGATTTATTATTGCCCTTTACTTCTGCTAATTCAATAATACTACGATCTGATGTTATTTTTCGTTGCTAAACAAGCCCTCGTCTAACTGTCATTTTTTCATAAGCCTTCTTTACACGTATTCTGTGGGAAAAATTAAAGAAGGAAATCAGAGTACACTATTCATTTAGAGGTACCAGACTTCCTCGTTGGTTAACCAGTTGTTAGACCGAGATTTGCATAACAAATATGCCGTTATTAATTGAATGGAAAATAAAATGTTGCACTAATTAACACATAATAACAACATTTAAGTGCAGTACATGAATAAAATTGTTGCAAGTACTAGAATAATTAACTTATCGGACGGCCATAATTAAGATTATATATAACGCTAACAATATGTTTAACTATTCTAGGTGGCACTCAAGCCATCTACATGCTGGACTCAATAACTTTTTGGATTTTAGATTTGTTCTAGATTTCGCGCGTTGATCATATGTCACTAGATTCTCTTTTATGTATCAATAGAATTTACACATTAGTGATCTCGTACTTCTTACGTGTCAAATAGCACTAGTATGATAGTACCATTTTGGTGGGTTCACAAAATTTCTCAGCAGGTATAAATGTCACTTTAACCTAAAATTACAATGCATTCACATACTATTTATCTCACAATATAAATGGTTTTAAAAATTAACTCACATTTCCTTTTTGAATGAAAAATGTTGGTTCGTTCCTACTTCAAAAAATAAAAAATAAAATAAAATAAAAATAAAACCTGTCGGTTCATATCTAATGTTTAGCACTAACCCTCTTCTGAACATTAATATTTTTTACCCCCAAAGTTTCGCAATACATGAAATAGCCAAATCGCACAAGATGGTAAAATAAGACTCAATAAAGCTTGTCAAATGAAAGAGGGGTCAATTTTTCAAGCAATAGATGAATGATGACTTGAGTTGGTGATAATAAAATTGATATTACTATTAATATTAACGAAGCACATTTATGCTTACATTAATTGGATAATTTAGTATTCAAGATTCCTGACAAATGCATACAAATATCATGGAAAATTCTAGCAAGATACGGAGCTAGAAAATGTGCACTAGAGACACTTGGATTAATTAATTATATGAATTATAATATGAAAGTTGAGAAAATTTAGTTAATTTATTGAAGGTCCCTAAAATTGGAAAATCCTGCACAATCAGATTTTACAGATTTTTGTGCAAGATCTCATGTCAAAATAACAAAAGGAAGGTCTTCAAATAAATTATTCGAAGATTGGCAGTATCAAAATCATGCAAATTCAATTGGAATGGACAGATCCATTGTCTAGATTTTACAGATTTTTTTTTCCTTCAAAAAAAAAGAAAAATTAATAGCCCATGACCGCCCCGACTAATATCCCAGCTCGCATTGAATTAATTCCAATTAGGCTAGCTCAGATAGCTATAAGTTAAAATTGAAATGAAGTGAAAAGGTGGGACCACCAAAGAACACCACGGTTGGGTTTAAGGAGTGGTAAAAGTCTAATTAACCATGGATCACAAACTTAATTAAGAGTTAGAACATGCTGAAGATAGTATGAGATGCTCAAATGACAAAAGACAAAAGTTGAGTCAAAATCCTAATAGAAAGGAAATTGCTCTCAGATTAACTTGATATAAGATGCAAAAGTTCAACTAAGTAAAAAAGGGAAAAGAACACGATATTTGCCTGTTCCACCCTCTCCATGTGCTTAAAGATGAAGATAAACCGGAGTGAACTATACCCCAAAGAACTTTTCTCAGCCACTGGATGAAGATTGAAGGATCAAGATACAGGCTAATTTCAAGAAACAACTATACACCCTCATTTGCCGCCTCCTCTCAAGCTAAATGCCTAAATCTCAACCCTCCATCGTGCATGGACCCTTGGATGCTTGCGAGCACATGTAACATCTATGATGTACCTCTCTCTGATGCCAAGAGGCAACTATCTTCCAGAGAACATGAACAAATAAAGAAATATAAGCAATCATACTCTCTCTTACTCAATTACCAACTGGCACTATACCCCCACCTGTCAGACCAAGCTGACCCAATGATATCCTGCCACCACATCTCGAGGCATTCATGAGTAGAAACTTGTAGTTGTGGTGGCATGATATCAATTATATAATAAGCTGACCCAATTGTCGAACTCACAAATTCAAGAGATTAATTTTAACAAAATTATCAATTAACTTATTATATAATAAAAAAAGTTCAGAGACTAAGACCCAATTGCTGACCTAAGCATGTGTATGCATGCATCCAATCTCTGTGCATGTTATTGGATATAATAATAAGATACAAATAATTGGGGGTACTTTCTAGTGTATCCAATATGAACTTAATTTATGATTATTGTTCAATTTTGGAAATACTCAAAACATTAGACTGCGAACGATATTATTATCTGTGGAGGTTAAATATAATGTTATGTAATATATATCTCCAATGGAAATCAAGTTGGCACATATCAAGCTGAATTAATTTGGTTGGCTAACGAGTCGAGTTCTAGTTGAGGCGAACTCAATTTGTAACTCGTGAGCCGACTCGTGAGATAATAAATTTATATTTCAGATATGTATTATTAACAAAATATATAAATTAATTATAAGAATTTTCTACTTATATATTTTTATTTTAAATAATATTGCACCATCATTAGAATACGACCCTAATATTTAGTTCATATGATAATAAAATCATCTTCTCTAGTTTATTTCATATGATAATAAATTCATCTTCTCTAGTTTATTCTAGCTCTGATACCAACTCTAGCTCTGATACCACCATTTTCAATATCAACTGTATCATCAAGTCTAAATCCATCTTCTTTGGCACTAATTTCAAGGTCAAATCTATTAGTGAGTTTAGTTTCACTTGGTACAACTACTAGCCGAATGCCACAATAAGAATAATTTTATTGTGATACTTTGTTTATTTGCTAATAAGTGATATTTTTTTTCTATAAGGAATGTGATCACTTGCAATAATTAAATTAAATGTTGTATATATATTAGTATTTAATATTATCATTCATACATTAAGGAGAAAAAAATATAAAGGCCCACGGTACCCGAATACAATGCACCATTTTGGAGATACTACAAGCCTATACATTTTAGAGATACTATAATCCTATAAAAGACGAAACACATGTTTCTCGTCAGGCTACTTGTTTAGTCAAAGATTGTAAAAATATCTTAAGTCCCTCAATTACATCAGATTCTAGTCATATTAAGAGGTACGCTGAAAAACAAGAAAAAAAGAATAAACAACCTGAAAACCAACCAACCAATACAGATACCCGGCTTAATCCGAATGGTTCAGACTAATTTAGTCACAATCCCATGAGAGGTCTACAAAAAATGTCCAAGTATATTGCATATGCTGAAAGGCCTCTTAACTTTGGTGAATGCCAAAAATTAGAAGATATGATTTAAAGATGCTCTTCAAACATACTTTAGAAAAATTTCTTATAAAAGAGTACAAAACACAAATTGAAATTTTCGAATAGTGAAATAATTATTTAGTTTGATGTGCCCTCACTTTGAGTAAGTAGAAGACATGAGCTCTTACGTCGCATGATTATTGTCTCCACTATTTTATTCTATTTTTATTTGACCAAATAAGCCATTGTGTTACTGTCTATTTTTCATTGGCCTTCTTTACACATAATTTGTGGGAAAAATTAAAGAAAAAAAATCAGAGTATACTTTTCATTTTGAGATACCAGGCTTCCTCGCTGATCGATTAGCTAGTTTGTTAAACTGAGATCTATATAACAAATAACTTGCATTATTAATTAATGGTAAATAAAGTGTTGCACTATATATATATATATATATATATATATATATATATATATATATATAGAGAATGGATTCAATACAATCGCTTTGACCGGAATCCCGGTTAAACCCCGTCAGTTCTCAATTTTGAAAGTTCAAATGACCGATCCAAACAGCTCAATATGATCTCCATATTGAAATCTCCATGCTCACCAAATTTTACATTTTTTTGAAATTTTTAAGTATTTTTTTCGGATTTTTAAAAACTGCAGTTTTTGAAGGGTTCAGAACAAATTAGATTAACGATTTTCTAAAATCCGAAAAAAATACTTAAAAATTTCAAAAAAATGTAAAATTTGGTGAGCATAGAGATTTCAATATAGAGATCATATTGGGCGGTTTGGATCGGTCATTTGAACTTTCAAAATTGAGAACTGACGGGGTTTAACCGGGATTCCGGTCAAAGCGATTGTATTGTAAGCTTTCTCATATATATATATATATATATATATATATATTGCAATTCAAAAAAAAATTAAAAATAAAAAAGAAACACAAATATCTATCAGGATAAAAAATCTTATAAATAGTTGCAATTCAATCATAGCATTTTCAGAATAATTAATAGTCCTGTTCTAAAGCATAGTTTTCAGCTTGCCTTACGGGATTTCAATCTTCTTGCAACAATATGCTAAAATACAATCAAGATTTAGTTTAAGATTTTAAATTTATCAATTAGAACAAATAAATTAGAGACTCAAAAAAAAAAATTCAATCAACTTAATAGAATAAGACCATTTATTACACTAATATGTAGTATAAATTTTAAGAATTTGTCAAAATAAAATGACGTACATCTTATGACAACGATAAAATCAAGATGTCTTATTATAAGCCCCAAAATTTACATTTCATTTCAAAAGGAAATAAATTAAGTAGATATAACACATGATATAATAAATTAAAATTTTAATCTCTGACAGTTCCTTAATCTCTATGCAATATCATATATCATCGCAACTTTTCAATTGAGAAACATGAAAATATTATATTTATTGTGCGGATATTCAGAGATAGAAGAACACAAACACAAGACAAGTAGTTCAGCTCATCAGCTGGGCAGCTGGCTGCTTAAATTTAATAAAAGATGTTGAATTGGGCCGTAAACATACAAAAATTGGACTCTAAACTGAAATCCTATTTCAGGCTGGACCAGACCGGAAAACAGCCCAATAATCCTTATTTCAAAATAGTCAATTTTTTGTAATTAGCAACTATTTTTACTATTTTTGCATTGTTCAATGTAGCAAATAACCCCAACAATAACTAATTCATAACAACTATTTTCATTTTAATTTTTCAAGCAAGTTACACAAATAAGAAAACATGACTATTAATATTTTGTTTATAGTCCTTTCTAATTTTTAGACTTAATTTTTTTTTTTTACTATTTTTGCATTGTTTTTTAATTTTAGCAAATCGTCCGTACAATGACTGATATATAACAATGTCATTTATAATTGTTAAAGCAAGTTAAATGAAAAAAAAAAACTAATATTCTTTAGTCTTTTCTTTCCCTTGCCCTAAGAAACGAAAAGCAAAAAAGACTAACCTAATCACTTTATCAATAATCAATAACCCAGAAAAAAAAAAGAAAACATAATAAAAACATGGCAAGAAGATACAAAATGGAATCTATAAAAACATTCATTGAATTCCATCTCTCGTCCTTTCCGACCAATTCTCGTACCATCATTCAAACGACGCCGATTCCAAAACCAAGCGACACAAGCAACCCAGCACGCTTTCTATATTTACACACCTCTCAACCATCCTCCTCTCTCCACCAAACGAACGCCTCATTCTGTCATCCCAGAAAGCCACCCTGTGCTGGCATTCGCCGCCATTCAACCTCCCGAATGGCGTGCTGTGTCAGCATCACGGCTTGTTGCGACCGCTACTACGACGCCACCTTCTCCTCTGCCGGCCTCCGTCCTTCCGTTGCATCCCTCTCCGACGGCACCTCCATCCATCTCTGGTCGCCCCAATACCCCAACCCATCATCCCGCCGTGCTCTTGTGCTCATCCATGGCTTCGGTGCATCCGCCACCTGGCAATGGGCTCCGTATCTCCGACCTCTAATCAAAGCTGGGTTCGATCTCTACGTGCCCGATTTGATCTTTTTTGGCGGATCCTTTTCCCCTTCCGAAGATAGATCCGATTACTTCCAAGCCCGGTCTGTCGTGAGTGTGTTGGATCGGCTTGGAGTGAGCCGATTTGGTCTCGTCGGAGTTAGTTATGGTGGGTTTGTTTCTTATCGGATTTCGGAGTTGTACCCGGAAAGAGTGGAGCGGGTTGCGTTGATTTGCGCGGGGGTCTGTTTGGAGGATACGGATCTGACAAAGGGGTTGTTCGTGGTGTCCAACGTGGCGGATGCGGCTGAGTTGCTTGTGCCGCGGCGGCCGGAGAAGTTGAAGGAGCTCGTGAGATTGACGTTCGTCAAGCCGCCACGTGTCATGCCCTCGTGCTTTATGCGCGATTATATCCAGGTAAGCGCACTTTCGCCTCTCTAGAAAAAGAATAGTCATACTTTCATTGGTACACGTGGCGGGATGGGATTGGTTTGACTGGTGCTTTGTCGTTTTTGTGTTTGGGAATGTGAGATGTGGTTGGTCCAATCGAACCCTATAATTTTTGATGTAATGTTGCCATTTTAGTGTATTCAACCATGTGGCTTTAGAATTTAGTCTAGTGTATTATCTGCTTCATGGATGGATACAGGAGTTTATGGACGATAACATGTCGTAATCTGCTTTTAATTAGATATGTATCTGGTATATTTAATTTAGAGAATATTATCGGGACCAGTGGTACGTGGGAATAATGGTGGAATTCATTTGCTTGTCGGCCCTTATATTAATTGACAATTGACAATCTCTGTGGATTCCACGCAATGATTTAGCAAAACAATATAATTAATTAATTATATATAATAATGAGACATAAATCTAAGTAAGATTTTGTGCTGATATCCCTGCAAGGTGCATAGATTAATATCTTGTTTGACATTTATGCCACATCAGTCAGAAATTTCGCTCTTAATTTGGTGATGAAACATTGAAATTTTGCAATATAGAACAGTGTTAAATAACATTATTGCTGATTGGACCCACCTAATGTCATATAATGACCAGGTGTCTTATATTCCTCTAGTATGTGGGCAATGATGATGTGGATTGTTTGATAAGATTGCAGTTAATTAACTTCGTTTATTTAACAAATGATGAAAACTTAATTAGTTTTTCTTACTTACAACAACTGGAAGCCAAACAATAATGATTTGGGAATTAACTATGACCAATTTCTTTATTCTAATTCTTTTAGTACTAAAAACAATGTCTTATACCAGATATATACTCCAGTGCAACTTTGGATAACCTTTATCAAATCAACCAATTCTGGGAAAATTCACACTTGGTCTGACAATAAAGGGATAATGAAGAACTAAATAAATAAAAAAATATAAAAATCACAATTGGTATTATATCCTTCGTCACTAATTGCATTGTTATATTTTTATAAACGGTAATTAAAGATTGGTAAAACGTCAGTTTCTCAGTAGTAACAGAATTCAGTTTAGCAGCTCTCAGTTCTCAGTTTCTTCTCCAGTCTTCTTGCCTCCATCTGCTATTTCTACTCATCTGCTTCACTAGAAATCTCCTGTCCTGGAGGGATACTAAGTGAGACATCCTTGTCAGTTTGGGATATTGCTTTGGAAGGAAGAGGCACGTCTCTGTCAGCACCTCTTTCTTTCTTTTTGGCTCATTGCACAGTCCTGATACGGCTGACCCTTCCTGTCGTTGTCTTATGCCTTGATATATTTAACATATTGCCACAGCGCATTATCCCTTCAGATGGTCCGGCACTCTGTATCTCCTTCTTCATTCATTTGTGACCAAGTCAGTGTTTTCATAGGCTACTCCCAAACCGGAAAATGCCATTGTTGACAACTTTGCCATCCAAGTTGCACGCATAAAACTAGTTTCTTCTTTTTAATCGTCCTGTTTGAAACCACTAGTTTCTACATTTTAATCTGTCTTGTAATTAAGTTGTGCTTGTTGCTTGATACTTTCTATAATTACCGTAGGTGATTAGCTATGCTTTTTGATTAAGACTTTCTGTAAGTACTATAGGTATGCTAGGCCCATTGATTGACTTGAAAATGAAATAAATGAGAACCACTTAGAATAGGGAACTTGTAAAGTCATGAATCAAAGACTTCAATTTGGATGCAAGTTATAACTCTGAACCATCTCTTTCCTTAATGACAGGTCATGTGCACAGAGTATGCTCAGGAAAAGACTGAGTTGCTCCAGGTTCTTATACAAGATAGGAAGCTCTCAAATCTTCCCAAATTAACTCAGGTAGATCTTTTTCACTCCTTTATTGCACCATGCCTTATTTCAGCTGCTAACTTTTTTTCCTTCTTGGAGCTGTAAACCAATAAGTAAATGCAAAAGGCATAAAATATTGACTTGACTGGTCCTGACATAATGTTGAGACCAGTGACATAATTATACAGGAAAAGTACTAGAATATAAGATATGACAAAATAAAATGTAGTTTTAATTTGTGATTTATGCAGCAAACGTTGATTCTTTGGGGGGAGGAGGATAAAGTATTTCCATTAGAGCTTGCTCACAGATTGAAGAGGTGTGTTTGGCTTTTTTCATGCAAAAAATAAAATCAGGGCAAACTTTACCTGTTAATTCATCTGTTAGTCTGAACAAGTCTGATACTTGACCTGCCATTCCTGACTTGTGGTTTCATTAAGTATCAAGTAGGGTGACAATCTGAAAGGATTCCATCTGCATAAACCAATGGTTTTGGGTTTGCTGATTTTTTGGTTCTGATTTATTCTTGATCTCAATCTTTTTAAAAGAAAAAGAGGTCAATAGCCCACCAGAGGTTAAACTGATTTTTTCTTTAGATACTTCATGTTTACCTGGGGATAATATGATAATTTCAGGCACTTAGAGGAGAACTCTCAATTAGTTATTATCAAAGAAGCAGGACATGCAGTGAACCTTGAGAAGCCAGCAGAGCTTGTCAAGCACATAATCAACTTCTTTGTTGAACCTTCCAACAACAATTCCACTAATGGCTACAAGGTATGCTATTTTTTATTTCAATTTTATAAAGAATATTCTTGCATTGAATCATATTGGGTATGGGACTTTCTGTGCAGTACTAAAAGATTGAAACCACAAATATTCATAAGTCAGAGTGATTATGATAATGGTTATATATTATAAAGTGGCATGGGCACGCAAATATGCAATTGAATTCCCATATAATCCTTTGGTTGTGGAGATTTGAGAATTGTATTATCCACTTTGAATTGTGAATTTACATGAATAAAATGTGTTACAATTGCAATTGAAGCTCCTCCTTAATTGTTTGACTAAAATTTTGATTGCCTGAGCAACAAATTTTTCTCTTTTGGCTAATATTTTAGATCAAGATTTAGGAATAAAGGAATATTTAATCTCAATTTAATATTACAAGTGATTCACTGTTTTATTCTCTATTCGCAAATAAATCATGCAGGAGTAGTTTTGGTGATTCCAGTTTAGTGCTACTACAACCTCATTCTATTTATTTGCTCAACCAGCTACAAATTGTACGGAGGTAAAATTATTTGAGAGCCATTACTGTAACGGAGACACTGTAATAAATGTATATATATTCCATCGATGGTGTTTGTCTTAGAGAAATTTTTTGCGAGAATCTCTACTTGTCAAGAGAAAATTCTTGGTGGTGTTTGTCAGATCAACTGTATCTGCTGTTCGTATATGCTATGTGAAGCAGCATCCGGCTTTCAAATCATGTTTCTGATATTAAGCAGATGGGCTGGATTTACATGATCAATGGCTATCAATGGGAATCAGATATGAACAGTAGGCTATCTGTCCTATTATTACTTTGCCTGAGTCAGACTTTCTGAAACTCCTTACCATTTTTTTCTATTTATGGGATGAATGGAAAGCAAACATGAATCTGTTTATCAGAACATGTTGTATTTTGCCGAAAACAAAACTTGTTACTAGAGTAGTGATCACTTGGCACCTTTATTCAGGAGTCAGGACTGCATTTTAATAGCACATTTTCACTGCAGCACACATGATGGAATTTGGTTGGTTTAATCAGGATGCTCACTGAAATGTTAGAGTTCTGATCATATAATCAGATGGTTATGGAAGCGTGGTATATATGCCATCTTCTAACAAAACATATTCTATTCCTTTTTATAGACCTATACATTGCGAATTCTAAGGGTGTCTGTGGTATATCAAATTATGGGATTCCTTTACGCCACTCAGATCAAATTTCTGAAAAAAAATAATTTACAAGTTTAATATATGCTACCCAACAAACATCTATTATATATGTATTAGCTTCCACACAATAAAAGTTATGATATCAAATGTGTAACAGTTTATATTTGATTCACGGTGTAAGATTTTTCATTGCATTTGTAATTTATCACGCTTTGTTAGCTTTACCCCAGATCAATAACAGAGACTCCAATTTATTATTAGATGAAAACTTTGCAGTATAGAATGTAAACATTTATTAATAGAGAAACAGTGATCCCAAACAAATAATTGATGTTTATCCCCACAAAATTGAAGTCATATCCATAATGGCCAACTGTCTCATATTTTTTTTATTCGGTGGATATATCGATCTATGTTGATAAAATGCCCCTTGAATGGCTTTCTTTGAGTGCACAATGGAATCTATCTTGAATGGCTTTCTTCGAGTGCACAATGGAATTTATGGAATAATACTGCAGAAAGTAGTTGCCTAATTTTTTATGTTTCAAATTACTTAAATACTATTCCAAACTTTCATGTGATCGATTAGATTTATTTGAATAACACATAGAAACCCATTTACTATTGCTTTTCTTCTGCATGTGTTTTACAAATTTTGCTTGTAAATGGGTTGTCTAGTCTGTAGGTTGTCAGTGCCATTGTCAGTGTTTGCAGGTTCGTTTATTGGTAGACAGGCTTTATCAGAACAGTAAGATTTTACAAATTTCACCCTACTGTGTGGTTCCAGTATAATGTTTGTGGTTTCTAAAGAAACAGGTTGTGATACTACCTTTTATTTTAAACATATATAATGTTGCATCTAAACAGTGCCTTTTTTTTTAGTTAAAAGATCATTGCAATAATTTCAATTTTCTAGGCATAACTTCTTTTCTTCTTTTTCTTCTTTTCCTCAAGATGATGTAGAAACAGTGAACCTAAAATTCCTTTTTAGTTTTCCGTTTGAGATCAAAACCAAATAATTCTACTAAAAATTTCAGAAGTTTCAAATTAAATACTATTAATAATTAATAGCATTATTTTTTCCCTGAATGGTAGATTATGTTTACAGAGAACAATTAAATGTTGTGGTAAACCTCTTTACTACTTTATTACATTATTATGCCTCTTCTCAACTACTTAAAATTTCTTAAGTATTCGAATCGGAATAGATTTACAACAGAAATGGCTTGCGGTAAATCTCGAACATTTCTGACGAGGATAACTGAGGCTCCTGGAAAAGAGATGAACAACATCAGAAGGTAATACGGAGCAGCCTAAATTACAAAAGAGTTTTTGTAGTACATACATGTCAATTCTAGGATCCAGTGAAATTTTTAACAGCATACTTTAACAAACATTTTAAGAGAATTTCATTATTACTTTTTCTTATGTTTACCAGTGAAATTTTTTGGTTTGGCTCATTTTGTTATTCATGGTTAAAAGGTTTCAAAAGGATTTATTAGAGTCAACGCTAACATGACGAATATTACCAGCCAAAGATATATTACAGAAATCAGAAACATTAAAGCAATTTATTGGATTTAGGAGTTACCTGTGTCGAGCCGAATGGAATAGCTTTACGGATGAGAGAAGCGATGGGGCCACTGAATTGACAGCTAGATCCGGTTTCACGAATTGCAGCTCTCATTGAAGTGAGCAACCGACCATAGGTAGTCCCAGGTTCACACTCTATTGCCTGAATAAAGCTGTAGGTCATCGCACCTGTCGAAGTGCTGCCAGCAAATGCCTGGTTTAGGAAGAAATAGGTATAATGATCAGATCATGACCAAGGAGATCATGCTTTTTCACATCACTTTTCTGACACTGTTATCGAATTCTTAATACTTGTACTATAAATTTACAGTGTAAATTTGCAATGAACTGTGTCCAGTGAAATTTTCAAGAACAAGGACAGGAATTTAAAGAATTTTCCTATCTAAATCTTGTAAACCAATATTTTACACTTTTGGCATTGCTGCTGTTACTCACCACACTATTAGTATTGAAACACGTACAACTTATGATTATTTTGTATTATAATATATAGCAGGACTTGATTGGCTAAATGTTAACTTTAAACTTTACAAAAACTATAGAACTAACCGAAGTATCAGAAGAAGTTTGATTATCATCACAGCCACTGATCAAAATAGCAAGCCCTCCCCTAGTTCCTTTGTACTCACCTGATGGGGCACCATGATCCTCCCACTGCCAGCTTCCGCTCCTTCAAAAAATTTGAAAGCGTATATTTCTCAAGAGAATATCGAACCAAATCCACAGTAAGTTTGTAGGAATCAATTCAAGAGAAAAACAAAAAGAATTTAGATCTGCTGTATAATAAATGTGTTTTCTGTGCGAATATATATATGGTAGTCCTATATTTATAATACCACATTTTCTGAAATCTCGGCTTTGACTTCAAAAAAGGAAAAATAAATGAAGGAAGAAAGCACCTGGACACGCTAACCCCTAATAAAAAGTAAAAAAAAAACAGAATGAGTTGCAAAGTTTCATCTTAGACCTGTCTCATCAGAACAAACTGGTCCTTGCTTACTATTAGTTTAAGGATTGAGCATTTGTGTCGATATGTTTGTGTTACCTGGATATACGGCACAAATAAGGCAAGTCTAGAATGGTTCCACTATGACATGCATCAACAAGTGCATGAAGTTTAACATTGAAGGGGAGTGGTCTGACAATGGTAGCGTTGATCTCGTCATCAAGTATTGGCCCATTGGTCTCGAAGTCAAGCGGGCAGAGTGCCTCGTCATAGCCATCCACTTCGTCATGTGTCGTGTCAAGCTTTTGCACGCCATGACCAGAGAAGTGGAACACCAATGAGTCACCCGCAGCGCACCCTGATACAAGCCACCGCATGGCAGCTCGCATGTTTTCTTTTGTTGGGGTCTTGTATGGGTCCGGATCCTCATCTGCATGAGAAAGAATGCCCCACAAGATATAAGCAGCATATTCATGTATGTACAGATTACAGATTTAGCTGAATACTTCAATTATCAAATGTCAAGGCCGATTTGTAGTTAAATATTTAACATGAATGTTTAGAAGTTTTAGTTGGATTTTAGTTTGAGGATTAAGCTTGAATGTTTATCATAAATCTCTTTTGTGTCATGCAATTATAATCAGTCATATCAAAAGTTATAATCTACACAATTTGGATTGGTTATCTAGTTAATTAGCAACAGTACACAATATACATGTCATATTAACACATAATTTACAAAGTGACATGGTACTTACCGGTAAGAATAAGAATACACTCCTTGGGGAATCCAAATTTCTGAGAGAGAAGGTAAGCAACGCAATTTACATCATTTATAGTTCCTTTCAGCTCATACCGACTTGATGCATAAGTTATCCCGATCAAAAGTGCCCTTTTCTTTCCAAAAACACGAGGATAATTTGTCGGGATGTAAACCGCAGGATTTTGATAACCAAACTGTTGCATCCCCGCCTGTGACCCATAAGAATACTGTGACGAATTGAAAGAGTTGCCTGAATTAGCGAGGGTACTAACCATAGACTTTACAAAGCCGACGGCATGACGAACCGGGTCTCGACCGACATATGTTGTATGACGGCATATAGAACAGCATATGTTGCGTGCAGATGGTGGAACCACAAGAGTCACACCACATCGGCTGCACCTCATAGTTCGAGACCGGTTTCTGCTGCCCATTTTTCTTCAAAACCTCTTGTTATTTATTTTGGTTTGCTCCAACTTCGGAGAAAAATGTAATTTATAAATGGCTTTGATTGTAAGCAGACTCTTCTTGACTGTTCTGAAGGAATGAAATAAGCTTTTTTATTATTTTTTCTTTTATTACATATATAGCTTTATTCCAAAACAAAAGAACATAAACAAAGTGAGGAATTAGATTCTTATCGGAACATTTTTCTTTACCATGGAATTACTTTTTACACGAAGAGATTCTCGATGGCTTGGTTGATATTCTTGTAAGGTGCAAAGTATCATTCTAGAAACTTCAGAGGAACAACTAATTAAATCTTCAGAAACTAGTAGCCCGTGCTAGCTGCCGTGCACCTTAAGAGAGAATTGGACCCTTATTAACGTTCATAAAATAATAATGCGGAGGCTCAAATTTTGACTGGAGGAATAATATTTTGCACATTTCGTTCATATAGAACACGGAATTTAAAAAAAAAAAAAATGGGTGGGAGAGATTCGAACTCTAGTCAAAATTTGACTAGAGGACTGGTATCCGTATTTTGCACATTTCATTCATAGAACACGGATTTTCTTTTTTTTTTTTTTTTAAAAAAAAAGTTGGGGTGGGAGAGATTCGAACTCTCGACCATATTCACAATATTATTAAGCTGCTATGAGATCATGTCGACCTCAGCATTACAAGAATGCAACTATTAGTATACGCGCTATCCGCTGCGCCACCACCCCGTTTGTGACAATTTACCTTCGGTTTATTTATTTGTTAATAAAATCAATCCCCGACACTCAACGGTTGTTTTCGTTTCGCTAGCTACACGGAAATCCCACCGTTCGTTCGTTTACTCTGAGATCTGATCGTCCATTTTTCTCCTCTTTTAAGCCCCTTCTCTCCTCTCCTATTACTCTGATCGGCTGTGCCTCCCTCCGTTGCTGTCGCGTCTCCCCTTACATTGTTCGCATGATTTGTACATCCCACGTTTTGTCCTTTTCCTCATTTCATTTTTTCTTTGTTTAATTTCATCCTTGATTCAGCTAAAGAAAATACGCATAGATACAACCAAAACTTCTGAAGAATAGTCACCAGGTTATAGCTTGGATTTAAGTAAAGGGTGTGTTTCTAGCGATTAAAGGGTCCTATTTTAATCATAAAAACCTACAAATAATTCTTTATCTTCAATTGCAGGAAAAAGAATGAGAGTTACGTATAGTGGTAGGACCAACTTCTTGCTCTGATGGATGACAGTAAGCGTTTGTGTAAGAATCTCTTCCTTACATTAACATTTAACATTGTTGCCTCAATAAATGGGACAATTGATAATATGATTCTTACAAAACTTTGTAAAGGCTTAAATTAAAATATGTTTACAATTGAAAAGGCATATTTTTAAGAAATTATTTTAATTTCTCTTCATAGGCTAACTTTTTCTACTTGATAGATGAGGCCTGCTATAGAGGTTCGTGGAGGAAATTTCTAATCACCAAGGTCAAGGAGAAATCAAAGAATATTCATTTTTGCTGGTAAGATATATTAATATTTTGTTGTTGTGCAATGTCAACGTCATAAATATCAATTATGAAGTTTTTGTATGTTACCACCGAAACATAGTTTTGTTAGATCTAAACACTGGAATTAGAAAATTAGAACAAAGCAGTAACAATAAACAGGAAGAGAGAGTTTGTGGTGCAAAAACTGCCGCACCATTTTCTGAGTTTTTTCCTTTTTTATATTCTTTTCTGTAATAAAAGATACAATCCTAATTTCTAAGATACTATTCCAAAAATAAAATATCACCTAAATCTACTAAGCAAATATAACCTGGTTCTGATTTCCAACCACGTTATATTTTACAATTACCAAAAACAGAAAATTACTAAACATCAAAACTAGCAAAAATAACTTAAAACAAATCGTTAATATATTGTGACAGTATACCGACACAATAAGCTTATTCCAACAATCACTTCCCTAAGCTTGTTGTGTGGGCTTTACAAGATGCAGTCCAATTCTTTCTCTCATCTCAAGGAACTTGATTCTGCCAAGAGGCTTGGTCAAGATATCTGCCAGTTGATCTTTAGTCCCAATATGCTCAACTTCAATCTTCTTTTCTTCAACACATTCCCTTATGTAATGAAAACGTGTATCTATGTGCTTAGTTCGATCATGATACACTGGACTCTTACATAATGAGATTGTTGATTTATTGTCGATGTAGAGCTTTATTGTACCAGTTTCTCTGCACAGAATATCAGTGAGTAGTGATTGAAGCCAAACCCCAAGACATGCTGCAGATGTTGCTGCGATATATTCTGCTTCACAAGAAGACAATGCTACCACCTTTTGTTTTCTTGACACCTAGCTGATTAGGTTATTGTCTAAGAAAAATGCAACTCCTGTTGTGCTCTTGCGATCATCTACATCACCGGCCAAATCACTATCACTGTATCCAATTAATTTCAGTCCCTCTTCACTTCCTTTTCCATAGCAACAACCCAGACCAGATGTTCCTTTATATATCTCAGAATATGCTTCACTGCATTCATGTGTTCAGTCGTGGGCGATTCCATGAACCTACTTACAATCCCAACTGAATAGGCTAAATCAGGTCTTGTGTGTAAAAGGTACCTCAAACTGCCCACAATGCTTCTGTACTTGGTTTGATCTACTGATGGAGCTGTGCTTTTCTTGCTCAACTTGAATCTAGCTTCCATAGGAGCTTGGGTTGAGTTACAATCTTCCATTCCACAACTTTGAAGGATCCTTCTAGCAAATGCTTCCTGACTCAAAGTAATATTACTTGCTGTTTGATGAACCTCTATACCAAGGTAGTAACTCAACAGACCCAAATCACTCATTTTGAAAATTTCACTCATCTCTTTCTTGAACTTCAAAATTTCTCCCTCACAAGTTCCTGTGATTCTGAGATCGTCCACATATACTCCAACAATAACAGAACCTTCCTTGCTATCCTTCTTGTAAACTGCATACTCAGCTGGACTTCGTTTAAAACCAATTGCTATCAATGTTTTGTCCAACTTGGAATTCCAAGCCCTCGGGCCTGTCTTAACCCGTACAGTGCCTTGTGCAATTTCAGAACTTTATGCTCACTTCCCTTCTCCTCAAAACCAAAAGGTTGACTAACATAAAGCTCTTCCTCTAGTTCTCCATTCAGAAACGCTGATTTAACATCCATATGATGTAACTTCCATCCCTCATGAGCTGCTAAGGCGATGAGCGATCTCACTGTTTCTATCCTTGCAACAGGTGCAAAGACCTCCACGAAGTCAATTCCTTGTTTTTGCACATATCCCTTCGCCACCAATCGCGCTTTATATTTTATCACCTTCCCATTAGAGTCTTTCTTTACTTTGTAAATCCACTTCAGCCCTATGATCTTTTGATTAGTTGGACGATCCACCAAACTCCAAGTTTTGTTGTTATGTATAGAATCAAGTTCTTCCTGCATCGCACACCTCCAATTTTCCTCCTTACTCGCCTCTTGAAAATTTGCTGGTTCCTCTGTCCCTAGCAAGCACAATTCAGAATATTCAACTTTAATTGGTTCGGTTGCTTCATACAGATCCATCAGTGTGCGCATCCGAGTTGTATTCTCCCTCGGTGAAGCATCATCCTCAGTTTGATCCAGAGTAGATGCAGTTCTTGGTTCGTCTTGTGGAGCTCGAGTTGTGGACTCCTCTATGTCACTTTCTGCATCTCTTACTGGCTGCACTGGGTTGGACACCTGCTACACTTCATCTCTTTGCATATAGTTATCAATAACTTCATGTATTTCAAACATCTTGCCACCTTGTTCTCTCTCTGATTTTTGTACAGTATTCCAATCCCATGCTTTCTCTTCTTCAAACACAACATCACACGATATTTGCACTTTGCCAGTAACCGGATCATACACGCGGTATGCTTTTGATCCATTCTCATAACCAACAAACGCCATCGGTGTACTACGTGCAGAAAATTTTCCATCATGATTACTCAACTGTTTCACATGAACTATGCATCCAAAAGTGCGCATATGATGCACACTCGGCTTTCGGTTATGCCAAGCTTCATATGGTGTCATCCCGACCACACTTTTAGTGACTGCACGGTTCAGAATGTAAACCGCCGTTGTCACAGCCTCTCCCCAAAACTTTGCGGGCATGTTCATGCACCTCATCATACTACGTGCCATGCCAACAACTGTCTGATTTCTTCGCTCGACTACACCGTTTTGCTGAGGAGAATAAGGTGCCGTCAAATACCTCTTGATGCCTACCTGCTTGCAATAAGATGTGAACTCATTGGATCGGAACTCTCCTCCTCTGTCTGTCCGAAACGCTTTTAGTTTTGCATTTGCCTCAACCTCTGCTGCTATTTTAATTTCTTTAAATGCTTGAAATGCCATATCTTTTGATCTTAACAGCACAATCCACATATATCGGCTGTAATCATCAACCATAAGCAAGAAAAACTTGTTACCAGCAGGTGTCGCAGGCATGAAGGGTCCACACAAGTCTCCATGTACTAATTCCATCACTTCTTTTGCTCTGAACAACGCCTCCTGAGGGAATGAGGAGCGGCGTTGTTTACCAACAAGGCAGCCGCTGCACAATTCCTCAACATGGTTTATTGGTGGCATTCCTTCAACCAAGCCTTCCTGACTTAATTTTCTTAGGGCCTGAAAATTAAGGTGACCATAGCGTGTATGCCATCTCCAATCTTCACTGTCCAGATGTGCCATCAAACATATGGGTTGCGCAACTTCAAGGTTGAGTATGTAAAGTCTGTTTCTTCCTCTCTGCACTCGAATCAAGAGTTGTTCCTCACGATCAAACACCTTCAATTGACCACTTTCTAACACCACTCTACATCCCCGCTCCTCGAGCTGTCCCAAACTTATAATATTACTGGTTAATTTAGGGATATAATAAACATCAGTCAATACTTTATGTTCGCCCGTTCGCCCTTGAAGTAACACTGTTCCACGGCCATCAATTGACACCATTGAGCCATCGCCAAATTTAACTGTGCCTGCAACTGAGGTGTCAAGTTCAGTGAAATTCTCTTTACATCCAGTCATGTGATTACTGGCTCCAGAATCAAAATACCACAAGTTCTGATTCGCACATCCATTCATT
This sequence comes from Rhynchospora tenuis, assembly GCA_027725995.1. Classification (NCBI taxonomy): domain Eukaryota; kingdom Viridiplantae; phylum Streptophyta; class Magnoliopsida; order Poales; family Cyperaceae; genus Rhynchospora; species Rhynchospora tenuis. The sequence goes on from CM050888.1 coordinate 58,097,793, forward strand.
CCCAAATATAACTGTGCCTTTCCCCTTCATGACATGGTGCAGTTTTCTCCAAGTGAGATGCAACAATACAATTACCTGTGTTGAAAACTTTCTGCTCACACGCCTCTAGCATCAACAGGGCAGGCTCATCCTCCACCTTCTCTACCACATGTGCTCTTTCTTTCTTGGGTTTGCGACACTTTGATGCAAAGTGTCCATATTCTGAGCAATTATAGCATCTAATTTTAGATTTGTCAAACTTTCTATGTGGCTTCTTGTCATGCCCGCTCATTTGACTTTGACTGTGCCCACCACCAGAGCCTTCAACACCCTTCTTCTCTTTTATGGAAAGTGCCTCCCATTGTGCCCTTGTAAGTAACACATGTTCATCTTCTTCTTTATGCTGGCGCCGACCCTTTAGACTTTCCTCGAACACCCTTAATCGCCCGACAGCTTCTGTAACAGACATACTTGTCAAATCTCCCCATTGCTCTATGGTGCCAATGATGGGCAGGAATTTATCTGGAACAACACCAAACAGCCTTTCAATAACAGTGCTATCTCTCAATTCTCCTCCGAGGGATCGAATCTCTCCTGCCATGCTAGTGAGTCTTTGTGAGAACTCATGAACAGTTGTTGTTTCTTCCATAACAATACAGTCAAACTGGCGTTTCAACGCTTGTGCCCTTGCTTTCCTGACACGTTCTTCACCCACGCTCATCTCTTTAATGGCGTCCCATGCTTCCTTTGTCGAATCTTTCTCCGCATTGCCATCATCACGGGATCTGGAACGGCCTGAGAAATAGCAGCTAGGGCTCCATGATCTTTGTCTTCTTCGACCACATCTTGACCCTCTACTGCCTCCCATACGCCAAGTGAACGCAAGATGATCTTCATCTTCACAGCCCACAAACCATAGTTGTTGTCGTTCAACATCGGGTACTGGATGGGCACGACACCCCTCGCCGTTGCTTTTGGCGTCTTCACCTCCTCCTTCTTGTTGCTGTTATCAGGCATGGCTTATGTAACCTAGTCGCTCTGATACCAAATGTTAGATCTAAACACTGGAATTAGAACAAAGCAGTAACAATAAACAGGAAGAGAGAGTTTGTGGTGCAAAAACTGCCGCACCATTTTCTGAGTTTTTCCCTTTTTTATATTCTTTTCTGTAATAAAAGATACAATCCTAATTTCTAAGATACTATTCCAAAAATAAAATATCACCTAAATCTACTAAGCAAATATAACCTGGTTTTGATTTCCAACCACGTTATATTTTACAATTACCAAAAACAGAAAATTACTAAACATCAAAACTAGCAAAAATAACTTAAAACAAATCGTTAATATATTGTGACAGTATACCGACACAATAAGCTTATTCCAACAGTTGTACAACTACAATCTATTTAACCACTCATCAATAATATGCTATTTGTGTACTGGTAAACATGTTTATTTGATGTTTCTTGTTGGGATTTGTGATTTCTTGAATATAAGTAAAATTCCTAATAATTGAGGTGCTTGCTCCTCAGAGCTGAAGGTTTTGTTTAATTATGAATGATTGTTGAGGACTTGAGGGTTAAAGCTGGAAATATAAAATGCCAATTAGTTCAGGGTTAAAAAAAGAAAAAACCTAGAATTTAGAATAGCCTCTTATTTGATTCTATTTTAAATGATTATTTCTACCAAATTCTTACGTCCTCTTCTTTCTTTAATCTTGATTTCTTATGTGTCACTTCTGCTTAATTTTTTTTCCTTTCATTGACAAATCCTCTCTCTTCTCCTTTCAATCACATATAGCACCAAAGTGTGGCTGATGAGGAAATTTCAGCCCTGATTCATTGCCTTCATCAGCTCTTAAAGTTCTATGCTTTGATCAGCCGCCACCTCAAACATTGTCCCAGATCACACAGCGACCGGCGATTGTGCGAGCTACCTAGATTCAGCCATTGAAACAGGCACAAAGACTGTATTGAGATGGTTTTACGGGTAAAACTTTTTTTTTTCATTCAGTTTTTGTTAGATATTGTTGAATCTCTTTTTTCTTGCGTTGGATTAATCAGACTGAAAAGTGAAGAAATACAACGCAAGTTTGGATAATTCATGCCCTATGTTGATGCATCATTTAATAGAATGTTAAAATATCAAGCCTTAGACCATAGACTCTATAAATTTGATTTCTATAAAACATGCCCTAGGTTGATGTACAGTAGCCGCCCCTGTTCCCAAGTGTTTTTTCCCCCATGATTAGAAGATTAGCAAGAGGAGAGGACGAAGAAAATCGAGCGTTGTATAAGCTGGCATGCTGATGTCTTTGGCTTGGACTCACATCAAAGAGGTGTATTTCTTTTCAATCAGCTTGCTTGGTGCAAAGAACAATCACACAATAAATCCCAGGATATGATTGTGGTCCAATTGTTATAGCACCACCATTATACTTTAATTTATCTCGAAAGATGAAAGAATGAAACTAATTCCCTAATATTGCAGCTACATGACCGGTAATAACAAAAGAAGTTTAAAAGGAAACCAACATCAATTTTTCTGATTAGTGCCTTCTACAAATGAAAAGCTACTTAAAACAAATAATGACCAATAATTTTATTTTTAATTTCTTTCCTTCTAGTTTATTTTTCAGTGAATTCTCAGCATTACAAATGAAGTACTACTTTTATCAGTGAAATTTCATGTTGTCAACTATGTACCAGTAGCATATTAGCATATTGTAGTACTGTGACGTTTTTAACTCACATTAATCAAGTTCTAAAATTCTAATAGGTCCAATAGTTCAGTTCAGGAGCTTATCCATTATTATCTGTTGTTATTTGGGTTGCAATGTAAATTGTGTAATTAGTTCTTATTTGAAGGATTCATGTGAAAAATATAGCTGTTGGATTCAGATCTGTTATTAATTGAATGGGTCAGATTACTATTTATTAGACTCAGATAGAAACCTGGACCCGCCAATTCTTTTACCATCAGGTTGAGACCTGAACCCATTAGCTTTTCAGAACCAAACCTGATTCTATTGGATTTTGCTGTTGGGTTTTAGACCTGTATTTATTGTGGGGTATAATGCCTTTTATTGCTTGGGCTAGAGTGTAAATGAAATACTGTTAGTATTCTGTCTGTTGGATTTCAGACATCTTTAATGGCCTTTATAAACAAAGTATGATACGTGCATTTTATGTTCATTTTGAAATTAAGTTATTGAGTGCTGATTATTTTACGAACTCAAAAACAAATGATGGTCAGTAATAATTGCAAAAAAGAATATGTTTAGTTTCTTTCGATAAAGTTCAGTAACTTTATGGTCAGTAATTTTGCTTACTAATAATTGTTACTTATCATTGGTTTCCAAAATAAGAGGTGTTCCCAATATATAGCCTCAATTTACAGCTTATTTCTGATTAATTAATTCCTTACTATTTTTTGTATTCATTGAACCCTTCAGTTTGATACAGTGGATGAATGGATGTGTTTTGATTTTGATAGTGCAAGGGCATAATTGTTATTCTGTCCAATGTACTGAGCTTAGAAACTGTTATTGTTTGGTACATAGCTATGTCAAATATAAGATCTATCTTACAGGGGTAAAATTAGAATGTTTCCAAAGAATTTATCACTTCTATTTTTTTTCTGAGTAAGTGACATACCAACAGGGATGTGGATCATCATGAAATTTATTATGAGTTAATTTTCTTTCTTTTTGTACAGATCATGTTGAAGGAGAGGTCAGGTCATGGGAGTTGAGTCATATTGTCATGTAGTTTCAAGTTGTATGTGTTATTAACTTTTTTTTTCTTGTTAGAAAGATGGTTTCTATCCATGTAGATCAATTGGGCAAAAATCAATTCGTGAATCTAATAAACATACACACATGTTAACATGCTAAGCACCATTAGAATCAGTACTCTATTAATTAATATTTAAAACTATAAATGTAGGGTGTCTACAAGCAAACCTACATATCACATTTAAGATGCATACTGCACATTAAGGTTGGCTTTAATTTACAAATAATACGACAATTTAGATATAGCAACATTGCAATATTTTTTGGACTATATAGTTAAAAGCTTCGAGTATCAGCTCGAAGAAGAGGAAGAGTAGAAGCCGATGGAACGAAGGAGAGAGGGATGAGATTTGGCGTGGACAGATTTATTTTTGTTTATTATAAGCCAAATCTTCTGTGGCAAAATACCTGTGGTCTTGGTGCGGCAGCTAACTGACAATTAATTATAAATTAGCTATTTCACCTCTATTTAATTTTATTTGAATATTCCATAGATCAGATATAGATGGCAAATATGCAGAAATATTTTATATTTTATGTGGAACATTTTCATGTCCATTATTCAGAAATTGCGTCAAATCTTACAGTTGAAATCAAATAATTCATTTAATTTCTTGATTTTATAATTCATGCTTTTATTAATATTCCTCATTATAATTAATTGTTACCGTAGCACAGATAATTCTGGGACTGGGTTTACCGTTCTACTGGTCAATATTGTTACAATATCCTATTCAATATCTACCAAGTACTCAGTTTACTTTAAATCTATCACGTTCATTTAATTTATCTCATATTATGTGATGGTTACAAAATATCACCATGCCATACTGAGCAGTCAAAAAAAAGAAGAAAATTTGCTGCATACTGATTAATTAACGATATGTGCCAGTAAATCTTTATCTTAATTGTTAGCATAGAAAAAACTGAATCTGGATCAAATGATCTGATTGGGATTAGAGTTAAAACTTAGGATGAAAGGTTATCAATGAAATATTCTGAGTTATTGCTTCTAAATTGTTTTGAAAATTTTTTAATTAATATTTGTATTGTTGCTTACTCTTAGTTACCTATCTTCATTCTGGCTTCTACTGCATATACAATTTTGAACTTTATCAGAATATTAAATTCTCAAATATTATTATTAAATTTTACTGCTTATAAGCCTCTTAGAAGAGGTATGAAGAGAAGGGACCAAGAGAGCGTAATTTACAACCAAAAAGAAGGAAACGCATTTCACATCATTTCTAGTTCCTTGCAGCTCATAGCGACTTGATGCATAAGTTGTCCCGATCAAGAGTGTCCTTTTCTTTCCAAAAACACGGGGACAATTTGTCGGGATATATATAAACAGCAGGATTTGGATATATAATCAAACTGTTGCATCCCCGCCTGTGACCCATAAGAATACGGTGACGAATTGAAAGAGTTGCCTGAATTAGCGAGTTTACCATAAACTTTACAAAGCCGACGTCATGACGAAGCGGGGTCACGAGGGCTGTCAATGAAACCCGTTTATCCACTTACCTACCCGTATCGCATTCGATAAGGCGGGTATGGGTGAGGTTTTATTTTCGTTAGACTAACGGATATGGGTACGGGTAAAGAAAAATTTTTGTTAACTTATTGGGTACGGGTACGGGTAAGGACTATTTCGTACCCATTATCTAACGGGTAAAATTTTACAAAAATATATGTATATATATTATATAATCATGTTATTAGTATATTTCATAAATATGTTATTTGTTTTCATCTTCATCCAAATTAATTTACGTTGATAAAAAAATTAATGTGTACCCTATTATATTATAATTTATAATTAGTTATATAGATTTTTTTGAATTCTATTGATATGCAAATAAATTTCATGATATATTTTTTTTATATCTAAAGTATTATCTAATGTTGTACTTTATCCATATATTTATTTGATATTTATTTAGCACATTATATATTTTTTATAAAATTAATAATATTATTATTACCCATTATGTACCGTTACCGTACCCTTACCGTTAATTCTTAACGGGTACGGGTAGGGTGCGGGTAAAGTCATTTTTTAACGGGTGCGGGTAGGGTACGGGTAAAGAAAATTTTAACGGGTGCGGGTATGAAAATACCTTCTACCGTACCGTACCGTACCCATTGACAGCCCTAACTGAAATATGTTGTATGACGGCATATAGAACAGCATATGTTGCGTGCAGGTGGTGGAACCACAAGAGTCACACCACACCGGCTGCACCTCATAGTTCGAGACCGATTTCTGCTGCCCGTTTTTCTTTAAAACTTCTTGTTGTTTATTTTGGTTTGCTCCTACTCCGGAGAAAAAAGTAATTTATAAATGGCTTTGATTGTAAGCAGACTTTTCTTGACTGTTGTGACTTGTGAAGGAATGAGACAATTTTTTTTATTATTTTTTTTCTTTTATTACATATATAGCTTTATTCCAAAACAAAAGAACATAAACAAAGTGAGGAATTAGATTTTTATCAGAACATTTTTCTTCCCTATGGAATTACTTTTTACACGAAGAGATTCTCAATGGCTTGGTTGATATTCTTGTAAGGTACAAAGTATCATTCTAGAAGCTTCAGAGGAACAACTAATTAATTCTTCAGAAACTAGTAGCCCGTGCTGCCTAAGTGCCTAGAGAGAATTGGACCCTTATTAACGTTAATAAAATAATAATGCAGAGGCTCAAATTTTGACTAGAGGAATAGTATTTTGCACATTTCGTTCATAGAACACGGAATTTTAAAAATAAATAATAATAATAATAATAATAATAATAATAATAACAATAATAACAATAATAATAACAATAATAATAATAATAATAATAATAATAATAATAATAATAATAATAATAATAATAATAATAATAATAATAAGTTGGGGTGAATGGGAGGAACAAAGGTGGAAACAAAGATCAAATTTGAAATGGCAATTAGAAGGAGATCGAAACACGGCATACTTCCACTCAATTGCGACTGGTAATGGTCAAACTACCCAATTTTGGCATCAGGTTTGGTGGGGGGAATGTTCCTTGGCTACTCAATTCAATTCTTTATATAAAATTTGTAATACAATTTATTGTACTATTCAGGAAGTTTGCCTTTCTAATGGCAACAACTTGCACTTTAGAAGGTTACTGACAGGTAGAGATATACAGGAGTGGGAAAATTTGCTAGGAGTGATTTCACAAATCCATTTGAATGACAAGCCAGACCAAATTATTTGGAGATGGCATAACTCTGGAAAATTCAGCACAAAATATGCCTATACATTCCTATCTTATGGGGGCATTCCACATTCACATTCTATGACTTGGTGGCAGACCAACATTCCACACAAAATTCAGATCTTCATGTGGCTATTAGAGAGAAATAAAATTCTGACAAAAGATAACTTGTTGAAAAGAGGGTGGCAGGGAAATGATACCTGTTGTTTCTGTCAGGGTCCAGAGTCAATTAACCACTTATTTTTGCACTGTTCTTATGCTGCAAACATTTGGTACTGGCTGGGAGAAGCTCAAAATTATTGCACTCACTGGAATTATGTTCATGACATTATTGATTTTGCTTACACTTTAAATCCAGATGAGAGAAAAAATTTTTTGATGGTATTTAGTACTCATTGCTGGACCATTTGGAACCATAGAAACCATATTATTTTCCAACAAACTTCAATAAAAAGTATGAGAAATATGCTTTTGATGATTAACAATGTTATTGAATATTGGACAGGTCTGCTCAAAGATGTTGATAGAGGCAAGGTATTCAAATGGCTGCCTCAGAGTTGGAATGAAATACCACTGCAGATGATGCTCCCAGGAGACCTGTTGGGGATGGAAGAAAATAATGACAATGATGGAGTTACACCAGGGGATGCAGCAGTGATAGAGATTTGGGGGTAGAAGACCAAGTGGGAACAAGTTCACAAAAGTCAGAGACGCAACTGTTTTTATTCTATGCAATTTTAAAACTTTGTAGTTGGAGTTATATTTGATGTCTGCAGTTAGTCGAGACAATTAGTTGATTTAAAGCTGAACATTTCTGGGAAGCTTTAGTGTGTTTGTAACCCAGAGGGGAATACTTAGAATTAGAATGGGTTTATGTTGAACTAGGTTTATATTTTGGGCTTTGGCGAGTTTTTTCTTTTTTTTTTTTGGGCTGTCTGTATGAACTACGTTTCTATAATGAAACCGGTAACCAAAAAGATTACTTTTTTCAAAAAAAAAAAATTGCGACTGGTAACAAGAGAAGGAATAATATTGACAGAATTTTATACAATGATGTCATAGTGACTGATCAGAGAGGTAAAGGTTTGGCTTTCCATGCTTTCTTTTGTTCCTTAATGGGTGCAGATCCTTTGGATTCTGGATTAATTGATGAAATTGATTGGTCCATTCTCTATCCGACTAGAGCTGTGATCCCTTCAGAAATTACAGAGCCGATTTCAAATGAGGAAATAACAAGGGTAATTAAGGACTGGCCCCCATGCAAATCACCGGGGCCAGATGGGTATACTGGAGAGTTCTTTCGTTGTTTCTTGGAGGAATTCTTGCCTGATATTCGTGCCACACTCAATAATGCTCTAAGTTCAGGCTCTTTGGATCCAATTAATTCTTCCTTCATTGCCTTGGTTCCTAAATCTGACACACCGAATTCACCAGCTGATTATAGGCCGATAAGCATAGTTCACTCCATGCAGAGAATTTTATCTAAAGTGTTGGCTAATCGGTTCACTCCTCTTTTGGAATCATTGATAGACGTCTTGCAAACTGGTTTTGTTCCGGTGATAATTTTTTGTATGCACAAAAACTGATCACTTTTGCGAGAAAGGAAAAGTTAAAATTGGGAGTTTTCAAAGCCGACATTCACAAGGCTTTTGACACTCTTAACTGGCATTTCATTGAGAAAATTTTCCTTGCTGTTGGGTTCCCGTTGCAATGGGGAAACTGGATTTGTAACTGTGTTTTGCAAGGTTCTTTTTTTTTTTTTGAGGGCCAGGTGGTAAAGCGTGTTTTGCAAGGTTCATCTATAGAGTTATAGTAAATGGAATAGCGGGTCGACCCGTTAGATTGAAGCGAGGTGTTAGGCAGGGGAACCCCATTTCCCCTTATATTTTCATTTTGGCATTCGAGTTCCTTTCTAGGTGGCTTAAATCACTGCTGACACTTGGTGCTCTTTCTTTGCCTTTCCCAAGAATCCTACCAGCTTTATTCTATGCTGATGACTGTATTATCTTTTTTAAGCCGTGTGAACAGCAAGTGAGCTTATTGAAAACAATCTTACTAAGCTTCCAGCATATTTCTGGCCTTGCACTAAATAGATCAAAATCAGACTTGCTGGTAACCTCTGCAGATCAGGTTGAAGTATTTGGGTTAGCAAGTAAGTTGGGTTGCAACCCTGCATCTTTTCCTATCAAGTACTTGGGTCTCCCTCTTTCAGATAAAGCCCTAAAAAAAGGAGATTATAGACCACTACTAGATAGAATTAAGAGAAAACTTACGAGTTGGACTGCAAGTTTACTTTCTACGGCGGGTAGACTGGTTTTGGTTAATGCTTGTCTGACATCTCTTCCGCTCTATTTCATGTCTGCATTTACACTGCCAAAATGGGTCATTAAGGAAATCGATAAAAGCAGAATGAGATTTTTCTGGCATGGTACTTCGGAGGATTCAAATAGGCTGGTTATGGTTAGTTGGCAAAAGATTTGTACTCCGAAAAAGCAAGGAGGGTTGGGGATCTTGAATATTGAGATAATGAATCGAGCTTTGCTTGCCAAATGGCTTTGGCGTTGGTGCTCAGGATCAAACTCTGCTTGGAGAATCCTGACTAATGTGTTGCAAAAGGATGAAGTTTCATTGATTCCTCAGTTTTCACCTTTAAAAAGCACCTTCACAGAAATTATACCCTTGTTCTCGGTTGCCTTGGGTGTCAAACTGACTAATGGCACTAGGGTTCTTTTCTGGCGTCATGATTGGGGCTATGGATCGTTAAAGCATATTTATCCGGACTTGTTTTCCTTTGTTCTGGATGAGGATATCTCTCTAGCTGATTTTTTCCAGAAGTGGTTAAATAATGAAGATCTTTTTATTTAGAATTTTTTGGTCTCAACTTCAGCAACAGTGGAATTACACTCGCTAGGCCAGCAACTGTCAACTCTTAATTTGCAGCAAAATGCGAGGTTGGATGAGTTCTTTTGGAAACTAACAGCAAATGCTTCTTTTTCTGTAAGTTCACTGTACAAGTTACAAACTTCTTTTCCAAAAATAGATGCTGGTTTTGCTCCGATTTGGAATCTAAAGATACCTCCAAGGATGAAAATTTTTGTTTGGCAGTTGGCTCGGTTGCATTCTTCTTTTTTTGCTTCCTTAGATTTCACTTCCAATCCAGACTTCTTGTTTGATACTTCTAAGAGCAAAACACACAGAGAGCTTCTGTCAATTCTTTGTTTTGTTATATGGAGAGAGAGATGCATGAGAATATTTAGAGGATTGAAGATGCCTTCTCAAGAACTGATTTCTCAGACCTTCTCTGAGTGGGAGGCTTTACATCGATAAAACTTTCATGGCTGATTATTCTCTCTATTTTTGCTTAGGTTCCTAGATTGCTTTTATTTTATTACATTTGTAATTTTTAGCCTCTCGCTAAATGTTTGTACATTTAAACTTTTTATTTCAATGAAAGGTGTGGGCTTTGACCCCCATTTTTACTTCAAAAAAAAAAAAGTTGGGGTGGGAGAGATTCGAACTCTCAACCTCATGAACAATATTATTAAGCTGCTATGAGATCATGTCGACCTCAGCGTTACTAGAACGCAGCTATTAGCATACGCGCTACCGTTGCGCCACCACCCCTTTTATGATATTTTAGCTTCGGTTTATTAATTTGTTAATATAATTAATCCCCGAGACTCAACGGGTTGTTTTGGTTTTCGCTAGCGACACGGCAATTCCACCGTTCGTTCGTTTACTCTGAGATCTGATCGTCCATTTTTCTCCTCTTTTAAGCCCCTTCTCTCCTCTCAGGCTGACACTCTGATCGGCCGTGCCTCCCTCCGTTGTTGTCGCATCTCCTCGCATAACCGTCAAGCACCCAACTATGCGTCGCCTTACATTGTTCGCATGATTTGTACATCTCACGGTTTTCCCTTTTCCTAATTTCATTTTTTCTTTGTTTAATTCCTTCCTTGATTCAGCTAACGAAAATACGCATAGATACAACCAACTTTTGAGGAATAGTCACCAGCTTATAGCTTGGATTTAATTAAAGGGTGTGTTCTAGCAATTAAAGGGTCCTATTTTCATCATAAAAACCAACAAATAATTCATTATCTTTAAAATAGCAGAAAAAAGAACAAGAGTTACGCATAGTGGTAGGATTAACTTCTTGCTCTGATGGATGACAGTAAGCGTTTGTGTAAGAATCTCTTCCTTACATTAACATTTAACATTGCTGCCTCAATAAATGGGACAATTGATAATATGATTCTTACAAAACTTTGTAAAGGCTTTAAGATATGTTTACAATTGAAAAGGCATATTATTAAGAAATTATTTTAATTTCTCTTCATAGACTTAGTTTTTCTACTTGATGGATGAGGCCTGCTATAGAGGTTCATGGAGGAAATTTCTAATCACCAAGGTCAAGGAGAAATAAGAAAACATGCATTTTTGCTGGTAAGATATATTAATATTTTGTTGTCGAGCAATGTCAACGTCATAAATATCAATTATAAAGTTTTTGTATGTTACCATAGCAACATAGTTTTTTTTTTAGATAAACTGGACAGAGACTGTCTAGTGTACACAGAGCTACCAAATTAAAAAGACAAAAGCAAAAAGTAAAACAAACCAAAAATGCTGACCCTACTGAGACAAGAAAGAAAATTAACAAAATTTCATAAACAAAGTCGCCTACTGCACGATCCAGTCGTGTAATGCCTGTGATGTTCTTCTTGTATTTCTGAAAATTTTGTTGTTCCTCTCTTTTCACATAGCCCACACAGCCGAACAAATTACAGTTTTCTGGTAAGTACTGAGGCCTGAATTGCTCGAGTGTAAAGCTTGGCATAAACTGCAGACATAATTAGTGATCGAAAGAGGGATTTGCAGCCGCCTCCAAATAACTTTCGCAAAGAAACATTCGCAGAAAAGATGTTGTGCATCTTCAATAATGCTTTGATTGCACATGAAGCATTCAGGAATCACCAGAATTCCTCTTTTTACTAACTGATCTTGAGTTAAAGTTCGACCTAGAGAGAGGTAATACAAGAAAAGCTTTAGTGATGGGGAACCTTTAGTTTCCAAAGATTCTTGAAATTATAAAGAGTTTTTCCCGCCATTACTAAATCCCTGTAGGTAGAAGCTACCGAGTACTCCCCATCAGTACTTCCTTTCCAATATAAGATGTCTCTGCTATTAGATAGGGGTATCTGTTGAGCTTGGCACAGAAGTACGGTTAGATCAGCTATAAAAGGAGCTGGGAAGAAATTGCGAGGCTCATGAACTGCAGATCTCAGCGCCATATGAGCATTTTTTCTGTTCATCAGTTTGTGCTTTTGTCCATTAAAGAACGACAGAAAAGAAGGTCCCCATTTTTCATACCAGAACAAAGTCCCTGCACCATCTCTAATCTCATGTTTAGCAAAGATTTGAAAATAAAGTTTTAGTAATTGCAAATCATTCCAGAAAAAAGAACCCGCCTTTTTCCAAAGCAGTGGTGTTACAGAGTTGTTATTCTTTCCATAAAGCTGCCTAGCTGTCATTGTCCACTGTGATTCTGCCTCACTGTGTAGCCTCCATAGCCATCTCAGTAAAAGTGCAATGTTTTGCAATTTGAGATTGATTAGCCCAACACCTCCAGCAGACTTAGGCATACAGAGATGGTCCCATGAAAGAAGGTGGATGCCTCTCCCACTATTAGAGTTTCTCTTCCAAATGAAATCCCTTCGTATGCGATCTATTTCTTTGATTACCCAAGTAGGTATCAGGAAAACTGACATGTAAAAAATTGGCATTGAAGACAGCACACTTGTGGCCAGCACAATCCTCCCTGCTTTAGAAAGAAAAGATCCCTGCCAGCCAGTCAATCTGCAAGTGATTTTATCAATCAACCTTTGAAAACACACTCTTGAAGGTCTAGAGGCCGTTAGCGGCAATCCCAAGTATGTCAGAGGAAGAGACGATCGATCACAGGATAGAAGGGCTTCTAAGGACACAATTGTACTTTCATGCAAGTTGAAAGGAACAAAGGATGTCTTACTCCAATTTAGTTGCAAACCTGACACCCTGGAAAAAGCTTTGAGAGCCGATAAGAGAGAATGAACTGCATGACCCTTAGCTGTTGCAAACACTAAAGTGTTGTCGGCATATTGTAGCAAAAGGAAAGGGGTTCGCAATTTAGGAGTGATGTTGAAAGGTACAGTCGAGGAGATTGCTGAAACCATTCTGCTCATCACATCCGCAGCTAATAAGAAAAGGAAAGGCGATAAAGGGTCTCCCTGGCGTAAGCCTCGTTTGTGTTGAAAAGATGGACCCACCTTCCCATTGAGTAAGATGCTGGAAGTTGAGAAGTGAGCAAAAGTTTAATCCATGAGATGTAGTTGCGAGGAAGCTCTCTGTGATGTAGCACTTGGAACAAAAAAGGCCAAGCAATTGAGTCGAAGGCTTTGTGAAAATCAAGTTTAAGCAGCACACTCAGCTCATTGCTTTTGGAGATGTTTGAAACTATCTCTCTCGATGTATTGAAATTCTCAGAGATTAGCCTCCCTTTGATAAACCCCGTTTGAGAATTTGATATCAAAGATGGAAGAAAAGGTGTCAAATGATTGGCTAACATTTTGGAAATGAGCTTGGGTATGTAATAGACAATACTAATAGGTCTGAAGGCAGTAAGGGAATTTGCATTTTCCTCCTTTGGAAGGAGAATAATGTTCGCCTTGTTATAGTCTTGCAACTGTAGAGTGCCCTCATACAAACCTTTGAAAATGTTTAGTATGTCATGTTTGACCACTTCCCAATTCAATTTGAAGAATTCATTGGGGTATCCATCTGGTCCGCTGGCCTTGTTGCTAGCAAGATCCATCACAACACTCTTAACCTCTGCTTCAACAAAAGGGTAGTCAAGCTCATGTAGAGGTAAGTAGTGTGCAGCATATAGAGCATTCGGGTTGAAGGATGAAACTGTCACTTCTGTTCCCATGAGACCATTGTAATAATCCGTGAATTTAAATAGAATGCGATCACTATCAGATATCTCTCCCTCCTCAGTGACCAGAGCTGTAATTGCTTTGTTACGCAATTTGGCAGTGGCAACTGAATGAAAATATGATGTGTTGAGATCACCACAACACAGCCATCGAGTCCTTGCTCTCTGATGCCTCCTCAACTCAAGAATATTAGCTAACTGATAAGCTCTTTCTCGCAAAGAAATGCGCACTCTCAACTCAAGTTGTGTTAGGTTTCTGTACTCCTCAACCGAGTCTAATAACCCCACAAAAATTTTAGAATTTTGCAAGAAAACATTTGGGTGAGACATATTTGAATGATGCCAGGATCGCAAGGCTTTATGCAAGGCTAAAGATTTTTTATTAAAAGTTTGCATATCCCTATTTTCATTTGTTGCGCCTTCCCACACCTCTCTAGTAATTGTCGAGCACTGCTCATTGAAGAGCCAAAAATGCTCTAACCTGTACGGTTTTGGCTGTGATGGTAGCTGCCTGCACTTCAGTAATAAAGGACAATGATCCGACACTACCAAAGCTAGTGCGGTAAGAGAGATATTTGGATAAATAACATTCCAATCTGCCAACAGAAGAACTCTATCTAATCTGGACAACACTGGTGTAGGCTGCTTGTTTGACCAAGTGTAAGATTTGTTATTAAGAGGTGTGTCGTACAGAGACATTTCCATGATGAAGTCATTAAAAAGTTTCATTCCCTGGAAATCCAAACATGAAGATGACCTCTCGTTGGCCCATCTAACTATGTTGAAATCACCAGCCACAATCCAGTTGTCTTGAGCCAGACCTCGTATATGTCTCAACTCGTTGAAAAACAATTCTCTATCAGCATTATGATGGGGCCCATACACACAAGTAAAGAACATGAGCTTACCAGTTCTGGAGTCTTTTAACAAAGCCGAGCAAGAAAAGTTGTGTACCCAAAAATTAACAAGAACAAAAAAATTTTTCCATGCTATTAGGCAGCCACCTCTTGTTTGGACAGCATTAAGTGCAACTACGGTAGAGTTAAAAAAAGAAGGCAAGAAAGAGCGAACACAAGAGTAATCAAAAGATGCAAGTTTTGTTTCTTGAAGACACGCTACATCTCCTCTAGAGGATCTAATTGCATCAGCTACAACACGTCTCTTAGAAGAATCTCCTAACCCTCTCGCATTCCAAGAAAGTAAATTTAGTTGTCTTAACATTAATAACAAGAATTTCTCCAAGAAAACTAAAAATAAAACTAGTAACAGCAGTTAATCAGATAGATCCTCGCTGGACGCATCGAGGTTGAGCCTTTCACTTGAATTCTCTACTGGGCTGAAATCCCTCTGTCTAATTCTCTACCGGGCTGAAATCCCTCTATCTAATCCCTCTTACCAGTACACAAATATGCAGAAATATTTTATATTTTATGTGGAACATTTTCATGTCCATTATTCAGAAATTCCGTCAAATCTTACTATTGAAATCAAATAATTCATTTAATTTCTTGATCTTATAATTCATGCTTTTATTAATATTCCTAATTATATAAGTAGACCATAGCACATATAATTCTGGGACTGGGTTTACCGTTCTACTAGTCAATATTGTTACAATATCCTATTTTAATATCTACCAAGTACTCAATTACTTTAAATTTGTCACGTTCATTTAATTTATCTCATATTCTCATATGTTATGTGATGGTTACAAAATATCACCTTGCCATACTGAGCAGACAAAAAAAAAAAAAAAAAAAAAAAAAAGAAAATTTGCTCCGTACTGATATGTGCCAGTAAATCTTTATATTAATTGTTAGCATAGAAAAAACTGAATCTGGATCAAATGACATCATTGGGATTAGAGTTAAAACTAAGTATGAAAGGTTAGCAATGAATTTTTGGAGTTATTGCCTCTAAATTGTTTTCAAATTTTTTAATTAATATTTGTGTCTTTCTCAAATTTTAAACAATTGAGATCTATTTCAGGTGGGGGTTCCATGATAGACGAGTTCACAACACCTCCATGCCAAAGATAAAATTGCCAAACCAAACAATCGAGGTTGAGGAGCCTATACTGTGATGTCATTATATACCACTGATAAGATGAACTGGTCACTAGATACTGAGGGTAGATATTCCACAAAGAAAATGTAAATGACTAGAATTTGGGGGATTTAATTCTACTAGTAACACTTCCATTTGGTCTATGGAGATTACTCTCAAGATCAAACTGTTCATCTGGACATTGAGTAAATTGAAAATTCTTACTAGAGATAATTTGGTACTTAAAGGATGGGAAGGAAATCCTCAATGTACGTATTGTCCCTCAATCAAGGAAAATTTGGAGTTGGTTTCATAGTTTTTTGAAGATTAGAATTATACCTGATAAATTAGAAGACCTGTTGATATGTGGTGATCAGATAACAAATAAGGTAGCTTATTGATATTGGCGTGTGGTGATAGTTTGGTTGATTTGGAAATTTAGGAATGACTACTGCTTTAACAATGCAAAGCCTCATTCTTTTAGCAAATTTGCAGCTGATATGAAAGGAATGATGCTCTATTGGTCTGGACTGTGGAAGGACTCATTCAAAGAAGAGGTTTGGAATTTATGGCCTGGAGAAGATTCTTTGCCACTCCAGTTGATGGCAGCTGATCAGGCAGCACAAGAGAGGGAAAGTGCTATCATTCATGTTACTAGTAAAAAACATTTGTAAACTTGTTGATTGTGTCCAGTTTGTAGTGTTGTTTTTAATATGTTGGCTCTATGAGTCCTTGATTTGCTTTCTTTTAGGAAGTGCTTGGTGGGATTTTCTTTGTGTAAGGATTAGATAAGATTTGGGCACTGGTACCATGGTTAGATGGTACCAGTGCCGCTTTTACTGGGGTTGCTTACTCTTAGTTACCTATCTTCATTCTGGCTTCTACTGCATATACAATTTTGAATTTTACCAGCAAATTAAATTCTCAAATATTATTATTAAATTTTACTGTTTATAAGCCTCTTAGGCTGTGCTCGAGAATCCAGGCATTAAAGGAAGGGGAAGAGACGGAGAGGTGAGGAGAGGAAGAGAAAGGTGTGGGAAGGAGTAAAGTAAATGGTTTTACTCGCTCCAGAGCTTACACGAGCGGAGAGGAAGGAAGAAACAATAATAGACTGAGATGACTATTTTGCCCTTTGAGACTATGTTTATGTCAAAAGTTTTGGAGGATATTTATGTAATTTACAGATCTTACTCTGTCTACATTCCGATTCGGGAGTAACAAAAATCGCGATTTTAATGGAACAGACACACCTCCATTCTCCTTCCGTTCCCCTCTGATTTTGATGCTGGAGCTAGTAACCAGCTTACCTTCTCCTTACCTTCCGTTCCTCTCCTTCCAAAATCGTATCCTAGAGCAGACCCTTAGAAGAGGTATGAAGAGAAGGGACCAGGAAAGCATAATTTACAACAACAAAAAAAGAGCAAACGCAATCCACATCATTTCTAGTTCCTTTCAGCTCACAGCGACTTGATGCATAAGTTGTTCGGATCAAAAGTGCCCTTTTCTTCCCAAAAACACGAGGACAATTTGTCGGGATGTAAACAACAGGATTTGGATAACCAAACTGTTGCATCCCCGTCTGTGACCCATAAGAATACGGTGACAAATTGGAAAAGTTGCCTGAATTAGCGAGGTTAGTAACCATAGACTTTACAAAGCCGATGACATGATGACCTGGGGTCTAGACTGACATATGTTGTATGACGGCATATAGAACAGCATATGTTGCGTGCAGATGGTGGAACCACAAGAGTCACACCACACCGGCTGCACCTCATAGTTCGAGACCGATTTCTGCTGCCCATTTTTCTTTAAAACTTCTAGTTTTTTTTTTTTATTTTGGTTTGCTCCTACTCCGGAGAGAAAAGTAAATTATAATTGGCTTTGATTGTAAGCAGACTCTTCTTGACTGTTCTGAAGGAATGAGATAAGCTTTTTTATTTATTTATTTTTCCTTTTATTCCAAAACAAAAGAACATAAACAAAGTGAGGAATTAGATTCTTATCAGAACATTTTTCTTTACCATGGAATTGCTTTTTACACGAAGAGATTCTCAATGTTGGTTGATATTCTTGTAAGGTGCATGCAAATCATTCTAGAAGCTTCAGAGCAACAACTAATTAAATCTTCAGAAACTGGTAGCCCGTGCTGCCGTGCACCTTAAGACCGAATTGGACCCTTATTAACGTTCATAAAATAATAATGCAGAGAGGCTCAAATTTTGACTTGAGGAATAGTATTTTGTACATATCGTCAATAGAACACGGAATTTAAAAAAAAAAATGGGGTGGGAGAGATTCGAACTCTCGACCTCATGATCATTATTAGGCTCAAATTTTGACTTGAGGAATAGTATTTTGCACATTTCGTCAATAGAACAAGGAATTTTTTTTTTTAAAAAAAAAAAAAGTTGGGGTGGGAGAGACTCGAACTCCCGACCACATGGTTATACAATTAAAGCTGCTATGAGACCTTGTCGACCTCAGCATTACAAGAATGCAGCTATTTTGCCATGCGCGCTACCAACTGCGCCACCACCCCTTTTGTGATTTTTCAGCTTCGGTTTATATATGTATTAATTATTAGTAAATTAATCCCCGACACCCAACTGGTTGTTTTGGTTTTCGCTAGCGACACGGCAATCCCACCGTTCGTTCGTTTGCTCTGAGATCGGATCGTCCATTTTTCTCCTCTTTCCTAGCCAAGTTCGCGCCCTTTCTCTCCCCTGCTCAACCCTTCTCTCTGCCTCCTCCTTGGCCATCCTCGCACAACCCAACCCCATCATGCCTCCTCTGCTGATCCCGACGCTTCACATCCTCTTCTCCGCCAAATTCGTGCCACCCCAATACCCTTGACAGATAAACGCCACCGGTACATCTCCCTCCACCTTCAACTGCTGCCGGTAGTCTCTGTCGAAGGTATGTACCTTTTCAACTCTCCTTTATGAAGTTAATTCTTTGTTGATTGTTTCTTTGTTTAATTTGATCCTTGATTCAGCTAGAGATAATATGCATAGATTCAATTACCAAAACTTTTGAAGATATAGTCACCAGGTTATAGCTGGGATTTAAGTAAAGGGTGTGTTCTAGCAATTAAAGGGTCCTATTTTCATCATAAAAACCTACAAATGATTCTTTATCTCCAATAATCCAATTGCAGAAAAAAGAACAAGAGTTGCGCATAGTGGTAGGACCAACTTCTTGCTCTGATGGATGACAGTAAGCGTTTGTGTAAGAATCTCTTCCTTACATTAACAGTTAACATTTTTGCCTCGATAAATACGACAATTGATAATATGATTCTTTCAAAACTTTGTACGTAAAGGCTTAAATTAAAATATGTTTACAGTTGAAAAGGCATATTTTTAAGAAATTATTTTAATTTATCTTCATAGACTTAGTTTTTCTACTTGAGGGACGAGGCCTGCTATAGAGGTTCGTGGAGGAAATTTTTATTCACCAAGGTCAAGGAGAAACCAAAGAATATATATTTTTGCTGGTAAGATATATTAATATTTTGTTGATGTGCAATGTCAACGTCATAAATATCAATTATGAAGTTTTTGTATTTTACCATAGCAACATATATAGTTGTACAACCTATTTAACCACTCATCGATAATAAGCTATTTGTGTACTGGTAAACATGTTCATTTGATGCTTCATGTTGGGATTTGTGATTTCTTGAATACAAGTAAAATTCCTAACAACTGAGGTGCTTGCTCCTGAGAGCTTAAGGTTTTGTTTAATTATGAATGATTGAGGACTTGAGGGTAAAAGCTGGAAATATAAAGTGCCAATTAGTTCAGGATTAAAAAAAAAAAAAGAAAAAAGCTAGAATTTAGAAGCACCTCTTATTTGATTTTCTTTTAAATATTTATTTCTACCAGTTTCTTACCTCTTCATCTTTCTTTAATCTTGATTCCTTATGTGTCACTTCTGCTTAATTTCTTTTTCCTTTCTTTGACGAATCCTCCTCTTCTCCTTTAAATCACATATTGCACCAAAAGTGTGACTGATGAGGAAATTTCAGCGCCGACTAATTGCCTCTGTCAGCTCTTAAAGTTCTATGCTTTGATCAGCCGCCACCTCAAACATTGTCCCAGATCTCTAAGTGACCGGCAATTGTGCGAGCTACCTAGATTTAACCATTGCAAGAGGAACAAAGACTATATTGAGATGGTTTTACGAGTAAAACTTCTTTTTTCATTCAGTTTTTGTTAGATATTGTTGTTAGCTATGATATGTGGTTTTGAATCTCTTTTTTCTTGAGTTGGATTAATCAGACTGAAAAGTGAAGAAATACAAATATACAATGCAAGTTCGGATAAATCATGCCCTATGTTGATGCATAAATAGAATGTTAAAATATCAAGCCCCGGATCATAGACTCTATAATTTTGATTTCTAGACTGAAGTCCATTTTATACTAAATGATGCCCTACGTTGATGCACAGTAGCCACCCCTGTTCCTAAGTGTTTGTTTTTACCTGTGATTTGAAGATTAGCAAGAGGAGAGGACCATGAAAGTCGAGCGTTGTATGAGCTGGCATTCTGATGTCTTGGTTCAGACTCACATCAAAGAGGTATATTTCTTTTTAATCAGTTTGCTTGGTGCAAAGAACAATCACTCAATAAATTCCAGCATATGATTATGGTCAAATTGTTATAGCACCAGAATTATGCTTTAATTTATCTCAAAAGATGAATGTACGAAACTAGTTCCCTAATATTGCAGCTTCATGACCGGCAATAACCAAAGAAATTTAAAAGGAAACCAACACGAAAGTTTCTGATTAGTGCCTTCTACAAATGAAAAGCTACTTAAAACAAATAATGACCAAATTTCTTCCCTTTTAGTTTATTTTTCAATGAATTGTCAGCATTACAAATGAAGTGCTACTTTTATCAGTGAAATTTCATGTTATCACTTATCAACTATGTGCCAGTAGCGTATTAGCATATTGTAGTACTGTGACGTTTTTAACTCACATTAATCAAGTTCTAATAGGTCTAATAGTTCAGTTCAGGAGCTTATCCATTATTATCTGTTGTTATTTGGTTTGCAATGTAAATTTGTGATTAGTTCTTATCTGAAGGACTCATGTGAAAGAGATAGCTGTTGTATTCAGATTTGTTATTAATTGACTTGGTCAGATTACTATTATTAGACTCGGATAGAAACCCGGACCCGCAAATTATTTTACCATGGGGTTGAGATCCGAACCCATTAGCTTTTCAGAACCCAAAACACGATTCTGTTGTATTTTTCTGTTGGGTTTTAGACCCGTATTTGTTGTGGGTTTTAGACCCAAAACAGTATTAGCATATTGCTTGGTCAGGTCATGGAGTTGAGTCACATCGTTATGTAGTTTCAAGGTATATGTGTTGTTTACTTTTTTTTTCTTGTTAGACAGATGGTTTCTATCTATGTTGATCAATGTAGATTAATTGGGCAAAATCAAGTCATGAATTTAATAAACACACACACATGTTAACATGCTAAGCACCTTTAGAATCAGCACTATTTGGGTCTCTTCAAGCAAACCTACATATCACATTTAAGATGCATACTGCACATTAAGGTTGGCTTTAATTTACAAATAATACGACAAGATAGATGTGAAGTGAAGGGACCAGGAGAGCATAATTTACCCCCAAAAAAAAAAAAAAAGGAAACGAAATTCACATCATTTATAGTTCCTTTCAGCTCATAGCGACTTTGATGCATAAGTTATCCCGATCAAAATCACCCTTTTCTTTCCAAAAACATGAGGATAACTTGTCGGGATGTAAACTGCAGGATTTGGATAACCAAACTGTTGCATCCCTGCCTGTGACCCGTAAAAATATGGTGACGAATTGAAAGAGTTGCCTAAATTGGTGAGGTTACTAACCATAGACTTTACAAAGCTGACAGCATGACGAACCGGGTCTCGACCAACGTATGTTGTATGATGGCATATAGAACAGCAGATGGTAGAACCGCAGGAGTCACACCACACCGGCTGCCCATTTTTCTTGAAACTTCTTGTTATTTATTTTGGTTTGCTCCTACTCCGGAGAGAAAGCTTCTTATAAATTGCTTAGATTGTAAGCAGACTCTTCTTGGCTGTTCTGAAGGAATGAGATAAGCTTTTTTATTTATTTATTTTTTCCCCATTTTACATAGCTTCATTCCAAAACAAAAGAACAAAAACAAAGTGTGGAATTAGATTCTTATCAGAACATTTTTCTTTACCATGTAATTACTTTTTACACGAAAAGATTCTCATGTGGTTTTGGTTGATATTTTTGTAAGGTGCAAAGTATCATTTAAAAGCTTCTGAGGAACAACTAATTAAATCTTCAGAAACTATTAGCCCGTGCAACTTAAGAGAGAATTGGGCCCTAATTAACGCTCATAAATAAAAATGGCAGAGACTAGAGAGGCTCAAAATTTGACTAGAGAAATGGACCGAACGATATTGTGCATATTTCATCCATAAAACACGGAATTTTCAAAAAAAATAAATAAATTAAATAAAAAATTGGGGTGAGAGAGGCTCGAACTCTCGACCTCAGGATTACTCAGAAGCTATGAGACCTACGCGCTAGCCAACTGCGCCACCACCCCTTTGTGGTTTTCCAGCTTTAGTTTAGGTTTAACTAATTCACATAATGTATTTCGAATTTTCCTCATTAAAAAGATCAATGATATACAAATGTCGTTAACAATTCAATAATTATCAAAATATAAATAATTTTACTATATATTAATTATGAAAATACAAATATTAATTTATACTAGCAATCTAAACCAGTGATTAAGTAGCGAGGATCGATTTTAGTGGTGCAATTTGATAGTTGCTATAATTCAAAATTAAAATTGTATATTTAGCGTTTTTTCGATAGCAGAAATTTAGCTAACTTTAGCGATCGTTTAGTGGACGTTAGCGGATTTTAGCGGTTGTTTAGCAGAAATTTAACAACCGACATTAGTATTTTGAGCATATCTTTCACATACGGGTTCTAAATGACATGATTCAAATTTCAAAATTCTGTGGAAAGTTTAGAAAATAAGCTACAACATTTGCAGTTTGTGGTAATTCAAATTTTAGATATTTCATGGTCGAAATAACGCATGAAAGGAGAGTGCTTTTATTAGCATTGATTAATTTATTTTGGAAATATTTTAATTGTTTGATAGTTAATTTATTTAATAGTGAAGTAGCATTTTAAAAGACATATTTAAGTATATATATCATCTAGAGGATCTAAATATGTAAACATTTGATATAATGTGATGTTAAATTTTAATTACAGTATGTATCTGATGAAATAAATAAGTATGAAATAAATAAGTATATCTAATAGTGTCTGCTATGATTCGATAGTGTCCATTAAACGATCGTTATCCGCTATTTAAACATATCATCTAAATTTTTCGATTGTCACCGTAGTCAAATAAATATGATGTCGATACATCCGTCACATTTAGTTAGTATCGAGG
The DNA here is from genome assembly GCA_027725995.1 of Rhynchospora tenuis. Lineage (NCBI taxonomy): Eukaryota > Viridiplantae > Streptophyta > Magnoliopsida > Poales > Cyperaceae > Rhynchospora > Rhynchospora tenuis. The sequence continues at coordinate 58,121,335 of CM050888.1, forward strand.
ATCATGATATCCATGTTTCTTCAATATAATGATCAATTACTGTTATTTTGTTAGCTTGATAACATAAATCGGAGAAGTTATGATTTTTTTTTTTTGAATTTAACAAAATTCATAAACATACAAATACATAAATTAAATTTTGATATTTTGAATTTAACAAAATGCATAAACATATCAAATACAATTATTCTGAGTTTCCAGTTTCCGACACGGTGTAACATTTCATCCCACACATACAAGTGCATTAATTAGTTACAAACATTTTTAATTATCAAATACAATAAACATATTTATTAGTTGCACATAGAAGTGTAACATTTTAACACAGCGAGAATTATTCTTATTAATTGGATCACATATTTAACAAAATGCATAAACTTATCAAATACAATTAGTCTGAGTTTCCAGTTTCCAAGTTCCAACAGCGGTGCAACATTTCATCCACACGTACATAGCATTATTGAATCACACACTTTCACACAATTGAAGAATCTCATCACTTAATTTCTTTTAATTTGGTTCATTTGTTCAGCCAATTTCTCCAAATTCCTGTAGGAAGACCCACCTACATTGATTGCTGCTCTCGCCTTATCTTTCCACTCTCTAGCCCTCTTCCTCATCTCTTTCCCTTTTTCACCTTCCATAAGTTCCCTCGCCACTGCCTCAACTTCATCCCTTTTCACATTGCCACCAACCTCTATCCCCATCCCCCATTGATTGCACAAATACTTGCAGTTCGTCGGCTGCTCAGCAAAGAACGGCCAACAAATCATCGGCACACCCTCATAAATACTCTCAATAGTAGAATTCCATCCACAGTGGCTCAGATATCCACCAATTGCAGGGTGAGCCAATACATCTTCTTGGTTGCACCACCCGACAATGACACCCCGGCCCTCAATTTCCTCTAGAAATTCTTTAGGCAAGACAGCACCACTTCCTTTCACTACGTCACCACGCAGAACCCAGAAAAAGGGATGCCTGCTGAAAGCAAGACCCCATGCGAATTCCAGCAACTGTTCGGCTGTCATGGTTGTGATGCTTCCATAGTTCACATACACAACTGATCCAGCGGCTTGCTTGTCGAGCCATTCCATGCATCCGGTGTCTTCCTTCCACAAATTTGAGCCAATGGATGCTATAGGATCACTCTTTGGAATACAATGGACTAGCGGTGAGATCGGACCAACTGTGTAGGTGTTTGGAAGCCTAATACAAATTGTTGTTTAGATTTAGTCCCATATAATAATCAGATGCAAGAGTCAATTTTGAGGGATATATAATATTTATTGACAATATGATCATCCAATTAATATTTTAAAATTTTTGTTGCTTTAATTGATTAACATACCTTGATAAGATTGCTTGTAGGGCTTCATGCTCGAGGTCATCGAATGTGTTGAGGATGATGCCGGCAGCACGAGGGGCATCATCCTCGCACTGCTTGATGTTGATGTTAACCATTATATCATCAGGATCGGTTGTTTGGATGAAGGTAGGCATGTCACGAAGACGGGCGTTCTTCATTCCAATGACCCAATCAAGCGGGGTGTTGAGATATTCATCGTTGAAGAAACTTTCATCTGAACAGAAAACGCAAAAATTTTCATCAAGTATTTTATATTTCTGTGTTCATATCATCATGTTTACATAATAAAAATTAACCAAGGCAACGGAGAAACGCTTCCCAGATAAATAATCTATGATACTGGCTCGTAGTCTGATCGGATGGAAGCTCGCATATTTTCCTTAAATTTCCAAAATTTTGTAAAGTAGTTTTCAGTTGGATACTTCAAGAAATTATTAGTCTTGCCTACATGTGGCAACTTGTACAGCGAGGACATATTATTCAATAAAAAAAAAAGTATTGATTAAACTAACTAAATAATGGGGTCCAATTTTTTTGCGTTTTGATTAAGCATTTTTTAGTATCAAAATAGTTTGAAATTTCGATCTTAAGGCACTTATTAAATCTCCATTAGACTACTTATTTGAAAAATGCCTACTGGGACCCGGATAACACTATATAGACTTCTTTAACTGATAACCTGATTGACAGAGGCATGACAAGAACTGCCCTTTAGTTTGTTAAAATAATGATTTCATTAAAAAAAAAAAAAGTTTGTTAAATTAATGAGGAAATTTTTTTTTGACCAATAATATGATGGGCCGGGTTATAATAATTTAAGACCAGAGGAGGTTTGATGGGCGCTTAATTGGGCCATCCGAAAAACAAGTCAGATTTAATAGCCGAAAAAATTATAACTAACCTTAATTAATTAAAAAATTTTATAATAAACCCCATTTAATCAAAATTATAAAACTACCCTCGCAGTATCGATACTAATTCTGCTTAGTATCGGAATTCCGGATTCCGATACTAATATGCGCAACTTTTTACCTACTTTTCCGTTTTTTTTATTTTTTTAATTAGTATCGGATTCCTAGAATCCAATACTAGTGATAAATTGAGTGTTGGTCTACCATTATAATTTTCGCTTTCTGTTCTATATAAACCCTCAAAATTCATTCTCTTCTCATCATTTCTTCTTTGCTCAAAATAAGTTTTGAGAAGTTTTTATCACATCAAGTAACGTCATCTTACCTTTTTATTTAATTTAATTTGTTTAGAAAATGTAAATATATGTTGATTGTAAAAATAATGTATTCTATTATACTACAAATTAGAGAACATGGTAATTGGCTAATTGAGTAATGGATCAGAAAGTCTCAATAGCAGATACAAGGCTGAGAGAAGACTGCCAGTTGTTGGACTTGTCGAAGGGACTTGGTACAAAACTGTCACGTGGTTTAATGAGAGAAAACTCCTATCATTTGAGAGAAATGCAGAGGGCGAGCGATGGCCAAAAACAATCTAAGAAAAGTTGACCAAGCGTACTCGAAATGCATGTACCAAATTTAATTACTAATAATTCTTATTTATCTTTTATTTTTAAAATAAATGTATAATCATATAAATTTATGTTTACAGTGGGAATAAACGTTGTGACTATTAATCAAATGTGTGGAAAGTTCGAAGCTCAAGTGCCCTACGAGAAATTTGAGCCAGGTGTAACGTGGAAGTATAAAATTTTAATCAGACGAGATTACCAACCAATTGATTCTCAACTACCCACCAGGCGTGCCATATGCCAATGCAGAAAGCCACAACTGACGGGAATACCGTGTATTCATGTCATTGCAGTCTGCAGTAAATATAGATGGGAAGTTGATGAGTTTGTAGACGACCGATATAGCACGGAGAATATGCTCAAAATATGGTTGTCCGATGAATTTCACTGCTACGGAGACGAAGAGAATTGGCCTGTTTACGATGGACCCTTGATTTATCCTGATAAAAGAATGATTAATGGAAAAAGGCGCAAGAAGGACCGTGATTGGATGTGGATGGATGCAATGCGAAAGAAAAAAAATAAAAGAAACAGAGGTAAAGAACCTCCTACTGCTATGGAGGACGTTTAATCTGGTCGCCAAACCACCAGCCAAAGGACGAGAAGAACAAGCACAAGGAACCGAGTTCAATCTTCGGCACGAGACACAGGTGAAACTTCTAGGGAGACGGTTCAACCAAGCCGGAATTCCATTAGTACTGATCCTCGCACAGATTGTCGTCTCGGTCTTGGAATATAAGGTATTCAACCACGTCGCAATTCAATAAGCTCGGACCCACGATCTGTTTCAGCACGATATCCAAGTCAGCAGGCATCAAGTAGTAGAGGAGGGCGGGGGTCAATAAAAAGTACAAGCAGTGCTGGGGGAAGGAGAATACGAAGAGGAATTGCCAAGCTCGGTGCGCTAATCCGTAACAACATGCCAGGATGGGGAAGACATTAATATTTGTAATAATATGATGAATATTTTTAAATATTTGTATGAATGTTCTAATATTGTCAAAACATTAGTTCCTACTATTTTTATGAACGTTTATGTAATAATATGATGAATATTTTGTAATATTTGTATGAATGTTTTGTAATATTGTCAAAACATTAGTTGTATTATTTTATAATATTTATGTAATATTGGTAATGTTGGTAATATTTTGGTAATATTTTTATGATTATTTATGTAATAATGTCATGAATATGAATTTTTTTGAATATTGATGTAAATATTTTGTAATATTTAACTAAAATAGTTCAATAATATTTTGATATTAAAGTGGATGATATTTTGTAATAGGGAAAATCGGATATAAACCCTTGTAATCTTCTCTATTCAGATATAAACCCCTTCAATCTTTAAAATTGGATATAAACCTCTCTAACCCTATTTAGGTTGGATACAAACCCTTTTTATTATTTTAAACTATATATTGAGTATCAAAAATCATAATTTTAAAATTATGACTGAAATACCCTACCTACTGTCTCCTCTCCTTCCCTGCATTTTCTAGCGCCCTCTTGCCTTCTCTGCATCATATCTCGTCCTTTTGTGTTCTCTCTTATCACCAGCACAAAACTTAAAATCATAGGTATGCATTGTGCTTCAAATCCATATGTGCAACATCAGCTTTGTATCTTGTCGTTCATGTCATAAATATGTAAGAAATGTACACACTAATCTCTAATTGGAAAAAGTTTTTCATTGTTCAATTGTGTTATCTTAACTGAGACGGCTCCATGTGTTGGAGTTATGTCCTAGAAGCCAATCATTATGGCTACTTCTATGGTTTATGTTATTGATGATATTTTATCATTTGTTCCTTGATTTATTTATTGATAGATCATTCAGGTTGAGGATCTGAATTGTAGATCTCTATAATTCATTTGTTCATAAATGACATTAATAAATCTAAAGATGTCCATAATCTTGATAATTAACAAGGAGCATTAATTATCAAATAAGATTAGTATGCAAGTTAAGCGATGATTAAGTTCTACAAATCATAGGTAAGGAGTTACCAACTTAATTGCATATGTATATGTTGTAGAACATAGTACAGGACTTGACCCAAATGAAATAAACATATGGATTGTGTTATGTGTCATTGTTTATTTCATATGTTGTTGATTCTAAGTTTGAGATGCTCAGCTTTTCCACATGAGGATAGGTTCTATAAATATCGTCTAACGCTGATTCTTGATAAAGGCTGCTATACGGACTTTATTTATGTTCTCTTGAATTGTGCGGGAAAAAGTTGTTCATCAAGAAAATCGTATGTCCCTCATTAGTTTACCTAGTGAGCGATGATATCTGTTTGGGCCCCTTGATGGAGATGGATTGTTTGCTAGCAACTTGTACAATCATCTCTATATCAAGAAATTGTATAATCTGCAAGAGTGACACATTCCTATCTTGGATTATACAAGGATATCATGTGACATAAGAATCAAACAAGGAAATACTTTTATTTCTTATGCAGGATTGAGATATTATAGCTGTACACTATTTATGCGAATTGGGAATCATAACGTGTTGCTAGATACCGCTTATGATTAATGGAAATAAATAACGATTTATTCTCCATGGCCAACGTAGCATAAATCCTCAAAAGGTCACACAAATAGAACCTGAACCACACGTGTATTATTTATTTGTATTGGAGAATACAAAACATGATGGGTTGATTAATTAATTATATACTGTTATGAACCGCTATAATTAATTATATCAAGAAGATCATGTTGGAATAAATTAATGCATAAACCAACCTATTGTTAATTATCATCAATTTGATAATTAAATAGTCTCAACTATATTTAATATAATTGTTAGAATTATATTGAATATATAGGCTTTAAATTGCTAAGTCTAATTAAGCCCAATTAACAAATAATTAAAAGGCCCATTAGTTAATAGAATTAATGAGCTAATGAGAGATGAATTTGCCATTTGGTAAATTGGGCTAAAAGCCCATATAGGTGGCGCCTAGGGTATGGTGGCATGCTTGTAATTTGTTTGAAGTTTGGAAGAGAAATGAGAGCTCTATAAATAGACCCCAAGGGGTAGCCTCTCATCCAACTTTCTCTCTCCTCTCTTCCCTCTTCTCCTAGCCGCCACCATTCATCCTCCTTGGAGATTTTCGAAATCTCCATTAGAGGTGCTCTCATCCATTGTTTGTTAGGGCCCATGTGTTGGGATTAGCCACATAATTAAGGTGTTAATTGTGATTAAGTGTTGGTTGCTCTAAAAGCTTGCTAGCACAAGCTTTTGAGAAGTGGTGAAGCTTCTTGGTGGATTAGAGGAAGGAGAAGAAGGCGCGGAGTGCACCCCATCGATTCCCACGCCTTGGACAACCTCACAAGAACGATTTGTGAGAGGTATAACATCCTCCTCTTTCTCTCTTGATTATTTAGTGCCGATTCGGTGTTTTACACTAGGTCCTTTGCATGATTGTGTGTTTCTTTGTTCTAATGGTAGAATAAATGAATTTATGACACTTTCTAACACCATGGCCTAACCGAGAAATAAAGAACCACACAAGGGGCTTCAGCTTTCACATGGACTGTTTATATTGGAAAAGTTATCATTAAGCATTAAGAAATACAGTGCTAACTTTAGCAAAGAATACATTACTATAATGAAAATTGATAATCAATATCAAGATATTAATTTAAGGCCGCTTGTACTATTCATGAAGTTTGTTGTATTGACATGCAAATAATTAGGCTAAAAATTTCTAATTGACTCGTCACAAATAACAGAAGTTAGGATATTCTAATTAATGTTTTGGAAGCTATTGTTAAAAATCATATCCCTACTTTATTGAGCCAATGATGTATTAATATGTATAAAAGAGATCAGAAGAGAACACCTAACAATTTCGCAAGAATATTGCTGAGGGAAATTTCCTGGATTTGGGAAAAGAAAGGTAAAATCGTTAATTTGGAAAAACTATTTTTGGAGGACGGACCAATAATAGAGGATAATGAAGCGTCGAGTTAGGACGAAGCTACGCAGGGTACTTTAGTCATAACTTTAAATATCTGATTTTTTTATATTAAAAAATATTTAAAATTAATACAAGAGGGTCTCTGTCCAAACTATACAAGATTAGAGGAGTTTATATCCGATATTGAAGATTGGAGGGGTTTATATCCGAATAGGAAAGATTGGAGGGTTTATATCCGATTTTGCCTTGTAATATTTTGATAATTCTTCGTCAAGAATATGAAATTTTTTTAATTTTTACTAATTTTTTTATATGATGTAGATTTTGATATTAATAAAGTAATATATATTTTATTAAATCTTATATGAATTAATATGAAAGTTATAAATTTTTAACTAAAAATAAGCGGGAAAGTGAATAAAATAATAATAAAAGTTTATTAAAGAATGTAAAAAATGGCTCATTCTAGTATCGGAATCTGGGATTCCGATACTTAGCAGAATTTGTATCGGAATCCAGGATTCCGATACTGGGAGGGTAGTTTTATGATTTTGATTAAATGGGGTTTATTTTAAAATTTGTTAATTAATTAAGATTAGTTATAATTTTTTCGGATTTAATAGTTGGGTTAATATTACAATATGTACAAATATGTTAATGAAATTTTCAAGTCCGTTGACAAATAGTGGCAGACTGTCAGGACTCAACGAGCCGAAATTTTGTCTAATGACTATCCCCAAGGGAAAGAAACAGATATGATCACTACTAGTTGGAAAACAATAGATATCGTTGTCTTTTTCTATAAGCGTCTCACGAATCGATCAGGATGAAGAGTCGAAAAATAATGAAAATAATGGTAACTAATATTTTGAGCGAACAAATAGAACAATGATATTTTGATTGCTATTTTGTATTTTGTTATCACGAGTTGAAAAAATATCGCTAACTTGGATTATGGACTAATTCTCACGCATTTAAAAAGTAAAAGAATGAATAATTGTGGCCGAATAATAGTTATGAAAATGAATTTGACAATCATGCATATCGGAATCTGAATCGAATGAAATTTTGAAAAAAATATATATATATTAAAAAAATAGAGTAAGAATGTAAGATTATGAATTATAATTGCTTCCCTGCTTTTTGCAATTTAGCATCTATCAATTCTAACAAATGGAATAAATACTCTATGGCGTAGCAGTGTTTTTTTTTTCGTTTTCAAGAATTATATACAATAGATTCAATTTTACTTTTCGCTATTCAAATTTTAATTAGTTAATTTAAAAATATGATAAATATAGAATAGAACCTTTTTTAATTATTTCATCACTGCTGCACATCCGTCAACCAAACAAGCCTTATAATTAATTGTAAACAATATATAGACACGAAAAGAGACGATCATGCTTGCATATATGATATATGACTATTTGTCAGATCCACCTTTCGAGTGCGATCTATTTAGATTTTTTTTTACTACTTTATTGCCTATATATATTTTTTAGGCGTATCTCATATAGTTGGAATTATGTACAAAGAGACAAAGTTTAAGGGAGATTTATCACAGTGGTCCCAACAACTACAAGTCTTCTTTTTTTCTTTTTCTTTTTTTTTCTTTTTTTTTTATAACACCCTTAGGCCAAATATCATTAAGAGGAAAATAAGAGTTACATGATGTCCGTTCAGTACAGCAAAAGAAAGAGCTCGTGCCAGCAATCAATTACCAGAAAACTGAGAAAAGAAAGAAATCCTAAAACCAGTACAAAGTACCCTTAATTGAAAAAAGGAAAAAAAGTACAATTAAATTGAAAAAACAACTACTACTTGGCACCAACTCAGAACAGAGAGAAATTAATTTAAGGTGGGCCTTGTTGAACTCTTTGAAAGGGACATAGCTTGCGCGATGTGATTTATTAAAGAAAAAAGTATAAATTGCGAACACTTACCGCAACCTATGAGCATGCCCCTCTTTAATGAAAGGATAATAATCCATGTGCACCTCAGGCTCAGATATGCAAGAGTATATTTATTTAATAATGAATAAATTTTTTTTTTTTTAAGATAAGATGGGTCAAGCCTCTAACTTTTTTTTTTTTTGCAATTGTTGCAATAATATATTTTGAAATCTCACTATAGCATATGACTATATAACACATGCATATTATGTATACATAAAAAATAATGAAATATGAACGAAGTTTTATCATTCATTAACTCATTTAAAATTATAACATACATTTCATATCTAACGTTTTTGGAATATTTGATCGAAGGCTAAACAATACTTTAATTAAAAAAAATGATGCACTGCCGATCTATAAGGTTAACAATAAATCTGTAGTTTTATTTTCTATATATATATTTTTTTATAATAATTTTTCGTGTGATTCATAAGAATATTATTGTAAGATTTTTTTTTTTTTATAATCCTTACTTTGTAAAGTTATCTGTTATCACTAAAATAGTCGCTGAAACTTACCTGTTGGTATTTTGCCAAAACTTTAGCAAGCAATTTTTTAAATTTAGTTTATTTAGGTAACAATTTTGTAGAATAATTGGCTGTAAGACTTTCCAACAATGCAATGCATTCGTGTGTAAATTTTTATATAAATTAAGTATGAACTATGTGTATAAATTATCAATGGAGATGAATTACATACATATTTAAATTTATATAGAATTCAACTCTTAAATCAATTCCTTTATACGTACTATGGTGTGTTGTCATAGATGAACAAGAAGGTGGAAATGCCTCCAACAATTGTAACTAGGCCTCCTTCAATAACGTAGCTTTCAGCTTTATTTGAACATAAAAAACTTTCCTGAGAAAACTGCTGTAATTGTTGTGTTAGTAATAATCAGACAATAAGGGGACTGTTCTGCATGCGTGTGCAATGTCATCTCTCTCACTCTCTCTCTACACACACACACACACACAGAGGAGGCCCAGTTAGCTAGGTTAGCAGCATACATTAAACACATGAATTGGCTCATTCACCCGCTTCTATTATTTTAAAATTATCCGGTTTTGATATTTATCGTGATTTGCATAGAATCGTCAAAAAATTGATTTTAATAATCCCGGCCACTTGCCTCAAAGCACACCATAACTCTTGTCGGGTATGCCAAGAAAATATAGCAAGCAGCAACGCATGCATCACGTTGTTTGAAAATTGGTTAATTCATTATAAACCAGCGTGTGTATAAAGTTATTTCATATATTAATATAGTAATTTATCTAAACATAAGACGTAGTTATTAAAAAAATGCGAAAATACAAACGCTTCCGATTAAATGGAATTTTTTCTGGAGAAATGCTAGAGTCAAAATATATTGGACAAATGAAGTCCGTCCAATATGATCATTCTCGCATTTTAAATTTTAAACGACCCATCAGAACTATTCAATATGTTTTCTATATTGAAAACTTATAGAAAACCAATTTTATATATTTTTTAAAATTTTTTTACTATTTTTTTATATTTTAGAAAATTGTTGTTATTGGACGATTCATAATTTTTATATCATCAATTTTCTAAAATACCAAAAAATAGTAAAAAAATTCAAAAAATGTAACAATTGGTTACATATAAGTTTCAATACGAAGAACATATTGAACGGTTCAGATCGGTCGTTTGAAATTTGAAATATGAAACAATCGTATTGAACGGATCCATCTCTTTTTTTTTTGGCTCTAGCTAAACTTTTAGGTGCATCAAAGTCTTAGCATGAAGCTTTCCAGCAATTATTTGCGTATATGTTGGGGTCCGATTGATTCGGTTACACATTTTAAATTTAGGGCGGAGTATCTGGTCCAAATCATTCACAGATAAACTAATTCGGTTTCGCTCAATCAATTTCGACAAAATTTAATTTGAGTAAGTATAATTCTGCAATCTGAGCACTTCAAATCATATCTTTTTTATATATTTAGACGAGAAGTCACTATTCTTTTACTAAGCAAATAAGAAATATTAAGGTAGAGAAAATTAGACATGTGTTCATTTTAATGGTCATATACTCATATTTGACAGAGAACTTACGTACATGAAGATATAACAGGATAACTTTTATCCATATCATTTTTTAATTTTTAAATAAAAATTGCAATTATATATAATACTGAATATATATACTTTCCTATATTTATATATGCTGATTTTGTATAATAGTTACAATATGAATTGTGTATCTATTGTTAAAATATCGGTTCACATTACCACTCCCCAAATATGTAGTGTTTGAAGAGAAAAAAAAAATGATTTATCGCTTCGACGTCGACAGAATAACAGTATATAAAGGCGTTCTCAATACGGCGCCCAACAAAAAATAATATTCCATGCACAAACTTGACAATCGAAAATTGAAGTAAATATTACGTAAGAATAGAAACAGTAGATAGTACCTTTGAAGGGTGTATAGCCTCTCTTGACAAGCTCAGCATAGTTCAAGTACCCCAGGAAACCACAACCACTAGTAGTGAAAAACAAGAACGCCGGCAAGTTGAGCTCTTCTGCTGGGTAAACTGCGAAGCCCACTGCACCATCTGCCACTATGCATGTGACAGGTGGTACGCCTTCTTCTTTCTCGATTCGCAGGATCAACTCCTTCAGTTTAGCTGGGCACGTGCGTCTGGTCGCTTCGCATAGTGCCGGTATGTCTTGTGTTGCGTCCTGATCAGACTCCGGCAATCCGTCAGGGATCGTCTCAAAGCGGAAGTCGGGCAGGCCTCTGACAGACTCCGGCCCACGCGAACGTAACAAGCGTTTGTGATTGAACTCAGTGTTGATGAAGGTGATGTGGAAACCCTTGGAGTGGTATAGGAGTTTGGCTAGCTTGAGCATAGGGGTGATGTGGCCTTGTGCTGGGTACGGGAAAAACACAGCATGGCTTTTAGTGGTGTTCATTTTCTTTTATTGTCTTTTCTGAGCTCTCTGTTTCTCTCCTTCCAGCTTCCAGCTCTATTGGAATGAAATCCTCAAACAAAACCTTTACATTTATAATGTACGTATTTTAAAAAAAAAATTCACGGTTATGAAATCTGACGCTTGACAGGTTGTCCTGCTTCCAGCTACTGGATGAAGCCCCTACATTTGTTTATTTTTCTTACTCTTAATGGCTAAGATTTCCAACTTGAAAGTTGGATTATTTTTTATACTTCATTTGTTGGTGAAGATTTGTAATATCAATTATTATATATATGACATGTTAAGTTATATATTGAAACTTGGCAGCGATGATTCGGCCTTTTTCACTTTAACATTTACTGTTAATTTCGTGGCTCACTTAAACTGTATTTGGTCAAAATTCAAAAATTAGAGACCACAGTAACTCTGTTGCATAAATTCAATTTGATAGAGCTGATTTAGCTGAAAGGAATAAACTTAACCCCATTTGGTTGACCTTTACATGACTATATACCAGAATCCAATATCCAAGCTCCTCTGAGCTCAAGTACAAAATAATCTAACTTGACAAACAAAAGATCAATTAGAGATAAATTTTCAAATGACCTTATAATTTATTTAACGTCTCTGCATGAGAATTTATGGGTAAAATAAAAAATGGAAACTATCAGAAATCCAAATTTCGAACGATCTAATCACATAATCTGAATCCGAAAATTTTCAAATGACCTTATCAATATAAATTTTGTTACATTTGAAATAATCTAACTCGTTTATGACTACATGATATCTTGAATATCAAATTAGAAAAATATATTAATTACCTCAATATTTTTTCATTTCTTTTTGTCCTTGTAGTTCTCATATAATTATATTTTCTTGTTAGTTTTCACTTGAGACATCAATTCATTGTAAATTAAAAATAGTAAAATTTGTTTTATGTCGATATTAAACAAAATTAGAGGGTTTGTATCCGAATTTGAAGATTTTAGGGTTTTATTTTTCAATGAATTAAGAAACTTTGAGGGAGTTATATCCAATTGAAAATCATTCAAAATATAACTCCTACATATGAGTAATTTAATTACATATCACCTTATCCAGCTAAGACCACCAATGCCTTATTAAAGAGCCCAAAATGATTGCGATCCGTACTTAAAACAATAAAAAAAAATCTACCTATTCATATAAATAATATTTAGTTAATTTATTGGTTGACCCAGGCAAACGCATCAGAAAGAAGGGCACACACAAAAGAAATATATATAAAAAAAAAAGAGTCCAATTAGATTGGCCAACTGCCATACAAATATTATTTTTGTATTTATAAATCCTTAATCAGTTTCAACAGCAGAATGCACGGTGCTCCGAACCTTTTTTTTTTTTTAGAAGCAAAAATGAGGCTCGGAGACCTCATCTATATTAATAAAATTTAAAAAACTTTCGCAAGATGCTAAAATTACAGGAAAGGAAAAAAGGCTAAATGAAAATTACAATATTACTGGTAAAAAATAAAGGCTGACATCCTTTAAGAAAGCTCCTTGTCAGAGGAGATTCAGACTGGATGGCTGCAGCTTTGTAGGCTTTGTAATTCATTAAATTCTCTTATAGCAATCTCCTCTAGTGTGTCTCTGCATCCTCAGAAGATTCGATTGAATCTTAATTTCCTTCCAAATTACAAAAAACAGAATGGTCACTTTTCTCTTAGGGCTTTGTTCTCAGAGCTATCAGTTAGGATCGAACCAGGGATCAGAATTTGTAAGTTAGTGAGCGCATCTGAAATTAACCTTGACTTCCTTAAAACTTGACGAGCAAAGGAGCGGGAAGAGAACAAATGGGAGACAGTCTCTTCGTTTGAATCACATGAGTAACGCTTGTTTGGCATCTGCCGACCTCTTTTGATGCGATTATCCACCGTTACCAGCTTGTTTTGTAGTAATTTCCAGGCAAAGATTAAAATCCTCAGTTGAATTTTCAGGTTCCAAAGGCGTGATAGTTCAGAGTCAGGTTTCGGGTAGGCCTTTGGTAGTTTGTAAAGTGAGCTCACTGTAAACGTGCCATGCACGGAGAGTTTCCATTTATATTCGTCATGGCTGATCAAATGATGCAGGATTAGATATAAGATATGATGGTTAATGGAGTTCAGTTGATGGAGCGCAGAAGTTGAAATAGTTAATGTGGAGTGAAAAAGAGTCTCCTTATCGTTCCAGCAAATCAAAGCTTGTACCAGCATGATATGTTCATCTAAATCGAAGCTGTAAAGATCTGACATGTCAAATTTCAAAATTCCTAATCCTCAGTTGAGTTCTGTTGCCAGAATAAGGTAGATCGCCCATTCACTGGAAAAATCTGTAGAGCAACATTGAAGAGCGGTAAGATCTCCTTAAATGCTGATTTCAGAGGGGTGAATTCTGGTATTAGGGAGAAGAAGTTTCTCTGTAACGCAGCCACTATGTCTCTTCAGATTGTATTTTTGTTTGACAGTAATTGCCAAAGGCCAAAGCTATTTTGCAAGTAAGGCTTTATTTATAGCATCAATGTCTAGGACTCTTAAGTCCTCCCTGTTTCTTAGGCAAGCAGATCTCGTCCCAAGCAATCATTACTAATTTGTTGTCATTAGTTTGTGCTCATGCCAGAAAAAACTGCGCTTAATTTTATCCATTTCCTTTATTACCCACTTTGGCACTCGAAAGGCAGAAAGGAAATAATGTGGTAGTGCTGGTAAGCAAGAGTTGATTAGAACAACTTTATCCATTTCTCTGCATTTTTTCAATCAAAATTCTATATGCGTCTTTCTTGAGTTTTCTATCTGACAAGGAAAGTCCCAGGTATTTGCTGGGAAGGTAGCTGCTCAACAGCCTAATCCGAGTGCGAGATTTTCCACGCAATTTTGGTCATAGCAAGTAATTAGTACGTTCGATTTTTGACCGTTTATGGCGAGACCAGAGACGTCCTTAAAACCTTTTTTATTTAGAGAATGACTTGATAGTGGCTATCAAGTGAGAAAAAGAAAGCAAAAAAAGAAAAGAAATCTAAACAAACAAAAAGCTAAGAACAGCAGTGTTTCCAGAAGAGAGCTTGCTGAGAGATGATCTAATGTAACAGGAAGTCTGCACTTCTGGTTTCACGATTGAACACTCTGTTATTTCTTTCTAGCCAAATAGCCCAGGTGGCTGAGAGACGTCCTCAAAACCTGCCAGCACAATTTTGAGGATTTTGCTCCGAACTTTTTAGATTAGAATAGAAAGGCGAGATCTATATAGCGTTTAGAGGTAATTTGATGTTAATTAATAACTGAAGTTTTATGCATTGAGGTGCTTCAGCGTCTTTAACAAGTTTTCATTAAGATATATATTTCTAGCGATGCATGCTTTATGTGGTCATATTGTTGACTGTGAATTGTAGAACTGTTAGGAGAAATGACGCATGGTATAAGTCATGATGAATTGTTCTTCGATAATGAAAGTTTGCATGTTTAAAAATCAGCCTGTCATTAAGATCGACAATTTGAGAATTTTGACGCGATAAGATGCTCTAATTCAACAAAAATCATATTGCGGTGCCTATCCGGTCCGGTCATGGTGAAATCCACTTACCTCGTCCAACCAGATATATTAATTTTATTTTTTTTTTATATTTTCTTATGTTGTAGTGACTATTGCTTATACAGTTATATTTTCTTATGTTGCAATCTATTAGTAACACAAAGATTATTTTGATTGCATATTATATTAGTATTGATTAGTTAGCAATTGTTGGAGTTATGTCCTAGAAGTCAATATTTAATGACTTATTTTTAGTTTATGTTAATGATGATTTTGATCATTTGTTCCTAGAGTTTATTATTGACAGATCATTCAGGTTGATGATCTGAATTGTAGATCTCTGTGGATCATTCATTAGAATGACAATAATAAATCTAAACCGTCCATAATCTTGATAATTAACAAGAAACATTAATTATCATAAAAGATTAGTATGCAAGTTAAGTGATGATTAAGTTCTACAAATCATAGGTAAGGAGTTACCAACTTAATTGCATATGTGTATGTTATTGGAACATAGTACAGGACTTGACCCAATGAAATAAACATATGGATTGTGTTATTTGTCATTGTTTATTTCATATGAGTTTGATTCTATGTTTCAGATGTTCACCTTTTCCACATGAGGATAGGTTCAATAAATATCGTCTAACGTTGATTCCTGATAAAGACTACTATAAGGACTTTATTTATGTTCTCTTGAATTGTGCGGGGAAAAGTTGTTCATCAAGAAAACCGTATGTCCCTCATTAATATACTTAGTGAGTGATGATATCTGTTTGAGCCCATTGATGGAGTTTGGATTGTTTGGCCAACTTGTACAATCAACTCTAGATCAAGAAATGTATAATCTGCAAGAATGACACATTCCTATCTTGGATTATACAATGATATCATGTGACATAAGAATCAGACAAGGAATACTTATATTTCTTATGCAGGATAAAGATATTGTAATAGTACATTATTTATGCGAATTGGGAATCATAATGTGTTGCTAGATACCGCTTATGATTATTGAAAATAAATAACGATTTATTTTCATGGCCAACATAGCATAAATCCTCAAATAGAGTCGCACAAATAGGACTCTAACCACACTGTGCATTAATTGTTTATTCACAACAGTTAGTATTGTGAAATATGATAAGTTGATTAATTAATTATATACCGTTATGAACCGTTATAATTAATTAAGTCAAAAGGATCACATGGAAACAATTTAATGCATTTGCTAATCCTAAATTAATTATTAATGAGTTAATAATTAATTATGTTCAACTTACTTTAATTAGTTTGAGCTAATTGGGCTTCTACTTAATTGGTTAATTAAAGGCCCGATTTAAGGAAGAATGAAAAGGCAATTAAAGGGATAGTTTATTGGGTCATTGCACATTTGAAATAGCCCAATAAAGCCCCTTTAATTTCAGCTAGGAGCCCTAGTGGCAAACTTGTAAATAGTTGGAAAGAAGGATGAGAGTTGTTGGCTATATAAAGGGGTCTCCTCTTGGGAAAACCCTAGCCGTCTCCCTTTCTCTCTCTTCCTCCATCCTAGCCGCCACCCAAGGGGCTTTCTTCTCCCTTTAGCTCATGTGTTGAGCAATCCACATCTCTTCCTCTCCATAAATTAGTTAGTAGAAGAAGAAGCAAGGTGATTGGATTAGCTAGAAGCTCAAGAGAACTAGCATTCTCTAGGAGCTTGTGGTTGGATCCTTGGTGGGCTCGAGGCAACCGTTGGTGGTGGAGGTGGTGGAGCGCGCACCCCATCGACTCCAAGTGAAAGGAATCGAGCCTCTTTGTTGCTACACAAAGAGAGTATAAATCTTCTACTCTCATCTCATGAAATGCTTGTGAATGGCTCTAAAGCCTAGATCTTGTGTGTTTAGTTATTGTTTCTTGCTATTTGATGGCACAAAAATGAAATTAAACACTTTCTTATCAGCAATAAGATATGTTAATATTATGACGTACTTGCATAAAATAAAATTTGGCTGCTGTGAAATTGTTGTCACAGTTATATTATACAAGTCGACAACTGTAATTTATTAATATTTAATTTTATGTTTATAATAAATTGACTTAGAAATTAGAATTGAAAAAAATAACATGAGGAATAACTAGATTGGATCAAATCGGATCTGAGTCAGGCCTGCAGGTTTTATACGTAGCCCATACCTGGCCTGGCCTTCTAATACTTCAAGCCCACCTGCCTGGTCCAACTATATGGGCCTACAAAGCACTGCCCGGCCCACCCATGGGCCTCCCGCCCAAGCCCAAGCCTGTTATGCCTGCTTCGTGCATACCTTAGGTGATTTGATTTAAAATGAACAGAAATAATGTATTTTGATTTTAAATATACACTATAAATACAATACAATTTACGACATTGAAATACCATACAAAGAGCCAACAGATTTTGAATCATGGAACCATAGGCCGAAAGGCTCATTTCAATGCTTAGTCCAACAACATTTAAATGCACATCAGCCCAACAGGCCGCCTGTGGGCTCCAACTTGAAGCCTGTACCTGACCTGGCCTGTCTTTAGGCCTGGCCTGAAGTAGCCCGTTTCAATAACAGGCCAGGCAGGCAAAGCTTTGGGCCGAGTGGGTATGAGCAGGCCAACAGGCAATCGGGCCATATTGCCATCCCTAGATCTGACAATGAGACGTTCTTTAGTTAATTCGTCATAACGCTACCAAGTTGAATGTCAGGTTAAATTAGAAATAGGGTCCGTTTGACACTCATGAGGTTAGTCTAACTTCTATATTAGTAAGCTTATTTGTTAACCTAGAAATTAACAAATTTGCTTAAAAATACTAATTTAAATCCTTGATTTCAACTGTGGTGTTGTTAAACGTCCTCTTAGATCCAATAACTTCACCTGACAGGAAGGGCCAGAATTTATAAACAAAGACATTGTGGGTTCCAAATTGAAGAGGACATGATTCAATTCGCTGGACTTATTGTCGCGATTATATACAGTTTCTTTTTTTAATAAATTATTAAATTCCATTTTTATCAAAGTTAGTGTGAATTAATTTAAATTAACAAGTGAAATTAGGTTCATGACGTTTAACTGCAAAGACCTGTTAAATCATACAAAGCAATAAAAAAATTAAAAATGAAATAAGTTTATTGTTTCCTTAACTTTTAGATACAAAAATGTGAAATTTTGTAGTTTTTAATGCATATATGCATCACTCTGCTGTCCGCAATGTACATTTTAATTGATCAAGCAACACAAAATATACATTGGTCACCAAGAGTCAACTGGAGATCTAGAAACCAACAAAAATCCTCAAAGTTGGATTTTTCTGCTCTGAACACAACACTTTGTTGACTAAATGTCAAAATTACACGTCAGCAAAAGAAAGCAAAAAAAAATAAAAAATAAAAAATAACTCTTTCATCTAATGTAGCTATACATATTAGTCGGCCCCACATAGGGGCTCTTAGGAGTCTTTTTCTTTGTTGACTTGTCATTAATTGTCCATAACTTCAACGTCTCATCGTCAGATGCAGATGCTATTTGGCAGCCATCAGGACTCTACAATTTGCAAAGAAAATAAACTCAGTTCACAGGAGAACCAAAATCATGCATTGACTACATATAGGCAAAAATTAACATTAGATCAATTTTGAAAACTCAGTCACCAGGTCTCTGACTGGAAGATTATTGTTTGCAACAATACTGGCATACCTTCTCCAAGAACAAATAGTACTCCAATAACTAAGTAGAATCTTCATCTAAAAATAGAGTATTCATACTTGTGTCATATATAGCACGGAGGAGGTGTGACCGGTGAGCTCGGCAATCTTCGTCATAGACGGGTACTTCCACACTGCAATCTGGTTCTTCTCAGGACCGTGTGAACTCAACAGTTCATGCTCATTCTTGCTCCACAACAGGCCGCACACCTGTGATACTGTCTCCACCGACTTTAGACAAGGACCGGCACTCACATTACAGAATTGGGCACAGTATCAAAGATCTTTTAGAAGCACATATTCCTCCAGGGGGTCGATTAGGGCGTGGGCATAAAGGTCTTTATGACACAATCAATAACTCGATTCATTTTCAATTAGGTCTTGCTCTAACCTCTTTATTGTCCTTGAAGGGACACCAAGCGACCGCTCTAACGGCTGCAGTGTGGTTGTTGAACCGGTGAAGAGGAGTAGATCTTGACACGTCCCAAATATTAAGAAGTTTGTCCATTCCCCCACTTGCTAGGTGCTTACCACATGAAGACCATTTGAGACCACAAATAGCATCGCCATGGCCACGGTAAGATCTGACACCGTGCGATTGGATTCTGATATCATTGTTGATAATTTCACCAAGTGCACCACCAGTTGTGAGAATATGATCATTGTTCCATACGAGAGATCCAACTGGGCCGTCGTGAATTCCATCTAGAGATCTAAGCTGTTGAAGGATATCATTAAATTTAACTCATTAGAAATTTGTAATTTTGTATGAAGCAAATTCTTAGAGGGCACCTATTGTCTCTCTCAAGATATGACAGATATCAGTGATTTCCACTCAAGTATATAAACTACTCAGAAAATATTGGGAAAAAATTTTGAATTTAAATCAAATTAATGATACAAACCAGCTTTTTGGTAGTGACATCATACAGATCCACAATGGAGTTGTATTGACCAATGGCGATGTGGCGGCCATCAGGAGCCCAGCTAACGCTGGTAATTGGAGCGTAACTTTCATTTACTGTCACTAATGCAGTGGTAGAACCGTTGGAAGCATTCCTGTAACATAGTAGGGCAACCAACCTAATTTAATTAAGATTAATTAATAAGGAATTCTTAATTTTTCTTAATAAATACAATAGTTATAATATACAACTAATATACAATTAAATCAAAACTAACATGAAAATCGACTCGAATTCGAATTTTTGACTCTGTGTAAAATCTATAATTAATATAAAATATTCTAGCAAAATCAAAGCTTAATTAATCTTGAAATCTAGTGTTAAATTGATTAAATTAATGAAAATTCGGAAATTTAAATCATTTAAAGTCAGTCACCACACCGTTGGCCATAAAGTTTCCGCCACAGAAAATCTGGACGAATCCAGTTGGCGAGATCTCCTTCTTCTTTCCTTCTTCTCTTTCCTTCTTTCCGCCCCGTCTGATTTTCTTCGCCTCGCCATTCCTTCTTCACACCGCCTTGCGCGAAACTTGGCGTGGATCGACTGTGGTCAACCAATCCAGCTTGGCCACGGGTTTGAGAGCGCTATTGCTTCCTTCTCCATTGTAGACCGAAGGGGCCACGTGTAAGCATCGGAAGGAGGAAACTACGTGATGAGATTCGAGGTTTCAATCATCGCCGTTGATCATCCTCTCTCTCTTCTCTCCCTTAATTGCTTATAAAAGTCTCAAATCCTGGCCGAATTGAGGGTTGTCGGAAAGAGCAAAAATTTCACAAGAAAAAAAAAAAAGAGAGAGAGAGAGACAGGGTAGGGCTGAGACCAGGGAAGAGAAAGAAGGTGATCAACAGCTGAGGAATAAGGTACAATCACCACCTTGGCCATTTGTTTCGAATTCGGATTAGGGAAAAATCATTAATTATCCGAAATAGGGATTAGTCTAATTACGGGTTAATAACCCTTATACTAATTTTTGGGTTGATATTGAGTTTAATCTAGGTGAATCAAGGCGGGATGGGTGATTTAGAATAGAATTGAAGTAGTAACAAAGTTTGAGAATGCAAGTTTTAGGGTTTCTGATTCTGTTGTGATGAAACTCGATTAAAAATCGATGAATTGAGGTTTTTGAGTTAAGAACAGCTTGAGGGAAGTCGAGAGAGATATTTTGCATCGTTTAGAGACTTGGTACCAGCAACTGGTATAACAAACGTACCTCTGGTACGTTTCTGGTAAGAGCCAGCGAGATGCAGGGGCTGGTTCATAAGAAAAACCTTGGCCAGGGACGAAAGTGTGAAAGAAAAGGACCAAAAAGATAATTAAAAGGACCAGTTCGTAAAGAAAAGGACCTAAAAATAAATAAAAAAGACCTGTTTGCAAAGAAAAGGACTGAATTGTAAACAAAAAGGACCTAACTGTGAATAAAAAGGACTAATCTGTAAATAAAAAGGATCAAATTGAAAAAAAAAATTCTGAGAATGGGCTGTCGGGTTGGGCTTTGGCCGAGCCTAAGAGAAAAGAAAAAGAAAAGAAAAGAAAAAAAAAATTAGTGGGCTGGGTTTTGTTCTGGCCCAGTACCGAATTTAAACAAAAAAATTTACAACTATTAAACTTAATTAACAAAGTTTAATTAATACTTAAATTAATCATAATAAATTAACTTTTATATCTTAGTTAATAAACTTTCTAATTCAAGATTTTTAATTCCATAAATAATTTAAATTCTTAATAATTATAATAAATAATATATTAAAAGAAATTATTTAAAGTAAACATAAATTGATTTAATTATTAACAATCAATTAATAATAAAAAAATTATTAAGATTAATATTATAAATATAAAACTATTCAATTAAATAGTTACTTAAAAATAAAGAAGTAAATAAATAAATAAATAATTAAGAAAAGAAATTAATTAAAGATAAATCAAAATAAATCAAAATAAATTCAAATAAATTCAAATAAAATAAAATTAATTCAAGTAAAATAAATTAAAAATAAAATAAAATAAAATAATAATAAATAATAATTAAATTATTGAAAACACAAGCAATTACTATAAAATTTATTAGAAAACTCAGTCAGTCTGGTAGTTTAAGCCGGACCACCCTTTCTAAAATAAATAACCGTTAGTTGATTAATAACGGTTTTTATTAATCACAGGGGTTGGACTGAAGAAGCCGACCAGCCGAACACAGGTGCGGATACGTGGATTTCTATAGAAACTTGTTGGTAATTTTAAATTTATGCATAAGCATGGTGATCCCCGTTGTTATGCATTTATGAACTTATCATATTAGATTATAGGAACAGATATTACAACTCATGTTGAATCCATCTCCGTATTCATTGACTTGGAATATAATAGGCAAGTTTGAATGTCAAATTAACGGAAGAGCTAAATCCGTCTAGCTCGACCCAGTCTTGCCTAAAGACATCAGATCCGAATTGTGCAAATGGAATGGAATAAGAAAAAGACATAAAGGTCAAACCACTCTCCGGAGTCGGTCGGCCACCGGCTTCGGCCAGTTCGGTAGCGCTATTTGAATATGGAATTCCCTCATGTGCCCGGGGTTAGGGATTCGTCCCTCGTGTGCCCAGTGGGTTAGGGAAAGGTTTCCTCCTGTGCCCAACCGGTTGGGTTAGGAAACCTGAGTGAGTTATGATTATTTATGATGATTATGATTATGATTATGATGTGATTTGCTTGACTTTATCTCTGACTTATTTTCATGCATGATTGTTACAGATGGTACTGATTGGGCCTTATTTACTTCGTTGTGCGGTATGCAAATGGAGATATCTTGATTGCATCACATTATATTTATTCTTTTTATTTATATTAATTTATTTATTATTATATTTTACATTCATGTTGATTATTATGGGTATTAATTCTAGACAAAGATTTCGACTAGAAATCCACGTCTGGAACTAAAACCCGCACTGGGAAATATTATTATTTCTCACTTGATTTTTGTTTGCATGTTCCTCGACGGTTGGGGGTTCCAGGGGACGCACAGGCCGATCAGGGGCCCTCCGATAGCAGTATTTGATGGCACCTTTTTTCACCAGCGTGTCTATGTCCCACACCTTCAGGCATATGTCACGCATCACATATCTTTTGCTCCCACCGGCGTTTACTTTTATATTGAGCACAGTGCACCAGTTCCAGCTCTAGCTCCAGCTCCTCCCCCGGCCCCTGCACCGGAGGTCCCTCCCGTCATTGTGATTAGTTCCGACTCTGAGCAGGAGCCGGAGGAGGAAGAGGAGGTGGATGTAGAGTAGTCGTTTTTGTAGTTTAGTTTGATCGGACTAGGGTCAACTTTTGAGTTATACTAGTATAGTCTTGGTGTAGATATGAACTATACTTAGTCTTGTTTATAGACTCTAGTTCGGGAGTTGAGTCACATTTTGAGGAGATGTTGTTGTATGAGACTTGATACTGTGTTATGTATATATTTTTGTGGTGTGCTGTAGTTTATATTACTTATATTTACATTTATATTTTCTTACTATCATCATAGTGATAATATTCGATTATATTATCAAAAATAAATAAATAATATGCGTCTTTCATAAGTTAGGTTATGACTTAAGTCTTACGGGAGTACTAGAATAGGTACTTCCGTGGCGGAAAACTGTCATATCAAGCTCAGGATGTGACAATTCCACAAGTATACAGTGTCGTCAAGTGCAATTGATAAAACATTTTTGCTTCCCCAATCAAGCACGTTAAACCGATTGTCACCTACTATATTTGGTGCGTCTAATGTTTTATCTGGTCCCTGAGGGATTCAAAAAGAAACAATGTAAGGAATCACGAAATATAAAAGGGCAAACTGCAATTTGAAAATTTGATTAATTAGCTTTATGTTGGTTGATCAAATTTAAATATAAGCTAAATAGTCAAATAGCAGTTCATCATGTTGTTCAGTAATGTATGAATCAAACACATTAATTACCCGAGGAATATTCCTACGCTTCCTAGCCGGCTGTATGTTAGTCGGAGTTGGGGGTTCGAAAGAAGGCTTGAGGGGGGTGTGAGGCCGGTTGCTGAAAGAGAAGATGCGAGTTCTTCCCTGAAGCAAGGTGTTGGCAAGAAGCTTTCTGTATGCAGCTCTAGAAGGTGATACTTCATCTATGCTCTCGTCTTTTCTTGGTATGTTTAGAAGAGCCTCTGCTATATCCATATTCATTTCACCCCGGTTTGGGATGAATCTGTCACCCTGAATTATATGTTAGAGCAAAAGCAATGAATTCAAATTTTGATTCCTTGCAATGGATAAAGACAAGCGATGTGATAAACTAATAACAATCGTTCTGGCAATTACTTTTTCACATTGGGTAATATATTACTTTTTATGTTCTTTGACCGTTGACTCTTGAAGCAGGTGCCAGTAATATAATCACATATTCACACACCAATTTTAGTTTCTTGCCAAGTTATTTGAATTCATTAGATGGAAAAGTAAAACCTAATTTCATGGAATACCAGATTGGCTGAGAGAGAACTTACGTAACCACGTGTAGTCGGTCGTGACGAGGCCCATGGTGGCCGACGCCAGCGACGCACATCTAGTAGAGGCTCACCATAAATATCTGCGTCCATAATTTAAAAACAAAAAAATTTGAGAATAACCGAACAATATCAAAAAAAAAAAATGAACAAATAAACAATAGATCAATCTCTATTATGAAACAATAAAGAAAACGTATAAAAAAATGGCAGGTCAAGGTTGAAATTAATTGAGAAGTTTGAATTGATCGGCAGGTGGGTTGCGACTTGCGAGAGAGAGTTGAGTTGGAGGGTTGTTAACAAGTTTGAGCAAGAGAGAGAGTTGAATTGAGAGCGCTGTTAAAGTTAAGCAAGAGAAAGTGAATTAGAGAGAACGAAAGGAGAGATGCATGGGATGTTTTTACTTAATTTATAGGTAGCATATGTCGGCGAGTCAAACGTGTTGTGTTATTTTCGGAATTAACGTGTCGGTATTACAATTACATGCTATTATTGAAAACTGAGGTTAATTGTTATTAATATTTTTGTAAAATGAGTTTCAACTTTCAACTGAATTTTAATCATATACCTTTCCATGTTTGAACTTTGAACAAATAAATAAAAACAGGTCATGCTTAATTAAGGTGAATTTCGTATCTGATCCATCTTTAAAACCCAAACTAGTTGTCTCGCCGTCGCGGCTTCGCCGCGACCAACCCCTAGATTATGTGTCCGTTGATTAAGACCTGTTCGCGAAATGTTGTCGTTGAGATAGGCAGGCAGTTTGGTTTGACATTTGTCAATTATGCCTCTATGAAGTTAATTTATTAAGTTTTCTATGCACTTGTAAAAATATTATTTCATCTCAAATCAATAATTTTCTGCATTCATTAGCATAATGTAAGTAGAAAAAATTCAATTTTTATATAAACATTTCATGTGTTCAATTGTGGAATTTCAAGGGGCCATTTAATATTTTTCTTCAAAATTGTTCCCTAAGAGCCCACATGGGCCATGGCCTCATGAGTGCTCTCTCTCTCTCTTTCTCCCACGATTCCACCAGCCATATTTTTCCTCTTCCATTGTTTCAAAAAGTTCTCCCTTGCTCCAAACCTTGAAAGAAAAAAAGAGAGGAAAAATTCAAATAAAAATCGAAAAAAATCAAGTAAAATCAGAAACGAATAGCGGACTTGGAGAAGAGGACATGCAACCTAAGCTTTTGCATTTTGAACCATTTCTATGTAAGTTTTCTATTTTGTTTTTCCTATTTCGATTTTTAGTAAATACAAAAATTGAGAATGAAAAATGATTAAAGGGTTAAATACGGTTTTGTGTTGAGAAATTGTGCATGCAAGCTGTATTTTTTTTTTTTGGATTTTCTTGGAGTTCATTGTAAATTTTTTTTTTTTTTGGTTTTCTTGGAGTTCATTGTATCAGTCCTAATTGGATTTTATATTTATAAACATAGTCGAGAAATGTAAATTTTTGGTAATTTCAAAACTTACATCTCATTATTATTGTATGAATATAACTTCTTATGATATAGAAAGTTATTAAAAATCAGATTTTGGTATGCAAATTGTTTTGGACGAATTTAATTAATTTTTAGCATGTTTATTGTGGTTATTTTTAGTGATTTTGAAGCATATTTTTTCTGATCATTCAGATTATTCAGAAAAAAATGTAGTTAATTCCTGAGAGAGGAAAAAAAAGAAAGCTGTTTCTGATCATATAAAATCTAAATCTAAATAATCTCTAGCTACCTGGAAAGAAATATGATAATCCTTTGGATTAATCTCAATTTTCTTTGGAATTGCTTCTGGATCCGGAGATTGCAACAGATGAATTCCTATTCCATATTTGAACAACCTAAATAAAGAGAGAAAAAGAGATAAAACACACATTAGACCCAAAAAAAAAATTCAACCCACACAAAAAAGATTTCACTGCTAATGCCGATTTGATGCTAAAATGAAAGTGACCGGTGTAGAGAGAGACAGTCTGAATTTTTAATGCATGTGCAATTTAGGAATTTTGTCTTACCCTTTCATATAATTTTCTAAATCTCTTGAACTTATTAAGAAGTTTGTTCTATTTTCCCTTTTGATTTGAGCTGTACACTGTGATTTGTAGGACCTAGTTGACAGAATATTGACTCTGGTAATATATCTTTCAAACTGATATCTTGATTGCTATATTTTACATATTTTTCTTATATACTTATAATCTTTATGTAGTAACATATGTGGAAGTGCAATCATTTTGTGTAGGAGCTCCCAGGTGGGGTAGGTGAAATTCCATAGGGAAGGAGGCAGTGGCAAAGATAATTGATGATACCTACAGGTAGTAACATCTCCCTGTTATGCATTTGCAACCATCATTCCAAATGATAAATAATGAGAAAAACACGTCTCTTTATTGGTAAAAGGAGTCGTAGCTCACCAGATTTTACTAACCATTATGTAAGACCAAAAGAGGAGGCTGAAGGCCCCCTCCCCAAATAGAAAGAGTGTGGTGTCTTTGTGGCAGCACCTATGAAACAGACTCAATGATACAGGCATAGTCATTAACAAAACTCCAGTAACTGCCTTTATAGATGCCACATGCCAACTGTGGGAGTATGCTGACATAAATTGTATGGGTGTGATTTCTATTGTAGTGTGATGATGTCAAATGCAAAGTTTGGCAACATCTCAGCTGTGTTATAATACCTGATAAGCCAATTGAAGTGGTGCGGCCTGAAATCCCAAAGAATTTTTATTGCGAATCATGCAGACTAAGCAGAGCAGATCCGTACGCCTCCTTTTCCTTTTTTTTTGGACAATCTTTCTATTGTATTCTTTAAATTTCATATGTTCTTCACATAACATAGTACTGCTAATAAGCAGATTATGGGTCACTGCATCTCAACCGTTGCCCCCATGCAAATTTTCATCTTCTGGTCTGGCACCTGATGGGTAAATTACTCTTTTCTCTTTTTGAATTTTTGTTCCATGTGGAAGTATTGTTGATTTTTTTTTTTGTTTTTATCATTTTCTATGGAACTGTGCTGGTGCGAGTCTTTAATCTCATAATATGTGGTACAGTAGTATAGTGTCCACGGCAGTTGGAAGGTTTAGAATGTACTATCCTTTTATAAGCACAATATATTATCTAGGTTCTACATTACTGTATGGGAAATCCACTTTTGCATGGCAGTTGGCAGGTTTAGAATATACTATCCTTTTATAAGCACAATATATTATCTAGGTTCTACATTACTGTATGGGAAATCCACTTTTGCATAGTGATGGCACTGAGTTAATAGTATAGTACTGTACTGAAATTCATTTTTATTAGTTTCATGATCATTTTTGTTGGTTATGTGAAATTAAGACTTATGATTAGCTCGCAGATGTGTGTGCGCATCTAAGTCGTAATCTAATCAAAGAAAGTATATACTCCTCTAGTGTATGGTAAAAAAAAACACAGTGCAACCTTTGACATAATAAATGCATTTGGCTTCAGTCTCAAAAATAATGAATCATACATGTATTAGCAATGTATACTTGAAATTCTAAGAGAATAGATTCCCAATCATCAACCATTTGATGAACGATAAATAAAATTGTTAGAAGGGCCAGTGTGTATAAGTTGTAGGCTGTTGGATTCTGCCTGAAACTAAACAAATCTTTTATTCTTTTTTGACTTTTGACCATGAGTAACTCTTAATTAAAAAGGACTAATAATATGATTATACTTTATAACGTCAGTACAATCAATTTAAGTAAACGGCACTGGTACCATGCAAAGACCTCATTGCCTTATACATCTATTTTTATTTATATCATAACCTTGTACCTCATGCATGAATCAAAATATGCCATTGCTATTCATTTATTTATGGTACTTATACCAGTAAACATTTGACCTGTACCGATGTACCAACCTCAAAGCCCGGTTAACCCAAGGAATTGGCGGAAAGATGCCTTTGACATATACCTAAGGAAATGTTCAAAGCACGGTTTGCATTATCAATATGAAACAATTACAATTCATATTTAAATCTCTGGCTTGTTCTTTTGACTTGCAGGTCCCCTATCTAACTATAGTAATGTACCAGTATTGCACCCTTCTGTAGCCTTAATTGTATATATGAAATCATGAAAAAAACACAAACGCAAACAGGTGGAGGCCTTTGCAGCACAATCATTAACATCACTATTATTACAATTATAGAAAAAATAAATGTCG
The DNA here is from genome assembly GCA_027725995.1 of Rhynchospora tenuis. Taxonomy (NCBI): domain Eukaryota; kingdom Viridiplantae; phylum Streptophyta; class Magnoliopsida; order Poales; family Cyperaceae; genus Rhynchospora; species Rhynchospora tenuis. Next base: position 58,150,045 of record CM050888.1, read on the forward strand.
CTTGAATTAACTAATTATTAGGCTTGTCATGCAAATCAAATTCAATAGAGAAATGTGTCAGTGACATTCATTCACTAATCGATTATTCAAAATTAACCTATTGCAAATTTAAAAGAGATAATGGGGCAAAAAGCAAGAAATGGAAATCAGCAAGCATATATGATTGATAGTGAGACTGATAAACACTCTTTGCAAATAATTAGTTTAATTAAAACGTGGATGCATAAAAAGTTTGTGAATCTTAGTTCCAAAAAAAAAAAATTTTGTGAATTTTTCAATTAAGTAAGAAGAAATACGTAAGAAAAAGTGAAAGAATAAAGAATAAGATATTGGGAGATGAAAGTAATTAAGTATGCCAAAAATCAAAAGAAAGATACAAAAATGATTTATGCTTCTTCTCTATATATTCTTCCTGATGGATAAACTTACAATTGGTACCTTCACTCAATTGATTTGTAGACAAGACAAAGAAAACAATAACGAAGGAAACCTAGAAGAAAAAGAAGTGAATTGAAAATTACCAGAGAGCAAACCCAAGCTGTTAGGAATAGCAGAAAGGAGGAATTTCTTGCTCGGAGAAGAATTACGTGCCAAAGGAAGTAATCGTTGAAGAATGTGCCAATAATGAATTTCTTCATCGTGAAATTAGAAAAAAAAAATTGTAAATAATAATTGAAATTAACTTGCTTGCACTTATTTTTAAGAGAATATAGTGCCAATAATGAATAGAAAATGCAAACCCCAATATTTCAACACAAAATAAAGTTAGCAGTACATACCTCAACCAAACGGCATCGGCGGAGGAGATGGACGCGCCACTACTACAACGAGTATAGCAATGTCGACCGAAGGTAGTACAATAAGATCTCTATAGACTACTCACGGAGAGGAGGACACGTATCTTCCATTAATTTTTGCGATCGGCGTCTCAAAGTGGAAGAATGGATGATAAATATCAATGTTATTTCCTTACTCTCTCACTTTCTATTTTCTAGTTGGTTGGGGAACCAAAAAACAAAGGATAAGTGTCCACTGCTTTTTGGAAAGTAAAAGTCTTCACCGCTATTGAGAGGAGGCGAATCAACTTGTATGTACTGCTGGTGCACATTCAAAAATCGTGAACCAAAAAGAGATGGAAGATATCTCAATTTTAGAACAACATCTACTATCAATAAATACAGTACACCCTGTCCATCTAAGCTTACATTAATATTTTATTTCCACTAAGTCTCCTATATTGGGGCCCATCAACAAAAATCTTATCATTTCTATGCCCTACGCCGTGGAACCCTCAATGTGCAAGACAACAGATTTTCCTATGACGCTTCACACGGGTAGCAAGACTCACAACACATATATCCACTTCAACATTCCCTGTATACATATGGTGCATTTCAGATTGCATTTCAGTAAGGAATATACGGTATGCGTACAAGACAAGCCTGGAATCCAGGAGCGCTGACTTTCCACGATAATTGAACCAGAAATTGAAACCGAAAAAAAAAAATTTGCACTGTTCATAAGGAAATCGATGGGGTATCCAGCAATAATATGTTCAAATGATTTCTAAGACGCAAATGAATTTAAATTAAACTTACAGAGAAGGCTACCATAAAATTGCTACTGCAAGAAGGCCTTGATTCCACCTCATGAGAGAGATTATCACAATTTTTTTTTTTTTTAAATTGCTACATTAAGAAGGCTATTTCCACTTTCTGAAGCAAGAAGAATAACCTAACTCTGAAAACTCCCAAAAAGAAAAAAACAAAAGAAAGAATTTAATACCAATAATGAGCTAAGAAAAAGAGAGTCACCACATCTAGAAGCTTAGGCGATTCAGTACAGTTAAAAAATAATTTTGATTGTAGTTCCATCCTTTTAAAAAATATACGATCGATTTAATTTGAAGGGAGCAAATAACAATAGCTTTTTTTTTATTCGTGATGGTATTTATCTCTCTGAACCCTTGCAATTTGACAGAACCGAGACTACATTTGAAGCTCTTTTTTTTTATCGAACATTATACTGTATGATTTTCAAATTGGAGAAAATGGAAGCAATGAGAACAACACAAATAAAAAAAAAAATGATGGTTAACTCTTCATTTTTATTCAAGTTTGCTTACATATGTGAAAGATAGCATCTTGAAAAATTGGGGAAAAACAGCTAATATAATTTTCATATTTCTTCAATCATCCTAGACCTTTGAAAGACCGTGGCAGCTGAAAACTTTGGGAAAATATCATACAATTAGACCTAAAAGTTAAGCAAAAATTAGAAGCAATGAGAATTATAATAAAAGTTATTGGATCACCTTCCAGCAGCAGAGGCTGAAGTGGAGCACTCGTCAGCGAGAGAAGGATAAGGTAAGAAGGAATGAAAGACCAACGTAATGGATCTCGAAATCCATGTAATCCTGCAGTAACATATGATCATCATAATTGGAAATGTTTTCCTTGCAGTAACATATGATTCAGATCATTCTTAAAGAAAGCTATTACCTTTCATTCCAAGAGAATCATATAGTTCTCCTTTCTGATGCACAAATCAGAAAAAAAAAAAAACAAACCTGCATTTATGTCGTACTTGTCATTTCTCTCTCTCAGTTCTTAGTAATTTCAATAAAAAAAGCTACAGTTAAGAGAGATACCAAATACCTGACGAGAAGCCATTGTTAAACTCAGTGGCACGTCATAACAGCAGCTGGGAATTATCAAATAGTTTGATGTGTTGAACCATACTCTACAAGCATGAATCTAAACTATTAAATTTTCCTAACAGATTCAAGAAAATAGTAAAGAAATAAGGAGAAAATATACAAAATACCAATTTACCAAAAATTGCTTCACCTACCATCCTGACCAGCTTCTCCTTGTCCGCCTTTCATCGCACTACCAACTTAATTAAGAGGCTGGTTCTCAGAACAAATCAAAAGTAAGAGTACAAACAGAAATACGAGGAAAACCTGATAAGTCTAACCAATATATTTGGAAACCTGGACAAAAAAGATAAAAGAAAATAGTAACATTCATCATACCTCACCACATCGGTAGCTTATTTAGCCTCAATCTTCTTTCTGAACCTATTCTTCTTGCAAGGCACCACTACTCATTCTATATTTTCTGTAAGAATTTTTTTAACTTTATAATGTAATTATTACAGCTAATCACCAGGAGAATAACGCAGCAAAATGTCGTGAACTTTTAGCAGGTCGCACCTTTAACATGACAGTGAAGTGAAGCAAAAAGATAGAACAAATAAATAAAAATTAACAATATGAAAAACGACCTAGAACATCTTACAGGCCACCTTCTACCTCCTCTTCCTCCTTATCGAGTGTTGGCAGGCAGCACACAGATGTACAGTAGAGAGATTACTGACAGAATATGCTCAAGATGCCAAACTCTATCTGAACTCTCCTTATATTACATGAGTTTTTGAATGATCTGTCAAAGATTTTTTATAATAAATAGAAGGGGTATTTTTGGAACAGTGTAAGTTCATTAAATTCCATAAAAAATGAGATATGTGCTGGCAAAATTCATAGAAGCCTTTTTCAGATAAAAGTCACATTATAAGTTTGTTTGCTGCAAATATGAATGAAGGAGAGGTCACATATTTCTTTAGTGCAGGTTATAAAAGAGGGGATAAAAGCAATGCCTTTACAGTCTTTTTAATAATACAATGATATGTGTCGATATGATAATCACATAACTTGTTGCCCTACAATAGCCGTATATTTCTCTTTGTTTCATTTAGTCATGCTAAAAGCATATTGATTGGAACATCCTATGTATTCAACGCAAACCAAGCGCGCACAAAAGAACAGACATTTTTCTATTCGCGGCATGGTCTTCTTCTGGGGTCCACCACATGGATCGGAGCATCCTACGCTGCTGCTCCTGAAAAAAATTTAATGCGGGATGCACAAACAGGTCCTTCCAAACCTTATTAAATTGACCCTTCCCAGATAACTTTAACATCTTTATATAACCATATCAACCCCCAAATGTCGTAATGTATCAACATTCATACATGTGCAGTCGGTGTGATGTAATACAGATCAAGTGGTCAATGTTACTCAAGATCCAAACTATCAACAAAGACCTACAGTTGTGTACTGTAGCAAGTTATAAAATCCAACTGCTCGAGAGATGTATTTTCAGAAATAAAATTACAAAAGAGCAAGTGTCAGGTTCACCTGCGAGGAGAATGAAGCTCTTCCCAATGGCCATTTTTCATGATCTTCACTTTTGCTAATTGAGTTATATTTCTGCATTTTATACAACAAAATGAATAGAACGGACTCCTGGCTAGACCAGATTTTAAAGCTCATTATTTCGAATACCATATAAGGATTACCTTGAATGATTGCCAGTATTATCAATGAACTGTGAAAATCCAAGCTTGGCATACGTTTGCTGAATTAAATGAAATCTTAATCAATCAACTCTAAATATTTATCATGTCAGAGTTTAAATAAATAAAACTTCACCTACCTGATTTGTTAGCTGGTTCTTGAATTTTTCCGGATGAAGCTTGCGGTCACTATGAAATTAATATGATACTTGGGCATCCATTTATGAAACAGTAATCAAATTCCTTGTTAGGAACAGATGCCAAAATTTTCCCAAAATTTAAAATATGCAGCAGAGCTTAATCATTGGAAGTTGAAAAAAAAGAAAACGTAATTTGCAAATATCAATAAATAAACAAAATCTCCGAGTTAGAAAACAACTTCCAAGTTCCAGGAATTTTCAAACTTCATTTAAGAACACTGGTCTGATATAAGTTTTGCTTAATTACAATGTAAAATATAAAAATTAGACCTAAATACATTTTTTTTTTTATATTTGACAAAGTAAAATGAGGCAATCTGAAAAACATGAAAGCTAAAATTAAAATTGACAAAACTCACTAATGGAAGGGTTGAACAAAATACAGTTCATCCAGCAATTGAGAACGTTGAAAGGTCGAAGAATAAATTCTCTAACCTAGAGTCATACACCAAATCTATTTGTATATCAGACCTAATATATAAATCCAAAAGTAAAAAGTACAACATTTGTTCAATAGCATAATAGGGTAAAGCTGTAGGATATATGTTTGCTTAATTTTTTTTTTGAGTTCTGAACATCTTTAAATTGAGAATTTGAAACATAGATTGTCAATTTAAGCTGATAAGACTGTTTTATTTCTAAATGAATCAGTGCATATGCCTTTTTATAAAAAAGAAAGTAAAATATTTTACCTTGATTAAATCATACGAAAAAAGGAGGAGATTGAGAAGTTAAATATTAAAAGATGGAGGATTAAAAACAATTATTCAGTTCAGGTAATTAATCATCTCGAAAGGGAAGAGGTTGGACAAACCAAAAGCAAGGGTCTGTTAACAGCATTGGGGGAGCTTCTTGTTGTTCCAACTTCACCTCCTCACCACCGACACCTCAATTGTCCCTAAATATGTCAAATCGAAGCCCAACCCTACAAAAAGAGGTACAAATCAATAAAATTGAGCATGCAAATGATTGAAAATCAATGGTCTGAAGGCTGATAATATTACTCATCATTTTAAGCTTAGAAATTTGTTAAAAATTAAGAGGCAAAAGCACCCAAAATATAGCAGGATCAAAATAAACCACAAAGCACCAATTGTTGGAGGGTTAGCACGTAGAGGCATTATAAGTTATCTGATTAACATTTAATTTCACACAATTACTTACTCTTATTCAAAATTAGTACAATACTACAGGCTCTGTTCGACAATTCTTTTTTAAGAAAAAATTGTCACCATTATTTTTTTAAAGAATAGTTGGACTTTTTAGTGGCCGTATGATTTGGTGAATAGGATCAAAGAAATGACTCCTCATATCCTCGGTATAAAGAGCAACCTTCAAAATAAGCTTTGTCAATTTTATGGTAGAGATCTTTGTGCTCATACAAACCTTGTTGTATATTGTACTTTTCTTTTTTTCTTTTGAAAGATCAGAGTCCCCCATAGGGCCCCTTTACATTATGGAAAAAAAGTAAAAGTACAGTGGGAGAGCCAAAAACCTCGAAACCTATAGAAATTATTGCGAAAGAAAGTAAAACTAAATAGTTAAAGTCAGCAAAACAGAACCCACAGAAACAAAATAACACAACATAGAAACACGACAACACTCAAGACACTCAACGCCTGAGAAGATCTTCATCCTCATTAGATCCCTCCCAGGATACCATAACAACGCCTGAGACCATACCAGAAACAGCTGCCCTTATCACTCCTGCACTTACACCAGAACCAGCGATAACTACTTACCTTGAACCCCTTAGCGGTGGCTGCTTGCCTCGTACCTACTGCGCTCATACCAGTACCAGCGATACTTGTGTGTCTAGTGCTCCTGCACCCGTTCCAATACCAGCTAGAACTGTTAGCCTCACACACCCCTACACCTGTACCAGTACCGTATGTAACTACTTGGAAACCCAGCAGCAACTGCTACAATGACAAATTGTGTCGCCTTCCATTGCTCTACAAATGCAGTGGGACCCCCTGTCCAAGTATGAAGATCAAAATCATAAAATTGCAAATAAATTTATACAAATAATTTCAGATTTAGAGACTAGAGGATTGGGGTCAGGGGCAAATAACATCAAACACTATAATGTGAAAAACTTCAAACATCAGAATTTGTAATGAAATTCACTCACCTAGTTGTGGAGCCGTGGAGGTCCTGGAGGAGAACCGCCAGTTGGGTGGAGGCGTGGAGCCGTCGGACGTGGAGGTTGTGAAGTAGCAGAGCCGCGTAGGGCTGCGTAACAGGTAGCACGGTAGCCTCCGGCCACCGCCGCCCCTTGTCGAGCACACCGATGCGGCGAATCGGCAATGCTGGAGCCTGGCTATCGATTTTGCTAGTGTTAGCGTATGTGTACCCCCTCCCCCCTTTGATTCCGCCCTCAACTCTTCCTCCTCGTCGACTGGCGGCGAGCGATGGACAAAATATGGACAAACTTTCTCTCTACCCACAAACGACCACAAACTGGCTCGGCGTCTGGTTCACAGTTGGGATGGGTGGATCGAGGAGAGAGGAGGTCGGACTTGAAGAGGAAGGGAAATTAACGGGAGAAAGTAGAAGAGAAGGAGGAGGAGGTAAAAGGGAGGAGATTCGGTGAGGGGGTGCGGGGTCGGCAACTATGGTGGGCGGTCTTCTCTCCCTATAATGCCCATGCTGCTCTCTCTCCCTCTCCATCGCTCTTGGCAAGTTTTTTTTTTGTTCTCTCTCATGCTTGGTTGAGAAAGGTGGGTAAAGAAGAGGAGTACGGAAGAAGAAAAAAAAGATCGGTGGAAATAGTAAGGAAGAAGCACACTGAAGCGGAGAGAAAAAACTCAGAGCACCATTAAACGTGAAGAACCACTGCCTCCCTGTACATGAAAAAAAATGAATTAAATATCGGTCCACATTTAATGTAGAGAAACCGATCCACCGTCAACTAAAACAACCACCGTTCTTCTCTCACAAACTCATCCGTGCAACTAAATCCATGTTACTTGTTACCCAAACCGAATAAGGGAGGGACGGCGTGCGCAGAAGAGTTCTGGAAGAGCGCTGACTTTCCACCAGAATTAAACCGGAAATTCAATCCGTAAAAAAAAAATGCTACTGTTCATAACGAAAATGAAGGGGATATCCAGCAATAATATGTTCAAATTGGTACATCAGATTTGGATCGACGACTAGGACAGTAGCCAATCAGGACCTTATATATAAAGGCTTTTATTTCCAAATTTGTTATTCGAGTTGCAATATAATAAATCCCTAGTTTTCCAATTTGAAGTATCCAACTCGATCACATGATCACATCCTTTTCAAAATTACGTTAACGATCCGATCTATGCATTTTCGGTTTGAACTTTGAACGGGTCGATCTAAAAGTGTGAGACCAATTTTTCTGGCGAGAAGAACTTAACTATTTAAGATAAGGAAACTCTCCAAAGTGTCCATTTATTTTTTTTTTCCTTCGTTTCATTCATCCCAACCAATTATCCATTCTTTGTGAAATCTTTAATTTGAACTTTGATATGTACTATTTAGAGCCGACCAGTTGCAAAAATGGCAACATTTGGCATGCATACGTCATAACAAATTGTTTGTGTTCTTGCTTAATTTTTTTTTCCCCGGCAGCTCTCTCTCCCCCCTCGTGCCAACATGGCACTAGTAATAGGTGCCTTATAAAAACGGAAATATGACAAGGCATGGTTTTCAACACCGAGCGCCACTGACCTTATTATCTTCGGTGGACCAAATTTACGATGCACTTCTTATAAATGTTTATATTTATGTAATAAAATAAATAGAGAAAAATTGGATATAACACAAAGTAAATTTTTCCTTAACAAATTATCGCACTGGCTTTTGCCACGGTGCTTTCCAAAAAAAAAATAATAATAATAAAAAAAAACACAAACACACACAAAGTAAATTTTGACAATTTAAAATTAAAATATCCCTGCAAAATATAAAATTAGAAAATTTGTGTACTCCAGAAAATAACCCCTTTTGATTAGATTTTATTTCAAAAAAATTATTCTTAATAACAGATGATAAAAATATCCTTAGCTCTTTCCCTTCAATCCAGTCATTTCATTTCCCTCCTTCCACTTGCGCCTTAAAAGAGAAAGATGGTACCCAGATATAATTGAATTTAAATTTCTTTACCAATGTAATGGTATTAATAGAGAAAACAGAATTATAATTGCATTATTTCGTCAAGTGTTTAGACTTCTATAGAATATATCAAAAATCAATGTATAAGATCTTTCAGTGTTCAAGTTCTGGTGTTTACTTAAGACTGCATATTGTCCTCATTTTCTTGTACTAATGTATGCTTGTTGCTATTACACTATCTAACTCATCTCAACCATTTTTACCAATAAAAATAATGACAACTACATGCCCTACCTTCGTCTTTAGTTCATCAAATGAGCTTATTTTCATCTATTTTGTTCTTTCCTAAAATTTAAAAATTGCAAATAAACAAAAATCATATTTTAAGAAACTAAATTGAAAGTTGCTTATAACGACCATTCTTTGACCGCGGCAATTACACAAGTGCTAGACGTATGTAGGGCTGTCAAACGTGCGAAACGGAACAAAAACAGCCCGTTCCGTTTCGGCAACGAAACACAGATCTGATTTCGTTTCCGTTCCGTTTCGTTAAAAGAAACGATATTTCTGTTCCATCTTCAATTTTCCATTGTATTTCGTCATTTTCGTGTTCCGTTTCGGTTAAACGGTATGAATTTTTATTTAGTTTCCGTTTCGTTTTTCAAAACGAAACCATTTTTCTTCCATTTCCGTACCGTTTCGGACGGAACGAAACGGCACGGTATTGACAGCCCTAGACGTATGCAACAAAAATGTCTAGTAGACAAAAGAGTGAAGTCTTCCCCCAAATGATTAAACGAGATAACTACAAACAAATATCTAATTAAGTGTACGTTAGGAGAAAATGAAATTTCCAGTCTGGGCATTGGTTATTCTTCTGGCACCTATCTCTTTGGAGGAGCCAGGGGAAGACGGAAAACAAAACGGCTCAATTCAAGGGAAAGAGCTAAGGATATTTTTATGAATCAACTCTCTCAGCTTAAAGGGGAAATGGGCCGATTCAACGACAACTTCAGACGAAACAACTAAAAAGTGCATATTGTTTTTGGGCTTATCAAAGATTTTTATGAGTTCCTCTGATAATCACCGGTAGACTGTTAGTATTGAGACGTATGAAAATTTTAACGTTCCGTATTAGCCTAACGTTAAACAGAGTCAAAATCCTTACGTTTACTAAACAAAACGTTAAATGGAACATTAAACATCAACTAAACGTTAAATATTTAATGTGTGCTGACAAGAAATTCTTACATTTACTAAACAAAAAACGTTAAACATTAGAAAAAAAATATTTTTGTTTCCTAAACGGAACGTTAAACGTAAGAGATCTTTAACGTGGTTATTTTGCACGTTTTACAGGCCTAATCACCATAATATAATTATGTCGGTACATGATTCAGATTAAAACTAGATATACAATAGGCTTCCGATTGAAAATTTGTGATGGTGTATTATTTTCTAGCAACTGTAAATTTTTGTAAGAAAAACCTGACATGGCCATATCAAATTCTCATATTAAACAGTTCAATTTCTAATCTGAAGTGAAGTGCTCTCATGTTTTTTTACAGGTTGATTCATTTTCAATGGATGTGGTAGAGGTGGAGTTTAAGAAAAAAAAAAAAAAAAAAAAAGTAGTTCGAAGTGAGATTCTCACTATGCACAAACTTTGAGAGAGAAATCGATAGATGGGTAATTACAATACTGAGATACTGAAGAACTGCACAATGATGCCGTTCTTATTTAAAATTTTCGTGTGATTTTAATGAGAACATTACTTTGGATGATTTTTTGTTGAGGGATGTAAATCAAATGCTCAATCGAAGGGCTTGTTGTAGGCTCAATCAAATTAGGGCTTGAGAAATTTATAATACTTCCTTGTCGTCGTGCCGCAAAATATAAGAATCACTACCGGGAGATATCATAATTATTTTTTCTAATTTTCACGCATTTGTCAGAAATTAAATTAATGAAAATGAAAGAAAACAACAAAGAGTAAATATCATTTTCTGTTGATGAGTTCCGGAGTTTCTATAGAATTAAGTTATTCATTGTACCTTTTTGAATTTTGAACTTTGAACAAACAAATAAAGAATAAGGTCAAGCCCAATGTGAGTTGTTGCTGATCCCACTTTAAAATTACCCAAAATTGATCATCAGATTTGGGTCAACGACTAAGACAGCAGACGGTTAGGACATGTCATTAGCTAGGCATTTGCTTAATTTCTTATTTTCCATTCAAAATAAATGAAATTCTTAATTTTTCAATTTGGATTATCTAACTCAAATCACATCTTTTCTAAAAAATATGAAAGCATGTACAATTTCATAATAGCAAATATAAATAGAGTACATTACAATGGGATTAAAAAAAAAAAAAGAAATATAGAAAGCATTAAATTTATAAATGTTTGATACATCAAATTAAAAAAATTACGACTTTGATGAAAACATACATAACTCCGCAATTTACATTCTAATAGGCTAAGTAAGATGGAAAACATTTAAAAAAAAAACAACTTCATCATCTTATATAACTGAACATATTAGTCGGTCCCACATAATGGCTCTTAGGCGCCTTCTTCTCAGTTGATTTTTCATAGATATTCCACACCTTCAACGTCTCATCATCAGATGCAGACGCTACTTTGCATCCATCAGGACTCTACAATTTGCACAAACAAAAAAATAATAATAATAAGTTCACAGATAAACCAAAATTAATTATACATGGACTAAATAGCAATTTTCAAGTTTGCCTTCTAAGGTTTGAAGTCGGCTCAATTGTTGCAAAAATCAAAATTAGAACAACTTTGAAAGCCAGAAGTCCAGAAACAATATTAATCATGTAAAAATAAACAATCGTACCTGTGACATATATAGCACAGAGGAGGTGTGGCCAGTGAGCTCGGCAATCTTCGACATAGATGGGTACTTCCAAAGTGCAATCTGGTTCTTGTCAGGTCCATGTGAACTCAGCAGTTCGCGTTCCTCTTTGTTCCACAACAAGCCACACACCTCTGATCCTGTATCCACTGATTTCACACAAGTACCAGCTCTCACATTCCAGAATTTAATGCAATTGTCGGTTTCACACCCTCCTGATGCAAGTAGGTTATTCTCGAAGGGACACCAAGCGACTGCTCTAACAGCTGCAGTGTGGTGGTTGAACTGGTGAAGAGGAGACAATGTTCTAGAGATGTCCCATATATTGAGTTGTTGATCTTTTCCTCCGCTTGCAAGGTGGTTGCCACATGACGACCATTGAAGACCACAAACTGCAGCGTCATGGCCACAGAAAGAGCTGATAACATGAGACTGGATTCTGAGATCATTGATTTCAATAGAACCATCTACAGCTCCGGTTGTGAGAAGATTATCATTGTTCCATGCAATTGACCCTACCCACCATCCGGTACCTCCACACAGAGTCCTGAGCTGTTGAAGGATATATTCAACTCATTAATTAGAAATTACAAGCAACCAATTTCTCAGAGAGAAGCAATTGTTTCTCTCAAATTATATATGGATAGATTTTATGTTTTTGTGTTAGGTAGAAAATCTTACAAAAAATTGCATTAAATATCCAAAACCAATTAATGACACGAACCTGCTTCATGGTAGTAACATCATACAGAACTACCATTGAATCGCTTTGACCAATGGCAATGCGGCGGCCATCAGGAGCCCAGCAAACACTGGTAATTGGGCCGGAACTTTCGGTTACTGTCACCAATTCTGTGGTAGACCCGTTCTCATTCCACAAATACACTGAGTCAGCAAGTGAAATTGCTATTATATCTTTGCTTCCCCAGTCAAGTATGTTGAACTCGTCATCTGCTACAATATTTGGTGCATGCAGTGTTCTCTCTGGTCCCTGAGGGTATCAAAAAGGAACATGTAAGAAAGCAAGAAATGAAAAAAAGACAAACCGCAATTTCAAAAATTTAATTAGCTATGTGTTGATCGATCAAATATAAGTTAAGGCAAATGGCCAATCAACAGTTTACAATGTTCTTCACCATGTTGTTCAGTTGTGTAGGAATATCAAACCATTAGTTACCTGAGGAATGTGCCTACGCCTCTTTGCCGGCTGTATGTGAGTCAGAATTGGTGGTTCAAGGGAAGAGTTGAGGGGGGTGCGAAGCTGATTGCTGAAAGAAAGGATGCGAGTTCTTCCCCGGAGCATGGTGACGGCAAGAAGCTTCCTGTATGCAGCTCTAGAAGGCGATACTTCATCTGTGCTCTCATCTTTTCTTGGTACATGTAGAAGAGCCTCTGCCACATCCATATCAACTCTATTTGGAATGAATCTGTCGCCCTGAATTTTATGTTAGATCAAAAGTAATGAATTCAAATTATAATTCCTTGTAATGTAATGGATAAAGACGATGCGATAAACTAATAATAATAGAGTTCATGCGTGCAGTTTTTCTTTTCTACTTTCATCTCGGAAAAATATGCTACTTTTCATGTTCTTTTCCTTAATGCCAATTTTGGCAACTGCTGATATTGTTAAGAACCGGTGCTAGTAGCCTAGTAGTTATAGTTCCACAAAAGCTAAATGATATGATGTGTACAGAAGTTTTAAAGACATTAGAAAAGTATAATATTTATTTAAAAGTTAATGATGTGATCTGTTCATAATAACAATGCATGTTTGGAAAACTTTTATCTTCTTAAAATATAATATTCTTTTCCACAGCTCTTTTTAAGAACTGACCAAAAATAAAAATAATATAAAAAAATCGGAGTTAGGCATTATCTTAAATATTCTTTTTTTTTTTTTTGAAGCAAAAATGGAGGTCTGAGCCCCCATCTTTCATTAATTTTTTTTTGAAAAAAAACCACCAAACTCGGCAGCCAGCATGCTTTACTGATGCAGTAATGCCATCTTTCATTAAATATTCATTTGTTTTTCAGTTTTTCTCCTTATGTCTACAAGTCGTATAGCTATGAATATTAAAGCCAGTATAAAAATATTCTATAACAAATGTCCTATACTTAGTCATATAGCTCAAGTTTTATGCTTTTCCAAAACATGTTTCATGTTGTCAGGTGCCAAATATATGCAGGAATCTTGTTTATTACCAAACTATTAGAGTCATAATTGGCCAAGTATTTGATTATAGTTAACTTTGAAAATGGATGCAGGGTGCAAATGTTTTAATCAAACATAATTGATCAGCGACTTTTGAAGCAGGTTCGACATTATACCTAATTTTAAGTTTCTAATTATGTTTGATTGAACTAATTTTATGGAAAATCAGACTTAATTCGATGGAAAATCAGATTGATTGAGGGAGGAAGAAAGATCTTACATAACCGCGTGTTGTGGGTCGGGATGATGCCCATGGTGGCCGACGCCAGCGACTGGCATCTGGTACAGACCCTTGACAAAAATTAGCATCCATAGTTTAAAAACAAACAATTATGAGGAAAACCAAACAAGAACAAAAGAACGAAAGAACAAACAAAAAGTGGATTCAATCTCTATTATGAAAAGGAGTTGAAAATGCAAAGAAATGGAAGATCAGGGTTGAAATGAGAAGTTTGAATTTGGTCAAGCGGATGCGTGTTTCGAGAGAAAGTTGAAAACAAGAAATGAGAACGCTGTTAATTCTTAAACGAGAGAGAAAGTAAGAGAGATGGGATACTTTATGGCGTGACTAATGAATAGGGGACTTAATTTTGGAAACTTTGTTAAGTTAAACTTGCCACGCCATACGCGTAATATGTTATTTCCGGAAATTGTAAGAATGTGACTCTGTGTTTCTCTGAGCTTAAACGTTATTAAATGTTATTTTTGTAAACTGATGTCAGAACGAATGATAGACCGACTTTTGAAGCTGTTTTCAGAAAGTCATTCATAACCGGAATCAGATCCTCTGGACGTCCATCCTCTGGACGTTTGGTGGACGGCTGGAGATCTGGACCGTCTGATTTAATCTCAACAGCTATAAGGGAGCCCCGTGCATTGCACCACACCCGAAAAAAATATTGGCCCGAAAAAAATGAACCATCTGATTTAAATCGGACGGCTCCGATCAAAAACGTCCACTAGACGTTTCAAAAAAACGTCCAGAGGATCCTGGTCCATTCATAACCTCTCCATTTATAGATTTTGAACAAACAAATAAAACAAACCAGGCCCAAGATGAAATTTGTAGGCTTGTAGCTGATTCCACTTAAAAACCCAAAATAGGCCATGAAATTTGGATCAACCACTGAGACAGCAGCCCACCAGGGCCTTTCATAGGCTTTTATTTTTCTTTAGTTATTGTTTCCAAAATATATATAAAATACCAACTTTTCCAATTTGAATTATCCAAATCAAACCACATTTTTCTTAAATGACGTTATTTTACCAAATTTTCTCCGTCAAATCCCTCTTATTCCTTAACCAGTTTTTACATTCTACGCAAAATTTGAACTTTGGTATTTTGGGCCCAACAGTTTCAAAATTAAAATGTTTTACGTGCACAACCACCCCTTTTTGCCCCTTTTCTGCGTCTCCCTCAGTCCCTCACGCCATGCCCGGAATCGTATCCTCTGCTCACCTTTGAAAGGTGAGCAGAGTGCCTACCTCTCATTTCGACCGTTGGATTACGATCCAACGTACCGCTTGCAGATGGAAGAAAAATGCTGAAATCTCATCCCTGCCCGACTGCCCTCTTTTCTGATTCCTCTCTAAAAAATGAAAAATGAAAATATCTTATCGCTGAAGTCCATCCCTAACTTGCCCGACTGTCGCTGTCGGGTTCTCTCTTTTCCTTCCTTTCCACTGAGGCGATCCCATGCTCTTACTCCGACGAACGGGGCCTACATCTTCCTCAGCCGGGGTCGGAAACTACATCTTAACCCTTGTTTTCTTCTCTGACATCGAGCCTGACCCTCTCGATATGGTGGAGGAAGAAGGAGATAGATACGGAAGGAATCTTCGTCGTGCAACAACTCAAGCGCCTCGCCTCTTCGCCTTCAGCAGCCGCCTCTGCTAGCCTCGACCAGTTTATGCGCTCCCACGTGTCTCGCCTCCTACATACCGACCTCCTCAGTGGGCTCGATGAGCTCCAGCGCGACAGAGCAACGAGGGGCGGTGGAACGGCGATGGCTGAGGTGAGGTCGTGAGGAGGAACAAGGCAGTCGAGGGGCGGTGGAACGGCGATGAAGCAGCGGGGACGATCGGCGGAGCACGTGCGACACCAGAGTTCAGTGGTGATAGCTGAGGTGAGGCCGTGAGGAGGAACAAGGCAGTCGGGACCATAGGAGATATTTTCATTTTTCACTTTTTAGAGAGGAATCAGAAAAGAGGGCAGTCGGGCAGGGATGAGATTTCAGCATTTTTCTTCCATCTGCGAGCGGTACGTTGGATCGTAATCCAACGGTCGAAATGAGAGGTAGGCACTCTGCTCACCTTTCAAAGGTGAGCAGAGGATACGATTCCTGCCCGGATAGCCCTGGGGTAGGTGCCGTACAAAATGGAAATTTTGACAAGGCATGGTTTTCAACGCCGAGCGCCACTGACCTTTTTCCTTGTTTGGTGCACCTAATCCAAGAGACACTCTCTTATAAGCATTTATTTATTATTAGTAACATAACATAGCACTATGGCAGACTAGAATACTGCAGCGGCGCAGCTC
Source organism: Rhynchospora tenuis (assembly GCA_027725995.1). Taxonomy (NCBI): domain Eukaryota; kingdom Viridiplantae; phylum Streptophyta; class Magnoliopsida; order Poales; family Cyperaceae; genus Rhynchospora; species Rhynchospora tenuis. The sequence goes on from CM050888.1 coordinate 58,166,330, forward strand.
GGCGCAAAACAAGCTGGCTCATGTAGCTCCATTGGTTTTTTTTTTTTTCTTTTTTTGTAAATAGCTTCATTGTTTTTCCTCTTTTTTTTTTTGTGAGCGAGTGAAAGCTCCTTTCTATTATGTCACTTATTGGGTATATTGCATTTTGTTTCTTGGATGATGCAGGGAAATTGACCAATAAGTGTAGTGTGATCCAGGTAGTATGTCTGCGCGAATTTACAAAAATAAAAGATAGTTAGTAATAGCATGTGTGTAATAGGCGGAGTCATAACAAAATATTGTACTGTATTTGTCGGATGATGCGGGGACGGGAAATTCATCAAACAATGTTGCAAAATTTAAGTGGTATTTTTTAGCAGAAAATAAATAGAAATTTCAGTAAGTAATAATTCATTAATTATCGTCCAAAAATGGTTTTTTAGCTTGTAAAATTTTGGGATATAAGTTGTCTATGCATCAGAATAATTAGATTATTATGGGAATCAATTGCGCAATATTTTTTTGTTTTATGAAGGCCAAATATGAATATACTTAACATTGAAAAATATATGTAGACATTATATCCCATTTACAAATTCAACGAACTATTAAAGTATTTACATTTTTTTTCTCAAAAAAAAAAAGAAAAAAAAAATCGGACTAGACAAGTAGACATGTTAGTCCGACCGACTTGACGATGAACTAGTCACCAGGCTGGTCTGACTAGAATCGGTTTAAGTCTATTTGATTTGTTTTAAAAAAGTTTTTGGTAAATTTGGAGTTCGACTTTTGGATACGGAGAAAAGTCGATCACCAATATATTACTTCAATTATCAGTTCAAGAGAACATTACATTAAAATATTGAGAATCTTTAACAGATCCAGTCAAAATTAATTCGGTTTCTCTCCATCGATCTCATGTCATGATTTGATTTTTAGAAAGGTGGTAAAAAAATGTTAAGGAAGAGAGAAATTGTTTTATTTTTTTTTCCTTTTGAATCTCATCCCAGCCATATAATGTACGAATCACTCTCAAAACATGAACTGATGTTTTATTTTCCTTCTTTTTTTTTGGATCCTGATCCCGTGTTGCGCTACACGGCGTAGCGCATTTCACAGCCGTTTGATTTTGATCGGGCGGTTCATTTTTTTCGGACCTATTAGATGCACGGGGCTTCCATATCCATCAGATTCAAATCAGACGGCCTGTGAGTGCGCTACACCGGATTTGAATTCGGGGGGGAGGCGGGGGGAAGCGGGACCCTGATCCTGTGTCGCGCGGCACACGAGCCGTTCGATTTTGAACGAGCGGTTTATTTTTTTCGGGCCTATTAGATTCACGGGACTTCCATAGCCATCAGATTCAGATCAGACTGTCCACAGCCCGTCTACACATGTGCCGCGTGTCATATGATCTGAATCCGGGGGAAGCGACGTTGGGTTTCTGTAATTTGTGGGGTCGCACGCGCAACATGTGATATGAATCGGTGGTAGCCCACTTGCCCCACCATCATCAAATCATGAATATGTTTTGAACTGCACAAAGTACAATAATTTCACCAAATAATTGCATGCTGCCATAAAATACTGTACTGCCCAAATACAAAATTCCTATCAAGCATTCAAGCTTTATTTCTTTTTGCCAGAGAAACAAATAAATGTACAAGTTCATCTATAGGCACTTATATTTATATATGTTATCTATGAATTATTTACGACCGAGCCGCGTGCGTTTTGTCCTATTCTCCATAGATTCCTCCATATGAAAATCACGTGTTATTTCCTCTTTTAGTCGCATTAAAAATAATAGAAATACGCATTATCAAGTTACTTTTTTTTTTCGTATTACATATTTTATTTTTTGTCTAATGTACTTACCTTGTATATACTGTTTAAAACAAATAGTAAAAACTAAATAATTTTTTATTTCCAAAAAACGAATTTTATCTTTTGTCAAATAATTCAAACTATTTTTTAACGACTAGGACTCAACAATTATAGATTCATTATGAAATAATATTCGAAGTGCACGATATTTGTATATCATAACTTACTCAAGTGAAATATATTAATATCTATTTTTTTTTTTTAGCACGTTTGATCAGCGAGTTGCTTCAATTTTACCCAAAGAAAAAAAAATTCTGCCACTTCAAATAAAATTACTATTTCCTAGTTATAATAATAAAGGAAAAGATAAGGGAAATAAATTAGCGAATATAGGGACCTCACCTGTAGGCATCAATGTACCGATCTTCTGTAAGCAAATGTGACATCCAAACCATACAATAATCATCCATCCAACTTGTAAAGTACACATTTCTGTTATCTACTAATGTCTATCGCTTTTCCAAAAAGGGAAGGTCTTTTAATTTGGACCACCTGACAATGTTTTGACTTGGAATATAGCACACAGCTACACGAGACTATATGAGTTCTGCAACAGAAAATCGGACTTCAGAATTGAATTAATAGAACGGTGTTTTGTTTCCTTTCTTAAATAAAATACAATAATGAAAGGAACGTTTTTCACGTTCAGTGCGTCGGTATTGATAGAAATGTTGAATAAATTCGTGATTCCTGAGTCGAAGAAGAATACTATAATTATAATAATTTTAAAAAAAATCAATCATTAATTCCAGAGAGGACCCTATTTTTCTCTGTCGTTATCGTAAAAAATAAAGGACTATATATATATAAAGGACCTCAGTAGCCAATAGGCCATCATATGTTGAGACTTGAGAGCTTGGCACCAAAATGGACAATAACGGGAACCATTTTTCGAGCTTGAAATTCTCCAAAAGTAAAATAAAAAGCTATTTTTCCTTTTATCTGATAAAAATGAGTTAAAATTTTGATTTGATAAAATTCGCAATAAGATGGGAGCTTAAATATAATAAAGGATATGACTTGCCCCTCTTGACTCAACTTACATGAAATGTTATATATATAAATTAATTTCACATTTCAAGTCATTCCATGAAAAGTAAATTTTCCATAGATTTTTTATCATTTTTATGTAGATGGTATGCATGAATACAGATCATATTTATGTGTCGATCGGATTTCAAATCAGAAATTGTCTTTTACAGTCGTCTAATTAAGTTTATAAAATTTGACCAATTTATAAAATTATTTAGTCATATTAATATATTATACAATTTTGTTTCACTGTTTTGTAGAAAAACGACTTAACGACGTCTTTTTTTTTTTCCAAGGAACTACTCAAAAAAACAAATGATTGTGATCTGAATGTTAGGTTGAATGGTCATATTTGGTTGATGAACGATGAGTAATTGAAAAGTATGCTAAATATGGCAAGACGCTAGTTAAGTTTGATTAGGGAGGCTAGAGCGAGGAGTAAATTACTTCGCCGAACATCTAAAGTAACTCACTCCATTGCACAGTTTGTTATTTTATTAATAATTATGTTTATATTTAATAATAATATCAATATTTTATCAATTCAAATACTATTATTTTGGTATGTGTTGAGTCGTGAGAATTTTTTTTTTTTTTAAAAAAAAAAGGAAGCTGTTTTTGTTCCCTTCGTTCTAAGATTCCCCCCCTCAAAAAAGGAATAATACTCTAACAAATAGAATCATATTTTTTTATTATAACGACCCACTTATTTGAATAATTTATACAAATAATTTGTATACACCGGAATATTTCATTAATAAATTATACGCGAAGGAAAAGAAAGTCTGGATCGATAGTAGGGGAGGCTTGAAATATATATCTCAGAATAACCCGAAGGATTACTTATCTTACGTTTGCATTTTTCACTCTTTCAGGTCTTCCTCGCTCGGAGGCTGTAATAGAAAGGGACAGGTGGATAATATCATCTGGTTGGTAAAGAAATCTGACTTTCAAACATAAATCAAACCTCTACGGCCGCCTCCGAATCCCTTATCCAACGACTCAAATTACAAAACAACTTTTTTTTTGTAGACTCCTTTTTTTTTTGTCTAGTCTTAGCTACCTGCAATATTTTTTAATAAGGCATAAGTTTACATCTAATTAGCAAATCCGGTGGCGGATAAACTGCATTGTCAATTAAGAGAGGTTTCGTGAGCGTCATAAATGTCACGCTTTACTTTGTTATTTTATTTCAAAATTTGAATTTAAACATTCAATTCAATCTTTGATTTTGTTCAATTTCAATGATGAATGTGTTTCCATGAATTATAATTTTTAAAATTTATTTGATATTTGATTAAGAGATAAAAAAAACAAACAAACATATTGAATTAATTTATCGTTGTCAACTAGATTCATTCATTTTCGATCTCTTGATAAGTATCAAATGAACTCTAAAAAATAGAAAATCATCATTGAAATGAATAAGATTAACAGTTTGAAATTGAATCGGATATTTAATTTTAAATTTAAAAATAAAAAATAAAAAAGTAAAGTATGGAATTTGTGGCTCGTGAAAAGTGGAGCACTAGAACCCTCTCATCAATTAAACTGTCACCATTTAATCGATGGTTCACAATTGACCCATCAAAACAAAGTTAATCTAGACTCAAACATTTCAAAATTTCTAAATGATAGTACTAATTTATAGCTCTATGGTGATTAATAAGAATTAGAATGTGGCAATCATTTCAATGCCTCTATTATCCACCAAATCACAATTTTATTATGAAATTAGTGTTATTAATATTAATTAGAAAGTTATCATCGTTAAAATATTATAAAAATAATTTTCTTATATTCATTATTATTTATTTAACAAAGGGAGGTAATGAGAGAGGATGATAAGAAATTTAAGTAATTTTTTATTGTACTTCCTAGACTATTTAGAGGGAAAAAAAATTGACGGAACGTGAAATATTCTCATGATTCTCGTCATAAGATGATAAAGATGATCAAAGGATCAAGTTCGAAGTCAAGGGGTGTCATATATTTGTTACTGATTATATGACATCAAAATGTATTATGAATAAAATCAACAATTGCGTGTCCTGATAAATTTACAATTTATTTCAGCACTATGCTCACTATTTTGAATTTGTAGAGCAACTGTTCTGTAATTTACTATAAGCACTTTAGATATGCCTGCAGAGTGTCTGTTTAGAAATTGTTGAATGTATATAGAGAAAATAAATTATTATAAGAAAAGATGTGTGATTAACAAATTAAGAACCTTCCTGTCTTTTTCTATCCAAGAAAATTTCATGATGAGAGTTTTTTTGTGCTAGATGCCTAGATAGCAAATTATTCTTTAATTCTTATGAACACTGTAATACACGGAGGAAATATTTTAAGGGGGTGCAAGGAGCTAGCCCCTATATGGCCCAAATTAGATATGCCTGCAGAGTGTCTGTTTAGAAATTGTTGAATGTATATACTACCACAACAACAATAAATAAGGCTTTTGTCCCAAATAAATTGGATAGGCTAGAAAAGAAACCCAACAAAAATCACCAAATCATCGAAAAATAAAAAAGTATGTAAAATAGTAGGGCTAATAATACTAAAAAAAATAATAGTATAGAAAAAAATAAAGTAGTAGTAGTAATAATAATAATAATAATTATAATAATAATAATAATAATAATAATAATAATAATAATAATAATAATAATAATAATAATAAAAAATTGTTGAATGTATGTAGAGAAAATAAATTATTATAAGAAAAGATTTGTGATTATCAAATTAAGAAACTTCCTGTTTTTCTTTTCTATTCAAGAAAATTTCATGATGAGAGTTTTTTGTGCTAGATGCCTAGATATCAAATTATTCTTTAATTCTTATGAACACTGTAATACACGGAGGAAATATTTTAAGGGGGTGCAAGGAGCTAGCCCCTAGATGGCCCAAAAATATTGTATTTAACATTTACTTTTTCTACCATTTAAAAAAAAATATTTAGTTGGGCACTCGATAAAATTAAGAAATATTCTCCTTTATAAATGTATTTTTTTTTATCTCCGTAACTGAATATATGTTTCTTGTTAAATTTAAGTCTATCATACAGTAAATTTCCGACTCTGTCTCTAATTACGATCAATTTTGCTTTTCGATATACATACAAAGACGGTCCTGACTTGTTATTACGGCTCGTGATAAATGTGAGGACTAAATACTTGTGATAGATTAGTGCTCTAATCAAAAATCACAAAGGAATCAATTAATCAAAGCATGTTCGCGCATCATATTTTGTTTGCTTCTGTTGTGTTGGTATATAATTGACTCACGGGCAAACTTAAAAACTGCTAAGCCCTCAGATTGGTCCAGGTTGGCTAGGTGCCATAAGTATTAGCGATGAGTATATTCGTAAAATATCCTATTGACAGCAACAGTCTACCATGGACTTGGCCGATTCTATACCAATAGTTTGACTGAAAATTATATGCATGCTATAATATTTGAACGATTTGGATTAAACCAAAAGATGACATAAACAATTAATACGGATGGTGCTGAGAAATGATCCGACGATAACAGTCAAATTACTCACTTTTTACTACCAGAATTTCTGGAAAGTGAAATGTGATTACATTTCTTAGGTAAGGAAAAGTGATGGTAGAATGCGACATGCAACTAAAGAAAAGGAAGGAGACTGACTGAGAACAAAGAAATAGCAGTCCATCTACTCTTATAATACATGCAAACACGCCCACGCCTAGTGAGATTTTGTAAATTAAAGAATCATCATGATTGAATTTATAGCAATAATTTTGCAAAGAATCTAGTGAGATTTTGCAAAGTTATCCCATTTTTAATTTATATTTTCTAATTTTATAAGATTGATTAAAATAAAAAATCATATTAATGGAATTAAAGAATTATGCATTAGTGTTATTTCCATTCTAATATTGAGTCTATATGAAGAGCTTAACCTTTTTATTATGAAATTAAATCTGCATCTTTGATAAAATTAGATTTATAATAATCAGTGATACGTATTTTTTTGTAATTAAGAATTGGATGCATTTTTAGACTCAAAATTGGATACACCTTTGAATTGGTGTTTTTATAAGTAGTAGGGAGTAGTTTGAATTTTGGAAAAACTATTAAACTTCGAGTTTTTTTTTTTATGCTTTTCTTCTAAAATCAATTTGGTCTGTAATACAATCTCTCCTTTATATTTAGAATAGATATTTTATCTTTTTCAAGGAAATAAAATGGACTTTAAATATTGACAAGGTTTCAGTACCACCACTTTTGGGTGCCACAAGTTACCACAACTTCATATTTTATCAATATTTAAAATTTTTTAAATTCAAATTTTGAATCCAAACTGTTGAACTTGTTCAATTTAACGAACGATGCGTTTCTATATAAGTTTTATAAAATTTGGAGTAGGTTTGATACTCGATCAAATGGTCAACAAATGAACGAATATGGTTAATTATGACAGATTAATTGTAATACGTCCATCATTTGTTCACTTGATTGAGTATCAAACAAACACCAAATTTTATAAAACTTATATAGAAACGCGTCGCTCGTTAAATTGAACAAGGCCAACGATTTGGATTCAGCGTTTGAATTTTAAAATTTAAATATTGATAAATATGAAGTCGTGGTAACTTTTAGCACCCAAAAGTGGTAGCATTGGAACATTTTCCTTAAATATTATACTTATTTTAAGTTCCTCGTCTCAGCATATTGAGCAGCTTGGATCAATTGTTTTAAGGATAATTCTTTTATGGACATATTTGTTTCATAGGTTCAAATCTAAACCCTTCATTCAAAGTGAACCACTCATCATTCTAAATGAATGGTTTAGATTTCAGTGATGGAATTACTTTGTTTTAATATTTTATTTGGACTTGGAACTACTTTTTTACTAAGTCTTTAAAGAAAACATAACGCAATAGACCTGTCTATATGTTATGTTTGAAAATGAATTGATCACGTTTGATTAAAAGATAAGGAATTAGAGTTATTCGTGTGATAGTATAGATAACAATTATCTTCCTGTCTTCCAATTTATTCCAATTTGATACGTAACTATGAATAACCGAATAAAGATTACATTACTTGTACCGATGTATAGTTAGATAAAATATGATTAAGGTTTAATGTGTGGATAAGATTCTGGATTGTTTGTAAGAAAAAGAGTACATATTTTCTTGTGCGGGTCACAAAATTTGCATTTGTATGGGTTATTATCTTATATTATATTATAGAGGTGTGAAAAAATTTTGCCGTATGATATTCCTTTTTCACTCTTAATCTCATATTGTTAACTCTCAAAAAAAAAAAACTAATATTGTTCATATTTATTTATTTTGGAAAAGCATTTACTTTGATAACCGAGAGTATTTACACCTAGTATTGGTAGAAATAAAAATTCATAAAAGTTTTAAATTTTATTAGTTTTTGATTCTTTGCAATCTTATTAGGAAACATAAATGATGCAAATTTTACCTTTTATATACGAACAACTTGCAAATTAAATATAACTACTTTTGAGGTGCATAAGGAGTTTAAAATACGAGGAATTGTTGGTGTAGAAAAGACGCAGGTTTATATGTTAATAAGAGGACCAAATCGTGTCCAATGCTAGTGCTTGATTGTTCGTGCTTAGGATTTTATTTTTTTATTTTTTTAGGATGATTGTTCGTGCATAGTTGATCTAATTCATATTCCCGTCTCTTAATTACAAGACATACATATGCTAATCAAGACAATTTGATTTGTGTTGTTATAAAAAAGCGGATTTGTTAAGCTGTAAATTCTTAAACTATGCTTGTCCAGACGGATATCATGTCAATTTAAGCACGAATTTTATCTTCAATAAAATATAATACTCGGAAATTTTTGGGATTTACCCAAGAATGGCAGACCCAATTACTCAAACCAACGATCTGCTTAATTGCTAGGTTTCAGTGTAAGCAAACTTGCTTAATTACTATTCTCGTGTAAGCTTGCTAGTTATTATTTAGGGAGGAGTGAGGCCGGCGACAGATTTTGGCAATCCAAACGACCAAACTACGATAATAATTTAATTAGCCGTACAGAAAATTGGGATGCTTTAGTTGGTGAGAGCACCGAGGGAAAAGGTAACGAGGAAAACACGTGGCTTCAAGAGGTGCCGTATAATTTTCTAAATGGGACCCTTAAAGAATAAAGTTGCTCCTCTCGGAGATTTTTTTTATAAAAGAAAATATTTTTAATTATGCTTAATTTTGAATATTTTAATAATTTACATTTACAATTTAAAACGTCAATGTATAAAACGAATGTAAAATTTATATAAATTTATGTAAATATTTAAAGGTTTATAAATTTTCGACTTTATTTTCACTGGCGTAAAATAACATTGTGTAAGTATTCTGGATATATCTTGATTTTTCAAGTTCATGCATAATATCAAAATACACAGAAGTGAACAATTTCTATACGGTTTTATGTGCACGTAAAAGAGCAAAATAAAAATAATTTTATGCTGTTATTTGAATTTTCAAATTTATATTACAAAAAATAAAAAAAAAGAATTACGACGGAGACACAGAAACTAGAAATATTTGATTGCTCCTCTTTATAAAATGACTTTCTAGACCTCACTAATCTCCTTTTTATAAAATGACTACGTTGACCTCACTATGCAATTCTTGTTTTTTTTTTTTCACTGAACCTTGACAAACAACTAAACAAGTCTACAAAAAGCTTAATAATTGAATTTGCTGAACAAAACTGGAATTCAGTTTCTGAATTTAGCATGTCAAACATGGGCAAATCATTTTTGTTTGTCATTTGGACTGAGGCAAAAAGGCATAAGACTTAAGAGAACAGAATTTGAAATTTCATTGCAAATAATATTGAATCGTTAGCCTAATTTTAAATTTGTTTCTGTAAAATTTTGTTTTTAATTTTGATCAACCCCGAGGGGAGGTCCGCCTGCAGTACATAGAATTTTTATTTTAATACAAATTTGACACTTGCCTACTTCAAAAAAAAAAAGAAAAAGAAAAGAAAATTATTTCTAATACGTCACTCTTCAGTCTTTCCAGTTTAATAAATCTTGGCATTTAACACTCACATGACTCACATGCTTCCCACGTGCTCTCAACAACCACATACCTTCCCTGTTCGGCTCGGCTCGCTTCATTTAGCGCCGTAAGATCTTAGTTAGGCGACTGATTCTTGTTTACTCATTAGCCTTCTAAACATAGAGTTAATGACATAATTACTCTCTGTATCTTTCGTCTTGACCGCCAAGTTCTTCCGAGATACCCTTATAAAAATATTTATATATACTTTGCTGTTTAGATTGTGGAGACGAGCTCCATAAAAAAATTATAAATTCATTATCGATCCTGAGATGAGATTATATTCATTGATATATATATACGTATAATAATCTATAATTTATTCTTTAATAATAGTTTTTAATTAGCTAAGGAGATGAATTCATGATTAAGTATATAAGCTAAAGTACGATATAAACAATTTTACGACATAAAATATATTTCTTATATGCACACTTGAGTATCATAAGTAATTTTTTATTAAAAATATGAAAGGAGGCTTATGTGTTTTAAAACAAATTTTAATTTGAATATCAAAGCATAATTTAGTCTGATAAATATCCTTATTACTTGAACTTATAAGATTATATTAATTAAATTGGTATGTGTGTATGTAATAATTTAAACACTTAAACTCGTTAACCTAACAAATTCCATCCAATTAATTTTTATATTGGTGATCAACCACCTTATAATTTTCTCTATGTTAGGATAACAAATTACATGAACCTTTCAATGTCAATACTCAATAGTCAGAAGACATCTTTCCACAAAAAATATCATACTATTAAAACAAAATCATATAAACTAATAAGATTCATGCTAGTTTTCAAAAGCGAAAAAAAAAATTTAACAAGGCTATCTTTTATTTTATTTTAAACCTATCCGTTTCAAGTGATAGGGCATACAACCAAATCTAAAAAGTATAGGGGGTAACACATAAAATGTTCTCTTTTTCGTCTCTCCCAACTACCACATCCACGTCGCCAACCACACCAACCCCGTCGTTTCGCTATAAAACCCACCCCTTCTCTTCTCCCACATTTCTCTCAGGGCCCTGCTCCGCTCAACCACACCAACCCCATTATCGAACCAAGCAAAGGCGACTTCGAGCAGAGACCCGAAACACCTCTCTAACAATGGCACTTGCTAGTCACGCAGCCACCTCTCTCCAACCCCAATCCCACCCCACTCACTCACTCTCCTCTCGTAAAACCCCCTCTCCTTCCGTACTTCCGGTCACCCACCGCCGCCGCGCCGCTTCCATCTCCGCCGTGCACGCCGCCGATCCCTCCAAAACCCCGTCCGTTGCGGAGAAGCCCAAGCCTGCTTCCCCTTCCCTCGCGTCTCAATCCACCAAATGGAGCATTGACAGCTGGAGATCCAAGAAGGCGCTCCAATTGCCGGAGTACTCCGACAAGAAGGATCTCGAAGCGGTGCTCAAGACCATCGAGAGCTTCCCTCCGATCGTCTTCGCGGGAGAGGCCAGACACCTGGAGGAGAAATTGGCCGACGCGGCCATGGGAAGAGCCTTCCTCTTGCAAGGAGGCGACTGTGCCGAGAGCTTCAAGGAGTTCAATGCGAATAACATCAGAGACACTTTCCGAGTGTTGCTCCAGATGAGCGCTGTTCTCATGTTCGGCGGCCAGATGCCTGTTGTCAAGGTAGGTTCCATTCCATGTGTTGATTTTTTTAATTATTTCTTATTTTGACCTAGTTGGAGAGGCGATGGGACGGCTGAGATTTGGAGTTTGGTGTTAGATCTGAATCCTGGACGTTATTTTTAGTGGTATTGATTGTTACCAGGTTTATCTGAAAAAAAATATTAGGAAAGGTTGTTACAACTTGCAATTTATCAGAATTGTGCATATATTGTTAAATATTTTTGGGGAAGGTTTGTCAGTCTCTGGGACCACTTTTTAAAAGGTCAAAATAATGTCTGAGCATGACAATTTAACCTTTTTTTTTATCAAAAAAAAAAAAAAATCCAGACTATTAGTCTAATACGCGGAATCACTTTATTTAGAAACTCTCAGAAATATCGGAGCGAGAGAAATTTCAAAGAACATACGTTTTATATTGCAATTATGCTTTCCTTTTCCAAACTTTAAAAAAATGTGGAAATGTGATGTCAGCTCAGACAATATTGACCCTGTTAGGAAGGCGACATTAGTGGGCGTGGCAATGCAGTTGGCTGGACAGATAATAAAATAAATTCATTTGGGCTGTTAGTGATTAGGTTATGGATCAAAATCAAATATACTAAACTTTGTTTAACATGATGCATAAATGATAAATCTATGTCTGAATTGATTGCCCCCGCAATTATTATAATCTAAATATTGTTTGTGCCCTGGGTAGGATCAAGCCGGCTTGGCCCGCCATCTTATTTTATAAAAATAAATAAATAAATAAATAAATGTCTGTATCTAATTTTTTTTTCTATCAAGTTGGATTCAATTGACCCCATACTGATACGATCCTATGAAGCCATATATTCTATACTTTCATAAAGCACACACTTTCCAACTTACTCTGTTCTAGGCAACATCATTTGACTTTTTATGAGATATTTGACTGGAAAAGGGCATGCAAGGATTTTTTTTCTGTTGATATTTCGATACATACAAATGTGATACCTATCAATGTCAAGAATCAAATCAAATTGGTAATTGCAACATTTTACCATTTTACCAAGAGAAGTGCAAATGTGCAATCTTTTGTGGCACTTGCAATAAAGCAATCCATGCCAGATGCTATTAAATAAGTGCTTCACAACATCATCGCAAATTTAGAACGCGATTATGTCATCAACCGTTAGCTTTAAACAATATTGAAATAAAAGTTTTCTGTATTATCTAGGTTGGTAGGATGGCTGGGCAGTTCGCTAAGCCTCGATCAGATCAATTTGAGGAGAAAAATGGAGTAAAGCTGCCGAGCTACAGGGGTGACAATGTGAACGGTGATGCCTTTGATGAGAAGTCCAGAACCCCAGACCCCCAGCGCATGATCCGTGCCTATTGCCAATCAGCAGCTACTCTTAACTTGCTCCGCGCCTTTGCTACTGGTGGTTATGCTGCCATGCAGCGTGTGACTCAGTGGAACCTTGACTTCACTGACCACTCTGAGCAGGGTGACAGGTCTGTATTTATATTATGATCTCGATTCTTGAATATATTTATGGATAGGATTAACTGACAACAATAAAAAATTAGCATACTATTTTGAAATCTAATACTTGAAATTGATAAAGCATTGCCAAGAGATCCTGGCCCTGTTTTTATTAGTGGATTCAGTAAGAATAATCTTTGCATCAAAATTGGAAATTATTTGACAATCATTGATTTGAATAAAATAGTAATGAAAAGCTAATTTAAGGAGAAAATGTAATGAAATACTTTAATAAATTGAAGACTATTCTTAAGAAAACTTGTTGGAACAGCTCTCTCTAATTCTCAATAAATTAGTGGGGTACTTCTACATGGATGAAGTCTTTGATGATTTAATGCTTGGTGTCTCGATAATCTTAAAGAATTTTTAGAGACCTTTCTAGAAAATCATTTTTATTTAAGATATTCTGATATAAGTGACGTAATTATGACGTTGAATTAGCATGCTATAAGTACAGAAAAGAAAAGTACGCAAAAAGACATGTTTATTCATCCACCTATATAACTTAATTAGGTGGAAACAACACGTACCTTTCAAGCCGAACATCTCAAAATCCTTGCATTTCTACATCACAATTAATTGACATAGAATAACATGTGATTCTTGTGCATGCACAACACAGGTACCGCGAACTTGCCCATCGGGTTGATGAGGCACTCGGCTTCATGTCGGCCGCTGGCCTTACAGTTGACCACCCAATAATGACGACAACCGAATTCTGGACCTCACACGAATGTCTTCTCCTGCCATATGAGCAGGCTCTGACCCGTGAAGACTCCACTTCTGGGCTCTTCTATGACTGCTCTGCTCACTTCCTTTGGGTCGGTGAGCGCACCCGCCAGCTTGACGGTGCTCATGTAGAGTTCCTCCGTGGTGTAGCCAACCCCCTGGGCATCAAGGTAATGGGTGTGTCTTATTTTATTGGCAGCCCATCTTGTTAATCTATTGTGCACATCAAGACCTTATTAACTTGAGAATATAAAGCATGGCTTATTTGCCACTTAGGTTAAGCTGGTTATTTGGGTTCAGGTTATAGATTTAACCAGTACTTATTGGCAGCAATGTCTCGACTTAAGAGCAATATGTAGTTCTTTTCAAACTGCATAACTGGATCCATTTACCAATATTGTGTTTTGGATGTGTGAAATACAGGTCAGTGACAAGATGGACCCGAAGGAGCTGGTGAAGCTGATAGAGATACTGAACCCCACAAACAAGCCTGGGAGGATCACCATCATAACAAGAATGGGAGCAGAAAACATGAGGGTCAAGCTGCCGCACCTCATCCGCGCTGTCCGTGGGGCTGGCCAGATCGTCACCTGGGTTAGCGACCCCATGCATGGGAACACCATCAAGGCTCCATGTGGCCTGAAGACCCGTCCCTTCGATTCCATCCTGGTATTTTGCTGTCCTTCTCTTCCAGTTCACCTTATTCTTATGTGTTTTGTTAATAATCTTACCATCTATTCATTTGTTAATGTGCATAGTACATGCATACTGAGAACGTGTGGACAAATGCATCAGGCTAAGAATATGGCCAACCGATTAAAAAAGTAGACTTGACAATAACAATATTGTTTCTTTTCCAATGAACGTTTTGTTGAGAGTCGAATGCAATACTATATGGTATAAGGTGCTGGACAATAAATTCTCTCCCACAATCAGTGTTGGCCCTACCAGGTGGTTGTAAAATTACAATCTTGATTCCCTGGTGGGGTTGTTTGGACCACTTTGCAACGAACGAGGATGTTCATTGGCAGCCTCATCAAACATTAAAATTATGGACCATAGAGAGAATAACAGATGGAAATAAAAGAGTGGCTCATGAATGGTGAGAATTGACTGGAGTGGGCCTTTTGTCTCTGTGGGTGGTGAAGAGCCATCTTTGCCTTCTCTTTCCGTCCTTGTTGGATGTAGATCTCCATTTTGATATGCTCTATGAGAGGCTATAAGGCTATACAATATGGCTTCGCTAGTCAGTCAGAATAACCAGAATGAAATAACTGTAGGGGTGTTAGAAAACTTATTTGATAAGTTATCACTTAATTGGTTTGATAGTGATGGGACAGCTTCATCCTCATTTGCTAAAATATTTTTAGCAATTATAATCAGTTAATTTTAGTGCTACTAGGATTTTAAATTTTCATGTTTTTTTATTACATAATTTTTCCATTATTGTTAGTCCAATTTGGGGCTGTTAGTAAGCAATATCTAATATGTATTTTTTCCTTTTTTAAACAGGCTGAGGTACGTGCCTTCTTTGACGTTCACGAGCAAGAGGGAAGCCACCCTGGTGGGGTCCACCTGGAGATGACTGGTCAGAATGTGACAGAGTGCATCGGTGGATCACGCACAGTGACCTTTGATGACCTCAGTGACCGCTACCATACCCACTGTGACCCTAGACTCAACGCCTCTCAATCTCTTGAACTGGCATTCATTATTGCTGAGAGGCTGAGAAAGAGAAGGATCAAGTCCTCTGGCCTTGCAGCTGCCACCTCCTTGCCATTGCCACCTCTTTCTTTCTAAGTTAATGATAGGAGAGAGCGGGAGTGGGATTGAGTGGGAAATGAAGTAGGGAGTATAACTTATTGTTTCTTTTTATTGGTGGATGATGGGTGGTCTTGTTTAAGAGGTGATATGAGCTCCTTTTGCTGGGGTGCTTATGTTTGCGTTAATGCTATGTATGTATGTTTGAACACCTATCTTAGAATTTGGGTTTTGGTTATGGGAGAATGAATAAATAATAGAAAGAAAAATTTGGGTTGAAGTTCCTTTTCCAATGTGTTTGATGGTAAATATATGTTAGGATCTGTAGCCGCATTTTTATCTCTATCTAATTTCGTGATTGGAAGAGTTCACACACACCTTATGCTGAAAATGCAAAAGAATAATGCAAAAGCATCACATGTAGGATGACATAAATATGTGGACTTGCGAACATTCACTCCAATTCATTTACAACTCATATATTTCCCACCAAGTGTATACCAAAGTTGACTTTTTGTAAGCTATTGCTCCCTGTTTTATGCATGAATTAAGAGCTCCACACTTCCGGGACTTTTCCCAGGACCCAGGCACCGCAGTGGTGGACGGAACAGCACATGTTTCGTTGGACCCTCGTTAAAACTTAATACCTCTAATAAAACGCAGCCGTGGGCCGTGGCCTGTCTTTTCCTGTAAAACAGCCTATCGCTGCTTATCACTTCTTTGTCCACTTCTTATTTATTAACAAGATTTTTCTACCTGCTAAGTTTGATAAACAATTAATGTGTGTGCCTATATGTAATAAAAATGAGAGATGTAAGACCGGATTTTTTTATCTGATTTGTTTGGTAATAATTGGAGGTCGAATTATGCTGAGGTACCGATACACAGGGTTTAGGATAATTTTTTGATGTACCGATACCAGAAACGGTACAGGTACACAGCTGGTGGTTATGTCTTTGCTGATATACCAGCTAGTTACAGCTGCCATAAAACTGTTAGTGCATTTTTATTTTTCTCAATAGAAAAGTAGTAGAGCACTCCTCTATTAATTTCCAGAAGAAAAAAAAAAGACTGATATCTTAATTATTATTTATTTTTACATAACAAATTAACAAATAAGGGATAATCAGGTACAAAAGACTTAGACTATGGGAGGTATTACTCCTGACTCCTGTAACCTGTATAACAGAGTTACAGAAAGGAGGAGGAGATTGTGAATCCTAGCGTTGTACAGCAATGGCCCAAAACTGAGGGGGCCTTGGTACTCTGATTTCAGGCCCTCATAAGAAAAGTTGTGCCTTTTTCACTGAAGCCCATCGCCTTTGAAATGACTAATGAGTAAGAAGGCGACTGCATTGTCATTGTCCCTTCCTCTTTGAACATTTCCCCAGTTCTCTTTTCTTTTCCCCCTTTCACCAGAAGTATTTTACTGAATTTTCTTTTCCTGAAGAGAAAAGGTATAACATGTACGGATTTTCCTTTCCTATTTATTTTTATCTGACAGTTGCCCAATTTATTAAATAAAATAACTAAGATCTATTCAAGGTCTAAGACATTAGACATAAACAAGTAATCCGTCCCTAGCCACGAATGAAGAATATTTTGGATCCTAGTAGTGTGCTTTTTTAGCGGTGTGACCGTGTGAGAAAAATGGATAGGCATAAATAATTCGTCCACCTCATACTTGTTATTAAGTATGATTCAATATTTTACGAAATTTAATATGGAATTATACTCATAATATTATTAAATATATGGCAATCAGATTGAGCTAATTTTCTTGGTAAGCTTTTATTCTTTACTGGTAGAAATAAGCGCGGATGTTATTATAATGTAAAGTGCGTTGATAATATGAAAATGCAAGTCAAATAACACAAAAATATGCTCAAGAAATTTTTAAACCATAGTAGCAAGTTAATTTTGCACGACAATATTAGCCCACATCATCATATTGATGGGAATGAAATCATTGTTTTCCTTTCTATCATGTATGGAAGATAATAATTGTACTGGATTTTTCATCTGATGATTATACCTGTGGTAAAAATACCAAGTGAAACAACTGAAAATTAAGAAATTTTTAAACAATAGTAACGGGCTACACTCGTATGAAGGAACAAAAGAAAATCCATTGAGAAACAATGAAAGTTACCCTTTTTACGTACGCGTATTGATGCAGGATGCATCCTTACTTTTTGTTCATTTTTTATGGAAGATAACGGTATTTATTATGTTGATGGAAGGAACAGAAATTTTTTATATTTATAAATATCCAAGGATATAAAAAGCCTTCCACCGTCAATTATTCGAGCATTACTTCTGAATGTTGGAGCAATTCATTGAAAATATGTTATACATAAAGACCAAGCTTCAAGATTCTTAGCCGTGTGACATCATCTAAAGCTTAGTCATCTGATTTTATTTCTCTCTGTTTTTTTTTTATTATTTTGGTCGGATGACTAACGGTAACGTGTTTTGTTCCGCCTATCGTTTTTTTCTTTATCAATTACTACGCAGTTAATTATGCAATTTATCTCTTTTATAATTATACATGTTTCGGCATTTGAAAAATATGTGTGTTGAGTTAAATTTTCTTTTTTATATAAAAGTTATCTTGTTTACAAATGTGACTTTTTCTTCAAGAGATCTGTTTTTCATGACAAAATTAAATAATAAATTTATTGTAAGAAAATTTATATTCTGTCTAATAATCTAATTTTTGGATTGAAGGAACAACAGACACTAAAGTGATATATTTAAATCATTTTTGTTGACCAGGTACTTGGTATTTAAAAACGTATTAATTATTTGAAAATTATATGATTTTGTCAAATTCCTATGAATTTCCTATTAAGGTTAGCATCAGGCCATCAACCATCAAATAAACGATTTGAATCCATTGTAATGATCAACCAAGAACTAGTTTCATAAATACTATTATTGTACAGACATGAAAAGAAGTTTTGCCTTAGAAGATCACAGGTGAAGAGACACAACAATAGCCAAAGCAATTAATTTTCCCAGCAATTGTCAACCCTCCACCATATTTTTTTCTGTCCATTATCACCCCAATTTTTTTTAGTTGTAAAATTTTATTATTTCGAATTCGTTTTCTTCATTTCCATTTTCATATTATAAAACAAAAAAAAAAACCCTTCCTTTGCCTTTTGCTCG
Source organism: Rhynchospora tenuis (assembly GCA_027725995.1). Taxonomy (NCBI): domain Eukaryota; kingdom Viridiplantae; phylum Streptophyta; class Magnoliopsida; order Poales; family Cyperaceae; genus Rhynchospora; species Rhynchospora tenuis. The sequence goes on from CM050888.1 coordinate 58,185,139, forward strand.
TGGAATCGTACGGAAAGCACCGATTTTAAAAGTTCCAAATGTTACTCGTGCTGCATCCCGCACAGGTCTTTTTGTGTATCACGAATTCACGATACAGACTTTATTCGTCGATATTTTTTTTGCAAATTAACAAATATAAATTACCCAATTTGATCTACCTAACAAAATCTCATCAAACATTTTATACTTGTCATTTTTGAAGTGTTCTTTCTATTAGTTTGTACAAAAATTTTACAAGTTTAAAATAAATTAAAATAAAAAATAAAAATAAAAATATCATATATTATTTTCTATAAAATTTTAATATGTAGACTGATTTTTTAAATAAAAATTATCGATTTAAAATAAATCTGACCAATAAAATAATAATGCAAAAGAAATTATACATGATGCAGATATATTTTCTTATTATAATTATCATAACACATTTCTCATTATAATTATCTTAGTATCACATGACAACAATAAAGTCTCAACGGACCTAAAGTTAACAAAGGAAACAACCTTTAAGAGTTCTAGTACATGGCTGTTTGTTTGGGACAGAATAAGTATTAACCTAATTATTATTAAAATCAGTTATACAGCTCGGAGTCCCCTAACCAATGTTTCGATTTCGATTACTGCAAGTCGGCCACTGAGGCACTGTTGTGTGTGTAAGTGTGTTTATTGTTTATTTACCCAGAAATACGCGTAGTAATTATATTTTTGTTTTAGGGATACTACGCGTAGTGATTGGAATTCATCATTCGCTCCGTAGTCCTCTTTTCTAGTTTCCTTGCACTTTTTTTTACACAACTTCCCATAACGTGGTCGCTCTCTTGTCTTCTTCTGCTACCGAATCCCACTAATTCTACTTCTACCCGCTACTCGCTAAAAAACAGTTAACGGTCTATCCCTCTTTCTGAAGAAATTAATTTAGTATACCTATTTAGAAAGATTGATGACATTATGCATGAATTTCTATCGTATGTCTATTCGTGATTATGTCCAGATTTTGACAGTACAGACAAAATATAACTGATAAAGTTAACAATTATGTTGTGTACATTAATTTGGTTGTAAAAAAATTTAGAAAAAGAAAAGATGATGAACTTTCCATAAAGTCACCGAATTTCATCTCAAAATTTAATTTTAGGATCAAAGTTAAATTGTTGTTTTTCAATCACAAATATTTATCAATAACCACTTTTTTTATCTTTCTATCTCATTAATAAGCTAGATTTTTTGGTCCAGTGATTTCACTCTATTCAGCCAACCAAGTGATCCTTGATTCGATTCACGAAGAAAATATTTATTTTCAAATTTCTTATAACAAAATCGTTGGTCTCAAACCAACCTTCAAAAAAAAAAAAAAAAAAAAAACTCTCTCATCATTATCTTTTTCATTCTATGCGAAAGTGTTGTTCTCTCTTTCCCATACACTTTCCTAAATATAACTTAATTTGACATCTTTTACTCTAATATATCAACTAAAGCAAAATTAAATATGTAGATAAAAACCAAATTTCATATTTATAACTTTACAATTTTTAAATTTTGTTAACCATTTTCGCGGATGCCTAATAAATTTGGCTCTTAATCAGTTTATCATTACCAAAATATTAAATCCTACGGCTAAGGAGATCCGCATTGGACATCAAACAGTCCAAATTCTGCGTATATTTCTATAAATACTTCTAAACCAGGACACTATTTATACCTTATAAAGAAAAAAAGAAAGACGTTAGAAATTCCTACTCGCCGCCTACCGTCCAGTCCAGTCCCAGTCCCTACCACTTTACTTTACCCGCTGGATCTACTCACTCAATACTCAAATACTTCCCCCAACCCCAATCTCTACTCTCCTCTACAACTACAATACATAGCACTACCAGTCTACCACCCGCCACTTGAAAAGACAAACCGAGAGCGACTTCTCTCTCTCTCTCTCTCTCAGTGTATGCGCTTGTGATTGAGAAATCAAATGGCACCGACGACAGGAGAGAAGATAGACTACGTGTTCAAGGTGGTGCTCATCGGCGACTCCGCCGTCGGCAAGTCGCAGATCCTCAACCGATTCGCGCGGAACGAGTTCTTGCTCGACTCCAAAGCCACCATTGGGGTCGAGTTCCAGACTCGCACGCTTGTCATCCAGCACAAGAGTGTCAAGGCTCAGATCTGGGACACGGCTGGTCAAGAGAGGTTTGATCCTTTTTTAATCTTTTGATTTTTGAGGTAGTGGTAGTGTCGGTCGGTTCTTTTGTTGAAATGTTGGTATAATAATTAGTGGTTTGTTGTTTTTAATTAGATCCTAGACTTGTTAGTGTAGAATCTCTTTGATAGAGCCAATCAGCCAATAACTATAATTGTTAGTATAATTTCGGATCAAAGTATTTCTTCCTGTAATACGTCCCTGACATTATTTTCTAATCAATTACTTAACAAGTAGGTTGTATTAATATATACTTGGGATTAACATTAGTATTAATAATTATTTTATTTTGTTTATCTGGCTATTTGCATTTATCAGTTTCAATATCATTATCATTGTTCTTCTCATGAGCCTTGTAATTTAAGGCACATGTGACGTCTGAATTTGTTAAACTGTCTATTGTAAGTCTACACTCTCCAACAATCCTGTTCACATGAAAAGGAAGGATCATTGACATTTAACTGTAATGATAATGTCTGTACTGGCTATTTTGATAATCTATGCTAGAGTCATTAATTGACATTTCCTTATTCTTGGAAATCTCAAATAGCACGGTCCAATTAAAAGTACCGGTCATATTTTGTACATTAGTTTCTCATGTTACACTAGCTTATAAACAGATGACTGCTCTTTTTCAAATGTTGTCAATGCTTATCCAATAAAACAATAAATTATTGTTTTATAAGTAACTCTACAAGAACTATGTGCTAGTTTGTAGATGCGAAGAATGCTGAAGTCAGCATATTATTGTTTGATCTCGAGTTGTCCCTTTCTTTGCTGCTGTAGTTTACTTCTTAAACCTGACTTGCTGAGGTGCATCTTTTCTTGTTGAGATTGTTTACACTGTACCTCTACATTCATCGACTGGCTCTATATGCATGCATACAGAGTGTCAGTTAACTTTTCTTATTGTACTAATCGTTTGGGTGTGGCATCAAATTCTTTATTAACTTCTAAAATCAAAGATGTGCCCTAAATTTGCGGGGCTTTTATTTATACTCTTTTACTACCAATCTTGTTGTTTCTTTTGTACAGTTTCTCGTTCTTTGTAAATGCTTCTGCAATCCTTATATGAAAGGATTAATTTTAGCCAGAATGTTTCATATTGAAATTACAATCCTCACTGGTATGTGGATAGTTTCAGACTTTCAGATAATCCACCTGGAGCAATTGAATGCATCGGAAAGAATTCTCATTTGGTTGCCATTATCAGTGTTTGAGTAAAATAAAATTTGAATGTCCTAACTGTCCTTGACACCTGGCTGATTCAGGTCATACTATGGAAAGTTACACTTAACCTGATTGCCATCATGCCAAAGTACTTCCAACCTTTGGATTTCACACCTGACCTGCACTCACATATACCGATCTAAATTAGGCCAGACCATTTAAATATTGAGTCCAGGTTAAGGTTAACATCTCCACTTGCTTTGTACTTTGTAGTAATAACTTTGTCTGACAATCTTGCCCCAAATGCAGGTACCGGGCTGTAACAAGTGCATATTACAGAGGAGCTGTTGGTGCACTGCTTGTATATGATGTGACAAAACGCCCCACGTTTGAGCATATCCCTCGTTGGCTGGATGAGCTGCGGGCCCACGCAGACCGTAACATTGTCATCATGCTAGTTGGCAACAAGATTGACCTGCAGGACCAAAGAGCTGTCACCACTGAGGAAGCCAAAGAGTTTGCGCAGAAGGAGGGTCTCTTTTTTCTAGAAACTTCTGCTCTCCAGGCAACCAATGTGGAGACTGCATTTCAGACGGTTCTGACGGAGATCTTCAGTATTGTTAGCAAGAGAACCCTGGCATCTGAGGGTCAGGCAAATGGGAATGGGAATGGTGCTGCTGGGCCTGCCTTGGCAGGGAAGAAAATTGTTGTGCCAGGACCGGCACAGGTGATTCCTGAGAAGAAAATGTGCTGTTCAACTTCCTAGTGCTGTCGGACAGATCAAGTCAGATTGGGTTGCATTGGGTCATGTGATGTCATTGCAGTTACAGGCGCGAGGCAGTAAATCTAACATCTGATTGGTGTAACTAGGATAGGGTTGAGGGGTTGATAGATGTAATTTGGGAGGTGATTCAAATGGTCTGGTCTCTTTTTCTTCATCATTTTTTTTTTATTTTACTTTGTTTCAGAACTAAAATATATGTAAGAGTCATATAATGAGGATCGTGTGTGTTTCTGGTAAGTGCACGCTTGCTTGAGATGTTCCTGGAAATGCTGGAAGCATTGCATTTTACCCTGTTTAAAGCTAACGTGAGCCGTGTTATTACATTTACAATTGTTTTATGAGAAGTGTTTTTGTCTGAATAGAGCCGCAATAATTTTGAACTTCTCTTGGAAGCAATTAATTTTGAAGTTGCAGTAAGAATATAGTAAATTAAATAAGAAAAAAAGCTGCACCAATTGGTATTATCATTTAGCTTTGCATGTATATATTTTAACACTTTTTTTTTTTGGGGCAAACGTATCAAAGATATGCATTGCAATATGCGAAAACGAATTTCAAAATGAAAAGGGTTAGTTGCGGTCGCCTTCAATTATCAACCGTATCTTTCAGCAAGTTTCATGTAGGCCCACTATGCTTCCCCAATTTCATAAGTATTTACTTTTTGGTCATTATTTCTAGTGACAATTCCTAACCTTCTTCGCCGTTTTTGCAGGTGCAGGTACAATACAAAAACTGTATTATTACGTTATTGCAATGGGATTTCATTCAAAAAAAAAGAAACTTTGAAGTTTCTATATGATTAATTGCCACGAACTGATCCACATTTTTAACTCGATGTTATGATATTGTTTAAGCATGGTTGGATTAAGAACATAAGAGAAGAGATCTTTTCTGTTGGGTCTGCTAAAAGTTGGAGCATCATCCTTCCATCCAGATCTCGTTTTTATACTGTGCTGTATGGTTGATGAACACTTTGGCTGATTCAAACATCCCCAACACGTTTACGTATATTGAGCCTGAGACCGTTTACCATAGACAACTTTTGAAACATTTAAATTTAGTAATATATAATGGAATAATAAAACAATAATAGCGCTTTTGTGCTTTTTCTTTCCTTAAGAAAACTCGAAAATAAATACATCATACATTACTTAAATTTAGCTGTTTATGAGAATATTTCCCAAGTAAGAAACGTCATTTAGAATGAAGTCGCTGATTTAAATAAACTGTAGGATTATAGATTGGCATTTTGGGTCGCCCATTTTACATTAAATTCATATTAGCATGATTTTTTTTTTTTAAAAAAAAGAAACAGTTTGGATCGGATTCGAAACAGACGGGGTCAGATTCTTTTTAAATAACTAATTTTGGATTATGTCCAAATCTCAAATCAAATAAAATAAATTTTAGTTATTTTGACTTTGTAAAACATCTAAACCAAATCAACTTAGTCGAATATCAGGTTGAACGGAGACTTTGTTAGGAACCAGAAACCAGAAAACAAAACTCACTCAAGCAATGTATCAAACACTTGGTGAGCAATCAACCTTTTAGCAAATATGAGCAACAAACTTGATTTTTAACAGCACCAATTTGAGCACTGTACCAGTGCTGGTACAAACATGAACCAGGAGAGAGTTTGGGCAGAAAATGAACAAAGTATTTAGGAAGAAAACCAACCAACTATTTTCATATACTCATAGTCATTCAACTTACAGTGTTTAATTACAAACCAAAGCACCTCTCAAAATGTCACTAATCTTTAAGAAAATACAAGAGGAGATAAACAAAACCAGTAAACTAAAGGGAGCTTCAATTGGATAGTTGAAACACAATCACAGTAACAAACAGTAAACAAACTGCAGCAACTCTCCCTTCTTATACTTTTTCTGGTTAACTTCCTCTCTATATCAAAGAACCACTTAGAAAGATAGATAGTAAGATGTGATGCATGTGTTACCAAAAGGGCCATGTAGTGCATGCTAAAGGATACGTGGCAGCACCCCATAAGAATACTAGTAGTATGTACTCTTCCAAAAATACCCCTCCTTGCTGAAACTATCTTCAGTTTTCTAACATAATCCAAAACAGGCCCAAGTCTGATGGGCTGAAATGAGGAGGGATCCAACAAGCTCCCCCTCCCGACTCATGACGAGAAGGACTGAACCAAACCCGCTTTTCCTCGACACAAAGCGAGCTTTGTCGGTGTCAGAATCTTTGTCAACATATCTGACCCATTTTCTTTAGTGTCAATCTTTTCTAAATATAAAATCTTCTTTTCTAGCACATCTCTTATCCAGTGATACCTTAACTCAATGTGCTTTGATCTCGAGTGAAAAGTTGGGTTTTTACTAAGATGTATCGCACTTTGACTGTCACAAAACAAAACATACTTATCTTGCTGCACATTCAACTCATGCAGAAACTTCTTCATCCATAATAGCTCCTTACATGCCTCTATCACAGCAATGTACTCGGCCTCAGTTGTCGAAAGTGCGACACACTTTTGCAGCTTTGACTGCCATGACACCGCTCCACCTGCAAAGTTCACCAAATAGCCAGATGTTGATTTTCTAGAGTCAATATCGCCGGCCCAATCGGCATCTGCGTATGCTTCTAAAGCCAGCTTGCCACCGCCAAAGCAAAGACAACACTTAGTTGTTCCGCGAAGATAGCGAAAAATCCATTTCACCGCACTCCAATGGTCTCTACCTGGATTAGAGAGAAATCGACTCACAACACCAACTGCATGGGCGATATCTGGCCTTGTACACACCATGGCATACATCAACGAACCAACAGCTGATGCATATGGAACTTTCTTCATATCTTCCTTCTCAATTGCACTTTTGGGACAACTCTCACTAGTCAGCTTGAAATGACTAGCTAATGGAGATGTTACTGACTTGCAGGTGCTCATATCAAACCTCTCTAAAACCTTCTCAATATATTGCTCTTGTGATAACCAGAGTTTGCGATTCTTTCGATCCCTCAGAATTCTCATACCGAGAATCTTCCTTGCAGCACCCAAATCCTTCATTGCAAATGCACTGCTGAACTCCTTTTTCAATTCTCTGATCTTAGTTGCATCACGAGCAATAACCAGCATATCATCAACATATAGCAAAAGGATGATAAAATCACCAGCTGGATACCTTTTCATGAAAACACAACTATCAGAATTGGTCTTGATAAAACCATGATCTGACATAAATGACTCGAACTTATTGTACCATCTCCTTGGTGCTTGTTTCAGCCCGTATAGACTCTTTTTCAACCTACACACCAGATTTTCTTTTCCTTTTTCTTTAAAGCCTTCGGGCTGCTCCATATAAATCTCTTCTTCTAAATCACCATGGAGAAAAGCTGTTTTAACATCAAGTTGCTCGATCTCTAAATCCAAACTCGCAGCTAAACCGAGTACAACTCTAATAGAACTCATCTTGACAACAGGAGAGAAAATTTCCCCAAAGTCAACTCCTTTCTTTTGTCCAAAACCTTTCACCACTAATCGAGCTTTATATCTCAGTTTCGAGTCATTCTGTCCAGATTTTAACCGAAACACCCACTTGTTCTTAAGTGCCCTTTTACCTTTGGGTAATTGCACTAACTCAAATGTGTTATTTTCATGTAAAGATTTCAACTCATCATGCATTGCACCTAACCATTCATTTTTCTGTTTGTGCAACATTGCTTCTTCATAACTCCCTGGTTCATCACTATCTGCAAGCATCAAGTACTCATCAGACGAATACCTAATAGGAGGTCGACGCTCTCGACTCGACCTTCTTAATGATTGCTCCAATAGTGTTGGTTGCTCAAGTGCTAGTGGCTGATCTAGCACTTGCTGTTCTCTTGGCTGATCACCTACTTCATCACTTTCTTGCTGTAACTCATCCTCATTTTCAGCAGGTTGATCACTGTTGTCTCCCCCATAACCATCACTTACTCCAGGGATTGAAATTGGGCTGATATCTACAAAGTGTTGAGTACATTGTTTAGACTTTTCATGCTTACTCAAGTCTTGTATGGTCTCATCTTCTACAAAAACCACATCTCTACTTCGAATTACCTTCCTTTCAATTGGGTCCCATAATCTGTAACCAAATTCACCGGTTCCATAGCCTAAGAAAATACATTCCTTGGTTTTACTATCAAGTTTGGATCTCTCATCTCTTGGTATATGGACAAATGCCCGACAACCGAACACACGCAGGTGCTTATATGACACATCTTTGCCACACCAGACCCGATCAGGCACATCTCCATCAAGTGCATATGACGGGGATAGGTTAATCAGATGTACTGCTGTGTTCATTGCCTCACCCCAGAATTCTTTTGGAAGTTTAGAGTGAGAGAGCATGCATCGGATTCTCTCACAGATCGTGCGGTTCATTCTCTCGGCTACACCATTCTGTTGTGGGGTTTTTGGAACTGTCTTCTCTAGCTTAATGCCATGTGCCTTACAATAGGCTTCAAATGGTCCGCGGTACTCACCACCGTTATCAGACCGAACACACTTCAGTTTCTGTCCAGTTTCTCGCTCAACACAAGCATGGAACTGCTTAAATGCCTCCAACACTTGATCTTTCGACTTCAGTGCATATGCCCACAATTTTCTAGAAAAATCATCAATAAAAGTGACAAAATACAAAGCACCACCAAGGGTTCTGTCACTCATGGAACAAAGGTCAGTGTGAACTAATTCTAAAATATTAGATTTCTTAGAAGAGAGTGATTTTTGAAATGCTACCCGATGTTGTTTACCAGCCAAGCAATGTGCACAAGTCTTGAGAGCTACACCGTCACTTGGTACAACATTCTTACGAGCAAGAATCTGTAAAGCTTTCTCACTCATGTGGCCTAATCTCAAATGCCACAATTCTGTTGAGTTAGACTCGACAGCATTCACCTCGCCGCACAATTTGACTTGGGTAGTGTAAAGAGAGCTCGACTTCTTGCCACGTGCAACAACTAGAGAACCTTTAGTAAGTTTCCATTCACCTTTACCAAAGTGACTGTGGTACCCATCATCATCTAAGGCACCTGTTGATATCAAATGAAGCCTTACGTCCGGCACATGCCGAACATCTTTGAGAATCAATCTGCACCCTAGCTCAGTTTCTATACTCACATCTCCAATGCCAACAATCTTGCATACTCCATTATTTCCCATTCTTACTGAGCCAAAATCCCCTTTTGTATATGAACTGAACACGTCACGTCGAGGAGTGACATGGAAAGAGGCGGCTGAATCAACCACCCAACTAGAGTCCTGAGTTGTGAGGTTGACAAAACCACTATCACAAACAATGATCACATCACCATCACATGCAACAGCTGCACTACTATCATTTTCATTCTCGACAGCTTTGCCCTTATCATTCCATTTTCTGCTTCTTTCTAGCTTATTCTTTAACTTGTAACACTCAGATTTCATGTGGCCCGGCTGGTGACAATAGTGACAAGTGAAATTTTTGCGAGATTTTGACCTCCCTCTTGACTTGTCATGCTTGCCTTGACTGTATGGCTTTCTGGATTTGCTTCTTCCACGATTTTCAACGACAAGCGCTGCTGACTCATTTGTGACCCCTTGTTCTCTTCGCCTCAATTCTTCATTTAGCATACTGTCCTTCACCATAGCTAAAGTAACAACTCCTTCAGGTGCAGAATTACTAAGTGACACCACAAGTGTTTCCCAACTATCAGGTAAAGAGCTCAATAGGATCAGCGCTTGCAATTCTTCATCCATCACCATTTTCATCACTGCTAACCGATTTACACAGTCTTGAAACCGGCTCAAATGCTCAGCCACTGAGGTGCCTTCTTTGTACTTCATGTTAACAAGTTTACGAATGTAGAACGCCTTGGTTTGGGCTGTCTTTCGCTCATATAGACTTTCAAGTTTCTTCCATAATTCATGTGCATTTGTTTCCTGAGCCACATGATGAAATACATTATCATCAATCCATTGACGGATCAAACCAACCGTCTTTCGATTGGCTACTTTCCAATCATCATCACTTGTACCAGTAGGTTTCTTGCTATCTCCCTCTACTGGTTTATAAGCATCCTTGCAATACAATAGATCTTCCATACGAGGTTTCCAAATTGAGTAATTGCTAGAGGTCAGTTTAATCATGGTACCACTCATACTTTCCTCCATTTCTAACTCACCACTGCCCCTTCTTATCCTATTGCTCTGATACCAGATGTTAGGAACCAGAAACCAGAAAACAAAACTCACTCAAGCAATGTATCAAACACTTGGTGAGCAATCAACCTTTTAGCAAATATGAGCAACAAACTTGATTTTTAACAGCACCAATTTGAGCACTGTACCAGTGCTGGTACAAACATGAACCAGGAGAGAGTTTGGGCAGAAAATGAACAAAGTATTTAGGAAGAAAACCAACCAACTATTTTCATATACTCATAGTCATTCAACTTACAGTGTTTAATTACAAACCAAAGCACCTCTCAAAATGTCACTAATCTTTAAGAAAATACAAGAGGAGATAAACAAAACCAGTAAACTAAAGGGAGCTTCAATTGGATAGTTGAAACACAATCACAGTAACAAACAGTAAACAAACTGCAGCAACTCTCCCTTCTTATACTTTTTCTGGTTAACTTCCTCTCTATATCAAAGAACCACTTAGAAAGATAGATAGTAAGATGTGATGCATGTGTTACCAAAAGGGCCATGTAGTGCATGCTAAAGGATACGTGGCAGCACCCCATAAGAATACTAGTAGTATGTACTCTTCCAAAAATACCCCTCCTTGCTGAAACTATCTTCAGTTTTCTAACATAATCCAAAACAGGCCCAAGTCTGATGGGCTGAAATGAGGAGGGATCCAACAGACTTGAACTTCATATTACAACCTACATTGGTAAGTCTAAACTTGTATACAAAATTGAAAATACAGTCAATCAGGAAGAAATCCAAACAGACAAAAAAATTTAATTTTTTTGAAAAAAAAAACTGACGAATTGTGCTCCACATAAATTTACCTATATAACCTTTTCCGTCATCATCACGGTCACGGGGGAAATAAAAGAAGCGAAAAGAAGAGGAAAGTGGTCCGAGACCGAGACCGATACTCCGAGCGGACCGAAACGCAGCGTCATGGACGCAACGCGTCAAAGCAATGAATCCACCAAAAATATTATTTATTTAAAGGGTAATATTATTTTTCTAAGTCAATCAAAAAATTCAAAACTTTGACCAATCCTTCCCGTGTCTCTCTCCGTCCCGCGAACCTGAAACTTGAGCCGGCGCGTAGAACCGACGCACCTCCTCTCCTCAATTTGCTTTCCACAAACGCAGTTTGACAAACTGGTAGCTAACCATGCCTCTCTCACCGCCAACTGTGACCTTCGATCGCCGCGTTGATGCGCTCGGCGATCTGAGGATTCTCCCCGATGAGACCATCTGCGCCATCCTCGAATTGCTCTCTCCTACTGACCTCGGTCGCCTCTCTTGCGTCAGCAGGTCTCTCTCTCTTATGGTGTACTGTGTCTCTATTTTTGTGTGCTTTGAGTCCTATAAGTAAGAAAAATTACACTGCCAATTATGTTCTTCTCATTCTGTTCAAGTTTTAACAATTTATTCGAGTCCAGTTTCTATAACTAGAGAAAAATTTAGTTCTACGTTTTTTGATGAGTCAATTGTTCAATATGCATGAATTTTTATTAATCACCGGCATTAGTGAAAACAAGAGCAATGTTTACTTACATTCACGTAGGGATATTGAAAGCAATCCCTTCCGTTTGAACATTTTATTAATCGTTTCCATTCTGATTACCAATATGTTATTTGCCTTTTACTTGTATTGCTGTTAAAGTCATCTATCCACCTTTCAAAGAATTTTTCTGGTTTAAAATATGAGTTAGTGTTATATTACTTTATGATAAAAATTGAGATGCCATTTTCCATATTTGCAGTGTCATGTACATTTTCTGCAATGAGGAACCACTTTGGATGAATAAATGCTTTTCTATCGGGGGTTCACTTGAATACAAAGGTTCTTGGAAAAAGACAGCTTTATCAAGGTTTGTGCTAAAATAAAATCTTCTTTGGTTGTTAATGAAATTTCTGTTTATGTGGGTAAACCTGAAAGCTGATGGGTAAATGTACAAAGTTATGATAGGTAAACCTGAAAGCTTGTGTAAAAGATCATGCAAGTTTAAAAATAGCTGTAAATAAGGCCACTAGTGGTGTTATGTTATTTCTACAACTGCTAAGGTCAAATATAGAACATAGTAAATATGTTAATCTAGTATTGCTAGCTGTAATGGGTGCTAATGTTTAGCTCCAGATGGTTTTACTAAAATATACCTGAACTTACTACAAACAGATACTAAAAGTTGTTGCTTTGCAGGCATAACCTTTGCAAGGACAGCACTGAGACTTACCATAAACCCCTTCAATTCGATGGTAACGAACTATCTTTGTTACTGTAAGCTTTGAAGGCTTTTTAATTTCATAATTTCTTCTAATTGTAATGTTTCCTTCCTTTTAGGGTTTTTCTCATATTACTTGTACAAGAGGTGGTACAGATGCCATACTTCATTGAGTTCCTTTTCTTTGGACACTGGTGACTTAGAAAGGATGGAAGATCTTTCACAGGATGACTTTTCTTTGAATTATGATGGCAAAAAGCCGGTAAACTATTTGTACACAATTACAGTGCCCCCTGCTTTGCCCCCCATGTCCCTATTACCTTGGATGTGGGTCCCAATGGAGTGGCAAAATAGGGAGCATCCAATAGTAATCCAAACCATTTTGTATTGACTTCTGAGAAATGTTTGTATAATGTTGTCTGTTTTCATCTTCTGAGATGAATTTCAATTGGTTTCTGATTATTTCTAAGTTGTACACATCATCTTACTGTATTTCCAATCTACATTGAAAATTTTGTTTGTTTGCAAGTTGTGACCTAGTATTAAACTAAAATCTAGTGAAGAGAAACATTCTAAAATGCCCTAAGCTATTCATAACATGGAGCCAGACTCTAGTTTGACTGGCTCAATTTTCTTATTTGACTTATGTTCTTGATACTGACATAGAATATACTCTATCCAACAAACTAGCCCAGATACCGGGCAAATCCATGCTTAAAAAAAATATATATAGGCCTTTAAGGCTTTAATAGTGGCTGTGATTGAACTGTTTAATCGCTGTTTAAGGGTTGGACAATTGTAACATGAGAGGGTTTTATGGTTTTCTTTAGTTTTTATAGGTTTTAACTGTAGATTAATCGTGTTTTCTAAAAGCTTTGCTATCAATAACTTTCTTTAATTAATATCACTAAAGCATGAGATATACAGTACTGCAAATACTATTTACAACATAAGTTATCATGAACACTTGTATCAAATGTCCTTTTTTTAGCCATGATATGTGAATAAGTAAGTATTCCTTTATACTGCTTTTTTTTTTATATAGCATAAACCTAAGTAATGTTTTATTCCAGATCTTGCTCACGGGTCTTGCAGAGACTTGGCCAGCAAAAAAGAAATGGACAATTGAACAATTTGTTAAAATCTACGGGGACAGTTTCTTCAGGATATCTCAAAAGAGCCCCAAAAAGATAATGATGAAATTTAAGGACTATGTTTCTTACATGCAAGCCCAGCATGATGAAGATCCGCTCTATATATTTGATGAGAAGGTAAGGCATCTTAATTTAAATTTCATATAGGAGACCAGCTGTCTTTTTACCTGTTTGACCATAAAAAAACACAGGTGAAGCAACTGCATATTCCAAACATAAAGAAACCCACGTGCTAAGTACTATGGATTAATGCTGTAACAGTTCAATTAATTTGTTACTGTATAGTTTGGAGAGACAGCACCTTCCTTGCTAGAAGACTATGAAGTGCCTCACCTATTCAAAGATGATTTTTTCGATCTACTCAGCCACGAGCAGAGGCCTCCCTTTAGATGGCTAATTATAGGTCCTGAGAGGTCTGGTGCCTCATGGCATGTTGATCCTGGCCTTACCACTGCTTGGAATACCCTTTTGTGTGGCAGAAAAAGGTTATTTTTACATTTTTATTTGTCCCCTTAGTGCAGGAGATTGGCAGATATTATGAAAATTTTGAGAACTTTGTTTGTATCTACTGTACTTCCACTTTATGTTACTAGTAATATCGTGAGAATTCCTTGCTTTTGTGTATGTGTGTTGTTTCTGTTCTTTCTACTGTCTCTCTTGCAAGATAGCAGTTTCGCAGAGTAAAGGAAGTGTGGGTATGCAGTGGTGATTTACAGCTTCTCATACATATACATAATTTTTTCTTTTTTGCATACAAATAATAGATGGGCATTGTATCCCCCTGGCCGTGTACCTGCTGGAGTAACAGTTCATGTAAATGAGGAAGATGGTGATGTCAATATTGAAAGTCCCACATCGTTGCAGGTTATCTATTACTTTTATCATTGTAGTTCTGTGTTTTGCTATTGCTATTTTTTGAATGTTGTTTTCAGTTAGCTTGCTGAGTTCAGAATTTCATTTTGATTTTTAGCAAAGTCACATTACAAAATTTTTCTCATTAACTTTTACAAGTCGTAGATTTTCAAAAGTATCTCTTTGAAAGTCATAAAACTTCTCAAGCTGTTTATAGATAGTGGGATGGGGGCAGGAGAGAGAGAGAGAGAGAGAGAGAGAGAGATGCTGAGAAAAGAGGATTCAATTTTATCTCTACCATTGTATTATATTCTTACTGCCTGATTAAGAACCCACATGACCATAAAGAAAAGAACAATTAATTTCTCAATACTCCTATAACCTAAATGTCGTAATAACTCCCAAGGTGCAAGAAACTAAATATATAGGTGCTTTTTGAGGAACTTCATCCCATGCATGCAATCATTTTAAATGTTACACATGACCTTTGCTTTTTCAAATAGACTTGTATAGTCAGCTTGTTGATGCTTTGTCTTTAAATTTTTTATTATTGCGTCGTGCTTTGTTACAATTTTTTTGTTATATTGTGTATACATCTTTCTAGTATTAACTATTACACATCTTTCTTCTATTTTACAGTGGTGGCTTGATATATACCCTCTGCTTTCTGATGAAGACAAGCCAATAGAATGCACTCAACTGCCTGGAGAAACCATATTTGTCCCAACTGGCTGGTGGCATTGTGTTTTAAATCTTGAAAACACAGTAGCTGTCACACAAAATTATGTTAATAAATCCAATTTTGAATTTGTTTGCCTCGATCTGGCACCTGGCCACTGTCACAAAGGCGTGTCCCGGGCAGGTTTTCTGGCTGTACCAGGTCATCGGACTGAAAATGCAGAAAATTCAGACAATTTCAATCACCCTGACATGACCCGAAAAGGAAAAAGATTAAAAAGCCCCACGGAGATTTCTGATGGGACCAATCAGTGTTTTCAATATGATATTGAATTTTTGTCTCAATATTTGGAAGAAGAAAGAAACCACTACTGTTCTGTCTGGAGCCCTAATATCTACATCGGACAAAGAGAAATGAGGGAATGGTTGTGCAAATTATGGGTTGCTAAACCTGACATTAGGGAATTAATATGGAAGGTAAGCTATCTCGTTTAACTTATCATTTCTGTTTAAAAACAGCAAATGCTGTGATTATACTATTTTGTTATCCAATTGATAGAACATATGTATGTACTGATTTAGGATCCCATTCTAAAGACAATTGATGGATATTGAAATTTAGTGCTGCAAAGCTGGGTTTACTTATAGGGTCTGATAGACAAAAGAGTGAGTGATTTATGAATTGTTTGATGTACCCAGGTGTTAGCCTTTATGACCATACGAGCTGCATGGTACATTGGTCAAAGTTTCATAATTACCTTATCCCACAAAATTCGTTTACCTGTCACTATTCACCTTATGAAAAATCAATCATGTCAGACGTTTTCAAGGTCGAATCCACTTTGAATTTGATAAATGTATTGCTTGTGAAGTATGTGTTCGTGTATGCCCGATAGATCGACCTGTTGTTGATTGGAGATTGGAAATATTTTATATTCTAAGTGCCTTATAAATATCAAGATTGTGTTTCATTTTAGGGTGCATGTTTGGCTATAAATGTGGAGAAGTGGCGCAAATGTCTACTTGAGGTATGTTCAAACCATAAGCTGCCAGCTCCTTCAGACGATGAGAAGCTACCAGTTGGTACTGGTAGCAATCCTGTAAGTGGTCACTATTTCTGTGCTCTTGATATTTTTTTTTTATTATTTTTTTTTTGGTTACCAGTGCTGAGCTTGCTACACTTGCATAAATGAATCTTCTCGATTTTTAGTAATTTGGGTTTAAATAAATGGATTCTGAATGTGGGTATTTCTTTTCCTATTTATAGGTATTTGTTGTTTCAGATAATGTGGTAAAAATTTATGCTGAAGGGGGTTTTGAATCGGCTCTCCATTGTCTTGGTGCAGAGGTTTCTTACTATTATTTTTTCTCTCATCAACATATGTTAATAAGATATAACAGTGGCCAGTATTGGTTTTTGATGCTTGTTGATTAGTATGGACAATAGTTCTGTTGATCTTTAAAGAGTCTGAACCGACTGATATAAAAACAAATACCAAGTCCCAATGAGTAAATGATAGCCTTCAGCCAATTTACAAAAAAAATATTAGGATGTCTCAATCTGTATTAAGAATTGATAACATGTACCTAACAGGCCATTGCAAAAACCAACTTTGCTATACCACTATTCCTGGGCATAATGTTAATCTGCATATATTTTGCAGATTGAGTTCTACGACCTCCTTCAGAAGTATGATTCTCCCCTGATGGAGCATGTTCCTGAAATAATCGCAAGTGGTTTTCTTGTTTTAGAGAATGGGTTGCATAGAACAATACCATGGGATGGGAGAGGTGTCCCAGGAGCTATTTCTGAGTTGTATCGAGATTCAAATAGAGAAATCTCAGTGGACAGTTTCGCTTTTGGCGTGTTGCAAAAGATGCAAACTGAGCTAAAAGGGTTTAACACTTCTTGCAAGACTATGTGGCCATATCTTGTGACCAAAAGATGTAAGGGGGATATATTCGGTAAAATGTGAGTTATGTGTATGATTTTAAAAATATTTTAGCAATATTCTCAATTCTGATAACCCATCATCTGGTAACCTTGATGCAATTTGAAGACAATAATTAAACAAAATTAGGAGACAAAACATTGCTTAATGATCTTGCAAACTGACTTGTAATAGCAGACCAAAATGCAATAGACCTATAAATTGTAGTCGTTTGACTTTTAATTTGCATTCTGTAGAAGGGAGAAGTTATCAGAAGAGGATGCTTTAAACCTAGCTTCTTTCTTGGGCATTCAAGTTAGGCTACTTCATCAGCTACCGCTTCCTCCTGGAAATAAAATCCATTTTGATATAAATCAAACAATGTTGAATAAGAGGCCGCGAGAATTTGATGTAGAAGATAGTGGGGATATTGTCGAAGGTTCCCATATACCTTCAGAGTGGAAATTGTTTGCTGATTTCCTTATTGCTAGTAGACGAAATGTCAGGAGACGCCTTGAACAATGGTACTGTCTTTTTTTCTTTCTTATATTATTTGCTAAAATTGTTCCTTCCATATTTTTATCAACATAAATGTTTGAACTTGTAAGATTAATAGATGCTTCATTTGTACGGCGATGCTTAATGATTTAGTTAACATATTTTGAACATATCTTTTATTTCTATAATTTTATTTTCAGGGGAGATCCAATTCCAGCGGCTTTATTCGAGAAAGCTGAAGAATATCTTCCCAATGATGTAACAGATCTCCTCGGTATTGTCAAGGTTGATTTTCTAAATCATTCTTTAACAAGAATAATACTTTAACAGAGTGAAATAGTTGTTAGAAAAATCTTATGAAGTGAGTTATAAAATCAATTGATGTGGCTGTGCCAGATAGTTATCACATTACAGTACCTTATACTGGTTTTGTAATATTCCTTTCTTATAACCAGCTAATTGACGCTTGATTGAGATAAGGTCTATTTTGTCTTTACTAAACAATTGGAATCGAAGTTGAGGTTTAACTTAATGATTACGAGGGAACCTGTACCTAATGGCTCAATTGAGTAGGAAACACTACTAAATGCTGTTGGTTGTCCTGTACCAGGATGATCATGGTTCATACACCTCAAGCAGTCCTTCGTGGATACATTCAGATATAATGGATGATAACATTCTTATGAAGCCTGTTTCAACTTCAAGCTGTGACAAGAATGCTGCAGAAGATGTTCCTGTTAAAAATGGATTAAATAGTATATCTAATGGTATTGGAGGAAATCAGAAGTGGATCCCAACGCACATCATAGATTTTAGCGACGTATCTATTGGTGAGCACAACTCTTTTTATGTGTCATATTGTTTGTGCATGTCTGCTTGTCTTATGTGCATTTTATGATGTCTATGATTGTGTTAAGGTTCGCTAGGTCCAGCACAAAGTGTCAAAATATATTCATATTGGTGCTATGTATTTTCTCAGAAATGAATCAATACAATGCTAAAAAAAATAATACTTGGTGAGTACTCATTTCATTTGTCCTTTTATTTTATTTAGTTTTCTTTGAGAATTTATTAGTAACTGGATTCTTTACATTTGGCTTTCATTTGAGCTGATAAATTTGCGTTGGTTATGACTTGTGTGTACAGTTTTTTGAAGGTATAATATGTATAAATTGTATAATATATCATCATCTGCTATAATGCTCCAATTTGGATGCCACCAGATCTTATGTAACAAAACATTTCATGTTACACATTTTGTATATCACTTCTTTTATGTGCTTATTGTGGGCCCACTTTGAGTTCCTATTGTATTAGGGTGGCTTCTTGCATAGACAAATAGAAGAACAAAATAAGATCTCAGTTGTGTTAAACTTATTTCAGGAGATCCCTTGTTGGATATAATTCCATTGTATCTCGATGTACTTCGGGGAGAGAGACCTCTTCTGAAGAAGTTTCTGGAAAGTTACGCGCTGCCCTTTTCCAAGGTTACAGATCAAGATGCACTTACCAATATGTTGCTTCAAGAGCCAAAGTTAAAGAGAATATCTTACCGTGCTATGTAAGTACTTCCAAACTTGGATTATTATATCAGTATCAGATCAAATATTCCATTGTCAAATTTGGTACAATGATTATTGTCATATAGGATGTTTAACAAAAGGAACCTTTTTTCTCAAGTTGCGCACATATTTGTTTATATTTGCACAATATTTCTCAGATTCTAATGAATAGACGATAATTTCTTTTTGAGATACTTTTGAGAATACCTTACATTAGATTGTTGCAATGGGAAGGATGATAAATTTTTACACTAATTGTTGACAATGTTGACAGCATGGAGCATTTTTTTCCCCTCATGTCTAAATGAAACTCAAAATTTAAATGTTGACAGTAACTTGGCAATTAATTTTTTTTCTTTTACTTTTTTTTTCTTAATATGTTAAAGAAAATCTGATTCTCAACTATACCGGGGCTAGTTTCAAAATTGAAAAAAGTCAGGTGGTTTTTGCAAGTTAGGCAGTGTAAAAAGTGAGATTTACAGACACATTTTAATCCATCAATTGGTGTTCATGATTTACATCAGAGCTCAAAGGACAGCTGAAAGCGTTATCTGAAAAATTCTTCTTTATGCAAAATCAACCATAACTTGTTATTGGACCAATTTTCACTTTTCAGGTGCTATTGCATACTACACGATGATAATGTTTTAGGAGCCATATTTAGTTTGTGGGAGGAGTTGAAGGCAGCTACGTCATGGGAAGCTGTAGAAGAGACTGTTTGGGGAGAGCTAAACTACTACCAGCAATCTTTCTCGAAGCATCTTAACAAAAACCTGATAAATAAAAATCAGATATAATTCATATACAAACATTCATTCAGCATTTCAAGTTATATTGGGGTCCTCTAATTCTTTTGATGGTTGGTGCTATTGTTTGCTCTTTTTTCCTGCTTCAAATAATATAGAAAGAATAGTCATCTATGGCGAACCTTTTTATTTGTCAGGTTCTGCGCTGTTGTAAAAAAATGTGTCAATCATTAACGTATGATTTTTTGTTATAGTCGGTACTTAATAATCATACCTATTTATTGTATTATGCAGTTCAACTCACAAAGGTAAATTGTCAGTGGAGGTCACGGAACGGTACAGATAAAACAAGAATATAGTTTGTGTATCAGAAGTTCGGAACCTTTATAAATGGTTTCCTCAATTATTATTTAAAAAAAAAAAAAAAAACTGGTAGAAAAATGCATTGTACTTGTTAAGGATACTATTAGCAGAATACTAAGGGTCTGATCGGAATGATGAAACCAACGCGAGAATTAGAAATGGATTTCTCTTTTTATTGATTCTTCTGATCGGAACGTATAAGATGGAGAGAAATGATTTCAATCCTCACGATTTGGCAAGAAAAAATAGCCCTTTCGAATTCCCGTGTAAAACGTAGAAATTTGGCATGATTTGGTTATGCTAGCAAGCTCTCCGATATTCTATCTTCGTTCTGACTATTTTGCCCCTTCCTTCTGATAGTATCTTTTCCGCCATTTGTTTGGGAATTGGGATTGCTCTGTGCCTTTAATCCCTCCACTACTTTGTGGGAAACTCTGTTCTCCAATCACCTCACTCCATTCTCTCTCCAATCGCCTCTCTACATTCTTCTCTGAGGGTGCATAGCTGCTTATTTTGAGGTGGTCTAAGTTGGCAAATTATATCTTGCAGGATCAGCAGTTTGTGTAATTTGAAAGATGTTCAAGTGGTTGGCAACAAGGTCCTCGATTGTGAAGTTGAAGTAGCATTTGATCAGTTCATTAATGTAAATGAAATAAAAGTCTAATTTTAATTATGCTGCTAGTGTGTTTTATCCAATCGCTAATTGCTGAGAAAGAATAAAATTGATTGTAGTCGTGTAGTCTTTTCTTTGTTTTTTGCTTTAATCAGTGTATTTTGCTGGTATACGTGTGTTTCTCATTTCAAAAGAAATATATGAGGGCAAAATGGTCCAATTTCAAGCGGTAAAATCATTTCTTTCAATTCTTCTCGTTTTAGTTCTGATCACCAAATTTCAATTCAAAATCATTTCTTTTCATCTCTATTCTATTGAAAGGAATTGAACTCTCCTTTTTAATCATTCCGATCAGGGCCTAAACGATTAGCTAGGAAAAATCTAATTAACCTTTTTGTCCAATCGGCTTTTCATCTCTCTAAGCATTAATGGTAGCAAGTATAAAGATAGAAAATATTGCCAGTTGGCAATAAAGCGCCAGCCCATTGTAAGTGACTGAGTTATATACCTAATATAATCGCCAACTTATATTGAGAAGCAGAGCATGTCAACAAAAAAATAACGAATCATTTAAAAAAATGAGCAATCTTTTTTGAGTATGCATTAGACGGTTACTATTAAGGAAATAAATTAACACAGCTAATAAAAGAAGCATGACTCACGAAGTAATAGCTTATATCAAGAAACCTCTCTAGTAAAAGCTCCAACAATACATCAACAAAAAGGTCTCAGAGTAAAAACTTAAACAAGAAACCAGTAGACCAATAGTCTCCAAAAATGACATGATAAGAAACCTAAATTACCAAAACAAACTCTCCTTTGGCTTGTCAAAATCTAATAAACAGGAAGATGGCTATCTTCCTAAGCAGCGGTGGCCTTGGCAGCAGCAGAAGAGAGCTTGGATCGGCGCTTGGCAAGACTCTCACTGCGGCGCTCACGCTGCTCCTTGAGACGCTGGGCAAGAAGCTTCTGGTACTCAGCTGCCTCGTGCTTGGCCTTGGCAATTCTCTTCTTCTTGTCAGCAATTCTTGCGCGCTTCCTCTGAAGAGTTAGAGGAGTCACCAACCTCTGAATCTTGGGAGCCTTGCTGACCTTCTTACCTGCATTTGTTATCGAGCAAAATTGAACATCAATAAATCCCATAAAATTTAAAATTCAACTCAGATATTGTGGGCTTTTAAATGCAGAATGCAAAATTATGTTAACCTTTAATTCCTGAGAATCATAAATATCATGTCATGGCACCAAACAAGTGAACTAGACAAATATTCCAAACACAAGAACTTATGAGCAGAATGACAACAATGACTGCAACTGTACAGATGAGAGAACAAAGAGAATATGGAGAAGTTACCGGTCTTGGTGGTGAAGGTGCGTCTGTAGGTGTTGACATACTTGCGGACATCATCCTCCTTGCTAAGATTGAAGAGCTTGCGGATCTTTGAAGCCCTCTTGGGACCCCTCATCCTGGGCTTCTCAATGTCGGTCAAGCCAGGAAGGTCATTCTCTCCCTTCTTCACAATAACCAAGTTAAGCACTGACAAGTCAGGGCTCACAATGCACCCACGGACAGACTTCCTCCTGCGCTCTCCATTACGCCTTCCATACCCACGGAAGCAAGGAGTTCCTGCAAACAAAAATATACAATCAAAGATAAAAAAAAATAATGTGAAATTCAACAGGAAGAGCAACTACTAGCTATGGAGAGAGCACTACGAGAACAAAATTGAAACTCCAAAAGGATTGCTAGCTAACTAGAGTAGCAAAAAATCCTGCACTCAAACCCCATGACCAGAATAAAATCAAAAGCATTTAGCTGGGGGGGAGTAATACAAACCAATTCTTATAATCCAACCTTTAATCATATAGTAACCCAACCAACAACAATAACAGTAAGATTGATGTAACCTTAAAAGTTATAAGCAAATTTACCTCTGTGAAGAAGTAGGCGGACACGGCCTGGTGTCAGCACACCCTGCTTCATGGGAAAACCTTGCTTGTCACAGCCTCCCATAATCTTGAACACATATCCCTTGAACTCCTATTAAAATCAACCAGCGAATCTTAATACAATATAATCAACTTGAGATTAACATTTCAGAATGTAAGAATAAATTCAACGATAACCATACCTCACCAAGGGCATCCCCATTAACCTCTTGAGAGATCCTCTTGTCATAGAAAGCACGACTGCAGAAAGAACAGCGGTTTCAGCCCAATGTTAAATTCACAAGTAAAAGCAATTCAGATGTTTAAATTACATTAAAATAACACATTTAAATGTTTAGAAATGTCCGTTGTATACTTCGTGGAGTACTTTGATTTATAGGGAATTATTCAAAATATTGTGACACCAACATGCAAATTCATTTAACTGAAACTTAATCAGGAAAATTGCATCTTGTTGATTCATGTGATTTTTCTTAGGAGAAAATGGGGTCATTTCCAGCTTTAAAGTCAGATAAAACAATGACATGCGTTGGGCGCAACAATTTATAAGGAACAATGAATTATTATCGGGCAATACTTAGATATTGGACATGCTAAACAATTATGCTAAGGAGAATCATCAACGAATTTGAGTAAACCATGAAGCATTCAGGTTTCAAACGTTAAACATCAAAAGTAAATCATCAAACATTGCAACCGGATAGGACAAATATCCATTTGAACTTCACTTATTCTCATCAGAAAATCTAAAATTTGTTCAAAATAAACAAAAAACAGGCAATAAGCAACGATTGAGAACTTACAGCTTCTGGTCATCGTCGATCTCGAGCTTCTTCTGGCATCCTGTCGTCGGATTAGCGATGTTGAACTGTAAAATTCAAACAAAACAAACAAACACCATTAATCATCCACCAACGACATATCCTCGAACCATGGCAAATCAAACGAGGTAACAAGGAAACGATGAGAAGAATGAATACCTTCATCTTGGATCAAAATCTGGGCGTGAAGGTCCCAAAGCCTGACGCGAGGGCAAGGGATTTTGAGCAGCGGCTAGGGTTTTCCTTCGAGAGAAGCGAATGGAGCTCGAAATGAGATATATATATTCGGGCGGCGGTGCGTGACTAGGGCTTTAGGTTTGGATGTCTAATCTCAGCCGTTGATTTCTGGTTGATATAGATCTGAATCTATCCCGAATCGGTCCAGAATGATTTTGAAGTTGCGGACCGCCGGACCGGATATAACCCGAGTTGGTTCCACGAAACTACAACCAAGCCTGAGGCCCACTTAAGGGCTGTCAATTATTGGGCTAGCTTAAAAACTGTTCTTTTATATTGCGCCCTTTACTGTCCTGGGCTGGACAGCTCTGTTTCTACGCATATTTCAGCGTCCATTTGCTTGTTTTTCTGTTATTTTCAAAATGTGAAAGTTGGTACTTAAGGCCTAAGGGCTCCTACAGAATGGAGTGATGGAGTGGAATAGAAACTCTGCCTATATAGTTAACTTGCTCCATAATTGTAAATTTATAATGGAACAGGAAGTGAATGAATGGAAACGAGATGAACTCTCTAAAGATATCTCGTCATTTGATTAAGTTACCATTTAGTTCTCTCCTCTATTCCATTCCATTTCCTATAAAAAGAAGGGGTCTTATAAGTGCAATCCCCTAATTTGCAATCCCCTATCATCCCATCTAAAAGTAGAAAGGATGTTGGAAGCACCCTTTCTATTTTGAGCGCTGCTCACTCCTCTCTCTTCACTAATTGATCCCTTATTATAACGATCCGATCTCTTATTATACAATCTGATCTCTTATTAAAACAATATGATCCCTTATTATACAATTTGATCTCTTATTATAACAATCTGATCTCTTAGTATACAATCTGATCCCTTATTGTAACAATCTGATCCCTTATTATACAATCTTATCTTTTATTATAACAATCTGATCCCTTATTATATAATCTGATCTCTTATTATAACAATATGATCTCTTATAACACAATTTGATCTCTTATAATACAATCTGATCCCTTATTATACAATCCGATCACTTATTATAACAATATGATTATTTATTATACAATCTGATCATTTATTATAACAATCTGATCCCTTATTATACAATCTGATCATTTATGATTTTAAGATGATCCCTTATAGTAACAATATGATCTGATCATTTATATTTATAAGATAATTTCATATTTTAACAATATGATTATTTATATTATTAAGATGATAACTTATTATAACAATATAATCTGATCATTTATATTTATAAGATGATCTCTTAGTATAATAATCTGATCGTTTCCACGTATTGGTTGATCACTTATTACAACATCTTTAGGCCGAGAGAGATGAAGGGAGGTCAGGAGAAGGCTGGAGGGAGGAAGGATGGATAGAGGGAGTTCGGAGGAAGGGAGGTCGAAGGTCGAAGGAAGGAAGGCGGAGGTGGGAGAAGCTTGGATGGAGGTAGGGAGGAGGCCGGAGATTGGATGTCGGAGCAAAGGAGGGAGGGAGGCCAGAGGTCGGAAGTCGGAGGAGGTCGGAGGAGGAGAGGCGGAGATCGGAGGAGGAGAGGCGGAGGTCGGAAGAGGAGAGGCGGAGGTCGGAGGTCGGAAGAGGAGAGACGGAGGTCGGAGGTCTGAGGAGGAGAGGTGGAGGTCGGAGGTCTGAGGAGGAGAGGCGGAGGAGGAGAATCGAAAAGGAGTACAGAAGAGAAATAGATTTTATGTAAGTTTAAGAGGGGATGAGAGGGGGATGACAGGGATGATAGTTTGGAGGATTGTCGGTAGCAATTCCCAAAAGAAGGTGAGACTGTGAGAGGAGGTGATGGAATAGAATGGAAGCTTACCAAACCCTGCTCAAAGGAGTAATTTGTTCTAGAATGAAAAAAATATAATGAAAATGGAGGTGAATGGATAGAAATGAAGGAAACTCTATATACAATTGTTCTCAATTTGTCACCTCATATTTGGAGATTAAGAATTTGTTCCGCACCTCTTTTCCATTCCATTCATTGCCTTTCCACTGTGGTCCCTGGAGCAGACAATTAGTAGTTAGTCGTGAAGACCTCGTGAATAATTTGGATCATATCTAGTGAAATATATGTTTATCTAGAAACTTAAATTGTGCTCCACTCGGAGGGGTGCGAAGAGAAGCTCATCCCAAGATGGGGGATTATAAGATCAGACGAGTGGAGTGCGAAGAGAAGCTCATCCCAAGATGGGGGATTATAAGATCAGAGTGAACAATTGATACTCTCTCAGAGTTAGCCTCGTTACCCCTTCATTCACCTTGTCTCCCTTCCGATCTGGAGCGGGATAACACCTCCTGGTCAGGTCGGTAACTAGAGTATTACCTCCTCTCACTTCCTCTCCCTTCCGTCAAATTGATTTTGGAGCACTAAACATACTATCATTATTAATTCAGAGAAAAATGAAGTCAATCGGCCTTGGTCCTGTCACGCGTAAGTCGTATAAAAAGTACCTTTCAACTGCAGCTAGCTGAATTACCCTAACACACTCATAATACTTAATGTCTAGAAGTCTTTTCAACGGTTCTAAAACACAAGAATTTAGCACAGACCTACATACTAGAAGCTCTCATACAAATCCAACAATGAAGCAACAAAACTAGTCGTTCCACGCAAGGGCGAAGCCATGTATTGTTGGTGCGTCCAAGGACCCACCACCCGAAAATAAATTTACTTGATAGTGTACTTGTTTGTAAATTAAAAAAAAAAAATCACAAAAAATTAGGGATCCTTCTAAAAAAATTGAATGATCCAGGTCAACACATCGTGTTTGATTTGAATTGCATAAGGACACTTAAAAAATCACATAGGGATCCAGGTAGCATTTGTTCTTAATGAATTGCCTTCTTCCTTCCTCTACAACTAATCTTATTAAGATACAACTTTGAATATAATGAAAGATATTTAAATGAATAATTATTTGTAGCATATATATACTAACGTGAATCTCGCGCATTGCGTGATTCGTCTATATAATGCTTTGTGAACTTTAGAACATTATAAATATATAATTTTAGATTTTCTGTCGTTATCATAATGTATATTTTAATTTCTCATGAATTTTTTATGTTACATTATTTTAGAGGTGTTTATTTAAAAATTATTATTATACTATATTTATATTAGACATTACATAGTACATATGTTATATGTTTCAACAAGTAAAAAATTTTACGAACACACGAAATCCTAGCTACACCTTGGACATACAACAGCTACAAAAGAGATCGAATGTATATCATTGCGAACTCAAATATATCCCCAAACAGTTGCATTATTTTTTTTTGAAGAAAGAAAAAATAATGCAACTGTTTGGGGATATATGAACAGTTGCATTATTGAACCTCATATTAGTTTAATTTAAAAGGATATACAAGATAAATGCACATGACATCCGCATTTCTTATTTGCACCTCAAAGGTAAACTATCCTTTCCATTGACAAGTTTTTGGACTGCACTGTTAAATTGTTTAGATCAAGTAAAAAGAAAATTAATAAATTTTATAATAGACCATATATGTAAATATAAGCTATATGTCCCTACATTCTCATATTTTTTTTTTTAAAAAAAAAGCAAAAGCATATCATGCTTCACCATTTCATTTTTTTTTTTCTAAGCTTACTCTGAAGGACTTGAGCTTCGAGTTCGAATTATAAGAACAAGAACATGCTAAAAATAAATGTAGTGCAAAACATAAAAAGGGGAAATGAAAATCATTATACACCAAAAACAGCAGCTATCTATATTTAATTCAAGGAATCTATCAAACAACAAAATGCTACTGCCCTGATAATCAAATAAAAGGAAAGGATGTGAAGACGTGGTAACATATTAAGCTAAGAAACCTACAGGAGAGAATCATCCATAGAAATCCTTCATTCAGACCCATTTGAAACATCACATATACCCTTGAGAAACAAAGAAGATATGACAGATAAGTGCCCCTACAAATGCATGATATAAATAGATATTCTATGCCTGTCATCCCCACCACCTCCAAAACCCAAAATGCATTCCAAACATTGCCCAAAATAACCCTCGATATCTTTTATTTACAATATGACACACAAAAGGAAAGCAGCAAGAATCCATAACAATACAGGCAATGTTCTCATGATTTGTAGGAGCACTTGACACTAACCATGATACTTTTAGTTTCACAAGGGTAAACGTCGAATTTCTTCCTTAGAAATATTCATGTGCACCTACATAATCCCCACTTGTCTCTATGTCATCAAGCTCGGCATCATCTATTTCATCTAGATCCATGCTGCCGCCTCCAACAAATAGGTCGGATCCAGGTTTACGGGTGTCACCTCCACCAGGCTTCTTTGCCTCTTGTATGATTGCAGTTATTTCCTCTATGCTTTGAGTAGGAGGGTTGGTGTCAGCTGATTGCAAGGCTGCTTGGTATTCGTCTGTTAGTTCAATTGGCAAGTTCTTCAAAAACCATGGGTGGGTTTTTATCTCTGGAATTGTAATTCTCTGAAATTTTCAGAAATGCAGGAATTTTATTGTAAGAGATACTAGCAAATCCAATATTGACAAGATTGTAAGGTGATAGTCTTTGATATTTAATGCTAATACAACTCAGATCAGGAATACTATGAACTGGTTGGTTATGGGAACTGATTCTAGGTTGCTTACCAACTTGTCATCGTATTTCCCTCTCCCTTATCTTTTACTTCAACAGTTCATGCTGAGCAAAGCTCAGGTTGATTCTCAATGCAGCTTTACTACCTTGACATTACTTGAAGGGGAAAAAGGCGTCACGAGACTTATCAATACCTTTGATCCTAACTATACCATTATGGTTGGTAACTTGGTATTGTGATCTTTGGGCATTATTTTCTATTGGCATATTTGAATATTTTTGTGTTTATTCATGTATTGCTCCTCTTAGCAACTACATATAAGATTAATTGACAAGGAGAATGCTTGCTGCAGAGATATTACAAATGTACAGTTCTACTTGTCTAAAAATGCTAAATTTATCTCAGTATGGTTCTTCATGCACGGGCTGTTTTGGAACGCATAAAAAGAACCTCCTATCAAACAAAATTTTCCGGCATGGTTCTCATACACAGGTTCAGTTGACTTTTTTACCAATGTAATCTCAAGTCCTCTCACAGTCTCATCTACTTTAAAGAGAATTAGAGTACCTGTTCAGGATTTCCGACGAAAATCATGGACAACAGATGGCGGCATTCTGTGGATACACGTACATAATCTGGAATTGAGTACTGAACACTAAGTATGCGCTGCACGAAACAAACAAAAAATTGTACATTAGGAAATTCATGGCTAAAATCAATTAAAGTACCTCGTGCCAAACAAAATGATAAAAACAAAACCAAACATGGCAATATTTGATCTCAAGTAATGGATAAATTACAGATTTCTAAAGGCTTCAAACAGAAAGGGGTCAATGTACAACCAAAAATAAGATCCTAGGTTCTACATGTAAGGCTTTAAGAAAAGTGTATTTATTGGCTAATTTTAGTTAAGGAACCCAAATATTTACATCTGCAGCTGCACCTAATACCATTTGTGGTCACAGTCAGCACTGAACAATTTTTTAACAATATATAGAGTACCAATCCATTGAACCAAAGGTATAAGATAAATAGCTTGCCTAGACATTTTCATTTAATTAAATAATCTAATGGCACCTTCTCCTCCACATTATTCTAGATGCTGCTGTTACCTAAAAGTACCTCAAAGAATGCGGGAATAGTTGCAAAAAATTAGAAATACTGGGTGCCAGTTGCAATTATGATAAGAAAATGGTCTTCTTGTGAAAAGATCCAATCATATTTCATCGAAAGACAATGGGATGCTTCAAGCTAGAATACTCACCGTAATTGTTTTTCTGAAGTTTCTTGGATCATCTGGGTCCTCAAAGGGATATGCTCCAACAAGCATGACATATAATGTCACCCCACATGACCACACATCTGCAATCTAAATTGAACCCCAATTTTTTTTTTTTTTTTTTAAAAAAAAAACTTAATTATCACAGAACTTATTTATATTGTTTGATAAATAAAAAATATATATAATTTCCTTTTATACAGGGATTTCAATTTCATCCATTCTAACACTTCACTCACTAAAGTTGTATATCATAATGGTACGCTCTATATTTGGCATTTTCTTGGATTTTCTGGTACTTTTATGTTCTGTGATTTAAGCATCAATAATGCTTTAGCTTCAACACAAAAGAAACCTTAGATTAGAGAATCCAAATTTGTACCATTTCTGCTGATGCGTAGTATTTCAGTATCTGTCTATCCAATAATCCTAGCCAAATCAATACTGAAATTTGTCTGGCGCATACACTACTAACTCTAAATCTGCCTGGCACAGAATGCTAGGTACTGGTGAATATAATACTGGTATATGACAGTATTGGACCTGTTTTTTAAAAATAAGAAAATAAACAGCTTTGGATTTACCTTCCCATCATATTGCTTTCTAGAAAGAACCTCTGGGGCAATGTAAGCTGGAGTGCCAACAGTAGATTTTGGCTGAGAGTGCAAAACAGAGGACTGATGCACCAAAAGCAATTTAAACCATCAGTTAACATCATGCAATAATTAATAACTAGTTTTGTATTTATAGCTGGATAGTAATCATCAGCAGTATGACGAGATATAGAGGTTAGTTCCAACATGGATAAGGTTGCAAGTTCAAAACCGAAAAGGACAATAGGTATGCAGAGCAAGTATGAATGCCAAAATTAGTCATGCTCGAATTTCAGGCCTTTCTGACAAAGTGATTATTTGTCAGCCCAGTATTTTAATTTATTTGCAAACAGTCTAGCAGCAAAAAGCTGATGTTTGAGATATTTACAGCAAGCATCCTAAATTAGCTCAGTGAGATGATATGATAAATTTCATTAAAAATAATAAGACATTAATCATTAAATTCATTTGTTTCATTTATTTGCCCTTACGATTCACATGCAATTGAAATAAATCAATTAATAGAAGAAATCAATATGAAAAGGTTATGAAAGTTTAGTCATCTTGTACTAAGCTTAGCATTGATTTTAATGATTGTTACCATTGCATAAACCAAAATATGGTGGCTGCTAATTGTAAAACAAGTGTTTTAGCTGTAGTTTGAAACACATTAAGATTGTTGACTATATTGCAAAAAACCCATAAAACTGGTTTCACAACAGAATTTTTTTTTTTTTTTTCCTTTTTCCTTTTTTTTTTTTTTTTTGTCAGCAACACAATAAAGGTCAGTATTTTGGTTATATCAAATGTTTGGTAATGACATAACATTGTTTAGATTTTGCAACCTCCAAATGATTAAACAGATATTATTACCTTGGAGTACCCAAAATCACATATTTTGACACGGGGAGCAGTGCTTCCATCCAAGAGTGTATTTTCTAACTTCAAATCCCGATGGCATATTTCCTGTCAAGTGGAGAAGAAGAAATGTGACAATTACAACATACTCTGACAAATGGAAACTATTTTACTGGTGAATCTCTGACAAGCAAAATAAGTTTCCAAACCAAAAACATAATATCTGACAAACCAAATATTATTTAAGAAGTACCATTGAGTGACAATAGCTGACTCCCGATATGAGTTGTTGGAAGAAAAATCTTGCCTGTGAGGGATTATATTTAGTTGTTAAGTTCATTGCCTTAAAAATAAAACTCAGATTGTTAGTTGTTAAGTTCATTGCCTTGAAAATAAAACTCAGATTACTAAAGTTCATTCGCTCATATCTTTGTTCAGGAATCCTGGACTTGGAGCAAAAACAAAGACTTGTGCCAGATTATGGCCAATGTTTCCACCATCTTTACCAAAAAATAAAATAAATAAAAATAAGAATAAGTTCTAAACTAATGGAATGATGCCAAACAGTTAGCAGGACTAGATGGAAATACTCATGGTACTTGAGACTGAACGGAGTATTTAACCTTTTTTGGATGGCACCTGACATTTCTGATACTTGAAAACACCACTCGACTTTTGGAATATTTGTAAACAATAATCAATTATATTAACTAGGGCCATATTAACCAACAAATTACTTGAAAAAAATTAACCGTCGAGATTAGATTGGACGGTCGTGATGAGATGGGCAGAGTGCCCATCTTAATAGAGATGGGTAGAGGATACTGGTCCAGTATCTACTTATCTATCATGATATATATGTATATATATATACTTTGGTGTTAGTGCAAAAAACTTAGAAATGTTGGATGTTGGTTGTGCACGCAGAATCTCACGTTACTATTTACAGCTTCAAATTTATGGACATAATTGTATACCTCATCCTCACTAAATCTGCCAGCATTACAGATTCTTTCAAAGAGTTCACCTCCAGCTGCATACTCCATTACTATAGCAAGATGCGTCGGTGTCAACAACACCTTATATCAAGAATTAAGAAGTTCAGTCAATAAATGACATGCACTTTTCAGAAAACAACAAAAGCTCTTGCAAAACCAAATACTTCCAGGTGGTTCATGACTCAGACTACTCATAAAGGTGAAATCTTGTTCACATCCAAGATACGGCAAGGGATTCCTAGCTCTTGCAAAAGATGAATTAAGTAATAATTAAAGCCTGCCATAACTGCAATTAATACTTACCTCTAATACATGTAATAACTCACTGGAATAATATTAAATTTGGCACAGCAGTTATTGATCTGACCCAGAAAAAAAAAATAAAGTTGTTCACATTAATTCCATTTAACCAAATCAATTTTAAACAATATTCTAACTTGAAGAAGGTAGACTTACCAGTAAATAGAAATTTAACTGGAATCTGGTAGTCTTATGGGTCACATACCCAAATATAAGGAATCAAAGGCTCAAGTAGGTCCCAAAAAAAGTGTAAAAAAAAATCCTTCGCGATTGTTTTAACGTTTCAAATTGAAATTACACAAGTGTTCAATCCCATATTGAAATAATCTAATTCAATTCCTAATTGCAAAAAGAAAAGGATTTTAGATAGATCGAGGGTTTAAGACCCAAGAAAGAAACAGAGTGTTACCTCCTTAAATCTTATGATATGTGGGTGCCGCAATGATCTGTGGTTCATTATCTCTCTCTGAACATGCTCATCAATCTACCCCATACACGGAAAAAAAAAGTATCATAATTAAATAGTAAAATCAAAATGAAGTTCCCAACTTCAGCAGCATGTTCTTTTTGTCCTTTCCTAATTACTGCACATGCTGAAATTGAAAACCCTTGTCATAAATTCATGATTAGTGAATCTAGATGTTCATTAAGAGTATAGAAATTACTCAATCAGCCAAACAAAACAAAATCAAGCTCAGAAGAAGTTGCCTAACTCAAAAATCAATCACTCACACAACCCAAACATAGAAAGAAAAACCAAACAAACCTTTTGGCCTCTCTCTATGAACTTGACAGCAAAGAGCTCCTTGGTCTTAACATCTCTAACCAGTTTGGCAACACCAAAATTCCCCGACCCAATATCTTTGATCACCTCGTACTTCTCCATTCTCTCTGCTCTCAGAACTGGAAGTCAGGAAAGCTACACACGCAAGCGCAAACGCAAGAGGCAATCATAACAGGGACAGAGAGAGTTGGATAGAGAAAGGGGAACCGCCAAAGACTCTTTTCTGTTACTGGGTTTCCTACCAAAGCGGAAAGAAGAGAACACAACCAAAAGGGACGTGTGAAAGTGAGAAGAAGGAGAGAGAGTTGGGGATGAGAATAATTGAATTGAATACGAATTGAATAATGAAACTTTTTGGAGAGAGAGAGAGGGAAGGAGGTGAAGAGAGAGGAAAGGGATTGGCGACGAGAAATAGCCATGTGTCCCTCTGTAGTGCACTACAGCCAGAGTCAAGCTTAGGAAAATAATAAAAATTTTTATTAGTTTCCTTTTTTTAATATTTTTACTGGGTTACGCAAACTTTGAAATGTCAAGTTTTTACCGGGCATTGAACTTCGAAAGGTGCTTCCTGTTTTTGGAGTGATAGAATTGAGTCAGGATCTCTTGCGGCGTTCCGAGCTTTAGCTTCCTGTCTTCAAATGTATAGTTTGATAGCCATAGCCCACATACATACCCCTTTATTGAGGACTGGGTTACAATCCAGGGGCGGAGCCAATAGGGGGGCTACATGGGGCTGTTGACCCCCCATGCTCCAAAAAATATTAAATTTTTATGTATATTTTCTTTATTTTTTAGAAATTTCTTATAATTTGCCCCCCTAATTAATCATAAATTGTTCAATTTATAAAATTTTGTCCCCCCAACTATAATTTTCTGCCTCCGCCCCTGTTACAATCATCGTTCATCAAAAAAAATTTCCTGAATCTTAATTTCTTTTTATTTAGTGGAGAGCGTCTACCTTTTATTGCAGAAAAGAAAAGCAATGTATTTTTTTTCAAACATCCAATATATTTCGAAGGATGTATCAATGAAAAATTATTTTACTCTTCTAACACAATTGACCTAAAAGACCGGTGTCATCGCTCTATCTAGATATCAGTTCACAATTTTCATCTAAGATCTTAATTTATTGAGAGAGTTATACCAAAACACCTCATTCCTTTCTTAATTATAAAAACTACACTAAGTAAAAACATACTTTAGATGTAGCTAATAATGCATTTTATTTTCAGCACGCTGATATGTTTGAAGAGACTCTATCTTATTGTTCGATTAACATATATAAGCATAGTTTCAATTTTTATTTTTGCATACTCTAGCCAACTATAATTTTGTCTTGCTATATTTGTATACTGGTAAAGTATTGAAAAAAAAAATTATAGATATCGAATTATCATGAAAATTTAGAAGTATAAAATTCAAATGAAATAATATTTTTGTAATATAGTATGTTGTCAGACAATATATTTTAGATTCAAACTATATATATTTTATTTTATTTTATTGATATAGGATTAAATGAAAGGACTGCTTAAGCAAAAATTAATAGCATCTCATGTAATTTCGAATGAACATCATGTTCGATTCATACTTATAACTTTGGATGGTCCGGTGACACAAAACATTTAAAAAAACTCAAATAAAACAAACTACATATATTCAATATTTGAGATCAAATATTTCTTTGGTGACATTATTTTGATTAAATTTCCATAGTTTAAATTAAGCTTATGTTGTGGAGTATAAATCTTCATCGAACTATAATTCACTATACCGATGGATACGCAGATTTTGCGAGATCAACAGATTCACGGGTGAGGCAGATAGAATGTTAGCACGCGGACTTATTCCTGAGTTTGAACCATTGTAAAAATATGCCGAATAGCTGCTCAACGCGGACATAATCTGAAATCAGGTACCCATCTCTTATTTTAATTTTCTTGTTTCATCACAGAGAAATCACCACACTTTGAAGGCGCAGTGAATCTGATTATGAGCTCAACTCTCGAGTAATATTGCAATATTTTTTTCTTTTCGGCAAAAACCAGAGAGTTACTATATGTGCAAAGGCCGTCTCTATTTTTGGGATATGTTTGGTTGCATGAAAATTAGTAAACTTGAGGTTAGAGTTCTAACTTTCAAATTCTCACTAACCAAACACATCCAAGGGTAGTGAAGTTAGTACAAACTTCACTCTACTTCTCTAACTTGACAAAATTTTGAGTTAGAGAAGTTTGTTCTCATGATCAACTTAAAAAATTAATATAATTATAATTAGTATTATGATCTAATCATAATATAAATTATAATTATAATATTAAAATGAAAAAAAATATTATTATTTTGTAACATTACATTAATTTTAATTATCATTACAATAACAAATTATTAAAAAATAAATAGTAATATAATTATGATAATAAAAAATTGTAATTATTATATTATAATTAGCATACTAATTCATATTAATATTACTATATAATTATAGTTATAATATTAAATATTAATAACTAATTAATAAATATTAATAATAATAACAATAACAATAATAATAATAATAATAATAATAATAATAATAATAATGTTATTATTATTATTATTATTTAGTAATAATTTTAATATTGATTCTGATAAAAATTACAATAATAAATATAATAGTATAATTAATTATAACATTAATTAATATTATAATTACAATAATATATAACATTACAATAAAAATTATTATTATATTGATTATGATAAATTTTCAATAATATATAGTATAATTTATTAATTAATATAACATTAATTATGATTAAATTTGCAATAGTAAATATTATATTATAATTAATTATAATAATTAAAGATACATAATAATTATTATTATTATAATTTTTCAATCATAATATAATGGCAAAATAATTATAATAATAAAATAATAATAATTAATATAATATTTATTATAATAGATTAAATTAATTATAAAATTAAATATTATTATTATTTAATATTTACTAATAATTATAACATTAATTGTGATTAAAATTACAATAATAAATATAATAGTATGATTAATTATAATTATAAAAGAAATAATTATTATTATTATTTAATATTTATTAATAATTATAACATTAATTGTGATTAAAATTTTAATAATAACTATAATAGTATGATTAATTATAATTATAGAAGATACATAATAATAATTATTATTATAATTTGGTAATCATAATATTAATGGAAAAATAATTATAATTAATATAATATTTATTATAATAGATGTAATAATTAGAAAAAATATATAAACTAATATTTTATTCTTTTTCTTCCATCTCTAACTCCAACATGCCACACCAAACAACATTTTCTAACCTCAAGTTAGCACAAACTTTCCACATCTTCTAACTTCACTACCATCAATCACTAACTTCAAAACTTCTAATTTTAACCTCAAACTCCTCTAATTATAAGTGCGAAGTTAGTATAGATTATTATTTATTCATTGCGGCGTTTATGATCCGGTTTCACTATTGTATATACTGTCCGCACATGTATCCTTGATAAGTTATTACTCAGGGACGTGGAAGTTTGGTTGTTTAGTAAGGGTTGCTTAAGTGTTTATGTAGTGTTATATAATGGATGTTTGGTTGTATAAGTAAGGATGAGTAACTTAATTTATGCGTATATTCATGTCAAAAGACTAAAATGTCTTTAAATTTGAATTATTTAATCTGAATTAGTATTATGTATTAATAAGATGTAGTGAACTAATAATTCTTAATTTCTAATTTTTATAAAAATTAATTATTAATGATAATAATAAATTATTTTTATTATTATGAAATATTAATAATTACTATTAATTAAATATTATAAACATTATTAATTATTTAACAATAAAAATTTATTATTGATTAATTATTTTTAATTAATTATTATTATTTAATCGTTAGTATTCATAATTAATAGTACTTGTTAAATATTCTTGATTATTATTATTTAATTATTAATTAGAAAAATTAATCTTTATTATTAATTATGAATTTTTAATAATTATTGTTACTTATTAAATAATATTATTTATTAGTTATTATTAATTATTTGCTAATTATTAAATATTAATTATTATAAAAAATAACTATATATGATAATAATAAATCATTTTTGTTATTATGATTAATAATCACTTTTAATTAAATAATAAATATTATTTATTATTAATAATAAAAAATAATTATTGATTAATTATTTTTAATTAATTATTACTATTATTATTAAATCATTATTATTAATAATTAAAATTACTTGTTAAATATTATTTCTTATTAGTATTTAATTATTAAGTATGATTTTTTAATAATTATTGTTACTTATTAAATATTATTAATTATTAAATACTATGATTAATTATTTCTAAGGGGTATTGTTGGAAAAAAAATTAAAGTGGATAGGTGCATAAGTTATGCACCCTTAAGGCGTCTATGTGTAACAATAGTGACCGTAGTATGGTAACCAAGTCCTTAT
This sequence comes from Rhynchospora tenuis, assembly GCA_027725995.1. Taxonomy (NCBI): domain Eukaryota; kingdom Viridiplantae; phylum Streptophyta; class Magnoliopsida; order Poales; family Cyperaceae; genus Rhynchospora; species Rhynchospora tenuis. The sequence continues at coordinate 58,223,002 of CM050888.1, forward strand.
CTGTCTGAAAATACCAATAACTAGCGGTATGATCAAGAAATTAAATTAAATAAATTATGGCAACAGTAAAAGTTGCGGGATTTTCTGATCTGGGAACATGGAAATGTTCACTTTAAATTAGGGAATTTATCGGTATATTTGCCACGAATATCTGACTTCTGGATTAGATCAATTAATTTATGTGAGGATTGGTTATTAGAATTAAGGGTATGTCAGTTGTTTGCTACACTATAAGCCACACAGTTTTGTCACAAAAGATCTTGATAATTTTTAATAAAAGATCGAGAGACACTCGTCTCTTTCTTCTTCTTCCTCCGACTTGTCCTCCTTTCTTTCGTTTCTTCTTCTCGAAGCTCTCCCTCACGAGCTTTTCTCTCCGTGTTGATCTCTGGTTGGTCCTGATTTCGGTTGCCTCCTAACTGGCCACTCGATGGCTACCATCTCCTTTCTTCTTTCTGTGTTGGCACGAGGAGTTATCTCCTCTCCTCTTCGATCGATGGCGGACGGTCAGGGGAGTTATGGAGGGGCGACGTGGCTGTCATGCACGCCTCCACAGCATCTCCCTGCCTTGTCTCCTTCTCCCCATCCGTCGAGGTAAGCTCCTTTATCAGGAGGGTTGAGTTAGGGTTTCCGAAATTGGGGAAATTGGGGGAGGAGAAGAGAAGGAAGGTTGAGACGGCTTGGAGACGGTAATGGCACCCTCTTCTCTCTAATTTGTGTTTTTCAATATCAATTCTTACGAAATTGATATCAATTTTCTATTACTGTGAGTATTAGGTGTATGGATTTGAGCTTATTCTTGATAAGCCTGACGTTGATCTTAGCCTTGGTTGTGCTTGAGTTTTTGAGGCGATTTGTCAAGTCCCACGAGATAGGTATAATTTCCTATTTTTGTGTTGTTTTCCTGTGTTTGCTGGTAAACTGTGCTGGTTGAGTTTAAATAGCAGCGACTGTGTAGCAAATAACATGTTAATCAGTGTTTTCTAGAGACTAACAAGGTTCACTTTAGTTAATTAAGGCTATATTAGTAGCAGTCTGATCTGATGGGGTTGATTTTGCTTGATGAATGGTGTTTATATAAGAGCCAGTGATGATATTCACCAATCTGAGGCTAATTGAGGGATTTTGAGGGATGTCTGGGCATATACATGTGCATTTATGCATTTAATTGGGTATGACAGTAAAGTATAGGTTAATTAACATTATATCATGGCATGACATGATGGAATCAATTGGCTATGGTGCTTAGGAAGCTACTTTCCACAATAAAAATGCTTGCTGGTGTCAAGTATTAGCATATATGTGCATATTTACTTATCTGTCATGATTATACATAGTTTATACAGTAATGGGATGAGTTATAATAGCTGTTAATCGATAGTTGGGCATATCATACATGTTTCTACTGTCTGCCATGATGATCTAGCTTGTATATAGTCATTTCATGGATTATACAAACTGTTAATTAGGTATTATGCATATACTGGGTTCAAAATGCATATAACTATGTTAATTGGTGACTGAAAGGGAATTATATGGCATATGAGATGAATTGATGCATATTAGGGTGATGACAGTGAAGGAAAATCATGAGCATGCATTTTTATATTTGTATATATGCACTTTCGGATGCATATAGTGTAAACTGAGGCATATGATGCTTTATAAGCATATAACTTGCATGATAGATGCATATTGTGGCTAATAGAGACTGTTGGGATAGTGGTACCAGTCACTGGTACAAAGATTGGCGATTTGGTACGATTCTGGTATGCTTGCCGATGCCCAGGGATGATTCTGTAAGAAAATAAATTTTCTGAGGGCTAAAATAGAAAAATCTGAGGGCTAAATTGTGATAGAGGAAGGAAATAGAAAATTCTGTGGACTTTTGCGAAAAATAAAAGGGTTTAGCATCTGTTGGGGGTTTAATTGCAAAAGAGGCGGACTTATCGGATCTGGTTACTGTTTGTCGGACCCGTTACAGTTTGACCCAGTCAACTGGGTCCAGTTGACTGGGTTGAGTCGGCTGGTGTGTTGGGGCTGTTTGCGGGCTGCGTTTCTGTTGGGCTTTGTTTGTTTCGCTGTGGGCTGGAAAGAAAGAAAGAAAAAAAAAAGAAATTCATTTCGGGCTGGATTTTTCTGTGGGCTTAATTATTTCAGAAAAAAAAATAAATTTAATTGTGGGCTAATTGTGAAGTAATTAAGATTAGATTTTCGGATTTAATTAAAATCTAATATCTGTATGCTAATGACGGATTTTGTTGAGCTTGTTATAGACTAACTATAGTCTAATATTATCTGTGGGCTTTTTAGGGAAATGATGATTATAGTCTGCGTAATTAAAGAACGGATACTGTGGCAAATAAACCAGACTTTCTGATCCCGCTAAAATAAAACAACTCTGATTTATATTTTCTGATTTTTGTTTTAATTGTGTTTAACGATTTCCTAATTCTGTCTGACATTTCTGTATTCTGTATCTGATGATAATTTTCGATATTAGGAAATAAACGTTAAGCATAATTTCTGATGATTGGAAAAGCAACTAAAATAATTTCAACATAATTACGGTAAACACAGGACTTGGAAAACCAAACTATGATGGTCACCGTTAAACGTTAGGAACCAGACTCGGATTTAAGAAAATCCGTTAAACAAATATTAACGGTACTTGATCTGTGGTTTGTAAACAGGCACGGACCCTGAGACTCCAAGGGAGCAGTAAGATGCAAGGTGCGGAATTTACGCGGTTTCTTTGTTCAAACTCGGATATCGGTATCTTTAAATTCATGCATAGCATGTTGAGAACAAGGTTGCATTTTAATGCATATAGTTATTAAGAAACCCTGAATAATTAAAACTCATGTTGAATCAAACTGTTCGTTTGATTAGTAATTAGTATGGATCTGACTTATCATTTCTTTGATAACTTTGGAAAGTCAGAATCCTAAAGACTGGAATGGCTTCCGTAAATTGACTATATTGCATAATCTTCGTTTGTAATCGAAGAATCTGACTCTGAATTAAATCGGACCATTCTCACTCAGTCTGAATAGCATAATATAAACTTGAATTGTGTTACTCTCCGGAGTATGGTTTGGCCACCTACCCGGCCAGGATTCTAGCGCTATTATTTCTGGAAATTCCCTCTGAAATCTGTACCTAGGGTTGGACCTATGGTTTGGGAAAAATTCTTTCTGACTCTGACTGGCCGATAAGAGCTTGAGTAAATGCAATTACTGTGAAATAATTATGCTTGGTTGTTTTTGTGCATATTCATGATGCAGTATGCCGGTCATCGGACCCTTTCGTCTGGTACCAACGGTATTGAAATTTTCTGTAAATAATCTAAGCATTATTGATTATCATTTAAAAAGGGGAATAGATTCCGTTACACGGTTCATACTGAGATCCGCGTACTGGAACTAAAACCCGTACTGAGATTGTATCTCACTCTGTGCTTTGTTTTGCATGTGTCCTCATCGCTTGGGGGTTCCAGGAGAGGCGAAATGGAGTGATGCGTAGTACTATTGCTACTATAGAGTGTAGTTACCTTCAGTTTGCGGTACGGATCCCAAGTTTGAATTGTGAAGCTGTTTTGTGTATCTGTCTGGATGAGCTGCCCGAGGTACTGGCTTATCTGTATTTTGAGATGCCTCCTGCATCTCCAGCGTCCGAGGCCGAGGCTGAGCCAGAGCCGGAGGCTAACTCCCAGGAAGAGGAAGCGTTCTGATCGCTAGCTTCTTCTAGGAGTGTCCAGTGTGTGTGCTTTCTCTGGTGTGTTCGTTAGTGGGTTTGGGCAGTATCGGTTTTTGGGTTGGTTTTCTTTTATTTTGAACTTGAGTTTTGTTCCGGGATAGCGGTCATGTCGTTCAGGAAAGTCGGGTGGTTTTTCCTACTTATTTTGTAATATATGTGAATAGCTAGCTTGAGAGAACCAGTCCTTTGTATATGAATAAGCCGGGATTGGTAGCACTGTGGTGTGATTTGCTTTTCTTTTGCTGAAAACTACTCATGTAAATAGTGGTTTGAAATAATGTAACATACTTTGGTGTGTTCATCTGTTATGTTGTGTGCATTCTGGGCCGAAATCAAGAAAATGGAATGAAAAAAAAAATAGTCTGTCTGTCTGTGCGCCTTACGGGAAAGGGAAACTGTTCTCGTGGCGGAGGAGGTGTCATTCCCTCAGGTCGGAGTGTGACACTATGTAACGGGTGTTTGGTGACTTAAGGATGCATAACTTAAGTTGTGCACCCTTTAAGTCACAAACAAACGCACAAACAAACGGGGCCTTAGATAATAATGCCTTCAAATTATGCCTACGGGCTTGTTTTTTCAAAAATAATAATAATAATAATAATGCCTTCAAAATTTTAAGTTCTACGGTTATAACATGCGTGTTGTGGATGAAGATACTATGGTATTACGGAATATGACACAATATAATATAATACAATACAATTATATTTTATTTAGTTTTACTTGGATACACAATACAGATGAGTATGTTTCTAGATTGTATTTTCCAGTATGAAATTTTTGCTACCGAACTTGACGCTTTAAATACTTGGGTAGTAAAAACGAAAAGAAAATTCTGAAATTTCTGTTAGTTCAGTCATCATATTTAATGAGTACAATGAAACAATAGTCGTGTCATTTCATGATGGTTTTAAGAGAAAACTCTCCTTTATGAAAAAAATATATATATTTTAGACAAACAAAAATGGAAATTGAAACCATAAAGTCCAAAGACGTATTCATACCTCCAAATAAGAAAAACAAAAGGAATTACTAAAGCATAATGGTCGTAAAATAAATTAAGGTGCTCGTGGTCGTGGCAATCATAAGTTTGGAGGGCTAAGTATTTAAAAATGTATATACCGGTATACCCAAATTTCCCTAATAAATATGTATCATGTATCATGCGTATAAATCAACTGAGACCAAAATATTTTCTAGAACTCTTGTATCGGCAATTTGTTCCTGACCATTGGAAAATGGAAACAGAAGTCCGAATAAAATGAAAAATTTCAGATCCAATTTTAGAAGTTGGATCTTAGAAGAAACAAAAATGATAAAAGATTTCGTCACTACTATAATTGTACTATACACGTGGTCACATAACAGAAAAGTCTAATTAAAATTGTTACGCAACAATTTAATTTATTTATATTGATTATTAATTTGATGGATCAAAAGGTTATTTATTGGAAAATTTTGTATAATTTATTTTGATATGGTACGAAGAATCAGGGGGGTAAAAAAGATTAATCTTACCTAGTCTGCTTTTGGCTAGGTTTTATAAAAACAAGAAGACTTGAAACAAATTTTAACTCCTACAATATTTCTTACACAACAAACTCATAAAATAATAGAGTCGGACCCCCCACACGAAGCATAAGGTAATACAATGTTCATGAAAAGAAGAAACGATAACCACATTTATTAAAAGCTGCAAAAGTTTTTATTTATGATCATCGACGTACAGAAAACTCATGTAAAACAAATCAACTATAAGGTATAGAAATGAATGTTTTGTTAAATACGCCGAATAAATAAAATTATAGCTCTTCAATTTATTTTCCTTTCCCGTATCACTTTTTTTGCCCTCTCTATTTCTAAATCCTCAACATTCTTCTAGTCTACAATAACAGATCCTCATTTAAAAAAAAAAATCTAGACACCAAGCTGACATTTTTAGTTAATAATTGCTCAAAATGGGGTCCAAAATGGAATCCTTTTAGAAGAGTTAAATGCATCCGTTGCACAAAATTGCAGTACATAAAAGCAAACACGAAATATGGCGTTAGGTTTGCAAATAATTTTCGGTAGGTGTTACTTTTTTCAATAATAAGCGGTCCCGCTAACGTAATGGGCTCCCATTACTCTGTTGGTATCATGGAAATTTAAAACAGTGGTACGTGGCATTCTTACCATCCTTGTTCAACGATACAATAAAAAATTTTGTGGCTCAAAATTTTGCGGTTTCGGTTTAAATATTGGAAAAACTTTATAAAATTTAATTAATTAATCTTAATCATGATAGAAATCAGGTTATGGACAATGGACAATCTGTCTGCTACTTTTCTTTTCTGATTTAGCAATCTGTTGCTTTTGTATTGTTTCTTTTTTGGCATGAGATTTGTTAAAGCAATTGACGGTGGGGGTCCGTATATGTTCCCATTATTAGAAGTTCATCTAAATATATTGACAACAATTGTCTTTTGAAAGGATGCAGATGCGGATTAAAAAAACATTAAAAATTATAATAAGGTTTTATACATTTTAGAAAACTACTAAGCGAGGTAATATCATTCATATGAAGGTCCATACATTCGAAATCAATTATTAAATGAAGCCTTGATGAACGAGTAGGGAAGATTTTTCCTGCGAAAAGAAGTTTTAAAAATATAATTCGATTTGAAAATTTATTTATCCAACAGCCCTTTTTATAGACAGTTTAAATGTGAAATGAAAAGAAATTACACAACCACAGAAAATAATTAAAATAATTAAAATATTAACTTATTCGGGAATTTTATTTTTATTTTTTTTTGGTTCAAAAGTAGTTGCGGAATGTGCGTTGTATTGAATGCATAAATAGTCCAAACTATTCGGAATGTGATCATAATCGAAAATAAATTTTTTCACCAAAAGTTACGTTTATATTAAGCACAAAATATTTACTCTTGCTACATTTTTTGCACTCACGTCCTTTTATTTTTTTGTTGATTTGATCCAAATAGTTTTTAGCAGTTTGCTCCGTGTCAAGTCTATAAAAAAGAAAAGTCTAACACTTCTTTGCTTAAAATATTTTCTGAAATGTCTATGCTGGCTAAATAAGGCCTCGTATTATATAAACTTTCTCTATCTAAAAGCGAACACAGACAAATACCCAATAGAATTACTGCTCCAAGTTCCAACACATGTTTACAAGTTTTTACTTTTATTATTATTGGATCAAATCTCATGTCCAAAATTAATCAGCCATTAGTCCTAGTCCGAGAAAGGCATTTTTTAGTATATTTTGTTGTTATCCGATAAAGAGTCGAATTTTGTTTTCTTTCCTAATGCGACAGTTTTTCCAAAAACTCTCTTGTTCTAGTGACAAAGAATAATATATTTGTCACTAGAACAATATATTTTGAGTGAAATGTCGTAAATTCAAAACTCAACTGGGAGGTTTTTCATAGATATTTAATTTAAAAATAAGTTGGGAGGTTTAATCCTAATTTATCTTAAAAAAAAAACTCTCTCGTTAACGTCTTCGGTGTATAAAATGGGCCTCATTTTTTTTTCAATTAAAAAACCCATACCAGTTGCTCCAGCTCCATTCCTGTATGGCTTTCACCTTTTTTAAAAAAAAATAAAATAATATATCACTCTTTTAGCAATTGGAAAATTTCTCCAGCAACAATCCGGCAAGATATTTTTTAAATATTTTTCAAAATATATATATATATATATTATGTATTATTGTTTAAATATTATATATTGTTTATATTAATATTATAGATTTTTTTTTCAAAAAACTATTATTTTTCCAAAATTTTTAAAAAATTATATATATTGTAGATTATTTTTTTCGGAAAATATTATCTCAATATCGAACTTTTGATGTTCGAATGTCGTCCTTCAAAAATTCAATATTCATACTAGCTAAACTCGAACTTCAAAAGTCAGACGTTAACTAAAAAAAAAAAATAATAATAATAACATCGTACTTAGAAAAGCACAGCATTAGCTCAGTTTTTTTTTTTTGCAATTTTTAATTTAAATTCTTATCTCCTTTATATTTGCAAAATAAATACAAATAATAATATAAATTATAGTAAATTAATTAAGCAATATATTACATATATTTATATAACATATATTTATATATAATTTTGATTTCATCCACGGGTAACCAACTTAATTATTTAAAAAAAAAAACTAAATTCAATAATTTACAACTGATTGCTTGATTACTAGAAAAGCTAATTGCAGTTATAATTCTTTAGTGCGTCTACCTTTGGCTCCAAAATAGACAATTAGACTCCGAAACATCGTCTTTGATTTTCAAATCAGATTAAATTAGCTAATATACGTCGTAATTACATAATTTAATGTATACATTATGTGGTTAAAATTTCTAATTCAAGTTTCTTACAAAATATTTTAAGAAAATAGTATAAAGAACAAAATTGTACGTTTGCAAATGTTGTTGCAATTCAAACAAATTATTGAACCAAAATACACAAATTCATGCAAAGTACATTTATAGCGACGTTTTTTTAGTCGTAAAATCACAACAATACTAGCCATGAGGAAGCAACATGCATCGAGCAATAAGAAGAATTAACGCAAGGTTCTGCCATCAGTGAATGAATATATGAATACTTGGGTGATATTATTTATGAAAAAAGACTGAAAAATGAGTCTTTACAATACACCAAAAAAGTGACAAGACCATGCACTGTGACCTCATATTATTTCAAATGTTAATACTTAATTGACAAAGACAATAGTTTAGCTAACTTTCAACGTATACTGTTCTATATCACAATCAGTTCTTTAGTGATACTAGAGGGTGAATCGAGCTTCGCTCGATATTTGACTTGCTAATAAATATAAAATATGTTATTATTTTTTTTAATCTTTGTTTTAAAAACATCTCATCTTGCTATTTCTATTCCGTACATTGCATATCCTCGATCTGATTTATTAGATTTGTGCAAGGGTTATTTACTTATTTATCCAATTTTTGTCTCCATGAACATAATTTTGACGTGTTTGCTAATACAATGAACATTCATATAGCCACAACATTGTTGCATTTAGATTTTATAGATACAAAGTAAAATGAAAACTGGACCATATCCATAAACTACAAAAGTGAACATCCACATTATTCTTTTAAATTTCATATAAACCATCTTAATAAACAGAAGTATACACTCTATCATTTAGGTTAATTTTAGATATAAAGTAAAACAAAACTGGACCATGAATTAAGATAACACTTATTGGATGCATTTTGTCTTGTTGTCTTCCACATTGTCAATCATAGAAAAGTATCTTGCGATGTCCATGAGTAATTTTCTTCTTTTTTTTTTTTCCATTTCTGATGAGGTACTGATCCGTCACCAGCATTAGAAGTAAACCTAAAGAGATAATATTATAAACATCATTAATTATCATATATTTTGTCTATGTATATATAAATCAGATGATGAAAATGTGATCACCTCTTTTTTCTTTTGGATCATTAACCATTGCAATAGGCATTAGTGTCGTTTGATTATATATTTTTATTATTTTTATTGTGGAGTCTTTTCTCGAGTTCTGATTTTCCGTTTGAATGCTTTCAATAAAATTTTATTTCCTCCACTTATGTTCTTCAACTCAAACTATATTTCTGTGAACACTGCGCCACTTTTCATTTTTAGAAATGGTTTTCTATATGTTTTTAGCACCGGTTTGGCAGCGGTGCTAAAAATAGGTGGTGTTAAAGATATATAAAAAACCGTTTCTAATAATACCGTTTCCAAAAACTGAAAGAAAATTCGGATTATTATTAGAAACGGTTTTTAACTAAAAACCATTTCTAATAATGTATTTTTAGAAACGGTTTTTAGTTAAAAACCGTTTCTAATAATAAACAGAATTTTATTTCATTTTTATTTTTTTTGATGATTATTAGAAACGGTTTTTAGTTAAAAACCGTTTCTAATAATCATCCGAATTTTATTTTTTTATTTTTTTTTATTATTATTAGAAACGGTTTTTAACTAAAAAAACCGTTTCTAAAAATAAATCGAAATAAAAAAAAAACATTTTTATTTTGGGGCTAGCCCCATTTTTGCTAGCCATAAATTTTTGTACCGATTTTATATACCAAACAGAATTTATATACCAAAAGAAGCAAACCATTCATATATCAAAATAACACATTTAATTTAATTAACAACAATTCATATAAAATTCATACACAAGTCATAACATATAAACTCATACAAGTCTACGCAAATATCCAAACAACTCATCAATAGTAAAGTTAAGCTCTTCATCACTATAAGGTTTAGGTGCCGGCTCCAAATCCTAGATTCAATTAATCAAATTCAATTCATAAAAATAAATATATTTGGTTCTAACCTAATTCAATTAAACTTTAATGATTAAGTATAAACCTATTTAACCAATTGAATTAAGGACAAACCTAAGGATAAACCTAATTCAATTACCTTTTATTTAACCAATTGATGTTAATTGCATGTATACATGTATACATGGTTACCTTGAATTGAGATGGTTAAGTTGTAATGCATGTACTTTGAGTGTTAATTGATAATACATGTATTAAATTATTAAGGATAATATTGAACCTAAATCTTATAAACTCCAAACCCTAAATTCAAATTAAGTCTTACACGATTATGCTAAGCATTATAATTCATACCTCTGGTATTTGATTGGATTGTAGGAAGTTAGACAGGATCATCTGCAAGTTCCTCATCGCATAAAACCCGCAGTCGATATTATTCGGTTGTCTTGGACTCTACAAGTAAGAAATTAATATTATATCCAATAAATGAGAAGTTAAATGAAACTATTAGTCGAGTTGTGTACCAGAATGTAGCGAATATTAAATTTCTGCCCCAATTTCAATCTGCTTAAAGCACTGCAACATTAAAATATGAAGTAGTTAGAAAAATTAATTTATAGATATTTACTTACTATATAATAAATGTGTTGACTAAGACAACTTACCTGTTGTATGCTTGCATAATTGGGGAATCCAAGAAGTCGTTATTCAGAGAATCCGCAATCCACATCGTTCTTGTCGAGGGTTGTGCGATTATAACCACAAAATGACCCCTGCAGTTACATATTAAACCTTATTAGTAAAACTAATATTAAACTGCAAATTCTAAATCTTAGTATCAAAATTAGAAAATTTGTAACAACTTGTTTTGATGTAGCAAAACATGATAACCGCTCTTTCTTTTGGCGAAGACCGTCGTCAAGTAGGTCAATGTGCCTGGAGGATCACTTTGAGCATGACTGCCCGTGTTTCTTTCTAGATCCATAAACCTAAAATCCTTGAGTTGCACCTCCTTACAATAATCCCTAGCCCACCTGCATATTGATTCAATTTATAGCAATATACTATATTGTAATAGTTATCAATCGATTATTGTTAAGTTGATAAAGAAACTTACATGGTCCAAACTTTCATGACTTGAACTATAAGCATTCTTCTTTTGAAGATGGCCTCGATGTCCGAGAAACTGAGAATGAAGCTCTCCAGTACTATGCAGTCGAACTTGGCATGAATTTCGAAAAAGGGTCCACCATCAACATATAGTTGTGCACCTCAGCTGCGTTAGGCCCAATTAGTTGCAATTCCTCCGGGGTGCAAAACGGGTCCCGCATTTTGATTTCTCCATCCACTAAGAACGCATCCGCATCAAAATCTTCGTCGACTTCATCCGGTTCCTCCTCCACTTGCTGCATTATTTTCTTTTTCCCTGTATTTTTCTCCAATAATGCAGGTTGTTGCGGTGTTTGCCTCAGAGACACCTTGAAATCAATACATTAGTCATTAAACCACAGTTTTCAATTTAATTAATACCAATTTAGATAAGTTTGTAAGATTTACCAATCTCGACAAATCGGTATCCACAAGAAAGCTCGGCCACCTTAGAAATGAGTTCACAAGCATACCGAGCCGGTCGTTTGAGTTGGGAGGTGGATAAGGTGGTGACGATTCATAAGCATGATAGAACACTTCTAGCAGCTGTACCCTCAACTCCTCCTTACCTAATGGCTCTCCGTGAACCTTCTCATCCATGGAGTTACGTGCAAACACCATAGCTCTTGCGACATAATTGATAGTCAAATTATCTCCTGGAAGGAAGAGAAGTGCTTCAATGGAACCCTGCAATTATAAACAAATAACAAACCTGATTAATTACATATGCTAAACCCTAAATTGTATATATTAGCAAGCAATATTCTTTATACCTGAATACCAGTGCCAGGAATAGGATGTGGTTGATTGTTGCTACCATATGATAGCAAAATAAATGCTTGATTTGTTATTGGATCGTAGTTCTATGGTGGTTGTTGCCCATGCGGCCACATCCGCGAGAAGTTTTGCTCAATCACTCTAGCTACTTCCCTTTGAACTCTCTGATCGATTTCCGCTTGCACTTGACGGCTCACTTCCTCCTGCACTCTCCTATCGAGTTCTTCTTTGGAGTAGCCCTTGGATTTCCTTGTACCCTTGCTAAACACCGCTTTCACACCGGTAAATCCAGGGTATCCTCTCAACCTTCCTGAATGCTCCTTTGTCCCAATGGCACTAGTCAAGATGTCATTCTGACGAGATGCTTTAAATTCACCGGACTCAGCATAAGCAACCTGTCATAAAATAAATTCAAGTCAGTCTAAGTTGAATTCCTTGAATACATCAATGTCTTATTTATTTGAGTTATTACACGTACCGCTGTATCAATGACCTTTGCAACCTTAGGATCTGTACACCAAAGTTTATTCGTTTTCGGATCCCTCCTAGCTCGTGCCCTGCCCCATCTGTAACTCCTGCTATCTACTTCCTCGCTAATGGTGGAGGTCGCACCATGGACCACCTCTCCTTTTTTCCAAGTCTTTTCTGCACTCATGTAACCGCCGGATCTGAGTGTGTGAGGCATGTCTTTCTTGGCGGCATTTTCTTTTCCTTTCTTACTCAATTCCTGTTATATCAAATTCAAAAGACTTGTTGTAAGTATAGCCAAAAAGATAAGCTATTGGTATGGACAAAAGACTTGTTTTCATACCTCAAACTCAGAGGATCCATAATATTCATCGAATGCTTCAAATTCTTCTTTTGCGATGTTATGTGCATCCCACGGCTCCTCTCCCTCTTTCGGATTTAACCTATATCTCTTATTCTACAATAAGAAGGAAGACACGTTGTAATTGAAGTCAATCAAGCAATTATGATTAGAAGTGATCCTAAAAACATAATCTTTTACCAATCTACATTTATAAGCCCGCCATCTTGTGCTACACGTCGAAAGAATCTTCTTCAAATGTGGAGAGTCAGACGGTATATTCCACTGCGTGCATATAGCCGCCAACAAATCCATTTTCAACTCTTTTGGCACTGATGGCCACCTTTTATAACTGCATTAGAAACGATTAATATTATTATCAAATTCAAATTCATATAAACATCATTCGCATTCATATATTTACATTTGTACCTGATAGGAATCATATCTCTTGTTTTTAGTGCAATATTCCTCGTGAATTCAGTAGCGTTATCACCGGTAGGCACGCCTAACTCGTCCAATTCGATCTCCAATGCTTTTCCGGCAGCTATCTTCTGAGCCGTCTTATTGCACTTTGCCGTTGATCTTTTTCCCCTTCTGCTACTGGATGTTGCATTCGAATTTGGCATCAATTCCTCATCCTCATCCAATACATTATCGCGATCAATATCTGACGGTGGATTCTCGTCCGGATTCGACATGACTGCAAATTCAAAGCAAAATCATCACAATAAATTAATTAGGCAATCAAATCAATTAATTAGAACATCAATTCATAATCATCATAATAATTAACCTAAGTATACAATTCACCGTAAATATAAATCTAAGTATACAAAATTAACTTAATTGCATGCATATAATCTAAGTATACAATTCTAATATTTCATTGATTTTTTAAAAAATTCGGCATAACCTCCCCTATATATGAGCATTTTTCCAAAAAAATCCCAATCAAATCCAAAACCAAATATTGCCTCCAACATTTTTCACATGCATATCAAGACATTTTTCACCCAAATCCAAACCCAAATTAAATGCATATCAACATTTAATTTCACATGCATATCAAGACATATTATTATCAATCTAATTTCACATGTATATAAATAATTAACTATTTCATGTACACAAAAATGTTATTGCATGTATTCAAGTTACATGCAATAATATTTAACACCATTACATGTATATAAATAATTAACATAACATCATTACATGTATATAAATAATTAACATAACATCATTACAACTCAAAATGCATACCATGCATACCATGCATAATATCAATTAACATCAATTTAACTATAAGTACATGCATTTTCGGATCAAAACAATTAGCTTATTTAACCATCAATTTAACCAAAAAATTTCACAATTAAATCAATCTAATTCACATGCATATAATTTCACATATATATTTATCAACACTAGCTAAATTTCATTATCAAAATGTACTATTTTTTTTTTTGCCTTTTGCCTTAAAATGTCATTATCAAATCTAAGGGAGAGAAGGGAGTTACCTCAAAGGTGTAGAGGGAGTTGCCGTCGAGTGCTTGCTTGCTCGGCCGGAGAGAGGGAAGAGAGAGGTGGAGGCGTAGTGCAGAAGAGGGGCCGAGAGCAGTGAGCTAGAGTGAGCTAGAGGGGCAGAGGTGCGGTGGAGGCAGTGGAGAAGATCGGAGAGAGGGGCTGTGAGAGCTGCGCTAGAGTGGCAGTGAGCTGAGAGAGTGGCGCAGTGGAGAGATGGAGTGAGTACTTAGCTAAATTTTTTCGGAAGGGAGAGCACGCAGAGAGAGAGAGATGAGGGGGGAGTATAATTTAAAATTTTTAACATTTAGAAACAATTTTTTATTAAAAAACCGTTTCTAAAGATCAAAAATCGATTTTCATTTTATATTTTATATTTCTGAAAAATATTATTGTTGTTATAATATATTACGAAATATTTTACATTTATGAAATATATTACGAAAAATAATATTAAGTTATAATTTTTATTAAATATATAATATAAAATAAATTCTATACATTTTTATTGTGTTATTTATTTTTTTTATAAAAAAAACAGGAATGATTTTTAGAAACGGTTTTTAAGTAAAAAACCGTTTCTAATAATCATTTTGAATTTATAAATTGAATTTTCCTTCATGTTTTTTTTCTGATTTTATTATAATGCAAAATATTTAACTATTTTATATTTTACATTTCTGATTTTTTATTAAAATTACGAAAAATATTATTGAGTTATTATTTTTGTTAAATATATAAAATAAAATAAATTATATACAATTTTAATGTGTTATTTAAAATTTTTTTTAAAAAAAAAGATAGAAATGATTTTTAGAAACGGTTTTTAATTAAAAAACCGTTTCTAATAATCATTTTGAATTTTTCACTTGAATTTTTCTTCATGTTTTTTATTCTGATTTTATTATAATGCAAAATACTTAACTATTTTATATTTTACATTTCTGATTTTTTATTAAAATTACGAAAAATAATATTAAGTTATAATTTTTATTAAATATATAATATAAAATAAATTCTATACATTTTTATTGTGTTATTTAAATTTTTTATAAAAAAATATAGGAATGATTTTTAGGAACAGTTTTTAAGTAAAAAACCGTTTCTAATAATCATTTTGAATTTATAAATTAAATTTTCCTTCATGTTTTTTTTTCTGATTTTATTATAATGCAAAATACTTAAATAATCATTTTCAATTTTTTCACTTGAATTTTTCTTCATGTTTTTTTTTTCTGATTTTATTATAATGCAAAATACTTAACTATTTTATATTTACATTTCTAATTTTTTATTAAAATTACGAAAAATAAGATTAAGTTATAATTTTTATTAAATATATAATATAAAATAAATTCTATACATTTTTATTGTGTTATTTAAATTTTTTATAAAAAAAAATAAGAATGATTTTTAGAAACGGTTTTTAAGTAAAAAACCGTTTCTAATAATCATTTTGAATTTATAAATTGAATTTTCCTTCATGTTTTTTTTTTCTGATTTTATTATAATGCAAAATACTTAACTATTTTATATTTTATATTTCTGATTTTTTATTAAAATTACGAAAAATATTATTGAGTTATTATTTTTATTAAATATATAAAATAAAATAAATTATATACAATTTTAATGTGTTATTTAATTTTTTTTAAAAAAAAAGATAAAAATGATTTTTAGAAACGATTTTTAATTAAAAAACCGTTTCTAATAATCATTTTGAATTTATAAATTGAATTTTCCTTCATGTTTTTTTTTTCTGATTTTATTATAATGCAAAATACTTAAATATTTTATATTTTACATTTCTGATTTTTTATTAAAATTACGAAAAATATTATTGAGTTATTATTTTTATGAAATATATAAAATAAAATAAATTATATACAATTTTAATGTGTTATTTAATTTTTTTTTTAAAAAAAGATAAAAATGATTTTTAGAAACGGTTTTTAATTAAAAAACCGTTTCTAATAATCATTTTGAATTTATAAATTGAATTTTCCTTCATGTTTTTTTTCTGATTTTATTATAATGCAAAATACTTAACTATTTTATATTTAAAAACAAAATAAAAAATCTTAAGAGTTCTATTAAATATTTAACTAGTCTTGCAAGGTCTAAAAAAAATAAAAAAGTATTAAAAATAATATCGTAAATTATGTTGACTCAATTTCCTTTCTTCTTTGGTGATTTTGGTCGATCTACCCACACGCCTTCTTCTTGGCGATCGGCACGCAAATTAGTTTCTAACTCTTCAGCTGGTAGCGGCGTTCCATCGATACCTGTGAAAAATAATATTACGTATAATTAGGTGTAGGGTATCAAATTAATTCAATAATATTTGTAGAATTTCATGGAATTATTATAAATTATTGAATATACCTGTCGAGAATGGTGTTATTTCATCGAATTGGTCATATTCTTCTTCGTCTACGATATCTTCAACACCAACGATGCGTCTTTTCTCCTGAAGTACCACATGTCGTGAGACGTCGGCCGGATCGGCAATATAAAAAACTTGCATCGCTTGTTTGTTTGCAAGTATAAAGGAGTCGTATGCATATCCCAACTTTCTCAAATCAACGGTTGTCATTTGGAAATTTTTTTCTTTTCTAACTCCACTTTGTAGGATCCATTTACAATCAAACACAGGTATTCTAAATGCATTATAATCAAGTTCCCAGATTTCTTCAATCCACCCGTAATACGGCTCTGATGAGTTGCCATCACTTGATATTGCTTCTATTGTGACTCCACTGTTTTGTACTACGCTTTTGCCATCTTGTTTCTTTGTATACCAGGTAAATTCATTCAAGTCATACCCTTGATAGGTGTACACATTCGCATTTGGACCTTTCGCAAGGTATTTGACAGTTTCATTATTGGATGGGAATAGTCGCACTTTGTTTTTGAACCATTTTATAAAGCTTTTGTTGTGCTCCTTGGTGATCCAATTTTCATTTCTGTTAGGATTTTGTTCTCGCAACTCTGCTATGTGTTCTTCCACATAAGGGGCCACGACGGCGACTTGTTGCAGAATTTTAAAATGTGCTTTTTCTCTCCTTTCAAGGTCCACTGTAATTATTTTCAAACTAAGTATACCTTTCCCTAGGAGTCTACCTTCGTGTCGATTTTTGGGCAAACCAATAGGTTTAAGTCCATCAATGTAATCAGTATAGAAATCGATAACCTCTTCGGCCACATATCCTTCGACTATGCTTCCTTTGGGTCGAGATCTGCTTCGGACTAACCTTTTCAATTGGCCCATTGCTCTTTCAAAAGGGTACATGTACCACAAATATATCGGACCGCACGTCTGAATCTCCCTTACTAAATGAACGGTCAAATGGACCATTATTACAAAGAATGATTGGGAAAAGTGCATCTCTAACTCGCATATGGTCTGATAAGCACCGGTTTCTAACTCTGTCAGTTTTTCAGGATTAATCACTTTGGAGCAAATTTTATTGAAGAAGAAGCACAACTTAGTGATGGAGTTACGAACTTTTTCCTTAAAACATCCTCGAATTGCAACCGGGAGCAATTGGGTCAACAACACGTGATAATCGTGCGACTTCATTCCAATCAATTTCATATCCTTCATCGATACCTTCCTTGAGATATTCGAGGAATAACCCGTTGGAACCCTGATGTTCTTCAAGCAATTCAACAAACTGAGTTTCTCTTTTTTTGTCAAAGTATAAACTGCATCGGGTAACCAATCCCGCCTCTTATTACTATCTGGCTGTGCAGCTAGTTCCAGTCGAATCCCCATTTCCACCATGTCTTTCCTCACATTGGCATTGTCTACTTTTCCTTGAGCATTTAAAATCAAAGCAATCAAAGCTTCACATATGTTCTTAATGATGTGCATCGCATCCAGGCAATGCCTAACATCCAAATATTTCTAGTATTCTAGGTTCCAGAAAATAGATTTCTTCTTCCAAATGCCATCCGGGATTTTATTCGCAAATGGTTTGCCTAATGTTACTTTAAGATCCTTCAACTCCTCATATACTTGCCTTCCATTTCTTGGGATCTGTGCCCTTTGAGTCTCGGTTTTTCCATCAAATTTATTTTTGTAATCAGCCCGACGGTAGGGGTGATGACGGCTAAGGAACCTACGATGTCCCAAGTAGACCATTTTTCTACAATTTGATAACCATTGATAATGTGTTTCCTCCTCGCAAATAGGACATGCTTTTTCTCCTTTGTTTCTATAACCCGACAAGTTTCCGTATGCGGGGAAATCATTAATCGTGCAAAAAATCATCTCACGTAGTGTAAAATAACTTTTCGAATAAGCATCGAATACCTCAACCCCTTTCTTCCACAACTCATCAAGGTCTTCTATTAACGGAGCCAAATACACATCTATATCATTGCCCGGTTGTTTTGGACCAGAAATGAGCAACGGCATCATCATATATCTTCTTTTCATGCATAACCAGGAAGGAAGGTTGTAAATAACCAATAAAACCGGCCATACGCTGCGATTGGTGCTCATGAGACCGTAAGGATTCATCCCATCCGTTCATAGTCCTAATCTCAAATTCCTAGATTCAATGCCGAAATTCGAAAAATAACTGTCTATGTTCTTCCACTGGGTCGAGTCCGCGGGATGTCTGATCATTGTATCTTTCTTTCTTCCTTCGGCATGCCACCTCAGTAGTTTAGCATCTCTTGAACTAACGAAAAGACGCTCGAACCTTGGTATTATAGGCAGATACAATATTATTTTCGCAGCTGGCCTCTTTGTACAACTCTCTTCATCATCCTCTAAATCATCGTCCCTTAGCCTGTACCGTGATGCATTGCAAATTGGACATTTATGAAGATTCTCGTACTCGTCCCGAAATAGTATGCAATCATTTGGACATGCTGAAATCTTCTTTATTCCCAAATTCAGAGGACATAGTAATTTCTTAGCCTTATAACATGTGTCCGGCAATGTATTTTCTGCTGGAAGCATTTCTCTTAAAAGACCGAGCAAAGATGTGAAACTTTTATTGCTCCAATTATTCTTAGCTTTTAAGTTATACAGTTTAAAAATAGTTTTAATTTTTGAGAATTTATCCTTATCACAACCGGGATATAAAGGTGCATTACAATTTTCATCAAACTCTTGAAAAATATCATGAACCTGATCATCAATAAAACCATCTGGTATTTCATTCATCAATTCATCCAAATCATTTTCTATATTATCATCATCACATTGTTGTTGACTTACATTTTCTCTATTTTCTATATTTTCACCCACAAATACATCATCACCCACAAATACATTCTCTACACTATTTTTCGAATCGGATGAATGAATGTTTTTCCTAACATCATCACGATCTTCTAACTTTTCCCCATGATAAATCCACCGTAGGTATTTAGGTGTTGTCATCCATCCACGCTCAATCAAATGAGATCTGACAATTTTAGTATCATGTCTTTGCAAGTTAACACAACGCTTACAAGGACATAGAATTCTGGGTTTTCCAGTTAACTTCCGATGTTCTTCAGCACATTCTATGAACTCTTCAAGAACTTGACGAAAATCATCCGATATCCGTGAACTAAACATGTACATCTCCCTCTGATCCATCTGTGAAGATCACAATATATATCCAAAAGTCAGGGTTTAATGTTCTTAGGTTCAATTTATCACATCAAGTTTTCGGGCCGGTTACCATCCTAACCCACTCTTTGGATACTCTGTCTCATTAGCGAGCGTACACTAGATGCAATCTAGTGTTTGAGAAAAATTCGGCAGCATTTTCCCTTATGTTCCCTGAATACGCCAACACACGATTGCTCGTGCGGACGCATTCGTGGGAACATAAGGAGAAATGCTGCCGAATTTTTCTCAAACACTAGATTGCATCTAGCATACCGCTCGCTATCCTAAATGAGACAGAATATCCAAAGAGCAGTCCCAAAAAACGGGGACTATCCGAGGTTAATCCCTAGTGGATTAATCTCGGACGGGCACAACCTAAAATAGTTCAAATTCCGACAATTTGGTCCTATATGACAATACATCTAATATATGCAAATGCCAAACAATTAATTAATTAACATGCATGCTACAAATTGATAATTTAAGAAATTGAAATTATGGAGGGTTAAAATAATAAATTATCGAAATTCTCTCGAAAACGATGATTTTCTTGCTTCAATAGAATCACCTTCCCTTCCACTTCCTAATTTACCAATACAAAATAAAAAATATCAATTACAAATATAAAAAATAGTTTAAAATATAAATAATAATTAAATCATAAAATAATTAAAAAACATACCTCAAATGTAATTTTTTTTAACTTCTATCCGCTCTCCTTTGCTTCCTCTATCTAAATTTCAATTTTTCAAAATTTTCAAATTTTTTAGCTAATTTAAATAAGTGGTTTTGGATTGTTGGAAATACTCTCGGTTTTGGTGGAAAAATAACTTCATACAACAACTTAACATAAATGGCTGGTAGGTAAGGATTGGGGGAGATGAAGATAAAAGAAAAAATCGTTTTATTTTTAGAAACGGTTTTTTGTAAAAAAACCGTTTCTAATTAGTTGGAAAATAAAAAAGAAATCTGTTTGATTATTAGAAACGGTTTTCTACAAAAAACAGTTTCTAAAAATACTATTTTTAGAAACGGTTTTTAGTAAAAAATCGTTTCTAATAATAAAAAAAAATCAAATCTGTTTGATTATTAGAAACGGTTTTTTACTAAAAACCGTTTCTAAAAATACTATTTTTAGAAACGGTTTTTAGTAAAAAACCGTTTCTAATAATCTACAGTGTTTTTTTTTCAAAAAGTTTTGAAACGATTCTGATAAAAAACCGTTTTTAAAAATTTCATCTGACAATTGCGAAAATGCCACTATCTATTTTTAGAAACGAATTTATTAAAAACCGTTTCTAATTTAGTATTTCCAAAAATCATTTCTGTCGTAGTGGAAGTAAAAGTTTGTAGGTAGAGAAAAAAAAATTCTTAGATTAAGTTAAATTTAAATCTCTGTAATAACATATCTTGGAAGTAAAAGTTTGTAGGTAGAGAAAAAAAAATTGGAATGAAAATTAAATTCAAACCTGGTAGCTTTGTCATTCTCTTTGATCTTTGCTATCATCTGCAGACGTTTGAGGCATCTTATTTTTAATTTCTTTATTTAATATCACCATTTGCACCTGTAGACGTTTGATAAATTGCTTATGTGTAGTCAAATCACAGATTTGTTATATTTTATTATTACAAATAGCTATCCTTGTCTTTTCCTCGAACATGGTTAGCTATCCTTCTTTTCCTCCGACATGGTCATGGACCTACAAAATTTATCAAGAAATGGATAGTTAATTAAATGTAAAATAAACTAAAGTAGATAGTTAACGTTTACCTTTGCAAAATACTTTTCACTGTAAAATAAACGAAAGTAGATAGTTCCCTCTCCGTTACATAGATCCATCGCCTACCAAAATGAAGGGGTTGATTTTGATTCTATTTCGTGTAAAATGGAAATAAGAGTACCAAAAAAAGGGGATTAAGGATCGGATGCTCGATTCATATGCGGAGAATCAACAACTCCGCAAAGGGCTTGATTCTCATCCTGACATCGATGCATGTATATATGTCTAATAATAACAAAATCTACCATCTTTACCGCCTGTGACCGTAACGTACAAGAATTAACTGCGAATGAGATTTACAAAAAATATAATATCTGCACATGAGAGAAGATGTATTTGGAAGTTATTTTCTCTCCAAGAAATAATTACCGTATGTGGTGGCAACATATAGAGAATTAACTGCGCTTAAGAATGAATTTAAATTTTAAACGTTATTGAAGAATTGAAGGCTGCAGATACTCATCTGCAAGTTGTGGTACGTACCGCTTATTAATTAATGCTCATAATTAAAAAATTTTCATTGTCATGTACAGAAAATTAATTATAATTAAACGTTTAATGGTCCTGTTTAATACTGTAGAGATCATATCAGGTACCTTACCTTGAGGCTAAAAATGAAGTCAGTAAACTGTTACGGACCAACTTGAGAACCTTGACAATAGAATTCGCTGTATATGATTATCATCTCAAGCACATAAATATTGACAAGCTTTGTGCATTTAATTGGGATTTCTGAAATTTTTCTCAACATAATAATATGAAATAAGCAATTTTGCATTTAAATGCTTTTAGAAGTTGCTAAGACTATCTATTGTCTAACCATCATTACAAAGTGTTTACCATTCTTTGTTAGTATTTTTATCGGATAAAAAAAAATAGAGATCTTTGTCTTTATCACCATCTAAATTAAAAGAAATTAAGATAACTTGTAAAAAAAAAAAAAATCTGCACATCAGATTTTTGTGTCGGGAACAAAGAGAAGGAGGCGATGAAGAAATATATTTAGAAAATAAAAAATTTAATCTCAAAAGCACCACGCTCATCACAATTTAGTTGCTGAAAATTTAAAGCAAGCTACCTAATCATCAATCATCGGATTAGGAAAGAAAAAATGTAGCAATACACAAAACATACTATATATCTAACGATAAGCCCTGTAACACATCATCCATAACATCGGCAAATCTATTTACATGATTACACCCAGTAAAGGCCCCGATGCTGATTAGGGAAAAAATAGTAAAAATATTCGGAAGTTGAGATGAAAGTTGAACAAAAAATTAAGGGTCAAAATTAATACGCACCATCTGCTATTGGATGTTGGAGGAGTTTTGAAGTTGGGGTGATAAGTGTTTCATGGCAATAAGAAGCCACTGGACGGCCCATACAACAATGGCGAAAGCTGACTAAACTTGGTCTCACACTAACTGGAACGGAAGAGGCTCCGCTAGGGTTTATGATGGGGGAGGAATAGAACCAGCGAGATGGAAAGGGATAACAGAAGAGAGGGAAGCACACGGCCTTGGTGAGAGGGAAGAGAATGGACGAGGCAATGAAATTAGATAGGGATGCATCTATGGTAAAAAAAATTTCTGCACTGCCAATTAAATACCAATTGGTGAGCCGGGTCATTTTTATGACAACAAAAGTTGGGACAAAAATAGGTACAGAGTTATCGTAGCAAAAATCTGACATATAAATCAACTGAGGATAAAATTCTTTGAAGTGTCGGACTAAATTTTAACAAAACAATTACGACACCCACACAATTTTATATATAATTTTGATTTGATTTTGATTTGATTTGATTTAAGAGCTCTGTGTCTCGCACCTTTTTGGACCCTGATCCTCGGAAGGGGAAAATGACCGGATGCTTCCAGGGGAAAAAAGATATTGCGGACGAGATACCCCTCTATCGTCTCAAAACTCAGACATGAGTACTTTCCTATATAGAATGAGAGTACTGATGCGGTTTCAAGTCTTTCGAGAGTTTGATTGTTTACTGCAGGTCTTTTTTTTTCAATAG
The DNA here is from genome assembly GCA_027725995.1 of Rhynchospora tenuis. Taxonomy (NCBI): domain Eukaryota; kingdom Viridiplantae; phylum Streptophyta; class Magnoliopsida; order Poales; family Cyperaceae; genus Rhynchospora; species Rhynchospora tenuis. The sequence goes on from CM050888.1 coordinate 58,246,774, forward strand.
GCGCAAGCCCCTACTGTTAATTACCTCTGAACCAAGTCAAGAGCACCTCTAGATCGGGATAGTCAATGGATTAGGCATAACGGACAGCTTTGCATTATTTTCACAAAAGACACTTTAACATTAAAGCAAAGGAGACGATTCTATGAAATGCAGGGTGCATGCAAGATGGTGACGTGATGCAAGACCGAGACAAAAAGGACAACAGTATTTTTACTGAAATTTAGAGTTCCTAATATTCTTAGGATTTTGATACTGGATGACAATTAGTTATTTAGCCATTTTTACTTTACTCTCCTTGAACTAAACACATTGCGAGCTCAGGAAGAACGGACATAGACGTATAAAGTTTTGGTATTCAGACACATTAGAACTTATAATTTTTTTGTAGCCCCAACGTATCAACATATTTAAAACTTTGGTCTGTTTGTTGACGTGTTAAAATCAAGGTTATCAGACATTTCTGGACACTCAGGCATTAAAGCATCCAGAGGTTTCGGTCCTTGAACGTGCGTTGATTATGGTCGACTATTGACGTGTCGAATTTCTGGCCCCTTGACGTGTAAGAGTTTGGTTATAAAACGTTTTAAACTCTGGTATTAAGGCGTGTTTCAAAATTCTGGTCATTTTGGACGTTTTAAACTTTGGTCTTCTTATGTTCTAGAATTTTATCATGCGAAATTCTGATTTTCAGACGTGTTCAAAGTTTGGTCCCTGGATTCTGGAAATTTGATATGATTATAGATTTCTATGTTGCTTCTGAATTTTCATTGCTTTTGGGTTTGGATTTTCTGGATTTGAGTTTAATTTTTGGATTTGGGCCTGGATTTGGGTTTGCTGGGTTTGAGCTTGGGTCTCTCTTTTTTTTATGGATTTAATTTGAGCTTTCTAGAGTTGAATTTAACTCGAGTTTGAGTTTCTTGGATTTGGACTTGGGATTTTCTGAATTTGATTTGAGTCTGAATTTTCTAGTTTTGGATTTGATTTGGGTTTGGATTGTTGGATTTTGGGTTTGATCTGGGTTTGGGGTATGTGTTTGGGTTTGGATTTGAATCTTCTTGACTGGGCTTCTGGGTTTCCTTTTTTTTTGAGTTCTCCTTTTAATTTGGCTATAGATTAGATTTTGTTCTGATTTCCTGATTTCCCAGGGATTTGCATAATTATTGTCTGATTGTACCTGCTGTCCAGATATATTTGTCATCTTGAGGTACCTGCTGTCAAAGGGGTTCATACCCTTGTACTTTTATTAAATTTTAATTTGGTCCAATTTTTGGGTATTTCGTAACATTAATATTTGATCATTTCTATGATTTTAATTTTAATTCTTCTCCGATTGAGAATTTGTACTTGAAATATCATATAGAAATATTCCTCAAATTTTTCTAGACATTTTGATATTTTATGGAAATTTTCTGGATTTCTGAGCTATTTTTAACGCATTTTTAAAGTATCTGTGTCTTTTAGAAAATTCTCATTGGCTCTGGGTTTGATGTTTTGTGTTGTGTCGTCAGTAACTCGCCACACCAAGGGATGTCACGGAAGATCAAGAGGTGAGTTTGGACGCTCGGTCCATACGTATGCATGTGCACCAGATTCATCTTGATTTCGCACAATTTCAATTCTCCTCCCTCTTTTGATTTCTGTTGACTCGACGACAACGCCCATGCTCCACTGTTGACTCAGGTGCTCCGGCCACCATTTTCCGCCACGTTAGGTTGTACAGGATCTTCTCCCCTTCCTCTTTATCATGGCGCCTCAAGCTTTCATCGCGTCATTCGTTTTGGGGTTCTTTGTCCCTTCCTTAATTCTGGTCCAACAGTGATTTGGGGTGGCAATTCAAGGCCTTCGGCGGCCATTCCTTGCCAGTAATGGGTTTAAGAGTATCACGGGTGTCTTATGGATTCATCTACGATACTAATTTAACTTTCGTTTTTGTTTTATGGTAGTTTGTCCACAGCCTCTTTCTAACAAGACAACTAACTGTGTCGAGTTGGTTTTAATTAGTGGTAGTTGTTTCTAATTAGCACACATTTCAACATAATTCACTTAAAATAAAGCTTATTAGTTTGGTCTCTATGGACTGGTCGATTATTGTAACATCAACTCGAATTTATGTCAATTTTATTGGAGGGCATCAAAAAAATTTTGTAGTTCTGACAAGACTTTCTCCTCTTCTTCTCTTTTTTAGTTGTCATGGAATTAGTCATGCTCAAAGCACATCATGAAACAGTCCAACAATTGAAGTAATGTGCCTTCCTTTCTTATCATTATTCAGACTTTGATATTTATGATATTAGTGTTCAACAATTCACAATCAAGATATCAATTTGCAACTCAATCTTGCTATTAAGTCCAGAGGAGCATGTTCTATCTGACTTTTTGTTCCTAGGTCCAGAAAAATATGCATTTACTAGGCTCATACTATCATCTTTTTGTCGTTTCCTGTTACCCTTTTTTTATTTATTTCTTTATGTAGGGGTAATATCCACTAATGATGCTATGAACAGCAACAGAATTATACGACTTTATTCATGGGTGATATCGAATTGGTCCTGGTGTTAAATGACAGATGCAGATATAAGTTCTTTATAACTTAAGAAATGTGAATAACCATATATACAACCTATTTACGTCCTTTATGTGCAATGAAACCTTCATGAACTAATCTGTGCATACAAAACAGGATGAGATTCGACTGTAATAGATGTAAGGACAAAACACTCAGATCTTTTTTGTTCTATGCAAGATACAAGTTAAATTTATTTGTTTGAACACAGCAACAATATGGCTAAATTCTTGGTAGAAAGACTTGTATATGCAAAACTTGAGAATGTCAGTACATTTTTTCTTATAAATCATAACATGAAATCAAGTCGAAACGCAATGGAAGTGTAACTAAAGTTCATTGACACTGACCCTTTTATGTGAAATTGAAACTTACAGGTTTGCTTTTAAGCTAAATAAAATAGTATGAACTTGCTTCTGAATGCAAAACGTATCAACTTCATTCTGCCACTTCCTCTTAAATGCGAATTTATTGCTATGATATTGAAAATTTATAAAATTTCAGATTACAAGATTTTTTTTTTTTGAGTATGTAGTTTTCCTTTTTAATGGAAATTAATCTTAAACTAGAAACAACAAAACAGTTTAAACAGATTTATAAGGTTTCTCTTCCTTCCTGTTATTATATTTACACAATGATGAATGCAAACTAGATGCTTGAAACTCATGGTTAACAGTGACTAAATTACTTACACCCAAATCCATTTATATACTTTTACTGACTCACAAAATGCATTTTTATTATTCAATCTCAGTATCTACGCCTTTATTTGATATAAACTGTAATAGGGCCCAAAGTTTACTCTAATAACACCATCCCTACTCAAACTACTTTTATTATCTTGGCCCATTTAAACTCTATTAGTTTGTTTAGTCCATAAATTAGGCTAAATCATGGAGACGGAGTCTAATGTCACGTACTCCATGACATAGCTCAATTTATAGCTTAAACAATCTAATAAAAAAAAAATGAAGCTGGGTTATACTGGCTCTGTGATAACTTAGACAATCATTTCAAATGTACCATTTAAATGCAAAACAGACGCAACATAGTATTCTTAAGTATTTATATTTCTTGATTAGAGAACTCATATGGGATCTCTGGAGACGGAGTCTATTGTCACGCACTCTAGAGAACCAATGGTTCATATTTTTGAGATTTGAACTAAAGGAAAAGAGACGCAACATGTAGTTTCATAGAAATTGTTTTGTTTAACTCAATCTTGCTAAAATCATGTTCAATGTTGGTGGAGACGGAGTCTAATGTCACGCACTCCACCAACACTGTCCCCAATTCTTGCAAGAACAAGTGTGAAAAGAGGTGAATAAAGGAAAGAAATAAAATAGAATCCAAAGAGATATGCATGCCATAAAAGATAAAATAATAGATAAACACTGAGAAAAGTATTTTTTTATTTAAAATTGGAGGCCATTACAACGTTTTTACCTTAAGCAAATTCCTTTCTTTTTTTTTACAGCAATTTCACTAAGAAAAATGGCCTCTCCTTCCCTGTTGGAGAAGGTGATCTTTTATATAAGAACTTCTAGGGTTTGGCTCTAGTTTCTGGTGCCACGTGGCAGCATCTCTTCCTTTTGATCTTTATCAATGGCTGAGACACATGGATAAAGAACCGCCTCATTTACATGAATATGACATGTGGGGTCTACTTTCCTTTGCAGCTGGAAGGATAAGAATCTGTGAGCTTGGAGAGGGGGGTTATCTAGCGCCAGTCTAACAGGTGGCAACCATCAAGGCTGTCACAGGCGATGGGTGGTGATGATCACAGTTTCCCAGTATTATATTTGCACTTTAGATGGCTATGGTGTCAGCATATGAACTTGAGTACCCTCCAGTGTGTATTTCAATCTTCTCCAGTTATGTTACATCCCTTGATTTTGCTGTGGTGTCATTCAATATACCTTTCTCATGCAGCTGCATGGGTATGAGACAGCATAGGGGGGTCCCCATGGTCAGGTTTTAACCTCATTTAGCAACAATAGACTTATATGGGACCAACTTGTTAGAAAGTGTTTAATTTCATTTTTGTGCCATCAAATAGCAAGAAATCACAACTAAACACCATAGATCTAGTGCTAGAAGCATTCACACATCAAAACAATGAGAACAAGTAGGAGAAAGTTATACCTCTCATGAAATCGCATTCATGAGGCTCGAATCCATGGCATGGGAGTCGATGGCGTGCCTCCTCCATCGTCTCCACCTCGTGCTTGATCTCGGGTCCACCAAGGAGCCCAACCACCATCTTTTCATCTTGTGCAAGCAAGAGAAGGATGAGATTAATCCTTTTGCACTTCTCTAATCAATCAACTAATTGAGAGGTATAGATTTGTGCTCAACACATGAGCTAAGAGAGGAAGGGAATAGCCATGGAGAAGAGAGAAAAATCTCTCTTCTAGGTGGAGGCGCAAGGGAGGGGAGAGGAAGAGAGATGACGGCTAGGGTTTGCTCCCAAAGAGACCCCTTTATATAGCCAACCACTCTTCATGACAAGTTGTAGCTTATTACAACATTGCCACTCACCCTAGGGCAGCCACGAAATGGGCCTTTATGGGCTCCATTTGTTGCTCAATTTAGTCTCTAATTCATTTAATTAAAGACCCCTTTAATTACTCTTTAGTTGGGCTATTAATTTACTAATAAATAAAGCCCATGCTCTCAATGTAATTCCAATAATTATATTGCAATGTATTGAATCAATTATCAATATCTTGATAATTATTTCAGGATTAGTACATGCATTATTTAATTTCCATATGATCTCTTTGATTAAATTAATCATAACGGTTTATAATTAATTAATCAACTTATCATATTTTGCATTCTCCAATACAAACAAATCAAATAACACACCGTGTAGTTGAAGTCCTATTTGTGTGACCCTTTGAGGATTTATGCTATGTTGGCCATGGAAATAAATCATCATTTAATTCCAATAATCATAAGCGGTATCTAGCAACACGTTATGATTCCCAATTCGCATAAATAATGTACCGTTACAATATCTTAATCCTGCACAAGAAATGTAAGTATTTCCTTGTCTGATTCTTATGTCACATGATATCATTGTATAATCCAAGATATGAATGTGTCATTCTTGCAGATTATACATTTCTTGATCTAGAGTTGATCGTCTAGTTTGCATGCATATGATCCAACTCCATCAAGGGGCCCAAACATATATCATCACTCATTAAGTGTATTAATGAGGGACATACGGTTTTCTTGATGAACAACTTTTCCCCGCACAATTCAAGAGAACATAAATAAAGTCCTTATAGCAGCCTTTATCAGGAATCAACATTAGACGATATTTATTGAACCTATCCTCATGTGGAAAAGGTGAACATCTCAAACATAGAATCAAACTCATATGAAATAAACAATGACACATAACACAATCCATATGTTTATTTCATTGGGTCAAGTCCTGTACTATGTTCCAATAACATACACATATGCAATTAAGTTGGTAACTCTTTACCTATGATTTGTAGAACTTAATCATCACTTAATTTGCATACTAATCTTTTATGATAATTAATGTTCCTTGTTAATTATCAAGATTATGGACGATTTAGATTTATTATTGTCATTCTAATGAATGATCCACAGAGATCTACAATTCAGATCCTCAACCTGAATGATCTGTCAATAATAAACTCTAGGAACAAATGATTAAATATCATCATTAACATAAACTAAGAAAATAAGTCATTAAATATTGACTTCTAGGACATAACTCCAACAATCTCCCACTTGGCCTAGAGTCAATCAATAGTGACTTCTAGCCAGTGAAGAATTTAGAACAATGTCATATATCAAGTTACTCATACGTCCATCACGCATGGATGCACAATTGCATCTCGTATATCGCTTAAGGTAGAGGTTAAGTTAGAGTGTTCGCTGTGTCCGCGAACCTATCCAATTTTGTTTGACCCTATATACATATATACTCCTATATATGTGTTCTTGATCATCATCATGTGAGATCAAGTGACATCGTCATAGATCTTAGTTGGATCACCAATTTAGTATTGGGTTCTTCAAGTTTAAGCTATGGTTCGAGATGCACAGAACCATATTAGCTTGACTGAGAACTTCTCGATCCATACTATATTCTTTCATTGCTTCACAAGTTGCTATATATTTTGTTTTGGTGACGGAAACGGTTGTAATATCCCATTTAGAACACCTTCTAAATTTACAACACCACATTTAAACAAAATACGTAGCTCAATTGTATTTATATCAATCTTTTAAAAACTAGCATCAATATAACAATTTATATGAGCTTTCTTTCACTTACCAGATGAAAAATATGTCATTCTTTCTCATACGATACTCGAAAGATATTCTCGATTATTGTCCAAACGTATTTTTCTTTGTATCCAGCTGACAACTGCTTGTCATACTCCTTAGGTACAACACATAGGGCATGTGCATAAGTATGGCGTATGTAATGAAACTCATAACAGAAGGATGCTCGAATTGTATCGTGCACTCTTCTCGAATTGAGTTGCAACACACCGAGTCGAACTCAAGTGTATGCCATACAACGTGGTTAGACATCCTTTACAGGAGTCTATCTTTTCGTGTTACTAGAACACTTTGTCATTATATGCACATTTTCTCAAACCTGACATCCATCATAAATTCATAATCTATCTCCATAGATTTTGTTTCCTTGGATTTAGGTGATTTTCCCAAGTTCTCTATTGAGAAAACATTCTCCAATGAGATCTTGACAATATTCCTTTCTTTAATTTTATTCCCAATTAATGTCTTGTATCTTGTACAATACATGTAACATAATAATGCTCCCACTGAATACCTTGTCTATACAAGATACTTTTGACGAAGTTCAACTCCTTGACTTACTTGTCAAAATGTTTATTCCAGTTTCCACAATACTTGCTTCAATTCATCAATTGATACTTGAAGCATATATACATTTCTAGCAATACAACAAATCCTCGGTTTGTGTCAAATACACAACAACTTCCTTCATTCAATCGAAGAAGGCGGTTTTGATGTATCTTTCTATATATCTATATATACGAAATATAACTATTGCTAGAATGATCTTTATTGACTTATACACAGCTACAAGTGAGAAGCCGTGCTTTGTACATGGTCAGCTCGTTATCGACTTAGGCATAGAAACAATCATGAAATTGTGCTTTGTACATAATCGATTTGCTATCCATATCTATCTTTCCTTTAAAGATCTAAATGTTCAAGATGGATCGCTCCTTCATGAACATCAATCAAGGTCTATACCTTGTTGTTATATATATGGATTGTACTTAAAGATCATATAGATTCAAACCATACTTGTGGAATCGGATATTTCCATCGCTTCTGTATTTATCAACGTATCCTCATATGTCAAGTACGAGGATGTTGTGAAACCTATGCACTTTTCAGTTTAGGCAATTCACTCTCGTTGATCTTTGTAGGATTGGTGCTTGAGGTCTATGAACTACTTCTACAACATCTTGTAGAATAAGTTCTTGATCCTAATATATTGCACGAGTTTCTCAAACATCATCCATTTGTGAGATGTTTGAGTACTCTTTAGAAGCAAGCGTGCTTAAAAACTTCTTCCTTTCACAACTACTTGTGAATAAAGTTCCGCTCAACTCCCACTAAGCACCATGTATGGAGTGACAAGTTCCCTATAAAGGTACTTCTTGTAGTGACGCATAAACTCCTTTAATGCTCACTTTACTCCTACTACTTCTTCTTGAGAATATCATTCTTCAAGGTTACGTTATGATGAGCAACAACTACTTTGTTCTTATCATATTCGTTGAAGTAGTACCTTTCGGTTAGTTCAAGATATCCTATATAATATTAAGCGTCTTATTTGGGTCCAAGCTTATCAATCAATCGAACCTTGAAATAAGCTTCTCAACACCAAATCTTGAGAAACAATATACCTAGAGATCGAATCTCGTAAGATATCTTTCTCAATAGACTTCGATGGAATTTTTATTCAGTGTAAACAATATTGTCCTCAAACACAAATCCCTTACATGAGTCGAACAAGTCAATTTGATTTATTACCGATCGAACTATATCAAACAATGTTCGATACCTTCATCTTTGGATACATTTTTCAATGTTCCTCATGGAGCAAGTTGTGAAACGTCTTTCATACTCTTTAGGTAATATATCAAACTATATGACTTAATTATTTACCATGATCTATCTTAAGACTTTTGCTTTTATTGAATAGTTTTTTTAACTTTACTCTTGAAATTCTTTTGATCTTGTCAAAAGATTCATACTTATACCATATCAAATAGATACGTTAATATCTACAATGATCGTTGGTCAAGTGGTAAAGTGTCAACAAAATTTCAATTGCACAAGTACCTATAGGTCTATATACATCAATATGTATAAGTCTTAATAAAGTTATTTGTCCTTTAAAACTTCGTAGGTCAAAGGCGCTTTTGTCATTTAAACACGATTCGCATGAATTTCAATTGATTTGCAATCGAATTGATTTACGAGCTCCACGTTACGTAAACTCCCATAATGCGATTCTTGTTTATATTCGACTAAGCGACTATTTTACATAAAAGTCAAATACTTTATGTGAAGTCTTACATATTTGTCATTCAAAAATTTGTTTATCTATTTCAAACAAATTCAATCAACATGCATGAAATCATATACACAAATCCATAAGAGAACAACATTTCTCTTTTACAAAATATGATCATCCATCATCAAATATGAAACAGAGATAAGGTTTTATGAGATGTTTGGAATAAGGTGTATAACCTCAAATTCCTAAATAAACTCTTTATTTAGTAAAGATAACTCTACGTATTCAATGGTAGCGGCTTAAACGTATAAGTCATTTCCAAAACGGAGTTTACTTTACTTGTCTCGAACTTTCTCTTATTCATCATTGCCTACACATTTCGTAAAATGCGAGCACATGAACTAGCACCTAATTACTAGTGTGAATTAGAGATAGTGAGATAATTTGAACGACAAATATCTTAAGGTTTAGAACATCATGGTATTTCGGACAACCTTTCAAATGCCTCCCATAAATGGCAAATGAAACATCTTATGTGACACACGGTCACTAGTGAGGGTCTCAAAATTTCAACTCATATCTTGGTGAAGTATTCTTTTAATACTTAACCAATTACTTTTAGCACTAACAAGTGTGCGAACAATATATCCTTTATCCATAGAAAGAGATTGTATGACAATATCAACAATCCTTGATATTGGAGATCTTAATATCTCTAGTTGTCAATTAGCTACTCAAACCTTTCGGTTCGCAAGCTAATGAAATATTTATCTTCTTATAAGAAGAGTCTCTTGGTTAACTCACACTCCATTACTCGATCATAAATGATTGAGTCTATTTTTACTTTCTCTAAGACGTCTTCTTGAGTAAATGGATGAGAGTGTAGAAGTCTAATCTAGTCCTTATGAATTCTCCAATTCAAAGGTCTAGAACTTCTAAAAGGATATAGGCATTCGCTTTATTGAATAATTTTCATCGAAACTAATCAATCATTGCGAAGTTATGTTCGGAAAGTCGAAGAACGTTTTTGGGATTAAACTTGCTCAAGTTTCTCATTTCCAAGAACATGTCTTAGAAATCGGTGTTACTTCTCCAAGTAAATACATTAGAAACGAGCTTGTTTTTTTCAAAGATTGGTCGTAACGAAATTAACATATTTAATATCTATAACAATTTCAATTTAAGGTCATTTAGTTTATGCAATGTTTTATTTATAATGATAAACAAAACTCCCACTACATTTAATTAATGTCCCTAAATGTAATGGATTCCAAGATCCCCATTTTCGTCAAATAGAGCCTGCTATGGCACGACACCCTACTTAACTAGACAAGGTAGGTTCTCCAACCAATCATATCAACCATACGACTCTTGGTTTGTGAATATCTAAGTATATTTACAAACTTCGGCCCGATGTCCAAGAAAACTTGTTGGGTCCATCGATAAGCAACCTCTCTCTATTTGCTCCTAACAAATCTTTTCATTTGTACCCCGACTATCAAGCTTGACAACCATGACGTCCGCTATGGCGGACCGCGCCATGATTGGCAATTGACGTGAGGGGGATAGAGAGAAGGAGGGCGGTCGACTTAATCAATTTAGTTTGGGACAAAATATGTGACTCTTGTTTGGTGGTCGTGTAAGCATACACCCATACCTACCTATGACAATTCAAGGCATTCACAAACAATCACATAACATAAGCATCTCAAACATTGTCGTGGGTTTGTATGGCTCCCGCTTGCATTAGTCTTCGTCGCATCTCCATGTAACGAAACTAATCTAATCAAACTCTCCCACTAATTACTAGGATCCTATCTAATAATTAAGGAAAATAAATACATGTGATAAATTCTAAAACCCGCCTAGGCCTTAGAGGCATGCAAGCCTCACAAGTTACATCAAGAATTAATCAATTATTAATTATCAAGGCACCTTAGGCCACATTACAATCAATCACATGCATTCACATCATTTTACAACACACAAGGCATTGAAATCTTGAGCCATATCAAACCCACATCCTCCTACAAAAACAAGTTAGCACAATATACAAATATATGTCTAAGTTGTTCATAACTAGTGAGCTCTTAAGTGTCTTTGCATATTGTTTGCTAATTTGTGTTTTTCCATGCAAAGAGAGTTTAACATTCAAACAACTAATTGCTTAAACCCTTTGATAAAATCAACATTCAAAAAATCCAATGGATGACAGCAAGGAGAGTTCTAATCAACATATCAACTATTTGATTAATTAGAACAAACACCTTTAATTCAACGGGACCCGAAAAAATCAAGAAATTTTTCGGTCTCCAAAAATTCCAGAAAAAATCATGAGCAATCCTTATCAAGAAACAAACTATCTGTTCAAATTTCGAGAAGAGATCATTTACCAATCGGGAGAACCAAAATTAACAAACTTCAGGTTTTGTATTAAAACACCGGTTTGAAGTTTCAGGTTTTGGCCTCAACCTTTTGGACTGTTTGATCATCTTCCAAAAACTTTTAATGCAAAAAAATTTTACAGTAAACAACCACAAGTGCAAGGCTAGTAACCATGAAAGATTTACAATTTTACTCATTCAAAATCATCAAGTTTAAGGGGTTTGAATACAAGTCCCTTGTTCTGGAACAGCACGTCGACGAAACTGATTTTGAGTGGTTTGGGTACCAAAACTAGTCCGATTGACATGAAATTAATTTTTATGGATTCAGGAATTCAAAAGAAAGTTTTCTATTTAAACACTTTTTCTATAAAAAGTCTCAATCAATATCAGTTTTCAAAACAATCCAATCGGTACAGAAAACCAATCAGACCGTTCTTGTCTTTCATTGCTTCAAATAAATAGAAAGACTTCGATCCAAACCATCAAACTGGTATGGAAGGAAGTACTCCAAGTCTACTTAATTCCTAGCTAATAAAATTAGGGTCTCTTTATCAAGATAACTCAGATAATGCCCACAAACTCAGATCTGGTCGCACAAGAACCTGTCCTGCGCACCGTCACGAGAAAATTCACTAAAAATCCATAACAACTCGGATTAAAGTGAAACCAGTGGGGAAATGCTCACAATTTGTCCCTCTTTCAAATTCATCAAAAGAAAAATTAAATCGAAAGCTCTGCTATGCGAAAAACACAGAAAACCTCGGAAAAAACAGAGTTCCAGATAGCAAACAAAGGCAGCAACTTAATTACTCAACTAATTACACAATTCTCATCTAATTAATGTGCAAAATAGCTTAAGCACGACCTTGTGCTCTGATACCACTGTTAGAAAGTGTTTAATTCCATTTTTGTGCCATCAAATAGCAAGAAATCACAACTAAACACCATAGATCTAGTGCTAGAAGCATTCACACATCAAAACAATGAGAACAAGTAGGAGAAAGTTATACCTCTCATAAAATTGCATTCATGAGGCTCGAATCCATGGCATGGGAGTCGATGGCGTGCCTCCTCCATCGTCTCCATCTCGTGCTTGACCTCGGGTCCACCAAGGAGCCCAACCACCATCTTTTCATCTTGTGCTAGCAAGAGAAGGATGAGACTAATCCTTTTGCACTTCTCTAATCAATCAACTAATTGAGAGGTATAGATTTGTGCTCAACACATGAGCTAAGAGAGGAAGGGAATAGCCATGGAGAAGAGAGAAAAATCTCTCTTCTAGGTGGAGGCGCAAGGGAGGGGAAAGGAAGAGAGATGACGGCTAGGGTTTGCTCCCAAAGAGACCCTTTTATATAGCCAACCACTCTTCATGACAAGTTGTAGCTTATTACAACATTGCCACTCACCCTAGGGCAGCCACGAAATGGGCCTTTATGGGCTCCATTTATTGCTCAATTTAGTCTCTAATTCATTTAATTAAAGACCCCTTTAATTACTCTTTAGTTGGGCTATTAATTTACTAATAAATAAAGCCCATGCTCTCAATGTAATTCCAATAATTATATTGCAATGTATTGAATCAATTATCAATATCTTGATAATTATTTTAGGATTAGTACATGCATTATTTAATTTCCATATGATCTCTTTGATTAAATTAATCATAACGGTTTATAATTAATTAATCAACTTATCATATTTTGCATTCTCCAATACAAACAAATCAAATAACACACCGTGTGGTTGAAGTCCTATTTGTGTGACCCTTTGAGGATTTATGCTATGTTGGCCATGGAAATAAATCATCATTTAATTCCAATAATCATAAGCGGTATCTAGCAACACGTTATGATTCCCAATTCGCATAAATAATGTACCGTTACAATATCTTAATCCTGCACAAGAAATGTAAGTATTTCCTTGTCTGATTCTTATGTCACATGATATCATTGTATAATCCAAGATAGGAATGTGTCATTCTTGCAGATTATACATTTCTTGATCTAGAGTTGATCGTCTAGTTTGCATGCATACAATCCAACTCCATCAAGGGGCCCAAACATGTATCATCACTCATTAAGTGTATTAATGAGGGACATATGATTTTCTTGATGAACAACTTTTCCCCGCACAATTCAAGAGAACATAAATAAAGTCCTTATAGCAGCCTTTATTAGGAATCAACGTTAGACGATATTTATTGAACCTATCCTCATGTGGAAAAGGTGAACATCTCAAACATAGAATCAAACTCATATGAAATAAACAATGACACATAACACAATCCATATGTTTATTTCATTGGGTCAAGTCCTGTACTATGTTCCAATAACATACACATATGCAATTAAGTTGGTAACTCTTTACCTATGATTTGTAGAACTTAATCATCACTTAATTTGCATACTAATCTTTTATGATAATTAATGTTCCTTGTTAATTATCAAGATTATGGACGATTTAGATTTATTATTGTCATTCTAATGATTGATCCACAGAGATCTACAATTCAGATCCTCAACCTGAATGATCTGTCAATAATAAACTCTAGGAACAAATGATTAAATATCATCATTAACATAAACTAAGAAAATAAGTCATTAAATATTGACTTCTAGGACATAACTCCAACACAACTGAGCTATCTGTGAACTGTGAATTAAGATTTTGTTTGATTTAGGAAAGAATGAGGGCTTACAGCAACATTTCTTCACTCAATTTCCCATTTTACCCCTTAATTCAATTCATTTTGTTGTTAATTCTTCTTAATCCTGGGTGAGTTGTCATTGGATTCAACCACTGTTTGCTATTGAGTATGATACACCTCTGAACACTCACTTCTAGCACCAAGGGGCTATAGGATGTACTGTGGCCCCCACGAGTGGTTATGTAACTGTGGCATCATTATTCTCACTTTATCCCCTTCTATGCTGCTGAGACTCCTTGGTAATTTTGGCCATAAACAATCAAGCAATCCATTCTGTCAGTCATGAACTAGGACAAGTTGGGGGCAAAATGGGCATTTGTGTCCCCTAATTCTTCAATTATACTCTAAAATCCCTTGTCTCTTCCTCTTATTGACTGATTTACCACTGACAGGGATGGGCATCACGCATGGGGGTTCATCCCCCTTCTTTTACTTGAATTATTTGCATATTCATGGAGAGGAGTACACAGCTGCATCATCTCACCATTCATTAATCAGACTATCATGGTATTCTGGGTACCAAGGGTCTAGATGCAACTGTTATGTACGTTGCATACTTCTTAATTTCATCACAACTCATTCTTTTCTTTCATCAGAATGGACCAGCTGAACCTTCCCTCTTTTTCAGAGATTCAACGGCTAGGAAACGAAGAGGGGCTTCTCTTTCTTGTCACCCAGTACATGCGTCAGGCATCCCGCAGTCATAGACTTCCTTTTTCAGGTGATAGACTGTGGGTACAAGGTAGCAATGGCCTCCATTCGGCTCCATTCTTCTCATTCCCCTCACTGGACTTCTCCATTCAAAAGGCAATTTTGGCTTTTATTAATTCATACACCTGTGACTCACCTTGGAGTGCTTTTCGAGCCATTCCATACTCTACTGGGTACTTCTTTCTTCTCCATTCTACTCAAAACATCTCAGCAAACCGATTTTTGCCAAGCTCAGTACTCTCCGTTAATGGTGGAGAGTGGTGGTCTGGCTTCCTAATCAAATTGACCCAAATTGGCAACAGAATCCTTCCCTTCATACCCGAGAGAACATCCTCAGGTCATTTAATCATCCTCTTATCTCTCAATTTTGCATAATGATTTTCCCCAAATCACAAGCCAGTCACTGAAACCCTTGAATTTGCCGCATTGCAGGCCTAGAAGGTAGCCATGTGTGGTGTCGATAGAGTCGTAACGGCACTCTCTTCGCAATGGTGCATTTGGTTTGAGTTGCGGTGATGTGTCTCGTCGGCGAGAGCAAGATCCCCACTGTCTTCGTCGCGTTTCCTCTTTAGGTAGAGACTGCCTCTCCCCTCCTTTTTTCTTTTCTTTTCCATTAACAGAAAATAGGTGGGACCCATGAGAACGAACCAATAGTCGGCTGACACGTGTCGAGCCCAATGTTAATTTGGCTGAGTCGTTCGGACGCTGTTGGACACGAGTTTGATGCGTCTGGGTTCAGCGATTTTGTGCCTGGTTCCGACATTTGACACGTTGGACTGGGATTTAGCTGGGCTGAATTTAATTCAGTTTGAGCCCAACTTGATTAAACCTTTCGGGCCAGCTTTGAATAAATGAAATGGAGTCTGGTTTCAGTTTTATTTAATCATTGAAGGTGCAAATTGAATTTGGTGATAAGCTCAAAATAAACACATGCACCTATTAGATCGTTTACGATGTAGAGTTATTGGTATTTGTTGTCATACTGGGTCCTGTATGTAAGTCCGGATTTCATGTTTGCTCGATTTTTAGCAAACATGGTGTAGAATTTGAAATTTGGTATGAAATCCCAGAAAAATGTATAGTATTTAACTATCACACTATTTTCATCTCCTTCTTTTGTAATTAATTAACTAATCAATTATGTGGGGTTTGGCATGTTGCACATAATTTAATCAGTTAATTAATTAATCAACTACCTAGTGACTTGACAGGTTCTGGTTTGAGCCCCCCTAGAAAAGTGTATGGTGTGCCCCCCTTTTTTTTACACAATTTCCATTTTTAGGGCCTTTTAAGGTCATTTATATTTAATTAATTAATTAGTTATGTGAGCATTAGCGTATTTCACATAATTTAACTAATTAATTAACCAATTATTTTGTGGATTTGTGGATTTTGTTGTCTTGTCTGTGTCTTCTCTGCTGTTTGAAACGTGGGTCATGGTTATAGGTTTTGTTTCACGATGTGCCACTTTCTTTGTTTGCAGGCTTACTGGAAGATTCCGTCATTCTCTCAAGTGGCAAAATTTGGAGGCAAACACTCTGTTAAGATGATTTCATACTAAGGTTTTGATCCAAATTGGTCCTAAATTATACTTGAATTTATGTGTTTCTAACCTTATTTCTTCATATTATTGTTAGATATAGGTACTTCTATGCCCTTTTAGTTTTTATTAAGATAAACTTTAGATCTGGATGATTTTGCATGGAATTGAAGTATTTAAACGACCGGACAAGCATTCGAGCGGACAAACAGAAGGAGACAGCTGAAGAACACAACTGCAGATAATTCAAACGGACAGCTCGCCAAGTAAACCGACCGCTGGAAAAGATTTCGACAGTTTTTCAGAAGAGCAGTTATTCTCATCATAACTTCCTCATATGCGTTTACTCGATAGAAACTGCTTGTTTGCACGATCTTTTAGTCTGGATGTTACAAGGCAACACTATATAAGTACCTGGAGTCGAAGAAGAAAGGAGTTCTAGAAAGGAGAGAGAAAAACCACCATAAGAGATCCAGGACGACGACTTTTGAGACCTTAGGCGACCCGCTTGACCTCCAGGTTGGCCGCTTGATGCTCAGAACATAGAAGAAATTGAAGGGATTTGAATTGATTTGTTATATCTGTTCTTATATTGCATTTATCCAAATCTGATGTTTGATACCTGTGCTTTATTGATGATTTGTATAGGCTAATACAGTTTAAGGGCATAGTTGTGAACCTATGATTTAGTTTAATTTGCATGTTTATTAGTTTTTTATTTGATCTTTGCGATTTATCCTTACTGCTATTTTGATTTGTTTTCGAGTAGATTTGGTATTTTTCTGTTGAGTTTAGGCCAAACTCGAGTCTAGGAGTTTAAACCCAACCAAGCTTATAAACAATTCAATAACATCAAATCTTTAGATGGCAATTAATCAAAAGACGAAAGCCTAGACTATGAATCAGAAACGATGACGTCTAATCTCGATAAACGAAAGTTGAGAGATATCTTAGACCCAAAGATCATATCTATTCAATCCTTAGTAAAGAAGCGAAAGTTGACACTTAGGGTAGATAGGAAATTAGTCATAACGGTTAGTTAGTCCTTAACCTACACGAAAGGTAGGATTAAGTATGGTTATCCGCTAGATAATTTACATAGAAGCCAAATAAGACTAATCAGACTTGTACAATTATCGGTATGATTAGGGATGACGCTTGGATTATTCGATTGTTGTCTGTGCAAACTTAGAAACAAGCAGAATCACCAAAGTCCTGTCGACCAGTGAAGCAAGCGGATCGCTACGAAAGTAATCGGATCGCTTGTGTTTGGAACTGAGTTGGAAGTTAACAACTCGACCCTTAGTTTACATCTCATTCGGATTTATCTTGATTTTCTTGATCCTTGAGTTTAATATTTCAGTAATTTAATTTAGAATTATTTATAATCGTTGGAACCCTGCTTTTGAAACCAACTTATCTCGTTTTATTTTGTTGGAATTATGTCCTAGAAGTCAATATTTAATGACTTAATTTCTTAGTTTATGTTAATGATGATATTTGATCATTTGTTCCTAGAGTTTATTATTGACAGATCATTCAGGTTGATGATCTGAATTATAGATCTTTGTGGATCATTCATTAGAATGACAATAATAATTCTAAATCGTCCATAATCTTGATAATTAACAAGGAAAATTAATTATCGGATAAGATTAGTATGCAAGTCAAGTGATGATTAAGTTCTACAAATCATAGGTAAGGAGTTACCAACTTAATTGCATATGTGTATGTTATTGGAACATAATACAGGACCTGACCCAATGAAATAAACATATGGATTGTGTTATGTGTCATTGTTTATTTCATATGAGTTTGATTCTATGTTTGAGATGTTCAACTTTTCTACATGAGGATAGGTTCTATAAATATCGTCTAACGTTGATTCCTGATAAAGGCTGCTATAAGGATTTTATTTATGCTCTCTTGAATTGTGCGAGGAAAGGTTGTTCATCAAGAAAATCGTATGTCCTTCATTATTACACCTAGTGAGTGATGATATCTGTTTGGGCCCCTTGATGGAGTTGGATCGTATGCATGCAAACTAGACGATCAACTCTAGATCAAGAAATGTATAATCTGCATGAATGACACACTCCTATCTTGAATTATACAATGATATCATGTGACATAAGAATCAAACAAGGAAATACTTTTATTTCTTATGCACGATTGAGATATTGTAGCAGTACATTATTTATGCGAATTGGGAATCATAACGTGTTGCTAGATACCGCTTATGATTATTGGAAATAAATAGTGATTTATTCTCCATGGCCAACATAGCATAAATCCTCAAAGGGTCACACAAATAGGACTTTGACCACACAATGCATTATCTATTTATTCGCAACAGTGAATATTGCGGAAATATGATAAGTTGATTAATTAATTATATACCGTTATGAACCGTTATTATTAATTAACTCAAAGAGATCATATAGAAATAAATTAATGCATTATCTAATCCCAAAATAATTATTAATGAGTTAATAATTAATTTTAGATTAACACTTTTTAATATAAATGGTTATATTGATTAATTGGGCCGTTTTTTAATAGGAAATATATAGCCCAATTATAGAGCAAACTAATGGGACATTAATTATATGAATTAATGACCCAAATGAGTGTGTGAAGTGGCCCAATAAGGGCCCAATTTGTGGCTGCCCCTAGGGTGGCAAGAGGTGTAATTTTGGGAAGTTTTTCCTATGGTTTGAGCTCTATAAAAGGACCCCTTTGGAGGCTCCAAAAGCTAGCCTTCTCTCTCCTCTCTCTCTTCCCTTTGTGGCTGCCACAAACCACCTCTTTTCTCCCTCTTTTGCTCATGTGTTGAACTCTCTTCTCCACTTAAATAAAAGATTTAATTGCTAGAAGAGAGAAAGCTAATGGGATTAGGCTTGTTCTTGAGTGTACTAGCATATACCTTGAGAACGTGGTTAATCTCCTTAGTGGACTCGAGGCCGACGGCACAACCATGGTGGAGACGGTGGAGGAGGCACGCCACCAACTCCTAGAGATTTGGTTAACCCCACAAATACGATTTTGTGGGAGGTAAAACGTTTTTCCTCCTTCTTCTCATTAATTTGTGTGTGAATGGCCTTAAGCCTAGATCCATGTGTTTAATCTTGTGTTTATTGCTAATTGTTAGTTCTAAAATGAAAATTGAGCACTTTCTAACATATTTGACTAAATATTGGATTTAGAAACTCGTGTAATTGAACAATCTGTCCTGTGTTCGACAACCCGACTATACCAATTTAAGTTATCTTTATGGCTGAATTAAAGTAGAAATCGATATTATTTTCGGTAAGGCTTCTCAAACAACGATAGAGTAAGGCCTCATCAAGCTCACAAAAACGAAACTATGTTGTTACATCGTAATATAATAACTTTTCAACCTTTAATTAAGTGAACTTATAGTTTTCTCCAATATCTAAATTAAAATATTTTAAAATAAGAATGATATTTTTTAAACCCCTAAAAAACAATATTTTCTACACACGACATAAACCCAAAAAACGTTCTTTTAAATCGAGTTCAAATGCTACTCTGTCACACATTTTTTATTATTTAAAATCCTAGATGTATGATTTTTGTCATACTTTCTTTATGTAGTCGAGTTTATTTAATCTTAGTGAATTTTAATTTATATATGTTCAAAATCTGCAAATTGGATCTAGTTATTTATGTTCGACAATGATGAATATTTCAATCTAAATAAATATTAACAAAATATATATTTTATAATGAATTTTTAAATGTTTAAATTTCTTCATAATAATCTAGCTTTAATTATTTTAATTTTAAAATTTTAACTAAATAAGATGGTACAAAAATAAACATAAAAGTTTTAACGTTATAACTCAGATAGATATCGAGTTCGGTTCTTGTTTATGTACTAACTGTGCTTGGCAGATTTGAGTTAAATTCGATTCTGACTCCCATTAAAATTAAATCAGCCTAGAGTCAGATCGCCCTAGACGGATCACAAATTCACAATAAGATGTTTACTCCATCGGAACCGCGTGTCAAGTGTCAAGTTGTCAACCGTGTAAAAACTGCGTCCGAACAACGTACGTATTGTATCGTATTAATTACCATTCTTACATCCGCGCAGCTATATGGCAATCGGCAGCAAGGATAAAACATGTTGCAACTTCTATCATCTGGGCATATCAAGGCCCAATTGAAACAACGGAGGCCCATATATCACTGAGGCAGAAACGACCAGAAAACCGAACCACGAGACGATATGTGATTATAGTATTGGCTAGCTGAGTCTATCTGTCCCACCAACCAATTACCAATTGCCAAAGCCCAGCTTCTTCTCTTCTCTACTTCTCTCTCTACCATTTTCTCTCTTCAATTAATTAAACAGAGCAGCCGCCACGCTTTGCTCGCTACTCACTAGGCCCCAATCCCCATTGCCATGGCGGAGGAATCTAAGATACCTTCCCTCGCCGAGGTGCTTCTTATCTCCCTCTCCTTGTTCTCAGAAAATTGTAGTTTTGTCTCATCTCCAGCTTGGAGCTGTACTGGATCTGGTCTTGTTTAATCCAAAAGATCCAATCTCCAGCTTTGGTTTTTTTTTGTTCTTGTTGAGCTGATTAATTAGATCTGGACTCACAATTTGAGTTGATAAAGAAAACTTTTTAGAAATTAGCTCTGATTGTTTACTAGTCAAATTGGGTTAATTCCAGTCTGTGCCTTGATCTACCTTGTCTTGGTAGATCTTTTCAAATTGGAGTTGGAGTTGAAATGGGAATAGAGTTCTAGTGTAGTAACTGTAGTTGCAGAATCCTTGCAAGTACCCTGGCACGGAATGTTTACTTCCAATTTGATAATACCATTACATTTTTATTTGTAAGCAGAATGGACAGAAATTTAATAAAATTTAAAACGTTCTTTTTATAATATTTGTTCTTTTGCAGATTGCTAAGCACCTATGTCATGTCTAAGTATTTTTTGAAAAAACTGTGTGTTTATGTAGAACATTGTAGAATCTAGTCGTATAAGTATACTAGTGTATTCCTCCAGCTGGTAAATTAAAATCTTAGCTTCTGTTTTGTCAAAATTATCTTCCTAGAATTTCAACGTGATTTAAACTGAAATTAACCTTCTTTGTTCTTACTCTGAATATACAATCAGTTAGCTACAATCAAACACTCAAACTATCATGGTTCGCACTTGCATTTAACTTTTTCATGTCCTGAATTCATCCGAAACTGTTCTCATATGGGCAGCCAAACTTCAAAAAAAGAAAAAAAGAAAAAAGAATAGCGTATAAGAAAAGGAAATAAATAAGTGAACAAATAAGCACCTTATGGATTGTAACTGATCATCTATTTATTTTTGCTCCCAGCAATATACGTTGTTGAAATCTGAAGAGACAAAGCAAGATAATGTCGAAAATACCTCTGTACCTGAGGTGAAAGTAACCGAGGAAGAGAAACCAGCAGAGGTAAATTCTGAGGTAGTAGAAGCGGCTGGTGCAGCTCCAGAGGGAGGTGCTGAAGTGGCCACTGACGAAGTTACAATTGTGCCGCCTGAGAACACAGAAGAGAAGGAGCTTCCAGAAGCAGCACAGGAGGAGACAAACTCTGCTCCTGAGGTGGAAGAAAGTACCACGACTGAAACTGAAGCAGGTGAAGCTGAAGAAGAAAAGCCAGAAGTTAAGGTTTGGCTCTGGTTCCTTCTGTTGCATGATTGTTTCCTTTTTCATTTTTTATCTTGCACTCCATGTGGGATTGGCTATTTGTGGGTATCTGAACTGCTTACACATACTCACATTTCTAGAAGCAGATGCCACTTCCTGTTTCCGATTTGGTGCCAGGAAACGTTCAATAAACAACTCATATTAATTTAATCCCCTCTAATTTAAAGAAGATATTATTCTAACTGAGATTATATGGCATGGCTCTCACTATATGTTTAATCGTTATGTTTTGGCCTTACCAATAAGGTGGAATGGCGACTTGTTAGTCTAGGGTGTACTTAATTTTCTTAGGGCTTAAGGTCGGATTTTCTTTCTTAGAACTTTTTGAAGTGATAAAATTATCCTGTGAAAGCTGTGAACATCAGTATACTTCTGAGTTTTGGCCCTCCTTTTGTTCCATTAGTTTTTATTGTCTGTGCTAGAAATGCAAAACATGCAAATATCCATACCTGTACTAGTACAACATCTACTAATACTTGAGCAGCATAAATACATGTCATAAAGGTTGTTTACAATAGTGGTACTGGTAAAATACTTGATGTTTCTTTCTTCTAGTTTATCTACTAAAGGTTTCATTTGCAATTTCTGTGCAGATTGAGACAGCTCCAGCTGATTTTCGTTTCCCAACTACCAATCAGACGCGTCATTGCTTCACCCGTTACGTTGAGTACCATAGGTATAATCATACATGTACTCCTTTTTCTTTTTCTATTTCTGTCTGATTTTTGTGATGTTTGTTAATTGGCATGGTCTTGGGGCCTATTTGCAAATAAGTTTTTGCTTCATGCCAATAACAACCCAGAGTGAACCTCAGGGTTGGTGCTCACTTCAAATGAGTATTGTTGACTAGCTTCGACTTGCAATAATTATTATCTTGGCTTAACTTGCAGTTTCGCAAAATTGAGTTATCGAGTTTTCTCAGTGCCAACCTCAAATAGCTAAAATAATAAACCAAACTGTAAAGCACTGACTGAAATAAAAAATTAAATTAAATAAACCAACTTGATTTATTTTTGTAGCTTAGTCTTATTACTATATTTTATATATCCTAATATGTTGATTTACGGATTGTAAAAAAATTAAACAGATGTGTGGCTGCAAAAGGCGAGGATGCTTCTGAATGCGATAAGTTTGCTAAATACTACCGCTCTCTCTGCCCCAGTGAATGGGTATGTGTTTTTTAACTCTTACACTCATGTACTGTAATGACACAGTTATGGCATCTGATTTTTGTTGCTTATAACCGAATAATCCTTTGCTGGTTTGTGAAATCTACATGAGATTGTTTCCTCTCATGTGTGGACTTTATATTTAGTACTTGCACTAAACCCTAGTATGAAAATCAACATATTTTTGTTTCTGTAGGTGGAGAGATGGAATGAGCAAAGGGAAAATGGTACCTTTCCTGGTCCTCTGTAGATGGTCAAGCAACCTGAAAGTGAAATAATATATCGAAATTTTCATGAACTAATAAATTTTGACTTGTTTAGAGTCAAAAAGGTCAAATTAGATCCTTTGAGATTTGACTGTTGATTCGGCGGTTTTGTTTTACATCTGTCAGCATTTTGCTTTTCATACTCGATGTCAGTGCTGAGAATTACTCATTTTTTTAATCTGCTGCAAATGAATTAGAAAGCTTTTAAGGCAGGAATAAACCTGGCTTTTTGTTTACGCCCCTGCGCTTGTTTATTGATATGAGGGTTGTGTTATTATAATCATGGAAATGGAAATGCAGGACTAACGAGCCCTACTTTTTTTTTTTTCCTAGTTTTGGTGGTTTCGTATTTCAGCTATACTGGGATTTTACCACCAACTTTTTAGTTCTTTGATTATCTTGCTAATTTTACGTGAGGTACCAAAAAAACGAGAAAAATAAATACGCGGGGCTAAATTGGGCCTGATGCCTGAATGTTCGCAGAGCATGATAATGAAGGTGAATTCGCTGTAACTAAACTATTGAAATAAATTGATATAAGATACTAAAAGTGTTTGGTCCCATGAAACAAATAAATGGAATTGGGCTACTAATTACCGTTGAGGTTAATTTAATTAGATTTTTTCGTCTACAGTTCAATTTTTTATGTTAAAAAAAAGGAATTATCTATTTTTTTTTTAAAAAAAAAAAAACGTGGTTCGAAATGATCCTATGGTTCATGTTTGTTGGGGAAAAAAATGAGGTTTTGCACGCCTTGCCTTGCCTTCATTTCTACTCCGAAATAGCTCCACGCTGGATTTCTAAGCGTCGTGAATGTAATGTTATAGCCCGCAAAATCACCAAAAAAAAATTATACCATCAACGACAACAACAACAACTAAGTCTTTTGTTCCAAACAAATAAGATAAGACTAAAAACGAAACCAAGTAAGAAAAATATCACCAAAAAATATATACTAAAAAAATAATACTAATACTACTTATACCGATACTGATACTGATTCTGATACTAGTACTAATGCTAATACTAATACTCATACTACTACTATATCCTCACCGTAGGATAAAACTATAACTAAAAATATGATCTAAGAACCCATGACATTTTCCCAAAGTCCCCCTCCCGATCCCACCCCTAAAGTCCTGAGTTATGGCTCCGGTATATGAATCGCTAACTTTCATGCATTCCTATCCAACGTCAACTCCTTGGAGGCATTCAAATTTTTTAGATCTTTTCTTATTGCTTCCTCCCGTGTCAATTTTAGTCTACCTTTATCACTCGTTGTGTCTTCGGAACAATTGACAAAGTAGATGTATTCTTGATTTTGTCAGACAAACTGAGCATGTTATAGATCACTAGCATAAGATGCCCTCATATGTGGGCAAATAAAAAAACAAAATAATGTTAGACAATAAAAATATGTTTCTTAATTTACCATCGATACAAATTGATATGTTATTCAATTGTTTCTATATTAGATGGAAAACCAATCAAATCCAAAGAAAATTTTTTCCTTCTGTGCAGCAATTAAAAACCGAGATAATTCTTTCCTTGTGTGCGCATAGAGATGTGTTGAGACAGATCTAACCATACATTTACAGATCAACGGTATAAAAATTGTTAACAAAAATTGTTGCGACCTTTCTCTAGGTGCATTTATAAGTAGTAGAGATATTTGAAGTACAAATGTATATGTTTGTTATTTTGTGACGTTGGAATAAGTATTTAATTGATTAAACAAAAAAAATCCATGTAACATGTCTGAATGTAGCCCGACATTTATTTGAATGACAATAGCATATCTTTTACAAAATGTTCAAATAAATATTTCTTTACATTTTAGATTATATTTTGCAATGTGAATGAATTGCAGTAGCTTTCTTCTTCCAAATACGTGCGGACCATTTGCAATTTGCATAAAGAATATTTCACGTTTAACTATATTGGAGAACAAACATCGGCTATGGTGATTTTTTGACTTAAAATAAGTATTGATTTGTAACAAAATACAAACAATAGATCACATGAAATGCATTATGGCCGCTTTTCTGCATGTTTAAGATATGCTAAAAAAAAGTACTCGGTTAATAGATCAAAATATACAATGCATACCATGTTTAAGATATACAATGATTAAGTAAATGTCAATTAAGTTAATTTTACATCGACAATAATATATCTTTGCATAAATTATAAATAATAAATACATGATACACACTTTTTTAAAAAGAAATAAATATACATAGTTCACTCTTAATTTGTTCGGTCAACATTCGAACTTATAGATTATTCATACTTTCAGTTATTGTGGTCCACCGGTTAGCTAGTGCGGGTGCACCAAAACCCATGCCGACGACGAGTTTTAAACGGTGAGATACTGATAATAAATTTAATTTCGTACAAATAAAAAATTTAAGAGCAAGTTAAATACATCCTCCTAATTGTCCTAGTTGACGTAAGATTAAACAACAATATTTGCTTTTCCCTAGCTCGGAGCGGACTTTACCAAGATATCTGGGATTGCGAGCAACCGGTACGGATTCTCACGCTATGAATTGTTTTTTGGTTAGGTGGTGGAAGTCCATAGAAATTTCATCCCTTCCTGCTGTAGGCATTTTATGAAACAGTCCATCGAGAATAAAAACAAACGTCTCGAAGTCGAGTGGGATCCAAATTTATGTTGTATTTCCTCGAATGAAATGCGCCTTGATAAGAAAGAATATAATTTTTTATTCTTAAATATTTTTTTAAAAAATAAGTCGTTTAATTTCTACTTATATGGTTCTCAACATTGAAAAAAAAAATGTTCTGCGAATTTTATTTAAAATACTAGATGATCAGAAACTGTAGCCATAATTTTGAAAATGTTCTGAATCATAATTTTAAACATTGAGTATGTATATTAATTAATTTTAAAAATAAGGCACAGATATCGACCAAATATTAATACCTACTAATTGCATCTCAAAATTTTTTGGATCGTCTCATCCCTACCGATTTTAATTCCAAACGTGTATACTGCATACACAATACACTGGATAAAAATGTTTATAATTAACCAAATAGTTGTGTATAAATATCGACTGCCATAAATATAAAAGTTTATAATTCATCAACGCACGCCATCCAAACGAGAGCCGATCGCGCACGTCTAATGTTGTTGGCACTCTTAACTTTTTTTTTTTTTAGTAAGCTAATACTCAAAAGTGCATTTGAAGTTATCTTTTATTTATTTGAAAACCTACTAAATCTTTATAATCCTTTTCTAAATCCTACTAAATCTTTATTATCATTTTTAAAAACCTACTCAATCTTTTTACTACAAATAGTTTTTAAAACCTACTCTAAAAAAGATAATTAATAAAACAGTTTTAGAAGAGAATTCTTAGTTTAGCGAGTTCCAAAAAGATTGCTTGATTCAGCAAGAAGAGAAAAAATGACACCCGGATCCTTGTTGGATAGTTGAATTTTAGATTTAGCTGGGAGTGATTTAACATTTTCAATATTTATCGTTTTGCATGCGTGTCGGCGCAGCTGTGTGCAGCAAACCCGAATTGAGATAATATGTCGCGCGGCACGTGTGTAGCGCACCTCTGTGGGCCGTCTGATCTGAATCTGATGACTATAGAAGTTCCGTGAATCTAATAGGCCCGAAAAAAATGAATCGTCCGATCAAAATCGAACGGCTCGTGTGTCGCGCTACACATGTGCCGCGCGACACAGGATCCGGGTCCAGCAAACCCCAACGCTCTGAGCCTAGCTGCCTAGGCAGTGTTCCTAGAAGGACTAGATGGTTTTTTTTTTTTTTGATAAATTAGATGGTTCTTTTATGAAAGAAAGAGCACTCCCATTGTTTTTAACCAACCCTCTTTTGTCCGCTCATAGTGACACAGTGGATGATGAGTCCCCCCCAATTTGTTTTATTTTTGTTTTAAAAATTTTTTGACCAATTGATGTAGTTCTAGTTCTAGTAAAAAATTCTACACCGGAATTTAGCGGGTAAATAAGAATAATCAGACAAGGATTAGTTATAGTTATATGAATTACAAATTCATATAAGATATAACTATTTTACTTTTTCTTTAATCAAATGATATGCGGCTTTGTACGTACGCCTACATGTATAGACGTATCTTATCTTGATTATTTAGAAATTTTCATATCATTGTACCCGTATATTAAAATTTATACGCATTTCTTTCGTTATTTAAAAAATAATAAATAGAAATAACTTAATTCAAACAAATAAAATTACTCTTTTATAAATATTTTTTTGCTATCTATGAAATTCTCTCTTGATTACGTCGGGCACAATTATGGAAAATTTCTAGCTTATCATGGATTCCAACAAACTCCGTATTCCGTAACAGTGCTTCCTCATAGTGATAGTCCAAAAATCCTTGGCCCTTGGTCCAAAGGTTGGAAGACCGTCTTAAAATCCGGACTGGACCGGCCTTTCAAAGGATTTACGATGGACAAGGACTTAGAAGGGCCGGATCAAAATTTTTTCAAAGACGAATGTGGAAGGGCCGGATTTTGAAGGGCCAGGACCGACCTAACCCTTTAATCGTGAGACTATTTCATCATAATGAGACAATAAAGATTAAAAAAATATTACAAATAATTAAAGATTGTTATTATTTTGGAAGGATTAGAAGGGCCAAGGACCTAGAAGGGCCGGTCTCCTCTTTCAAAAAATAAGCCCGCCTAACCCGTCCCATTTAAACCCTTTTTCTTTATCCGGTCCGGCCCGGCCCTTCTACCAAACTCGTTGAATCCGGTCCTTTGAAATCCGGCCCGGCCCTTTTGACTTTCACTACTTCCTCACGAAATATGCAATACATGGATTCCGATCGGATTCGGATCTAATACGAACATTATATCCGAAATCCCATTGAAATCCTAAAACTTCCAAAACAATGGTCCTGTCGATTTGGGAAGTAAAAAGTGCGATTCGAACTTTCCTATTTCCTGTATTGATTCTAAATCGTCCGATCAAAGGCATTTACAACGTAGACCGTCCAATTTTTCAACGCACCAGCCACACTTAAGGCATGACTTCTTTGTTTGTACTTTGTACAATGTACACGAGCCACTTTTGCGAAAACAGACCGCTTCTATTTTATAATTAAAAAAACTTAAAAAGGTGAAGCGGTCATTTCAATTGACTGTATTCAAAGTGGTGGGCCCCGCAGAGATTCGTCGATTCCACTTCCTGGTAGTAGAACTGGCGGGGCCCGGGTCGTTTCTGCGCCAAAATGTTTCTTTCTTGTAATCTCAACGAGACTATTTGTTGGGTCGCGGTCTAAATTTAAGATCATGGACCATTCAGGTAATTATTATGAGTGTGTGGCTAGTATTATTAGTCAATTTATATGTTATCGTGAAAATTCATTTTTATTTAGTTATGTATTATTTGCATTCTAAAAAAAGGAAAAACCTTTGACAAAAAAAGTTAATACTCATTTAGCAATAGAAATGACATAAAAAGAAGCTTGAAACTAATATTGACTGATAAGTATCAATTATCAAATGGCTGACAACAGATTAGTTATTAACTATTAACCAAATTAGTTAATTTATGATGATACATGCATTGATATTAGTATTGGATTAATCAATATATAGTTTACTTTTAGTGCTATTCGTTTTATTTTTACAACTAAATTATTTTTCCTGTGAGGCTAATCAAATAATGGTAAATGTAAGAACGAATAGTGGAAAGTTTTTAAGAAAGAAAAACAATATATCAAACTATAAGGACCAAAATGAAAAAATAATATTTTTGGAATGTGGAGCAATAATAATCTATTTTTATCGTCTAACCAATATCACAATAATCATCATAAGTGATGAGCACGAATTTAATGAGTGATATATGTCTACGAGTGACATGTGCCAGAAAATATATAAGCAATGAGTGCTAATTTAATGAGGTGCAGAGCAAAGCAATTATAATTTATTTTTCTTTTTTCTTTTTTCTTTATTTTTATTTTTATGTCTAACCAATTTTACAATAATCGTCGGTATGTGATGAGCACTAATTTAATAAGAAGTACATATTTATAAGTGACAAATGCTAATAAACGGTGAGGGATAAGTGCTAATTAAATGAGTACGCAAACTGGAGCAATTATGGTTTTTTTTTAAACTCTTTAACCAATTTCACAATATTCGTCAAAAAGTGATAAGCACTAATTTAATGAGTGGTACGTGTCCGTAAGTAATAAGTACGAGTGGACGCGTGTGGTGTGTATCGTTAAAAGATAAGTGCTAATTTAATGAGTATGATATGCGAAGCAATATAATTATGATATGCATTTGAATAGTGAGTCGGTTACGGTCAATATTTTGGACAAATCAAATAATACACGTTTCATAGTTATTGAGCAGTAATGTAAAAAAATGGTTTAAAAGTTATAAAAAAAAGATTTTACATATCTATAATTATCACTTAATGTATACAAAAAAATTCATGATATTAGATTGATAATAAATTCAATTTCAAGTTATTTTTCATTTTTGAAGTGCAAAATTAAGTTCCATCTCTACTCGTACTCGAAAATAAATTAACGATTATGTACAGCAATATAACAAGAGACTTCTAATATATATTTTTGATATACCTTATATTGATAATGATGAATTACGTCCTTCATCTTTTAATTTTAATTTAGTCCGTAATAAATTTATAATCTCAAGTTAGAATTTGATTATATTTTCCATAGATACATGTATAATACTTAATGTCACTCGAATATTATAATCTTTGTAGGGGCTACTTAGGTTGTGCTCTAGATTTCGAGAGGAAGGGAAAGGAAAAAAAAAAACAAAAAATATTAAAATTAACTCTACTCATTTGGACAACTTGCTCCACAATAAATGGAAAATAGGTAATAGAAAGGAAGACAAAGGAAAGATAGAGATACTTTTGTAAACGCTGAACCTTTTAATATTATATCTCAATTTGAAGGGTAAATTATCCGGGCACCCCTCCATCCCTCTCCTTTCTTTTCCTTTCCATTAATCATTGAGTTCTGTCATCAATAAACGTTATAACAAGTGTGATATGAAAAACATAATAACGAAAAAAATAATATTTGCTTCACAAAAAAATTATAATTCTATATAGGAATCAAATATTAAGTCTAGAGTTTGGAACAAGTAAAAAATTGATGTTGTACAGTGCAGTAAACAACTTTAAATTTTTGAAAAAAAAGAATATTAAGACTTCTATTTTTCACGTCTTGTTTACTTATTTATATTAAAAACTCTATATTTAAAATAAAAGATAAAATTTTGAAACATACAAACTTATTCAAAAAATATATATAAATAATGAATGAAGAAATTAAATTGTTATTGTCTTCAAAAGCATTGAGCAGACACATCACACAATAAAAGAAAACATTATCTCCTCCCTCACAAAAAACATTTACTCCTGCACCAAGTCTACGGAATACTTTGAAAGCCTTCCCATTGGCAAGATAGTCTAGAAACTTTGTCACTATTTCTTTCTTATTTTATTTGTTTCTATTCTATATCCGACTCCGAGTTTCATGCTCTTCTTCCCTCCTTTCCTTTCTTTCCTATTTTAACACCCTTCTCCTTTACAAAACCCGCTAAACCCTCATCCCAATCGCGATTCCAGTTTTAAATCAACCTCTAATCTACTCAAAGTCGAAAACGAAGAAGAAAAAGAAAAAGAAATGAGACCGTCTTCGTCCTATCCCAACCGCCACTACTGGCAAGAACGCCCGTACCGGCCACCGGACCGGTACAGGAAACCTTGCCCGCCACGTCAGCCCTACACTCTCATCCTCGTCCGCAAGAAACCCACCTCCGTCTCCGCCGTTGAAACCCTAATCCGGGCTTGTCCCGACCAACCAAACAACTTGTCGGTGAAGCCGAACGGCCTGCTGGCGGCCGTCATGATATACACTCATTGGTTAAATGCTGTTAGAGCAGCTGCCTTTTTATGGAAGTGCCGCCTTGCTGGGTCCCACTGTCTGACAATTAAGTTGAACCCTCCGGCAGAACCCGGTTCCCCCAATTTTGCAGAAGAGATGCGACAGCTGGCAGCTGTTTTTGCGCGCCACATCAACTCGATTCTCGAGACCCATCCGGCCTTGCGCCGGTGGGAGCAGAGGGCTTCTGAACTCAATTCTGAGATTGAAAAAGTTTCTGGGTTGTTGGGTGCGAGAAACAGGCTGGCGGTTTTTACTGAATTGCAAGCCAGGAAGAAGGGTCTTGAATTGGAGATGAATCAGGTGCAGAGCCGATTGAGGGAGTTTCGAGAAGCCATGGTTTGTATACTGGCTCGCCTGAGACGGGGGACAGGGATGGAGGAAGAAGGGGATAAAGTTCGAATTTTCAAAATGGGGAAGCAATTGGATTTTGAAAAATTACATGCTTTAATTACCAGGGAGTGCCGGAGGCTAGAAGATGGGCTGCCAGTGTATGGGTGTAGGACAAAAATATTGTCCCAAATTCTTGCTAACCAGGTTACTTTTACCCCTTTTTAACGATAAAAAGTTATCTTCTTGAGTACATAGAATTGTGATTAAATTATTTTGTGGTTGTACACTTGTACTAGATCACCAATTATTTTCCAGAAACTGATAGACATAGCTGGTTGCCTGGATTGATTTTCTTTGCAATTTTATCTCATACCTTTGGGGATTATTTTGAGCTACTACCAATAGATACTTCTGCAAATAATTTGAAAGAAGTATGAAGTAGCTGAAATTATTTTTTGGGACACAGTTGTCAGGATACATGGTATTAAAGACTTGATGAATTTTTTCTCTTTGTTTAACCATATTCTAATACTTATATTGGCTCAATGTATCATTTACAGTGATCCCATCTTATAAGTTACATTTTATTTATTTATTTATTATTTTTGTTTTGGGGGTGTAGGGTGGACATAGATATCAGGTAAAAACAAATATATTTTTAATTTAAGCAGAAACTATTAAAAAATTATTAGTCAACAGCTAATTTATTCTCATACACATGATTTGCAAAGCCGTTTGGCAGTATCTAATTGGGTTTCTTACCGGAACCAAAAACTGTTCTCTGTGAAATGATATCTCTTTTGGAATAGTAACCTACTTATATCTTGTTGATGGTTAGGAACAGCAAATTTTGCAGTCTTATGGCATAGTTCTCAAGTACCAGTAACTGGATTCACCAACTGATGGTTTGTTATTTGTCACTATTAATTATTTATTGATGGGTTCACTTTTCTGTCAATGTTATTAGGTTATGGTCTTAATTGGAGAGACTGGCTCAGGCAAGAGCACACAATTGGTCCAATTCTTGGCTGACTCTGGTATTGCCAATGATGGCTCGATTGTGTGCACACAGCCACGCAAGATTGCGGCCATATCTCTGGCACAACGAGTGAGTGAGGAAGCAGCTGGCTGCTACACGGACAACCATGTGGTGGCCTACCCCACCTACTCTTCCTCCCAAGAATTCAAATCTCGTGTCATTTTTACCACCGACCACTGCCTACTCCAGCATTGCATGAATGGTTCTGCCCTTGATGGCATCTCATACATCTTGGTTGATGAGGCGCATGAAAGGAGCCTCAGCACTGACCTCTTGTTGGCACTGATAAAAAATAAGTTGCTAGAGAGGATGGATTTGAGACTTATTATAATGTCGGCAACAGCTGATGCCAGCAAGTTGGCAGATTACTTTTACGGTTGCGGTACATTTCATGTCTCAGGTCGGACTTTTCCGGTGGATATTAAGTATCTCTCAAGGGTAAATGGCAGGGAGACCAGTGGCTTTGCATCTTATGTTTCTGATACTATAGAAGCAGTAGCTAATATACACAAGAGTGAAGGGGAAGGTGATATTCTAGCATTCCTTACATCCCAGATTGAAGTAGAACATGCTTGTGAGAGTTTTTCTGATCCCAGGGCTGTTGTGTTGCCGATGCATGGGAAGCTATCGGCTGAGGAGCAGAGCCGGGTTTTTAAAAACTATCCAGGGAAAAGAAAAATCATATTCTCAACCAACATTGCTGAGACCTCTCTCACAATAAGGGGTATGAAATATGTGGTTGATTCTGGCATGATGAAAGAAAGTCGGTACCAGCCGAAAAATGGCATGAATGTTCTGAGGGTGACTTGGATCACTCAAAGCTCAGCAAATCAACGGGCAGGTCGGGCGGGTCGCACTGCTCCTGGGAAATGTTTCCGGCTTTACTCTGAAGAGGAGTTTTATGCAATGGAGCTGCATCAAGAACCGGAGATACGGAAAGTCCATCTTGGTACTGCAGTATTGAGGATTCTTGCACTAGGTGTTAGAGATGTGCATGAATTTGAGTTTGTTGATGCGCCCAATCCTGAAGCTATTGACAAGGCAGTTGAAAATCTGGTGCATCTAGGGGCAATTATTCCTCGGGATGATGGGTACTTGCTGACTGGTATTGGTCAATCCCTGGTCAAACTTAATATTGAACCCCGCTTGGGTAAGATGATACTAGATTGTGTTGCATGTGGATTGGGCAAAGAGGGGTTGGTTCTAGCAGCGGTTATGGCGAATGCAAGTTCTATATTTTGTCGGGTTGGATCTGATGAAGCGAAATTGAAGGCAGATTGCCTCAAAATTCCCTTTTGTCACCCTGATGGAGACCTTTTTACACTTCTTTCGGTTTACAAGAAATGGGAGGAGGAGAGAGGGAATGGCAACAAGTGGTGCTGGGAGAATAGCATAAATGCCAAATCCATGAGGCGGTGCCAAGAAACTGTGAGAGAACTGGAGAGCTGCTTGAAGCAAGAGATTAGTACCATTATACCAACCTACTGGACATGGGAACCTGACAGGAGAACTTCTCATGATAAATCTCTTAAATGGATAATACTTTCTTGTCTTGTAGAAAACCTTGCCGTGTTTTCTGGGTACGACAAGTTAGGTTATCAGGTTGCCTTGACGGGTCAAAATGTGCAGTTACACCCGTCTTGTTCTTTGTTGGTGTTTGGTAAGTACCCTGGCTGGGTAGCTTTTGGGGAAATCTTATCGTCATCAAACAATTATCTGATTTGTGCGACTGTAGTTGATTATGAAGATCTGTGCAGAATTGAGACTCCCTTTGATAGACAGAAAATAGAGAGCTCCAAGTTGCACATGCAACCAATCACTGGAGTTGCTAATAGTGTGCTTAAGAGATTTTGCGGCAGGTCATGCCAGAATTTGCACAGGCTTATTTCACAGGTTCGAAAGGATTGCATGGATGACCGTATTAACATAGAGGTTGATTTCCAAGGTGAGGAGATACAGATCTTTGCCATGGAAAAGGACTTGTGGGAGGTCTATGTATTGGTAAGTAATGCTCTGGATCGTGAGGAGAGGTGGCTGCAGGATGAGTGTTTGGAGCGGACTCTGTATCCTGCTCGAGGTGGACCTCCACAACTTGCCCTTCTTGGTTCAGGCGGTGAGATCAAACATCTTGAGCTGGACAAACACTATCTGACAGTGGAGATTTTTCATCCCAATGCTCAAACTCTGGTGGAGAAGGACCTTCGTTGCATCATTGACCAGAATGTAGATGGTGGTATTGTGAATGTTCATAATATGGCAGGGTCTGGCCAGGTAGCTAGCACAGATCCCACCAAGTGGGGTCGTCTCACCTTTCTAACACCTGATAAGGCAGAGTATGCTGTTAAAATTTTAAATGATCTAGAATTTGAAGGTGCCGTTCTCAAGGCAGTCCCAGTGCATGTCTCACCTGATCACTGCAATTTACCTTTTCCTGCGGTGCGTGCAACGGCATCCTGGCCAAGGCGGCCAAGCAAGGGGATTGCACTAGTAACGTGCCCAAATGGTGAGGCTCCCCGAACAGTGCGAGATTTGTTCTTGCTTGCGATACGCAACTGTTACGTGAATTGTGAGATCAGCAGTAAGCGAGAAAACTGTATATTTGTTAGGGGAATCCCACGGGATGCATCTGAAAAGGAGATACGTGAGGCATTCCACAGTGCAACAAGCCGTAAGATCCTGGATATTCATGTGCTGCGAGGCCCTGCTTTGGCCCAACCGTCAGAGGCTACATGTGCCGAGGCTCTTGTTAGGGAGATACGGGAGTTCATGCCTGACAAGAACTTTCCGGAGAAAAACTTCCGGGTGGAGGTGCTCACGCCTGGTCCAGATGATTATACCATGAAAGCTAGGATCACATTTGATGGAAGCTTGCATCTGGAGGCAGCTAAGGCACTCGATCACCTTGAGGGACGTGTCTTGCCGGGGTGCCTCCCGTGGCAGACTATCCAGTGCCATCATGTGTTTACTACCTCCATCACATGCTCTGCCCGTGTTTACAATGTCGTCAAAGATGAGGTCCTGTCACAGCTCAAGGGTTTCGAGCGCGAAAAGGGTAACTAAACTCAGTTTTTTCCTGCAATCATTAGTTCAGAAGCTATAGCAATCAACTGGTAGGTTCTAGCAAATAGTTACAACTTAAGCTGATATGTGCTAGTAGATATATCAAATTGTCTCAGTTTAACTTCACCTACTCTATTACAAATGAAGAAAAACAGAAGGAGAAAATTAATTGGCATGACCAGTGGAAGACTGAGGTATGGCTTAATGTCATATTTTTTGATTGCATTGACGACTTATGCTATTGATACATGTATGCAGGTATTACATACAAAACCGAGCCAAATGAAACTGGGGCTTTCAGGGTGCGGGTTACAGCAAGCGGAACAAAAATCATAGCAGATCTGCGACGAATGCTGGAGCGGCTTATGAAGGGCAAAACCTTGGACCTCAGCCATCCAGGACTGACTCCCTCCCTTCTTCACCTGGTCCTCACTCGAGATGGCTTTAATATTCTGCGTGGAGTTGAGAATGCAACTGGCACACATATTCTGTATGACCGTCAGCGCCTTAATGTGAAAATATTTGGCACAACAGAGAAGATCGAGCAGGCAGAAAAGAGGCTCTTGGATTTACTTATGCAATTGCATGAGCAAAAGCAGTTGGAGATAAAGCTCAAGGGACTGGGCCGACCACCCAGTCTGATGAAGGAGGTAATCAGGTGGTTCGGTCCTGATCTGGGTTTGTTGAAGTTGAGGGCCCCTGGGACTGAATTTACCCTTAACACAAGACGACATGTGCTGTATGTTAGAGGGAGTATGGAAGCTAAGCAAAAGGTAGAGGAGGCGATTGCTGAAGTGGCAGCCTCCATTGGTTGTTGCACTGGTATGTATATCATGAACAAAGACACAACACTTTACAGTTCCAACGGAGACCTTTTATGATAAGTTGCTTCTCTGGCCATTTGTCCTTTTTCAAACCAGTTCCTATAGACTCTGAATTGTTATGCTAATTGCTAAAGCATAAATGATCTCTGAAACAAGCATGTTAACATGTTTGCAAGCATCATTTGGATAACTTATCTGTGCTTCTGACTCAATTGCTGTGTTCAGCCTCAATTTAAACTTGGGACTGCAAATAATAGCAAAAGGAAAAAAAACAGAAAAAAAATCCAGTGGATTTGTACTGTAAGTCTGTAACTACTATTTCCCACCAAGATTCCCACAAACAGGCAATCAGAACCATGCATTCAATTTGATGCTAGTAATTTCTGGTAATAGATAACTTGGTACACTGCAACCCAGTATTGCATCTATACATTTCACATACACGAAGGCGTGCTATACACCGTTAAACTGGGATTTTCTTCCATGATACAGGTATGACGGGTCAAACCTCCACCGAATCCACCTCATGCCCAATTTGCCTGTGTGAACTGGATGAGCCTTACAAGCTGGAGTCGTGTGGTCACACATTCTGTCGTACATGCCTCATTGACCAGTTTGAGAGTACCATCCGCTCACGTGAAGGTTTTCCTCTCTGCTGTCTCAAGGAAGGATGCAGAAGGCTAATCATCCTCCTCGACCTCAAGGCCCTTCTGTCCAACGAGCGGATTGATGAGCTGTTCCGTGCTTCACTTGGGTATTTTGTGGCTTCCAATTCTGCGACCTACCGCTTTTGTCCGACTCCTGACTGCCCTTCAGTGTACAAAGTTAACTCGGCGCACTTGGATACGGAAAAGTTGTTTGTCTGTGGAGCCTGCTATGCAGAGACATGTAGAAAATGCCATCTTGAGTACCACCCTGGCGTGACATGTGAGCAGTACATGGAGTATAAAGCGGACCCAGATCGGTCACTGACTGAATGGCGAAAGGGGAGGGAGAATGTGAGAGATTGCCCTGCAAAGTGTGGGTTTGTGGTAGAGAAGGTTGATGGGTGTAATCATGTGGCATGCAGGTGCCTGAAGCATGTGTGTTGGAGTTGTATGGCATTCTTCAATACCAGTGAGGAGTGTTACAGTCACCTGCGAGCAGTGCATGAGCCGATTCTGCTGGATGGATTACATATAGTGGACATTTAAGTATCTGTGTGTTATTATGTATAATAAATAATGTCGTATAGTATTACCATAGTTAGTACTTTATAAATTGCTGCCTGTTATAATCGGTAAGCTTTAGGCTGCTATACTGAAACTTCTTTTCGAGCAGACTGATATAGGCTAGCCAGTGGTTAGATTCTCTGTTATGTTAACAACTTTGCTCAAAAAGAAGTCTCTCTGTAGTTGGCTATGATATGTAAATAGGATCTGGCTGGCGTTATAATGGTGCAATCTTTATAGATGTTTACTTGCGAATTAAAAAGTGTGCATTTGTTTCTAATGCTACTCTTGCCAAGCCTGCTCTAGCAAATTGTGGTTTGCTTTGCAGGATGGGACTGACAGTCAGGACTCTTTATTCATTACCGAAATGAAAGAGTCCTCATAGCTCAATTGCAATTGGTGATTTTGTATTTAATGGCTAATTAAGAAAGGGTCATATCTTTGTACCGTTGGATTTTAGTCATTTAAATATAACTCTTACATATTTTTAAAAATATATATAGCTAGTTGTCTCTTTATTTTTGTTTAAGATAAGAATTCTGAGCTAAGAATTTAGCCAATCAATTGACTGAGAGATCATCCTAAAATAATTATTTTTAATTCTGTAACCAAATTTTCTCTGGTGTACCAGTAAGAGAGGAATTGTTCGCTGTTATGCATCCCTCGACGTAACCAGCGATTTAAACAGGTTCTAAAATGAAAATACAGAAAGATGCAACCTCTCGTGGCACCACTGCCACAGAATGCATGATATTGATAGTAAGGGCACACAAAAGCTCCTGCTCCCAAAGTTTTAAATCCAAATTAAATTCAATCCAGATACTTTGATATAGAACCCAATAACAATACTGCTAGAATCAGTGACAACCCGAATCAACTTTTATCCAGATACTTGGATATATAACCCAATAATACTACTGGTACCAACAATAATTAACAGACACCAAAAGAGGGGAAAAAAAAGCATAAGTTAACCATTCGCCTGAGAAGTCTGAAACTTATGTGTGCATATTTTGGAATCCACGTCATGGGATTTCTTCCCTGTATTGTTATTTTTAAAATATGCATAGATTCCTCGGTTATTCCTGACATAAAAAAATTGGCCAATACAGATGCACAGGCAATTACCAATAGGCTTCTGTATGTACCTTTATCAAAAATAATCGGCCTAAACGATTCACATAAAAAAGAAACATAATTAAAAAACAATCACCTATAGATGATCACTAAAATGGTCCTTGTACCGACATTTAGAAGTAAGTGCTTGACTTCATTTGAATTTTTATTATGTGCTAAAAAACATAAATGTTTTGCTAATATTTGGCCCAATCAATATGTAGGCAATGCTGTAGTTCAAGCTTCTCATTTTTCCCAAATTAATTCCACATGTTTGAATTTTCTTCAGAACGCCCTCCAAGTCCTATATGCAGGCAATGCTGTAATGAAATGAAGCTTGTTCGGTGAGAAATGAGTTCCTTTATTGAACTTCCAAATAGAAAACATCAACACATTGCAACCCTTTCTTTCCAATAGGCATCAACATGAACCTAACCTAGAATGGGTTCAAAAACGGATTTCATTAGCCAGCTGAAGTTATATTGTTGGTGGCTGGTGGGGCCCGTTATCTTGGTCCCACGCATAAAGACAAGCATATTGTTCCTTTAATTTTATTTAATTACAACTGTGCATTAGTTATTGCATCTGATTATAATAATGATTTTATTGCCATAACTTCATCTGTATATTTTATTGGTTGATTCACAGCTCCATAACCTGACTCCATATATTAGTTTATACTTTATACCTACGAC
Source organism: Rhynchospora tenuis (assembly GCA_027725995.1). Taxonomy (NCBI): domain Eukaryota; kingdom Viridiplantae; phylum Streptophyta; class Magnoliopsida; order Poales; family Cyperaceae; genus Rhynchospora; species Rhynchospora tenuis. The sequence goes on from CM050888.1 coordinate 58,286,661, forward strand.
ATCTGTCACAGCAAAATTACTGAACTTATTTTAAGTCCAATTGGATCAAAACCGTCTTAAACAGTTTAAGTAGGTCTATATTTTTGTACCAATACCTGACTAATGACTATTCAATATATCTGTGTCATGGAAAGCAAACTCAACCAACTCTTGTGTCTGGTCTTGTACTCCAATTTAAGCTTTGGAACGACAAACTGGAGAGAACCGGTTTCTGATTAATTAATTGACAGCGTATTATTTAATCTGATTAAGTCTCACTTTTATCAAACAAACACCCCTCCACGTCCTGTCACATATATCAGCTCTCTTTCCTCCATTTCAATGGAGCTTCCATGGCACTTTTGGTCCACCGTGGACCATCGAGCATTACCACACCAATCCTCCTTTGCCTCCATTACTGGTCCGCCACCGCTCACTCCCCCCATCACAATATCCTTTCTAGCGGTGGCGGCGATTTTAAATTGACCACTGCCATTCTTTTTGGAGTCCTGATTGTTGCACTCTTTTTTCTTGGTTTCTTCACTGCATACTTGCGGCGTTGCATCAGGAATCGCAGCACTTCCTCAGATGCTGCTGTCATTGCCGCTGCTGCAGCGGCAGCTGCAATTGCCGCTCCTCCTAACCGCCGACGCCGAGGCCTTGAACCAACTACCATCGACTCCTTCCCTTCAATACCATTCTCTGCCATCCAAACCATCAAGCCGACCAAACTTCGTACTGGACCAGAATGCGCCATATGTCTCAGTGAATTCTCTGGGGAGGAGATGCTGCGGCTTCTGCCAGGTTGCCGCCATGTTTTTCATGCAGAATGCATTGACACTTGGTTGGCATCTCACATAACATGTCCTGTCTGTCGTGCCGATCTATCTGATCCAACTGTTGCTGCTGCCGGTCAATCTCTAATGGCAGATTTAACTGAGGAGCGGTGTTCTGATGCTGTAGAGATTGTAGTTGAGGTGTTCCATCCAGATGAAGATCTTGATCTTGATCCAGAAACAGATCCAGTAGTGCACCCGACAATGGTATACCCTGATAATGTGAGGCAGGAATTGGATTTACCAAAACGGTACCGACGAGCAGCGAGTCTTTCTTTTCATGGCAGGAGGAGTGCACCATTGGAGTCTCTAATTCGCAATACATCAGTTCACCGGCAGATACAGGCTGATTTGGATTCAGGTCAAAGATCTAGTAAGCGGATCCTACAATGCATTCCGAGACATTCAGATCCGGGTGAAAGACCTCACAAGCTGTTCATACCAGGTCTGCCTACACACGAGAGCAGTAAATTTGGGATGGGCGACACGTCCAGAGGTTCAGGAAGGGAGTTGGGACCCACTTGCAGTCAAAAGGAGAGAAAATTTGCACATTACGTTAGTTTTACTGGATTTGTCATACATGGTGATGTGGCGGCTAATGATTGGCTACCGGAGATCTTTCAGGTTTCAACTGCAATGCAATCAAACTGAATTAATTTCCCTCTTTCGGATAAAGCTGCAAGTTTAGGTTCAAATTTTGCATACCGTTGAATTTTCTTCAGAAAATACTCGAAATTTTTATACTTAAGTGAAATGTCTGTGTACATATAATTTATTTTTATTGCCTTGAAGCTATATTTGTGTTTCTATTTTCTTAATGGGAGCATAGAATGTTGAGTTTGCTTTGGATAACCCAAAATGCACGATTATTTGTAAGATTATGTACATTTTTGCAATCATAAAAGATTGTCTCTCCAACAACTATGGTACGCATCCCTCGAATAAGTTTATCTGTGAATTGTAATTTATCTTTTTAACTTTAATTTGAGATAACTTATTTTAATATTTTAATACATATCTTTTTGTTTTCCATCTTTGTAATAGATAATTGTTTTCTGAACAACAAGTCAACAACATATATAAAAGTTTGTTAAATAGCTATTGCTCTACATTTTTTATAATTGAGCATTGATCGTCACATCTACATATAGTTGAGATGCACATTCTTTTATAAATTGTTGTAGAAAAAAAAAAAAAAAAAACATTTGTCATGAGCTGAGGTGAAATGTTACTGATTATTTGATTCTAGCGACAGAATCCACCCTACCCTTCATACGTGCCAGGGCTGTACACAGGCAATGATGTTAAAAGAACGCTATTTCTAAACTAACAACACAAGATATAGTAGCACAATGGCAGGCAGCAAAATTGTTATTGAGGAAGATGAGATCATTGCACAATTGACAATAAAACTTAAAGGACCAATATGCTTAAAAACCCAGAACTAAGAGCATACCTAAGGACTCAACTCAAATCAATAACAGCATCCACACAGTTTTAAGCCTTTTACTATGAAAAGTTTGGAATATAAACCAAATGCAAAAACAACCATCATTTGGTACTTCCCATTAGTCAAACTCTACTTCAACATAACTAAACTAGTAATAATAGGAAATTAATTACTGCCATCTGCAGTTTTGCCATCGCTTGAACAAAGTGAGCACATAAAATAGACAAGATGATCATATAAATGATCAAAATAAACACATACAAACAAATAAGTTTAATAAAAATAAGTTGAATATGCATATAAAAATCTGAACAAGGGATGACAAAACTTATTTGTTTGTATGTGTTCAATTTGATTATTATATGTTCACCTTGTCTATTTTATGTGTTCAATTTGTTCAAGCGTTGACAAACAATGACATAACTGCATATGGTAGTTATCATTTCTAGTAATAATAAATCATTACAAAACAATCAATGCTGCGCAATACAGGGAAAATCAAACTTGTATAGCTAACACTGTTGGAACATCGATCCATGCAGAGAGAACTGAAAATGGTTGGAATACCTATCTTTTGAAAAAAAAAAAAACTGAAATTTGTCTCAACCATGCTAAGCGTTTTGAAGATGGCCCAGAAATCTCATGCGTAAAAGTCGAACCAAAATCAACGATTATCTATGGAGACCATGTAAATGTAGTTCTCAGCTGTATTATCTCTGTTAGCTAATGGACTATTATTCGGCTCAGTGGAAACGACATAGAATCATCCATTCAATTATGCAAACACATTAAACTATGATCAGGACTAGACTCGCATAATTTCATTTCAAATACAATATCTTTCATCAGATTTCACCATCATGCTGTCAAGATCGACGTACACTACTACATATGTAAGGGACAGTAATAGATCCCGCTGATACATATCTGCACCAGTTCAGGATTGTTAATTTTGGTTATGATTTCATTTACTTCCTTAACCAGTACAAGCTCGCAACTTGGGATTACTAATATCGTCTGCACCATTACACCTATGCCAAAATTTGTGTGGTATGCACGATATTGGAGCAAACTAAATCAATTTATATCGTATTAGTAGGTTGGTCAATCACACCTACATTTGACCTATGTGAGGTTGATTGAAAAAATTGGTTTGAAGTTCAAAGATGTATATATGATAGTTCACTATGTAAAAAAAAAATAAAAAAAAAATAAAAAATAAAAAATAATAATAATAATAATAATAATAATAATAATAATAATAATAATAATAATAATAATAATAATAATAATAATAATAAAAGAAAAGAATTGTGGATATTAAGACTGAAAAATAAGTAAAGAGAAGTAATTATGATAGTTTACAATAACAATACGGAAACTACAGAGAAAAAGAGAAGCGGGTACTTGCATCCTCGTTAAGAGAAGAAGAAGCTACTTATTTGTTATTGACTTATTTCTTTCTTCTCTGTGCTTCTAGAATAGCCTCAGCCTGATGGCCAGTCCAAGAACATTGGGCGGTTCACATCCAAAATTAAAAGCCTATATAATCCACAGAGCCCAATAGAGAACGTACGCTTGGAAACAAAGGTTACAAAACCCCCAAATCCTCAGAATAGCTAAGAACAGCACGCTATCGTGAGGCAAATTTTTCTTTATTAAGTTCCATTGGAGCGTCCTATTATATATAATAATACTAGCCAAACTGCCTTTACTCATTTTAGATATTTTTAATTTATATATCTATAGTTGTTCATATAACATGACGGAGTCTAGGGCAAGCCACTAAAATTATCAGTCTGCCAGCCTCGTCAATACCTCATGGAAACTAAACAACTGTGGTTTTTCTGACAAAGATCATTATGTTTTGATTTGAAGTATTAAATTTTCTCAAGGTAACTTCTCATTTTGGCCGCTTTGTTTTCCATCTAAAGAGAACAATTTTTGGAACTAGACTTTCTATGGTCATTTGTTTCAAGATCCAATCACTACCTTTGATGCGCATTTTTTTAATAAATTATTGCCTCCGATTGATGTCATCAGGTTGGATGAGTATCATTGGAAAAACTTTGTCACCTTATTGATAAACTAACTATTTAATTCGTGTTGTGTAAAGAGCTAAAGCTCAAAACTTAAGTATTACAAATTGATTTCTTAATTTTAGTTTTCATAAAATGTCATTAAAAATATGGATAATATCAATTTGATTTTACTAAATTGTGGTCACAATCTTCTCAATGCTCATGTAATTTATAAATTTGTTGCAGTTATTCTAACAAGAGGGACATTCTTCAATATTTGCAACAATGTTAATGCCAGGTTAATTAATACCGTGAGAAAACTGCAATGGGGTCCTTTTTTTCATGTGGAAAATACTTATTTTGACCAGGTAAATTTACATATACACAAGGCTAATACCAGTTAGGTTGACTTCATCTTAAACTATGAATTTTTGATGCTATGTTGCCTAATGCTATACTGGCGGGTAAAAAGGAATCCTTGCAGATAATAGTACGTATTTTATTATCGAAGCAGATGTTAGTGACATTTTTGCCACATTTTGATCAGAAAAAAAATAGTTGTCAATGGCAAGCTCACTATCTAGAGAAGAAGGTATTTCTGGTGCTGATGATATTATATGCAACTTCCTGAATGCATAAAACATAAGATTCTTGTCTACTTGCCAATAAAAGAGGCTGTGAGGACAAGTATCCTATCAAAAAATTGGCGACACACTTGGTCCACAATTCCAGATTTAGTTGTAGACTGTGGTATACACTCAAATGTTCACCAAAACATTGGCATAGTTGAGGGATTAAGGACTATTGAGTTTGTTGACAAACTTTTCAGCTGTCACAAAGGCAATCTTCATATATAAATTCAAACTTTATGGTGCAAAACCTCGCATCGTGTTTCCCGTTCGGTGGATAGAGACTTTGTCACAAAAGCATGTTAGCGAACTTAGTTTAGAAAATTATATTGATAATTTTTTATATATTATCGAAAACGGTATCAGTCCTTGTCACAACTTGAAATCATTGGTGGTGAGGAAATGTTTTATCTTTTTCCCAACGAAGTTTGATGGTTTTAAATTGCTACATACTATTGATTTGAGGGATTGTGTTTTTCTTGAGGTGGGTATCACTAAACTGGTCTCCTTTTGCCCTCTCTTGGAAAAACTAAAACTAAAACTCGCACCTAAATTTGTTGAAGGCATTAAAATTCATGCATTGAATTTCCGTGAACTGACAATTTGTGGTACATTTGCTCAAGTCTCTCTACAAACTCCTAACTTGTGCATAGCCAATTTTGTTACCCCTGAAAGTGTTTCGAAGGCCACTTCTAGGACTCTTGAATTAAGAGGAAATCTTATCAAGCTACCCATCTACATCACTGATATTTCATTTGGTCATAATAAAAATGATATGCCATCGTGCAGTGCTTTTCGTTACTTTCTTCAGGTAAGATGATATCAACTCAGCTTTTTTATTACACTTCCTGACTTTCATTGTAGTGTGTATTTTTTCTTAATGCATAGTGTATTTTGCAGAAGTATCCTGCAACTCCCAACTATCCAACTACGATGGTCATGATTTTAGCACCTTCAGAGCATTGCATTACACATCAATTGTTTCAAGGAGTTCCGATGCTACAAAAACTCATAGTATATGTTAGTAACAAAATGAGACCATTTTTTGCATTATTTCCTTGTATTTATATATTTACTATGCATAACACACGTACTTTTGAATTTATTATAATCCAATTTGTAGCTTGAGCCAAGTGATCCTTTGTCTGTCTCCAGTGCTTATAAGGTTCAAGCTAAAATATTTCCAAGTTTGAGAGAAGTAACTATCGTCCCTTTCTTCAATTCAGATACAGCGTTCGAATTAGCAGAAATCATACTAACCGATGCACTACTACTGGAGACTGGAGAGGCTTACACTAAGAGGCGAGATGAAAGAAAATGAAGTTTCTAAGTTGAATGAGATCCGCAAGCAATCAACAAAAGCTGAAATTATATTTAGCAAATCTTGTTTTTGTGCTGAGGGAAAATATCAAGGTTGCTGCTGTTCTGAATGTGACATCGTGGCATGGTAGCTCGCTAGTATATGTTCACTCACTTATCACGTATTGTGCGTCTTCTTTCGAATAAACGAATAACAAATTATCGCTTTTACGAAATACTTACAGCCTGTTTGGTTGGGGGTACGTATAATAGGAGGGAAGAAGCCCAAATCCGTTATTTTTGGTGAGAACATTTATTATAATAATTGTTAATAAAAAAAATACGTAAGACGCGCTATAGAACCGCTGCAACAAATTAAGTTTGTTAAACGAGCTGTTGTTCTACATTTTAATAAATGATATTTTAATCGTCATATTAACGTTCACAATTTTTTAGAATTGAAATGCAAATGCTCTAATAAATTGTTACAGGAAATTTAAAATTATCATTAATCATGAGCCGAGGTCGAAACTAGTCAAACTACTGATTAATTGTTTTTAGATTTATGCTTGATTCTAGAGCCGGAGTGCATCCTCCACTTCATACACAACTGAAAACACAATCACTAAGGCGGTACCAGAAACGATATTAAAAGCACACTTCCCAATAACTAAACTAGCAATAATAAATTCATTACAAGACCATCTATTTTACACGATACAGGGCGTGGCAAACTTGTGTAGTCAATACAATTGGAACGTGAAACAATGCAATGCCGATCTTCAAAAAAGTTGAAATTTACCTTAAGTCAACCATGCAGGGCCTTTTGAAGATGGTCCACAGCACTCTCATTCTCTCAAAGGTAATAAGTCCAATGAACCAATGATCGCCTTTGAAGACTATGTCAATATAATTCTCAGATGGATTATCTCTGTTAATTGATGGACTATTTTTTGGCTTAGTGGAAACGACCTGAAATTTACCATTCAATTATGAAAACACATAAGATTCTTATCAGGACTGGACTCGCATAATTTCTTTTCAATAAATATCTTTCATCACATTTCACCATCACGCTGGCAAGGCCCGGTAACAGTTTAGCGTCAAGGTAAACTCCTATATATGTAAGAGACAGTGATCGATTCTGTTGATACATATATGTGCCGACTCAGTGCTGTTAATATTGGTTACGATTTTATCCACAGCCTCAACCAATAGAAGTTAGCAACTAGCAATTATTAATATCAGTATGAACCAGCAGACTTATGCCAAAATTTGTTTTGTAGCCACCAATTCAACTGATTTATGTATATTGAGTAGGTTGCTCAATTGCACCTACATTCGGCCTATGTGAGGCTGATTGGGAATTTTTTTCTTTTTTTTTTTTGGCAAATGAAGAAATTGGTATGAAAAATCAAAAGAATGCACAATGCATACATATGACAACTCACTATATTAAAAAAGTAAAAATAAAAATAGAAAAAAAATATATATCCATCAGACATAAATACTGTACTGATGCCGCCTGAAATTCAGTTTACTCCAACCCTTGGAAACTATTGCAAGCAATTTGCATCACCTAAAGCAACAAATAAAAGAATTGTGCTATAAGCTAAAAACCATATGCTCCGGTTTATCAGAAAAGCTGAGGTGGCAGATAAACCAATAGTGGCATATTCTTTCTCTGATTTTTCAAATATTAGTTTGTCACGAATCATCAGACCCATGATAAATCCTTCATAAAGAGAAGCATTTGCACAATTGAGCCGCCAATTATCAGTTTTATCTAACTGCTTGAAACTCTAAACTGCGATCAGACTTGCTCAGCATTTCCACCAACTCCTTGCACGTAAATTCCTTTCCCTTTAAAACCTTCTTGGTGAAATCTGGCAAGTCTCTCAAAAACCCCTTTTCGTCCCCATCTATTCCTAAAGAATCCAAGACGGTCAACACAAGCCTTGGGTCAAGTGCCACATTCTTACTTGCCATCTCATGGAGCAGTTGTATTATCTCTTCTCGCCTTCCGAGAAGATTGTAGCCCTTTATTAATGAATCATAAACGGCCACATCAGGCGAAATACCATTTGCAACCATTTGTCCCAGCACTCTCCTTGCCTCATCTATATCTCCCTTTCTTGAATAGAAACTAATTACAGATGAGTACATCTTGAGATCCGGCGAGAATCCTTTATGGAGCATTTCCTTGAGCAACGCCTGTGCAGTTTCAAACTTCCCCGCTTTTAAGGCACCATAAATCAAGGTGTTGAAAGATGTCACATCAGGCACAGCAGTCTTTTCTAATTCATGAAATAAATCCATTGCCCGATCAAACAAGTTCAAATCACACAAAGTCTTAATCAACGGACTGAAATCGAAAGGTCCCGGTTTCAATCCATACTCCCTCATTTGATTCAAGAGCTCCTCAGCTGAGTCGATCTGCATCATTTTGCAAAGCCCGTTAATCATAATACTGAACGTACAGGAGTCTGGCTGAAGGCCACACTCGGTTATCTCCTCAAATAGCCTCATGGCCTTGTGTTTCTTGTGGATTCGGAGTAAGCCACCAATTAGTAGGTTGTAAGTGATCAAGTTGCACACACAACCTCTCTTTTTCATAGTTTTTTGTATATCCAAGGCTTGGCTCATACGACCGACTTTACAGAGCCCATGTATAAGAGAATTGAAGGTCCTCACATCTGGTTCAACACCGTACTTCCCATCAAGCATTTTTTCAAGCATCTTCAGTGCTTCATCAAATTTAAGCAAATCAGAAAGTCTCACTATCAATGTATTGAGAGTAGCCACATCTGGTTTAACACCATTCACTTCCATATTTTCTAAAACTTCATAAGCTTCATCGATTGAACCTTCCTTCAATAATTGATTCATTAAAACATTGTATGTAACGGTGTTTGGTTTTTCACCTCTTTCTACCATTAGACTCAACAATTTTGTAGCTTCTTTAAACTTACCCTCTTTGCATAGTCCATCAATTAAGCTCGTGTATGTGATAGCGTCAGGAGAAATCCCTCTGACAGACATTTCATCAAGCACCTTGCGCACTTCACTCCAGCGACCAAATTTTGCAAAGCCATTAATCAGACCACTAAGAGTGATTAGATTAGGTTCAATTCCCACCTGCGACATCTCATCTAACAATTCTCTGGCCTTATCAAAAAGACCCATGTCAGAAAATCCACTGATAAGAGAACTATACACGTACGCATCGGCCGAAAGGCCTCTCCTTTTCAACTCATGAAACGAACCCATTGCTTCATCCATTCTCCCTTTCTTGGACAACCCATTAATGAGCAAAGTATAAGTGATCACATCAAAAGGAATCAAACCATGATCCAGCTCGCGAAACAAGGACACAGCTTGGTCGACACAGCGGGATTTACACATGTAATTTAGAGTTGAATTGAGGAGTTGAGTGTTGGGAGGGAAGCCATGTTTCAAGGCAAGAGCAAAGAAGGGGTAGAAGGATTTGGGATTGTGGGGTTGAAGTGAAGAGAGGAGAAGAGCTGATAGACTAGTTGAACGGGGTAGAGTAAGTTTAGGAGCGGTGGAGAGGAAGAGATTGCCGAGAGAGGATTTTATAATAGGTGTTGCCATGCGATAATAGTAGGCGATTGGTTGAAGGCAGTAGGCACCAGACGAGAATTGAGACCTGAATGAAGGTGGTACTAATTACTACTGTATACCGGAGAGTTGTTGCAACGGGAAGGCGGCGGTTTGTTCTTTCATCAACTGGTAACAATGGGTTTCGGATCCTTTCCAATTTGGCTGAATTAATTGGATGGTTTAGGAAGATCTAGCCGTTCATTTTTGATCGATGGTCTATTATTGAATCCTTGTCGTCACATTCAAGAGAACATTAAGATATCTAATTATTTAGACAATTTTATTATTAAATCACTATATTCTTGCTTATATTCTACAAATTAGCTCACAGCCGTCGTGGAGCCAGAAAAGTTTGATATAGAAAAAAAATAATATTAAAATTAAAATCAATTTAATAATTATTTTAAAAGTACAAAACTCCAACTATGAAATCATAATAGAATAATTCTTACATATATATTTATGGAGTTCAAAAAACAAATTTTTTAAATAATTTATTTAAATAACATACAAAATTGTATATATTATATGACTAATATGACTAATTAATAAATAAATGGGAGTCAATTGCACCCATTTGGCTCACTTGAATCCGCTGACTCGGCCTCCCCTCGAAAGCAAACCAAGCTTATGTAATAAGAAATAGAATATTTAATCTAAAAAGTTGTTTAAAAGAAATATCGCATATATGAACTTGGGCTATTACTACCCAAAAAAAAAAGGCTCAACATCGTATCATCGACACAAAATTTCAAGGTAATGTTGTGGGCTTGTGGCGGACTGGTGGTTGAACTAGGGAAATAAAAAAGATAGAAAAAAAGCCGAAAAAATTATAAATAACTTTAATTAATTACGAAATTATAAAATAATCCGTTTTTAATATTTTTTTTAACAATGACTTCGCAGTTTCGGAATCTGAGATTCCGAAACTAAAAATCCTTAGTTTCGGAATCTGAGATTCCGAAACTAGAATCTGCCGACATTTTACATACATTTCATTTTTATTTTTTTCTCTAACTAGTTTCGGAATCTGAGATTCCGAAACTATAATCTACCCGACATTTTACAGACATTTTGTTTTTTTATACTTTTTGTTTTTTTATACTTTTTCTTTTTGTTTTTTTTATACATTTCATCATACCAATTTCCACCCACTTTTTTCACCTAACTTTTTTGAAAACTTAAATAATTTTCAATTATGAAAGAATATTTGAAAGATGGTTAAATTTCATATTATGAAATTTCACTTTTGAATTTTTTTTTGTTGCTTATTATTTTATTTTTATATTTAATGTTTATCTTTTTTTTTGTCAAAATTAAAACAACCTTAGAAATATTTGTAAGAACAATAATTAATACAATTAGAAAAGTTAGAAGAATTTATAAAACATAAATAATTTACAATGACTAAATAACAATAATAAAAATGACCACAATAATAAAAACGACCACAATAATAAAAACGACATTCTAAACTACTCCAATACAATAATAAAAACGACATTCTAGAGTTTAAAAACTTAGAGATCTTGACTCTTTACATATTGAAGAATTTCATCCCACCATGGTTCATCCTCTTCATTTTCATTGTCCTGTTGATTACTGGCACCGGCGTTGTCAGCCATATGAGCGGCTTCGTTCCAGAAAGCCGCATCTGCCTCTTGTTTTTCTATCTCTGCCATACATCTTGCTGCATTTGTTCTTTCTTCTTCTCTTTTTGCCTTTTGAAGTCTATCGCGCATCTGCATGTCCTGAATTTGTTTTCGCCATTTCTCCTTCTCCTTTTCTTCTTTTAGTCTTTTCTTTTCCGACTCTTCTATTCTCCTACTCCAATACTCGTCTGTAAGTCTGTCACTTTCTTCCCTCTTTTTTCTTTCGGCTTCTATGTACCGAGCTTTTCTTTCTTCCGCTTCGCGGCGATCGTGGTAAGAGTAGTGCTCACGCAGGATGGTTTCTTGGTAATTGAAAATTTCACCACACTTTGTACATATCACTGTGTGGTCTCCACGAAAATTAAAAATGGATTCAACCATAGAGAAGGGTTTTGGCTGGCGTACATATTGTTCTTGGGGTTTCGGTTTAGATGGTAAGTATTCTGACCAGTCATAACGCTTCGGCCTTTCTCTTTCTTTCTGTTCTTTTACGTGGTCGAGGTAATGCCATTTTAAGGGAATGTCATAGTACGGTTCATTCACATTGTATTGGCAAGTTTGAGAACATTGACGACACACTGCGGTCCATTCTCCTCTTTGTTTTTGTTCTTCGTTGTGAGTAGAATGGAAGAATGATCCCCAATAGTTTTTCACAATGTCACTTGGATTCGGGTTTTTTGTATTGTTGGAGTTTGAGCTATTTCCTTTTTCCATGGTGGTAAAGTTCTTAAGAAGAAGTTGGAGAGAAGTTGGAGAGAAGTTGGAGATTATTGTGTCTGGCTGAACCTGGAGAGTTCTATATAGATGGAGCTCTGGTGTATGGTACAAAAAGTATGAATTAAATTCCATGTGATACTTTTCAGACTTTTTCAGAGTACGTCAAACTTTTTCAGACCATCATAATGCTCTCTCAGAGCACGCGTAGCTTTTTCAGACCATCATAATGTTTTCTCAGAGCACGCGTAGCTTTTTCAGACCATCATAATGTTTTCTCAGAGCACGTCTGTTCTATTATGAGACCACGTTTGTCATATTTGAAGATGTCATAGGGCTATACATTCAGACTATTACATTAAAGGAAAAAATAAAATATTAATTGTTGTAATTAATAATATTTATTATTATTTGAAAATATTTGAAAAATTAATAATATAAAAATTTTAATATTTGTTGTTTTCATAAATAATATAAAAATATTATTTGAAAGTATTTGAAAAATTAAAAATTTTTATAATATTTGTTATTATTTTAAAATTTTATATAAATAATATAGTAAATGTACTAAAGTATAATAAAAACAAAAGTACACAAAAAAATTATTATTGTATTAATATCCAAATACTATTTGAAAAATTAATAATTTACGTATTAATAAATAATATTTTTTATTATTTTAAAATTTTATATAAATAATATAGTAAAAGTACTAAAGTAAAGTATAATAGTAAAAGTAATAAAGTATAATAAAAACAAAAGTACTTAAAAAATAGGGGTTTTATAGGGTAAAACATAAAAAAATGGGTTTTATAGGGTAAATACTGTTTTGGCGGGAATCTAGCTAGTTTCGGAATCTCAGATTCCGAAACTAGCTAGATTCCCGCCCAAACAGTATTTTGTCAGAAATTTCACTGTTCAATCACTCATTGAGGCTGAATTATAGTGTTGCGACGTTGTTTTGACATTATTTCACTGTTTAAATAGTGTTTTATCAATTATTTCATACGGTTGTCTCCTAGTTTCGTTTTCTCGGATTCCGATCATAAGGGTTATAAATAAGTGATTCGTCTCTAAGTCTGAGAATCATATATCATTTTCACACACATAAATTCGTCTCTAAGTCTGAGAATCATATATCATTTTCACACACATAAATCTCATATCCATTAGAAATATGAATTCCATTCGTGTTTTCGTTAATCAATCTCCTTACAATCAACCAAACAATTTCAGTTTCGATGCATCTTCACGAACTGATTATGAATCAGTCAAAGATACCATTTTATCTTCACTAGGATATTATCGCGGGCATTACAATTTGAGAATTGTTTCCCGTTTTAATATGATAATTGAAGGAAGGTTTCAACAAATGCAGTTGCCGGTGAACTCAGAAAATGAATGGCGTTATGTCCAACACGAGTGCTGGGGAACTAGACGGCTTCAAGGACTTGAGCTGCACGTTGATTTGCTTCCAGCGGATGTAGAAGGTACATTCTCTCATAAAAAATATAATTATTCATTCATAAAAATAATAACATCATAACATTTTTTCTTGAAAGACAAACAACAAACGTCGACAAAGAAAAAATAATAAGAAGTGAGTTATGTATGAAGTTTGTGCCCCACATATTGCATCAAGTTTGTTACTACCTAACGCATACATGATATTAAATAATAAGAAGTGCCTTATGTATGAAGTTTATCACAAGCTTTAATTTTTTTTAATATATAAATATCATCTATAATATTAAATGATGTTACGTATACATGAATATAATGTCATATAAAGAGAAATTCCAAATATTAAGCCCCATGTATCCTGAAAGTAGAAATTAATAAACCAAAAATTATGTCAATAACATTATATTATTGGTTTCCTCCAATATTTTAAATATCATCTATTTGGAATTATAATATTTGTTTTATTTATTTTTTACTTAGGTGGGTACTCAGATTATAATTATAATTATAATTATAATGAAGAAGCTATTAATTATAATTATAATGAAGAAGTACATAATGATGAACAAGTTCAATCTGCAACGTTGGATTGGGATCCTTGGGACCCTAGTAGTATAGATCCTCAAAGTTCAGAACAACAACAACAAATGAATTATGAATACAATAGTAGTGGAAATGTTTGGTCACCTTGGGAACAACCAGAGGGGAGTAGTAGACAACAACAAGGAGAAGAAGGAGAAGAAGAAGAAGCAGATATAGAGCAACTTGACGAGGCATACGACCGTGGGCCGGGTAATGAGTCGGCATATGCCACAGGCGAGGACTTCACTGACGAAGAGGCAGAATTTTTAGAGTCACAGGGTTTGGACGAACACTATATGGCTGTTAACCGAGGTCAAGGGTATCATGTTACTGGAAGAACAGACACTTACCATCCTGTTCTCCAATTTTTAGATTGCTCTGAGTATAGGAATTCTATTCCAGAATCGTCCATACCACAAAATTCAGGACCTTTAGCCGAAGGAAATATTTTCTACACTAAAGCACAATTACAACAAGCTTGTAATCATTACTCCGTAGAAAATAATGTTGAACACAAAACCACTAAAAGTACGCCCCAATTGTTGAGTTTACATTGTAAGGTATACTCATGTAAGTGGCATTTGTATGCCCGTACAGAAAGGGAAGGTACATTTTGGAAAATAATAAAAAATGAATATGAACATACATGTGTGAGAAGATTCGGAGAATTTACACATGATAATCTGACGGCGACGGTTATCGCCAACTGCATAAGGAATGCAGTAAAAAGAGATCTTGGTATTTCCATAGAGGACGTCAAATCTATGTTAGAGCTGAAATATCCAAATGTCAAACCGACTTATAACAAGCTTTGGCGTGGGAGAGAGAAGGCAATCGAGCAACTTTTCGGGTCGTGGGAGGACGCATACAACAAACTACCAAGCCTTTTGTTGGCCATTCAGGGGACGACCCCAGGGACTCAAATCAAATGGTTGGCTCCCACTTGTGGCAATCCCAACAGAGCTATGTTCCTTGCAGCAGCGTGGGCATTCGGTCCTTGCATCGCAGCGGTGCCGTACCTTAGACCAGTTATCAGCATTGATGCATCGTTTCTGTCGGGTCGCTATAGGGGAAAATTATTAGCGGCGGTTGGTTATAACCCAGAGCAGCGGTTGGTTCCGCTAGCATTTGCATTAGTGCGAACTGAGGACGAAGCTTGTTGGGGTTGGTTCATGAAATTTCTCAGGGACTATGTAATCGGGGACAAGAAAAAATTTTGTGTTGTTTCAGATCGCCACTGGGGAATAAAAAACACCTTCAAACGCCCTCAATACGGATGGGAAGAGAGTGCTAATCCTTCGTATGCCGTGCATCGGTATTGCATGCAGCATGTTTGTGAAAATTTATTCAAGGCATGTGGTCGAGATCTGTCTGTGGTGGAAAAATTTAGAAGTAAGTTGGCAAACAAGAAAAAACCGAGGGCATATCAAAGAATGTGGAACGAATTACAATTGACACACCCTGAAGCGATCACATATCTGACAAAGTGTGGGAAAGAGCATGAACAAGATGACAATGAGCCTGCCAAGCCTGAAAGGTGGGCACAGACATATGACGGTGGTCCTCATTGGGGGCTTATGACGAGTAATGGATCAGAGAGTCTCAACAGTAGATACAAGGCTGAGAGAAGACTCCCAGTTGTTGGACTAGTGGAAGGGACTTGGTACAAAACGGTCTCGTGGTTTAATGAGAGAAAACTCCTATCATTTGAGAGATATGTACAAAGTATTTTTATTGTATAATATTGTAATGTATTTTTAATGAGAGAAAACTCCTATAATTAAGGATAATATTGTATAATATTGTAATGTATTTTTATTTCTATAAATTATAAATATTATAGTGTATAATAAAACTATAATATGTATAAACTATATTATTAATTATTATATTGTATAATATATGTACAAAGTATTAAAGTATTAATTAAAACCTATATTTAATTATAAGTTAATACCCTAGTATCGTAAGTTACGTATTATGTATCTTAAAATATACGAACTCGCAAAAATCTTATAATAATTAACAGAACAATTTAAATATTTTATAAAAATCTACGAACTCGCAAAAGATCGAGATAAAAACCAGGAACAGAGTCACCAGTGGCATCTGGAAATAACGTGCAACCAAAAAGCTCTAGCACGAATGCCCGTGTGTATCTCTCAATCTGATCCTCATCGTCGAGGACAACATCCTTCCAAATCTTGCGCAGCTTCGTAAACTTAACGCAATGTTTTTTCCTGCATTTCGACTTTATTGTCAGAACAAAAGATTAAGTTCATTATAAAGTACACAATAAGTTTTATAATTTTCTTACGTTCTCTCTTTTTCTCGGAAGCAATTTTCCACTTCCTCCTGCGATGTGTCCCGCGACAACGCTGTCGAAAGAAGATCGATATAATCGAAATCACAACGACCCGTCACGACTCGGCCAGTCACGACGGGTAAACCATATAAAAATGCCACATCCTGCATGATAGTTCAAATACTATTAGTATACATATAAATCATAACACAAGTAACATGAAATTTTCTTATAAAATATCACGTACCTCTAGACTAACAGTCATCTCGCCGACATGCGGAAAGTGGAAAGTGTGGGTCTCCGGCCTCCAGAACAAGGCCAAACCCTGCACAAGTGTATGATCCACAGGCATATGACCAAGCTGAACGACGTGGATCAACCCAAGTGTCGTCAGATGCTGGTCCACCTCAGGAGTCCTAGCCATCATCGGCTTATGCACCAGTGGTTGCCATTTCTTTATTTTTGAGAAAAAATATTAGAGACTATGGTGATTTCAAGTAGATTTTCAAATAATAATGAAAAAAACAAAATAACATACAGTAGGGCCACGAAGCTGGTCTGGTTGCAAATGCAACAGACGATCAGCACCGGGAGGAGGAGGAGGAGGAGGAGTAGAGGAAGAAGAAGGGCCCGCTGAGGTAGAAGCCCCGGCTGAGGAAGAAGCGCCGGCATCAACAACACCAGAGGAAACGACGTCCGTAGGCTCAGGCACGTCTAAAGTAGAGGCCTGAGGATCGGTACGTAGCCTCGTAGATCTTTGTGAACCTGGAGACGTTCTTCTTCTCGGAGGCATTTTCACTACTTAATTAAAAAATTTAAATGTCATAAATCTAACAAAATTTCGGCAGCATCTCCCCTGTATCGGGAGGGTTTCCGAAAATTTATTTACCCAAATCCCCCCTAAATAAACCCATTTCAAACCAACCAATCATATCATATCACATCATATCACAATCGATAATCATATTCAATATTCATATCAATATTCTAAACTATCATATCATATCATATCAATATTCTAAAACTATCATAAAATCATAAACTATCATATCATATCACATTCATATCACATTCAATATTCAAAATCGTAAACTATTCTAAATTACGTACATTAACTATGCAAAATAATTAAATTAATGAATAAAAAATACTAACCTCGATCGACAATTGCTGCTGAAATAGGAAATTCGAATCTTGAATCTTGTTTGAAATTTTCTGCACATTGAAAACCAAAACAATATATCAACCTATAAGAATTTTCTAATTTTTCTATTAATTTTTCTAATTTTTATATTGATTTTCCTAATTAATATGATTTTTTTAATAATTTTTTATATTTTTGGAATATTTTTCCTATTTTTGTTGATATTAACCTAATTATTTAAACATTTTTTAATTATTATAAGATGTAAAAAATATAAAATTGCTAACTTATTTTTTTCCGTAATGAATAAAATTTAATCCGAATTTTTTGTATATTTTTAATATTTTTTTGAATATTTTCCTAATTTTTCTATTATTAATCTAATTTTAAAATCAATTTAATATTATTATAACATATAAAAAAATATAATATTTACTAAAATATATTTATCCTAATTAATAGAATTTATTATGATTTTTTTTTAATTTTTTTGATATTTTTGAAATATTATTTTTAGTTTTTCTATTATTAACCTAATATAACTAAATAAATAAATAAATAAATGAATTAAAAAAATAAAAAAAAAACTTACCTGAGAGCTCTTCTCTCTTCGGCGGAGGCGGAGAGCAAATGAAAGCGACAGAGAGAGAAATGAAGGGTCCCCGCTTATATAATAAGCGACATTCTAGTTTCGGAATCTCAGATTCCGAAACTAGCTAGTTTCGACATCTGAGTTTCCGAAACTGCGAAGTCAGTGTTAAAAAAAATATTAAAAACGGATTATTTTAGAATTTCGAAATTATTTAAAGTTATTTATAATTTTTTCGGGAAAAAAAGCTAGTAGGTTGACCCAAAAATAATTGAACAAAGCGGGGCGGGGCTAGTTAACATAATAACATTCCCTTTATTGGGCTTTGGGGAGCGAGTGAACCTCATGCTCCCAAAACACATCTTCTCTGTTTCTTTAATTTTTGGGCTGGACTGCCACCCAGGACTCAAATTCCTTACTAAATTAAATCTCTTTTGCCAAAACAGTTTTTTAGTAAAACCTTTTCAGCGATGTTTTCATTGATCATGCTTGGAATGAATAACCCGATTTGAA